>CM057455.1:1097837500-1100337500 GCA_016271365.2 Neoceratodus forsteri | reverse complement strand
CGGCTTTGAAGAGTGCAGATGTGTTCCTGGTCCACCGAAGATCATCGCGCTGTGCTCTGGAGATAAGTATGGGGTGAGGGGGTTTGAGGAGGCAGGGTGCGCAGAGGGTGGGCATGGGTGTTGGGAAGGGCCACCAGAATCGATGAGGGACCGTTTTCTGGTTTCAGGTTTAAAAAAAAAAAAAAACATCCTGGGACGGTTTTTGTTTTACAGGGCATTTAGCACACTGGGTGGGCTCCCAGTGTGTCACCTGACTGTTTGAAGTACTTGTAGTCAATGTGGGATTGGGCACCCCGTCAGCTATACCGAAGAAGTAGGGGACAAAGAGCCGGGGGATTGGGCACCCTTGGCACACAACAAAGTGGCAGGGTCATTAAGCCGATGGGGAGTGGGCCTCCTGTTGGCAAAATAAATGGGAAGGGGGCTGAAGCTGACAGGGATTGGGCCCCATTATAAAAGAAAGACTGTTTGAGGCGCATGATTCTAGAGGATTAGGCACCCTCGCTTTGCTCCCCTGTAAATGGGAGGGGGGCATTATGCTGATGGGGAGTGGGCTCCCCCATCGGCAGATGAAGTGGGTTGGGGCACTCTGCATGGTAACAGACAGTGCCGCCATGTTTATTAAACTGCTTCACCAGGAAAGGCACACCACTGCATGACGAGCTTGGTTCTCATTGCAGTGGACCTCTTCTTAGATCTGGTGGCCAGTTTACTTGTTCCTGGTGTCAGCGCCTGCAGCTGCCTTATTGGGGAATGAGGGATGCACCTACTGATGCATGCCGTGCATTCACCCACAGTGACCGCACCTCCAAATTTGCTACTACTGCAATAAGTTGGCTGGCGTGCACGCGTGAGCCAACATAAAAACACTTCCAAAGGAGCTGATAGGAGCCCACAGTACACCAATCCCCCACAGTAGTCAGCAGTTATGATTCCCCTTATTTTTAACAGAAAAAACACTTCCAAAGGAACTGATAGGAGCCCACAGTAGTCAGCAGTTGTGATTCCCCTTATTTTTAACAGATAAAACACTTTCAAAGGAGCTGATAGGAACCCACAGTACATCAACCCCCCACAGTAGTCAGCAGTTGTGATTCCCCTTATTTTTAACAGAAAAAAAACGTCCAAAGGAGCTGATAGGAATGCAACAGTACATCAACCCCCCACAGTAGTCAGCAGTTGCGATTCCCCTTATTTTTAACAGAAAAAACACTTCCAAAGGAGCCCACAGCATATCAATCCCCACAGCAGTGTGCAGTTACGATTCCTCTTATTTTTTAATAGAAAAAAAAAACATTTCCCATAGGAGCTGATAGGAGAGAGACAGTTTCAAAATAAGTTAACAGTCCCTCACAATACACTTTAAACAATCCCACCAGTAAATAAACCCCCACAATAGTCTACAGGTGCGATACCCTTTTTAAAAGGGAAAGAGTACTTCCCAAATGTGTGGGTACAGGTGCTAGCAATAACCACACTGCCTCTGAAAGGTAATGTAGTCTCCTTTTTGGTTTTTTAGTTAATAGATCAGCATGTGGGCTTCCAGCCACTGGTAATTTCTCAAGCTGTAGTTCCATTTTCCTTTAACATCCAGAGTTCTAGCAAATTCTGAACAGCAGAGCAGAGATTTAAAAGGCACCAGTTGAAACTGCTAGAGGGTGCAGTGGCCATTTGGGAACAAATGCAGACTCTTGGAAAGAACATTTTCACTAGAGAGGAATTTCAAAGAAAAGGGTTTCACATATTCACTGGCCAAATGCAGAACAAGATGACAGACAATCCTGAGAAAAGTAAGCTTTGGACTGGGTCAGAACAGAACAGACCTGGCAGAAAACTCAGCCTGAAACAGACAAATATTCTGACCCTGGGTGTATGGCATGTAAAAGCAGTGTTTTACTTTAAAGCATCCTGTATATACTGGAACTGACCTCAGTGAATAGTTATTATTATAAGGGTCTCAGTAATGCAGCAATCCGATTGGTTGTCTGCATTCTGAGACCCCTCTATTAATCTCCTTATTAACATACTATACATGTACAACCTGAATAAATAAGCAATGATTTAAAAAATAAAGATCCTACTTACCTTTTCAGCATTAAGTTTCTAGAACTTACTGTATGGCCACTGTTACGACAGGGCTGACAGAGCCAAGAAGGGCCTAGATTAGCAGTACTGCTAGGTCAGTGTTAAAAAAAGAAAATAAATAATTGTGTCAAAAATGACTTTAATTGTTTAGAAATCCATTTTTCACCCACTGTGTTGCTGTCAGCATTTCTGATGTCCCATAGGATGTACACGCCTCAAGTTTATTTAATAGCCACCATGAGGCTAACTGACAGTGAGGGGTCAAGCAGCTGCATCAGTTAAAAGCTGCATCGTGGCTTAGTAGCCATACCGACAGTGCCTGTTTGAGATGGTGTGTGTGTCTCAAATAGCCGCACTGCAACTTAGCAGCAGCAGTATCAGTGGAGCCAGTTTGAGATGGGTGTGTGTGTGTGTGTGGGGGGGGTCAATCAACAGCCACACTGTGGCTAAATGAGTATACCAGTGCCGCCAGTATGAGAGCGGGTGGGTGTCGAGTTATCAAGTCAAGGTATCGAATCAAATAAGCAAATGCATTTGAGTGACAGAAGAATAGCGCATGTCATTTTAGTAAGTTGTGCTTAATAGTGAATGTAATATCAGTGAGGGCGACTTGTGGTTGGACAGTATTTGCTCTGCAGCAGTAATTAGTGCAGCCTCAGAGATGGTTATTAATAGTAAGGAGGGTTCGGGTGCCCCCGGCAGAGAATATAGTATTGTATTATATAAGTGTGTTAAATACTGTGCAGCTATTTACTAGTTTCCATAGTGAATGAATGCTGTTCGCTGTTTTGACGTTCCCTGTTTTTGATATTCGCTGTATTTGCTCATGCTCACTTGTGTTTGCTCATATGGTCGTCACTGTTTTTTTTTTTTGCTTTTTGACATGGAACCTTAAGTCAACAGCCATGCTGTGGTTCAATAAATGTACCAATATTGTTGATAGCTGCTGGTTTGAGAGTAGGTTGGGGGGGAGTTAGTAAATCAACACCCATACTGTAGCTCAATAAATGTTCCAGCACTACCAGTAAGAGAGCAGGCAGGCAGGGGGTTAGTAAAATCAACATTAAAAACAAAGGTCATAAGATTGCATCATAGATAAACTTTGCAGTGTGTACTTGTAATTGTCATCTTCCTATCACTCACAATGGGGCCTATTCACAAATGTGTGTATAACATTCATGTAGCAACATAGCCCCGGACAGGGGCAAGGTGTGTGGTATTCACACTGTGAGCACTGTAGGGCATCTGCCCATGCGCAGGTGCATGGGGCATGGGGCAGATCATGGGACTCAGACAGGCATACAATCAGATGCCCATCCTGGGTCCCGTAGTGGATTCGATGCTGTACATGAGCAAGGGATTCTGGGCAGGCATGGGTCTCGGGATGTTTGTATGTATGGGTGAGTGCCCAAATGGTTGCCCCTAGCCCTACCGTGCAGCTATGTAGGCTGGGGCAGCATGGTGGGGGGAATCCATGTGCCACTGGAGCCAGCGGGTGTCATCGGTGGGGGCACGTAACAGTTACAGCAGGGTCTCCCCTTGCATAACTTGTGCTCCCCTTGCCCAGCACTTCTCGCCTTAGTGAACGGTGTGGAGTGCAGGTATGGCCCTGACATGCCCCCAGACTGCCCGTGGTATGTAGCTGTGTGATTGGCCGGGGGATTGTGTGTGCAAGGGGCTTGTGCTCCTGCTGCGAATGCTGCTGGGGGTATGCTGGACCCCCATTGCATGACATTCCAACTTAGAGTTGCCTACATGCCTCAGATATGTGGGGCATAGGTAATCCACAACTTTGTGAATAGACCCCAATGTCTAGCACAACACTGTTGCTAACGTTTGGTGAAGGGGCTATTTTACCTCAATAATTAAGAATAACTGCAATAAATAACATAAAACATTGCAAAACTGTAAGAAAATTGTACCCCGTTATAATAATAACAATAAGGAACTCGGGGTTATGTTAATATCCAGTTATTTACTCACTAGAGGCACATTGTCCACAGTTCAGAAGAGCTGAGCTGGTCAATTTCATGCAGCTGCAGTCTCCCTGGACAGGAACTCTGCCTTCTTATGGAAGACCGCAGATTGATAATCCCTGTAATGGGACATCAATCTGAGTTTTTTATCACTCAGACCTGATTTCTGCCAGTACCATTCCAACCTTCTCCCCACTCTCCTCAGGTCCCTCAAGATCCCATCAAACCAAGGGGATTGAGGGCGAAGGGTGAGTGGGCGAACCCGGACAGGAGCAATGGAGTCCACAGCAGCCCCCACTGCCTTATTATAGGTTAGCACAAGCTTTTCTGGATCCATGCTAACACCTGAACTCCCCGATAGGTCCATGACAGCCATAAGACCATCAGGGTTAAACCTCGCAAAGGGCGGTACCAGATTATCTCCATAAAGGCAGGTCTATGTGGATGGGGAAGGGCCATGAAACTGAATCCTATAATGTGGTGATCAGACCACCTGACGGGTTCCACCACCACACCGGAGATCTCCATCCCCAGCAGAAACACTAGGTCCAGCAAATGGCCTTGTATGTGGGTCATAGAAATAATCACCTGTGTAAACCCCAGTGAAACCATCAGTTGGATGAAGTCTTGACCAAAATGTGACAGTTCATCATTGATGCAGGCATTGAAATTCCCCAACACCAGCCACCTGGGGGACTTCAATACCATCTCGGTGATGAAGTCTGTGACTTCCTGTAGGAAATTCTTCTCACCTCCAGTGGACGGTAGATGATAAGTATCTTACAACCCACACCTACGCCCACAATACATTCAAAGGATCTAGTAATCCCAACTGGCACATCTACAGAGACCAGTTCCATCATAAAACAGATAGCTACCCCCCTCCCCTATGATCCAGTCTCGGGCGATGTATCATTGAGTACCCGGCAGGAACCGCTGACTCCAAAATAGGACCAGCATTCCCATCCAGCCACGTCTCGGTGATGCATGCCATGTCAGATGACCCAACAAGATCAGCAACTAATGCTGTCTTGTTTCTAATCAACCTGGCATTACACAACACCACCTGGGATGGATGAGCAGTTGAGGTCGACTGCGCTATCTGCCCACAAAAAGCGGAGCCCTTGGTATGGGCACCAGGCAGGGGCAAACCCCTTTCCTGGAACCATTTCGCCCCAGGGCATCTCCTTGACCTCACAACCCCAATTTGTCCACTCTGCTCCATTCCCCCCAAGCCCCCACTCCACCACCCACCCCTGCTGACCCCTCGCTATACCAAAGGTGCGACAGCACCTGTAAACCTCGACTGGTAGCAGGGTGTAATCGAAGGGACATAGAGCATGAAGCTCGGCGGGACAGTAGCGCCTGACCGTCGAGGCCCCCGGCCAACACATCCTGCCGTTCTCCCACCCAGCAGCTGCCAATTAAAATAACAATCAACCACCCACTCAGTCAACCATACAATTACTCTCACACTCACAATCTTAAAATACCCCTGAAATCCCCAAATCATATCAAACCATCCCATGAACAAAAATTACCCTAACTACTCCTTCAAACAAAAACATAAAACCCCAAAATAAAATAAAATAAAAATCAATAAAATAACAATTAATAACAAAAAGAGAACAACAGTCCGAAACAGCAGTCAAAGCAACAAAAGAGCACTAAATGTGATATTGCCCAGCAGCGCATGATGCATTGAAAGCTACAGGTGGGGGGACACCATGTGGCAGTGGTTAAGGGAACCTGAGGACTTGGTCTCATCTGAAGCATAATCTCGTTCTTGGATGGAAATGTTGACTGGGCATATTTTTTGTTTTGATATTGGAAGCAAGAGGCTGGGGTGGCTATGCCAAGGGACTGTTGAACTTCGGCACTGAGCAGTGAGCCAGTCACAAGTAGATTTGAACATTGCATGTACAGCCCCACTGCCACTTCCCGCCTTCTACCGACCATTGCACCAGCACACAGGAGGTACAAAATGTGGAAATATGCCCATGGGTGAGTACATGGGCACAGACTTAATCTGTTGTCTTGGGACTTTAAACGGACTTAAGCAATGCTTACAATGTCATGTGGTGGGGTAGCGGGGGGTAGGTGACAGGTATGGGAGACATAGGCCTACATGGGGTGAGGGATTGTTTAGTGGCCACAAGCAGATCCAGAAACTAATACAGAGATCAATGGGAGAGGGCCAAGACTAGGGGTTCCCCACCTGGGATATTTTGCCGCAGGAGTTGGGGGACCATGCCTAGGGCTGCCACTATATTGCAACTCACCTGCAATGTAAGGGGTAGAGAAAGACTGTTAACATAGATGGATATGGGGATCAATCTGATGGCTGTACTAATACTAAAGTAGGCTGGAGGGGTCCATATCAATATGGCATACATATGTGTTGGGATAGAAGGAAGAGAAATAAAAAAAAGCCATGAGGAGAAGGGGGCGAGGGACTTGGAATATGATGAGGAGCCTAATATTTGCAAAGAGGAGGAGTTGACCTATGGTAGCTAGAGGTCCTTAGAAGAATTTTTGCTCTTGTTGTGCTATGTTGTGTAATGGTTAATGTTACCAGTTATATTCTTCAAGAGATGCAAGAGACCCTTATGATATCTCAAATGCAGACCTGGTTTATGGAAGATGACAGAAGGTTAGGGAGGAACACTGATAGAAACGGGGAAGCATATTTGTAGTGCTTGACCATCTTCCGGACCCACTAAAGTGTATTGATAGTTGAAAAACTCACAGTGTGTACCTGGAATGTCCCAGGCATTCCCTCCCCAGTGAAATGGAAAAAAAAGTCCTGAATGTGCTTAATAATTGTTATTCTCAAATTGCTATGATGCAAGAAACCCATCTTACTGACCTTGAACACCAAAAGCTTGTCAGGGAATGGATGGGTCATTGCTATTCGGCCTCACTTAATGGCCACAAAGGAAGTTTGGTGATATTACACAGGAGATTGGCATTCACTGAAGAAGGGCTGGTGACTGACTCAAGCAATGATCAGTATATCTTTGTACAAGGCACAATCGGGGGGTGTCACACAGGAAAATGTGTATGCCCCAGCTATGCATGATCCAGTTTTTATGATCAGATGCTAGCCCTGCTTCATAAGGAACAATTTCCCAACCTTATCATGGTCGGTGACACCAGTTGTGCTCTAGACCTGCAGTTGGATAGGTTGGGAGGTGACAGGTGGCTGGATTCTGCAACTGTGAGATGGGAGGCTAAGTGAATTGTACTTCCTATATGTTTGGCAAGAAGCTAAACAAAGGACAAGGGAATATACTTTCTTCTCAAACACCCACAGATTATGGTCTTGAACTGTTTACCTAAGGATTCTCAGACCATGGTACAAAGGGTAGAAAATACACAAATAACCCTTATCGTAGTATCAGGCCACACAATGGTGTTGGTGATCCTGTTCTTGTCTCAAGCTAAACCATAGGAGAGGAGTAGGCAGTTACCGACTTACATGTTACAGAATGAGCAATTTAGGGAGCACCTTGGATAGCAAAGGCTGCTATGACAAGGTAGAAATGCAGCCCTGGCACCCTCAAGAGTAATATCCTGGGAGGTGGGGAAGGCCTTTATGAGGGGGGAGGTTATAGTATTTATGGCTGCCAAACATAAGAGAAAAAAGAACAATTTAAGGAAATGGACAGTAGAATAAAAGCAGCCATCTGATGAAGTGCACAGGTTACTTAGGGAGGCAAGGGAAGCGGTCAACCAAGAACAGACAGAAGGGGCACTTTTTTATGCAAACCAAAGATTCTGTGAATGGGGAATAAACCAAGCCCAATTTTGGCTCGCCTGGATAGGGAGAGAAGGAAGTCAGACTTTATCTCTGTGATTAAGAAGGGGGAACGGTAACACAGTGAACAAAAGGGAGGAGATGTGAAAGGCCTTCATGAACTTCTGCTCTAGCTCATGTAAAAGCGAGTGCCAAAATAAGGAAAAGGAACCCGAGGCATTCTTGGGAAAGTTGACACTGCCCAAACTAACAGTGGAGCAGCTGATGACTCTGAGTAAACCAGTATCAGTGGGGGTAGTCAGAGAAGCAGTGTTGGGGTTTTCCAAAGGGAAGGCAGCAGGGCCAGGTGGCCTTCCAATAGCATTTTACAGAGCAATGGAAGAGTCAGTGCGACAACCCCTGTATGAAACATTTAAGGAAGCTGAGGAGGGAAGACTTCCTGAGTCCTGTAATTTAATGACCATCACAATTACACACAAGGCAGGACAAGAGCCCAAAAAGTGCATGGCCCATAAGCAAATTTCACTTCTTAACTGTGATGTTAAGGTCCTGACCAGGAGATTAGAGAATATATTGCCTGACTTGGTGGGAGGAAACCAGACAGGATTTGTGAAGATGAGACTCTCCTATCATAATGTGCCAAGACTGTTGGGGGTACTGCAGTGTGTGTGTGTGTGTGTGTGTGTGTGTGTGGGCTTGGCATCTGAGAGGGTATGCATGCTCTCCCTGGATGGCAAGAAAGCTTTCGACAGGCTGAATGGGCTTTGTATCCCTGTATGCAGACGCCAAAGGCTTGGTCTCTTTTATGAATAAAGCACTTGCTTACCCAGGATGCCAAACTAAGGTTGGTTCAAACAACCTTTCTCCCATTAATCGACTATGCGGACTTTCTCTACAGTCATAGTCCAAAGTCAGCCCTAGCTACCCTTGACACACTTTATTACAGGGCCTTAGAATTCATTACAAATGCCCCTTTCAACATCCATCATTGCTCTCTTTATCTGTAGGTTGGTTGGCTTTCCCTTAGTGTTAGGAGGTGCCACATTGCATCCCTCTGGGTTTACAGAGCTCTAACCCTGAAACTCCCTCCTTACATCTGCTCCATGTTTAAATGTGCCCCCAGTGTGTACACTTTCAGGAAGTTCTCATGTATAACATTTGATACCCTATGGATTACCCTGGTTTGGTTCTTCATCACTAAGTTATGCCCTGCCGAACTTATGGAACACCATACAAAAAACTCTTAAACTTAACCTTACTGTTGGCCTGTGTACATTCAAGTCCTTGACTGGACGTATGTTGAAAAGGATGAATGTAACTGCTATGCTTCAACCTACTTACTGTAATCATGCATATTCTTTCAGACTCCTGGTATCAACCCCTCTAACCCCTTCATCTTCACAAGGGTGTGCATAGCCGAGTCTTGAAGAGGGTCGAGAGGGCCAGAGACATCGCCCTCCCCCAGGATCCCCATGAGGGTCGCGAGGGCTCAGCACAGCTGCCCTCCCCACTGGAGAATGAAAGGAGCCCCCCCCACTGCTGGAAAGTAGCCAGAGGGTCGAGAGGACCAGAGACGTCGCCCTCCCCCAGGATCCCCAAGAGGGTCGCGAGGGCTGAGCACAGCCACCCTCCCCACTGGAGAACGAAAGGAGTCCCCCCACCGCTGGAAAGTAGCCAGAGGGTCGAGAGGGCCAGAGACGTTGCCCTCCCCCAGGATCCCCACGAGGGTCGTGAGGGCTCAGCACAGCCGCCCTCCCCACCGGAGAACGAAAGGAGACCCCCACCGCTGGAAAGTAGCCAGAGGGTCGAGAGGGCCAGAGACGTCACCCTCCCCCAGGATCCCCACGAGGGTCGTGAGGGCTCAGCACAGCCACCCTCCCCACCGGAGAACGAAAGGAGCCCCCCCCAATGCTGGTAAGTAGCCAGGTACGAGTACGGAGCCCGGAGACTCATCTCCCTGCGCCTGGAGCACTGCACTTTTTCTGCAAGCTTTGTTTTTGACGCTATTTCTTTCAAATTCAAATTGACTGAGTGTAACCTGCCTTGCAAATGCAACCTATGTAACAAACGCCATACTGCTGAAATTGTTAAAAAAAATCAGCGTACTTCGACATATAGTTTTTCTGCTTTAATTTTTGTTCATTTCTACTTTATTTGGTGATATTTGAGCCTGTACCCTTAGATCTTAAGCTGCGCATGCTGTCCCGCTTGCTTGGTTGTTTGTTAAATTACCCACTCTGCAAACCGGAGCATTCACCTGCCCGAATTACTGCCTCATGGCACACTCCTAAAGCCCAGCAAAGCACAGCCTGTAGGGTGGAATTTTTAGCCTTATACTGCTTTTTCTAGTACAAACGTTAAGCAAAGTAAATACTGGCTGTTGAAGAACTACAAACAGGGCTGGTAGCAACGTAGCTTGTAGCAGCAATCACTTACTGGTAGTAGCTGGTAGTAACTCCACCCTCCAGTTTCTCTCATAAATAACCTTGTCCTTCTCCTTCTTCCCTATACAGAGGGTCGAGAGGGTCAGAGACGTCACCTTCCCCCAGGATCTCCACGAGGGTCATGAGGGCTCAGCACAGTCGTCCTCCCCACCGGAGAATGAAAGAGCCCCCTCCCCACCACTGGAAAGTAGCCAGGTACAGGTATGGAGCCCGGAGACTCAGCTCCCTGCTCCTGGAGCACGGTGCTTTTTCTGCAAGCTTTTGCCCTGCTGGTGCTGTGCACCGGCTCCCCACTGCCCCACCACCACCCTTGGTCAGCACTCGGTAATATAACGCTACACTAGTGACACTGATATCAGGTGACACGAGCCAGAACCCATCAGCCCACTTTCTAACTAGCAGCTTATACTATCCCACCACTAGTGGCTGCTATACTGTGGCACAGCTTGCTACTGGCAAGTTCAACATATCAATCATGTTCCTCTGTCTTATACCACTCCTTTGCATAGCTTTTCCTCTTGCCTCTCTACCCCCAGCAACGCAGCC
This sequence comes from Neoceratodus forsteri, assembly GCA_016271365.2. Lineage (NCBI taxonomy): Eukaryota > Metazoa > Chordata > Ceratodontiformes > Ceratodontidae > Neoceratodus > Neoceratodus forsteri. Next base: position 1,100,326,689 of record CM057455.1, on the reverse strand, counting down.
TATGCAGGACCCAAAGCTCCACCACCTCCACATCGCGCCACCTCTACCATGCCCCCCATCAACCTCCACCTCTCCGCTTCAGCAAATAATGCACACCCATACATGGGCACTAAGCCCTTCTGTTATCCCCCCCCTTCTTCCATGGCCTTTATGTCCTACATAACCTAGCTACCTCTAACTCTCTCTACACAACACAAACAAGCCACTCAAAACTAAAGTCATGGTACACATAGAATGTCTCTATGCACTACGTCATCCTGCTTCTCCTCCTGGCAGGGGATGTTGAAACCAACCCTGGCCCAGTGCCACACTCTACCCCCCAAACACTCCCAAAGGGCCTAAGGATACTTCACCTAAACATCTGCAGCCTGCTGAACAAAGTACCAGAGTTGCAACTCACTGCCCTAAACCTCCGCCCAGACATCTGCATTATCTCTGAGACATGGCTGAAACAACACCACGCGGATTCAGAAATAGCCATCCCCGGCTACACAGTTTTTAGGCAGGACAGGGTGGGCAAGAAAAAAGGTGGGGGAATCGCCATGTACTTGTCCACAAGACTCCAGTTCACCCCGTCTTGATCCCTGAACCCACACCCCTAATTGAATCTATGCTGATCAAACTGACCTTACCTCATTCCACCCCAGTGTACGTGGCTGGGATCTACTGCACTCCGGCCACCCCAGCGCCTAGCGTCCATGACCACCTAGCCACTCTAAAATCAGCTGCTAGAGAAGGTGAGCTCTACGTCCTCAGGGATTTCAACCACAATTGGCTAGCAAAAGACTGTGCTAAACTACGAAGCAAAGTGCACTCCCTAAACCTATCCCAACATATCAATCAACCCACTCGACTAAACACAAAAACACAAAAACACTCCCTACTGGACTGGGCCCTCACAACCCACCCCCATAGGATAATAACAGCCGCCATCCTCCCTGACTCCATGATTGATCACCACATGGTTTATATGGTTAGGAAGGTGCACAGACCCGCAAACCACCCCCCACCCAGGACCCTCCTCACGAGGGCCTATAAATCCCTCTGTCTCCATTCACTTCTGAATGACCTCGCCCTAGTTGACTGGTCATTCATCCAGACAGCTCCCTCTATTGACTACGCTTTTGATATGTTCAGACACAACTTGCTTGCCATATGGGACTATCACGCCCCCCTAAGATCAAACAGGGTAAAGGGATTACATCTCCCCTGGGTCTCTGCTGATGTCATCAGCTGCTGCTGAGCAAGGGACAAGGCCTGGAGAAAACACAAGCAAACCAGCACTCTTGATTCACTGCAGCACTATCGTAATCTCCGTAAGTACTGCACCAAAGCTATCCAGCAGGCAAAGAATAATTACTTCAAGGCGGCCCTCTCCTCCAACTTGAACCACCCCTCAAAATTCTGGAAAACCATCAAAACCCTACTCACCCCCCGGCCCAACCACCTCACCTCAACCCTATCCATACATGGCAACTCTGTCTCGACCTGCCGGGTTGCCTCCGCCAACAACTTCTTTACAAATGGCGCCTCACCTCACAAACCACTCATGCACCCCACCAGCACCCAGCCCCATCGCTCGCTCACCAGTCTGTATGGCAGAAGTACTCCACACCCTGGGATCTTTGACCCTAACAAAGGAAAATGCCCTTTAGGGCTGAACGCCAAACTTCTCCACCTATCGGCCCCTGCAATAGCTGCCCTAATGACCTCCTAAACTCTCATTTTCTCGCTCAAATTCCAACTGCTTGGAAGCAGGTGCTTGTCATACCCTCACCTAAGGGTGATGCACCCATCTGCACCAGGAAATTATCGTCACATCTCCCTTCTCCCAGTTCTGGCCAAACTGCAGGTACACCTAGCTCTTTCTCAACTCACTTAATTCCTTGACTCTACCTCCTTCTTCACCTCCTATCAGTCAGGCTTTCGGAAATCCCACTGCACAATCACCGCACTCTTAAGACTCTCAAATGACATCTCCTCGGAGATGGACAAGGGACATATCACCTTGGCCATTTTTATCGATCTGGCCAAGGCTTTCGACACCATCTCCCATCCAAAGCTACTCACAAAACGAAGTGAAGCAGGCCTCTCCAGCCTAGCCACTAGCTGGTTCCATGCCTACCTGACCGACTGTAAACAGTCTGTCAAAATCAGGACTCAAATATCCCCCCCACTCCCAATCTCCATGGTGGTCCCCCAAGGCTCAGTACAAGGCCCCATACTTTTCTCCATATTTTTAAATGACCTCCCTCTGACCTGCTTAACCTCAGCCATACAAATGTATGCAGACGACACCGTAATATATGCCTCCGGCCCCACTACTAGGAATGTGCACGCAGCTCTCCAACAGGATTTTCACGCTATCCAAAAATGGCTCGGATCCAATCAACTAGTACTAAACTCAAAGAAAACTGTCTCCCTAACCTTCGGTACACAACCTCAGCTCTCATACCTAGCTGCCCCCCCCTACTTTCCATACCCTGGATGGATCACCTCTGGAGACCTGCACCTCCTTTAGATACCTGGGAGTATGGCTTGATCAACACCTGTATTTCTCCATCCACATTGACTTGCTACACAAAAAACTGCACCCCAAACTGGGTGCACCTCATCGTAATAAAGGGTGCCTGCCCCCCTCGGTCCGAAGGGAATTAGTGCATAAAATGATTCTCCCTATCTTTGACTATGGCGACGTGGTCTATGGTGCTGCACCTCCAACCTCCTAAGCCAGCCTGGATACCCTCTTTCACTCCTACTTTCGCTTCATCCTGGACTGCCCGCCCACCACCCATCACTGTGACCTATATAGCTCCTTAACACTTCCCTCGCTTGAGTCCCGATGTCGAATACACGGTGCAAATGTAATAGCCAAATTCTGGACAAACTCCCTCCCCCCCATCTCAGCTCCGCTCTGGCGGCTCAACCCTCCCCGGCTTACTCTCTCAGATGCTCTGACTTCAGGCTACTCAAAATCCCTTTCATGCACACCTCGAAGGGTCAATCCGCCTTCAAATACCGCCTGCCAAAACTTTGGAATGATCTTCCTGCTCGCATCAGGTTGACCCCTGCCCCAGGCTGCTAAAACCACTCCTCCATGAATACTACTCTGACACATGCAACTGCTACCAGCAGCCCAGACCCACAACCAATAGGCTCCTTGATGTATCTCGACAGCCTTAATACTGTCTTAGTAAATTACTGTTTACCTGACTGTTCTCTGACTGTACTTACTCTGCGGTGTCTGACCACCCTTGTAGTAACATTTAAAACAAATGTATGCCAGCTCTGATACTATTGCTGGACCTGTTGTATTACCCCTGTATTGTACATTTCCTGCTGTATCTTCTATGTAACCCCCAGGTCGCATCTGGAAACGAGCGGCCCCCGCTCAGCATGCCTGCCTGGTTAATCTCTTAAATAAATAAATAAATAAATAAATAAATCTTGCACTAGTATTAAGCACTTGTACAGCCTCCACCCCTCCCTGATGCCCCCTGATGCTTCTTAGTTTTCTGCATTCTCCCCACCCTTTCCCCATACCTGCTCTCCTCTCCCCTCTTGTTTTATTTTTGTTCCCTGTACTTCTTTTCCACCATTGACCCTCCTCTGTTGGCTATAAAACTCCTTGACCTTGCATCTTATGTCTTCTTCTATCGTTCCAATTTACTTTTTTGCACCAGTCATTTTTCATAATTGTTGTATGCAACTAGCTTTAACTGTATCGGCACCTGTATTGATTTAGAAACATTCTGCTATTCTGTATTTCACCTAGTTAATTTCCTTATGCCTACTGTTCTTGTATATGGTATCTTAGCTGTATCTGTCTTGTACCACTGTAACTGTACTGTATTTTGTATTGTACTTATGTCCCTCCAGGACCTCCTTGCAAATGAGTTATCTCAATAGTGTCATCCTAGTAAAATAAACTTTGAATTGAATTGAATATATGTTTGATATTTTGAGTGCATTTGGCCTGGGGGATCAATATATAGAAATGGTACAACTTCTGTACAGGAAACAAAGTGCTAATCTGCTAATTAATGGAGCATTTTCAGGGGAGTTTAGACTGGCGAGGTGAACACACCAAAGCTGCCCTCTCTCCCATCTATTATTTGCACTGGTGATTGAATCATTGTCAGAAGCCATCAAAAGCAGCAGAGAGGTTACAGGGATAGAAGGAGCATGGGGGAAGCAACATAAGATACAGTATCTCTGCATGCAGACGATGACTTGCATTTCTTAACAAACCTGAGAACTTCGGTCCCAGCTGTTATCCAGACTATGGAACCTTTTGTAGTATTCTCAGGATATGATGTGAACTTCAAGAAATCAGAACTGATGGGGTTTGGGGCATTGGATGCCAGAGACTTAAGAAAAAGACAGGTACAAAAAAGTGGCTACACATATTAAGCATCTGGGCATCAAAGTAGGGCCTTTCCTCCATACACTGTATGATCTGAATTATAGACCACTGCTAGTCACCATTAGGAATGACTTAATGAGATGGCAGGGGCTCACGATATCCTGGATTGGGAGGATAAATGTAATAAAAATGAACATCCTCCCCAGGGTCTTTTAACCCTTACAGATGCTGCCAGTAGGGTTCAAGAAAGGAGACCTTACGAGCTTGGAGAAATGGTGCTTAGAGTTTATCTGGATGGGGAGGAGGCTGAGAGTGAGAGTAAGTATGCTAAAGGGCGCCAATGTCATAAGGGGGCTAAAATTCCCAGATTTAACACTTTATCACCAGGCAGTGCAACTGAGGCTGCTCGTGGAATGGCAAAGGGGTGGAGAGGAACAAGTTGGGTATCTCTCTCAAGAGGGGAACTACCTCACCCTATGACAGCATGCCTAAATCAAGGAGATCTAATGGCTTTTAAGAGTCTGGGAGTGGATAGACAGCTGGTATTACACATGATACAGGCCTGGAGGAAGATAAAGAGGCATATGTCATAAGGCATATTGGGGGTAATCATATCAGATGACCTTAAGGTTAGCAAGGAATGTGAGAAGGCAGTAGGGAGGGCCGGGGGTATACTGGGATGTATAGGGAGAGGCATCAGCAGCAGAAAACAGGAAGTTGTTATCCCTCTGTACAGACAGTTGGTGAGACCCCATCTGGAATACTGTGTCCAGTTCTGGAGACCCCATCTCCGCAAGGACATAGACAGGATAGAGGCAGTCCAGAGGAGGGCAACTAAAATGGTGCAGGGTCTGCAAGAGAAGCTGTATGAGGAGAGACTGAAGGAGCTTAATATGTATACCCTTGAGGAAAGAAGGGAGAGGGGGGACATGATAGAAACTTTCAAGTACCTCAAGGAATCAACAAAGTCCAAGAGGGTAGCATCTTTCAGAAAAGAGACTTGCAAGAACAAGGGATACAATTTAAAAGATAGAAGGAGGGTGGTTCAGGGGCAATGTGAGGAAGTATTATTTCACAGAGAGGGTAGTGGATGCATGGAACAGCCTTCCTGAGGAAGTTGTGGGGTCTAAAACTGTGGGAGAATTCAAGAATGCATGGGACAGACATAAGGCAATTCTTGTGGGGCAGGAAGATATAGGCTGTTGGTTAACTAGGATCTGCGGCCTATCCTGTAGGTAGGGAAATGGGCAGACTAGATGGGCCTAGCGGTCCTTATCTGCCGTCAAAGTCTATGTTTCTATGTCTTGGTCAAAAGAGAACACAATCTTGGCCTCAATAGCCCACAATCCAGAGTTTTTAACTGGCATTGAGGACCAAGGATTCCAAGACTGGGAGGAGGGAAGTATTCAGTGTTTGGGGAATCTATATGATGTGGAAAGGTTTGAAACCTTTACCAGATTGGGGGAGGAACTGGGCCTTCCCCAAGCACATAGATTCTGATACTTTCAGGTCAGCGATTGTGGCACAGAAGGTGGGGAGACTAAACGCCTAAGAGACCTCCATCCATAATGTGGAGTTATGCATCCTGCAGGCTAGAACAAACACCAAAGGGTCTTTAGCAACAGCATATCACCTATCAACAGAAGGGCTCACCAGATCTGACCCAAAAGGTTAAAGAATTGTGGGAACAAGACTTGCAGTGCCAGTTCCAGGTGGAGGCATGGGTCTCTCTCTGTGAGATTCACATGGGCCTGTTAGTCTGTAACAAATATATGGAGGCCCAGTTTGTTTCTGTACTGCCTGTATGTGCCACTGAACACAGTGAGTAAATTCAGTGTGGGGGTATCTCCCATATGTGGCAGATGTAATGGGGCCCAAGGGACATACATCCACTACTTCTGGGAGTATACCCAGCTGAGGCCCTTCTGCACTAAAACTGGCCCACAAGATTACAACTTTATGGAAATCTCTGGTTAGAGATGACCCTCTTCCTGTTGTGTGGAGATGTGACCGGGGTAGAATGGGATTCTTACCCAAGGGCAAACAGAACAATGCTGCTGGTGCCTAGAAAGTAAAGCAATATGACTAACAGGCAGTATTGTTATAACCGACCACCCAGAGGCATAATGAGGCCCGGACGCCGCAGGCGGAGGGCTCCTTATAGCTTGAAGGTCCGTATAGCCTAATACCGCCCACCCTGGAGGGTATTATTGCACTTAGAAAATGGGCACTGTAAATAAAAATACGTTTAATAAAACAAAAGTTAATAAAAAGTTGGTTTAATATAAGTTTTGTCATAAAATAGTTCCTCCGCCTGGTTTAGAATGACAAATTTGTTTTTTCTTACTTTGAAGTAGGGACTTTTATCTCTCTAGTTTAATGAAAAAAAAATAATTTGCCCTAGTTTACTGACTCGTCCCCCACCCCTGCAGTTATTTGTTCTCCTCACTCTCCATGCTGAAGAGGGAGCTGAACAGCGAGGTAGAGGAAGCTGCAGAAAAAAACGTGAGGAGTTCAGCTGGGCTCCTATGTTTCTTAGCAGGGAAACAGTGTGAGAGAGCTTAGCGCTATAAAAAACACCGGTTTTGCCGTTTTTTTTTTTTTTTTTTGGGGACCAATATTTGGAGAGCAGGGCAAGGAACTGCTCTAATGAACCCTCCACACTTGTTAGTTTTTGAGCTGGTCCCACTCCGGACACTCACAGGAGCATATTTTTGCCTATGTATTTTATTTACGATGTTTCATGTGACTGCGAGGACCGAGAAGTAAAGAAACTAAGCCTGCAGCAGGAATATTTAAAACTATGTGGTTTCATTCTTTCTCTTTTTTTTGAACCCTGCACTTCACTGGTGGCAGGCAGGGTTGTGCCTTGTGTGTTGGGGCTGTGTCAGTATTTCATCTTGTTCCGAGATCTCCTCACCCCCCCCCCCCCAAACAGACTCATCAGGCTCATCAGTGTTTCCGTATTGCTGTCGGTTTCCTTTTGACAGCAATGCATGGACTGACTTTTTTCCGTGCTATCTGATGGGGGATATTACTAGAATACAGAACTAGGATCGGAATGGACCGGGGACTGAATTACCTCAAAGCGGGATCGGGCATGATACCCAGAAGATCTGAATGCTCGCTCTGATGCCAAGAAAGCCGTAGGATGCGGTCATGATCGCCATTATAGACAGTGATCGGTTATTCAGTAGGTGTAGGATGTGGCAACGAAGTTAAAAATGTCACCTAGAACTGTAATTTAAAATACCAAGCTTTTTCTACAGGGGCATACTAGTGCAGTTGAAAAGGACTGTTGGGGAACTGTCGTGCGCCACGCTCGGTCTACGTGTGAAGAGAAAGTTAACAACAAAAACAGGTTGTCTTTATTGCTTTGTAAGGACACAGTGCCATGAATTTCTTTTTAATTGCAGGATGTTGTATGGTCTAAGGATTGCGTGTGTGGGGTGGGGGCTCTCACTCTGACTCTGTCTTGGTAACCCCCCCAAAAAATGGTGGCAATTTGAAATTGTTTGCCCAGTGCTTCAGCCAATGAGGAAACAGGCTGGGCACAAGGATACTTGGCTGCACATGAGGAAGGTTTGGTCTGGGACTTCTTATTTGGTGGGCATTTATTGTCTGATAGATGCCCACCTAAATAAGTGTCTCAGCCAATCAGAAGAGAGCTTTGTCTTTGCCCATTTTCTAATTCAGAATACATGGATATCTCATGCCCCTCCAACAATAGCAATGTGGCAGAAACTCCTGCTGAAGGTTCTACCTCTTGAGCATATGATGTATGAGCTGAGAGGTTGGACAGATAAATTTGATAGGCACTGGAGCCCATACATTGAGACCTTCTCCCCAGTGGAGGGTGCAATGATTTGTATGTTCGGATAAGGAGATGTAGCTCAAGAATAAGAGGCACAATGGAGTAAATGAATAGGTCTCAAGGTAAACTACTAACTCTGTATACTGAACTGGGTCTGTACTTTTAAGCTTCACATTGAGATGAAACTGATCTGATGAAGTGTTATGTTTTTCGTTGTCTATGTTAAGTATACTGTTAGAGTTAAACTTAATTTATATGTTGTACTCCCAAAGCTAGTACTTTGAAGGAACTCACACAGTGCATTTGATGATTTCTATCTAATGTACAAATGTATTTTAGCACATCTGGATATATGCATGCAATGTTTGTTTTATTGTATGTTGCATATAAAAACCTTTCTTTGCTAAAAAAGATGTTCAAAAAGGCAAAAAAAAAAAAATCTGAGGAAACTAGTCACACTGAGCATGAATTTCAGGATATCAGAAATACATTTTTGCTGAAAAACTGAGATTTTTTTTTGTTGACTAACAAATACTGGTGCTTTAATAATGGATACTAATGCAGCCTAATGCATCCAGATGTGTTTCAATACACCTTCCCTGCCAAAACCAGTTAATAATGAGCTTACAATATTCCACACTGGCCAAGATACACTCAACCCATACACACTCCCCTGCAATCTTCCAGCAAATTCTTACTGGAAATACCTACAGTAGTTGCTCAGTGGTTAAAGAAACAAGCAGGACACCCCAGAAAAAGGGATTTTTTTATGTTCCTTGTTTTTATTGGGCATGAAACAATATCCCATCTTTGTGAATTGAAAGTGATCTGTGTGTAAGCTACTATATCACCTGACATGTATACTAGAAGGCTCTTCCAAGTTTCCATCACTAAAATGCAACTCACTGATCCCTTTATTTAAGGTTATTGATATAAACTGCACCACATAAAAGGGGGGCTTACTTCTCTTGCTGCTCCCTGAGCCAGCTTCACTCCCCCTCAACTCTACCTACCACTGACATAAACTAGGCTGTTTCTGGTCCCATGGTATTGCAGCTAGGGGCTGGACACAGTGCAGCAGCTCCTCTTTTGTTGAGATGCCCACTGGTACACAACAACATAGCCACAACATAGGTGTTCCTTAGGCTGTACTGCATGATCAGCAGGGGGACCATAACAGCTGGAAGCTGCATTTCTGGACTGGGAATTTGAACAAAAAAACAAACAAGCTGGCTCTCTCCCACAGATCCAGCAGGATGCAGAGGGGAAAACTGCACATAGGAGCGTGGAGCACAGGAGTGTTCAGGTTCATTTTTATTACAGCACTTGGCTGACCCCTCGGCCAATTAACAACAGATACATAGTATAACAGCAATACATAAAATCAGCTTACAATTGTATAGAAAAATTTCAAAATAACCAGAAATTCTTCTATAAAAAGGCAATGTTAAATAATCACTTTTACAATCTTTCATGGTTATAAACTGTATTGCACACGCCCACTTTAGATCCCTAGAATCTAGCTTTTGAGATTATTGCACCTTACTTTTTCCCCTTAACAAACATATTAAGGATATACAGTTCTACATCTTTCCAGATCTGATGGTAAGTTTCAAATATATAAAGGAGGGCAGCATATAATAAAGATCTTAAACATCCCAGGCAGTGGCAACAATATCTGAACATTAAGCAGTTTTTCATGAGTTATAATTTACTGTAAGCCACCAAGTGAACCATAGTATCTGATTTAAATCACCTTATTTGTTTGGCTTATTGGGCAAAAAAAGCAATTTACTTCAAATAATTTTTATCTGAATTTCTTAATAAGTAAAATACTAACAACATTGTATTCATGTACACATTTTCAGTTACAAGGTTAATAAAAAAATATTCCTTATGCTATTATAAAAAAAAAACAACATACTGTAATAGAGAATGCTTTAATATTTCAAATTCCTTTTTGTCACGCAGACAAATTATTTATTTTACAGGTATTTGAGTGCATCTACCTGTCTGAAGGACTGATCTGATTTTTTCATAGTGCAACTTGGTAAAGGCTATACTCTGTTTTGAGTGGACTAACACATCGAAATAGTGCTCCCAGTTAAATATATTTTTGTATCTAGGATAAAACAAAGCCACCTTAGACCCCTATGCTTCTGCAATATTCTTTCTGTAAGTTTATATCTCTAAGTCTATACGCATAACTTTCAGTTAGAATTTCTTTTGAGATAATGTCTTGATTTTCCCAATTCTGACCAAGACCCATTTTATAGTGGGAGCATCTTATCTCTTTAACCTACATGAAACTAAAATATTCATGAGTACTATTATTTAAAGAAGGAGTCCAGTCAAAAGTATTATACTGCAGAATTAGAATCAGTCTACCTGTAATAAATGTCATACGAAAAATTAGGTTTCTACATTAGTTTGTTTTAAAGTTATGAGTTATTTTGTAACCTTGGTTTCACTCCCTTTTCAAAAAAGCCAGATTCAGTGAAGAACCACTGATGATGTCACAACCAGAACCTATATCCTAATTCTCCCTCTCAGCACCTTATAGGACCTACTTCTCCAAGGTTTATGAAACTGTAGCTATAGTAATCATTAAAAAAAAACTGACACAGTGTTGGCTGCAGTGCTTGCATTTCCAGAATGTTCAGATGCATGGTACTGTATTTTAGAATGCATCAGGAAGTGGTTTTGAAATGCAGTGCTGACACAAGGTATAGAATCTCAAAGTTGTGCACAATTTTAGAATATAGGGAGGACATGCAGTCTCGACGTGGTAGGGATGCACCATCTCACAGTGTGGTGGGACACTCAATCTCAGAATGCACCAGGGACACACACACTCTAAGGAATTTAATGGGGACTGGTAATTAAAGAATATAGTAGGGATGCACACTGTTGGAATGTGACAGTACACACCATTTTATTTTGAAACTGCTTGTCCCTGTCGTATTCCAAAATTGTACGCACTCACCAAATTTCAAAATTGTGCATTCCATCCCCACCACAATCTGACATTGTGCATCCCCTCCATAATCTAAAACTATGCTTGTCACATTCCAACATTGCATATCCATGCCACATTCCAAAGCTGTGTTTTTTTGCATAATATATTTTATTGAATTTTCCAATTTATATGACGCCATATATCTCCAACAAGTCAACAGATGTGATATATATGCTCACACCCAAAATAATTTTTTCTCTTATTGTCCAAATGTCCAGCCTGTAAATGGGTGCACCATAGCTACATAATGTATTCCATACAACAAATCACATATATGTACCGTTCACTCTTACAACATAACCCCCAACCCCCTACCCATATAAGAACAGGAAAAACCAAAAACTAAAAGAGAAAAGGAAAAACCAGGAACAACATGACATAACTGTGCAGATTACAGTTCAGCATATCTGTCTTTATGTAACCCCAAGGGGGCGCTATCCCAAGGGCTACTACCCCTGCCTGCCCTAACTGTAGCAGGGTGAGGGGCCCAGATCCATTGGCGGGTGCCTCCACCTAGAGGTCAGGGTTAGAACAGTCAAGGCTGACTTGGTCACAGCCCTCTGAGTTGCTGCAACCCCCCTTTCCTCCCACTAGTGGTCCACACAGTTCAATTTTAGTGTCCTTACCACATACACTTACCCCCTGGCTCGATCCAGTCAGCTCACTCCGGGGACCCCCTGGAAAGTAAGGTACAGTTACACCACATTCACTGTGCAGTATTTTACCATTAATACACAGACTAGCCAGTGTACTTTTGCAAAACAGGTGTTCAGATTTGTTTGAGGGGGGAAATAACAAGGACAGGGGGAAACTGGAGTAATTAGCTTACCACTACAGCATATGAAAATCTACCTATGGCTCTGTGCACAGGCCTACTCTATTGATTACTGTCTCTGGGTACCCAAGCCCTAATGGCTAGTCCCTCGATGCAGCTGGTTGGGGCCCTTACACAAATGAGCATTTAATTCCTGAGAAGATCAGATGGAGCCAGAAAGCTCACTTAGTACAGTCGCAATACAACAAAACGACTTTGCCTTTGTTTGTAAGCATTAACAGGGAGCTACCCTGATTCAGTACTCACAACTCCAACAGAGAACCACTCTTTCACCACTTGCAGGGCTGAGCCTGAGTTTCAAAGGCCTCCTCACACATCTATATGGAAAACAACAGAGGGGTACCATACCAGGCAGCTGCTCCCAGGACCTGAACGAACTCACAGCAATTGCGGGCGTTAACTGTAGCTTCAAACGTCCTGACAGACCGAACGCAATTCAGCAGATTCTCCAGTTCTCTTCAGGTGAAGCCTGGTAGGTAGCTGTGTTTATACACAGCCTTCTCTGACTGCATGCCAGTGGATTTTATTCGGGGCGCGCTGGCAAAGAAAACGGCCACCTTAGACCTTTCACGTGCTTCCCGTGCGAACACTCAATGGCGCAGAAGCTCAGGGCTCCACTCTCTTCCACAGTCACAGCACATCTGCCCCTAACAGCATGGGGCAAGACTCACAGCCTGGGCGCTACCCGATCTCATTGGCTGGTTACATATGCCAGTCACAAATTTTAGCCCTCACTGGTGCGAAAAGGCGCCATGACCTATAATGCCATGACCAGGAGCTACAAGCTGTGTTCCCACTTGTCAACTGACTCCATCTAGAGTCCTGATCCTGGTTGGTCACTCAATTCTTCACATTACTTGCCCCTAGCACCTTATTGGACCCTTCAGAATGTCCTGGTCCAAAATGGAGGGGCACAGCACACAGAGTCCCAGCTGCAAGAAAGGCAGATTAGACAGGCTGCATTTTTCAGTTACACCACACATTCTCCAGCAAACAGCTACAGTATATCTTTCAACTAGGCTCCCTCTGCTCTTCTAGTGATGGCAGAATGGAGCACTTATTCAGCAGCCCAGGCGGGACTCGGGCATAAAATTACACAGCTCCCCCCATTTCAACTAATTATGACTGCAAGCAGGCAGCCCTTAAAAAGACAGTACATGGAGGCTCTAAAAGCACTCACAACCTTCCCTTTTAGCGGCCTTACGCCGAACACCAGCCAGGCAGGGAGCACTTAAGCAAGCTCCGGGAAGGTTTCTAGGAACCCCCAATTATAGGGGGATTACACCCTTCCTGGCCTGGAAAAAGTTGGTGTCCGCGTCAAGTAGTTACCCTTAAATCACTTTAAGGCAAACAGTTTAATTAACATTACATCCCACTTTAGATGACATGCATGGAAACTGTATTCACAGCTTACTACGGTTTATGCAACTGTACACATATAACTCTCTTCCCCTTTTATAAATCAGGTCATTAGTCCCTGCCCATGGCACCTGGGAAGAGGGGGCCCCTCCCTATCAACTACGTGTGGGTTACCTAAAACAGGAGCTCCACACTCGAAGGACACTACTAACAGGCTGGAGTTATCCCCCAAGGCTAGCTTAGGCAAGGAGCTCAGGGACACATGCACCCCTTTATGGACCACATTTAGGGGCAAGTCCACAGGCTGACCCAGAGACTCATAACTCAACTTTACTACAGGCTGTACCTCTCAGCTGGAGCATCTGGGAGTCTCGGAAAACCCTGCTACAGGCCCCAATTCTGTTTTAGCCTCATTGAGATTAGTAGGGGGAACCTCCATAGGGGAAGGGGACCCAGTGCTCATAGTACTTTTGGGGACCTGACCCTCTACATCAGTACCCACACTACTTTGCTCAGCTGGGGACTGTTCAGACACTAGTAAGGAACCGTCAGGGCACTCAAAATATTTTTCAGGTTCCAGCATATCATTGGCTTGTTCCCCCACATCACTTCCTTCTTCTGAAAAGTCAGATAGTTCAGCCAGGCCAGACAGTTCAGCCAGGCTGAAGGACCCCATCCCTTGGGCTTTGATGCTACCCAATTTGTCCTCTGGAAGCATTAGTTCCTGAGACAAAGCTGGGGGCTCAGACAGTCCAGAAAGCCCAACCTCATCTCCAGAGTTAATGAGGGGATTGCCCCAAAACAGTTGGCTCAGCTCATAAGAGGGATAGTACTTAATATTATTCTCATTGTCTTCAGACACAGATTGATGATCATCTTCTTCAGAGGAGTTTAGACAAGGCTCTCTTATTTGGCTTGCTGAAGAATCAGGTGGTCTGGGTTTTTTCTCGGCAGCAGATCTAGTCATAGGCCTGAAGGGGGGTCATTAAGAGGTTCTGCTTCAATCAAGATTTGCCTGATTGGCAGCAGATGATTTCTGTGTATAGTTTTCACATCATTTTAAATATTTTCAGGCCTCACTTTATATACAGGTAAATCTGCCAGTTTTCCCACAACAATATGAGGGAGGTGATGCCATCTGTCAGTAATCTTATGCTTGCTATGTAGTCCCAAATTCCTCAATAACACTCTATCCCCTTCTCTCAGTTCCATTGTTTTCACTTTCTTATCATATCTCTCCTTGTTGGCCAGGTTTCGTTTAGCAGCCATAGTCTGGGCCAGTTGGTAGGCATGGTTCAATTGGGCCTTCAACTTCTGTACATACTGTAGATTATTTTCTGCTTGCACCCCATTAGGGGAAACCCCAAAACACACATCCACTGGCAGTCTAGCCTCTCTCCCAAACATCCGCCTGTACGGGGAATAAACAGTGGCGTCACTTTTGGTGCAGTTATAAGCATGAACCAGGGTGCTGATCTGCTGACTCTATCTAGGCTTGTCTTTGGGTTGCAGGGTGCCCAACATATCAAGCAAGGTGTGTTTAAATCTTGCAGGCTGGGGATATCCCTGAGGATGGTATGGGGTGGTTCTTGATTCTCATACTCCCCACAAAGATAACATTTCTTTAATCAGGTGGCTCTCAAAGTCCCTCCCCTGGTGGGAGTGGATCCTCTGGGGGGGCCCCGTAGTGGACAAAGAAGTTCTCCATGAGTACTTTAGCCACCGTGGTTGCTTTCTGATCTTTAGTAGGAAAGGCCTGTGCATACCGGGTAAAATGATCAGTGACTACCAATATGTTACTGATATTTTTTAGATCTGGTTCTAAACTCAGGAAATCGATGCAGACCAGTTCCATAGGGGCACTAGTGGTGATATTGACCATGGGGGACGCTCTCTGAGGTAGGGCTTTTCTCTGCAAACAGCGGCCACAGGTCTTGATATACTGCTCTACATCTGTACTCATTTTTGGCCAGTAAAATCGGGCCTGTACCAGGTCAAGAGTTCGGTCTATGCCCAGATGCCCCATGTGATTATGCAGGGACTTCAAAACCAGCTCTCTAAAAGCAACGGGCAGCACTAGTTGTTGTTTGTCTACCCAGCCCTCTTTATCCACAGTCTCTCTGTAGTTGGTTAATCAGCTTTAACTTTGGCCCTTCTTTGTATAACAAGGCAGTTCTCAGGTCAGTGGAATGCAACTTGGACACGTCCCTCCCAGCCTGCAAAGCTTCCACAGTCGTTTTTATCACAAAGTCTCAGGATTGAGCCTGTTGGAGACTATCATTGTTGAATTGGGGCAGTGAACTAGTGTCTAATGCAGAAAAATGACAGTAGGCAGCAGGTATGCAGTTCTCGGATGGCCCCAAGCAATCCACCAAGCAGTCTACAGAACACCTATTCCTCCTTGTCAAATTTCTGGCAAAGGGCTCTTATGTCAGGTTCCGACAACCTGACCCAATCAGTTTGTGGCATAGGTCTTCGAGAGAGAGCATCCGCATCTATATGATTTAGGCCTGCTCTGTACTCAACCGCATAGTTGTAGGTGGCCAATGCTGAAAGCCACCTGTGGCCAGCGGCACCCAACTTGGCTGAGGTCTGCACATAGGTCAGGAGATTGTTATCAGTCTTTACCAATGTCTTGGCACCGTACAAATAGTCATGAAATTGATCAACAATGGCCCACTTCATAGCCAGGAACTCTAGTTTGTGCACTGGATAATTTTTTTCTGAAGGAGTCAGACTTCTGCTGGCAAAAGCTACAGGTCTCAGACTGTTCGAGTGCTCCTGATATAACACAACCCCCAATCCTTGTAGACTGGCGTCAGTATGGAGAATGTATGGCTTGGCTGGGTAAGCATAGGCCAGCACTGGGGCATGGGTAAGTTGATATATGATGTCATAGAAAGCTTCCTCACACTCAGCAGTCCAGCGGTCTCCAAACACATCATGCGCCCAAAAATACTTCTTCTCTGTCTCAGAGCGCACAACTTTCTTGTACTTTTTGTACGAGGGAGGGTACCCCTGAGTGAAGTTGAGGAGGGGGCGAATCACTCAAGAATAATCTTTGACAAACCGCCTATAATATCCACAAAACCCCAGGAACCATTGCAGCTCTTTCAAATTCCTGGGCTGAGGCCAAGTGGTCAATGCCTCCACTTTGCTAGGGTCAGTCACTATGCCTTCAGTGGATACTATGTGACCTACATATTTCACAGAAGTTTGGAAGAATTGACACTTGTCTATAGATAGCTTGAGACCGAAATCCTCCAGCTGATCCAGGACCTTGAACAATTGACACTCATGTTCTTCCAATGAGCGGCCAAACACTATGACATCATCTAAGTAAACCAAACACTCGAGCAAATTCATGTCCCCCACAGCACGTTCCATCAGGCGCTGAAAGGTGGCTGGGGCACCTGAAATCCCTTGCAGCATCTGAATAAACTCATAGAAACCTAGGGGGCAAATAAATGCAGTCTTCTCTCAGTCCTCTGGGGCCATCGGGATCTGATAGTACCCACTGCGGAGGTCCAACACAGAGAACCACTTACTGCCATTTAAACAATCCAAGGCGTCCTGTATGCGTGGCATGGTATGCTGGTCTGGGATGGTCTGCCGATTCAAGGTACGGTAGTCTGCACACATCCGAACCACACCATTCTTTTTCTCACTACTACAATGGGGAGGTATAGGGCTCCTGGACTCTTGTATCACACCAGCAGCAAACATCTTGCAAATGCCGCCACATCGCTTATGTCAGCCGGGCCAGGCGCCGGGATCTGTCTCGGAAAGGCCTTTCATCATGCAGCCAGATGTGGTGCTCAACCCCTTGCACACATCCCACATCCCATTCTTTCCGGGAAAAAACCTAGTCTCTTTCAGCAAGCTTCTCACTGATCCTCACCTTCCATTCAGCAGGCAATGGGGAGTCACCGAAATCAAACAAGTCGGGAGTTACTCTGTTATCTGTCCTTGAACCCTTGCTATTGGGCAGCACTGCAGTATCTGCACAATGTACACTTGCCAGGGTGCACCCTTTTCTTATTCGAATCTCCTTGTCGGACACATTATGAACTTGAACCATCACCCTCTTAACGTAAGCATGAGCTCTAGCTGGCAAGATACTGGGGTTTGACCAGCAGTCCCTCAGGCAATCTTCCCTCCCCAGGTGCATCCAACATTAACAACTTATTCTTAACATCTGTTCTCAGTCAGACTTCCCTGTGCAGAACATATTGGGCATTTGGGGCAAGTGTCACCGGTGCCGAATCCTTTTTCTATACTACACCCACCGGGCCTTCAGGTTCATCCTGGCTAACCTTCTTCTGAGTTTCAACGACCTTTTGGATCACAGCGGGGTATTCTTAGGGCTCACCCGATTCTGAATGCTTGCTTTTCTGGACACAATTGTGCTAGTCGTCCAAACACATGAGCATTTGTCCCAATCAACAGGGGTACCCCATCATACAGTCCAGTGGGGGGGCAGACCAAAGCCAAGGTTTCCACCTGTTCGTCCACTCCAGCCACAGAAGTAGGAAATGACAACCAGATCTGGATATACCCCAAATACAGATAAGCCTTGTCACTTAGCCCTCATACATGTAGACCATCCAAGGGTTGTAGTGGCACCTCATGTAGGTGTGTCTGATATCAGTCCTGAAACATGATGGTTACCTGAGAGCCACTGTCTAATACAGCTCGGTTGGGAATCCCATTTACTCACACTGGAGCCTCCATTGAGGGCCCGACCACATCAGACCATTCAGGAGGCACAGTATTGACAGTTGCTTGCGCGTTGGCACGGGTCACAAAGCTCTTCCTGGGGGTTCAGACATGGGCCCTGTGATGCCATGTGATCAGTTTGCTGTTGACCTTCCTTAAATTCTCTGGCAGCTGGCACTCAGGCTGAAAGTGTCCATCCTCCCCACAATAGTAACATAACTTGGGGTCCCGGGGGTCTCTATTGGGAGGGGAGCACCTTGTCTGCTGGGGGCCTTCCGAGGGGTGAAGGGGTTCCCCTGGGCCAGGGCATTAGTTTCTAGATAACTCAGGTCCCCCAGACCTAACAGGGTGGATAGTGGATCGCTTCAAGTCCCTCATCAGCTCTCGTAAATTTCTGACCTCGGCCCTCAACTCACTTTCTACTTGGGGATCAGAGGAAATAGCACACACCCCCACATCACCTTGAAAGTCTGGGGACGCATCAGACCTTCCTGAAGGGTGGGTCTCTTCGGGGGCCCTAGACTCAGGGGTTCAGCTTGGGTTCACAGCCCACACATAGGGTTCCCACCCCTCCTCATCCATCTCCACTTCTCTAATTTCCCTCATCAATTGACAGTATTCAGGCAGGGCAGCCCGTCTATCATGCAACTTAAGTTTTAACAATATCACACTAGAAAATCTAGCAGACTTCAAAACATGTTCCAACCTGACCTGGTTCAAGGCTGTGGCTGTGATCCCCCCTTTTCTGTAGGCCTTTTGCAAGGTCCGCTCCACCCTAGTGACAAAGGTGGACAGTTTCTCATTTCTCCATTGCTTGGCAGACTTGAATTTCCATAATAAGTCTTCCCCAGTCTCTGCACTCCCTCCAAAGCAGAAAGATACTCTGCTGCGGTGGCTTCCGGGTTAGTGGGCTGCAAGAACCTAATGGCTTCTAAAGCGGGGCCCAGCAGACTCTCCATTAATTGCTTTCTTTTCTCCCCTTCAGAGCATTGCCACTCCTGAACTAAGGGGGTGGCGTAGTCCATCCACGCTTCCAAGTCATCCTCCCCTGAAGGCACTGGCACTGTGCCAGAAAAAAAGTTTTAGCCTACGGTAAGAATAGAGCTGTATAGGGGGGACCACTAAGGGCAGTGGAGCCAAAATAGAACTCTTAGAGGGACAGGGGGAGGTACCTGGGGATACCTGGAGGGTGGTGTCACTAGACAGATCCAATGCTTGCAGCAACTCCTGGGTAGTCCTCCCCTCCACGGCCAGCAATTTAAGCAGTTTATCTTTAAAACTATTAGTCTGGGGAGACCCCCCCCAGGAGTGACTGACCCACTCGAATATGAACAAGCTCTCACTCTGAGGGCACCCTCCAGGTAAATCACTGAGGCCTTCTGGGTCATGGCCACACTGCACAAAAGTAACACCTGCAGGGTCTGATCGAGCAGGTCAGCCATGCGCCCCTTCACTTCCACTTTGCCCAAACATTTAACATGCTGTGCTGTAGAAATAATGTCAGCCGTTGGGGTTCCCAAAGGCACGTCTAATAGTAACACAATTCTCTGGGAGTCCAGCTCTTCGGCTTCGCCCCACTCCATCAGTTTGTGTACCATTGTCTTAATAGGGTCCAACTTAATTTTTGCCATAATATCCCCTTGCAGTTTCCCCATCAGCTTTTCCATTTTTATGCACTTCACTCACTTGGCCACTAGGGGATGCTAATCCCAGTGGTGCCTCCAATTTGTAACCCCAAGGGGGTGCTATCCCAAGGGCTACTACCCCGGCCTGCCCTAACTGTGGCAAGGTGAGGGGCCCAGATCCGTTGGCGGGTGCCTCCACCTAGAGGTCGGGGTTAGAAGAGTTGAGGTTGACTTGGTCACAGCCCTCTGGGTTGCTGCAACCCCCCTTTTCTCCCACTAGTGGCCCACACAGTTCAATTTTAGCGTCCTTACCACATACACTTACCTCCCGGCTCAATCCAGTCAGCTCACTCCGGGGACCCCCCTGGAAAGTAAGGTACAGTTACACCACTTTCACACTGCAGTATTTTACCATTAATACACAGACTAGCCAGTGTAATTTTGCAAAACAGGCAATCGGATTTATTTGAGGGGGGAAATAACAAGGACGGTGGGAAATCAGAGTAATTAGCTTACCACTACAGCATATGAAAATCTACCTATGGCTCTGTGCACAGGCCTACTCTATTGATTACTGTCTCTGGGTATCCAATCCCTAATGGCTAGTCCCTAGATGCAGCTGGTTGGGGCCCTTGCACAAATGAGCATTTAATTCCTGAGAAGATCAGATGGAGTCAGAAAGCTCACTTAGTACAGTCGCAGTACAACAAAACAACTTTGCCTTTGTTTGTAAGCATTAACAGGGAGCTACCCTGATTCAGTACTCACAACTCCAACAGAGAACCACTCTTTCACCACTTGCAGGGCTGAGCCTGAGTTTCAAAGGCCTCCTCACACATCTATATGGAAAACAACAGAGGGGTACCATACCAGGCAGCTGCTCCCAGGACCCGAATGAACTCACAGCAATTGTGGGCGTTAACCGTAGCTTCAAACGTCCTGACAGACCGAGCGTGATTCAGTAGATTCTCCAGTTCTCTTCAGGTGAAGCCTGGTAGGTAGCTGTGTTTATACACAGCCTTCTCTGACTGCATGCCGGCGGATTTCATTTGGGGCGCGCTGGCAAAGAAAACGGCCGCCTCAGACCTTTCACGTGCTTCCCGAGCGAACACTCAATGGTGCAGAAGCTCAGGGCTCCACTCTCTTCCACAGTCACAGAGCATCTGTCCCTAACAGCATGAGGCAAGCCTCACAGCCTGGGCACTACCCGATATCATTGGCTGGTTACATATGCCAGTCACGAATTTTAGCCCTCACTGGTGCGAAAAGGCACCATGACCCATAATGCCATAACCAGGAGTTACAAGCTGTGTTCCCATTTGTCAGCCGGTTCCATCTAGAGTTCTGATCCTGGTTGGTCGCTCAATCCTTCACATTACTTGCCCCTAGCACCTTATTGGACCCTTCAGAATGTCCTGGTCCAAAATGGAGGGGCACAGCACACAGAGTCCCAGCTGCAAGAAAGGCAGATTAGACAGGCTGCATTTTTCAGTTACACCACACATTCTCCAGCAAACAGCTATATCTTTCAACTAGGCTCCCTCTGCTCTTCTAGCGATGGCAGAATGGAGTGCTTATTCAGCAGCCCAGGTGAGATTTGGGCATAAAACCACACAGCCTCCCCATTTCAACTAATTATGACTGCAAGCAGGCAGCCCTTAAAAAGACAGTACATGGAGGCTCTAAAAGCACTCACAACCCTCCCTTTTAGCGGCCTTACGCCGAACACCAGCCAGGCAGGAAGCACTTAAGCAAGCTCCGGGAAGGCTTCTAGGAACCCCCAATTATAGGGGGGTTACATTTACACCAAGCACACACTAGTTTTTCACCCATAGGTATGGCTATTCCCTCTTTCAGTTTACATGTACCATCATTAACCAGCTCTGGGGCTCTGTATATGGCATAACACAGCTGGAGGCCGCTCTTTCTGTACATCCTTTCTTCTCATAGTTGAACCTCCTCACTGTATCCTTGAAGCCCCTTCTTTAACATCTCCACCTCTGCTAGGGATAATGATGTCAGGAATGGCTCCCAAGTTGTCCAGAAATGCTCCTCCCTGTTTTTAACCATAACATTTTACCTCTCCAGGCCCAGCACTTTCAGAATCATATTTTTCCATTGCTGGACTGCAGGGGTCACATTAGATACCCATGAATTCAATATGTGTGGGCCATCTCATCACCAGCTAAAAGAACAAGCATACTAACGGCCCTGTGGAGACAGTGCACCCTGGTGGCTCTCTTGCAAGAAACACACTTGACCCTACCGGAACATCAGAAACTAGTGAGGGGCTGGATAGGCAAATGTTATGCTTCTCCCTATAACTCACACAAGAGAGGGGCTGCAATGTTGATTAGTAAGAACCTGCCTTTCACAAGCACCAGCGTTGTAATGGACAGGGGTGAGGGGAGGTACGTGTTTGTGGAGGGGGTACTCTATGGAGAAAAAATGACGTTTGGGAGTATCTATGCCCTAGCAGTATTTAGTCCAGGCTTTTGTCAGGAAGTGTTGGATGTACTGGTTAGGGAGCAATTTGAGGGTTTAATTGTGAGAGGGGACTTTAATGCAACTGTGTATCCGGAACTGGACCACTCTGAAGGTAAGGAGAGACATGGAGGAGCGCTGAGGCACTGGCAGGAAGGGGTACTGGATATGGATTTAATTGACAGTTGGAGGACCCTCATCCAGGGGAAAAAAACTTCACTTTTTACTCTAACCCGCATAAAATCTGGACTAGATTGGGTTATAGTTACCTACCCCAGAGTTGGTTAGGGAGAGTGGAGGGAGTGGAGCATAGTCCAATTATCTTATCAGATCAGGCTATGGTCAAAATAGTAGTCAGGGTAAATGAGGAAAGGACAGATCCCCCACCGTGGAAGTTCCCTACATATCTATTGAGTAAGAAGGAATTCCCAGAATACCTCAGACAACAGTGGAAGTTTTATAAGGAGATGAATGAGGGGTCAGTGAAATCCTCGGGTTTGTTTTGGGAGGCAGGGAAGGCATTCATTAGGGTGGCTATTATTAAGTTTGTGGCTCAGCATAAAAAAGAAAGAGAAATCATGAGATTGGAGCTGGAGGATAAGGTGAGGGACTTAGAGAAGGCGTTAGTGGAGAGATCAATGGAAGAGAGGGTAAAGAACCTAAAGGTCGCAAGGGAAGCACTTAATGCCTTTTTGCTGGGGGAAGCAAAAATGGCAGGGTTTTTTGCTACAAGCCGCCTGTTTGAATGGGGGAACAGATCTGGCCCATTTCTTGTCCATTTAATTAAGAGGAGGAGGGTCTGTACGCATATCGTGGAAATTAAGGATGGGCATGGGAAAATCCTTCAGGATAAAACTGCAATAAAGGACAGATTTGAGCAATTTTATAACCAGCTTTATCAGTCAGAATGCATGGGTACAAGGGAGGAGGTGAAGCAGTTTCTGAGTGAGGTTAAGATCCCTGAAATTTCTTAGCAACAGAGGGAGCAGTTGGGCGGGGAGATTACCAGGCTGGAGATCAGGCAAGCAATACAGTGTCTTAAGCAGGGAAAGGCAAGTGGGCTGGACAGGTTTCCTGTCGAGTTTTATAAGATCATGAAGGAGCATGTGGTGGACTCTTTGTGGCAGGATTTTGCAGAGGCCCTAGGGGGGGGAGGGCTAAATGTGTCCTTCGAGGAGGCAGTAATCGGTCTAGTCCCTAAACTGGGGAAGGATGGGCAGGAGTGTTCCTCATACAGACCGATTTCTATATTAAACTGTGATGCCAAGATTTTGGCTAAAGTATTGGCCAGAAGGTTGGACCGGCTCCTTCCAGAGTTGGTCCACCCAGACCAAACAGGTTTTGTCTCTGGGAGATGCTCATCTCATAATATGAGAAAGCTGCTTAATGTGATCTGGAAGGCCTCTCAGGCAAGAAGGACATTGCCATCCTTACGATGGATGCTGAGAAGGCGTTCTATCATATAGAGTGGGAGTATTTGTTCAAGGTCCTTTGGGAATATAGGCTAGGTGAGAGGTTTATTGGATGGGTGCAGAGTTTGTATAGTTCTCCTAATGTGAGGGTTTTGGTGAACAGAGATCTTATAGATAGGTTTATTCTCCATAGGGGAACTAGGTAGGGGTGCCCACTCTCCCCACTCTTGTTTGCATTGACCATAGAACCTCTGGCAGTGAAGATTAGAGACATGGCAGAGATTAAGGGGGTGGACAGGAAGTCAGGGAGGGAACACAAAGTAACTTTATATGTAGGTGATATGCTGTTATATGTTATGGACCTGGCCAGATCTGTTCCCCCATTGCTAGCAGTAATAGGGAGGTTTGCTGTATTTTCAGGATATAAAATTAATGTCAATAAATCAGAGATAATGTTGTGTGGAGAAATAGAAAGGGCATTCAGGAATAGAGTTTGGGGGGCTTAAGAAAGTGAACAAATCCTTTACTTACTTGGGGATTCAAATAGGCCATGAGGTGGGACAATTTTATAGTCTGAATTATTCTCTGATGGTGAAAAGTATAGAGGAAGATATGCGAAGGTGGAGAGAGTTGCCAGTATCTTGGATGGGTCAAATAAATCTCATAAAAATGAATACCCTCCCTAGGATTCTCTGTCTGATGCAAATACTACAAATGGAGCTAAATAAGGAGGACATTAAGAGGCTAGAAAAAGCCTTCCCAGAGTTTTTATGGAGAGGAAAGCGCCCGGAGTGAGCCCACATAGGTTACAAGCAGACGGAGACAAGGGGGGGGGGGGCTGAATCTGCCCAATGTGCAAAATTATGCTCTGGTTATGCAGTACAGATATATAGGGGGTTGGGTTAATAGGAAGCCAGATGCAGGATGGCTAGACCTGGAAGAGGGTGAGGGGACGGTCAGGTTATCAGCTTACTTAGGGAAAGGAGAGAGGAAGGCATATAGTAGACAGATTAATCAAAATCCATTCCACGAGGTGACCCCCCAAAACTTTTGGTTTACTTATTTTGCCATACCAACCTTCCCTTTACCATGCCCCTTACCACTCCAGTATTCGTTTCTCTGTGTCCCTCATGCATGGTTCTAACTCCTGGTATATACTTGACAGAAGGCTCCCTAACACCGTAGCGCCCTCCTTGAATCTGCACAAATGTCAACAACTGTAACGTAACAACTCCCCCTCCCATATAACAATCCTTCCCCTCCCCCCTTTTCCATCATTATCCCCATTCTCCACATTCAAACCCCTTAACTTATTTACATGAACTTTTACCAACATCCCACCCTCCCCAACCACCCATTCGCTCTGTCCACATAACTGCCATTCAAAAGTTGGAATGACACCCTCACATACATCGCAGATGTTCTGTTCCCCACCCCCTGATCATGCAAAGCTTATTTATCCTCCAAGCATCCTGCTATCAGCAACATTTCAAGAAGTATCCTCCCACTGAGCTCCACTCCATAATAGCTCATCATTCCCAAGGTATTCACCTCAATGATGCTCATGCCCATAGCATCTAATCATCAGAAGTTCCGGTTCCAGCGCCCCCCCGCCCCCCAGCATGGAGCAGCAAAGTCTTTTACAATACAAAATATTGAAAAAAAAGGGCATTCCCCCTACCCACATTACACATCCCCTTTCAAATACCCATGCAGTTAAACTCCCTCCAGGTTTGCAGAGGCCGTGGGGTGCTGACGCTGCCTTAAATCACACACAGCGTCAGTCCTCCCCCAAGGCCCCGACTCACCAATTTGCTAGTGTGGATCCATTGTGGCCTTCATTCAGCACCTTTTTGCCTCCGAGTCCATCTCCAAAGACCTACGACAGTTCCTCCCAGCAACAAAAGATCTGTAACTACACTTCTTCTCGATTTACTTGAACTGCCAGGCAAGTCTCTCCCCTGCAATCATAGGCCACAGTCTTTCCTCTTCTCTCCTCATACCTACTTGCTTTCCTGCCACACAGGGGGATTATTCTTCACAAAATAAATACGGAGTATCCAACAGCTTTTCCAAACCAGTGAGGAAGGGGTAACAAACTTCACCCCAATTCTAAACTTTCCCAACAGCAGTAAACTTAGTCCAACAAGCTCGGTTAGCAATGACAGTTCGTGGTGCACGTGTGCTGCTCGGGGCCCTTCTCCAGCTGTGTCCTCCTTGAAGCTTGGGATATTTGAAAAAACTGCCACAAAGCTTCTGAAGAAGGACCTGGTTGGTTCGAAAGCAAGAGCACTTTATTTTCTGTAACATCTATGTTGGTCCAATAAAAGGTATCAAATCATTTGTTTCTGGATCTGTTCTTAAAAGGACCATTACGGCACCTACAACATTTTTTTAAATTTGGGGGCAATGATGTTTCCCTTCCAACCATTAGGGTATTTACCTGTCTGGATTGCAACATTAAAAAGTTTACTTAGTATTACAGCCCACCAAACAATGTTTTGCTGGAAAAATTCCACTGGCATGCCATCTTGTCCTGGAGATATTTTGATGGATGTGCCATAATAAGATTAATAACTTTTTATTCCGAAACTTTGGTCTGGATGGAAGAAACTCACTGGAAGCCATTGAATATTGAGGTTATATTCCTTCATGGTTCTAGAAAGAAACATTCCCTTAAGATGTAAACACTATTGTTCAGCTGTTATATCATAGATCTTTTTTTAATTACCATTTCCTGATGTCACCATTTCCCAGAAAGCTATACTAGTTTTTAGGCTGTTGCTTTCAAAAAAGCTTTCCATAAGTTACTGATTCATATTTCTTTCTTTGATTTCTAAAAACATCTTTTCTTCTGTAAATCTGTTCTCCTTAATCAAGTGATTTCTAAAAACATCTTTTCTTCTGTAAATCTGTTCTCCTTAATCAAGTGACGCCTGTGCCGTTGCCTGCTGTGGGACTATCCTGTGTCCCACACGTATCACTGTCTGGGACCTGTGGTCCATCATCATCGGTGCTGGATCTGGCACCAATCTGTGTCCCAGCATGCTGGAGACCGTGGGCACTGTCACGCTGGGACACAGGCAGGGCCTCATCCACACCCGCACCACCGTCATCAGTCTGGACAGATGTGCAGGTATGCACTTGTCCGGTCCCTTGGACACCTGTGGAGGTGGATGGGCAATCCTCCGTGTCCAGGGCATCCCCCTCGGTGGACACACCCACCACCGCTGACCCATGTAGACACTCAGGAGCTGTAAGGGAACACATTAGTGTTAATGGCTCCGCCCTGCCCTGTGACATTCCCTTCACCATCCACACAGTGACAGCACAGGACCTACCATGCAGTGATGGGCTGCCACCCATCTGGAAGCCACCATCAGGAATGCCCTCGATGGCACAATGCCGCATGCTGCTGCCCACCCACTCCTTCTGTGGCGTCAGGCATGGTACATCCAGCTGGCTCCCACCAGTGGCAACACGTGCAGCCCTGATGGCAGCCACCTTGTCTTTGATCCACCTCCTGTCCATGCCAACTTTCTTCTTACACTTCTGCACGGACCGCTGGTGGCTGCCATGCTGGTTCATGGCACGTGCCACCTCACCCCACGCCGCAGCATGGGTCTGTGGTGTTCCCCACTGTCTGCTGAGCAGTAGTTCCCTGTCAAGATATGCCTCAAACAGGGCATCTGATTCAGCCTGGGTGAAGTTGGGCCTCGTCCTTCTCCCCCCGTCCCTGTTCCTCCTCTTCCTCACGTTCGGTCATGATCAAGCCTGTGGGAATGACAGGTGTTACCTTGGACTGTGCAGTCCCATTCAGCCCTCACAAACCACAGTCCCCACATCCCAACAGGATGCAACCCACCACAATAGACTGCAATACCTAACTATGTCCACTGCAGCCCCATGTCACATTTATATAGCGCAACGCATGCAAATGAGGCGAGGCACAACTGTAAGTGGTTGATAATGCAGTGATTGTGCCATGGAATGGCTAATGAGCTGATTTGCATATGCTGGCTGAATATCACGCTGTTGCGACTTGCGCAATGTTGGTGAGCATGATCAGGCTATGGCGCAGCAATGTGACGTGTGCAATCGGCACCGCATGGCGCATGCCCGGGGTGCTGACGCCAACGCATGTGGCACTGCTGACGTGCTGTGCATGGGAGGCAGTGCAGGGCATGGCCACCACTGTGCCTGTGGTGCTACTGCGCTGTTCGCCCATGTGGCTCTTGTGTCTTGGTGCGCCGTAGGTGCCATGGAGCCACAGCGTGCTAGGCCACTGCAGGGCATCACACACAAGCATCCTACCGCACTACATGCAGGGTGTCCCAATAGCACTGTGGCGCTCCATGCATGGACAGACCCTTGACCCTGTGGTCAACCTTTGCCCCCTGGGTGCCATGCATCCACATGGGTGCACCCCTATCATGCAGTTCAGTGACAATGCGATAGGGACTGGCAGTGCAGTACCACGCTGCTTCCACATGTGGGGCACGTGCACTACAGAGCACCATTTTGATTGCGATACCAACAGCAGGATGCCTCATAGGAGAGCGCAGGTGTGGAGTGCAATTGAGTTGGCCAACTTGGTGGCCCTAGTTGAACCACATGCTGGTGCCCTATTGGGGCAGGATCCCCTAAACAGGCCACGTACTGCTGTGTGGCAGGAGGTGTCTGACGGCCTAGAGGAGGTGACCGGGATTGGCCAGACAGCAGAGCAGTGTCGCCACCGGTATGGCGACCTACAGTGGTGGGACCCTAACTGACTGGGGTGTCTGCAGGCAAGTGCCCTGTGAGGTGCCATGCCATGGCCAGGTAGGTGCTCCATCCAAACACTGGTAGTGTCCATCTGTCTGGATATTGCGGTGTGCATAAGTCCACCCCACAGGGGGGTGGAGGCCATCTAGTGGGCGTGGTGGTGGTGGGGGTGCGTCATGGCTGGGCTGTGTGGGCACGCACACACCGGGGGGACTTTGCTACTGGCTTGTACTGATGTTTCCCTCTCCATGTTTGCACCCTAGGCCCGGAGGAGCACCGTAGGGCAAGGCTGGCCCTAGAACAGGTGGAATAGGCCCGAGTGGGTGCATTACTGATGTAGCCGGGACACGGTGGAGGGACCATGGGTCAGCAGTGCCCTGCTGGCCTGGATGCAGGTAAGCGCGCCATGTTTCCCCTTACATCTGTGCATGCTGAGTTGCAGGGATGGTGGTGGGGCGTGGCTACCAGCACTTGGCCCCACTGCCATGCACACCACATAGTGCACTCAGCACTGTCCTGTGGCACTGCATGTGTGGGTGGGCATCACAGGTGGTCTGTGCGTGCACTGGGTACATGGCTGTGCCACTGCCTTTGCACCACATAGCCATGTCACTGTATGGCTACGGTGGTGCTGTGCAGGACATGGGTGGTGGGTGTGTGCAGCGTTCTGCATGGCTGTGGGTGCTTGGGCAGATGGATCATGTGGGAGCGGACACTGTGGGTGGTCGCATTCCATCACAGGGGCATGGCCCACGGCTGTATGCCATGCACATTGGGTGGGCTGCAGGGGGTCTGGCCAGTCACTCATAATGACTCTGCTCCCTTGTCCTAGGTGGACAATGCTGGACTGCACTGGAATGGAGAGTTCAGGAGCTGCTGCAGCTAGCGAGGGCCACCCTGGAGCTGCTCCAACAGATGGAACGGGGCGGAGGAAGCTGGCACAGGAGGAGACACCGAGATCGTAGTGCGGAGAGGGGTCGACATTAGGCCCACTATGCCCCTGTTGTACATTACCCCCCAGATTAACCCTCACACCCCTTCATCCCACTCCCTGTTGTACACCCTTGACCCATGTCTACCCCCACCTGGTATGTGGTCCTCCCCCACATTGTAAATGGTTTGTTTTGCTGTTTTTTATAATGTTCATTACTCGAATACAGACATATTTGTTATGACAACTGTGGTAGTTTCTGATTTGCAGTGGGCATATGGTGCTTGGCTGCAGTGGTGTGCGTGGCATCGGGGGTGGTGCAGGCCTGGGCATGTGTGTGTCTGGCAGGGACCCGCCTATGGTGTGGGTGGGGGACTCGGTCCCTGTGTGGTATGTGTGTTGTTCCCTGTGCACTGAATGCCTGTGTGCTGTGGTCCCTGGTGCATGCGCTGTGTCCCTGGCACCCCTGTCAGTATGTCCATGGCCCATGCAGCTGGCCACCTTGCATGTCTATGGTATGCATGGTCTGCCAGTATGTCATTGGTGGCTGTCCATGCTGGCTACCCTCTGGCCACGGCGCAATGGCGGCTTGCCTCCTGTCACTGGTATGGTGCATGTCTGCCTCGGGAGGCACTGTGGTCTATGCTGTTTTTGTCCCCCCCCTCCATGCTGTCACTGGTGTCTGTTGTGGGTTCTGTGTTCTGATGTCTGTCACTTGTGCTCTGGCCGCATGTTGGTGGCGGACGGCTTCATGGTGCATGTGCAGGATGGCTGGTACACCTGTGCCATGGTGGTGTGCAGGCCATGGGTACACAGCATCAGTGGTTGCATGGCAGTGGCATTTGTTGCCCCACTATTGTGTCCCTGTGTTGGGGTGCCCTTGGGTCAGGGTGGGTGTTTGTCGGTGCCCTGTGTCGCATCCTATGTGGCACGTGCCTCCATGCACCACTGTGGGTGGCTGTTCTGGCTGTTGGGGCCAGTGCTGGGACAGGGTGTGTGCTTGGGTGGGTGTGCGGGGGTGCTGTCCTGCTGGTGGTGGGGTCCAGGGCAGGTCTTGTTGCATGCAGGGTCCCTTGGGTACCGACGCAGGGTCGACCTCTCTGCTGAGCCACGGGGGGGCCATGCAGGGCTACACTGTGTCTGCAGTTGTTGCGTCAGCGGCTGGTGCTGCCCGCTGCGGGGTGTTCACACTGGAGCTGCCATGCATGGCTCCATGGTGCACAGGGTTGCATTGTCACAGTGGGGGTGGTGGCATGCATTCGCTACCATGCACTGTTGGGTGCTGGGAATCGCTGTGCTAGGTGTGCTCTGCATTGGTCAGATGGGGTGGCACTGGGTGGCTGGCCCTCCTTATGTTGCAGTCACTGCTTGCCAGGGGGTGTGCTTGGGCACCGTGCCCCAGCTGTGGATTCGGTGCTGGTGTTCATGGGCTGGTGGTCCATCCCCTCACCACAGGTTGTGCAGTTCATGGGGTGCGGGGGGCGCTGTTTGGTCTGCTGTGTGCTCCTCCACCCGTGGCTTCCATGGGTGGTGCACCCCTGCATCCTGTCCCTGTCCCTGCGCATCCCTTGTTGTGCTACTGCACATCAGCCCTGCTCCACTGCACATCCCTAGTTGCACCATGGCGCAGCTGGCGTGATATTCAGTTGTGTTGTGCAAGTGCTGCTTGGCCTGCGCTGTGTTTGAATATCGCACGTGTTGCGCAGGGGCGCACTGCACTTGCGCCTGTTCCTGCTATTGAGCTACTTTGTGGCGCAGTCTGAATATCCATGCCAGTATCTGTACCATTGTGATTTCTACCATATTTGGAATGATTCGTTGCAGGCTGACTGAATCTTACACAACCATCAAGATTAACCTTACCATCATCTAACCAGGTTTCTTGCAAAAAATAGTTTTACTGATTCCAAAAGGACACCACCTCATTATCAACTATCTTATTTTGCAAACCTTGCATGTTCTAAATTAAAAATGCAAGATTTCCTGGAGTGCAATAAGCTGAACTGTCTCTAGAATTATTCCCATTGCCATGCTCAGTTCCCGTTATTATCTCCAGTGGTCATTCTGCCATAGTCTGATGCCATACTTGGAAACAGTTTTCTCTGTCTATTTCAACTGACACATCAAAAACTGCTCCATCTTTTTCTACTATTGACTACTACCACTTAACCCAGTTACAATTATTTTTAAGGTACGTACTGGATAATTTTTACCAAGTTTCTTCTGCTTTTAATTACGCTGGGGAGATAGTAGATTACAGCTTTTAAAAGGTTACCTGAAAGCCAAGGGGCTAAGGAGCATCACAGGCAGCATGACTTCATGGCAGGAAAAGCATACCAAATGAATCTAATAGACTTCTTTGACTGGGTGACCAGGGAAATAGACCAGAGGAGGGCAGTGGACATGACCACTAACCTGGGACAGTGTTCTGTCCACTATGTTTTCTGTGTATCCCGTTAATAAAAAAAGGTGCAATATTTTAGTCTTCTCAGCAAAATCATCATCTTCACTACATAACCTGTGAAGTCTAAGAAACTGTGAGCATGTTCAGCTAGTGGGTCTCCTGGAAGGACTCGAGGGCTCTGACCCACTGACCTTCCTGGCAATTCAAAATATTTTCCAAGAGTTGAGATGTTATAGACTGTTTAATTCGGTGATTAAGTCTTTCCATAGGGCCAGGATTATGGTTCTGAGCATGCTCAGTAGGGTCTTTTGGATAGACATTTGATACCCAACTGAGCATGCTCAGAACCAAAATTTCAAATCCAGTCCTCAGTTCAAATTTGTTAAGTCATCGGTTTTCTCTGTATTAGTCTGTCCGGTCTTCAGATCATTTGTTTTCACCAAACCAACAAAAGGCATAACTCTTGGGCAAGCCCTTTCTATCCTGAAAATTTCAGACCAGAATCACTTGTTTTCTTTTTCCATCTGTTCTCAAGAGTTTCTGTATTTTCTAAACATAATGGTTCATCATGGCTGTCTTCCACATTAGCAGCATTGCCAGTTTGACTCATAATGAGCTATTAGGTAAAAATGAGGTAGCAACATTTGCCTGAGACTTAATAACAGGAAAAACAACTACTAATTGGCCAAGAAGTCCTAATGCACTTTCCCCACAATGTCCTGGCTAAGGATGCCTATGGTAATGAATAAAAAAATAGGCAATTTAAACAAACTCCAGCCAGTTTATGTATTTGTATAGGGGTGCAGTAGCACCCCTGTAGTTAGGATTGAGTAAGGTTATCAGTGTTAAACCCCTAATTTTGCATCCCAATAGCTTTGGCACCATTTGATGAAATAAGATGACATTTCTCAAGTGTTGTCTAGGAGGCAAGTTATAAGTCAATGGAAAGTTTTGTGATAGCAGCTTGAGTGGTTTCTGAGATCCATATATGTTATTTTTCTGTTGATGTCTAATTTTTCCCTATATGTAACATGAGATTTTTTTTTGCTCTCACCTAGAGCTTACATGGATGGATTTCTTCCCCAAAGTTTCAGGGTACAGGTGTGATGTCCTAAGGTAGTGCCTTTGACAAGTTTTGTGAACAAATATTAAATGGTTTCAGAGTTTTAAGGCTTTTAAGTTCTGTGTTTTTCTGTTCTGAGCATGCTCAGTAGGGTTTTTGGGATAAGTTCTGATAAGACAGCAAACATTCTGTGTGCAGGTCCATTTTTGGTTTCTCACCGCTTGCTTCTCACAGCATGAAACATTTTTTTGTGCTGTGAGACCTGCCACCTTATTTCTTTTCTCCTTGAACTAATAAGCATTGACATTACATATGAATAACATTATTAAAAAAAAAACACCGGAAGCTAGACTAGCAGGATCCATTTAGCTAGATTTTGATGTTTGTTTCTTAAATTAATGGCCAGAAATACCTTTTCTGGACACCCCAAAATGCTGAGTGCCAAGCTTAGTGATAGGAGTCACTGGCCCACATTCTCTGTATGAGAACAGTGGGACTTTCATGAGTTCTGTAGCTGCAGCTGGAACTTGTGCTGCAGGCTGCTCTGAGAGTAGTGAGCCACCATTTTCCTGGTGTCCAGTGTCATATGTCCCCTTATGTATATAATTGTTCCCTGGTGTCTAGTAGCAACCCCACCTTCTGATCACTGTCCCATTAAGTATGTTACATTTCTCTGGAGTCTAGTGGCACCTCCCATCCTCCGATTGCCATCAACATATTTATATTATGCTTCCCTGGTGTTAAGTGGCACCCCCACCCTCTGATCTCCGGCTCTGTATGTATATAATATTTCCCTGGTGTCTAGTGGCATCCCCCACCCTCCGATTGCCATCCCCATTTTATATAATGTTTTTCTGATATCTGGTGGCACCCCACACACTCCCATCATTGGATCTGTATTTATATAATATTTCACTGGTGTCTAGTGGTGCCCCCACCCTCCAGTCATCATCCCCTTATGTATCTATGGTGTCAAGTGGCACCCCAACCCCCGATCGCCATCCCCTTATGTATTATGTTTCCCTGGTGTCTAGTGGTGCCCCCCCACCCTCTGATTGCTGTTCCCCTATGCATTATGTTTCCCTGGTATCTACTGGTTCCCCCACCCTCCAATTGCCATTCCATCATGTGTGTGTTTTCCTTGGTGTCTAGTGGTGACCCCCACCATCCAATTGCTGTCCCCATATTAATGTTCCCTGTAATAAAGAAAATCGTCCCTGGATTTTTTTTTTTTAGTTAAACCTGTTAAAAAGAAAATGGTCCCTCACCGATCTGACCCCTATCTCGACCTCCCACTGAGCACCCACCATCCCTCACCTCCCTCAGACCCTCACTCACCTAAACACACCCCAGGGCAAAGATCTTCTTTCTAATTGAAGACACATCTTGCTGCTGATTGCAATATGAGAAACTAAGGCAAGTGTGGTTCACTGTACTTCAATGGAACTTTTAAATTTGATGCATAACTTAGTCATTTTTGCATATTTTGACCCCAAATTTTCAACATGGCCTTTTTGGGATCCCACCTCATGATCAATGGTGGTAGAATTATGCAAATCGGGCCCATAAGGTGAGTTTGCAGTCACTTGGTGAGATCACCTTTTGGGCGGGATTTGAAATTTTTTATCACCTTTGTTTATGATGTGGGGTCATAAGAAGGCTATGTTGATTATGAAATTTTGGGTCAAAATACAATATGTAAAATGGCAATGCTAAGATGCATTTGAAATGCTAATGTTAGCTTGTTTTTTGCAACTTTGGTAATTTTAAATATTTTTACTTCAAATTTTTAACATAGCCATTTTTTCACATCACCTCATGAACGTGACAGCTGTCATTTTTCACATCCTGGCCAAAATGTGTTTTTGCACCTGTGGTGTGGAATGATGTTTTGGTGGCATGGAAAGACGTTTTGGTGGTGATTTTAAAATTTTCACCTACCAGGTTTATGAGATGGGGTAATAAGAAGGCCATGCCGAAAATTTGGTGTACAAATACAGTAAAATACCAAAGTTGTGAGTGAACATTGCAGTATTTCAACATTGTCTTATAACTTTACTAATTTTAAATATTTTGACTCCAAACTTTCATCATAGCCATTTTTCCACACCACCTCATAAATGTGACACATGTCATTTTTTAAATCCTGGAAGAGACATATTTTTGGACTTCTGGTATGAAATGACATTTCATCCAATATATTATAAATGGTACATGTCATGTTTATAAGGTGAATCATAAAATGAGTATCTTGAGAATTTTGATTCAAAATAAAAAAAATATATATATATGATTGTTAACAAACTTTGTGTGTAGTGCCAGTCTTGACCCCAGTAGAAATACTTTGTGATTTTGTGTTGGTGAGCTGAGTTTGTTGGTGAGAACAGTGACCCAGCTGGATTGGATGAGGATGAAGGGATGGTGCTGTTATGCAACACACCCCTCAGTCAGGGAATGAAACATGCAGGACTGTTCACACAGACCAGGCTACCATACAGTGAAGACAACCTATCCTCTTGGCATAGGGCCCTGCCCTCCCCCCTGGTTGGCAGAGGGCCCTGTGCGTTGGCTGACAGATGTACTCTTTACCTTGCACATCTACACCTGCAGCCACGTAGAAATGCAGGTGCCACAGGGCCCTGTGCTTCTGCAGCCCACTAGATAGCCCCATGAATTCTTAAAATCTATCATTGCACAGAATTGCAGGGCCCCCAAGGGTCCTACACTTCTCTAGGTGGACTGAGTCTTCCCTTGGCACAGGTCATCTGCATCTGTTCATGCAGATCTTGGCAGATGGCATCTGCATCTGTTCATGCAGGTCCTGAAGGGACCAGTGTGAATGTGGATACGATGCCACTATCTCAAAAAGAAAGGAAATTCTTTGAAAAAAAACAAACTTCATTAATGTACCAGTAAGGATAACTTAACACCACAAAAGTGGGGAAATGTGCTGTTAGGTTTTTCAACCCTAACTCCCCACCCCACCTCCTCAAGTAGAAAAAGGTAAAAACATTAGGGTTTTGAGTCTCTGGTGTCTTGGCAAATCAGTGGTGGGGTCTTCCATGGGGTTGTCAACCATAATGCCCACCCCATTCCCTGAGCAAATAAAATCACACATGATCTCCTTTCTTCAAGCAGGGACCACAGGGCTCTGCGCGAAGAAAGCTACAACAAATTGTCTTGGCAACATGTGATGACACATAACTCTATCTTTGAAGAGTGTATCACTATGAGGCACTGGCTTGGAGCTGTTCCTTGTGCTTTGGACTACAGGCTATGGGCTGGTGGAAGGGGACCATTAGGGTTGACAGCCCCAAGGAAGATCTCACCATTGATTTGCCAAGACTCTGGAGACCCAAAACCCTAATGTTTTTCCTTTTGCTGATTGGGAGGTGGGGGTAGGGAGTTAGGATTGGACACCCTAATGCCCATTTCCTTACTTTTGTGGCATTAAGTTACCCTAACTGGTGCATTAACTAGGTTTTGCAAAGTGTATATATATATATATATATATATATCTACAGTATCATACATATATATATATATATATATATATATATATATATATATTATGGTAGCATGGTAGTGCTACCATAGTTAGGATTGAGTAGCCCTTTTAAGGTTAAATGGTGAAACTTTGTACCTTAATAACTTTGCCACCATTCAACAGATTTGCCTGAAATTTGGCAGGCATGGGGCGTAACCATAGCACTCAGGATCTTCCAACATTTGTACTGGTTGGATATACGGTTGCGGAGTTACTAAGCGACATCCATGCATGCAATTACTTTTTTGTGCATTCTTTGCTCACACCTACAGGTCGCACGGTTTGCATGACTGGTCAAAAACTTCAGGGAACATTCAATGGTTCAAAAGTTATTCAAAAAACAAGTTCCCATTATAAGTCAATGCGAAAAGTTAACTAAAAGTTTGACACTTTCGCAAATGCACTTTTTAGTCTTGCAAATGGACCTAGTAGTGTCGCAAATCCACCATTTTGTTTTCAGTTACTGATCAGAAAAATGTTTGGCGTTTAAAATTGGGACCCTCTAGGAACACAATTCTTTTTGTGTTCACCTAGTCGGACCCTCAGGGTGTTAGCCATGTCTTTATTTTGGGGTTTAACACCCCAGAAATATGTTTTCCAAATTTCTGGGAACAGTAGTGTCACACAGTAGTGTCGCACATTCGACACTTTCCCAAATTTTAGCGAAAGCTTTCGCAAATCATGACACTACTTTTCCAGGCTATGGCAAAATGACAGGAATGATTTGCCACACTGCTGCAAAAGAACGGTTTGGTATTTTGGGCTGAAATTTGGAGGGAAGGCAGACAACATCTCACAGATGTGCCTTTCAGTAGTTTGGTGAAAAAATATTGCTTGGATGCAAAGTTACAGTACTCCAAATTTGACATTTCTTCCCATAGACTAACATGGTGGCGTCCACCGTGCCTTTCGGGACTCGTATCTCAGAAACAGTGCGAGATATGGAATTTTTGTCAAGACAATGTGTAGCCCTATGGGATAAGCATACTGTGAAAACCTAGCCAGGAAAGTCATGAATCATGTGAAATTTTAATTTTTTTTCTACTACGTCATATGGTTACTGAGATATTACCATTGTAGTATTACAACTGTTCGTTTTCTGCTCCGAGGCTCATTATTATGCATACATTGTTTGTTTTCACTGTGTTTCTCAATGGAGCTTTTGGGGAAAATAGGATGTGCTCTCCATCAGCCACCCTTCCATTTCCATTTGCTTTTGTCTTTCGTTTACATCATCATTGTTCTTATCATTACCATTTGCATTTCCAATTGCATTCCCATGCCCATGCGTGTTACAGTTTGCCTTTACATACGCGCTTGCATTTGTGTTTCTGTTTCCTTTGGCATTATTGTTGTTGTTACCATTCCCATTCCCATTTAGGAATGCGGTACCGTGACTGTGCGCATTACGGTTTGCGTTTCCATACGCGCTTGCATGTGCGTTTGCGTTACATAGAGAGAGAGAGAGAAAGACTTTTTTTATAGATGTGCCCCCAACATTTAAGTTTACGCAATACCATGTGTTGAAGACAGATAAATGATTTATAGTCTGGTACAGAAGTGATGGATTCAGACTGTGATACCAGCCCTCCTACCCCTTTACCTGCTGAGGCCCAGCAGCAGACAGGCCCAGAAGCACTTATAGATAGTGTGCCTAGAGAATAAATACAGAGCTAGGTCCACAGCATCTCCCATCATAGGGAAGAGAACTTGAAGATAAGGAGAATTCTCCATCTATGAACATGGATAAGGCTCAGTGCCCAGCACAGAAAGTACAAATGACTAAGGAGGTAGAAATACAAGGTGAAGAGCTATCATACAGTGAAGGAGAGTCAGAAGAGAATGCAGAACAGGCAGCAAGTGAACACCCATCTTTAGGAAGACAGATAAAAACAAGACCAAGACAAGAAGAGTTGCATGAACAATCCTAGGGCAACATCATGCTGGGACCTCAAACTGGGCAGGGCCCTCTGAGGGACTGAGATCCCAGTGGCAGCAAAAACATGTCACAAGGCTATTTTGTAATTGTTTTCAGCAAGCAGCCAAACCAGCTAAATGACACAATGTGGTCTGCCCAAAATATAAAGGTGGCATGTCTGACAGTGTATGTATGGCATGTAACTTACTGAAAGACAGCATGAAGTTTTTTTGCTTCAGAAACTGACACCCTCATAAACACTATGAGAAACAACATCTTTGATATCATCTTTAAAACACCAGTGGGCCTAGAATATTTTTGGAAATGCTATTAGGAGCTAAGGAATTCTCCTTTGTGGACCCCTTTTTATACCATTCCTCTGACAAAGCCCAATTTAAAAAAAAAGTAACAATTTTATTCAAGAACGAAGGAGTGAATGTGGTGTACATAAATACTGGTTAAAGCACAAATGTACAATATTAGGAGATCCAGATTCTAAAATGGATGGGGGATGGTACATTAAGGTGACATTAAAACAGATGGAAGAAGGAATACAACATCTACCAAAGGTGAGAGGAGCGAAAAATGCAGCCCCAGAATGAGAACCAGCTGAGAGAGGAGCGAGAGTGAGAGTGTGAACATGAGAGGGAGATAGACAGTCTGTGTCAGAAGACAGCACCACATTCTGTAAGTACTGATATCAGAGGCTCGACCCAAGAAGCCAAAATTAATTCCAACATGTTTCCCAAGTATTAGGTGGGGTATGATCTTTACTGATTTTTAAAATAATTTGAGAGAATTTGTGGGCGATTTGAATTGGACAGGGCTCCTTGGGCAACTCATCCTTTGCCACTCCTTATGATCAAGGCATTAGAAGCCTTTCCCAGAATGGACAATGAGGACTGTATGGATTATAACATATAGAATAAAGTATGGGGTGATGTGTGTAATGAGAAGTTTACACACACCCGAGGGGTTATATGCTACATAAACCCAGAGAGCGAAGCTTGGGTTTGTGCAAAGCATCTAACCCCGGGGGTGTGTGTAAACTTTGAGTTTACACACACCACCTCATATGTTATTTTATATAATTGCTGGTTCTCCCCTTTTTCACCACAGCATTTATATAAAATAGCAGCTGTTCCAGTGCGGCCATTCTCTAGTTCAGTTTTTGGCCTGGTCTGCAGATTTTCATTCTTGGAGGTTTCACAGGCATTTTTGTAAAAATATGTTTCTATTCCCCTATCTGTAGAAAATAACACTTTTTTTTTCTGATGTAACTTACCACCGAGTTTCTTTGGTGGCTGGGTTGCAGACGAGAAGGAAGCGGTGAGCCAGGAAGAGCGAGACACTGCAGTGGGTGCACATGCAGAGGGAGGAGAAGCATGCATGTGTTTGCTGTTATAAATGCTCCTTTATAACGGCAAATTACGCCATGGTCTCCCTATGGCAAAAAGGGGAGATCCAGTTATTATAAAGTGGAAAATGCCTTGTTAAAATTTTTTGAATTGATTCCTGAGGCCTACATAGAAACATTTAGAGGTTTAAGGAAGGCACCAGGAGTTAGCTGTTCTGAAATGTGTGTACAACAAATCAGTCTGTTAGAGTGATGGTTAGAATATGCAAAGGCTATCTCTGTGAAACAGATAACAGATTTGTTCATTATGGAACAGTTCTCAAAGACTGTACCCGAGGAGTTGAGAATATGGTTGCTGGATAGGATTCTGAGTTCTATGAAGGAGGCAGCTGAGACGGCTGATCAGTTTATACCCAACTATAAAACCTAAGGGAAGCCAGAGTGTGAACAAATAAAACGGAATGCCAAATGGTTTCAAAAATAAGGAGTCAGGGGAATGCAAGTGCTATGTCTGACAAAAACTGAGGCACCTGTTTTATGAATGTCCGAAAAATATAGAAACATAGAATTTGATGGAAGATAAGGGCCGCCTGGCCCATCCGGTCTGCTCATTTTTCATACCCCCTGCATATACTGTAGACCCTGATTGATCTGTGGCTTACCTTCTCTTCCCGATAGCTAGGATTCCCTTATGTCTATCTCACAAATTTTTGAATTCCCCCACCATTTTATCCCCCACCACTTTATCCCCCACCACCCCTGCAGGGAGATTTTTCCACATATTCACTATCCTTTCCATAAAGAAATACTTTCTCATATTACCCCTGAGTCTACCCCCTCTAGCCCTTTATCAAGACCCCTTGTTCTTGAACATCTTCTCTTCTGAAAGATGCTACCTTCCTGAACCTTATTTATATTCTTGATGTATTTGAAAGTCTCTATCATATCCCACCTCTCTCTCTCCTCACTCCCAGTGACTACATAATGAGGTTCTTTCGTCTCATCTCGTATGACTTCTGATGCATCTACTTTTTGCCCTTTTCTGAACTGCCTCTACTCTGTCTATGTCCTTTTTGAGATGCGGCCTCCAGAACTGGACACAGTATTCCAGCTGAGGTCTCACCAGTGAACTGTATAGTGGCATCACCACCTCCCTTTTTCTGCTGGTGTTACCTCTCCCTATGCATCCTGGCATCCCACTTACTCTCCCTACAGCCCTCACACATTGGCTGTTCACCTTTAGGTCATCAGATATGATCACCTCCAGGTCCCTTGCCAGCATGTATTTCTCCCCTGGATTTCTGTGCAACAAATGCACAATTTTTCACTTCTTTGCATTGAATCTTAGCTACCATATTCTTGATCACTGCTCAAACTTGCTTACGTGTAGGTCCCTCCTCATTTTCTCCCTCCCCGGAGTGCCAACTCTGTTGCAGATCTTAGTGTCAGCTGCAAAGAGGCACACTTTCCCTTCTAGTTCCTCTGCAATGTTGCTAATCAAGACATTAAAGAGGACTAGCCCTAGTATCAGTCCCTGTAACACCCCGCTGGTCACCCCCCTCTTTTCGAATTGAAATCCATTCACCACCACCCTTTGTGTTGTACCACTCAACCAATTTCTGACCCAGCTTATCACCCTGGGACCCACTCTTAGGCTGCCCAACTTGTTTACAAGCCTCCTATGTGGGATGATGTCGAAGGCCTTGCTGAAATTCAGGTAGGCCACATCCACCGCCCCTCCCTGGTCTACTTCCCTGGACATGTAGTCAAAGAAACCTATCAGATTTGTTTGACAAGACCTTCCTGTTGTGAATCCATGCTGTCACAGATCCTGTGCTCTTCTGCGTTCAAAATATATCACAATCCTTTCTTTTAGCTGTGATTCCATCAATTTCCCACAACCAAGGTCAGGCTGACTGGCCTAGAGTTGCCATACTCCTCCCTGCTCCCATTTTTATGGAGAGGGACTACATTCGCCCTCCTCCAGTCCTCCAGAACCACAACAGTTCCTATTGATTTGTTGAACAGGGCTGTCAGTGGTGCTACCTGCTCACTTCTAAGTTCTTTTAGTATCCTGGGATGCATCTTGCCTGGTCTCATTGCTTTATCTACTTCCCAGCTTTACTAGTTCCTCCAGGACTCGCTCCTCCATAAATGGACTGGTGTCCTCTTCCCTTTCCTTGGTGCTTTTATCTCCTACCTGTGGTCCCTCTTCTTCCCCTTCTTCCACGAATACCAAACAGAAATATTTGTTCAGGATTTCTGCCTTTTCTAGGTCCCCCTCCACACATTCCCCTCCTTACCTTTTTAGTCTCACAATCTCGCCCCTGGTCTTTTTTCTTTCACTAATATACAGTACTTAAAAAGGGTCGTATCCCCTTTTTTTATTACCGGGGCTATTCTCTCCTCCGTTTGTGCCTTTGCCCTCTTGACTGCCTTCCCCACCTCCCTCTGTTTTTCCAGATACAGTCCCCTGTCTTCCTCCCTCCGTGTTTCCTTGTACCTCCTGAATGCCAACCTTTTCTCCCTTACCTTCCCTGCCACTTCCTTTGAGAAACATAGCATTTTTTTCTTCCACTTTGTTTTACTTATTTGCCTAATGCAAAAGGTTTGTTGCTTCTGCTATGGCTCCTTTAAGATTTGCTCATTGTTCCTCTACACCTCCCTTTTCTCCTTCCCTGCCAGTGCTTTCTTGAGACATTCTTCCATCTTTGCAAAGCTGGACCGTCTGAAAGCTAGGACCCTGGCTCTCTTGAGGTTTGACTCCTCCACTGTTCTCACGTTGAATCACACCATATGGTGATCACTGGACACCAGGTGGCTTCCCACCATTACATCTGTAACTCTGTCCCTGTTGGTGAACACCAGGTCCAATATCACTCCCTCACAGGTGGGCTCTACCACTAGCTATTTGAGGCACACCCTCTGCAGGGCATCTAGGATGTCTGTACTCCTTGCTATAGCTACAGCATGGGTGTTCCTATCAACATCAGGCAGACTGAAGTCACTCATCAGCAGCACTTCCCCTTTAGCTGTCATTTTGTGGATGGCTTCTACCAGTACCCTGTCCAGCTCTTCCCCCTGTGCTGGAGGTCTGTAGATCATGCCAGAATGAATGGCAGTGCCATTTCCCATCTAGAGGGTAACCCATAGTGCTTCCACCCATTCCTCCTTTCCCTGTACCTCGTACTTTAATTCCCTTCTTAACATAGATAGCCACCCCTCCTCCCTTTTTCCCCACCCTTTCTTTCTGGTATAGAGTATACCCTGGTACAACTATGTCCTAGTCATGGTTTCATGTGTACCATGTCTCGGTAACAGCGACAGTGTCCAGGTCCACCTCTGCCATCAAGGCCACTAGGTCTGGGATTTTATTTACCAGGCTGCAGGTGTTCAGGTACATGAATTTCCCAGGTTTCGCTTCCTCCCCTCCTTATGTCTCCCCTCCTATCCTCATGCCTTCCCTCATTACCCCTCTTGTTTTTACTCTCAGTAGGTGTATTACTCTTCTCTACCTCAGGTTGTTGATTGACACTTGTCTTACCTCCTTTTCTGCCCTTGTTAATCTTCATTCAATTCCTGTGTCTATTTCCTATTTGAGGGGGAGCAACAGCTAAGTTTCCCTCTTTTAAGGCGTCATTGACAGGTTCCTTTGCCTCACACTCCCCCTCCCCTAGTTTGAACATCCAGTGGTGACATCAAACTTGCAAAGGGTGCAAGTGCAGCTGGAGGGAGTAGCTGTGAAAGCTCCTATTAGCTAATGGCCAGCACCCAGAGTGTAGTTCCTACTAACTCCACTGCACACATGCATCCTGTGTTAGTAAATGGGATGGTAAACTAGGGATCGAGGGACACTGGGGCCTCCATTTCCATAGTAAAACAGGATTTGATTCATGAGGAACAGATCCTGCTGGGCTAGTTTTACAGAATCAGTGGACTGACAGGTCCTGCAGTCTCAGTGCCAATGG
The DNA here is from genome assembly GCA_016271365.2 of Neoceratodus forsteri. Classification (NCBI taxonomy): domain Eukaryota; kingdom Metazoa; phylum Chordata; order Ceratodontiformes; family Ceratodontidae; genus Neoceratodus; species Neoceratodus forsteri. Next base: position 1,100,283,104 of record CM057455.1, on the reverse strand, counting down.
CCCAGATCTTTCTAAGCTGTGAAGGTGGCCAGGGCATATGGGAGGTGGGTGTTTTACTGGACCTACCTGTTGATGTAATTATGGGTAATGACTTTAACAGCTGAGCCAACACTGTGTGTGTGTGTCATTACCTATAGTAAGGCTTAGGAACCAGCTCCTGAGGATGCAGAGGGGCCAGTGCAGCTGGAAGCAACCCCTCCCTCAGCAACAGGGGAAGTTGTAGCTGAAGAACAAGCTGGGAGTAGGCTGTTCCACAACAGAGTGTGTTTTGGGGAAGGTCAGGTATGCACAGCTTGGGAGAGCTCAGTGAGCTGACCCATCTCTACAGAACTTAAGGGTGTTAGCCACAAGTGTAGAAGGTGACTCTCTGGGTTTGGAGAAGAAAGGTTTACAAGGAGAATGGTCTCCTATATCATGAGTGGGTTCCAAAAGGAGGACTAGAGGAAGGGGTACTCCAGCAGATAGTAGTTCCTAGGGAATATAGGAAGCAGCTTCTGGTCTTAGCCCATGATATACCCTTTTCCAGACACCTACGGTAGGAGTCAGCTGTGCAATTTTTACTGGCCCAGTATTTTTAAAGCTGTGGCAAACCACTGGAAGACTTGTCCTGTAGGCTACCTAATTGCTGCACTGCACTACTGCACTAACCACTGAGCCTCCTAACTGTGCTTTCTAATTGTTGTGATACACACATAGTCTCCAATGGCATTTCTGTTATATTTGGTTATATACATAACAGGAGCACAGTATTGCACTAACACATGGTATTCATCCAGCAGAACAGAGCAGTGTGCCACACATACAAACACACTACGTTTTCTCTCTCGCCAGCATATGCCATAGTGCCTCATATGATGTAAGCAGAGCATGGCATACAAGAAAATACATTCTTTTGTTCTTTCTGTTCCCTTTGTTCTTAGGACAGACTGATGTAACAATCTCTCTGATTCTGTACAAACTAATTGCTGAGTTTGTAATCTGAACCAGCTCACACCAGCCTGCTGTGGACAAATGTACCTAACCTCCTATGCAGGGAGTAGAGAAACACTGAAATGCACCTACCAATGGAAGCATATGTGAGATCACATATTTTACCTTATTTGGTAGCAAACTGTTATTTTGTGATAAAAAACTGTTTGTGGGGTATAAGAACAATCTGCAAACATCACCAGTCAGAGTCTGATTGCGTAAGAGTGTCTAGACACTGGTGGGTCCCGTGACTCCCCAGCAGGTAATACTTGCTTGTATCTTGTGCTATCTGGTAATAAATTGTTTATTACCTATGACATATTTGGTCTTGTGTTGTGTTTCTGCCTACATATTATGAAATATGCCAACAGTCCACAGTGCCAGAAGGTGGGAAATGTTGGGGACAGGGCTAGGGCAGCTTTGATTCCTCTGCCTATAATTGAAAAGCTGTTTTGGTGAGTTGCTGTGGACACTGTGGAGCCACTCAGTATCCTAAGCTGCACAGACAAGAGGTACATTTTGATTGTCTTGTCTTACACAACAAGGTACCCTGAGGAGGTGCCATTGTCCTCCATTGAGGCAGAAAACGTGGCTGATGAACTGCTGGAGATATTTAACCAGGTGAGTTTTCCTCAGGAGAGTCCGTCGGATCAGAGCTCCAATTTCATATCTGCAATAATGGTTAGTCTTTGACAGAAACATAGAAACATAGAATTTGTCGGCAACTACGGACTGCTTAATCTACCTAGTCTGATCATTTTTCCATACCTACAGTATCACTGTAGACCCTGCTTGATCTCTGGCTCTTTTTCTCTTCACCATTTTGTTTCGCTAAGATCTCCTTATGCATATCCCATGACCCCATCACACTTTTCACTCTCACTACCTTGGCTGGTAGGCTATTCCATGAATCCACTACCCCTTCTGTGAAGAACTTCCTCAGATCTCTCTAGAATCTACCCCCTTCCAGTGTTACAGCAAGCCCCTTGTTCTTGTGCATCTTTTATTCAAAAAAAATACTTTCTTCCTGTCCCTTATTTACCCCTGTGAGTTATTTAAACATTTCTATAATTTCTATAATATCCTCCTTCTCTCTTCTGTCTTCCAGGGCATACATATTGAGTTCCTTCAGCCTCTTCTTGCAGGGCTTGTGAAACAAGACCCACACTATTTCAGTTGCTCTCCTCTGAACCGTCTCCATTCTGTCTATATCAATCTGGAGATGTAGCCTCCAGAACTGTACACAGTATTCTAAGTGAGGTCTTACCAGTGAGCTATACAAAGGCAGCATAACCTCCCTCCTTCTGCTGTTGATACCTCTCAGTATGCACCCCAGCATCCCACTAACCCTCCCAACTGCTTTGTCACATTGCTTGGCCACCTTTAGGTTAAGATTATTTACCTCCCCCAGTCTCTCTCCACTCATTTTGTACTCTGCCCCAGGCTTCTGTGCCCCAAGTACATTATTTTGTACTTTTTGCATTAAAATCCAGCTGCCATACTTGTGACCACTCCTCAAGGTTTCTTAGGTCTCTGGTCATGCTTTCCACCCTCCCTGGAGTATCCACTCTATTGCAGATTTTGACATCATCCACAAATAAGCAGACTTTCCCCTCCAGATCTGTGGGTGTGCTCTCTTTCCCCTTTTCTTTTAAATCTTTATCTGGAACCGCTCATTAGAAGCCTTAAAGCTCATCCCAATATACACGGTATTCAGGTCAGTAACCTCACTCTGTCCCTTTCTGTTTATGCAGATGATATCTTACTCCATCTTTCAGATCCCGTACCCTCTCTTACTGCGGCCTTACAAGTCATCGAGGAATTTGGCAATTATTCCAATTACAAATTGAATCTCAATAAAACTGAAGTATTCCCTCTCAATAGCCTAGTTTATAGTCAAGACTTTTCCCCTTTTGGCATGAAATGGTACCCCTGACATATTAAATACCTGGGTATCTACTTAACGAATGACCTGTCTTTGACTAAGAAACTGAACCTGGAAGACTTGTTAATTACCATACAGCAGGACTTGACATGCTGGAGAGGCTTCCCAATTTCCTTATGTGGTAGGATAAACATTATTAAGATGAACATACTGCCCAGGCTCTTTTATACTTTGAATATGGTCAACATCTGGCTTCCCCTATCCTTTTTTAAAGCGTGTCCATTCTTACATTGCTTCCTTCATCTGGTCAGATAAGTCTCCTAGATGATCCTACTCTAAACTTAGGTTACCCAAGGACTCCAGTGGCTTATGACTTCCTGATTTTCTATTATACTATTGGGCCAGTCACCTTCAAAAATGTGGCAAATGGCTTTCGGCTCCCCACAATCTCATTGATAGTGTATACACCCCAATTTGGTTACAAATTGAATCCCAGTTAATTTCTGACTACAAGCTGTCTCCCACTTCCATCCTTTTCTCCCTTGTCTCATCCCTTCCATCCTTGTCTGAATCATTACGGTTATCTCCGTTTGGCATCTCCATTAAGGTTTTTTTGCAACTATGCTCTTACTTTAAAATTCCTTTATCTAAAGATTTCTCTCAACCTATTTTTTACAACCTGAATATCAAGCTGGGGAATTCTTCACTATCTCCTGCCTGGCTCCCTATCACGTCTGACCTGAAGATCTCAGATTTCTATAATTCGACCTCCATTCGAACCTCTTCAGAGATACTAAACAAGTTTAATTTAAGTTCCAACCACATTTTTAAGGTTTACCAGTTAAGACACCCTTTAACATGACAATTTGGACTTGCTCCACAAACTTCAACTCTGGAGGATCTCCTTCAACAGATTCAAAGTACAACATTCAAACCTCATGGAGTTTCAGCTCTTTACCGGTGTTTATTAACTTTGCCTAACCCATCTAACTCAAGTGGATCCAAAGTTTGGGAATCACTTTTACCTGAGTATACCTTTAATTGGCCTAAAATATGGAATAACCTCTACACAAACCTGACTCAAGATCGATATTGCGACTCACTCAATATCATAATCTTAATAACATGTATTATACCCCTATTAAATTAGCTAGAATGGGTTGCCTTCCCTCCCCCAGCTCTACCAGAGGCGGTAAAGCAGATGGCACCTTATTGCATGTCTTTTGACTATGCGAGATTGTCTCTTCCTTATGGGCGAGCATAGAGGATAACATAGACCCCCTTTTGGGATTATGTGGTCTCTTCTCTCCCGAAGTCTGCATTATCGGAGATTTTTCACAGATTCAGGTTAAAGAAAGATGCTACCATATGGCTCTTGTCTCGTCAGCGGTTAAAAAACTAGTCCTGAGGCATTGGCTTGACCAATCACCAATTACATATACTGAATGGCTGAATGAGCTTTCTTTCTCCTTAAGAACAGAACACTTGATTGCTGCTATGCATAATTGCATACCCTTATTCAATAAGAAGTGGGCCAAATTATTTACTTTATATTTGAAGTAGTTGGCAAATTACCCCGGCACCTCACTAGTTCTCTCATTGTTTGTTGCTATTTCTCTAGCTACATCCTGAGTACATTACCCTTTACTGTATATGTTATGATGGGATTGGTGCACTCCACTGGGGGAAGGGGAGGTAGGGGACAAGGGGGGGAGGGGGGAAGGGGGTGGTTTGTGTTTTACTTTCTTTATCCCAACAGTTTTCCTTGTTACATTACACTGGTTGTTCTATGCAATCTTATTAAAACAATAAAGCTTTTTTAATTAAAAAAAAGATCTGTGGGCGTATCCCAGGACCGATCCGTGAGGCACACTGCTGGTCACCCTCCCCTCCTCGGAGTGAACTCTGTTTACTACCACCCTCTGCCACCTGTCCTCTAACCAGTTTCTTACCCAGTTTGCCACCTTTTGACCCACTCCTATGCTATACAGCTTGCGTAACAGTCTTCTGTGTGAAACCGAGTCAAATACCTTACTGAAGTCTAGGTAGGTCACATCCGCCACTCCACCCTGATCTAATTCCTTGGTCACCCAATCAAAAAAAACTATCAGATTTTTCAGACAAAACCCCCACCCATGAATCTATGCTGTCTTGGGTCTTGTAACCCATTTAATTCAAGATATTCCACTATCATCTCCTTCAGCAGTGATTACATTAACTTTCACACCACCGATGTGAGGCTGACTGGTCTATAATTGCCAGCCTCCTCCCTGCTACCACTTTTATGAAGTGGGACTACATCTGCCCTTCTCCAGTCCTCCAGAACAACACTTGTTTTGAGTGAGCTGTTGAATAGTGCAGTCAGAGGTGCAGCAAGTACCTCTCTAAGCTACGTCAGTACCCTGGTATGTATCCCATCTGGTCCCAGTGCTCTGTCCACTTTCAGATTAGCGAGTCTCTTTAGGACTCTCTTCTCTGTAAAATGACTAGTGTCAACCTCTCTTCCTTCAGAGATCCTGTTACCTTGTGGCTCATCCCGTGCTCCCTCCACTGTGAACACTGAACAAAAGTATTTGTTCAGGATGTCTACCTTTTCTTGGTCAGCCTCTCTGCACTATCCACCTCATTCCCTTTAAACTTTACAATCCATATCCTGGTCTTCTTCTTTCCCCTTACAAACCTAAAAAATATTGTGTCCTCCTTTCTTACTGCTTGGGCTATTTTTTCTTCAGTTCATGAATTTGCTTCTTTACTGCTTTCACTGCTTTTCTCTGTTTCTCCTGATACACCTCCTTATCCCTCCCTCCACATTTCCTTATATCTTCTGAATGCCATTTTAGCCTTAACTTTTTCAGCTACTTCTTTCGAGAAACATAGCAGTCTCTTTTTCATCTTACTTTTACTTGTTTGATACATAGGTTTGTTGCCTTCATTATGCCCCTTTTAGTTTTGCCCACTGTTCTTCCCCCATGCCAGTTCCACAATGAGGCATTCACACATCTTTATAAAATCTGCCCTCCTGAAATCCAGGACTCTCACCACCATGTGGTTTGATTCTACAGCCATCCTTACACTGAATCACACTGTACGGTGATCACTAGTCTCTAGATGGACTCCCACTTTCAAGTCTGCAACACTGTCCCTGTTAGTAAGTACTGGGTCCAGTATTGCCCCATCACTTGCAGGTTCACTGACTAGGTGCCTGAAGAATGCCTCTTGCAGTGAGCCCAGGATGTCCCTGCTTCCATGTGAAACCACAGCTGGGATCCTCCAGTCTACATCCTGACAATTGCAATCCCCCACCAGCAGCACCTCCCCCTTTGCCAGTGGCTTCTACCAGTACTTTATCTAACTCCTCCCCTATGCTGGAGGTCTGTAGATCACACCAGTGCAAATAGTGGCTCTGTTCCCCTTTCCAGGGTGACCCACAGTACCTCAGCCTCCCCTGTATTCCCTGTGTTCTGTTGCTTTCATGCCTTCCTTCACATAAAGCACCCCCTTCCTTCCCACCCTGTCTCCCCTGAACAGAGTGTATCCTGGTATGGCTATGGTCCAGTCATGGTTTTGGTACATCATGACTCAGTAATGGCCACTATATCCAGGTCAGCTACTGCCATTATGGCCTCTAGGTCTGGAATCTTATTTCCTAGACTTCTAACATTCCAGCATACATGGCCTTCCAGATTTTGTTAGCACTTTGCTTGTTTTTTTGCAGCAACTTCTTCCCCTTTATCTTTTCAATATTACTGTTCCCCTCCCTCTCCTTTACTATCACCCTGCTTCTTTTATTAATTTACAACCAGGGGGCTTCTCTCTCTCCTCAGAATCTCCTCACTCCCCACTCCCCACTTCGACTGGTGGTGGTCGGGGGGGGCCGTTTCTCCCCTATTCCTTCCACCATCCCCATTTAATGCTTAAATGCACATTGAAATAACATTTAAATTGTTCATTAAGGACTGCATTTCCCCTGTGGGATGGATGCAGGCCATAATCGCTGTATAGGCCCCCATCCTGCTAGGTGGGTCCCCAGTCCCCAATGTAGCTGAACCCCTTTTCTCTGTACCACTCCCTCAACCATGAGTTTTAGGTCCTGGTGCAGAGAACCCTCTCCTTTACCACAGCACAACAGGGTAACACTCCACGTCCACACTCAAGATAAAATCACAAAGTCACATAATGCAAAAATAGGATGGATTTATTCCAAGTTCAAGTTGTGTCATAAGCTCTAACACACAAAAGTGTGTTCCACCTGGAGCGTCTCAGGAGGAGTTAGATTGGAGGGTCCTTACTCTGTGGTCAGGAGGGTGAATGATGTTAATTAAGTGGTGAGCTGCCAGACAGGAGGCACAAGCAGCAAAATATCATGTAAACATGATGAAGCCCTACCATCACCAGGACAAGATGGTCCTGGCTGTGTGCACCTATCTGGAGGAGAAGACAGAAGCAGACCCATGAGAATCTTCAATGGATACTGTCACCCTTTCCAAGTGGCTGACACTGGTTCAAGCTGCTGAAATAGGGTTGCTCTATACATTTGAGGGATTGTTCATGGTGAAGCTGGGTATTTTACACTGGCAGAGCACCATATGGATACTGGGTCCCAGGCCCCACAGAGGCAGCCACCCTACAGAGTCCCTGATGGACTAAAACACGCCACTGAGGGGAAGATGAAGGAAATGCTAGCTGTTGGGGTAATCTAGAAGTCCAGTAGTCCCTTGGCCTCCCCTGTGGTACTGATACCCAAGAAGGATGGGACCATGAGGTTCTGCAATGACTACCACAAGCTCAACAGCTGTACTGAGTCAAATGCATACTCCATGCCCAGTACAGATGAGATCCTAGAGAGGTTAGGGAGAGTCCTGTATCTGTCCACCATAGACCTGACAAAGGGCTATTGGCAGGTACCCCTGAGCACTGAAGCCAGAGAGAAGTCAGCCTTCATCGTCCCATTTAGCATATTTGACTTCCAAGTAATGCCATTCGGGATGAAGAATGCACCAGCCACTTTCAATGGCTCATGGACCACATTCTGACTGAGGAAGGAGACTTTGCTCTGGTGTACATTGACAACATTGTCATATAAAACCAGACAATGGAGCATCAAGTCAGGCATGTGACTGAGGTGATCTGCCAACTGAAGGCTGCTGGACTGACAGGCAAGGCAGAGAACTGCCAGACAGAGATGACAGAGGTGTCATATCTTTGGCACAGGGAGGGGACTGGGTACATCCTGGCTGAGCTGGTAATAATTGTGGTATTACAGGGATGGGCCATGCCCACAACTATGAGGAAGGTGTGGGCATTCCTAGGGATGGTAGGGTACTATCGAAAGTTTGTGCCAAAATTCAGCAGCATGGCCATATCCCTGTCCGATCTTACAAGGAAAAAAATGCTGGAAAAAGTTCAGTGAATGGATGACTAGAAAACAGTGTTCCACCAGTTAAAGGAGGCACTGTGTCATGCACTTATGCTTGGGAGTCCTGACTATTCTTGGAAGTTCATTGTGCACGTGGATGCATCCGATCAGGGGCTCAGTGTAGTTCTGGGTCAGGTCACGCATATGGGGGAGGCACACCCAGTCGGGTACCTGAGCAGGAAGTTGCTAACAAGAGAGAAGGCCTACACCACAACTGAAAAGGAGTGTCTGGGTTTCATCTGGGCTCTGCTGAAGCTGCATCCATAGTTGAATGGGAGGGAGTTCACACTGGTCACTGACCAGAACCCCCTGACTTGTCTTCTCAGGACCAGCAGACAGAACCCCAAATTGTTACGATGGAGCCTGGTGCTGCAGTCCTATAATATGGGCATCAGACACTGCAGCAGGTCACAGTATGGCAATGCTGATGGCTTGTCTAGGCAATAACTGGTAGTCCAGTAAAGAAAGGGAGGTGCTTAAAAGAATTAATGACTTGTTAGTGACAGGGAGAACATTTGGGGCATAGCAGATGGAGCAAACCTGCTAACATAAAACACACAAGCCAATAAACATAATTTAGGATCACTAAAAGATGCTTTTCTCATTTTCCCAGGAGATGAAGATGTGGCAACTTGGAGTCCAGCAAGCCACTGAGTACTCCTAAAGCAAAAGATTGAAGCCAAAGATGCTATTAATAATGCTTTAATAACATGCTTAAGGTGCGAAATCAATGAGATTTTTCAGCAGGTTTACAGCAAAAGGATTTAAAATTCCATAAACAAATCATAAGATTTAGAGCAATGGCATTACCCAGAAACAATCCTTTATTGATATTCCTTGCCCTGGCACTTCAGCTTTAACAAAGACTTCATCAGGGGGCATGGCTAAGGAGAGGCATCACTGCTATTTATACAATGGCAAGGAAATTTCCTGTATTCTGATTGGTCAGTGGGTGCCTGAGACAGTGATGTTATTACACAATAACATCACTGTATGGATTTATTGGACCACATGGACCTTTTGCACCATTTGATTAACCACTTTTTTCTCTTCAGAAACACAAAAAATCTACTAAAAACATTTTTTAATTTTTGTTTATTTTGTATAACATCGAGCCACTGTATAATTGCAATAAGGCATGACAAGGTGTGTGTTATTGTGTGATAACGTCCTCCTGGGGTGGGTGGAAGCACTTTAAGCTAGCCTGTGCTTGCTAACCCACCCAAGAAATCAATTGAATAACACCTATATCACTATAATAATAACTATATAAAGGTGCATGTTGATGTCAGTGCAGTCCACCTAGATTGTTTTACTTTAGTGGTTATCATCCATAAGACATCCTTAGTGCAATGACAAAGTAGCAACTTGATTACACATAGTGAAAAATAAAAACAAAGCCACGCAAAGTGTTAATGTGAAATTACAAGCTTGGAATTTTCCTGAAGTGAATTTGATTTAGAGCCTGCTCTGAATACATCAGTTTAGTAAAGCAGCTTACTTGCAGAGACGGTAGATAGGGAAATCGAATATTAGGTAGGGAAATTAAACAGAACCATGGTCCGTGCCTTAACTGTACTGCTATTAAAGTAAATTAAATTCCCTGACCAAAGACTGAAACACTGGGTTACTTCCACACAACCTCCCTGACACCTGATTGTAGTCCTCAATGGAGAATGTGGGAAGGGATCCACATGACCATACAAACCCAGCTTTGAAGAGAATAGATAAAAGGTAGAACCTGACGGAAATTAGAAGCAAGAGAATATGAGACTTATGAATTTAGCACTGGCAAAAAGAGTCTGTTACTTCTGGGCAAAATGCACAACAAGAACCTTTTTAGCAGCCAATTACAAGCAGAAAAGAACTACAGGCAAGACAGAACAGTGTGTAAGGGGTCAGCTAAGCCTATAAGAGTGGCTTGAGATCCCCTTGGTCAAAGTGGCACTGTTCATTTTACAAATTCAAGTGCTCTCACTTTGCAGCAGTACTTTCAGTCTATCGCCACCTCAGGCAATATAGCATAGTGGTTAAGGACACTGAGCTATAAATCTGGAGACCTGGGTTTGAATCCCATCAGCCCCCACTTGCATACTGTGTGACCCTGAGCAAGTCACTTAACTTCCTTGTGCTCCCATGTCACACCTGGAAATAAGCTCTGGCTTAGTGTGCCTTTCCTGGTTAAACAATTCCCCCTTTCCCCTTTTAAGCGGTGACACCATCTCTATTCCCATGAATTTTAGATCCTGTGGGATGGACCCATGTTTTCCAAAAAAATGGTGGCCCACTGAAGTGACCAATTTCTGCTTTACTACAGAACGGACATGTTCTTGTATGTGGGTCTTTTTTTTTTTTTTATCTCTTAATGCCCCCTGCTCTCCGATAGTCCCCATATGCTTGACCTAGCCCCAGCCCTGTCACCATGGTGTCTGCTAGGTCTTCCTGGGGCCACCCCATGTTCCCCCAGAGCTTTCCCACTCTGGCAGGGGCAGCAGAGCCCCCTCTTACCTCCACCGCAAAAAGATACAGTGTGGTAGACCGCACCTAGGTAGCCAGGCACAGGGCCTGCGAGCTGGTATACTTCATCCTGCTACTCAGGCTCTTCTTCTTAGCTCCCCATGATGCTGGTGTCAAGGGCGTGCCAAGCATGTACAAGCATGGGTCATGTGGCACCTGCCGACATCCACCCACCCCCGAACTACTCCAGCTGCACTGCCACTTGTGGTCACCCAGGTGGCAGAATAGCAGAGGTGCTGGCTGCCTTCCCTCCCTGGAGGAGGACAGCATCCACTAGGATGCTTGATCCTCTTCCCCAGCTGTCCCCCATGGCCTGAGCTCATTCCAGAATTCAGGTCACCAGCATGGGAGAGGTAGGGCATGAGACACCTCAGCCCTCTGCACCACTGGGCCAGCATATGTGGGTCTTTAAGCTGCCAACTGTGCTCCCCACATATACCATGTTATAAGCGCACCATAATATATAGATAATAAAATTCATATTAATAAAATCCATATTATAACTGATGAATTCCCTGATTTCAAACTGTGCCTCACCTACAATGGAATGGGTTATTTTTTAATCGAGGCTGCAGAGCTACAGACAATACAGTAATGGCACTTGTAGAAACCATTTAATTTAACTAGTAGCCAGTTCTGACTAAGCGCAGGATCAGTCTCAAAGCGGCTACAGACCAGCTGTCTTGCCAGCTGGTTGCTTTACTGAAGGTTATTGTGGGCTTCTCCCCCACTGCACTGGCAACCTCCTCATCCCCCAATAAGAATGGTCAATTATAGTAGATTACATGTCCTGTTCTGCTTGTTCAGTTGTTTTACTCTTTTATAAATATTACTGGGCCAGGGGCCATCTTAGTGTGAGATTGCTTTTAATTTTTTATCAAGTTTTTCCTGTTACATTGCCATGTTACTCTTTAGCCTAAGTGGGAAGATTTTTATCATAGCCCTTTGAAGAAAACTTGCTTCCTGCTCATTTGCTCATTTGGGAAAAGGTCTCAACTGAAGTACAATTTATCCTGAGTCTAAAAACTGACTCTATGGCATTGATGTCTTGAGGCCTGTAGGATGTGTGTGTAACCCGCCTGCAAAACATAATTAGTAACAGTCTGTTTTCTGTAGCATTTTTTTTTTAATGCTATTATCCCCATGTGATGTGTGTATGATGTCTAAAAGATCAAGGCTGTCATTACTCACTGTACGAGCGAACCTGAGATTTAGATCATTTACATGTAACCAATCCAAGAAAGCAACACTTCCCAATTATTCTTCACCATCCCAAACACGTATTATGCCATTTATAAAGCTTTAGAAAATGGGTTGGTTAAATCCCATAACATGATTGGCTGACAGCACCTAGTACCTGGTCCCGTATGAGGGCACAGAGACCAGCAAATAACCAACCTGCATTGCAAGATGAATCAATGTGCCAGATAGAACTTTCAAAAATAAAACACACCATTTTGTTTTGCCCACTCACCAGTTAGAAGTTCCTTTTCCCCTTTCGGCTTACCTTGCTCATAACTGAACAACTGTGTGGCACCAGTAGGCATATTTGCAAAATCAAAACAAACTGTAAGTTCAGTATTACCGCTCCTACTTTTCTGAGTCATGATTTTATTTTAGTCATCTGACTGGTGATCGCGATCGCGCTCATGCTGCTGTCCCATCAGGACCGCTTTCCAACTGTACTCACCCCCACTGACAGTGTGTGAATGATGATCATGGTTTATCTTTATTAAATTATAAAATATAATTCTCTGCAGGCCCACAATGAAATTTCTGCTTTTTTTTTGGGGGGGGGGGACTGTACTGCTACTTACGTGTGTGGAGGGGACAGCAAACAACAAAACTGACTGTGTGTGATTACTGACCATGTAATGCTAACGGTGGCTTATCTTTATTACATTAAAAAACAAAACAATTCTCTGTATGCCAACAATGAAAGTGCTACTTATGTGTGTGTGTGTGTGGGGGCAGTACTGCTACTTGTGTATGTGTGTGGTGGGGACAGCAAACAACAAGGATACTATACAAAAGAAAAGTCTCATTAATTTAAATTCAGTGTTAGGTAAGTAGTGTATAGTGCTTGTGTATGCTTAACTTTGGCCTTTCTCTATTCCCACCCTCAGTAGAGAAGCTGGGTGGTGATAGGGAATAGAAGGCCCAGCACCAAGGGTGAGAAGAGTGCCGTGGAGGAGAAGGAGACGAGGAGGATGGTGGGAGCTCAGAAACACTCTGAGCGAGGTTTACTGGGAGAGGTTGGCTTATATATGAGTTGTAGGAGGAGTTAATTCCCCCACACTGAATCTAGGGCAATGCCCTCCCATTCAGTGTTAGGTGAATAGTGTATAGTGTTTGTGTATACTTAGCTTTGGCCTTTCTCTATCCCCACCCTCAGTAGAGAAGCGGAATGGCAATGGGGAATACAAGGCCAAAAAAGAGAGTGAGTATCTCCTCCAGCTCATGGAGAGTGTGAACAGTAACATGCAGGAGAGGAAAACCCCCCAGTGGAGAAAACCTCTGAGGACCAATGGCTACTGAACTTCCCATCCTCTGAGCATACTAAGAGGAGATGATCCTAAAATAACTAATTGATTCTGATTGGAGAGTATGTTTCTAGGCACAAAGAAGTCCATCTTCCAAGATTCTTGATGCAGTTTCAATCCAAAGGAGTGTCCTAAGAATTTAATCCAATTGTTGCTGAAAGAGTTCTCAGATGTTGCAGAACTCTTTGGAAACCTTGCTGTATAATGATGGAAGTGAGAAGAGGATGAAGAACATTGAATGGATTGGTCGAAAAGTTCCTGGCACCAAGTAATACTAGATTGGGTAATATGTAATGAACTCCTCTGTGGGGTTTGTTGGTCTTTGAAGTCAGACATAATAGGATGGAATTATTCGCTTGATCCTTTAGTTTAGTAGCTGAGGGGGTTTAGCAAGAAGCTGATAGATGACGTCTTGGGATGAGAAAGCTGAATGATGGCTGATGAGATTGAGATGTTCAATGTAGATTCAAATAAGGGAGAATATAGAATGTTTAAAGAGTTTCTTCAAAGTGAAGGTCCCCAACATAAGTTTTTGTGAAGTATGGTTTTATAGTCTTATGGGATGATTTTGAGGTTTGATACGAAGACATAATTGATAGAAGAGAAACTTTAAGGGCACACAGAAGGAAATCTTTTTGTGGTGACATGAGTTGCTTAATAGCAGCTTTAAGGTGAACTACAGGAGAGTAGCTTGTTGTCAGTCGATGGGGAGGAGAGTAAGGATCTGTATGCTGCAATGAAGTGCATCAAGATATAGGCCCAGCTGCCTTGTTTCTCCACATGAACACGATATGGAATAAGGCTAAATTCAGCTCTTAAATGATGTCTGCTGGCGGTTGACTGTTTAGAAGACTGTAGACCAGAGATGACCCCCTACAATGCAGGGCTTCCAAATCACAGATTTCATAGAGATAAAATGTTGTAGGAAGTCAAGAAGAGATTATTCAGGAATGCTCAAAATAGCAGAATATCCATGAGTTGGAGATGTTTTAGAATATATTTCAAGAGGTAGGATTGGGGTCGGATCTGTAAATACTGGTTCCAAAAGCAGGATGAGATGAAAGGATAATGATTGTCTAAGGCAAAATAAATTCAGATGCAAGAATTAAGCATGAGCATCACCACAAATGACAGATATGAGAAAATGGAGCCAGAGCTTAATGTGTAGCTTTCAGTAGTAGGTTATTACAGTTGGTTTGCATTCTGCAGATTTCTGGGTTCTGTCGAGTTAGCAGCTGAAATGGATGAAATACCTATAGTGGTGAATACTAGCAAGCAGGATGGCTGGAGTTGGATGGACAGTGAGTATGTAAAGTTGAATGTTGCAAAATGGTCGTGGCAGGCAGGCTTTGAGAGAAACAATACTAGAGTGTATTTCTGATGTGAATTATTGATATGAGCCATAAATTCATAAATTTCAAATGAGGAAACTGGATGCCAGGGCTCTGGTAATCTTAGATTTTGTTGAAACAGTCAAACATGTCCACTCTCAAATAAAATGAAGATAGAATATCAAATTTTTCCAGCTGACATATGAATAGGATGGTCCAGGCTTTATGGAGTGAGGCTAAAAAAGTCTGTGTAACGCTGACGCATGTACAAAGAAGTCCAAGGGGGACTCTGAGGATCTTCTTCAGAAGTCATGAATATGTAAAAGTTGGAATGGTGGAAGCTTCATAGAGTATGGATAAGAAAGTTTGCAATAGAGATGTGAGTCAAAAGAAGTCTGAGGGGAAGCCTGAGGATCTTCTTTGATCTGAAGCAGTATGACAAGCATGAGCAACGATATGTATGGATTATGGCTGAAGGTCTTCTACTACACAGAAGCATGATTGAAGAAGTCTGAGGGAATCCTGTGGACATTCTTCAGATCTGATAATGTAGAATGAGTAGGAGTGGAGAGGTCAGATGTGAGAAATTGCTGCAATTGCACTTTGGAGGTTGAACCTCAGACAGAGAAATCCAAGCCATTGATGACCTTTGATGAAACAGGGAATGATATAACCTCATGCAAGTTCATGAGGCAGTGTTTATATTGGTGTCATCAAGGAGGAGGTCTACCTAAAGCAGCTAGGGAGAAGTGCTGAATTCTGATGAGGACAAGGACAGCTTCAGTGGGCTGTAGTTGCTGCAGCTTTAAAAGTTGCAGATCTTTACATCCATCAGGTGAAGTTGAGCCCTTTGACTTACATCAATTGAAGAACTACTGGAATGTGGAGATGCAATATACTGTAAGTCTGATACATTGCTGATGGCTTGAAGGTTGAAAAATTGTATGACTGGTGGATGGAGTTCAGCCCTTGGTGAGTTGCTACATAGCAGATGGATTACAGTTACAGGATCACACGTTTGGTGGACAAATTGAGCCCCAGTGTGAGTGGAATGCATTATAGATAGATTAAGATTAAGAGTTGCAGACTCCCATCTTTGATGAATGAATTGAACCGTACCTAGATTTGTTGACCTCTCAAAGGATGAGTTAGGGAGACGGAGTCTTGTAAGGCTGCTGGTAGGGGCTGAGAAAGAACAAAGGCAGGAAACTAGCTATGGGAGTTGAAATGAAGGCAGAAGAGAGGAATGTAGGGGTCTGAGTTATTCAGCTAAGAGGCTGATAGAGTAATGAGGATGAAGAACAGAAAGAACTGCTAGGAAGCATTAACTGATAGGAGATTACCTCTAAAGGAGATGAAAGGGCAGGGTATCAGTTTGCAAGCTTGAAGAACAGGATCCGAGTATACATAGTACCAGGGAAGTGACTGGGATAAAGCTCTTTTGCTATTTGAGGGTTATCCTAGCTGAAGCTTTATGCCAGAAAAGTGTCCGCCACATCCCCATCCAGTGATTTATGATTTAATGATAAGGATGGAGCATTCAAGGGGAAACATACTATAATTCCTAACGAGGGGTTATTAAAATAACAGTTAGGCACAGCTGAAATCAAAAACATGACACTTTGTCAAGGACCCGTGTAGAGATGCATATTTGGGATTGCTAGATGAGCACTGATTAATTTTAAAGCTGCAAGACTAACTTACTTGCTCTTCTAGTCATTAGTTTGAAGGAGAATGGTCAAAGTCTCAGTGAATAACGAGAAGAACTGGCATAGCAAGTGATATGGTCTACTGAAAGAAATTAGGACAATTTTAAGCTGCTGTGATGGCAGAGGAGGAGTGCATTAGATAGACTGATCAAAGGAAGATAATTAATTGTGCTCTGTTACTATTAGATAAAGCAGCAAAGTAGGGAGCCACACAGGAGAAGAGGGAGCATGGACCAAATGCTGTGAGCAGTGAAGGCACTCAGTCAGGTGGAAATGAAGGGAAAAAAGAAAGAAAAGTGGCAACAATGGAAGGGAACCCAGCAAGGTGGCAAGCAAAGGGCTGACAGATGGGAGAAAAGGGGGAGGCACAGGAGATGAGAAGACATGTGGGAGCAGGGGCTGAGGAGAACTATGTGAAGTGGCTGGAACAGTGAAGAGGAAAGCAAGGAAGCAAAGCAAGCAGGAGAAGAAGCAGAGCAAACGGAGGAAGAGGGAAGCAGCCACACAGACTATGCAGCCGCTCAGGAGCTTGAAAGCACTCTGAGTGAGATTTACTAGGAGCGGCTGGCTTATATGTGAGTTGTGGGATGAGTTAAATTCCCCACATTGAATCTCTGGCAAAGTCCTCCCCAAAAAAATCTCTCAAACACAGCAGTGCCTTCTACTGGCAAGTATACCAATAGAAGGACAACAACATGAAAACTGACCTTTCAGTCATTGTTACCTATTTTTAATTTTACATTGTTTTATAAAAATGTCACATATAGCCCATTTTGTAATTGCAATAATACCTTCCAGTGGGGGTAGTATGGGCTATACCAGATCTTCCAGCGGCTAGAAGGCCCTCCCCATTTGGTGTTGGCCCTCATTACTCCCTTGGGTGATCCAGTATAGCTGAAACTGCCCTCCCTGTTGGGCATTATTGCTTACATACCAAAGCTTGATTTTATTCATGAATGGGTTAGCTTCATGGTTGAGAATACAATGGTCCTCCTACATGCCTAGAAAAAAGTTGGCATAAGATGAGACCATTGCTGTCCGCATGACTGTGCCACATGGTGGGTCACTGATGCTCTTGTGGACCTTTGGGAAAATATAACAAGGAGGGGTGACTGGAAAGGTGCTCCAGATGTATTTGAATTCATCACTGGAGATAGGACCCTCTAACTGTGCTTGCTCAATATCTGTAGTAGTTGTTTATTAAACATGGGTAGTGGGTTGAATAGCAGTTCTCTGTAATTATTAGCATTGTCAAGTAAAGGCACTGCAATTCTAGTGATTTTTGTTTAATATAACTATGTTTCCACCTTTATCTGCTGGTTTTATTACCAGAGACTTGTTCTCAGAGAGCTAGCTCTTTTTGTGCTGTACATTCCCCCAAAGTCAAATTTTGTGTGCTGGGCCCGGGGGCAAATCCTTACTCAATAGGTTTACCTGTTTTGTGACCACCCTTTTAAAAGAGTTAATTGCAGCATTAAAAACTATAGGACAAAAGGCTGACTTTTCTTTAATATTTCCCTTTGTTTTTTTGATGTTACACTCCTGAATTCCCACTCTGGTCAAACTCCAGGAACATCTTGTTCTCTCCTAAATTTCCTCTTTAAGTGACTCAGCTTCCTTCTTCATTCCTCTGCAGTATGAATTTAGAAAGTCACACTTCACTTCCACCTCTCTCCTCTGGCTCACTGATACTATCTTCTCTGGCATGGACCAGGACCTTGTCACCTCCGCCATTTTTGTTGATTTAGCCAAGGCTTTCATCCCATCCCATTATCCTGGACAAGCTTACATTAGCAGGACTTTATGATCCCTTATTTGAATGTTTCTGCTCCTACCTTGAGGGCAGGTCCATATCGGTTGTAAACCGATGTATAAATAAATAAATACATATTGAGGTCCACATTGGAGACTGCCTCTCCCTTCCCAATTAGCTCAGGCATATCCCAAGAGTCTGTCATGGGCCCAGTTCTTTTCTCCATTTTTTAAATGACCTCCCCAAGGTCTGCTCCTCTGTATCCATCCATATGTATGCAGATGATGATACAGTACTCAGTTCCTCTGGCTTTTTGGCCCCTGTTCTCCTGAACCAGCTCTAACTGGACTTTAACAACATCCTGCTCTGGTTGTGTGAAAATCAATTGTCCCTCAATGCTAAGAAAACAGTCTCAATGATGTCTGGCACCAGGCAGAGGCTTGCTAGAGTCCCCCACCTCATCATACCCTTGCTGATACAGCTATTGAATTATCTTTCAAGTACCTCAGATTCTGGATGGAGCACCACCTTGATTTTTCTATTTGTGTGGATGCTATCAATAAGAAACTTCACCCCAAGCTTGGAGCGCTTTACAGAAATAAGCAAAGCATCCCGCTTCCTGCTCGCAGAGAAATCCTCACTAAGATTATTCTCCCCATTTTCGATTATGGAGACAATAGGTAGGATTTTCGAATGGATTAGATCACGGCAAGTCCCGGTGTACCAATGATACAGCACATGGGGCTTGTTGCGATGTAACAGGATTTTCTATCTTGTGCACAATTGCTGCAAGTTAGACCAGCATTTTCTCATCTAACTTGCAGCAGTCCTGGGGGCCATTTTAACAAAGCTTGCACCAGATATTTCAATTTGTAGAAACTGTCACAACTGCACCTGAAATTGTAAAATTGTGTGCAGTTGTGGCGAAGGGTCTGGTACACCACCAGATCCTAAGTGCTGTGAAGCAGGACTGAGCACACACCCTATGTCACACTTAGAAAATCATGCCCACTATTTATAGTGCTGCTCAAAAAGTCCACATTAGCTAGCATGGACCCTCTCTTTCACTCCTTCTACCACTTTGCCCTTGATAAACCCCCTACATACACATCATTGTACTCTGTACTCTTCCCTTTTCCTCCCCTCTTTTGAAGCTAAGCACCTCTCTCACTGTGTTTCTTGTATCTCTAAATATTGTTTTAACTCTTCCCCTCTTATCTTGTTTCTCTTCTCCCCCCCACTTCTTCATGTTACTCTCTTCACAATGTCTGCTCTTGCTGTCTTGCTCACCCTCAAGCGAAATCTACTGTTGTCAAGCTGCCTTCTTGTTCCATTTCCATAAACTATGGAATCCTTCTCCCCATCCATCCATTCTCCTCCTCCTTCTTTTCCCGCTCTGAAATCTCTCCTGCATGATTTCTGTATTCACTTCTGCAGTTGCTTCTGATGTTGGGGTGGGTTCCTTTTCACTTGCTTTCCACCAGTACGTGCACTAATGCTGCCCTCCCCTTGTTTCAATTATTTCTCCCTGCTCTTTTTGTTGCTGTTTTTTAATGTTCTTTTGCTCATTCTACAATTTACTTCATGGTAATTTTACTGTTTGACAATTTATTCTTAAGTGATTTTCTATTTCCAGTTTTATTGCACTATTTAAATCATTGTACTTGTATATGTTCTCTTCGCCTCTTTTTACCCTTCCTTAGGATAAATCTGGAAATAAGCTGTTACCAACTCAATATGTCCTTCCTGGTGAAACTTTTGAAATCAATCAATCAGTCAGTCAGTCAATCAGTCAGTCAACCAATCAATCAATCAATCAATCAATAAGTAAATTAAATCCTAAATTAGTCGCTATATTACCTGTGATAGAAACGTCATTATTGAAATCAAGTCCAACCAGTGTCCCATTTTCTGTTGAATTATGCTCAGTTTCCAGATTTTCAATGTTTGCGATGTCCTGTTTGTCCAGTTCTTGTGTTCAAAAATCCTCATTACCAAGGTTTGTTGGTAGGTTCACATCTAATCCAGTTCCAGCAATTTCAGCCAAAATGAGATTCAAGTCTTCATCATCAGTATCCGTTTGTGTCTGCATGTATCCCATGTTGTTTACAGTTCCTAGGTCCTGGTTATTGTATTTATTAAAGTGATGTCCTACAGTACTTTACTGAAGAGCTTGTGCAGGCCAGCATACTTTTGAAATTTATTTGGCTTGGGGTTGGGCACAAAAGTAAGGTCTTTTTGTACTACAGAGATTCGTTCACTAGTAAAACTGGTGTCTGATAAATCCATGATGCATATGCATGAAAGTACAGGTCGTCAACACACCATGGATTTGTGGCACATAGGCAACCCAATGTCCCTGAGCCACGTATCGGGGGCCCCGTGTATCCCCTGAGGCATGCACAGAAGGAAAGTGTGTCCCGTCCACATCTAATCCCCTAGCTAGTCTTGTATCTATGTGCACGGCATGAGTGGGGGGCATTCCCGCACTCCTCACCATTCACAAAGATGTGCAGTGCTGGGCAAGGGGGCACATGATACAGCAGTAGGAATCCCTCTGTATCCTTGATGCACCCCCGCATGATACCCCTCTGGCTGCGGCAGGACAGGACAGTCAACCACCATGCTGCTAGGGAGGGCTAGGAAAAGCAATTCAGGCATTTGCTTGTACACAGAAAATCAACCTGCCCCACGCCATCCCAGAATCCCCTGCTTGCATGGAGCAGGGGATCCACTGCAGGACCCAGGATTGGATGCCCAGCTCTGTCCCTCAAATTGCCCCCACACAGCTGCATGCTGGGGGGGGCAGGGCCACTGACAGGTACCCTGTGGGTGTGCATGGTTGTGCATACTGCACACCCTGCATCTGTCCCCGGGTGAGTAGCTACCCAGTTGAATCTTTGGCATTGACCCCAATATTTGTAGCTGGGTGTTTTCTCTCGGTATCCTTTGTGTGTTTTCTCCTTGAACCACGTCTTGTTTTCCCTCCTTGTTTCTCTTATTCTGCTTCTTCTTTTTTTTTTGTGTGTGCTTCAGTTTCTTTTCATTTTTCTCTAAAAAACTGTATTTGCTGGTGGGTCTATTTTCTTCCTCTTCACTGTCTGTGGGGCTTCTTTGTTTTTTCTTCTGCTTCTAGATTTAGACTTGCTATGGACCCTTACTTTAGCGCCCCCTCTTCTTTGGGCTCATTTGTGCCCCCAGTCATACACCTGGTCCTTGTCATAATCATCTTGGTCAATTTTATTTTGTTTTCACAGTATTACATACATATGAACATACAAAAATGCCAGCAGATAAAGGCCACTTCAGTCTATCAAGTCTGCTTGAGTGTGTAGCTCTGTGTTGTGTATACTAGAGCTTCCCCCTCCCCATCCCTCCTAGATTCCATGTCCCTCCCCTCTCACCCCTTTACAAGCCTTACCCCATTACAATCCTCCCTGTCAGCCTATCCAACCCCCTCTTAAAGCTGTCCACTGTCCTTGATGACACTACTTCCTCCAGCAGCTCATTCCACCTGGACACCACTCTTTCAGTCATAAAGTTCCTCCTTATCTCCATTTAAAATTTTCCGCCCTCCAATATGAGAGAGTGTCCTCTCATTTTCCCATTTTCCCTGATGCTGAAGATGCCTTCAATGTTAACCTTATTTATACCTTTAAGGTACTTCAAGGTTTTGATCATGTCCCCCCTCTCTCTTCTCTCCTCTAGGGAATACATGATAAGCTCCCTTAAACTCTCCCGATAGAGTTTGTCCTGGAGACCCTGTATCATCTTTGTTTCTCTTCGTCACAACCCCTCCAGTAAATTGATGTCCCGTTTCAAGTGAGGGTACCAGAACTGCACACCATACTCCAGTTGCGGTCTCATCAACGATCTGTACCATGGCAGTAGGACCCCCCTCCTCCTGGAGGTGAATCCTCTGGCTATGCACCCTAGAATTCTGGTGACTTTAGCTGCTGCTTTACTGCACTGGGCAGAGTGAGTCAGGTCCTTAGTGATGACCACCCCTAGATCCCTCTCCTCCTCAGTCCTAGTCACCTGACATCAACCCCAGCCAGTATTCTCTCCCTGGGTTCTTTGCTCCCAGGTGCATAACCCTATACTTTTTCACATTGAAGACCGGCTGCTAGATGCCCTACCACTTTTTGAGCCTAGCCAGGTCATCCCTGTGTTCCTTTCTCCTTTCCTCCATGTCCACTCTCCCACATAGCTTGGTGTCATCCACAAAAAGGCAGATTTTGCTTTTTATCCAATCCATATGTTGCTAATAAAGATATTAAACAACTGGCCAAGCACTGAGCCCTGCAGAATCCCCACTGGTTACAGGTCTAGGCTGTGAGAGTTCACCCCCAACTACCACTCTCTGACTTCTACCTTGAAGCCAGTCCCTGACCCTGACCCACCCTACCAGATTCCCCCCTGCTACTATACCCTCCAGCTTACTGAGCAGCCTTTTATGTGGCACTGAGTTGAATGCTTTGCTGAAATCCAGGTACAGGATATCAACCGCCTGTCCTCTGTCCACAGTCTTGGTGACCCAGTCAAAGAAGTCTATCAGGTTTGTCTTACAGCATCTTCCCGAGACAAACCCATGTTGTCTAACATCCTGAAGACCATTTACCTCCAGGAAGTCTACGAGCTTCTCCAGCATCTTACCTATAATGGAGGTGAGGCTGACTGGTCTATAGTTACTAGATTCATCTCAGGGTCCACTCTTATTGAGAGGCACCACATGTTGCATTCTCCAGTCCCGTGGCATGCACCCTGTTTTAAGTGAGGCATTAAACAGCTCTGCCAAGGGGATAGCCAGTGATTCCGCTAGCTCCCTCAGGACTCGAGTGTATGCCATCCAGCCCTGGCACTTTATCCACATGAAGGGCTCTGAGGCCCTTTAGAGCCCTGTCCTCTGGGATAGCCCCATCCATTTCCCCCCACCCTCCTTTCCACACACCAATTTTCCCCTGTGGTACTGGTCCAACCTTTTCTCTTGTGAAGACCAAGCTGAAGTATTCATTTAGCACTTCTGCTTGCTCCACATTACTCTCTGCCTATTCCCCCCATTGCTTCAGTCTAACTATGCCATCCTTCTTATTCCTTTTTTCCTTTACATACCTAAACAAGTCCTTTTCCCCTACCTGTATCCCCTCGACCAGTTGTAATTCATTCCTCACTTTTGTCGCCCTGACAACTCCGCCTGCTTCCCTTGACTTTTCCAAGTAAGCCTGCCTGTCAGTATTCTTCCGAGTGCTTTTATACTTGTTAAAGGCTCCTTTCTTTTCCCTCACTCCACCTGCCACCTCTCTGCTGAACCAGCTTGGTTTTTAAGCCTGGCTTTCTTGCTTCAGACTTTGGTACACATATTAGTGGCCTCGATGAGACCTGTCTTAATGATGGGCCACTTCTGCTCCACATTTTGTGATTTTTTTCTGTAGAGTTATAGCAAAGCTCTTGAATTTCTTGTCCCTTTTATGCTCTAGTACTGCTGTCTTGACATAGAAACATAGACTTTGATGGCAGATAAGGACCGCTTGGCCCACCCACTCTGCCCATTTACCTCTTTGATGTTTTCAGAGTTCTCATATTTATTAATATCTTTTTTTTAATGATCAGCTCTATAAACTTTCTAGAATATTCAGAGGCCACCTTTTTTATTCTACCTTGTGTTTGAAATTCTCTTGTCCACTCAAGAGTACTGTAGTTACTCTTAGTCCCCTCAGTACCTGTTCCTTTTCAAGATATGTTTCTAATGTAGTAACTCATATGTTAGATCTAGTTCTTTACAAAGGAGTTTTTTCAATTTAAGAAACAAAAGGGGGCTATTCTCAAAAGGATCTGCATGGTGTAAGGTAACTTGCATCCAACATGAATGATGCAAGTAGCACTTTGTGCCAATACTTGCACCCAGAGCATTCTCAAAACCAGCCTTAGACAACACACAGGTTGCTTGCACCAAAGGGGACTTACGCCATCCTTGCACCAAAAACTGGGTTGCGACATGGTGCAAGGGGGTTTGCGGCAGCTGCAGGGGCCTATTCTCAAAGGGCAGGTGCCACATTCCCTAATTTAGTATTCTCAAAAAAAATCTGGAGGACAACCGTCAAAGTATAGTACATTTACACCAGCCAGGGGCTGGTGTAAGTGTACCTCGGCATTCTCTGGGGGTTGTGCCAATGTGCTGCCAGCACATCCCCTAGATCATGTAGCCCCCCAGCCCTGATCCCTAAAATTGATATTATTGTATCCTTAGTGGGTTAGCGACTTCCCCAGCCTCGATCCCTGACATTAATATTAATGTATCCCTGGTGGGGTAGTGGCCCACAGCCCCGATCCCTGACAGTATTAGTTGAATAGCCCCATTGGGCTAGTGGCTCCCCCCCAGAGCCCACTAGACCACTAGGTATGTTTGGGATGTGGCTTCATGGGGATCAGGCTCGGGGATGCACTGGACCATCAGTGATATGGTAATTTATCATAACAGGGGACTCGGGGCTCGGGGGGTCTGCTAGCCCAAAGGGGCTATTCAATTGATACTGTTGGGGATTGGGACTTGGGGCCACTAGCCCACAAGGGATACATTAATATTAATTTTGGGGATCAGGGCGGGGGTGCTTGCACCCTTACACTGTGTATTGCCGCAGGTTTGCGGCAACCTGTTCAAGTGCACCCTCTATTTTGCACACTGCTGGGGTTCCACAAGCTGCTGGACTTAGCCACTGGGACTCTGCCCGATAGGATAGGATAGGCAATCAGGCACAGGGTCCCTGGCACATCAGCAATTTGCCCAAGTCGCCTTTGACGTGGCTTGTGCCATGCCTTTGAGATTCAACCCAAAAGTCTTTAAATCACCTGAATCAGATGAATGCTTCTCTGTGTTCAGTAACTTTTCTCTGGCTTTTTGTCCTTTAATATCAAGATTTGGTACAAATAAGTAGACAGCATAATATGTGTCTGGGATGGTGATAAATTGAAAATTGAGGTTTCTTTGGATTGGTTACATGTGAATGACCTAAATCTCAACTTCACCCATTCAGGGGTCTATGCACAAAAGGTTAGATTGCCTATTTTATTTGAAAGTTTGTGACTGGGAGAAGGCCCACTGAGCCATGGCTCAATTCCACGTGTGATCTGGGAGCAAGGGAAGGGGAATATTTGTACAGATGTAAACTGACTTACAGAACTACATTAAACTGTTGGTGGTATTTATGTGGTGCATATCTGCAGTGTGTAGACAATCCTAAGTCAGAATGCCATGAACCAGGGGTCCAGCAGACCCCTGGTGGCACTCACAGAAGGGGTGCATGTCCCTTGTGAACTTGATCCTCTAGCTGATTGGGCAGCAATGTGTGTGGTCAGTCCAGGGCATGTCTGGGGCATGCCTGTACTCTGTGCCATTCAAAAAGGTGTGGAATGCCAGCCGGGGGGGGGCGCAGGATACAGTAGTGGGGACCTTGCTGTAACTTTCTCCCCATAATACCCCCCTGGCTGTGGTGGGACAAAGAATTCTGCTATCATGCTACCCTTGACAACTGGGTTGACTGTGATGGCTGTGGGCAGACATTTGGGCACTCACCCATACTTTGAAAACTTCCTGGATCTGCACCTTCCCAGAATCCCCTGCTCTCACAGAGCAGGGAATCCACATCAGGACCCAGGATGGGCATCCGATTGGATACTGACCTGTGTCCCTCAAACTGCCCCTTGCGTAGCTGTGACCCAGGGGGAGGGGCGATGCTGCAGATAGGCACGCTGCAGAGGCATGCAGTTGTGCATACTGTGCACCCCGTACCTGTCTGCAGGGGAGTAGCTAAGTGGGCCGGGTAAGCGTAAATCACATGTACCTGGCACACAAAAGTGCATAGCGCCCATTATGAGTGATGAGAATCTTGATTTTTTAGACATCACATTGAGATAATGGCACTGAAACAAAATGCCACAGAAAAGCAGACTGCCACACATTCAGCTTTGAAGGCAGGTGGCAGCAAACATCCTACAGCTCTCAAAAAATCGATACCATGCAGTCAGCTCATTAGACTTAGGTGAAATTGTAGCTCAGCTAGGACTTTTTCTGAATAAGCCAATGAGCTAGAAGAAAGATTTCTACGAAGGGGCTATGATAAAAATCCTCTTACTCAGGCTAAAGAGAAAGTGTGGTAAGAGCACAGGAAACAATTGTTGAAAGATGAAAAGCAATCTCACACTAAGATGGATATTGGCCTGGTGACATTTATCACAGAGTACAACAATTGGGAGGGCAGAATAGGAAACATAGTCTATCGCAATTGATCCATCTTATTTGAGGATGATGATGGTTTCTGCAAGTTCCATAACTGTAACCTTTATAGCTATGCAGCACATGGTAAAAAATTCACCCATTCCATGGGGGTAGGGCACCAAGCTGAAATGAAGGAATTTATCAGTTGTAATATAAATGTTGTTATCTACATATTATGGTGCACTTGTAGCATATGTGAGATGAACAGTTGACAGTTTAAAGCCCAAATAAAAGAATTTGTCCATTCTATTGTAAATCAGAAACTGGACACCCCAGTGGGCTGCCATTTTTTGGAAAAACATGGTTCCAACCCTTAGGATCTAAAATTTATGGGAATAAAGATGGTGCCACCACTTATAAGGAGTGGCAATTGATTGAAAGTACTACTGCAAAAAGAGAGCAGCTGGAGTTATAAACTGAAGGGTGTCAGGCCAGCGGGTCTGAATCACCAATGGGATCTCAAGCCATTCCTATAGGTTTAGCTGACCCCTTATACATTGGTCTCTCTTGCCTCTAGTTCTTTTCCATTTGTTACTGGCTACTAAAAAAGTTCAATTATGCATTTTGCCCATAAGTAAATACCTCTTTTTGCCAGTGTTAAATTCATGAGTCTCATAGTCTCTTTTTTCTGATATATTTCAGGCTTTACCTTTCATCTATTCTCTCCAAAGCTGGGTTTGTATGTCCATGTGTCTCCCTTCCCACATTCTCCATCGAAGACTGCAATTTGTGGTGGACAAAGCGCATTAAATTCGCTACCCGTAGTATTTTGAGTATAACCTGAACTTCGGGTCATACTATGGGTAGCGAAGTGAATAACTGTGCATCCAAAAGTAACACGAAGTTCCCATTTTTGTGGGTACTTTGCATTACTTGAATGTGTAAAAATCTTTTATTTTGTTTCCTTGGTGTCTAGTGACCCTCCCCCACCCTGTCAGGTAGTACCTCACCCGCCCCCTCAACCCCGAGTCAGATCCATATAAAAATATATTATTTTCCCTGGTGTCTAGTGGTTCCCCAACCCCCACCCTGACAGGTAGCACCCCCAACCTGCTCCCTTCCAACCCTAGGTCAGATCAGTGTAAACAAAATTGCTTTCCCTGGTGTCTAGTGGCCCCCACCCCCACCCTGTCATGTAGTACCCCCACCCCTGCTCCCCCCAACTTGGCCGGAGCAGGCCACCAGCACCATCCTTCACTCACTTCCATGGCTGGCAGCCACCTGACTCAACTCAATGAATGAGTGCATGCTTGTACAAGCAACCACGCTCATTCATTGACCATCGAGTCTAGAATCCTGCATGGATGTATAGAAGGGTAGGGGGCTGCTCCGGTTACTGGCAGGGGCAGTGGGGTGGAGGAAGGCATTGTGGACTCCTCCAGGGTCCACAACACCCTTCCTCCATCCTGCCCCCCACATGAGACACCGGAGCAGCCCCCTCCACTTCTGTACATCCAAGCAGGACTCAGAAAATGACCACAACTTGTCAATGAATGAGCGCATGTTTGTACAAGCATTCACTCATTCACTGAGCTGAGTCGGGCAGGCTGCCGGCTGTGGAGGTGAATGAAGGGATATGCTGGTGGCCCGCTCCAGTCAGGGTTGGGGGGAGCAGGGTGGGAGCCACTAGACATGAAGGAAAGTAATTTTTACACAGATCCAACTCAGGGCTGGGGTGAGCGGTGGGTGGTACTACCTGTCAGGGTGGGGGGAATGTATGACCACTAGACACAAAAGGAAAATAATATATATATTTTATATGGATCTGACTTGGTGTTGGAGGGTACTACCTGAGCACAGGGTGGGAGGGTGGGGGGCATGGGGGCCACTAAACACCAGGGATAGATCAGGGGTGATGTTGTGGAAGATTCTCCATTTGTGTCCTCTACTTGCTTTGGGGTTTGAAAGTACAATTTGCACTAAAAACCCCCAAAGCAAAACAAAATCACAAATGGCAAATTATGGGTTATTTGGGAAAATTATGCACAGTGCTACGTGGGGCGAAACTGCCAACTTCGCAGCAGTTTTGTGCACATAGTAAAACTTTGCTGCATCTCTAACTGCAATCAAGTGACAGGGTGATTGTGTGGAAGTAACCCAGTGTTTCGTCTTTAGTTAGGGAATTTAATTTAATTTAATAGCAGTACAGTTAAGTCACTGACCATGGCTATGTTTAATTTCTCTACCTAATATTCAAATTCCCTGTCTATTGTCTCTGCAAATAAGCTGCTTTACTGAACTGCTGTATTCAGGCTCTAAATCAAATTTATTACTGGAAAATACCAAGTCAGTTATCTATAGCATACTGTATAATAGTAAAACAAATGCTGCAAAGAAATAGGAGCACCAGGAAAAGCAATGGTGCTATTTTAAATAAAATATAACAGAGGCACAACAAAAGCACCCATCACATGGACTGAATGAAGACACAAAAATGTGTCTAAAACTTTATTCATTACTCTTGTGGCAAAAATCAACCAGCAGTTAGAACTAATGAGCTGGTGCCTTAAGTGGAATAAACCTTACGTTTCACCCAGCTAACTGCTGGGCTTCCTCAGAGTAATTTGAATGCCCTCTAACATCTCTATTTATACACCCATGTGTGCTAATGAATCAATTAACTCTTAATAATTAATACCAAATATGGTTCTGTTTAGGCAACAAGCAACCTGTTAATATCATTCTATCCTTTACTTATCAATTGAATAAACAAAGAAACACACATGACTACATACTAAGAACCTATTAAAATCAGTAACCTAACATGAAATATATATTTAGGTACTCATCTGTTCCTGTAGCTACCTCTTATTAGCCTTAAATATAAGCAATATGCCCATCACATCTGGGTGAAATGTAAGGTTTATTCCGCTTAAAGCACCAGCTCATTAGCTCTAGCTGCTGGTTGGTTTTGGCCACAAGTGTAATGATTAAGCAATATACCATGACAGAGAGTGGGTATATTGGTGGATTTACCACGCCTGGTGTGGTTTGGTCATGAGGTGCAGCCGAGTGACTTAACCACACCGAAGTAAACCGTCACCACTCTCTGCTTTCTCTATCATGACTATATTATTATGTATTTAACTTTTTTGTTTTATAGTGATATAAAACTTTTACAGTGGGTATACTGGAGGATTTATCATGGTAATGTGATGTGTTTTGACCAGTGAGGTTACAGGATTTTCATACCCCACTGTATAATTAAAGTTTTAGACACATTTGTGTGTCTTCATTCAGTCCATGTGATGGGTGCTTTTGTTGTGCCTCTAGCATATAATAGTACTTTAGCACTCTGTGTGGCTTTTTTTCCCATTTTTTACAATGTGTAAACAAGTTGTTACTTTGTCAGTGCACTAAGGATATTTTATTAGTAATAGCCACTGCAGTAAAATGGTCCCTTTGGACTGTGCTGACATCACTATGCACCTTACATAAACAGCAGTGATACCTCTCCTTAGCCACACTCCCCAATGAAGACTCTGTTACAGTTGAAGCGCCGGAGTAAGGAGTATCAGGAAAGGATTGTTTCTAGGTGATAGAATTGCTCTGCACCTTGCAGTTTGTTTACTGAATTTTTAAACCCTTTTGCTGTAAACCAGTGGAAGCTAATCATTGATGTTACACCTGGAACATGTTATTAAAGCGTCATTAACAGCATCTTTGGGTTTCTGTCTTTTATTTTGAGACTGCTAAATGGCCTGCTGGGTTCTTTGCAACTGTGTGGGGGCTAGCTGTCCCTTCACTTGAGCACCGTCGTTGCACCAGTTGTATTGTGGCACCAGCCTGTCTGGAAAGATGTGGCAACTTGCAATTTTTTTTATCACGCTATCTATAATTACTTGGTAAAAAGTCTTAGTTGATATGGGAAATTAGATTGCAGTCTTTCAAATGTGGCTGACTGGAGAAGCAGGTTGTAAGGATAGCAGAACAGCAAGAATCCCTGTCATCCAAAGGTCTTTTGTTCTACTTTTGTTTTGTCCTACTTAAACTTCAGTGGGGCTGAATTGCTTTCACAATCAAGGGCTATGTTTTGAGTGTAAACAAGGCCAAGGCAATGGAGACAAAAGCCCCATTGAGTAAGCCAGATTGGGGGGGGGGAGGCTGGGTCTGGAATCCACATAACTGAGTTCATAATAACAAATCTAATTTGGATCTCTTCCACGGATAGGGTGTTCTTCAGAAAACAGAGATGACCGAACCTGTGATATCAGAGAGACATGTATGATGATGCAGTGTGGCATGGCATGCTATGGCCAGCCGAAGGCATTTAAGGTGTCTGTTTGGCCCTGAGAGTTCATTTAGGATTTGAGACTCTGAGTGAGGAACATTAAGGGTTCCAGACTGCCTTAACTCAGCAAGTTCCCAGCTGGCGTAAGCATCTACTCTACATAGTATTTAGAGAAAGTGAGTTAGGTTATTCTGTGTGTTTTCTACCTGTTTCAAAAGTTTTCTTTTTATCCCTGTAAAAACACTGCTTCCCTAAAGTTTTATTGTGTATTCTAGGGCTGTGCGAATACCTTTTTTGAATATTCGGCTGAATATTCAGTATTGTAACGAAATATTGATTCGGATATTCAGATTGCATTCGGTCATTTACATAATGAATAAGGATCAGGCCCGCCCTCATCACAAAGCCATGTAAACACCGAAACCCCAGCCCTCTACCCTCTACCATAAAAAGCATACCCCCCAGCACCCACAAGTAGTAGGTTTTTTTTTTATTAGTATAAATGCCTTAATAAAATGTTAATAAAAATTGCAGGTGTCGGGTGACCAGCTCTACCCGCACGCTTCCACGGTCAGTCTGTAAAGTTTTGAAGCTCTGTCTGCATCATGACCCCCAGCACTCGACCATGGTACCCATGCAGTTGAGCATCCAGACAGTTATTCAAATTGAAGCTCAGAAGGTGCTTGCACAACCCCACTCCACTGACCTGCTACCTTCTCTTGAATAAGCGCTCATGTGCTTGAGTTGCTATAGTAAAACCAGCTGATCATGTAATCAGCTGGTTTTACTATAGCAACTCAAGTGCACGAGTGCTTCATTCATGACAAGGAAGGTGACCGTGCAGGAGGGAGGTTGTGCCGGGCACCTTCTGAGCTTCAATATGGATTACTGCCTGGATGCTGAACTGGGTGGGTAGGGTAACAGAGTCAGGTGCTGTTGTTTTTTTCTGGGGGGGTTATGATGCAGACAGACAGAGCTTCAGAACTTTACAAATTGACCGTGGAAGTGGGCAGGTAGAGCCAGTCACCCAGCACCTGCAATTTTTATTATTATTTTATTGAAGCATTTATAAAAAACAAAAACAACTTGTGGGTGCTGGGGGGGATGCTTTTTATGACAAAGAGTAGAGGGCTGGGGTTTTGGTGCTTACATGGGCTGGGAGGGGAGGGAGGGGACTAGTTCTTGTCCTTTTTTTTTTTTTTAAAACAGTGTTTCATAAATACCGGACAAATAGTGAACTACTTGTTATTCGGGATCCGAATAACGAATAGCGCATTATTCGCGGTATTTGGGAAATAATATTCGGGCTGTGCACAGCCCTAGTGTATTCTCTTGTAACATATGTAAGTAACTTGGAGTATTAAATATTATTCTTATTTGCTTCATGCTTTCTGTGATTGAATCATTTCTGGTACAGATAACAGGTAAACTGACAACAGCTGTGATCCTTCAATTTGGTTGAACATGGCCTGCTTCCTGTGATCCTGCAGAGATTTCATATTTCTGAAGGGGTCATCAGGTGGTACCGTGACTACTTGTCAAATAGGCAACACAGAACCTTAACTGGAACTTCTACTTCTCAGCTCATATCTGTTCACTGTAGTGTGCCCCAGGGCTCAATCTGGGGCCACTAATTTTCTCACTATACATTGATTCGGCTCCTAACATTTGTTCACAGACCGGAATGGCTCTTTATGCTTATGACGTCATTATTTACAATCTCGGCCCCAGTTCTGACACTGCTGTTCAGAATCTTCAGATAGATTTTAACCCTTTTCAAGTTTGGTTATCATCTAACCATATGGTTCTTAATTCCCAAAAAAATGAAAGTAATGTTGTTTTCTCAAAAAAAGTATGCTCTTGCTGAACTTCTACCTATTATAGACAGTAAGGGTACTATTATAAAGCATGTCAAGGTTTTTGAATACTTAGGATTTTTACTGGACAGTAGGTTCACTTTTGAACCTCAAATACAATACTTTAAAAAAACTGTATATCAAAGGTTGAGGTTGTTATACCAGATAAAGTCTTATAACTGCTGATTCTAGAAAACTTTTAACACATAGTTTTATGTTCAGTATTTTGGATTATGGGCTGTTAATCTATTCCTCCTGCAGTAGTAACACTTTGAATTATCTAGAGGTCACTTACAATTCTGTACTCAGATTCTGGTTAAATTTCCCATACTGTACCCATCGCTGTAGTTTGTATTACTATAAGGGTCTCAGAAATGCTGCAATCTTATTGTCTGCCAGCATTCTGAGAGCCTTATGTTAACCTACTTATTAATATACTTGTACAGCCTGATTACAGGAGCATTGATTTAAAAAAATAAAAAAGTAAGGTCCTACTTACCTTCCAGCATTCTATGCCTGGAAGTTACAGACGCCATTAGACTAAGACTGACCGAGCCAAAATACACAGTGATCACAAAAGGCTAAATGTAACTCAAAAAAAAAAAAAACCTAAGCATTGCTGCTGCATTTTCCTCAAGTGCTGCTGTTAGATTTAGTATTGGTATCTTCCTGTGTCAGGATACTGTCTGACCCATACTTGAAACATGAGTGCGTAGCCTTCTCTTATCTCTTCTTGTGACAACAATTTACCTGGGCATCTATTATATCCCACTGCTAACCCCCCCAGTGAGCGAACCCGAAGATTGATTAAGGACAGCAAACATCAGCCTCCTTAGACAGCCTTAAAAGAGCATTCTGTGATTAACAAGGTGATTCCAGCTAGAGCCACTGAGTGTGGTGAGTCTGCTCGTGGGTTCACTTAATGGCCGCGTCACGAAGTCGGTTTCTGAGTGGACAGGTGGGATGGTAGAGGAGTTCCAATCTGAGCTGTTTTGGTAACATGGTGCCCCTCACCATAGCCACAACAAATAACAAAATACTGTTATCCCCGGCTGTGTCTCCCAATGTTAACTTCCGTTCGTCCTCCGAAAAAAATAATTAAAACAGTAACAACAATGTTGGAGGTTGAGTTGTTGCAGTTTGGGGCTCAAATTTGGCCAGGTTATGGTAAATTCAAGCTGGATGGGAGTTGTTGCTGTTACTGGATCTGTCAGAGGGAGGGAGAGAGCGAATTACAGTAACAGCAGCAATTGGTGTACAGTGAGAGATGACGTACTTTCACCCCCCCAGCCCTGAAGTAACCGGCATGGATGTACAGCAAACCTGCAAGGGGAAAGAGTTGCCCACTTCTCCATTCTGCTATGAAAATGTGGGCAGATGCCCTAAAGAAATAAGACCAAAAGGTAACAATTTTAAAAATGGGCTAAGAAATGAGTTTTAAATAAAAATCTGCACCTGCAACAATTAACTTCGATTATTACACAACTTTCTAGAACACCACAAACTTATATATTTTTTTTCAAAAGGTGGGAATCGCTGGTTCATATGGCTGGGTTGTGCAGGGTTTATGGCTCAATGTCAGTAGTTTGAAAGAAAACAGGTGGGGGAAGTCAATTAGAGTCAAAGGCACCCTGGCTTTTTTCACCTTCTTGTCTGTCCAATTTTTTTTCCCACAACTTGTAATCATGCCGTCATCATGTCTCTCTCTGTCATGCTGTCTCTCTCTCTCTCTCTCTCTCCCTCTCTCTCTCGTTCCTTCTGCTGCAGCAGGTCCCTGCAGATTAACATTTACCAACAGCAGCACAAACTGCAAGAGAGAGAGAGGGAGGATTCTGTCCCCCCCACCTCTCCCAGACCCTCTCCCATGGTCACAGTAAAAAATCCCAAATGAGTTTTATTTTTTATTTTTTGTAAAATAGTACTGTTTTAATGTGCACAAGATTTTTAAAACAATAATGAATGACAGGGGTTACCTTAATGTTTTGCGGAGGAACTATTTTATGTTAATTTAAAATAATGATTAAAACTTCAACATCTTTTAACCCAGTTATAATAATAGCAGTAATGAACTCTAAGGGCTTACGTTAATGTTCAAGTTAATCACTCCCTTTGGGCAATATGGCACTTGGCCGTGCGTCATGCCACATTACACCCCCAGGGGGTGATTAACTAGAATATTAACATAACCCCTGTCATTCATTATTGCTTAATAAGCAATCTGCCACATTATCTTTTGACAATAAGGTTTTGTACAAAATGGGTATTTTTCTCTATAAAGTTATGAAAGGGGTTTGTCCCTCCTCTATAGTTGAATTGTTTCCCAGGATTGTCAATTCTGTTTCCACTAGTCCCAGTTTAGATTTACTTTTAAACTTCTACTATTCAAAAAAAAATTGAGCAAAGATCTTTATTGTTTAGGGCACACACTTTTTTTTAACTGTATTCCCTCTGAAATTATTAAATGTAACTCTATCTGGTGTTTTAAAATCTGTCTTAAACAATGGCTCTTAATTTGAAAAGAATGTACTTGTACAATGTATTGATTAATGTAGTATGTTTCTATACAGTTTTTATATTGTTATTTTATTGTATGTACATTCAAACTGCCACCTGTGAAAACGGACATTTTGCTCATCTGGTCTACAAGTATAGAAAATAAAAATATAAAAAAAATGAAATGAAAATCCATTTTTGAAGAGGAAGGCTATGGTTACCATACTCATTGTGAAGAGTTCTCAGCTGTAACAGAAGGGGTGGGTTGTTTGCCCTTTAGTGAGGGGCACTGTAATATAATTATAATAATAAGCTTTATTTACTTAAGCGCCTTTCAAAATACCAAGGCGCTGTACAAAAATTAAAACCCAATAACACAATCGACAAGAACAATAATAGATAAAATAATGGGTCCATTCAATTATACATCACTGAAGGCCTGATGCCATAAAAAAGTTTTAAGCGCCTGTTTAAATCCCCCCACAGTTGTGCACTCCTGTAGCTGATGGGGTCCTCTTTAACATCTTTATAGGTGACATTGCAGAGGGTCTGGAGGGAAAGGTATGCCTCTTTGCAGATGATACAAAGATCTGCAACAAGAGTTGATACACAAGGGGGGTAGAAAGGATGAGAAGGGACTTGGCAAGGTTGGAGGAATGGTCAGACATATGGCAACTTAGATTCAATGCAAAGAAGTGCAAAGTAATGCACCTGGGAAACAAAAACCCAGGAGAAGAGTACACAATAGCAGTGGAAGTACTAACAACAACAAAAATGGAACGGGACTTGTGGGTAGTCATATCGGATGATCTAAAGGTGGGTAAGCAATGTGAGAAGTCAGTGAGGAGAGCCACGGGGATACTGGGATGCATAGGAAGGGGCATCACAAGTAGAAAAAGGGAAGTGGTTATCCCTCTGTACAGACAGTTGGTGAGACCCCATCTGGAGTACTGTGTGCAGTTTTGGAGATGTCATCTACGCAAGGACATAGACAGGATGGAAGCAGTCCAGAGGAGGGCAACTAAAATGGTGCAGGGTCTGCATCAGAAATCATATGAAGAGAGACTGAGAGAGATTAATATGTATACCCTTGATGAAAGGAGGGACAGGGGGGACATGATAGAAACGTTCAAGTACCTCAAGGGAATCAACAAAGTCCAGGAGGGTAGCATCTTTCAGAAAAAGAGATGTGTAAGAACAATTTAAAGATAGAGGGGGGACGGCTCAGGGGTAATGTGAGGAAATCTTTTTTCATGGAGAGAGTGGTGGATGCATGGAACTGCCTTCCTGGGGAGGTTGTTGGGGCTAAAACAGTGGGGGAATTCAAACATGCATGGGACAGACACAAGGCAATTGTAGTGGGGGGTGGCAGGAAGTAGGCTGTTGGTTAACTAGAATCTGCAGCTTATCCAGTAGGTAGGGAAATGGGCAGACTGGGTGGGCCAAGTGGTCCTCATCTGCCGTCAAAGCCTATGTTTCTATGTTTCCAAAGGGTAGGGGCCATAAACATAAATGCAAGGGCCCCAGAAGATTTCAAAGATATCCTCGGAATTTTCAGCAACCCCTCATCAGCTGAATGGCACTGTTGCTCAGGGCAGTAGGGAACAAGAAGATCTTTCAAGTAGTCGGGGCCAAGTCCATGTAGTGCTTTATAAGTCAGTAAATCAACTTTAAAGGTAATCTGCCACTGAATCAGCAGCCAGTGCAGATCGTGCAGCACCAGAGTAATATGCAAAGAGCGAGAAATCCCCATCAACAGTCATGCTGCAGCATTCTGCACTAGCTGCAGGTGGCGGATATCAACCCCAGGTAGCCCTAAGTACAGGGAGTTGCAGTAGTCAAGGCGCGAGGTCACAAAGGCGTGGACCAATGCAGGCAGATCCCTGGATGGGACAAGGTGCTTGATCTTGGCGATGTTCCTAAGATGGTAAAAGGGAGACTTGATGACTGCCGACACCTGAGATTGAAGGGTCAGTTTGTCACCAAGCACCACCCCCCAGTCTCACACCCGTTCAGAGGTAAGGATCTGAGAGCCCTCCAGATAAAGTCCAGAGGTCAGATCAGCCCTCAACCCCTCTATCTGATGACCTGGATCCACAACCATCACCTCAGTCTTTCCTGCGTTCAACTTTAGCCAGCTCAAATTCATCCAGTCCTGGATTTCAGCGAGGCAGTTGTTAAATATCGAGAGAGCACTATCCTGGTCAGATGCGAAAGACAGGTAGAGCTGGGTATCATCAGCATAGCAGTGAAACCTCAGCCCACACCATCTTACAATGTCTCTGAGGGGCAGCATATACACTGCAAACAACATGGGGGACAGCATTGAGCCCTGAGGAACCCCACATGACAGAGAGAGTGGGTCTGAAGAAAAAATTCCAGTCATAACTCTCTGAGTTCTGCCAGTGAGGAAAGATGTAAACCACCTGAGGACCGTACATGTCAGGACACAAATGGACCTCAAGCACCCAAGCAGCACTCCATAGTCCACAGTGTCAAAGGCTGAAGAGAGATCAAGGAGCACCAGAACAGAACGGCTTCTTCGATCTCTCACCATCAGGAGATCATTGAGCACCCGAACCAGTGCAGCCTCGATACTATGCCTCTTTCGAAATCTGGACTGGAGATGTTCATAGGTGTTATGGAAGGTCAGGTGGTTCTCCATGTGCACTGCCACTACTTTCTCAATAACCTTCCCTATAAAGGGAAGGTTTGAGATTGGTCTACAGTTGGCCAGAGCGTCTGGGTCCAGAGAAGCTTTCTTCAGGAGGGGTGTTTTCACTGCCTCCTTCAGAGAGCTTGGAAACTCACCTAAAGCAAGGGAGCACCAGACTATCTGAGCCAGGACTGGGCCGATAATGTCACAACAAACCCATGATCAGGGAAGCTGGGTCCGGATCCAAACTATAGCACATAGGGCGCATACCCTGGATAATCCGCATGACATCAACGAACTCCAGCAGGTCAAAGGTACTCCAGGAAACATGAGGTGCAGTGACCAAGCACTGACCAACAGCATCGCCCACAGGGTGAGTCAAGAGGCTCTCCAACCTGATGTCAGACACCTTATTCGCAAAGAATCGAGCAAGCTCATTGTACTCCACTTGCGAAAAAGCTCTTCGGAGCTGCAGACAGGCTGGGTTGCACAACCTGTCCACAGTTCGGAAGAGTTGAGCTGGTTGATTCTGAGTGGCAGCAATCTCCCCAGACAGGAATTCTGCCTCCTTACAGGAGATCGCTGATTGGTAGGCCTGATAATGCTCTATCAATCTAAGGTGGTCGGCCTCCAGGGCGGATTTCTGCCAGAGCCACTCTAACCTTTGTCCTAGTCATCGTAACTCCCTCAAGGACCCATCAAACCAAGGGCCCCGAGGGTGAAGAGGGAGATGACGAACATGGACAGGAGCAATTAAGTCCAGGACCATGGAGATGGCCTTATTATAGGCCAAGACCAAGGTCTCTGGACTCAAGCTGGTCACAGGGAACTCCGAGAGTTCAATCACCGCTGCTAGGCCTTCAGGGCTCACATCCTGTAAAGGGCGGTAACTGACTATCTCCACATGGGCTGGACTACGAAGTGGGGTGCAAAAGTTGAACCTCACAGTGTAGTGATCGGACCAACCAACAGGTTCCACTCCAAAATCGGAGGTCTCAATCCTCAGGAGGAACCAAATCCAAAGAGTGACCATGTTTATGCGTAGCAAAGGTAACAATCTGAGTAAGGCCCAGAGATGTCATCAGCTGGAGGAAGTGCTGTCCATATGGCGAGAGTTCGTCGTCAACCCAGGTGTTAAAATCACCCAGAACCATCAATCTGGGTGATTCCAATGCCATGCTGATGACGAAATCTGCTACTTCCTGTAGGAATCGCTTTTCATCCCCAGGTGGACGGTAGAGGAGAGCTATCCTACTGTCTTCACCTGCTACCACAGTACACTCAAAAGATTTGGCCTCCTCTACTGGTACACTTGTGAGGCCCAACTCTGTCTTGAAACAGACCGCTACCCCCACCGTGGTCCAATCTCGGGCGGTGTATCACCGAGTACCCAGTCGGAATTGCCACTTCCAATGTGGGGCCAGCGTTTTCATCCAGCCAGGTCTTGGTGATGCATGCCAGATCAGTAGTTCCAGTAAGATCTGCAATAATTGCAGTCTGGTTCTTAACAGATCTGGCATTGCATAACACCGCTTGAGTTGGATGGGTTTCGGGGGCCGCCCCAGGTACTTGCCTACCAAAAAAAGGTGGTGCCCTTGGGTATGGGGACTAGACATGGCGAACCACATTCCAGGCTCTATTTTGCCCCAAGGCATCTTCTAGACCTAACTACCCCAATGCTAGAGACCCGTTCATTCGTCCTCTTTTGTCCACTTCCCACCCCACCCCCTCCTCACGACAATACCCAGCACTCGACACTGCTGGTAAGTAGAAAACATCAAAGGTGGGGGGGAGAATGGGTGACGGGCATGGAGGGCAGAGGATGAATAGCGCACAACTGGGGGGGAGACCTACACATTCCACAGGCTGACCAACAGTTAAAGAACACAAAACAGAAGCGTCTGACCCCCAAAAAAGGAAATCTCCAAAACCAATAATAATAAAGAAAAAATACTGTGTGGACAGTGGCTCTGGTGGGATTCAGACCTAGAGATAACCCAATCAAGAGTCAGGTTGAGTTTTGGCAGCATGCCCAGGTGCACTTGCAGGTTTCTGATGGGCTGAGGAAACTGGCAACAGTCACAGATTGAAGCCTGGCAGAAAACCAGATTGAGACAAACACAATGAAATCCTCCTTGATCACCTGAATCAATACCTTTTAGCAAATAGCTTTACATATACAAACTAAATGCAGCTTTAACATAATTGTGGATTGCAACAGTGTATGTGTAAATTGTCTCAAATGGTAGAGCGCTCGCTTAGCATGCGAGAGGTAGTGGGATCAGTGTCCGTATTCTCCAAATAATCTTTGTCCTCAATTTGTACTGTATTTGAATTATAACATTGTACTGTGCAAGTCAGAAAGAGCAACACTTGTGAGGCAGTATAGCGCAGTGGTTTAAGGCTCTGAGCTGCAAATCAGGAGACCTGGGTTTGAATCTCACAGCCCCCACTTGCATATATTGTGTGACCCTGAGCAAGTCACTTAACTTCCCTGTGCTCCCAGGTTGCACCTGTAAAAAGGCTTCCAGCTTAGTGTGTCTCACCTGGTTAAACAATTGGAAAAAAAAAAAAATAAGAAAACAGCAGAAGTACAGTAAAGGAAGACCTAACCTAAGCTCCTTAGTACTTCAGACTACTCACATCTTTCCTCAGGGGTGGAGATACAGAGGTTACTGCTTCCCATTTATATCCAAAATCTAGAGGTGCAGTATCTAGATATCAACATTCACATGTATTGACAACTATCATTATTAATACATTCCAATATACAGTGAAAGTGCATAGAATTTTCCTATACCTGAAATGTCTTACTCATACTGGAAACATAATAAATAGAAGACAATCACATTATCAGTGGCAATATATTTAAAGAGCAGCAGACGCCTTCAGGAGAACATTAGCAAAACATAATATTTAGGTATCGTTCAGCTTGTATTTTACGTTAGTTCTGTATTATTGTTCCCTATTATTTAACACTGAGGTAATT
Source organism: Neoceratodus forsteri (assembly GCA_016271365.2). NCBI lineage: Eukaryota > Metazoa > Chordata > Ceratodontiformes > Ceratodontidae > Neoceratodus > Neoceratodus forsteri. The sequence goes on along the minus strand of CM057455.1, from coordinate 1,100,242,484 downwards.
TGAATGAATACAGGATCTTTGCTCCTGAAGAGTTCATCTACTCCTGTTGCTTTTTCCTTACCTGTGGTCATAATGCACTGATTGTGACATCACAGATACTCCCATGGCAATAGAGTGCGATGTCACAACACAGGATTATGACTTGAAGTAGGGAGTAAGTTATAGAGGCAGATGAACTCTAAGGAATAAATATCATGTATTCATATAATTTTCCTCAATAATAAATAATGGGGAGGAGAAATCTATAGAATATATATGGAATACAAGCTGAATTGTACCTAAGTATTATGTTTTTCAAAGTTTTCTTTGAGGTGTCAGCAACTCTTAAAGCAATAATTATTTCTTGCCATTAATGATTTCAAAGCTACTCTTTTACAAATGGAAAGCAAAATCTCTTACCCTTCTATTTTTGTGTAAACTGTTATATGTATATGTGTGTGTGTGTGTGTGTGTGTGTGTGTGTGTGTGTATGTATCTATATTATAGTGGCATGGTTGCGCCACTATATTGAAGGTTGAACTAGGGTTTCTTTGTTAAACTTGAAATTTTGTACTTTAATATCTTCACAACAGGGGGTTGCACAGCAGTAGCACTACTGCTTGCAATGCTGGCCACCCAGGTTCAGAAATGAGCCTGGGGAATCGGAGGGCCGGCTGGGGGAGGAGGCTTGTGTCCACAGACTGCTTGCCTCCTCTGGGGCTGGAGGGGGGACAAGGCTTGGTGCTTGGCTGGCCTCTGGTGGAAGCTGGAGGTACAGCAAGCACCAGTCATTCAGTGGGGTGGGGCGTGATAGACATCGGCGATTACGCCTTGACATCACGATGCATGTCACGCCCACAGAACACAGGAAAATCAGCCTCCTGTGCTCTGGAGAAATGAAGCACCGGCACTAATCCCCAGTCCTTCACCTTCCTGCTGGCCCGACGAAACCAGAAGATTTGTGGTGTATGGGCCCCACCTCGTCCCCACCTGTGGGAACAACCATGGCTTAATGGAGGAACACCAGGGCTAGGTAAGAGGGGACAGATGCCTTGGCAACTCCCAAGGATGTGGAGTGCAGGGGGGTCAGGGAGGAGAATAAATGTATTTATTAATTTATTAAAATCATTGGAATACAACCTTTGAGTCAAAGATTCTTTTGCAAAGGCTCCTCATCACAGATACAAATGAGGACAACATTTTCACAAGTACGTAGTTGGCAAATATTACACAATCATAACAAAGTACAACAGATTATACAAAGGTATACATAAGCAATACAGAATGATAAGCAGGCCAAGAGGACCCTAGTTATACAGTAGAATTATAAACAAGTAAACATAGGTTATACAAGGTGATTAAGCAGGCCTAGTGGGCCCTAGCTGTACTGCAAGAACAAGGTTTGAGTAGAGTATCTCAGGTGCGAGTATAACCGATCATCATAGCTGGTGAGCAGATAACAAATGAAAGCATGACAGACTAGCCAGTCAAGGAATAGGACACATAGACAAGGGATCTACTGGCCAATGCAGAGATCCGGGGCAGTAAGGGTCAGAAACAGTCACAGGTGGATTGTTCAAGGAGGTAGTGTTTGAGGGCAGATTTGAAAGGGCCTAAGGTGGGTAAATGGGAGATGGACAGTGGGAGATCATTGAGCCCCTTGGGAGCCCTGTATAAAAAGGCTCTTTGACGCTGTGAGGTTCTGCAGCACGGAACAAGGTGGGAGGGCCTGGAGGCACTGCTGGAGACTCAGGCGGGGGGGGGGCAATTGAGACCAGAGTGTCAAGGCCAGAAGGGGTAGAACTGACTGATATTTCCTTAGCAAGGATGCAGGTAGCGTATTTAAGTTTGGCTTCAAGATTTAACCAACCTGCAGACTTACATAAGTTGCAGATGTGAGTCAGTCCGTTGTGACCCGTGACCAGCCTACATGTCTTGTTCAGGGTAGTCTTGACCTGAGAAAGGGATGTTGGGTCAGCTGAACCATAGATCACCAAGCCGTAGTCAACTAGTGAGAGAACAAATGATGATACTGCCAGGTGGACAGCCTCCAGGGAGAGGAAGTGTTTGTGCTAGTATAGCAGTCCAATCCTGGTATTGAGTGCAGACAGGAGATCTTGGATATGAATATGAAAGGAGAGGTGGGTATCAAAGGTTAATCCCAGATACTTGAAAGATGGGACCTGCTCAATGGGGACATTGGCAGTGTTACAGATAGCTAGGGAGAAGTTACGAAAGCGGGTTTGGCGGTGGGTGAAGACCATGGATTTGGTTTTACTACAGTTGAGAATTAATTTATGGGCCACAAACCAGGATTCAATGATGTGGAAGCACTCTTGGAGCAAGGTTAGGAGTGTAGAGGGGTTGGGATGACATTCAAAAATAACGGCATCATGCGCATAGAGGAGCATTTTACCAGGGCAGGACTGGAGAAGGGGGTTTAGGAACAGGCTAAAAAGGAAGGGGCCAAGTATAGATCCTTGGTGGACACAAGAGCAAATAGGGCAGTAGGAGGAGAGGGTACAGCCGACCCTAACTCATTGTGAATGGTCAGCTAGATAGCTGGCAAACCAGGACACTAACTTAGAGGCAGTCCCCACTGATGGGAGGGTGTGGAGCAGCAGGGAGTGATTGACAATGTCAAACACTTTTGTAAGATCTATATAGACAGATCCTACCATTTGACCGCTGTCGAAGGCTTGGTGTATGAAAGTCGTGTACTCGAGGAGTGCAGTAGTGGTGCTGTGTCCTCGGTGGAAACCATGTTGGACAGGGAAAAAGTGGTTAAGATTGTAGAGATATTCTGTAAGTTGGTCGTAGACAACTTTTTCCAACGCCTTGCTGGGGGGGGGCAGAATAGAGATAGGGTGATAGTTATTGGATCTGTGAAGTCACCACCCTTGAGCAAAGGTGTGATAACTGCATAGGGAGAGGCATCACCAGTAGAAAACAGGAAGTTGTTATCCCTCTGTACAGACAGTTGGTGAGTCCCCATCTGGAGTACTGTGTGCAGTTTTGGAGACCCCATCTCTGCAAGGACATAGACAGGATAGAGGCGGTCCAGAGGAGGTCAACTAAAATGGTGTAGGGTCTGCATCAGAAGCCATATAAAGAGAGACTAAGAGAGCTTAATATGTATACCCTTGAGGAAAGGGGGGGGGAACATGATAGAAACTTTCAAGTCCCTCAAGGGAATCAACAAAGTTCAAGAAGGTAGCATCTTTCAGAAAAAGAGATGCTCAAGAACAAAGGGGCACAATTTAAAGATAATGGGGGGATGGCTCAGGGGCAACATGAGGAAATATTTTTTCATGGAGAGAGTGGTGGACACATGGAATGGTCTTCCTGAAGAGGTTGTGGGGTCAAAAACAGTGGGGGAATTCAAGAATGCATGGGACAGCCATAAAGCAATTATAGTGAGGGGTAGGAGGAAATAGGCTGTAGGTAAACTAGAAGCTGCAGCTTATTCAATAGGTAGGGAAATGGGCAGACTGGGTGGGCCAAGTGGTCCTTATCTGCTGTCAAAGTCTTTGTTTCTATGTTTCTAACTGCACATTTCCATGTCGAGGGGAACTGCCCAAGGCAGAGGGACAAATTTACGATTTTAGTTAGGGGGGTGGAGAACCTCATCCAGTGTGAGTCTTGGGAGTTTTGGATTGAGGGTGTTACCCCTATGTCTTGACTTGTTGATGAAACTGGAGATATAGCTTCATGCTGAGCTGGGGGAGATATTATGGAGATGGAAAGGGGGGCATCTGATACTGCAGGAGCAGGGGTTGAGGATGGGGGGGTCAAAGAAATTAGGGGGCAATACCCTGCTAAGATTGGAGAATGCCCTATTAAGGGTGTTCACAATGGTTAGTGGGTCATGGACTAACTCTCCCCCAATAGCAAGCTGGGGTGGTGGTACGGGATCCACTTTCCAGGTGATTTCCTTAATGTTGCACCAGAAATCCCAACCAGAGCTCCAGGTAGCTGAAAGGGCTAGGCGATGGTTGCTTTGGCTTGTCAGATAGCCCATGTAAATTTGTTTCTGGTTTCTCAGTAAAGTTGCCTATCCCAGGGGTGTTTGGAGTAGAGTACCCTAAGACAGAGGTTGTCTCGGTGGCGCATCATATGAAGCAGGGCTGGGGAGACCCAGGGATTGGTTCAGTTTTGGAAAAAAAATATATATTCGTAACCGTTCAATGAATTTGCATGAAAGTTAGCATGTGCGGTCTCCTTTGGTAGATTTTTGGATGTACCAAGTTTTGTTCTGGTCAGACGTGCGGTTTCCAAGATCTGGACAGTGAAAAAAAAGTGATTTTTTGTAGTTTTTTCCTATTGATTTGAATGTGATTTTCTTTGAATTTGACTGCAGCCCAGACAGTTTGGAATTTTGGTCTGAAATTTTCAGGGTAGAAGGGAGCTGACCCAGAGATGTGCCTTTTGCTGGTTTGGTGAAAAAATATTAATCCTTTCCAAAATTATTTAATTTTAAAATTTTCATAAAACGTTTTTTGAGCATGCTCAATAAGCACCTCAAGATAACTGTTTGTTACAAAAAATGAATTCTTTTTTCATATGACACCATCCTTTTTTGTTTGAGGAAAATCCTTTTTCATATGGTAGCCATCTTGTTTTCGCCTGAGAAATTCAAATTTGGAACCCCCCAAAAATGATATTCTGGGGAGGAACCAGCACATGTAGCTTGCTTATTGGGATCCCCTTTGCTGCATCCTGCACTTTACTGCTCGAGAAATGCCTTTAAAATGTGGGGTTTTTATAACATTGAAATTCTTTTTTTTATGTCGACGTCATATGAAAAAATATCTTGTTTTGTATGATGACTCACAAAAAAAGATCTTTCTTCATATGGGAAAGCAATGTATTTCAAAGGGATTTTCAACTTTGGTGCATAACTTTGCCATTTTGGCACATTTTGACACCAAATTTTCAATATACACTTTTTGAGACCCGTACTTGTTCATGAGGTGGGGTCATAAGAAGGGTATATTGAAATTGGGTCCAAATATCTAAATAACCAAGTTGTGGTCATGCAAAAAAAGATCTTGTTTTGTATCATGTCTCAAGAAAAAAGATATTTTTTTCGTATGGAAAATCAATGTATTTCAGTTTTGCTGCACAACTTTGCCATTTTTGCATATTTTGACACCAAATTTTCATTTACCCTTTTTGAGACACCTCCTCATGAACAATGGGGTGTAATTTCACAAATCCTGCCTCATAAGGCAATTTCACGGTCAGTTGGCGAAATCATCTTTTGGGCAGGATTTCAAAATTTTCACCATATGAGTTCATGAGGAGGGGTTGTAAGGGAAAGAGAACATTGTTTAACCAAGAGTAGCAAACTAAGCCAAAGCTTGTTTCCAGATGTGACCTGGAAGCACAAGGAAGTTAAGTGACTTGCTCAGGATCATACAGTATGCACCTAGACGGCTGTGGGATTCAAACCCAGGTCTCCAGATCTGCAGCTGAGAGCCTTAAACCACTGTGCTATACTGTCCCCTTAAAAAAGGGTACGCTGAAAATTTGGGGTCAAAATATGCTAAAATGGCCAAGTTGTGGTCATACAAAAAAAAAATCTTGTTTTGTATCATGACTCACAAAAAAAGATCTTTTTCGTATGTGAAATCAATGTATTTTAATGGGATTTTCAACTTTGCTGCATAACTTTGCCATTTTTGCATATTTTGACACCAAATTTGAGACCCCTCCTCATGAACAATGTGAGTGTCATTTCACAAATCCTGCCCACAAGGCAATTTCGCAGTAGGTTGACAAAATCACCTTTTGGGTGGGATTTCAAAATTTCACCATACCTGTTCATGAAGTGGGGTTATAAGAAAGGTATGTTGAAAATTTGGGTTTTATGTGATAAGGGCACGTTTTTTAAGTCGCTGATCAATAAACACGACTAAAAAACCACCCATAGTCAAGACAACCAGCAACATAAGATCGACCGCTGCAAACAGGGATGGTCACAAAAAAATCCCATAACCATATGGAAAAACAATCCCCCAACTAAAGGATTGTTAATGCCAGGGGGGGAGGGCAGACTTAAAAAAATAGAAAACCCAAGAGAAGAAAAAAAATTTCTCCCACACCAGGCTCTGAACTTGGGACTTTGAGCTCCAAAGGCAGTGGCTCAAGCCACTATACCAAATGGCCAGCTCAGCGGGGCTTGCCCAAACAATTCAACATATCCTGTCCAAGCGAGTGCAGGTCACTGCTACACTTGCTCTAAATGTACTTAATTGTATTTTCTTATACTCACTCTTTTTCCAAGCAGTTTTATTAAGTTGCTCAAATGGAGATGTTCAATAAAACATGCTCATATCACTGTACACCAACATTTTGGGTCAGAATATGCTTAATTGAACAAGTTGCATGCATTTGTTGACATTTCACTACGCTTGCTCATAACTGTTATTTTCAATAATTTAACCACAAATTATCAGCCTAGCCATTTCTTTACACCACCTCATGAATGTGGCAGCTGTCATTTCTCAAATCTTGTGAAAAATGTATTTTCGTGCCTCTGCCACAGAATTATGCTGCGGTGGCGCGGAATAACATTTTGGTGAGGATTTCACAATTTTCACTATTGGGTTGAAGAGGTGGGGTAATAGAAAGGCTGTGTTGATAATTTGGTTGCTGTTGTCCCACAAATGGAAGTGTGGGCCCGGAGGGCTCTGTGCTTTCCATAACCATACATATATGCATCAATGGAGGGATGATAGTACAGGGCCCGCTCTGTCACTCAAATAAGGATACGATTACACTATCTCAAAAACTATGGATGCGTGGTACTGTGCTTCAACAGGAAAATAAGGATACCATTATACTATCTCAAATAGTAAGGAAATTCTTTACAAAAAGCTGTGTTAATGCAACATTTAGGGTTGAGGCTAAACTGACAAAAGTAGGAAAATGGGAACAGAGTCTTCCTACGGGTTGTCCTAGGGGTTGTCAACAGACACACTTAATGGGGAGAGCTTTGGGTTTGACAATCCCAGGAAGACTCCACCCGATTTGCTTTAGGGGTGGCATTGGGGTTTTAGGGTTGGGAGCCCTAAAGTCACATTTACCTATATATCTAAATAGAGTGTATGGTTTAAGGCTGTTCTGGATGGAAATCCATGTTTAGAACAGCATTGTTCTGCTGCACTGAATGCGTCATGATCTTGTTGTGCTGTACTGAGTACGTCAGTAGTGCAGCACAATAAGATCAAACTGATTCTCATGCAGAAATCTGCTTGAGCAGCGGCTGCCATTGTCAAACTGAACTCCGTTGACAGTCTTCGATCAAAAATGTAGAAATAATGGCAGCTGCAGCTCAGGCAAGTACATCATCAGAGTGTGTAAAATTTATATCTGAGCAAGAGAACCAGAGAACACTGAAGAAAATGAAGAATGATGTCTGTTTTCACAAAAGTTTCCTGGGAAACTGTGGAGAAATTAGAAACACAAGTGATATCCCTCTCTCAAAGCTAGATGAACTTACAGCAAATGTTGTGTTTAAGACTGAAAGGCAGGACGGTGGCCAGTATGAGCCGAGCACAGTAAGAGGAATTCTCAGTAGCATCGACTGCTACTTAATAAGAAATAATTACAGTCATTCTATTTTCCATGGCAATCAGGATTCCTTCAAGCAGACTATGGCAACTTTGGACGCACAGCAGAAATTTCTAGAAACATTAGGCAAGGGAAATAAGTCCTTACAGTATGAGCCCCTCTCAGGAAGATGTAGACAAGCTTTATGCTAGTGGCACACTGGACATGCAGAACCCAGCCTCTCTACTGAACATGATATTTGTCACAAACGGATTATACCTAGCTTTAAGAACAGCAGAGCAATATACGTTAAGATGGGAGGACCACCAATTGATGACTGACAGTGAGGAGCACAAATTTCTTTGGTAATATGGAGCATCAAACCAAGACTTGCACGAGTAAAAACCACAGAGACATACGTGCCATCAAACCAAGAATATCTAAAAATCTTGCAAATCCTGATAGAGACCTCATCACCGCATATGAAGTTTATGCTGCACAGAGACCCCGCTCAATGAGAAATGCAGATTCCCCCTTCTGTTTGGCACCTAACATTAACTATAAGCTGGGAGTGTCACTCTGGAACTGTTCCATGGCTGCTGGGGAGAAAAAAATACATGTCATGCTGAAACAAATGACAGCAGATGCTGGTCTGCCACCAGAAAAGTGACAAACCAATCAACTAGAAAGGCCTCCATTCAGTGCTTGATGGATTCAGAAGTGCCACCCACCAAAGTACAACAGGCCTCCGAACAGTGTTGCCTACAATCAATTAATAATTGCAGCAGCCTGTCAGAGCACAAACAGAGAAGAAACTCAGAAATTTTCACAGGAAACAGATCACATGAAATGCTAAGCACCAGCCTTACTCCTGGCACTACCTCCTCGTCTACATCAGTTGACTAGCCTGTCAGTGTTAAAGTGAAGAATCCGCTCAGCGACATTACACATTTCAACTTGTTTGGAGATAATTGTGTCTTCCAGCAAGCTGTCATTGTACAGATAGTGAACAACTACGTGCAATGGAAGAGGCGGGTAACTGTCACTGAAGACAGCTCTGATGGCAGTGTGGAGGGCGAATAAGGTAAGTTACGCCTCCCTGAATAATGTAGCCAGCACACACTTTGAAAGCAAGGCAGTTGACAATTTTCAAACTCTCCTTTTTTGTTTGTGTATTTTTTTTCTAATTTGTTTGCATAAAAGATACTTTCTTAGTGCATCTACTCTATTTTGTTTTTCAGGATCTCAGAAGACCCACGAACCGGAACCCAGATACTACTGCTGGACCACAGATAAGATCATTTCTTACGAAACAAACTGTAAAGCTAGGAAAGAAAAATCTAAAAATGGACACTTAAAAATGAACAAAATGTTTAATAGCGTTCAGACAGTTTGGTTATTTACAGTTCACATAATATTTCCAAGATATTTTACGTATAGTTAACAACCCAGTTAGTGTGATATTGTGAGTAATATAATGCATCTTTTTTGAACTCGATGCCGGTGTGAACTTTTTTTGTTTTATCATACTGACTGTCCTTGTCACTTGCACCATACAGTACACTATAAAAGACTGTGTATGGTTAGGTATACACAGACAAGGTTATGCTGGAATCTCATGGTTTCCTTGGTAACAGGAGAACTCTCGTGCTGTGCTCTCAAGGTCTGCTGTTACCAAGGAGACCTCTTAGTTCAAGCATAACCTTGTTGTGTATATCTAACCATACACAATCCTCTATATAATACATGGATGGGAATTTTTCCCCATTGAAAGGCCATCATTTAAATCCCTGTATACCTGTGACTAATTTATGAATTAAAGCTGTAAACCTGCACTAATCAAGCAATAATGCACAACAGGGTGTGTGTCTTGCTGGGATAAAGGGAAAGGGAAAGGGAAAGGGGCAATTGTTTAACCAGGAAAGGCACACTAAGCCAAAGCTTGTTTCCAGGTGCGACCTGGGAGCACAAGGAAGTTAAGTGATTTGCTCAGGGTAACAAAGTATGCAAGTGGGGGCTGTAGGATTCAAATCCAGGTCTCCAGGCTTGCAGCTCAAAGCCCTAAACCACTGCGCTATACTGCCTCCTTCAAAGTTAATAACATCATGCCTTGGGTGGTTGGACACCAGGCTGCAGGCCAAGTGTATCCAATGCCCAAGAAGTGACATTATTCCAGCACAACACACACTCTGGAGTTCCTTGTTGCTATTATACAATGGCTCATTTTTATTAAAAAAAAGATAAAATAAGAAAAGACATTTAAAAAAAACATTTTTGCAAATAATTTTCAACTGTGCAAGCATACTTGTTAAAAAGAAGTTCCTTTTCCATTTGTTCACTAGGTGCTAAGTGTGTTCTTTATTGAGGTGTGTATCGCCACCCCCCCAAGAAAGTTGTATTGTTGGCCTGTTCTTGATAAATTCTCTCAGTCTTGCTGCCTCCCCTGTGACTGGGAAACTTGTTGTGTAATGAAAGTTTCACTTTACAGGGACACAATAGAGGATCGTGATCATACAATGACTGCAGCTGTGCAACGCTGTTGTAATGCACATGCACTGTGAGAAGCTGGTTAGAAAATTACAGCTATGATTTTAGCTACATTTGCATCTCAGTGAGAACTTTGTGGACTAAATCCAGATAAGGCAGAGGTGCTAGTGATTGAGCCAGGTCGTGGGCGTGATGGGTTGCAACCTGGACCGGATACAAATCTTTTTGTGGGGTCTTCTCTATTGGTTGCTTCCTCGTGGGTGCATAATCTAGGTGTGATCCTGAATAGCAGGCTAACCTTTGAAGATCAGGTGTCATCTGTGGTTAAGAGTGTTTTTTATTACTTGTGGAACATCGCCAGGATCAAGCCCCTCATTCTACCCAAGGATCTGCCAACTCTGGTACATGCCTTCGTTACCTCTAGACTCAACTACTGTAATGCCCTTTACTTCGGGGTCATGGGAGGGACCATTCACAGGCTGCAGCTGGTGCAGAGCATGGCAGGCCCGTTGCTGAAGGGCCTGCCAGATCTTGTCATGTGACTGGTCCTGCGTGCTCTGCACTGGTTGCCAGTCAGGTGGAAGGTCCTTTTCAATGTGGGCTTGCTCACCTATAAGGCCATATACAGTCTGGGTCCTGGCTACCTGTCAGAGTTCCTGACACCTGTGACCTGTGCTTGTTCCCTCTCCTCCTCCTCCTCCTCCTCCTCGAAGGGCTTCCTGGACATTCCCAGGGTTCGGGTCAGGACATCCGGTGATCGAGCCTTTATTGTCTCTGGGCTGACCCTGTGGAATGCATTTCCATCTGCAGTCCGGGAGGCCCCCTCGATTGGTGTTTTCAAGCAGAGGCTAAAGGCACACCTCTTTAGTCTGGCCTTCATAGAGTAACCAGCATTATTACTGTGAATTTAAATAACTGAATTCTGATTTTAGCCATTTGTTATTTTTGGATTTTAAACTTTGTTAGGTGCCCAGAGCCTCCGGGATTGGGTGCCATAAAAATAACATTTGCCTTGCCATTTGCCTTGTCCTGCCTGTGAAAGGAAAGTATAATTGGCAAGTACTAAGTGGAGCATGATGTGTTTTTAAAAGCACACACACTCATGGTGGCACTGTGAATGCTGCTTTATTTATGAGGAACAGTGAGGGACTCAGAGTGTCAAGTTGAGGCTTTGGTTGTTAAAAAAAAGGTTAATGGCAGGTGAAGGAGTGCTGGGCTTATGGGGTGGATTTAAATTTTTTACTATATCTGATGGCTTCAGTTGGGAGGGGTTCAGTGGAATCGGTGGGAGGCAGGACATGACAGATGTAAGAGCACACTGATTTTTTCATCTTCTCTGAGGTTGCTTATGTGCTGGCCTTTCATACAGTAATGTTATACTTAGATTACATCACTGATGAAGATGGGCACTGACCAATCAGAGAGCAAGGAATTTTCTTGCCATTGTATAATTACAGCTATAGTATGTACCTGCACTAATCAATCAATTACAGCTATATGCCTACATTAATTAAAGCTATGCACCTACATTAATAAAACAATTAGAGTACATATCTGCTCTTATAAAAAGTAAACACATGCAGTCCACTAACCCTGTTAGACACCACTAATAACACTATTAACACAGCATTAGGAAGGGAGTCAAACCAATTAACAAGCTGCAAAAGAACCTGAAAAAAAGGCACTTACACAAAACCCTCCCAAACTCAGAAATCCCCCAGACTCCTAGCTGCACTCACTACACACCATTTTCTCTCTGCTGCAAGAGACCTTACAATAACCATCCTAATGTATTATATTCAACAAACAATGGATAAGTGTGGAACACTCAAAAGTATACCCATCTTGGGGGCTAATTAGGGCAATCTGGCCCTAATTAGTCCCTTCAGTGTGTTTACATCTTGCATACCACCCTTACCCATTATTTATCCTATATATACTACACGGATGGGAACTTTTCCCTATTGAAAAGGACATCATTTATTTCCCTGTATATCCGTGACTAATCTATTAATTAAAAATATACCTGTAACCAATCTATCAGTTTAAAGTATATACCCGCACTAATTAGAGAAGCACAGCTATGTACCATCACTAATTAAAGCTGTATACCTACACTAATTAAACAATTAAAGCTGTATACCTGCACTAATAAAAAGTATACACCTACATTACATTGAGCCCTATAGGACGCCACTAGTAACACAATTAACACAGCAATAGGAAGCTAGCTAAACCAATTAACAAGCTGCAAATGAACCTGGAACAAAGGCACTTACACAGAACCCTCCCAAACCCAGAAATCCTCCAAAGTCCTTGCTGCACTCACTACACACCATTTCCTCCTTGCTGCAAGAGACATTCAGGTGCTATAATACGATCGCAAATGTGATCCCAATAACAATAACCATCAAAATGTATTATATTCGACAAACAATGGGTAAGGGTAGAACACTCAGAATTATACCCATCCTAGGTGCTAATTAGGCAGCAAAGTCACTCACTCTTCTGGCTCATGGCCTTATAGCTCTAATAAGCCCCCCTTGATGGGTATACATCTTTGTATACCACCCTTACCCATTATATATATATATATATATATATATATATATATATATATATATATATATCTGTATCTATATAATATATATATATATATATCTATATACACACACAAACAGTGTCAGCGTCACAGTCACATTAGTGTCAGTGGCTCAGCAGGTAGCACACTCGCCTCAGAGGTCGGGAGATCAGAAGGCTGCGGGTTCTAGCCCCACACCAGGCACTTCAGTTAAATCCCAATACTGACTCTGTAGTGCAGCATGAGGGGTGTGCTGCACTTCTGAGGTGCTGTCGCTCCTTGAACTTGTGGCCTTGATGGAAGACGGATGCCTGGATATTGTAGCAGTCACAGAAACATGGTACACAGAGAACCATGACTGGGATGCTAACATACCAGGGTACACAACCTACAGGAGAGACAGGGAGGGTAGAAGAGGGGGAGGAGTAGCTCTCTATGTAAGGGAAGGGGTAAAATCAGTGGAACAAAAAAGTAAACAGGGAGGAGAGGAGGCACTGTGGGTCACCTTAGAGACTGGAAATGGCACCACAATCCGCACAGGGGTTGTATTCAGACCCCCATGTCTGGGAAAGGGAATGGACAATGATATGATAGAAGGCATCCTTAGGATGGTAGAGAAAGGGGAGATACTGTTGATGGGGGACCCGAATATGCCAGATGTTAACTGAAGCACCTTTGCTGCAGCCACATCCAAGAGCAGGGCAATTCTTGATGCCCTACAGGTGGCATGCCTCAGACAGCTAGTTTTGGAACCCACTTGTGAGGGAGCAATCTTAGACCTCGAATTCTCAAATGGGGACAGTGAGAGGATCTCAGATCTAGTAGTGGGTAGCCATCTGGGAACAAGTGACCACCAAACAGTGTGGTTCATAATAAACTCAGCTACAGAATCAAGCCATACAAAAGTGAGGGTACTGGACTTCAGGAGGGCTGACTTTGGCAAGATGTGAGAGTGCCTTAGGAAAACACTAGCAAACAGGCTAGAAGGAGGGGTGGAGCAACAATGGGGAAACATCAAAACTGCCATCACAGGGGCAACAAACCTTTGTGAAGCAAATAAACAAATCAAAATACAAGAAAAAGCCACTTTGGTTCTCAAAAGAGGTGGCGGGGAAGGTTAGGGAGAAAAAGATAGCATTTAGGAAGTATAAGGAAACACAGAAGGAGCAGGACAGAGAACTGTACCAGTTAAGGCAGAAGGAAGCAGGAAGGGAAGTCAGAATAGCAAAGGCCCAAACTGGGGAAAAGATAGCCAACTCGGTTAAGAAGGGGGATAAAACCTGTTATAGGTACATCAGGGAGCATAGAAAGACAAAGGGAGGGATAGTGATGCTGAATAGAAAGAATGATGGGTGGACAGAGAGGGACAGTGAAAAAGCAAGGATACTGAACGAATACTTCTGCTCAATATTCACAAAAGAGGAGGAGGAGGGGGAGGTGCCTAATCCAATTAACAGAAGCACTCTGGATAGGGGAGTCGTTCCCAGTCCTTTCACAGAAGAAAGGGTTCTGAAAGAACTCCTAAAACTGAAAGTGGACAAAGCAATGGGGCCTGATGGAATTCTCCCAGAATTCTAAAAGAATTAAGGGGAGAACTAGTGACACCACTGACTACCCTTTTTAAAAAATTATGGGAGGATGGTGTGGTACCTGAGGACTGGAGGAAGGTGGATGTGATTCCCCTTCACAAAGTGGGAGCAAGACAGAGGCAGGAAACTACAGACCTGTCAGTTTGACCTCTGTGGAAGGGAAAGTGATGGAATCACTTCTGAAGGAAAGAATTGTTGAGTACCTAGAGGCCAGTGGGACACAAGACCCAGGGCAGCATGGGTTCACAGTGGAAAGCTTATATCAGATGAATCTAATTGATTTATTTGACTGGGTGACCAAAGTAGTAGACCAGGGAGGAGCACCTCCCTCTTCCCGCTATTAAAACACCTTGCAATGCAGGCCAACATTCCATTTGCCTTTCCCGCTGCCCTGCTACACTGGCTGCCCACATTGAGGTCACGCGATACCATAATCCCCAGGTCCCTTTCCATTTCCTTCTCCTTAATCACCACCACCCCAAGGGAGTAAGTTTCCCTTCTATTCCTCCCCAGGTGCATCAGCGAGCACTTTTGTGCATTAAACTTCAATTTCCAGGTGTCAGACCACCTCTCCAGCCTCTCCAGGTCCCGCCTCATGGCTTGCACCCCACTAGGTGAATCCACCCTATTGCAGACCTTTGTATCATCTGCAAACAGGCACACCCATCCCTCCAGACCCTCCGCTAGGTCACTAACATAGATGTTAAAAAGTATTGGTCCTAGCACTGACTCCTGTGGCACCCCACTGGTCATCGCTCGTTCCCTGGAATGTGTCCCATTTACCACCACTGTCTGACTCCTTCTCTTCAACCAGTTTTCCACCCATCTGGTGATTCTGAGGTCCACCCCTAGTCTGTCCAGCTTATGCACCATTCCACCATGTGGAACGGTGTTGAAAGCCTTATTGAAATCTAGATAGGCCATGTCCACTGCTCCTCCCTGGTTCACTATCTGTGTCACACCATTGAAAAACTCTATCAGGTTAGTCTGATAGGACCTTCCCTTGGTGAAGCCCTGCTGCCTGTCATACTGCAAGCCATTCATCTCCAAGTATTCTATCAACCTGATCTTAAGTAGTGATTCCATTACCTTCCCCACCACTGAGGTAAGACTAATGGGATGGTAGTTTTTGACCTCGTCCTTCTGCCCCCCCTTATGTAGTGCAACCACCTCTGCCCTCTTCCAGTCCATTGGTACCACCCCTGTGACCAAGGCGAGTTAAACAGCCTCACCAGATGCAGCGCCAGTTCATCCTTCACCTCCTTGAGAACCCTTGGGTTATTCCATCAGACCCCATTGCCTTGTCCACCCTAAGTCTACCCAGCTCTTCCCTTACTCCTTCAGCTGTGAATTCTGCCACACCCACCTGCCTGTGGCTGTCACCCTCCACAGCTCGTCCTGGTCCCCTGCCCTCTCTTTCCTCCATGAAGATTGAAGCAAAATAGCTATTTAATGCCTCTGGTTTCTCGAAATCCCTTTCCAGTAATGTTCCACTTTCCCCCTTATCCTCCCAATCCCATGCTGTGCCCTTCTCCTTTCTCCAACGTACCTAAAGAAGGTTTTGAACCCCCTCTTTGCTTGCTTCGCTATCCTCTCTTCAGTGTCCTCCTTAGTTCTCCTTATCTTTTACCCTGCCTCCTTTCTTTTTTCCCCTGTAGGTTTCCCTGTCCTCATCCTTTTGTGTACTCCTGTACCTCTTGAATGCTCTAGTCTTCTCCTTGACCCCTAAAGCCACCTCTCCAGTGAACCATAGAGGTCTTTCCAGTCTTCTATTCTTTCTTACCCTTCTTATACATGAGTCCATGGCTTTAAATACCCCTCTCTTGATGGCTGCCCATAATTCCTTCACCCCATGCACATCCCCTATCCTCAACATTTCTTCCCTAACTACCTTCCTCATGCCATGAAAGTCAGCCTTCCTGAAGTCCATTACCTTGGTTCTCGTCCTAACCCTCACCCTGCCCGCTCTCACCATGAACCTGACAGCCCTGTGGTCACTGGTGCCAAGCTCGTCCCCACCTCCACCTCCTCCACACTGTCCCCATTTTTGAGGACCACGTCCAACAGATTTACACCCCTAGTGGGCTCACCGATCCTTTGCTGCAGGAATATGCCCTGAAGATGACCTTGCTCCTTGTGGAGATTGTTGTCTGGGCCTCCCAGTTGATGTCCAGAAGGTTTAAGTCCCCAACTAGAACAATTTCCCCTTTCCATGCCATCCTTGCTACGGATTTCACAAAGTGTCTATCCCCTTCCTCCCCCTGCATAGGAGGCCTATAGACTACCCCAATGTGCAGGTTTTCCCCCGTCCCCTGTCTAGGGTGACCCACAATATCTCTGTTTCTCCCTCCTCATCCTGCCCTTCCATGGCCCCAATCCCTTCCCTGACATATAATGCCACCCCTCACCCCTCTTCCCCTCCCAATCCTTTCTAAACAAACGATACCTTGGGATCACCGTCTCCCAGGTGTGGTGCTCGTTCCACCAAGTCTGACTCACTGCTACAATGCCCAGGTTTTCCTCCATCATGGTGGCCTCCACTTCTCCAATTTTGTTCCCCAGGCTCCTGGCATTTGCAACCAAAGCCCTGCAGCATGTAGCCCCATCCCATCCTTCCCTGCTGCTAACTGCTCCCTTGATGAGTGTTGTGTCTTGGGGGGGAGGCTGATAGCCTCTCTGCTCTGCTCTGCCTCATGTAAGGATGGCCCTGTCCTTAGCCCCTTCCCCTTATTTAGTTTAAATTGAACTTCCTTGCCATGAAGTCCGCCAGTTTACTCTTTAGTGCAGCTACCCCTGAAGAGTTCAGGTGCAGCCTATCATGGGCATACAGCCCCTCCTCCTCCCATGTAGCACCCCAGTCACCTATCCATCTGAACCCCATCCGACTGTACCAACCTTGTAGCCAATTGTTGAATGTCCTTATCTTTTCCTTTCTAGGTGTGCTCACTCTTGGTACTGGCAACACCTCAGAGAAGGAAATGGAAGGAAAAACAATGTTGCTCCTACAGAACCTAGCGAGTTCCTCGAACCTTGCCTGTACCTCCATCAGACTGTTCCCTTCCAAGTCATTTGTGCCCAGGTGAAACACCAGATGTGTCCTTTCATCCTGCTGCTTACCCCAGGAAGGAATATGATGCCTCACCTCCAGCGTCATCATCTCTGGCATGCACTGTACCCATACTACTGTTTTTGCTCCTTCCTTCCCCATTTAGTATAATTATGGAGTCCCCAAGAGTGCCATCCTACTGCCCCCTGCTTCCTGGGTATCCTTTTGGCCTCTAGCTTTGTGACGTGGGGTTTGGCTCCCTTTGGACTCCTCCTCATGTTCCATACTGACTTGGCTTCTGCCCCTGCTCTCTTTTGTTCCCCATAATCTAACCTATCCTGATTTTTACCCACACCCAGCATCTGTCCTTCTTCACCCTCTCCCTTTAGCCTTTCCTCAGATTCCCCCCTCCTGTATCTCTTCATCCCATGTACTTCTGCCTGGCTTCCTTCATCTCTGCAAACCCCTCCTGCATCACTGATTAAGCATGAGCTAACTTCAACTGATCCCCCCTCTATCTGCTCCTGGCCTTCTCCCATCTGCATCACTGTGTGAGATTGTGCCAATTGTGCTTGTTCCCCTTCCAACTGTTCCTGTCCTGCCCATCTTTGTAGAAGGTTTTGAGCATCGTACCCCACTTGGGGAAGTCTTCCTTCTCACCACCTGCCCCATCTGCATATTTCCCCTCTCCTGCACCCTGCCTGATGCATGCCCCAGCTTCCTACTGCAGCTTCTGCCCTGCAGGGTTTCCTCCTGTTCATTTTCAGCCTCCCAGGAGCTCAACTTCAGCTCTTCCAGAGCTTCCTTCCTGCCCCTTTTCTTATGCCACATTTTCCCTAGTGCCACCCTCTGTTGTGTCCCTAATGAGCCCATCCCCTCCTCCACCCCTTCCCCTGCATGAAATGTACCTGCCCCCTCTTCCCCCCTTCCACTGCACCTGAGAGCTTTCCCCTCACATCCCCCAGCCTCTCTGCCCCTCCCTTCTCTGATGGCCCCTGACGGACCCCTTCCTCCAAAATGTCCTCGACTAGGATACCTAGGGGGGGGCAAAACTATTTGTTACTTCCACCCTCTGGCCCATTTCACCTATGCCTACATCATCCTTCATTCTGGGCATCCATCTGCCTTTTGCTAAGCCTACTGTCTTCCACTCCTCCTGATCCCTGGCTGACCCCTTTTCTATAGCTACAGGCATCATTTTTGTGCCTCCAGACCTCCTGCTGTCAGTCTCCACTGACCCCTTTCCTCCTGCCTCAGGCATCCCTGTCCCAACTTTGGACTTGCTGCTGTCTGTTACCACCTCTGGTCTATCCCTTCTGGATCCCCTTCTATCCTCTCCCTCCCATGCCCTTGATTTCCGGAACAGTGTATCTGATCCTCCAGTGAATCCACTCAGCCCTTCCCACTCCTTCCTTGGCTTATACCATCCCTATCTCTCTATCCCCTTTTCCTAGCTTCTCCCCATTTAATCCCCACCTTAGCCTCACCACTTCCTCCCTCAGCTGAGTGAGCTGCTTACACATCATACAACCCCCCATCCTCCAAGCCCAATTTAGGATCATAGCCATTCCACAGCCACTGCACCCCACCACCCTGCCAAAGATCCCCTTCCCTTGGTCGCCCCCTCCCTCTGTGCTGCCCTACCAGTTCTTCCGTGATACTCAGATATGACCTAAAATCACACCTTATGTATTTTTTGGCCCCTGACCCTCACCCCCTCCTCAGCCCCAACCCACAGTCAAGACTTTTTAGAAATAATAAAGCATGTGCAAACCATAAGTATCAAGAATTAATAGCCATAGTCACCCAGTTCAAGTCCAAGACACCAAGTTCAAGTCCAAGTCCCCAGCACCTTCAGCATCAGTAGTCCAAGATCAAGTGACCTGTAGACCTGTGACCTGTTAGCTCCTCCCCCTGTAGACCTGTGACCTGTAAGCTCCTCCACTTCATTTATGGCTCCTCCTCCCCTTCGTATTTAATAGGGGTCGGGGAGGGAGGACAGGAACAAACACAGGTCTAAGCTCTGCAGTCTGGCTGGCTTTTTAAAGCCTGACCACCTTGGTACTTCTCTCCCTGATTGGCCCAATCCTACACTACGGACTGCGGTTGGCTGGCTGGCTGTCCTTGCTTCAGTCGCCGAACTGTAACCTGCGTCCCTTACTAGTTCAGCTCCAAACAGCTCAGCTCTCCTTCCTCTGGTCGCTGACTGCGACCCCACTGCCAACTGCAGCCACAGCTCCATGCAGCTCTCTGCTCTCCTTTCTCTGGTAGCCCACTGTGACCCACTCCCCTGCTGCTGACACAGCTAACAAACACAAATCTCAGCTCTGCAGTCTGGCTGGCTTCCTTAAAGCCTACCGCCTTGGTGCCTCTCTCCCTGATTGGGCCGATCCTGTACCATGGTCTGCGGTTGGCCGGAAGTCCTTGCTTCAGTCGACGAACTGCAACCTGCGCCCCTTGCTAGTTCAGCTCTAAACAGCTCAGTTCTCCTTCCTCTGGTCGCTGACTGCGACCCCACTGCCGACTACAGCCACAGTTCTCCACAGCTCTCCACTCTCCTTTCTCTGGTCACCGACTGCAACCTGCTCCCCTGCTGCTGACACAGCTAACAAACACAGAAATGCACAGTCTGATTTCTTTCTGTGCCACCTGGGCTATTGGTACAATTCATGACAGAGGTCACCCAGGGTCACAGCTAGGCAGGAATTCGAGAAGAGTCTTTGACTATGCAAGAGCTTTCAGGCATGCACTCCCCTGCCCCATTAAATTGATAGCCTGGGGCACACTTACTCAAGTGCAGGATGTGAAATTATTTTGTCCTTATGCTTCCTTTGTTATTTAAAGAGGTTGTTTAAAAGCCCACAAACGGATACCTTAGGAGCAAGTCAGACAAAATGTGGATTCAAGCAGGACCCAGAGTCACTGAATTTGTCAGACTTAGTTGCTTGACTTCTGTTTTGCTTGGAATAGCTTCCAAAAAGTTAATTTTAAACTGAAAATGCAAATACCAGGTGGTGATGTTTTGCAGAAATCCAGTCCAGGAGACCTTCACAGATGTAGTGAGCAAGAATGGTGTAGTTACACCAAGCAGAACATCTTGTAAATCCCCAAAAGCTACAGACACAGACAAACACAAACAGTCACCCACACAGACCCAGGAGGTGGTATGCAGCATTTCACTATTTTATTATAAGCCAGTGGTTCTCATATGGTGAGGCCAGCCTCCCAAGGGAGGCCCCATACTGTTCCAGGGGAGGCCCAGCGAAGTCTGAGAATGTACAGTACTTAAATTTTAAGTTTTGAATGTTTTGTGTGAAGGGAACAAGCAAACTAAATTTGGATAATGGCAGGTGAATTTCTTTACTTATGTGTAGACTGGTGACCTGGAAAGGCCCTGAGCCAAAGCTTGTTTATACTGTAGGCGTGTATTTACATGTACATTGATGACTAAGAAGGCACACTGAGTCAAGGCTTGTTTGTACAGTAGGTGTTTATATGAAAATTAGTGACTGGGAATGCACACTGAGTTGAGGCTTGTTTCTACAGTAGGTATTTATTTTATATGTAATTGGTGTCTGGAAAAGGCACTCTGAGCCAATGCATGTTTCAGGTGTGACCTCGGTAAGGGTACAAGAAGTTGCTTAACAGGGTAAGGGGAAAAGAGATGATGTGGCTAGGTTGGTTGTTCCAGACAGAGAGGAAGTAGCATAATAAGGGTCCAAGAGTCAGAATAGTGGAGTGACAAGCATAAACTAGGGTGTGGGGTTTTGGGTGGAGAACAATAAGTCAAATAAAAAGAGAATATACTCTGTCAACATTATTGGTCTTGCTTGATTCCTGGTGTACTGTGCAAAAGTATAGTACATTTTTTCTAAGGAAGGGCCAAGATTTTTTCCAAATTTGAGGGAGGCTCGAAATCTGTTCCATGGCTTGGGGGAGGCTCACTATTACAAAGTGTGAGAACTAATGTTCTAAGTATTACCTGACGGTAATTACGCCACAATGTATCTTTGGGCACCACTGCTATGAAAACAGGAAATGTCAATGTTTGACTGCTGATTGTATCCGTTTGTTTTTACAGCCTTTTTTTTTTTAATCTGCTATGTGAATCTCAGTGGAAGGTTCAATACCACTGAATTTCCTAATTATTAAGTGTACTTTATTTAAAAACAGTTTTTTCATGAGAAATCATATGCGTAACAGTGACACCACAAGTCATGTGCGTAACAGCTGACACAACATCAAGTCGTGTGCGTAACAGGGACACCACATCAAGTCATGTGGTTAACAGGGACCCAACAACCACAACAATATAAGTGTCTAACTATCTGACATAGTACATAATGAAACCATAGTTATGTTTAAATATTTTCTTTTGAACACATTTTCACCTGGCATGTCAAAGTTTACCTGCTGACTGTATCCATTTGTTTTTACAGTTCTTTCTTTTAGTCTGCTATGTGAACCCTGGTGGATAAGTTAGACACCACTGAATTTCCTAATTATTAAGTATACTTTATTTAAAAATAGTTTTTTCATAAGAAACCATGTACGTAACAGTGACACCACAACAAGTCATGTGCATAACAGTGACATCACATCAAGTCGTGTATAACAGTGACACCACATCAAGTCAAGTGGTTAACAGGGACCCAACAACCACAACAATATAAGCGTTTAACTATCTGACATAGTATGTAATGCAACCATAGTTACTGTATGTTTAAACATTTACTTTTGAACGCATGTTCACCGGGCGTGTCAAAGTGTACCTGCTGACTGCTCCATTTGATTTTGCAGTTCATTTTTTTTAGTCTGCTATGTGAACCTTTTTTATAATTTAGACACCACTGAATTTCCTACAGTAATTGTTCAGTGTACTTTATTTAAAACAGTTTCAAATAACATAACAATGAGAGAAACAGAGACACCAAGAAAAACACTTGCCGGCATGAGAAGCAGAAAGGAAGTTCCCGGTGCAGATGTGGGGCTTTTAAGACCTTCAAAGGTACAGCAATGAAGCAGATCAGTGCTTCCAGTTTTGCAAATGGACTGCTGGCATTGTGGAGGATTTTTGGACCCATAGTTCTGTGCATAACAGGGGGAGACCAGGGAAGGGGGGAACCAAATAGTTAAATAAAACATTATGAATACTGCATAGTAAAGAAAAAAAAATAAAGAATGATGTTGGGGAGGGTCAGAGGCACTCCATTTGGGTTTTTTTAGAAAAGCACTACAAAGCTGTCAACCTGCAACAAGAAATGACTGTTAGAAAAAAAAAATTTGAAAATCGGGGC
Organism: Neoceratodus forsteri; assembly: GCA_016271365.2. Taxonomy (NCBI): domain Eukaryota; kingdom Metazoa; phylum Chordata; order Ceratodontiformes; family Ceratodontidae; genus Neoceratodus; species Neoceratodus forsteri. The sequence continues at coordinate 1,100,219,948 of CM057455.1, read as the reverse complement.
TTTACAGGTCCTGAAAGTACTGTAGGGGGACACCACTGGTTACAACGTTACCAGTGAAAAAAGGTGTATAAAACAAATTAAAATGATAAATTTAGAAATAAAAAATGTTTTAAGAAACACAAGGACTAACTAAGAGAAAATAGCACTCAGTTTTGTTTTCTAAAATGTACATGTTGAGATAGCACTGAGGCACTCTATGAGTGACAAGGAACAATGTCACAAAATGGCATCTTCCTTATAGGGGAAATATGGCACTCCAGGTGAGTTCACAGCAAAATAGCAACACAACAGAGGCTGATGTTATTTATAGTACGTCATTATTGAGTACAAAACTAGGGAGTATTAGAAAGGAAACATTTTAATGGTTATTTAAGAAGTTACATGCCATTCTTTTACAGATGATGCAAGTCCCTCAAGTACTGTGGACAGACTATATATATATATATATATATATATATATATATATATATATATACATACATATATATATGTATGTGTGTGTGTGTGTGTGTGTGTGTGTGTGTGTGTGTATATATATATATATATATATATATATATATATATATATATATATATGATACATGATGGACAGGAGTGGAACATGGAAACTATGTTCACTACTGCAGAGTGAAATATCCAGAGCTCATGATGCAGGAGTGAAAATATTTTACATATTCCATGATCTGCACATCATGTGTGCTATTTATACCACGGGAGTGGGAGCTCCTCTATTACATTTTATTTCATCTTTGTTTGGTGTGTTCATTTGTATTGTCTGTGTGAGACACTAGGTATGAATATCTTAGATTTCTAATTGGTTATTTGCTGTTTGTGTGATTGCTGATTGGATGCTGTTCTGTCTAGTGTACTGTCTGATTGGGTTATTTGTTTGTGAGAGTGGGAATGTGTTTTAGGCTTGGGAAGAGCAGGAGTGTGAGCTTCATTACTCAGGTATATTTTTCATTTGTGTAGTGACTTTTTTGGTGTTTTCTGGTGATTTCTAATTATTTCTCTGCAGTTTTTATGTGGTCTACTTTGCTTTCAGCGTTTATGTTAAGAGAGTCCGCTTCACTTTTGTTAATGGCTGTTGCTACACACTGATTTACATTTTCTGTAAGAGGTTTAAGTTTCCTGTCTGTGGTGTGCAATGGGAAGTGATGGAAAAACAGAAAACTTAGGTAAAGAACATTGCTTGCACTGATGACCGGTAAAGGACAGCATTAATAATGTTATATTTTGTAAGAGTTGTTCCGAATGGTTGCTCTTCAGTTCTCATTTGGATAAGAGTTGTGCACAGTTTCGCGACCACTTGTGCAAGTTGTGCCAGAACAGTTCTAAAATGTCTTTGGATGCAAATGTTCCATTTTACGTTTCAGATACGTTGTTTTAACTGCTATTTGTGATCTGTAGTAAGGCAGTTGTGCGTATTTCTGTATTACAGGCAGTAAGAAGAGAGGCATAGTTAGTGGCAGTAATGGGTATAGAAAGAGGGAGGAAGTTGACGTCAGCAGAGTGGGTATAAACAGTATTTATTTTAACTCTGCTGATGTCAGCTTCATTAATTTCACTACAGTGAAAATAACACAATTTATTGTTATCTTGGAGCTCCAACCCCCGTGGTATAAATAGGGGACACATGATGGGCATGTGTGTGATATGGAAAATCTCTTCACTCCTATAGAGTGACCTCTGAATTCTCACGAGTGGCGAAGCCACGAGTGAGGTTTCAGAGGTCACTGTACAGGACTGAACATATTTCCCATATCACATGAGTGCCTATCATGTATCCGATATATACAATGGGGGCCTCATTGTTGCAAAATGTACCACTTGTGCGGGTTTTGTGCGACTTTTCATGGGTGTGATAAATGTCAGGTCTTACATTTATCACACCCTGGTGAAAATAACATGATTTATCACACTCATTTACCACTCACCCCCATTGTGTATATATACATATGCGTACACACACATATATATATATATATATATATATATATATATATATATATATACACAATTGGGGTGAGAGCAGATTCTCACAGATAAATCCTTATATTTTCACCCCAGTGTTATTAATGAAGCCCATGTCTGCACAGTGATAATAAATTATATTTATACACACTGTGCTCATATCACTATGTTGTACTAGGAAGCTCCATTCTACCTGCTTGCCTGATCAACTTTTTAAGCCCTGATTTGCATGTAACAGTAAGCTCACCTGAAAAACAATCTATACCAGTGGAATGCCATTGATTTCTCATGCGATCCTCCAATCTGCTGTTCTGAATGCTGAGAAGCAGTCCTCCACCTAAACCTGCTGAAAGGTAACACAGAAATAGATTATAAACTGCAACCAATGGATCACTCACAAAGAAATCCTAATGTAGCAGTATCCAAACAACCCAGAGGATAAATAAACTAACTTTAAAGAAGCACTACAAAGCTGTCAACCTGCAACAAGAAATGATTGAAATAAGCACTTACTTTGAAAATGACAGCTAGCCACTCCGAAGGTCGGACACAAACGTATGCAAGTGATAACATCAGACTCTGACTAGCTGCGAGAATGTGAAATATTTTAGCCAGCCAGAAGGAGGACTCTTACTACAGCAAACAGTTTTTTGTTTATTTATAAAAAGATACAGTAGAACATTTATTTCACATGTGAAATACCTCTGTGATGCCTAAGTGAAAGCATTATTAATAACTGAAACCAAAACTGTAAAGCGAAAGTGTTTATAAAAAGTGAAACCATGTGCACCACTTACCGGTGAAATAAATTGAAACAGACTGTGAACTGAAACAAAGAAACTGTGTTAGAAACAGAACACTCACCCCTACATAATGTAAATAAAAGCCCCACAACATAACAAAAAACATGTGGACATCAGAAATAAACAGTTTATCCACAAGCCCTCTTTCCCACCCTCTAACAGAAGACAACCAACCACACGTCACACTGCCACAACAACTCACAAGTTACAGCTCATAACCAGAAAATACAACCAATGAAATAAAAGAAATAAAGCCCATACATATTCAGTTATACCTAGGACCAATCAGAAAGCACAGAACCTCCCCATTCACAAAAAAACAACTTTCTGAACTTAGCGGAGGAATACCACTCACACAGAAAATAACACTCAAAACCATGAGACAACATGCAAAAACTAAAATCCCCTATTGTATGAATTGCACACATGATGTGCAGTCATGAGATATGGAAAATATTTTCACGCCTGCACAGTGACCTCTGGATACTTTCACTTGTGGCTCCGCTATGCTCCACCACTCATGAATATCCAGAGGTCACTGTGCAGAAATGAAAATATTTTCCATATCCCACTCCTACCCATCATATATCCCATATATACATATAATTTTGGGGCTGTGGTTACGAAAACGGTTGCAGGTACCTGCTATCCCTGGTGTTCCTAGTGGGACACCTTCTGTCTTGTTATCAATCTGGCTATTTGTCTTCCTTTTAATGGCATGTGCAGGTGACACTGAACTCAATCCTGGGTCTTCTAGTCCTGCTCTAGCTTATAACTCTATCCCAGCTTCACAACGTCTCCCATAGGCCACATGACTCAAACTACTGCTTGCCAGCATTCGCCTAAAGGCCTAAAGATTGCACATATGAATATCTGTAGCCTTCGTCCTAAAATGGCTGAACTGGAAGCTTGGGTGCAGCAGAGTTCCCCTGACATCCTATGCATCACTGAGTCATGGCTCAAGCCAGTCATTAAACAGCATGAGGTGGCATTACCTGGTTTTAACTGCTTTAGGTAGGCCAGGTTAAGAAAAAGAGCTGGAGGGGTCCTTATATATACACCCAATCTGACCTGGATGCCATCAAACTGCCAAGGTTGGACTCTGAATATCCAGATACTGAATCCTTATTCCTATCCTTGACTCTTGGCACAGTTAAGAAATTAACTATTGGGTGTGTCTATCTCCCCCCCAGTAAGGTTGATATTGGTCTGCTCCCATTCCTTACCTCCCTTGCTAACCTCCCTCAAAATGACCTTGTACTATGCGGAAACATCAATACTGATTGGCTCAGCCTGCTCTTGGCAGACTGTGCACCACATTAGCGGACCTGAATCTGACTCAACTCATTCAGGACCCCACACGCCTCAACAACAAGACTGGAAAGCATATCTTGCTTGACTGGATGGTCACTAACTGTCCTCTCAAAATCAGAGCAGTAGGTGTACTTTCTGATTGCTCCCACCTTCTGTGTATGGAGAAATAATTGCCCTAATCCCCCACCTAAAATCTCACTTGTCTGTGATATGTCCAGGCTAGGTGTCAACAATTTCCTTGCCTCCATCAACAATAGTGACTGGAGACATATGAAGACTCTTCCGGATATCAATCAGGCCCTAGATTTTTTTCATGTCTACCTTCACCTGGATAATCGATAATCCTGCGCCACAAAAAAAATGCAGAACCAAGGGTACCTAGGCCCCTTGGCTCAGTACAGATCTAAGGGCTCTAATTTCCTCCCAAGACCGGGCATGGCAAATTTACAAAAAAAGTGGCTTGCCCCAGGACTGGCAAACATATAGGAAACTCTCTAACAACTGCAAACACTCCATTAAAAAAGCAATGCTCTGGTGAAGGGGAAGGCAGCTGAACTGCCTAGCTCCATTTCTGCCCAGGGTCTTACCCTCACTGACCCACTGTCAATTGCCCTGGTTTTAATGACTTTTTTTACAGATCTACACAAGTACACCTCGCAATTCCATAATTCGCCTGTGGCTCCCTCAGTCCCTTCCCCTGTGGGCAAAGTTGGGACTAGACCCCATTTTCACTTGAAACTGGCCAGTTGTATTGAGGTCCAGTGACTTCTTGCCAACTTGAAGACTGAGAGTTCTCCAGATCATGACTCTCTGGAACCTCAGTTCCTTAAAATGGGAGCTCCTGCCCTTGCTCGCCTTGTTTGAGACTTATTTAACCATTCTTTCTTGTCTGGCACTGTTCCTGAGAAATGGAAGGTAGCCGTTGTTGTACCAGTGCACAATGGTGGATCCAGCTCTGTTGTTGAGAATTTTGGACTGATCTCTATCCTTTGCCCCCTGGCCAAAATACAGGAGCATGTTATTTACAATCAAGTTTGGGATTATCTGGATCTCCATAATCTGTTTTCACCTTTCCAGCATGGTTTCAGAAAGAACGATAGTACTCTCATGGCCCTACTCAAGATCACCTAAAACATGTACCAAACCATGGACCATGCTCCGCCACTGGTGTCATCTTCATCGATCTTATGAAAGCATTCAACCTGCTGAACCACAGTCTCCTCCTGCAGTTTCAGGATATTGGTCTCGACTCCAGTGCCCTCCACTGGGTCCATAGCTGTCTCTCTTCCCACTGTCAAAGAAGTGGACTGGTTCTTCCTCAGAATTTAGACCTATATCTCATGGGTTCTCACTTTTCATTAATGAACTACCAACAACTGTGGGGGGGCTGCTGTGCATCTCTATGCTGATGATCCTATCATCTACCGCTCTTCTCCTGATGCTGCTCGGATTAACAGGGAGCTGGCATGTGACGTTGTGGACCTCAAGGGCTGGTTCATGCACAATCAGCTTGTTCTAAATACAAAAAAGACAAAAAGTATGCTCTTCTCTCATTTACCTCCCTCCTCCCGCTTCCTCTCCCCTCTCTGTATTACCTCCCTCAATGGCGATGCGCTTGAGGCAGTCAGTTCCTTCAAATATCTGGGTGTTACCCTGGATCCCTCTCTCTCCCTCGCCATCCATGTCTCCACCCTAATCAAGACTCTTAATCAGAAGCTGGGTCTTCTCTAACGTATTCGCCCTTCTCTGATCTCTATCTGTTGCTTCAAGATAGCTTCCTTTTCGCTTCTTCCACTCCTTACCTATGGGGCTCTCTTATTGCTTGCAACCAGCACAACTAATATGTCTCTTTTTGCGCAGGCTTAGAAACATAGAAACATAGAAACATAAAATTTGACAGCAGATAAGGACCACTTGGCCCACCTAGTCTGCCCATTTCCCTACCTAACAGATAAGCTGCAGATCCTAGTTAACCAACAGCTTACTTCCTCCTACCCCCCACTAGGACTGCCTTATGTCTGTCCCATGCATTCTTGAATTCACCCACTGTTCTTGACTCCATGACCTCCTCAGGGAGGCTATTCCATGCATCCACAACCCTCTCTGTGAAAAAATACTTCCTCACATTACCTCTGAGCCATCCCCCCTCTATCTTCAAATTGTGCCCCCTTGTTCTTGCACATCTCTTTTTCTGAAAGTTGCTACCCTCTTGGACTTTGTTGATACCCTTGAGGTACTTGAAAGTTTCTATCATGTCCCCTCTCTCCCTTCTTTCCTCAAGTATATACATATTAAGCTCCTTTAGTCTTTCTTCATATGTCTTCTGGTGCAGACCCTGCACCATTTTGGTTACCCTCCTCTGGACAGCCTCCACTCTGTCTATGTCTTTGTGGAGATGGGGTCTCCAGAACTGCACACAGTACTCCAGATGGGGTCTCACCAACTGTCTGTACAGAGGGATAACAACTTCCTGTTCTCTACTATTGATGCCTCTCCTTATGCATCCCAGTATCCCCCCAGCCTTCCTTACTGCCTTCTCACATTGCTTGCCCACCTTTAGGTCATCTGATATAATTACCCCAGGTCCCTTTCCATTTTTACAGTTGTCAGTATCTCACCCCCCACTGTGTACTCTTCCCCTGGGTTTTTGTTTCCCAGGTGCATCACCTTGCACTTCTTTGCATTGAACCTGAGCTGCCATACATTTGACCATTCCTCCAACCTTGCCAAGTCCCTTCTCATCCTTTCCGCTCCATCTTGTGTATCAACCCTGTTGCAGATCTTTGTGTCGTCTGCAAAGAGACATACTTTTCCTTCCAGTTCCTCTGCAATGTCACTTATAAAGACATTAAAAAGGACTGGTCCCAGTACTGAACCCTGTGGTACCCCACTAGTAACCCTCCTTTCTTCACTGTGGACTACATTTACTACTACCCTTTGCGTCCTGTTGTCTAGCCAATTTTTTTTTAGGCTACCACCTTGGGACCCACTCCAATGCTAGCTAACTTGTGCATTAATCATTTGTGTGGGACTGTATCCAATGCCTTGCTAAAATCTAGGTAGGCCATGTCCACAGCCCCTCCCTGGTCTACTACTTTGGTCACCCAGTCAAAGAAATCTATTAGATTCGTCTGACATGATATTCCCATCATGAATCCATGCTGCCTTGGTTCCTGTGCCCAATTGGCCTCTAGGTATTCAACAATTCTTTCCTTCAGAAGTGATTCCATCTTTTTCCCTACCACTGAGGTCAAACTAACTGGTCTGTAGTTTCCTGCCTCTGTCCTGCTCCCACTTTTGTGAAGAGGAATCACATCCACCATCCTCCAGTCCTCAGGTACCACCCCATCCTCCCATGATTTGTTAAAGAGAGTAGTCAGCGGTGTCACTAGTTCTACCCTTAGTTCTTTTAGAATTCTTGGGTGAATCCTATCAGGCCCCATTGCTTTGTCCACCTTCAATTTTATTAGTTCTTTCAGAACCCTTTTTTCTATAAATGGACTGGTATCGACCCCTGTCCTCAAAGTGTTTCTCTTGTGTGGTTTAGGTACCTCTCCCTCTCTTCCTTTGTGAATACTGAGCAGAAATATTCATTCAGTATCCCTGCTTTTTCACTGTCACCCTCTACCCACATTCCCTCCCCTTTATCAAGCTTCAGTATCCCTCCTTTGGTCTTTCTTCACTCCCTAATGTACCTATAAATCCTATATTATCCCTCTTCTTAACAGAGTTGGCTATCCTTTCCTTGGTTTGGGACTTTGTTTTCTGACTGCCTTCCCAGCCTCTTCCTTCTTTAACTGATAAAGTTCTCTGTCCTTCTCCTTCTGTGTTTCCTTATGTTTTTCTCCTTAACCTTCCCTGCCACCTCTTTTGAGAACCACAGCATTTTTTCCTTCGTTGTGTTTTGTTGATTTGCTTTACACAAAGGCTTGTTGCCTCTGTGATGGCTGTTTTGATTACTCCCCATTGTTTCTCCACCCCTCCTTCTTGCCTGTTTGCTAGTGCTTTTCTGAGGCACTCTCTCATTTTCCCAAAGTCAGCCCTCTTAAAGTCCAATACTCTTGCTTTTGTATGGCTTGATTATATGGCTGTGTTTATCATGAAACACACTGTTTGGTGGTCACTTGTTCCCAGATGGCTACCCACTTCTAAATCTAAGATTCTTTCTCCATCCCCATTTGAGAGTACCAGGTCTAAGATTGCTCCCTCCCGAGTGGGTTCCAAAACTAGCTGTCTGAGGCATGCCCCTTGTAGGACATCAAGAATGACCCTGCTCTTGGATGTGCCTGCAGCAAAGGTGCTCCAGTTAACATCTGGCATATACAGGTCCCCCATCAACAATATCTCCCCTTTTTCTGCCATTCTAAGGAAGCCTTCTATCATTTCCTTGTCCATTCCCTTCCTCTGAGATGGGGGTCTGTATTCAACCCCCATGCGGATTGTGGTACCATTTCCTGTCTCCAGAGTGACCCAGAGTGCCTCATCTGCTCCCTGTTTACTCTTTAATTCTGTTGCTTTGATCCCTTCCTTTACATAGAGAGCTACTCCTCCTCCTCTTTTACCCTCCCTGTCCCTCCTGTAGATTGTGTATCCTGGTACGTTGACATCCCAGTCATGGTTCTCTGTGTACCATGTTTCTGTGACTGCCACAATATCCAGGCAACCTGCTTCCATCAAGGCCACTAGTTCAGGGAGCTTGTTACCCAGACTATGGGCACTGGTACTCATCACCCTCCACATTTTGATGGCCTTACCCCTTTTAGTCCCATTCCTGTACTTACTGCCTTTGCCTTTTTTACATTTACCTCTGTTCTGCTCCCTAATGACTTCTCTAACTTGGTGTTTACCTCACTAATTACCGTGTTTTGTTGGGGGGAGGCTGAGATTTCCCTGCCCCTTTTCAGTGCCTCCCCCCTTGGCTAGTTTAAATGCTTGTGAATGAAGCATTTAAACCTCTCACCTAGAATCCTGGTTCCCCTGGACAGATGCAGACCATTGCACCAGTATAGGTCTGCATCCCTCCAGGTGGCTCCCCAGTCCCCAGTGAAGCCAAAACCATGAGCTCCACACCAGTTTTTCAACCATTCATTGAATTCCCTAGTGAGGAGTACCCTAGCATCACCCTTGCCATAGACAGGCAGCACCTCCGAGAAGGTTACCATATGTGCTACTTGTCTAAGGCCCTTCCCCAACTCTACAAACTCCTCTTTCACTGCACTGATCCCATTCCTAGCCAGGTCATTTGTCCCTAGGTGGGACAATGACATCCAGCTCCCTCCCTTGTGCAGCTGCTCCCACAATCCTGAGGATTCGCTTCTGTCCCTCCAAGCCATGGTGCCAGGCAGGCACCTTACCTCCCTCTCCCCTTCCTCCCCCATTTCTACCCCCTAATGATTGAGTCCCCCATCAGGAGTTGTTTCCTTCCCCTGTGGGGTCCCATGCCACCCTTCTGTGTGTCTCCTTTGTTCCTAGAATACTCCTTGGTATCCACTGCAGGTGCCTCCATAGAGGAACCACTATCCACCAGAAGAGTGAATGAATTGTGGAGAGGTACAGCTGGAGGGATGCAACTGTGTTCCACCACCCTCTCCATCCCTGAGCCCACCGTGGTCCAGCCTCTCCTCTTTCTTGGCAACCTTTGAGGAAGTGGCATTGGCCCTGGTGGTCCCTGGGTGGTGGAGGAGGTTTCACAAATCCTAGCCAGGTCAGCCTGGAGACGGGTAACCTCCTCCCTCAGACCAGAGAGAGGTGCCTGCAAATAGGGCAGCATCACAGCCTCCAGAATGTCTCCCAGAACCCTGCTGCCCCACAGCCATTGCACTGCATCACTCCTATCATGTCTTATTTTGTGTCCCCTCTCCTGTTTCTCTGTATGCTTACTCTCTCCTTACAGCTCTCACCCTTCCTGTTCTGGGACAGCAACTTCCTATATTCTTCAGTAGCCTCCTTCTTCCTTGCTCAGTGTCAGACCAACAGAAGCTGGGGGGGGTGGAGAGTGAGCTACTTTTTTCCTTTAGGGTTGACAAAACCAATGTTTCTCTATAATCCTTCCCTTTCTACTGTCAAACAGGAAGTTCCTGTTGTCAGTCAAATCCAGTGGCTATAAAAGTAAAACTGGCTTAGGGTGTAGGAATGGAGGGCAATTAGTAAGAAAAAAGGCTAGCAACAGGAAGTTGTAATTTGAGTCACCTGCTTTTATATTGTCTAAGCTGCACCCCCCAATTAAGTTCTCTCTCCTCCTACTGATTTAGCAAAGTAAGTTGATACAGTACCCTTCCCAGCACAGAACACACACTGAATTTCTTTCTTTTCTTTTTTAACCCTAAAAAAGACCCCTTCTACTTCTAATAAAGTATCTGTCTGCTTAATCTCAACAGACACTGACTCCTGCTGAGATATAAGTGTTACATTAATAAGAAAATGTAGCTTCTTTTAGTTAGCTGCTTTCTGCTCTACAAGCAAGGCTAGCAACAGGAAGTTGCAATTTGAGTCATCTGCTTTTATATTGTCTAAGCAACACCCCCAATTAAGCTCTTTCTCCTCCTACTGATTTAGCAAAGTAAGTTGATACAGTATCCTTTCCAGCACAGAACACACACAGACTTGCTTTCTTTTCTTTTGTTTAACCCTAAATAAGATCCCTTCTACTTCTCATAAAGTTTCTGTCTGTTTAATCTCAACAGACACTTACTCTTGCTGAGATGTAAGTGTTAATAAGAAAATGCAGCTTCTTTTAGTTAGCTGCTTTCTGCTCTACAAGAAAGGCTAGCAATAGGATGCTGTAATCTGAGTCACCTGCTTTTATATTGTCTAAGTCACACCCCCAATTAAGCTCTCTCTCCTCCTACTGATTTAGCAAAGTAAGTTGATACAGTACCCTTCCCAGCACAGAACACACACTGATTTTCTTTCTTTTCTTTTTTTAACCCTAAATAAGACCCCTTCTACTTCTAATAAAATATCTGTCTGCCTAATCTCAACAGACACTGACTCCTGCTGAGATATAAGTGTTAAATTAATAAGAAAATGTAACTTCTTTTAGTTAGCTGCTTTGTGCTTTGCAAGCAAGGCTAGCAACAGGAAGTTGCAATTTTAGTCACCTGCTTTTATATTGTCCATGCCACACCCCCAGTTAAGCTCTCTCTCCTCCTACTGATTTAGCAAAGTAAGTTGATACAGTACCCTTCCCAGCACAGAACACACACTGAGTTTCTTTTTCTTTTTTTAACCCTAAATAAGACCCCTTCTACTTCTAATAAAGTATCTGTCTGCTTAATCTCAACAGACACTGACTCCTGCTAAGATATAAGTGCTAAATTAAGCAGAGAATATGTAGCTTCTTTTAGTTAGTCGCTTTCTGCTCTACAAGCAAGGCTAGCAGCAGCTTACCATAGGGTGAGAAGATTTGCCTTGGGGTCAGCTCCAGATTCCACCACTGTAATGTCCTCATATTGTTGGCGTGGCTGCTTTATGAATCAAAGCTGAGGTTCTCCACCTTGAGTTTCATGCACAAACTTGTCCATAAATACACCCTCCTTGCCTCTGTGATCTTATCCATCAGAGACTAGCCCCCGAGCACTCAGATCTGCCTCCCTCCCTCCCTCTTCTCCAAAGACCTAATCGGAGACTGGCTGTCACATGAAAGGCCTTCTCCTTTGCTGCTGTACCAGACTGGAACTCAATCCCCTTCCCTGTCCTGCATCTCACTTCTTAGGTTCTGGTCCAATCTACTGGCATTCCTTACCTCCTCTGCAAATTGCACTTGCTTCCATTGCTGACTGTTCACCCTTGTGACTATAGGTTGTTTACTGCTCACTTCTAAGTCTGCAGTTGTAACTCCTGCTTATACCTTGGTTAGCCAATACCCCTCCTTTTTTCTCCTCTGTCCCCCTAACTCCCTTCAACAATTCCTCCACCCTACCTCTGCTTCTTTTTGTTGTTATCTGACTCCCCCACCTACCTATTTCACTCATTTGCTAGTTTAGGTTGCTTAAGGTGCCCACTTGAACATGGTTTAAGTATTGTTTATAAACTAGTGTGTGATTATCTCTCTGCTGTATGTTGATTTGCACTTTTATATGCAAGCAATAACACACAACGAGGTGTGGTTTATTGCCTGATAAGAGCATGCCAGGGTTGTACTAAGGACACCCGGGCCTTGGCCAGGGTGCCTATGACTGCTCATTTATCGAGGCAATAAACCACACCGAGGTGTTATTATGCCATAAATGGGCCCTGCAAAGTAATTTTGTAAGAAAAAGAAGAAAACAAGTCTAATATATATATATATATATATATATATATATACATTTTGTAATAGGTGAAATGGAGAAAATAGTTCCCTTTCATAAGTGTTTCAGGCTCCCTACGTCCACCAGAAATGGTAGAGATAGACAATTTTATTTCATATTACTGTCTTTTGTTTAACTTTATACTGTATTTTGTGGTTTTAGGAAGATTGGAATCAGGAAGCATTAAAATAACAGGAAACTGACACAGGCTTTTTAGGCAGAAGCATGTTCCTTAGGAGCCTGTCACCCCCCCCCCTTTGCTGTGCACCACAAGCACCTACACATATTTCATTTCCTTTGCTTTTTTCCCCCTTCCTCTTTTGTCTATATTTTGCTGTTTTAACATAGAGTGACAGTATTCAGTATTATTCTGTCACTATCGTCGACTTTAAACAGCGGCGTGACCCTCATATGAGAGCCACCATATTGGAGTGCATCCAGTTTTTGTTCATGCTAGAAAGCGGCTATTGAACTGCTGCTTTCAATAGCAACAAAGTGCTTGTGTGCTGTGCTTTGAAAAATATCGGGGAAGCGGGTGTTTGCCATGATTTACTAAATTTTGGTAAGTGGACGAGTGGGTCTGTGATTTGAAACCTTATGTCATGGTACCGGTGTGACAGCTGGGACTCAAGAGTTTGAGAAGGTGCTCATCAGGGTGGGGGCTCAGACTGCAAGCAGGAAGTAATGGAAAGGCATTAAAATTTGGATCTGAGGACGTTCTGTTTCACCAGTCGGGGGGCAGGTCACTTTCATATTTTTGAGGTAAGCCCTTGAGGTACAAATTAATTAAACTAAAATGCAGCTTTGTACTTGGGGGAGGTCGCAGTAAGGAGAATGGCTGTTTGTGAGGACAGCAGTCAATGAGACAGCCAGACAGAATTTTTTACGAACTGCCACGCAAGGATCTCTGGCTTGTGTCTTGCTTGGCGTAACAAGTACCAGTTGCCATATATATGAGCTGATAAGGACACGGCTCCTGGTACCTGTTAGCCAATCAGGATGCAGGCTCTTTCTTGCCCATTTTATAACTGCTATCGTTGTATGCTGATAGTACAATATAAGTGTATAGCTACACAATATGTATCTTGTAAATATGTAGTTCTTCTTTTTATTCTTGTTTTGTAAATTAACTTTTGTATATATTTTACTTCTCCTGTAATCTGCCTCTTCCTGAATCCAATATAAATGCTCTGTACTTGTTTTATTGTTTTTTCGGGTCAACCCTGAAAAAGGGACTGTAATTGTCTCAGTGGTCCTACCCAGTTACCAAAGTTCAAATGAATATTTTTAGAGTTCTTTTATATATATATATATATATATATATATATATATATTTTTCTTTTTTTTTCTTTCTAATGGCACTCTGCCACTGTAGCAGTTTGTCCCTGGTGTCTAGTGGTACCCCCCAACCTCTGATGCCCATTTTCAGGTTTTGTTAGTGGTCAGTGGCATCCCCCCACTCTCCCATCTTTCTTTTGTCCCTGTAAAAGAGAAAACCATCCCTTAACGTCTTTTTTTTGTTTAACCTGTAAAAAAAGTCCATCACTGATCTCACCAGCATGCCTCACCTGACCACCCACTATGCACACAGCTCCCCATTCCCCCCTTGACATCCCCACACACCTTCACTCACCTGAAGATGTCACAGGTTCAAAATCTGCTCTCCCAATTGAAGACATGTCTTGCTGCTGAAACTGGTGACTGCAATATGAGAAACAAAGGTAAATGTGATTTAATGTGTTTCAATGGGAGTTTCAACTTTTTTGCATAACTCAGCTGTTTTTTGAGATTTTGACCCCAAATTTTCAACATGGCTTTTTGGGGACCCCACCTCATGAACAATATGACTGTCATTGCACAACTTCTGCTCAAAAGTGATTTGGTGGTGGCTTGGCAAATTCACCTTTTAGGCAGGATTTTCATAATGACAGTTATATTGTTCATGAGGTGGGGTCCCCAAAATACCATGTTGAAAATTTGGTGTCAAAATGTCAAAAAATGTCTGAGTTATGACCATTCATTGCAATTTCACTATGCATGCTCGTAGCTTTGTAAATTTAAAATATTTTGACACCAAGGGCCCGATTCTCAAACGGGGCTTAGAGTGGCACAAACTGTGACAAGCAGCAGCTTGTGCCAAAACCCTCTGTGCCAGGAACCCTGATCCATATTCTGGTACAGGAGGGGTTCCTGTGCCTAAGTCCCCACACTTGCAGAAACTCCTCCTATGCTGCAAATACCTGGTGCACAGGAAGGGTCTGCTGCAGGCTCCTTGCAGCAGGCACAAATGGCCACTGCCCTGATCCCCATATTCCAAACTGTATTTGTCCCCAATCCCTGGTGGTCTAGTGGCCCCTGTCCCAGATCCCTGTTGTGCCCCTATATTTACAAGTGAGAATAACCCCTTGGTGGTAGTATAGTGCTCCCCATCCTGCATACACTCATATTACAGTAAGCTCACTGATAATTCAGTCTGAAGCCAGCCATGGAGGTGTAAGGTGGGCTGTGCTAATTTCCAGCTCTTAATATTAGTGCTGGCACCTTTGGGGTTGGGGAGGGGGCCATTGGAATTATCTTATTTTTAATAATGTATATATTGGGGATCAGGGTGGTGGACATGGAATTACCTGTATTTCATAGTGGCAACATTGAGGAATGAGGTGGGGAGCATGGGATTACCTAATTTTAATAGTGGCAACATCGGGGATTGGGTTGGGGCAGTATACTACCACCAAGGGTGTTTTCACTTTTACATATATGAACACATCAGGGATTAGGTGGCCACTATACTACCGACAAGGGGTATTTTCACTTTTAAAGATAGGGCCACATTGTTGATCGGGGTGGTGGGACTGTGGCACATTGCCACAATGTGCATAACCCACGCAGAGGATGAATCTCTAAGTACCCTTAGACTAGCCCCTAGAAATTCACCTTCTGTGTGTGTTATGAGAATACAGTTTCAGGTGCTCTGGCAGCCTGTGTCTGCCACAAGCCCCTTGCACCTTGCTGCAGCCCATTTGGTGGTGCACCAGCAATGCAAGCCCAATTTGGTGCAGCCAGCCTGTGATGGATGCAGGCTGCCTTTCTGAATCACTCCCGGGGCATCATTTGGTGCAAGGGGCACCTAGCACCAATCAGTGGGATGCAAACTCCTTGCACCACCCAGGGAGCTTTGAGAATCAGGACCCTAATTTTCAACATAGACTTATTATTACCCTACCAAATGTATGTCACAGCTGTCATTTTTCAAATCCTGTTCAAAATGTGTTTTCACACCTGTGGCACAGAATGGCATTGCAATTGCACAGGATTATGTTTGGTGGGGATTCGAATATTTTCTGTACTGGGTCAATTAGATGGGGTAATAAAATGGCTACACTGACAATTTAATCACTCGTCCTACAAATGGAAACTCAGAGCCCAGAGGACCCTGCGCTCTCACAAACAAATTAGGATATGATTATACTATCTCAAAAAGTAAGGAAATAAATTGCAAAACACTTTGTTAATGCATCAGTTAGGGTTAAAGTGACAAAAGTAGTGAAATGAGGCATTAGGTTTTCCAAATCTAATACCCCACTCCCAACCTGCACAGACCAAGAGGCATTGGGGGGCATTGGTGTTGTCAGCTGTAACACTCACCCCATTTCATTAGAAAATAAGCTGGGTGGGTATAGTATAGTATAGAAGAATGGAATGAGTGTTAGAGCTGATGATCCCAATGCCCTCCCCAACACCTCTTTGTCTGTGCAGGGTGGGGGTAGGGTGTTATGGTTGGAAACCGTAATGCCACATTTCCTACTTTTGTCACTTTAACCCAAACTGATGCATTAACAAAGTTTTGCAATATATGTATATATATATATATATATATATATATATATATATATATATATGTATTAGAGGCTAAATGCATCAGTTAGGACTGTTCCACAGTGACAAAGCAAGGAAATTGATTGTTAGGTTGAAAGCCCTTGACCTTTCCAGCCCACCCCACTGGGCACGGGAGTGCGCATTGGGGCCATCAGCCCCAATCTCACTCCATCACATGTGTAAAGAAGTTGAGGAATAGGAGAATGGGGCCAGAGTTAGGACCGATGACCCCAATGCGCACTCGATGCTGGTTAGGGGGGTGGCTGAGGGCAGGGAGGTTTTAACCTAACACCGAATTTCCTCGCTTTGTCGCCAGAACAACCCTAACTGATGCATTAAATGGAGTTTTTTGCTCTTAAATTCCTTCTTTTGAGAATGATGACAAGAAATAGTGAATGTAATGCAGTGGGAGCCTTCAGGCACCACGCTCCTGCCAAGTGATGTCTTGCGACATAGTAACAGGAACAGCAATACAAACAGAAGTGCCAACAGTGGTGCACATGGTAATGGAAACGTAAATGGTAAAGGAAATGTTAATTGAAACTCAACTGCAAAGTGACGCTGAAGTGAACAGTGACACAAATGGACATTGAAGCATGTATGGCAATGCAACAGGTAACATGAAGAGTGATGACAGCGGTATTTTAAATGGAAATGTTAAGTTTCACAGCAAAAAGAATGCAAAAGTGAACAGAAATGGAAATGCGAACTCAAGTGCACACATAAATGCAAACTGTAATGCGCACAGGCATGGTACCACAATTGTAAATGCAAATAGTAAAGTTAACATGAAGAATAATGCCAAAGGAAACAGAAACAGAAATGGGAACAGAATCGCGTATGGAAATGCAAACCAAAACGCGCACGGGCACAGTACCGCAATTGTAAATGCTAATGGTAATAGCAACAATAACAGTAAAGGAAACAGAAATGTAAAAGGAAATGCAAGTGCATATGGAAATACAAACTGTAATGCACATGGGCACAGTAATGTAATTGCAAATGCAAATGGTAACAGTAACAGCAAGGAAGACGCAAAACGAAAGAGAAACGGAAACACAAATGATAGGGCTGCCAGAAACACAAATGACAATGTGCACGGTGATGCAAAGAGAAACAGTAGTGGAAGCACAAATAGTAACAGTAACGAAAATGCAAGTGCAAATGACAACGCAAAGGGTAATGCACATGGTGTCGTACACGGTAACGGTAACGCAAATGGGGACATAAACGCAAGTGGAAACAGTAACTGTAACAGTAACGGAAGCACATACCCTGTTGTTGCCGAACAGCTGCATAGAGAAACACAAATAATGTATGCATTGTAATGGGCATTGAAGCTTAAAACGAGCATTGGAAGTACTTAATTGCTAATACTCAGCAACCGCACGACGTAGAAAAAAATTTAAATTTAACAAAAATCATGATTTTCCTTGCTAGGTTTTTGCTATTACATAGCCCATTGGGCTCTGCAGCTCGCAGCAAAAAATCTGTATCTCGAATCGTTTTCGAAATATGAGCCCCGAAAGGCACGGTGTACGCCACAATGTTAGTATATGGGGAAAAAAAGCCAACTTTGGAGTACCGTAACTTGGCAGCTGTGCAATATTTTGTCACCAATCTACCAAAAGGCACATCTGTGAGATGTTGGTTGTCTACCCTCCAAATTTCAAGTCAAAAGACCAAACAGTTCTTTAGCAACACAGTAGCAAAGAACCAGTGTCATTTTGGCCATAGTCTGAAAAAGTACTGTCAAATTTTGCAAAAGCGTTCACAAATTCATTCGACAGTGTCGCAAGTGTGACACTACTTTGCAAAAGTACTTTTTCCAGAAATTTGAAAAACATATTTCTGGGTTGTTTTACCCCAAAATAAAGACATGCCTAGCATCCTCAGGGTCTGACTAGGTTAATACAGAAAGAATTAGCTTGCTAGAGGGTCCCAGATTTAAATGGCAAGCATTTTTCTGATCGCTAACTGAAAACAAAATGGCAGATTTGTGAAATCAAAAGGGCCATTTGCAAAAGTAAAAACTGCATTTGCGACACTTTCGAACTTTTTAACTTTTCCCATTGACTTATAATGGGAACTTCTTTTTTGAATAACTTTTGAACCATTTAATATTTTTTTACAAAATCTTCAAAATGCACACTGGGTACTCTGGCCGCACGTTCTCTGAAGTTTTTGGACTGGTCGCACAAACCCTGCAACCTGTTGGTGCGAGCAAAGAATTCACCAGAAACTGTAAATGTGCACTCAGGTCTGACTTAATAGCTTAATAGCTCCGCTGCCATATATTTGACCAGTACAAAAGTTGGCAGATCCCAAGATGTATGGTTCTTGATCATGCATTCCAAATTTCAGGCAAATCCGTTAAATGGTGGCAAAGTTATTAAAGTGCAAGTTTGACCCTTTAACCTTAAAAGTGCTAACTCAATCCTAACTATGGTGGTACTACCATCCCACTAATATATATATATATATATATATATATATATATTTATAAAATTGGAAAGGAAAATGAGTGAAAATCTACTATGCTTATTAGCTGAAACATGTCACATGACTGTGCATTATTCCACAACGACTGCACGCCTTCCAGTATGACCGCACGCCTGAACTATTTTCCAGCCCTCAAAACCTTCCCACCAACAGTGAGATCACTCCACACCTAGTGCAGTTAGGCAGCCACATACACACACACACACACACACACACACACACACACACACACACACACGCAACTGGCACCCACAGGCATAACTAAATATACCAGTAGTAGTCCCACACTATACAAGCTGATGTGCTTGATCATGCCATTCATTTTTAAATAAAATGTCATGTAAAAATAAAGTCCTACCTGCCATTTTCGCAGTCTTAGTGTAGAACCACTAACTTTTATTACTGTAAGCAGTGTCACCAAGCAGTCTCAATTCTAAAAAAAAAATGGTGGCAGGTGTTTAACAGAAACCTAACTGTGTACAAAAAAGCAAGATAAAGTACATTTCTTTTAGTTTTGTACTCTTACTTTCTGTGAAAAAAATCTCTGTTCGTAGGGAGAGTCAAGCGATCGTGGAGCACTTTCACTTTTCCTTCCTGAACTATAGCATGACTGAGCGGTGCGCATTGCAGAAAGTGACAACCTGTTAAGAGTTAAAAGTAAGTCCTTCTCTGTTTAAAAAAGATGAAAATGTTTTTCCCTCCTGTTAGGTTGTCTTAGGTTTGAGTAATAGAAGCTGCAGACTGTATGCAGAAGGGAGCTAGGACACACCGAGTGAGTCGGCAGCTTTAGGAAAGTAGACGGAAGCCAGAGCGAGCGTTACTATGCTGGGATTTTAAAAAACAAACATCAGAACCTAGCTAAATGGGACTCGTTTAGCTAGATTCTAATGTTTGTTTCTTAATATAATTGCCACAAATACCTTTTCTGAGCACCCAAAATCCTGGGTGCCCAGCTTAGCGAGAGGAGTGTGTCCCCAACATTCTCTGTATGACAACAGAGGGACTTTCTTTACTTCTGCAGTGTCAGCTGGAACTGGTGCTGTAGGCTGCAGGAAGAGTAGTGAGACACCCTTTCCCTGGTGTCCAGTAGCACCTCCCCATCACCATCCCTATAATAGCATTTGTTTCCCTGGTATCTAGTTGCACCCCCCTCTTCAATCATTGTTCTTGTAGTATACATTTAGTGCCTCCCCCCATCATGGGCCCCATAATATTTTGTATATATCCATCATTTTCACAGAACTTTGAAATAGTATGCATGCCACCCAGACTCCAACATCAGCATTTTCCAGAATGGATGGTGATATAGAAATGCAGAGTCAGCATGATGATAACTCCTTCCACAGTATTTTCTGGTACTGACAATACAGAAGTGGTGCCCTTACTTTAATAGATTATATTTGTATGGAGCTGGGGATGCTCAGTATGAACAGGGGTTCTCACCTGATTTGAAAATAGCGAGACACAAAGTTATGTATTCATCCCTGAAGATAAAGAAAGTGAAGAGTGAAAATGCATCAAGTTAGAAGAATGCAAACACAGCGCAACCAGCGTGCCTCCAATCACTTGACAGAAGCACCACAGCTGAAACAGGGGCTTAAGAGAAAAACAAGACTAAATTCTCAGATCCTCCAACAGTTCTGCCTCCCCTCCTCCAGAACAGTAGCAAAAAAAAGAGGCAGAGACAGAAGAAAGTGAACACAAAACACCCAGCATGCCTCCAGTCGCAGGACAGAAGCACCACAGTAGAAGCAGGGGTTCAACAGCATCTGTGCTCTCCTCCTCCACAGAATCCCCTCCGGAGAGAAGTTCACTCACTCTGATTAACTTGCAGCATTGCAGCATCATCCCAGCACCTGAATATCTTTGACCTCATCAACACTAAGGTCATAGCTCAAGTAACAATTCCCTCATTGACTGGGTTTTATCATCGCACCCTCTCAAATACCCAGATGCAGGGACCCTGCCAGACATTTTTGGTGACCACTTGTGTCACTTATTTCCTCAGAAACTCTCATCTCCCATGCTCCCCCTATAAGTATATGTTGCTGCGCTCCCTAAAGTCCCTCAGCACCTAAACACTACGGTCTGACCTTTACTTAGCTCATTGGTTTGGGGGTTTTCACTGCTCTGAACAGTGATTCTGCCCTTGCAGCCTTCTCCAGCATATTTCTGAGCATTTGGGATACTCCTCTCCCCCTCAAAAGAGTGTGCCTACATTGCAGACACCTCCTCTGTGTATGTGCCAACTTGATCAACCTATTCAAAGCCAGGGATAATGCATGGAATACTTACAAGTCAACCTACACTCCACTTCGTCCTCACTACTCCAACTTACTAACTTACTAATTACGTTCACTCTGCTATGGACAATGGCCAGCTGACTCTGGCCATCTTCATAGTCCTAGCCAAAGCCTTTGACTCATTCTCCCATCCTCTCCTCCTGGACCAACTTGTGTCTATTGGCATCTCCTCTTCATCTACCGAATGGTTCAGAGATTATCTCTCCAACAGATTTCAATTTTTGCAATTGGGTGGCATTGCCCCCCCTTTTCAATCCTTGCTGGGTTACCCCAGGGCTTAATCCTTGGCCCTTTATCACTCTCTATTTTTGTAAATAACCTACCCTCTTACTGCTCCACATCCCACACACATATGTATACTGATGATGTGGTCATCTTTGTGTCCAGCCCCTCCCTCTCTAGTGTACAGTTATCACTCCAGACTGACTTTGACAATGCACGAAGATGGTTTGATCAAAACTTGCTCAAGTGCAACACTAAGAAAACAGTTGCAATGGTCTTTGGCACTGAGCAAAAATTTGCTAGGCCCCCACACTCCTTAGATGGCTCAAAACTAGAAACAGTTGACTCCTTCAGGTATCTAGGACTCTGGCTCAATCCTAAACTGGATTTCCCCCATCACATGGTTGCCATCCATGCTAAACTCCTGCCCAAACTGGGCACCTTATACAGACGTAAAGACTGTATCTCACTCCCTACTCAGAAAGAGCTTGTCACAAAACTAATTCTGCCCTCCATAGACTACACCGATGTAGTGTACAGCTCTGTGCCTCTCCAGTCTCTCTCAAAACTAGACCCTTTATTCAATGCCTTCTGCCACTTTGCATCAGATCTTCTGTACGCCAAATACACCATTGTTCCCTGTACTCGGCTCTCGCTCTCACCTCACTAGCCTGCCACCTCTTTGCCCACTACGCAATTTTCATTGCTAAGTACTGGTTCGGTACGATCCCTTCTTACCTCTCCAATCTCCTGACCCCCTCCACCAACCTGGGTTATGCCCTTTGCACCCGTGACCCTCAGACCACCATCCCACAACCTCACTCTTAATCTGGCAAGATATCCTTCATCTTCAGGCTCCCCCCCCACAGAACAATCTCCCCCATGTGGTCTGAATCCTGCCCATGGCTGCTTCCCTTAAAAAGCACTTAAGGCCCCTTCCCTTCCCCTGCTCATGCCTCCCTCCTCATTCCCCTTGATGTAATCCTCTCCCCCCCACAACTCGCTTCCCTCACCACCTAGTCATTCACTTGTGACTACCTGCACTTCACTCCATTCCGGCTGTCTAGGCAGTAGACATTGTACTTTCTAATTGTATACTCAAATTCTATTTATTTGTATATATAGTGTATAATTTTATTGTAATTAGCTTGTATAATATTCAGTTGTATTGTTCTGTATCTATTGCTTGCAGTCAACTCTACTTTGTTTCTCCACTCCCCCTTCCCTGGGTCATACCTGGAAATGAGCCTTCCTTGACTCAGTGTGCCTTTCCCAGTTACCAAATTTTAAATAAGTAAATAAATTAACAGCAGTGGCACCCTCCTTAGCTGATGCTGTCCAAACCCACAATGAACTCCTTTCAGTAGTGCAACAACAGACTAGGAATGTCACATCACCTAAAGCACCAGCAAAAGCTTTCACCAAAAGTGTTACCCGAACTGTACCTGTGCAGGATGCTTTGAAACCACAGCTTCTGAGCATTTTTAAACACCAGCTGTTTATGCGCAGTATACAGTATGCTCATGTATGCCTGTTAGTGCAGTTATTTTAAGTGCACATTAATATTATTCATTGGGCTGGATATTCAAAAGGGTTGCGCAATGCGCAATAAGGTTGCGCCAGCGCAAGTCAGAAAATGCGCCATTCTGCGAAATTCAGCAGGAGGCAGTTGCGCCACTGAAAACATGCTGAGCAACAGCGCAATGATAATGAAGGCATGCGCAACCAAAGGGGGTGGAACCATGCATAAAGTGGGCAGTGCGATGTTCAAAGACTTGCGCAATGCGCAACAGTGGATCAGGCGGAAGTTGCACCACAGAGGAAATGAGCCAAAATAAAAAGGAGCAAGGAAGAGGCACAAGAACGCTGCAGGGAAGCCACATGAGGCAGGTAGAGAGACAGGGCAAGAGGGACAAAGAGGGCAGGCCAGGGAAACAAGAGGACAGAATAGGGGCAAGGGAAGGTGTGTGAGGCCACAGTGAGCAGAGGCCAGTAGGTGTACCCGGTGCAGTGGAGATAGCAGTCAGGACAGTGGGGGAGAACACAGCAACAATAGCCGGGGGGGGGTGAACTCAAGCCAGGGACATGGACAGTGCCACCTTCCACATGGAAGCCGTAATGAGGGGGGCGAGAAGGCATGCTGCAGGGGGACTTGGCCGTGGAAGGGCCTGTCGGCGGTATGCCCCCAACAGGCAGTACCGAGCCCGCACCAGCTTTGAGCTGCACTCAGATGTCAAGATTGTGGGCTGGTACTGCCTGAACAGGGCAATACTGAGGTGGCTCTGTGAGCTGTGCAGTGATGTGATGCAGGCACCCACACGACGGAGTCATGCTCTGTCAGTGGAGACAAAAGTAACAGCCTACATGTGCTTGCTCACCACGGGTACCTTCCAGATACCAACAGGGGACACCACAGGCATAACACAGTCGGCCACGTCACGCATCCTCACCCAATTCCTCAGTGCACTGCTGCCACATGCTGTGGAGTACATCCATTTCCCCAGCACCATGGCGGAGCGCACAGCAAACATACAGGAGTTCCACAGGGTAGCACATATGCCTGGCATGCTAGGAGCGATAGACTGCACCCATGTGGCCATTCGCACTCCACCTGGCCCCGAAGGGGCTGCCTATATGAACCGTAAGGGATATACCAGTGTCAACTGCCAGGTGGTGTGTGATGCCAGTGGGCGCATCATCAATGTCTGTGCCACGCACCTTGGGGGAGCACATGATTCATTCATATGGTACCAGTCAGCACTTCACCATCGATTCAAGAGTGGGGACATCCCCACAGGACATCTAGTGGGTGAGTATGCATCTAGAACTGACAAATTGTGGGAAAGGGGTGGTAAGCCACAGGTGCCATGGGTGTGGCACACAGAGTTTGGGGCAGTCTGAGCCTGAACAAGACACTAACCTCCACTATCTCCACACAGGTGACAATGGATACCCACTCCGTCCCTGGCTGCTCACACCCTACCGGCGGCCCATGACCCCATCGCAGCAATGATTCAATGAGGCACATGCCACCACATGCAACATTATTGAGCGGGTGTTTGGGATGCTGAAGGCACGTTTCCATTGCCTGGACACCTCTGGTGGTGCCCTACAGTATAGCCCCTCAAAGGCCTGTGGGATATTCCTGGCCTGTTATATCCTGCACAACATGGCCAAAGACTGTGGGATAGCCATACAGGTCGAAGAGGGGGACAGCGATGGGGACGATGGGGACGCCGGTGTCGATGGGGATGGGCAGCCCCCCCCTTGGACGACGGAACCCCTGACTGATCCAGCTGGCCCAGCTGCACTGGGACACCATCACAGAGGAGCACTTCACCCAACACAGGTAAGTCATGGGGCCATGTGCAACCAACAGTGGCTAGGGCACAACCCCCATACACACAGGGAAACACACCAGGGGTGCATGACGTCAAGGGAAGTGGCATGGCACAGAAGCACACACATGCAACCAGGGAGGGGTGAACAGTAACACACCACATGGATGGACACACACACACACACACACACACAATAGGCACAAAGTGCACAGGGGTCAGGTACACAACAGAGCCGGAACACAGACACTAAAAACACACATGTCCACAGGACACCACATCCACTGACTGTCCATGTGCATGTGTCAGATGCTGGGCACCATCGCACTTTGGTGTACAGCGCAATGCAGGCATCATCATGCACACGCACCTGTGGACAGCAGTCAGGAGGGTGTGCAGGTGGTCCGTGTGTCTGTGTGTAGGGCTGGGCACCCACCGGTGCACTGCTCACCAAAACACACATTGCACACAGGGCAGCACCAGACAGGGCCCGCACTGGGAGACAGCTCAGTCTTGTGGCACAGTACCACAGCCACCTCGGATGCGTGGGCAGCCCCACTGAGACCCAGCAGCACTGGTAGGCTGCATACGGGCCTCATGGGGTGGCACCGATGGTCCACCAGGGGTTCCACTGTGCGAACACGACTGTGCCCGCACAGGGGTCTGCAGCACACCGAACATACCTGCACCAGGAGTGCTCGGGATGCCCACAGCTGAACCCGGCGTCGACAGGGTGGGTGTTGCACGATGCTGGGAATGGGGAGTGGACAGCAAACTGCGCGGTGTGAGTGGCACAGGGGCACCTGACTGTGTGCCCAGTGTGGCCACGACAGCGACCAACGCCTGTGTCTACCTGTCAATGGCGGCAGTCACATCCATCCGCAAATGGTCAATCCATGACAGGATCCTCTCGGTGTCCCTGCTGTGTCACTCCTCAACCCACTCCAGAGCCACACACAGTGCCTCCACGGATGTTGCAAGCCGCATCTGCTGCTGTACTGATGCCTGAAGCAGGAGGGTGTGCTCATCAAAGAGGTCGTCTGCCACATCGGCAACCTGTCCCTCAGGGTATGGAAGGGCCTGATGTTCAGCACCCCTTGAGGGTGGGCGCTGCTCACCAGGACCAGGTATGGGTAAGTCCACAGGTGGTGCACATACACCACCACTGAACCCTGTATTCCCAGTCCCGGTGGGTGACTGCTGCTGCTGCCCCTCCGCCTGCTGTGCCCAAGGGATCAGTTGTTTCCCCGCTGTGGCTGCAACAGTGCCAGTGACCTGTACAGCCACCGGTTTTCCCCACCGGTGCTGACAGGCACAGCCTGGGACTGTGCTGACGTGCTGGCACACACGTCGGAACCAGCCAGGTCCATGGGCGTGAGCTGGCCTGCTGTGTGTCCATTCTAGGACATTATTACATGTCATCGCTCATACTGGTCATTGCATCATCAATGGTCAGGTCTGTGCCACAGCCACAGCTACAGTGTGCTGGCATGCTTGGATGCCAGACCGCTGAGACACAGGAAGGGCACCCCCCACACCTGTCTCAACGACATCAGTGTTGGCAGCCAGGCATGCACACTGGTGCAATGCATGCTGGCTACCTGCGGAGGTGGATGGTCCCTCCTCCAACTCCATATGGCTGTCTGCAGTGGACAGGCCCTCCACCGCTGACCCCTGCAGATGCACAGGATCTGTAACAGAAAGTAAGGACATGTTAGTGCATGTGATCTACCTTCCCCCCCCAGACCATGACGTACCATGCAGTGATGGGCTACCACCTGTCTGGAAGCCACCTCCTGGGACGCCCTCAATGGCACTGCACTGCATGCTTGCAGCGAGCCTGTCCTCTGCCGGAGTCAGCAGCACCACCTCCAGCTGGCCCCCACCTGTTGCAGCACATGCCGCCCTGATGGCTGACACCTTCTCCTTCACCCTCCTCCTGTCGGTGCCCATCTTCTTTTTACACTCCTGCACAGAGCGCTGGTGGCTGCCATGCAGATTGACAGCACATGCCACACCCTCCCATGCAGCAGCACGGGCCTGAGGGGTGCCCCGCCATCCACTGAGAAGTGGTTCCTCATCCAGGTAGGCCTCAAAGAGTGCCTCTGTCTCAGCCTTAGTAAAGTTAGGCCTCCTCTTCCGCCCACCATCATCCTCCTCACCCAGTCCTCGCTTGGTCATTTCACAGCCTGTATGGGTGAAAGTGGTCACCTGTGACTGTGCAGTACAAAGCAATTCCCTGAGACCACAGTCCAGAACAGCACACAGCATGCAACTCACCTATAAACTGCAGTAACCGAATATGGCCACTGCAGAACAGCGTCGCATTTTTATAGCGCAACCCATGCAAATTAGGTGTGGCGCAACTTTAATGAGATGCAAATCACGTTGCTGTGCCATTGAATGGCTGATCGGATGATTTGCATATGATGGCTGAATATCACACTGTTCGCTGCATGGTGTATTGTATGCTGAGCCAAAGGCGCGGTTCTGTGGCTGCGTAGTACACCGCACTGCGCATGCCCAGGTAGCTTACGTGGGCATCTGCTGCGCTGATGAAGTGCTGTGCATGGTAGGCAATTCAGGGCACAGCCACCATTGTGCCAGTGGTGCTACGGCGAGGGTCACTACATGGCGCTGTGGCCCAACTGCGCTATAGTTCGCTGTGGCGATGGCACACAGGCAACCAATGGCGCTAGATGCATAGACGTCCGATGGCGCTGTGCGTGGCCTTGCGCCAGAGACCCATGACCCTGTGCCTGACCTTTGCCCCCTTGGCGCCATATGTCTGGCATGGCTGCAGCTCTATAGCGCTGTTTGGTGACAACGCGATAGGGATTGGCGGCACTGTACCGACAGCATGATAGGGACTGGCGACGGTGTACTGTGCAGCACTTCCACGTGGGGTTTCTGTGCTGCGAAGCACCATATTGCCTACTATAGCACTGGAGATGGCACGCGGGAGAGCCCCCCAATGGAGTGCCCTCGAGCTGGTCAACCTTGTGGCCACTGTGGAGCCACACTATGGCCCACTCTATGGTGAGGTTCCACTAGACAGGGCCAGGACTCAGGTCAGGCAACAGGTGGCCACTGACCTGGAGGCAGCCACTGGCCACAGGAGGATGGCAGAGCAATGCAGGCACCACTATGGGGACCTGAGGAGGAGGGAGCCTGGGTTACTGGCACATCTGCGGTCGCATGCCAGGAGGGGCGTGGTGCCTCGTCCAGGTGGGTGATCCGTCTACGCACCTGTATGGTCCATATGGATAACACTGTCTTATGTGTCCAGCACATAGGGGAGGGATGGTCTCGGGTTGGCTCTGTCGGTGTTTACAGGGTATGTGATGGATGGGTCTGGCTGGGTGGGTGGGCACACACATTGGGGCAGGGGGAATATGCTTTGGGATTGTACTGATGTGTTTCTTGCCTTTTGTTTCTCACAGGCGTGGCAGAGTGGAGGAGGGCCACAGATGAGCAGCAGAGGGTGGTGGATGCAGAAGTAGAGCATGTCGGGGAATAACCACAATGCCAGTGACAGCCCGATGAGGGTGAGTGCCATGACACCATGATTGCTATTGCATGCTGTGTGACAGGGTGGGGAGCAGGGCATGGCCACCATCCATGGACACTACTGCCATGCACGCGACATGTGACAGTCAGCACTGTCCAGTGGCACTGCATGTCTGGGAGTGCATCAATGGTGGTCCATGTGTGCACTGGGCACATGGCTGTGGCACTGCCTGCCCACCGCATAGTCACGCTACTGTACAGCCTTGGTTGTGCTGTACTGGACATGGGCAGTGTTTGTGTGCAGTGGTACACATGGCTGTTGCTGCCTGGTTGGGCATGTCTTGTGCACACGGTTACTGTGGGTGGGTGCACACCATCACAGGAGCGGGGCACATGGCTGTATGCCATGCATGATGGGTGGGCTGCAGGGGGATGGACAGTCACACCCATTGACTCTGATCCCTTGTCCTAGGTGTGCAGATACTCCCGCATAGAGCTGCCATCCAGCAGCTGGTCCGTGTGAGCCGATCCTGGCAATACTGCAGGACCTCCAGCAGCATGGGGTGAGGAGGAGAAGCGACCCCGGGAATGGCCCCAGGCAGAGGAGGAGCAGGCTGGACACCAATGAACACTTATTATCTCCCCCTTTGACTGACCCTCACACCCCACCTTCCCTCTCCCAGTTGTTCACCCCTGCCCCTTACCCACCCCCACCTTGTTCCTGTACCTCTACCCCATATATGTATATATGTATATAGTTGTTTTGTTCTTCTTCTTCTTCTTCTTCTTCTTCTTCTTCTTCTTCTTCTTCTTCTTCTTCTATATTTTATAATACAGATTTTGATATGAATACTGTGGTGGTCTCTGATTTGCAGCTGGCTATAGGTGATCAGTTGCAGTGGTGTGCATGGCATCTGGGGTGGTTCAGTCATGGGTGTGTGTGTGTGTGTGTGTGTGTGTGTGTGTGCATGGGGAAGTGTCTCTGGTGTGGGAGTGGATATCAGTCAGTATCTGTGGTGTGTGTTGTTCTCTGTGCATTGCATTGCTGTGTGCAGTGGTCCATGGTGCCTGCTCTGTGTCCATTGTGCCCCTGTCAAACTGTCCTTGGCTTGTGCAGCTGACATCCTTTCATGTCTGTGGCCTGTGAGGTCTGCTGCCTTGTCAGTGGTGGCTGTCCCTGCAGGTCATCCACTGTGACCGTCACAATGCTGGGTTGCCTCCTGTCACTGGTGAGGTCAATGTTTGCCTCGGGTGACACTGTGGCCTCCACAGTCACTGTCCCACCTCCATGCTGTGGTTTGTGTGTGTTGCAGGGGCTGTGCACCACTGTCTGTGACTTGTGATCCAGGCATATGCTGGTGGCGTACAGGACCACAGTTCATGCACAGGGTGGGTGTCACCCCTGTGCCATGGTGGACTGCAGGCTGTGCGCACAGTTTACATGTGCCCACACTGGGGGTTTGGTTGCCACACTACTGCGTCCCTGTGTTGGTGTCCCCGAGGGTATGGGTGTGTGTTTGTCCCTGCACTGTGTTGCATCCGGTGTGCTGCATGCTTCCACACACCACTGTGGGTGTCTGTGCTGGCTGCTGTGGCTTATGGTGGGTCACGCTGTGACACTTGTCTACTGTGCAGTGTGCTGTGCCAATGGCAGTGGTGTCAGGGGCATGCCCTTTCCCGTGTGGGGTACCTCTTGTGGTGACACATGTTTGGTCTCTCAGCTGTGCCTCAGGGGGTTTGTGCATGTTGGTGCTGTTGGGTGCCCATGGTGGCTCTGGCTTGTATGGTTCTGTGGTATACGAGGTTGCAGTGTGACAGTGGGGGGGGATGTATGGGGATTCCTGCAGTGATGGTCACTGCTCATGGAGGGTGTCTTGGGGTCACGGTGCAGGGTGGGCTGTGCATGGGGGGGAGCTGCTGTACCATGGGGTGGTCCGCCCCCCTTGTGTGGCAGTCTCAGCTTGCCAGTGTGTGTGCTGGGGCAACATGGCCCAGCTGTGCTTTGTTTGCTTGTCCCCATGGGCCAGTGGATATTCCGTCCCTCCCTCAGTTGTGCTGTGCTTGGGGTGTGGGGGTGCATTGTCAGTTCTGCAGTGTGCTCCTGTGCCCATCTGTGGCATGGGTGGTGGGCCCCTGCCTACCTCCCTGGTTGTGCAGTTCCATTGCTCTGCTGCTGGGGGGCTCCCTGCTTGTGCTATGGTGCCTCTGGGCTGCTCAGCTGGGCTGCCCTTGTTGCACTATAGTGCATCGTATCTGCTCAGCTTCCCCTTCCTGGTTGCGCTATGGTGCAGGTTGTGCGATATTCAGATGTTGGCTGGTTGCGCAATTTGGCTTGCTCCATTTTTGAATATCGCGCCTATTGCACATATGCGCAATGGACTTGTGCTTGCTCCTGCCATTGCTCACATTTTGGGCGCAGTTTGAATATCCAGCCCAGTATGTTTCATCAAGTGTGAAATTATTCTGGACAATCCTGAATGCTGATTCAAGCATCCACGTATTTTTATTATGCATATATTTCCGAAGTTTGACTTTAAGCAACCTACAGAACCAACTGTATATTTTTGCTCTTCCTGAATTTGTAGAATATAGGGTTATGTGGCAACACACACACCTTTGATTCCTTTGGTTGGCAATTACTCTCAGCAGATTATCTTTATTTCTAACAAGTGTAGGGTTCTTTTCTATTTCGTAAAGATCTACAGTCTGTGTCCATGTAAATGCATTCCTTCAGATTATTTTAAATGAACATAGTCTAAAGTAGTAGTAGTAAAAATCTTTATTTTTCTACAGGACATCCTATATTATAGATGCTCCTGTTCTTTTCGGTATAACATAGAATACAAAGACAATTACAGGCATAACAAACATCTTATAACATCATTTACATCAATATTATATATATGATCTAATCATTACACATACAATGTACACTCAGTTCATGTTTTAACTCCTTCATAAATAATTTTACATCAATCTGATTAACTATGGATTCTTTGTTTATTGAATTCCATATTTGAAACATAATAGCTGGGAAACACAGAGCTTTATTTACTCATTAATTTTTGAGGACTAAATCCATGTAAAGGTGTCTGACGTAGATTATGACGATGTTGTGTTATTTCTAATTTTTCAAATAAGTAAGTTGGCCTTTTCGTATGTAATACTTTATGAGTTAAATTTGCCCATTGCGACTTCCTTTTTAATGTTGGGGTTAACCATCCAAGATCACTAAACAAAGTGCAGTGATGTGAACCTGTTCCTTTTCCCAGTATAAACCTTGCAAGTCTATTGTACATCATATCAACTTTTGCCAAGCTTCTCTAATGAGCAAAATCATATATGTGACTTCCATAGTTCATAACTGGAAGTAAAAGTTGATTCACAACCGCCAATCTCATTTGCTTATTCAAACATGATTTTGAGCATCTAAACACTCCCAATTGCTTATTTACCTTATTTATGGTATCTTTTATATGATAGTCAAAAATCAGACTCTCGTTCAGCCAGACACCGAAATATCTGTACACTGTATCTTGGGCTATTTTATCACCATTGTCAGTCATAATTTTAATATCAGGGGCTGCAACAGTCTTTCCTATTTGTTTTTTCCTAAAAACCATTGATTTTTTTTTTTTATGATCCATAACCAAACCCGATTCCTTAATCCAAGTACAAAGTGCTAGAAAATCCTCCTGTAGATTTCTTTCCATTTGTTCCATGTTCGAGTCATTTGCAACCAGAATGGTGTCATCAGCATAAAGCCTAAGATTAGAGTTTTTTGCAACTTTCACTACACTATTTATGTATATCAAAAATAAAGTTGGCCCCAAAATTGAACCATGGGATACACCCCTCCGAACAGAAACACTGTCAGAGAGAAGACCGTTCACACAAACCTGCTGGGTGCGATCCTGCAGATAGGATGAAAACCATCCCACTGCTTCTGTTGACAGTCCTATTTCCATAAGTCTGCCACACAGCAGGACATGGTTGATGGTGTTGAAGGCCTTGGAAAGGTTCACGAACACCGCACCCACCGACATACCTCCCTCCAGTTGGAATGCAATCAAATCCACCAGGTCAGCAAGTGCGGTGCCCATGGAATGGTTATTCCTAAAACCTGACTGGTAAGCAGAGAGCAAGGAGTACTGTCTGAGATACTCTCCAAGCTGTTGCTGTACCAACCATTCCAAGACCTTCGACACCGCCGAAAGTAAGGCGATGGGACTAAAATTTGTGAGTTCGGTCAGTAAACCTGATTTGAAAATTGGAATAATTTTTGCTTTCTTCCATATTTTAGGGAATATTCCCTCTGTCAGACTCCAATTGAACAGTTTTGTCAGAATAGGTGCAATCACACTAACTGAATCTTTAAGAAACCTATTCTCAATTCCATCTAAACCAAATGATTTATATGGATTTCATTTCTTAATTTCATCTTTTACTTGTTTACAAGAGACACACCGAAATCTAAATTTCGTGATATTTAAAAATAAAGAACCATTATTAAAGTGAGCCTCTCTTCTCACTGGGGTGTGAACTGAAATATTTGGGAGAGCTGCAAAATACTCATTTAGTATATTCACTGACTTAACTGGCATCTGACAGAGACCATTCTTAATCATTTGAATTTTAGGTCTCTGCAAAACAGGGGCCTCAAAAGATTTTAATAAGGACCAATACTGTTTAGAATCAGAGGTTTCATTTATCTTAATTTTATAATAGACTTGTTTAGCCTTTCTAATTTTTAATCTTAAAAAATCTCTAACTGATTTATAATTTGCCCAGTCCAAAGGATCCAAAGTTCTATTTGCTTTCTTCCAAAGTCTAGATTTAATTCTAATCTGCTTTTTTAATTTCTCTGAAATCCATGGAACATGGTTTTTCCTTTGCACTTTGTACTCAAAAGGAGCTAGTTTGTTACAAACTTCTCTAAACCAATTTGTGAATTCTTGAATTGCCAGGTCCAAAGAGAGCATTAGGAATAATCTATCCCATTTTACCTCCTTTAGTTTGGCTATGAAAAGGTCTTTATAATAACCCTTAAAATATCTCTTTTTTATTTTTAGGGCTCTTTCATTTAAGCAATAAGGCCCAACAGGGTGTGTGTCGTGCTGGGATAACATTACGCCTCAGGTGGTTGGGCATGAGGCCGCAGGCTGAGTGCGTCCCACGACTGAGGTGTGACGTTATCCCAAACGACACACACCCTGGAGGGCATTATTGCTATTATACAATGGCTCATTGTTATACAGAATAAAAAAAATAATTTTAAAGATGTTTTTGTGTGGAAAAATATTTTGGTTTTTTAAGAGAAGATGAAACAATCAATCAAATGCTCCTTAAAATGCTCATCTGCAGGTTCACAGTGAGGCTGAGACTAGACCCGTGATGTTGTACTGGGATAACATCACGGGTCCAGCCCAAGACTGACCAATCAGAGTCTAGGATTTTTTTCTTGCCATTGTATAATTGGTGTTGAATATCTCCCCTATCCAAATTAAATTTGCTTCTTAGAGAACAATAATCTCCCAGTATGGGTTAACTCACTAAAATTAACTGATGGTTATCCTTAGTTGTAACAAAAATCAAATCCAGTATATTCCCAGGACTTTGTGGATGTGTCTTCCTAGTAGACTGAGTGACTAACTGAGCTACTGCCAAAGATTTAAAACTGGACTCTAAAGTGGTACCCCTACTTTTGCCCCAAGGGACATTGCAGTCTCCTGTTAGAATTAATTCTTTTCCCATGGTCTTTTCCTGTATCATCAAAGCCAACTGCTCATAATCACTTATTTTTGTTTTGGGTGGTGCATAAATTACCCCAACTATCAAATCAAATTCCATAATCTCACCCAATAAGCAATCGATTAAACCAATTACCCCAGAATAAGTTTCTATAGATTGTCTCAAGTCCCATCCCACATAAAAGAGAACCCGCCCCACCACGTTTACCCTTTCTATCCAGCCTGAAACTTGAAAAATCTTCCATTTCTAACTCCTCATTTCCAATCTGCTGGGTTGACCAAGTTTCAGTGAGAGAAACTAAATTTGGGGATTCAGATGATACCCAAGTCCTCAGTAAATCAATTTTGGTTTTTACACTTCTAGCATTATCACAAATCAATCTTATCTTATTTAAGGACTCGGGACCGGGATTTCTTTCTATGTCTCCTCCCAAAGTCAATATAATAATCAAGCAATTTAAATTTGCCAAGGGGGGACATGCCGAAAGGAAAACATCACCCCAACCCCTCAAACTAAAGTGTATTTTTCCAAATGCATTCCTTCTATTGCATGCCAACTGGGTGAAATAATCTCCAATTTTAATATTTCCCACTTTCATGGTTCTTATTTGTAATGCTATCACAGCAGGATTTTGTGTTAAGTCTGAACCAGTCCATTTTACATAAAATGCAAGTGTAATACAAACATAGAATCCCAGCCTTTGTAAAATCTTCATATTTAGGTTAATTTGGACAAAATGTCCCTCACAACATTAAAACAGCTTTATCCTGTACAATAAGATAATTTCTAACAACCAATTGCATAATAACTACAAATTAGTACAATCAGTTTTAGGTTTAAAACCGTACCTCTAATGATTAATGACTCATTTATGTTAATCCAGGGCAAAATTAAAACAACTCATCCTGAGCAGTAAAATAGATTATAACTTTATGTTATACTACAAATTTTAAGGGTAAACGAAAATCCAAATGTGAACAAACTGATTATGTAGTAACTACCAATCAGTATGTTCAGTTTTAGATATTAGACCGTACCCCTAAATTGGATAATTCATTATTACTGTCTAGGACTAAATGCCCTTTACAGGCTACAGTTCTATAAACAATAACCCCAGCTTTACCCCGAACCTTCACTAATCATAAAAATTCAACTCCTATATACTATAAAACTAAAACACAAAAGAGAAAATGAGTTTTATTACAAATCACCCATGTTTTTAAGTGCATACCAAAGTTTTTCTCTTCTGTTCTACATCCGGATCTCACTTTTAATAGATATTTGCTCCTCTTTCAAATCAATAGGCCCTATGCACTAAAAAACAAAAAACGTGCACATGGTGAGTCAGCGAGTGCATAGCTCCACACCCATGGGAGTTCTGCATATGGGCTGTATTCATCTACGCTGGCCTCTGCGCAACTCCCTTATGTGGCCCCACTCCCCGGGCACATAGGATCCCTAGGGGTGGGCGGGTGCGAAGCAGTGGACCCTGGCATGTGGCCAATCTGTTGGCCACCTAGGTCACTGCATTTGATCACTTGTGCCCGTGGGTGCCATGTTTGCAGCTAGTGCACAGTGCACCAACTGCTCTGGAGGGGGGCCTGTTCCCTGTTTTCCACCCCCTGCCCACAGAGGTGTGCCCCAACATCAGGGGCATCCATATGGGGGGGCCATGGATCCCCACTGTCACTGCCATGCCCAGCAGCTGCATCTTGTGTGGCATGTACTGGGGCTATGGCTGTCCAGAGTTGGTGTAGCCACTGAACCCCATGCATGGTACTCCACACTGTTGTGCATCATGCAGAGTGCTGGCATGCCCCCCCAAACTGCCCACAGCCTGCCCACATACAGAGCTCCACGATCAAATGCATAGGGGGTATATGTATGTAGAGAATGCTGCAGAGGGGGCACAGTGGGTGCTGCAGATGCAGAGTGGGCTACACACTGGAGATACGTGGTGCATACCCACTCTGCACATTTGTGCATAGAGGCCATGCATATGCTTAAAAGGCATTTTAGCCAATAAATAAATCCATGATGTACCTGTATAATTTCCTGGTACATGTGATAAAACACATTATTTTAATTTCATGTAGTGTAAGGTTAAAAAAATAATTTACTTGAAAGGCTGATCACATAGAAAGGGACATTAGATCT
Organism: Neoceratodus forsteri; assembly: GCA_016271365.2. NCBI lineage: Eukaryota > Metazoa > Chordata > Ceratodontiformes > Ceratodontidae > Neoceratodus > Neoceratodus forsteri. The sequence continues at coordinate 1,100,183,907 of CM057455.1, read as the reverse complement.
GCATGACACAGTATGAAGTGTAAATACTTATACAGTCTTGTACTACCCCTTTGTAAACATCACATAAATGTATTTTTTAGGTATTTAAATCGTAAGAATCATGCAGCATTACAAACTAGAAAGGGTGTGCTATATGGCCCCCCACCTACCCAAGATTATGACTATATGGAGGACTGTTGACTGAAGACATGTGGGGCTAAAGCTTGAGTCCCACCACCTGTGAAGAATATCCTTTTGTTACAAGCTGGGGTAGGAATAAATCAGGAATGTTCATAAATGCATGTAGATGTGTGAAAGTCTGCTCTCCTCTCTATTACCCTATCTTCAGTTACCTTTATCACAGACTGGACACAGCTGTCTTCAGTTGAGATCATCACTGAGCGGCAGCTGGTCGACTCCAACCCCCCCCAACAGCGTGTGATGAGCACCGGGACCAAGAATGGTTTCTTCCTCTTTGTTGATTGAAAGGGTGGCTGTGACTCTGAAACTGACGTTTGTTTCTACAAACTGTGCCACGTACTTGTGTGCATGTTGACAGGTACCCTATTTGATGTCAAGGCGGGGGGGTGAGGGAGAGTACTATAACAGGAGATTCAAGAGGTTGCTGCTGGCCAAAGTGAAGAGCACACATACAAAGATGATTGAGTCCATCCCCCTGCCCACATAGTACTCTCAAACTGACGCAACCTAGATAGCCAGTGAATAACTTTTTTTGGGTGACCAGCTGTAACGTGGCTATAAACTTTGCTTTTGTAGCTGCACTCCCTGTGCTGCATACTTGTCTGCATGTCGTCAGCCAACCTATGGTATGAGAGGGCTGGGGGGGGTTCAATAACAGGAGACCTGGGAGGCAGCAGCTGGCCAAAGTGAAGAGCAAACATATGCAGCTCATTGATTACCCCCCCACTCAAGTCTATGTGGTACTCTCAATCTAAGTGCACCGGGACAGATTGTGATATATTTCTTTTTGGCTGATCAGCTGGAAGAAAAAATTACTCACCTTAGTAATGTTGTTTCTTCTAATGGAGTCTTGCTATATTATGACAGTAGCAGTTTGATCCAGCTCTAGAACTGCTCCGGAGGTGAAATGGTTAAAACCATTCCAAAATAGAATTTTGGCCACGAGCTCTAAGAAGCAGCTCTATCTGTGTTATTTCAAACCTGAACTGTCAGATCCTTACGAGCCAAAACTCACTAAGGTCTGTGTGGAAGCTGTAACCTACACTAGCCAAATGGCTACCTAAATAATAACAACCATTGCTGGTCCCAACACCCAAGACTCAAGTCAGGGACCAAAATACTAACACAATTCTAATAATATGAGAATAAAACATAAGTATAACAGAACACACACACACACACACACACACACACACACACACACACACACACACCCAAAACCCCAAAGGGACAAAAATGTAACAGGGCATAAAAGGTGTCACACAAGTTGCCCGCACGCCACCAAGTAGAGGTTCTGAGAGGGGCAGGCTGGGGGGGTGGTCATAATATAGCAAGACTCCATTAGAAGAAACAACATTACTAAGGTGAGTAATTTTTTCTTCAAACAACATGAAGTCTTGCTATATTATGACAGTAGCAGAATACACAACAGTACCTCCATGGAGGAGGGCAGAACCTACTTAGGAATAGGCTCTGAAGAACAGCTGTGCCAAACCGGCATCTCTCCTGGCCTGGACATCCAGGGAGTAATGCTTGGTAAAGTGTGTACCGCTTTCCAAGTAGCAGCCTGGCAAATCTCTAATATAGGATGTCTCTGGCAGCAGCTAGAGCGCAGCTGTACCCTGGTAAAATGAGCTCTCAAACCGGAGGCAGCTACCCAGTTTCTGATAGCAAAATTGGATACAAGAGACAATCCACCTGGCAATTGATCTCTTTAGTGGCAGGTTTGCCTTTCCCAACTTCACCATAGGTAAGGAAAAGTTGGAGGATTCAAACCCAGGACCTTTAAATGCCTATATAGTAACTAAGAGCTCTCTTAACAACCAGGCTGTGCAACCTCCTCTCACCAGATGAGGAGTGATCAGTGAAAAATACTGGAAGGAGATAGATTGATTAAGATGGAAATCTGAAACCACCTTAGGCAAAACTTCCTATTAGTCCTAAGGACTACCTTATCCTGTGGAAAGAAATAAAGTCAGTTTCACTGACAAGGCTTACCAACTCACTTATCGTCTGGCAGAAGTGATAGCCACTAAAAAAGTTTTCAAGTTAGGTACTAAGCTCTGCAGAAGACAGAGGTTCAAAGGGGTTGCATTAACTGGGCAATGCAAGCATTCAGGTCCCAAGCAGGGCCAGTTCCCAAAAGGGTGGATTAGTATGGAGTAATCCCTTAAAAACTTGGAAACACAGGATGAGAGGAAGAGGGATGACTTTCCTGCTGACACAAAAGCAGATACAGCTGCCAAATGAACTCTCAGGGTAGCTGGTCTGAGACCAAGGAATTAAGATGTACCATGTAATCTAACACAGTGGGCAAATCAGCAGATTCTGGGAAATATTTTCCCCGCACCAGATGGAAAACCTTTTCCATTTAGAACTATAAGTAGCCTAGTGGAAGGCTTTCTAAAGTCTTTAGGATCTCAAGAACACCCTGAGAGAGGTGTAAATCAGCAAACTCTAACTCCTCAAGAGCCAGGCCTTGAGGTTGAGGGATTGAGGTCGGATACCAAACCCTTCCCTGGGCACAAGTCAACAGATTGTGATTCCTGGGAGGCACAGGGAAGATGGATTGTCAGTGACAGAAGGAGTGGGTACCAGGGCTGCCTGGCCCAATCCGGGGCAATCAGAATCATCCTGCAAGGCTGAGATCTGATTTTGACTAATACTTTGAATAGGAGAGGGAAGGGAGGGAAAGCACAGAGAAACTTTCCCTCCCAATCCAGAAGAAGGGCATCCAGGGGAACTGAGCCCAGCACTGGAGGCCTGCAACAGAACATAGGAAGTTTGTGATTGTCTGGGGCTGCAAAAAGATCTATCTGAGGGGTGCCCCATCTGGCAAAGACTATCCCAGCACTTGAGGATCCAGGGACCATTCGTGATGGCCCTGGGAAATCCTGCTGAGAGCATCCGCTAGACATTGTCCTTCCCTGGAAGATGAACTGCTATGAGGGAAGTGTTCAGGGAATAGGCCAGAGACCACAGCTTCATTGCCTCGGTGCACAAGGCCGAAGACCGAGTGCCCCCCTGTTTGTTGATGTACCACATTGTTGTGGTGTTGTCTGTTCTGACTTGTATCACCTTGTCGTGGAAGGATGCAGAAAATGCTGGAAAAGCTAAAAAGACAGCTCTGAGTTCCAGCAAATTGATGTGGAGCAGAGATTCCTGGGGGGACCACACTCCTTGAGTGGAAAGGTTGCCCATGTGGGCTCCCCAACCCAGAAGGGAAGCATCTGTAGTGAGAGTCAAGTCGTGAGTAGGGGAAATGAAGGGGACACCCAATCTTAAATTGCTCTGATCCTGCCACCACTGGAGGGCTAGGATCAAGGTTCGAGTCACTGGAACCAACTTGGAAAGGGGGTCTCTTCTCTGAGACCAATAGGTTCTCAAGTGAAACTGAATGTCTCTCATCTGAAATCTTGCTCCCTGCACAGCAGCTGTGGATGCAGCCATGTGCCCCAGGAACTGCAGAAAGTGTCTTGCTGGTCGAGACCTGCAGAGTGAAGAGAAGGCCAGAGCCACTAAATTCCTTACGCTTTCTAAGGAAGAAAGGCTCGCTAGCTTTGTGTCAATTCTGCCCCTATAAAGGTGAATACCTGGACTGGTTCCAGAACCGACTTTGGTAGATTTAGCAGAAAGCCCAGGGAGGTGAGAAGCTGCTGGGTGACCTGCAGGTGAGATTTTACCTGTTCTGGGGACTGACCTACAATGAGCCAGTCATCTAGATAGGAGAAACAATCCTTTGCCTCCTTAAGTGAGCCACTGCCACTGCTAGACACTTTGTGAATACCCTTGGGGCAGAGGTAAGGCCGAAGGGCATTGTTCTGAACTGGTAATGACCTGAGGGCAGTTCGAATCTGAGGTACTTTCGATGGGAGCTTCTGATTAGGACATGGAAATAGGCATCCTTGAGGTCCAGGGAGGCTAGCCAGTCGCCTGGCCTTAGGGAGGGTAAAATCATTGCCAGAGTTACCATTTTGAACTTTGGTTTCAAAAGATGCTTGTTCAGATGTCTGAGATCTAATATGGGCCGCCATTCTCCTGTCTTTTTTGGGGTAAGAAAGTATCTGGAATACAGACCCCTGCCCTGGTGCAGGGGAGGAGCCCTTTCTACTGCTCTGAGAGCTAACAGGGATGAGACCTCTGCTTCCAGAGCAAGGGTCTCTGAAACACTTGCAGGTAGAAAAGTCTGCTTCTCAACTTGGGAAACTTTTTGAAGCTGAGAACAAGACCCTGACACTACTTCCAGAACCCACTTGTCAGAGGTAAAGAAGCCCAATCCTGACTGAAGTAAGCCAACCTGCCCCTACCGGTACAGGAGATCGGCCTTGGGCACCCCATCAGGGTGCCTGCTTAGCAGGAGCTTTAGGCTGGGGAGTGGGAGCAGGTCTGCCCACCCCTCGCCTGCCTCTGCCTCTGAAGAAGCCCCTCTGAGCATAGGCAGAGGCAGAGGAGGCCTGAGTCTGATAAAAAGGCCTGTGAAAAGGCCTACCCCTACCCCTGGGGGTATGCCTATGAGGAGTGGCTTGCCGCTCCTTAGCCTGGGCACTCTTGTAAGTAGTCCTATATTCATCCATATTTTTCATGTAGTTCTCTGTCTGCTCCCCAAACAGAGAATTTCCCACCACAGGAAAATCCATAGCCTTAGTCTGGGTATCCTGTGACAGACTAGTACACCTGAGCCAGGCCAACCTACGAAAAGCTACAGATGTGGCCATGACCCTAGAGGAAACATCATTAACATCCACAGCAGCATGAAACTGAACCTTAGAAGCCTCAATGCCATCAGCAGCCACCTGTTCTAGTTCACTAGCCAGCTGGCCATGGGCTTGCTTGGCTAATTGCATAACAGTATCCCATCTAGATTTCTGATACCTAGCTACATAAGCCATATAATTTGTTCCTGAGTCCCAGAGAGGCTGCCATATACTGTTTTTGCCATGGCATCAATCTTCCTGGAATCCTTGTCAGGAGGATGTGAAGCCAGGGAATATTACTTCATCACAGGCTGCAGCCTGAACTACTCCAACATGACTGCATTGCTGAGAAAGAAATTCTGTATCAGGACCTGACAACGTGTACCTTCTGTCCATCTTTTTATCTACAGGAGGCACAGAATTAGGAGCTTTTAACATTTTTATTGTTTGCTTCCTAAAAGACTTATGTAAAGGAATAGACAATCTCCTAGACTCTGGAATTATCCATCATTTCTACAAAATCAGGCTCCTCTTGCTCATCCACAGCTTCCTCTAAGGGAAGCTGAAGGGTTTCAGCAACTTTTTTGTAAAACATAAAATGAGATGGGGACTCAGACAGCATAGGGGGAGATTCTAAGGTCTGTCTGGAGAGATGTCCGTTCAATGGCACACCAGACCTTCCCAGCCACATTCATACTGTTCATAATCATCCTCCCCCTCCTCTGGTTCATAAAATTCCTCAATATCATAGTCCTGAACCACTGGGACTGGACGAACCGACCTTTTTCCAGATAGTGGCGGTTCGGACGGACCCTGAGACAGTGACTGGACAATTTGTATGGCTTTTGCTATCTCTGCAGCAGTTGGAGAAGGGGTTTTGGACTCCAGATCTGCTGATTTTCTTGTTTTCTTTACTGGAAGTGGTTCCTCAGAACCAGCTTTTCTTTGGCCCGAGGAAGTCTCGCCCTAGTCAGAGGGCACTCCCTCCGGTTCAGTTGGCACCGAACCGGGCTGGCCATCCGGGTCAGCGGACTTTTTGGCCTCTTGTTCCCTGAGCCTGCCCAATCTTTTTTCCAGGGTGGCTGCAGGGAAATTCTTGCATATCTGGCAGTCTGACTGGAGGTGGTAAAACCCCAGACAATAAACACATGTGGTGTGTGGGTCAGCCTTGGCAAAGACTTCCCCACAAACATCACAGTGTTGAAACCCAGTGGGCCCAGTTTTTCTTTTGGGTTTCTCAGACATGATGCCAGCCTAACCAGAAAACTTGCCCTTTTAACGGCAGTGCCAGGCAAGACACTCTTATCGGTTCCTAACCGTGTCACGGGTATTGGAAAAAAACGTAATAAATCTGTTTTTTTTAGAACCGATAAGAACCGGGAACCACTCTAAAATGTTAATTTTAGTTTAAATGAGTTTTAAACCCAGCTGATCGGTTCAAAACGAACCGATAACTTACAAGTTCCACACAGACAAAAACCTTTAATTTACTTACAGTTACCACAGATAGAGGCTTGAACCGAACGGTTTTCGGTTAAAATAAAACTATTCTCGTTGAATCCAACCAAGAAAACACTTTTAAACCGAAATGAACCGAGCAGTAGGAGAAATCTCAGGAGCGACTGTTCACCGAGGCGGAGTAACGAATCTGACAGTTCAGGTTTGAAATAACACAGATAGAGCTGCTTCTTAGAGCTCATGGCCAAAATTCTATTTTGGAATGGTTTTAACCATTTCACCTCCGGAGCAGTTCTAGAGCTGAATCAAACTTCTACTGTCATAATATAGCAAGACTTCATGTTGTTTGAACATGGCTCTAAACTCAGGGTTTGTAGCTGCATTCAGTGAGATGTCTACTTGTGTGTAGGTTGACATATACTGGGTGTGCTTTGAGGGCATAGCATTAAGGCAAATGCATTAATCATCAGACTGAGTGAATAGTATGGGAAACACAGCACTACAGCTTGGAGAAAAGCATGTAAGCATTTGCCCCTGGTAGCTATCAACCACACATCTGTATTCCAAAGAGCAACTTTGCTTGCTGAGTAGCTGTTATTGCAGCCTTAACACTTTGTGTACTGGTACTGCTGTGCACAATGAAATGACACATCAGAGTAGTCTACTTTGACTGTGATAGGATCACACAAATTTCTTCATAAACAAGCATTTGCCAATGCTGAATGTTTGCTTGCTGGCATTGGCATTGGTAGTGTAGGAGTTACAGAGCTGCATAATAGGAATGGCAGTGAAGTATTGAACTAAAGCCAACCCCACCACCACCCTGCAGAGACTGACAGGCATTGGGGTGTGCCTTTGGGTCATCAGGTGTAATGGCCATGCCATTTCATCTCACGCTACCCTGCAGACACCGACAAGTGTCACGGTGTGCCTTGGGGTCTTTGGCCCTTATGTGCACCCCATTCCATCAGGAAATACGGTGAGATGGGTGTGGTATAGGAGAATGGGGTGAACTTTGGGGCCGAAGAGTCCAAGGCACACCTTGATGCCTCTCACTGGCTGCAAGGTGTGGAATGGTATGAGCATTACAGGTGAGAATTCCAAGTCACAACCCTGATGCCTGTCATTCTCTACAGGGTGGGGCGTTATGGTCGGAAACCCTAACGCCTCAGTCATTCATTGGTATTTTCACTCCAAATTTTCAACATGTTTTTTGTGTGACTCCCACCTCATGAACAGTGGCAATATCAGTTTGTTAGCCAAAAGCTGCTTTTGCACAGTGACTACGGCATTTAGCACCACAGGTGCAAAAACACATTCCGAACAGGATGTGCAAAATGACAGCTGCGTACTGTTCATGGAGAGATGTAAAAAATGGCAATGTTGAAAATCTGCAGTGAAAATATTAAAAAAACTGGTGAAGTCACGAGCGTGCATAGAAACTGTGCAACGCACACCCGTAATGTAATTAGTTTGGGGATTTTTTAGAGCAGATTGTCAACACAGGCATTTTGGGACCTCCGGTCATGAACAGTGTCACTGTGATTTTCTTTATCTGTCCCGAATAATGATTTCCCACAGCGACCACGCATTTCTGCACTGAAAGTGTGAAAACACATTTCGGCCATTTTGTGAAAAATGACAGCTGTACTGTTCTCAAGGAAGTGTGGAAAAATGCCACTGGTGAAAATCTGGACTGAAAATATTACAAATGCATGAACTTACAAGGGTGCATGGAAACTGAGCAATGCTCACTCGTAACACAGTCATTTAAAGGACTTTTGTCACCAGATTTTCAACATAGCCATTTTAAGACCTCCGCTCATGAACAGTGTCTCTGTGATTTTCTTAATCTGTCCCAAACATTGCTTTTGCACACCAACTGCACCATTGTGCGCTACATGTGCAGAAACACATTTTGGACGAGATGTGAAAAATGGCAGCTCTACTGCTCATAAGGAAGTGTAATAAAATAGCAATGTTGAAAATCTGGCGTGCAAATATTAAAAATTCACAAACTTGCGCGCGTGCGTAGGAACTGTGCAACGTGAACTCCTAAAACGGTCATTTTGGGGAATTTTTCACCAAATTTTCAACGTAGCCATTTTAAGACCTCTGCTCATGAACAGTGTCACTGTGATTTTCTTAATCTGTCCCAAACATTGATCGCCCACACCGACTGCGCCATTGTGCGCTACATGCAGGGAAACACATTTTGGGTGACATGTGAAAAATGACAGCTGTACTGCTCATAAGGAGGTATGGTAAAATGGCAAAGTTGAAAATCTGGAGTGCAAATATTAAAAATTCGCAAACTTATGAGCGTGCATAGGAACTGCACAACACATGCTCATAAAACAGTCATTTTTAGGAATTTTTTCACCAAATTTTCAACATAGCCATTTTAAGACTGCTGCTCATGAACAGTGTCAATGTGATTTTCTTAATGTGTCTCATACATTGATTTCGCACACCGACTGAGCCATCGTGTGCTACATGTGCGGAAACAAATTTTGGGCGAGATGTGAAAAATGACAGCTGTACTGCTCATAAGGAGGTGTGGTAAAATGGCAATGTTGAACATCCGAGTGCAAATATTAAAAATTCACGAACTTACGAGTGTGCATAGGAGCTGTGCAACGAGTAGTAAAACAGTCATTTTAGAATTTTTCACCAAATTTGCAACATATGCTTTTGAGAGCCCACCTTATGAACACTTGCTGTTGTTTCATTAGTGGTCGAGGTGATTTCGCACAGTGACTCTTGAAATCACCCTTAAAACCAGTCACCCTTCGAGACAGTTCAAGAATTCATGAAAGGGGTCCCAAAAAAACCATGTTGAAAATTTGGTGCCAAAATTCCAAAAAACACCTGAGATATGCATTAAAGTTGAAAAAACCATATTTATTGCATTATACAGCTTACCGACATTTCCTCAGTTCACGGTCGGCTTTGAAGAGTGCAGACATGTTCCTGGTCCACCGAAGATTGTCACACCAAGCTCCGGAGGTAAGTATGGGGTGAGGGGTGTGAGGAGGCAGGATGCGCAGTGGGTGGGTGCGGGTGGGCAAGGAGACCACAGAGGGAGCTTTTTGTTTACAGGTTTTTGTTTTTTGTTTTAGGAAGATGGCGGGACATTTGCCACGCTGGGGCAGGCTCCCAGTGTGGCAGCTGGAAGACTGTTTGGGGGCCTGGAGCTGACGGGTTGGGCACCCCATCAGCTCCTCTGGGACTTGTGCCACACTGGGGTGGACTCCCAACATGGCAGCTGGAAGGCTGTTTGGGGGGGGGGCTGAAGCCGGCGGGGCATTGGGCACCCCCACCGGCCATACCATTTTTTTGCCACACTGGGGTGGGCTCCCAGCATGGCACATAGAAAGCTTTTTTGGGGGGGCATGGAGCCGACGGGGAACTAGGCACCCCCATTGGCCATACAGTATGTGCATGGGGTGTGGAGCACATACTGCAGCAGCGCTCATTCTGATTAACTACTTGATTTGTAATATAGTTAATTGTCTTCCATACTATCTACTTCTTCAAGTATTAAAATAAGGTAAAAGAACATTGGTAAAATCAACTATGTCCAATAATATTGATGTGTGCTCACCATGAAGTACAATGAAGCATGGAATGTAACACATATACATGATGCCATGTCTGTGTATTTTTTTTTAGTTTTTTTACAATAATATAGCACCTTTCAATTAATTCAATTCAATTTAATTACTCTCACCAATGTTAATTTATATTGGAAAATATTGGTTGTCAAATTTAAAAAGAGTACCATTTTAGAGAAACAGCACACTACTCCCACAAAAATATTTCTTAAAAATTCTATCCAATAAATTATGGTGACAGTCAGTGTAGCTTTTAATGTAGCAACTCCATAAGGTAAATAAAATTAAAGTGTGGGTTTGAATAGAATTTACTTCCTTTGCTACTGTCGGTGACCTGTATTTTGGATATACAGTATATGCCTAGGGGATCTTTTAAAATGCCTCAGTCTGCTAACTTAGGGCATTTTCTTTTTTTTTTTTAATAAGTTACTTTATTGAGTTTTCAACAGGAAAACACACAACAAAACAAAAACAGTACAATAATAATAATGTACTTAAATATGCACTCAGCTTAAAAACTTAGCGTCCTCTCCCCACCAACATTCAGGGGAGGAGTCTTTGTTTAGTAGGTTGGTTGTAACGGGTAATGGTATTTATTGCACACCTTAGGCCCTAGGGCCTTATCAATCTGATGTGGTGGGATTGGGGACTGAACCCACAGGGTCTTGAAAGTATCTGGGATTTCAGGTTTGTGGATTCAACAGCAGAACACCTAGCATGCCCCAATGGTTATGGTACAGACTCAGTTTGTTTGTCATGGAACAACCCATTATTTCCATTCTAAGAGCCTCTAGAATTGTGTCATGCCATTCCTGAAATGAGGGTAGCGTCTCATCCACCCAGTGCCTTAGGATGAGCTTTTTAATTATGAGTGCACATACAGCAATATGGAATTTCCTCTGACCAAAGACAGTCTCCATGTTTAGGCCAATCAGACAAATTTGTGGTGTAAATGCAAGTTCTAGGCCCAACAAAGGAGCTAGTCTGTTTTTTGATTTCTGTCCAGGGAGGTTGTGCTTTTGGAAGTCCCACAGCATATGCTTAAGTGTGCCCCGTGTAATTTGCATCTGGTACAGGTGTCTGAATCTATTTTCCCAATTTTGTGCAACTTCACAGGGGTATAATGCATGTTATGATTAATTTTGTATTGCATTAATTTGAGGCCATCGAATATGAAGAGTTTGTCATTGCTCGAGCCCCATGCAGCCACGATCTTGGGGTCTGTTAATTCCAGCAACTCTGTTTGCCAATATGTACAGGAGGCACTGTCCTCTAGGGTAAGGAGCACTAGTCGTTTCTTATATAAAAAGGAACTGGCATGACGCTGGTTGACCAACAAAACTAGCTCTTCCCATTTTGAAAACTGCTCAAACCCCCAATGTTTGGGGCCCGGTGCACATGCTAAGGAGTGCTGTAGCTGTAGGAAAGGAAAGATCAGTACCTGAAGTGGAGTAACTGCTTGCTGCAATTCTTAAGTTTTGAGTGTGCCCCCTACCACATAGTTGCTCAGTGTGCCCAGGAGATTCGCTGGGATTATTTTTTGTTGTGTTTGAAGGTTAGGGTTCCTTTTCAAGGGTTCAGTTGGGTCCAAGATAGGCATGGTCCCCAGTATCCTGTGCAATTGTTTGCTCATCTGCACAGATAAGCCTATTGGAAAGGATTTCAAGATATTTGGTGTCTTTTTATAGGGAATGCACAGTAATGTGCTGAGTGTGATATTAGTTTTAGCACACAGGTCTATCGCCATGGTTTTCCACTGGGGTAGATATCTATCTGGGGCCTCCTCATCAACTTTATTTCTCCACCACATGAATTGACTGGCTCTTGTAGTTAAGTAGTAGAGCCAAAAATCTGGTAATTTTAGCCCGCCTTGATCTTTTGAGCATGTGCGCTTGATATATAAGATTGGTGTGGTGTTTTGCCACACCATAAGAATGTAGAGAAAGTTGCCTTTAGCTGGGTGAACCAGGTTTGTGGTAGTAGGCAGGATAACATTGAAATAGGATATAACAGTCTGGGGAGAATGTTCATTTTGATTATGTTACTTCTAGCCCACAGGGTAAGGTGGAGAACTTGCCAGCAATGCAGATCCTGCTTGACTTTAGTTAACAGGGTACCAAAGTTGTGTTTATGCATCCAGCAAGAGCTCTGTGCAATGGCAATTCCCAGATCCTTAACTGATGTAGGATTTCAAGAGCCACCCCATTGTAGCACCAGGTCTTTCCTAATATGGCAGTAGAGGGGCAGTATACTGGTTTTAGACAGGCTAAGCTTGTAGTCAGACAGTCAAATACCAGTTCCCCCAGTGACGGCACAACACCAATTGGCAGTGTTGTGCCATCACTGTGCTGATGGTCGGCAAATTTCGTGTCACTGCAGCATGCTGGAACCTGTTCTGGTCACCTAATATGCTCCGTGTGAAGGGTTCTAAGTATAGGTTAAAGAGGAAGGGGGACAGTGGGCAACCCTGTCTGGTTCCTGTTTATAGCTTGAAGAGTGTTGAGAGGGAGCCATTACACCATACTCTGGCTGTAGGGTGTAAAGACAGCATTTTGACCCGGGTTATAAAAGGGAAGGGGGAGCCGAAACTAGCTAGAGTCTCAAATAGGGAGGGCCAATAGACTCTGTCAAAGGCTTTCTCCACATCTAACATGAGCAGTACAGCTGGATCTTGTGATTCCCAAAATGCAGAGAGGAGGTGTGCAAGCTATCTGAGGTTGTCTGCAACCAGTCTGCCCTACATAAAGCCTACTTGTTGGGGGCCTATGAGACTCTGCCACACCTTGTTGACTCTAGCAACTATGAATTTGGCCAATATTTTGGAGTTCACATTTAGCAAGGATATTAGCTTATAGCTGCTCAGCAGTGTGGGATCTTTATCTGGTTTGGGTATTAGTGTTATTAATGCTTTCTGTAAATTTTGGAGGAGGGTATTGTCTTGTTTAACTTCCTGAAACAAATTAGTGAGGGGTTCGGAGAGTTCCATGCAGAACGTTTCATAAAAGTTTGGGGAAAAACCATCAGGCCCTGGTGCTTTCTCCAGGGTTAGGGAATGCAACGGCCTGTTGGGCCTCATATGTTGCAATATCTGCATCCAGCATCTTTTTCTGATCAGGTGTAACCTTGGGTAAGTTTGCCATTCTCAGGAAGTGCTGGATCTCAGACTGTGGGACAGCAGGTCCTGCTGTCTAAAAGTCAGAGAGAAAATCCAGGAAAGTATACGTAATATCTCTTTGGTTTGATCAGTGGTTAGTACTTAATCCTGTTATACAATCAGCAAATGCTCACCTACAGCATAAACTTATTCAAGCTGCTTTTTGTACTTTCTTGGGAAGTGAAACCTTCAAATTTTATGCTGTCTGTGTGCACTGGACCGGCCAGAGGATTTGTCATATCAAGAGCTAAAGGCTAAATTAAATGCACAATACAGTTTAATAACTTTTCCAAGGGCTGAACATTATAAATTCTACATTTACCAGCAGAAACCAGGTCAGTCATTACAATCTTATTTGGCTGAGATCAAACGCTTAGCTCTCACATGTGAATGGAGCAGGGAGTATCTTGAAGCTAATTTAGCTGGTAAGTTTGTTAGGGGGGTTGAATAACGAACATCGTATTATGCAATTACTTTCTGTAAGTGTCAAGAAGTCTGCTGATGAACTTTTACAGATGGCACTAATGTATAAGGCTGCAGAAAATGTAGCACATGCTAAGAGGAACACTAAAAATGAGGTACAAGTAACTGCAGTAAACCCCAAATTGAAACAGCACAAACCTACGGCTAAACCACTGTTTACAAAGAAAAATTCAACCACTCCACCCAAACTGCATGGCCAGTACAAATGTGCATCATGTGGGTCATCTCAGCACAGCAGAGACCAGTGCAAATTCAGAGAAGTTCAGTATCATGCATGTAAACATCAGGGGCATATGATTAAGGTTTGCAGAAGCAGGAGAACTGCAGTGGTCAGTTCAGCGAGCACAGACAGTGCAGTGGTTCCTATTGCACCACAAATGCAAACTAAAGATGTTCCTCCTTTCTATGTGTTACTTTAATTGCCACAACTGAGGTATCAGTTGCATTAAATTGGTAGACTCTGCTTCCCCAGTTACTTTTATAAACCATCAGACATGGTCTGATCTGCATAAATCACCATTGGCTCCTTGTAATAAGTTGCTGCATGCATTTGAAGAGCAATCAATTCAGCCACTGGCCTCGTTTACCACTTTGGTACACAGGACTGATTCTCCTGGTATATCTTTAACTTTTCTGGTTTCAAAAAAGGGTGTCAACATTTTGGGCAGAGACGCTCAGGTTCTTCTAAACATTCATACTGATCCAGCAGATTTTGGCCTATTTGCTGCTGTCCAGGTACCACAAAGCATTAATCCATCTAAGCTTGGGGAGATTTTAGACATGTATCCAGAGCTGTGGAAAGGTCTGGGATGTTGCACAACAGCTAAAGCCAAGCTAGTTACAAAGCCTAATCCAATCCCTAAGTTTTGTAAACCACAGAAACTTCCTTTTGCCTTAAAACCGGTGGTTGGGGCAGAACTGGACAGACTAGAAAAAGCATGTGTGCTGGAAAAGGTTTCTAGTTCAGATTGAGCTACTCCAATTGTGGTGGTATCTAAACCAGGTGATAAGGTTTGAATATGTGGAGATTTTAAGGTGACATTTAATCCAGTACTTAGCACAGACATATTTCCTTTACCCTTACCAGAGGAACATTTTCATAGACTGAATGGTGGTGTGGGGTTCTCTAAACTGAACTTTGCTGATGCATACCTTCAAGTGGAGCTGGATACAGACTGTCAGAAACTGATAGTGATTAATACACATCAAGGACTGTACAAGTACAAACAGTTATATTTTTGCCTTAGTTCTGCACCTGCTATTTTTCAAAAGGTGATTGAGCAAATGGTGGGTGATATATCAGGTGTTGCCTGTTATTTGGATGACATTATTTTCATGGAAAAGATGGAAGCAGAACATTTACTTAACTTACAAAAGACTTTAGAGAGACTGCAACAGAGTGAAATCAGACTCAGGAGAGAAAAATACCAATTTTTTCAACCAAGGCCCAGATATTTAAACTGCACCAGGCTGTGGCACAAGCTTGGGCGCAGCTCAACATGGCTGCGCAGGGGTGTGGACTGGGCGATATTCAACGGAGCTGTGCCATGGCTCAGCAGCATTGAATATCGCACCCTGGCCACCCGCAGTGTGCATGGTGCAGTGGCACTGTGCCAGTGCAAGTGGCCAGAGTGGAGCATGGGAATGTGCTAGCCCAAGTTCCATTGCGCTATGCACAGCAACCGTGATATTCAAAACTTGACATGCAAATGGGGCCATAATGTATGCAAGGCACAAATGGAGCCATTTGCATGTCATTATGGCCCAATTTGCATGCAGATGCACCGATCTCTGACCACTTGCGCCTGGTACCCTGCCAGGCAGCAGCCGTTGGGGACCGATGCCCCCTGCAGCCGGTAATGTGCTCTACAGCCCGATTGTGGGCTCAGTAAAATAATTAGATCCCTGAAATCCCTGGTGGTCCAGTGGACCTGCCCGCCCGATCGCGGGCTAAGTGAAAAAATGTTATCCCCAATATCCCTGGTGGTCCAGTGGACCGCTGACTGCTCGATCGCGGGCATTTGTAATAATAATAGATCAATCCGTCCAATATTCCTGGTGGTCCAGTGGACTGCTATCTGCCCAATCGTGGGCATTTGTAAGTAAAAAAAGTATTATGTCCTATATCCCTGGTGGTCCAGTGGACCACTGTGTGCCCGATCGTGGGCATTTGTGATAAAATACAGAGCAATGTTCAATATCGTGGTGGTCCAATGGACCACTGTGTACACTGATCGTGGGCATTTGTGATAAAAAATGAATAATCGCCAATATCCTGGTGATCTAGGTCCCCCTCACCCACCCACAGGCCCCGCCCGCTCCCCGTCAGCGGCGGGCGGCTGCACCACCGCCTGCCGCTCCACTGCCCGCTGACTGACACCATCAGTAGGGCTGTCGCCCGTGGCTCACGCTGTGAACCAATGGGCATACAACCGATGGTGTCGAGTCAGCAAGGCGGCAAGCGACAGGTGGGTGGGTGCTGCAGCCTGCCGGCTGATTGGGGTGGGGTGGCCTCGTGGGCGGGTGGGAGGGGGTACCAAGACCACCGGATATTGCGATTATTCATTTTATCACAAATGCTCTGCGATCGAGCACACAGCGGTCCACTGGACCACCAGGGATATTGGACATTGCTCTGTATTTTATTACAAATGCCTGCGATCGGGCACACAGTGGTCCACTGGACCACCAGGAATATTGGACATAGGTCTTTTTGCGATACAAATGCCCTCGATCGGGCAGTCAGCAGTCCACTGAACCACCAGGGATATTGGACATACGTCTTTTTTGCAATACAAATGATCGCGATCGGGCGGACAGTGGTCCACTGGACCACCAGGGATATTGGGGATAGCATTTTTTCACTTAGCCCGTGATTGGGCGGGCAGGTCCACTGGACCACCAGGGATTTTGGGGATAACATTTTTTTACTTAGCCCATGATCAGTGGGCAGCGGTCCACTGGACCATCAGGGATATTGGCCAGATGTCTTTTTTTTTTTTTTACAAATGCCTGCGATCGGGCATAGGGGGTGTGGTCAGGTGCAGCCGGAGCTCGGGTGGCCACCCACAGGTGGCAGCTGCTGTGTTGTGCCCTGCAATGCGGCAGCTCACCTGTGGGTGGCTATCAGTTGTTCCTTTTTTTTTTGGATCAACTTTGTGCTGGCACAGGTAGGGGTTGCGCATGCATGGCTCTGCACATCCCAGGCTGAATATCGGGCTGTGCAGGGTATGCATGGGCATGCCCCCCCACCAGTGCCTGCGTACATTACTGATGTGCTCCGGTGCTTCGGGATTTGTGCCGCGCACTTTTCCCTTTTGAATATTGCGCTGCAGCGCATCAGTGGGTTACGCATGGTGCAACACTGTTGCACCATGCGCAACCCTTTTGAATATCTGAGCCCACGTGTCACGTACTTAGATCACACTATTGACAAAGTATGAATTTGTCTGAGTGATGAAAAGGTGGAAGCCATTGTGCACATGCCTGAACCTCAGAATGTTTCAGAGTTGCACTGATTTTTGGGTATGGTGCGCTACTATGACCATTTCATACCCGGCTTAGCCACTAAATGTGCTATCCTAAGTGAACTGTTACATAAAGGTACTCTGTGGAAGTGGACCAAGGGCCACAGTAAGGCAGTTCAAGCCATCAAGCTTTCTCTAATTGATGTAAATAATTTAACTCATTATGACCCAAACTTACCTATCACACTGGCCTGTGATGCTAGTCCTGTGGGTATAGGAGCTGTCCTTTTCCATACAGATCCAGAAGAAGTGGAAAAGCCGATAGCCCATGCTTCACGCAAACTCACTGCAGCTGAAAGGATTTATGTCAGATTCAGAGAGAGGCATTAGCAATTGTGTTTGGAGTCCAGAAATTTCGCCAATACTTGCTAGGTCGTAAGTTTCACTTGAAGACGGATCACAAGCCACTAATGACAATTATCAGTCCAGAAAAAGGAATTCCAGAGACAGCCGCTAGCTGACTTCAATGATGGGCATTAATTTTGTTTGCCTATAATTTCAAGGTCACATACCAACCAACAGATCTGCATGGAAATGCGGATGCCTTGTCAAGGTTACCAATATCCAGAGAAATGGAGTTCGATATGGGACTTAAAGAAGAACCATTAGTATGCCAGGTGGGGCCAGATAGTTTTCCAGAGCAATTCAAAGATATGGAGAACTCTACTGTTGTGTGTGCAATGGAGCTACAACAGTTAGATCAGCTTCCAGTACTAGCCAAGGACATTGCAAAGGCGACTAGTCAAGATGCAGTTTTGAAACAAGTGTATCAGTATACGCTTGAGGGTTGGCAGCAAGGCACTGTTTGTTCAGCTGAACTGCAACCTTACTATACAAAGAGACAGCAATTGTCCGTTGCTGAGGGGTGTCCTCTATGGGCATTGCGTGTCATAGTACCCCAATGTTATCACTCAAATGTGTTGACTCTTTTGCATGCGGGCCATCCAGGCATTGCTAAAATGAAATCCCTAGCCAGACTTCACATATGGTGGCCTTCCATTGACAGAGACATATAACAGGTTGTGCAAAGATGTGAAGGTTGTGCTATATCTATGAGAAATCCGGCAAGAGCTCCAGTTCACCATTGGGAATGACCTGAAAAACCCTGGCAAAGGTTGCATATTGATTTCGTAGGACCTTATTTAAATTTCAGGTGGTTACTCTTAACTGATGCTTATAGTAAATGGCCAGAAATTCATCAAATGTTTTTGACAACTACTAAGAGTACAATTAAAGTGCTGAAATCTATCTTTGCTACCCATGGTTTTCCACAAGTGATTGTCTCGGATAACGGACCACAGTTCACGTCTGTTGAATTCCAAGCATTTTGCCAGCAATGTGGTATCCACCATATTGTCTCACCTCCCTACCATCCAAGTTCAAATGGCAAAGTGGAATGCCTGGTTCAGACTTTTAAAAAGAGTATGGACAAAACTAATCCTACCACACCGATGGCAATACAAATAGGCCTTTTGGACTTTCTTGTGATGTATCGAACAATACCACATTGCGTCACTGGAATATCCCCTGCAGAATTGTTGTTAGGACAACAGATTTGAAGTCATTTGCACCTTCTTCACCCTCTAGGCTGTAAGTCAGTAACTGAAATGCTTCCTAAGACTAGATCCTTCAAACCCAATGATCTTGTGTGGGTCAGGATGTGTGCAGGCCCGAAGAGACGGATTGAAGGCGTGGTACAAAAAATTTTTGGAAAGTTTTCTATAATGTTTGACTGACTAACCAGAGGAGAGGGAAAAAACATGTGGACCAATTATGTATTATAATTGAGACAGAACAAGAAAGGGATACCCAGAGTAGTTATCCAGCATTATTTCTTCCAGAACAAGAACAGGAAGAGATAGTGGAACCACTGCAACTAAGACAAGATGTGGCTGATGCTAATCAGATTCCAGAGCAACAGCCTCCAGTCCTACTACATCATTCAGGATGTGTAAGATGTCCACCAAAGAGAATGGACTTGTAGAGATACAGCCTAATGACATAGACTAACTAGAAGGGACATTGCAGTAATAACTTTGATAGCTTCATACTATTTTCTGAATTATTGACTTACGTTCTTTCTAGCTAAGTCAGGAGGGATTGTTATGTGTAGTGCAGC
The DNA here is from genome assembly GCA_016271365.2 of Neoceratodus forsteri. Classification (NCBI taxonomy): domain Eukaryota; kingdom Metazoa; phylum Chordata; order Ceratodontiformes; family Ceratodontidae; genus Neoceratodus; species Neoceratodus forsteri. Next base: position 1,100,164,675 of record CM057455.1, on the reverse strand, counting down.
TTTTTTTTTTTTTAGTTTAGCCAGGAGTAGCACACTAAGCTGAAAACATTTTTACAGAGCAACCTGGGAGCACAGGGAAGTTAAGCGACTTGCTCAGGGTCACACAGTATGCAAGTGGAAGTTGTGGGATTCAAACCCAGGTTTGGTCTGCTGGATGTCACCAGATTTGCAGCTCAGTGCCTTAAACCACTGTGCTATACTGCTTCCCTAGTAGTGCAGCTTTCTGAAATGTTAGACAATACAGCTTTAAGAAATGTACTTCCTGTGAGTCTCCCGGTCTGTGTGTGTTGAGAACAGTTTTCCCCTCATACTGTATCTGTGCTGTAAGGAAGTAAACAGAGAAGGCCTAGATTTCTGTGGTGCACGTTTTTCTTTCTACCAAGACCCTGATGTGTTTAAGGTACTTATTTCCCGCCACCAAATACAATACTCTCAATCCCCCTGATCAACATACTTCATTGTAGCTTTAAATATGGCATATTCTGCCTTCTGCCTCAACAGTTCATTGTACTTGGCCCTTACAGTGTTCAACTGGATGTTCAGATTATTATATTTCTCCCAAGACACTTTTGTCTTTAACTCTCGGATTGGTTAGAAGTAGCTGTCTCCATTTATTTTCCCTTTTCTTCTTCCTGGTAGAAGCCAGTCTTTTTAATTCCCCTCTAACTGTAAATTTAAAGGCACCACAGATGGAGGTCTGGTTAGAAGCTGTAGGAGTATTAATTTCAAAGTATTGTGTGACACAGTGTCCGCGCTGACGTGCGCCCAGAGGGAAAAAGATGCAGATTTTCAGTATTGGGCGCACTCTTGATGCATGCATGTGTCTGGGCAGATGCGCTTTCTGTAATTCTTGCTTCCCTCAGTTAAAGTACTTCAAGTGCACTTACACTGCTGGTAGACTGCTGGAGACTGATAGCAGGGAGAGAGGGGGTTGGTGCATTCCAAAAAAAAAACAAAAAAACATTGTAACATGGTCAGAATGTGGTTGGTGGTCAAAAAAGCTTTTTTTTTCCACCAATCACTTTAAGCTGTGGGTGTCTGCTAGGGCTCCTCATGCGGCAAGTGATTCAGTGGCATGTGTAGGCACACCATTTTCTACCTCTTTCAGGTTGACCATCAAGGAGTGCAGTCTTACCCACGGTTCAGGCCAGATGAGTGGAGCAGAAAACAATGCATCCAGGCCCCGGAAGAATAAAGGTCTTGCCCGGTACCGCTCTCTGCCTCAAGTGTGCGGCAGAACACTGTAGAAGACCATCGTACCAGGCAGCCTCATTGTGTTAATGAGGTACGTTAAAAAACACACTCTTCTCTCACAGCCTACTAGGTTAAGGATTCCGTTTTGAGCACCAGAGGGGAGCGCAGGGCCTGGTTGGGTGAGAACAAGGGTAGCTATTTGTCTGAGAAAGGTCAGAGATTCACATGGTTGGGTACTTGGGTTCCTTCATGTTTCCAGAGTGGAGTGGATTCGGGGAGGGGGTCTGATGTGAGAGGGAGGGCTCTGGAGCTGTGTTTCAGAACAAAATGTGAAGTTTTATTGATGGAGACAGTCCCGGGGTCTGATGTTGGAGGGGGAGCTCTGGAGCTGCATTTAAACAAAAACACTTTTAGTGAGGGAGAGAGTCGGGGGGTGTCTGATGTGGGAGGGGCAGCTGCTTTTCAGAAAAAAAAACACTTTTAGAGAGGGAGAGAGACATGGGGGGCTGGAGGCTATACTAGACAGTGCCCATGTCGTCAAAAGGCATGCTCTTGCTCCAGTCCTGACTCCTCCTGAGCTTCTGTCAGTCACAGCCTACTACGTGAAACAGGATCCTATTTTGGGCTCCAGAGGGAGCATGGTAGGATGGGAAGGGGAGGATAGTTATTTGTCTGAGAAAGGGCCAAAATTTATGCACGGTGGGTTTCAGGAGTGGAGTGGAGTCGGGGGGGGGGGGGTCTGATGTGGGAGGGAGAGTTTCTGCATCTCTTTTTACTTCAAGAAAAAAACACTTGTCTTGGGAGACACGGATACCAGACCCAGACCCTGACCATTTCACCAACCCCTACGGTGGCTGCTTCCATTCTGAGCATCTGACTTAAGTTAAGGGTCACTGTGATGACTCTATATTAGTCTGTTGGGTAACTGGTTCTTAGCGTGGCATCAGGTATGGCTTAGCAGGTAAGGCAGTGGCTCCTAGCCTAGTGAGATGTCCCCATTCCCAAAGAATTTATGCTCATGAAAAGGAAAGCAAGCAGTTCTCCCATGCATCCCAGCTGCTGTCAGAGGGTTGCTTTTCCCCTTCCCTGCAGTCCAAAAAGCAAAGCCCAGTGATCCTTCCCTGTTATTAATCTCCTTCCTTTCATTCTCTCCTCACTCTAATTTACTTTGTTATGTATTATTATTGTTTTTTTTTCGTTAAAGGCTGTATCATTTTTGGGAAGGTTAATATGAAAAACATTTAATGCAGCTTGGTTGATTTAGCTTTATAAGTATAGAGTACGTTAGGAAATGGGTAGAAAGAAAATGCTGCCTTCTTGTTAGCCAAGAGAGTGGTACTTCAGTTTCAGCTGCCAAGCCCTGTCCCAGCAAAATAGCCTGGGCTGAAAATTTGAACAGAGGGGGACGACTCTGGCAACCTGAGGAAGTATTTTTTCACTGAGGGGGTGGTGGACACATGGAACCTCCTTCCTGTGAGGCAGTGGGGTCAAAAACAGTGGGAATTCAAAAATGCATGGGGAACAGAGTCACGTAACATAAGGCAATTCTAGTGGGGGTAGGACTTGTAGGTAGGCTGCTGGTTTTAGCTAGGAAGGATCTGCTGCTGCTGCTGCTTATCCAATAGGTAGGTAGGGAAATGGTCAGACTAGGTGGGCCAAGACCAAGTGATCTTTATCTGCCGTCAAAATGTCTCTATTTCCTTTGCCCCACCCAGCCCTACCCAGTATACAACATCCTTCCTCTGACACACTGTAGCAGCACCACACCAGTACCCCTCTATCCAAAACCCACCTCCCCGGCCCAGCTCTTCCCATTCCCAATCCCAGTGTATATTACAAGCTCCCTCCTTCCTCCCACACAGTCTACTACTACCAGGTAGCCAGCACCAACACTGCAGGTGCAGTAAGTACCCGTGTCTCTCCAACCTCATCCCTTCCTCCCAGCCCTACCCCGTATATCTATATTTCAGCTTCCCTTCCCACAGTGTACCAGCACAAAGTAACCCTTGCCCTTCTCTCCTCAATTGATCCAGCCCTCCCAGTGTGTGTATACTAGTACGAACTACCTTTGTTCTACCCCCACACACTGTACCCAGGCCAGCACCAACACCAGTTCCCTTCCCCCCTCAGCTTCGTCCCCCTCACCCAGCCCTAACCAGTGTGTGTATATATATTAGCCTCCCTTCCACCCACACACTGTACCAGTAAGTACCAACAATACCGTTCCCTCTTCAACCTCGCTCCGAGTCCTCCCTCACCCAGGGTTTCCCAGTCTGTGTGTATTACAACAGTATATTAACTGATTATTGATGATTTGAAATTGTGATTAATATTCAGTAAAGTTCGACACTTCTTACTAATCTCTTGAAGTTGCCCCTGCTGTGAGTGAGATTGATAGCTAGGCAGCAGGCTGGTGGGGGGGGGACCAGTGGACACAGTGTGATCTGTGACGGGGGGCAGGGGCCATGGGGCTTTCACTGGGGTGTGGCCAGCCTGGGGGACTGTGGGGAGACTTAGACAGATACGGAATGATAACTGTTTATGTTACTTTAAAGCAAGCGAAGAGCAGCACAGACTACACAGAGTTGTTTTTATGTGAGTCTGATGAGTCCTGTCAGTCAGTGCTGACAGACTGCTGATGATATGTTTTTTTTTCTTTATTTTAGTTTGTGCATCTATGTTTTTTCTAGAAGCAGCACTCTAAATCAGGGAGCCAAGTCAGAGAGGTGGGTGACCCGCCGGTCACTCATCATGACGGTGAGTGCCAGAGGCGTGCTGCCAGGTGCAGCAACAGACAGTAAGTCAAAGTGTACTACTTCTACTCTGTATAGTCTGTGTGTCTATATCTTACAGCAACAGCGAGTAATACATACAGTCACAGTACACACCATGAAGCTAGTGACTACTGGTTGGTTGTAGCCTTGTAGGTGAGGACTGAGGAGTCAAGTATTGTCCTCCAGGCTCCACTCTCCACTCCGTGATTGATGTATCATCATGTATGGTTGGTTGGTTTGTCCTTTTTTCCAGCAGCCACATTACTGAGTATGGAAGTGAACTAGTGAAGGGAACATTATTAACATGAAAATGAAATTGATATTTTGTATTTCTTATTTGTATTTTAAATTCTCCCAGCCCATGATTCCCCCAGTCCATTACCATCCATCCCTCCTGAGTCCTCCTGCTGCTTCCCTGCTGCAGCTCCTTTCTGACTTTACACCCCGCCCTGGCCTGAGGCCCGAGCCGGCCCCGGGCCAGAGCCCTGCACCTATCACTCACTTCTCTGTGAGTTGCTCACATCACCCAGAGTGAGTGGACTCACTGCAGTCATCATTATCACATCCCTGCTGTGGAGCCTGCAAGGGGTTGATGACTGAGGACAGTAAGGTCGACTTGATGGTGGTGCACTCCTGAATCTGATCATGTCATTAGAGGGAGGGGGTGGGTCAGTGTTTCTCACCTTAAGGCCCAGAGGTGAAGCCCGACAATATACACAGATCAATGCAGTGCATCAGCCTGTGTGTAGGTGCACAGCGCTGCCACATGAGTACTGTCAGTGGCACCAAAGATGATCCACCCCTGGCAGGCACCCACACAGACACTCACTCGAGTCTAGCTAGCCACCCTCTTCCTTTGCTTGATGACGCTACCAAATTTGAGCCTCCACTCTGTAGTAGCCAAGAGCCAAGTTACCTGTTTTGGCTATTTTAATTGCTGCTGCCTTGCTGACATAGTTAACTAGTGCTGCTGCTGCTACTACTGTTTGTATGAGAGAGTATGAATGAATGAAATTTTTAATTATACATGTCATTTTGTTTCAGGTTATGTTTCTTACATTTTCAGAGGAAGCACCACCAGCCACTGTCAGTCTGGTCCATTTTTCATCATATTCGTGACTAAGACAGAATAGAAGATCCTCATCCTTGCCTGGAATGGAAGACAAAAAAGATATGAACTCCATTCAATATTTTGTAATGACATTTTTTTGGGGGGTGGGGCTGGTGTTTTGCTTTTCTAGGATTGACCTTGTGGTGGTGGATGGATTTTTATAGGAGCGGTAAAACTGTCTGACACGGTCACAGTGTTAGCCAGCCAGCCCATTATGCAATTCTGGTAAGCCAAATGGATAGTAGTAGGTTAGGTACGTATGCAACCGCGGCTATCTGGCTATGCTACTGGACCTAGTTAGGTAAGTAGGTTACCTTACACTAGTACAGGTATGGTGGGTGGGAACTTAAGGGTTTGTTTGGCTGTGGCTGCTGCTGCAGCTGTGCACTTGTTTTTGTTGCCTTACTTGAGAAAGTTGTCATCATTATTGGAGATGAGAATAGAGATGAATGAACATGGTGAGTGAGGGAGGACTCCGTAGACTCAAAGAATGAGTTTGTGGCTGGCCCGGTGGTGCTGAGGGTTAAGGCACTGGATGCCACACCTCACACCACTCTGGCTACCAGGGTTCAGTGATGGACTCAGGCCGCCAGGGGGGGAGAGAGGGATTGAGCGCCCAGTGGCAGCTGTCCCTCTCTGGGGAAGGTGGTGCATCTATCCTGCAGCTATATCGCCCTCTGCCGGGTGAGCCCAGAGTTGGTGATGCAGTCTGGGCACACAGTGGGAGGGGCAGCAGCAGCCAAGGGCCCTGGGAGGAGTTTTGTCTCGACGCATATCTCCCAATTGGCTCTTCTAGAGCGCCGGCGACTGCGGGGTAAGGGCTTAACAGAAAAATGGAAAATGGCCCCATCACTCCTAGGTGATAGCCCCTTCAATACCAAACCATGTCACCAGCTGCCACTGGGACAGACTCCACTGTGTACCGCCTGCTCCAGGTGAAAAGGGGAGGCCTTCCCTTGCCCTGCCTGAGGGGTGTACTGGAAACCTACCTTGGATCTCTGAGCGGGGGACCACTCTATGAGCAGACTCCTGGGGCAACCACAAGGCAATGTGAAGGTTGAGGCCGGGGTCCTGACTGAGTGGAGGACAAGGGCAGACAGTTAATTAAAGAGAAGAAAAAAAAAAAAAAAAGAAAAGAATGAGTTTGTTATTCTTAGTGAGTAAGACAGCAGATCTCCATGAGGGATAATAGGGGCCACAAATAACTGATTACTTTGCAGTTACTATAACATGAATGGCCTGAGTTAGATATAAATATGGTTCTAGGACTAAGTTTCTGTTTTCTTTTTTTTTTTTATATAATTATTCTTTACAGACACACAGAGCATCTGATTGCTGCCAACCCTTTGTGATGGTGTGATCATCCCAGTGCACAACGCCCTTGTCTATCTTCCTCGTATAAGAGTTATGCAGCAGTGCTGTGCAACAGATGAGCAGCTGATCAAGACAAGTGCGGCCACTATCTACTGAAGACTTCTGAAGCCATCTGCTTCATGTCATGCTAACCTGATAATTGAACTGGTTTTGGGGAACCGTAAGTAGGTGAAGAATGTACTGTCTGCCGTCGGCAAGTCCCTCTCACCAAACAAATAGAAGACTGACTGACTTAATCTGAAATTGAAATTGAATATGTGCTACTAGCAGCGAGGTCCACCTCATAGAGACTTTACAGTTATTTGACAGGCAGACAGTGATGCAGATAATGCAGAAGAGCTGATCAATCTCACCAAGACAGTTCCACTTCTGATTGTTATGTCATTGATTAAGGCACTTACACAAATGTCAGTCAGTCAGTCACTCAGTAGTAAGTTGTTACAGTGTTAAGTTACCAAGTCTGCATTTTAGTGACTTATGTGTGTGTAACATATAGTTGTACAGTCATATCTTGTGCTTAGCTCTTGTTCATTTATTAGTTGGGTTGATATTCAGACAAATAACACACACATTGCTGTTTTCACTCAGGTTCTTTGACTTTGACCAAAGTTTTCTTCTGCCTTGGTGACTGACAGGACAGCTGTGTTTTTCCTTTTTTGCTCAGTTACTTGGATTATATCCTACACGCTGCCTATAAGCAAGGATATCTGTATTATTCACAGGTACTACTTATGTACCCACCCAACCCCACCACTCCTCCCAAATCTGGCAGTTCAGTTACACCAGATCAGGGACACAGGGTGGTCATCGGGGTGGATTATCATACATGCTGCCTATAAGCAATGATATCCACCGTATGCACAGGTGCAGAACTGAATCTGATGCACCACCCATCAACCACCACTCCAAAATTCATTAATGGGGCTGGATACCATACATGCTGACTATAAGCAAGGATATCCATGTCCACCCTCCACCCACCATACCCACAGTTACTGATGCATCGTCCATCACAACCCATTGACCCTCCCAACCCCGCACACTCCAGAATTCATTAACAGAGCTGGATACCATACATGCTGACTATAAGCAAGGATATCCATGTCCACCCTCCACCCACCATACCCACAGTTACTGATGCACTGTCCACCACAACCCATTGACCCTCCCAAACCCACACACTTCAGATATCAGTAGTTACCACAGGGCTGGAATTGATCATATATGCTGTCTATATGCTACGATATCCACCTGATTGTATCCACATGTACTACCACTGAATCTAATTCACCACCTACTGACTCACCCACCACTCCAGAATTCATTAACTGGGCTGAATACCATACATGCTGCTGACTATAAGCAACGATATCCATCCACGGTCCACCACAGTATCCACAGGTAGTGATGCACCACCACAACCCATTGACCTTCCCAAACCCACCCCTCCAGAGATCAGTAGTTACCGCAGGGCTGGAATCGATCATATATGCTGTCTATAAGCAATGATATCCACCTGACCATATCCACAGGTACTTACTGATGAACTACCCATGACCCACTCCTGACTTAAGTTGCTGGCAGGATATCTGAAGGTTTGAATTGGATGTCCTACATGCTGCCTATAAGCAACAATGTCCACTTAATCTACATGTGATGCACTATTGGGTGACCGACCCGACCTACTCCACCAAAAACAGTTCTATCCGGCTTGCATTGGATATGCTACATGGCTGCATTGCTGTCTATAAGCAACGATATCCATATTCAAACAGGTGCTGCGTGCTGATGCATGCACGGTCTGCACCGCCACCACCACATGACTCAGTCACAACCACCACCACTCCTCCCAAAATTAACTGATAGTGTCATAAAGCAGTTGTCCTCTGTGTTTTTGTGCTTTAGCACATGGTTTGTGAACAGTAGATAGTTTTCTTACTGACTCGAGTTGGGGTTTATTAGCATTCATCACTATACATTATGGAAAAAAGACAGACACAGATGGTCCAGACCACCCTATTAAGGCCATATCAATCCATTCCAATATATTAATATCCTACTTAAATTTCTAGTTCCAGTGATCAAACAAATCATTGCGTCTTGCAGTCGTTTGTAAAAAATGGAGCAATTGTAATTGTTTCATAGAAAAACTGTGAGAGAAACAACATGCATGCAATGAGAGGTTGAAAGTAATAATGCAGATACAAGTTGTTGTAGTGAGCAACATTTGCCTGAGGATAATCATGGTGGCACGTCATTGTGCAGTGTTACAAATAGAACAGATACTGCTTCATCAAGTGTAGTGATGCAGACCAATGAGGAGTTAAAGCCTAGTAGTAGTACTACTGTGGCAGCAGCTGATGATTCATCACACATGACATCCCCCAAAAAATTTATATACGTGGTGTTCAAGAAGAGTGGAGGACACTGTATAAATGGTTAGATTTTAAAGTTGTTGACAGCACTGTTTTAATGTACTGTAATGTTTGTAAGCCAGCCAGTAAAAGAAATACCTTCGCCTCGGGCTGTACCAACTACAGGCACACAACACTTGTATGTCATAATACAAGTACTGACCATGTTCTGGCAGTAAAGGAAGTTCAGCTTATAAAAAATCCTTTAATACAGCTGCAGTAAATGCTATTAAAAAGGCAGAGAAATGTGCTGCTGCAGCTGTGTATTCAGCATATTGGTTAGCAAAGGAAGAGCTTCCCCCTTCAAAATTTGCATCTCTTCTGAATCTTCATGCCCTTTTAGGTGCTGAAGTTAATCCTAATGTGTACATACACCACGACTCTGTGCATGAATTGCATAAAGCATGCAGCGATGTCATAGAAGAAGAAATATTTTCTGAAATTGCTTCAGCATCATGGATGGGTATCATGTGTGATGAATCAACAGATCTCACAATCAGCAAAAAACTTGTACTTTATTGTCAAACTGTGGTCAATGAGACTGTAAAGACACATTTTCTAGAAAACCTGCAGATATCAGATGGTAAAGCAGAAAGCATAACAAATGTTATTTTAGACTTCTTTCATAAACATAACATACCATTTGAAAAGTGTTTAGGATTCTGTTCAGATGGCGCGTCAGTGATGAGAGGGTCACATACAGGGGTAGCAAGGCGACTAACTGATTGGAACCTGTATATGATTTCAGTTCACTGCCTTGCACATATGCTGTCTCTTGCTGCATCACAAGCAGCAAAAAAATGAGAAATACTTGAAGGACAATCAGAGTACATTACAATCTGTGTTTTCATATTTTTCAAGCAGTGCTATCAGGACTCATCATCTGACAGAATTAGAGGTTCTGCTTGATGACCCTGTGCTTCGTCTCAAAGAACCCAAACCGGTTCTCTGGTTAGCATTGCATAAAGCAGTTGAGACCGTTAGTAGAATATGGCCTTCTCTTGTAGCTTTTTTCAAGAATGACGCTGCTTCCACACAAAATGCCACAGCAACAGGGGTCTTAAAAATGCTGAAAAGTGTCAAATTTTTTGTAGTGACCCAATTGTTGCTTGATGTTCTTTCACATGTAACAAAACTCTGCAAGCTTTTTCAGTCTGATAACTTAGACCTAACCATCATTATGCTAGTGATTACTAGTGCAGTAGATAGCTTAACTGAAATGAAAACAAATCCTGGTCCAATGCTCAAGGAGGTACTCCAGCAACTAACCGAGAATGATGGTTACCTTATTTTAGAAGTAAAAGGACAGACTTGTAAAGTAGAAGAAGAACAGTTCAAATCGCAGTTTGAGAGGCTTAAAAATAGCTACCTAGACAAATTGGTAAGCAACATTCAGGAAAGATTTCCCAACAAAATGATGAATGTTTTGTGTGCTTTCCAAATTTTTGATCCTAGAACAAAACGGGATACTTCACCTCTTCCTCCTAACTATGGTGAGAAAGAACTGGATGTTCTTGTTTCTCACTATGGTCAGAGGCGTGTCACTGAAAATGGGGCTGAAATTGATCTTCACATAGATAAATATGCTACAGAGATAGAGTAGTCTCAGGTTAAAGGGTTACTTCAGCAACCTTGTTATTCTCGGATGCAATTCTCGGACTTTGCCAAGATAATCATTTTGAAGCATTCTGCTATTTACCCCAACATTTCTTGGTTGCTGTCTTGTAGTCTGGCCATGCCAGTAAACAGTGCCTGCTGTGAAAGGGGATTTTCCTTGCAAAACAGGATCAAAACTAGGTATTGAAGTAATCTCCTGGATTCATATCTTGAGATGATCTCCAGAATGGCAGCAAAGGGTGTACCACTCCATGAATTTAATGTGGAGAAAGCCCTTCTAAAATGGAAACAAGCACGAGACCACAGGGTGAAATTCACAGTTCTGGGAGGCAGAGTAATGAGCGCAGGTGGTGAGCCTTCATCTTCAGGTTCTTCTACATTGTCAGCTGATACCACTGCAAGTAGTAGTGATACTACTTGTGAAATGACTGTTTCAAATCAGAATGAGCAGCCCATACCATTGTCGTTTTCTGACTCAGAAGAATAATTTGTTGAGATTGGAATATGCGTAATAACTTACTGTAATGTGCCTCAGTAGTGACTGTCTGCACCAGAATGTGGCTAATGGTGGCACTAACACCACTACAGCTGCACCACCATGTCTTCAAATCACCCAACCTGGTAGGTACACTGTAACTGTACTTTACTCTATCTCCTGAATGGTACTGTGGCAGCACCCCTCCTCCTGCTAATCACCATCCAGGTACGTCACAGTTGCATCGCACTGTCTCTTCTGTTTGGTACTGGCACTGCACCAGATAAGTACTCTGGAACAGCATGGTGGTAACTCTCAGCCCAAGCCCCTTGAATTTAGTGATACACAATATGGCACATAAGACATCAGCAATCTCCTGGCCTTTCTTCTGTTTCTAGTTTAAGAAGTCCTCAATGAGTAAGGTTGTTAACCTAATCAACCTCCTGTCTTAAGTTTATGTAGAAGAACCAGCCTCCCTCCCAGATCACCTCTTCTTATGGGTTGCTCAGCTGCTTGGTACTCTGTCCTACTGTGATGGTGGTAGTGTGGTAGGGTACATGATATTATGTGATGGCTGAGATACCCCTGAAGAAGATAGAACAGACTGTCCTACTGTGATGGTGGTAGTATGGTATGGTACACGATATTATGTGATGGCTGAGATACCCCCCTGAAGAAGATAGAACTGACTGTCCTACTGTGATGGTGGTAGTATGGTATGGTACATGATATTATGTGATGGCTGAGATATCCCCCCGAAGAAGATAGAACAGACTGTCCTACTGTGATGGTGGTAGTGTGGTATGGTACATGTTATGTGATGGCTGAGATACCCCCCGAAGAAGATAGAACAGACTGTCCTACTGTGATGGTGGTAGTATGGTATGGTACATAGAAACATAGAAACATAGAAGTTGACGACAGATAAGGACCGCAAGGCCCATCCAGTCTGCCCATTTCTTTTTCTACCTTATAAATGTGCCATCGGCCTTTGCTCTGTCAGTGACCTATCTATTCATAGTCATTTGTATTGCTCCCTTATGCCTATCCATGCCTGTTTGAAGCCCTGCACTGTATTCATAGCCACCACTTCTTGTGGTAAGCTATTCCATGCATCTACCACCCTTTCTGTGAAAAATAATTTCCTCACATTCCCCTTAATCGGCCTCCCTCTATTCTCATGCTGTGTCCTCTTGTCCTGCTATTTTCTTATATTTAAACATATGTTAGACTCTTTCACCTTGTTTATGCCCATAAGGTGTTTAAATGTCTCGATCATATCACCTCTCTCCTCCTTTGCTCAAGGTATACATATTGAGCTCCGTTAATCTGTCCTCATATGTCTTCTGATGCAGTCCCTGCACCATTTTGGTTGCCCTTCTCTGGACTGCCTCAATTTGGTTAATGTCCTTGTGGAGGTGTGGCCTCAATACTGCCGCAGTACTCCAGATGGGGCCTAACCAATGTCTTGTACAGAGGAATTATTACCTCCATCTTCGACTTGTGATACCCCTACTAATAACCCTAACACCCCCTAATACCTACTGCTTTAGAGGTCTGCTTGGATGATTTTAGGTCATCAGTGATGATGATGCCCAAGTCTCTTTCTTCCTTTGTGACTGCTAGCAACTCCTCCCAGCCTATAAGTGGCTTCAGGGTTTCTCTTCCCTATGTGCATGATTTTGCACTTCTTTGCATTAAATCCAGTTGCCACTCTTCTGACCATTTGCTAGTTTATCCAGATCTCTTCTCATTCTGCCCACCCATCTGGATCATCTACTCTGTTGCAGATCTTGGTGTCATCTGCAAACAGACAAACCTTACCCTCTAGTCCATTTGCAGGTCACTAATGAAGATGTTGAATAGGACTGGCCCCAGGACTGATCCTGAGTACCCCACTTGTGACTTGCATCTCTTCTGACTGTACCATTTACCACCACTCTGTTTTCTGCCAGTCAACCAGTTTGCCACCCAGTTGACCAACTTCTGACCCACGAGCCTGCCTAGCTTATTTATCAATCTTCTATGTGAACAGTGTCAAAGCTTTGCTGAAGTCAAGGTGGCGACATCAACTGCTCCCCTTGGTCCACCACTCTGGTTGCCCAGTCAAGAAATCTATGAGATTAGTTTGACAGGACCTTCCTTTGTAAACCCATGCTGTCTTGGATCCTGTGCCCTATGGATTCCAGGTGTTGCACTATCCTTTCCTTAAGTGCCTCCATAATCTTGCCCACTACTGAGGTAAGACTGACCGGTCTGTAGTTCCCCACCTCCTCCTGCTACCACTCTTGTGGGCGGGATCACATAAACCCTTCTCCAGTCTTCTGGGACCTCTCCTGTGCTCAGAGACTCACTAAACAATTCTGCTAATGGCTCTGCTAGTTCCTCCTTTAGCTCCTTAAGTACCCTGGGATGTATGCCATCAGGTCCCATTGCCTTATCCACCCTGAGCTTAGCAAGCTCTTGTAGGACCCTTTCTTTTGTGAAGGAGTAGTGCTCACCTCCCTCCCCTGTGTCCATGATGCTGAGCTGTGGGCCCTGCCCTACCTTCTCTTCAGTAAATACTGAGCAAAAGTATCTATTTAGGATAGATGCCTTTACAGGGTCCTCCTCGTCACATGCTCCCTTTTCTCCATTAAAGCAGCAATACCCCTCTGGACTTTCTCCTTTCACTAATGTATCTATAGAAGTCTTGTCACCTTCTTTACTGTTCGTGCTAGTGTTTCCTCAGTTTGGGACTTTGCCTGCCTTACTGCCTTACCTGCTTCCCTTAGGGCAGTTTGGTATGCCTCTATCTTCATCCCGCTGTGTTCCTTATATTTCTTGAAGGCAGCTTTTTGGCTCTGACCTTTTCTGCTACTGTATTTGAGAACCAAAGTGGTTTCCTTCTTCTTTGCACTTCCTTTTCTGTCTAACACAATGGGATGTTGCTTCAAGTATTGTATCCTTAATGCTTGCCCCTTTGCCTGTACCTCCTCACCTGTGTTTCTTTTGCCAGGGCTAGCTTAACTCTGTTGGCCATCTTATCAAAGTCAGCTCCTCTGAAGTCCCATATTTTGCCTTGGAATGGAATGATTTAGATGTAGTAGCCAAATTGAACCATACCATGTGATGGTCACTGGCCCCCAGGTGACCTTCTACCTGGAGATCTGTGATCCCTTCTTTGTTAGTCAGTACTAGATCTAGGATAGCCCTGTCTCTTGTGGGTGCTGTACCAGTTGTTTGAGGCCCTCCCCTGCAGGGAATCCACTATGAGTCTAGTTCTGGCAGATGTTCCTGCTGGTATTGACCAATCTGTATCTGGCATGTTGAAGTCTCCCATTATCAGAACCTCCCTTTAGCTGTCATGTTTGTATATCTTCTAACAGTAATGTGTCTATGTCCTCCCTCTGGTCTGGGGCCTGTAGACAACCCCAGTTCTTATGGCTGTCCATTTCCTGTTTCCAGGGTGACCCACAGTTCTTCTGGCTCCTTATGTGTATTCTGAATTTCTGTAGCTTTGATATTTTCATTAACATACAGGGCCCTCCTTCCCCCTTTTGCACCTCGGTCTCTTCTGAACAATACATAGCCAGGTACTGAAGTCTCCCAAGTGTGGTAACTGGTAAACCACGTCTCACTAATTGCTACTATGTCCAGTTTAGCCTCTGACATTATTGCCTGCAGGTCTGGGATCTTATTTCCCAGGCTGTGAGCATCTGTGTACATGATTTTCCACTGGCCAGATTTTGGTGTGTTAGTTGTTGGGTGAAGTTTGGCATTACCCTGTGCATCGTATGGGGAGACAAACCTTTTTTCTTACCTGGTGATGCAAATGAACGGCAGACACTCTGAATTCCTGTTTGACCACTAGCTGAGGGGAGGTGTTCTTCCCATTAGGCGTATGGGGTGCTGCACCCCTCTCCCATTGCTAGTTTAAATATTCTGCAAGACGTCAAACTTCTGCCCCAATGCACTGACTCCCTCTTTAGTCAGATGCAGTCCATCAAATTTAAAGACTTTCGCTCCCAGAACTGTTGCCAGTTCCTACAAATCTGTGTCCTTTTCCTGGCACCAGTCCTTGAGCCACGTGTTTAGCTCCCCTATCTCCCCTTCTCTGACCTTCCGTCCATCTGCTCCTTCTCCCAGACTGGCAGGACCTCAGAAAGGAGATGCTGGACAAATAGATGATAGTTTGTCACGAGCTTAGTCAGGTGTTCCTTGGTCTCCACAACTGACCCGGCTGGCGAGATCATTAGTCCTATGTGTACTAGGACATCAATGTTTTCTCCTGCTTTGTGAACAATTTTAGCAATGCGGTCAGTGTCTCTCCATGCTGATGTACCTGGGAGACATCTGACCATCACCCTGGCTGGAGATGGGTATCAACTCCCGAGATCATGGAGTCTCCTATGATCAGAAGTTTTTGGATTTCCTTTGTGCTTTGTTTAGTTTTGGTTCCTGATTTGGGTGAGTATTGTTGTGCTAGCTCCTGTGCCACAGTGTCCTGCTCTGCAGTGTCTTCTGCCTCTTTATTTGATTTCAGAGATAGAGGCAGATACCTGTTTGTAGTGTTTATATGGTTTTTGGAGGTAATGTGTTGGAGAGCAGAGAGTGATGGGGCACCTGATTTGCTCCTCCTAACCACCTCCTATCCCCCCGAAGAAGATAGAACAGACAGTCTTACTGTAATGGTAAGAATACATCTTCAGGGGGATCTCAGTCATCATGTGTATTGGTATTCCCCTCCACAATCTCACTTTTCTCTTGGGGGTCTTTTCTTTCAGGAACTGGCACCTGGAGGAGTCCTTGGCTATCTGCTGTATCTGTCTACTCTGTAACCATCATCACTTTTTGACAGCCAAGTCACTGGCTGGGTCCCTCTGTTTTCCTCTGTTCTCACTTCTCACACAGCTCTTCTAGCCTTGTTCCACTCTGTCTCTAGGGAGGGGTGAAGAACTGTGGAGAATGCCATAATATATTTTCCCTTTGCCTTGTTGCTGTGGCATGATGTAATGGAAGCTTAAAGCAGCATCATGTGTGCTCATGAATGATTATGAGATGACATACATTTGTGTTTTCATCCTTGGTTCACAACTCCTCTCACATAATGAATCACGATCATCCCACATGATGTGACATTCAGACAGCCTATGTGCAAGAAAACAATGAGAAACTTGGAACATGACTGCAGTGAGTGCACCAGCACCATGTACAAAGTGCAGTTGCAATCAGTATACTAATATTATCTGTCATGATAACAATTGGAGTTATCGGACCACTGCCACCTGCCACTCACTATGACTACTACTACTAGGCTCTAACTCGGTCAAGCAAGTTAATCACAGGGATTCCTTCCTTCCATCCATTCCTCCATTCTCATGTGTACTGTCTTATGTTGCAGTGTTTCACACTGTATACATTACATTACAACAATATGCTGTTTACTGTATTTATGTATTGTCGTGTTCAGCAGTAGCTGCAGCCCTGTGCAGACCCCTATAGTACAACATATTGTACACAAACAAAAACTTTTTAAAGTTTCACACCTTGCTTGGATACACAGCAAGGTAAAAGTAGAAATTATTTTTTATCAATCATTATACATTTTATTGTTGTACAACTACATACAGAATCAGATGCCGTTCAACCTTTTTAATATCTGTTATCTGGCAGTTTTTTCACAACAAATGTGTTATGTATTCTCAATCTCCACCTTGGAATGTAAAACAGATACTAGTAGAAAACTAATACATCAAAAATCTAATTTTAACCAAGTTACTTTTTTGGGAGTTATTGTTGTAACTTGTACTAGATGGCAACTTTTTTTTACATATGCCATGTTTTACAACAAAAATGTCTTCAATGAACATGTCAGTCTATGATTTATGATATGAATGAACACTTGAAGGAAATCAGTTCAGGTCATTATAATTAGCAGCAGTTATTAATTACATTTCCATTGTTGTATTAACAGAAACTGTTAACTGCTTCTCAATTTTAACCATAACAAACTACGTGTACTATGGTATATGACGTGTCAGCAACTTACACAAAATGTTACATGATAGACAAGACTGTTAAGAAAATGTATTACACATAATTGATAATCATAGCTTGATTTTAGTTATGTGACATGACAGATGATACTAAGTGTATGTATATGTGCATTGTTGATACTCAGTTTATTTAACACTGATGTCTTGAGAGATCAGCTGGGAATGAGATTACTCAAGTAACATTTTTAACTCTATTACAGTGAGTTTAGTTGTCTTATCTTGTGTCACTCTATGACAAATACTGGTTTGATACACTCTGCACTAAGGCACTGTGTGACTATGCTAACAACATTACAATTACAAGAGTCACAAAATAACACTGGGCCTTCCTGTCCCTCCTACTACCCTTGATGCTTGCTAATTACAGTGACAGGCAGGCGGCACTGACAATCATTGAAAAATCAACACAGATGTTGTCAATAATAACATGATGACATGACATCTTCTCCCTCCAGTCCAGTGTCCATCCCGTCCCTCCTTCTCATTCTGCCTAAAAGGTAAATCACTGCCTGTCATTACAAAAGGGCAGTCCCAGTGGGCTTGATGTGTGTGAAGAAGTAGTGAACTATGCTTTTACAACTCTCACAGGCTGCTGCTGCTCTGACTGATTATTACTCCTCTTGGCTACTCGACTCTGGGTGTGCTGACCACTGCTGACTATCCTCAGTCAGTCCTTTTCTGTCTTTCTCCTGTACTTCCTTTCCTGTACATAGTTGATCACACAGATTGTATAGCTAACCTTAGCTGTCTGGGATAGTACATAACCTGAAGAGGCAAAAAAAACCCCCAAAAAACTTAGAAATAATCAGTAAACTGCTTTATCATTAACATACAGACAATGTTAATGCGTTCCTACAGCATTTCTAATGATTCTGATTTTTGGACCCACAAATTTGATTTTGGACCCACATTTCTGGTATTGGTGGGTCCAATTGGACCCACATTCATGGAACCCTACCGCTGTCACTGGTGTGACACAACTTTTAATTTTCTCCAGGCTTTGGGGTCTTTAAGGAGACAGTTGTTGAGCCTCCAAATGAGGTCTCTGTTAGGTGTTTGGGTAGGTAAAAGTAGAGAATTACTGGGGCATGGTCAGATATTACTTTACTCCTCACCTCACAGTGTAAGGTAACTCTAAGTATACCTGTGCTAGTGAAGAAAAAATCCAGCCTAGAGTATGAATCATGGACCACTGACCAGTACATATATTCTCTGTCTGTGGGGTGCAGTACTCTCCACACTTCCACCAGACCCATAGAGTCCTGCATCTTCCTCAACACTCTCTCAGTTGATGACAGTCCTGTGGCTCTGACCTTGGATCTGTTTTGTAGGTGGTCCAGGACCTGGTTCCAGTCCCCACTCAGTAGAATGGGGCTCCCCTGTGCTACCGAAAGGTGTGACAGGAGGGTAGTGTAAAATTGGGGGTCTTCTCCGCTCGGACCGTATAGGCCATCACTATGGGTATAGTACTCAGGCATCCCTTAGCAATGATATATCTCCCATTGGGGTCTGCAATTTGCTCTTTCAGCTGGAAAGGGATGCTTCAATGAATCAGAATGGCCACACCTACCCTTTTGCTGCTGTTCCCAGCTGCAAAGACCTGCCCAACCCATTCTCTTCTCCAGAATATTTATATTTATTAAGATCTCGGATTAAACCTTTGACAACAGGCTCATTACATAGGTTCCATGTCAAGGTCATACAGCAAGAGTCATAACAACAAATTATGGTTAATCTGTGAGATAAAGGATGACAACAATGGATAGGTATTTAAGCAAAATTAGTTACAGGACAATAACACTAAAATAAATGAACACTATATATACTAAGAACAAACAAAACACAAGGAAAAAAGGAGGATGTGACAAAGGGAGAGGTTAGCAGAGGGGACAGCAGAAAGAGGACAAACTATGAGGAGAGAATACTGCATGAATCAACCCATATTATGGGCCTTGCCAAGGGAGGAGATGTCTAGATTACCTAGAGGTGCCAGGCATTGGGATGCAGCAATAACCAATACTAAGTAGCAGGTAGAGATTACCTAAATGTGCCAGGTGTTGGGTTGGAGCAAAACAGTATTAGGTAGTAGGTACGAGTTCAAGGGGTGGTGAGATAAGAGCTGACAGTATGTCATGGTGAGAGGATGAGGGGATTGGGGAGGATGAGTCAGTGTTTGAGTCTCCTGTAAAAAGGCAGTCTGCCCTCCTAGGGATTTGACATGCTTTATAATCTGGTAACTCTTTTCTTTTGTTTGGGCCCCTTTTATGTTCCAAGTAACACACTTATATGAGACTTTAGACATTATCAGAGTAGTCAGTGTTGTTCCTGTGGTTAGTGGAGGGTTATGGGCTTCCAAGAGCAAATAAAGCCTGCTGTGTCCAGGGTAGTATTTGGCTTGGGCTATCCCCAACCATTTGGCCATAGTTTGTATAACCATTATATCTTTATGTCCAAGTAGTAATATCTGACAACCAAACCAGTGTGATCTGAATGCACTAATCAGAACTGTAAGACTAATACTAACAAAAACAGAACACACACAAACAGTACTATGATAAAACTGGATCCCCCTGTAGCCCTCATAAACAGCAACTGCTGCCAGTAATGCAGTCTGGAGACAAATAAACTTTAAACTGCAAGGTCAGGAATGGTAGGGTCTTTCTCTCTACTGGCTCACCTCCTCTGAGGTGGACAGCTGGCAGTGACTACCCCACCAGTCGGTAGGTCGGAAGTTGGTCTAAGCAATAGTAGATCCTCACTCTGTAACTATGAAGATTACTAAAATATCATAAATCTGAGTATCAACAGTACTGTGTCAATCTGTTATGTGATGCTCCTGAATATTTTAGGGTTGAAACAATCAGATAAAATATATATTGCACCCCCCCCCAAGAGGATAGTATCAAAACCAGCAGCTTTTTGCTCCTGTCAGGGTACCAGGTCGATTCAAATTATGCTTAAAAAGTGGCGTCACCCTGGAATGAAATAGTTCATGTGCTCGCCATGGTGAACTATCAAAACAAGTGTTTGTGATAACACAAACTGAGTCTGCTGCCTTCCCTTAGCGTGGCAGGAGACTAGAGTCAGAAAAAAGGGAGCAAAGACGTATTTCCAGTGGGATTGTTCATTGTGTATATTCGTGACCATATTCAATCTCCCCAGTCCAACTCTGTTGTAAAAAGAATAAAAGATCTGCTGCACACTTGGGAGACTTCAGTACCTGGCTATATACTGTTCAGAAGAGACCGAGGTACAAAAGGGGGGGGGGGGTGGAGTGGCCCTGTATGTCAATGAAAATATTAAAGCTACAGAAATTCAGAATACATATAAGGAGCCAGAATAACTGTGAGTCACCCTGGAAACAGGAAATGGGACAGCCATATGAACTGGGGTTGTCTACAGGCCCCCAAATCAGGGGGAGGACATAGACACATTACTGTTAGAAGATATACAGAACATGACAGCTAAAGGGGAGGTTCTGATAATGGGAGTCTTCAACATGCCAGATACAGATTGGTCAATACCTGCAGGAACATCTGCCAGAACTAGTCACATGGTAGATTCCCTGCAGGGGAAGGGCCTCAAACAACTGGTACAACAACCACAAGAGACATGGCTATCCTAGATCTAGTACTGACTAACAGGGAAAGAATCACAGATCTCCAGGTAGAAGGTCACCTGTGGGCCAGTGACCATCACATGGTATGGTTCAATTTGGCCACTAGAACTAAATCATTCCATTCCAAGGCAAAAATATGGGACTTCAGAGGAGCTGACTTTGATAAGATGGCCAAACAGAGTTAAGCTAGCCCTGACAAAAAGAAGTAAAGGTGAGGGGGTATAGGCAAAGTGGGAAAGCATTAAGGATGCAATACTTGAAGCAACATCCCATTGTGTTAGAAAGAAAAGGAAGTGCAAAAGAAGAAGGAGACCACTTTGGTTTTCAAAAACAGCAGCAGAAATGGTCAGAGCTAAAAGACTGGACTTCAGGAAATATAAGGGAAAGCAGCAGGATGAAGATAGGGAGGCATACCAAACATCCCTAAGGGAAGCAGAGAAGGCAGTAAGGCAGGCAGAGGCCCAAATCAAGGAAACACTAGCACAAACAGTAAAAGAAGGCGACAAGACTTTCTATATATATACATTAGTGAAAGGAGAATGTCCAGAGGGGGTATCGCTAAGATCAAAGGAAATAAGGGGGCGTGTGAGGAGGAGGACCATGTAAAAGCATCTATCCTAAATAGATACTTCTGCTCAGTATTTACTGAAGAGAAGGTCGGGCAGGGCCCACAGCTCAGAACCATGGACCTGGGGGGAGGGAGGTGTGCACTTGTCCCTTCACAAAAGAAGGGTCCTACAAGAGCTCAATAAGCTCAGGGTGGACAAGGCAATGAGACCTGATGGCATACATCCCAGGGTACTAAAGGAGCTAAGAGTGGAACTAGCAGAGCCATTATAAGAACTGTTTAGTGAGTCTCAGAACACAGGAGAGATCCCAGAAAACTGGAGAAGGGCTCATGTGATCCCGCTCACAGGAGTGGTAGCAGGGAGGAGGTGGGGAACGATGGACCAGTCAGTCTTACCTCAGTGGTGGGCAAGATTATGGAGGCACTTCTTAAGGAAAGGATAGTGCAACACCTGGAATCCATAGGAGCACAGGATCCAAGACAGCATGGGTTTACAACAGGAAGGTCCTGCCAAACTAATCTCATCAATTTCTTTGACTTGGTAACCAGAGTGGTGGACCAAGGGGGAGCAGTTGATGTTGTCTATCTTGACTTGAGCAAAGCTTTCGATACTGTTCCACGTAGAAGATTGAATAATAAGCTGGGTAGGCTCAGGGTGGGTCAGAAGTTGGTCAACTGGGTGGCAAACTGGTTGATGGGAAGAAAACAGAGAGTGGTGGTAAACGGTATACAGTCAGAAGAGATGAAAGTCACACATGGGGTACCTCAGGAATCAGTCCTGGGGCCAGTCCTCTTCAATATTTTCATCAGTGACATTGCAGATGGACTGGAGGGTAAAGTTTGTCTGTTTGCAGATGACACCAAGATCTGCAACAGAGTAGATGATCCAGATGGGGTGGGCAGAATGAGAAGAGATCGAGATAAACTGGCAAAATGGTTGGAAGAGTGGCAACTGGGGTTTAATGCAAAGAGGTGCAAGATCATGCACATAGGGAGGAGAAACCCTGAAGCCACCTATAGGCTAGGAAGGGAGTTGCTGGCAGTCACAAGGGATGAAAAAGACTTGGGCATCATCACCACCCATTACCTGAAATCATCCAAGCAGACCACTAAAGTAGTAGGTAAGGCTAGGGGTATGTTTGGGTGTATTAGTAGGGGTATCACAAGTTGGAAAAGGGAGGTAATAATCCCTCTTTACAAGACACTGGTTAGGCCCCATCTGGAGTACTGCATGCAGTACTGGAGGCCACGCCTTCACAAGGACGTTAACCAAATTGAGGCAGTCCAGAGAACAGCAACCAAAATGGTGCAGGGACTGCATCAGAAAACATATGAGGACAGATTAACGGAGCTCAACATGTACCCTAGATCAAAGGAGGGAGAAAGGTGTTATGACCGAAACATTCAAATACCTTAATGGCATTAACAAGGTGAAAGAGTCTAACATGTTTCAATATAAGAAAAATAGCAGGACAAGAGGACACAGCATGAGATTAGAAGGAAGCCTATTAAGGGGTAATGTGAGGAAGTTTTTTTTCACAGAAAGGGTGGTGGATGCATGGAACGGCCTACCTCAGGAAGTGGTGGATATGAATACAGTGCAAGGCTTCAAACAGGCATGGGACAGGCATAAGGGAGCAATACAGATGAGTATGAATAGATAGGTCATTGACCAAGCAAAGGCCAATGGCACATTTATAAAATAGAAAAAGAAATGGACAGACTGGATGGGCCTTGTAGTCCTTATCTGCCATCAACTTCTATGTCTCTATATTACATGAGCACCTCCATATCAGGGGAGGTCAGGAGGTCACTTCCATGTTAGTCTGTTAAGTTACGACTTACGAGAGTACTGGAGCAGAAGTTTGTGGCCGCCCCCTTTTAGGTAAGTTTATTTGAGTCAGTCACCACCTCCATTTTGCCAGTTTGTTGCTATTAAAATCTCGGTATCATGTTTATAAGTTTATTTTGGTGGCTGTCCAATTGTTATGCAGTAGAGGAAAAAAAACACACTGCATCATGTAAAAGCTTGCGGTAACAGATACAATCGTGTGCAGGGGGAACAGTGAGATCTTGAGAGGTCGCTATAGCCTCTGATTGGACATCCAGTTTTCATTTGAAATTGACAAGTGGGAGGTGTGGCATAGATGAAACTGACAGCATGTTTTCTTTTTTTAACCAGGAGAGACACACTAAGATGAAAACTTGTTTACAGGTGCGACCTGGGAGCACAGGAAGTTAAGTGACTTGCTCAGGGTCACACTGTATGCAAGTGGGGGTTATGGAATTCAAACCCAGGTCTCCAGGTTTGCAGCTCAGAGCCTTAAACCACTGCGCTATACTGCCTTTTTTGTTTGACAAGAGCTGTCAAAAACAAAACTGCGGCTGTGCTGTGTTGCCAGTTGTTGCGGTGGGAGTTTGGGCATGAGGAAGCTGCATCTGAGAGGGATTTGAGGTGGCAGTTGGGAAAACAGTACTGCAGCTACCATTTTGAATCACTTCATGGTGGATGGTTTTAGTAATTTTCCCTCCCCTCATGCAATTACACAGCACTTGATGAACCCATTCTAGACTTGTATGAAGCTCATGATAGTCACTTCCCATTGAAAGTCAAGGGGTAATTTTTAAATGTAACTTCATGGCATTTAAGTTATTCGGAGCAAAAACTTGAGAGAATCAATACCTTTTTGACACTCAAATCAGATTGCTGTACTGTAGGAGCATAATGCAGATAGCAGAGCCTTAAAATGTTTGTCATGGGGCCATTTCTTCTCTCAATTTGTATGCTTTTTGAAATACTCCGGCAGAATATGAGGCAGTTCTTTTTGGGCTGCTTCAGCACCGGGGTATTCATATTGTCCCCTGTCAGTGGTGATGATTAGTCATGCTGGGAAGATCATGTGAAATTTCACTTTTGCTTCATGTAGGTTTTTTTAAATTTCTTTATAAGCCATTTGCTTTTCCCAGACTAAGGTGGTAACATCACTGAAGATGTAGAATGGGGTTCAGTTCCAGAGTAAGGTACCCCTCTTTCTTGCTTGCTGCTGGATATATACTTTATCTTGGAAATTCAGACATTTCAGGATGATTGCCTTGGGTTTTCCTTCCAGGCGGTGGCTGTAGCTTAGTCTGTGTAGCCTGTCCACCAGGTAAACAGTACCAGTCTCCGAGCAGCCACATCTTGGAGCAATTTTTGACAAAGGAAGCGCATTTCCCCTTCCATCTTTTCAGGGATCCCAACAAGAACTAAATTGTTTCTCTATGTTCTCCCTTCCTGATCCTCAATGTGATCTTTGAGCCAAGCAATTTTCTTTTTCGGGGACTGTATTTCTATGCCATTTCTGTGTTGCTGGTCCTCAAGGGAGCTGATTCTAACTTTGGCATCAACAATCCTTTGTGTAAGGGCTTCAACAATTGGTTTTAAGGTACGGAGGTCGCCAGCCATTTCCATGATGGTGATTTTATTTGATGCCAATTCCCCAAAGAATCTGTCCATTTTTTCTGATAGGCCCTTGCTGGGATCAACCTCTGGGGATGAGTTGGAGGTCAACTGGGGTTTCTTCCGCTTGGTGGGCATTGATCTAGGCAAGACAGGTGGGGAAGCTGATATTTCCATTAATTGCTGAGTTGAAGCTGGCATTCTGAGAGAAAAAGAGATATCAGTCTGTTCTGCAGACATTCCTTTTCTCAATCGATATAAAGAATTCTTAGATAGAAGGTTATTTTTCAGTTTTTGCCAGATTTGTTAAGCCACGATTACAGGGCATTAGGAAAGGCTAACAATCACCCAGAGCACATCACGTAACTCCCCAACTTAGGGTATTTTTTTAAGACTTTGGCCCTCCTAAAGCATTTATCAATTAATTACATACAATTTATAGGGGAAGTTACACTCTCTAATACTGTAATGAGACACATTTTTTTCTACCATCTTCCCATGACATGGCATGTTTTCCTTAATCAAGTGTCAAATAATTCATCACTGGCCATAGTGAGCTCTATACCAAGTACACGAGATGAGGTAATAAAATAGCTATGCTGACATTGTGGTCATTGTTGGCCTATAAATGGAAGCACAGGGCCCTCCACAGCTACATACACATACGGATTTATGGAGGCAAATAAGGATACGATTATACTATCTCAAAAAGTAAGGAAATAAATAGAAAAAAACTTTGTTAGTGCTCTAGTTAGGGTTAAAGTGACAAAAATATGGAAATGTGGAATTAGGGGTTTCAACCCTAACACCCCACCCCCACCCTGCATACACCAACAGGCATCGGGTGTGCCTTGGGGTCATCAGCCCTAATGTTCACCCCACTCTCCTATACTCTATCCTTCTCAGCTTATTTACTTATGGAATGGGTTGAGCATTAGGGTTGATGACCCCAAAGGCACACCCCTGATGCCTGTTGGTGGGTGCAGGGTGGGGGTGAGGTGTTTTGGATGGAAACCCTAATGCCACATTTCCTTACTTTTCTCACTTTAACCCTAACTAGAGTATTAATGAAGTTTTTTGCAATATATACAGTATATCTATTGGAAAAAAACTGTTATTGCATTGGCTATGGTTAAACCAACAAAAATAGGGAAATGTGGTGTTAGGGTTTCCGATCATAACACCCCATTCCCCACCTGCACAGACCGACAGAAGTGGGGGTCTGTCTTGAGGCCATCAACCCTAATGCTCACCCCATTCCATTAGAAAATAAGGTGACTTGGGTAAAGCATAGGAGAATGGGGTGAGTGTTAGGGTTGACGGCCCCAAGACAGAAACCCCCACCTGTCGGTCTGTGCAGGGTGGGGAATGGGGTGTTAGAGTTGGAAACCATAATGCCACATTTCCCTACTTTTGTCAGTTTAACCTTAACTGATGCATCAACAAAGTTTTTTGCAATTTATTTCCTTACTTTTTGAGATAGTATAATCATATCCTTATTTGCCTGTGGGAGTCCCATCTCTCCATAGATGCATATGTATGTATCTAGCTGTGGTAGCATCAGGCCTGCCAGCCCCTGCACTTCTAGTTATAGGACAACAGTCACCAAATTGTCATCATAGCCATGTTCCCCATCAAAATGTAACTCTACGCAAGTGCAACATCAATCCACACCACAGGTGTAAAAACACATTTTGGACAGGATTTGAAAAATGACAGCTGTGACATGCAGTACATGAGGTGGTTTAATAAGAAGGCAACAGTATGTTGAAAATTTGGGTTCAAGATATTTAAAATTCCCAGTTACGAGAATGCATAGCAAAATTGCAACAAATAGTCAGAACTGTGCCATTTTTAATAATTTTGACCCCAAATTTTAAACATGCCCTTTATGACCTCACCACATGTACCCAGTGTAGAACATTTTCAAATCCCCACCAAAACATAATTCTGCACAACTGCAACGCCATTCTACGCCATAGGTGTGAAAACACATTTTTACCAGGATTTGAAAAATGACAGCTGTGACATACATGAGGTGGGATAATAATAAGGCTATGTTGAAAATATGAGGTGAAAATATTAAAAATGTCTAAAGATATGAGTGTGCGTAGCTAAATTGCAAAGAATGGTCACAATGCAGCCATTTTTTGAAATTATGACCTCAAATTTTCAACATAGCCTTCTTATGACCCCACCTCCTGAAAAATTTGAATGTCGTTATACAACTCCAACTGATTACAATATCACCTTTTCAACAGGAGTTGTCTAAAAACAGTCATATTGTTCATCAGGTGGGGACCCCAAAAGGCCATGTTGAAAATTTGGGGTTAAAATTTCCAAAAACCGGCTGAGTTATCCATAAAGGTTGAAACCTCCATTGAAATACATTGCTGTGCATTTACCTTAGTTTCTCATACTGCAGTCACCAGTTGCAGCAGAAAAATGTGTCTTTGATTGGGAGAGTAAATTTCTAACCTGGGACCTCTGCAGGTGAGTGACAGTCTGTGAGGGTGTGTGGGGAGGTGGGTGCACAGTGGGTGGTCAGGTAGGGGGTAAGGGAGTGATTGGTGATGGACCATTTTTTTACTGGTAAAAAAAAATGACAACAAGGGTAGGTTTTCTCATTTTTAGCTTAAAAGAGACCTGGCAGGGTGGGGGATGCCACTAACCACCAATGAAGAAAGGGAAAAAAAATTGGAGGGTGGGGAGTTACCACTAGACATCAGGGATAAAGTACCATAGTGGCAGAATGCCACAATTCAGAAAAAATTATTGGAAAAAAAAAGAAAACAATAAAATTAAGGAAAAAAAATATGTATATTTATATAAAATGAGGATTGAGGGTGGGGGTGGGGTGCCTCTAGACACCAAGGATATTTACTCAGGGCTATAAAGGGGTCGGCTACCAGATGGCTTTGTTTTTTGGGAATAGATGATCCCCAAACCTTTTTCATAACCAGATGGCCGTGCCGAGAATCCTTTTTTGCCAGCTGATTTCCTTTTTCACCATCCTTTTTCATCATGGAGAAAAGGGAAACTGGCTGGTGAAAAAGGATTTCCCCTTTTCATGACCAGATGGCCATGCTGGTAATCCTTTTTCACCAGTGCGAGTCCTTTTACGCTATCCTTTTTCTTCATGATGAAAAAGGAATTTGTCTTGCAAAAAAGTATTAGTGGCATGGCCATCTGGTCATGAAAAGGGGAAATCCTTTCTTGCCAGCCGATTTCCTCTTTTGCAATGGTGAAAAAGGACTAATGAAAAGGGAAGTTAGCTAGTGGTGAAAAAGGAATGAAATAGTTAAAAAAAATTTCTAGGGGCATACAAAAGTCAGAAACCACATTATTTATTCTATATACTGTATATATATATCTTTGTGTGTGTGTGTGTGTGTGTGTGTGTGTATAGCTATACCTATATCTATGTATATTCAGTGTATATATAGTAATGGCTGGGTAGGAGGTTATAACGAGATTTTACACATCCCCATGGGGTGAGATGCCACATAAACCCTTACCCCCCCCCCAGCCTTTATTTTATACAATTGCTGGGGAGCGTTTTCTCGCCACAGCAATTATATAAAATAAATCGACAACCCCACAGAGTCGCACCATGGACCAGTGGGGTTTTGGCTTGGTCATCCATCCATAGCGGCTCTTGAAGGAACACAGCATTTACTTTTTTTGTTTAATCCCCAATTTATACGACTAGTAAAAATGTTAACTTACCACCGACTGGGAGTGTTGGCGATGTGCAGTGGTGAAGCGCGGGGCTGGCAGAGCACAGAAAGAGAAGAGCAAGACTGACGCATGTGAAGAGTGAAGGAAACCTGGTGCTTATTCAGCGTTATAACAGCGAATTACAACCAGGGTTTCCTATTCGGGAAAATGCTCCCCAGTTATATTATATATATGAAGAAAGCGTAAAGGAAATACTGCACCATAAGAAATACAACATGAACTAAAAAGAGAAAGGAGAACAACGTTTATATTATTTGCAAAAATATTCTATATCTTTACAAGTTTATATTGTTATATTCATTCCAATATTTTGTTTGCCCTTTCAGAACCCTCCCGTACTAAGATTGTGTCTTTTTATTTCCTTGAAAATGTGAATTTAATGCCCTTGAGGTTTATCCAGTAAACAAATAAAAAAAAAAATCCTTTCATTTAATTGAAGTATCCTTTCTCCTTGTACATCTCATAAAAAGGCAGACAATTCAAACTCCTTGTTCAAACTGTTAGGAGAAGTATAGTGCTGAGGTTTAGGGTTGTGAGCTGCAAACCTGGAGACCTGGGTTTGAATCCTATAGCCCCACCTGCATACTGTGTGACCCTGAAAAAGCCACTAATAGGGCTACTTGTTCGGTTCGACCTACCTGCTGAAATGGTAGAACCAATAGGGTTCACATGAGATTGTACAATTGTGGACAGGGATCACGTGATGAGCTGAAGCCGTTTGGATGTTTCCTGTGCTGTTCTGAGGCCCTGCTATCAATAAAAGTCAAAAAAAGCTTCAAAACCTCCTTTTTCTGTACTGAAATAGCTGTAAGTGAGTCGAGAAGCTTGGCAGGTGTGTTACGAGGAGGTTTAGTGGAAGAGGTTTGCGGAAAGGAGAAGGGGTAGCCCCCCTAGAAAACGAGTATTTGGCCGAGGCAGTAGGCCGCTTGAAAGCATCGGGATGGATGCAGAAGTTGCTGAGCCTTTGGCAGCGAGATCTCCTGCTACTAAGCAGCCAAAGCTCCACTCCCCCACTCCAAACAAACAAGAAGAAGAGCCTGGGAAAGAGGGGGGTTCGACTGATACGGACCTCCAGGACATTAAGGCAATGCTGCAGGGACTAGTGTCGGACTTCGCAGCGATGAAGCCAGTTTTACATTCTCTAGCCCACAGAATGGGAGACGCAGAAGCTCGGATCTCCTCGCAAGAAAGAAAAACAATAGTGCTGGAGCAAGAACTGGTGGGGGCTAAAAGGCAGGTAAAGAAACTGGAAGAAAGAATGGCGGATCAGGAGTCAAGAATGAGGTGCAATAACCTGATTATTGCAGGATTACCAGAGAGGGCAGAGGGGCAAGATTGTGTGGCACTTATGCAGGATCTTCTGTTTAAGCTGCTGGGCCCTACGTCCTTTGGCGAGGCGTATAACTTGGAGAGAGCCCACCGGGCATTAAGGGAGGTGCCACGACCGAGACCCAGGCCCCGAGTGATAATTATGCGTTTTCTCAACTATAAAGAGAAATCACATGTATTGCTTACTGCTAGGCAGAAGAAAATGTTACAGTGGAATGGCGCATCGCTTTGGATATTTCAAGACCAAATGCCAGTGATCAGAGAGAAGCAGAAAGCATATGCTGAAATTAAAAAGAAACTTAATCTGGCAGGAATAAAATTTCGATTGCAATATCCAGCGACCCTGGTGGTGCGGTTACACTCCAGGGAGAAGAGGTTCTTAACCGCAAAAGATGCTCTCGAGGGGTTGAGAGTGGAACTCCTGGACCTGTTCAAGGCTACAACTTGAGGATACCCTTTTGGACAAGAGATGGTGTAATTTAAAGGACTGAGATTGGGAAATAACAACAAATCCATTATTTAGGGAGCTTGTCTGTTACTCTGGGTCATCAGATTTGAATATGTTCTTTGAATATAGAGGGTGTTTAAAAGTTTGAGGGAGTAATGCAGTCGGGGTTGGGGGTACTGGATGTTTTGACGTTGTATCTATAAGTGAAAGATTATTACTTGCTTAGTGATGTTAGGGTAAAATGTAGATGATATTGGATATTGAGAGGAGGAAAGGAAAGAGGTGCAATTAAAGATGTTACATGATGGGGAACTACCTGCTGGAGGTTTAGACTGGGTGCTTCGATATCGTATTGGGGGGTTAGGTAATAAAGGTAGATAAGTAGAGAGGGGCAGGTTTTGTGGGGGAGCGGTGAGGTGGGCAGGAGGAGGGGTTGCTGTAGGTAAGTTAACCTAATAGGGTGGACCACGCTTTTCTGGATGGGATTTGGTAAGAGTGGGAGCAGTGATCACCAGACTGGTGTAATAACCCAATAGCGGTGGTTACTGGGAAGGGGCCGACTTGGGGACTAATAATGGGTTTGGAGAGAGAACTCCCCTCTATGCAGGGGTTAGTGGAAATGTCACGGTTTCCAGACAGAGAAAAGCAGCCCTGATTGGGGTGAGACATTATAACATGGCTGCATAAGGTACAAGCAATTGATATCTCGAGCACGATCTCCGGGATGAAGAAATGGGGAGAGAATTGAGCCTGGAAACTGGGTCAGGTGGTAGCCAATTCCCCATTGCTGGATATGAGGGGTTATGTAGGGAGGTTTGTAACTAGAGAAGAAGGGTCACTTAGGTTTCGGGATATTAGGAGGTGGGGGAGTGAGAACTTTGATCTACCCTAATGGGTAGGGGGAGGAAATGGGCTATAGATATTATTGGGGGGAGCAAACTATGAGTTATGGGAGGGGCTGTATTAGACAAAGGGAAACAAAGGTACTGGAGAGAGGAGCGTTTTTGGTATTATAGGCATGGTGGGCGGTGAGTTAGGTTTTTGGAGCTACTTAGGTAAGGGAGGGGCGGGGCAGCAGGAGACAGGTTCATCCATGATTCCATGATTCGATATTTGGTAGGTGGTTGATCGTTGGATCGGGGTTGAAGGGTTGGGAGGGGTGGGGAGCACGAAGAGAGGAGTCTCACGAATAATTTAGGAGCAGACCTAGAGGCAGATAGGTAAACCTGATATAATTAAACTGTTTGGAATTTCTTTCAATGTCGGGTATTAAAATAATCTCTTGGAATGTTAAGGGACTCGGAGGTAAAAGAAGGAGAATGTTGATTTTGAGGCATATTGAATTATTGGGGGCTCATATTGCTGCCTTGCAAGAGACCCACTTGCTGACCGAGGAGCTGAACGGGCTTAAGAGAAGATGGGTGGGGCAGGTATATGGGGTAGGTAGAGATAGAGCTGCAAGAGGGGTAGTAATATTAATAAGGAAATCATGTCCGTATGAGGTGGTGCAAGTCAACTCAAGGGAAGATAGTAGAGGAGAAAAAATTACTCACCTTAGTAATGTTGTTTCTTCTAATGGAGTCTTGTTATATTATGACATATGCAGTTTGTCCCAACCTGAGAACTGCTCCGGAGGTGAAAGAGTTAAAGTCCATGCCAGGCATGGAACTTAGAGCTCGAGCTCGGTTGAAAATTCTATCTGTTGTTCTTCAAACTTAAACTGTCAGATCTTTACGAGCAAAAACTCACTAAGACTCTGTGTGGAAGCTGTAAACCTACACTAGCCAACTGGCTACTTAATTAAATAAACACATTTTTGGTGCCACAATGAAGACTCAAGTCAGGAGACCCAAAATGACAAACACAAAGATCACCCCAAAGAGGGGTGAAATACAAGGTGGGCCTCTAAAAGTGCCAACACTGCCCTGCCCACCCACATCTCCAAGTAAGGTTCTGAGAGGGGCAGGCAGGGAGGTCATAATATAGAAGACTCCATTTGAAGAAACAACATTACTAAGGTGAGTATTTTTCTTCCAAACAACATGAAGTCATGCTATATTATGACATATGCAGACTACACAGCAGTACCTCCATGGAGGAGGGACAGAACCTACTTAGGAAATAGGCTCTGAAGCACAGCTGTGCCAAAACGAGCATCACTCCTAGCCTGGATGTCCAGGGAGTAATGCTTAGTGAAAGTGTGCACCATTTTCCAGGTAGCTGCTTGACATATCTCTAGGATAGGGATGTCCCTGGCAGCAGCCAGAGACGCAGCTGTACCTCTGGTGGAGTGAGCCCTCAGGCCTGAGGGAG
The DNA here is from genome assembly GCA_016271365.2 of Neoceratodus forsteri. Lineage (NCBI taxonomy): Eukaryota > Metazoa > Chordata > Ceratodontiformes > Ceratodontidae > Neoceratodus > Neoceratodus forsteri. Next base: position 1,100,132,221 of record CM057455.1, on the reverse strand, counting down.
GAACTTTACCCAGTTTTTCATAGCAGAATTGGATACAAGAGATGATCCACCTGACAATGGATCTCTTAGTGGCAGGTTTCCCTTTGCCAACCTCACCATAAGTGAGGAACAGTTGAAGGGAGTAAAACCTGTGACCTTTGGTACGATCTATGTAGTAGCTAAGTGATCTTTTGACATCTAAACTGTGCAACCTCCTCTCACCAGAAGAAGAATGGTCAGTGAGGTACACGGAGAGATATAGATTGATTAAGGTGGAAATCTGAGACCACCTTAGGCAAGAACTTTCGGTTAGTCCTGAGGACTACCTTATCTCTGTGAAAGGAGATAAAATCAGACTCCACTGACAATGCTTGTAACTCACTTATCGCCTGGCAGAAGTGATGGCTACAAAACACAGTTTTCCAAGTCAAGTACTTGAGCTCTGCTGAAGACAAGGGCTCAAAGGGGGTTTCATAAGCTGGGCAATGCAAATATTAAGATCCCAGGCAGGGAAGGATCCTGAATGGGGGTTGGTGGAAGCAACCCTTTGAAAAACTTGGAGAATACAGGATGAGCTGAAAGAGAAGAGGGCTTACCTGCTGACAAGAAAGCAGACATGGCTCCAAGTGCACTTTTAGGGTAGCTGGTCTCAGCCCTAAAGTATTTAAATGAACCATATAATCCAGGACTGTGGGTAAGTCAGCAGATTCTGGGGAAGTATGCTTCCCAGAGCACCATATGGAAAATCTCTTCCATTTGGAATTATAAGTAGCCCTGGTGGAAGGCTTCCTAGAAGCCTTCAGAATATCAACACACCTTGGGAAAGGTGTGAGGTCAGCAAACTCTAACTCTTCAAGAGCCAGGCCTTGAGATTGAGAGATTTGAGGTTCGGGTACCAAACCCTCCCCTGAGCACAGGATAACAGATTGTGATTCCTGGGAAGACACAGGGGAAGGTGGACTGCTAAGGACATAAGGAGTGGGTACCAGGGCTGTCTGGCCCAGTCTGGAGCAATCAGAATCATCTTGCAGGATTGAGACCTGATTTTTACTAGCACTTTGAACAGGAGAGGGAAGGGTGGAAAGGCATAGAGAAACTTCCCTTCCCAACTGAGAAGGAAGGCATCCAGGGGGACTGAGCCCAACACTGGGGGCCTGCAACAAAAAAGGGGAAGTTGGTGATTGTCTGGGGCTGCAAAAAGATCTATCTGGGGTGTGCCCCATCTGGCAAATACCACCTCCAGAACTAGGGGATCCAGAGCCCACTCGTGATGGCCTTGGGAAATCCTGCTGAGAGCATCTGCCAGGACATTGTCCTTGCCTGGTAGGTGAACTGCTGCCAGAGAGGTGTTCAGGGAGTAAGCCAGAGACCACAACTTCATTGCTTTGGTGCGCAAGGCCATAGACCGAGTGCCCCATTGCTTGTTGATATACCACATTGTGGTGGTATTGTCTGTTCTGACTTGGATAACCTTGTTCTGAACAGATTTGGAGAAAGCTTGAAGTGCTAGAAAAACTGCTCTGAGTTCCAACAGATTGATGTGGAGCAGAGATTCCTGAGGGGACCACAATCCCTGGGTGGAGGTCACCCATGTGAGCTCCCACCCCAATAGGGATGCATCTGTAGTAAGGATTAAGGAGTGAGACTGAGGGTAAGGGGACCCCTGTCTCAAATTGCCCAGGTCCTGCCACCACTGAAGGGCCTGGATCAGGGTTCGAGTCACTGGAATTAATTTGGTTAGAGGGTCTTTTCTTTGAGACCAAAAGGCTCTCAAATGGAACTGAATGTCCCTCATCTGAAATCTGGCTCCCTGCACTACTGCTGTCGAAGCAGCCATGTGTCCCAGGAGCTGTAAAAAGTGCCTTGGTGGTCGAGAGACCTGCAGGGTGAAGGAGGAAGCCAGAGAAATCAGAGTACTTGCCCTTTCCAGAGGAAGGAAGGCTCTGGCTTCTTTTGTGTTCAGTTCTGCACCTATGAAGGTGAGAAGCTAGACAGGCTCTAGGACTGACTTTGGAAGATTGAGAAGGAAACCTAGAGAAGTAAGCAGTTGCTGAGTTACTTGAAGGTGTAACCTGACTTGGTCTGGGGACTGGCCTACTATGAGCCAGTCGTCCAAGTAAGGAAAGATGGCAATTTTTTGCCTTCTTAAGTTGGCAACTGCTACTGCCAGGCATTTTGTGAATACCCTTGGGGCAGATGTAAGGCCGAAGGGCATTGCTCTGAACTGGTAATGACCTGAGGGCAGTTCGAATCTGAGGTACTTTCGATGGGAGCTTCTGATGAGAACATGAAAATAGGCATCCTTGAGGTCCAGGGACACTAGCCAGTCCCCTGGCCTTAAAGAGGGTAAAATAATTCCCAGAGTCACCATTTTGAATTTTGGTTTTAAAAGGTGCTTGTTTAGATACCTGAGATCCAGGATGGGCCGCCATTCTCCTGTCTTTTTTGGGGTAAGGAAGTACCTGGAGTACAGCCCTTTGCCTTGGTGTAGGGGTGGAACCCTTTCCACAGCTCTGAGAGCCAGGAGGGTAGAGACTTCTGCCTCCAGGGCAATAGCCTCTGAAGGATTTGCAGGTGGAAAGGATCTGATTCTCATCTTTGGAAATTTTTTGAAGCTGAGAACCAGTCCCTGGCTTACTACTTCCAGGACCCACTTGTCTGATGTTAGAGACTCCCAGTCCTGGACAAAGTAAGCCAGCCTGCCCCCTACAGGTAGTGGAGAATGGGCCCTGGGCGCCCCATCAGGGTGCCTGTTTGGCAGGGGCTTTAGGCTGAGGGGTGGAAGCAGGCCTGCCTGCACCCCGTCTGCCTCTCCCTCTAAAGAACCCCTTCTGTGCAAAAGCTGAAGAGGAAGCCTGGGCTTGGTAAAAAGGCCTATGAAAAGGCCTACCCCTGCCCCTGGGAGGCTGCCTTTGGGGAGTGACTTGCCTTTCCTTGGCCTGTGCACTCCTATAGATGGTCCTATATTCATCCATTTTCTTCATGTAATTCTCTGTTTGCTCCCCAAACAGAGAGTTGCCCACAACAGGGAAATCCATCGCCTTAGTCTGGGTATCCTGTGACAGGCTAGTACATCTGAGCCAAGCCATTCTACGGAGAACCACAGATGTAGCCACGACTCTGGATGATACATCATTAGAGTCCACTGCAGCATGGAATTGCACCTTGGATGCCTCAATACCATCAGCGACCACCTGCTCCAGCTCTTTTGCCAGCTGGCCAGGAACCTGCTTTGCTAGAGCTAAAACAGTATCCCATCTGGATTTTTGATATCTAGCAACATAAGCCATATAATTAGCCTGTCTGAGTCCTAAGGAAGCTGCCATGTACTGTTTCTTTGCCATGGCATCTATCTTTCTGGAGTCCTTGTCAGGTGGGTGAGAGGCTAGGGGAACATTTGCCTTGTCACAGGCTGCAGCCTGCACCACCCCCACATGGCTGCATTGTTGTGTAAGGAACTCCGTATCAGAGCCTGATAATGCATACCTTTTGTCCATTCTTTTATCAACAGGAGGTATGGTGTGAGGAGCTTTAAAATCTTACTGTCTGTTTCAAAGATTTATGCAGAGGAATAGACAGCCTCCTAGACTCTGGGATATCCATCATTTCTACAAAATCAGGCTCCTACTGATCATCCACAGCTTCCTCCATAGGGAGCTGGAGGGTTTCAGCCACTTTTTTATAAAACATAAAATGAGAAGGGGACTCAGAAAGCCTAGGGGGAGACACCCCTGAAGGTCTGTCTGGAGAGATGTCCGGTTCAATGAGCACATCCAGACTTTCAAAATCACATTCACTCTCCTCATACTCCTCTCCTCCCTCCTCTGGTTCATAAAATTCCTCTAAATAATACTCTTGAACCGGGGAAACCGACCGAACCGAGCGCTTACCTGATGATGCCGGTTCGGTCGGAACCGGGGAGAGTGCTTGGACAATTTTTATTGCTTTAGCTATTTCTTCAGTGGTTAGAGAGGGAAGTTTTGACTCCACACCAGCTGATTTTCTAGATTTCTTTGTTGGAACTGACTCCTCAGAGTTGGCTCTTCTTTTGCCCGAGGAAGTATCGCCCTGGTCAGAGGGGCACTCCCTCCGGTTCAGTTGAAACCGAACCGGGCTGGCCATCCGGGTCAGCGGACTTTTTGGCCTCTTGTTCCCTGAGTCTACCAACTCTCTTATCCAGGGTAGCTGCAGGAAAACCCTTGCAAATCTGGCAGTCTGAATTGAGGTGGTCAAACCCCAGACAATAAGCACATGTGGTGTGGGGGTCAGCCTTGGCAAAGGCTTCCCCACATACAACACAGTGCTGAAACCCAGTGGGCCCGGTTTTTCTTTTGGGTTTCTCAGACATAGTGCCAGCCTAACCAAAAACTTGCCCGTTTACGGCAATCTGCCAAGCAAGACTCCCTTATCGGTTCCCAACCGTGTCACGGGTCGTGGAAAAAAACGTAATTAAATCCGTTTTTTTTAGAACCGATAAGAACCGGGGAACCGCACTTCTTAAAGTACTGTAATGTAATAGAAGTAACTTGATCGGTTCAAACCGAACCGATGGAAATGTTTACAAGTTCCACACAGAAAATAAATGTAAAACCTATCTAGTACTTACAATACCACAGATAGAACTTGAACCGACCGGTTGCGGTTTAATTTCGGTTTAAAACCCGAAAACTTTTATATTTTAACCGACAAAATGAACCGAGCAGAAGGAGGAATCTCTGGAGCGACTGTTCAGTGAGGCGGAGTAAAGAATCTGACAGTTTAAGTTTGAAGAACAACAGATAGAATTTTCAACCGAGCTCGAGCTCTAAGTTCCATGCCTGGCATGGACTTTAACTCTTTCACCTCCAGAGCAGTTCTAAGGTTGGGACAAACTGCATATGTCATAATATAGCAAGACTTCATGTTGTTTGAAATATACATTTCGGGCATATTAATGGGCAAGTCTATTACAGTGGCCTCTATATATGGCCCAACACCTTCGGACCCGGGGTTTTTTACCTCTCTTGAAGAGGATATAATGGCTTTCCCTTCACTTCACTAATTCTGGTGGGGGATTGGAATGTATGCTTCAATAATCGGGAGGATAGAGTGCTGCCGTCCGGAGGTCCTATGTCCAAGGCCCAGGTAGCCTTGAACAGACTCCTTGAGGTGATGGCATTGGTAGATCCTTTTAAGATTTACTCGAAGGGGGGTATGAGTATGACTTATTACTCGGCAGCTCACAAGAGTCAATCCCGAATTGATTTTTTTCTAGTAAATAGAGAGGTGATCGGGGAGATTAAAGAAATGATAACGGGGGTAGAATTTACACGTATCACTCTCCCATTCAAATAGCGTGGAACCCAGAACTGCTCCACCTAGACCGTATAGGTGGAGGCTAAATGATGCCTTGCTGGCAGAGCCCCTGGTGTGTGATAGGTTGGAGGAGGCGCTGCTGGAATTCATGCATCAACAAGTGCCTACTATGCAAAATAAAGCATTAGTGTGGCCCATCTGTAAGGTAGTGTATGCGGGGGTGGCCCAGAGTATTGCGCTACAGTGACATAGACAGAGAAGAGCAAAGGAGGAATTTTTACTGGGGGCAATCGATTCACTGTCACCTTTAGAAGGGTCTTCTGGGGAGGTTGATATGGAACTTAAAGATTTAAGGGAGGAGCTAGGGGATATTGCTATTAGTAAAACAGAATTCTGGCTAGATAAAATCAATGCCAGATACCTGATGCAGGGAGAAGTCCTGTGGCGGCTGTTGGCGGCTAGAGTTAGGGAGTGGGAAGCTAGTAGAATGATTTCCTCCATCCATTGGGAAGGAAAACTCTTAACTGACTCACAGGAGATGGCGGAGGCATTTACCTCATATTATCAGTGAATTTACTGGGCTGGAGATCTAGTGGGAGAGAGGGAGATTGAGAGTTTCCTGGAAGAGATCCCCATGCCAACTTTGGACCCAATACAAGCTAAAGAGTTGGCGGCTCCGATTAGGGCGTCGGAGATTATAGAGATAGTGTAATCGCTACCTACGGGTAAAACACCGGGGCCCGACGGTCTTACCGCTAAATTTTATCAAGTACATTTACAAACTATACTTCCTATGCTTCAGGAACTGTTCCGAGCTATTATGCAAGAAGGGGTATTCCACCCTCCAATGTACCAGGCATATATTACATTGATTCCTAAACCAGACAAACCTAGGGATGTCCCCAGTAGTTATAGACCTATAGCTTTAATGAATCAAGATATTAAGATTCTTACAAGAATTCTAGCAAATAGGTTGCTGCTAGTTGCCCCTAGCTTAATTAGTCAGGAACAAGTGGGGTTTATGCCGGGGAGGGGGGCACATGATGCCCTTAGGAAGTTACATCACATATTGAGCTATGCGCCCGACTCCCAGTTACCCTTAGCATTGATATCATTAGACGCAGAGAAGGCTTTCGATAGGGTCTCGCACCCTTTCCTTTTTGCTATCATGAAGCGGATGGGTTTCCCAGAGGGTATCCTTAAGGGCATTAAAAATCTATATGCTGCGCCAACCGCTAGGGTACTATGTAATGGGTATCTCTCAAGGGAAATACAATTAGAAAATGGGACTAGACGGGGTGTCCTCTTTTGCCGATACTCTTCAATATCTACCTGGAACCCCTCTTGAGGGCCATCAATAAAGATGTCCATATTAAAGGAATTAAATTATGGGGAAGGGAACTGAAACTTGTGGTCTTTTCTAAGGTCTCCAACTATAAGCTTAATTTAAATAAGACTCAAGTCCTCCCCCTGACCTCCCATGTTACCAGGGATGATTTTTCACTGTTACAAATACAATGGCGGATAGATAAAATCAAATACTTGGGTATCTGGATTTCGGCGGATTTAGAAAGGGTGGCAGAAATTAATATGGGGGGAATTATATCAGCACTCGAAGGGGACGTACTAAGGTGGAACAAATTGCCCTTAAACTTTACTACCCAATTGAGCCTAATCAAGATGAGTATCTTACCCCGTCTGTTATACCCGGTGTATCTGGCCCCATATAGCATTCCCCATAAATGGTTTAATACAATCAAGAGAGTAATCTCGGGTTTTCTATGGAAGGGCAGTCCCCCTAGAGTGAAATATAATAGTGTGCGGTTACCATACAAAAAGGGAGGGGCCCAGCTTCCTGATCTTCACTTGTATTATGTGGCGGGCCAGTAGGGCTTGATGAGTCGGTGGGTTAAAGAGCTAGAAGACGGGAGTTATATTCCAACTTGGCTTCAATTAGAGAGGCAAAAGTTGAGAGACTTAGGCCTTGATCCAGAAGCAATGTTGTATGCTAATCTGAGGAATATTTTCAGAAAGAGTTATGGGAACCCAATGGTGAAGACGGTGGAGGCGTGGTGGTCCTTCCTATCCCCTGTGCAGAGAAAGGCCCAAATGAGGGCAGAAGACCAGCCTCTTCTAGGCATCCCTAAATTTGTAATCAGGAATCGGGTAGTTAAACAGCGGTGGGCTGCTCAGATGTCAGGCCTGAACCTTAGGGAAGTTGTTCAGGGCAATAGAGTGGTCTTACCGGCACGATGCGATGGAATGCCCTTTTTTCAGAGATTGCAAATTAAACATATGGTGGAGAGAGCGTTAAAGAAGCGGGGGGGTATTGAGGATACTTTTTTTTCCTGGGGGTTGCTCAAGGAGGTTGATCTAAGAGTCCACCCTCTTTCGCAAATGTATAAAGTGATATTGGATTTCCTTAGCCCAAGTCCTGTTAGGAGGGTTATATTTTGGGAAAAATTGATGGCTCCTCGGCAACTAAATTGGAATAATATTTGGGAAAGCAGCAAGTACAATATTATACCCAAGTATAAAAGTATGCATTTTTTTATTGTGTCTAATCTGTACTTTACCCCTGTGAAGCTATGTGATAGAAACCTGAGACAGACAGCCCTGTGTTTTAGGTGTGAGGTGGGATTAGGGGATTTATTACATGTGACCTGGGGCTGTAGTAAAATATCCCCACTTTGGGGGGAAATTAAAAGGTGTATGGACCCAATGTTGGATTACTCAGAATTTATAGTACCAGAGATATGTGTGCTGGGTGACTACTCCCAAATCTCAGGTGTTACGCCTAAGTATCATCTCTCCTTGATGACGGCTGTAGTTAAGGGTTATCTATTGAAACATTGGAAAGATGACCAAATTTATCATTATGGTCAATGGGTAAAAGATCTATTGGTGATGCTGAATTAAATAAAGAGATATTTGTATATGGCGGGGAGAAGTGACCTATACCTCAAACGCTGGGCGGCGTTAGATGCAGTTTATTCTGTGCAGATCATAAATGGGTAAGCACAGGCTGTCTGTCGGACGGTGAAGAGCAGATGGTAGTTATCTTCGATTATGAAGAAGCCTTTCTATTTTTTGATTTTAACTGGAAATATGTAGAGACAACTCTGATCTATGTATAGTGATAGTCATAAGCTAGGTAAAGGTCTGCTGATTATGGGGGGGGATGGGGGACTCTCTCTCTTTCTGGGGGACACAGACGGGTGCCACCTGTAAGAAGAGGGCTGTAGATGTCAGGAGGAGCTTCAAGGCTGCTTGGAGACTATTAATGTATCGGGATTCAAAAGTATCACAGTTAGGGTAATTAGATATATATGCTCACTGTGATAAAGTACAGAATATGTGAGAAATTTAGCCTGTCTTGGGGGTGGCTACCCACTGTCACTGTAAATAGAGGGGTTGTACATAGTTTGCACAGTCAGTTTGAGGCTGTGCACCCTGGCTCGCCAGGTATCTGTTTGTGTGTTTGTTATCTGTGAATGTTGTTTATGGAAAATGAATAAAGATGGTTTACAAAAAAAAAAAGAGACTGTATAATTGTGGAAAATTTTTTTTTTTAGAAATTACTCTTTATTCTCCCCCCCTTGCTGGAGCCCACACACACAACCCCGCTTTGCTGCCTTATCTGTAACCTGGTGGACCCCCCATGAAGTTGTGGTTGCACCCTCAGGCGGGAATGGTGGGGCCTGTATACCCTAATTTCAACTTTGTCTGGTCCCTCCGGTGGTCAGACAGAAGCCATTAGGGTCTGCTTAGGTGCTCCTTCCTCTCAGTGCTCCAGCATGTTTGTCTCCTGTTCTAGAGGAGTGGCACGCACCCTGACGTCGTGGCGTCACAGCCGATGTCACCAACCCCAACCCTGTCTGTATGCATCAACACTTGCTGTGCCTCTGGCCTCAGCCAGAGGCCAGTCAAGTGCCGAGCTAGGATCCCCCCTCCTTCCCGGGAGAGGAGAGCTGTCCTCCAGATGCTTAATCCTCTCCCTCCCTACCGACCCCTCGACAGCCCGGGCTTGTTCCTGAACCTGGGTCGCTGGCATGGCGCGAGGTGTGGTGTCCAGTGCCTCAACCCTCAGTGCCACTGGGCCAGCCACAATTGTGGACATTTTATAAAAATGGTGAACTTTGGTTCACCGACATTAAGACCGACTGTCTGAAAAACATGTGACTGTTCTGCATCCTTACCCCTGTCTGGAAGAGATGGTATGATGCTAGAATGAGTCAGTGAAAAGGAGACGTTGTATCTGCATAAATTATGTGCTATACACTGATAGGATGAGGATGAGTTCATTACACTGTCAGTGACTGGCTTTAGCTACTGCACACCCCAATATGAAGTAAAATGATTTGCAGGTATGCATAAGAACCCCCTTTTGATGCACTACCCATACCATCTTTTTCAGTCACTCAGCATTCAGTCTCTGGAGCAACATGTCAATTGTGTCTCTGGCTCTGCAATCTGCTGCAGTTATTTAGAAACTTAGTGTCTGTTTCAACTGATTCACTATGCAAAGAAAAAAAAAGACTCAGCAGCAATACAGACAATTTTGTGAGTGGGAGGGTAGTTATTGATATCAGATTTTGACCTGGGCATCTGAGAAGTCTCCTTTCCACACAGCACTGCACTCACTTGATAGATTTAAATTCATTAATTCCTGCATTTTTTTCCCTTAGGCAAGCCTTGATTCACTGTTTATCGAGCCAGTAGTTTTGTGTTGCTTGCACGCATGTGCAAGAAACGCATTGCATCAGCTTCTTGCAAAAGTGAGTTATGGAGATGTGTCAGTGTTGTGCCGAATGGCAGCAGTCCATTCTAGGGCTGGTCTCTGCCACAGCCAATAGAGGAGTATGCTCTTGATCACAGCAGTTAATGAGCATGCCACAATGCGTAAAGAAATTCGACCACATCACCACACAATCAGCTGTTTTGCTGCATTACAAGCTACAAAAACAGCTGATTGCATGGTGTCCCCATGACGACAGCTTCTCCATCAGTCTCTCACAGTCCCCATGAAGCTGATGGAAAGCCACTTCTCACCATTCAGTGTGCCTTCCTGGTGAAACATTTCAACAAATAATGAAAAAAAAGCCAACTGGGTGACCAATCCCCCTGTCGGCATGACCCCTTCCCCAGTTCATTTGCCGATGGGGTAGCCCAATCCCCATCAGCATAATGCACCTCCTCCCATTTGTTGTTTACTGAGGGGGTTCCCAATTATCCCTCAGCTCATGTGTCCCCCCCAGCACACTGTATGGCTGAGGGGGGGTGCCCAATCTCCCCGTTGGCTCCACCGACCCACCCAAACAAATTTCCATCTGCCATGCTGGGAGCCAACCCCAGTGTAACAAAAGTCTGTTTGGCCAATGGGGTGCCCAGTCCCCCATCAGCTCCACTGTCCTCCCAACAAACTTCCATGTGCCACATTGGGAGCCCACCCCAGCAAAATTCCCTTGTCGTCTTTGAAAAAAAACCTAGATGAAAAAAAAAGGTCCCTCGTTGATTCTCTTGCCCCCAACCATGCCCACCCTCTGCATACTGCACCTCCCCACACCCCCTGCCTCACCCCATACTTACCTGGCAGGATGATCTCCGGTGGACCGGAAACATGTCTGCAAACTTCAAAGCTGACCGCGAACTGAAAAATGCTAGTAAGCTGTATAATGGCATAAATAGGGTTTTTTCAACTTTGGTGCATGTCGCGGCCATTTTTGGGAATTGTGTCACCAAATTTTCAACATGGGGTTCTTGGGACCCCACTTCATGAACTTAGTCACTGTCATTTTGTTAATCGGTCCCAAAGGGTGATTTTGCAGTCACTGCATGGAACTACCTTTCAAGACTGATTAATGAGACAACAGCATCACAGTTCATGAGGTAGTCCCCCAAAAACCCTATGTTGAAAATTTGGTGAAAAAATTCCCAAAAATGACTGTCTTATGACCGTGCATTGCGCAGTTCCTACATATGCTTGTAACTTCGAGCATTTTTAATATTTTCACTCCAGATTTTCTACATTGCCATTTTACCACATCTCCTTTTGAACAGTACCACTGTCATTTTTCACATCTCCCAGAAAAGTATTTTCGCACCTGTAATGCACAATGGCATGGCCGGTGTGCGAAATCAATGTTTGGGACAGATTTAGAAAATCACAGTGACACTGTTAATTATGTAGGTCCCCAAAAACCCTATGTTGAAAATTTGGTGAAAAAATTCCCAAAAATTACTGTTTTATGAGCATACGTTGTGCAGTTCCTACGCACGCTCATAACTTCGAGCATTTTTAATATTTTCACTCCAGATTTTCAACATTGCCATTTAAGCACACCTCCTTATGAACAGTACAGCTGTCATATTTCACATCTTGCCCAAAATGTGTTTTCGCACATTTTGCACACAGTAGCGCAGTCGGTGTGCGAAATCAATGTTTGGGACAGATTAAGAAAATCACAGTGACACTTTCATGAGCAGAGGTCTTAAACTGACTATGTTTAAAATTTGGTGACAAATGTCCATAAAATGACTGTGTTACAAGTGTGCATTGTGTGATTTCCACGCACCCTCGTAAGTTCACAAATTCGTAATATTTTCACAACAGATTTTCAACATTGGCATTTTTCCACACCTCCTTATGAACAGTACAGCTGTCATTTTTTTTATACCCTGGCCAAAATATGTTTTGCACTTCTGGTGCAGAATAGCGTGGTTGCTGTGGGAAATCAGTGTTCGGGACAGATTAAGAAAATCACAGTGACACTGTTCATGAGTGGAGGTCTCAAAATGCTTATGTTGAAAATCTGCTGTAAAATATCCCCAAACAAATTACATTACGGGTGTGCGTTGTGCAGTTTCTATGCACACTCATGACTTCACCAGTTTTTTTATTTCACTACAGATTTTCAACATTGCCATTTTTTACACCTCTTCGTGAACAGTACAGATGACATTTTTCACATCCTGTTCGAAATGTCTTTTCGCACCTGTGGTGCCAAGTGGTGCAGTCACTGTGCAAAATCACCTTTTGGCTAACAAACTGATAGTGTCACTGTTCATGTGGTGGGGTCACAAAAGGCCCATGTTGAAAACTTGGAGCAAAAATACCAAGAAATGCCCAGGGTGTTAGGGTTTTCGACCATAACGCCCTACCCTGTAGGGACTGACAGGTGTCAGGGGTGTAATGTGGGATTGTCAACAGTAATGCTCATGCCATTCCAGCCCCACCCTGCAGCCAGTGGCCAGCACTGAGGTGCACCATGGACCCTTTGGTCCCAGAGTTCATCCCATTCTCCTACACTGCACCCATTTCAGCTTATTTCCTTATGGAATGAGGTGAGTGTAAAGCCCAAACACTCCAAAGCACACCTCGACACTTGCAAGTGTCTGCAGGGTAGGGCGAGGTGAAATGTCATGACCGTTATAAGCGATGACCCAAAGGCACACCCCAATGCCTGCCCATCTCTGCAAGGTGGGGGTAGAGTTGGCATCAGTTCAGTACTTCACTGCTATTCCTATACTGAATCTGTCTAACTATTGTACTTCCACTGCTAATGGTAGCAAGCAATACTTGGCATTGACAAATGCTTGTTCTTCTTGTGTTGCAGTAGCAATACATTATTTTAAACAATCTGCCTGCTAACCCAGCTCCCTGAAAATTGTAATATAATAAATACTTTCAAAAAAATCTGATTCTGAACTAAATGCTGATCTGCATCAGCATTCAGCACTCTCCCTGCTACCTGCTGAGTAGTAGGTTTTATTTTCACAGATCAAAGACACTCCTAGATCTTACTCACATTTTTTGTGCTCTATCCTAGACTAGTCAATCTGGGTTTCAGGCTGCAAAATAATTAAATACCACAGCTAGTCAGCTTAGCCATTTGATAAAGAACAGACCAGAGGCAGGTGGAGGAAAATACAAACAGTAATGCTAGTTCTGTCTGTAACATTTGCATTTGTTTGAAGATCTACTGGACTACTACTATACAAAGCATAGCACACACAGTCCTGCCTCTAATTAGGAACTATGTTTACATAAAATAACAGTCTGCATGGCAGAATTCTCCTGCTTGCAGCTCTTCTACTGTTCTGCATTTATTGCCTTGCTTGGGGTTTAGCTACTTCAAAATCTAAACATATACCACACAAATCCTCCAGCCTGTCATAAGAAATCATGGGCCCTGTATTCAAATGGCTTGCGCATCACATTCGCTTACAAGGTTTGCAATGTGAAAAAAGTGCTTTGGGAATTCAGAACCCTGTTAGAAACATAGAAACATAGAATTTGACGGCTGATAAGGACCGCTTGGCCCACCCAGTCTGCCCATTTCCCTACCTAATGGATAAGCTGCAGATCCTAGTTAACCAGCAGCTTACTTCTTCCTACCCCAACCCCCTAGAATTGCCTTATGACTGTCCCATGCATGCTTGAATTCCACCACTGTTTTTGACTCCACAACCTCCTCCGGAAGGCCATTCCATGCATCCACAACCCTCTCTGTGAAAAATACTTCCATAAATTACCTCTGAGCCACCCCTCTATCTTCAAATTGTGCCCCTTGTTCTTGCACACCTCTTTTTTGAAAGATGCTATCCTCTTGGACTTTGTTGATTCCCTTGAGGTACTTGAACGCTTCTATCATGTCCCCCCCTTTCCCTTCTTTCCTCGAGGCTATTCATATTAAGCTCCTTAAGTCTCTGTTCATATGTCTTCCAGTGCAGACCCTGCACCATTTTAGTTGCCCTCCTCTGGACAGCTTCCATCCTGTCTATGTCTTTGCGGAGATTGGGTCTCCAGAACTGCATGCAGTACTCCAGATGGGGTCTCACCAGCTGTCTGTACAGAGGGATAATAACCTCTTGTTTTCTACTGGTGATGCCTCTCCTATGCATCCCAGTATCCCCAGCCCTCCTTGCTGCCTCTCACCTGCTTGCCCACCTTTAGGTCATCTGATGTGACTACCCCAGGTCCTTTCCATTTTGTTGTTGTTAGTATCTCACCCTCCATTGTGTACTCTTCCCTGGGTTTTGTTTCCCAGGTGCATTACCTGCAATTCTTAGCATTGAATCTAAGCTGCCATACATTTGACCATTCCTCTAACTTTGCCAAGTCTCTTCTCATCCTTTCCACCCCACCTTGTGCATCAACTCTGTTGCAGATCTTTGTGTCATCTGCAAAGAGACATACTTTTCCTTCCAGTCCCTCTGCAATGTCTCTTATAAAGACATTGAAGAGGACCGATCCTAATACTGAACCCTGTGGTACCCCACTAGTAACCCCCCTTTCTTCAGAGTGGACTCCATTTACTATTACTCCCTATGTCCTATTCTCCAGCCAATTCTTTACCCAGGCTGTCATCTTGGGACCCACTCCCAGGCTGGCTAACTTGTATATTAATCTTTTGTGTGGGACTGTGTCAAATGCCTTGCTAAAGTCTAGGTAGGCCATGTCCACAGCCCCTCCCTGATCTACTACTTTGGTCACCCAGTCAAAGAAATCTATCAGATTTGTCTGGCATGACCTTCCACTGTGAATCCATGCTGCCTTGGGTCCTGTGCCCTCTGGCCTCTAGATACTCGACAATTCTTTCCTTCAGAAGTGATTCCATCATTTTCCCTACCACTGAGGTTAAACTAACAGGTCTGTAGTTTCCTGCTTCTGCCTTGCTCCCACTTTGTGAAGGGAATCACATCTGCCCTCTTCCAGTCCTCGGGTATCACCCCATCCTCCCATGATTTGTTAAAGGGGTGGTCAGTGGTGTCATTAGTTCTACCTTAGTTCTTTTAGAATTCTGGGATGAATCCCATAAGGCCCCATTGCTTTGTCCACCTTCAGTTTTAAAGTTCTTTCAGAACCCTTTCTTCTGTAAATGGGCTGGTATCAACTTCTGTATCCAGAGTGTTTCTACTGTTTGTTTTAGGTACCTCCCTCTTCCTTTGTAAATACTGAGCAAATATATTTGTTTAGTATCTCTGCCTTTCTCAGTCACCCTCTGCCCACCCTTCCTCCCCTTTATTAAGCCTCACTATCCTTCCCTTGGTCTTCCTTCGCTCCTGATGTACCTATAAAGGTTTTATTCCCCTTCTTAACTGAGTTGGCTATCTTTCCTTGGTTTGGGCCTTTGCTGTTCTGACTGCCTTCCCAGCTTCCTTTTGCTTTAACTGATACAGTTCTCTGTCTTGCTCCTTCTGTGATTCCTTGTACTTCCTGAATGCTTTCTTTTTCTCTTGAACCTTCACTGCCACTTCCTTTGAGAACCATAGTGGTTTCTTACATCGTTTCATTTTGTTTATTTGCTTCACACAAAGGCTTGTTACCTCTGTGATGGCAGTTTTTATTATTCCCCATTGTTCTTCCACCCCTCCTTCCTGCCCATTTGCTAGTGCATTCCTTAAGCACTCACCCATTTTGGCAAAGTCAGCCCTCCTAAAGTCCAGTACTTTTGCCTTTGTATGGCTTGACTCTATTGCTGTGTTTATTGTGAACCATACTGTTCGATGGTCGCTAGTTCCCAGATGGCTACCCACTTCTACATCTGTGATCCTCTCTCTTCATCTTCATTTGAGAGAACCAGGTCTAAGATTGCTCCCTCTCGAGTGGGCTCCAAACTAGTTGTCTAAGGCATGCCCTGTGGGGCATCTAGAATAACCCACTCTTCGAAGTGGCTGCTGCAACTGCACTCCAGTTAACATCTGGCATATTCAGATCACCCATCAGCAATATCTCCCCTTTTTCTGCCATTCTAAGTATACTTTCTATCATTTCCTTGTCCATTTCCTCCCCCTGAGAAGGGGGTCTGTATACAACCCCTGTGCGGATTGTGGTGCCATTGCCGGTCTCCAAACTTACCCACAGTGCTTCTTCTCCTCCCTGTTTTCCCTTTTGTTCTGTTGCTTTGATTCCTTCCCTTATGTAAAGAGCTACTCCTCCTCCTCTTTTACCCTCCCTGTCCCTCCTGTAGATAGTGTATCCTGGTATGTTTACATCCCAGTCATGGTTTTGTGTGTACCATGTTTCTGTGACTGCCACGATATCCAGATGTTTCTCCTCCATCAAAGCCACTAATTCAGGAAGCTTGTTACTCAGACTACGGGCATTGGTACTCATTGCTCTCCATTTTTTGATGGCTTTACCTTCTTTTGCAGCATCCCCCACTGACCTTTCTACCTTGGTCTTTTTCTCATTTAGTACCCTGTTTTGTAGGGAGAGGCTGGGATTTTCCTGCTGCTTATCAGTGCCTCCCCCATGGACTAGTTTAAAAGCTTGCCAATGAAGCATTTAAACTGATTGCTCAAAAGACTTGTTCCCTTCCTGGACAGATGTAGACCATCCTGCCAGTATAGGCTGGTGTCCTTCCAGGTGGAACCCCAGTCCCCAATGAAGCCAAACCCCTGTGCTCCACACCATTTTTTCAACCATTCATTAAACTGCATGGTGCAAAGTACCTTGCCTCACTCATGCCATTGACAGGCAGCACCTCAGAGAAGGATACTGTGTGTGCTACTTGTCTTAGGCCCCTCCCCAATTCTACAAAGTCCTTCTGCACTGCTCTAATCTCATGATGAGCCAAGTCATTTGTCCCTAGGTGGACAATGATGTCCAGCTCAGACTCCCGTGCAGCTGTTCTCGTGATCCTGAGGATGCGCTTCCTGTCCCTCCAAGCCATGGCACCAGGCAGGCACCTTACTTCAGTTTTCCTTGCTCCCCCCAGTTCTATCCCCCTAATAATTGAGTCCCCCACCAGGAGCTGCTTCCTTTCCTTGTGGTGTCCTCTGCCTCCTTCCTGTGGGCCTCTCTTGTGGCAGTTGTCCTCAGCCTCCTTAGTTTCCTCTGTGGGTGCATCCATAGGGGAGCTATGCACCCCCAGAATGGTGTATGGATTGTGGAGTGAAACAACTGACTGGGTGTGCCTCTGTTCCACCATCCTCACCCTCCCTGAGCCCACTGTGGTCCAACTGCTGTGCTTTCTTCGCAACCTGTGAGGTAGTGGTGGTGGCTCTGGTGCTCTCTGGATGGGGGAGGTTCCCTTCCTACCATCCAGTGTGGCCTGGGGGAAGATTCCCTTACTACTGTCCAGTGTGGCCTGAAGATGGGCAACTTCCTCCCTCAGGGCAGAGAGTTGTCTGCAAATAGGGCAGCATCTCAGCCTCCAGAAAGACTCCCGGAAGACTGCTGCCCCACAGCCATTACAATGCACTACTCCCCACATGTTTATCTACTTTTCTTTTTGTGTGTGTTTGTGTGTGTGATTGGTTTGTTATATAGAAATATATATATATTATACAATGTTTATGCTTATATTGTCAGTGCAGTGTGCTAGAGAGGACATGATAGTGATATAACCTTGCACTCTTGAGGAAATGATGTCAGAACCCCAGGTATAAAGAAACTATTTCCAGGGGTGGGTGGGGTGAGGGCTGGGAAGGGATTGGGCCTAAACTGTGCCCTCACAAAATAATCAGCTAAAGCTCTGACCCACCGCTGCGATGAGTGCCTTCCTGTCAGCAAGATGCCCTACACAACAATTTGACAGAGAAAATACCCTGGAAATCAAACAGAGAAAAATCCAGACATCCAAGTCAGACACAGGTAAACCTCCCCAGCCCCAAAATAGCCTGGTGGTTTGTGCTCTGAAAGCAGTCAGCCCCAAAATAAGTCAGCTGTGCTTTAAACTCTTCCTGCACTGAAAATCTTGAGAATTGTAACAAACGTAAAGCTAGATCCACCTCCATCTGTTGCTTGAAAGACTGTCTTTTCCTGATAATTCTAAGTTCCTTATTTCACCTTTCAGTTAGAAGTAGCCTCCACCTGCAGAATATCTGCTACAAACCAAAGACAGTTGTAAGGTTCACCTCCCTCTATTGTGAGCACAAAGTGCAATATAGAATTTGCAAGTGCAATATAGAATTTCTCACACAGCTCACAGCTGAATAAAAAGTAGTGTCCTTCCAGGTCAAGAAGATGTGCTTTGTGTCTCTAAATATTGCAGCCACCAGTAACTTATAGTAATCTGATCTAGTCTGGATATCTCCAGCCAGGGCAATTTGTTGACAATGGTTGTGATGCAACCTTTCCTGTTCCAATACAACACTTTTTGGTCTGAAAACAATGAGGTGAACAATTTCCTACACCTGAGGCTGTCTGTGTTTCAATTCACACTGCAGGTTTTGCTATGATAACTCCTAAACCACAGTAACTTATTTAAAAATAGTTTAACTATCACAAACTCCTACGCACCAGTAAATTATTTAAAAATAGTTTCTGTCCCAAAATCCTAGTAGTCAATCCAGCTACCCCCAAGGGACAACCAAAATGCAATATTCAAACACTTGTGAAGTTACTTCCAAGATAGGCAGAGTTTGCAAGCTCCTTTTTCAACTCCTCAGCCACCTGTAAATTTAAAAATAGTTTAACTGTCAGAAAATCCTAGTAGACAATCTAGCTACCTCCAAGGGTCTACCAAAATGCAGTATTTAAATCCTTCTGAAGTTACTCACAAGATAAACAGAGTTTGCAAGCCCCTTCTTGATTAAACACTAAATAAATATATAAATAAAAAGCAATTACCAAGGGTAGTTAGTTTCACCTCCCACAGAATTGAGCAAAAGTACACGTTGTTGCAGATATCAAGTGCAATATAGAATTTCTCACACAGCTCACAGCTGAATAAAGAAGTAGTGCCCTTCCAGGTCAAGAAGATGTGCTATGTGTCTCTAAATATTGCAGCCACCAGTAACTTATAGTAATCTGATCTAGTCTGGATATCACCAGCCACAGCATCAAATGCCATATTCAAAGGCACAGTAATTATTTTGCAATGCATTTTGTGCCCGTTCACTAACTGGTGTCTAGAGCATACAGAAATACATAGCATAACGCTGCATATAGACGCACTGTCATAATTAATTGTCTTTAGCAGCACTAACAAGCTGGTAGCTCCATGTTAGTAATGCTAACAAAAACCTACTAGTAGCATTTAACACAGTGGTGCCCACCCCGGCCTGTCTGGTGTTATGTTTGGCAGGCTAGTTGACCCCCTTCCAGTATCCGATGCATATCCCCCAATGGTACTTTCCCTGGTATATGATGGCACCCTCTCACCCCCTCTGTGCTCCAAGCCCCATTCCCAGCTCAGTTCCAGAGAAGGCAACCAGCACAAATCCACCACTTACCTCCTCAACCACCTGCCCTCTTCCTCTCATAAGTTCTTGCAGCACTTTAGAACTCTGTATAGCAATACAGTGCTTGTGGGATAACAATTACAAATCACATATGATCTGTAATTTTGAATAGTTGTCCTGTAAGTATCACTATACAGAGTTTTATATTGATACAAGTACTTATAACTGGCAGATGGCAGCTGGCTGCAGAGGTGCGTAGTGGATTTGTGCTCATCTCCATCTTGGGGCATGGACTGAGGGAGAAGTTTGGGGGCATGGGGAGGCTACCATACACCAAGGGGAATTTTGGTGGTAGGTGGGCATCGTATACCGGGACATGGTGGGGGTACACAATACTAACACAGATTATATTAACTTTAATTCTGAAACTAGGATCGGGTGAGGTTGTAGATTCGACTGCCAAGGAGTAATTTTTACTTAACTACTTACACAGAGATTGCGGCAAGAGTGAGAATCTAAGAAGGATTTTTTTCTACTGATTACTGCACCCAGATGCCTGTGGATTGGAGGAGTTGTAGGTCCACACACAGCCCTTCACATAATCCACATGGCAGCAGCTAGTTTGTCATTAGTATATAATAATAATAATAACAATATCTTTATTTCTATAGCGCAATTCAAAAAATATTAATGCGCTGTACAAAATATAACAATAAAACACAGTGCTATCCAGATTTCACACCTCTGTACTTAAAATGATATATTTATGTAAAATCCCCAAAGGCAAGATAAAACAGATGGGTCTTTAAGGCCTTCTTTAAGCTCTCCATGGTCTGGTACTCTCGAATCCTATGAGGTAGAGAGTTCCACAGGATGGGGGCCAGGTACTTACAAGCTCATGACCCCAAAGTTTTCAGTCATACCCTGGGAACCTCTAGCAATCCCTCATCAGCCGAGCAGAGAGGTCAGAGGGGGCAATAAGAAATCAGGAGCTCTTGCAGGTAGCCTGGATCCTGTCTGTGTAGGGCCTTATAGGTCAGTAAACAGACCTTGAAGGTGAACCTCCACTGCACAGGCAGCCAGTGCAGTTCACGCAGCACAGGAGCAATGTGACTCACACAAGAGAGACCCCCATCAACAGCCTGCCCACTGCATTCTGCACTAGCTGCAAGTGATGGATATTAACCCCTGGAAGCCCTAAGTAGAGGGAGTTGCATTAGTCAAAGCACGAGGTCACAAACCTGTGGATCAGCATTGGAAGGTCGCTAGATGGAACAAGATGCTTAACCCAGGCAATGTTCCTCAGATGATAAAAGGAAGACTTGACTACTGCTGACACCTGTGAAAACAGTGTCAGCCCATCGTCAAGAATCACCCCCAGATTCCACACCCATTTGGAGGATAGAAGCTGGCTACCTCCAAGCCAAAGTCCAGAGGAAAGCCCTGCCACTGGCCTCTCTATCCGGCAACCTGGATTCACCACCAACACCTCAGTCATATCGGAATTCAGCTTCAACCAGCTGGCCTTCATACTGCCCTGTATTTCTGCGAGGCAGTTATTAAAGACTGAAACCGCACTATTCTGGTCAGGCACAAAGAATCGGTAGAGCTGGGTGTCATCTGCATAGCAGTGAAACTTCAGTCCATACCATCTCACAGTGACTCCCAATGGCAGCATATACACTGCGAACAACATTGGGGACAGCACAGAGCCCTGGGGAACCCCACATGGCAGACAGAGAATGAGAAATACATCCCGGACACCACCCTCTGAGACCTGTCAATGAGGAAAGATTGAAACCATCTGAGGACCATCCCTGACAAGCCACAGATATCCCTCAGGCAATCCAGCAATCCCCCATGGTCGACAGTGTCAAAAGCTGAAGAGAGATCAAGAAGGACCAAGATGGAATGGCTCTTCTGATCTTTTTCAATCAGGAGATCATTGAGCACCCAAACCGGAGCAGTCTCAGTACTATGCCTTTTTCAAAAACCGGATTGGAGAGGATCATAGATGTAATGGATGGTCAAATGGTTCTCCAGCTGCAGCGCGACTACTTTATGTTAGACCATAATGGAATGCAAATGACCTCTGAGCACCTTGTCTGGGCAAAGAGGTCATTTGCATTAGGACTTTAAAATAGCAAGTTAGTGCAAGGGCACTAATTGGTTTGAGCGGCCCTAACTGCTTTTGCTCCTTGTTAGCCCAGTGTTCTGTCTAGGCACATGGGGTCTGTTCTTGGTGTTGAGTACATCTGTTGCTGCCTTTGTTAGGGCATGCACTTTGGGGACTATGTTAACACAAATTTAGGGCACTCATACTGAGCTTAGAACTTGTTTGAATGCAATACATTTAGGGCCTTGTACTCAGGACAGGGCCTTTGCAAGTAGCAATCTGAAACTTTCAAACGCAGGGCACAGTGTACTATAATTGACTGACAATCAGAAAGATGATTTCTTCCATTCACGGCACCCATTTTGCATCATTGTCCTCTCACATGGGTCAAAATTGGGAGATGGGGGAATTATATTTTTTGAACAAGGGGCAGCTCAGCGGGTAAAAAAATGCACATCCTCTGCAAGCACAATCCAAAAATGCTGGCATTCTGGAGAGCTGCTATATAAAATGGTTATTCTGCAAAACACACTTATAATGCATGTATTAATATGTAATGCATGAATGACTTGCAGAACAAGCCCTGCTTAGTGTATAAGTACCAAAACAAGCTAACAGCTTAAAAATTAAACATTAATCTAACTGGTGTGGCTTAAAACAGGCACTGTTGAGTAAAACCTGGTGATAACTGGTAGAACCAGGTAGAACTCTTTTGGGTTCTACTCATAAAGTTTGCACAGTAGAATTTTAAGAGGTTCACACAGCCCTAGTCACTTAACTTACTTGTGCTCCCAGGTTGTGCCTGGAACAAACAAGCTTTGATTTAGTGTGCCTTTCCTGGTTAAACAGTTTCACCTTTCCAGTTCCCTTTAATGCTAAGGTCTGGAATTCAAAGATCAGTTTGGATTCTCTTTGCAACATGGTTTTGACTTTGTTTCCCCTGTTACTTCAGGGTTACAAATGAATGGCCTACAGATTTCATACCTAGAGGACTGGAATAGTGTGCTTCCATAAAGTGCACACCAACAGCACAGTCAATCCTACAACTGTAGATAGATTTTATGTGCTCCCGTATGTGCACTTGGTTTTTTTGCAGCTACTCTTATTTTTCTCCCCAGGCACTATCGGCTAGCCTCTCTGATCTCCCAGCCCCATCCCCCACTCACAGCTTACCTCTCGGTTTGTCCCCACGGCTATACCTCCTGTGGCAGGGTGGCAGGACCCCCTCCACCATCTCTCATGATTCCGGAACCGAGGGTTACTGCCCATTATAAAGGCAGCACCTCCGGGAATCTGGTAATTCTGTCTGTCAGTGCCTTTGGTTTTTCTTCCATTTTTCCCATGAGATGCAGCATGCAATGATGCCAAGAAGTGAGCGCACACGCTACTGCATGTGCTCCTCCAAGCATCTGCTGCATTTAATGATCTTCTTGAGCTTCGGTGCACTAGTCCACAGCCTCCATTAGGGGCCAGTCATACACCGAGAGCTGGTGTCCCCCTACCCTGGAGAAGGAGAGCAGTCCTTGTACACTCACCCTTCTCCTCCCCTGCCGACCCCCAATGACCCATGCTCATTCCTGAACACGGGCCACTGGTGTGGCATGAGGTAAGGCATCCAGCACCTCATTCCTCAGCACCACCGGGCCAGCTTTGGATGTGCACTTTCAATAGATATATAGTAGATCAGATGTAAACCTTGTGGCCCTCACACCAAATAGCAGAGACCACAAAGAAAGTAGAGCAAGTAAGAAATGTCTGATTTCAAATGTCCTTTTATTTTTGACTGGTTCCCCCCACTTTGTATCCTGACTGTGCATACAGTACCTGCAGACATTGCATTTGCCACATCTGAAGAAGCCCACTGGTTTTGGTCCTAGCCAAAACTGTCTTTCTTTGGGATCAAGTTAATAATGGCTACTAGTCAATAAATCCCTCACACTCATTCCCCTTTTAAACATGATATTAGGTTTTGGTCCTACACAGTCTAGGGTCACTCATGAGAATAGGCCAATTTTTGATTATGCAGACAAAGCAGGAGTCACACCAGGTGCGGAGTGCTCACAATAGTCCACAGAACAACCACAATGCAAAAAACTGGGCATTCACCCCAACCCCTTCCTTCTGGAATGAAGACACTGCTCCGTATTTGTAGATATATAAAGTGTAGATGTTTATTCCAGTGTCTCATGAAACACTTACATCCTTATGCCTGTGTGTTTTGGAAATGATTCCTTTTTCAAAGTCGTGTTATGCAGAAAGGGGAGACCCTTTATACAAAGACATGATGTCATCACCAGGTGACATTAAAATTTGTGCCGTGTAACTGATATAAGAACACTGAAAGTGCAAAGAGCAGAAATTAAAAGTGTATAATAATAAATAAACCTACATGCACTGAACTGTAAATATGCCATCACCATACTATATTAAAATACAATCTTACCTCCTACACAAAATATGTTATGGGGTCTCCTCTTTCTATAATAAAATAAAGATCAGTATTATACTGCCTCCTAATTAGCAAAGAAATGTGCAATAAGTTAATAAAATCCATTATATATGGTTTTGAAGTTGCCAGAATTACTTAAGGTGGGCATGTGCATTCTATGAGTTTCAAGACTGGTCGCCACAAATAAGTAATAAATCTAATTCCTGGTGCAGCTCACATCTGGAAGAAATAACAAAAAACAGAATCATTAAATAGTATATCAGTATTGGTCAATATTTTCATACAATCAACATTTATTCAGTCAGTATTGTTTACATTTCAGTAACTTTATTCCCTGAAATCTATTTCAGAAAGGAAGCCAAGTCATAGACATCATCTAGCTCAGGAGGGGTACATGTTCCTAAAGAAAAAATTCAGAATGCTTCTCTTTTCAACAGGACATTGTCAGAATTTCCTCCTCTTGACTTAGGACTCACCTTGTTTTTTGCCCTATATGTGAAGCCACGTTCTATTTTATTCTCAGCAAGGTGTATGTGTTGTGCAGTTGTGTACTGTAGATTACTATTTGCTACTGCATGGCAGTGTCCCCTTCCCCCCTCACATTCAAAACTGGCTGATGGTCTTGCCTACATAAAAGACCCCACATTTGCACAATGCCACATACATTACTCCACAGGAGTCACAGGTAATGCATTGTCTGATGTCATATTGCTTGCCTAAATGTGGGTTATTGATACAGCCACCTTGTGAGACGACCTTACATGTAGTGCACCACTTACAATAATAACGACCCTTGGGACTACTGGGTAACCACATTGTGTTTTACCTGAATTTTCTGTCTGCTGCGTACCAGTGTGTCCCTGAGTGTTGGCGCTTGTCTTTAAGCCATTTTTGGGGGTTCATTAGTAACCTCACCTAGTACAACATCTCCTTGCAACTTGCAAGGCATGCCAGTGTTTCTTAATGCCTTAAAATGTGCTGGCATGGGCTGAAAAGCTTGTGACAGAGTTAAACAATTCTGTGGCTTTAATCTAGATGTTCTTTGTAGTCGTGCGCCCATGTCCTGTGTTCTGGCAAACTCTGCTGCTTCTCCTAGCACTGTACTGTTGTACCCCCTCCAAAAAATAATCAGACACATGTTCTGCTGCTCTGCTGAAATCCTGTTCATTACTTCAATTTCTGCATATCCTCAAATACTGACCCTTGGGGATATTGTTAACTGTGTGTCGGAGATGACAACTTGATGCAAGTAACAAAGAATTACAATTAGTTTCTTTGTGGAAGATGTTAGTAGCGATATTCCCTTCTCTAGCCATATGGATCTGTAAATCCTTTTCTGCCTGAAAAGTAAACCTAAAGTTCTCACTCATGGAATGCAAACAAACAATAAATGATTCAAATTCTTCCAGTGTTCCCCTCCACACAAGTATATTGTCTATAAAATGACACCATAAAGATAGTTTCCCAAAAAAAGATTGTAACCACAATTTTGCACTGCCATAATTTCCACAAGCCCACATACAAGTTGGCTAAACTTGGGGCAAAGGTCGCCCCCATGGATGTACCTCTTATCTGACAATAGTACTCATTCAAAAAAGGTAAAGTTATTGCATTTTGATTCTGTCAATTTTACTAAACAATCTGTTGCTTGTTCTGTCTGTTCTTCCCGTTGGTTGAGATAGTGGGCTATGGTGTCAAAAGCATCTTCCTGGTTCATATTGGTGTATACTGACTCGATATCCAGTGTAATAAGACATGTGTTCCTATCCACCTGTATACCCTCCAGCACTCTAACGCTGTCCCCAGTGTCTTTAATACAAGATCTGAGTAAGCTTACAAATGGTCTGATATAGTAATATAATAACTGGTTATGGCCAACATCAACTCATTTTCACACTTGTTAAAAAGTCATATCAACTTGCAGGTAGATACGAAAAAAGTCGTATCAACCTGCGAGTTGATATGACTTCCACAACCTCGCACAGAGAATCTTTAAAAAATCAGCTTACAGGCAGCAACGAGACACTTCTGTAATGGAAAAAAAAACACACAGGCAGTTCGTTAACTCTGAAAGCAGCACAAATAAAACAGAAACTCCCCATCTAAAGTGATAGTACAATGGAGAACTGTTTCATTACCTCTTGTTCTAGTGACAGGGAAACATTATAAATGAGCAAGCAAATCAAAACACAATTCTCAAGACAGCTAGCGACCTCAGAATTTTTTAAAGTTACCTTGCTCACAGAGAAGACTGTTGAGAATTCCACATCATCCCACCTGCAGAATTAGATGTAATTCTCGCTGATTTCATATTCTGTGTAAAAAAAATCAGCCGTATCGGAGTATGAGCCCGGCAGCTTAAGGGGTATCATAGCAAGCATTGACCGCCATTTACAGTGTAACAAATACACCACCTCAATTTTCCAGGGCCTAGAAACTGACTTTCCAGAAACAAAAAAAAACACTGAAAGTGAAATCAAAATTTCTAAAGAAACTTGGTAAAGGAAACAGACCCCTAAAAGCCCAGTCACTGTCCAGGGAGGACATCAATCTACTATATTCCACAGGTACAATTTCTTTAAACAACCCAGTGTCACTACTTAATTTTCTATTTTTCCACATCGGCATGCATTTTGCTCTATGTACAAAGAGCAATATGATTTAGCATGGGGCGACATAATAGAGAGTAGAGACACTGAAGGAAACAGGTATCTGGAATATAGGGAGCGTCAAACCAAAACACGCACGGGTGAAAACCGCAGAGATGTCAGACCAGTGAATCCCTGCTTGTATGAAAATCACAGCAACCCAGAAAAAGACCCACTGCTAGCCTATGATAAATACAAGTTGAATAGACCTGTGGCAATGCAAACAAATGATGCCCCATTCTACTTAGCTCCTAATGTAAATCAGAAACCAGGCATCTCTCTCTGGTACAGAAGCATGAGAATAGGAATGAACAAACTGCAGCAAATGATGCAAAAAATGAAACTTTCAACTGGGCTCACTGATGAGAAATGTATTACTAATCACAGTACACATAAAACCAGCATTCAGCGACTCATTGATGCTGACATTCCACCCACCGAAGTCCAGCAGATTTCAGGGCATAAGAATATACAGAGTATAAATAATTACTCTGTGTTAAGTGAAAAGAAGCAGAGACACATCTCCAGTCTATTTAACCAAGCCCAAGAAAGTGTTGTTGAAAATCAGAAGGACTCGACTCCTGTTCCTAACAAATAGTGTCCTCAACTTCCAGCCTCCCCCTCGACGAGCGCACATGAAGCCTGCAGACCTTGTTTGGGAAAAATGTGTGTTTCACCAGGGAATATCCATAAATATATACAACAACTCCATGGCGCCACCAAGAAAACGTCCATGTGTGCTGGTTGATTCAGATTCCGATTAACAGGTACATATAGTAAAACTGTTGTAAAAGAATTAAATCCAATGTAAAAATCCTAAACTGCAAAAACAAAGCAAGAAAATATCTCTCCGAAACAAGTAATTTTACCACTATCCCTCTCTCTATTCACAGGTTGGACGACCTTTCACCTCTGAACTGAAGAAGCAACGTTCTAGGATTTCTACAAGGCACAAGTTATTTTTAGTTTTAAAAAACGTAGTTTACTAAAAAATAGAACATAAATTAGTTAAAAGTAGTACGTTTTCTCCTGCTGATCTTATCGGTTTATTAATGTTTAGCAGTCTAATGAACCTTTCCCTCGTATTTAAAAAATCCCGATACTTCTGCTAGATGAAGCCTAGAAACGAAGATTAACAAAGGTACCGAAGTTACATGTTATACCATTCTGTTCACTTCTCGCTTAGAAAAATTTGTCCTGAAGTAATAAACGCTGCATTTGAAGTTATGTGGGAGCTGTTTGTGTTTTGTACTGATGCGAGAAGTTTTTACTTTCATAGCCTGATATTAATCATAGCCAGTTATTATATAAAATAAAACATATGAAGAATTGGTTAACATAGTATTTTACACCTCGATGTGATAATAAAAAAACCTCTCGAGCCACGCCTCGAGGTTTTATAATCACACATCTTGGGTTGGTAAAAAAACTCTATATCAACCACCTGCATATGCATTATTCTATATGTTGTTAGTGGTTCTCACTGAGGGTTGGCATCCATGGTTGGTGATCTTGGTATGTGAGTTCCACAATGCACAGTACTCAACCCCTTTATTCCAAAAAACTCAATTATGCTCAATAATCAGTTTTTAATGAAATGTTATGTTGCCAACATTTCAAAATAAAAGAGGCAAGTGTTGTTAAAACATGGCTGTTTACAATTGAAACACATATTTCTGTTTGGGAAGCCTAAAGCAACTGAATAGGTTTTTAGTGAGCTGTTATGTTTTTACAGTGAGATTTGAATCACAGCAGCAGATTCACACATGTACTGTATACTGAAGGCTTACATTGTAGTATTTAAGGCAGGTCAGTTCCTCCTGCAATTAGAAGTAAAAATACTATGACGCCGATGACCCGGGTTCGGGAACAGACCTGGGAAGTTGGAGGGCCAGACAGGGGAGAAGGATTGAGCATCCTAGGGACTTCTCTCCTTCTCCAGGGGAGGGAGAAGAGTGTCCAGTGCATTGTGGACCTCTGGTGGTGCCGTAACATCAGGGGGGCGGGGTGGACCCTGGTCATCATTGCACGCCCCTGCCCCCAGATTGCCGCAAAAACAAAAATTACCAGACCCCAGGCATGATGCCCTGTTCCGCCGCCATCCCCGCTGCCACCAGTGTCTGCTGGGGGGGCCCCACTCCCATGGCCCCACCCTGCGGGGTAAGCCAGGGCAAGCTACTAGTGACCGTGGGGAGGGGGGCGCCCATCTGGTGGCCCCACCCAGGAGGGTAAGCCTGGGCATGAGGAGATGGCATGCGGGCATGGGCTGAACTCCCTTTGGGGAGCGGAGGGGGGATCCAGACAAAACAAAGAAAAAAAAGAATTAAAAACATTTGTCTTAAAAATGACAAATATTAGTATTGATTAAGAGGGGCAATAACTCATTTTGTTTTATTTTGTAGTATAGTGGAGCCCAAAAAATGCTGAAGAAGACACCAAAATAGGTTTCAAAACATTAGCAACATAAGATTTATTTAAAAATAGATTTTTGGGCCAAGTCATGCAAGATGATCTTGTTGCAACATTTGGATGTGAATTAATTTCTATGAGTGGAAAACAAACAGTGATAAATCCATTATTGTCTGAATTAAGATTGAAGAACTACACTGACAATAAACACAACTAAAAATAATTTTTTTAAGTGGTTGCATAAATTGCATTTTTTGGAATAAAGTGGTTGAGTACCATGCATTGTGGAACTCATTGACTACTTCAGTATAGCATGGTCTCTCCTTCCCCTCTTTCAAATTATTTAAAATCAACCCAAGGATAGGAAGTTTTACTGCTCAGTGATCTTGGACTGCCAATTGGAATGCATTCTCTAGATCTCCACATACTGTAAAAGGTAGCTTCACCTTTGATTTTTAGGGTAAGGTAGAAACAGAACAGACTAGATGGACTTCAGCCTTTTCTGCATGGAATAGTTCTATGTTTCTATATTTCTATGACTGTAGTTGAGCAAAAGACTCATCATGAAGTAAATCACAGGCCTGATATCTCTTATCACTGTTTAAGCAATTAGAAGTACAGAAAAGAGAGAAAGAGAGAACAAGAGGTTGAGCCCCCTCCCATTTCCCTGTTTTGGATAGGGGAGTCCTTTTTTTATCCTGTGTCCTTTGCTTTACCCCTGGTCTGGCCAGACAGGACCTCTTGCACATCTTTTCTGTCATATTCCCTCTGTTGTTCCTCTGTTGCCCGGAACATACTCCCTTCTCTCGTTAGTTGGGTAGCTTTCTGGTTATCAGTTCTGAAACAGTGTTGCAGCTCCATATAGAAGCAAAATGGAAAAGGATAGGAAACCCAGATGGAGAAAGCCATCTGTTGGGGAAAGCTGACATAAAGAAAGGTGACGTGATATAATGTATGCAGAAACAGTAACTAGGTGTATAGTGCCATCTTGTGGCAAAAGAAAAACAGTGCAGCAGAATTACTGGTGTATTCTACAATTTTTATAGCAATTGATCCAGACAGCATGTACCCACACTTCTAGTTAGGTTAACACATATTTCTTAGGTGTTTGCCTATTTCTTGCTGAGGACCTCTCCTGTGTCTGGTGGTGAGAACTCCAGCGGAATCTGTGGACAGCATTGGCTTGTTTGAGCCTGCTCAACAGTTTTTCTACTTGGACAACTTGGTGGTGGTGCAGCTGTATATTATTCATTTTATCCCTTTCTGGGCAGGGTGTGGGATTTTGGGGTATTTTTTAGGGTTTTAATGAGTTATGGGGTTTTGATTTTATGAGGGGGGTTGAGTGTATTATTTTATTTTGTTTAGTATATGTTTTGGGGTGTGTGATTAGGGCAAACTGTTTCTTAGTGCGTGAGAGTGGTGTAAGTGGTATTAGGTGGGTGTGCCAGGATCTCGTCAGGGTGATGTGTCAGGGCTGTCCAGGGGGACCCGGGGAGGGCCAAGATAGTGTACAGAGCATCTCAGCTGCATGACCTATGGCTCTTTATCCGCCTTCTGGTTTCTAATACCACAGCAAGACGCTATCAGGAGGTAGGGATTTGAAGGGGTCATGGTGATTTGGGGCAGGAGGTGCCCCGTGCATGGCTGGGGGTGGCAGGATGGAGCTCATCAGATGCAGAAGGCACCCTGGATTGTGACAGGCACCAGAGAGAGAGGCCAGACGTGTTTAGATCCTGTCCCAAGGGAGTCCACCAGACTGAGTGGCTGGGTAACCCGAGGGGCTGCTTTGTTCGCCAGTTTCCTGTGAGCAGTGTTGTGCAATGCCAGATCGATCAGTAATAAGACTGCCATTATTGCAGACTTGATTTCCCTGGTGATCTGGCTTGCATCACAGAAACCTGGATTGGGGACAATGCTGGTCCGGGTCTTTGAGGCTGCCATCCCCTCTGGGTATACCATTGTGTACTGCCACAGAGAGGAACTTAGAGGTGGTGGGGTAGCCATCTGTTTTAGAGCCAACTTGGGCTTCACTGTGCACCCAGTGAGAAACCCCAGGTTCCTTTGAATGTGTGGCCATCCGTAGGGGTTTGGGCACAGGCTGCAGGATTCTCCTGATCTACTGCCTCCCTGTGGTGGTGGGAGATTTCCTGCAGGAGGTTGCTGGATTAATCGTTGGTGAAACATTGGAAGCCCCCAGATGTATTGTCATAGGGGTTTCAATGTTTGGGATGACAATGAATCATCTCAGCTTGATTATAACCTCCTCCAGACCATGTCATCACTGGGCCTGTCGCAGGTAGTTTCCTCCGTGACTCACCAGGGCAGGCAAACTCTGGACTTGGTGTTCTCACTAGGGCTTGATATAAGTGATCTCAAGATTGATCAGGTGGCATGGTCTGATCACTGTGCGGTGTAGTTCATGTTTGGGGCACCCACCAGATGTCTTCCCCCTACAGAGATGATGAGCTACTGCCCTTTGCGGGGATTGATCCTGGAGGGTTTTTTGGTGGTAGCTGATCTATCTAGTGTGGGCAATGCATGCATCAGAGGCATTGGCGATGCAGTTGGCACCTATAATAGGGTGCTATCAGATGCCATTGACTCCCTCACACCTGTCCATGTATGACCCAGATCTTTCTACCTGAGATCCCCTTGATTTGATGGGGAGCTCAGGGAGTTGAAAAAGAAGGGTCAGAGGTTGGAGTGCTGCTGGAGGAAGACCAGGCTGGAGGATGACAAACTGGCCCTGCATGCGCATTATAGTGCGTACCAGGGGGCAATTAATTGTAAGAAGGCAGGATTTCTGTCCAGGGAGATTGCTGCTGGGAAGAACTGACCAGCTGCACTTTTTTTGACTGTGGACAGGCTACTTCATCCGGCCTGTCTACAGCCGAAAAAGGCTTTTTCCAATGCTAAATGCAAAGAGTTTGCTCGGTTCTTCTCGGACAGGGTATCTGATATCCGGCATGGAATCCCTTCAGTCAGCCAGTCAAGAGCTGACAGTGGTCACTTGAAGTGTCCTGAGTGCGCTTCGCCTAGTTGGGGAGAGTTTAGACCGGTGGAGGTAAATGAGGTAATTGGGGTAGCAACCAATCTGAAGCACACTTTTTGTGAACTGGACCCAGTGCCGACGTGCTTCTTGATGAGATGCGTCAATGCTGTTGGCCAAGTGTTTGCCTTGATTATCCAGTGTTCCTTGTCAGAGGGGGTCTTCCTCGATGCTTTGAAGGAGGCATTGGTGAGACTGCTCCTAAAGAAACCATCTCCGGACCCAGAGGTCAAGGCAAATTACCGTCTTATCTCCAACTTCCCATTTTTGGTGAAGGTTGTGGAGAAGGTAGTGGCGCTTCAGTTGGAGGAGCACCTTGTGACCCATGAGTTATACGAACCCCTCCAGTCAGGGTTTCGGGCAGGCGTAGCACAGAAACTGCGCTTGTTCCGGTGCAGAATGATATTCTCAGTGTGAGAGGTCGAGGGGAAAGGACAATTCTTGTTTTCCTAGATCTGTTTTCAGGATTTGACACTGTGGACCATTGTGTGTTGCTTGACCACCTTAGGGAATTCTGCAGACTCACCGGTACTGTCATCTGCTGGTTTGAGTCATTTTTAACAACAGGAGGCAAAGGGTTATGATGAGGAATTTCTCCTCTACCTCTAATCTCCAGCTGTGCAGAGTTCTCCAGGGTTCAGTCTTGTCCCCAATGTTGTTCACAGTGTACATGCTGCCCCTAGAAGGGATCATTAGGAAGTATGGTTTGGGGTTTCATTGCTATGCTGATGATACCCAGCTATACTTGTTCTTTGCCCCAGGAACATCCAGTGTGGCAGATATGCTAAACAGCTGCCTTACCAAGATCAATGACTGGATGGCCTCCAGCTGGTTGTGTCTGAACCCTGATAAGATGGAGGTATTGGTGGTGGAGTTGAACAGAGTATGGGATGGGATGGCCTCTGGTGCAGAGTCTTTACTTGTTCTGGGATCTGTCCCATTGAGGGCATCCTCTGAGGTGCAGAATCTTGGTGCCATCCTGGACAGGGGTGTGATGATGGAAGCACAAGTATCTTTCACTGTCCACTCCTATTTTTTCCATCTCAGGAAAGTTGCCAGGATAAAGCCCCTTGTGCCACCTCTGGACCTCCCCACCTTGATACATGCCTTGGTGACATCAAGGCTTGACGCCTGTAATGCACTCTACCTCAGGGTCACAGGAGGATCTCTCCATAGGCTGCAGCTGGTGCAGAATGCAGCTGCCAGGTTACTTACAGGGTACCCTAAATATTGCCATATTACACCAGTACTGTGTGAGCTGCACTGGCTGCCGGCCAGGTTGAGGATCCTCTTTAAGATGGGTCTTCTCGCGTATAAGGCCCCACACAGCCAGGGCCCTGGTTTCCTGATGGACCTTCTTATACCTCCTGTCTCGGTCTGTCCCCTCCGCTCCTCCATTAGGGGCCTCCTGGCAGTTCCCAGGAAGAGGTTAAAAATGGTTGGCGACTGGGCTTTTAGTGTCACTGGCCCCATCCTGTGGAATTCGCTACCCTTCGGGGTCAGGAAGGCCCTGTCTTTGGAGGTATTCAAGGCCCACCTCAAGGTCCTCCTGTTCACCCAGGCTTTCCCTGACTTAGCTTTTTAAGTGAGATCTGTATGCAAAAGTCTTGATCTCAGCTCCCAGTCACCTGTATTTTTAAATTTCTTAGGAAATCTTATTTTATCTGATAATTTATGGAATTTAATGTTTATTGCTATCCATTTTGATTTTGCTGTGTTTCTTATCTGTTTGTTTATTTTGTATGGTGCCCAGAACCTCTGGGATTGGGCGTCCTTTTAAATAAAAATTGCCTTGCCGTATATATTTATAGGAATAAGGCACAATTTTGATATTGACTAACATTGATTGTATTAAATACAGTGCAAATATTCGCAGGGAGAAATGGTAACCCTGAAACCAGAGCACCAAGACAAAATACTCAAAGGCATTTCACACTTGTGCAGGTGCTTTTTCATGGGAACCAGTTGATATACTTCTCTCTGGGGACTCTGGCTTATTTGAATCTAGGGTATGCCATAAGGAGGCCTAGTGGGAAGTCAGAATGGCCAAAGCAGCCAGAAGGAGGACATTGCAGATGAGCCACAGATGAGGTCACCTTGGTACATGAAGGACTTGATAACTGATCAAAAAAATGATGACACATGAAAACCATTGTTTGTTAAGATGGGGACTGTGGATAGCGAAAACCTGTATTAGTGTTGAAAAATGAGATCTGGTACAGAGAATGTATCAATCCTGAAGTTAAGGAGGTATGCAAACAAATAATGGTTGCTTCAATATATACAGTAGGCAGGAGTTGATGAAATTGGCACATGACATCCCTCTGGTGGGACATCTGAGGCAATATTGTACTTTATGTAGGCTGCCCCATAGGTTTTTTTGGCCATACATACAGCAGCAAGTAGCAAATTACTGTCAATTGTGTGAGGAGTGCAAAAAAGTGGCTTCTGTGAGCAAAAAAGAAGACATGCCCCTTGTGTCCATACTTGTGGCTGATGTACCCTACTGGAGGTTCACTGTGGATATTGCTGGAGCCCTGGAACAGAGTAGAAAAGGCAAATAGATTCATTCTAATTCTCGGTGACTACATTACGAGATACCCAGAAGTGGTTCCTAGGAGAACTAAAACTGCTTCTAGGGTAGCTGGAACCATTCAAGATTTCTAATCAGTTGGGCATCCTTGAAGTTATTCTAACATATCAGCAGACAAATTTCACCTCCCAGATATTGCAGCAATTGTATCGAGTGCTGGGAGTAACAGCCATTAGGACTTCACCCTACCATCCCCAAACAAACAGGCTAGTAGATGGGTTCAATCAAACACTTCAAAAATATTAAGGAAAAAGGTGTCTAAAGCATGGGAAGACAGGGACATTTATCCCCTTTACTTGCTGTTCACCTACAGAGAGGTGCCCCAGGCATCTACAGACCTGTCCCTTTCGATCTTCTTTACGGTAGGACACCAAGGGGGGCACTTGTTGTGGTAAAGGAGATGTGGGAGGGTAAAACTGATCAGAAACAGAATGGGGTACAGTACATCACTGACTTACACCAGCGGTTGAGTAAATATGTTCAGACTGCCCCTGAGAATTGCTTGCAAACTCAGGAAAGGAAGAAAGATACTATATGATGTGGGGTTGAAGGACAAAAGTTTTAACCTTGGGGATAAGGTCTTGTTATTACCACCAGCACATGAAAACAGACTGTTGGCAAATTGGCAAGAACCCTTTGCAGTGGTGTGTAGGATTGGTAGACTATGAAATAGAGATCTCAGGCAAGCGTAGATCTCTTATTTTGCATGCCAACCTACTGAAGGAGAGAGATAAAAATAAAGACATGTCCCAACCCACGTGTACTGTACTTCCTTAAAAAGGAAGATGGAGAATTAGAGCAAGCCTAGTATAGGCTGGTCAAAAGCAGCTGTGATACTGGCATTCCCCAAGTAAAGATATACAGTATCCCAACCTAGAACCCAGACAGCTAGATGATATAATGGGGATATTACAGGAATTTAAGGCAGTGTTCACCATGACTCCAGGAAAACGTAGTCAGGTTGAGCAGATTATCAATACAGAATTATCTCTACCTATACAGCTGAGGCCATACAGAATCCCAGAAAAAGAATAGACTGTAATTGAGAAAGAAAAAGTGAAGTCGCTAGGGATTACTGAGCCTTCAAGCAGCACTTGGTGCTCTGCAATTGTCATAGTGCCCAAGAAGGAAGGGGGCATCTGTCTTTGTATTGATTTTAGGAAAATAAACAACATTTCTTCATTTGACAGCTACTTGATGATGTCGACCAGCTGGGATGTGTCGAGTATATAACGTTAGACTTAACAAAAGGTATTGACAAATTAAACTGAATACCAAGTCAAAAGGAAACAAGCATTTCTCAATGCCGAGCATTTGCTTGCATGGTGACAGCCACTTGTCAAAATCTTGGCACCTACTGTAAATATGGGACACTCAAAATGTGGGAAAATATATATTATGGAGATCAGAGCTCAGAAATCCCTCTGTAAGTAATGTTTCTAAGTTCAAAAGGTTGCTAGTAGATTGAGTAAAACAGATTAATATGAATTTCTGGTGTACTACAGTATTTCAGAGTACAATTTGCAGTGCATTTGGGAGTAGCAAAGATTAGTGGTGGAAAGGGTAGACAAGGGAACTCAGTTCCAAAATTAAAAGTAAACAAGCATTTGGCAATGCTGAATGTTTGCTTGCAGGTAACAATTTCTTTTTAAATTTGACTCCAACTTTTGAAGATATTTCTTTTAGGATTTGCCTTATAGACATGACATGTACCATTTACAGTATATTGGCCGAAATGGCATTTTGCACCAGAGGTGTGAAAATACGTCTCATCCAAGATTTTAAAAATGTCTCAAGTCACGTTTATGAGGTGGTGTACAAAAATAGCTATGTTGAAAGTTTGGAGTCAAAATATTGAAAATTAGCAGTTATGAGTGAATGCTGAAATAGTGTAACGTTCAGTCATAACCTGGGCATTTTAATGTATTTGTACACCAAATTTTCAGCATAGACTTCTTATTACCCTCCTCTCTTATCTTTCCTCTCTCATCTCTGCCTCTCCACAGAGCTCATACTCACTTCAGAGGTGTGACTCTTGCTCCCACGTCATCCCTCTCCACCTCACCTCTGCTAGATAATCTGCTTTCTCCTATCGCTGTCCTAAACTTGGGAATGCTTTTTCTTCTAATATCTAACATGTGTCATCTCCAATAGTGCTCTCTAACCTTTTGCATATCTATACAACCCTCTCCTGCTCCTGCCAGTCCAACTGACCCCTGGTGATTAAATCTCTCAATTTGCCTATGGATCAGTCCCTTTCTACTCACTGCATAGTGGGTTGCCCATGCTGGATTATGGTTTCCTCTAAAATGACCAATTTCTCTATTCATTATACTGTCTTATAACTATGCATCCAGACATTTACTGTATGCCTGGTCCCAGACTGTATCCTGTTTGTAGCAATTTTTCTGTTTCACCATTTTTTTGTACCTATTCAAGAACCAATGCCTTGTAAGCAGCTGTATATGCTTCTCGTGATCCTTTATATTTGTCAATGCACTTAACTATTGCAGCATTTAATGTATCTATTGTTTCTGTATACTGTTTAGTTTCTTTTGTCACCCTAATGGTACTTTGTACACTGCTCCTATCTGTGTTCTGTTGAATTGTAGATTGTGCTAAAGTTGCTAAATTCTCATTGTACCACCCCTTCCTCTTCCCCCCAGGGTGTACCTGGAGCTGAGCTATCCTGCTTAGTGTACCTTCCTGATTAAACATTTAAATAAATAAATAAATAAATAAATTACCTCACCTAATGAATCTGGTAGGTGAAAATTTTCAAATCCCCTCCAAAATGTCTTTCCGCGACACAGGTATGAAAACACATTTTGGCCAGGACTTGAAAAATTACAGCTGTCACATTCATGAGATGCTGTGAAGAAATGGCTATGTTGAAAATTTGGGGTCAAAATATTGAAAATGACCAAAAGTTATGAGCCTGCATTCGCATATGTCAACATAGACTCATAACTTTGTTGTTTTTTTAGTATTTTTAAGTCAAATTTTCAACATAGACTTCTTACGACCCCACCTCATGAACAAGGGTGGAGAAAATGTTCCCCTTGTGCCCAAAAGGTGATTTTGAGCAGTGACCTCAATTTCACTTCCATTGTTCATGAGGTGGGGTCCCAAAAAAGCCATGTTGAAAATCTGGGCAAATATTTTCAAAAATGGCTACGTTATCCCACTAAGTTCGAAATCCTAAGGAAATACATTGAACCACATATCTGATTTTCTCAGTTTGCAGTCTGGCTTTGAAGAGTGAAGATGTGTCTGCAGTCCAGAGAGGATTACAGCATTGGACCCCCAGTGGATAAGTAAGGGCTTGGGGGGTGGGTGCTGAACAGGAGGGTTGGGTGGGAGGACTAACAGAGCAACAGACATTGATGGACAGTTTCCTTTTTTACAGGGTTTAAAAAATTGAGGGATGGTTTTCATTATTTCAGATACATTCTGACACTGGGATTTGGCAACTCAGCATCGGGCTTGCTGGGGAATTGGGGTGGATGACCTGGGGGGGGTCAATGGAAGGGATACGGGGTGGGTACCCCAGACCCCTTAAAAAAAAAAAAAAAAATATATATATATATATATATATATATACACACACATAAAGATGGGAAGGGCAGGAAGGTGGGTGAGTGAGTGACCTGGAGGGGATGGGGAGAAAGAAGTGGTGGGGTGGGCACCCTGCTCCACCTACATTAAAAAATGTATTTATAAAGATGGGAAGGGCAGGTGGGCAAGCCACCTGGATGGGGATGGGGAGAAAGAAGCAGTAGCAGGGGTGGGCACCCCGCTCTGCTTAAAGGTGAAATGAATAAAATGTACCTTTTTTATTGGATATCTGCTTCTTTTCAAGAGTTGTCAATGTTTTTTAGGTAGCTCAGTTAAAAAAAGCTGTGATCAAAAGGATTTTATAATTTTCCACTGTTTTTCAAACAACTTTACTTCACAAGTCATGCTATACTTACAGCTGCTGTCTTTGAAGTTAGAGACACTGATGATGTTACTTCCCCTATGACAGCTCACAGTTACTAGCATGGTGTCATGCAAAATCAGTGCTCAAGTACATAGCATTGTAAAGTGACTGAGAAAACTGACAGTCATGTTAGCAAAAAGCAGCAATTTTAAGGTACAGCTCATTATATGTTACAGTCTGTATAAAGAGCTAGTAAGAATTTAGATTTATCTTTTCTGTTTTTCTTTTTCTTAAGTCTAGATCTCAATTTCCCACTCACCTCAGCCATGTTGAATGCACGTACACAGACCTGTGAGAGTAAACTGGTGTAACCAGAGTATCCCCTCCATTTTAATTTGAAATCAGAATGGTAGTGTGCGTGTACAAACAACAGAAACATGCAAGCATGTATTAGATATGATGGTATCTTTGTACACATTGGGTGTTGCAGCAGTCAGATATGCAGTATGAATTTTTGAAATTTACAATGCGTCTGCTGTACTGACTTGCAATATGTTGATACAGGTAGCCCAACACCAGTGAGTTGTTCCTACATTTTGAAAGTCCCATACTGTAAGAACAAATGTAAAAAAATGACTCCGTTGTGATCACATGTTTAACTAATAAATCATTTGCCTGTCAGTGAAGTTAGTATGGGTAATCTTTAATTTGCAATACGGAAAAATTGCATTCAAGCAAATATTCAATATGCACTATTATATTTGAATACACAGGATTTCAAAATATCTAGCAGAATGCAGTATCATATAAGAAACCTCCTTCAAATGTG
This sequence comes from Neoceratodus forsteri, assembly GCA_016271365.2. Taxonomy (NCBI): domain Eukaryota; kingdom Metazoa; phylum Chordata; order Ceratodontiformes; family Ceratodontidae; genus Neoceratodus; species Neoceratodus forsteri. The sequence continues at coordinate 1,100,092,799 of CM057455.1, read as the reverse complement.
CATCACTTGAGTTTGGTAAATCTGATGCGCAGACTTTCTTAACCACTTTACAGAAATAATAAGATAAGAAACCAGCAGTTGGTTGCGACACACAGTTGCTAATTGTGTGTGTAGTTAGATATTAATTTACACACTGAGACAAGTACATTACTGTCAGTTGCGTATTTTTTTCTTACAAACTCAGTATTTTAGGGGATAAGACTGTATTACAGTCTGTCAAATGATCAGGTTGGCCCAATCGCCACTCTCACTGCAATCAGGAAGCTTCACGCTGATGATGTGAAACTGCTGACAGCATGACTAAAGAGAAAGTGTTGTCAATGCACAGCACCAAAAACAGGGGGAGTAATGTGTTGTATCACATATCCATGCAATGATCATGTCTGCTCTGTTGATCAGATTGCGGCTGGTGGCTTTGTGATTTCTATGTAAGTGAAAACATGACTACTTTAAAAAAATAAGACATTTTACTTGGTTTACTTGGTTTCAAAGGACAAAAGCAGGCTACTGCCCATCGAGATTGTCCCCCACCACATTGGTGGGATAATTATACCTTGAAGTTGTTAAACTTGAGCCAGCAATCCAGCCCTTTTTTGAAGACTATATTAGAACTACTGTCCACTAAGTATTGTGGGAGGAGATTCCACAATTTGGGGGTTCTTACTGTAAAGTAGTTTAACCTTTTTGTTGTTTTAGCTTTAGATACACATATCTGGTTGTTATGATACCGTGGGGAAGTCCAACTGGTAGAGAAATGTAAGCCACAGTGGTGCATTAACTCCTGAGAATTCTGGATTTTGTTTAATAGAAGAAGGTCACCTCTGGCACGTCTTGTGCATAGTGAGTGTAACCCTGTGACTCTTAATCTTTCCTCGTAGTCAAGTTTGGATAAATAAGGGACCATTTTTGTGGCTCTTCTCTGCACCCTCTCAATTCTATCAACGTCCTGCCCCAAGTAGGGACTCCAGCAGGGATCCATAGTCCAGATGGGGCCTGACATAAGCCCTGTATTATGGATTATGTATCCTGTGTCCTAGACACAAACGAATGCTGGATCTGAGTGAGCAAGGCATTAGATTTCTTAGCTATCATCCTGCAATGATCACTAGATGACAATTTATTATTAATGATTACCCCAAGATCTCATTCTAATGGTGACACATGAAGGGCAACACTGTTCAGAAAATAAGTCTGCCTAGGGTTGTTCTTACCAAAGTGTGCAACATGACCCTTGTCTGAGTTGAGTGTCATTTTGTTTAAAACTGCCCATTCTTCAATGGATTTTAAGTTGTTCCTCATGGAATCTCTGTTTATTGATGTAAGCACAGAGCCACACAGCTTGGTGTCATCAGTGAATTTTGAGAGAACAATTTTGGGGCTAGCCTGCAGATCACTAATAAAGATGTCAAACAGGGCGGGTCCCAACACGGACCCCTGCGGAACCCCGCTAGTCACACTCAGTGAGTGGGAAAGTGTGCCATTAATTCTGACCTGCTGATATCTTCCATTCAACCAACTTGAGACCCAGTTAATTATGTAGTAAGAAAAACCCATATTCATTTTGTCAAGTAGGATGTCATGAGGGCTTCGTCGAATGTTCTACTGTAGTCGAGAAGTTTCACATCCACAGGGATGCCATCATCCAATGCCGTACTGACATGATTATAGAAGGAAACCAAGTTAGTAGTACAAGAGTATCCCTGTCTAAAGCCATGTTGTGTGGTGTCAGTCAAGTTACCCCCAATAGATTCGTACTCTAGTAGTTTCTTAATAACTTTCTCCATGATCTTGCTTATAACAGAAGTCAGACTTATTGGACGATAATTTTCTGGTCTGGAATGATTACCCTTCTTAAAGATTGGGACCACAGTGGCTATTGTCCTGTCCTGAGGATAATTCCTCATATAAGATTTTTGAATATAATTGAAAGTGGTTTAGCAATAGCAGCGGCTGTCTCTATTAGAAATCGGGGCTGATGTTATCAGGGCCTGGACTGGAATTGGGTTTTAGGGATACAGTTGCTTTTAGTGTATCATTCTCGTGATGATGTAAGAGGGGTAACATTGTTAGTATGTTTGAAGTGCTTAGGAACCTCTTTCTTGGTAAATACTGAGCAGAATTGCTTGTTAAATGTGTCTCGCATATCTCTGTCTGTAGAATATAATTGTGTCATGTATACATAATGTCCCATGTGTCTATTATTTATTTTTAATTGTTAAGGTAGGAAAATAGTGATTTATAGTTGTCTTTGGTATGGGCCAGATGAAAGTCAAGTTTTTTTAGATTGCAGAATGGCTTGTTTCAGTGATTTTAGAGTTTCCCTGTATTGAGCGAACAATATCTTTTTGGTGTCTCCCTTGCTGTTTTTAACTTGTGTAAATAGCCTCTGCTTGTTCTTAATTAAGGCTTTGATAGTATTGTTAAACCACAGGGGTATTTTCCCCTTTTTATAATATTTTTTTGTTATAGGAACATATAGTTTTCTGAGTTATAAATGGTGGATTTGAAAAGTCCCAGGATTCTTCCATGGAAAGGGAGGATAGTACTGTATCCCAAGAAATTGAGTTTAATTGGTTATTAATAGCATTGAAATTAGCTTTTTTATCATTTTTCAATTCAGTACAGTTGGTGATGTGTTGACAAAATGACAGTGTAATGGAAATGGTGTAGTGATCATTTGATCCTAGTGGGGCACCAATTATAACTTTGAATATTAGATTCCCTATATTTGTAATAACCAAGTCCAGTATATTGTCACCTCGTGTTGGTTCTGTAACAATTTGTTCAAGGCCCATATCAACCATGAGTGTGATTAAGTCTTTCTCGGCTTACGTTTTGTTTTCCACTGTCTTTTAATTGCACATTCCTGATGGCAGAAGCAATTGAATAAGCAATGATTTAACAGGGAAAAATAAGCAGCATTTCCTGGTGTTGAAAGCCAGTCAGCTGCTTGCTGACTGGTTTCATGCAAATGAGAGGACCAAAGCCCTCTCTAATTGGAGTGGCTTCAGTCCTTTCAAGTAGACAAAGTTTCCACCAAACAAGCAGCGAATGGTGTCACACCCACAGTGTGTGGTCACTGGTCTGGACTGCCGGTTCCTTGGAGTTTCAGCTGCATTTGGCTTGGCAGTGACACACTTCTGAAACTGCCATTCATTGTAGCAAAATGTTTGGCGTGCAGGCACAGCAAACGTAAAAATGGCTTTTGCTACCCATATGGGATTGTTCCAGTTCACTGTAATGCCATTTGGTCTCCATGAGGCACCTACCACATTCCAACATTTGATGGACAATATCTTGGCCCCACATCACCAGTATAGTTCTGCCTATTTAGATGCTGTGGTGATATTTAACCCCACTTGGGAGAGCCATTTATCGCACATTAAAGCAGTGACATCTTGTATTGCAAGAGCTGGTTTTTCCATAAACCCTGAAAAATGTGCACTAGGCATGATGTAGACCAGATATCTAGGATATGTACTGAAAGATGGTAGCGTTAAACCTGAAATATTCAAAATGGAGGCAGTCACTAACAGCCCTATACCCAAAACCAAGAGGCATGTAAGATCACTTTTGGGTTCAGCAGGCTATTCCTGACATTTTGTTAAAGGTTTCTCAGAGCTAGCTGCACCCCTGACAGAGCTGATCAAGAAGAACAAACCCAATAAAGTGAAATGGACTCCAGCGTGCAATCAAGCTTTTAGTGCCATAAAAACCTGTTTATACTCTTCACCAGTTTTGAAAAGTCTGGATTTTTTCAAACCCTTCTTGCTTCCAACAGATGCCTCAGAGGTTGGCTGGGAACTGAGCTGAGCCAGAAAAGTGATGAGGGAGAATAGCCCATTATTTTTATCACCAGTAAGCTCCATGATAGAGATAAAAACTATTAAACTATCAAAAAAGAGTGTTAGGCTGTAAAATGGGCCATTGAGTCATTGCATTTTTATCTGACTGGAACTGAATTCATATTAACAACAGACTACAGTATTTTAAAATGGCTCCAGAAAATGAAGGATAAAAATGCAAGGGTTATCAGGTAGTACCAAGCTCTCCAGCCTTATACATTCAAAGTGGAACATAAACCAGAGTAATGCACAAATATGCAGACTTTCTATTAAGCTATGGGGTAAATGTGTAAGTGAAAATGTAGAAACTGGATAATGCAACTATGTGTTGAAATGTAAAAACTATGATGTAACTGTATTAGTTCATATCTGATGACAAATCATGTGAATTTTGCATGACTTTACCACAGTATAGGTATCATGGCTCTGAATGACAGAGTTGGGAGGTTCCCAGGGTACTGTATTGATGTATGCATTTCTATTGTGTTTGATGCGTTTCAGTGCAGATTATCTATGCACTTTCTTAGGGTCCTTGGGAATGGGATTCCTGGTGAGGGTGGGAAGGAATCCCCTTCTCTTTAACTATTAGTAGAGAGCATTTCAAAACTCTCCTGGCTTTGTTTTTTTTTGGGGGGGGGTATGTGATAGGACTGATGTCTCCTATCAATGTTTATACAATTATAAATACAGAGAAAGATTGACCCCCTTCCCCAGTTTTGGGCAGTGGAGTCCTTTTTCTATCCTGTGTCCTTTGTTTCACCCCAGGTCTAGAAAGACAGGGTCTCTTGTATATCTTTCCTGTCCTATCTCTTATCTTTTCCCTCTGTTGCCCGGAACACATGCCCTTTTCTCATTAGTTGGGCAGCTTTCCTGATACCAGGGCTCCAACAGCATTGCAGCTACAAATAGAAGCAAAAGGAAAAAAGATAGAATACCCAGATGGAGAAAGTCATCTGACGGGGAATGCTGATCAAAAGAAAGAGGATGTGATAATGAATGCAGAAACAGTGAAGCAGTAACTAGATGTATAGTGCCATCTTGTGGTAAAAGAAAAACAGTGCAGCAGAATTACATCAGAATCACTGGTATATTCTAGAATTTTTATGGCAATTGATATAGACAGCATGTACTCACACTTCAAGTTAAGCTAACAAATGTTTCTTATGTGTTTGCATATTTCTTATATATGTATAGTATTAAGGAAAAGTTTAGATATTGAATAACTCTGATTGTACTAAATGCATTATCTGTGCATTATGCTTAGTGTCATATTGCTGCTGTGTACATTTTAGTAGTTTCTCTGAAGACTGATGTTCTGTGAAGCCTATGGGGATTGGGAGGTTGAGTTTTTCCCTCTAAAGGAGTCCCTGTTGATTGGGACTTGAGTCAAGTTGGTATCTGGCCACTACAGAGGAAAGATTACTTGCTGGAGGGACTGAATGATGAAATTATGACTCTTGGACTGAGCCTTGTTTCTGGGAAAGACCGTGTTGGAACAGATTGCTTCACAGAGACTTCAGATTTTCCACCCAGTATCCCAGAAAGATTTCACAGTGCCAGAATTTCTGTGATATTCCAGACTTCTATTTATTTTGTTTTGCTTGTCTCTTCAAATATATACACATCTACTGCATTTGCCATGAGATTTGCCTGTTTGTATACTCCCAGAATATCTATGCCATGAAAAAGTATTTCTATACTTTCAGTCTCCTGAAAAACCAAAAGACAAGACATTCTCAGAACTGTAAACAAATCCTACAAAGCAAACTTGATTACTGAGCAATATAAAATTAATTCTCTGAGTCAACTGTTGAGTAGATAGCTCAGTTAAAAAAAATATGAGTACCTGGACATTTGGTTTCTTTTTAAAGACTATCCTTAGAGACCAGCTGGGTTGGTATACAGAGTCCATACTGGGGATCTGTGGGGCTGGCTATGGAATCTGACTCAACGTTAGAACTAAGTAAACAGTGGCTTTGATTATAGCCTTTTCCTGTAAGCTGATCAAGTGGAATATCTCTCAGAAAAAGGGGAAGAATTAGGAACTGTGGCCAGCATAGTTTGAAACCCATGAAAAGATACATTAAATGAGCTAGTGGGCTTACCTGTAACTGGCAGCTGTCCAGACATATTGCTGATTAGTGTGCCCGTAGTGATACTACATTGACACCACTTTTAGAACCATGTGATGCCACACAGGGTGAAGTTGTGCATATCTACAATGGTGTTTGGCATATCTTCACCCTCAGTGACATCACAAGATGCTAAAAGTGGTGGCAATGTTTATTTTATTTATTTATTTGTAAATTGGTTTACAACCTTTGAGCCAGAGGCTCATTTCCAAAGGTACCTCGTCACATTGAGGACAGACATAACAAATTTAGGTTACAGAATACAAGTAACTGAATTAGAGTTACACAGATTGATTTCATACATTATACAATTTAGTAGCAATTACATTGATACAGCTGAGCACAAGCTGGTTATAACAGAGGCAGGATGCACAGGGAGAGAAAGTGGGGGGGTGAGGTGGAGTGCCGCCCAGCGTGCGTTGTCAAGTGTGGAGAGATCGAGGCCACATTTAGAGACAGAAGCAGCTGCGAGTGTTAAACAGTTGGCTCTGAAAGGCAGTTATGAAGTTGGAGATTGTGGGGCATTGGAGATGGGAGCAGGGAGAGAGTTAAACCAGGATGGGGGTCTGTAGCAGAAGGACCTCTGACCATGGGTGGTCCTGGATCTGGGGCCCAGTAGAGTGGTCTTGTTGGAGGTTCGGGTTGCGATAGTGAGTGGCGTATGGTGGATGGAGGCTGTCACCCCAGGAGGGGAGAGCCCGAGTAGGGGTTTTTTTTGTGAGGAGGCAGGTTTGATAGCATAGCCGTTCATCTAGGTTAAGGAGTTTAGCCTCGTCATAGAGTTGACATGCATGTGTGAGCCTGGGGGCACCAGTGATCAGCCTGCAGGCCTTATTTAGGGTGAGGCAAATTTTGTTGAGGGCAGTCGTGTCAGCAGCATATATAGTTATATCAATAGAGGTCAGACTTAGTGCTAATATCTCTGAACTGCTGTCAGCTACAACTAAGCCAAATACTGTATCTCATTTTAAAGGGATTTTCATGGACTTTCAAGTTATGCTGGCCACTGTGCAGCAAAAGCAATCACTGTGCATTCTGTAAAGCAGAATGATTAAGAGGGAACATTTTGTTTTCTATATGGAGGTACTGTACTAATCATAATGCAAACAAATGTATATTCCAGAGTAAGTATTGCAGGAGCTATTGAAAGGTCACAAACAATGTAAAAAGTTTATTTTGGACAGGAGAAAGGAACATCAGATAATCAGAACCACTGGAACAATCCCAGACCAGAGCAAGTAGGGCATGTTATCTGGACAACAGTGAACTCAGATCTCAAGAAAGCAAGCCTCTGGATTGTGTACACAGCAACATAAATTCAAAGGACTGCAGAATATCACATTGTAAATTATAAAAAGCACTTTCATACCCTTTAAAATTTACATGTAAAAATAAACAGAAAAAGTTATTCCAATGAAAAATGATACTAGAGCTGCTGTAATATTAGTAACAACTGAGAAAACTGAGAAATTCTATATAAAAGATTTATCTCTCTCTCTCATACATATATATATATATATATATATTAGAGGAAAATAACTCAGTTTAATGCATTAGTTAGGGTTGTTCCACAGCGACAAAAGTGAGGAAATTCGCTGTTAGGGTTGAAAACCCTAACTCCGAATTCACCCCCCCAGCACCACACACACACAGACACACACACACACACACATATGCAAGTATGGGGGAGGACCAAGTCAACACAACCAATGACAGACATCCAGCAGCAGGTGACAGAAATAACAAACAATTGTCTAAATGTACTACGAGACATTCCCATCCACCTGACCAGGTACTGCATGCTCAGTGGAGACCAACAGCAAAACTGAGGCCATGTACACCAGACGTACACATCCCTGATTGCAGCTGCACACAACATACCACACTAGTAGTTGCATGGCCTTACCTACTGATGCCCCACACCAGACGACACCACATGTGATGGGCCACCTGAGCAATAGAGTTGAGCAAAACCAAGGAATTGTACAGGTATAATATCTCTGATTATAACAAGGGTTTGAGAAATGCAGCTTTCTAATTGACTGTAAACATTGTAACAGCCTTATGTTTAGTTTTATTAACATACATGTAGAGCCTAACCATATGATCAACATGCTTTAATGTTGTTTAAAAAAACAGTTTTATCATGATAGCAATAAAGCCACTCCAGGTATTATGTTAATGGTCAGTTTATCACTGTCTAGCGACATGTGGCACTCGGCTACGCCTCATTCAACATTAAACCCCTACATGGTGATTAACAGACCATTTAACATAACCGTTGGTCATGCCTTATTGCTTAATTGTCTTCATGACTAGATACTCTCCCTCTGCTAGGCACTGCAGGAGTTTTGAAACACAGTGTCACACCCAGTTACACCCATACTCTGTCTACTTACTGGAGAATGGCTGTGAATATGAACTCATGAAGATGAACAGTGTAATCTCTGATCATTACAGTCATCGAAACCTTAGTGTGATTATAACTGACAGAGTCAGTGATAGAGAATAACCCTTGCCGTCCTCTAGTACACTTATCCCATTGTGAGTTAAATCAATACTAAAAGACATTCTGTTTATATCTACACTATACCTACTTGATTGCTGTTGTACCACAATTGACATAGGCATCACTTTGATAGCATCAGTGACAGAAGTGTGGCAAACCCAAACACTACGTATACAGCCTGAGTATGAAACAACTGTTAAAAAAATTACGTTGTGTCCATAAGTAGCATAGATCACTCATTGCAACAATAGTAAATGTATCACTATTTGAATAAGTTAGTCATCACAGATGCAATGAGATTGTCATTCTCAGGTACAACATAGTCAGTAAGTGCCTACAGGAAAATCTATCCTACAGACATCTCCAATACAGGTACGTCATTGTTGGCTCAGTAGTCCTATGATATTTAGAAGTTGCTTGGCCTGATCCATGCAATTACACTGTTTCTTACAAAGAATACTTACTGCATCTTTAGTATTGAAACACACTGAAGGTCTATGTATGTACATCAGCAGTACAGCTTCATCAGTAAGAATGCATCTGATACTGGCAGTACGAATTTCACAGCATTGAACAGGCAATGCTTTTCCATACGTTTACATCAGCCTCTCTATCTTCAGTAAACAGTTGCAGTAAATGTACTACTATGAAAATCACATACTAAATGTAACACTGCTTTTATCTTGAGCGTGCTAGTGTCTTGTAGTTAATTTATGTACTTCTCTTAATGTATACTCACTAGTGTTAAAACCTTTCTACAACTGTGATCATGCACCTTTAGCATTTATATTGACTAACGGCACAGTATCAGTTGTGGTGTGGTGTGGGGCATCGTTAGGTAAGGCCATGCAACTACTAAGTGTGGTACGTTGTGTGCAGCTGCAATCAGGGATGTGTACATTTGGTGTACATGGCCTCAGTTTTGCTGTTGATCTCCACTGAGCATGCAGTACCTGGTCAGGTGGGTGGGGATGTCTCGTAGTACATTTAGACAATTGTTTGTTATTTCTGTCACGTGCTGCTGGATGTCTGTCATTGGTTGTGTTGACTTGGTCCTCCCCCATACTTGCATATGTGTGTGTGTGTGTGTCTGTGTGTGTGTGGTGCTGGGGGGGTGAATTCAGAGTTAGGGTTTTCAACCCTAACAGCGAATTTCCTCACTTTTGTCACTGTGGAACAACCCTAGCTAATGCATTAAACGGAGTTTTTTTCCTCTAATTTCCCTTCTTTTTGAGAATGATAACGAGAAATAGTGACTGTAATGCAGCGGTGGGAGTGCGGGCCCTCCAGGCCCTGCGCTCGCCTTACATACGCGGCGGGAGCGCGGCCCTCCAGGCCCCGTGCTCCCGCCACATGATGTCTTGTGGCATAGTAACAGGAATAGCAATGCAAACAGAAGCACTAACAGTGGCGCACATGGTAACACAAGCACGATTGAGAACAGAAAGGGTAACACACACGGTGGCGTAGACAGGAATAGTCTACCACGTGATGTGTTGTCACATAGTAACATGGTGCCTGCAAACGGAAATGTCAATGGGCATGGTGATGCAAAGTGAAACAGAAAGAGAAACAGTACTGTAGACACAAATGGCAAAAAATAACAGAAACGCAAGCGCAAATGAAAACGCAAAGGATAACGCACATGGTGGTGCAGACGTCAATGGTAAGTGAAACGGGTATGGAACCGCAAGCGGAAAGGGAAACAGTAACAGTAACGTAAGCACTCAGGCTGGTTTTCCCCAAAACCTGCATAGAGAAAGACAGTGAGTACAAATAATGTATGCATAATAATGAGTATCGGAGCAGAAAATGAGAACTTGGAATACTAAATAGGTTATATCTCAGGAACCGTACGACGTAGAAAATAAATTTAAAAGTCGTATGATTTACAACTGTCCTGGCTAATTTTATACTGGGGGCTAAGTATTTTTCCAATGAAAAGTCTGTATCTCGCACCGTTTCCGAGATACGGGCCCTGAAAGGCGCGTCGAACGCCGTAATGTTATCCTATGGGAAAAAAAGAGAAGTTCAGAGTGCCATAACTTTGCCTCCCTGTAATATTTTTTCACCAAACCACTGAAAGACACATCTGTAGGCTGTTGGCTGTGTTCCCTCCAAATTTCAGGAAAAAAGACTAAACCGTTATTTTGCAGCAGGGTGCCAAAGGATTTCTGTAATGCGTCGGGCACCGTTATGTTATCCTATGGGAAAAACCGTCAACTTTGGAGTGCCATAAGTTTGCTGCCGTGTAATATTTTCTAAATACAACACTGAAAGGCACATCTGTGAGATGTCGTCTGCGTTCCCTCCAAATTTCAGCCCAAAACACCCAACCGTTCTTTTGCAGCGGAGTGCCAAAGAATTACTGTTATTTTGGGCATAGTGTCGCAAAGAAGTATCGCAATTTACGAAAGTGTTGCAAAAAAATTTGAGACACTTTCATGAGTGCGACACTACTTTGCGAAAGTGCTTTTTCCAGAAATTTGAAAAACATATTTCTGGGGTGTTTTACCCCAAAATAAAGACATGGCTAGCATCCTCAGGGCCCGACTAGGTGAATACAAAAATAATTAGGCTGCTAGAGGGTCTCAATTTTAAATACCAAGCATTTTTCTGATCACTAACTGAAAACAAGATGGTGGATTTGCGACAGTAACAGGGCCATTTGCAACAGTAAAAAGTGCATTTGCGACACTGTCGAACTTTTTGTTAACTTTTCCCGTTGACTTACAATGGGAAATTGTTTTTGAATAACTTTTGAACTGTTTAATATTTTTTCATGAAATCTTCAAAAGGCACATTGGAGACCCTGGCTGCATGTTTCCTGAAGATTGTGGGCTGGTCGTGCAAACGGTACAACCTGTAGGCGAGAGCGTAGAATTCCAGAAAAGCGTAAACATGCGCGCAGATCACGCTTAATAACTCTGCAGCTGTATATTCTACCAGTATGATACTTGGCAGATCCCAAGACCTATGGTTCTTGATCATGTATTCCAAATTTCAGACAAATCTGTCAAACGGTTGCAAAGTTATTAAGGTGCAAAGTTTTGGGGTTTAACATAGAAATGGCTCCTCTCACTATAATATATATATATATATATATATATATATATCTATATATATATATATATATATATATATATATATATATATAGATATACACACATACACACATATTGCAAAACGATTGCAAAAAACTTTGTTAATGCACCAGTTAGGGTTCAGATTAAACCAACAATAGTAGGGAAATGTAGCATTAGGGTTTCCAACCTTAACTCCCCACCCCATCCCCCCAAGCAGCAAAACTAGAAAACATTAGGGTTTGAAGTCTCCTGAAACAATTACAACAACATATGGTTTATTGTTTTATCATTATTTATTTGGACTTTTTGTGAGATGCCCAGAGCCTTTGGGATTGGACACCATATAAATAAAATTGCCTTGTCTTGAGTCTTGGCAAATCAGTGGTGGGGTCTTCCTTGGTACTATGAACCCTAATGCTCACCCCCTACCCTGAGCAAGAGGGGCCCACAGGGTTCTGTGTCAAGAAGGCTACAACAGATGCTGCTGGCAACATGTGGCATACTTCTGTACCTTTGAAGAGTGTATCACTATGAGACACTGGCTTGGAGCTGTACCTTGTGCTTCAGACAGGAGGCTTCACACCGGGGGGGGGGTGAGGGTGAGCATTAGGGTTGACAACCCCAAGGAAGACCCTACCACTGATCCACCAAGTCTCAAGAGACACAAAATCATAATTTTTTTCCTTTTACTGCTTGGGGTTGGGGGTGAGGATTTAGGGTTGGAAACCCTAACACCACATTTCCCTACTTTTACTGCTTTAATCTGAACCCTAACTGGTACATTAATGCAGCTTTTTGCAATGAATTTCCTTTGTTTTTGAGATAGTAGAATCATATAATCATTTACGCAGGTCCCTTCGGGACATGCATGAACACACCCATCTTGCTGCACTTCCATGCATCTATAGCTACAGATACACAGGGCCCTTTGGGCTCTGCACCAAATATGGAATCCCTCAGGGTGCAGAACTGCAGGACCATCTGGGTCTTGCACTTCTGTGCAACTACAGATGCAGACATGCAGGGCCTCCAGGCCATGTGCCAACTGGGGAGTCTGTGTGGGCATGGAAGCATAGGGCCTTTCAAGTCTTACAACAAAATCCAAGGGTAGAACTGTGAGTAGCCCAGACTGGGAGGGGGGTACAGGTGGGGGCAGCCAGCCCACAATGAAGCAACTAGTCCAGGATACCTGTACTCCAAGGACTGCCAAAGAATGCCACACTTCAAATAGTTTCCAAGTTTTTAAATGCTTTAATTGCAAGTTGAAATGAGTGTACATGCAGTATAGACCACACCACCACCACAGAGCCCCAGCACTTCAGGTAGAAACCCTTTGTCCTTGGAGTGCAGGTATCCTGGATTGTTTGTTCCTTTCAAGTCTTGCACTTCTGTGTTGCTACAGATGCAGATGTACAGGAGTCTGTCTGGGCACAAAAGAAGCTCAGAGCTTCTCTGCAGCTACAGATGCACCTTTTTGAACATGTCTCAAGTATGTTTCCAGAATGGTTCATGAGGTACAGTCATAAAAAGTGCATGTTTTTGAAATCTCCATGATGGCACAATTATGAGGAAAACTTGTTCTTTCAATATAAAGAAATTCTTCTTTTGTGAGCCATATTTCTGTTTCATGAACTAGCAGTCTTGTTTTGTGAGGGTTCTGAAAGACAAATATTGGCTGACGAAACAAGACATTGGCCTTAGTTATTTTTTCCATTGTTGTTTAATGAGTTGAGAATCTTATTTCATGAGACTTATTCTTCTTTTATGAGCCACACAGACAAAAAAAAAAAAAGAAAATTGGCTAACGAAACCAGCCTCACTAAGGAGGTTTGAGTTGTCCTAAAATCATATTTTAGGGTCCTTTTTCCAAAAAACTAACTGCTGACTTGAGCTAAATGGGTCCCATTTAACTAGATTTATGTGTTGCTTTCTTTCCAGAGTAACATTTTTATGAGTTTTCAAAAACATTGTTTTTGAGAAAAAAAAGGAAACAAGCTGGTCATCATACAAAAGTATTTCAGCTCATGAAACAAGGGTCTTCTTCTGTGAGCAGAAATTCTACTTTTACATCTATCTGAAGTACCCCATTGAACGTGCTCAGAACTGAAATTTCAAATCTTCATAATTTGGGAATGGATTAATATTTTTGCACTAAACTAATGAAACTCACCATTCTAGGGTAAGCCCTTTCTACCCTGAAAATTTAATAACAAAATTCCAAACCATCTGAACTGTAGGGGAGAGCACAAAAACAGCAAAAAAAAAACGATTTTCCTCATTTTGCACTATCAGGAGCTCGGAATTCAGACATCTGACTGGAACAAAACTTGCCAAATCATAAGATCTTCACCCCCACACTGTGCTTGCAAAATTAAATGCAATTTTATTGAACAGAGGTGAAGTTATTAAAGTGCAAAGTTAGGGGTTTAACATTAAAAACCTACTCAACCTTAACTGTAGGGGCGGTATGCACCCCTATTTTATATATACGATAGATAGATAGATAGATAGATAGATAGATAGATAGATAATTCAGGTATGGCAGTGCCTGTATATTAGGGCTGAGTAAACATTTCTATGCTAAACCTGATTTTTCCACCTTAATAACTCTGTGCCCATTCAACCAATTTGCCTGAAATTTGATAGGGGTGTAGTCTGTGCAAGGCTCATTGGATCCTGAAAATTATGTGTCAGTTGGCTTAGGAGGGCAAAGCTACAGAGATGCAAACATGCTAAAATTCATCCACATTAAGAGGTCTTTTTTGCTCACCTGTAAATAACAAACTTTTTTTAGAAACCTGAAACTTACAGATTTGGTAGTGTCTGTCCCAAGGTGCATACTCTTGCAAGTTTCAAGTTTTTAACTTGCATAATTTTTAAAATACACGTTAAAAATGACACCATTTGCCCAGCGGCGCTGAGGGTTGAGGCACTGGATGCCACATGTTGTGCCACGCAGATGGCCCGTGTTTGGGAATGAGCATGAGTCTCTGAGAGTTAGCTGGGGAGGGATATGATTGAGCATCTGGAGGACTGCTCTCCTCTCCCGTGGAGGGTGGGCTGTCACTCCACCGAAATGACTGTCACCAGGTGGAGGCCTAGTGGTAGTTCAGGACTGAGGGTGATCATGAAGGGAGGGTGCTGTAAGAGTACAGCGTGTGCGTGCCTCCACATGTGTTTGCTGATGTGTACATCAGCAAGGGGTTGGGAGAAAGTAGAGAAAGAAGCTGGCATGAAAGCCCCAGCTTCTAGATTGTTCTTCAGTGGGGGGAGGATGGTGCTCAACCCTCCGGCCCCACTAGGGGGGGAATCCATGGGGTAAATGCCTGGGAAGGGAGCTGGAGGTCAGGAAGCAGGCTGTGGAATGAATCTTGCCATCTGAGAGAGGGCCAGAGCCTGTCTGCCAGCCCTGTCAGGTAAAAATCTTTATGATAAAAAATGGTGCCATTTTCAGTTCAAAAAATGAACGTTCTAAGGTTAGTGTTTTATTTTGCATTAGAAGTTTGATTGACAGCGATTTCCTTCAAACTGCTTTTGTCAGAGGACTGATGAAAGCAGTTTGAAGGAAATAAAAAGTGATTTAATCAAAAGTGATTTTCTTCAGACTGCAGTCATCAGCCAGCTGACAAAAGAAGTGTGAAAGAAATCCATTTCAGTCTCTCTGCTAACCCACAAAGCACCATATCCTAACAACCCTTCCCTCCTGACCAAGCTTAATTTTACCAGACGGTGGGTACTCAATCCCACCACCAGTATCTTCCCTCCCTCCCAACCCACCTTTTATATTCTTTTTTTTTGTTCCCAATCACCCTCCCCCTGTACCGGGGGATCTGGCTCCCTGCCCCGCTCAACGCCCGCTCATGCCCAGGTTTAAGAAACCTGGTCTCTGTGCCGTGGCTTGCCCCCCCCATGGTGGGGCCACCGGAGTGGGACCCCCCGGCAGACATCAATCACAATGGGAGTGGTGGTGGAGGCAGGGGCTGTCATGAACGGGCTCCGAGTTTTTTGGTTTTTTTGTAGTATACGGAGATCCCTTGGGGGTGGGGACGTGCAATGATGCCAGCCTCCACCCTACCCCCCAATGTGTGAAGCCAGAAGTGGTGGTACCCCCAGCCTCCACCAGAGATCTGCATGGTGCTGGACACTCTTCCCACCTCCCCCCAGAGAAGGAAAGCAGTCCCTAGGATGCTCAATCCTTCTACCCCGGCTGGCACTCTGACTCCTGAGTCTGTCACTGAACCCGGGATGTTGGCACCACAAGCAGATGCCTTGCCACTGTGCTGGTGGGCCGGCTTACCCACCTTCCATATTCTTTTACCAGTCAGCCTGTGCCTAATTCTACTGCTGGTATCTCTTCTCCCTCATGACCCCCATTTTAATCAACTAACAAGCATTTGTCAATGCCGAATGTTGTCTCACTGGCATAGACATTGGCATTGGTAGTGCAGGAGTTAGAGATGCAAAATAGGAATGGCAGTGAAGTATTGCACTGACGACAATCCCACCCCACCCTGCAGAGACAGACAGGTGTTGGGGTGTGCCCTTGGGTCATCAGCTATAATACTCATGGCATTTAACCTCACCCTACCCTGTAGACACTGGTGTGGTGTGCTTTGGGGTCTTTGGGCCTTATACTTACCCCATTCCATAAGGAAATATGCTGAGATGGGCGCAGTATAGGAGAATGGAGTGAACTTTAGGGCTGAACACTCCAAGGCATACCTTGATGCCTGTCACTGGCTGCATGGTGGGGGTGGGGGTAGAATGGCTTGAGCATTACAGCCAATGATCCCAAGTCACACCCCTGATGCCTGTCAGTCTCTACAGGGTGGGGTGTTACAGTTGGAAACCCTAACTTCGTAGGCGTTTGTTGGTATTTTCACTCCAGATTTTCAACATAGGCTTTTTGTGACCCCACCTTATGAAGAGCAGCACAATCAGTTTGTTAGCTGAAAGGTGGTTTTGCACATCGGCTATGCCATTTGGCGACACAGGGATGAAAACAGGGACATTTTGAGCAGGATGTGAAAAATGACAACTGTATTGTTCATGAAGAGGTGTAAAAAAATGGCAACGTTGAAAATCTGGAGTGAAAATATAAAAAAATTGGTGAAGTCATGAGCATGCATAGAAACTGCGCAACACACGTCTGTAACCCAATTAGTTTTGGGATTTTTTTAGCCACATTATCAATATAGGCATTTTGGGACCTCTCCTCATGAACAGTGGTGCTGTGATTTTGTTAATCTGTCCCAAAAGTTGATTTCCCACAGTGACTATGCCATTGTGCGCCACAGGTGCAGAAACACATTTTGAGCAGTTTGTGAAAAATGACAGCTGTACTGTTCATAAGGAAGTGTGAAAAAATGCAAGTGTTGAAAATCTGGCATGAAAATATTGACAATATGCAAAGTTACAAGGGTGCGTGGCATGCTTGTAACACAGTCATTTTATGAACTTTGTCACTAAATTTTCAACGTAGGCATTTTAGGACCTCTGCTGATGAACAGTGTCACTGTCATTTTCTCAAACTGTCCCAAAAACTGATTTCGCACATCGACCGCGCTATTCTGCGCCGGACATGTGCAAACACATTTCGGCCAGGATATGTAAAATGACAGCTGTATTGTTCATAAGGAGGTGTGAAAAAATGTCAATTTTGAAAATCTGGAGTGATATTATTACAAATTCTAGTTGTGCATGTATAAACTGTGCAGCATTCTAAATAAAACAGCTTTTTTTTAGATTCTTTCACCAAATTTGCAACATAGGCTTTTTGAGAGCCCCCCTCATGAACAGTGGCACTGTCATTTCCTTAATCGGTCCCAATAAGGTGATTCCACACAGTGACTGTGAAATCACCTTTTGGGACTGAATAACAACACGACAGTGACTGAATTCATGAGGAGGGGTCCCAATAACCCCATGTTGAAAATT
This sequence comes from Neoceratodus forsteri, assembly GCA_016271365.2. Lineage (NCBI taxonomy): Eukaryota > Metazoa > Chordata > Ceratodontiformes > Ceratodontidae > Neoceratodus > Neoceratodus forsteri. Next base: position 1,100,075,290 of record CM057455.1, on the reverse strand, counting down.
TGGTGCAAAAATTCCCAAAAATGCCCGAGATATGCACCAAAGTTGAAAAAACCCTATTTATGCCACTATACAGCTTACTTTCTTCAGTTCGCGGTCGGCTTTCAAGAGTGCAGACATGTTCCTGGTCCACTGAAGATTGTCGCGCCATGCTCCGGAGGAAAGAATAGGGTGAGGGAGGTGTGGGGAAGCAGGGTGCACAGAGGGTGGGCACGGGTTGGGGGAGAGCCACTGGACTCGACGAGGAATTTTTTCTGGTTTGCAGGTTGTAAAAAAAAAAACATTGCGGGACCATTTTTGTTTTACTGGGGCATTTGGCACACTGGGGTGGGCTCCCAGAGTGCCACCTGAGTGTTGTTTTTGGGGGGGAGTTCTGTAGCCAATGGGGATTGGGCATCCCGTCTGCACACAACAAAGGGGGACATTATGCCGACGGGGAGTGGGCTCCCCATCGGCAAATTAAACTGGGAAGGGGGGACATAATGCTAAGGGGGATTGGACACCCCCTCTGTACATGCTTTAAATGGGGGGATGCATTATGCTGATGGGGAGTGGGCTCCCCCATTGGCAAATGAAGTGGGTTGGGGCATGCCGACAGAGGGATTGAGCACCCCTGAAGTCGGCTCTCCACTCGGTGACAGTCAGCACCACCATGTTTATGTGAAGGCCTTCACCAGGAAAGGCAAGTAGGGAGGGCGTGTTTTGGTGCTGCTGCATGACGAGCTTGGCTCTCATTACAGTGGACCTTTTCTTAGATGTACTCACCACATTATGTATTCCTGGTGTGGCGCCTGCATGCTGTCTTATTGGGGAATGAGGGACGCACCTACTGATGTGTGCCCTGCATTCGCCCAACAGTGACTGTGCCTCCAAATCTGCTACTAATGCAATATGTTGGCTGGCATGCAAGCGCGAACCAACATAAAAATGACTGGTGGGTGCCAAATCCCACTGGCCATTGCACATTTGATAAAACTGACTCCAAAGTGCCCACCCCTGGTGCCATCTGAGATGACCTTTCTTCCAAATAAGACAAGGATCGGGGTGCTCCATCCCTAGTACCACTGTATATGATGACCCCCTTCCTAGCCCCTCCAGTTTGGCCTGTTAACCCCCCTCCACACACACACACACACACATAGCTGGCAAATCAGGGTGCCCAACCCCAGTGCTGCTGAAGAGTCTGTTGAAACTGGGATTCCCAAGCCCCAGTGTTGAAACCCCAGAAGAAAATGACAACTGTCATTTGAAGAACTTATTTTTTTTTAAACCTGAACATAAGAAAACAGTCCCTCCTCAATCTCACAATGTAGCAATTTTTTTAGACCACCACTTCATGAACATGACAGGTGTCATTTTTCAAATCCTGCCCAAAATGTGTTTTTGTACTTTTGCTTGAAATGATACTTTAGCCAGTATTTTGTAAATAACACCTATCATGTTCGGGGAGTTCATAACAACATCATTAGGAAATCTGGAGTCAAAATGTCAAATATAAAAGTTATGATGAAATGTTGTGTGCAAGGTTGGCCATTGGCCTAGGAGGTAGCACACTGCAGTCCCTTGCCAGTAAGCTGAGTTTAGGGGCAAGCTCAGTGAGCCAGCTGGATAGGTTGAGGTTAGGGGCACATCACTGCCATGCTGCACCAGTCCCAGCCTGGGAAGGGATGGTACAGTGTAGGCTGAATGGGAAACATAGAAACTTAGAAACATAGAAGTTGACAGCAGATAAGGACTGCAAGGCCCATCTAGTCTGCCCATTTCTTTTTCTACCTTATGAATGTGCCATAGGCCTTTACTCTGTCAATGGCCTATCTATTCATGCTCATCTGTATTGCTCCCTTATGCCTATCCCATGCCTGTTTTGAAGACCTGCACTGTATTCATATCCACCACTTCCTGAGGTAGGCCTTTCCATGCATCCAGCACCCTTTCTGTGAAAAAGAACTTCCTCACATTACCCCTTAATCGGCCTCCCTCTAATCTCATGCTGTGTCCTCTTGTCCTGTTATTTTTCTTATATTAAAACATGTTAGATTCTTTCACCTTGTTAATGCCCTTAAGATGTTTGAATGTTTCAATCATAATACCTCTCTCCCTCTTTTGCTCTAGGATATACATATTGAGCTCCATTAATTTGTCCTCATATGTTTTCTGATGCAGTCCCTGCACCATTTTGGTTGCTTTTATCTGGACTGCTTCCATTTTGTTAATTTAGTAACAAGTAACCATTCAGTCAAGAGAACTCTTCTCCTGGCATACTGCCAAGTGGGCCCTGCACCTCTGCATCCATAGCTTCACAGTAGTGCAGGGCCCAGTAGGCCTTGCTCTTATTCAGCCAGATGAACTCTTGCCCTGTATGTCTGCATCTGTAGTGCTTTTGCAGCTCTATGGATTGTTTGTATCCATAGTCTCACAAAAGTGCAGGGCCCGGAGTGCCCTCCATTTCCATAGACAAACCAATTCTTCCCCTGCCACTGGGCCTTTCAGCCCTGTGTGTCTGCATCTGTTCAAAGGGACCTGGGTGAATGAAGAAAGTATTCTACTATCACAGAAAGAAAGGAAAGCATTGCAATAAGTACAATAATACATACATTAGATTTGAAGAACGCAAAAAGTTATTTGGGGCTGTCAACTCTAATGCCCACCCTTCCCCTGAGCAAACAAACATGATCTCTTGCTTCATGCAGGGCCCACAGAACCCTGCACAAAGACAGCTATTATGGATTCTGTTATATGTGGCAAGATGTACTTCTCTTCCTCAAAAAAATATAGGCAAGGAAAATTTTATTTCTTGGGTGCCCATTCTCCGGAGGCTCTGGGTGCCTTACATAAGATCATAGCAAGTATGGAGAACAGTAATTTCACATAAAAACAATAAAAACATTAAACAGTGATGACGCTACAATAATAATAATAATACAGATCAGATGTCTTCCCACGTATTAAAAAACTACATCTGAGTAAGTCAGTGCAAAAAGATAGGTCTTGAGGTGGCCCTTAAACACTTCAACTGAAGGGGCTTCCCTGATGACTGATGGAAGTGAATTCCACAGGACAGGGCCAACGATGCTAAAAGTCTTGTCACTGGCAGTTTTAAGCCTCATCCTGGGAATCACCAGGAGGCCCCTAGAGGAGGAGCGGAGGGAGCAGACTGGGGCAGTGGGTGTTAGGAGATCCGACAGAGAGCCAGGGCTTAGTCCATGTAGGGTCTTATAGGTGAGTAAACCCACCTTGAAGATAACCCTCCACCTGACCAGCAGCCAGTGCAGTTCACGCAGCACCGGGGTTACTTAGCAGAACCTCGAAAGGCCTGGGAGCTGTTTTCTGCACCAGCTGCAGCCAGAGGAGGGTACCTCCCAAGACCCCAAAGTATAGAATGTTACAGTAGTCAAGCCAGGAAGTTGCAAAGGCATGAACTAGAGTGGGCAGGTCCTCAGACGGAACCAGGGGCTTGATCCTGGCAATGTTCCTCAAGAGATAAAAAACACTTTAGACAATGAATGACACCTGAGATTCAAATGTCTAACCATCATCCAGGAACACACCAGGATTGCGCATACTAGAGGAAGCCATCAATGGTGTTGGCCCAGAAAAAATCTAGTTGCCACACTGGAGGCAATTCTATCATGCCTAAAGCTCACTCCTGCTACCAGAACCTCCGTCTTGTTGGGGTTCAGTCACAACCAGCTGGAGGACATCCAATCATAGATCTCAGCCAGGCAAGAATTTAGCACATTTACAGCATCAGATATTCCAAAGGCAAGACACTGTCTATGTATCTATGTATCTATGTATAAAGGATAGATACAATTGGGTATCATCTGCATAGCAGTGAAAACCCACATTGTACTTCCTAAAGAGCTCACATAGGGGCAGCATGTACACTGCGAACAACATCAGTGACAAGATCGATCCCTGAGGTACTCCACATGACAGGAGCTTCAAGGAGGAGGGTAAATTCCCCATCACCACCCGTTGCTTCCTGTCATTGAGATAGGACTCAGACCAGTGGATGACAGTGCCAGCGAGTCCACAGTACTCTCTGAGATGGTCAAGTAGCATGAAGTGATCAACAGTGTCAAACGCTAAGGAGAGATTGAGGAAGATGAGAACAGCCTGTCCCCTCTATCCCTTGCCCTAAGGAGGTCATTATGTACCCAAATTAGTGCTTTTTCCATGTTATGCCTAACTCAGAAACTGGACTGGAATAGCTTATAGATATCAAAGGTCACGAGGTACTCCTCAAGCTGTTGCACTACAATCTTCTCAACAAACTTACCCAAAAATGGAAGGGTGGAGATAGGTCAATAATTTGGCAAGATGTCAGGGTCCAGAGATGGTCTCTTCAGAAGGGACCTTACCAAAGCCTCTTTCAAGGAATCTGGGAAGACCTCCTCTGACAAAAAACACCGGACAATCAGGGTGAACACTGGTCCAATGGAGTCAACACATCCCAGTTTGAAATGCGTTGGCACCAGGTCCAGTTCACGGTATGTGTGCTTCAGTTTCAAAGCAACCTCAATAACCTCGGCCACCTCCACCAGTTTAAACTCCTCCCAGAGTGCCTCTGCTACCTCCATGGCAATCATTGCAAGTTGTAGAATGATTCACTGGTGGAATTCCTAGCTAGATGGAAGACACTCTGACAGAGAAGAGCTGAGCAAACTTATCGCACAAGGTGGCAGAAAAAAAGTTTTCTGCTGCAGACAGGCTGGATGTAAAAGCCTGTCCACAGCCCAAAAAAGTATTGCTGGTTGATTTTTCCCTGCAGCAATCTCCCTGGACAGGAACTCTGCCTTCTTACAGTTAATTGCCCCCTGGTATTCACCATAATGGGTACACAGGGCCAGCTTGTAATCTTCTAGCCCGGTCTTCCTCCAGCAACACTCCAACTTCTGACCCTTAATCTTCATTGCTGTGAGCTCCCCATCAAACCAAGGAGACCTCAAGTGAGAAGATCTGGGTCATACACGGACCAGTGTGAGTGCATTGAGTGCTGCAGCCAATACTTTATTATAGGTGGCAACTGCCGCACCCTTGCTACTCACACATGCCATGCCCCAATCTCTAGTATCCGAATAAAAAACAAATCCTGTCGCTGGTTTTCAGCTGACCTCAAAGCTGCACTGCTGGAGAGAGATAAACTTTGGAAAGTAGCAAGAAAAACTAAGAATATCATGGACTGGATGATCTTTAGGAAAGCCAGGAATAAATGCACTAGGAAAGTTAGGGATGCAAGGCTGCCCACTACCTGGCCCAGCTCGACTCCTCCTACCATAATACTGTTAGATTTTAGTACCTATCAAGGATATGATGGGCCAGGATGTTAACAACCCCTTCCAACCCATTTACACAGTAACTATGGCCCCATTACTGGCACATTGGAAATCCTGATGCATTCAACAACCACTTCACAACAGCTGGCCTTGCCTTTGACTCCTCCCCAGCTAACCTATTAAGGATCATTTAAGCTCCCACTATACTGGTGAACAAAGAGCTGACTCCTCCTTTAGCTTCAAACCTATACTGTTGAAACAAGTTGAGGATCTATTATGGCATCTAGATACCAAAAAAAGTGCAGGAGCAGATCTTCTGGACCCATTCTTTCTAAAGATTGCGTGTCATGTGCTTGCAGTCCCCCTAACTCACCTCTTTAACCTTTCCCTAAACTCTGGCTCTATTCCCACGCTGTGGAAGACAGCCCAAGTGGTCTCCCTTCTAAAATCAGGGGACCCTATGGATCTTAATAACTACAGGCCCATTTCCATCCTACCTGTGTTATCCAAGATGCTGGAGAAACTAGTGAGTATTCAGTTAAGGGAATATCTGGACAATGCTAATCTATTAAATCCAGTTCAATCTGGATTCAGATCCAAACATAGCACTATCACTGCATTAGCCAAGGTCACCAATGATTGGCAAACCGAACTGGATAAAAAGAACAATGTCTGTGCAGTATTCCTGGACCTGAGCAAAGCATTCACACTGTGGACCATGAACTGCTACTCTCATCCCTACACTCCATTGGCCTAGATCCATCCTCCCTTAAGTGGTTCAGATGCTACCTCTCCGGTAGATTACAGCAGGTAAAAGCTGAAGGTGACCTCTCCTCATTAAGACCACTGTCAAGAGGAGTCCCCCAAGGCTCTATTCTGGGTCCTATCCTTTTTGCCATTTATATAAATAAAATTGATTCAACCCTTACCAAGTCCTCAGTACATCTCTTTGCTGATGACACTGTACTGTATGTCAGCAACCCTTCACCTAAAGTTGCTCATGAAATCCTACAAGCAGAATTCTCCCTGTTACAACATCAGCTTCTGAGAAAAGCTTCTGCAAATGCAAAGAAAACCAAAGCAATGATGTTCACAACCCAAACCTCCACCAACACATCCTCTTAATCAGTCTCCCAGATATGCACTATAATTGGAGAAAATCTGGAGTATGTTGAAAATTTCAATACCTAGGTGAGTGGATTGACAACAGACTTGACTTTACTCAGCATCTAGAACAACTGCTGAAAAGCTTGCCTAAGGCTTGGCCTCTCTACAGATTAAAACCCTTCCTTAATAGAGATTCAAAGATGAGATTAGTCCAGGCCATCTTTCTATCAGTCATTGACTATGCAGACTTCCTCTATAGTCACTGCTCCACTCCCTACCTTCAAATGTTGGATACCTTATACCATAGAGCAATAAGGTTCATTACAGACCTGCCATATAATACTCACCATTGTTCTCTCTATGATTCAGTTGGATGGGTTTCCTTCATGTCAGGGAGGAGCAGAAATGCAGCTCTATGGATCTACAGAGCTTTATCAAAAACTCCCAAGCTATATCCTGGACTGCTTCAACCTGACCACTCCCAGCTCCTATGCCCTAAGAAGCAAATAATATCATCCTGCTCAAGTTGCCCAAAGTCAACACCAAAATAGGGAGGGCAGCAATCAGCTACTCTCTAGCCATAGCATGGAACACCCTACAAAAATCCCTAAAACTGTCCATTAGCATTCCATTTACATCCTTCAAGCAGCACTGTACAGCCTTCTTCACAGAGAAATGCAGTTGCTACCGCTACAGATAGAATAGTCATCCCACAAAACCTTATTCCAATCACATATGGCATATTCCTTCAGGCCAGACACCGCCAGTATATGGCACCCAATATTCCCTTCACCATCCTTGTACTCATTATGTGAGTGACTGTCATGGCCCTCATTGTGATATATATGTATTGTACATATTGTAGATGTTAGTTTAACTTTCTCTTGCCAAGCTTTAACATGTGAATTCTCTGTATATTATTGTGTTATAAATAACATTTTCTTGTTTCTGTATGTATAACTGTCTCATAAGTATGTGATGTAATTGCTGTGCACCAACTCGAACCTTGACCTTATCAGGTCCATCTTGTAAATGAGCCTTGCTCAATGATGATCGCCTGAATAAATAAAGATTTGATTGATTGATTGATGCAGTGTCTACACTAGATAGATCGGCCATCACTAGAAGTCCCTCCGAGGACAATCCCCTCAAAGGGTGATAGCTGACTATCTCAACAGGGGAAAGCTCTCGGTGGTGGGAGGACCAAATGAGAACCTCACCGTGCAGTGATCTGACCAAATGACTTGATCAATCTTAAGGTTACTTATCTCAAGCCCCAGAGAGAGAACACCAGGTCCAGCATGTGGCTGCCGAGGTGGGTCACAGAAGAAACCTCTTGTGTCAGGCCCAGAGATTACATCATCTGGAGGAGGTTGGAACCAAGCCTAGAGGACTCATTGTTGGTTCAGGAATTGAAGTCTCCCAGAACCAAACATCTGGGGGACTCCAACACCTCCCCGATGATGAGATCCACCACCTCCTGCAGAAACTCTCCTTCAGCCCCAGGGGGGCGATAAACCAGGAGGATCCTGCAGCCTGCACCCGGACCCCCTCATACTGCCACACATTGAAAGGACCTGGCAGTTCCCACTGGGTGCATGGTGAAACTTAGCTTGGATCTAAAATAGAGGGCTACTCCCTTGCTCCTGCATTCCACCCTAGGGCAGTGCACTACTGAGTATCTGACTGGCTCCAAAAGTGGCCCAGCATCGTCACCCACCCAGGTCTCGGTGATGCATGCCAATTCGACCATAGAAATCAAGTCCGCTATAATTACAGTCTTGTTTCTGATCAATCTGGCATTGCACAGCACCGCCCTAAGGGGACTGGTAGATGCTGCAACCCCTCTGGCTATCTGCCTACTCGGTCTGGTGGGACTTCCTCGGGATGGGAATGAAACACATCTGGCTTCTGTCTAGGTCCTGTCTAAACCCAGGGCATCTCCTGCACCCAACTACTCCTATCCTGCCCACCTCTAACGAACCCCTAGCACCCTGCCACAACCGACTATTATGGCCCCTCTCAATCCCAACCGCTCGACAGCACCTCACTGTCATTGCTGACACTGAGAGGTTGGTGAAGGACTGCAAGTCATGCAGCTGAGATGACACATAAGTGATACGCACCTGTCTCAGACCCGTGCACATCCCAGACATAGAATCACAGTCCTCAAATATGCCAACACTCACACACCCCGACACACTTATTAAATTATACTAAACACACTCTAAAACATACACACAGTTTAAAAACCTAAAATAAAACTCCACCCCACAATTAACTTTATACAATATCCTCCACCCCTCACCCTTTTTACCCTTCCCAACCACCCAAAGAACAGACTGGCAGTGAAAAGATAAGTATTCAGTTCTTTCCTCAGGAGAGCAAAGACTCCCAAACCACAAAAAAGAAGTACGAGCACCCAAAGGGTGTTGTCCAAAATATTCAGATCAGTTCAATTAAAGCAGAAAAAGTAGTCAACAGTATTTTAAGAATCTACCTTCAAAGGCTGAAGAAAAGGGTACACCCTCACTGTACGTTTAATACCAGTCCCGGAGGCCACTGGAAATATAATTCAACTTAGGCAAACTTTTACCCGGTGAGACTGCCATGGAGAAGGTGCCAAGACAGCTCTCACCAGCCTCAGACACAGTCACATAGTTCCCCAGGAGAAAAAGGAAAAGGAGGAACACTCACCCAACCTCAGGGGGTAGCAGGGAGACCACACCTCTCCCACCAGCACAGGTCCTAACAGATTTTAATTCAGCTCCCAAGGCCCTCAAGGACAATGCATGCCAGAGTAGAGAAGCAGTGTCCACAGACCAGCTCCACAGAAAAACACACCGCTACTGAGAAATCCATTCAGGTGCGTGACAAACAAAATTGGCCAGATAAAAAAAAACATGCCTATGAGGCGCTGGCTTGAAGCTGTACCTTGTGCTCCATACAGGAGGCTATGCACTTGGTGAAGGGGGTGGCATTAGGGTTTGACAACCCTAAGGAAAACCACACCACCAATTCCCAAATACTCTCGAGACTCCAAACCCTGATTATTTTTCATTTCCATACCTTCTTCTCTTTGCATTCTTCTTTAACCCTGATGTGTGCATTAACATAGTTTTATGAAATGAATAAGAATCTATATTTATATTCATTGCAAAAAAAAAAAAAAATAACTGTTATGCAGTTGTTAGAGTTTAACTCAAAGAGGAACTCAAGTCAAAATATATGACATCAATAAATTCAGTTTTTGGATCATCATATCCTCAATCAGCCTCATCGCAAAAATCAGATCTCTAGGTTTCTTCATTTAAAAGTTACAAGTCATTTTGTAACACTTAATTCACTGCCTGTTCAAAACAGCTTGTTTCAGAGAAGAGATACTGATAATGTCATAACCTGAACTCACAACCTAGTTCTCCCTGCAAGCTACTTTATATGACTTATTTCTCCTATGTTACTTAAAACTGCAGTTGTAATAGACATCTGAAAAAGGAAAACTAACACTGGGTGGGTCAGCACATGGACTTCCATAATGTGTAGATGCAAGGTACAGTACTCCAGAATGTGATGGGGGGGGGAATGTAACAGAAAACATAACTTTAAAATGACAAAGTTGTGTGCAATTTTTAGAATACTGCAGGTATGAAAGTTTGAAATGTCACCAGGTTCCAACTGTGAAATGCAGCAATGACAGTCTCAGAAAGTAGCTGGGACACATAATTTCGGAATGTGGTGGTGATGCACAATTTCAGAATGTGGCAGTGATGCACAATTTCAGAATGTGGTGGTGATACACAGTTTCAGAATGTGGTGGTTGCTCACAGTTTTGGAATATAGTGCTGGCACACAGTTTCGGAATACGGTGGTAATGCAAAGTTTCAGAATAAGGCAGTGATGCACAGTTTCAGAATGTGGCAGTGATGCTCACTTTTGGAATGTGGCAGTGATGCACAATTTTGGAATGTGGCAGTGACGCACAATTTCGGACCGTGGTGGTGATGCACAATTTGAGAATGTGGCAGTGACATTTCTGGAATGTGGCATTGAAACACAACTTTGGAATGTGGTGGGGATGTACAGTTTTGAAATTTGGTGAGGATGAGCCATTTCAGAATGTGGTAGAGATGTGTACAATTTCAGAATGTGGCAGGGTTGCATAATTTTAGAATGTGGCTGGGATGCACAATGTTGGAATGTGGTGAGGATGTGATGCACAATTTTGAAATATGGTGGGTGAGTACAATTCTGGAAGGTGGCAGGGAAAAGCAATTTCAGAATAATATGGTGTGTCCTGTCACATTCTGACAGCATGCATCCCCACTGTATTCTGAAATTGCCACTCCCCACCAAATTCCTCAATGTGTGTCCCTGTCACATTCCGAGATTGAGTGTCCCACCATATTTTGAGATGGCACATCCATGCTACATTCTGAGATTGCATACCCTCCCCTCACATTTTAACATTGTGCAGCACCTCGACATTCTATATCTTGGTTCAGTGCTGCATTCCAAAACCACCACCCGACATGTTCTAAAGTACAGTACCATGCATCTGAACATTTTGGAAACACAAGCACTGCAGCCAACTCTGTCAATTTTTTAAAATGATTACTATAGCTACAGTTTCTTAAACTTTGTAGAAACAGGTCCTATAAAGTTACTGACAGGGAGGACTAGACTGTGAGTTCAGAATATGACATCATCAGTGATTCTTCACTGAAACTAGCTTTTTTGAATAGGTAGTGAAACCAGGGTTACAAAATAACTCTTAACTTTAAAATGAAATAACACAGAAACCTAATTTTTGGTATGAAATTTATTGGGGGTATGCTCATTTTAATTCTGCAATGTAGCACTTTTGGCCGGAGTACCTCTTTAATGCCACAAAAGTAGGGAAATGTGCTGTTGGGGGTTTAGCCTTAACTCTGCATCCCTGATAGTTTTCATTTCCATATTTTGTTCACTTTGCATTCTTCTTTAACCCTAATGTGTGCATTAATGTAGTTTTATGCAATGAATAACTATATATATATATATAAACATATATTTGTATATATATTCATTGCAAAAAAACTGTATTATGCACTAGCTGGCATTCAACTTAATGCCACAAAAGTAGGGAAATGTGCCATTAGGGGTTCTAACCCATGTTAAATGCCCACTGGAGAAAACACCATTGTCTCTCGTATAGAGAACTTGGATGGTTGGGATTGAGAAACTACTGTAATATTCATATGGTGGAAATGATGTACAAAAAATATATAAAAAAAGAACTGCCTAAATATATATTGGAAACCAAGGAAATTAGGAAAGGTAGACAAAATGAGAGGTCCTCAGAAGGAACTGAATTCTGTAGCAACATAAGAAGCAGTATAGGCAGGGCATCTTTTAGACAAAGAGGGCCTACCACTTGTAATTCATTACCAATTCACCACAGAAGTAACATAAACCCAACATATTTAAGTAACATCAAGAAACAGTTGACACAAGAAAGTTTTACACACAAGAGATGCTGCCCTGACTTTGGGATAAGGTAAAATTGATGTGCAATAATGTATTTGTGATATGCTCAATGACAGATGAAAGTATTATATGTGTCTGAATATAGTATTTAAAAGTATTGTATTTTATCCTTTTTCTCTGTATAAGTAGTATTTTGTCTGTGTAACTACAGAGTTTTTGCAACTGTGGTAGCGATTGTAAATGAGCCTAGCAGCTCAGTTGGGAACTGACCATGTTCATGTTTTCTCCTGTACTGATTAACATGAATATTTTTTTTACTACTACTTTACTACTAACCTTAACTCTCCACCCCCCCCAAGCAACTAAAGGATGAGACTACATAAGCAACCACAGACAGCCATCATCAGGCACGAAAACAACATAAAACTGTTTCCTGATTATACAAATGCAGTAACACTGATGTGCTACATTTGCGGATTTGTATCTACAAAATGCACACTGCAAAACATACACAACCACTTCAGGCTACAGATAGTATCCACAATACTCAGATCACAGCACTAGTTCTGTCTGCAAAAGCATAGGCATTGCAACCTCAGATGTAAATTCACAATACCCAAATTACAACAGTTCTTCTGTCTGTGAGAGCACAGGTCCCTATGGGACCAGCACTTCTGCAGCCACACATATACAAACAGTACTTCTGCAGCCACAGATACACATTCACAGTGAAATTCACAATCACTTTTGGGGGGACTGCTGGTAAAGTTTAGTGGCTTCTGCCTAAGTGTTCCAAACTATGGATGTCGAAAGGAAACTCAGAATGTGAGAGTATTCTGAGCATGGAAGAAGGACTTGCTGCATGTTCTGCTTTCATGAACTTGGCATTTTTATCACCCATGGCCCAGGATATCTACCCTTCCTGAACTCTAATTGAAAATGCTCTCCATAGTAACTAAGTGAGATGAAGCCATTTCCAGTGGCAGCAGCTTAACAGCATTATCATTATTTATTTATTTATTGAATTTTGTTAACCGGGTAGACCCACTGACATGAAAAGTCCCTTTTTTTATGGCGACCCAGAAGGGTTGATCCCCAACACCAGTGCAGGTTAAATATGTTTGTTTAACAAGTAAACATCAGCAAACAAATTGAAAAGACATTCTGCTTTTATGAATCAACCACAGGGCAGACAAATAATGTTTTTGATGCAATAAACATTAGCAAACAAAATAAAAACAAATGTGCTTTTTTAAATGACCTCTTAGATGTTTTCCCATTTATTAATTTTCTCCCTGTCTCCCTGTTCTGTATTCTCCTAGACTGGATCAGCCTCAACTTAGATAGAGGATGTTTCCAATCCATTTTTTTTTTTTTTAAATTGCTATTTATCCGCCTTTCCCAGCCTGCCATCCCCGACCCTTCAGGAGCCCCAAGGCAGACATCCCTCTATCTTGCACCCTGCCTGAATGACCCCACTGGATCCCATGGAGCTTTGGCTTACCCCCCGAGTGGGGATGGGGCAGGGGGCCGCCGGGCAGGGGAAGGCACATTGAGGGTATGTCTCCGGGTGCTCCATCTTCCCAGCAATGGCAGGCACTTTTCTCCATTTTCTCCCCAACCTTTTACAGCGTAGGACCCCCAATGTCAAGGCATCAAGTGCCGACGTTACGCTGTATAGTGGCCGCCCATGCCCCTGATGTTAGGGGCTTGCAGTACTTTGAGCCTCCACTCAGAATCAAGCAAGTGTTCGGGCTATGGCCTCAACCCTCACCGGAGTAGGTGAGGCATCGTGGGACGCTCAAGCCTAACTCCCCCTGGCCGACCCACCAGCTACCCGAGTCCGCTCCCGAACCCGGGTCGCAGGCGTGGAGTGAGGTGTGGTGTCCAGCGCCTCAACCCTCAGCACCAGTGGGTCAGCCTCCACTCCATTTTTTTTTGCAAAGTGTGTATTATTTAGTTTTAATAAAATACATAGCAATGTGTATCTTCCAAAAAAAAACAGCAATACATTAAATCATTTCTACTATCAAGGGACTAATGTATACATTTTTTTGTGTTACCACAAGAGGGAGATGCACAATAAAATGATAAACACCATTGGTGGGATATTCAGAGCAGATGTGCCATGTGCAATGGGGATGAGCCCGCGCAAGAATGGAAATGCGCTATGGTGTGATATTCAGCAGGAGCGGCAGCACAGCACAACATGCAATGCACCACAGCGCAACTGAAATGAATGCATGTGCAGCTGTGCGAGGTGGGAGCCAGGAATAATGTGTGCAGTGTGATATTCATCAGTAGGTGACGTGCGCAGTACCGGAGCAAGCGGAAGTTGTGCGACAGCGGAAATGAGCCAAAATAAAAGGGAGCAAGAGAGGGGAAGATGAATGCACCACAGAGGAGCCACAGGTGGGAGCATGGAGACAGAGTGGCAGTGAGGCAAGTCAGGAAGCAGGGGGAAGGTGTGGCCAGGAGGTGGACAGGGCCCACCGGAGGTGTGCCTGAGTGAAAGAAGGAGTGTGTGTGTGTGTGTGTGTGCGCCTGTGTGTGTGTGTGTGTGTGTGTGTGTGTGTGTGTATGTGAGAGGGCCTGAGAGTGCCACAGTGGACAGAGGGCAGTGGCAAGAGGCAGGGCACACAGAGGTGAACAGCCAGAGGTGAACCTGGTGCAGGGGCAATACCAGCAACACACACCGGGGGGGCCACGTGGACAGCCGCCCGGGGGGGAACACCAGCTAGGGACATGGCCAGAGCCACCTTCCAGATGGAGGCGGTGATGAGGGGTGTGAGAAGGCAGGCAGCAGGGAGGCGAGGTTGTGGAAGGGCCCGTCAGCGGTATGCCAGAACAGGCTGTACCAAGCCCGCACCACCTTCGAACAGTACAGTGACACTGAGATCGTGGGCCAGTACCACCTAAACTGGGTGATTCTGAGGCAACTCTGTGAGCTGTGCAGTGGTGAGATGCAGGCACCCACACGATGGAGCCATGCGCTGTCGGTGGAGATGAAGGTCACAGCCGTCATGTGCCTGCTCACCATGGGCACCTTCCAGAGACCAACAGGGGACACGACAGGTATAACCCAGTTGGCCGCATCATACCTACTCACACAATTCCTCAGCGCACTGCTGCCACATGCTGCAGAGTACATCCATTTCCCCATCACACAGGCGGAGCGCACAGCACACATACAGGAGTTCCACAGGGTAGTATGGTTGCCTGGCATGCTCGGGGCCATAGACTGCACCCATGTAGGAATCTGCATGCCACCTGGCCTGGAGGGGGCAGCATACATCAACTGCAAGGGCTACCCGAGTGTCAACTGCCAGGCAATGTGCGGAGCCAGGGGGCGCATAATCAATATCTGTGCCACGCACCCTGGAGGAGCACATGATGCCTTCATCTGGCACCAGACTTCACTGTGCCATAGGTTCGAGAGTGGAGACATCCCCACTGGCCATCTGGTAGGTGAGTACGCATAGCATGCTGAACGATGGGTGCAGATGTGGGGGGGTGTGGGGCATTGGCAGGGGTGCCATGGGAAATGGCCATGATGGCTCATGGCACAGTGACACAGACCACCATGCTAACGACCCCCCTCTACACGCGGGTGACAGTGGTTACCCGCTACGGCCCTGGCTGCTCACACCATACCGGCGCCCCATGACCCCAGCGCAGCAAAAGTACAATGAGGCACACTCCACAACACGGAATGTCATTGAGCGGGTGTTCGGGCTGCTGAAGGCATGGTTCCATTGCCTGAACACGTCAGGCGGTGCCCTACAGTACAGCCCCTTAAAGGCCTGTGGGCTATTCCTGGCCTGCTGTTTCCTGCACAACATGGCCACTGACTGTGGGATAGCTGTGGGATAGCTGTTGTGGTCAAGGAGGGGGACAGCGGTGGGGATGAAGAGGACGCTGGTCCAGTTGGTGTATGGCAGCCACCCCCTGGGCGAAGGGACCCCCGGCTGGCCCGGATGGCACAGCAGCACTGGGACACCATCACAGAGGAGCACTTCGGACAACACAGGTAGGCAACAGGGCCATGTGCAACCATCAAGGGCAAGGGCACAGCTCACAGACAGGCAGGGGTGGACACCTGGGGTGGACAGCATCAGGGGCATGGGAATGGGTGGGGGACCGCACACAAAGGCAGGGATGGGCAGGGCTGCATACGACATGCACACACATGCACACACACACACACACCACAACACATGCCTGAAGAGCAACAGGCACGTCCACCCCAAAAGGCACCCCCACACCCACACAGGACTACACACAACCATGCCCAGTGGCTGGCACTGTACATGCCTCAGATGCTGAGCACCATTGCACAGTAGTGGACAGCGCTACACAGGCATCATCATGCACAAGCCACAGTGGCCAGCTGCCAGGAGGGTGTGCACAGGGACCATGTGTGTGCAGGGCTGGGCACCTCACCCATGCATTGCACAAAGAACACTACAGTGCACACAGGGCAGTGGCAGACAGTGGCCATGGAGGGGGACAGGTCAGTCATGTGGCACAGTACCACAGCTGCCATGGATGTGTGGGTGGCCCCGCTGAGACCTGTCAGCCATGCCAAGCTAACCAGTGGCCTCATGGAGTGGCACCGACGGGCCCCCAGGGGTGACCTTGCATGAACGCGACTGTGTCCATGCAGGGGTCTGCAGGCCACCAAACATGCCTGCACCAGGCATGCTAGGTATGCCCACAGCTGAACCCAGCATCAACATAGCACGGGTCGCATGACACCGGGAATGGGGGGAGGACATAGCACACTGTGGGGTGTGCAGTGGCTGGGCACCCAACCGGTTGGCCAGTGTAGCCACTATAGTCACCATTGCAGTGGTCTGCCTGTCAGTGGCAGTGGTCACATTTGCCTGCTGCTGGGCCAACTCTGCCAGGAGCAAGGTGTGGTCCCTGCTGCGCCGCTCCTCTGCCTGATGCAGAACCGCACTGAGTGCATCCACCGCTGCCACTAGCCACATCTGCTGATCTACTGAGGCCTGGAGAAGACGGCTGTGGTTGTCCAAGGGGTCGTCTGCATGTCCATCATGCTGTCCCCCGTGGTGTTCGTGGCCCTGCTGCCCAGCACCCCTCGACAGTGGGCGCTGCACAGCACTGCCAGTCTGGGGTACGTCCACATGTGGTGCACTGTCATCGCCTCCCACCCCTGTCCCCACGTTGACATTGGCCATCTGCTGCTGCTGCCCCTCTAGCTGCTGATTGCCAGGCAACACTGGTGCAGCCGCAGCAGCAGAAACAATCCCACCATCCTGGCCGCACACCAGTGCTGCCCCACTGGAGCATGCAGATGCAGCCTGGGAATGGGCTGTTGTGCAGGCAGCCATGCCAGCACTACCTGCGGAACAGCCTGGATGGATGCCATCCATGGGACCATCCTGTGTCCCACATACATCACTGTCCGGGATGTGTGTCACGTCATCATCAGTGCTGGAGCCAGCCCCGATCCGTGTCCTAGCACACTGGACACTGAGGGAGGTGTCATGCTGGGACACAGGCAGGGCCATGTCCGCACCCGCACCACCGGCATCAGTCCAGACAGACATACAGGGCTACAGACTGTTGGTCCCTCAGACACCTGTTGAGGTGGATGGGCACTCCACCATGTCCAGGGCCTCCCCCTCAGCGGACACACCCACCACCGCTGCACCGTGCAGATGCTTAGGAGCTGTAAAGGAACACAGTACCGTTAGTGGCTCCACCTGGCCCTAGGGCCTACCCCCCTACCACCCACACACTGCCAGCACCAGACCTACCATGTAGTGATGGGCTGCCACCCATCTGGAAGCCACCACCAGGAACACCCACGATGGCACTATGCCGCATGCTGCTGGCCACCTGCTCCTCCCGTGACATTAGGTGGGGTACGTCCTGCTGGCCCCCACTGGTGGCAGCACGTGCCACCCTGATGGTGGCCACCTTATCTTTAATCCACCTCCTGTCCGTGCCAACCTTCTTCTTGCACTCCTGCACAGACCGCTGGTGGCTGCCCTGCTGGTTGACGGTACATGCCACCTCACCCCATGCCGTAGCATGGGCCTGTGGTGTTCCCCGCTGTCCACTAAGCAGTGGCTCCCTGTCGAGGTATGCCTCGAACAGGGCATCAGATTCTGCCCTGGTAAAGTTGGGCCTCCTCCTTTGCACCCTTCCCTGCTCCTCTTCATCCTCTCGCTCAGTCATGCTCGTGCCTGGGGGATGGACAGGTGTTACCTTGGACTGTGCAGTCCCATACAGCCCTCCCAGACCACTGTCCCCACATCCCTACAGCATGCAACCTACCTCAAAGGACTGCAATACCGATCCATGGCCTTTGCAGCCTCAGGTCACATATTTATAGTGCAACGCATGCAAATGAGGGCAGGCACAACTGTAATGGGATGTTAATGCAGTGGATGCACCGTGGAATGTCTCATGAGCTGATTTACATATACTGGCTGAATATGGCGCTGTTGTCCGCTGTGCTGACACCGATGCAAGCGGCGCTGCTGATGTGCTGTGTGTGGGAGGCAGTACAGTGCACAGCCACCACTGTGCCTGTGGCACAAGTGCGCTAAATGCTCAGAGGGGTGCTCGTGCCATGGTGCGCCATGGGCGCCATGGTACCACAGTGTGGTAGGCCACTGCATGGCATCACACACATGCACCCTACCACACTACATGCAGGGCTTCCCAATAGCGCTGTGGCACTCCATGTGCGAAAAGACCCTTGACCCTGTGGCTGACCTTGGCCCTCTAGGCGCCATGCGTATGAATGGCTGACCCCTATTGTGCAGTCTGGTGCCAGCACGTTAGTGACTGGCAGCGCAGTACTGAGCTGCCTCCGCACATGGAGCACGTGTGCTACAGGACACCATTTTGTGGCCGCTAGCTACAGCACTATGCCGCGCACCAGAGCACCCATGTGGATGGCGATTGAACTGGCCAACCTGGTGGCGTTAGTGGAGCCCCATGCAGGTGCCCTCTTTGGCCAGGTACCCCTCCTGAGGCCACAGACAGCAGTGTGGCAGGAGTTGGCAGAGGGCCTGGAGGAGGCCACGGGGTGCAGCAGGACCACCAAACAGTGTCGCCACCGCTATGGGGACCTCCAGCAGTGGGACCCCGACCACCTAGGGTGACTGCAGGCATGTGCCTGGCAGGGTGCCATGCCACAGCCAGGTAGGTGCTCCTTCACAACACTAGTAGTATCTGTCTGTCCTGATATTGCGGTGGTCATCAGGCCATACCATGGGGGGGGGCTGTACCTGTGTTGCTGGTGTTGGGGGGTGCCTCGTGTACACCCTACACCACCGTGTCATGGCTGGGCTGTGCGGGCATGCACACAGCAGGGGGGGCTATGTTACTGGCCTGTACTGATGTTACCCTCTCCATGTTTTCACTCTAGGCCCGGAGGATCACCGTAGGGCCCGGTTGGCCCATGAGCAGGAATGGCAGGATGGAACCAGAGGAGTGGCCTTGCAGCCAGGGCACAGTGGTGGTGCCGGGGGTCAGCAGCACCCTGCTGACCAGGACGCAGGTGAGTGCCATGTCTCCCCATACATCTGTGCATGGTGGGTTGCAGGGGTGGTGGTGGGGCATGGTCCCCTGCACATGGCTCCACTGCCGTGCATGCCCCATGGTGCACTCCGCACCGTCCTGTAAGATGGCACGTGTGGGTGGGTGTCACAGGCGGGCTGTGCATGGACTGGGTGCCTGGCTGTGCCACTGCCATCGCACTGCATAGCCATGACACAATACGGCTAAGTTGGTGCCATGCAGTGCATGGGCGATGGAGGTGTGCAGCGGTTTGCATGGCTATGGGTGCCTGGGTAGGCGGGTCACATGGGCGCACCCACTGTGGGTGGTTGCATGCCATCACAGTGGCACAGACCACAGTTGTATGTCATGCACTTTGGGTGGGTTGTGGGGGTCTGGCCAGTCACACGTACTGACTCTGCTCCCTTGTCCTAGGTGGACAACAATGGATGACCCTGGAGTGTCACATTCAGGAGATACTGCAGGTTACCCAGGCTACACTGGAGCTGCTGCAGGGCATGGAGTGGAGTGACCAGCAGTGGCACAGAAGGTGCCACAGGGAGCGCAGGGACGAGAGGGGCCGCCAGTAGGGCCTGCGGCACCCGCGCTGTTCCTTCCCTTCCCTGAACTGTCCCTCACACCCCTTTGTCTCCCTCCTTGCTATTTCCTTTTGCCCCCTGCCCATCCCCCCAAGTTGTAGCCTTGTACCTTCCTTCCCCCACCTTGTGTATAGTACTGTATGTAGTTCTTGTTGAATATGTTACCTTTGGAAATATAGATACATTTCATACTACAACTGTGGTGGTCTCCAATTTGCAGCAAGCATCTGGTGCCTTGCTGCAGTGGTGTGCATGGTGTCTGGGGATGGTGCCAGCCTCGTTATGGGTGTGTCTGCCAGGGCCCCTCCACTGGTGTGGGTGGGGGCCATGGTCCCTGTCTGCGGTATGTGTGTTGTGCCCTGTGCACTGTATGCCTGTGTGCAGCGGTCTCTGGTGCATGCGCTGTGTCCCAGTCACCCCTGGTAGTGTGTGCCTGGCCTGTGCAGCTGTGCCCCTTGCGTGTCTATGGTACACACGGTCATGCCGACCCCTCCACCGCATGCATGTCTGCTGGCACGACATTGGTGGCTGTCCATGCTAGCCACCCTCTGGGCACGGTGCCCTGGCAGCTGGCATTCTGACTCCAGGACTACTGCACATCTGCCTCTGGTGACACTGTGGGCGGTGCTGTTGTTGTCCCCCTCCATGCTGTTGATGGTGTCTGGGGTGGTGCCTGTGGTCTGCTGTCTGTCACATGTGCTCCAGCTGCATGCAAGCAGTGGACAGGTTTGTGGTGCATGCACCACATGGCTAGCTCACCAGCGCCATGGTGGTTGCAGGCCGTGTGTACACAGCACCATTGGACTCATGACAGCAGCATCTGTTGCCCCGCTATGTGTGGCTCTGTGACGGGATACCCTTGGGACCAGGTGGGGGATTTGTCCATGCCCTCTGTTGCATTCTGTGTGGTGCATGTCTCCATGCACCACAGTGGGCTGCAGTGCTGTCTGGTGGGGCCAGTGCTGGGACAGGGTGTGTGCATGGGTGGCTGTGCAGGGTGCCGTCCTGCTGGTGGTGGTGTCCAGGGTGGGCCTTGTCACATGCAGGGTCCCTCTGGTACTGATGTATGGTCGACCTCTTTGCTGTGCCACTGTGGGGGCCATTGTGTATGCTGCGGTGGCATCAGTGGCTGGTGTCGCCTGCTGTGGGGGGACCACAGTGGGGCTGTCATGTATGGTGCCATGGGGCACAGGGTTGCATTGTCACGGTGGTGGTGGTGGCATACCTTTGGTGCCATGCATTGTTTGGTAGTGCTTCTGGGCTGGGTGTCTTGGGATCACTGTACAGGGGGTGGTCAGCATTGGTGTGGTGCTGTGGTGCAGGAGGGTCCTGGTCCTCCTTGTGTTGCGGTCACTGTTTGCCGGGGGAGTGTGCTGGGGCACCTTGCCCTGTGGGTGTGGACAGCTGACCCACGTCTGCTGTTGGATCAGTGCTGGGGTTCATGGGCTGGTGGTCCGTTCAGCTCACCTCTGGATGTGCAGCTCATGGGGGGCCTTGGGGGGGGGTTGGTCTGTCTGGTCTGCCTGCATTCTCCTCCACTCATGGCGCATCCATGGCTAGTGCACCTCTGCTTCCTGTCCTTGTCCCTGCACATCCCTGGATGTGCTACTGTGCATCGGCCCTGCTCCACTGCACATTCTTGGTAGCGCCATGGTGCATCGGGCATGATATTCAGATGTGTTGCACAGGTGCACCTTGGCCTGCGTTTGGTTTGAATATCGCGCACATTGCACATTGACACACTGCTCTTGTGCATTCTCCCACTATTGCGCATCTTTCTGGTGCAATCTGAATATCCCACCCCATTTATCATAACAGAAATGGAGCTGTAAACATAATCTAATAATCTGAGAACTGTTATAACTACCCAACCCTGCATTCCAGTAGTCATTTACAGAGCTTCCCCACTTCAAGTGAACATTTAACACTAGTAGGTCATGCACCACTGCCACTGACTTATAATGAGAAGGGGGACTCAATTTAAAAATCAGTCCCATATGGCCTCCCTCCCAGCTCCCAAAGCTCATAAAGTGTAATTCTGACACTGCTTTCAGATCTCAATGCTCCCTAGGAAAAAGAGGATGTGATGCCACCTTTGTACAGAAAGATGTTTTCAGTAGAGAAATCAGATTTGCATTCTCTTCCCATGATGCAAAGATAATTTAGGGGAAGTGGCATGGAATATTTCTGCAGATATACAGAAAGTTTATTGGGCCTAAGAGTGTGTTAAGTTTAGTTTATTAGTAGGTTCATACTAGAAAAAGTGACCTTATATTTAACATGCTCACAGTTACAGCAAATGTGTTTAATTGGACTGTATAACTATGAAAAATGATACTTTGTAAGAGTATTTCCAAGTTCCTTTGAACAGTCCTGTCAAACACAACCTGATACTGTGTAATTCAGTTTTATACTTTCTGTTTAGATGACAGCTTAGTCAGTTGGTAGACAGGCGCTAATAAACTGGGGATAAATGTCTTGTGCTAACTAAGCAAAGGTAAAAAGAATTTCATCTCTTGACAGCTGATTTATTAAGCAGAAACCATGTAGCATATGACCACTATTGTAACATGGCAAAAATGAAAGTGCTCAAATGGAGCGTTTCTATTGGTCAACTAATGGTAGCCAGTCATGCATTAATTCCCAAGTAATGCACAGTTGGTCTTGTAGTACTGTGTACAACCACTAAAAAAAAAATCACAAACCCACAACAAATGCTCCATTTGACTACGTTCAGTTTTGCCATTTTAGAAATCAAGGTAGACATGGCATTAATAGCATAAAGTAGTGCTGCTTAGCCCCATACAAATTGTGACCAGGTGAGTTATTTTACAGTAGGCATTTTTTGTCAATGTATTTTGTATCTCCCCACCCACTTACCATGGATCATCACAATCACTGCAAAAGCCGTACTATTGGGCAGCAGAGCAATGTAAAGAAAAACGCATACCGCAGTGACTGAGAACAAAAGCCACAGTGTTTGGCACCAGAGCAAAGTAAACAAACATGCATACTGCAGTGTCCGAGTATAATTCATGGGTCACCCTTGAAACAATTTAGTCTCAGTGAGTCCAGCCACTTCAACTCAAATAAAAAGATACTCTTCCTGAACACAATCAATAGGGAGATCCCCAAACAGAGCAAATGCACTACTCAGAACCATAACAGGCTACCGAGGTATCTTATCTGCTATACATGTATCTCACTTGTAAATACCCACTGTGTCCTTTTGTGTACTATTTTGTTTCATTTGGCAGTGTCCCTCGTATTGGAGCCAGTTAAAAGTCAGCTAAGTAGGTGTTCCATTGACATCCACGTATTTTTTTTTAGGAACAAGCACAATCCAATGTGGCAGTAAGGAAGCAAGTGTTGAAATAAATTCCAGGTCCTTCACAATCAGTATACAAACAAATATACCACATCGAATGTAAAAATAGCAAGTAATACCTGTTACTATAGTATAGAACTGTTAAATAAGTGTGCCTTTGTTTTTGCACTTCAACTTTATTAATAAATGTTCCATTATATATTTACATGGTGTGTTAACAATTTTTAAGTTTTTCAACCGTTGTTTCTGTTTATTGTATCTAGTAATATCATTTGATTTATGTGTAACAATAGTACACATATTCCACAGCACTTGCCATGTTACATAGAGAATAATGAATGACTACTCATCAGTAACATGCTGTTTAGTGCATCGAGAGGTTGCTATGGCGACATTATGAACCTCGAGAGGGAAGCTCGAGGGGTTCTGTTGCCATAGCAACCTCAAGATGCACTGACCAGCATGTTACCGAGGAGTAGTCCTTCATTGTTTTTTATAGTGAATAATAACGGACTGCAGTATATTTACATGTTAAAAAAACAGAGACACAGCATTGCATTGATTCAAAAGAAATGGAGCTTTACTTACTTCTCCAACGATCATTACAGGCATAAAACATTCATAGGGATTCTTGGTATGAGATAAAATCATGAAACATTAACCGTACTGTTAAAATTTCAAAATAAAACAAGATGATGAGGCAGTCCAAGTAGTAAAAGTATCTAAGTGTCGTATTTGTTTAATCCAATTGGACATGCTGACGTTCATGCGTTGACCCAGTACATCCTCTTGCGATGATAAAACCGTGTGACCTGTGGGAGGAGAAAATAAAAAGGTCTTGAGTTAAAGGTTAAATGTGAGCTAAGCACACGGCATGCCATTTATTTGAAAGATGCTTACCTTGGGCTGTATCAGTGCATGGTTGAGCATAGCTTACTCTGCCACAAGGAAGGTACATAAATATCTGGACAGAAAATCCCTGCTGGAACACATAGTTGTTACCAAAATTCATAAAGGTAAGGGGGTTGGCAGATATTGTTTCATGTCTCGCTTATGAGCTGAAATTGATGAGTGCAGCTACACTGCGTGTGAGGGGTAGTTTGCATCTGTTATGCTGCAGTACATACATCTCTACTGCAACATAACAACTAGAACTGACTTCTGTACTGCAGCATGACAGCATTTGGAAAATGATAGATTTTTAAATATAACAATGTTCTATCATTCACTATAAGTGCATTAGAAAATGGGCTCTTTATTTCCTGGCATCTGATTGGCTAGTACCCTTGCCAGGGGGGTACATTAACTTTCAATAGATGCCCAGGAAATAAAAAGTGCCAGTGCAAACCGACCTGCTGCCCAGTCTGATATCCATGTGCCCAGCCTGCTTTATCATTGGCTAAAGCAGTGGGCAACAATTTCAAACTGCCTCCATTTTATTTAAATAGCTTAGCGAGATGGACACCAAGTAAGAGCCCCGCAGTCCATAACACAGATACCACCCCATAAGTTGTAAAACAAAAAGTCTCAGCACTGTGCACACGAACAAATAAAAACAGCCTTTTTTATTTATTCATTTGTTCCTTCCGCTTGCCGACTGACGTTATGGAACATGACAGTTCCCTACGGACACTCCTGTACTGCTTTATGCCCCCGTAGTAAACCTTGCTTGTTGCTTTTGAAATTTAATATCACATATTACGTTAACACTCAGAAGTAGCACCTTACCACATCCTGCTGCTATAAGAGTGTTCATGTCTCCTAGCCGACGTGCCCAATCCAACCGAAAGCTGTAGCATGTTTGACAGTTATCCTAATCTCCCCATCCAATAGCGCTGCAAAATTAAACATTCAGACATGCAGTTAAATGTAAACCGACAGGAACACGGAACACCAGCCAGCGTGCTACAGAAGCGGGGGGGGGGGGGATTCACGATCAACAAGCGATAGTAAAAAAATATTTGAACACAAACATGGCTGATGATTCAGATAAATCACTGCTTTCATGTAAATCACTGACATTCACTTTACAGTCTCGACGCCTGTGGTAACTCGCTGACAGCATGGCTCAGAGACACTAAAACAATCAAAAAAATTAAACCAGCAGTACAAGGCTTGCCCAGCTTCGTAAATGGAAAACAAAAAGACACTCCAGTTGTTGTTTTTGCAGTTGGGAGGAGAGAGACAGTGAATAATTTCTCCCAACTGCTGTAATTCTTGCTCGCATCACTTCAATACCGCGGTCTCTCTCCCCTTCTTCACATGCAAAAAAAACAAAAAAAAAACAGCAAGATTAAACCAGCAGTTCCCCCAGCACAAGGCTTGCCCAGCTATCGCTATTCCCCTTTTTGGGGCAGCAAACCACTCAGCGGCAACTTTTTTTTTTTAAATAAACTAAGGAAATGGGGAGGGAGGGGAACAAATAAAGCAGGGATGGGGATGAGTTATTGAACTGGGGCAACCTTTTTTAGTTAAACTAGTGAGATAAAAGTCCCTATCTCAAAGTAAGAAAAAAAACATCATTCTAAAGCAGGCAGAAGAACTATTTTATTACACAACTTATGTTAAACCAAGTTTTTCTTAACTTTTTTTTATTAAACTTATTTTAATTTACGGTGCCCATTTTCTAAGTGCAATAATACCCTCCAGGGTGGGCTTTATTGAGAAATACCAGACCTTCCAGGGGCTACAAGGCCCTCCACCTGTGGCGTCGGGCCTCATTACGCCCCTGGGCGGTCCAGTATTTCCCAATAAGGCCCACTCTGTTGGGTATTATTGCTTACTTAGAAAATGGGCAAAGACCATTCTCTCTCTTCTGATTGGCTGAGACAGTTATTTAGGTGGGCATCTATCAGACAATAGATGCCCACCAAATAAAAAGCCCCAGCCCAAACCTGCCTCATGGCCAGCCAAATATTCTTAGGCCTAGCCTGTTTACTCATTGGCTGAAGCATTGGGCACATAATTTCAAATGGCTGCCATTTTTTTCATCGCTAACAAGACAGTGTGAGCCCCCCACACACACACACACTGACTTGTTAGATAACAGCCTGCTTCAAAAAAAAATGTGTACCTTCTTTCCGGATTTAAAACAGTCTCTTTTTTTTTTCTATGTGTCTGCCACTGATCTCTCAATCTGCCCTGTCGATGAACATAGAATCAGCCCCACAACTGAAAAATCATACATGACTTCCTCCACCCGCCATCCCGCTCACTGGCTCCTGGCCCCACACTACCGTGATCACCTCTTTTCCAGTTTTAAAACGGTCTCACCCTTTTTTTTTTTCACTTGTCTGCCACTGCTGTCTCAGTCTGCCCTGTCGGTGAACACAGAATCAGCCCCACAATTCAAAAATCATAGTCTGCTGCTCTGATTACACGGCTTCCTCCACCCGCCCTCCCGGTCGCTCGCTCCTGGCCCCACACTACTGTGATCACTTACGAAGATGAGCGAGAGTTAAAAGTCACTTATTTTCTACCTGATCTCCCAGTTTCAGTCAGGGAACATCAGTCTCTTCTTTCGGCATGAGGACAGGATGGATCGCGGCGGGCAGGCAGGATCGCAATGTCAACGTATACCGTTGAAACCCTTCATCAGTTGACAAGGGCAGCTGTTGGTGGAGAGGGGAGATAGCCCAGGGAGATGAGACACACATCACTAAAAACCAATATTGGTGCTAAGACCTTACTGTAAACTAAATGTGAGGGGGGAGAACTGAATAGAAGTACCACAAAGGAAACAAAAATAAACTGCCAAATACAACAACCATAGGAAATTCCTCAAAGACTTTTCCCAAAGTGCTAGCCTCCTGTAGCAGCCTCTCTACTGGCAACTGTACTAGGCAGAGAAGGCAACTGTGTTAACCAGGGACTATTTTACCATTAAACTTTTTTTGTATTTTAAGGTAATATTTTCAATGTTGTACCTATCTGTTAACTACTGGAAAAAATCTAAGCTGATGCCCATTTTCTAAGCATAATAATACCACTCCAGGGTGGCGGTATTATGCTATACGGACCTTCCAGGGCTAAGGCCCTCCGCCTGTAGTGTCGGGCCCTTATTACGCCCCTGGTGGTCCGGTATAGCACAATACCGCCCACCCTGGAGGGTATTATTGCTTACTTAAGCCACTCCAAAGGAACGTTCTACTGTGGAATTAATGCATGCATTAATTCCACAGTAGAACACTCCTTTGTCGTGGCTTAATGCTTACATGATTTACCAACTAAAGCAATCCACAGCTCAAGGCTGGTCACTCCCTAGAGTGGGTGATAATATTCACTTACTATGGAATTCAGTAGTTCCAGACATAAAAAAAGAGTCACAGAGAATAATGCAGGATGCACATTTGCTAGTCTCTCTGCAGAAACCATGCCTAGTGTTACCTTTGTGCAAAATGACTACATGATTTATGAGTGTACCGGAAGACAATACTGGTACCCAGAGCATGAAAACACATGAGTGCTTTTAATATAAAGTATTTGCAATGTCACCAGACCTGCAATAAATACACTGAAAAGTAAGATCATTTGCTAAATGCAGGGACCAAATGGATGATGTCAGCCCAAGAAGTACTGATGAAAACTCAAGGCAACAACAAAGTGGGGTCTGCTATTCCAGTCAACTATTACAGCAATAATCAAGGAGCAGACCACAAAATCTGCATGGTGCAATTACTGTTTTTGTGAAGCTGTATTTCATTATCCCACAACTATTTACCACAAGCACAAGGTTTATCTTTAGATTTTGAACATTATGGAAGGGCACAGTGATTAGACTTTTCTTTAAAGAAGACACAGGCCACAGTGACTCAAGAGCTTGACAAATCTGGTCTGTTCCATTGTTGTGATTACCCTCTTTGAAAAGGGATGAAGCAGTTCTGGTAAAAAAAAAAAATCTTAAATGCATTTGTAGCTTGGCAAAATATAACCTTTTTGTATAGAACAGCCTATGATTCCTTTAGTATTTAGTAATCCCACCCACATTTGTAAGCTCCCCAATGTATGCATTAATTGTATGTGCTGACAGAGATGTTCCAGTACCAGTAAAAAGTGCCCAACTCTGTACTCATAAGAAACAGACTCACTCTGACTCATATTCTGCTTCCTTTTCTGGGAATGTAAAAAAGGGAAGTAAGGGAGAGTGCTGGGGAGCATCGGGAGAAGCAACTGGAACCAAGATGTGGAGTTAGTGCAAAAAAGTTTTTTTTTTGTTTTTTTTTTCTGTATGGACAGTTTCTTCTTTTTCTTTGTACACAACCCCTTCCCCCTCCCCACCCCTCATTGCAGGTCACTGTTCTCTGTTGCGTTTCTTTAAATGTAAGCATCACAGCACCCTCCTCATCTGGTGACTTTTTTATGTAAACATTATTGCAGCACCCCCACCACTACAGAAGTTGATCAGCAAAACCAAAAAACTAATCAAATAGACAGTTCATACAGACTGGCAGCTGGGACTAGCAGAGTCAGGTGACTGAGATCAGTTGCAGTCCAAAAACAACTCCCCACCGAGTTTGCAGCACAGTATAACTCCTCCCACCATAAGTCACACTACTAGCTACAGCCAGCACCAAACTCAACCCCAGCTAGTTCCTCTTACCTTGTAATCAGCCCTGGTGTAGCCAGCAATTTGTGCTAAATAAGAAAGGTATATTCACATCGCTTGTGTGATATACATTTTAATGCTCACATGACAAGCAAAGCAGCAATAAGCACAACTTTATCAGTGACGTTGCACACTTATACCACAGACATAAAATTTTTATGCATTTCTAGGCAGTATCCCTCCAGTTCAGAGTTCAGATAGTTCTAGAATTTTGTAACCACAGGATCCCTTTCATGAAGTTCTATCATCCTCATCTTTAGTTTCTGAAATCACTTTGACAGACTAATTCACCTTTAGCAACACTTTTTTACCTGTCTTCAAACTGACGGATATCAATATTTTCATGTTTCTAAGTGTAGCACCCATATGCTCCACATTTGTAGGGCATGGATATACATAGGGATATCTACGGGTTCGGGGAAGGATGAGGCTACTTGGCACAAGAGACCTAGGTTTGACTACTCTGCACAGTGGCACCCAAGTAAATCCAACTACAGGAAGCAATAACTGTAATGTCCAGAACCAGAACTGGGATTTTTCAGTGTGGCTTTATTTATTAACTCACTGAACATAACAAAGCTCTGTATGGTCCCCCACAGGGCTATGTAACTGTAATGCAGATTAGAGGTTAAACACAGTGGTCCATTTGAGGAATGAACACTACAACAGTTGTCTGGCTTTGGACCCACCAGGCACTCAGCCCGGACTTTGCATGCGCATTGGATACACAGCCCGACTGGCCCGGCTCCCCTGCCGGCCACTCGACTGATGGTCCACTTGGCAATGAACCCAAACTCTACTTGGAAAGACATCCCATCAAACAAGGAGGCTCCCAAACTGTGGCTCCCCACACCACTTGAAGTCTGCGACTCCTAGAGAGATTTTGTTTTCGTACTTCCATTTCGAAACTCCCATCAAACAGGGAGACTCCCATCAAACAAGTAGTATGTTCCCATCCTGTGGCTCCCCACACCACTTGAAGTCTACGACTCCTAGAGAGATTTTGTTGTTGCGACCCACGTCTGGGTACCCACCCCATCAGTGGCCAAACGCATGAGGCAAGTAGCAAAAACACAGAAGAAATCCGTAGAGGTGGACCTGGTTACTAAAGATGGGGATCTATCCACCTCCAGCTCCCACAACCGATACCCGGCCATTTCTCTGGACACACAGAACTTTAGACTTTAAAACTGTAGATTGACGGTGGATGACCTGAAGCACCCCCTCTACAATGAACTTTAACACTTTAAACAGATAACTGCTCTATTTGTTTGTCCTAGTTGACATAGTTCTCCCAAATAGCAGTCCCCAATACTTGAAATCCAACTGAAGAAAAGAAGTTGTTTGCCCTTCCAATGAGGCCAAACACTCACCCATTCATTGCAGGTGCCCCACAGGCGAAGAAATGTAACCTTTGCTGTTATACATGAACAGACTGAACTTAAATTAAAACAGGCAGCTTTCTTCCCAAGATGGGAGAAGGGGATTGCCCCTGGAACCCACAAAGAACTTTTTCTCACCCCCCAGAGGGAGGGGTAAACAACACTACTGGTGTCCTTCTTGTTTGCTTAAGGACAAACTGAAGACTTTTTCTCTGAGAGAGAAATCACACTGCACAATAATGCTTCCTTCTTGCTTAAGGACAAATGGAAGACTAACTTTGAATTCCCAAGATTCTAGAACTACTCTGAGCTGAAAATTCCAACTGTGGCTCATGCAGCTGTGACAATTCTATAATGATGTCATCCCTCTAGTCTCAGCTGTGACTGAGGACAGAGTGAGACAGTGTGAAACCCATTTAACTGGAGTTTCACAAGCTGCCTTCCCTGCCTACCACTAGGTCTTACTGGGATTCTAATAACCCCGGGTAACAAAGGGGTTACATAAGCATAACCTCCCCTTCTACTGGTTGCACCAGCCATGGCCAGCAGTGAGCTAAATCTCAACTAGTCCCTGTTACTCTGTAATCAGCCTTGGTGTGATCAGTAATTTCTGAATTTCTGCCAAAGCTGCTATTTTATTTTCTCACTTGCAAGATCCTTTTTGCTGAGCTGATTCTCTGGCTCTAACTTCGATTGGGTCAGTTTGCTAAAAGCAATTTCTATAGAGCTCTTCTGCCATGTTGATTCTCTAGATGACTCTGCCCAAAGCAGATTCAGTAGGTTTTTCAAAGTATTTCTGTTTTTTTCCCTCCTTTTATTTAGAGATCTGCATTTGTATCACAGCATTGGAAACAAGTCCTAAAAAGCAAACCTGATTACTGAGCAGTATAAAATGCATACTGTGGACCTGATTTTAGTAACAGATGCAGTGGCGCAGTGGACTAGTGGCAAAAATGTTTGACACAAGTTGTGATTAGTGGCACAACTTGTGTGAAATTGGATTTTCCAACACATCTTGCATCTGTGCCACACACCTCTGCGTCCAAGCCCACTTGCGACAGGGTTGCATCTTACAACCCTGGGCATCAGGTCGCAAGTGGGCTTGCACCATGGCCGGGGTGGCACATCCCCTTTTATGGGATTTTTGAAGCCCCATCATGGACATAGGAGGAGCTGCCAAGTAGACCAGCTAGGAGGGGGTCTAACTGGCTTGTGCTTATGAGCCGAGGTGGGACTGGGCCTTTTAGGGGTGCACCAGGGGCAGGACATGGTGTTGGGGGCATGGATGGAAGCTGACAACCTGCTCCCAGCATGTGGCATCCAACGTGATGGTGTATGGGGTGGCATCCAATCCAGTGGGCACCCCTGTGCCTAGAAGGTACAGTGCTGAAACTGCCTAACCCCATCCCCATTGGGAGCCCCAGACATGGTGTAGTGCCCCCCTCCACTGTCAGCTAGCCCCAA
Organism: Neoceratodus forsteri; assembly: GCA_016271365.2. Classification (NCBI taxonomy): domain Eukaryota; kingdom Metazoa; phylum Chordata; order Ceratodontiformes; family Ceratodontidae; genus Neoceratodus; species Neoceratodus forsteri. The sequence goes on along the minus strand of CM057455.1, from coordinate 1,100,043,521 downwards.
TCCTCAGTCTCGATGGTAGCCAACACCTGGTCCCAGTCCATGCCCCCTCCCTCTGTGCTCCCACTGTGCACGGACAGAAGTGTGTACTCCTTACCTGGTCATCTAGTGGCCCCCCACCATCCCCACCCTGACAAGCTGTGTCACCAACCCCACTCTCCCAGACCAGCTTCTGTGACTAGCACAGCCCACTGCACACCACCATGGCCAGCTGCAGAATGCAATCTCTGTGTATTGTCCACTGTACAGTATTCAGTATGCTGTCCCTGTGATCACATTCTGCAGCTGGCCATGGTGGTGTGCGGTGGGCTGTGCCAGTCGCAGAAGCCAGTCGGGGAAAGTGGGTGGGGGAGCAGGGTGATTGTCCATTGTCTGTTGGGGTGGGATTGGTGGGGGACCACTAGACCACCAGGGACTATGTGTTTTATTATTTGCATTTGCCACAGCTGTGTCAGATGCAGCCCCCTACTTTGCTGCAAGTTGCGTCAAAATCGGGCTATGTGAGTCAACTGCTGAGTACACGGCTCAAGTTAAAAAGAAAAAGTTTGAGTACCTGCACATTTGTTTCCTTTTTAAAGCATATCCTTAGAGACAAGCTGGGTTGGTATGCAGAATCCATACTGGGGATCTGTGTGGTTGACTGTGGAATCTGACACAACATTAGATCTGAAGTTAACAGTGGCTTTGGTTATGGCCTTTTCCTGTGAGCTGATCAAGTAGAATATCTCTCAGATAAAGGGAAAGAATTAGGAATGGTGGCCAGCATAGCTAGAAACCCATGAAAAGATCCATTAAATGAGCTAGTGGGCTTACCTGTTTATTGTTTATTGTTCTAGGAATTACTACCTTTGAGCCAGAGGCTCTTTTACAAAGGTTCCACGTCAATTAGGTACAGTAGAAAAAAAGGTTACATAGATAACACAACAATTTGTGCTGTGTCAAGGGCGAGAAAACATATACAAATACATATCAAATCATTTGTGCAAAAGGACATGAGATATCAATAACCACATTATTATTACAAGAAAGAGGTCATGCCAGATTAGGAGAAACAAATAGGGAAAAAGTCCAGAACAGAGAGGGTAAGTGAAAGGTGTGGGGAGCAGACAATAGCAGGAGAAAAGGTTTCCCCAAACACGTCTTTGTCAAATAACGGAAGTGGCAGCTGTCCAGAGATATTGATGATTAGTATGCCCTGTAGTGATACTACATTGACACCACTTTTAGAACCACGTGATGCCACACAGGGTGAAGTTGTACTTAAAGAGCTAGTAGAATCAAAAATATCAGACAGGAAAATGTCAACAATTTTAAGAAATAGTCAGTTGTAACTTTTTTTATTTCTGAAGTATTTTGCTTTTTCCATTTGCTCGTTACAAAGCATTTCTTGTGAGATCATTATGCTGAATGTGTGGAATAGCACTCTACTTGGCAGTGGACATATCAAGTTATATTCTCTCCATTACGTCATCAGCCCTGCGACCTCACTGATTGTGACATCATGGGTGATTTGACCTGGTAGCTAGCTACTGAGTGGCACTTCCTGAGTAGCTCTGATGTCACAGTCAGTGAGGTCACAATACTGATGATATAGTGGGGGGAATAGAATTAGATATGTCAGCTGCCAGGCAGAGTGCTGTTCCATAGACCACACATACTAACATCAGGCAAGAAATCTTCTAATTACCCAAAGGGAAAAGAAAAAGCATCTCAGATATAAAAAGTAATAGTTGACTGCTTTCAAAAACTAATGCTAATTTTGGGCAGTACACTTACTCTTTAACTACAATAGGGTTTGGCACATCTTCACCCTCAGTGACATGACAAGATTCTAAAAGTGGTGGCAATGTTGTATCAATTACTGCTGTCAGTTACAACTAAGCCAAATACCTAATTTAAAATGGACTTTCACGGGCTTTCAAATTACGCGAGCCACTGTGCCGCAAAAGTAATCACTGTGCATTCTGTAAAGCAGAATGATCAGGAGGGAACATTGTGTTTTTTATATGGAGGTGCTGTACTAATCATAACCCAAACAAATGCATATTCCAGAATAAGCATTAAGGGTCACAAAAAATGTAAAAGGTTTGTATCGGACATTAATCAGGTAATCAGAACCACTGGAACAATCCCAGACCAGAGCAAGAGGGGCTTGTTATCTGGACACCAGTGAACCTAGATCTCATGAGGGTAAGCCCCTGAATTGTATATACAGAAACATAAATTCAAAGGACTGTAGAATGTCATGTAAATTATTAAAAAAACAAATAAAAAACACATTCATACCCTTTAAAATGTAAAAGTAAAACTAAATTAAAAAAGTTAAAGTCTTCTGTGACCAAATTTATCCACACAGTAGGTCATGATTGGCTGGAGCTGGCACCGTGAGCTGCTAGCTCCAGCCAATCATTTTCACATTGCTGCAACTTTCAGTTTTGCACCATGCAACCCATCAAAGAAAAAATGCACTTTCTCTTTCGGTTTGAACCTCTTGCCTCCACCCATGGATGTAATGGCTCCTTTAAAAACAGTTCACCCCAGGAACCTCCTTCAATATAACTTTTTCTCATATTCTTTGAGCAATCCCATCATGTCTGGTCACCGGCACTCCCCATTTACTCATTCATAACTGCGTCCCTCTTCACCCACCACTCCTGTGCATAACTGACTCCAAATCACTCACATCACGTCATGTCACCAGCACTCCCTCTTTCTAACTGCTTACAGCTGCTGTTTTCACACAGCACTCTTGCACATACCAGTTACCTCTCCACTTTACCCGACACCATATCACTGAGCTTCCCTCTAACACCAAATGCCACAACACTTGATTCTCAATCAAGAAAACAAGTGGCCACTAACTCCCATCAGTCGTCTTGCTGACATAATGACACCAAATATCACCATGCCCAGATGTTTTTTTTCAAACCACTTAAAAAAAACAGGAACATGAACAGGAAAATAAAAAAGAAACACAAGGGTTGGACACGTGATGGCTGCCTAAGCAGATGCATCTCCCACTGCTCCCGCTTCTCCCACTGAAAAACAACATTTAAAATAACTAACCTGACAGAATTTGCAGCAATCCTGGCATGTTGTGGTCTTCTGAAGTCGGCTAGTAGCTTGCTTGACAAATGAAACCCTGGTATGGAGGCAGAAATGACAGACTCACTACCACACCATCCTCCCCCGACAACGCCATGCAAAACAAGACAGCGAAGTGCTCTAAAGTGTAAACTCCCGGGGCAGCTTCTACTGTGACTTCCCAGGCCATGCTAACCAAGGCAAAGTTCCTGGAGAGGCTTACCCCTCTTAAGACCACACTAGATACACTGGTGCAAGATATATAAAATGTAAGAACATCCCTTGACCTACTCACCAGGCATACTGGAGATAATGAAGCTAGAATCTCTTCATTGGATGACTGGAGGGCCCGACTGGATCCAGACATGGTCCAGCTATGACAACGCGTCAAGTCTATGGAATCTAAGCTGGAAAACCTCGAAGGGAGGTCCTGCAGAAATACTTTAGTCATCCTTGTACTCCCTAAAGGTGAACAAGGGTCAGCACCGGTGCTATTTGTACAAAAGTTCTGTACAAAGATCACTGGCCCTTCCCCAAATGGCTCTCATTATATGGTGGAGCGTGCCCACAGGTTGCTTCCACCAGCTCCTGCTCTGGGATCTCCTCCGAGGCCCCTAATCTTCAGCCTTCTAAATTTCTTAGACAAGCAGCACATTTTAAATAAAGTGAGACAGCTACATGAGCTACAATGGGAAGGCTGACGGATCCAGATCACACAAGATCTCCCTAAATCAGTGCAAATGAAGAGGATGGAACTGCATCCTGTTGTGACCAAACTAATTGCAGCAGGAGTGAAATACAGAATGAAATATCCGGCAACCTTACAAGTCTTGGACAGGGACACATGGCATAGTTTCGACATTACTGAACAAGCCACCACTATGTTAAAATCTCTGTACCCAAAGCTCTTCAGGTGAGGAGTGCAGAATGTAACTTGGTCTGCTGTGCATTACCAGAATAAAGGATAGCATTTTTTGAAATACTTCAGCAATGCCCCAAGGGACCACTTTGTGGACTTTAAATAGAACTGTGAGCCACATGGATGACCCTTTTAACACTACTGGGCACCAATAGCCTGATAAAGGCCTAAAAACCAGCTACTAATCCACGGATTACCTAAGTCTTCTTGCTCCATCTTGTGGTGTGCTGACGGACTACACCCAGCGCAAGAGAGCTGCTATGTTTTGTGTTAATAGGGCGAGCAAAGCCTTCTTTTTGTGTTCTTGGACCTTTAGCTGCTAAATAGGCTACTTTATTTTCTGCCACTTTCCTGATTAAACAATGGAAGGTCTGTATCTGGGATTATCTCATTAAGGAGGACTGAGTCTCTACTGACATTGTTTTATGTGGGGAAATTTCAGTTACAACCTAGTTTTCTTTAACTTTTCCCAGGGCAGAACCAGTATGAACACAGTTTACCTGCCTATAGATTTTATCAGCTCACTGCAAGGGTCCACTTGTACATCACTTCAACAGATACCAGCTGCATCACTGTAAAAGAATGACTCGCGGATCTAAGTACTAAGGGCTGAAAAATGTTTGGATGGCTCTCTTAACAACTCTGAGTCCCAATAATTTGGACAGAACTTGAGTGCTTGTGACAATCACATGAGGCATTTGACTGAGGGCTGTAGGTCATGCCTTGCAGGATGCTACAAGCCCTGTAATCTATACTCATGAGCTGACTAGGTTATTTTATCTTTTTATGTTGGTGCGTTTGCGTAGCCAACATCTTGGGGTAGTGCAGATTTGGAGCAGCGGTCGCATGCATGCCGGCACCACACCACCTGGGCGAGCTCATTTACGGAAAGGTCCGCTGCAATGCGAGCAAAGCTCATCACACACAGTGGATCCTTCCTATGTGCTCGCCAGCTGGAAACATGGCGGCACAGTGGCCACTAAACTGACGACTTTGAGGGTGCCCAATCCCCTGGTCGGCTTACCCTGCTGCCCAAGTATGTGCTGATGGGAGAGTCCACACCCTGTCAGCAGAATGTGTCCCCCCCACTTTCATTGTTTGCCTACGGGGGGGTGCCCAATCCCCATCAGCATCTGTCCCCCCCTTTCTTGGTTTAATGTGCAGACGGAGGAGCCCACTCCCATTGGCATGATGTCCCCCTTCTTTAGTTGATGGGGTGCCTAATCCTCATTGGCTACTGTACCCCCCCAAAAAGAAACCATCTGTAAAAAGGAAAACTGTCCACTATGTGTTTTTTTTAATATCTGTAAGCAGAAAATGGTCCCTCGCAGTCTCCCTACCCACCACTCGCAACCACCCACTGTGCACCCTGCCTCCCCACACCCCACCTCACCTATACTTAACTCTGGAGCTCGGCAGGATGATCTTCAGTGGACCGGGAACACGTCTGCACTCTTCAAAACCGACCGCGAACTGAGGAAATGCTGGTAAGCTGTATAATGGAATAAATAGGGTTTTTTCAACTTTGATGCATATCTCTGGCATTTTTTGGAATTTTTGCACCACATTTTCAACATGGGGTTTTTGCGACCCTCTTCATGAATTCTGTCACAGTTATGATGTTAATCGGTCCCGAAAGGTAATTTCGCAATCATTGCATGGAATCACCTTTTGGGACTGATTAACGCAAGGACAGTGGCAGTGTTCATGAGGTGGGCTCTCAAAAAGCCTATGTTGCAAATTTGGTGGAAAAAATCCAAAAAATGGCTGTTTTATGAGCATGTGTTGCGTAGTTGCTGTGCACGTATGTAACTTCAAGAATTCGCAATATTTTCATGCCAGATTTTCAACATTGTAATTTTTCTACACCTCCTTGTGAACAGTACGTCTGTCATTTTCCACATCCTGGCCAAAATGTGTTTCCACACTTCCGGTGCACAATACAGTGGTCGCTGTGGGAAATCAGTGTTCGGGGCAGATTATGAAAATGACAGTGACACTGTTCATGAGCAGAGGTCCTAAAATGCCTATGTTGAAAATTTGGTGATGATACTCCATAAAATGTTTGTGTTACAAGCATGTGTTGTGCAGTTTGCACGCACACTCGTAACGTTGTGCATTTGTAATATTTTCACTCTTTGATTTTCACCATTGACATTTTTCCACACCTCTTGATGAACAGTACAGCTGTTATTTTACATATCCTGCCCAAAATGTGTTTTCGCACGTCTGGCGCAGAATAGTGCAGTCGCTGTGCAAAATCACTTTTTGGGACAGTTTGAGGAACAGACAGTGACACTGTACATGAGCAGAGGTGCTAAAATGCCTATGTTGAAAATTTGGTGCCGGAACTCCATAAAATGACTGTGTTACAAGTATGCATTGCGCATTTCCCACGCACCCTTGTAACTTCACAGATTTGCAATACTTACATGCCACATTTTCACCACTGCCATTTTTTTACACCTCCTTATGAACAGTACAGCTGTAATTTTTCACATCCTGCCAAAAATGTGTTTCTGCACTACACTGCCAAAGCCAATGCCAGCGTGACAACATTCGGCATTGACAAATGCTTGTTCTTTTTGTCAGTATGGCGAATATAGCCTTCTTTATGTTGCTGGCCAGTCAGTACCTGCTGAATAAGACACTGCATATTTTCTTTGATGTCTTTATGAGTGCTCCATAGAAGACTAGCATGCAGGAACTTTTTTGGAAAGAGATTGAATTTTCTTTTGGAACAGAAGGGCACCTGTTGGGTCTACCCTACTTTAACTGCAACTGAATGTACGGGGCCAGGCTGACAATGATACATGAATGGGGCTAACTAATAACTACCAGTTTTACTACTATTTCACTATTTAGGGTGTAGGTTTGCTTTAATTATCTAATTGGTTCATATAATAAGTTTTGATAGTTAATGTTAATGTTTTAAATCTTCAAGAGGGTTAGTGCTATTGCTGTGGGAGAGGAGGGGGGCAGGGGAGGGAATGTTCTATAGGGAGAAAAGTGTCTCATCATGACCAGGAATGTGGAGGAGTATCAATCATTAGGATTGGGGTGTGGGAGGGCTATGTATTGCTTAACTCTTTCTTTATAAGGATGGGTCTGGTTACACTGCAGGTATTACTAACCGAAGGGGAGGGAGGGTGGAACCTACTGCTAATCTTTTTATACCTACGCCTAGTACAGGATGTCTTACACTGGGTCTGGGGCCATATTACTTTATCCATGTGTCAACCAAAAAGGATCAAGATTTATCTGTGGGGACAAGGGAGGGCAGGGGGATGGAGGTTCAGTCGGGATGTATATTTCTTTGGGAAATGGGAATGGAGACATGGGATTTACAGTGGAACGAAGCCTTTCATGCTAAGTCCTTAATAATCAACCTCCCACTTTTGTACCCACCCTGTAATAACCTATGCAAATGAAATATATCTCATGGAATAGTAAAGGAGCAAGGGCAAGAGGGAAAAGGTACCAAATTATCAAACACCTGCAGATTCTCTGGTGCAGTGTAGCTTTCCTGCAAGAGACCCACCTTCTGTCTACAGAGAACTTGCTATTCCAGTGGCAGAATGTGGGTCTCTTGCAGGAAAGCTACACTGCACCAGAGAATCTGCAGGTGTTTGATAATTTGATAGTTTGCTGCAGGAAACTCCACCCAGCAGAGAGGTGTGGCAATATTGTGTTTCAAGGGAGTTAACTTTAGCATCAAACATGGGCCAATATTTACTGCTTCACGGTATACTAGACCAATCTGAAATGCTTTTGGGAAGCATTTATGGACCGAATACCCCATCGCCCGAATTTTTCTCACACCTTGTAACCCTAATTGCTCCTTATGCTCACCTGCCAATACTCCTGGCAGCGGACTGGAATGTGACCTTGACCCCGGACCTCGACAGGTCAAGCCACCAATCTCCGCGGCCTTCTCCCACCAGTTGGCACTCCAAGAGCTCTTGGATATGGGAGGTCTATGCGACCCATGGAGAGTGATGCACCCAGAGGAGCGAAAGTATACATTCTACTCCTCAGTACACAAATCATATTCCTGTATAGACTTTTTCCTGCTCAGCATTAGCTCCCTGCCTGGGGTGCTGGATAATGGGATTTCATCATGTATCCTATCTGACCACTCCCCTGTATGGATAGAATGCATCCCCTCCCAAATAATATGACAGACGATTTTTGGAAACTAAATGTACAACTATTAAAGGACTCCCAGATACTAAATGGTATTAAAACATTTGTTAGTCAATTCATGGGTCAGAACGAAGGCTGTAGCCCAGATTATGACAAGGTCTGGTGTTTCCTTAAGTGCGCCCTGATTAAGGGGAGTTTATCCAAATAGCAGCCACTAGAAGGAGAAAGCACAAAGCCCTACTACAGGATCTACTGATTCGTATAAGAGCCCTCAAACAAGATCCACTTTTGGACTCATTCGAGGCCAAGCAAGCTACCCTGACTAAACTAAGGCATCAGTATGCCAACTGCCTGAGAGAGAGAGAGAGAGAGAGAGAGAGAGCTGAATATGCTATCCTTAAAACTCATTCAACATATGTAGATCAAGGGGACAAGGCAGATCATCTCCTAGCTCTCCGCTCCAGACAACAGGAGGCCTCTGGGCTGATCCAGGCAATTTCATCTCAAGCGGATGGGTCAGCTAAGACGTCCCCAACAGAGATTGCCCAAGAATTTGACAAATTCTATAGTGAACTATACTCACCTCAAATCAACCCCCCCTCCCAGGAGACAGTCTAAACATACCTGAACTCTGTTCAACTGCCTGTCCTGACCCAAGATCAGAGGGCACTCCTGGAAGGCCCCATCTCCACTCTGGGGATCCTTGATGCCATAATCTCTCTCCCATCTGACAAAGCCCCAGGGACAGATGGCTTCCCCTCTAATTTTTTTAAAACTCTAGCTAAGGATTTGGCCCTCATTCTCCAACAGGTTTTTTCTTTTCTTTATTAAATAGGTATCACAGACTGCTCACTTCTGGAGGCACTAATTATTATCTTGCTGAAGCCAGAAAAGTCCATAGATAGGGTATTCAGTTACCACCCCATTTTCCTCATTAACTATGACATGAAGATTTTTGCAAAAGTTCTCTCCTCCAGGATCATGAACGTATGGGACGGGCTGATTGGACCAGTACAAGTTGGCTTGATGAAGGGCAGGTCCTCATTTGACCATCTGAGGAAATTGGCCCATGTCCTCTCTGCGTCTGGGGAAGTGAAGCTTCCTATGGCCGTGGTCCCCCTAGATGCAGAGAAGGCATTAGACAGGGTTCGGTGGGACTTCATGTTTTTAGTACTGGGAAAATTAGGTTTTCCCGATAACTTTATAAACTGGATACGTGCCTTACATACTAATCCTAAAGCAAAGGTGTACTGCAACATGGTGCTTTCTATAGGCATCTCACTTTCTTCAGACACTCAGCAGGGATGTCCCTTATCCCCTTTAACCTATACATGGAGTCACTGGTGTATCTCCTTAAAACTTCTCCCTTAATTTCAGGTTTCTTGGTCAGAGTCATTGATCTCAGAATCTCTGTGTATGCAGATGACATCCTGCTACACTTATTTAATTTGCATTCATCCATAACAGAGGTGCTCCATCTCATTATTGAATTTGGGAAGTTTTCTGGGTGCATACCCAACATAGAGAAAACCACTATAATGCCTTTGAATCCCAAAACCATCCCTGCCGACTATGCCTACCTAGGGTTAACTTGGGTAACGACTATGAAATACCTTGGTATCCTTTTATCCCAGAGACCATCACTAGTGAAACAGCTTAAAGGAAAACTACACCCTCATATCTTCTAAATGTTATTTGCTTCCATGTCAATAGGCAACTCTTTTCATGTAGCTGTTGAGGATGAATGCAAATGCTTTAGTCTGTTTTTACAGTTCATAGGAGGTCATGTAACTGCCCAGGGAGACTCCATTTTGTGGTTGTTGAAATCTCATTGTCCCTAAGAGCTGCATTAGCATATGAGAACATGATGTGTAATCACCCTTTAAACTCCCCAGTATGCCTTCCAGCTTAATTAGTCTTAAAAGAAACCAGCTGCAAAAAGGTGTGAAATACCACATTTACCTTCAGTGAGCTTTGCAAACTATCTGAGTTATAATGCAGGGGTTTTCCCTTTAAACTTCATTCAGTTTATGAGTTTCCAGAGAATTTTTGTAGGGTATTTGTTCTTTCAGCATATAGATACATGGTATAAATGGGTGATCTGACATCATGTTCTCATATGCTAATGCAGCTGTCAGGGATCATGAGATTTCAACAACCATGAAATGGAGACTCCCAGGGCAGTCACAGGGACTAGTATGAACTGTAAAAACAGACTAAAGCATTTGCATACATCCTTAACAGCTAGATGAAAAGAGTTGTCTATTGAAATGGAAACAAGTAACATTTAGAAGATATGAGGGTTTAGTTTAAAATAGCAGAAACCATTAAGCAGGATCTTGACAGATGAAATCTCCTTTCCCTCTCCCCGCAGGCACGCATTGGTGTAGTCAAAATGAGTATGCTTCCCAGCATATTCTACCCTTTGAATATGCTAAATGTATTTCTTCCCCGAAGCTGGTTTCAGTGCCATCACTCAATCATATCACGTTTTATTTGGAAGGGCAAAAACCCTCGTAAGGCTTATACCAAATTAGGGGCTCCAAAGCATTTAGGAGGTCTTAAACTTCTTAATTTCTACAGTTGACTACATGGGCTCTATTTCCCTTTTTGAATATTGGAGTCACAAAGGCGGTTCTCCAATCTTCTAATGCTTTGCCTTCAGATAGCGATGTATTGAGTAGTAAAGTAAGAGGGCCGGCAAGTTCATTAACTAACTTTTTTAAAAATAGGTTCGTTATACGATCCGGTTGACTTGGGATGTACGCTGTTGGATATGATCTAGAAGAGCATGCTTTTCATGTTGGATGGCAGCTTCCGGAGGGTTGTGTTGGTAAGCAGTTTGCTAATTTGGTGCTGCCTGTTCTCAGAAAGCACAGAGTAGTTGTTGATTGACTGCAGATTTTTGTGCCTTGAGATTTATTGCACAGTGGTTGGCAGGATGCTGTGATCAATGAGCTTTTGGATGGTAGTTTTCCTGGTACTGTGATTGGTGATCCTCTTGCATTCTGGCAGTCTGGACTCTAACTTCATTTGCTGCATCATTTTTCTCATTTTGTTTATGCTAATTTTCATGTTTCTAAACCACAATGAACTGTCTTTGCGGTTGGTGTTTGGGGCGATGTAGAATGGTGACTCAGCAGTTTGCATCTCAGGGGGTCTCTGTGCTTTGTAGAGCTCATATGGTCTTAGGGTGTCTCTATCTGGGTTGCTTGTGTTTTTGTATATACGAGGGTTGACAGGACGAACATTGTGTGTATTTTCTCCTGTTCTAATTTTGGTTTGTCCCTCTAAATATTCCAAATAGGTATTGCCATTGCTGTCCACTCCTTTTTTAATGTCACCCCACTGGAGGTCAGACTGCTCCTTAGTTCGTAGTGCAGATTGAACCCTGAAGTTGAAAAACAAGAAGTTAAGGAGCCCTGTTGGGGTGGACATAGATAGGGTTCCTGACTCATATAGGAGCTCAATGTCTTGGTCAGACAGTGGTTCTGCCTTATTGGGTCTGTTACCCTTCCCTGCTTTTTTCAGTTGTTTTTGCTTAGCTGCCAGAGTGTTTTTGGTTTTAATAAATATGGGGTGGGATATTCAGAAGGGTTGCACATGGCGCAACAGAGTTGCGCCATGCCATAACTCTGATCTGCTCTGCGCCGATATTCAAAAGGGAAAGTGGCACAAATCCTGATACCGGGCACATCATTAATGTATGCGGTGTAGTGATGGGGGGCATGCTCACGATACCCCACACATCCCGATATTCAACCTGGATTTACGGAACCCATGCAGGTGAAATCCTTACATGCGCTACATACAGTTGTTCCAAAAAATAAAGGAGCAACAGCCAGCGACCCACAGGTGAGCTGCCATATTGAAGGGTGCAACATGGCAGCTGCCAGCTGTGGGTGGCCACCCGAGCTCCGGCTGCACCCTCTGTCTGGTAGCACCCCCCCCATGTCCGATCACGGGCAGAAGTAGGAAATGAAACAGTCCTATATCCCTGGTGGTCCAGTGGACCACTCCCAGCCCAATCATGGGCAGAAGTCGTAAAAAAGATTAGATCCCATCCCTGGTGGTCCAGCGGTACCACCCCCCCCCACCCTCCACTGCATCCCACCACCTCACCCGGTCAGCAGCAGAGCAGCTCCCACCGATAGCCGCCTGGCCACCTGCCGACTGACTGTGTAAGTACAGCTAGATGCCGAGTTGTCCGCGTGACCAATGGGCATGCAGACCATACAGTATTATTATTAGTTCAGATATGTGAATGTATTCATTCACATATCATGATTTTGTAGTATGGTACAGTCTGCATGCCCATTGGCCCATGCTGTGGACCAACTGGCATACAGCTGTACTGTACACAGTCAGTCAGTGGGTGGCCGGGTGGCTTGCGGGTGGGGAGCTGCTGCCCACTGCTGACCGGGGGGGAGCAGGGTGGCGGGGTTCAGTGGGAGGGTGGAGAGAGGGAGTAACGCTGGACTAGCAGGGATGGGATCTGACTATTTCTATGACTTCTGCACACGATCGGGCTGTGAGTGGTCCACTGGACCACCAGGGATATAGGACATTATTATTCTTATACTTATTCCCACTATTGGGCTGTGGGGCACTTTGCCACTTGTGCAGGGGGCGTTGATCTCCGACAGCTGCAGCCTGGCAGGGTGCCAGGCACAAATCGCCGGGGATGGGCACACCTGCATGCAATTGGGGCCATAGTGACATGCAAATGGCTCCATTTGTGCCTTGTATTATGCATTATGGCCCCATTTGCATGTGCATCTTTGAATATCGTGGTTGACGCGCCTAGTGCAATGGCACTTGCACGAGTGCATCCCCCTGCTGCTTTCTGGCCACTTGCACTGGTGCAGTGCCACTGTGCCATGCACAATGCGGGTGGCCACTGAGTGATATTCAACGGTGCTGAGCCATGGCACAGCACCATTAAATATCACCCTGTCAGCACCCTGGCACATCCCAGTTGCGCTGCGCCCAGGCTTGCGCCACAGCCTGGCACAGTCTGAATATCCCACCCACTGTGTATTGCCCATTGAATATGGAGTATGGGTATTTATTTGCTATGAGATGTCTGTCAGTGCTGGCAAAATATCCCTCTAACTGTGCCCGGTTCATGGTCGGAACTGTCTTGCCATCGGAGAACATATATGAAATTTGTGATTTGACTGTCTAGCTGTTCTAGCTCGAATGTTTAAAAATCTGTGCTTTCTTCTACCTCTGACAGAAATGTTTTGAACAGCCCGAGATCGCTGTCAGTCTTTCGTGCAGTGTTCTTGATCTGCTGTTCTTGTATGAATTCTTGTCTGTCTGAAGTGGCGTCTATTTCGAACCTGTGTGACATTTTTTTCATTTTTTTTAGGTGGAAGAATGGCTGTGGTGAACTGTTAGTCGGATGCCGGATGTGAGGTGAGTGCTCGAGAGGTTTCAGTTTCTATGAAGGAAGAGGTGGACTGGTCGCGAGGCAGCATTTGTGTGACAGGCTTTTGATTCTGGGACAAACAGAAACAACTGCAGCGGTCATGAGGAAAACTTGCTGGCTTCTGTTTTTTCTTACAGAGAAGGTGCTTGTGTTTGCCGTTGTAAAGATTCATTTATAACAACAAATTAAGAACGCCTTTCTCTATGGGAAAAAATGGTACCTGGTTATTTTATAGAGAATAAAGTATGGGTCATGGTGTGTAATGAGATTTTACACACACCTGAGTTGCGGGATGCTACATAAACCCCAAGGGCGAAGCCGGAGGGGTTTGTGAAAAGCATCCCACAATGAGGGTGTGTGTAAAATTGAGTTTGGCACACATCCCAACCCATATTTTATTTTATATAATTGCTGGGTTTTCCTTTTTCACCTCAGCAATTATATAAAATAAAAAGCTTCCAGTGCATCCACGGTATGGCTTCGTTTTTGTCAGGTGCCGATTTGAATCGGCATATTTTAAAACATTCTTTTTTTGTCCTGATTTGTGAGGTTTTCACTGTGTGGGGGGGAGAACTTACCGCCGAGTTCTGCTGGAGGTGGCGGTGCTGTTTCGGGAGAGATGGAAGCGGTCAGTGGAGTGGTGGCGCTGCAGCATGAGCATGCGCACAGCAAGGGAAACCATGCATGTGTTTGCCGTTATAAACACTCCTTTATAACGGCAAATTATGCCACGGTTTCCCTATGGGAATACAGTTTCCCTATGAGAAAACGGGGAAACCAGCTATTACAACAATGTTACATACAATAATCAACAAAATGTAATAACATCTTCATAACTACATATTTATCAATACATACATCTTTTTTTTTAAACTTGACCAAGTGCATCAGTATTTCAGGTGACTTAGACAATAAGAATCTTAAAGCTATATTAGATTATCCCACATTTATTTATCAGAAGTACAAGGTCTGTCCATAGCCTTTGAACATTATAGAAGAGCACAGTGACTAGATTTTTCCCTAAAGAAAATGCAGCCACAGTGGCCCAAGGGCTTGACAAATCTGGTCTGTTCCATTGTTGTGATTACCCTCTTTGAAGAGGGACAAAGCAGTTCTGGGGGAAAAAAACTCTTACATAAATTTCATAAAATTCATAGCTTGGGGAAAAAATACATTTTTGTATAAAACAACCTACAATTCCTTTAGCATTCAGCAGTCCCACACACATTTGTAAGCGCCTCAATATATGCATTAATTGTAAGTGCTGGCTGGGCTTTTCCAACACCAGTAAAAACTGCCCAACTCTGTATTCTTAAGAAATAGACTCACTCTGACTCATAATCTGCTGCCTTTTCTGGGAATGTAAAAAAGGGAACTGTGGGTGAGTATGGGAGTATCAGGAGAGGCAGCTGGGACCAGGATATGGTGTTAGTGCAAAAAGGTTCTTTTTATGGACAGTTTCTTCCTTTTCTTTGTATATAAACCCCTTCCCCCCATTCCAGTTCACTGTTCTCTGTTTCTTTGCTTGAAATGTAAACATCACTGCACCCTCCTCCTCAGGTCACCTTTTTTATGTTGTCTTGTGTGCGCAGCACAAGCAACATTTTGTGGCAGCTTGCTGGAGTAGCAGGTTGTGGAGGTGCGACAGTGTTATGACCAATGGCGCCACTGCTTTTTTGGGCTGGTCTCTGTGGCACCAATAAATGAGCATGCTGTCTATGACATCAGTTGAGGAGCGTGCCACCAACTTGAAAGAATTTTGCCGCCGAAATGAGGGAATGCCCCGTCATTGCAGGGCGTGCCTTGCCTACTGAAACATTTCAATAAACATGGCAGTGGCTGCCACCGTCCTCCTCTCACAGACCCTAGAAAGCTGATGTCGGGGGTGTCCAATCCCCTTGTCAGCATGCCCCCTCCCCAGTTCATTTGCGATGGGTTAGCCCAATCCTCATCGGCATAATGGTCTCCCTTGTTTTATTTGTCTGCCAAGGGGGTGCCCAGTCCCTCCTCGGCATCATGCCCCCCCAAACATAGACATGTTTTCTTTGCCAACGGGGGCTCAATCCCCATTGGCTTCAGTCCGCTGTCCCCCAAAAACACAGGTGGCACACTGGGAGCCCACCCCAGTGCGCCCAAAGCAAACTTGTAAAAAAAAAAAACCTTCCTGCAGAGTCCTTTTTAGTTTTTTCTCTCTGTAACACAGAAAATTGTCCCTCGTGGGCACGATGATCCCCTCCCCCAACCCGCACCCACACTCTGTACACCCCACCTCCCTGCACCCCCATCCCATACTTATCTCTGGAGCCCGGCTCGACGATCTTCAATGGAGCGGGAGACGTCTGAACTCTTCAAAAGCCAACCATGAACTAAAGAAAATCATGGTAAGCTGCTCATGAGGAGGGCTCCCAAAAAGCCTATGTTGAAAATTTGGTGAAAAAATTCCAAAAAATGACTGTGTTACAAGCGTGCATTGCACAGTTTCCTCACACGCTCGTAAGTTCGAGAATGTTTAATATTTTCATTCCAGATTTTCAACATTGCCATTTTTTCATACCTTCTTATGAACTGTACAGCTGTAATTTTTCACGTCCTGCCCAAAATGTGTTTTGCATATCTGGTGCAGAATGGCATGGTCACTGTGAGAAATCAACATTTGGGACAGATTAAGAAAATCACAGTGACACTGTTCATGAGTGGAGGTCCCAAAATGCCCATGTTGAAAATCTGGTGAAAAATTCCACAAAATGACTGTGTTACGAGCATGCATTGTGCAGTTCCCACGCACACTCGTAAGTTTGGGAATTTTTTATATTTTTACTCCAGATTTTCGACATTGCCATTTCTTCACACCTCCTTATGAATGGTATAGCTGTCATTTTTGACATCCTGCCTGAAATGCGTTTTTGCACATCTGGCGTACAATGGTGCAGTCGTGGTGGGAAATCAATGTTTGAGACAGATAAACAAAATCACAGTGCCACAGTACATGAATGGAGATCCCGCAATGCCTATGTTGAAAATTTGGCAAAAAAGTTCAAAAAAATGACTGTGCTATGCGCGTGTGTTGTGCAGTTTCCATGCACGCTCGTAACTTTGAGAATTTTTTATATTTTCACTCCAGATTTTCAACATTGCCATTTCTTCACACCTCCTTATGAGCGGTACAACTGTCATTTTTCACATCCTGCCCAAAATGTGTTTTCGCACATCTGGTGCAGAATGGCACGGTCACTGTTGGAAATCAATGTTCAGGACAGATTAAAAAAATCACAGTGCCACTATTTATGAGCGGTGGTCCCAAATGCTTTCATAAGGTGGGGTCACAAAAAAGCAAAAATTTGGAATGCAAATACCAACAAACGCCCGGGGCGTTAGGGTTTGTAACTGTAATGTCCCACCCTGTAGAGAATGATAGGCATCAGGGATGTGACTTTGGATTGTCAGCTGTAATGCTCACACTATTCCACCCCCACCCTGCAGCCAGTGACAGGCATCAAGGTGTGCCTTGGACTCTTCAGCCCCAAAGTTCACTCTATTCTCCTATACTGCACCCATCTCAATGTATTTCCTTATGGAATGGGGTGAGCATAAGTCCCGATGACCATAAGACACAACGACACACTTGTTGGAGTCTGCAGGGTAGGGTAAGGTGAAATGGCATGAACGTTATGGCCAACGACCCAAAGGCACACCTCAATGCCTGTCAGTCTCTACAGGGTGGGGTGGGGTTGGCATCAGTTCCATACTTCACTGCCATTCCTATTATGCATCTCTAACTCCTACACTACCAATGCCAATGCCAGCAAAAGAACATTTGGCACTGACAAATGCTTGTTTTAATGTAAACTTTATTGCAGCACCCCCACCACTACAGTGCCAAACAACTTCACCCCAGGAGTTGACAGGCAAAAACAACAAAAAAAAACTAATCAAATAGACTGTTCATATAGACTGGCAGCTGGGACTGGCATAGAGTCATGTGACTGAGATCAGTTGTAGCCTGAAAGCAACTACTCCAGTGAGTTTACAGCACAGCATGACCCCTCAACAGGTTGCACTACCAGCCGCTGCCAGTATCAAGCTCAACCCCAACTAGCTCCTCTTACCTTGTAATCAGCCCTGGTGTAGCCAGTAATTTGTGCAAGATATGACAAGTATATTCACACTGCCCATGTGATATACATTTAAAATGCTCATGTGACAAGCAAAGCAGCAACAAGCACAACTTTATCAGTGACACTGCACTTACACCACAAAAATAAAATGTGTATGCATTTCTTGGCAGTATCCCTCCAATTCAGAATTCAGACAGTTCTAGAATTCTGTAACCAAAGGATCCTTTCCCTGAAGACCTACAGTATCATCTTCATCTCTAGATTCTGAAGTCACTTTGGCAGACTAATTCACCTTTACCAACACTTTCACCTGTCTTCGAATTGACATCAATATTTTCATGTTTCTAAGTATAACCTCCCCTCCCGCCAGTCGCACCAGCCGTGACCAGCAGAGAGATCAATCTGAAGCAGTCCCTGTTACCTGGTAATCAGCCTTGATGTGATCAGCAATTTGTGCTAAAGCTGTGATTTTATTTTGCTACTTACAGGAGCCTTTTCGCTGAGCTGGTTCTCTGACTCTAACTCCAATCAGGGCAACTTGCTAAAAGTAATTTCTGTAGAGCCATTCTGCCATGTTGATTCTCTAGATCTCTCTGCCCATGGTCGATAAGTGAGCTTTTGAAAGTATTTCTGATTTTTGCCTTTTGTTTGGAAACCAGCAGTTGTACTGGAGTAGCAGCAGCAGTGGGCTCGGAGGCATCGACAGAAACAAACAGAGCAAGTGGAAAGCAGTCATTTTGAATAGGGTCTGCGCTTCACTTGCTCCTTCTGCTCCAGTCAGTGTCTCCAAGACCACTGCTTCTGCTGTTCTTATATAATGCCAGTCTCTAAGCAATGACTTGGACTGAAACCACCAAAAAAAAAACTTGAATTTTTTGCACTATTTTAAATCTCTCAGAAAACCAACAGTTTGAACAAGAAGAAAATTGCTACTATGACATCTCTGCCCAACACAGTATATTTAATTATACAACAGGTGTCAGGATAAATACTACTGCATAAATGAATTTATCTGAGTCACTTTGTGCACAAATGAGTGATGATGTAATCACTATGGGAATAACAAAGTTATTCCCATAGTGATGACATCCTCCATTTATCCACAAAATGACTATGTCACCCCCCCAACACTACTTTCACCCATTTCCACTATTCAAATTTCACTTCTCATGGAGACGAATGTGAGATGGCGCTCCCAAACCCCTGCCCCACCCCCCATGGTCAGCACAAACAACACAAAACACTTTTATTCCCAAACCCTTTTACTGTGCAGCCCCAGTCCCACTCCTAAGCCTACATGTTCATATTCTTCCACTGTAAAAAATATTGGTACCTGCTTTAATTCTTTCCTCCAGCAAGACTGACACTTGCCCTTGCAGTCTCCATAGCCATCAGTAGCTGCCGTGTTCATGCTCGCAGTCTTCATGCAGAATCCATCTTTGTATGCTGCCTCATTCTATCACACACAAAAAAGAACAACTGGCTACCACACCCCACAAAATAAATTCTTCTATGGCAGCGATGAACCCTAGCAGTACTGAGAGATGAGTGCAGTCGCTAACTGAAGCCGCCATGTTCCACATTCAAATCCGGTTCACTTAACCAATCAGTGGGCACACTCATCAACACCAGTCACACCCACTTTACAGCATTATCACAAAGCAAAATGTGGAAATACACAAATACACAAAAGAAACCCCTATAATCATTGCAGACACTAAAAAAAAAACGAAAAAAAACCCCACAGTCCACTACCTTGAATCATTAAGCACAGTCTTCCCCTGTTGCATAAATCCAATATGCGGGGGGCAGCTGTAGGATAAACAAGTTATTTGTACAGTAGCCTTTGATCTCTTGTAGACCTCACTCATGGCTTTGCCACTTGTGAGGTTACGCGAGGTCACAGGCTACTGCACAAATAACTTGTTTATCCTACAGCTACCCCCGCATATCCCATATTTATTATATACAGTACCTGCTATCACACCACCATCAGACACCTACCAGCAATCTTCCGCTGCCAATCAGCCCCACAAAAAAGCATACTCTTCCTCAACAGATAACCAGCACATATCTGCCCCCATCTTCACCAGATGCCATCTATACCATAAATGATTGGAACCATGTGAGTTTCTTGATTAGCAATGTTCAATCTGGAGAGTTTTTCAGTCCAAGTGACATACTATTTTTTTCTGATCAAATAAACATGTTTGTTTTGTACTTGATGTAGCTGATGTACTATCTCTGCCCACATACTGGTTACTTGGGGAAGGGGGACTAGGTGCAGTTTTCTCCAGATATATCCATCAGTGCTCTGCACCATGCTCACCATCTTGTCAGGACCTGCTGAATTTCACATAAACGTTTTGCTGGGAAAAGAAGCAAATTTCATTATCAAACTTCAGTATTCATTCATACAAAATGAATACAAACGAAAGTTGCTGTTCTGTACTCCAAATTCAGAGTTTTGGAAAACAGGCTATTTTAAGGTTTGTCCCCAAGGAGAAGTGCTAGTGGCTCATGCTGCCATCTTGCTCATAGCCAGACTGAAGTCAGAGGGTCTGTAATTTATTTTAAGAACCGGCTCACAGTGGACCCAAGGCCAGGAGGGCCTTTAATATATTTAAGCATTTCCACTTGGAGCAGGTCTTAGCCCAGAAGGGCTTTCTTAATTTTAAAATCCTTGCACCAAGTGGGGTTTAACCCCAGTTGTGGCAGTCTGTATGAAAAGTGGTACCCATGCTCATCTTCACTTATCAGAAATACCCCCTTTTCTTGTTTTTGCCCAAAGGTTTAACCCTCGTTAAATGCAAAGACAAGGGTACACTTCTGTTGCCTCTTCTCCCTTTTGTACAAAAATGACAAACCATGCTAGTCACTGAGAAATGTTGCAACCCCCTTGTGATTCCTAAATCCAGGTATTCAAACTGGCTATTCTCTTCCTGGACAGTAACTATGCTGTAGCCATCACACCAATAGACAAAACATACTTAGAATAAAAAATTGTGATAGTAATCATGCAGTTTGCACACTAAGGATCGTGCTATATATATTTCACGTGCTCATTGTTATTGGTCTAAAGTCTGTGAAAAAACAACCACTGGTTCTTCTTGCAACCTAGATAGAATATTACAAAATCAGTTTCCTTTTTTGGAACCCCCTTTTGAGCTGCAGTATCCATCTGATGCATAATGTACAAAGCCCATAATCACAGAAAGATCTGCAGTTTTTAAACTCAGTTTATTAGCATCAAATGATGCCCCAGAGAAGTTAGATCAAAACCAGGTAGGGATTTAGTCAGGTTTATCTGAATGTTCTGGTGGCAGATGTGATGCTAATAAACTAAGATGTACTTGGGGTAAATTGCAGCTTTTTCTGTTGTTACATATGTTTTACATCAGGCTACAAATTGATATTGAAGCTTGAAAGGGACCACAGATACATACTGTAAGGCAATTCACTCTCTGGTGTGTGTAATTTACTGTGAACATCTACTGTAGGTCTGATGTAGGAACCAATGTTTGCCCCAAGCCTTTGTTTTCATATTACGTCCATAACATTACAACTTACAGATGCAGAATACAGTATGCTGTAACTATATATCCAGAATATATATATATATATATATATATATATATATATATATATATACACGCTGTATATGATATAAATGAGTAAAGTCAGGGGTGAAAGAACTGGACCCTGAACTAGTTATGGAAACCAGGAAAGAAACTTTTGCTGGCTTTTTTCTCCAAGGTTTTTTTCAAGAGAGTGATATCCCAGTTGTTACCCACCCTCCCTCCTTGCTTCTTTCTCGGCTGATTACCTGCAGCTGTCCTGGGTCAGGTGTCTGAATTAAGTGCTTTGCTGTAGGGGGCATCATGCAAGCTTCATGGATGGCATCATACTCCTCTCCTAGGTCCTTGTCATGCTGGCTGTAAGATGGTTTGAAGCTGGTACTGACAACAAGGCATGGATTTAAAACTCTGGAGTTGGGATTAGGGGAGAGGGAGGATGCTTGACAGGGCCAATATCCCTCAAACTTATTTGGCCTGCTGTGTGGACAATCAACTTATAGAGATTAAGATATTTTCTATGAAAAACTAGAGGGGGTCATCACCTGACCCCTCCAGTGATTGCATAGAAGTCACAGAATGCTAGCGCTCTGTCATCTTGGAGTGGTTAGAAAGAGTTGGTGCATTATTAGAGTATCTGGGTAGAGCATCAACTAACTCTACACTGTTTCTGTACCTGTGAAATGCAAGTAGTTCACATGGTTCTTCTCGGATAGAGTGTCCTCTTTCAGGGCTGGAATCACTCCAGCTGGGCTGGGGCAGCCCAGCAGTGGAGAGTCTCTTGGTCAGGGATGCAGTCAGCGGTCCTGGGAGGAGTTCTGGCCAGTGAAAAGGAAGAGGCATGTGGTGATCTCAGAGTTATAACTAACATTTTCTAACCTAGACCCAAGTCCGCCATGATTACTCATGGGTTGTGTTGGACACCTGGGTCTGTTGTTTGCTGAGATTGTCCGGTGCTCCTTATCACAGAGGTGCTTTCCAGTAGACCTTAAGTGTATGCTGGTGAAGTCTCTTCTGAAGAAACTAGCTTTGGACCTGGAGGTCTTGGCAAATTACTGTCTGTTCTCTAACCTTTCCTTTTTCAGAAAGGTTATTGAGAAAAGTTATTGTGCTGCAGCTTGAGGTGCACCTTGCAGCTCTTCCCTCAGAATTTAGGTCTAGGCATAGCACTGAAATGGCACTTGTCTGGGTGCATAATGATCTGCTCAGAGCAAGAGATAGGGTAGATTGGTCAATTCTCATCCTCCTAGATCTCTCATCAGCTTTTGACACCATGAACCATGGGCTGCTAATGAACCAGATTAGGGAGCATGCAGGGCTCACTGGCAAAGCCATCTGCTGGTTTGAGTCCTATCTCAGAGTCAGAACCCAGAAGGTAGTGGTTCGAAGATTTTGCTTGTGCCCAGTGGCTCTGTTCTGTGGTGTACCCCAGGACTCCATCCTGCCACCCATGTTGTTCACAGTTTATATGCTGCCCCTGGATAAGGTCATTAAGAAATATGGGTTAGAGTTTCATTGCTATGCGGATGATATCCAGCTATATATGTCCTTTGGACCATGACGGTGGGTGCGACTTGATGTGTTTAATAGATGCCTGGCTGAAACCTAAGATTGGATATCATCAAGCTGGCTGAGGCTTAACCCAGAGAAAAAGGAAGTTTTAGTGACTGAGTCGGGCTGTGAGGGGGGGGGGAGTGGTGGCTGCAGGAGGGGAGACCAGACTTTGTCCCTCTGGGCTAATAGCCACCACCAAGGTAAAATCTGGGTGTTATTCTGGATGAGGGGCTGGCCATGGAGGCTCATGTGTCATCAGTAGCCCAGCATGGCTTTTTCCTCCTGTGAAACATCATCCAGATTAGGTCCATTATCCCACCTGGTGACCTGGCCACACTGGTACACATGTTTGTGACATCAAGACTCAGCTATTGTAATACTATTTACCTTGGGGTCAGTGGAGGTATGCTACGATGCCTGCAGCTGCTGCAGAATGCAGTGGGCCAGTTACTAACAGGCTTTTCATCATCATGTCATATTTCTCCATACTGCTCTTTCTCTCATGGGGTGGTTAGTTGGCAATGCTTCTTCTCTCTCTGTGAGATGCTTGGTTCCACCCATGAGCATGACTCACTCAACTCTGTCTCTAACCCAGGCAAGTCCCCCATGGATTTCCCCCCATAGCAAGGCTAGGGAGGGGAAGGCCACCCCCTCCCGGTGAATAATCCAGATTCCAGGGTGGAACCATGATAAGCAAGCTTCATGGAGCCTGCCAGCAACCCCTTTTTCCATTTTCTCCCTTCCCTGTTGCTGGGGCGCATATGTCAATGTGCACACATGGAGGTGTGTGTATGCTGCAGAGTCCCTCAGCACCCTCCCATCATTGGCACCCTCGGATCCACACTATCCTTGGGCCTCCAGCCAGTGGCAGTCATTCAGTGGGAATACCAAGCCACCCTCTCTGGGAGAGGACAGCAGTCCTCTGGACACTCAATCCTCTCCCTTTCTAGACAACCCCCAGCAGCCCACACTTGCTGCTGAACTCGGGTTGCCAGTGTGGCAGGAGGTAAGGCACCAAAGCCTCAGTCCTCCATGTCACTGGGCTGGTTTCATGTCATATTTCACTGGTGCTGTGTGATCTGCACTGGCTGCTGGTCAGATAGTGTATATCCTTTAAACTGGGTCTTTTGACCTATAAGGCCCTACACAGATTGGGCCAGGGTTACCTGGCTGTACTCTTGCATCCTTATATGCCCTGCTGCCTGCTCCGTTCTGCTGTGGAGGGCCTCCTGGTAGTGCTGAGGTCTAGACTGAAGACGTCAAGGGACCGGGCATTTGAAGTAGCTGCTCCAGTCTTTTGGAACTCCCTACCCGGTGCTTTGAGGGGGGCCCCCCTCAATGGAGGCCTTCAAAAGGGACCTGAAAACTTACTAATTTCAGCCAGCATATGGGGTGGACCTATAACATCCATATCCCCTTTTAATGTTTTGTAAGTGTTTAGGCTATTTATTATTCTTATTGTCTATTTATATCTATATTTTAGATTGACCATGGCATAGATCTGACTATAGTTAGGCCCTATGTTATATAATGGTGCTCTGATCCTCTGGGTTAGAGTGCCACTAATTAATAAATACTATTAATGCAGGCATTGCTGACTACTAACAAATACAGGTTTCCAAAGTATTACAGTCTTACCTCTAATATTCTGAAATTACAAGGTCAAAGTGAAAAATGAGTACCCTTTCATTGATGTTTAGTGTTGTGATGTATACTTGATGTATTCTGGCATAATATGCATGTTGTGCACCTGGCAGGACTCTTCCAATAAGGTACAGCATCTGTAGCATTTGTTGCAGGGAAATACTGAGAATTCAATGTATGTACAGCGTATATCATCAATTTAGTTGTAACTTATGCTGCTCTGCAATGGTTGCCACTTTGGGAGACAAAACTAAGCTAGAAACAAAAATGCTCATGTCAACTTATTTTATTTTGTTAAAATATTTAATATCCCTGCCAGTGTTCTTATTTCATAGCACCTGAAGATTGCATACTATAAAATTGTCATCTGACTGCAGATGCAAATTGGCAAATGCAATATGCAATCCCTTTTTAGATCCTGGAAGTACGCAAAAGCAAGCCTAACTTCATTCATAATTATGTTGTTGTGCCAGTAATTGTGATGTATTATGGTATATTAGATAGTTTGGGTCACCCTTGCACTGTACCAGTGCACTATTTGCCCAGTAACAGAATTAATATATGAATGCTCTCATTCTTAGACTAATGTTTATGATACAATAACATCTATGGGTCAGGCAGATTGGACAGCACATAACAGGACTGGGAGGAAGACTAAAGGCTGGGTTGAAACAGGGGCTGGAGGTGGAGCTAAGAATATCAGCGGTAAGGGTTATATTTAATTATTTCCATTTTCTGCCCTTATACCAGATTAAGTAGCCTAATACAATCAGGCTAGCTTACCCAGACTCCAGGAGGCAATTCTAAAAGGGATGCGAATGACACATGGGAGTTGTGTCAAAGGAGCATGATGCAAATGGTGACTTTTATCACAACTTGTGGCAAGTGCAATTCTACAACACTGTCTGACTCGGATGGAGACAGTGCTGCGCCAAAGCCCCCTTGTGCCAGGGTTACGTCCAACAACCCAGGGTGCCATGTCGCTAAGGGGCTTGCGCCATGGTGGGACTACCACACCCCTTTTTGGGAGTTTGAAGCCCCACCATTGACATTAGGAGGGTTGCCACTTAGACCAGCCAGGAGGTGGTGGTCTAACTGGCTTAGGCAATGGGGGTGAGGTAGATAGCCTGTAGTGGTGCACCAGGGTAGGACATGTTGTTTTGGGGCTATGGATGGGAGATGGCAACCCGCCCCAGCATGTGGCATGGACGGGGATAGTGCCAGCTTGAACTGGCATACTACCCAATGGGCAACCCTGTGCCCAGACAGTATGGCACTGTAGCTGTCATCTCCCCCCAACCTCTTCGGGTCATTGGTACTATAGTGCGCTACCACCAATCCTGGTTTCTTTGACATAAACAACCCCGGTCCTAGCCCATGCCCCCCCCATGCTCCCCCAGTGCCCACACGGAACTGCCCACACAGTACCTCGCAGTCTAGTGGCTCCCAACCCTCCCCACCAAACGTGCAGTGGAACCTTCCCCGCTACTCCCCGGCCCTGACACACATCCGTGACTGGCATAGCCCTTCTCTCACCACCACAGCTAGCCACAGAATGCATTGGTGAGGACACGTACTGTACACTGTATACAATGCAGTGTACAGCATGCACTGTACACAGTCTTTGGCTGGCCATGGTAGTGTGAGGAGGGCTGTACCAGTCACGGATGCATGTCGGGGCGGGGGGGGATTTGGTTGGGTGTCCACTGCCTGTTAGGGGTGGGGTAGGTGGGGGGCTTCAAGACAACCAGGATTTGGCACTGGGAACTGCTTTAGCACTGGTGGGACTTTTTTTTGGGGGGGGCAGACTGGGACCAGGGCAGGTTTCTGATGTGGGTGGGGTGCTGGAGGCATGATGTTGGATGGGGGGGCACTCAGCACAACACAACTGGACTCTGCCAGTATCGGGGACTGAGTGGTTGCCAGGTGCCTGTCATTGCAGGGTATCATCGTGCATGGGAAGGCAGCCGCTCAACCTCTCATGGGGTACAGCAGTACGACGGCGCCCACCCAGGGCTACAGCCATGCTTCAGCTCTCCTGTTGTGCCCAAATGTGATGCTTGCTGCCCTCGCACCACCTTGTCCATGGCTGCGTCAAGGACTTATGGCAATACTGCCCTTTGCACCACTCCATCTGGTGCAGGGCTGCCATTAGTGGCTATTCCAGATTGTTTGCCACAAGTGGCAATCTTTCTGGAATAGCACATTTTGCGGTTGCCGCACCTGTGCCAGATGCAGTCCCCAGCTCTGCCGCACTTTGCATTTGGTGCAAACATCTTCTAGAATCAGCCTCCAGGTTACTCTGGGGCCTCTGCAATATTTTCAGTTAGAAATTCAAGTCCTCCTCTGTAATCATGTTACCCTACGCTCCAATTCATTGTAAACGGTGTTGCAATTTATCTGTTTGTGCCAAATTTTGGCCTGGGTTATGCCTGAAACAGTCCTTTAGATCAGTGCACCTACCCAGTAATCAAAGACTTAATTAAATAAATAGGACAACTTTGTAAAATAGGTCTTATAGTCCTAAATTAATCCCGTTAATAAATAATATATATATGTCTGTCTGTCTTTTATCTGTCTCTGTCTGTCTGTCTGTCTATCTGTCTGTCTATCTATCTATCTATCTATCTATCTATCTATCTATCTATCTATCTATCTATCTATCTAACTACCTACTTACCTAACACCTACCTAGGTACCATCTCTCTCTCTCTCTCTCTCTCTCTCACTCACTGTTTTTCTCTTTCCTTCTCTAAATACCATGGAATTTGAGTTGTCTTTCTGTATTTCAGTCTCAGCAGCTGCTGCAACTCTGGAAACTTGGGAACTCCGGTTTCTCTGTGAAACTGTGGGATGTTGTTTCCCAGGGAAGTGGGTAGTCTTGCAGGCATAGTTGTAAAATGCAAACTAAGTTGTGCATAAATAGCAGAGCACTCCTAAGTGTGCTATTTGAAATAATCTGTAGTTGCAAAGTGCTTGATGTGCTGGGTTGATGTGTCATGGGTGACGAACTGTATGAGTGAGAACTGACAATATCCCGAGACAAACAGTTGGCCTCACACAGGGGCTCTCAGCCCTCCTTTGCAGCCTTCACCTCACACTGGAAAGATGGGTGAAAAGATACAACATAAATACAATTTGTTTTGGTGCTCGTTAGTGCTGTGGTGGGCTAAGCCCTGCAGACCTCTTGCTACAATAAAGGGAGACTTTTCCAACCAAACAACGGTGTGAAGTTCCATCACAGTCACCTCCGCATCTGAGAAGCACTCTGCACTATCTATTAGAGATTGCACAGCACTATTTTTCAGTCGGTGGAACACAGCACAATCCTCCATGTCCAAGATGGCCACCAAACTCTACTGTGCATGTGCAATAGTTGTTTGCAGCCATCTAGGACACGGCAGACTGTGCCATGTTCCACCAAGACCACTGTGGATGACACTGTCTTGTTTTTCCCATCCGACCCTCCCTCTCAACACCCACCGCCCCACATCCCCCCAGAAACACAAAAGTGACACTGGGGGTGCCCAATCCCCCAGTATCCCGATCAGCAATCCTGCACCCCCCCACTACCATGCATGCGCAGTTACTTGTTGGTATGTGTGTGTATATATATATTATTTCCTCCCCTACCCAACCTTTCCTCTCAGCACTCTCCACCCCACACACACACAGAAACATAAGAGTGACACTGGGGGTTCCCAATCCCCCAGAATCACAATTGTGATTCCTCAGTGCTTTTTTTTTGTTTACCCTGTAAAAAGAAAACTGTCCTTCAATGTCTTTTGCACTGTTACTGTCCCCCTACCCGACCCTCCCACTTAGCACCCACCACCCTGCACCCCCTCAAGCCCTTACTTACCCATTGGGGGTCCAATGCTGTAATGCTTTCTGGATCACAGACACATCTTCACTCTTGAAAGCCAGACCATGAACTGAAGAAACAGGTATATGGTTCAATGTATTTCAATGGTGTTTTGAACTCACTTGGGCACTTTTGTATATTGTTGGCCCAAATTTTCAACATGCCTTTTTTGGGACCCTACTTTATGAACAATTGCACTGGCATTAAGCAGTTCTGTCCTGAAAGGTGATTCTGCAGTCTCTGTGCAAAATCACCTTTCAGACAGGAGTTGAACATTTTCTCTGCCCTTGTTCATGAGCTGGGGGTCATAAGAAGGCTGTGTTGAAAATTTGGTGTAAAAATATTTAAAAAAACAACATAGTTATGAGTCTCCATTGAATTTTGTGACTGCAGGCGCATATCTTTGGAAATGTTCAATATTTTTACCCCAAATTCACAACATAACCATATCTTTACAGCACCTCATGAATGTGACAGCTGTCATTTTTCAAATTCTGGCCTAAATGTCTTTTTTTGCATCCCAAAAGGAGATTTTGCTGTCATTGTACGAAATCACCTTTCAGACAGGAGTTGAAAATTTTGCCTGCCCTTGTTCATGAGGCAGGGTCATAAGGATGCTATGTTATAAATTTGGTGTAAACGTATTAGAAAAAAAAAAGTATGCGACTATGTTGAATTTTGCAACCACGTGCTCGAAAGTTTAGTAATATTCAATATTTTTACCTCAAATTTTCAACATAGCCATTTCTTTATAGCACCTCATGAATGTGACAGCTATCATCTTTGAACTCCTGCCCAAAATGTGTTTTTGCATCCTGAAAGTTGATTTTGCAGTCCCTGTGCAAAATCACATTTAGAGCCGGAAATGAAAATTTTCTCTGCCCTTCTTCATGAGACATGGTAATAACAAGGCTATGTAAACATTTTGGAGTAAAATATTTTAAAAAACACAAATTTATGAACCTACATCACAGTTTGTGAATGCAGGCTTGCAACCTTGATAAGTTTCAATATTTTTACCTAAAAATTCCTCTCCTGCAGCCCTATTGGCTTTAGGCAGAGTTTGTTTTATCTTCAGATGTGGCTCCTGAAGATAGATGGGTTGCACAGACAGTAGGACAGACAAAAAACCTACCCCTGGACCCCCCCTTTCCAATATATTGTGAATCAGCAGCAGAAATAAACAAGCCAAAGATACCGCTTATTGAGAAAGCACAGAGGTACACACCCATGATCTGCATGATGTAAAGCATCCATATTCCTTTCTTTTACAGACATGGATGCGTGCCTTTCAATCCACAGAGTGCCACCACTGGAGGCTCAGCCAAGGATGGACATTTGTAAAACAATCATCCTGCTCAAGAGTATTGTTTTATGTGTGAACTGAAAATTCTGTGGTCATACTTTATTTCACTGCAAACATAACAGTGCAACAGCAGAGCAGTATAGGAAGAACAGTCAGAAATTACTTCAGAGGTTTATGTATTGAGGATGTAGATCAGACACCCTGTTAGAAGTAGAAGTGAAGGCATCCAAGGTTAAAGAAATTATGTTTTGAAAGAAGGAGGAATGAAACAAAATCAGACAGAATCACTATGGTAACTACTTATACTGATCAATTTTCAGAAACCAAATATGGCATACATAAACATTGCTCAATACTACATAGTATTGAGATTGGCAAGAAACCTTTCAAAGAGAAACCATTGGTCAAAGCATGAAAAACTCATAACTGTGAACAGATATCAGAACACAACCCTGGACACCAGCACCTACTTTAACTTGGCTAGGTAATAAACCAAAAGTATTTTTTTAACTGTGGACAGTGTGTCCACTGTTCAAATGCGATACAAATGAACAAATTTTACAATGCCAGTAAAAATGAGAAATTTACTATTCATCATTTTTAATTTGTGATTCAGACCACATAATATACTGCATAACATCCCTTATGGTCTGAGTTATATTGGGAAAACTGCACATGTGCTGAAATTGAGAATAAGTGAACATAAGAGGGCTACTCACTATAATGACCAGACATTGTCCCTAGTGAGATATTTTACTGAGGATATATGTCAACATGTCTCTACACTGCAATTTTTTGTCATTGATAAAATAAAAAAAATAGCTAGAGGAAGCATTTATGATAAGCAATTATTTTTAAAAAGGAGGGCTGGTGTATAGGCAGGTTAAATACACTGTGAAAGAGACATTGACTCAGTGAAGACACTGAGTGGATACATTTTCTGTAAAGTTCCCACTGAACATGCATGCAATCTCTAGATATTTAAAGGGGACGTGAAATGTGTGCTAATTGGCAGCAGTATATAAAGTTGTTATTCTTAGAAATTACATGCATTCCTGTAAATTATCCAACTCTAACTGTACTGGAATAAAAAAAAGTGATTTGAAAAACTGCATTTTGCATTTTTTTGTTTTTTATGGACATCATTCTGTTACAGCTCTTCATGGAACCAGTAATTTGGAGTTTTTATTATGTCATGATCTGTGTATGGAATGCTAATTGTGAGCTGTTGACCTATCAGAACTATGCTTAGAATTCTGTGCACAAACCGTGACATAGTTAAAACTCCAAAGTACTGGTTCCATGAAGAGAACTGTAACAGAATGCTGCCCATAAAAACAAAACAATGCAAAATACAGTTTTGTAGCACTTTTTATTCAGGTACACTTAAATGTAGAATATTTAGGGGAAATCAAATAATTTCTGAGAATAAGAAATTTATAAACAGCTGCCAATTAGAAATGATTTCCTGTCCTCTTTAAAATTATATAATAGTTACTTAGATCCCTCTGAGTATGTTGCACCAAATTCTAACAATGCTCTGCTATCTAACAACCAATATGTATGACCCTTTTATTAATCTAATGTGGAAATGTAAACTAAATTGTAAATAAGTGATATCACAATTGATAATTCCCTGAGGAAACTAATTTTCAGGTTGTGTTGACAGTAGCACACTGTTCCTTTAAAAACATTAGAAACATAGAAACATAGAATTTGACAGCAGATAAGGATCGCTTGGCCCACCTAGTCTGCCCATTTTCCAACCTAATAGATAAGCTGCAGATCCTAATTAACCAACAGCTTACTTCCTCCTACCCCCCACTAGGACTGCCTTATGTCTTTCCCATGCATTCTTGAATTCCCCCACTGTTCTTGACTCCACGATCTCCTCAGGGAGGCTGTTCCATGCATCCACAACCCTCTCTGTGAAAAAAATACTTCCTCACATTACCTCTGAGCCGTCCTCCCTATATCTTCAAATTGTGCCCCCTTGTTCTTGCACATCTCTTTTTCTGAAAGATGCCACCCTCTTGGACTTTGTTGATTCCCTTGAGGTACTTGAAAGTTTCTATCATGTCCCCTCTCTCTGTCCTTTTCTCAAGGGTATACATATTAGGCTCCTTTAGTCTTTCTTCGTATGTCTTCTGGTGCAGACCCTGCACCATTTTGGTTGCCCTCCTCTGGACAGCCTCCACTCTGTCTATGTCTTTGCGGAGATGGGGTCTCCAGAACTGCACACAGTACTCCAGATGGGGTCTCTCCAACTGTCTGTACAGAGGGATAACAACTTCCTGTTTTCTACTATTGATGCCTCTCCCTATGCATCCCAGTATCCCCCCAGCCTTCCTTACTGCCTTCTCACATTGCTTGCCCACCTTTAGGTCATCTGATATAATTACCCCCAGGTCCCTTTCCATTTTTACTGTTGTCAGTATCTCACCCCTCCCCCATTGTGTACTTTGCCCTGGGTTTTTGTTTCCCAGGTACATTACAATGCACTTCTTTGCATTGAATCTGAGCTGCCATACATTTTACCATTCCTCCAATCTTGCCAAGTCCTTCTCATCCTTTCCACTCCATCTGGCGATCAACCCTGTTGCAGATCTTTGTGTCATCTGCAAAGAGACATACTTTTCCTTCCAGTTCCTCTGCAATGTCACTTATAAAGACATTAAAAGGACCGTCCTAGTACTGACTCCCTGCGTACCCCACTAGTAACCCTCCTTTCTTCACTGTGGACTCCATTTACTACTACCCTTTGCGTCCTGTTGTCTAGCAAATTTTTTATCCAGGCTACCACCTTGGGACCCACTCCAAGGCTGGCTAACTTGTGTATTAATCTTTTGTGTGGGACTGTATCAAATGCATTGCTAAAATCTAGGTAAGCCATGTCCACAGCCCCTCTCTGGTCAACTACTTTGGTCACCCAGTCAAAGAAATCTATTAGATTCATCTGACATGACCTTCCTATCATGAATCCATGCTGCCTTGGATCCTGTGCCCCACTGACCTCTAGGTACTCAACAATTCTTTCCTTCAGAAGTGATTCCATCATTTTCCCTACCACTGAGGTCAAACTAACTGGTCTGTAGTTTCTTGCCTCTGTTCTGCTCCCACTTTTGTGAAGAGGAATCACATCCACCCTCCTCCAGTCCTCAGGTACTACCCCATCCTCCCATGATTTGTTAAAGAGAGTAGTCAGCAGTGTCATTAGTTCTACCCTTAGTTCTTTTAGAATTCTTTGTTGAATCCCATCAGGCCCCATTGCTTTGTTCACCTTCAATTTTATTAGTTCTTTCAGAACCCTTTCTTCTGTAAATGGACTGATATTGACCCCTGTTTTACATTAAACGGTGCCCACTAGATTCACAAGCTACATGTTTGTGCAGCAAGCTACATTCTGCAGCTCAGCTGAGTTTCCTGAATGGGCCAGGCAGTGCATGGCGTCACATCCTTTGGCATGATGATGCAATGATGCAAGCAATGCTCCATTTCATCTGAAGTCAATGGTTACCTGGAGCAGTCACCAGAACTCCTCCTATAAAAGAGTAAGGAGAAGGAGGAATGGCCCCTTTGTAAAATGGTGGAAGGACTGCATGCAGGAAAGTGAGTGTCCAACTCTTCAGTGGAGTAGTGTGTAACTGATGGGTTTTGAAAGAGAGTTTGATAGTGATTTCAATAATGTAACCAGGTAATGATAAAAAGTTATGCATGAATAACTCAAAGGCTTCTCATTATGTTCCTAGCACAGGGAAGAGATTAGAAGGAGTTTGAACTCCAGGTGAGCGTTTCCTTTGAAAAGTTATGATATGGCATTATGAGCATGATAGTAGGAAGTTCAGTTACATTCCATTTAATTTTCTTTTATGTTTAGATACAGAGAAAAACTTGCTAACAGAATGAACATAAGAAGGGATAAGAAAGAGAATCTAACCACAAGGTACTCTGTACATGCTAATTCCCAAATGGGAATACATATGTATTTTTAATATATGTTTTTTTTTTCTGAAACCTCAATAGACTATAGTTGGCAAGTCTATTGTCACAATGCTATTTTTTCATAGGACCATTTGAGATGGAGAGATATAAAAGCATATTTGTTGAAACCTGCATACTCAACTACACAGCAGGAGTTATTTTAATGAGGTAATGAAGACATTACTATGTCAATAGCAATTTTAATAACAAAAAGGCTGTGATATTTTATATGTTAAACATGATGTTTGTGATCAAGTCACATAAATTGTGTATGAGCAAAACATACTAATGCTGATTAGGATTACTCTATTGGAGAAATGCAATGGTAAATATGGAACATTAGTCCACTCCATTATTTTACCAATTTTTACTTAAAACATTTTAATTCCATGTATGTGAGAAGAACTTGTAGTTATGATGGTTCTCCATTTCTAATTAATTTTAGCCTCTAAACCCTGCAGAAAAGATACAGTAGAGTCTTGAAACATTGGCATTATTTGAAGAAATGGAAACCAATGAATAACAGAAATAAAGCACACGGTTTGTGGACCACACTTTTATTTTACTGTGGGCATTTTTCTGGAACTCTGGACCATTACCACCAAGTAGTGACTGTTGATTGAAGGACCATGTTGAACTCCAAGGTTTTCTGTTTGTGACCAAAGAATTCTTGGCTTGGCCCATCCCCCAAACATTAAGCCTCTTGCTAAGCTGGGCACCAAAGATTTTTAAGGTGCCCTAAAAAAGTATTTCTGGGCCTTTTTTTAAAAAAAACACACACATCAGAATCTAGCTAAACAGATCCTGTTTACCTAGGTTCAGGTGTTTTTTTTTATTTGAAAATACTTAATTTCTACATATGTTTTCATTAATTAAAAAAAAAAAAACAAAACAAAAAAAACAAGATGGTGGCCATCATGACCTGAAACGTTTTCTTGCGACCTGAAAATTTTTTTTTTCATGAACAGAAAATGTCTTGTGAAAAGAACATTTTGGGGTTTTATCAGAGGGTTATTCTCAAAACCCAACTGAGCATGGTCAGAAGCCAAAATTCAAAACCATATTACTCTGGAACTGATTAATATTTTTTTCATAAACCTTCAAAAGACACATCCTTGACACAAGCTCCTTTAGCCCTGAAAGTTTCAGAACACAGTTCCATACCATCTTGGCTATAGGCAAGAGCACATAAACAGCACAAAACAGTGCTTGTTATGTATTTTGGACAATACCGGATCTCAGAATCTGAATAAGCGCTTATCAGAAAATTTCCCAAGTCTTGAGAACTTGCTAACTGGTGCACTAACACATGTTCTTTTTGTAAAGAATTTCCCTCCTTTTTGAGAAAGTCAATAAACTGATTTGCAACAGAACTTCCAGCTGTAGAACACTGGTCCTGCTTTGGAAGCAGATGTAATTAAAACTAAAATTAATAAACTCAAAAAATATGCAGCCCCTGGTCCAGATAACATATCTGCTCAAATTCTACAAATCATAGCAGACAATATCACAAAGTCTCTAAAAATACTATATGAAAAATCACTAAATAGTGGAATGGTACCATATGAATGGAAAATAGCCAATGTTACTCCAATAGATAAGAAGAGAAGTAAACAAAACACATCTAACTACTGACCTATAAACCTCACTTCTGTAATTGGTAAAATCTTAGAATCTATTATTAAGGATAAAATCTAAATTGAGTTAGAAAAAAAACAGTATTTGACACTAATCAATGTGGATTCAAAAAGAAATGTTCATTTTGCACAAACTTAACTTGCTTTTATGGACAGGCAAACAAGCACCTTGATAAGAGCAAACAATACAATGTTATACTTTTTGATTACAGTAAGGCTTTTGACCTAGTCCACACTGGGCAATTCCAATCAAAACTTAGGAAATACAACATAGATAAATACATTCTTAACTGGATATTAAGTTGGCTGCAGGACAGAAAACAAGTACAGTAGTAACTGTAAAAGGATATAAATCCAAAGTTGGTAAAGTGACAAGTGATGTCCCGCAGGGCACTGTGTTGGGCCAACTTTTGTTTCTGGTATTTACAGCAGACATAGAAGATAACATCCAAAGTTACATCTGCAAATATGCAGATCATGCTAAATTGGTAGCAGTATGTGAAACTATAGAACAGCAAAAAATTATACAAACTGATATGGATCAGTTAGTATCATGGGCACAGAAATGGGGTATGACGCTCAATCAAGACAAGTGTTGCATCGTACATATGGGGTTACATAATCATAAACACCAGTACTTCTTAAATACAGCACCTTTTCACTGAAAAAATTATGAAAAAACCTAGGTGTAGTTATTGATACTGAACTGAGATTTAAAAACCAATACACAACAATTATTGCTAAAACCAGTAGAATTATTGAAGCAATTAAAAGACACATAAAAAGTCAATCTAGAGAAGTTGTGTTACCCCTATATTTATCATATGTAAGACCACATATGGATTTCTGTAGATGGTTATGGAGTCTGTACAGACAAGGGGACATACATCACTTAGAAAAAGTACAGTGTAGGTACACTAAACTAATAAAACCCATTCAAAAAAGTAATTCAGGAGTGTATACAGTTACTTGGGTTACATAGTTTCGAGAATATAAGAGCTAGGAGGGATCTCCTACTTTTCTATGACATAATGACTGACCCTTTACTTATGAATGAATGTAACACTGAATATAAGGACATTAACTCAATTATAAAAGGATACTCATTACAAGTTAAAATGAGCAAATTCAAAACGGATAAAAGGAAATATTGTTTTACACAAAGAACAGCCAATCTCTGGAACAAATTACCAGACATATTTATTATTAGTGGAGGTAAATAATCCTTTAAAAATCATTTGGATATTTATATACAACAAAAGGAAAGCTTTCTATTCTTTGCTTAACGAAGGAACTATTTTTGGGCTTTGGCCTATTTTGTTCCTTTTACATTTAGTGACATAGTGACATTAGTGACATATACACATTAACAGTGCAAGAAATACCCATACATTTCTGGCTGCAGATAGAAACAGTACCTTCTTACTGATGTTACCTTACTGTGTGTACACAATTTGCATAACACACCTTGGTCCCTACACAAATCCCCTACCATGGCATTAAGTGCTTCTTCAGAATTTATGTAAGGGCCTTCTGACCCTATGAAAATCCTGTAGTCCAGCATTAAGTGTATGCTAGCATAATCCTATGACTATACATGTCTCATTTTTCAATATTCATCCCCAACTGTCAGAACTTATATTTTAAGCCTCTGTGATATCCATAGGAGTAATGGTCTTGCAGTCTGACCTTTTAAATGTTTTTTTATGATGTTGCAACATAAACATAATGGTTGAAGTGACAGTTGTTACATAATGTGTTCTTCTGTGGGACTTAAAAAATAAGATTGCTGAAAATTATTTGAAAAATGTTAAAAAATAGCTGAGTTATGAGTTTTATTTATTTATTTTATTTATTTTAGTCTTTGGTAACTGGGTAAGACCCAGTAGGCACAAGTGTCTGTTTTCAGGGGTGACCTGAGAGCACTAGGCAGTTAAGTGACTTGCTCAGAGTCACACAGTATGCAAGTGGAGGTTGTGAGAATCAGACCAAGGTCTGGTATGCGGGATAGACCAAGCTCATTCACTGCTCATTACTCTAACTTCTAGGCTATACTGCCAGCCCAAGAGTTAAAGTTATTTTTAGTAGAAAGTACCAATGCAATTCTTGTGAGCTGGTATTCTTTGGTCACACTTAGTTGCAACCACAAAATATTTTGTTCACACATAAAAGTCACTATCCAGCACTAAAAGCAACTCTTTATGTGCAAATATAAAATTATTTGTTTGCATTGTGTTGGTGACAAAAAAAAATTCTTTGAACATAAAAAATGGTATACGGCAGTAAAACCTGTTTTTTATGTTCAGTTAGTTCAGTTATCCATTTTTTTTATTGACAGGTCATGTCATTACAATATTTAAAAAATACATTAAAAATGTTACATCGCTCAAGAGAAAATCATACATAAACCAGGCATTGTACAGTTACTCTGATAAATAAGACAAATACATAAATACATAAATATATCCACCAAACCATATCAATACAAAATTATCCATTAACTATAGATTTATTCATCTTGGATAATATAGCATTTTTTCTTGTAAATCACATTGAGGAGAGAGAGACTGATCCAAACTATTTTTTTATGTGCAAACATAAAATTCTTTGTTCACATCTTATGTGTGAACAAAGAATTGTCGACTAATGACAATAAAATTGGAACCCTCACTAAACTGTGCAAATATTTGTGAAGTGGCCAGCACATGTATTTCATGGTCATTTTTTATTAAACAACCTCCAGAATCTAGCTAAAAAGGCCCTGTTTACTTAGGTTCAGGTGTTTTTATTTTTGAAAATATATAATTTTTATGTGTTTCTAATTTTTTTTACCAAAACAAAAAAACAAGATGACAGCACTCACATCAATAACATGTTTCTTGAAAAACTAAAATGCATTTTCTTATAAACAGTAAAATGGCTTGCAAAGTAACTTTTTTCTTTTCTATCAGTGGGTTAGCTTAAAAACCCTACTGAGCATGCTCAGAAGCCAAATTTCAAAACCTTATAACTTGAGGGTTGGGAACCCTAACACCACATTTCCCTACTTATGTCACTTTAATCTGAACTCTAACTGGTGCATTAAGGAAGTTTTTTTTTTCAAAGAATTTCTTTACTTTTTGAGATAGTAAAATCGCATCCTCATTTGAACATATCCATTAGCAAGAGGGCCCTGTGTTTTCATTTATCCCAAAAATCAGATTTATTTGCTTGGTTGTATGGCTTGTTAAACTTCCTGTGTTATCCTATGGGAATTTAGATTTTTGTATTTTTATG
This sequence comes from Neoceratodus forsteri, assembly GCA_016271365.2. Taxonomy (NCBI): domain Eukaryota; kingdom Metazoa; phylum Chordata; order Ceratodontiformes; family Ceratodontidae; genus Neoceratodus; species Neoceratodus forsteri. Next base: position 1,100,004,988 of record CM057455.1, on the reverse strand, counting down.
TTCTTTTTTAATATGGTATTTATTCAATCACATGAGTGCAGTATGCATATTTTATGGAACACATAATGTGGCCGCTAAATTTTAGTTTTGGGGGTGGTATTATGTGTTATTCTTGTAGTATTCTTGAATACCTTTGTTTAGATATACAGATTGTCCCTTAAGTACAAATAGTGAGGAAGTTATGGCTTGTTGAAGTTGAAATGTGGAATTAAAACTAAGTCCAAGTTCTTTTTTCATATGAAGGTATCCTTTTCTATGAGTTTTTTTTCATTCATATGAAAAAGGATGCCTTCATATGAAAAAAAAAATAATCTGGAAAAAAAAATTATTTTATCTTAAGAAGAGATCCTTTTTTGTATGGCCCAATTCCTTTTTCATATAGACATACAAAACAAGAAAATTGAGTCACTAAAAAATATTTTAAAATGTATTAAAAAACACCTTTCTGGGTCATGTTTTCAAAAAGCAAGTACAGAATCCTCCTATCAGGGTCCCAGGTAGCAAGATACTGTACATGTGTTGCGGTCTCTGCAGGATCTCACTTCTATGAGTTTGCAAAACCTTTTTGTTTTTAAATGAGAAAGAAGATGTGATCATACAAAAAATGATTTTTTTTTCTCATGAAAAAGGATTACCCCATACAAAAAATGATTTTTTTTCTTTGGACTAAATTATTTTTTGGTTCCAAGCAGCTATCCCAGAAAATGTACTGAGCATGATCCAAACTGAAATTTCAAATTCTTATACCTTTGGAACAGATTAATATTTTTTCACCAAACCAGCAAAATACACCACTGTGACCCAAGCCCTTTGTATTGTAAAAATTTCAGGGCAAAAAAATTCCAAACTTCTGGGTGCTAGGTAGAGGTGGGCGAAGTGCTTAAAATTCGCTATGCGTAGAACCCGAATTTCACGTGATATTCAGCATAGCGAAGAGACCAACTTCACATCATGAAGTAATGCGAAGTTCTCATTATTCTCTATGGACTTTGCATTATTTTGCCTTCTTTTCTTGCTCTTTAAGGTGAATTTTGTAGGGATTCATGGGATTCAAGGTCACATGGGCTCTATATTGTTTTGCACAGCCTCAGTTCAACATAGTGTGTCTAGTGGAAAGCTGGAGACAGTTTGCTCTCAGAGCTGTGAGATTCAAATAATTGAAAACCCTTTAAAAATGCATTTTTACCACAAACTTTTTTGTCAAACATTAGTACATCAATTGTAGTAGACCCTTATGTGTTTATATCATCGAGCATTTATTGATTTTGTGTGAATATTTAATGTTAATTTAGTACATTCAGTCTCTGTACTGACAGACACCATAGAAGTGTACTTCAGAGGTGGGGCAGATCTGTGGTGTAGAAGGGAGATCAGTGAGAAAGGGAGTTTTTCTAACTTATGTTGGCTAGTTTTGTATAATTTGTGTGTTCCAGTACAACTTCACTTAATTTTTTATGTTTTTTTCTGTTTCCTGGTCATTTTTTCAGTATTTTTAAAAGATTGCCTGTATTAGTTTACTGAACAGTTAAAGTTTCAGCGCACCACCACTATAATAGCAGTACTCTTAATTTTTTAGCCCATCTGTGGTATTTTTTCTGCTTCTATATAGCTACTGCTGTAAACCCCCCTCCACAAAATAAGGTATTGTTGTTTCACTTTTGGATTTCTGAAGACTAGTTAAGGTCTTATTATGCCTGCGTGGCTACATCTCTTTAGTGCTCAATTTCCATCTGGAAGTCACTATTGTTGTTTTTTGGCTTCCCATTCACCAAAAACTGAACAAATATAACGTTGTTATTAATTGTCTGTGTTCAGTCTGTTGAAATTGTTGTCACTGTACTACTATTGTATGTTTCCCCATAGTACCGTGAATACTGTCTCTCACTGCATATTATAGCATTTAACCAAATGAAAAAGACATAATAAAGAAACTTACATATTGTAGTATTTTTGACATTGTACTATCTTTCGAATTGTCTTGCATTTGTTAGCAATCCTCAAAATTAGAAAAAATCACTTTTTGCAATAAATGTGCTTCTTTTCTTGTTGACTCTGTGTAATCTAAAAAAACACCCACAAAGACATGGTCAGGCAAAGGTGTTGATGTCTGTGGCATTTAAGCCACATAAATCAGTGGGGTATAAGCTTTGGCGCTGTAGGCAGGGCATTCCATCACATCACATGGAATGAATAAAAAAAGAAACATCCTTGAAGGGAAAAAGTTCTGTGTCAGAGAGGGTTAGGCCAGGCATGGTCTCTGAATCTGTGTGGATAGCAGCAGTGCCTGCAGCATTGCCCTTAGTGTAGGTGGTGTGTAAAATAAATTCTTCGTCTGTGTGTGAAATAAAATCTGCCATCCAGTCACCAAGTAACAGCAAGTAGCCATGTGAGTAAATGTTGTGAATTAAAACCGGAGGTTTACTACAGGCATAAGAAGGATGACTTTGAATGTTCCATTAGCAGTCAGAATACCAGGGGTGGTGCTCTGAGAAGCACTGCCAGTGCCAAGGTTATGACTCATGTCACACTCATGTCATGGCAAAGCCTGTTCTTCCTGGTCATCACGATAATGAATCACACCACTTCCATACATGTGATATGTACAACTTGTTTACGAGGGAGATTTGGGTCAAATTAGAAGGGAGAGTGCCCTGCCAACTTGCTTAAGAGGGAGATTTGGGTCAAATTAGAAGGGAGAGTGCCCTGCCAACTTGCTTAAGAGGGAGATTTGGGTCAAATTAGAAGGGAGAGTGCCCTGCCAACTTGCTTAAGAGGGAGATTTGGGTCAAATTAGGAGGGAGATTGGCCTGCTAGTAGGGAGATGCCATAACGTCATGAGTTTGTCCTTAAATGGTGTCAAAAAGATAAAAAAAAAGTCATTACAAAACTTTAATGTATTTCATTTTGTCAAGTACAAGCACTAAAAAGAATAAACAACTAGTTATATAAAGTTATCAGATACACTACTCATCACTGATTTAATTTTTATGTGTCTTTATCTGCCCAAAAAACATGGATATTTTGGACAGAATTTTACTTAAGCAGGAGATTTTGTTTCCCAGGAGGGAGTTCAGTCACAAAAAACAGGAGTCTCCTGCGTAAAGAGGGAGATATCACATGTATGCACTTCAACTTTTGTTGGTCCAATCTGTTTTTAAATCTTTATTTCCATCATGAATCAGGAGGGCACCCAGTTATCACGTCACATTACTCAAGATCCTTGGTCCAGTATGCTGCTTCTGTTAGTGCTCATGTTCTGTAGGATGCTGTACTAGCAGATGGACACTAATCTTTGTCCTCACAACAAGCCGGCTCTATTTAATACAGTAGATATTATCTCAGTGCAAACATTGTACAGTTCAGGGAAGTGCAGCTGTAGGTATTTAAAATTTTCAGTGGCAACTATTTGTGGAAGCTCAATTCCATCCAGTTTCTGGTACTCTGAGAAGCGCTGCCAGTGCCAACAAGTTCATGACTGATGTCATGACTCACAAGATGAATCACATTCTTCATGGTCATCTTCGGGATCACGAATCACACCACTTCAACTTTTTTTGGTGCAACATACCAAGCAGGACAATCACATCTATGTTTGTACTCAGTCACGGTGGTGCTGATGTTGAATAATGCAGCTGAAGCAGACCATCCTTGTGGCAGCATCAAATGGTGTATCATTGTGGTTGCTGATGCAGTCATGGAAAAAAAATTTCCAAGTGGGTACAACTCCGTCATTGAGGATTGCGAGGGCTACTTTCCTTTTTTTTGTTTCCCTTATTTTCTACAGGTGTAAAGTATTTAACAGCGGTGACATACAGGCAGGATGATGGATATAACAAAAGACAGGAATAGCTCCACTGGGTACTGATACTGAATGGAGTACTGGAATGAACTCAGAATAATTTATTCTTCATCTGTTTGCAGGTAGTATCAAGGTACTGTGGGCGGGTGGTATGTTCCAATCTGAAGATGGACAACAGTTTTGATACACTGAAGACCTGGAAAGAAGACAAAAATATTAAAGAAAATTGTTTTCCAATGATGCATGCAGCAGAAGTCCACAATCAGATGCATGTGGAACACATGTGTGGCGGCAACATGATTTCATCACTACGGTCATGAATCTGTGTTCTGTGACCTGAGAATGTAAAAAAAAAAAAAGAACAGTAATGAGAAATGCTTATAATTCACTCACTCAGAGCAGTATCCCCCCCGGAAAAAATTTACATTTTACAGTACCACATTGGATGGTGGCACATATGTATGGCATGTGTATGTGACCATCGCCAACACAGTGGTGAAGGGGAAACATTCAATATGTATGATGATGATTCCCTGCAAAGGAACAACATGATGGACTGCTTACAACAAAAAACAAGATTCAATACAAATTAAATGGCAATGTGTCTGAAAAAAACATGACAGTGACATGAACAATAACTTACCATTGATTGTATGAATACACACACATAGGGCAGCATGTTTCAATCAGCACAGCAGAAGAATTTTCCAGAACATCAAATTATAATTCAACCCTTGGACATCTGTGGTTATCATCATTTAGCAACACAGTGTACATCAGCAGCAAAATACATCAGGGCAAGAGCAGCAGCAGGCACCAGCAAGCCATTTTCTCACTTGGGACACTTATGCAAGGTTCTGGCTCTAGGTGCATGCTTTAAGCAGTGCATTAAGAAATACTTGAGACTTTTCTGAACAGTTTCTCATGTGATTATTCTTCATCGGGACTTTTCATGACATTTAAACAGCAGCAGCAGGCACCAGCAAACCATTTTTATGTTGTCTTGCACATGCAGCGGAAGCAAGATTTTGTGACAGTTTGCTGGAGTAGCAGGTGGTGGAGGTGCAGTCGTGTTATGGCCAATGGTGCCACTGCTTTTTTGGGCTGGAATCTGTGGCACCAATGAATGAGCACTCTGTCTATAACAGCAAGTCAAATGTGTGCCACCAACATGAAAGAATTTCACCGCTGCAATGAAGGCTCTCCCCATCATTGCAGTGCATGCCTTGCCTGCTGAAACATTTCAATGAACATAGCGGTGGCTGCTGCCATCCGCCACTCACAGTCCCACAAAAGCCAATGTTGGGGGTGCTCAATCCCCCTGTCAGCATGCCCCCTCCCCAGTTTGTTTGCTGACGGGGGAGCCCAATCCCCATCAGCATAATGTTCCACCTTGTTTTGTCTACTGAGAAGGGTGCCCCTTGACATCATGCCCCTCCCAAAACACAGACATGCTTTCTTTGCCAATGGGGCCCAGTCCTCCTCAGCTTCAGTCCCCTGTCTCCAAAACACAGGTGGCATACAGAGAGCCATCCCAGTCTGCCAAATGTGGTTGTCACACCCTAAAGAAACAAACCTTCCTGGACGCTCGCTTTTTTACCATGTAAAACAGAACACAGTCCTCATGGTCATGACGGCCCTCCTCCCCAACCCACACCCACCCACACTATGCACTCCTCCTCCTCCCTTGCACCCCACCTCATGTCATACTTACCTCCGAGCCCAGCGCGACGATCTTTGGTGGAGGGGGAACACGTCTGCACTCTTCAAAGCCAACCGTGAACTGAAGAAAATCACGGTAAGCTGTATAATATTCATCAGTGGGGGGGTTCATCTTAGGTGGATATCTCAGCCATTTTTGCAACTTGTGGCTCCAAATTTTCAACATGGGGTTCTTGGGACCCCACCTCATGAACTCAGTCACTGCCATTTTGTTATTCTGTCCCAAAAGTTGATTTTGTGGTTAGTGAATGGAATCACCTTTTGGGACTGATTACTGAAATGACAGTGTCACTGTTCATGAGGTGGGCTCCCAAAAAGTCTATGTTGCAAATTTGGTGAAAAAATTCAAAAAAATTACTATGTTACAAGCATGCATTGCACAGTTTCCACGCACGCTCGTAAGTTTGAGAATTTTTAATATTTTCACTTCAGATTTTCATCATTGCCATTTTTTCACACCTCCCTATGAACAGTACAGCTGTCATTTTTCACATCCTGCCTGAAATGTGTTTTCGCACATCTGGTGCACAATGGCACAGTGGCCGTGGGAAATCAATGTTTGAGACAGGTTAAGAAAATCACAGTGACACTGTTCATGAGCGGAGTTCCCAAAATGCCTATGTTGCAAATGTGGTGAAAAAATTCCACAAAATGACTGTGTTACGAGTGTGTGTTGTGCAGTTGCCAGGCACACTCGTAAGTTCGAGAATTTTTAATATTTTCTCTCCAGATTTTCAACATTACCATTTTTTCACACCTCCCTATGAACAGTACAGCTGTCATTTTGCACATACTGCCCAAAATGTGTTTTCGCACATCTGGCACAGAATGGCTCGGTCACTGTGGGAAATCAACGTTTGGGACAGATTAACAAAATCACAGTGCCACTGTTCATGAGCGGAGATCCTAAATGCTTTCATGAGGTGGGGTCGCAAAAAGCCCATGTTGAAAATCTGAAGTGCAAATACCAACAAATGCCCAGGGCATTAGGGTTTCTAACTGTAATGTCCCAGCCTGTAGAGACTGACTGGCATCAGGGGTATGATTTTGGATTGTCGGCTGTAATGCTCATGCCATTCCACCTCCACCCCCACCCTGCAGCCAGTGACAGGCATCAAGGTGTGCCTTAGACTTTTTGGCCCCAAAGTTCACCCCATTCTCCTATAATGAACCCATCTCAACGTATTTCCTTATGGAAAGGGGTGAGCATAAGGCCCGATGACCCCAAGGCACAAGGCAACACTTATTGGAGTCTGCAGGGTAGGGTGGGTTGAAATGGCATGAGCTTTATGGCCGACAACCCAAAGGCACACCTCAATGCCTGTCAGTCTCTGCAGGTTGGGGTGGGGTTAGCGTCAGTTCTATACTTCACTGCCATTCCTATTATGTATCGCTCTAATTCCTGCATTGCCAATGCCAATGCCAGCAAGACAACATTCAACACTGATGAATGCTTGTCTCACTTGGGACACTTATGCAGAGTTCTGGCTCTAGATGCACGCTTTATGCAGTGCATCAAGAAATACTTGTGACTTTTCTGAAAAGTTTCTCATGTGATTATTTTTCATCAGGAAAACTAATACTGCACGCTGAATTATGTAGCAAGATAGCAGCATAAGCATGCTACATTCACGTAAGATAGGACATTTGGGGGGATTATAATTGTTTGTGCTGTTAGGGTATTTTGATTTTACTTGTAGGTGTGCTATGAAAACTTAACACAGTCAACAGTAACCAAAAAGTAATATAGCATGGCAAGTACAGCAGCAGTGCAATAATCAGGTGACAATTTTTAACTATACTTTGGTATTCTATTTTAGATTGGTACTTATCTACTGACTTGTCTATGATGCCCTTCTTTCCACAATTTACGGCTGCTGTACTAATTTTTTCATATCTGAAATAATAAACAGAGTGCTCCTTTTAATCTGGCTTGCAGGCGGTTTTCATCAGTATTCCCACCTGTCGTTGTACAACTATTGTTTAAAATTATTTCTGTTGTGACTAAAATGAACTAGCATGTAATCCAGCAGGACGTGGTCCACCACCATGACCGTATGCAGCAGTAGGTGTTCAAAAACAGCTGGGTGTACTTATGAAAACCAGCTCTGAACAATATTAGAAGGAGCACTACTTTTATTATTTCATATCTAAAAATAAAAAGTAAGTACGCTATAACCCACAACAGACCATGAGTGTATCGGGGCATTATTGCACACCCTGGGTGCATTGTGACTGAGGCACGATGGCTTGCCCGAGTGACTTCAACCAGCCGGGAAGTGCATTAGTGCCCTGATACACCCAATGGCTGGAGTGGGTTATTGCACTTATAAAACGGGCTAGCTAACTGTAAAAAGCAAAAAATCAAAAGCTTTTTGCAATCAGCATGCCAACTATTGGGTTTACAGGTGCATTAATGAATGGTCAGGTGACACTTTCTGCCCAAAGGCAAGTCATCATTTGACCTTTCATTAATGCTTGTTTTATAATGCAGAATCAAATTAATTGTGGAAGGAAGGGTATCATACAAGTCAACAGATAAGGGACAACTGAAAATTTAATAAAACAGGATAGGTTCAAATTGTTACCATATTATTGCACTGCTGCTTTAACACAATACAACAGGAAGAAAACATTAATGCGAAAAAAAATTATATACATTTTCTGTATGTAAAATGATTATTAAGTAGGAAAAGAAGGAAAGTGCAGGACAGGATTTTGTTTTTCCTTTTATCATTTTTTGGGTGGGGGGGAGAAAGTGAGGAAAAATAAATACAGAACACACAGCACATGTTAAGAAAGAAAACAAAAAGACTATTGGACCTGGTTCTGACCAATTAGAATTTGGAGCATAGCAATGATTTGCAACTGCTGACCATCCATTCGGTCCAACTGCTGGCACATTGTGTCGACAACGTTACCTTGGTGGTCAACTTCACTCCACAGAATAGCAAGATCACCCTGTGTGGCTGGAATTTCAAAAGGGTCACACTCACGTGCAGTTACAGGAGCCGCCACTTGTTCAACACTCTCCCTTCTGCTGCACTTTGGACGCCGTACAGGCTGATGCTGTGCTGCCACTTCTTGAACTGCACCCTGCAGTGTAGGAGCACTTGCTGCTAGTTCAGCCACCTTGGCCTCCCACTCTGCACAGTAATGCACAGTCAGGTTGGTTCTCTGGCTACCTGTTCCCAAATGGGTACCCTTGTGACCACGACACACCATCATGGCACAGATCTTGCATCTCACCACAGTCGGATCACCTGGCAGTGTGGTGAAAAAATGCCAAGCTACATGGTGGACCAGGCACAGGCAGTGGTGGGGGGGGCAGATGTACTAGGCTGCTCTACAGTTGAGGGGAACAAATTGCTGCTTCTGTTGTTGTTGTTCCTGCTGCTGCTGTTGTTGTTGTTGTTTCTGCTGCTGCTGTTGTTGTTGTTCCTGCTGCTGCTGTTGTTGTTCCTGCTGCTGCTGCTGTTGTTGTTCCTGCTGCTGCTGTTGTTGTTCCTGCTGCTGCTGTTGTTGTTGTTCCTGCTGCTGCTGTTGTTGCTCCTTGGTCTGCTGCGATGGGTCAGTACTAGCCACCAGTGCTGCTCGGCTGACACCACTAATATCCAAAACAGAAGTTGCTGCTACTGATGCTTCTGGAACATCGCTTCTACTGCCAGTGGAAACAATATTTTCAGGGAGGGGAGCACCGGATCAGAACAATTTCCCACGGTTGAGGTGAATAGTCCGCTTCACACCACCAAGCGTCCTTGGGCTACTACTCCCGGCAGGAGCCCCACCTCTCTCCATTTGGAAACAAAAATTAATAGAAGTATTGACAAGTAAACAAAAAAGAAAAACAGAGTAACAGACTCAGATACAAAACTCAGAAAGGGCACTAGGATGAAAGAGGTTTCAAATAAAGTCAGGACGATGACAAAAAAAGGATCAAAGGCACTAAACTTCTTTCAAAACTACTACTCCTCCACACACACAGACACACTAGACAGCTCCTCATCTAGCAAACAGAAGGTCAAAGTTAAGCCTGATTCACTTCCTCCCTGCATCATGTGACCTGCAGACAGTCAGACATGTGATCTGTGGGCTGTTTTTAACCAACTTCGCCTTCCCAAACTGTAACTCGACAATAAAGGGACACTGTCAACTTCCTTAGGTCTCAAAGTGTCCCTAGTTTAAACAAGCATTTGTCAATGCTGAATGTTTGCTTACTGGCATTAGCAGTGAAAGAGCAGGAGTTAGACAGATGCAGAATAGGAATGGCAGTGAAGTACTGAACTGATGCCAACTCCACCCTCACCCTGCAGAGATGGACAGGCATTGGGATGTGCCTTTGGGTCATCGTCCATAATGCTCATGCCATTTCACCTCACCCTACCCTGCAGGCACCAACAAGTGTTGAGGTGTGCCTTGGGGTATTCGGACTTTACACTCACCCCATTTCATAAGCAAATACACTGAAATGGGTACAGTATAGGAGAATGGGGTGAAATTTGGGGCTGAAGAGCCCAAGGCACACCTCGATGCCTGTCACTGGCTGCAGGATGGGGGTGGGTGTGGAATGGCGTGAACATTACTGTCGATAATCCCAAGTCACACCCCTGATGCCTGCCAATCCCTACAGAGTAGGGTGTTATTGTTGGAAACCCTAATGCAATGAGCGTTTCTTGGTATTTTCACTCCAAGTTTTCAACATGGGCTTTTTGTGACCCTGCCACATGAACTTTGACACTATCAGTTTGTTAGCTGAAAGGTGATTTTGCACAGCGACTGTGCCATTTGGCACCACAGGTGCGAAAACACATATCGAACAGAATGTGAAAAATGACAGCTGTACTGTTCATGAGGAGGTGTACAAAAATGGTAATGTTGAAAATCTGGAGTGAAAATATAAAAAAAATTGGTGAAGTCATGAGCGTACATAGAAACTGTGCAATACACACCCATAATGCATTTATTTTGGGGATTTTTTTATACCACATTTTCAACATAGGCATTTTGGGACCTCCACTCATGAACAGTGGCACTGTAATTTTCTTAATCAGTCCCAAATGTTGATTTCGCACAGCGACCATGCCCACTGTGCACCACAGGTGCGAAAACATGTTTCTGGCAGGATGTGAAAAATTACAGCTATACTGTTCATAAGTCGGTGTGCAAAAATGACAATGTTGAAAATCTGGAGTAAAAATATAAAAAATTGGTGAAGTTACGAGTGTGTGTAGAAACTGTGCAATGCACACTGGTAACACAGTAATTATTTGGAACTGTTTCACCAGATTTGCAACATGGGCTTTTTGGGACCTCTCCTTATGAACACTGTCAATTTTCTTAATCTGTCCCGAACATTGATTTCACACAGCGACCTCGCCATTATGCGCCAGATGTGTGAAAACACATTTTGGGCAGGATGTGAAAAATGACAGCTATACTGTTCATAAGGAGGTGTGGAAAAAATGGCACTGTTGAAAATCTGGAATGAAAATGTTACAAATTCTCAAAATTATGAGCATGCATGAGAACTGCGCAATGCATGCTCGTAACACAGTCATTTTTTGGAATTTTTTCACCAAATCTGCAACATAGGCTTTTTAGGAGCCCACCTCATGAACAGTGACACTGTCATTTCATTAATCAGTCCCAAAAGGTGATTCCACACGTAACTGTGAAATTGCCTTTTCGGGACCAAATAACGACATGACAATGACTGAGTTCATGAGGTGGGGCCCCAAGAACCCCATGTTGAAAATGTGGGGCCAAAAGTTGCAAAAATGGCAGAGATATCTGCCTAAATTGAATCCCCCTCATTGATGCCATTATGCAGCTTACCGGCATTTCTTCAGTCTGCGATCAGCTTTGAAGAGTGCAGATACTGTATGTTCCCACTCCACTGAAGATCATTGTGCTGGGCTCCAGAGGTAAGTATGGAGTGAGGTGGGTGTGGGGAGGTCAGGTGCGCAGAGGGTGGGTGCAGGTTGGAGGAGGGGGGCACCACAGACAACGAGGGACCATTTTTTCTTTCACAGGAAAAAACAATTGCAGGAAATGTGTTTCTTTTCAGGTTTGCTTTGGGCACACTGAGGTGGGCTCCCAGTGTGCCACCTGTGTTTTTTTGGGAGGGGGGCTAAAGCCGATGGGGATTGGACACCCTGTCAGCAAAGAAAGAGTGTCTATGTTTGGGGGGCATGATGCCAAGGAGGATTGTGCACCCTCCTCGGCACACAAATGAACAAAGGGACATTATGCCGATGGGGATTGAGGTTCCCCGTCAGCAAATAAACTAGAGAGGGGGGCATACCGGCAGGGGGATTGGACACCCCTGATGTCGGCTTTCAGGCAGGACTATGAGAGGTGGACGGTGACAGCCACCACCATGTTTCTTGAAATGTTACACCAGGCAAGGCATGCCCTGCAATGAGGGGGTTCTTCCTCATTGCAGCAGCGAAGTTCTTTCAAGTTGGTGGCATGCTTCTGAGCTGCTGTCATAGACAGTGTGCTCATTCATTTGTGCCTCAGAAACAAGCCCCAAAAAGCAGTGGCGGCATTGGCACAACACTGCCGCACTTCCACAACCTGCTACTTCAGCAAGCTGTCATAACATGTTTCTTGCTCATGTGCGCAAGCAAACATAAAAACACATTCTGTGATTGCCAACATTCTGCAAAGATTTCTGATGTAGCTGGTAGTTTGATTCTACCTCTTATTTTCTTTAAAAAAGTGAAAAACAAACTGCCCACCATACTGGTGTTAACACAAACACAAGTTTGTTACATTTCTTGATCAGCTCCAACTGTTCTTTCCTGGGACTGGGAACACCATCAAAATAGTCTAGCCCCTCATGATGCAGTGGAAGTTTAGGAGGCTACTGCCTCATGAGTGACTGCACTGTCTGGGTGTATTTGTAATGCTCAGGAAGTATGCAGTAAGAACAGATCCAGGATTGTAAACAAAACAAGGTTGTTTATAAATATCCATTAGTATGCATTTCAGTTCTACTAAACAAGGAGATAGATGAAACAAACAGTAACATCAATGAATTTTAGAGAAGGTAAGCACTCATAAAATGTAGGTTTTTAACTAGAAATAATATGATGAAAAACAGGTTGACAGTGCCTCTTTAACTTGAAGTGGACAATGTGAAGTCCATCAAAGGTGAATTTCGACCTCTTAATGGGAAGTTCATGTAGTGCTATGCAAATTGGAAGTTGCCCACTTCGAGTTAACTTCGTTGGCGAAGTAAAACTTCGCTGCCTCTCTAGTGCTAGGCAGTAAAAACAAACAAACAAAAAAAAAATGCAGATTTTTTCACTATCTTTGCTATCCAGATCTTGTAATCTGCCTATCTGACAGGAAGGAAATGTGGTATGTCAAGAGATCTTGCCACTGAGACTGCGCTTGAAAAATATTGTATAAATCCATTGAATGGTTGCAAAGCTATTAAAGTGCGAAATGTGAGGTTTAACATAGAAACACCTGCTGAAACCTTCAGCTATGACTGAGTGTGACTGGATGGATAGAAGTGGTCCTTCTGCTATGCCACAGCCTCCAAGAATACCTGGACTAGGTCTGGGTTCCTGGGAGGCTGAATGACCCAGTGTTCTGCTGTTTCTCTTTCTCCAAAGGGGAGTTAGTTCTTGCAAGGCTATCAAGGGACAGATACTGTTTGTTGAAACCTGGGAGGGGGTGGGGGCATGATGGAACTGCAGCTGGGCAGAGCTGCCTATGGAACTGGGAAGCATGAACCAAGAGTACTGCTGGAGCCTCAGCAGAAACACTGAATGAGTTTAGGGACAACTCAACATCTGGGGACAGTGCCATTATGCATACAGCCAGGACCCCTGATACTACTGGGTTCTCATAACATTGAGAAGGGGGTAACCCAGGATCACCACCACCTGGAATCGCAAGAACTTTAGTTTTGACTAGGTGGAATATTTGATGTATGGATATATTCTTGTTAACTGGCATCACAGACACTCATAACAGGACCTAACCTGGGTTGAATGAATTAGTATGCTTGTGGGCTAAGTCACAATTACACACTCATTGATGGTATTGTTTAAAGACTTGCTGTTACTTTTTTTGATTCACCATTTGTGTGTGTCCTTCTCCGGAACACTACCAGCGTTTAAGTTTTAAGTACTGAGTGCCCACATTTCAGGATCTCCTCTTCCTTTTCCATTCTGGTATGAACAAAACAACTCTGATCTGGCTACCCCCATATCTATGGGTATCCCATCTGAGGGTCTGGGGTACAAAAAGGCACCTAAACATGAACTCTAGGGTCTAAAGATGAAGACACTGACTTTTGTGTTGATATTTTGCAACATTTGCTGAAGACTTTGAGGGACTAGGACTCCTGTGGCATAAAAGACAGGTTGAGACAAATAGGGTTTGGTCTGCAGTTCTGTGACACATGTGCTATATGAGAAAACTGCATGCAAATGGACAGAGTTGGCAGCTCTGGAGACTGTGACTGTCTTCTGATTGAGAAACCAAGTGCCACTTGAAGCAGAGAACAGAGTCGAGATACACGTGGTGCCTGTAGAATGTTTGGGAGTTGGTATACAATCTTGACAATGTTTGGCTACTCTTTAAAGTAATCATTACCCAAACTGTAGCTACCATGGGAATATGACTGTTATGCCCCAGGAGGAAGTAGACTGCTGGTGGGTATGAAAAGTGTGAGGCAAAACCATCTGTGCATCTTGTGGTGGTATCAGTTGTCATGTTATACCAGTGGATATGTGTGTGTGTGTGTGTTACCTGCTATATCTTTGGGACAGCAAGCTACTTGTTGGGGCTCCAGAGGGGATAGGTTGGAAAAATGCTAGACACTGTGGAATAGACAGAGAAAAGGAACAAGCTGCAGGAAAAAAAATCAGGGAAGGTTAGCATCAATTCAAATGGAGCCATAAAGCCCAGAGGGAGTCTCAGGAAGGCAAGAAAATAGTAGTACAGTATGCCTGAATGCTAGTAGCTGGGGCAACAAAATAAAGTCATGTTTACATGGTCAGTGAGCTGTGACTTCTACAGAGTTGCCAACTTGCTGTGGCCACCAGGGGTGAGCTAATTTGTTATGTCTATATGATTCCTCTCTACCCTGATGCATGCCATGGTTGAGAGGGTCAGTAAGTAAGCAGTGTCAGTGGCTCAGTAGGTAGCACACTCGCCTCTGAGGCCAGGAGATCAGAGGGCTGTGGGTTCCGTTCCCACATCTGGCACTTGGGTTAATATCCCAATATCGACACTGTAGTGCAGCATGGGAGGCATGCTGCATTTCTGAGGTGCCATCTTTTGCCACATAGAAGACTATTACACAAACTGGGGAATATGGGTGTGGGCAGAACAGTAGTGTGGTGGGTAGGTAACTGGCTGGGTGGCAGGACACAGCGGGTGGTGGTAAATGGCTGTCACTCCACAGAGGGAAGAGTGACCAGTGGGGTACCACAGGGATCAGTGCTGGGACCGGTCCTATTCAACATCTTCATCAGTGACATTGCACAGGATCTAGAAGGCAGAATTTCACTGTTACGCTGATGACACAAAGCTCTGTAACAGAGTAGACACACCAGAGGGTGTAGACAGAATGAGAAGGGACCTGCAGAAACTTGAAGAATGGTCAAGGGTTTGGCAGTTGAAATTCAATGCAAAGAAGTGCAAGATAATGCATATGGGGCACAAAACCCAGGCACAATATATCAGTTGGGGGTGAGGATATAGCATGCACCAAGCAGGAAAGGGATCTTGGGGTTGTCATCTCTGATGACCTCAAGGTAGGGAAACAGTGTGACAAGGCAGCAGGTAAAGCAAATAGGATGCTGGGATGTATAGGCAGGGGCATCACCAGCAGGAAAAGGAGGTCATAATTCGCTTATACAAGACACTAGTGAGGCCCCACCTGAGTACAGTGTACAGTTCTGGAGACCATACCACGTAAGGACATAGACAGGTAGAGAAGGTTCAGAGGAGGGCAACAAAGATGGTGCATGGATTGCACACAAGTCCCATGAAGACAGGTTGAAGGAACTGAACATGTACTCCTGGAGGAGAGGAGGGAGAGGGATATGATAGAGACATACAAGTATCTTACAGGGAGGAACAGGTGCAGGAAAACACTATTTTTAAGTGAAAAGATGTTTCAGGACTAGAGGGCATGGGATGAAGTTGGAAGGAGGACGATTCAGAGGAAACATAAGAACGAATTTCTTCACAGAACGGGTGGTGGACAAGTGGAACACCCTGCCAGAGGAAGTGGTGGGGGCTGAAACAATCACGGGATTTAAGAATGCATGGGATAGACATAAAGGAATTCTAGAGGTCAGAGGTAAGGGGAAATAGACTTCTAGGAAAACAAACTGAACTTACAAGCTCAAATGGGCAGACTAGGTGGGCCATAGGCCCTTATCTGCTGACACTGTCTATGTATCTATATATCTATGTATGTATCTATGTAAGTCCACATGGGAGGTAGTGGAGTTTCTTGGGAGGCAGACGGGACAATCAACTTACAACTGAGCAAGTGGTGCAGCTTGTCCACATGACTGCCAACATTGCTCGTGCCAGCTAGTATCCCCAGGATTGTAGTGGAACTCTCAGTGGAGCAGTGATGACTTACCATGATTCAGTAAGTGTCCATATGGCCACTTTTGCACTGAAGCAACCCTAGCGCAAAAGCAGCTGTGTAAATGGCCCTTCAGTGACCTCCAAGCAGTGGTAGCTGAGGCTAACCTTGATCTGATAGCAGTCACAGAGACAGTGAGAGTATTGTGAGACCTTGTAGTCCCTGAGTACTCCTTATTCTGGAGAGTCACAGGGAACAGTAAGTGGGGAGAGGAGTTGCTATGTATGATGTACTTACTAGAAGGTATTAATGTAACAGAGGACTTGACAATAAAAGGGGAGGATGAGGTAGAAGCCTTATGGGTCCTTCTCACAGCAATGGGAGGAAGGATTAGGATAGAAGTGGTATAAAGGACATCAAGCCAGTAAGAGGAGGGGGATGGATTTTGGAGAGGAAATCTGGAAAGCATCTACAAAGGGAGTAGTGCTGACAACTGGGGACTTGAACATACCAGATATGGACTGGGAGGCTGCAGTGGCCAGGAGTATAAGATGTCAGTCACTACTGGACTTCCTGTAAAACTGCTTCCTGGTACAATATGTGAAGGAACCAAAAAAAGAAGAGGCCATCCACGACCCGGTGCTCACCAGCACAGAAATGGTGGGAGGGATGGAAGTAAGAGAACCAGTTGGGACCAGTGACAACAATTCAGTGTGGTATGAAATTGCCACTGGATTTAGCCATTCTGCATCAAAAGCTATGGATACCACATCTCAGGAAGGACATAGACAGGGTAGAGGCTGTCCAGGAGATGGCAATTACAATGGAGCAGGGTCTGCATCAGCAGTCCTATGAGGAGAGATTTAGGGATCTCCGTATGTACACCTTGGAAGAGAGGAGGGAGGGGAACGGACATGATAAAGACCTACGAATAGCTCACAGGGTGAATAAGGTACAGCAGAGGAGTGTTTTTCAGAGGAGAAGGTGCATGAGAACAAGGGGACATACAATGAAGCTGGAAGGGGGAAATTTAGGAGGTATGTGAGGAAGCACTTCACTAAAAGACTGATGGATGCCTGGAACAGTCATCCAGCAGAGGTGGTGGGCTTCAAGCATGCATGGGATAGACATGAGGAATCTCAGTAGGGAAGTGGGGGAGAGGAGCCAGAGATCAGGTAGGGTTTACAGTGACAGTACAGGCAGGGAAAAATGGGCAGATGAGGTGGGCCAAGCATTCCTTATCTGCCGACAATTTCTATGTTTCTGTTTCTGTGATTGTAGACCTTTGGAAGGTGAACTTCAGAAGGATGAGGGAGGCACTCAGGGTGAACTTGATAGCAATAGATGAGACAGTGGAAGTTGAAGTTAAATGGGAAAGTATAAAAAACGGAAATTAATGCAGTAACAGACAATTGCATGGGGAAGATTGTGAAAAAAAAATAAGCACTGAAAAACAGTTCTCCCGAGAGGTGGCGTCAGGGTGAGGGCCCAAAGGATGGCCCTCAGGTAATACTGTACAAAGGCAGTGGGCAAACAGTGGAAAATTGAGATGAATATCAAAGGAAATTAAAAATGTTGTCGGGAGAGCAAAGACAGGGGGTAGGGGTTGAGGGTCGCAGTCTAGCCACCTATAAGATAGCTACCTAATTTGAGTCCTCTGCTTTTATGGTACCAAATCTGATTTAATCCACAGTAATTTGACATTTCAAACAGTCCACAGTCACTAAACACATGCTACTAAGAGTCTGCTGCTGATTAATATCAGTATTGTCGACTTTTACCTTCCCTTTTACTCACCAGGATCAACAATTTCTTAAGGTCTATAAAAACAGCAGTGCCAACCTCACGCCTCAAGGACTTGTTTAAAATTAAGCTGATGCTGCAAATCCTATTTTCTGACTTGCCTGCCAAATAAACAGTCCCTCCAAGAAGCTGCAGCTAATATGGGAGGCCTGTCACATAGGATCAGTGACAACGAGGATTATTTAGGCTGGACGGATCATAATGCTGTGCTATGTGATGACCGGCTAGACGACTACGACAGACAACTGATGCTAATATGGAAAAATCTGGACAACTTTGAAAACCAAGGTCATTGAAACAATTTATAGCTGATGGGTTTCCCCAAAGCATCAGAGGAAGATGTGGTGAGCATTTTCTAAAGAATGAGCTGCCTAAAATGTTGGTCTACGTCTGGCATGGCCCCCTTGAGAACCGTTGAACACTCCTCTCTGATTCTAGCATATTACCGATGCTACAGTGTGAAAGAACACATTCTTAAAGGCCTTAAAGAGACAACAGCTATTTTGCATGGGAACAAAACATCTTTTCACCAGAGTGCTCTCTCTCACTAGCAGCCAACTAGCAGAATGTAGACTTGTCAAAAAATATCTCCTTAGACTGGGGGTCCCCTACACTCTATGCTAACCTGCCGAGCTAAGAATTTGTGGGAATGAGGCTTGGTACTCCTTCCAGACCCTCAATGAGTTCAGAGCTTTCTCCAGTGAAGCTTGCCTTCTGCATTAAACAACTGTCCCAGGACCTGAAACAAGTCTTTACCTCAGTTCACTCCAGCTGGGGATGGCAATGGATCTTCAAAGTCCACAGAGCCCCTGGAAAAAGCTCAGATGGCTCAGTAGAAAGGCAGTGCCCAAGCCCTGATGGACCCAGCACAGACCGTCCACACAAATAACTTGGAGAAAAGGGACCAGACACCCATGAGGCCATTGTGAATGGAGCAGAAGTCATGTTTTTTGGACCTCCACACCAACATCCACTTCACCCCATCTTTAGGAGGCACTGAAAGCATTTGGTTTTCACCCACTCAGCACTTTGTCAGCAGGAATCACAATGGGGAATAAAGCAGTGACAACCCTTACTGGAGCCAATCCTGCTGCTCCAAGACTTCCTCACCATCCAACATGTGAACTGGGCAGATACTGCTGTCGCTACCTCAATAAGCCTCTTCACACTATCTCAAGCACATGGGGCTAGCACTAAAACTGCTCCTGGTCTAGTATGTGAGTGACTTGTATCTGGCTTCTTATGATTTTCAATAGTGTTTGTGGCAGCCTGTAATGCACTTGCAGTGACTTGTAATGCAGGGCATCAAAACTCAGTAGCACGGGGGGGGGGTGTAGAAATGCGTAGGCTGGCCTTCACAGCTTGAGTACATCCAAGGCATCCCACTGTGGAAGGATGAACTATATTCTCCCCCTCCATTGTTTCCAAGCATCCCACAGTCCTATTGGGAAGTGGCTGAAATGTCAGTGCCTAGAGGTAAAATAGGGTTGCAACCTGTCAGGTTTTTTCTCCTGGTGATCAGGTTTTATTATTTATTTATTTATTTATTGAAAACGTTTCACCAGGAAAGGCACGCTGAGCAAAAAGATGCTTGTCTCACGGTGCGACCTGGGGGGAGGGGTTACAGAGGAGGCAGGAATACATACAGTAGTTGAGTTTAGCAGTAGTGCAATACAGACAATGTACAGGGATTGGAGGTATTACATATGAACTTGTTATATAAGGAGAGCAGTACAGAACAATGATCATCAATGACAAGGAATATATAACATAGGCATAAGGCAAGGTAAGAGCAATACATAACTTGCACATCAGGGACAGGGTAAACATATCATGGGTACTCTATGAGGGAATACATTAATTACGTAAAGTGCCAATAGCACTCTAGTGTACCAGGACAGAACTTGAGTGCCAGTACCAGACTTGAGCTGCAGTGGGATGCACAAGTTGCCTATAGGAGTTGGAAAGCAAGATGGGGGGTAGTGGAGGAATGGACTAGTATGCATTGGGAGCGTGGGGGGGTAGGTTTAGGTGAGGTGAGAGGGAGGGAGAATGACATTGATTGCTGAGGGTAGGGCAGAGGAGGGTATGTTAGATGGGGGGGAGAGAGGGGAGATGTTAGGAGTGAGAAGAGGGAGTAAGAGTGAGTGTAAGTGTGTAGGGCAGTATGTAAGCCAGACAGTTAGGCGATAGCCAGGCCACTGGTCAGGCACTGGGGGGCAACTGGGGGGAGAGAGGTATCAAAAGTAAAGTTTTCATGGTCCCTATCAGTTAATCCAGTTTTGCTCTGTACTGGTCAGGTTTTTGAGCCATTTTCAGTGCTTACATACTTTTGAAACAGATTTTGTCATATCATTCAGTGTTTCTCCTACATGTCCAGGTTATAAATACTGTAAGTTATGTTGTCAATATAGCCTTTTGTTTGTGAAAGCAGTCAACCTGGGAGGTGTAAAGTATGGCCATTAACACCATTAGCACTTACTTGACCTAATCTTTTCCACTGCATCTTAAATTGGCATAGCAGCAAAGCTGCCCCCACCTTTTGTAACAGTAATACAGCCAATTGTCTTCCACATTTTGGTAAACATTTTCATCTCTGACAGAATGTAGGCATTTTTAAATGTTTTAAATTATTTTTTTCCTTATGGTCACTTCTTTGGCTTTTTTTGTTTTAACCAGGAGAGACACACTAAGGCTTTGAAATAGTACTGTGGACATACAAAGGAAGTGGAGGTTCTTGGGTGTAAAGTACACATTATAGGAAACAGTTTCTTTATTATGTATTATTATATACCATGGATACTGCTGTATGCCATTTAAAGTATTTCCCTTGTCTCCCCTCAGATCATATCAAACAAAGGGGCAGATGACACTGCAGAGCAGGACACTGCAGCACAGGAGCTAGCACAACAAAACTCGCCCAAAACAGGAACCAAAACAAAAAAAGCAAAAAGGAAATAAAAAAAGACTTCTGATCATAGAAGACTCTATGATACGGGAGTTGATACCTATCTCCAGCCAGGGGTAATGGTCAGATGTCTCCCAGGTACATCAGCGTGGAGAGACACTGACTGCATTGCTATAACTGTAGAGGAAGCAGGAGAAAACATTAATGTCTTGGTACACATAGGGACTAATGATCTCGCCAGCCGGTCAGTTGTGGAGACCAAGGAACACCTGACCAGGCTGGGTGACAAACTATCCATTTCATCCAGTATCTCTTTCTCTGAGATCCTGCCAGTCTGGAAGAGGGAGGCAGATGGACAGAAGGTCAGAGAAGGGGAGATAGGGGAGCTAAACATGTGGCTCAAGGGCTGGTGCCAGGAAAAAGGACACAAATTTGTAGGGAACTGGCAACAGTTTTGGGAGTGAAAATTCTTTAATTTGATGGACTGCATCTGATTAAGGAGAGAGTCTTTGCAGAATATTTAAACTAGCAAATGAGGAGAGGGGTGCAGCACTCGATACGTCAAATGGGAAGAACACCCTTCCCCCCTCAGCTAGTGGTCAAACAGGAGTTCAGCATGTTTGTAGTTCACTTGCGTCACCAGGTAAGGAATAAGGTCCGGCTCTCCATACGACACACAGGGGACACGCCAGACCTCGCGAAACAACTAACACACTGAAATCTGGCCAATGGAAAATCATTTACACAAATGCTCACAGTCTGGGAAACAAGATCCCAGAGCTGCAGGCACTAATGACAGAGGCTAAACTGGACATAGTAGCCATTAGTGAGACATGGTTTATCAGTAACCACACTTGGGATATTTCAGTACCTGGCTATGTACTGTTCAGAAGAGACCGAAGTGCAAAAAGGGGGGGAGGATGGAGTGGCCCTTTATGTCAATGAACATATATCACATGATAATGGGAGACTTCAACATGCCAGATACAGATTGGTCAATACCAGCAGGAACATCTGCCAGAACTAGACACATAGTGGATTCCCTGCAGGGGGAGGCCCTCAAACAACTGGTACAACAACGCACTAGAGACAGGGCTATCCTAGATCTAGTACTGACTAATGGGGAAAGGATCACAGATCTCCAGGTAGAAGGTCAATTTGGCCACTAGAACTAAGTCATCCCATTCCAAGGCAAAAAATATGGGACTTCAGAGGAGTTGACTTTGATAAGATGGCCAACAGAGTTAAGCTAGCCCTGGCAAAAAGAAATACAGGTGAGGGGGTACAGGCAAAGTGGGCAAGCATTAAGGAAACAATACTTGAAGCAACATCCCATTGTGTTAGAGAGAAAAGGAAGTGCAAAAGAAGAAGGAAACCACTTTGGTTCTCAAAACAGTAGCAGAAAAGATCAGAGCCAAAAGGCTGGCCTTCAGGAAATATAAGGAATGCAGCGATGCAGATAGGGAGGTATACCAAACTTCCCTAAGGGAAGCAGGGAAGGCAGTAAGGCAGGCAAAGGCCCAAACCGAGGAAACACTAGCACAACAGTAAAAGAAGGTGACAAGACTTTCTATAGATACATTAGCTTAAAGGAGAAAGTCCAGAGTGGGTATTGCTAAGATCAAAGGAGATAAGGGGGCATGTAAGGAGGAGGACCATGTAAAAGCATCTATCCTAAATAGATACTTCTGCTCAGTATTTGCTGAAGAGAAGGTAGGGCAGGGCCCACAGCTCAGCACCATGGACACAGGGGGGAGGGAGGTGTGCACTAGTCCCTTCACAAAAGAAAGGGTCCTGCAAGAGCTTGATAAGCTCAGGGTGGACAAGGCAATGGGACCTGATGGCATACATCCCAGGCTACTAGAGGAGCTAAACGTGGAACTAGCAGAGCCATTATCAGAACTGTTTAGTGAGTCTGAGCACAGGAGAGGTCCCAGAAGACTGGAGAAGGGCTCATGTGATCCCCCCACCTCTACAAGAGTGGTAGCAGGGAAGAGGCAGGGGACTACAGACCAGTCAGTCTTACCTAAGTAGTGGGCAAGATTATGGAGGCACTCCTTAAGGAAATGATAGTGCAACACCTGGAATCCACAGGAGCACAGGATCCAAGACAACATGGGTTTACAACAGGAAGGTTCTGTCAAACTAATCTCTTAGATTTCTTTGACTGGGTAACCAGAATGGTGGACCAAGGGGGAGCAGCTGATGTCGCCTACCTTGACTTCAGCAAAACTTTCAATACTGTTCCACATAGAAGATTGATTAATAAGTTGGGTAGGCTTGGGGTGGGTCAGAAGTTGGTCAGCTGGGTGGCGAACTGATTGATGGTCAGAAAACAGAGAGTGGTGGTAAACAGTATACAGTCAGAAAAGATGCAAGTCACAAGTGGGGAACCTCAGGGATCAGTCCTGGGGCCAGTTCTCTTCAAAATGTTCATCAGTGAGATTGCAGATGGACTGTAGGGTAAGGTTTGTCTGTTTGCAGATGACACCAAGATCTGCAACAGAGTAGATGATCCAGATGGGGTGGGCAGAATGAGAAGAGATCTAGATAAACTGGCAAAATGGTCAGAAGAGTGGCAACTGGGGTTTAATGCAAAGAAGTGCAAGATCATGCACATAGGGAAGAGAAACCCTGAAGCCACCTATAGGCTGGGAGGGGAATTGCTGGCAGTCACAAGAGAAGAAAGAGACTTGGGCATCATCATCATCACAGATGACCTGAAATCGAGGGAGTCACGTGATGAGCTGATCGGGTAAGACGTGTCCTGAGCGTCTCCGAGGCCCGCAGCAAAAAATTTAAGTTTTTCTCGCTCCAGGACTGGCGAAAAGCATTTAATTTGGCCGTTAAGTGCTCCGGAGAAGATGCGGGTATACCTCCTGGCCGGACAACATAGGACTGCGAATCTTCTCAAGACCGGCGAGTCCACATTTAACAGAGGCGTATCGGCAAGCTCAGGCTGCGCCCTTGCCGGAAGATGGAAGCCGACTTTGTGGAACCCTTGTTGGGGCGTGCTCCAGCTACCAAACGGCCTAAATCCCAGTCGCCCACCATACCTGAACAGGGCGAGGAATCTGTGAAAGAAGGGGGCTTGGGCACAAATGTAGATGACATTCGAGAAATCAAGGCACTTTTACAAGGGCTGGTGTTGGATTTCTCGGAGGTTAAACCGGCATTACAGTCTTTGGCTCAAAGAATGGGTGATGCTGAGGCCCGGATTTCCTCGCAAGAGAGGAAGGTTTCGGTGCTAGACCAGGAGGTGGGGACGATTCAGAAAAAGCTGAAGAAATTGGAAGAGAGGGTGGAAGACCAGGAATCGAGAAATCTAGAAATAACTTGATTTTGGCGGGCTACCGAGAGGGCTGAAGGCCCAGACTGTGTCTCCTTTATGCAGGAGCTCCTATTAAAATTGTTAGGCCCTACACCGCTTGGGGAGGTATAATCTGGAAAGAGCTCACCGGCACCACGGAGATGCCACTTGGGCGAGGCCGGGCCCCAGTCACAATCATGGCCTTAATTATAAAGAAAATCCCATGTGCCGTTGGCTGCCAGACAAAAAAAAGCCTGTAATGGAATGGTGCTTCACTATGGTTTTTCAAGACCAAACGCCAGCGATTAGAGAAAAGCAGAAGGAGTACTGATATCAAGAAGAAGCTTTATCTTGGGGATAAAATTTCGCTTCAGTTTCCTGCTACTTTGGTGGTGCGGCTCCAGACTGGAGAGAAGAAGTTTCTCACGGTGAAGGACGCGCTGGAGGGGCTATGGGCTGAGCTTCCAGATTTATTCAAACCCCCAACATGACTGTTTGCGGGCAAAGGAGGTTGAGACCCCTTGAGGGCTGTGATGGAAGAAGGACAGGGGTGTTTACAAATTTAAGGCCGGTGGCTCCACTGCTTTTGTCTTGAATCTGGACATTCAAGGGACTAGCAAGGGTCGGGTTTTTGGACCTGCGATGGGTCATAAAAAGTTAAATCACAAGACTTTAGTGTATTAATTAGTGGTCATGGGGGAAGGGGATTTGTTACTCATATTATCGGTGTTACCAGACCCAGGAATATTTTCCAGTCCCTATAACACTGGAGGAATTGGTTATAAGGGGGTGATGAGGGATTGTGTTTATCACAAAAAGGGTCAATTAGCTAGGGTTTTACTTGCTAATGGGTGCTACTAGTTATAAAGCGGGCGCTTGTCAGCTTTGGGGATAGATGGATAAGGGATGTGGTCCAAGGGATTGGGACTTATTCAGCATTAGTAAAGGAAGGGGTATTACTCCGGGGTGCAAGAGAACCCAGAGTGGAGCAATGTTGGTTAGGGATTTAATTTTCCAAGGAGGGCTTGAGGGGGACTCCCTTGATTTCCTCGTTGTTTACTTTCTCCTTTTTTATCTGGGAAATATAAGGGGACGATGGAGTACAGAGAAGATGGGGCCTTTAATTTCATGTCTCTGGGGGATTCAAGGGCCAGATTCTGGGGTTTGATGCCAATGGCTGGGACTGAGGGGAGGTAAGGGAACGGGTTCATCCATGACTCAACATCAGATGGTTGGTCGGTCTAAGGGCCGGGGGTTAACGGGGGGGGGGACAGGGGTGGAAAGAGAAAGAGTCCAAGTAAGGGAACAATAGGAATGCAGACCTTAGAGAGGCACAATATCTGGATTCATGTGAAAAATTTTGATGTTACTGATGGCATGCCTTAAAATAATTTCTTGGAATGTAAAAGGACTCAGGGGTCGACGTAAGAGAATGATCATTCTGCGGTATATTGAGCAACGAGGGGTGCACACTGTAGCACTACAAGAGACACATTTATTGACTGAAGAGTTAGATGGTCTCAGGAAGCGATGGGTGGGGCAGGTATATGGAGTGTGTAGGGACAGAGCCTCCGGGGGGTTGCGATTTTAATTAAGAAATCCTGCCCATTTGAAGTGACCCAAGTGTTAACTAGGCAAGACTGTAGGGGGATTTATTTGTCGGGCAATCTGCTTGGTAAGGCAGTCTCGGTGGCATCCATTTATGCCAACTCCTCCCGATCCCGAATTTTTGCCTCAATAGAAGGGATATAGCTACCCTTCCTCACATTCACTCATCCTGGCTGGGGATTGGAATATATATTTTGATAACAAGGAGGACAGGATACCTCCGCATAGCGGGCCGAAGTCCAAGGCCCAGTTAGCCCTGGCTAAGTTTTTGGAGTCAGCAGCTTTAGTTGATCCAGTTAAGAATCTTCCAAATGGGAGCCCTAGCATGACATTCTACTCAGCAGCACATAAAAGTCACACTAGAATTGACTTTTTTTTTGGTTAATAGAGAGGCTCTCGCAGAGATTAGAGAAGTGCGGACTGAGGGTAGGACCCTCTCAGACCACTCTCTCATCCAGTTGCAGTGGGAACCAAGACCCACGCTGCCTAGACCTTATAGGTGGAGGCTCCACAATTGGCTTTTAGCAGAGGATAAGAGAAGGGATGAATTAGAGGGGGCTTTACAGGAAATCATTAGGTCCCAGCTTCCCACACTGAAGGATAAAAGGTTAGCTTGGCCTACTTGTAAGTTCCTGTATGCGGAGGCAGCTAGGGCTCTGGTGGCAAGGGTCAAGTCGCTTAGAAGGGCCAAAGAAGAATTCCTGGTCGGGGCGATAAACTCTTTGTCGCAGCTTGAAGGGTCCTCGGGGGAAATAGATGTGGAAATTAAAAGTTTGAGAAGGGATCTGTCGGAAATTGTTTATGGGAAAACAGAGTTCTGGTTAAATAAGATTAATGCCAAGTTCCTATTGCAGGGTGACGTCCCAGGGCACCTTCTAGCAGCCAGAATTAAAGAATGGGAGGCAAGCAGGACAATTATATCAGTTAAGCATGAAGGGAAGCTGGTTACAGATCCTCAAGAAATGGCTGAGGCATTTGCATCATTCTTTGCAGAAATCTACCAAGCTAGAGACTTGGTGGGGGAGAAAGAGGTTAATAGTTATTTAGAAGGAATTCAGCTACCTATTTTGGATTCTGGCCAAGTTAAGGAACTGGAAGCCCCAATAAGAGCATCTGAGATTGTCGATGTGGTGCGGTCTCTTCCTCTAGGTAAATCACCAGGGCCAGATGGTCTCACTGCTAAATTTTACCAAACCCATATCCAAACTATGGTCCCTATACTTCATGATTTTTTCCTTACTATAATGAGGGAAGGAATTCACCATTCACCACTCTACCAGGCGTATGTTACTCTAATACCTAAGCCAGATAAGCCCAGGGATGTACTAGGTAACTATAGGCCTATAGCACTAATAAACCAAGATATTAAGATTCTTACCAAAATCTTGGCAAATAGGATCCTGACTATTGCTCTGAGTTTAATTAGTCAGGAGCAAGTAGGCTTTATGCCAGGGAGAGGGGCGAAAGACGCTCTCAGGAAAATTCATCATATTCTAAACTTTGCCCCAGATTCTCGGCTACCCCTGGCCCTGGTCTCCCTGGATGCTGAAAAAGTGTTTAACCGGGTCTCACATCCATTTCTCTTTGCTACAATGGAGAAAATGGGGTTCCCTGGGGGTCTCCTTAGAGGTATTAAGAATCTATACGCTGCTCCAACGGCTAGAATACTATGTAATGGTTATATCTCGAGGGAATTTCAACTTAATAATGGGACTCGCCAAGGATGTCCTCTTTCGCTGATACTGTTCAACATCTATTTAGAACCCCTGTTAAGATTTATAAATAGGGATGTTAAGGTCCAGGGGATCAGGATTGGGGGAATGGAGCTAAAAGTTTCAGTCTTCATGACGATATACTCCTGCATTTACGAGACCCAGTATCCAGCTTTGAGAGTGTAAGAGACTCAATAGATCGCTTTCTCTAAGGTCTCTAATTACAAGTTAAATCTACCAAAACACAAATCCTACCCTTGACTCCACATGTATTAAGGCAGACTTCTCATCCTTGGGAGTACAGTGGAACACTGACAAATTGAAGTATCTTGAATTTGGATTACAGCAAACCAAGAGTCCGGGGTTGTTGCCAATCTGGGGGGGATCATATCGGCGATTAAAGGGGACATCACAAGGTGGAACAAGCTACCTCTGAACTTTACGGCGCACCTGGGCCTCATTAAGATGAATGTCCTACCAAGGTTGATATACCCGGTATATCTAGCTCCATATAACATCCCTGTCAAGTGGTTTAGTTTAATCAGAAGACTAATTTCAGGATTCCTATGGAATAACAAACCAGCCAGGATAAAATATAAGGTCCTGCGTTTGCCATATGAGGAGGGGGGCATTAGATTACCTGATCTCCATGCTTATTATGTGGCAGGCCAGCTAGGCCTAATGGCTCAATGGGCGGAAAGCGCTGATGGGGGAAATTATACACCTGTATGGCTGCAAATCGAGAGGCAATTGTTACTGAGCTCCGGCTGTTCCCCTGAATCGATGCTATATGCCAGGCCCAAAAAAGGTTTATTTAGGGAGGGGTATGGGAACCCAATTAGGAAAACCCTGGAGGCCTGGTGGTCCTTTCTCACTCTGGTACAAAGGTGCTGTCAAATGAGGTCCAGAGACCAGCCCATACTGGGTAACCCCAACTTGGTTATAGGGAGTCAGGTACTTGGACACCGGTGGTCTAATTATCTGGGTGGTTTAAGATTGAACGATATGCAGCAGGGAGACAAAATAGTTCTACCGTCACAATGTGAGGGACTGTCCTTTTTTCAAAGGCTACAGCTTAAACAAATGATAGCAGGGTTCCGGAAGGGGTTGGGGGACTTTTCAGATAGCTTCCTCTCGTGGAGGAGTTTAAGGGAAGCCTTCCGGAAAGCTAACCCACTCTCACGAGTTTACAAACTTCTCTTGGACTTCCTGGGCCCAAATACTTCTACTCAAATCCCTTACTGGGATAAGGCGATGGCTCCTAAAAATCTAAGGTGGGAATTTATTTGGAAGGCCACTAAATACAATGTGATTCCCAAATATAGGAACATGCAGATCTTTGTGGTTCACAACATATACTATACCCCTGAAAGTTATATGCTAGAGGGTTGAGACAGACAGACCTGTGTTTCAGGTAGCGAAAGAAGTGGGTGACCTGTTACATGTTATGTATGCTGTAGCAAAATTTCTCCCTATGGAGGAGATTAAACGGGCATGGATCCAATGCTAGATTATTCAGCTTATATGACCCCAGAAGTATGTGTTCTGGGTGACTTCTCTCAGATTATAGGGACTGCACCCAAATTCCACCTTTCTTTAATGGTGTCGGTAGTCAAGGCGTTCATAGTAAAGCACTGGAAGGACAATCAGGTCTGTGCATATGAACAATGGATGAGAGAATTGCTGGGGGTATTGGCCAAGATAAAAAGACACCTATTTTCTGAGGGGAGACAGGAGCTATACGCTAAAAGATGGGCTATATTAGATGCGATCTATTCTCAGCAAGTTACTGGCACTGGAACTCAGGTCTGTCTGTCAGATAATGATTAGCAAAGGGATATATGCTGGAGTGTCTAATGTCTATATTGTATTGTGCCATGCGTAATATGTTTTTTCTTCTTTTATTTTCCCCAATATTCTGTGTAATGTTTGGACTCAAAGCTTCCCAGATGGCTAAAACTGGGCCATACTGGGTTTACTACTAAGATAACAGGGGGATAGTTGTGGTCTGCAGGGGTTCAAGGATGGGAACTCTCTCTCTTCCAGGGGACACACTGGGAAGCCGCTCGATGATTCAGGCTCCATGGGGTCCTAGGATGCAACACACCCAAGTAGTGGACATATAAGGAGGATTGAGTTAAAGAAGGGTTGGTGTTTCCAACAATGGACAATGTCTTATGTTAAAGCACTACTGATTCTGAATTTGGCCATAATGTGGGGCGGCTCCCCAGTGTGCTTGTATATAGGGGTTGTACATAGTTTACACAGCCAGTTTTGGGTTGCATCCCTGGCTTGGCCGGGTATGTGTTATGTGTGTATGTTTGTTGTTTGGTTTACTGAAAACGAATAAATATGATTTATAAAAAAAAAACAAAAACAAAAACAGATGACCTGAAATCATCCAACCAGATCACTAAAGCAGTAGGTAAGGCTAGGGGGATGTTGGGGTGTATTAGTAGGAGTATCACAAGTCGTAAGAGGGAGGTAATAATCCCTCTTTACAAGACACTGGTTAGGCATCATCTGGAGTACTGCATGCAGTACTGGAGGCCACACCTTCATAAGGACATTAACCAAATTGAGGCAGTCCAGAGAAGGGCAACCAAAATGGTGCAGGGACTGCATCAGAAAACATATGAGGACAGATTAACGGAGCTCAATATGTATACCCTAGAGCAAAGGAGGGAGAGAGAGGTGATATGATTGAAACATTCAAACACCTTATGGGCATTAACAAGGTGAAAGAGTCTAACATGTTTCAATATAAGAAAGATAGCAGGACAAGAGGACACAGCATACAGCATGAGATTAGAGGGAGGCCGATTAAGGGGTAATGTGAGGAAGTTCTGTAACCCCTAGATGGCGCTATCCCAGGGGCTACTACCCCTGCCTGATTTGCCACTAACAGGTTGAGGGGCCTGGATCCAATGGCGGGTGCCTCCACCCAGAGGTCAGGGTTTGCAATAGTTAAACTAACTTGGTCACAGCCCTCTGGGACACTGCAACCCCCTTTTCTTCCCACTAGTGGCCCACACAATATATCAGAATTACCTTCACAGTATACACTTCCCCAGGTCTGGTTCCGCACTGGGACCTCCTGTGAAATGAGATACAGTGCAACAATCACAGTACAGTACTTTAACATAGACAAATACCTCAGGCAGTATAACTTGCTGAAACAAGCAGCCTAATTTATTTAGGGGATATAACAAGGACAGGGGGAAATCAGGTTAATTAGCTTATCACTCTAATAATCTCATTTATGGCTCTGTGCACAGGCCTATCCCTATCAGTTACTGTCCCTGGGTACCCAAGCCCTAGTGGCTAGTCCAAACCGTGGCAGCTGGTAGGGGCCCTTTCACAGAGAAAAGGAGAATTAAACAGTCAGCAGTACAGTAATTCCATTTGGATTTAATGTGGCAATTCAACAGGGAGCAACCCTGAATTAGTACTCACGACCTCCAAATAAGATAGGGTCCTTCAATGTCAGCAGGGCTCACTTGAGGTACACAAACCTCTTCACACATCCATATAAAAGAAAGCACTATACCAGGCAGGCTGCATCTGTATCCCGATCGCAATTACTGCACAATACCCGGAGAACACACAGCAGATTCAGTTCCTGACAGACAGAGTGCAATTTTCAGCAATTCCTCCAGTCTTCTACAGGGTGAGCCTGGCTTCTACTCTTCAGAGATCCTTTGATTCTTTTCACAGGACGGATTCAGTCCTAACAAGTTGTTACACAAGCTGCAGACCGAACTCTGGGCCTACACACGTTTTTGACTAAACTGCACACTGAAAAGCACAGGGCTCTTCCTTCTTCACTGCCAAAGCTCAACTGAAACTCCAACCGACAAAAACTGGCACTTCCTTTGAGTTCCTCCCAGTTCTTGACTGGATTGGCTGTCACCACAATAGACTGCTGTGTTGGTCCAAAAGGCACTGAAGTCTAAACTACATCTCCCAGAGTCACTGCTCATACAATCCTCTCTTGTGGCTGGCTCAGATTATGAGTCCAAGTTCTGATTCGTCAAGGCACCATTTTAGAGCTAGCTTACCCCACACCGATTGGTCCAGTTCAGCAGTTCAAACTAGAATGGGGAACTAGCAGACACAGTTCTGACTGCAAAGAAAGCAGGTTAGACAAACTGTAATTTCATTATTACTCTAAATAATTTCTGGCAAACAGTTACATCTTTCAGATAGGTCCCTTTGCACTCCTAGTGACTGCAAAATGAAGTGAATTACAGCAGCTTGAGTGGTACTCAATCAAAGAAACACACAGTCCCCCATATAAACTAATTATGTCTGCAAGCAGACAGCTCTTAAAGAGACAGTACCAGAGGTTCTAAAAACACTCACTGATAAATGGCTTAAATGCCAAACACCATTCAGGCTTGGAGCATCCAAGCAAGCTCCTGGAAGTCTTTTGGGAACCCCCATTTGCAGGGGGGTTACACCCTTCCTGGCCTGGGAAAGCTTGACGTCCGCGTCAAGCAAGTACCCTCATAAGTTTCAACTGCACCACATACATTTGCATTAGGCTCGCACATGTAATCATCAGTCAATATATCATTTTACCAAGAACACATTTCTGAAACATTGCAGTACGTCACTCTTTCACAGTATTACATACACATTGTACCATAACTCCGCTATTACCTCTTGTACATGAAACCTGAAGAGAGGGCCCTTCCTATCAGTTACCTTGGGGCTGGACGGGCAAGGACACCATACTTAGAGGGCAACACAAGTAACTTGGAGTTAGCACTGACGCCAGTTTGGGCAATGAGCCTGGGACACATACACTCCTTTATGGACAACATTGAGAGGCAAATCCACAGGCCTCCCAAGGGAATCATAACTGAGGTGCACCATTTTACAGCTCGACCAGTCTTTCTAGGGGAACTGTTACAGTCTCTGCACTCTGAGCCTCATTTTCAGCATTGTCCACACTTGTCAGGGAGTCTCCATGGGGTAGAGAGGCTAGAACTTGGGGCACTTTCAGCTCCAGGAGTTACAGTTTCTGAGTCCACAACATTTGGCTCGCATGGAGAGCTTTTGGACACTGGCAGTGGACCGTCAGGGCACTCAAAATACTCTTCTTGTTCGGTGTATCACCAGTCTGCCCCAATCTATCATTTTCCTCCTGAAGCTCAAACAGTTCAACCATGCACAATGATTCCATTTCATCTGATCTGATGCTTTGCACTTCACTTTCTGGGAGCATTGGCTCCAGGGATGAAGCTGGGGCTTAGACAGTCCAGAAGGCCCAGCTTTGTCTCCAGTATTGACTAGGGATTGCCCAAACAATTGACTCCAGTTCGTAAGAAGGATAGTATTCAAAGTCACTCACTTTCTTCCGATATGGACTGACAGTCATGCTCAACTGGGACTTGTGGAGGGGAACACTTTAACTTTGCTTCTGTAGGTGCAGACTTTCTTGATCTTTTCTTAGCAGCAGCTCTAGTCACTGGTCCAGAGGGGCATCTCTAGGCTCAGACTCAATTAAGATTTGTCCATGGGCAGTAAATGATTTCTATGCATTGTTTTTACATCTTTTGAATTATTCTCAGGCCTTACTTTGTACACTGGCAGATCATCTAGTTTGCCCACTACAATGTGAGGGAGATGGTGCTATCTGTCAGCAATCTTGTGCTTGCTATGCAATCCCAGATTTCTTAGCACACCGGATCTCCCTCCTCGAGTTCCTGTGCTTTCACCTTTATCATACTTTTCTTTGTTGGCCAGATTTCTTTGGCAGCCATGGTTTGAGCCAGTTGGTACGCATGAGTTAGCTGGGCCTTTAACTTTTGCACATACTGTAAATAGTTGTCAGCTTGAACCCCATCAGAGAGACCCCAAACACACATCTACTGGTAGTCGAGCTTCTTCCAAACATCAGGCGTGTAGGGGAGAATCCATGGCATCACTTTGGTGCAGTTATAAGCATGTACCAGGTGCTAATTTGTTGGCTCCATCTAGGCTTGTCCTTTGGGTGCAGGGTGCCTAGCATATCTAGCAAAGTGCAGTTGAAACGTTCAGGCTGTGGGTCCCCTGGGGGTGGTAAGGAGTGGTTCTGGACTTTCGCACTCCCCACAGAGAAAGCATCTTTGATCAGACGATCTCAAAGTCTCTCCTTGATCAGAATGGATTCTTTGTGGAGCCCCATAGTGAACAAAAAGTTTTCTACAAGTACTTTGCCACAGTGGATGCTTTCTGGTCTTTGGTGGGGAAAGCTTGGCATATCTCGTGAAATGGTCAGTGACCACCAGCACATTACTGATATTTCTTTGATCTGACTCCAAACTTAGAAAATCAATACAGACCAGCTCCATGGGTGCACTGGTGGTGATGTTAACAAGGGGGCAGCCCTCTGGGGCAAAGCTTTCTCTGTAAGCAGCTACTACATGTTCGAATGTGTGCTCACATCAGCCCCCATCTTAGGCCAATAGAATCTGGATCTCACCAAGTCAAGTGTTCTGTCTATACCAAGGTGCCCCATGTGGTTGTGCAAGGACCTCAGTACTGAGTCTCTCAAAGCAGTGGGCAGCACTATGTTGTTGTTTGTCTACTTGTCCCCCTCTGTCTACTGTTTCTCTGTATAACAGTTTATTGATCAGTTTCAACTTAGGACCTTCTTTGTATAACAGTGCAGTTCTCAAATCAGTGGAGCGTAATTTGGACATCTTTTCCTGCATAGAGGGTTTTAAAGTTGCTTTGATCATGGGATCGGCGGGATTGAGCCCACTTGAATACTGTCATTGTCCAGCTGAGGCAGTGCGCAATGTCTGTGCAGAGAGTGGCAATAAAGCAGCAGGTATGCAATTCTCAAGAGCTCCCAAGCAATCCACCATGCAGTCCACTCAGCGTCGGACATTTGTTCCCCTGTCAAACTTCCGGCAGAGTGCCCGAATGTCAGGTTCTGCCAGTCGGACCCAGTCATTCTGGGGAACAGGCCTCGGAGAGAGCATCAGCATCTATGTGGTTCAGACCTGCTCGGTATTCGAGAGCATAGTCATATGTAGATAATGCAGAAAGCCACCTATGGCCAGTGGCATCCAACTTAGCTGAGGTCTGCACATAGGTCAAAGGATTATTGTCAGTTTTACTAGTATTTAGCCCCATACAAGTACTCATGGAATTGTCAACAATAGCCCACTTCAAAGCTAGGAACTCTAACTTATGTACAGGATAGTTCTTTTCGGATGGGGTCAGGCTTCTACTGCAAAGGCCACTGGTCTCGGTGCCATTCTCGTGCTCTTGGTACAACACAGCCCCCAACCCTCGTAAGCTAGCATCAGTGTGCAGGACGAAGGTTTTCTTGGATCGGCATAGGCCAGCACTGGAGCATGGGTAAGTTGATATATGATCTCATGAAAAGCAGTCTCACAATCAGAGTCCAGCGGCCCCAAATACTTACTCGGATGAAAATACACTTTCAGTCTTGAGGGACGCTGACTTTGGTATTTTTGTGGTTGGGGATACCCTTGAGTAAGGTTAAGTAAAGGGCGGATCACTCTTGAATAGTCCTTGATGAAGCTCCGATAATAACCACAGAATCCCAGGAATCTTTGCAGTTCTTTTTAGATTTTGGGCTGTGGCCAGGTGGTCAAGGCCTCAACTTTACTTGGTCAGTCTCTATTCCTCGGTGGATACTATGTGTCCCACATACTTTACTGATGTTTGAAAAATTGACACTTATCAATGGACAGTTTAAGGCCAAAGTCCTCCAGTCGGTCCAATACCTTAAATAATCTGCTCTCATGTTCCTCCAGTGAGCTGCCAAACACAATAACATCATCTAGGTATACCAGGCACTCTAGTAAGTTCATGTCCCCACTGCACGCCCATCAATCGTTGGAAAGTGGCTGGGGCACCTGAAACCCTTGAGGCATCCTCATGAATTCATAGAAGCCAAGCGACAGATAAAGGCTGTCTTTTCACGGTCCTCTGGGGCCATCGGGATCTGATAGTACCCACTGCGGAGATCCAGCAGAGAACCACTTGCTCCTGTGGGCAGTCCAAAGGTCCTGAATGCGGGCATTGTGTACTGATCAGGATAGTCCGCCGGTTTAAGGTGCGTAATCCACACACATCCTTACTGTTCCATTCTTTTCCTCACTACCACAATGGGGAAGCATAAGGGCTTGGATTCTGTATTACACCAGCAGCTAACATCTCTTGCAGATGCCGCTCACATCATCTATGTCAGCAGGTGCCAGGATGCCGAGACCCTCTCACGAAATGGTCTTCGTCATGCAGCCGGATATTGTGCTCAGCTCCTTGCACGCATCCTACATCCCATTCCTTTAAAGAAAACACCTGGTCTCTCTGGGCAAGCTTCTCACTGATCTTCACTTTCCATTCAGCTGGCAGCGGGAGTCGCAAATCAAACAAGTCAGGTGTTACTCTGTCATTCTTCCTTGAACTCTTGCTGCTGGGTAGCACTGCAGTGTCTGCACAATGCACATTAGCCAGGATGCAACCTCTGTTTACCGAATGTCTCTTTCAGACACATTATGAACTTGGACCATTACCCTTCTGGCATAAGCATGGGCTCTAGCGAAATACTAGGCTTGACCAGCAGTCCCTCTGGCAATTTTCCATCGCCTGGGCATCCAACATTAATATTTTTATTCTTAACATCCTTTCTGATACGGACCTCTCCTGTAAGGTACACTGGGCATTTGGCGCCAGGATCAGAGACTCAGGATCCTTCTTCCATACATTCCGACCGGTTCCTGGTTCTGTTTTTCAGCATCTCTCTTGCCTCATAGGCCTTCTTAATTAAAGCCGAACCTTAAAGCTCTACTAGTCTTTGACCCTGTTTTTCATAACACAACTGTGCCAGCCTTCCGAACATATGAGCATTTGTTCCAATCAACAAAAGGGACACCATCATACAGTCGGTGGGGGGACACACTAAGGCTAGGGTCTCTACTTGTTCGGCTACTCCAGCCACGGAGGTGGGAAAGACAGCCAATCTGGATATACCCGGAATAGGGGTAGGCCTTCTCACTTAACCCCATACATGCAGTCCTTCTAATGGTTGTAAGGTACGTCTGACAAATGCTTCTGATACCAATCTTGGAACATAATTGTCACTTGGGAGCCACTGTCTAATATAGCTCTTGTAGACACTCCGTTACCTTTACAGTGGTCTCGTGGAGGGACCCACTATTCTGGACCAGTCTGGAGAGGCGGTAGTGGGGGCCTGGGCAACTGACCTTGCCACAAAGGGACGTGAATTAGCATTTTTGGTGCCCTCACTGGGATCATGTCGGCACCTCTTAACCACTGATTTCTTCTCAAGCTCTCCTTGTAGCCTATATGCAACTTTGTCAGTGTCTTTTGGGACTGGCATTCCCTTTCATGTGCCCATCTTTCCCACAATTATAGCAAAACATACTTTCTGGAGTTTGAGCTGGCCGAGGCGCCACACTGGGAGCC
The DNA here is from genome assembly GCA_016271365.2 of Neoceratodus forsteri. NCBI lineage: Eukaryota > Metazoa > Chordata > Ceratodontiformes > Ceratodontidae > Neoceratodus > Neoceratodus forsteri. Next base: position 1,099,968,100 of record CM057455.1, on the reverse strand, counting down.
AGGGGGCGGGGTATTACTAACTGGAAACCTTGGTGCCATCTCTGTCTGCGGCGTGATAAGCATTTGGAGACATCTCGTCAGTTTCTCCACTTCCATGGTCAGGAATCGAGTTCGGAGCTGTTATCAGTAGGAGATACATGGGTGGGTACCCCCACCCCATAGCAGACAGTCGGATATAGGTCAGGCCCGCATTGCAGGCGTGGCTTTCAAAGGACTGTTTTTGAATTCTCGGATCTCTCTCAACAGTTCGCCCCATTGTGACATATCTTTTCCTTGTCAGAGCACTCATTGACTGCCAACCTCTGCCCCTGAACTTCACTTGATGGGTCACCTCAGTCACTCGGGTCGTAGCCGCAGCTATTGTGCAGGTCCCTCCCGAGGTCGCTCTTTTCTCAACTCCTCGAATTTCTCTCATTAACTCATCAGAGGGTGATTCCAGTCGATCTGCCAGGCGTAACTGAAGCAACAGCAGTTCTGAGAAGGGGGCAGACTTAAGGATCCTGTCCAGCCTGGTTGGGTCCAGTTCAATCGCTGGCAAACTACCTTTTCTGAGGCATTCTTGCAACAATTTTTCCAGCGAGATACATACACAGACAACAACTCCCTTGGTACTGTTGTGCATCTCTTACTCTCCACCATAGGTCCTCATCAGAATCTGGGCTCCCATACACATTCTCCAAGGCCTCAAGATAGGCCTGTGCAGTCGCTTCAGGTTACTGGCCCGTTGCTTAGCACGGATGGTAGCGAGGCAGGACCTCAGGCTACCACCAACTTCTTCGCTTTTCACCTTCCGAGCATTGCCATTCTAGCACTTGGGGGCAACATAGTCTCATCCAGGTCTCCCAGTCATCCTCCCCTTGGGGGTGGGAGGTGCCAGAGAAGATCCTCAACCTTGGTAAGAGTCGTGACTAATGGCAGGTGCAGAAATAGAGTCTGCATTGGTTCAGCCACCATTACGGGCACTGGAGCAGGAGAGGGTGTTGGGGAGGAACACCCCAGGTGGCAAGAATAGTTTCTTCAAGTCCTCCACAGTTTTCCTCTCCCAGCAACCATTCAGCAAATTTCTCCTCAAAAGTTTCAGATAGTGGTGGGGCTGATTCCCCCGGTCTTACTGTCCTTAGTTATCACTCTCAAGTAGTGAGGGCTCCTCTGGGTAATGGTCTGTGGCACTTTGGAGCTATCTATGGGATCCTTAAACTCTACTAGAGGGAAAGTGTGGGTGAGCAGATTAGCCCGACCCACCACCACAGGGTTTTGTAAGCCTTCCACCTTGGAAAGTACTCCCTGCACAGTGTCCGTATTGATACCCAGGGGGATGTCCAGGATAAGCATAGCATTTTGGGGGTCGATCTCCTCCCCAGTACACCACTCCACCAGCCGGTGCACAGCCACTTCTGTCGGGGTACCCATTTTTTTCTTAACAGTGGTTCATAAATATGGCCACTAGAGGACACACAATCCCAGCGGTGAGCCTCCAAGATGTAACCCCTAGATGGCGCTATCCCAGGGGCTACTACCCCTGCCTGATTTGCCACTAACAGGTTGAGGGGCCTGATCCAATGGCGGTGCCTCACCCAGAGGTCAGGGTTTGCAATAGTTAAACTAACTTGGTCACAGCCTCTGGGACACTGCAACCCTTTTCTTCCCACTAGTGGCCCACACAATATATCAGAATTACCTTCACAGTATACACTTACCCCAGGTCTGGTTCCGCACTGGGACCTCCTGTGAAATGAGATACAGTGCAACAATCACAGTACAGTACTTTAACATAGACAAATACCTCAGGCAGTATAACTTTGCTGAAACAAGCAGCTCTAATTTATTTAGGGGATATAACAAGGACAGGGGAAATCAGGTTAATTAGCTTATCACTCTAATAATCTACTCTATGGCTCTGTGCACAGGCCTATCCCTATCAGTTACTGTCCCTGGGCACCAAGCCCTAGTGGCTAGTCCAAACCGTGGCAGCTGGTAGGGGCCCTTTCACACAGAGAAAAGGAGAATTAAACAGTCAGCAGTACAGTAATTCCATTTGGATTTAATGTGGCAATTCAACAGGGAGCAACCCTGAATTAGTACTCACGACCTCCAAATAAGATAGGGTCCTTCAATGTCAGTAGGCTCACTTGAGGACACAAACCTCTTCACACATCCATATAAAAGAAAGCACTATACTAGGCAGGCTGCATCTGTATCCCGATCGCAATTACTGCACAATACCCGGAGAACACATAGCAGATTCAGTTCCTGACAGACAGAGTGTTCTCAGCAATTCCTCCAGTCTTCTACAGGGTGAGCCTGGTTTCTACTCTTCAGAGATCCTTGATTCTTTTCACAGGACGGATTCAGTCCTAACAAGCTGTTACACAGCTGCAGACCGAACTCTGGGCCCTACACACGCTTTTGGACTAAAACTGCACACTGAAAAAGCACAGGGCCCTTCCTTCTTCACTGCCAAAGCTCAACTGAAACTCCAACCGACAAAAACCGGCACTTCCTTTGAGTTCCTCCCAGTTCTTGACTGGATTGGCTGTCACTCACAATAGACTGCTGCTGTTGGTCCAAAAGGCACTGAAGTCTAAACTACATCTCCCAGAGTCACTGCCCATACAATCCTCTTGTGGCTGGCTCAGATTATGAGTCCAAGTTCTGATTCGGCCAAGGCACCATTTTAGAGCTAGCTACCCCACACTGATTGGTCCAGTTCAGCAGTTCAAAACTAGAATGGGGAACTAGCAGACACAGTTCTGACTGCAAAGAAAGCAGGTTAGACAAACTGTAATTTCATTATTACTCTAAATAATTTCTGGCAAACAGTTACATCTTTCAGATAGGTTCCCTTGCACCCTAGTGACTGCAAAATGAAGTGAATTGGCAGCAGCTGAGTGGTACTCAATCAAAGAAACACACAGTCCCCCATATAAACTAATTATGTCTGCAAGCAGACAGCTCTTAAAGAGACAGTACCAGAGGTTCTAAAACACTCACTGATAAATGGCTTAAATGCCAAACACCATTCAGGCTTGGAGCATTCAAGCAAGCTCCTGAAGTCTTTTGGAACCCCCATTTGCAGGGGTTACAGTTCTTTTCACAGAAAGGGTGGTGGATGCATGGAATGGCCTACCTCAGAAAGTGGTGGATATGAATATAGTGCAGGGCTTCAAACAGGCATGGGACAGGCATAAGGAGCAATACAGATGAGTATGAATAGATAGGCCATCGACAGAGCAAAGGCCGATGGCACATTCATAAGGTAGAAAAAAGAAATGGTCAGACTGGATGGGCCTTGCGGTCCTTGTCTGCCGACAACTTCTATGTTTCTATGTTTCTATATCTGTAAATGAGATTTCTTTTCTCTCTGTACGTTTATCGGGTAAACCAATCTCAATAAATAAATAAATACATAAGTAAATAAATAACTAGGAAGAATCTAGGAAAGCAACTTTAACAGGTACAGTACAGTATCTTAACATTTTTGTTGAACTGCTGCTTTAAGTGTTGTCTTTTATTGATATAATAAATGGCTTGCTAGGAGGAGCAATGAGTGACGATCGGTGTTCCACAGGGCTCGGTGTTGGGACCAGTGTTGTTTGGGATATTCACTGCAGACATATCATGGGACATCAAGAGCAAGATCAGTCTGCTTGCTGATGATACCAAGGTAGGAGCGGTGGTGGATGACCTAGGGGGATGGCAGGGGTTGCAGGATGATCTGTCAAAGCTTGAAACCTGGTCAGACACCTGGCAACTGGGATTTAATGCCAAAAGTACAAGGTGCTGCATTTTGGGATGAAGAACCCAAGGAGGAGTTACCAGCTGGGGAGGAAGCCAGCCCAGACAGAGGAGGAGAAGGATCTGGGCTGCTCATTACAGGGTCAATGAACAACTCGGCACAATGTAGGAAGGCAGCTGCAAAGGCCAACAAAATGCTGGGTTGTATTGCATGGGGTATATCCTCGAGGATGGAGGAGGTGATTCTGCCACTGTATAGGTCATTAGTTAGACTGCACCTGGATTACTGCATGCAGTACTGGCGCCCGTATCTGAAGAGGGATATTAAGTTACTGGAGGGGGTGCAGCTCAGGGAGACAAAGATGATCAAGGGGCTGGGGGACTTATCATACGAGAGGAGGCTGAGGGAGTTGAACATGTACTCACTGGAGGAGAGGAGGGACTGTGGAACATGACTGAAACCTTTAAGTACATGAAAGGAATAAACAAGACAGGTACATAGGGGCTGTTCAAAGTAAGGGAGGGGAGGGACACCAGGGGCCATGATATGAGACTGGAGGGAGGAAGGTTCAGGAGGGAGATGAGGAGACACTTTCTTACAGAGAGGGTGGTGGCTGGGTGGAATGTGTTACCTGCAGAAGTGGTATCCAGTAGAACAGTGGACTGCTTCTAAAGGGGATGGGACAGGACAAGGGGGAGGGTTAATGAAGGGGAAGGGTGGAAGGAAGGGGCAGCTGCAGAATAAGGGGTGCTAGCTGCACATTCGAGCAGACTTGATAGACCTCTAGGCCTTTATCTCCTGGCAAATTTCATATGTTCATATGTTCATATAAAGGGGTGGGGCTTAGGATCCAGTTTTTGCCTCATCCAAAGGTGGCAACCCTAAGGTAAAAGCATGCCCTCTCCATCAGCACCTGATCCCTCTACAACAGAGCCACTGGTCATCTGGAAAAATTTCACCCCGTTTAGTTAATGTATGTGCCTTTAGTAAGGATGATGAAAGATTTTTTCAGGACTTATTACAGGCCATATCCACTCTCCATTCCCAAGATGCAAGTGTAATACTAGGAGGGGACTCCTACATGGTTTGGAACCATATCATGAACACGTCTTGCAGTCTCTCAAGTTCCATTTCTCACCCTAAGGCTAGGACAGTGTTCCAATATCTTGTCTGGCAACTAGGGGTCACTGACCCCTGGAGAACACTATTTCCCACAGTAAGAGACTGCATATTTGAATTGGCCCACGTGGGATATGCAGTAGAATCAACTGCTTGTTAGTTAGCTCATCCCTTCTTGGAGGGTTCATTTCTACAACAGTTGAACCTATTGTACTATCAGATCATGGCCCAGTTTCCATGGCTACCTCAGGGGTCCATCCCATCACTTTCTGAGATAGAGAATAAACTCCTTTCTGAAATCCTCAGAATTCAATGGTTGGCTTTTTTTCAGAAGCTAAAGAATATTTTACCCTTAAGTCAAAATGTCTTATATCACATGCCAATTTGGAAAGCATTCAAAGCTTCCTTAAGGGAGAGAATTATTAGCTACACCACATCTCAAAAAGGCATGCAAAATAAGGTCAGAAGCTGGAATCAGAATTCTAAATCAAAGAAAAAACATATTACGGAAACCCCACTCCCCTCACAGAATGGCTGCATGAAATTATTTGCTTGAAATACCAACTAAACTATACTTCACCAGAATTCAGAGAGGGCTGCCATATTCACTGAACAAAAATCCTGGTATTCTGGTGATAGACCCAGAAATCTATTAACATTCTGCCTATGTAAACAGAAAATTGAAACAGCCATTTCTCACATCTACCACTTATGTACGAATTTGCCAGCAGATAAAGGCCATATGGTCTATCGAGTCTGCTCCAGTGTGCAGCTAGCAACCCTTATACTGCAGCTGCCCTTCCCTTCCCGACCATCCCTCTTATCCTATCCCATCCCCTTTTGAAGCAGTCCACTATTCTACAGGATACCACTTCCACAGGCAACACGTTCCACCCAGACACCACTCTCTCCATAAAAAAGTGTCTTCTCATTTCCCTCCTGAACCTTCCCCCCCCCTCCAATCTGAGGTTGTCACCACGAGTGTCCCTACCCCCCCTTAACTAGAATTTTGCCTCCATGCCTGTCTTGTATATTTCCTTCATGTACTTGAAGGTTTCAATCACATCCCACCTGTCTCTTCTCTCCTCCAGTGAGTACATGTTCAGCTCCCTCAGCCTGCTCACGTAGGGTATCTCCCCTAGTCCCTGGATCATCTTTGTTGCCCTGCGCTGTGCCCCCTCCGGTAACTTAATGTCTCTCTTCAGGTATGGGTGCCAGTACTGCACGCAGTACTCCAGGTGTGGCCTAACCAGTTACCTATATAACAGCAGGATCACCTCTCCTCTCCTTGAAAATATACCCCTGGCAATACAACCCAGCATTTTGTTGTCCTTTGAAGCTGCCTTTCTACATTGTGCTGAGTTGTTCATTGAGCCCGTTATAATCACCCCCAGGTCCTTCTCCTCCTCTGTCAAGGCTAACTGAACCAACCCCAGGTGGTAGCTCCTTCTGGTTTTTTTTGCCCCGAAATGTAGCACCTTGCACTTTTTGGCACTGAACTCCAATTGCCAGGTGTCTGACCAGATCTCCAGTTTTGACAGATCATCCTGCAACCCATGCCACCCTCCTAGGTCATCCACTACTGCTCCCATCTTGATGTCATCTGCAAACAAACTGATCTTGCTCTTGATGCCCATTGAGATGTCTGATATGAATAACCCAAACAACACCGGTCACAGCACTGAGCCCTGCGGTACTCCACTTGTCACTGCCCCCGGAGATGAGAGCTCTCCTCCCACCACCACCTTCTGCTGTCTTCCCTGTAGCCAGTTTGCTACCAATCCCACCATTTTCGTCCCTGTACCTGTACCTGCCAGCTTACTACCTAGCCTCCCCTGCGGCACTGAGTTGACTGCTTTACTGAAGTCCAGAAACAGGACATCCACTGCATGGCCATTGTCCAACTGTCTAGTTACCCAGTCATAGTAATCCACCAGGTTGGTCTGACAGGATCTGCCCATGACAAACCCATGCTGCCTAATGTCCTGCAGCCCATTGGTCTCCAGAAGGGACAACAGCCTCTCCTTCAGGATTGTCTCCATCAGTTTTCCGACGATGGATATGAGGCTTACCGGCCTGTAGTTTCCTGGTTCGTCTTTGGGACCTCTCTTATGGAGAGGTATCACGTGAGCCATCCTCCAGTCCTAAAGTACACTTCCTGAGACCAGGGAGGCATTGAACAGGTCTGCCAAGGGCCTTGCCAGGATTTCTGCCTGCTCTCTCAGTACCCTGGGGTGAATGCCATCCTGCCCTGGTGTATTGTCCACCCTTAGTGCTCTCAGGCCCTCCAATACCCTGCCCTCTGCGATTCTCCCATCTGTCACCTCCCCCCCCGAGCCTGACCTCCCACCCCCCCTTTGGTAGCGCCCCTCCTTTCTCCTTAGTAAACACAGAGCAGAAATATTCATTAAGCGCTTCTGCTTGCTCTGCCCCTGTTTCCACCCACCCCATCCCTCTTAATCCTTACTATTTTGTTCCTACAACTTTTTTTCTCCTTGATGTACCTGAAGAATTCCTTCTCCCCCTTCTTGATGCCCTGCGCCAGCTTGAGCTCCTTAGATGCTTTGGTTGCCCTTACTGCCTTTGTCACCTCCTTCGATTTCTTCAGGTAATCCTCTCTGTCCTCCCCTTGCACATTTTTTTTAACCTCCTAAAGGTGGCTTTTTTATTTCTTACTTTCTCCATGACTCCCTTGCTCAACCAGCTGGGTTTCTTGGCTCTAGCTTTCTTACTTTGGAACCTGATGCAGGTTTTGGTTGCCCCCTCAATTCCCAGTTTTATGACCTCCCACCTCTGGTTAGTGTCCATATTAGTTTGGATTCTGGCTAGATACTCTTTAACTATCTCCTCCATCTTCCCGAAATTGGCCTTCCTGAAGTCCAGCACTCTTGTACCCATTTCTGCTCCCTTCTTACCCATTTTCAATGTGAACCACACTGAGTGGTGGTCACTCCCTGCCAGCAGTTCTTCCACCTGCAGCTCCCTCACAAACTCCCCATTTGCCAGCATGAGGTCTAGGGGGTTCCCTAACCTGGTTGGGTCACTGACCATTTGCATTAGGAAGATATCCTGGAATGCATCCAGAAATATCTGCTCCCTAACATTTGTGGTGGCTGGCGTACTCCAATCCACTCCCAGCAGGTTGAAGTCCCCCTAAATCACCGTGCTACCCTTTCTGCAGGCCCTTCTGATCTGTTCTGCTAGTTCCCTCTCTAACTCCTCTGTCTGAGATGGTGGCCTGTACATTATTCCCATCCTGAGAGTCCTATTCTAGGAATCCTGGATTTGCATCCATAACAACTCTGTACTATCCTCCTCCCACTCCTCATGAACACATTTCAGTCCTTCTCTCATATACAGTGCCACCCACCCACCCTTCCCATTTACCCTATCTCTGCACAATATGTTATACCCTGGTACCGCCAGGTCCCAGTCCTGGTAATGGGTGGCCCATGTTTCGGTGATGGCTGCCATATCCACCGCCCCTTCTGCTATGAGAGCCTGCAGCTCTGCTATTTTGTTTCCTAGGCTCCTAGCATTCAAGGTGACCACCCTCCACCCTTTTTCCTTCCTCCCTCCTGCTGTTCCTTCCTAGCATCCCCTCTGGTACTCCCTTTCTTTCCATTGCTTCTAGCACAGGGGGTAAGCTCATTCGGCTTCCCTTCCTGTGGATTCTGCATGCCTCCTGCCCACTTACCTCACCTTCTAGTTTAGATGCCCTTCTTTTGCTATGTAATCCCCCATCCTCTGCTTCAATACCTTCTTGCCCTCCCCACTCACCCACCATCCCACAACCTTTGGACTGGCGTCAGGTTCTTAGCCATTTGTTAAATTCCTCTGTCCTCTGTTTCCTTGCAGTGCCTGCCCTGGACATTGGAAGTACTTCCGAGAAAGCTACTGATCTTCCTGCCTCCTCACATATTGGTTCTAGCTCCTCAAACCTCCCCTGAACTACTGTTATTGTCTCTCTCACTAGGTCATTTGTCCCCACATGCAGAACTATATGTGGTTTCACCCTACCCCATCTAGCAAACTTTAGAACTGACTCACCCACCCTTTTTGCTGACATGCCTGGCATGGCCTCCACCCATATGCGACTATGCTTCTCTCCCTTGCTTCCCCATCGGACTCCTCTCAGTATTGAGGCTCCCAGCACTAGGATTCCTCCCCCTTTTCCATGAGCTATATATTTTTAGTTCCTCCTCCTCCTCTGATCACTCCCTCTATCACATCACCCAGTCCTGCCAGTACTGTGAATCGATTTTTCAATGCCCCCTCATTACCACATACTTCTTCCTTCCCATCACCAGCCCCTCCTTGTTACTGCTTCTATGTCTGTTATCTTCCCCCTTCCTCCCATCCTCCATTCTTCCCCCTTTCTGCTCTCCTGTGTCTCCCTGTCTCGGTTCCCTATCCGCCACTCTTTTCCCACTCCTTCCCATTATTGGTTCTATTTGTCCTTCCTCCTCAGTTCCCCATCTACTTACTCCACCTTTTGGGTTATTATCCACTGCAGCCCTCCGTTCCCTCCTTAGTTTCTCCTGTAGACCTCTGATCTAATTTTAAGCTGCATTATTTGTCTGCACACCAAATAACCGCCTGCTCTCCACGAAATTCTAAGAAAGATTGGCGCTCCACAGTTGTTACAGCCTACCACCCTGCCGATCTCTCTATTTTCCCACCAGCAACCCCCCACACTTTCAAAAGGAAGCCCATCACACCCCCATGCATCCTCCCTTCGTCCATTTCTAGTTTTGTTCATGTTCCACCAGTACAATGAATATTGTATCACTTGTGAACCCAAAGGCAATAACAAAGCTTTTAAAAAATATTACAGCTCTTTGTAAAGCTCCAAAATGTCTCATAACTCTATAGTATCACTGAACACCTTTTTGTTAAATATTTGTCTCCCCATCTCTCTGCTCAGGCCAGAGATGCACTAGAGCTAACCATCACTAATATAGAAATAACACATACCATAATTGCAATTATTACCATTAAGGCTCTAGAATCAAATGGCCTTAGTTTTGATGTATAGAAATTGCTTCCAAGTTTAATTTCCCCTGCTAACCTAACACCTTTCTGAAAGGCCACCAGCAATCTTCTCTCCCACCAACGAAATCTGCATTAATTACGTGTTACATCCAAAATCAGGGAAAACCAAAGATAACTGTGCTATTTCTGCCCCATCTCATTATTGATCTCAGATGTAAAATTTCTGCACAAAATCTTGGCCACACATCTAGAACCATTTCTCATATCCCTGGTGCACTACTCTCAAATGGGCTTCTAAAAGGGGCATTACTACATCTTTACGGAATGTTGAACACAACACCACAGTGGCAACACTAGTGGTGATCGACACTGAAAAAGCCTTTGACTCCATTGAATGGTCTTACCTGTTCCATATCCTACAAGAAGTGGGCAGACAGTATAGCCTAGAGGTTAGACTAACAAGATGTGAATGAGCTTGGTACATCCAACAGACCTGAGTTGGAGTCTTACAACCTCTATTTGCATAATGTATGACCCTGAGCAAGTTACTTCACCTCCTTAGTGCTCCCAGGCCACTTCTAAAAACAGGTCTTGGGCCTAGTGGGCTTCACTCTGTTGTCAAAGAATTAAAAAAAAAAAGGTTCTGGCCCCAGCTTTCACAACTGGCCTCGCATACTATATAGTTCCACCCAAGCATCATTGCTCAGTAATGATGTTATATCAGAACCCTTTGTTCTCCATCACAGCACGCAGCAGGGTTGTCCACTTTCTCCCAGATCTTCTGGCCAGCCATGGAGCCACTATTACCAAAGCTAAGAGCCAAACCTGCTATTAGAGGAGTTAGACATGGTAATATTGAGGTCAAAGCTCTATGTAGACAACCTCCTTTTAGTCATGACCTCCCACACCTCGTCCATCTCTGCTGTCCTCATCATACATAAACAGCTCTGTGACATCTAATGCCTTCAGGTGAACTGGTCCAAAATTGAATTAATGTGCACAGCTATTTATTTATTTATTTGTTTAGTTTTTGGTTACTGGATGAGGACACTAGACAAAAAATAGCCTATTTTTAAGAATGACCTTGGAGGTTACAGTCGTACAAATTATTACAATATAGCAACATACAGTAACAATTATTTTTTATAAAAGAGCAAAATATAAGCAAGTAGCAACAGTATAATTCAAGTAAAAAATACAAATGTACAGAAAATACACATTTTACAGTATAAAAAAATACAAACTTTACAATAGGGCAGAAGATATAACATAATGGCAGGGATATTCGAAACTGTTAATAATTGTGGTGCAAATCACCATTAGGGAACACTAATCTGTGCCAGTCGCTAAACAATGGTATATTGGAATGATGGCAAAGTGACACAGCATTCACAAAATGTGTACCATAATTGCTGACAATACCAATGGTCACAAATGCGACTGCAAAAGCCGACATAATGTGCCCCGCATACACCCCCTTGCGATCGGAGAGGGACAGTACAAAACTATAGTGAAAGCATGAATAGCATACCACCCCCCCCCAACAATGCCCCACAAAAGCACACAGAACCATGAAGGACCACAGACACAGGTATATATGAACAAGGCACTGTACTGATGCACAGAAATTCACAACATGAAGCATAACAAAATGGAAATCATTATTCACTGGCACACTGCAATGACATATGAGAAACTACCTTCTTTGACACACCCCATTAAACATATGTAACTGGCACACTGCCAATAAACAACACAAAAAACAGCTGGCCCAAAGGACAGACAGGAAGACCTAGGCAGTCCATAAAACTGGCCTACTGGCTGGTACCATCATCCGTGACATCTGGCCACTGCTGTGACTGCCCTTGAGACTGTCATGCACCCATATCCATGTTGTAATCTTTTGCAGCAGCCCTGCTGCCTCCCCTAGCAGTGTGTGTTTGCCCTGGACATGGTGGAGGGCTCATCCTGGCAAGGGCAGGGCACACCATCCCCAGCCTAGACCTGCCATTGTGGGCCATCACCCAGAACAGAACAGAAAGCAGAAATAGCATTAGCATGTGTGTCACACATGCCACAGGGAAAAATCTGTGGCAGATGAGCTACAAGGTACAACCAGCATGTGTGCAGCAGGTATAACTCCCTGTGGGGCAGCACACAATATGCATACAGGACAACACACCTGTGCCGTGCACATATGGACATGGCGGGGGTAAGAAATGCACATCACAGGTCCTGGCAATGACTGTGTGTGATCAGTACATGGCCCCCCACATGGCTGTGGTACAGTAGGCAGTGCTGTGTGTGATGCCATGGGCTGCCCCCCATGTGGAGACCACCAAGGCTGCACAAACGTGTCGCCAGAAGTTGTAGGGCACTGTGCAATAGTGTACAGTATATTCATGTGACAATATTATGCTGTGAGACACATGTGACACAGGTGACAGTGGTGTGGCATGGGGTGGCCAGTAAGTAGCTGATCAATGGTACCTGGACATGCACTTACCAGAATGTGGTGGCCATAGTGCACTGTGAATCACAATGTGCGGACCACTGGACATGAACAGGAGCAACAGCTGGAGGGTATGGCAGAATGTTGCCACACTGGGATGCCACAGTGTATAGTAACACAACCAGGACACATACTGCAGACCAGCAAGCATTCCACCTGACATGGCAGGGGCACACAGGCAGTTTGTAATATACCGTAGTAGTTATCTAAACATTGACTACCAAGTGGTAATGTTGATGTAGTCGGATTAGGCACTTATGTGTTGTTTGCACATGCTAGTGGCTGCGTGCTTTCGCAAAGTTGTATGTTTGTGGAAAATGCCCACTGTCATTATTAGTAATGGCCCTGACATAATCAAGGCATGTGGCTAGCCAAAGCATGTATTTATGGAGAATGCGATGGAATCGTCGTTAGCAATCGCTAATACATTAGTGACCATCGCAAGCAGCCATATATCGCAAAGTAACATGCAAATGGTCCTAACATTCAGTGTAATTTGCATGTCACTATGTGCTCATTACTGTCTCATTATAACAGTGGACCTCCCCCTAGGGTCGCAGTCCACACAGAATAGCACTGCAGTCTGGAGCAGCAGCACTTTGATAAACAACTACCTGTTGGAAAAAAGGTAAGTTTCAACAACACAACTACCATTTTTAAACCTCTCCCACAGGTGCTGTGCACAGTTCTGTTTCTAATTTGTGTTATGTTTACGTGTTGCAAAATGTCGTCATCCACAAATCACACTCACAGAGATAGGCCTTGCAGACGTGTATTTAACCTCAGGGAACTGCAGGTAGGCAGCTATTACAGCCCATAGAGTAGTGTACAGCATTACTGATTTCTAGTTGGAGCTGCAGGACTTCGTTTAACAAGGACAAGGCTCAGTTGCCTAATGCCTATCTACAAGGGGTTCTGAATTAGCAAGCAGTGTACTGAACAGACAGCAGCATCTGTCTTTTCTGACGTGCTACTGTTGCGTTAACTGGGTAAGGCCCAAAAGGCAATCTGTAGGCAGAGGAACCATGGGTGCACTGGGGAGGTAATGTGACCTCCTCAGAGTCACAAAGTATGCAAGTGGAGGTTTTGTCAAGCAACCTCAAGTATGCTAGATGTAACAAAGCTCATTATCCACAGCTCTGTAATCTAACTCATTGTTTAGTGCCAGACCACATTATGCAGATTATTTGTACACAGACCACTTTCATACATCCCGAGAACATACAGAGCTGTGTACCAGTAGTGCATGTCTGACCAACCGCAAACTGTGTATGACCCTGGGCAATGGTGCATATAAGATGGGGAGTGTGGGGGTACATGCCATGGTGTATGGACAGTGCAGGGATGGGAGCTGCCTCCACCACAGCCTTCTTTCACCACCTTCCTTTGTGCCATAGCTGCCAGCAGGGTAATGCACTTGTGGCCCATGGCATGTACACAGGTACCAGAAACCTCCCCATACCTCCATGTGCACTACATCCATCCACACTGCATGTGAAAATTCTGCACTGCAGCAGGCACACAGGCCACTGTGCAGCATCTATCAACAACTGGTTGGGTATGCCTACTGCTACCCAACATGTGTTGACAGACCCATGGTGGTGCATCACCACACCATGTATGTCCAATGGTAGACCACAACCCTATACATGTGGCTGAATCTGGCCAGAACCTGTCCTGTCCACAGGCTGTGCCCCAGAACTGCACCTGGCAGCTGCACAGGATTACTGGGGGCAGACCCATTCATACAGTGCTATGGGTGATAATGCTGTTCGTGGTGAGGGATGTACTTATAACTTTCTTTTCTGGACAGGTGCTGGCACAGGAATACATTGCCCTGGAGGCCCAGTTCTGCAGGGGTGTCCTCTCCAGATGCAGGGCAGCACCATGGAGGGTGGTAACGGAGGTAGTCAATGCCAAGTGTGGCAAGGTGTGCTCCATGGAGGCAGTGAAGAAGCGATTTTATGACATCCAAATACAGACCAAGGGGTAGCTGATGGAAGCATGGCAGGCACTACAGGCCACTGGCAGTGGCCCAACAACACAGATCACCCTCACACCAGTACAGGAGCTTGTGGCAGGCTCCCAGTGTTGCCATCAGGTGGAGGGTGGCATCAACACAATGGTGCCACCTGGGCCAGGTGCTCTTTCTTTACTTCTGTTCCTTCCCCTGTGTTGCCTATCCCCATGCTATGTTCCACCCCCCCCCGCCAAGTGAGCTTCATCAGCAACCAGTGTAAGGGCATGTTTTGTGCCTAGGTGTCTCACATAGGCATCCAGTGTAAGGGCATATTGCGTACCTGGGTGTCTCACACAGGCACTTCTGCCTTTTCTAATGTCTTCCACAGATGTTTTGCATCCCTGTGTTAATTGCAACTGGATACCGCCTGCTTTTTGCAGGTGTTCCACTTGTGCTCGCTCACGAATGCCTTGCAGAGGCAATATGCCTTGAATATATGACTATGCCGGAAATGCATGTCCAGGGTTCTCATGTTGATTGTGTGCACTGATCTGAGTGCTCACTGCAGATTTTGCTATCACTGTTTCCACATAACCAATATGGGGCAAGAACTGCTAAATGTCCACAATCATGATTTATCACTTGCTAATTGCATTAGCACCTATATAAGCATTTTCATATCTCCCCAATAAAATTCAATGGTCAGTTTAAAGACAAGATCAAGCACAACATAAGCAGTATTTGCATCAGTAGATGCTATCATAATTATTAACAGGAACATGTAAAGACATTATTTGAGTGACCATTGTAGCCAATGTGAAAACTCTGCACTGTGTGACAGTTGCGTACCTCAAAAGGGATGGTGTTTCAAAGTCTAAGGACAAAATCTGAGAAAGTAGGTTCCCATCTATGGTTCTCATTCTTGCAGCTGAGAGGAGAGCTAGGTCAGAAGACCTTAAGGGATATGTGCTATGATTTGAAAGGAGAAGGGAGGTAAGGGACATAGGAACCTGATTATGGATCATGTTATACACAATCCCACCATGAGAAAGATCCTGAAGGGACTGAAGGGGGAGCCAGTTAAGCCTAGAGTAGAGAGTGCAGTGATGCAAGAGATGGTTCATCGCTATAGCAGCATGACATGTGTTGTTTTCGGTCACATCCCATTTCCTTAGCACAGACTTTGCCACAGCTGAGTATACCGATATCCCATACATGAGTTTCAAAAGGAGAATACCATGAGCTATATATAGCTAGTTATGCTTTAGAAGTGAGACTATCGATGACCTTATATGACAGACCAATTCTAGCACTGAAAGATTTAACTTACACTTGCCACATGCAAGGAGAAGTTGAGGGATGGGTCTAAGGTCACCACAAAGTAATTGAACAAAGGTACTGTGGCAAAATAATTTCCACTTCCATAGGAGATGTGAAGGAGGGGAGGGAAGGGAAGCTTCTTAATTTAGATACTGTACCAAATAACATGACTTGGGTTTTAAATGTGTTCAAAAGTAATTTATTTGATACTAGCTAGTTCTGGACCACTTGTAGCTCACACAAGGTCATTCGCATAGAGAATCAGAGAACTGTGTGTCAGACAATGATCAACATTGTTCATATGTAATGAAAAAAGTAGGAGGCCAAGATTAAACCTTGTGGAACTCCAACAGAGACTGCAGTAGAATCTGAGAAGGTGAGCCTAAATTTTACCCTCTGCTTCCTGTTGCTCAGATAGTTTTTAAACCATGGGAGGGAAGGCATAGAGATATCAGTGTTACAGAGTTTGTTGCAGAGCAGGGAAGATTAACAGTATCAGTGGTTTTAGTGAGACCAATGAAAAGCATACCAGTGTAGTCACCCCTATCCATAGAGGTGGCAACATTATTTGTAAAAGTAGGCAGGGCAGTGGAAGTGCAGCGGCCACTCCAAAAGCCATGTTGGTATGAGGATAGAAGATGATATTGTTTGAGGTAACCTGTTCAGTTGTGTAGAGACCAATTTCTCAAGTACCTGATTTAGCACAGGTAAAACTGGGATAGGCATGTAGTTGCCTAAGTTCTTGGGATCACCTTTCTTGAATACCAGGACAATATGGGACATTTCCAGGTATCTGGGACAATCACCAATATCAAAGACACATTAGTCATTCTGGTGACTGCCAGTACTATTTCCTTAGTAGCTAAACAGGGAAGCTTGGGCTCATCCCCATGAGAGCCTGCTGATTTGGACTCAGGATCTGTTTAACTACTTTGCACATGTCTGACCTTATCAACTTGGAGGTAGAAAGGATGCAGTGGTGGATCACTTGGGGAGGGAGGGGTACATGACCCACTTGTTGAGTCTGAGAAGTGGGTTAGGATATAGGGAATGAGCTCATATAGGAGGAGAGCTCACCAAAATAAATGATGAATGCATTAGAAATAGTATTAGGGTTATTGCTGTTGACACCGTTTATTTATTTATTTATTTATTGAGTCATGGATTACAACACCTTTGTGCAATACAACCCATTTACAAAGGTTCCATGTCAGTAGTACAAAAACAAAACAAGGTAAACAATAGATAAGTAAATAGCAGATATCAAGAATATACTTAAAAAAAATTAATACATCAATAGCAATCAAAATAGCACTGAATGTTGCTCAGTATAACAGTAGAGTGGGCTAGAAGAGAGGGCAGCCTGGGAGACCTTGTCAAAATCTAGGAGAGAAAATAATGAGGTGTAAAGTAGGGGATGGGAGAGAAAAAAGAGGGAGAAGGAGATGAGTTGCACAGGAGGTGGAGAGGGAAGGAGCGGAGTTGCAAAGGAGGTAATGAGAATAGAGAGATGAGAGGATGGGGAGGCGGAAGGAGGGAAATGTGGTGAGTGCAGAGAGAAGGGGGGACTGCTGGTGAAGTGAGGGGGAGGAAGACAACTAATAGTATAAGGAGAAGAAGTGGTGTTTAATCAGGAGAGGAGGCAGCCTAGCAGGCCTTGTCGAAAACCCGAGAGATAGAGAGAGAGAGAGTAATATGGGTGGGAGAGAGGTAAGAGAGAGAAATGTAAGGAAAAGGAGCAGAAAAAGTTGTAAAAGAGGTGGCATGAGATAATAGAATGGCTGGAGGGTGGAAGAGGGAAGATGAGGTGGAGCAAGGGAAGAACTTGAAGATGCGTGAGCAGAGAAGAAGCAGGGGGTGAGGAGTGGTGGGGAAAAGGCTCAAGGGTAGGATCGAAATGAAGTGCCAAGAGTTAAAAGTGCAGAAAGGTATAAGTACAATGATAAAATAAGCAGAAGGCTGCTAAGGGCAACAGTCACATATACTGTTTGCTAATAGGTGTCAGAGTTTGTGTTTGAAAGGGCCGAGTTTTGACTCAGCAGAGATGTCCCTAACCAGGGAGTTGAGCCAGAGTAGGGGCTCTGTAAGCAAAAGACCTCTGACCTAAGGTGGTGTGGCATCTGGGAACAGTAAAGACCAGAGTTGCCAAGCTGGGAGTATGTTGGGTACTGTGACAAGGGCTAAGGAGCTGTTGGACCCCAGCGGGTAACAAACCAAGGTGTGTCTTCTTGGCAAGTAAACAGGTTTGAATTGGATCTGGCTGAATAGTTGAAGCCACCCAGTCTGAGCATATAGGTCACACATGTGTGTGAGGCGGGCAGCCCCAGTAAGGAGTCTGCATGCTTTATTAAGAGCAACAGTGATCCTGTGAAGAGATGTAGCAGAGTCAGAGCCATAAACAACCAGCCCATAATCGATGATGGTAATGACAGAGCTGAAAATTGCTATTCTTAGTGCCTCGAGAGTGAGGCTATGCTTGTACCTGTGGAGTAGGCCAATCCTTATGTTGACAGCTCGAGCTACATTATCAATATGTTGAGAGTAGGTGAGTGAGCTAGTAACAGTGACCCCTAGATATTTGAAGCAATGGATCTGTTCAAGTGGGGTGCCAATGCAGTTTGTGATGAACAAGGGTTTGGATGTGTGTTTCTTATGGGCATTGTTGAAAAGCATCACTTTGGTCTTTTTATAGTTTAGCACCAGTTTTTGAGTGCTGAACCACTTTTCCACTTCTGAGAAACTGTGTTGAAGGTTATCCTGGAGGCTCTTAGGGTCAGGGATACTAAAGTAGATCACGGCATCATCCACGTAAACAGAATCTGTTCATGACAGGCTTGTGGAAGGTTATTCAAGTAGATACTGAAGAGAAGGAGCCCCAGTATAAATCCCTGAGGCACTCCAGAACAGACTGGCTTCCTTTCGGAGAGGACATTGGTGATCTTGACCTGCTGCAAACAGTCTTCTAAGTAACTTTTGAACCAGCTGACACATCATTCAACACCCCTGCAAGCAATAATTGCCTGAGTAGCAGTGAGTGGTTCACAGTATCAAAGGCCTTCATCAGGTCGATAAAGGCAGCCCCAGCCAGATATCCTTGGTCGAGTGCATTATGTATGAAACTAGTGAATTCTAGCAGTGCAGTGGTAGCATTATGACCTTTATGAAAGCCATGCTGCTGGGGACATTGGATACTGTATTTGTCCAGGTATTAGTAACCTCTTTGAAGTAAAAAGGGGGGGGGTCTGCTGCTGAGCATCACAGGCTGGGGGGTGGCAGGGGCAGAGACCATGAAAAAATCAGGGGGGAGGACACTGCTGAGGTCTGTAAAGGCATTGTTAAAAATATTGGCTATGGCCATTGGGTCAAGAGTCGGGCTTCCATCAATGTTAAGCATGATGGGTGCTCTCTTGGGGTCTTTGCCAGTGACTTCTTTATGTTCTCCAGAAATGTTTATTGTCACCCCATGAGTTGGAAAGTGCCTCCCTAAAGTATTGATTTTTTGCAAAATGGATGGGTCTGGTACAAACATTTCTGGATTTTTCATAAGCCTGAATATCTGCTTGCTTGCCTGTGACTTTGGCTCAGTGCCAGAGGTGTTCCCTAGTCTTCATAAGTCCCAGTAGTTCAGGTGTTATTCAAGGGTTGCACAGCCCCTTAACTTTCCACTTTTTTAGGGGTGTGTGGATATCACATGCAGCATTAAAGTGGTCGATGAAGAAATCAAATGCCTCATCAATGTCATTGGTAGAGTCCAGTGGTGACCAATCCTGGTTTCAAAGGTGTGACCTGAGTGGTTTTAGGTGTCCAGGAGTTAGGACCCTACTGAGAATAACCTTAGGAGGAGATTAGCTGAACTTGTTGGACCAACTACAAAGTATAGGGGAGTGGTCGCTTAGGTCTGTGGTTGTTAGCTTTCCCCTGATGATGATGTTTTAATGTATTTTATGAATTCAGCATTATTGTATTGTGTTTTATCTATTGTTTTATGAAGCTTATTTTTAAGGCGCCTTCATTTTAGAAAGGCGCAATATAAATAAAGAATATTATTATATTATTATTATTATTATGGTGTCAGGGAGTACAAAGACATTTGTGATTTGTACAGGGTGACTAGACAGAACCCAATCCAGTAAGGTACTTGATCCAGTTCTGTAGTTAATTCTGGTCGGGGTGTTAACTAGCTGGGTGAGGTGCAAGGTAGAGATGGCATCCTTAATGTGTCCAATGTCAGATGAGAGCCAGTGTACATTGAAATCTCCCAGTATTATGTTTTCAGTGTTCTGAGGCACACTCAGAATATATTCCATGAAGTTATGAATGCCAGAGGCAGATTCTTTGGGTGGTATGTAAACAGACAGCACAGTTAAGCCCATGTCAGCAGTGCAGGATTTGCCATTATAGCCCAAGGATCATTTAATACAGTTCCAGAATTGACTGGGGTTACCTTCCAAGGAGTCAAAGAGATTCATGCAATAAACACTTTTGTTAGCCTGTACAGCTGTTTTACAGTCATTTCTGGGTTCTATATTTAAACCTTCTGGGGTAGCCTAGGAAGCTGAAAATTGTACCCAGCATTTGTCCCTATCTTTAAGCAAAGCCAGGAGGGTGCTATTTAGCCACTTTGATGCAGGATCCCAGATTATTCTAGTAGTAATAGGAATACATTTGTTTTGGATGCCATTAAACACAAAATGAATATAAGAGGCAGCACCACTGACATCACTAGTACTCCACAAGGGGAGCCCAATCAATAGATTAAAGTTCATTCCTAAATGTGGAAGAGTCAAGTTTGGAAAAATCATGGAACAAAATCAGCTGTGGAGGGGCTGTCAGAGGTTTAGTTCTTCACACACAGTATATAGGGGAATGGTCACTAATTACATGTGGGAGCATGCCAGAGTAGATAACAGAGTAGATAACTTTATCAGTCCTAGGCATAATGATCCAATTAATTAGTGTGATGCTGTTTTGGCTATTACAGAGCCTCATGGGTTTAATTATAACTTGGGAGAGGTTTAATTTACTGAAGCATTGTTCAACTCCATCTCATTTGCTGCTCAGCCAGTTGAGGTTAAAGTCCGTGAGATGGATAAATTTATTATTTTAGCTAGAAAGTTCTTCAACACTAGAGATGGGCGAAGTGGCCCCAATTCACTCCACGAAGTGGAAGGCGGAGTGAAAGCGAATTTGCGGAGTGCTCTGCAATGCAAAGCGGAGTACTTCGCGTTATTAATGAGTAACATGAAGTCCATTGAAAACAATGACTTTGCGTTACTCCGCCTTCCCAAACCACTACTCCACTAATTCTTAAGGCGAAGTACATTGAAAACAATGTACTTCACCTTGTTTTTAAGCTCCAAAGGTGAATTTTGCAGTGATTCATGAGATTTCATGTCACATGGGCTCTAGATTGTTCTGCACAGCCTCAGTTTGGGGTAGTGTGTTTAGGAAGCTGTAGGAGACAATCTGCTCTGAGAGCTCTCTGTGATTCAAATCTTGTAAAAGCTGGTAAAAAAGCCTTTTTGAGTCATTTTTTTCTAAAACTTTAGTTCATCGATTATAGGAAACCCTCCTGTGCTCATATCATCGAGCGTTTATTGTTTGTGTCTGTATTTTGAATGTTAATGTACAACATTCAGTCATGTACTGAGAGACAGTGGAAGTGTGCTTTGGGGGAGGGGTGTATCTGTGGTATAGGTAGATTAACTTGGAGAAAAAGACAGTGCTTTCTGTTTTGGTGATATTTCTTGTATAACTGTGTTAATGTACACACAGTAATATTTTCAATAATTCTTGAATTTTTTTTGCTGATTGTTGTGGTGCAGCAGTGCATAATTTTAGTTTGTTTAAAATATGTGGTTATATTACTGAAGTTTTCAATTTGCTACACATTACTTAGTTTGAGTGTCAGTATGTGTGTGACGTGTGTCATCAAATCAGACACCTTTTATTGTGCCACATAATTTCAGTAATATGAACCTGCTATCCACTGCAGCTGTGTAATTTTTTGTACTTCTTTGTGGTATCTTTACTGGTACTCGTACTTGCGACTCTCACTGCAGCAGTGCAGAACACTGCCCTCCCCCCAGCGGCCCGCCCCAACCGGCAAAGATATTCTTTTCCAGATTTGAATTTCTGATGGTGAGCACTGGTTAGGTGTTGTGCCTTTGCATCTGCATCTCTTCAGTGCACAGCGCAATCTTAATCTGCCTGTGCATTTGCATCTCTTTAGGGCCCAATCTCCATCTGTAATTTAAGTCACAGTTGATTCATTTGCTTCCCTTCGGAGTACTGGACAGGTGTGGTGCATAATTCTGCATGAACATTGTACTCATTAATATGCGTTTTTAAGTCAGGACCATCATCAGGAGTCACTCGTGATACAAATCACATTCTTCATCATCACAGTCACAAATGCAGTCACAAATTACGATTTACGATCACGTCACGAATCACAACAGTAATCATTTTTACTAGTTACTTGGATGTATTGTAAGCCTGTTTTATAGTATCTCTCCATGCTTCACCACCCCACCATTGTACTAATTAATGAGTGTTTTTAAGTTGGGGAGTTTTGTGCCACACCTCATTGGGGCCCGGGGAAGTACAGCCGTAGGCATTTGTGTTTTTTTATCATCACGGTCACAAATGCAGTCACAAATCACGATTTACAATTACGTCACGAATCACAGCATTAATATTTTTACTAGTTACTTAGATGTTGTAAGCCTGTTTTGTAGTATGTCTCCAGGCTTCATCACCCCACCATTGTACTCATTGATAAGTGTTTTTAAGTCAGGGAGTTGGACAGTGTCTGCAGTACATACACAAACTGGAAAGAAAACTGCACCCATGCAGTTTAGCACAGTGTACTTCCACTGCTCAGAATACATACAGAAGACAACAAAAAAAGGGCATAATTACATACAAGAGTCGGGGATGGTGGAGGAATACATTTTATAACACAGCAAGGAAGGTGTGGGGGGGCACATGGTGTGAGGAAAAAAATAATGTGGGATCCCATGGTGATCCAGCAGCAGTTCCAGCATGGACATAATTTGCAACTGATGTCCCTCTATGTAAGAAATATAAAATTTACAGAAAGAACAAATTAAGTAAAAAAGAGTACAGACAGAAAAGACAAAAAAAATGTGGCTTTTAAAAAAGCTGTTGGGTCTAAATCAAAGTTTAGATCTCCTCCTCGTTATGACCTCAAAGTATCAGCAGTCACAAAACACATTCCTCTCTCTGTCTGCACAGGAGAAAGTAAAAGTGTCTGCTTGTATGATTCACTTTCTTCTTGCCTAGCTAAGAGCATGTGACTTACAGTACTGTAAGCCATGTGATGTGTGTGTGTGGGGGCTGCCAAATCTGAAACACCAAGTCGATCACTTAGAATCATAATGAGGAGCGTGAAGTCCATTAAAAACAATGACTTTGCCGCCCGCGTGCCATTCCTGTCGCGAAATTGGTAATGACAAGGCAGAGTGAGCACTTTGCATTGCCCACTCCGCGTTCACTTCGCCGGTGGAATTTAAATTAGCTGCATCTCTATTCAACACAGAAAGAGTGGTGGATCAGTGGAATGGGCTGCCAAAGAATGATGGAGACGGAGACTATGGCAGGATTTAAGGTACGTCAGATCGATTTAATGACTTGGTGATTTCAAAAAGGGAGGAAAGGAGGGTGGATAGTTAGAATCCATTAGGCAGTAGGCCTGTGGGTCAATAGATAGCAACTTAGGGCAGACTACATAGACTTCAGGTAATTTTCTGCTAAAACTTTCTATGTATTTTGTTTCTAATACAGGACTGCAGGCAGGCCCTGATAGCCCGAGGGCTTGTATCAGTGTAGTAGTGGCCATTTGGAGAGGTCACATCATTACAGATATGGATGCTGGTGAGAGAGAGGTGATGCAGAATAGGCCCAGTACACACGTATGAGGTGGGTTTTAAACAATTTTTTAAAACGTTTCAACTCTTACTGTGTTAATGCAGCCACATTGCTGCCTTAACCCGGTTTCTGAAGCATTTTAAAACTGCATCATGTACACACTCTAGAACCTCACAGAGCAACGCCTGCAACTGCGCTGTGCATCGGAGGGCTGTGCAGGACTTGCAAAGAACAGGATGAACATGGCAGCCTGTACACACTGGTAACTGCAACCATGTTTAGCTTAAACCATTTTTAAAAAATGGACTAAGGACTAGATACCTAGCAGGATTTTAGCACGGTTTTTAAAAACTGTTTCAATGATGCTGTAATGTGTCCACAAACTGTGTTAGTGCTTCTTAAACTGTTTTAACTTGCAAAAAATGGTTTAAGAAACCTAGTGTGTACAGGGCCATAGGGACCATCTAGCTAGAGTGGTGACTGAGTTTGATGAGACCCAGGGCCAAGCTTCCTTTATGTCCCTGGTGCCCATGTGGGACAGCTTCTGCTTGTCTTCTAGTGGGAGCCTTATGTTCACTGGGGGAGCCAAGTGGTATTATGAGATTTCCCTTGGGAGTCATGTGGAGTGCGGATACTCAATGTCCAAAGGTTTCCCCACCAATCAGGTTGTCTAATGCAGCTGGTGAATTCAAGCCCCCAGCTGTCAAAGGAATGGTACATGAGACCATACAACAGACACCTACAGTACAGGAACTGTGCCAGGCCAGTTAACAAGTAGCTTGGTGCACCATCAATGAAACTGTGTGCTCCTTTAAAGAATAAAGCTGAAGATCCCCTCAAATAAGAAGTGCAGATTGTGCAGGTCAGAGTAAAGTTGATTGTTTTTTTAATCCAAAGACTCAGTGCCAAAATACAACATTTAATAGTTATTTATGACAACTCTAAAGGAGAAACAGTCTCCAGTGGTTAAGGCTAAAAACCTCTTACTCAGTGCCCCTGGAATGTTCTAAGGAGACAGTCCCACTGTATGGAGGGAGAGTAAAGGAGAAATCCTGTTATAGTGTCCAAGCGTTTGCTCCAGTAGGGGTCACTCATGTGCTGAGCTCCATACTATGTTACACTGGGAGACTGCATTAAGCTTGCCTGCCTGGGCAGCTGGTAACTGAGGGTAGAACACAAGTAGAAGGATCAGACCAGAACTGCAAAGCAACATATGCCTCTGTGAATTATATGGTGGGAAGTTGAAATCTTGTGCCCCTGAAAGGTCCAACATAGCCTCCTAGGAGGGAACAGTTTCAAAGTTAATGAACCAGAAAATCAGTGTTTGGAGGTAAATAAACTACTACTGCTTGAATAGATCTTTTATTGTGAACAATGAATTTATTTAGAATGTGTTCGGGTTAAACCATTTTATAGACACATAGAACCATAGAATTTGTCAGCAGATAAGTGCCCACTTGGCCCACCTGGTCTGCCCATTTTTTCCTGCCTATACTGTCACCATAAACCCTACTTGATCTCCAGTTACCTCCTTCCCCCTGCTTCCCTACCAGGATTCCCCTGTGCCTGTCCTATGCATGTTTGAAGCCCACTACTGTTTATGAGCATATTAGTTGCCCTGTGGTCTCACCAAGTCTAAAAGAACCCCCACCAGTCCACTTACATGATGGAGGGACCCACTGTACTCAACTGCAAGGAATGGCTACATATAGTACCGCTGTCTCAGCATCTTATGCTGTGTGTGGCATTGTCCTTCCTGCCTGCAATGTTGGCCTTGACCGTGGAATGGAGATGAGTGAGAACTGTCATGAAACTTACAAGCTGATGGGGAACATTGTGTGGTAAGGGACAGATAAAGCTATGGTTTGCACCTGAAGGTTCCCCAATGCCTAGGTTCTCCACTCAACACTGAGGCAGCAACAAAACAGTTCAGGCCAAATTGTATCTTTAGGCCAGTTTACTTGGCCAAACTGGCACCACAGCAACCTGACTGATAGGGTTGCTGCAGTGCAAAAGCTACTGTGTGGAGACTTACCCAGTCATGGTAAGTCCTTCACCGAACCTCCCACTGAGTCACTGTAATCCTGAGAATGTTTCGGAGTGAGCAGTGTAAGCAGCTATATGAACAGGCCACACAGTTCACTCCAGAGCACAGTGGGCACTCCTGTGTGTGTAAAATCAAAACCTTATGCCTGATCCCTGAAATCACGGCCCCTTTCCAGGCTGCTTGCATCAGTGCTGAGAACTGCTGAGTTAACAAGCAGCAGGATCATTGTGGGAGGCTGGGGCAGCATAGGAGCAGTCACACAATTGAAACAGAGCAGCCATGTAAATGTGGCTTTTGAGGAGTCCCCTCTTGAGGGCTCAGTTTCCAAAATATTTTAAGAAGATTGCATGTAGTTGACCACAAATACCTTGTATGAACAGCTGCATTGCTAATAAAAGAAAGGATGACTTACCCTGATCATAAAATCTTTAGAGTTTTACAGACGATCCTATTGCACTTGCAATTAGGGATGTGTAGCTTGTCTGCAGTCCACTCTGTCATATTATTTACTTATGTAAATCTTTTGAGAATACCTCCAAGCACATGTCATCATTTACAAAGGTTCCATGTCAAATCCATAGTCACAAAAAAAACATTAGAAGTACAATATTCTGTTCAAGAGGAAATGCAGTTATGTCAGGCTCCAAGCACTTAAGACAGATCACTTCCAAATTATGAATGGAAATGAAAAAGGAAAAGTGTGACCCACTGGGATATGAATCCATACCCCTGGCAATACTGTTCCAGTGCTTTAACCATTAAGCTACGGGCTCACATAGTTAGCAGGCCTTTCAGGTTTTCCCTTTGATACACACATTCCCTTCTCTAGTGGTGTGCAGCCTGCAACTAGGAACACGTCAGAATGACAACTAGACACTTCTCAGTGCTGCTTAGCCTCTACTAAGCAATTTCAACCATGAATGGAAATGAGAAAGCAAAAGTGTGACCAACTGGGAATTGAACCTAGACCCCAGGCAATACCATTCCAGTGCTCTAAACATTAAGCTATGGGCTCAGATAGTTAGCAAGCCTTTCAGGCTTTCCCTTTGATACACACATTCCTTTCTCTAGTGTTGTACAACCTGCTACTAGGAACATATCAGAATGACAACTAGACACTTCTCAGTGAAGCTTAACCTCTGCTAGGCAATTTAAATCACGAATACAGTTTTGAAAAAAATCCATACAGATAGTTGTACAACAAGTCACAGGATATGTACAGAGAGAAACCAAATAAAACAGTGTAACAGTTACAATTGCAATGGATTGCAAGGGCAGTTCTACTGTACTGTAGTTAATATCCATATTCTTACCGGCGCAGTTGTAGACTGTGGAACAGCATGTTTTCTGGTGCAACTAGTAAAGGAATTCACCAAGCAGTCTGCAGTCCCAGATGTGATACTCACCAACACAGAAGTAGTGGGTGCTGTGAGAGTGGCAGAACCACTGGGGAATAGTGACCACAGCTCTGTGTGGTTTGAACTAGCCCTAGAGGCTGGTAAGCTGTACTTAACAACAGACGTCCTTGACTTTTGAAAAGCAGAGCTCTGCCAGCACTATGGCTCTGAGGGTTGAGGTGCTGGACGCCACACCTTGCACTGCGCCAGTGATCCAGGTTCGGGAACAAGACTGGGTCACCAGAGTCGGCTGGGGGGAGGGCTGGAGCTACAAGGCAGCTCTCCTCTCCCAGGGAGGGTTTCAGTCACTCCTGCTGCATGGCTGCCCCCAGGTGGAGGCCCAAGTGTAGTGCAGATGATGAGTGGCTAGAGTAGAGAAGGTGCCTCAGATCACTGGAGGCATACTTCTACATGTGCTCAAGCAACCACAGCAAGGGGAAGGGAAGAAAACTGGAAAATGGAGCTGGCAGGCTCTATGAATGCCAGGCTGTGCTTGCACCGGCCTCCCCGGATCATAGATGTGAGTGTTCTGGGAAGGGGGAGAAAAGTCGATGCTCCTCACCCCTGGCCCTACCATGAGGGGGGCAGGGGGGCAACCTGGCGGGGAATTGCTGGAGTAGGACTGGTGTGGGATGCCAGGGCCAGAGACGAGCCCCTCTGAGAAAGGAGCCAGAGTCACCTGTCAGCCCCATAGGAAGGCAATGATAAAATTTATATGGAAAAAAAGAAGAAGAGCAGACTTCAATAAGATGAGGGAGAAGTTAGAAGGGGTGAGAAGCATAGGCAAGGTGGAGGGAAATGGAAGATAATCAAGGGGGTTATTCTTGAGGCATCAAAGACGTGTAAAAGTAGTGACAAAGAAAAATAGGTCAAAGAAACTACTATGATTCCCACCTACAGGGAAGCAGTAGGGGACAAAAAAAGAGGGCCTTTTATAAATGCAAGAGCAAGCAAGGAGAGGCAGAATGGGAGGAATATCTTCAGAAAGCCAGGGAGGCTAGGAGGACCATCAGGGAGGTGAAATCAGACATAGAACTGTGCATTGCAGAAGAGGTGCAGAACAAAGAAAAATAGTTTTTAGATATATCAGTGAAAAATGTAAAAAGGGGGGATCGCATGACTGGTGGAGGGAGTAAGGTGATAGAAGAGGATAGGCAAAAGGTTGCCATTCTGAATGGCTATTTCTGCTCAGTCTTTACTAAAGATGAAGATGGGCCCCTACCTACCAGTGGCATTAAAGTGGCCTCAAAGTGAATTCTGGAAATAAACCCACCAGTGTTCACTAGGGAAAGAGTCCTGAAGAGGCTGGCAGCCCTATAGATTGATAAGGTCCCGGGTTCAGATGAGTTTTACTCGAGGATACTGAAGGAGTTAACAACCAAATTAGCTGATCTACTAGCTGAGCTGTTCAGTAGCTCACTTAGGACGGCAGAAGTCCTAGCAGATTGGAAGTTAGCTGACATAGTGCTGCTACAAAAGGGGGAGACAAGGAGCAACCAGGGAACTATCGACCTGTTATCCTGGCCTCCATTGTGGGGAAACTAATGGAATCCCTGATTAAAGAGGACCTCGTAGAATACCCCGGAGAGCAACTGTCTCCAGGATGATAAACAACATGGGTTTGTTGCAGGAAGGTCTTGTCAGACCAACCTGATAGTCTTCTTTTACTGTGCCACAAAGGAGCTAGACAAGGGCGATGCGGTGGACTTGTACTTTGACTTTAGCAAGGTCTCTGATTCGGTACAACACAAGAGATTGCTTAAGAAAATGGGGGACCTGGGTACAGCTGAAACTCTGGTGAGCCAGGTGGGAAACTGGCTAGCAGGAGGGCGACAAAGGGTGGTGATCAATTGGTCAAATCAGAAGAGAAGGCGGTAACAAACAGGGTTCCACAGGGATTAGTCCTGGGTGTGGTCCTCTTCAACATGTTCATTAGCAACATTGGTAAAGGAATTCAGGGCAAGTTTGGTCTAGTTGCAGATGACACAAAACTATATGGGAGGGTGGATAGTGAAGAAGGAATAATGAACCTGCTAAAGTTAGAGGAATGGTCAAAGGTTTGGCAGTTAAAATTCAATGCAAAAAAGTGCAAGGTAATGCACTTAGGGAAAAAGAACCCCATGATGGAATACTGGATGGGAGGGGAGAGACTTAACACTACAAACAAGGAATGGGTTCTAAGAGTTACCATCAGTAACTCCCTCAAACAAAGTAGTCAGTGCAACAAGGCCGACAGTATGGCCAACAGGATGCTGGTATGCATTGGGAGAGAGATTGCTAACAGGAGAAAAGATGTAATACTACACCTCTACAGAGCCCCAATGGGGCCTCACCTGGAGTTCTGTGCCCCGTTCTGGAGTCCTTACCTCAGACAAGACAAAGATAGGTTAGAGACAGTACAATGCAGAGTGACCAAAATGATTCAGTGACAAAAAGGTAAATCCTATGAGGAGCACCTCAGGGCACTAAATTTATACTCATTGGAAACCAGAAGGGAGAGGCGTGATATGATTGAGACCTTCAGATTCCTCAAGGGAATTTACTGAGTGAACTGCTGGGATTTTTTTTACCTGGAGTACCAACTCACAGTCATAGGGTGATGAGTGGAAGTTGGTGGGCTGGAGGTTCTGGAGAGATATGAGGAAGTACTTCTTTACAGAAAGGGTGGTGGAGTCCTGGGACAGTCTGCCAGCAGAGGTAGTGGGAGTGAACACAGTATGGAGGTTCAAGCAGGTCTGGGATAGAATGAAGGGAATAGTGGTGACCAGGGCTGACAGGACCAGAGAAGAAAATAGGGAAGGCACTTCTGGTATCAGCACTATCGGGAATGGCAGTTTAGATATTGAGGTTCACCTTGGCACCTGCTTATTTTCCCTTCCAACCTCTAGAATTTTAAATTTTAAGAAGTACCCTTTTAAGGGAGGTTGTCAGAGCATATGGTCAAGGCCAGAAAGAGTAACGGTAGTAACCCCTTGGGTGCAGCGTCCTTGGAAGCGCTTCAGGCTCAGTTTGCTGTCACAATGGCATCCGCTCCTCCATCGGTAGTTGCTCCATTCACAAATGAGGGTGCTGAGCCAATTCCCAGCAATGCTGCTCTACT
The DNA here is from genome assembly GCA_016271365.2 of Neoceratodus forsteri. Classification (NCBI taxonomy): domain Eukaryota; kingdom Metazoa; phylum Chordata; order Ceratodontiformes; family Ceratodontidae; genus Neoceratodus; species Neoceratodus forsteri. The sequence continues at coordinate 1,099,938,021 of CM057455.1, read as the reverse complement.
GGCTGAACTCCAGGCATTCAGAGAGGAAAACCGGGGGATGCATGCTGAGTTAAAGGCCTCCATCTCTGTATTGGATACCAAGTTCAAGTAACTGGAAATTCATCAGTCAGATATTATGTGTGGTTCATAGCTCAGTGCTTATGTAACATATAGTTGAATGATGAATATGATTGTTGGATACAAAGGCCAGTATAGAGAGAACAATGTTTACTAGGTAATAATATAGAATGTATTGTGCTTAGGTACTTGGATGCTTGAATGAGTCGTTTGATAATATTGGATGGTTTTGGCCTTTCTCTGTATCCCACCTGTAGGAAGGAAGCTTGATTAGAATTATAAAGCCTCCCGGTGGGATAAGAGTGCTGCAGAAGGAGGAGGTGTCGGGGAGGATGGTGGGTGAATGCGACTCGCTCTAAGCAGAGCGGGAGACAACTGCTACATTAAATAGGCTGTGGGGGAGGAGCTCTTCCCCCACATAATCCTGGGCTACTCCCTACAATTATGTGTGGTTCATAGCTTAGTGCTTATGTAACATATAGTTGAATGATGAATATGATTGTTGGATACAGAGGCCAGTATAGAGAGAACAATGTTTACTAGGTAATAGTATAGAATGTATTGTGCTTAGGTACTTGGATGCTTGAATGAGTCGTTTGATAATATTTGATGGTTTTGGCCTTTCTCTGTATCCCACCTGTAAGAAGGAAGCTTGATTAGGATTATAAAGCCCCAAAAGAAGAATAAATATCAACGATTGTTCTATAACTGAATGCTGAAGAAGTCGTGCATAACAACTTAATGATAAGAATAGACGAACACCTCCTCCAACTCCGGAGAGTGTGACCAGTAGCACTCAGGACAGGAAAAACCCCCTTGGGGGGAAACCTCTGAGGACCCATGGCTACTGACCTGCCCGTCCTTCTGGGCATACTAAAGGAGAGAGATCCTAATTAAACTAATTAATCAGTTAAAATCTGAATTCTAATTTGTAGAATTCAATCCATATGAACGGAGCTTAAGAAAAACTGAATTGTAAATGTGCAGTGAAGTAATTTCCTTCTAATAAAGTCTGAGTCCAAGAATCCATATATAATTCGGAATGATGGAGAGTAGATATATTGAAGAACCGTCTTCCATACTTCAGTTGATAGAGGGCATAATCCATGGAATTGAATGATGGTGGATGAAGTTGATGACTGACGAACTCAATACAGGAGACCAGAAGATATTTGCATCCAAGCTTTGACGTCAACGAGGCAAGACGAATATAGGTAGTACAATTTCCAGGTTTCTAATAATAGAGGGCTTGTATGATACGAGGAATGAGAGAAGGCTTGAGGCCAGGATATCGAGTGACGAATCCAGTTCTGATAAGAAAGTATAGTCTTTAAGAATTGAAATGAAAGTAACGGCTGTAGAGTTGAGGTGGAGTAATGACAAGCTGTAAAGGATAATCGGAGACACTGATGCAAGGTTATGAAGCATCCAAGTAGTAAAATATGGTGAGCCCAAAAGGAAATAAGTCAGTTGGACTGTGAGTCCGGAGCGAGAGGTAGTAGGAGCAGGATTGCAGCAACGGAGGTAAATGAGAAGGAACAGAACGTGGCAACCAGCCCCTGAGGAAGCGTATCTGAACCGATAGCAGGTGAGATAGGAGAGAGGTGGCTGATTCCAGTACGGGAAGTGCAGCCAGACCCAGGAATGTCTGTTGGCAGAAATCGAGAAAGGGAACCAGCACAAGTTGGAATAGGAAGCATGCTGCATAATGTAGACATAGGATGAAAGACAGAACAACAACAGGGAATGAAACATACGGTGGGGGGGGGGGATGGAACAAGGAAATGCAGCAGACATGGAGCAGGGAGAAACAAACAGGCAGCAGGAAAGAAGCGAGAACCACAAAAAACAGAATAGTAAGAGAACAAACGGGGAAGGGGGTTACCGGAAGAACAAAGCGACAGGACTGACGGGAAGCAGTCTAGCTACAGACCAGCGACGACATAACAATGAATGTGACTCGCTCTAAGCAGAGCGGGAGACAACTGCTTCATTAAATAGGCTGTGGGGGAGGAGCTCTTTCCCCACATAATCCCGGGCTACTCCCTGCAATTGATCCGAGGGTTGACCAGCATCTCAGTGACCCGGGGAGAAATGCAACGATCTTGAAAATAGACCACATCGCAATAACAGTAAACTGTATTGCCTGTCAGAAGGGGAACGAGGGCCAGGGGATATCATTAATTTTCTACAAGGCTTCCTGCCATCGATCCTGGATACAGAAGACCAGTGCTCACTGCTGATAGAAAGGGCACATAGGGCTCTCTCCCCTGTCCAACTTTCCCCATACAAAGAACACACACCATAGTATTTCACCTATATAATTATAATAGTAAACATCTGCTTTTAATGAGAGCCTGGCGAAAAGGGCAGAGTATGTACAAGGGGCATGAACTGAGATTTTATAATGACTTTTCCCTGGAGCTTTTGGCCCGTTGATGTGCCTTTGTCCCTGTTTTCAACATACTGAGACATACTAAGTTGACATTTTCCACCCCATATCCAGCCAGGCTGAAGGTTCAATTCTTGGAGGGGACATAGATATTTGAGGACCCGGAATCAGCTCTACAGGCTTTAAGGACAAGCAGTCTGATGATTCCTGAGAACCAAATGGGGTGTACTGAAACAAGGGAATAGAGAGTTACAGATGAATGCTTGGACTAAAGTTTCGCCGGCTGGTAAGAAGAGCAGACCGGAGCATGCCCTGGCTGAGGTCAAAGCCAAGCTTCACTCCTTCCGATGGGAAGAATCTAGTTGATTGACAAATGATTTGGATATAAACTCTGGAGTTATATTTAGCTTGGGACAGTTTCAACAGCCTGAGGTGTAATGGAGTCTGAAGTGAATAGGCTTGATGATTAATACGTCTGAAGGCATCACATCATATGTTCTCTTCCTTGTGTTTTCCACTAAACCCTTCCCCCTCCCCCACCTTTTTTTTTTCTTCTGCAGGTGTAAATTTCTCGGGGGATAGAAGATGATCTAGTACTGGAAAAAGAGCAGAAGATTAGAAGAATTGATTGGCGGCTGGACTTATACAGTGGGACTGAATTTGATACCTGTTAGACATTTTTCTTTTTGTTTTTAAGCAGCTTTTAATATGCCAACCTATGAGAAGGAATTATCTTTTTACTTCTGTTGTAGCATTTTGAAGTTTCTTCCTTAGTGAAAAGATAGAGTTAGTAGTCTACCTCACCTTTTTCCTTGTGAACTTCACTGCTGGGAGGATATTAATAATAAGCTACGGGGAGGAAATGGTCTGTTCGATTTCGACCAATCTTTGGCAAAAATGGGCTTTTCCATTTAGAGGGTATGATTAGGATTTGACTTTTGGGATTTGTTTATTCTCCTTATCTTGTTTCCTGTTTCCCAATTGGGGGACTCAAGGAAAGATGGGGATTTTTGGGATTTTGATAGGGGAGTCCCTACCCGGGTAGAGTACTGTTTTTTGGTTGTACATTAGTGGGCAACTTACGCCAGATACTGTATTATATATAAATTTTTGGTGGCAGGGTGCCATAGGAACATGATAGGCAAATTCTTCAGGAGTTCTGGTTTTAGAGGGGGGGCAGAGCATGACCATTCGCCAGAGGGTCAGTAGTCTCATTCCCATGGTGGACCTCTAATAAGAGGGGTTAGTTTTCTCTAAAGGGGAACTGGGTTGTTCCTCCAAGCCCTATTCCATCGGTTGCCTTTTGTTGTACCTTATTTGGTACGAGGTAGTATGTGGAAGTTACTGTTCTTAATTTTGTTTGTGAATAGTGTTGAAGGGGGAAGGGGGAAGGTGGGGGTGTTGTTAGCTGCTTGGGCGGTTTGGGAAGGTGGGTGTTCTTTTTTTTACATGGTGTCTAACTTTCTATTTGGTGAGAGGAGTCATTGGATTTCTGCTTTGTTATTCTTAATTCTTTATGGGAACATTTACAGTTGGTTGATGTTCTGGTACATATAAGGATTAACGATCTCGCCAGCCAGTCAGTTGTGGAGACCAAGAAACAACTGAGCAGGCTGGGTGACAAACTATCACCCATTTCATCTGGCATCCCCTTCTCTGAGATCCTGCCAGTCTGGGAGAGGGGGACAGATGGACAAAAGGTCAGAGAAGGGGAGATAGGAGAGCTAAACATGTGGCTCAAGGGCTGGTGCCAGGAAAAAGGACACAAATTTGTAGGGAACTGGCAACAGCTTTGGGAGTGAAAGTTCTTTAAATTTGATGGACTGCATCTGACTAAGGAGAGAGTCTGTGCATTGGGGCAGAAGTTTGATGTCTTTGCAGAATATTTAAACTAGCAAATGGGGAGAGGAGTGCAGCACCTGATACATTGAATGGGAAGAACACCCCTCTCCCCTCAGCTAGTGGTCAAACAGGAGTTCAGCATGTTTGTAGTTCATTTGCATCACCAGGTAAAGAAGAAGGTCCGGCTTCCCATACGATGCACGGAAATGCGGACTCACAACTAACACACCAATCGACCAATGGAAAATCATGTACACAATGCTTGCAGTCTGGGAAACAAGATCCCAGACCTACAGGCAATAATGACAGAGGCTAAACTGGACATAGTAGCCATTAGCGAGACATGGTTTACCAGTAAACACACTTGGGAGACTTCAGTACCTGGCTATGTACTGTTCAGAAGAGACCGAGGTGCAAAAAAGGGGGGTGGAGTGGCCTTTATGTCAATGAAAATATCAAAGCTACAGAAATTTAGAATACACATTAGGAGCCAGAAGAACAGTAGGTCACTCTGGAAACAGGAAATGGGACAGCCATGTGAACTGGGGTTGTGTACAGGCCTCCAGACCAGGAAGGGGACATAGACATGTTACTGTTAGAAGATCTACAAAACATGACCGCTAAAGGGGAGGTTCTGATAATGGGAGACTTCAACATGCCAGATACAGATTGGTCAATACCAGCAGGGACATCTGCCAGAACTAGACACATGGTGGATTCCCTGCAGGCGGAGGGCCTCAAACAACTGGTACAACAACCCACAAGAGACAGGGCTATCCTAGATCTAGTACTGACTAACAGGGAAAGGATCACAGATCTCCAGGTAGAAGGTCACCTGGGTGCCTGTGACCATCACATGGTCGAGGTTCAATTTGGCCACTAGAACAAAATCATTCCATTCCAAGCAAAAAAATATGGGACTTCAGAGGAGCTGACTTTGATAAGATGGCCAACAGAGTTAAACTAGCCCTGGCAAGAAGAAATACAGGTGAGGGGGTACAGGCAAAGTGGGCAAGCATTAAAGATGCAATACTTGAAGCAATATCCCATTGTGTTAGTTAGAAAAGGAAGTGCAAAAGAAGAAGGAAACCACTCTGGTTCTCAAACACAGTAGTAGAAAAGGTCAGAGCCAAAAGGCTGGCTTTCAGGAAATATAAGCGAACGCAGCAGGATGAAGATAGGGAGGCATACCAAACTTCCCTAAGGGAAGCAGGGAAGGCAGTAAGGCAGACAAAGGCCCAAACAGAGGAAACACTAGCACAAACAGTAAAAGAAGGTGACAAGACTTTCTATAGATACATTAGTGAAAGGAGAAAGTCCAGAGTGGGTGTTGCTAAGATCAAGGGGGGAAAAGGGGGCATGTGTGGAGGAGGACCATGTAAAAGCATCTATCCTAAATAGATACTTTTGCTCAGTATTTATTGAAGAGAAGGTAGGGCAGGGCCCACAGTTCTGTACCATGGGCATGGGGGAGGGAGGTGTGCACTAGTCCCTTCACAAAAGAAATGGTCCTACAAGAACTCGATAAGCTCAGGGTGGACAAGGCAATGGTACCTGATGGCATGCATCCAAGGGTACTAAAGAAGCTAAGGGGTGGAACTAGCAAAGCCATTATCAGAACTGTTTAGTGAGTCTCTGAGCACAGGAGAGGTCCCAGCAGATTGGAGAAGGGCTCATGTGATCCCGTTCCACAAGAGTGGTAGCAGGGAGGAGGCAGGGAACTACAGACCAGTCAGTCTTACCTCAGTAGTGGGCAAGATTATGGAGACACTCCTTAAGGAAAGAATAGTGCAACACCTGGAATCCATAGGAGCACAGGATCCAAGACAACATGGGTTTACAAAGGGAAGGTCCTGTCAAACTAATCTCATAGATTTCTTTGACTGGGTAACCAGAGTGGTGGACCAAGGGGGAGCAGATGATGTTGCCTACCTTGACTTCAGCAAAGCTTTCGATACTGTTCCACATAGAAGATTGATTAATAAGCTGGGTAGGCTCGGGGTGGGTCAGACGTTGGTCAACTGGGTGGCAAACTGGTTGATGGGCAGAAAACAGAGAGTGGTGATAAACAGCATACAGTCAGAAGAGATGCAAATCACAAGTGGGGTACCTCAGCGATCAGTCCTGGGGCCAGTCCTCTTCAATATCTTCATCAGTGACATTGCAGATGGACTGGAGGGTAAGGTTTGTCTGTTTGCAGATGACACCAAGATCTGCAACAGAGCAGATGATCCAGATGGGGTGGGCAGAATGAGAAGAGATCTGGATAAACTAGCAAAATGGTCAGAAAAGTGGCAACTGGGGTTTAACACAAAAAAGTGCAAGATCATGCACATAGGGAAGAGAAATCCTGAGGCCACCTATAGGCTGGGAGGGGAGTTGCTGGCAGTCACAAGGGAAGAAAGAGATTTGGGAGTCATCATCACCTGACATCATCCAAGCAGACCTCTAAAGCAGTAGGTAAGGCTAGAGGGATGTTGACGTGTATTAGTAGGGGTATCAGAAGTCAAAAGAGGGAGGTAATAATCCCTCTTTACAAGACACTGGTTAGGCCCCATCTGGACTATTGAGTGCAGTACTGGAGGCCACACTTTCACAAGGACATTAACCAAATTGAGGCAGTCCAGAGAAGGACAATCAAAATGGTGCAGGGACTGCATCAGAAAACATATGAGGACAGATTAACTGAGCTCAATATGTATATCCTAGAGCAGGGGTTCTCAAATGGTGAGGCCAGCCTCCCTGGGGAGGCCCCAACCCGTTTCAGGGGAGGCTCAAGCAAGTCTTGAAACAGTGTTATGTTTCAATTTTGAACTTTATGGATTTTGTGTGAAGGGATAAGGCAAACAGAAAGAGGATGATAGTAGGTGAATTTATGTATTTATTCACAAGTCTGTGACCAGGGAAGGTACTGTACACTGAGCCAAGGCTTATTTCAGTGTACCCAGGGAAGGGTAGTGAGATAATATAATTCAAAATGTAACTGCAGCATACTCAAGCAATACAAATGAATACAAGTGAAACAAATTAAGAACAATAAACTAACAATGTGAGGAACAGTTGATTAATTAGACTGGCAGCAGAACTGTCCAAATACAAGAGTTAACCATATAGGTACTAGGAATAAGAGCAGGAGGGAGCAAAATGATCCCTGAGAAGTTGCTTAAGAGCAGGGGGAGAGGCAGAGGTTGGCAGGAAGGTTATTCCAGATACAGGGGAAAACAGAAAAAGCAGTCTGACCCATAAAGGTATGACCGTAAGGGGTAACAATGGTTCAAGAGTCAAAATATTGGAGCAGGTAGGTTGTCCTGTTGGGAGGGGGGTTACAATAAGCTTAACATGACAGCTAGCTATGCAAACAGGTTTCAATGTATTTCTGATGTACTGTGAAAAGTAGGCTATTTTTACTATGGGGAGGCCCCAAAATATTTCAGTATTTTGGGGGAGGCTCAAGATCATTTCCATGGCTTAGGGGAGGCTCACTATGACAAAGTTTGAGAACTGTTGTCCTAGAGCAAAGGAGGGAGAGAGGTGATATGATTGAAACATTCAAACACCATAAGGGCATTAATAAGGTGAAAGAGTCTAACATGTTTCAATATAAGGAAAAATAGCAGGACAAGAGGACACAGCATGAGATTAGAGGGAGGCCAATTAAGAGGTAATGTGAGGAAGTTCTTTTTCACAGAAAGGGTGGTGGGTGCATGGGACGGCCTACCTCAGGAAGTGGTGGATATGAATATAGTGCAGGGATTCAAACCAGCATGGGATAGGCATAAGGGAGCACAAGGGGGCCTCCACAAGGTGATCTCATTTACAGGGGCACTAGTAATTTAACTTGTTATAACAAGTTAAACAAAGCACAATTAAACCATTACTTGCATTTTTTTTCCTTTTTTTTCCTTCTAATTACTCTGACTAGGTTACAAACCCAGCAACTTATTTGGAATGGATTTCATTAACTGCAGGTACTGTGGAACAATTTTCAGAAGGACAGTCTTACAGGATTTAGGACACTGTCCTACATGCTGGGCCTTTGGAGATCTTCGGTCTCAGCTCCGGGCAGCATGGGCAGAGATTGCACGCCTCAAATTTCATATTGAAGAGAAATACATTATAAGAACCACCTGCCATTTCCCCAGCATCCAACAGAAAAACCCCACCGCAGAGGGTAGTTGGTCCAGGAGGTTGGCAGGTGGTTAGGAGGAGCAAATCAGGTGCCCCATCACTCTCTGCTCTCCAACACATTACCTCCAAAACCATATAACGCTATAACAGGTATCTGCCTCTATCTCTGAAATCAAATAAAGAGGCAGAAGACACTGCAGAGCAGGACATCATGCACAGGAGCTAGCACAACAATACTCACCCAAATCAGGAACCAAAACTAAACAAGCACAAAGGAAATCCAAAAACTTCTTGATCATAGGAGACTCCATGATTCGGGGAGTTGATACCCATCTCCAGCCAGGGGTGATGGTCAGATGTCTCCCAGGTACATCAGCATGGAGAGACACTGACCGATTGCTAAAATTGTTCACAAAGCAGGAGAAAACATTGATGTCCTAGTACACATAGGGACTAATGATCTCGCCAGCCGGGTCAGTTGTGGAGACCAAGGAACACCTGACTAAGCTGGTGACAAACTATCATCTATTTCCTTTGTCATCTCCTTCTGAGATCCTGCCAGTCTGGGAGAAGGGAACAGATGGACGGAAGGTCAGAGAAGGAGAGATAGGGAGCTAAACACGTGGCTCAAGGACTGGTGCCAGGAAAAAGGACACAGATTTGTAGGAACTGGCAACAGTTCTGGGAGCGAAAGTTCTTAAATTTGATGGACTGCATCTGACTAAAGAGGGAGTCAGTGCATTGGGGCAGAAGTTTGACGCCTTTGCAGAATATTTAAACTAGCAATGGGGAGAGGGTGCAGCACCCCATACGCGAATGGGAAGAACACCTCCCCTCAGCTAGTGGTCAAACAGGAATTCAGCGGTTTGCCATTCATTTGCATCACCAGGTAAGAAAAAGGGTTTGTCTCCATACGATGCCAGGGTAATGCCAACTCACCCAACAACTAACACACCAAAATCTGGCCAATGGAAAATCATGTACACAATGCTCACAGCCTGGGAAATAAGATCCCAGACCTGCAGGCAATAATGTCAGAGGCTAAACTGGACATAGTAGCATTAGTGAGACGTGGTTTACCAGCAATCACACTTGGGAGACTTCAGTACCTGGCTAAGTGTATTGTTCAGAAGAGACCGAGGTGCAAAAGGGGGGGAGGGCCCTGTATGTTAATGAAAATATCAAAGCTACAGAAATTCAGAATACACATAAGGAGCCAGAAGAACTGTGGGTCACCCTGGAAACAGGAAATGGGACAGCCTATAAGAACTGGGGTTGTCTACAGGCCCCCAGACCAGAGGGAGGACATAGACACATTACTGTTAGAAGATATACAAAACATGACAGCTAAAGGGGAGGTTCTGATAATGGAGACTTCAACATGCCAGATATAGATTGGTCATACCAGCAGGAACATCTGCCAGAACTAGACTCATAGTGGACTCCTGCAGGAGGGCCCAAACAACTGGGTACAGCAACCCACAAGAGACAGGGCTATCCTAGATCTAGTACTGACTAACAAAGAAGGGATCACAGATCTCCAGGTAGAAGGTCACCTGGGGTCCAGTGACCATCACATGGTATGGTTCAATTTGGCTACTACATCTAAATCATCCCATTCCAAGGCAAAAATATGGGACTTCAGAGGAGCTGACTTTGATAAGATGGCCAACAGAGTTAAGCTAGCCCTGGCAAAAGAAACACAGGTGAGGAGGTACAGGCAAAGTGGGCAAGCATTAAGGATACAATACTTGAAGCAACATCCCATTGTGTTAGACAGAAAAGGAAGTGCAAAGAAGAAGGAAACCACTTTGGTTCTCAAATACAGTAGCAGAAAAGGTCAGAGCCAAAAGGCTGGCCTTCAGGAAATATAAGGGAACACAGCGGGATGAAGATAGGGAGGCATACCAAACTGCCCTAAGGGAAGCAGGTAAGGCAGTAAGGCAGGCAAAGTCCCAAACTGAGGAAACACTAGCACGAACAGTAAAAGAAGGTGACAAGACTTTCTATAGATACATTAGTGAAAAGAGAAAGTCCAGAGGGGGTACTAAGTTTAATGGAGAAAAAGGGAGCATGGAGGAGGAGGACCCTGTAAAGGCATCTATCCTAAATAGATACTTTTGCTCAGTATTTACTGAAGAGAAGGTAGGGCAGGGCCCACAGCTCAGCATCATGGACACAGGGGGAGGAGGTGAGCACTACTCCTTCACAAAAGAAAGGGTCCTACAAGAGCTTGCAAGGCTCAGGGTGGATAAGGCAATGGACCTGATGGCATACATCCCAGGGTACTTAAGGAGCTAAAGGAGGAACTAGCAGAGCCATTAGAGAATTGTTTAGTGAGTCTCTGAGCACAGGAGAGGTCCCAGAAGACTGGAGAAGGGGTTTATGTGATCCCGCCCACAAGAGTGGTAGCAGGGAGGAGGCGGGAACTACAGACCAGTCAGTCTTACCTCAGTAGTGGGCAAGATTATGGAGGCACCCTTAAGGAAAGGATAGTGCAACACCTGGAATCCATAGGGCACAGGATCCAAGACAGCATGGGTTTACAAAGGAAGGTCCTGTCAAACTAATCTCATAGATTTCTTTGACTGGGTAACCAGAGTGGTGGACCAAGGGGAGCAGTTGATGTCGCCTACCTTGACTTCAGCAAAGCTTTGACACTGTTCCACATAGAAGATTGATAAATAAGCTAGGTAGGCTCGGTGGGTCAGAAGTTGGTCAACTGGGTGGCAAACTGGTTGACTGAGAAAACAGAGAGTGGTGGTAAATGGTATACAGTCAGAAGAGATGCAAGTCACAAGTGGGGTACCTCAGGGATCAGTCCTGGGGCAGTCCTATTCAACATCTTCATTAGTGACCTCGCAGATGGACTAGAGGGTAAGGCTTGTCTGTTTGCAGATGACACCAAGATCTGCAACAGAGAGATGATCCAGATGGGTGGGCAGAATGAGAAGAGATCTGATAAACTAGCAAAATGGTCAGAAGAGGGCAACTGGGATTTAATGCAAAGAAGTGCAAAATCATGCACATAGGGAAGAGAAACCTGAAGCCACTTATAGGCTGGGAGGGAGTTGCTAGCAGTCACAAAGGAAGAAAGAGACTTGGGCATCATCATCACTGATGACCTAAAATCATCCAAGCAGACCCCTAAAGCAGTAGGTAAGGCTAGGGGGTGTTAGGGTGTATTAGTAGGGTATCACAAGTCAAGAGGGAGGTAATAATCTTCTGTACAAGACATTGGTTAGGCCCCATCTGGAGTACTCGTGCAGTATTGAGGCCACACCTTCACAAGGACATTAACCAAATTGAGGCAGTCCAGAGAAGGGCAACCAAATGGTGCAGGGACTGCATCAGAAGACATATGAGGACAGATTAACGGAGCTCAATATGTATACCATTGAGCAAAGGAGGAGAGAGGTGATATGATCGAGACATTTAAACACCTTAAGGGCATAAACAAGGTGAAAGAGTCTAACATGTTTAAATATAAGAAAAATTGCAGGACAAGAGGACACAGCATGAGATTAGAGGAGGCCGATTAAGGGGAATGAGGAAATTCTTTTTCACAGAAAGGGTGGTAGATGCATGGAATAGCTTACCACAAGAAGTGGTGGCTATGAATACAGTGCAGGCTTCAAACAGGCATGGATAGGCATAAGGGAGCAATACAAATGACTATGAATAGATAGGTCACTGATAGAGCAAAGGTCGATGGCACATTTATAAGGTAGAAAAAGAAATGGGCAGACTGGATGGGCCTTGCGGTCCTTATCTGCCGTCAACTTCTATGTTTCTATGTTTCTATGTTTCAATACAGATGAGTGTGAATAGACAGGCCATTGACAGAGCAAAGGCCTATGGCACATTCATAAGGTAGAAAAAGAAATGGGCAGACTGGATGTACCTTGCGGTCCTTATCTGCTGTCAACTTCTATGTTCCTATGGTTCTTTAAATGCAAAAGGTTTAAACTGTGTTGTGAAACGGGCCAGGATTTTGTAGGAATTTAACTGTTTAAAATATGATGTGGGCTTTTGACAAGAAACAAGGTTGTCTGATTTGGAGCATGGCAAACTCCGACGCATGTGGGTACACACTGTTTATGGGGCAACCCATCCGTCATCAAAAAAATCTGGGTCGCTCTTAAGATTCGCCTAGGTTTTCCTTTTTACCTGAGGGAAGTGTATACTGTAAAGACCCTGAGGGAAGGTATGTTGGGGTTATGGGTACATATTTGAGTCAGTCAATTCATTTAATTTTGGATTATGCCCCAACACCCCCATCTGGTGACTTTTCAGGTGATTTTTCTCCTTTTTAGCATCCCTACCTGAAGGTCGACTAATTTGCACAGGAGATTAGAAATGTGTAGAATGTCTAGAAATAGACAGATCACCAGTCTCCGGGCAGGAAAGTAAGGCCTGTTCCAGACTACTCTGTACTTTGGTTTCAGAAGGGGGATGGTTAGATCCCTGGAGGCAGCAGAACCCTAGGGCTAGAAAGTTTATGTTTCACTCCTTGGAGCAGCGATTTACTATGCTAGACACTCACCAGTTTTATACTCAAAAGACACTGGCATGTTTTGCTGATTTCTCTTTCCGGTCACGCTTTAGTACTAGGGAAAATAGAACTTGGTCTAGTGCACAGGAAAGGACTCTGACATTTAAATGCTGGATTTTTACATGATTCATCCTTTATGGCCTTAATAAAAGAACAGATTTGCTCATATTTAGCTCATAATGAGGGGGGAAGGCTCTTTGTTGAAGTACATTTGGGATGGCCTTAAGGCTGTGATACAGGAGCATATGATTTCTTATGCCTCATTTAAGAATAAAGTATTTTGGAAACATCATCAATTGGAGGACCAGTTGCTTCTTTTAGAGAGGGAGCACAGACTCAGGATCCCACAATCATGGCCCCAACTTCAGAAGGTTAGGGATGAATTAAATGGGTTGGCTCTCTATAGGGTTGAGAATTCTTTACACTTTCTAGGTCAGTAATATTACAAAAGTAGGGGTGACAAAGTGGGAAAACTGCTAGCTACGAGATCGCGGAAACAGGAAGCAGAACGATATGTTCCCCTCCTTGTTTCCAATGCACCCCCCCCAGCTAATTATGTGTACCCTCACCAAACAGTTCAAGACTTTCATGATCACTATACAAATCAGTATTCAAAAGAAAGGGGACCAGACCATGAACTTAAAGTTGCTTCATTTTTGAACAGACTTACATTACCCACCCTCGCCCGAATACAACAGGAGGGACTGGAACACCCTTTCACAGAAACTGAATTATTAGAGGTCATAAAGAATTTGAAATCCAGAAAGTCCCCAGGTCCAGATGGGTTTATCCTGGAATTTTACAAAACTTTTGACAGGGAACTGGTACCCCTGTTGATGGAAATTTAATTCTGTCCATGAATCGGGAGCCTTGCCAGATAGTTGGGATGAGGCAGTAATAACAGTTTTGCCAAAACCTGGGAAGGAGCCAAATAAGTGTGCAAATTTTCAACCCATTTCTCTTCTTGATTACAATTTCAAGATATTCACCAAAGAGACTAGTTTCAGATTACAGAAAGAAATTCCATCTGTTATACACAAAGATCAATCCGGTTTCATTCCAGGCTGGCATTTACAAGATAACATTAGACAATTATTGAATGTCTTGTCAGCATCCAGATCATGGCCAAGAGGGGAGATAGGTGCAATGATTTCAATAGATGCTGAAAAGGCATTTAACAGCCTGGATTGGGCCATAGAAACATAAACCTTGACAGCAGATAAGGACTGCTTGGCCCACCCGGTCTTCCCATTTCTCTACCTATTTGATAAGCTGCAGATCCTAGTTAACCATCAGCCTACTTCTTCCTATCCCCACCAGAATTCCCTTATGTCTGTCCCATGCCTTCTTGAATCCGCCCACTGTTTTTGACCCCACAATCTCCTCAGGAAGGCCGTTCCAAGTGTCCACCACCCTCTCCATGAAAAAATACTTCCTCACGATGCCTCTGAGCCATCCCCCCTCTATCTTCAAATTGTGCCCCCCTGTTCTTGCACATCTCTTTTTCCAAAAGATGCTATCCTCTTGGACTTTGTTGATTCCCTTGAAGTACTTGAACATTTCTATCATGTCCCTCCTCTCCTTCTTTTCCTCAATGGTATTCATATTAAGCTCCTTTAGTCTCTCTTTGTATGGCTTCTTTTGCAAACCCTGCACCATTTTAGTTGCCTTCCTCTGGATTGCCTCCATCCTATGTCCTTTCTGATGGGTACTCTTTCCAGATTTCAATTTGGTCCTAAATTCTGTAGTTGGCTCCAAAATATGTATAACTCCCCACAGGCAAGGTTACAGGTGAATGGACTTCTTTCACCTAGTTTGAGGATAGAGAAAGGTACTAGACAAGCATGCCCCCTCTCTCCTTTCCTGTTCGCTCTTAGTGTGGAAGCATTCACTGCACTTATTCTCCAAGCAGAGAATTATCAGGGCATGCAGATAGCTGGAAAAGAGTTATGAACATCGTGATATGCTGATGACATCCTGCTTTATCTTTTCAATCCTGCCCAATCCCTCCCTGTGGTTAAGGACTTGTTAAGGAAGTATGGTCAACTCTCAGGCTTTAAAATAAATGAGACTAAAATGGAAATAATGTAAATAGGGCACCCATTAGATATTCCAGTTTTTTCAGGTTATGGTTTTCAACAGGTCAAAGATGGGTTTAAATATTTAGGAATTTGGATTCCCCAGGACTTATCAAAATTGTATATGATGAATTGTGATAAACTGTTGAGGGAAGTGCAACAAGACTGTACCCGGTGGAATGAGCTTCCCTTATCAGTTGGGGGAAGGGTAGAGACAGTCCGTATGAATATTTTGCCCCATTTTCTTTTTTTGTTCTTGATCCTACCAGTGCCATTGCCAACTTATTTTTGGCAGTTTTTAAAACACCTGCTTTTCCAGTTTTTCTGGAAAGGGAAGTGACCCCGGCTTAAATGGTCTATTCTTTTGGTCTCTAAAACTAAGGGTGGGTTGGCAGTACAGAATTTTAGATGGTAGTATTGTGCAGCTCAATTGTGTACACTAATTACTCCACCTTGCTGGTCTCATTACAAGTGTAGGATATACCGTTTGTAGATCAGAAACTCTGTCACTCTTTGAAGTTTTCTAATTCATGGATAGCATATATGCTGAGGTTGTAGGTTGAGGTCTGTAAATTGGTGGGCTTTGGGAGAGGGTTATGTAGGGCATCTCCTGTTAGCTCATGCATTAGTATTAATCCTGACCTACTAGATTTCGGTTTCCACAGGTGGGCGTCTCTGGGTCTTCACCGGGTAGGCCAGCTTTTTGAAGGCCCAGTTTTTAAAACCTTTCTCCAACTTAGAGAAGAATTTGGTCTTCTGCCTCAAGGCTTCTATCAATATTTTCAGATTAAACATTATGTGATGGAAGCTCGACAGAGGGAAGTGCTTCAGGTGGTAGACAATCCCTGCAAACTCTTATACAAACCTTGGCCGCTAATCCAGGGGAAAGAGGTTTAATTTCTAAGATCTAAAAGTGCCTCCAGCAATTGGAGACAGATACTTTAGCTCCCCTTAAGCAGAAATACGAGGCAGAGGCAGGGATACTGTTGATGGAGGCTGATTGGGCTATTATTTGGAAAGGAATCCACTTCGCTACAGCCTCTCCATCCTAATAAGAATTTAGGTGGAAGGCAGCAATACGGTATTTTTATACTGCAATGAGGGTTACACACTTTAGGCGGCATAGTTCAGACCAGTATTGGAGGGGATGTGGGGGTCAGGGGACTCACACTCATATGCATATTCAACACGCCGGATACAGATTGGTCAATACCAGCAGGAACATCTGCCAGAACTAGACAAATGGTGGATTCCCTGCAGGGGGAGGGCCTCAAACAACTGGTACAACAACCCACAAGAGACAAGGCTATCCTAGATCTAGTACTGACTAACAAGGAAGGGATCACAGATCTCCAGGTAGGACACCTGGGGGCCAGTGACCATCACATGGTATGGTTCAATTTGGCTACTACAGCTAAATCATCCCATTCCAAGGCAAAAATATGGGACTTCAGAGGAGCTGACTTTGATAAGATGGCCAACAGAGTTAAGCTAGCCCTGGCAAAAAGAAACACAGGTGAGGGGATACAGGCAAAGTGGGCAAGCATTAAGGATGCAGTACTTGAAGCAATATCCCATTGTGTTAGATAGAAAAGGAAGTGCAAAAGAAGAAGGAAACCACTTTGGTTCTCAAATACAGTAGCAGAAAAGGTCAGAGCCAAAAGGTTGGCCTTCAGGAAATATAAGGGAGCACAGCGGGATGAAGATAGGGAGGCATATAAACTGCCCTAAGGGAAGTAGGGAAAGCAGTAAGGCAGGCAAAGTCCCAAACTGAGGAAACACTAGCACGAACAGTAAAAGAAGGTGACAAGACTTTCTATAGATACCTTAGTGAAAGGAGAAAGTCCAGAGGGGTATTGCAAGCTCAATGGAGAAAAGGGACATGTGAGGAGGAGGACCCTGTAAAAGCATCTATCCTAAATAGATACTTTGCTCAGTATTTACTGAAGAGAAGGGGCAGGGCCCACAGCTCAGCACCATGGACACAGGGGGGAGGGAGATGAGCACTACTCCCTTCACAAAAGAAAGGGTCCTACAAGAGCTCGCTAAGCTCAGGGTGGATAAGGCAATGGGACCTGATGGCATACATCCCAGGGTACTTAAGGAGCTAAGGGTGGAACTAGCAGAGCCATTAGAAGAACTGATTAGTGAGTCTCTGAGCACAGGAGAGGTCCCAGAAGACTGGAGAAGGGCTCATGTGATCCCGCTCCACAAAAGTGGTAGCAGGGAGGAGGCAGGGAACTACAGACCAGTCAGTCTTACCTCAGTAGTGGGCAAGATTATGGAGGCACTCCTTAAGGAAAGGATAGTGCAACACCTGGAATCCATAGGGCACAGGATCCAAGACAGCATGGGTTTACAAAAGGAAGGTCCTGTCAAACTAATCTCATAGATTTCTTTGGCTGGGTAACCAGAGTGGTGGACCAAGGGGGAGCAGTTGATGTCGCCTACCTTGACTTCAGCAAAGCTTTTGACACTGTTCCACATAGAAGATTGATAAATAAGCTGGGTAGGCTCGGGATGGGTCAGAAGTTAGTCAACTGGGTGGCAAACTAGTTGATGGGCAGAAAACAGAGAGTGGTGGTAAATGGTATACAGTCAGAAGAAATGCAAGTCACAAGTGGGGTACCTCAGCGATCAGTCCTGGGGCCAGTCCTCTTCAATACCTTCATTAGTGACCTTGCAGATGGACTAGAGGGTAAGGCTTGTCTGTTTGCAGATGACACCAAGATCTGCAACAGAGTAGATGATCCAGATGGGGTGGGCAGAATGAAAAGAGATCTGGATAAACTAGGAAAATTGTCAGAAGAGTGGCAACTGGGATTTAATGCAAAGAAGTGCAAGATCATGCACATAGGGAAGAGAAACCCTGAAGCCACCTATAGACTGGGAGGGGAGTTGCTGGCAGTCACAAAGGAAGAAAGAGACTTGGGCATCATCATCACTGATGACCTAAAATCATCCAAGCAGACCTCTAAAGCAGTAGGTAAGGCTAGGGGGATGTTAGGGTGTTTAAGTAGGGGTATCACAAGTCGTAAGAGAGAGGCAATAATCCCTCTTTACAAGACACTGGTTAGGCCCCATCTGGAGTACTGTGTGCAGTACTGGAGGCCACACCTTCACAAGGACATTAACCAAATTGAGGCAGTCCAGAGAAGGGCAACCAAAATGGCACAGGGACTGCATCAGAAGACATATGAGGACAGATTAACCGAGCTCAATATGTATACCCTTGAGCAAAGGAGGAGAGAGGTGATATGATCAAGACATTCAAACACCTTAAGGGCATTAATAAGGTGAAAGAGTCTAACATGTTTAAATATAAGAAAATAGCAGGACAAGAGGATACAGCATGAGATTAGAGGGAGGCCGATTAAGGGGGAATGTGAGGAAATACTTTTCACAGAAAGGGTGGTGGATGCATGGAACGGCCTACCTCAGGAAGTGGTAGCTATGAATACAGTGCAGGGCTTCAAACGGGCATGGGATAGGCATAAGGGAGCAATACAGATGAGTATGAATAGATAGACCACTGACAGAGCAAAGGCCGATGGCACATTTATAAGGTAGAAAAAGAAATGGGCAGACTAGATGGGCCTTGCGGTCCTTATCTGCCGTCAACTTCTATGTAAATCTATGTAAATCTATATTTTTTGGTCTTGCTCACATGTGCATTTGTATTGGAAGGAGATAACAGGAGTGATATGGAAGATGCTAGAGGTTAATTTACCCCTCCTTTTTAAAACTTGGATTTTAGGTTTATCTCCTCCAGAGAGCCAAGGTAAAAACACTTAGGCCCGGATATTCAGAAGGGTTGTGACCTGGCACGATATTCAAATGGGGATTGTGCCTGGCACAAACCCTGATGCTCTGGAGCGCATCAGTAATGTATGCGGCGCAGGTAGGAGGGGCGTGCCCATGCATACTCCGCACATCTCGATATTTAGCCCGGGATGTGCTGAGACCATGCATGCGCAACCCCTACTTGTGCTGCACACAGGTGAGTAAAAAAAACCAAGGAACAACAGCTGGACACCCACAGGTGAGCTGCCTTATTGCAAGGTGCAACATGGCAGCTGCCACCTGTGGGTGGCTACCTGAGCGGCTGCACCTGCGTGGCGGCACTCTCATGCCTCGATCGGTGGGCATCGTGTAAATGATATGTTCAGTATTCTGGTGGTCCAGTGACCACTCACAGCCTGATGTCAGGTTCAGTGTAAAAATATATGTCCAATATCCCTGGTGGTCCAGTGGACTACTGCGCAGCCCGATCATGGGCATGTAATGTCTATGAGAGCTCCACGGTACTCCCCCTCCCTCTCACTGAGCCCCGACCGCTCCCCGTCGTGCCAGGCGGGCGGAGAACCACCCGCCTGCTGCCCCTGCCGCCGACTGACAGTGTATAGGGCTGTATGCCCATTGGTCCATAGCGTGAGCCAATGGGCATGCAGCCTACCGTACTACACAATCCAGATATGTGAATGGATCCATTCACATATCTGGATTTAGTAATTGTAAGGGCTACATGCGATGGCTCAAACTGTCGGACCAATGGGTGTCACCAACCATTACTTCGGTGGGCGGCGGGCAGCGGGTGGTCGGGTGCTGCACCGCCGCTGACCAGGGAGGGAGCAGGTGGTGGGGCTCAGTGGACAGGTGGGAAGGGGGGTACCGTGGAGCTCTCCTTATTATCACATATGCCCGCAATTGGGCTGTGACGGTCTACTGGACCACCAGGAATATTGGACATATATTTTTATACAGAAGCCCGTGATCGGGCTGCGAGCAGTCCACTGGACCACCAGGTATATTGGACATATATTTTTACACTGAAGCCCGCGATCAGGCTGTGAGCGGTCCACTGGACCACCAGGGATATTGGACATATATTTTTACACTGAAGCCCGCGATTGGGCTGCAAGTTGTCCACTGGACCACCAGGGATATTGGGTGATTAAGTGAATCTACATATGCCTGCGATCGGACAGAGGGGCGCATTGCCGCACTGTGCAGGAGGCGTCAGTCCCCGATGGCTGCTGCCTGGCAGGGCGCCAGGTGCAAGTCACCTGGGATCAGCGCACTTGCATGCAAATGAGGCCATAATGACATGCAAATGGCCCCATTTGCGCCTTGCATACATTATGGCCCCATTTGCATGTGCACTTTTGAATATCGCGGTTGTTGCGCATAGTGCAATGGAACTTGCGCTAGCGCATCCCCCTGCTCCACTCTGGCCACTTGTGCTGGCACAGTGCCACTGCACCATGTGCACTGCGGGTGGTCAGGCTGCAATATTCAACGATGCTGTGCCATGGCGCAGCTCCATTGAATATCGCCCAGCCAACACATCTGCACAGCCAAGTTGCGCTGTGCCCAGGCTTGCGCCACAGCCTGGCGCAGTCTGAATATCCGGGCCTAAATATTTATTTTATATATTGATTGAGGCTGCTAATTACACAGCTGTGGTTAATGCCGGCGACCCCTATGTTAGATCATTGGGTACAAAACTGTCAGAGGATTTTGATAATGGAATGAATTACAGCTCTTCTCAGATTTCAAAAAGATAAATTCAAGGGTCATTGGCTTTCTTTTCTCCATTTTTTGGCTGAAAAGGAAGGGGTCACCTCGTTGGAGATCCTGGTTCATTATTGTTCATAATTTGTAGTTGGAATTGATGGATGGTATTGGATTTTAGCTCTTCCTACCTTAGCAGTGGAATGTCATTTTTTTCTGTTTATTAGCTCACATGTAACTATTTTTTTGGGGGGGGGGGGTAAAACCCGATTAAATTTAATTACAAAAAAAAAAAAAAAAAAAATAGGAAAAGGTCTGGGAGGATACAGACTCGATCAAAAGGGTTCAGAGAAGGGCAATGAAGATGGTGCAGGGGATGAAGGGCAAAGCATACGAACAGAGATGCTGGGAGTTAGGGCTATTACACTGGTGACCAGGAGAGTGAGGGTGACATGAACAAGACCTTTAAATACATCAAAGGGATGAACAAGGGAGGCATGGGGAAGTTATTCCAGAGGAAGGAGGGGAACGTAACAAGGGGGCATGAACTGAGACTTCAAGGGGGGCACTTCAGGAGCAATGTAAGAGGTCAATTTTTCACAGAGAGGGGGGTGAAGAATTGGAATGGGCTTCTGGAGCAGGTGGTGAACTCAGAGACTGTAGAGGGATTCAAGACAAGACAAATTGGGACATACACATGGGGCTAAAGTGAAGGGGGGTTGCCTTAAGTTGTGGTAGGTTGGATTAGTGGAGTTAAGGGCAGACTAGATGGGCCATGAGGTCCATTTCTGCCATCACCTTCTATGATTCTTTTATTCTATGATTAGTGCCCTGGGGGAACATTAGGTTCCAAAAATGATTCCAGGGATTTAGGGAACTTGGGCAGACTAGAGGGTCCATGGGTCTTTTTCTTCCGTCAGTGTCTATGTTTCTGTGTTTCAAACAACCATTTTAAATGTTTTCTCAAAGGTCCAAATTAGACTACTGCATAGGTGTAGGAACACATACGCCAAGTAAGCCATAGTTTACAAGTCGATTGGAGGGGCAGGGTGGTGGCATTCTGGGCCCTATTGATTTCTGTTACTCCTACTGTCTGATAGCCCTCCCTATTGGTGATACAATATGAATGCTGGTCTCTTTTTGAATTAAACACGATGCTAAATGCATAGAACTAAATACTGTTGTATTTTTTTGCTTTTTTATGTGGTTTCTGAGGTATACTATGGGTGTACAAGGGATCTGGGTAACTAATATGATTATGTCTACAATGGGGGGAGGGGACAAAGAGGCGCAGGAAGGTTCTACTTACAAATTTTATTTTCTTAGCTACACCACTGATTACTCTGTTTTGAAACATAAAATTCCTTGGCAAACTGCGTCAAAGAACCGTAAGTCTCATTCTGGCCAGTGTAGCATACAATCCTTGGCAAAGGTTCTAATGTGCCCTACATCCTGTGTTTTCAAGGTCTTTTGATTTATTGATTAGCAAGAAGAACCATGTAAAAACTAAACTGGACTGATTTTTATTCTGTACGTTTTGAACTCTGCAACTTACTCCCTGAAGAGGTTAAGATACAGCCCAGCAATATTGTGCATTTTTTTAATTCTGATTTGTGTTCCGTATTTCTCTTTCAGTATAAGTCTGACAGAATGAGAAGCTTGAAACACTTTTAATTTATGCTCTTTATACTCTACTCCTGGTGAGGTGAATCCTGACCTGAGGGAAACATCAAAATATTTACAATTATTGAGGATGCAAAGCTTAATAAACAATGTAGTATTGTTCATGTTTTGCAAATGCAATCCATGTATCGTGTGTACTGAAAGAGTAAGGGAAAAGATTTTTATTTTATTTTGATTTTAGTCTTTGGCAACCAGGTAAGGCCCACTAGGCACACATGCCTGATTTCAGGGGCAACCTGGGAGCACTGGGGGATTAAGTGACTTGCTCAGTCACACAGTACAGAAGTGAAGGTTGCGGGAATCAAACCGAGGTCTGTTGGATGGATCAAGCTCATTCACAGCTCGTTACTCTAACCTCTAGGCTATACTGCTAGATCCATTTGGCTATCAAATTGAATATATTGGGGTGGCGTCGAGTAACTGCTATGTTTTAATGATGCATTTACATTGAATTTTTAAACACGTCCTCAAGAGAGACTAAGAAAAAGTTCAAATAGAACCACAATAATAAATAATTAATATGTTGGACTTAGCAAAGAAAAAATAATATAGCAGCTCACACTTGCCATGCCCGACTACAAACATTAAATCAACAATCTGGCTATATGTTTGCTTTCCTCATTCAGCCCTTCCAAATCTAGCCTGTAAGCCATGGACCCTAAACTTCTGCACCTGTCGGCTCCTGCCATCATATCCCCTCTTACTCACCTCCTAAATCTTTCCTTCATCCTTTGCATTGTCTCTTAGTCTTGGAAGATTGCCAAGGTTCTCACCCTCCATAGAGGTGGCAATCCCTTCACTCCTGGCAATTTCCACCCTATCTCACTTCTGCCTTCTCTTATGAAGCTTCTGGGAAACTAGTCTACTCACAACTTGCAGACTTCTTCCTCTCCTCCAAATTCCTCTCCCCTCACCAGTCTGGTTTTAGGAAGGATCATTCAACCATCTTCTTCCTATTTAGGGTCACTGATTACATTCTGTCAGGGATGGATCAGGGGCACATCACTGCTGCCATTTTCATCGATATGACCAAAGCCTTTGATTCAGTGTTCTATTCACTCAGAGAGAACAAGCATGCTGGTCATATTTGAAAAAGGGCATTTTGCTTAAATATCAAGCAGGATAACCAATAAATGAAACAAAACCTCAAGGAAGGATAGTTTTTTAAATAAACTGACAGTGGTACTGGTAGGAAATAGGAAGAGCTCTAAGGTGATTACACAGTTGAGCCGAGGAACTGCAATACTCCACAGCTCCTGTAAATGTCCATGCAGCACCAACAGCTGCAGCACTGTGCTTCACAACAGGGAGCTGTAATTCGACTATAGTGTGTGGATGTATGTAGATACAGTAAAATGTGTGTGTGTGTGTGTGTGTGTGTGTGTGTGTGTGTGTGTGTGTGTGAGACAGTGGGGCTGAGGGTGAGCCAGTTGGGAGAGGGTTGGGCAGATAAGTAAGCTGTAACCCACAACAGACAATGGGTGCATGGGAGGCATTAATGCACATCCTGGGTGTGTTGTGAGGCATGGGCTGAAGGACAAGTGACCTTCAACCACTTAGGAAGTGCATTAATGCCCCACACACCCATGGCCTGGAGTGGGTTATGTTGCTTAAAAAATTAACTCCCTTAGCAAAAAGTATTCAGAAATTTTGTAAGTTGTTTAACAAATCCAGAACAAATGGTTTAATACCTTTTATTGGACCAACAAGGATGTGCAGGGGAGTGTCTCCCATCACAACCCCTGAGCTGATGCCTCCACAGACATGCATCGTGCATGGTGGTCTACACATAGACATCTGTTACTGGCCACAGAGACATGCAGCATAGTGTAAATGGGTGGTGGATGGGTTTGCACAGTGGTGGGCCAGGGATGTGAGGAGTGAATACCCCCCTGTTCCTGTTTGTGGTCACTAACACACATACAGCCAGGTTGAGAAGTTGTACAGTAGTGGTGTATTTTACATCCCGCTGACACACACCCACCAACAGTGCCACCTTGTGTCTTGTACCCCCCCAAAGGCCTGACATGTCATGTACAGTGGCAATAGCTGCCCACTGTGCCATGCCTCAGCAGGACTGGACCCCTGCCCACCTCCAGCTGCAATTCCAGGGGTGTTGTTGTCCTCAGTGCCACTGACACCCTTCATGCCACACAGATAGTGCTGTGTAAGTAACTCTATGGACAGTATGCACAGTGGCATCAAGGCACACTACACCAGTGTCAGTTATGGCCATAAGTGTAACAACAGATAGCTCTTGGCCCTAACACCTATGCCGGTGGTAGAGCCATGGCCATACCAGTGCCACCTGTAAGGCACCTATATGTGCACACGTTACCCCAGGCATGACACACAGTGCAGGGTACTAACCTGGATACCCCTTCTGCGCGGTGCTGCCATGGGCCTAGTCATGGCCTGGCAACCCTTTGCATACCTCCTTCTGGCATGTCTGATCCCATTGGTGTTGGTCCCCGTCCAGGTTGGGTTGGCCAATGAGAGCTGTAGTGGAGGAAAAGGGAGGTATCATCAGTATCCTGCAGTGGTACACATTACATCGTTAAGTACACACTACTCAGTGTACACACCCATACACCTGTATCTTGCACCAACCATCACACATGAATGATGCAGATGGACAGGTTGAGCAGAGCTATAAGGTACCCATGGCACCACTGGTTGCACCACACACATTTGTGCCCTGGCATGCACGCAGGAGGTATGGTAGCTCCTCTGTGTTAGGTAATGCTTACAACAGTGTATGTCGGCCTGTCTAGTGTCTGCATCTTGACAACCCCCAACCCATGTAATACAGACAAAGAAACATAGACTTTGACAGCAGATAAGGACCACTTGGCCCACCTAGTCTGCCATTTACCTACCTATTGGATACACTGCTGCAGTTTCTAGTTAATCAACAGCCTACTTCCTCCTATCCCTCACTATATTTGCCTTATGTCTGTTTCATGCATTTTTGAATTCCCCCACTGTTTTTGACCCCACAACCTCCTCAGGAAGGTGGTTGCATGTGTACACCACCCTCTCTCTGAAAAAAATACTTCCTCACATTGCCCCTGAGCCATCCCCCCTCTATCTTCAAATTGTGCCTCCTTGTTCTTACACATCTCTTTTTCTGAAAGATGCTCCCATCTTGGACTTTGTTGATTCCCTTGAGGTACTTGAAAGTTTCTATGTAATGTTTTGTATAATTCCTTGTTTTGTTTGTTCTCCGTCTCATACTTTTCCAATATGTATTGTTCGTCCGACGTGGAACCTATGAAATGAGCTTGTTCTCAAAGGTGTTATCTGAAATTTCAATAAATAAAAATAAATAAATAAATATGATGTCAACCCTCGCCCTCCTTTCCTCAAGGGTATACATATTAAGCACTTTTAGTCTCTCTTCGTATGGCTTCTATTGCAGACCCTGCACCATTTTAGTTGCCCTCCTCTAGACTGCCTCCATCCTTTCTGTGTCCTTGTGGAGATGGAGTCCCCAGAACTGTACACAGTACTCCAGATAGGGTCTCACCAACTGCCTGTACAGAGGAATTACAACTTCCTGTTTTTTACTGGTGATGCCTCTCCCTATACATCCTAGTATCCTCCCAGCTCTCCTTACTACCTTCTCACATTGCTTATATACCTTAAAGTCATCTGAAATGACTACCCCTGGGTCCCTTTCCATTTTTGTTATTGTTAGAACCCCCCCCCATGTGTACTCTTCCACCAGACTTTTGTTTCCCAGGTTAATTACTTTGTACTTTTCGGCATTGAATCTAAGCTGCCATATTTTTGACCATTCCTCCAACCTTGCCAAATCCCTTCTCATCCTTTTCACCCCCCCTTGTGTATCAACCCTGTTGCAGATCTTAGTGTCGTCTGCAAAGAGGCATACTTTTCCTTCCAGCCCCTCTGGAATGTCTCCTATAAAGACATTAATGCGGATCGGTCCCAGTACTGAACCCTGTGGTACCCCACTAGTAACCCCCCTTTCTTCAGAGTGTATTCTGTTTACTATTACCCTCTGTGTCCTGTTGTCCAGCCAGTTTGTTACCCAGGCTATCACCCTGGGACCCACTCCCAGGCTGGCTAACTTGTTTATTAATCTTTTGTGTGGGTCTGTGTCAAATACCTTGCTAAAGTCTAGGTGGGCCATATCCACAGCCCCTCCCTGATCTACTTTGGTCACCCAGTCAAATAAATCAATTAGATGTCTGACATGACCTTCCCGCTGTGAATCCATTCTGCCTTGAGTCCTGTGCTCTGCTGGCCTCTAGGTACTCAATAATTCTTTCTTTTAGAAGTGATTCCATCATTTTCCCTACCACTGAGGTCAAACTAACAAGTCTGTAGTTTCCTGCCTCTGCCTTGCTCCCACTTTTGTGAAGAGGAATCACATCTGCCCTCCTCCAATCCTTTGGTACTACATCATCCTCCCATGATTTGTTAAAAAAGGATAGTCAGTGGTGTCACTAGGTCTCTCCTCAGTTCATTTAGAATTCTGGGGTGAATCCCATCAGGCCCCATTGCTTTGTCCACTTTAAGTTTTAGGAGTTCTTTCAGGACCCTTTCTTCTGTGAATCGACTGGTAATGACCCCCCTGTTCAGAGTGTTTCTATTGTTTGGTTTAGGTACTTCCCCCTCTTCTTCTTTTGTGAATACTGAGCAAAAGTACTGGTTTACCATCTCTGCCTTTTCATAGTCAGTCTCTGCCCACCTCCCCTGCCTTTTATTAAGCCTCACTATCCCTCCCTTGGTCTTCCTTCTCTCCCTGATGTACCTATATAGAGGATTGTGTATGATCACTTTTACACGACAAGGGTATTTTTCACTCGAGAGGTTTCCATGGTAACTGGAGACCTCGAGAGCGCAGCTCGAGAGGTCTCATTACCATGGAAACCTTAAGAGTTGCAAAATACCCTTGTTGTGTATGAGCGATCATACACAGTCTTTTATAATGTATGGTCGCCCATAAGAAGACTGCGGTGACTTACTTTCAGATTAGTTTGTGGTTTTCGGTTCCTCCAGCCTGTTTCACCACCACAGCCATTCTTAGCGCATCGCTGGTCACCTGATTGCGCATGCGCACCCACCTTCTAGGTGTTATGCTGCACTAGCTATGTAGCTAATGCAACACAACAGCTACGATGACGTAACTAGTGCAGCATAAGAACGCTGTTGGGAGCATGGCTTTCCATGCTTAACAGCATTCTACCATACACAATAAAAGGTTTGATCACCCTTCTTAACTGAGCTAGCTATCTTTTCCTCAGTTTGGGCTTTCGCTATTCTGACTACCTTCCCCACTTCCTTCTGTTTTAACTGATACAGTTCTCTGTCCTGCTCCTTCTGTGATTCCTTGTACTTCCTGAATGCTAACTTTGTCTCCCTAACCTTCCCTGCCACCTCCTTTGAGAACCATAATGGTTTTTTACTTCATTTTGTTTTGTTTATTTGCTTCACACAAAGGCTTGTTGCCTGTGTGATGGCAGTTTTGATTTTTTTCTCATTGTTCTTCCACCCCTCCTTCCTGCCCATTTGCTAGTGCATTCCTTAGGCCCTCACCCATTTTGGCAAAGTCAGCCCTCCTTAAGTCCAGTACCTTTGCCTTTGTATGGCTTGACTCTACTGCTGTGTTAATTTTGAACCACACTGTTTGATGGTCGCTACTTCCCAGATGGCTACCCACTTTAAAATTTGTGATCCTCTCTCCATCTCCATTTGAGAATACCAGGTCTAAGATTGCTCCCTCCCGAGTGGATTCCAGTACTAGCTGTCTGAAGTATGCCCCCTGCAACACACTGAGAATGACCCCGCTCTTGGATGTGGCTGCAACAAATGTTCTCCAGTTAACATCTGGCATATTCAGGTCCCCCATCAACAATATCTCCCCTTTTTCTGCCATTCTAAGGATGCCTTCTATCATTTTCTTGTCCATTTCCTCCTCCTGAGATGGGGGTCTGTATACAGCCCTTGTGCAGATTGTAGTGCCATTGCCTGTCTCCAGGTTGACCCACAGTTGACCCACAGTACCTCCTCTCCTCCCCGTTTACCCTTTAGTTCTGTTGCTTTTATCCCTTCCCTTATGTAGAGAGCTATTCCTCCTCCTCCTCCTCCTCCTCTTTTACCCTCCCTGTCCCTCCTGTAGATTGTGTACCCAGGTATGTTTACATCCCAGTCATGGTTCTGTGTGTAGGCCATACACGTTGGCCCCAGACTCCGTCTAGGCATAGTATGCATGGGTATGCATGGTGCACCGTGTAATACATGACAAGGGCAGGCACAGTATATTGGCTGTAATAGAGACATTGGTCAGAAAGCACAAGCAAAATGGGAGCAGGTATAACATTTGAAGTAGCATTTTATTATCAATAACAATAAAATAACAAAAATGAAATTGTATAGGATAGCTCTTCCTAAAGGTAGTACAAACAAAAAACACAGTCCTTCATCTGAGAGTCTCTTTAAAATCTTCAGCTGTCTCTCTCTATCTATCTAGACAAATCATTGCTCTCTTTATGTGCAATGTCTTTGCCTGGCAGTTTGAGCTGTGTATTCAATTCTTGTAAGTTTCAACTCCTGTTTTTCACAAAATGCAGTAAGACTTTTTTTTTATTGACAAAGAACTTCAGTGCAAAAGCATTGGGACAAGGGTTACCCAAAAGGGCATTAACAACAAAGCCAAGTTTCAAAGAAATACAAAATCACTCATACCTCCATGGTGCAAAGGATCATGGGATCTATATGCAAGTCACCATGAAACTTTAAGCTGCCGAGGGGGCTGGGTGGGACTTGGCATCACATCACAATACTATTATGACATGGCCCCAGGTGGAAGCAGCCCTGGCACCTACCCCACAGAACCCACAGTCCTGTGAGGCAGATGCCAGGGCTGCTTCCACCTGGGGCCATGTCATAATAGGATTGGGATGCCAACTTCCACTACTTGGTCCCTCAGCTGTCATATACACCCTATGGCACCTCTTCCAGGTGCCTCTTCTGCTCCCCATACCTGCCTCCCTGCCCCCCTCATGCCCTATGGCTTCCTCAGTGCCCCTGCAGCCCCTGTTTCCCACCTTCCTTCCAGGGTCCCCCCCCGAGGGTTGGGTAGGCTTGTCTGTCAAATTCTGCAGGTGCACCCATTATTTGGCGCAGCCCTGTGGCTGTGTCAATTCCCAGGTCGTTGGTGCAGGGACCCCTGATTTTACAAAATTGGGTACAGGGTCGCTGATTCACCTGGAGTTTGCTGCAGCCCTAGATTGTTGCTTTCTATTTTCCTACCTGTTTCCTGACTTCCAATCTAGGGTCCCCTACTCTGCCCTCTCTGTGGTGTCTGCACTCAGCTCCCTACTGCTTGTGCCAACCCTAATCCTCTTGTCTGCATGTTCCTCCTTCTCTTCCCTCTGTACTGCTCTCACTCTTCCCCATATTTCTAGGCAGTCATGTGGACTCCCTATATTTTGTCCCCCTAATTTTCTCTCACTAAACTGCCTAGATTTAGCACCCTATCTAGCTCCCTATCCTCTCCTATTTACTTATAGTTTATGTGATATGACTCCCCACTGTCTTTCTTCCATGTTTCTTGTTACCCCTTCTCTCCTTTACCTTCTGTTTTCCCATAGCGTCCCTCCCTCTTACTGGCTTTCCTTCCCTCCCTCTTCATCTCATTCCTCCTTTCCCTTCCCTCCCCCCTCTCTTTTTCCAGCCTTTCCTTTCTCTCTCCCATTCCACCTGGCTTCCTGGGTGCTGTCTCCTCCCTTCCTCTTATCTCCATCTTGAAGGTCTCAGATCTCTTCTTCCCTCCTGCCCCTCTGCCCCCCACTACCCCTCTCCCCCACACCTGCCTCATACATCTCTCAGGCTTCTTCAAGCTCTTTGACTCTCTGCTGCTTTTAGTGGCAGGTGATATTGAGCACAGTCCTGGCCCTGCATACTCCTATCCAATTCATCTCCCCAAAGGACTGAGAGTGGTGCATATCAACATTGAAGTCTCCTCCCAAAGACTGATCAGCTACAACCGCTTATGGTTAATCTCCAACCCGATGTGTTGGTTATCTCGGAGTCTTGGTTATCTCTCAAGATCCCTGATCACCAGCCACCATGCTTGGGTACACACTCACCTGACAGGATCACAATAGGAGGGGATGGTGGCTTTTCCATCTACCTCTCCTTTAAAATACAGTTTAAGCCTGTGCTCACTGTCACCTCCCCCTTTGCCTACGAGCTACTACTCCTCAAACTCTTACTCCTTTTCTCTGTCCCTATCTTTGTGGCTTGAACCTATTGCTGTCTTGGTCTGTCGCCTCCATCATTCACCGAGCTTCTTACCACAATCTCCTTACATGCCTTGTCTGAGGAGTTACTTATCCTAGGGGACTTTAACCTTAACTGGCTTTCCCATCACTAACTAAATTGCGTCAAAACATTAAGCCCTCCAGCTAACCCAACTGATCTCCAACCCAACCCAGTACAATCAATATCCCTCAACCACTCCTTACTGTATCATTAATGCTGGCTGTAGTTCCCCGCCTCCTCCCTGCTACCACTCTTGTGGAGTGGGATCACATGAGCCCCAGGGTACTTAAGGAGCTAAAGGAGGAACTAGCAGAGCCATTAGCAGAATTGTTTAGTGAGTCTCTGAGCACAGGAGAGGTCCCAGAAGACTGGAGAAGGGCTCATGTGATCCCACTCCACAAGAGTGGTAGCAGGAGGAGGCGGGAACTACAGACCGGTCAGTCTTACCTCAGTAGTGGGCAAGATTATGGAGGCACTCCTTAAGGAAAGGATAGTGCAACACCTGGAATCCATAGGGCACAGGATCCAAGACAGCATGGGTTTACAAAGGAAGGTCCTGTCAAACTAATCTCATAGATTTCTTTGACTGGGTAACCAGAGTGGTGGACCAGGGAGCAGTTGATGTCACCTACCTTGACTTCAGCAAAGCTTTTGACACTGTTCCACATAGAAGATTGATAAATAAGCTAGGTAGGCTCGGGGTGGGTCAGAAGTTGGTCAACTGGGTGGCAAACTGGTTGACTGGAAGAAAACAGAGAGTGGTGGTAAATGGTATACAGTCAGAAGAGATGCAAGTCACAAGTGGGGTACCTCAGGGATCAGTCCTGGGGCCAGTCCTATTCAACATCTTCATTAGTGACCTCGCAGATGGACTAGAGGGTAAGGCTTGTCTGTTTGCAGATGACACCAAGATCTGCAACAGAGTAGATGATCCAGATGGGGTGGGCAGAATGAGAAGAGATCTGGATAAACTAGCAGAATGGTCAGAAGAGTGGCAACTGGGATTTAATGCAAAGAAGTGCAAAATCATGCACGTAGGAAGAGAAACCCTGAAGCCACTTATAGGCTGGGAGGAGTTGCTAGCAGTCACAAAGGAAGAAAGAGACTTGGGCATCATCATCACTGATGACCTAAAATCATCAAGCAGACCTCTAAAGCAGTAGGTAAGGCTAGGGGCGTTAGGGTGTGTTAGTAGGTATCACAAGTCGTAGAGGGAGGTAATAATCCCACTGTACAAGACATTGGTTAGGCCCCATCTGGAGTACTCGTGCAGTATTGGAGGCCACACCTTCACAAGGACATTAACCAAATTGAGGCAGTCCAGAGAAGGGCAACCAAAATGGTGCAGGGACTGCATCAGAAGACATATGAGGACAGATTAACAGAGCTCAATATGTATACCCTTGAGCAAAGGAGGAGAGAGGTGATATGATCGAGACATTTAAACACCTTAAGGGCATAAACAAGGTGAAAGAGTCTAACATGTTTAAATATAAGAAAAATTGCAGGACAAGAGGACACAGCATGAGATTAGAGGGAGGACGATTAAGGGGGAATGTGAGGAAATTCTTTTTCACAGAAAGGGTGGTAGATGCATGGAATGGCTTACCACAAGAAGTGGTGGCTATGAATACAGTGCAGGGCTTCAAACAGGCATGGGATAGGCATAAGGGAGCAATACAAATGACTATGAATAGATAGGTCACTGACAGAGCAAAGGCCGATGGCACATTTATAAGGTAGAAAAAGAAATGGGCAGACTGGATGGGCCTTGCGGTCCTTATCTGCCGTCAACTTCTATGTTTCTATGGCTCCCTCCGTGAAGCCCTCAGTGACCACTATATGGTCTATTACGTGCATAAAATACACCGTCCCAAAGCACCCCCCAAATTCCTACAGATCCAGTCCTTCCAGTCACTAGACTTGTCCTCTCTCCATGCCAAACTGGTAGCTGCCGACTGGTCTGCCATCTCTTCTGCCAACAACATCAGTACTGCCCTGCATTATTTAACACCAAATTCCTGTCAATCTGGGATCTTCATGCCCCCCCAGAAAAACCAGGGTCTGTGGTTCACACCTCCCATGGATCTCGGCTGAATTGCTGGCCTGCTTCTACGCACATGACCTTGCCTGGAGAACTCATAAATCTTCTGGTTCCCCTGCTGTCCTATTTAATTACCAATCCCTTCACAATGCCTGCACCAGAGCCACCAGGCTTGCCAAGTTTGAGTACTTTGCCTCCATGCTCCAGAACAACCTTAATCATTCCTCTAAGTTCTGGAAGGTTATCCATGCCCTTTCTCCCCCTGAACCCAATTCTCATCCCCTGTCCTCAAGGTGGGTGACACTCTCATTTCTGACCCCTTCTGTGTTGCATCAACATTCAGCACATCCTTTGCCTCCTGTGCCTCCTCCCTTCTCTTCCCCTCCCCAGTCCCCCTCCCCCCATTCTTCCACTCTATCACATCCTTTCTCCTTCTCTGCGATCACCCTGCTGCTTCCCTTAAGGTTCTCTTGGCTCTTAACACTCTTGGGACAGGAGCCATGATGGTCTTGACCCCCAAGTTCCTGTATCTCTCCATGCCATTGTTCTACCTATTACCTCCCTTCTCAACTAATCTTTCTTCCTTGTCTCTGTCCCTGTCTCTTGGAAACAGGCCAGTGTCATACCACTCTTCAAAGGAGGTGACCCCTCCTTCCTGGCAGTTACTGCCCTGTCTTCTTGCTCCCCACTTTGGCCAAAATTGAAGAACACCATGTGCTATCTCAGCTCTCCCCCTTCCTTGATTCATCCTCTTTCTTCACCCCTTTCTAGTCTGGCTTCCGGAAATTCCACTCCACCTCCACTTCTCTCCTCTGATTTATTGACTTAATTCTCTCTGGCATGGATCAGGGTCTGATCACCTCCACCATTTTTGTCAACGTGGCTGAAGCCTTCAACACTGCTGCCCACTCCCTTCTCCTTGATAAGCTTAAGGCAGTGGGGCTCTCTGACTCCTTAGTTAATTGGCTCCATTCCTACCTTGAGGGAAGGTCTCAAACTGTTAGAATTGGATATTTATGATCTCCCCCACTTACTATCAGCTGTGGTGTCCCCCTAGGGTCTGTTCTTGGCCCAATTCTTTTCTTGGTCTTTCTGATTGACCTCCCTGCTGCCTGCTCCTCTGCGTCCATTCATATGTATGCAGATGATATGGTACTATTTGCCTCTGGCTCCTCCCCCTCTAAACTTATGGCCAGGCTGTCCCTCAGTGCCAAGAAAAGAGTATCCATGACCTTTGGCACTAGGCAGAAGCTTACTAGGCTAACCTCCCTCCCCTACCTCCACACTCTAGATTATGTTGAAATTGAAGATGTTCCCTCATTTAAGTACCTCGGGGTCTGGCTCAACTGGCACCTTGACTTCTCAGTGCATGTGGATGCCATCCACAAAAAAACTACACCTGAAACTTGGTGAGCTCTACTGGAATAAAGGTTGCACTTCTTTTCATGCTTTCGAAGCTATTCTCTTGAAAATTATACTCCCCATCTTTGACTATGGTGACATAGTCTACAGTGCTGCTCCCAAGTCCACCCTCACCAGACTACATCCTCAATTTCACTCCTTCTGTCACTTTGCTCTGGACTGCCCACTCTACACCCACCATTGCTCCCTGTACTCTTCCCTCGCCCACTCCTCCCTTGAAGCCAGACGCCTTCTCATTGTGCCTCCTTCGTCTCAAAAACTGACTAGGCTCCCTCCCGTCCTAACTTATCTCTCTACTTTCCTCCCCCTCCCTCCTCCTCCTCCTACACTGTTTGCAACTCTGTTTATCATTTTCTTATGCTCTCCTCAAGGAAATCCTTCACTGGCCAGGCTGCTTTCTCCTACCATTTCCCCAACTTATATAATTCTCACCCCCAACCATTTGCTCTGCCTCTTCTCATTGCTCACTTGCCTCTCTTCTCAGCATTTTCACTTCTCACTCCTGCAATTGCTCCTGATACCTGTCCATGATCTGCTGCATGCAGCCCCATACCCCTCTTACTTCTCTCCCTTTCTCCCCAGTCTACACTTTACTAGTCCCTCTTCACACTTCCTATAGTGAATACCCTTGCACCCTTCAGTAAACCTTTCAACACTTCAGAAATTTTTAATTGTACTTCTTGAGTGGCACCCCTAACTCTGTTATTCCCTCCAAATCCTTACTGCATAGTTTACTTTCCTCATCCTTACATAAAGTGCATATGTATGATACTTAGTTATGATGCTTAGTTCCTATTCTACCTATTATGTAATTTTTAAATTTTTTAAATTTTTGTTCTCAATTTCTTCATTGCCCTCCTCCCCCCAAGGACACATCTGGAAGGGAGCTGTAATCAACTTAGTACATCTTTCCTAGTGAAACTTTTAAAATTAATCAATAAATCAATATATAAGCAGGGAAAAAGACCAAGTCTATGCCCTTTCACAAAAAAGGATAAAATAAACAGAGACATCAGAGAGCTAAAAATCCAGCTCTTATATTGCATCAACATCAAAGAAACCAAAGAATACCAAATACTTGGGCATGGAAACTGACAAGAACCTAAGCCAGGCTTTTTTAACTGGGGGTCTGTGGACCCCTGGGGGTCCCCAAGCAGAGAGTAGGGGGTCCATGGACCATGCACCAATATGTTACAAATGAGGGGCCTCATATGCCTCCTTCTTGTGCAAAGCCTGGTGGAGTGCATGGAAATTACTTTTGACTACAGCACTATGCCATGATGTGGCTCACTAAAATTATGCTGGTTGATAAATATGGTTGATAAATATGGCAGGGCACAATTGAAATCACATGGCAGCCAACTATGCGCTACTCACTGGTGCTGACAGTAGAATGATGAACCAGTGGATGTAAGAGTGAATCAGTTCATCTCTGTTCCATGGAGCTTTAAGAACGTACTGTATGAGCCCATTTTAGCTTCAGAAATGGCAGCACCACAGAAGAGCATCGGGTTGATGAGAGAGAACGCATGCAAGAAACCCAGCATTCCTAGCTAGTAGGCAGCCAGCAATTCAAAAGTATCATGCCAACATGTAAAATGTTGGGCCCAGAGACAACAATCCTGCCTGCCCCCGCCTGCACAAAAGAGAGCAGGGTTGGAGAAAACATTACTCCTTTTAAATCCTCCAGTCTACTGCTACTCCCAAATACTTTCCCAAGCAGTCTTCAAAAGTTCTGGGACGAACTGTATGCACTCCTATTCATTTTTTAATCTCTATAATCTATATATTTTCCCTATCATTTTTTCCCTAACATTTTCTGCTTATTTTCGTTTGCTAGGAAAACATTTCCAGTGAGGACAAAGATATATTCCTTTTCATACCCCAATACTTTGACACAATTTCTTTATTGAAGGAAATGCAAATTCTTCTGTAGGCCAACTGAATTTATTTTTTGCTTGATTGAAATCCCTAAACCTCCACCTCCTCCCTGCACCCTCTGTCCGCCATTGCAAGTAGGGAGTCCCTGCCTCTACTGACTTTGGCTCTTGGGGTTCGGGCATACAAAAAAGATCGAAAACCCCTGCCCTAAGCTTTGAGAACCTTATTAAATCAGTGGTCAAAAAAGTAGGCACCAGGCCGGGAGCACTCTGCTGCAATGCCTACACCACACTAAAAAAATAACTCTCATCAGTCAGTTGCTGCTGCAGTTCTAGAGTATGAAAGCACAGTTTACCAGTGTGAAAATAGCTACTTACTAGAAAGACTGGATATAACCTACCACATTCATCTGCAGATGGAATACGGAGCCCCTTTATGTTATCTCAAAACATAGGACTGCTCTCCTTCTCCAAGGGGGGGGGGGCTATGTGCTCAGTACAGGAGTGACACCTGATGGAGGCTGGGTTTGTTGCCCTGGACTGAGGCAAGGTCGAGTATCTCTCTGGGGCGGGACAGACGCTGGCATCATTGCACGTCACCACCCCAGGTAACAGGGGACAAAATTCTCCATGCCTGCTGCCTAGATGAAGCCCTGTCTCTGGACTTCGATTAGCCTCCTGGTCCCAAGCTCTCCCAAATAGATACCAGTATCGCAGTACCAGTGCCCTCCATGGTGCCATGATCCTGCCCCATGGGGGAAAAGCCAGGGGTAACTGGGGAGCACGGGGGGCTTAGTAGGAGGCGGAAGCCACAGGGACGCCGTAACTAGGGCAGAATATCGGTGGCAGGTGAGGGGGAAAAAAAGAAAAAAAAGGGTTGAATTCATTGCGGACTCCATCGTAAAAGTATCAGAATAGTTAGAGGGGCATTTCAAGCCCTTTATGATACATGTTACATGATGGAGACTCACACATATCTCACAGGGCTAAACAGGGTGCAGGGAGGTGCCTTTTCCAAATGAGGATGTGCTCCAGACCTAAGGGGCATGGGATGAAGCTGAGGGAGATGTTGTCCAGGAGGGATGTGAGGAATAGTTCTTGACTGAAAGAATGGTAGACGCAAGGAACTGACTGCCAACTAAAGTGGTGGAGGCTAGAACTGTGGAGAGCTTCAAAGCGTACATGGGATAAACATAGTGGTAGATTAGAACAGAGGCAGGAAGGGGGGGAGGGTCACTGAAGACCACATAAAATCTGAAGAGGTAGACTAGGCAGGGGATACTTAGACCGACTGGGTGGACCAAACAGTCTTTTCCTGCTGACAAAGATTATGTTTCTAGGTTCTGTGTTTCTGTGGAGGTAAGGTGACTTACCTGCCTTCAGTACAAGTCAAATAAGTGTGATACATAACAAATCACCACATGCAGAGGAAGTAGATGACTGCTGTGTGCAGTGTGATAGGAGGTGCAAGTCCTGAGGATCTGAGGATGTCACTTAATGAATGAGAGATTCTCCTAATGGGAAAGATACCCGTAAGGATCTTCTCCAAAGCCTTCCTGGTTCATGGGCCATTGAGGAATAACAGTAGCATCAGTAACATAGAAACACAGAAACATAGAATTTGACGGCAGATAAAGACCACTTGGCCCACCTAGTCTGCCCATTTTCCTACCTAACAGATAAGCTGCAGATCCTAGTTAACCAACAGCTTACTTCTTCCTACCCCCCACTAGGACTGCCTTATGTCTGTCCCATGCATTCTTGAATTCCCCCACTGTTCTTGACTCCACGACCTCCTCAGGGAGGCTGTTCCATGCATCCACAACCCTCTCCATGAAAAATACTTCCTTACATTACCTCTGAGCCGTCCCCTCTATCTTCAAATTGCTTTCTTGTTCTTGCACATCTCTTTTTCTGAAAGATGCTACCCTCTTCGACTTTGTTGATTCCCTTGAGGTACTTGAAAGTTTCTATCATGTCCCCTCTCTCCCTTCTTTCCTCAAGGGTATACATATTAAGCTCCTTTAGTCTTTCTTCGTATGTCTTCTGGTGCAAACCCTGCACCATTTTGGTTGCCCTCGTCTGGACAGCCTCCACTCTGTCTATGTATTTACTTAGATAAGAAAACTTTTTTCTACAGTTCTGTTGAAAGAGAAAGGGTCTCCTCTTTCTGGCAAGTTAGAAAGCATTCTGTGGCAAGAAATGCCTGCTTGCTCAGGATGTGCTGATGTTATGCCACGAGGGGGGGTATTGATCTTGTCAAGGGGCATGAAGTCTGGGGAATTCAAATTAAATTATAGGGATTGGGGTGGCAGCTAGTGCGGGAGGGGGTCACAAGTATAGATGTATGGTTTCACCAAGAAATGGATAGCTGAGCTTGGTAGCACAAGAATAGCAGACCCCCAGCTGCAGCAAGGAAGCACAGAGTGTCAACAGTTCCAACTTGAATGCAGGTTATATAGGAATCAGACCCAGTAAACTGACTATCCAGAGAACCTGATCTACTTGCGAGTTTAGGATGTAGAGGTACTCAGAAAGATATAGTAGGGGAAGAAAATGCCTGGGGCACCAAGAAGAAAGAATTCTTACTATGCCAACAGGATAGGTGTGATAGGAGAAGAAGTAGGTGACTATTTTAAGGCAGTGTGTCACTATAAAGAACATGAAGGATAAGGGGGACCAGCTGTTTTGCTGATTCTAGCTGATTAAGCTAAGAGAGATAAGTGGAGGGGGCAAAATAGTCACCCAAGGTGGAACCACAGGGCTGCAAACAGCTCAGCTCAGTTTATGAGATGAAGTAGTAATATTTGCTTTGTGAATGTTAAATTTCACAAGGGAACTTATGGAGCATTACATATTATGCTGCCATAATTTTTGATGATCTACCCAGGACCTCTTTGCAAATGAGCTTTGCTCAATGGAGCTTCTTCTGGTATTTTTTTTATTTAATTTAAAATTTTGAAGACTGGGTGGGCCCACTGAGACAAGTCCCTTTTTCAGGGGCGGTCCAGAGAATTGAACATTCCGTACAGGTAGAAACAAACAATTGCAGATAATAATTTAAAGAAGTGCAAATCAAAAATATTAAATCGGGGAGTAACAGATACAGTATCTTAGATAGATATTTAAAGGATGATTTAACATATGTTCTAAATAGGTGCTTAAACATATTTCAACCCTGGGTATGATATGCATTCGGGAGACAATTCATGACAGATATCAACAGCTACTATACAATCAGTGTTAGGGGATGACATTCTCATGAATAACATGTTGTAAAATTAATAGAAGGTTGGTGTGAAAATCTAATAGGAGTTAGATAGAGTGAAGACGTGAGCTAGAGAAAGGAAAGGTGAGGTAAAAAGCAGATAGGAGGAATGGTGGTGCCCAGGAGAAGGCTAGGTACA
This sequence comes from Neoceratodus forsteri, assembly GCA_016271365.2. Classification (NCBI taxonomy): domain Eukaryota; kingdom Metazoa; phylum Chordata; order Ceratodontiformes; family Ceratodontidae; genus Neoceratodus; species Neoceratodus forsteri. Next base: position 1,099,898,724 of record CM057455.1, on the reverse strand, counting down.
GTTACCATTACAGGCAGAGGGCGCGTAGAAGATTTCCTTGTATAGACTTTTGAAATGGAGAAGAGTCTTGCATGAGAATAAAAAGTATGGAAGGTTATTTCATTTTTGTGGTGCTGCAAAGGAGAAAGATCTTCTGCTGACAACTAGGCGAGTCTTTGGTAGGCTTAACAGTGGGAGGTGGGAGGACCTGAGTTTTCGAGGGGAGGGTTTCAGGTTAACTAGGCCAAATAAACTTGGGGGTGGGGAGAGGTGGATTAGTTTGAAGGTGCTGCAATACACTGGGAAGTCAAGCTTGACTTTGAAAGATGGCCAAACCAAGGTGTGTAACACTAAACAATGATGGGTATGGGCTGGGGCCATTACAGCAAAGCGGGCAATCCTGTGATAGGCCATACTGAGTTTGTGTTGGAGTCCCAGCTTAGATGTATGTATTATTGAGGCCCCGTAGAAGAGGCCAGGCAGAAAGGTGGCTGAGGCAATAGTACTTCTAGCACGGTTTGAGAGGTAGGGGGCTGTTCAATAGAGGAGGCCTATTTTCTGGTTGGTAGCCTTTATGATGCCGGTTATGTGCACATCAAAGCATAGGTGCTCATCAAGCATTACACCCAGGTATTTGAAGGTGGGGACTTTTTCAAGCTGTATGCCAGTGGATGTTCTGATCACCAAGGGGGTTGGGTACTTGTGTCGAAGCAGGTGTGGTGGAACAGCATGGATTTAGTCTTTTTGATGTTCAGGACTAGTAGGTTATTTTTGGTTATTTATGGTAAAACAAACAAACAAACAAATAAATATTTGAGAAAATATTGTTAATAATGATTGGCATTTCCACTGTAAAATTTAAAATAGCTAAACCAAATTATTTCCAGTTTTGTTAGAGGTCCGGATGCACTGACATTTAATATGCATGGCAAATGTCTGGCCTGTACCTGCATGAGCACAGAAGTTACAAACATCCACGTTTTTAGAAAGTTTTCACAACATTTCACAAATAATTACATAATGAAATTTGAACCAATGTAACTTAAACATTTCTCAATCAAATCTCTCCATATTTACTAGTTTCCTTAACCCTTACAAAAGGTTATGCATGCTTATTTTCCCGACTATCTCGAAATGTGACTGAATTATAAATAGATAAGAACTTTCACTAAATGTTCCCCCCAAAAGTAAAATGCTTGCTTTTGAGCTCATTATTTCAAAACAATTGATCCAAATGTCATGACAGTTTGATACTTTAGGGGCTTATATTATAGTGGTGCAAGAGCACCACTATAGTTGGGGATGAGCAGGGGTTTCTATGTTAAACCCCAACCTTTGCACTTTAATAGCTTTGCAACTGTTCAACAGATGTGCACAACATTTTTCATGTGTGGTTTATGGGGTGTAGGTCTCTTGATATGCTAAGTTTCATTCTGGTTGGATGTACAGAGTCCGAGAGCTGGGTAGCAAAAAAAAAGAAAAAATTGTTGAGTTTGTTTACTGTTTTTTTGTCATCACCTAGAGCCCAGACAGTTCAGAATTTTTCTCTGAAATTTTCAGGGTACAAAGGGCTTGGCCCAGAGGGATGTCTTTTACTGGTTTGGTGAAAAAATATTAGTCTGTTCCAGAGTTATGAGGATTTAAAATTTTGGTTCTGAGCATACTCAGTACATTTTGTTTCTGGATAGCTGTATCCTTTTTTGTATGGGGCAATCTTTCTTTGTGAGAAAAAAAAAATTTTGTATGAACGCCATCTTGTTTCTGTTTTTAACATTTTTAAAAACCCATAAAAAGTATATTGTGCAGAGACACCAACACATGCATCTTGCTTATAGGGACCCCCTTAGGTAGATTCTGTAGTTCGTTTTTTTTTTAAATCAGCCACACATTTTTTTTAAAACATTTTAAAATCTTTTTTCATGACACAAATTTCTTTTTTCCATATGTCCATACAAAAAAAAAGAATGGGGCCATATGAAAAAAATATTCCCTTCATACGAAAAAAGGATTTGGACTTTTTTTTTTCACATTCTTTTTTTGTATGAAGGGATCTTTTTTCATGAGGCTGTGTCATTAATACAAAAAAGATCCAATCATACAATAATAATTTTTTTATATTCTTTTTTTGTGAGAAGGATTTTGTTTCATGACCTTCTTTCATTCATACAAAACAAGCATTTGTCAATGCTGAATGTTTGCTTGCTGGCATTGGCATTGGTGGGGTGTGTCTTTTGGTCATCAGGCATAACAGCCATGCCATTTCACCACATCCTACCCTGCAGACACCGACAAGAGTCACAGTGTGCCTTGGGTCTTTGGTCCTCATGCCCACCCCATTCCATCAGGAAATACGGTGAGATGGGTGCAGTATAGGAGAATGGGGTGAACTTTGGGGCCAAAGAGTCCAAGGCACACCTCGATGCCTCTCACTGGCTGCAGGGTGTGGGTGGGGGTGGAATGGTATGAGCATTACAGGCGACAATCCCAAGTCACACCCCTGATGCCTGTCAGTCTCTACAGGGTGGGGCATTATGGTCAGAAACCCTAACGCCTCAGGCGTTCGTTGTTATTTTCACTCCAAATTTTCAACATGGGTTTTTGTGACCCCTACCTTATGAACAGTGGCAATATCAGTTCGGTAGCTGAAAGCTGATTTTGCACAGTGACGATGGCATTTGGCACCACAGGTGTGAAAACACATTTTGAACAGGTTGTGAAAAATGACAGCTGTACTGTTCATGGGGAGGTGTAAAAAATGGCAATGTTGAAACTCTGCAGTGAAAATAGTAAAAAAACTGGTGAAGTCACGAGCGTGCATAGAAAATGCGGAACGCACACCCTTAATGTTATTAGTTTGGGGATTTTTTTACAGCAGATTGTCAACACAGGCATTTTGGGACCTCCGCTCATGAACAGTGTCACTGTCATTTTCTCAATCTGTCCCAAACAGTGATTTCCCACAGCGAACACGCATTTCTGCGCAGAAAGCGTGAAAACACATTTCGGCCATGTTGTGAAAAATTACAGCTGTACTGTTCATAAGGAAGTGTTGAAAAATGCTACTGGTGAAAATCTGGACTGAAAATATTACAAATTCATGAACTTACGAGGGTGCATGGAAACAGCGCAATGTTCGCTCGTAACACAGTTATTTTATGAACTTTTGTCACCAAATTTTCAACATAGCCATTTTAAGACCTCTGCTCATGAACAGTGCCACTGTGATTTTCTTAATCTGTCCCAAACATTGATTTCACACACCAACTGCGCCATTGTTCACTACATGCACAGAAACACATTTGGGGCGAGATGTGAAAAATGACAGCTGTACTGCTCATAAGGAGGTGTGGTAAAATTGCAATGTTGAAAATCTGGAGTGCAAATAATAAAAATTCACGAATTTACAAGCGTGCGTAGGAACTGCGCAATGCATGCTCGTAAAACAGTCATTTTTGGGAATTTTTTCCCCAAATTTTCAACATAGGGTTTTTGGGGGCCTACCTCATGAACTGTGACACTGTCATTTCATACATTGGTCCTGAAAGGTGGTTTTGCACAGTGACCATGAAATCACCTTTCGTGACTGAATAACAAAATGACCATGACAGAATTCATGAGGTGGGGTCCCAAAAACCCCATGTTGAAAATTTGGTGAAAAAATTCTGAAAAATGCCCAAGATATGCAGCAAAGTTGAAAAAAACAAATGTAATCCATTATACAGCTTACCAGCATTTCCTCACTTAGTAGTTGGCTTTCAAAGTGCTGGCGTGTTCCCGGTCCACGAAGATCCGTCACGCCGGACTCTGGGTAAGTATGGGGTGGGGGGTGTGGGGAGACAGGGTGAGCAGTGGGTGGCACGGGTGGGGGCAGAAATAAAGTCCGTCAGCGAGGGACAGTTTTTTCTTTCTAGGCTTTATTTTACTTGTAGGAAGACAACGCTGGACATTTGCCATGCTGGGGTGGGCTCCCAGCATGGCAGCTGGGAGTTTTTTGGGGGGGAGGAGGGCCAGCAGAGCCTACAGAGGATTGGGCACCCTCATCGGCCATAGAGAGGTTTGCCACTCTGGGGTGGGCTCCCAGCATGGCACCTTGAAGACCGTTTTGGGAGGGGGCACTGGAGCCTATGGGGGATTGGGCACCCCTGTCAGCCATACTGTGTGTGTGTGGGGGAGCGCATAAGCATGCTGGGGTGTGCTCCCAGTGTGCTACTTGTTGGGGGGAAAAGCTGTCTATGACAGCTCTTGCAGTGCAGTGCCGACGTGGAGGCACTTTGCATACTGCCGACGGTGGCAGTATGCAAATTGCCTACACGCTGCAGCTCGTTCTTTCAATTGTACTGTTCTTTCAACTTGTCTCTAAATTTAAATACCTCGACTTTTGGTTAGACAACAAACTCTCCTTCAACGAGCACATTGACGACCTGTCCAGAAGACTAAAAGCTAGACTAGGCTTCTTCTTCCGAAATAGGTCTCTCTTTCCCCTAGAAACCAGACTCAGGCTTGTTCAGACCACCTTCCTCCCTTTACTTGACTATGGGGACATATTATACACTTCTGCAGCAATTACTAACCTAAACAAATTGAATATTCTCTATCACCACACCCTGCGCTTCATTACAAACTACCCATACCGAACCCACCATTGCGAAATATATGCAGTTGTTGGTTGGACTTTACTTACCATTATACACACACTCCGTGCTGGCATTTGGACCCTGAAACTTCTTCTGAATAAATTACCAAGCTATTTAGTAGCACTTATCAGTACTACCCACAGCTCTTATTTCCTTAGGAAATCAGATTTTATCCTACTCGACGCATCTAGGACTCGTACCTCCTTTGGCAGACGAGCCTTCTCAGGTGCCCTACCAACTATTTGGAACCAGCTGCAATCCACTGTGAAACTATCCAGTGTAGTCTCAGTAAATTTCTTCAAAAAACTGGTGGCTTCAAAAATAAAGGACACTTGTAACTGTTTCTAAACTCCCTCCCTAGCTTTCTCCTTACATCCTTAGTTTGTTCTCACTACACCACCTTCCTTAAACAACTTGTACTAAATATTTTTTTGGTTTTTGTTTATCACCCAGGACTGTTTACCCACGTACCTTGTAGGACATGGTCTGCCATTTATGTATTGTTATGTCATCGCCTGCTTTGTATATTTGTTGTAACCATGCACCCAGGACTTCCTTGTGAATGAGCTTGCTCAATGGAGCTTTCCTGCAATAAACTTGAACTTGAACTGTACACCACTGCATTTGCAAAAGCTGTCATAGACAGCTCTCATATTCATTGGCGCAGGGGGGCCACACCTGCAAAAGGCAGCAGGGCATTGGAAGTAGAGATGCACACCTATAAATTCTCATATGGTGGCACTATGTTTCTTGCACATGCGTGCAAGCAAGAATAAAAATGATTTGAACTTGTTTTTTTTTCCACATTTCAACTTAAACAAAGTTGTACCACTCCTGAAGAAAGCTTCCCTCAACCCAGACTGCTTAGCTAACTACAGACCTGTCTCTAACCTGCCCTTTGTGGGCAAGGTTATTGAGAAGGTAGATGCAGTGCAGCTGGATGATAATTTATCCTCTCATAATGTCTATGATCGTCCAAGTTTAGGAAGAGGCATAGCATCAAGACTGCTCTGGTTCAGGTACTTAATGATTTCCTGATAGTGAGATATTGGGGATGCCATTCCATTTGGGTTCTCCTAGATCTCTCCACAGCATTTGACACTGTTGACCATGGGGTGCTGATACTCTGTGGACTGTCTGGTACTGTTCTCAGATGATTTCAATCATTCCTCACTGGCAGTATTCAGAGAGTGGTGTCAGGAATTTATTCCTTGGCCCCTCTCCCCCTGTCATGTGGGGTTCTGCAAGGCACTGTATTGTCCCCCATGTTGTTTGCAGTGTACATGCTGCCATTGGGAGACATTATGAAGCAGTATGGGCCAGGTTTTCAATGCTATGCTGATGATACTCTACATGTCCTTTGTACCTGAGCAGGGTGATGCAGTCTTGGTTTTTAGCAACTGCCTCTCTGAGATCCAGGATTGGATGAGTTCCAACTGGCTAAGGTTGAACTCTGGCAAGACTGATGTGTTGGTGGTGGATCCAGATCACCAAGGTGTAGGGATGTCAGCAGGGTTACCATCAGGGCTTTGGCTCAGGGGTGACAGCTGCTTACCTCTGATCGGGCGCAAAATCTGGACGTTGTGTTCGATAGCAGCCTGACATTAAAATCTCAGGTGTCTGCTGTCATTAAAACCTCTTTTTATCATCTGAGGAACATCGCCCGGATTAAGCACCTGATCCTACCTGGTGACCTTCCAACACTGGTCCATGCCTTTGTAACCTCGTGCCTTGATTACTGTAATACCCTGTACTTAGGGCTACTGGGGGTTGATATCCTCTGACTGCAGCTAGTACAGAATGTGGAGGCCAGGTTGTTGACTGGTTTATCTAGATCTAGCCATGTCACACCTGTGCTCTGTGAACTGCACTGGCTGCCTGAACAGTGGCAGATCACCTTCAAGGTCGGTTTCCTGACCTATAAAGCCCTACACTGTTAGGGACCACACTACTTGCAAGATCTTCTCTGCCCCTCTTGCCCATCTGCTCACTCTGTACCACTGAAGAGGGATTGCTAGAAATTCCCAGGGTCAGACTGAAGACCTCTGGGGCCTGTTCTTTTGCTTTTATGGCCCAAATCCTGTGGAACTCTCTACATCATTGGATTAGAGAGTGTCTGACTGTTGAGGGTTTTAAATCTGCACTAAAAATGCATCCATTTGCCTTAGCATTTCCTGAGGCTAGTAATTGTTAATCTGATGCTTTTTATCTGCCTAATTTTAGTTGAATGTTTTAATGAACTGTAATTTATGTGTTTTTTATGATTTTATTGATTCAATCTGCACAGCACGATGATTTCCAGAATAGTGCTTAAGAAATAAAGTTTTGATTGATTGATTGATTGAACAAGGCATAACTCTGTCAATATTTGGAGTTAAGGGACAATGTATATATATGAAAACAAAGGTCTCAATGAGTATTGCAAGACATACACATAACACCCTCCAAATACTTAGGGGCCATATAAACAAGCACAAAAGTTTAAAAATAAAAAATATCATGCTATAACATTGCAACTTTATTCTTCGTTTGCACTAATCTATGGAGGCATGGACGTGCAGGGCCCAGAGGGCCCTGTGCTTCCCTAGGCAAATGGATAACTGCATCTATGAAGGGATTGAAGTGCAGGATGGATGTGTTCACACAGGATAAGATTATCACAAAAAGTAAGGAAATTCATTGCAAAAAACTTTGTTAATGCACCTGTTAGGGTACATATTAAATCAAGAAAAGTAGGGACATTTCCCAAATTTTGTCAGTTTACTGTGTACCCTAAGTGGTGCATTAACAATGTTTTATGCAACAGATCTATAAATAAGCATGCCAAATCTCAGGTCGCTAGCTTACTAGACAGCTGAATTATGGCTAAATAAAGAAATTTCCAAAAGTCTGTGAGATTCTGATGAGATTCCAAGGAATTTTGAAGTTCATGTTTATTTTATATTTTAACAGAATACGGCTGCTAGGCAAGGTCTGTTTTCAAGGCTGTCCTGTATGCAACATGAAACAAGTTGTATAAAATATTAAAACATAGTCATACCTGTTTTTTAATATTTTGTGACATTTCATGGAATTCCGTCAGAATTCTGCAGCTTTGTAATTTTCCAATTGTACAGAGCTCTAGTAATTATCAAATATCTGCAGCTGGAGTGCTTCCTGCTCAAATTGCATTCAACACCCACAAGCCTCCAGAGCCACCTTAGGCATGCTCAGTTCTGGCTGTCGCTGGGGGCCACATACTGGTAGGAGCTCCTGGACAAAAGTTGCACAATATGTCATCAGTCTTTTAGATTTTAATTTGTCTTACTTTATGTAGTTAATTGCCTAGGTACTGTTCAAAGACCACACAAGGGACATCATTGGACTGGACAGAACCAATGCTATAAGAATACTTACTTTGTTTTATTTAGTTTTTGTTGACTGGGAAAGGAGGACTAGGTAATTCTAGCTATTTTCAGCATTGTCCCGGAGAAGGGGAAGGGAAGATACAGACGCAAACTGACATACAGTATTGATTCACATTAAAGAGCTAGTGTGCTGCCAGGAACTTTCAGTAGTCAATTATCACTTCTTATGTCTGAAGCATGTTTTTGCTTTTCAGTTTTGCTTATTGGAAGGTTTTCTACTTGACAGTAGTAGGTGATGTGTGGGACAGCATTCTACTTGGAAGCAGACTTAGTTAATTTCCTTCCTATACCTCATCAACATGTGACCTCACTGACTGTGACATCACCAGTAACCAGGAACAGCCAGTCTCTCCTGCTGCTTGATTGTTAACTTTGTAACATATGTTGCCAGCAGGGCTTGTGATGTAACAATGAGAGAGGTCACATGCTGATGACTTAGTGGGAGGAGCAGAACTAGATATGTCTGCTTCTAGGGAAAGCACTGCTTTCCACATCACACCCAGTACTATTAGGTAGAAAACCATCAAATGAGCATATCAAAAAAGAAGAACACATCAGAAATGAAAAGTAATACTGGAATACTTTTAAAAATTACTACAATGTTCTGCCTGCTGTTGTTTTGGTGCTACTTTCACTTTAAGCTGTTGGTGGTATTTTTAGTGAATAGGGAAAATTTGACCAGTACACCAGGGAAAATCCCCTACTCTTGCGAGGGGTCACTGTTGGCCCTTTTTCCAAGATGGGGGATCCAGATGCAGCAGAGGAGGGAGTGCTGCAGCAGGCTGGGAAGTTAAACTCCTACCCAGCCATGCTTGCCAGGAGGATGATGATGAGTCTTAGGAGGACAGTAATGAATCTATGTTTGAGGATGAGGATGAATTCCTTTTTGCAATGCCCAACTTGGTTGCTGCATTGGAAGGAGCTACAGACAATACTGATATTGCAGCAGCTGCTGCTCAGATGGAAAAAGAAATCGAGGAATGAAGGGCCGTAATTTTAAATATGTTTGCTGATGATGAGGAGCACTGTAAGAAACACAAAATGGCTTTGCAACACTGAATGAGACACATGGCATCTACAGTCCCTGCTACTGCTACCAGGTCAGACAACTCTGCTACAATTACTGCTCAAACTCTTAATGTTACTCAAAAAAATACTACTGCCCGGGAGTGTATTGCACAAAACTTTGGGATATCCCACACACCTGAACAGAATGATGCTTGGTCTCTGGACAGAGCACTCAGAGAGGTAGGCTGGAAACCAGCCAGTGATAGGACATGGATTCCTGACCCTGAATGGGATGCTTCACAATTACAAATGCCGGAAGCATCAGGGATGCAAATTTATGATGGTGCCATAACTTCTCTGAGTCAGGCAGTGGCAATTGGGACCCGAGACGAGTGACCATCTGGTCCATCTACAGTTGCAATTTCTACTCAGCTACTAGACAAAGTTGTAACTGAGCAAGCGTTAACTGCACTAAAAGAGAATGATGTTGTAACTATACAACTGCAAGTCCTGGGACAATCAGAACATTGTGGGACCTGGTATGTTAGAAAAGTCAGAAAGACCAGACATAACCCCCAAAACAATACAAGGCATCTGGGACACCTCCATAGCGAATGGAACCCCAGACTACCCGGAACATGAATATGAGTCCTGATACTTTGATTCCAGCACCAGCCACTATCGCTACAGAGGCTGATCTTTCTGACCCAAGAACTGGCATGGTGCAGGAACCTGTGAAGGAGAAAGAGGTACAATCTATTCCTGGCAGTAATCTAAATCTATCAGCACTGGTTTTTCAGGTCCCAGATGGGGACAAAACTAATGCTACTGATACCACTGAGGTTCCTGTGGAGCCAAGCACAGAATCTACTACTAGAACATCAAAATCTAATCAAGAGTCACAGCAAAAAAAATACCTCCAAAAGGGCCGGGTTCTGACCCCCCCGTCCAAGATTTGCAAATTTATTTAATAGATTGGATCCTGTTCCCCAGAGGAATGTAGTTCTGCTGCACTATAAAGGGGGACTGGAAGTGCACCCTGATTGAATATATGTGGAAAAAAACATTTTAAAGGAATCCCTGAGGTTCAGAGCGCAGGATGTCTGTGCTCTGATTCACATGTCCGGGGAGGACAATCTTGACATTAGCTTCAGGTCCCCTGCGGGCCTTGAGAGGTTTTGGATGCTATATAATCAGGTCAGATTTGCTCCACTATGGACACCTTTTTTATGTTTGCTTGCACGCATGTGCAAGAAACATAGTGCCATCATCGGAGATTTCGGAGGTGTGTCACCTCCTCCTCCAATTCAGTCAGTGTGCTGGCAGGTGCAGCCCCTGTAAGCCAATGCATTCTGGAGCTGTCTATGACACGCTCCAAAATGCAGTGGCATACAGTTGAAAGGGGGAGCTACGCCTGAGTGAGCAGCGATAAGATATCGCCTGCTCATGCACACTCCCCACCACACACACACACAGCCCACGCAGGCTACGCGCGCCCCTCCCGCACGCACTGTATAGCCGACGGGTGCCCAGTCCTCATCGGCTGTGCTGCGTCCCCAAAGGCTTCAAAATGCACCACGCTGGGTGCCCACCCCAGCGTGGCAATAATGTATAGCCGATGGGGTGCCCAATCCCCGTCGGCTCCACAGTCCCTCCCCCAAGTAATAAGTGCCATGCTGGAGCCCACCCCAAGCGTGGCAATGTATCCTTAGGCTAATGGGGTGCCCAATCCCGTCAGCTGAACGCCCGCACAACCATTCTTGTGCCACGCTGGGAAACCCCCACCCCAGCGTGGCAAAGCGTCACGTCGTCGTTTTTTCCTTTTTTTACCTGTAAAGAAAAATGGTCCAACGTTGTCTCCCGCCCCCCTCTCACAACCCGCACCCACCCACTGTGCCCCACCTCCCCATACCCCCCTCACCCCATACTTACCTCCAGAGCTCGGTCGGCGATCTTGGTGGACGGGAACACGTCTGCACTCTTCAAAGCCGACCGCGAACAGAGGAAATGCCAGTAAGCTGTATAATGGGCTAGATGGGGGTTTCAACTTTGTGCATATCTCAAGCATTTTTGGAATTTTGCACCAAATTTTCAACATGAGGTTTTGGGACCCTTCTCATGAATAGCGTCACTGTCATGGCGTTATTCAGGCCAAAGGTGATTTCACGAGTCACTGCGCGAAATCGCCAAGGCGAATAGCGCCATGACAATAACATCATTCGCGGAAGAAATCCCAAACATATTAATTGTCATCCAAAACAAACTGTTTTCTGGCGTGCGTTACTTGTGATTCTCACATAGGCTCGTATGTTCGCGAATTTTTAATATTTTCACTCCAGATTTTCAACATTGCCATTTTAACACACCTTACTATTAGTAGTACAGCTGTCATTTTTCACATCTCACCCAAAATGTGTTTCCGCCCATGTAGCGCACAATGGCGCAGTCGGTATGCAAAATCAATGTACGGGATAAATTAAGAAAATCACAGTGACACTGTTCATGAGCAGATGTCTTAAAATGGCTATGTTGAAAATTTGGTGAAAAAAGTCCTAAAAATGACTGTTTTACGAGCGTGCATTGCGCAGTTCCTACGCACGCTCGTAAGGTTGTGAATTTTCAATATTTTCACTCCAGATTTTCAACATTGCCATTTTACCACACCTTCTTATGAGCAGTACAGCTGCCATTTTTCACATCTCACCCAAAACGTGTTTCCACCCATGTAGCGCACAATGGAACAGTCGGTGTGCGAGATCAATGTACGGGACAAATTAAGAAAATCACAGTGACACTGTTCATGAGCTGAGGTGTTAAAATGGCTATGTTGAAAATTTGGTGAAAAAATTCAAAAAAATGACTGTTTTACGAGCATGCGTTGCACAGTTCCTATGCACGCTCGTAAGTTCGCGAATTTTCAATATTTTGACTCCAGATTTCCAACATTGCCATTTTTCCACACCTTCTTATGAGTAGTGCAGCTGTAATTTTTCATATCTCACCCAAAACATGTTTCCGCCGATGTAGCGCGCAATGGCGCAGTCGGTGTGCGAAATCAATGTATGGGATAAATTAAGAGAATCACAGTGATACTGTTCATGAGCAAAGGTCTTAAAATGGCTATGCTGAAAATTTGGTGAAAAAATTCCAAAAAATGACTGTTTTACGAGCGTGTGTTGTACAGTTCCTACGCACACTCGTTAGTTTGCAGATTTTCAACATCTTCACTCCAGATTTTCAACATTGCCATTTTACCACACCTTCTTATGAGTAGTACAGCTGTCATTTTTCACATCTCACCCAAAACATGTTTCCGCCCATGTAGCGCACAATGGCTTAGCAGGGTACTAAATCAATGTACAGGACAAATTAAGAAAATCACAGTGACACTGTTCATGAGCAGAGGTCTTAAAATGGCTATGTTGAAAATTTGGTGAAAAAATTCTAAAAATGACTTTCTGACGTCCGTTGCACAGTTCTATGCATGCTCGTAAGTTTGCAAATTTAATAGTTTCACTCCAGATTTTCAACATTGCATTTTAAACTTCCTTATGAACAGTACAGCTGCAATTTTTCATATGTTGCCCAAAATGTGTTTTCACACATGTAGCGCACAGTGGTGCTGTTGGTGTACGAAAGCAATGTTTAGGACAGAGTAAGAAAATCACAGTTACACTGTTCATGAGCAGAGGTCTTAAAATGGCTATGTTGAAAATTTGGTGACAAAGGTCCACAAAATGACTGTGTTATGAGTGAGCATTGTGCAGTTTCTACGCACCCTCGTTAGTTCATGACTTTGTAATATTTTCAGTCCAGATTTTCACCAGTGACATTTTTCCACACTTCCTTATGAACAGTACAGCTGTCATTTTTCACAACATGGCTGAAGTGTGTTTTCACACTTTCAGTGCAGAGATGCGTGGTCGCTGTGGGAAATCATTGTTCACCACAGATAAAGAAAATCTCAGTGACACTGTTCATGATCGGAGGCACCAAAATGCCTGAGTTGACAATCTGCTGTAAGAAATCCCCAACCTAATTATATTAAGATTGTGCGTTACTGCAGTTTCTATATGCTGCCGTGACTTCACCATTTTTTTTTAATATTTTTACTACAGATTTGCAACATAGCCATTTTTTACACCTCCCCATGAAAGAGTACAGCTGTCATTTTTTACATCCTGTTAGGAATGTTTTTGCACCTGTGGTGCTAAATGCCGTAGTCACTGTGCATAAGCAGCTTTCGGCTAACAAATTGATATTCCCCCTGTTCATGAGGTGGGGTCACAAAACAAAGATGCTGAAAATTTGGAGTGAAAATACCAACGAATGCCTGAGGTATTAGGGTTTTCAACTATAACGCCCAACCCTATAGAGAAGGACAGGCATCAGGGGTGTGACTTGGGATTCTTGCCTGTGATGCTCATACCATTCCACACCCTGCAGTCAGTGAGAGGCATCGAGGTATACCTTGGACTCTTCGGCCCCAAACTTCACCCCATTCTCCTATATCGCACCCATCTCACCATATTTCCTAATGAAATGGGGTGCGCATAAGGGCCAAAGACCACAAGGAACACCGTGACACTTATCCAGTCTCTGCAGGGTGGGGTGTGGTGAAGTAGGCGTGGCGTTATGCCTGGCATTCCAAACGCACACCCCAATGCCTGTCACTCTCTGCAGGGTGGTGGTGGGGTTGGCTTCAGTTCAATACTTCACTGCCATTCCTATTACGCAGCTCTGTAACTTCTACACTACCACTGCCAATGCCAGCAAGCAAACATTCGGCATTGACAAATGCTTGTTTGTTATACCCCTTTACAAAGCCACTTATCAAAACTGTCACAATTATGCTCTGAAATGAAAATATTCATGTCTGTGATATGCACCATCAGCTTCAGCAACGCTGTGAAGTTCTGAGTGCACTGGAGGCTATCTTAGATTCAGAGGCATTTTGGATGGGAGGTTGGCATTTCAGAGTGAAACTCAGACCGACAGAAGAACACTCCAGAGCCAGTTCACTGTAGGGAAGCATCGGGGGTTGAGGGAGCTGTAGCCTGAATTTGGGCTCCCTCCCCCCACAACAGAGAGACTGCTGTTTCTGGGGTTAGATTTTCTTCACAGCCACTGTGGGCAGAGCAAGCTGCTCCACTGCCGTGGAGACCTAAAGGGAACTTTGGATTTGTGCTGGCTAGGGGCGAGCGTGCACAGCAATCTGTGTGACCTCCCCCAAGTCCACCTCAGAAAAAGGCACAATGTTTGAATCTGGGAGTGCTGGCCCCCTACATGAAGGGCAGCCAGCCACTCAAGCACCATTTCTCTGTGGGGAAGCATTGTGGGTTGAGGGAGCTGCACCCTGAATTTGGGCTCCCTCCCCTGCAATGGAGACACTGTTATTTCTGGGGTCAGATTTTCTTCACAGCCACCATGGGCAGAGCAAGCTGCCCCACCACCAGGGAGACCTAAAGGGAACTTTGGATTTGTGCTGGCTAGGGGTGAGCATGTACAGCAATCTGTGCAACATCCCCCCAGTCCACCTCAGAAAAAGGTGGCAAGTTTGAATCTGGGAGTGCTGGCCCCCTACAAGAAGGGCAGCCAGCCACTCCAGCACCATTTCACTATAGGAAAGCATTGTGGATTGAGGGAGCTGCAGCCTGAATTCGGGCTCCCTCCCCCACAATGGAGAGACTGCTGTTTCTGGGGTCAGATTTTCTTCACAGCACACTGCGGGCAGAGTGAGCTGCCCCACCGCTGTGGAGACCTAAAGGGAACTTTGGATTTATACTGGCTAGGGGCGAGCGTGCACGGCAATCTCTGCAACCTTCCCCCAGCCCACCTCAGAAAAAGGCACAGTGTTTGAATCTGGGAGTGATGGCTCCCTACAAGAAGGGCAGCCAGCCACTCCAGCACCAGTTCACTGTTGGGAAGCATCGGGGACTGAGGGAGCTGCAGCCTGAATTCAGGCTTCCTCCCCTGCAATGGAGAGGCTGCTGTTACTGAGGTCAGATTTGCCCTCCCACCGCCTCGCCACTCCTTTAATTAAATAGACTTTAGGGTCAGCCCAGCCCCCTGTCAAAAACTGGCACAGTGTGTTAAAAGCTGGAATGTCTTAAAGGGGAGCAGCATATCTTGCATAACTCCTGTATCATTTTGTTTTTAGATCACAGAACTGTATACTATCACGTCCAGAGTTAAGCACATACAGCCTAAGGTTGGGGAAAAGAGGATGCTAATTATTACAATATAGTGTGTCTATTTCACTGCTGGTATACCCAGTAATTCTCTGCTATAATGCAGCTCATGCCACTTTCCAGTCTAGGTCATTTGTATTTATGATTAAGACATCTAATGGGAGGTCACACTGGAAAACCTCAAGTCAGGAAAGGCTGTCAATACACATAAGTGTTGGTTGATTAATGCAAAGATTTCACAAGATGGGGGGAGTCGGGATTTTACTGTGAGCCCTCTATGTCTTAACTATTGCTGAAATTGATTACATTGCTATAGAGCAGGGCTGGTATCGCAAAAATGGAGATGGGTCTGACGGGGGTCACTTTAGCCCAGGGTGTCACCATCCGTGTTTCAGGACTAGTATGACAACTGTATACATACTGGAAAAAAGGTGTTTCTTCATGAACACCACATGGTATATTAGGGCCCATAAGATAAAAAGAAAACCTCCCCTCTCATATGCCAGGAAAATTCCTGACAATTCTTCTGGGCCTCCTGCTTCTGATGAGGGGAGACATAGAGCCAAACCCTGGCCCCCCAGGAACCAGTATCCCAAATCTAACACCCAGCACACCAGAGTGGGTCAATGCTAGGGTACTGAGGGTTGTCCATATGAATATCAACAGCCTTAGGCCCAAGATGCATGAACTTGAGGCCAGTACTCCCCTGACATTATTGGTATCTCGGAAACATGGCTGAAACCAAATGTACTACCACACGAAGTTGAATTGCAAGACTTTAATACTTTTAGGAAAGATAGCAAGGGAAAGAAGTGTGGGGGAGTCCTTATCTATGTTAGATCCCAAATCAATGCCACAATGGTCACTACCCAAGATTTTGAAGGAGGGGGGTGTGAAGTAATATTTGTCAAACTTCTCCTGGGGGAATCAAGCCACTCCTTGTTGGTTGTACATACAACACACCAAAAAAGGCTATGGAAGCCTTAAAAATGCTCACAGACACCGTACGTACTCTGCCTAACTGTGAAAAAATTATACTAGAGGACTTTATTCTAAACTGGGGTGAAGATCTAAATGGGGAAGTCAAAAACAGCCTACTAGGGGCTAACCTAACATAGCCGATATGAGAGCCTACGGAAATCAACCAAAAGACTGGGAACCACACCACCCTAGACTGGGTACTAGTGTCCAACCCAGCAAGGGCCAAATGGTAGGGACGTGTGCAGACTCACTCAGTAACCATACCCTAACTTTTCTGGTGAGGAGGAACAATTTCCCCCAAACAACTCCCCAGAACCTTCTGGACCAGAAATTACTCAGCACTAAACTAAGGCTCCTTCCTTCAAGCCCCATTAGAAGTGGACTGGGCTCAGGTCCTCGATACTTCTAATATAGATGAAGCCCTAGAAGGCTTCACCAGACGTTTTCTGTCAGTAGCAAACAAGCATGCACCCCTAAAAAAGATCAGGGTCAAAGGACAGGATGCCAGGTGGCTCAACCCTGATCTAAAGAGGAGGATGAAGGAAAGAGACAAAACTTGAGGGAAATACAAACACTCAAACCTACAACATGACTGGGTGAAATACTGGGAAGCCAGAAATAGCTGCAAAAGGGAACTCAAAAATACAAAAAAGAGCTTATTCGACCCCAAAAAGTTCTGGGGGCACATAAACTCACTACTAAAGGGAAGCAAGAGTAAGGGGACAGGGGTAATAAAAGTAAATGGGACACCCCTCTCCACTCCAAAAGACACGGCCAATGCCTTCAACAATTTCTTCTTGGACCTTCAGAGGTTCAGGACTGGCAACTCCATTCAAGGCCCGGGTAGCCAAGCGAACCTAGGGAACCCTCCCCAGGACCCCGAATTCCACCTCAAACTGGTCTCAGTAGGAGAGGTCCTAAAACTGCTTAGGGGCCTGAAACCAGAAGGTGCCGCAGGGCACGACAATCTTGAGCCCAAGCTGCTGAAAACTGGAGCCCCCATTATTGCAGGACCTGTAACCTAGCTTTTTAACAGATCTCTGACCGAAGAGAAAATATCCCCCATATGGAAGGTTGGGCTGGTGACCCCAATCCCAAAAAGCAGGCTGCAGGAAGATGTGAAAGATTTCAGACCTATCTCCATTCTCTGCACCTTAAGCAAGCTGCTGGAGAAGGTGGTCTACCAACAGGTTAATAACTACCTGGAAATGCACAATCTGCAGGTAGACCAACAGCACGGCTTTAGAAAAAAACCCGGCACTGAAATGGCCCTGTTAAACTTCACCACTGAAGTGTACGAAGCCTTAGACCAGAACAAAATGCTAGGGGCAGTCTTCATTGACCTAACCGAGGCTTTTGATCTGGTCAACCACCAACTACTTCTGGAACGACTTAAGGGTCTGGGACTTGACATGCAGGCCCTAAGGTGGTTCACTGATTACCTCCATGGCAGGACACAAATGGTCCAGTGGAATGGAGCTAGATCAGATGAGCATCTAGTAGGCACAGAAGTTTTGCAGGGGTCTATCTTAGACCCTCTGTTATTCTCCCTGTTCATCAATAACCTACCCATACACTGCGGAGGGGCAAAAGTCACTCTATTTGCTGATGATGCAGTGCTGTACAGAACAGGGAAGGACACAGGGTCCTTAAATCGGGAGCTAAATCAGGACTTCGCAACCCTTGAAGCATGGTACCAGGCAAACAGGCTGATCTTGAACAGCAAAAAGACAAAAGCCATGCTCTTTGGCCCAAAAAGGCTTGGCCCAATGAGATCTAGCTTTCTATCCCTCACCACCCTAAATGGAGTAGGGATTGAAGTAGTAGACTCCATCAAGTACTTATGAATGTACCTGGACCAGGAGGTCACCTTCAGAAAGCATATGGACCACCTCACAAAGGTAGTAAACCAAAAATTGGGCCTCCTCTACAGACTAAATCCCTTTCTGAACAAAGAAACTAGAATAACGGTCTGCAATGGGACAATAATCCCCACCCTGTTCTACTGAGCGACCTTGCTTTAGATGCTGAGGCCAACGGAGAGACAGCGCCTGAGCACACTCTACCATAGGGTTGGCAGGTTTACTGCCAGGGGGCAACAGATGGAGCATTACTGCAAGGTGCTCCAGGCCTTACAATGGTCATCCCTCGAAGCCAGATTAGCTTATCCCTCCCTGTGCCTGGCTTTTAAGCTACAGCATCCTGGCCCCAACCCCCCAGGTCTACAAGACTTTCTTGCCCCAAAGACAAACAGAAGAGAGCTCAGGTCCACTGATTGGACACTACTCAAAATACCTAGAGCCAGATCATCCCTAGGTTTACGGTCAGCCAGGGCAGCCCTACCCAAACTCTGGAACAATCTCCCAAGAGAGGTACAGGATAGCACCTCTCTAGAGGGCTTCAAGAATGCACTAAAATCACACCTAGGCACTGGGTCCCAGTGCTGCTGACTCAACTGAGGTCTCCCAAAGGTGATCCGACTAAGCATGCTATCTGCAAAAGAACACAACCAGTAAGGGACAAAGGGTTTTAAAGTACTAAAGGAGCACTGGATTTTGCACTTACCTAGGTAGAAAACTTAATAATCTGTTTCTAACAAAAACATCTGCACCATTGTTGTAATGTTCTGTGCTGTGATGTACATTCATATACTCTATGTAAGCCTTGCTGTACTGTACATATCAAAGCTTTAGTTTTTTCTTCCCTCTAGGTACACGTAACTAATCCTGGGTCGTGCCTGAAAAAGGGACTGTCAAGGTTCCAGTGGGCCTACCCAGTTACCAAAATTTAAATAAAATAAAATATCTCACATTCTGAACAGCTTTTTCTTAGGTAAAGATCGGGGAGTATGTTTCTACTCAGGCCAGCCTAAGGCTTTTTACAAGTGCATGGCCAGAATACACTTAGCAAATGTTTGTGATAAACTGCGCTGTGGGATATATGGCAAATTTAATCCAATCAGTTCTCAATGTGTCAATCATTCCAAATGCAATTTATGCAAGGTACATGGTCACCTTTTCCAAGACTACCCTTGGACAGTCCATAACAAAACCCATACTGTGAATCCAGTGACCTGATCAGAAAAGCACAAAAAGAGTCCTTTTCAGCAGAGGCTCCTAGAAATGAACCTCAATCACACTCTGAGGAGCCCCCAGAACACCCCACTACTCCTCAGGACTCAGATATCACAGACAAGACTCCAGAGGATGAAACTTTATCAGCCCCCCTCCCCCATGATGACCCGAAGAAACAAGACCAGAGGGGACAGACTTACTAACATCAGACTCAGGCCCAACAGACTCACTCCCAACAGCTGAAAGTCCCTCGTCTACCTTGCCCCCCCAGGACACATAGTCTAGACCTAGTACAAGGCAACGTAGTTCAAGTTTATTTAAACAGGTGACAGATGGAGGTGAAATTAAGGTAGACAACCAGCATGATGTTTTATCTTCAAAAAGCTTGGGGGAATCGGAACAAGAAGAACTGGTCTCAGATGCATCATCACAGTCGGGGGAATAGTCATTGACCAGAGGAGAATAGGAAAAAAAACAGAGGAGAAAAAAAACCCTATTGACAGATCAAACGCTGATTATATGGGTACTGCTTCATAAACTCTATTATGTCTTCCTTTTCTGTAGCTTCCTTAAATATTCATAGTATTTGTAACACCAGGAAGCAATCTGTGGTATTTTCATTGTTACATTGAAGTCTCTTTCTTGCAGGAAACCTGGTTAACCTCTTACACTTCTATGCAATCTGTTAAAAACAACTGGACATGGGGGCCGTCATATTGGTCTTTTGGGCCAGATCAGGCAGATGATGTGGGCATTCTATTCTTAGGGTTGTTATCCATGGTCCTGCACCCCTGATGGTGCCCCCACCTTGTGGGCAGTAACTTATGTAGGTATATGTACAACCTTTAGGGCAAAGACACTTATCATATAAGCATAGGTGTCAGGATCTGTGTTCTACTGTTGTATTCTAGCCATGAGAAATGCTTTTTGCTCATTTTTACTGTGTTTTTTATATGTAAGGCAACAGTGCCATCTTTAGTACTTGTACACCACTACAAATGACCTTGTACTACAGAGGTCCATTGTATTGTTATCTTCAGCAAGCTATGCAAGTTTTACACTAGTTAGGACAGTTGCTCAGACCACCCATTTTTGTCCATTTATATACATTTTATGTATCTTCCTTAGCCGTTGTCATAGTTATTATCAGGGCATAACACCCTTTGTAGCATGTAGCTTCTCTGAGAACAGATGAGAGACTATATTTACCTAGGTAAGGAAAACTGGTGTTCTCCCAGTGATCACACTGTAATGTAATAAGAAGGTATTACTGATCTGTAATAAATTTCATTTATTACATGAGTACCACTTGTCTGTTGTCTCTTCCTTCTGTGCAGTTCCAACAAGAACCTGAGAGAGTAATTTATCACTCCAGTTACATTTAGGTGACCGCGTGCAGGTTGGAATGTACAAAGGAAGATTCACATTTAATTTATTTTGAATGTTGAATAGTGTAGTGCAATTTTAGCCTACTTGGACCTACTCATGCTTACAGTGATAGCAGTTATAGCAGACCCACACCGTCTTCGTCTCGGGCATGGCAGACCCACACCGGACCCCTTTACACTCCCTCTGTGAGTGACAGAGTACCCTCTTGGCATCACTGTTCACCCACCAGGGACCAGAAAGTGGTTGGTGATGGCTCCTAGGCATCTTTACCAGTTTTCCAACTGCTTTATTGTTTGTCTACCCCTTATATGTTATGTCTGACCTGTGCACAGAACTGAGACTCAGTGTCTCAAACTACCTCACATCCCATGGCGGATGGACAGATTTCGCGCTGAACACAAAATCTGCAGAAAAACATTGCTGCTGATATCTGACCATTACATAGAGTCTAAATAGGCAACCAAGATATACAACCTTAAAGGTCTGTTGGTTGTGCTCTACATATTGCTGTTGAGAGCCTCACAGTGAGGTGTGCCTCACTTGAACTGCAAAATGCCTCTCTGAAAAAAGAGATGGGCTTGCAGTCATTGGAGTTACAGAAGAAGGGACAGAAACTAGTGGAGGAGATACAGTCACTCCATGATGCTAATTCCAGACTGGTGCACTGTACTGTTCAAGACACTGAATGAGAGATATGTTTGTTAAGAGATGATTGTGAAAGGTTGAAATGTGATAAGAAACACTTAGCACATATTTATATTTTGAGTGATACGAATGAAGTGTTGAGAGATGAGAATGTTGAGTTGAAAGAGGATTACAAGTGTGTGAGCTGTGAGTTGGATAAGGAGCTTAGAGAAAACATCGAATTGAGTGTTGCGTATGGAGTCTTGTAGAGAGAGGTTGAGAGAGGTATTGAGCAGGGCACTGCAAAAGTCTGTCACAAGAAGTGTAGACAAAAGATGGCGAAGTTACGCTATCAATGGGAGGTTCTTTCCGGCCATGTTAAGGCCATGAACGGGTTCCAGTATACTCCCATTGAAATTACATCATCCAGCAATGACGAGTCTGACTTGGATGATGAGGCATGCCACATCACAGGTAAATCCAGCCCCCATGGTGTAGCAACTTCTGCTGGCCATCCACAAGATGATGCCGACATTGGCATGCACACTGCATCACCATGTCTGCACAAACATGGTGGACACCACGTACAACACCAAGATGGCAGCCCCCATGACACAGGCAGAGGGCCTGCATTCTGTGATGCACCTCCACTCACTCCTCTCACTAGGAGAGATGAGGTGGAGATTCACAGCATGATTAAAGAAGCGAACAGTAGGATCACCAGCCCGGAGGACCAAAAGAAGGCCATCCAGGACCAAATTGACAAAATGCTAAAAGATTCTGTTACTCAGGATCACACGTATGAGGCAATCGTTGATGTGGCAGTACAGGCTGCCCTTTGTAGAGCCCTGTTCCATACTGAATTGGGTGCAACTACGCATACTTCCAATCCCCTATAAGTCGCTCACTCTGTCCAGAAAATTGCACTGAGCATCAGACAGATGGGCCCAACTGATAATCTCAGTTGTCACTTGGAGAAAATGCTCTCCCTTTGCGTGAAGCTCTCTCTCCAACCAAAGTACCAGGTTCAAGTCTTGAGACAGCCAATCGAACTGACACTCTGGGCCAAATTGCCAGAGGCCGCATGGAACGCTGGTACTGCTACCTTTAATGAGCTCACTGCTGCACTCATATGTGCAAATTCCCTGGGAATTGTGGGTAAAGGAAATCCCAGCCACCTACCATCAATGGTTGTGGCTGGCATACAGAACTGGGGAATCTCTCGCAAATGAGGACTACAGTATGAACCAAATTGAGTACAAGGATTTGTATATCCGGAATATGAATCTGGCCTTGTGAGAAAAGGTTGAGCTTAATGTTTACCTGGACACTGACAAGTCTGACGTTCTCCATGCTAAGACGGAACAGGCCTATCAGGTCTACCTCCGTACCCTTTCTTCCATCAAATCTAACAAGGTAGCTGCAATACAGCCTACCCCTGATGCCCCAACCCACTATACAATAGAGGGAAACGACCAGAAAAATTACACTTCTTCTGATGACAAACAGTCACATAAGGGGATGTGGAACCGGAATTACAGAACAACCGAAACAATAGAGACAAACGCAATTGGAAAAATCCAAATGTCCAATAAAATAGCCAGAGCTGGTACCGAAATGGCCCAAGCTATCACCAAATCAGAGAAGAGAATGAAACCCTCTGCAAACTGCTAGAGGAAATCCATGATGAGAGGGGAGCTACAGCTACCCGAATCATAGCTGCCCTAGCCCCAGCTGTCAAGTCATTGTGCAGCTGTTGGGAGGTTGCGTCAGTTACTGGTCAGGCCGATGTGACATTCAAGGCAGAACCACCCGTGCAGGCCATCACTGCACCAGTGATGTCACAAGTAAACTCGTACCCATTGCAAGGCACACAGAAGGCTTTGGAAGATCCTGCAGGCCTTTGATTTCAGGACGAGGATGATGATGCTGATTCTGAATGCACAGATTGACAGTTACAAGTCCTGGTCCAGATTGTGAGTAACCTTATTGTTGACACAAACAGATGGCCTTATGTGAAGGCCATGGTAGGGGGCCACCAACTTACCATGCTTCTGGACACCGGAGCAGCCATGTCAGTCCTCTATGATGAGGACCCAGCCTCATCTGAATGTTCTACTGGCTGGAAGACCATTGCCAGAGTGTAGATGGTACCCAGCTACACACCTACAGATCTATTCCTCTACCTGTGGTGGTAGGTCACCTCAGGATTAATTTTGCTTTTGACCTCATGGTTCTATGTCCTCACCCCAGCATATTGGGTATTGGCTTCCTAGCATTACACAGCAGTGCAGTGGATCTAGCCAGCAGGATATTCATTCAGATCAAAGGACAATGTCATGCTGTCACCATTCCAGACTCACACGTGGTGGCAGCCATCTCCCATAACAACAAAGAATATGATGTTATGGCTTTGTTCAAAAGTCATGACCTGTTTTCAGAACTTGCACCTTTGCTGCAAAAACACCTTGATGTGTTTGCCACCAACAAACACGACAGTGGTAGGATACACACTACCATCGAAATCACAGGGTCCAATCTGGTGAGGCAGAAACAGTATCCATTTCCTGTTGAAGCCTTGCCATCACTGAGGGAAATGATCCAATCACTGCTTCAACAAGGGGTGATTAGGACCTGTGTTTCCACTGTCAATTCACCTATTTGACCTGTGAAAAAGCCAAATGGGGCCTGGAGACTTACAAATGATTACAGAAAACTCAGTCAGGTTACTCCCAGCTGTGCACCAACCGTAGCATCAACACCTGATGTACTCAAGCTGCTGACACCTGACAGAAAGTGGTGCATAGCTTTTGACATTTCTAATGTGTTTTGGTCACTTCCATTAGCACAGGAAAGCCAATACAAATTTGCTTTCACCTTTGATGGATGCCAGTACACCTGGACCTGTTGTCCCCAAGGTTTTCACAACAGCCCTTCCCTCTTCCATCTCCACATGATAAATGCTCTGCAGGAGTTCTCCACACCCCAGTGTCTCCTGCAGTATTTGGATGACTGGCTTTGGGCAACCATCACAAAAGAAGATCATGTGGCCCTTCTAGATGAACTTCTGTCTCTCCTCAAGACAGCAGGCCTCAAGTGCAATCCCTCCAAGGCACAACTATGTGAGAAGGAAGTCATCTTCCTTGGCCTACATATTACAGACCAAAGCAGAAGCTCAGCTGTTAAAAAGATCCAGGGCTTGCAAGATTTGCCACTTCCTACTAGCATGGCACTACTCAGATGCTTCTTAGGAATGGCAAACTACTCCAGGGATTTTATCCGTGACTATGCCTTGAAGGCCACTCCCTTGTATGAACTTCTGAAAAAGGATGTCCTATGGACATGGGGCCCCACTCACACTGATGCTGTGACACAGCTCAAACAAGCCTTAGCCTCAGCCCCAGCACTGAGTAATCCTAACCCAGATCTTCCATTCCATTTGGAAACTGCCACATCTGATGTGGCCATGTCTGCAGTGCTAGCACAAAAGTACAATGGGTATTTACGGCCCATTGCCTATGCTTCTCAGATGCTGTCCCCAATAGAGAAAGTATAGTATCTGTGAAAGAACACTCTTGGCAACCTACTTGACTGTCAGACATTTCATGTATAACATTGGGTATGCACCTATAGTTTTGTATACCTGTCACACCCCAACTAACTTTTTACTTTCAGACAAAGTAAAATATGGTTCAATTTCCAATATCAGACTAACCCACTGGTCTTTGCTTTTGCAGGACTGGGACATCAAAGTACTACCTGCAAAAAATGCCATCCATACTGGTTCATGGCCTACTCTACATAGGTAAGCCCTATGATTGTGCACTCTAACCTTCTGACATACCTGAGCCGGGACCATTCTTACCAGCTACACCTGATGTTTTGCAGGATACCAGCATGTATCGTGTGTTTACAGATGGCTCTGCCTCCTATGTGGAGGGGGAACAGGTAGCAGGATTTGGTGTGCTCATACTAGATCTGGATAGCAATTTTAGGCACATTGCCAGCAAATGTACTGTCATTTCCTCAGAGCATGCCGAACTGGCAGCTGTGACCTGTGATCTAGAGGTCATGCCCCATGGTGATAAAGATGAAATAATCTTTGCAGGCACTAATTGGGTCTGCTCCTCCCTCACTGAATTTTTACCATTCTGGTAGAGAAATAACTTCACATCCTCTGATGGCACACCGGTCAAATACAGAAATCTGTTTGTGTACATATACACATTAACCCAGCAGTTTACTCATAAACTGTACATTCACAAGGAAAAGGCTCACTGCAAAAATTACCCTTACCATAAAGTTAATGATTGAATGGATTTGCTTGCAAAAGCAGGCTCGGGGGCATGGTGAGTGACTCACCCAATAGTTTTGGTAGCCATCTTTTTAGCTGCCAACACAAGGCAGAAACCACAACCAGAACCTTCACTGGACCTTTCTGCTGCACATAAATCTGACCCAGAACTAAAATATGTGTTCAAATATGTAGACAAAGGAATTGAACAGGAACTACCTACTGGTAGTTCATACAAGAGACACTCTGACATTCATCCATATGATTCATGACACCCCCACTGGTGGACACCAGGGGGGATAGATAACACCACCCAGAGACTTAAAATCATCATCTGGTGGTCTGGTGTGACCAAGGACATAGAGCACTATGTGGACAACTGCATAGTGTATGCCCAGAACAATCCAATTTTGGTAAAACGAAATTCCAAATTATCACCACAAAGGTAATCTGGACCATAGAATGCGATATAAATCAATTTCATTGGCCACTTGACTAACTCCAGCAAAAACAAGTATGCACTTGTTACAGATTTGTTTTCCAAGTGGGTTGAGGCATTCCCCACTAAAAATAAAATGGCAAAGACAACTGCCAAGAACCTGGTGGATCAATTTTTCTCCAGGTGTGGCCTACCCCTTAAGGCAGACTCAGACCAGGGAACCAGTTTTACAGCTGAACTGATGAAGGAGACACTCCAAATCCTTGGAGTAGGTCAGAAATTCCACATCCCTTACCATCCTCAATCCTCAGGCCAGGTAGAAACAGGAAACAGAAGAATCAAACAGTTGTTATGCAAATACATCAATGACAATCCCAAGGATTGGGATTCCCTCTTGCCACTACTGTTGATGGCAATCAAGGGCACTCCTACAACAACTATTCAGTGCACACCATGTGAGGTTAGGACAGGTAGAGTCATGAGGTTACCTGAGCACCTGTTGATTGACCTCCACACCCCTACTGCCAATAGGGTATCTGTGGATAAATATGTTGAAAAACTTCATGATGACATCATGAAAACACACTTGTTCACTGTAAAGCATATAGGCAAAGCTCAACAATATGCAAAAGCTCATTTTGATAAGCATGCCAAAGAAGTCAACTGGCAAGTTGGAGATCAATTCATGCTTCTCCAATACAGACCACCGGCTCACTCATTTACTAGCAAATGGGAAGGCCCATATCCCATTGTCAATGAACTCAGCCCTACTGTTTATCAGGTGAGAGTTCAGCATCAGAAGCAGACCACCGACAAGTGGTTCCATGCTAATCAGCTCAAGTTGTATAAAGGTGACTCATTACTTTTCCTAACCCTCTTTGGGTGGAATAGTACCCCTCTCTTAACAGTCCTTTTCTGTCTTTTTCAGATACAGTGGTAAGATGGCTATCTTGCACCTCATCATCCTGGTTGGACTATTTTCTTTGACTTACTTTCAAGACAAACCCCTTATGACTGAACAAAGACAAAGCATTGCACATTTTCTTGACAAACTCGAACATTCAGCTAGAGATGCACCCATCTCCAGCCCCTAGGGAGTACTTATTGATGTCCCCAACAAATTGATTATTGTTAAGGAAGGCTGAGATGCCTATCTTAATGCCATGGTTGTATCTCCAGACTAACCCACATTGCAAATACAATGTGAAACTGATTTTAATGGTTACACACTTCCTGTAGCTCGTTTATCTAAAGGTACTTTTCATGGATGGCCCAACACAGGGATTGCACCAAAACGGTACACTCTCTATTCGACAAGTTTCTTCTAGACATACTGGTCTCTATGACTTAACTGTTTTAATAGATCCTACCTTTTGTGACCGTCTCACCTCTGAGGAGTCACAAGCTTTCGGTCTTCACAACTATATGGCAACTGAAGCTATGCTCCTTTCTGTGGTCCCACCCGCTGAAGAAAAACTGACTGAATATCCTACTCAGGAGCCTGGTCCTCCTAGTGGTCTGACCACCACTTCCCTTCCAGAAGCTTTGACTAACAATATACAATTTATGCATGTTCCAGTTATTTTCAGTCTTACACATTGGAATATGGCCGAGTTTGGTCTCTGTCACACAACCAACACTTCTAAATTTTTCAGTATGATGCTTCTAGATATTGTAGCTGCTTACCAAACTTGCACAAATGATACAGTTAGTAGACCTAATGTTACTCAACATGGAGGAGTTTTTAGACCCACACCTAATGTTAAAGGTAAACCACACACTAGGCATGATACTGCAGATGTTATCGGTGTAGCAGGCACCATCTCTGGCCATTTTGGTTCAGGAATGTCCATCTGGAATAGAGCAGATATAGCTGCTATTAAAGCACAAACACTTAACGTTCAACAAGTTATTAAAAATTATGTGTTACTACCACTGTTACATGGTGTAGATGGTTTAAGTAAGGAAGAGCGTTTTACTGTTTATAACATGCAGGAAATCGCTAAAGGGTTCAATGATACCAGAAACAAAATTAATGACTTGATTTTTCAAATAACAAGGAGGCAGACAAGCAATATATTGCCTGTGAACTTTTATGCTCCACCTATGGTTCTTATGTAATTGCCACTGTTAATCTCTCCTGGACTTGGAAACAGGATGCATTCCAGATATTATTCATGACAGGAGAATGTCTAAATGGTATTGTCCTCATTGCAAATCTGCTGCATGCATTACATTGTGTATGTCAAATTCTGTCAATATTTCTATGTCTACTGCTAGAAATCTTGGGTATGTTTCATGTTATCCAAACCAAGCACCATGTTACTTTACTAAACATTGATCCATTCATGACATGTTCATTACTTCTACTGTGTCACTACCCTAATTTGATCCAGAAACTTCTGTTTTTGACAAACTGGCTACTATAAATTCCACTGGATATCTTGATGAGAACATTTACCGAGAACGAACTGACTTGCCTTCTTTACTCATTTATCATCCTGTCCATGCTTGGGCCGCACCACATACCAACTGCTGCACCAAGAAGGGATATTATTACCTGTGCTGCTGTGACATATTTGACATTGTTAAACCTGTCTGCAGTTACTCCCTGGAACATCTTGACTGATCTTTTTCCATGGGTGATGATCTGCCATCTAACTTAACTGAACACTCTTCTCAAGCTGCATATTCACTGCCCACCACAGAAACAGCTGCATCCCGAAGCTACCTGGAGGAGGTACATCGCTTCACATCATGGCTCACCAACCAGTCATTCACCTGTCCTATACGTCTACAACAATGGAGAGTTCCAACTGTAAGAGTTACCTATAGTTCCGATGGGCAGTATTGAGTAGTGACAAATCATACATTCTTTGCTTATGGTGCCAAGTCTTATACTATTAATGCTCCTAACTTCTGTTTTACTCCACAGCAGAAAACAGTACTTGGTCACACAGTTATTACTCCTGTTCCTCTCCCTAAACCAGATGTTATTGATACTGATCCGCAATACTTGCTTGCCTTGTCTCAATATTTACCAATATTCAATGAACATATTAACCCTTTGACACTTTCATTGAAATCCCTTTTAGCTTGAAAGGATTCACATCTTATCTATATTAGTAATACTATTTATTTTACTCCATTTTTGTTTACTGGGTGGGTGCACTAGCCAAGAAATGACTATTTTCAAGCATGACCCAGGAGAAATATAAGGTAAAATACAGCACAACAAAAGTAACAGAGAAACAGGGTAAGATAATCAATAGAAAACAGTTACATAAATGAATGCTGCATACAATAAAACAGGGAATTTTTAAACATAACATACGAGTGCCCAGTAATAAACCTGTACAATGTTTAAATTGACAATTTAAAATATAGTATGTTATGAGGGAGTACACATAATTGGGTAATTTCAGCAGGAGCACAAAAAAATCAGCTGGAAAGAATATTAAAAACACAATACAGATATAAGTGCTTAGCACACTAAGAGGCCTGGGTATTAGTGAGAGGGATAAGATAGTTCAGCATGCAGGACTCCACCTGATCACTGCCCAGCAAGGAGGCGGCCACAGGCTGTAGAAGTAGGCAGGAGAGGGTGGACAGAAGTATAAGTGAGAAACAAGAATAAGTTAGTGGAGCGAAAAGGAGAAAAGAGCTGGGAGAGCCTAATTATGGTGGCTTAAAGCAAGAGCACACATCAGAGAGGAATAGGAATCTGACGAGGTCATTTTTGAAAGTGGCATGAGCTGAAGGCTGATGGACAGCAGGAGGCAGAGTGTTCCAGTACATTGGAGCAAAGTGGGAGAAGGCACTAAAGCCTTTAGAGGTTTTTCATCTTTCTAAGGCTGGTGGTGCTCTTAATACTCTTATTCCCGATGGTGATTTAAGCACTGCTCTATCCAATACTTGGTTAGAATTAACTTTTAAAGCTTTTGTTATAATTCAAGCATTTTTGATTGTTTTTTCTCATACTAACCCTTTGCTGTCTGTGGTGTACTCTTAGACAATATTGCAAACAGCTCGAAGTCCTTTACAAGGCTTGTGCCTCAGGCTTGTAAATGACAGCTTTCATAACTCATCCCACTACTTTCCTGTGGTTGTTGCTGTTTCTCTTGAAGACAACAAAGGGGGGAATTTTATCCATGGTCCAACACCCCTGATGGTGCCCCCACCTTGCAGGCAGCAACTTATGTAGGTATATATACTAACTTTAGGGTGAAGACACTTATCATATAAGCATACGTGTCAGGATCTATGTTCTGCTGTGTTCTACTGACATATTTTAGCCATGAGAAATGTTTTTTGCTCTGTTTTTACTGGGGTTTTTTTGTATGTAAGGCAACAGTGCCATCATTAGTACTTGTACACCACTACAAATGACCTTGTACTGCACAGGTCCATTGTATTGTTATCTTCTGCAAGCTATGCAAGTTTTACACTAGTTATGACAGTTGTTCAGACCACCTGTTTTTGTCCAATTATATACATTTTATGTATCTTCCTTAGCCATTGCCATAGTTATTATCAGGGTATAAGACACTTTCCAGCATGTAGCTTCTCTGAGACTAGACAAGAGACTGCATATACTTAGGTAAGGAAAACTGGTGTTCTCCCAGTGATCACACTGTAATGGTAGTACACTTGTATTACTAATCTGTAATAAATTTCACTTATTACATGAGTACCACTTGTCTGTTGTCTCTTCCTTCTGTGCAGTTCCAACTAGAACCTGAGAGAGTGATTTATCACTCCTGTTACAGGGTATAAGTTTAAATTAACTAAAATTGTTGATATCATCCCTGGTAGGGCTCTGTTTGTGGATGGTATTTGGCATGGGACCCCCAGCAGATTTATTTCTATATATGCACCCCCCCAAAAAAGCTGACAGAGTATTGCTTTTTAAACAACTTCAACCTTTCCTAGCTATAGCTAAAGCCATTTGTTGGGTGGAGACTTTGACTGTACCCTAGACAGAAAGAAAAGGCAACTAGGGGTTAAAAAAAGTTTATTGCGATTCAGTAGCATTTCAAAACTTGGTTGAGACGGCTGATCTTCTAGATTGTACAATCAATGCATCCCCTAAAATTACATACACATTTGTTAAAAACACTTTATCTTCAAAAATTGATTATATTTTTGTCTCTAAACGACTATCTATAGGGGCAACTTCAGCTATATCTATTGAGTTTTTAGATCATTTAATGCTTAGAACTTTCATTAATATTGATAAAACTACACAACCATTTACCACTAGATGGAAACTGAACACTTCTATTCTTCAAGAGCCAACAGTAAAGTTATCTGTCACTTCCATAATTATGGCTAGAATATCAGTTTTCGGCTTATATGATGATTTAGGTCTATGGTGGGAAGTTACTAAATATTATCTAATGGAATGGTTTCAAAAACATGGGAAGCAAACAGCAAACACAAAATTTTTTAATTATATTAAATTAAGGACAGAAATATTTAAATTACTATCATTAACCTATACTACAAAACAAGAGTATTCTAAATAAATCACTGTTCTTAAACAACACATGGCAAAATTACAGTATGATAGACTGACCTCTTTAAAAACTGAAATGGCTTTTGGAACTCAGAAAATACCCTATAAAGATCTTTGTGAAGCGTGCAAGGAAAAAATACAGAATTCTAGTTTCTCAGAATTTCGAACACCACAGGGTCAGATATTACAATCAACAACAGAGATAAAACAGGTAGTAGGAGATTATTTGATAGCCCTTAATAAACCCTTCTTGGTATCTGATTGTGCCATACAGACTTACCTTGATTGTATCACTATCCCTGACTTAGAAGAAAATGATAGAGCTTAGTTAACTAGTCTGCTTACCCCTCAAAAAATACTGGAAACCATCCATTCCCTGAAAGAGGGTACTTCCCCTGGCAGGGATGGGTTACCAAATTATTACTATAAAACATATTGAGATATTAAAGCTCCTTGTTTAGCTAAAGTATTAAACTATTTTTTTCCCCAAAATATAGTGTACCCGGCATTCTCTAAAGGATTAATAGTGTTTCTATATAAAAAATGGGATAGAAAGAATCTTGACAATTGGAGACCAATCTGCCTCTTAAATTCATATTTCAAAATTCTCACTACAATATTACAAAAAGATTACGATATATTTGCACACCACCTGATACACTAAATTCAGACCTGCTCTCTTCCTGACTGGAACATCAAAAAAATTTATCAATTATCAGAGATGCTATTGAATATAGTAATAGAACAGGACAGTCATATGTGTTGTTTTTAGACCAGCACAAGGACTTTGATAAGGTTAGTCATGATTTATTGTTTCAAGTTTTACAACATTATGGTATTCTATCCATCTTTACATGATGGTTAAAGCTAATATGTCTCATGCTGAAATAACTCCTTTAATAGCTGGGAAGGAGGCCAATGGATTTTGGTGCAATTTGGTGTCAGGCAGGGTGTCCCTCAAGTCCATGGTTTTATATTTTTACTTTAGATCCTTTGATAAGTCATATTTTAAATAATACTAGAATACAAGGAATTGGGGGAATTCATACACCTTAGGAGATAAAACTCATTGCATATGCTGATGATTTATGTCTCTTTCTAAAAAATAGGAAAGTATTACCTCCATATTGAATGAAATGGATAGATATGCAAAAGTATCTGGAGCTGGGTTAAATATGACTAAATGTGTGGGTATAAGGGTTGGGACAACGGAGGTGGGAGTTCCTAATATAGCAGGTATCACGTTATCAAAAGATCCTATTAAGATACTTGGGTTACATTTTGGAGAAGGTGATATGGCACAGAAGAATTGGGAAGATGGTCTAAATATCTGTGAGGGTAAAGTAGACAGGTGGAAAAACTGGAAATTCTCAAAGAACAAATTGACATACAGTATATTATTAAACAATTTTTGGTTTCATGTTTGTTGTATGTTAGCTCAGTTTTCATCTGCCATTTAAATGTGAGACAAAACTCCTAAGATTATTTTTTCAAATGCTATGGGGGTCCTGGTTAAATCCGATGAAATGGGAACTCACATATTTGCCGAAAAATAAAGGCAGATTAAGTATTCTTAATCCTGTAGTATTTCATACAATATTTTGATCTGGATCTCTTCAACTTGCTGTGCAAAATACAAACTCATTAGTCAAAATGTTGCTTTTTAACAATTTGGCTCCTTTTCTTGAGGCCTGGAATGATGCTCCTTTAAAGCTTTACCCTAGATTGAATGTTCAGTTTGTTTTAAACCTTCCTTACAAAAATTATATATATGGGGTGTGACAAAGTATCATATCCTCCAAAAATCCAGGAAAGCATTATATCACCAAGTTTTAGATACAATTGAACCTACTGCACTGGAACTTAATGGTTGTAAGGCTTCTAAGACAAATTTAGTTATAAACCAATTAATGAACAAATGGATTTCATATAGAATGTGGGATATTGTTTGGTTATGTTCGCATGGGAGGTTAGCAGTTAAGGTAATAGCAAACACAAAGCGATAGATTAAAGAATTTGCCCTTATCCTGAATATATAAATCAGACAGAGACTATGGAACATTTTGTGTTACAGTGTCCTTACACCAAACAGTTATGGGTATATTTAGCACGAAAATAGTGATTGCCATGGTTAACCACTATAACGTATGAAAATATTGCATCAGGAGATTATTCAAATCTCATATACGGTGGTCTTGATACTACCTTAATTGTTGTTTTTGCAGTTCTAAAGTTCCATCTTTGGCAAGCAAGAAGCCAGTTGATTTTCCAGCAAAGTTGGATGTCTTATATTTCTACAGTAGTAGTAATTTGTGTGAAACTGTCTTTAGAGAAGTGTATGATAATGATATAAAACTGCATCCCAGAGCTAAAGTCCAGTTATGGTGGAGGGTTTCACATTCTTTCAAACATATGGATGATGGATTAACTTGTATATACATGCCTAATAACTAAATGAACTCAAGGTTTTTTTGGGGGGTTATTTAAAGTTTTGATATAAGATAATACCTGGATAGTTTTCTTCAGTTCTTTTTTTCGTTTCTTTCTTTTTGTTTTGATAGTTTTTTTTTTTACAGTTATAGGATGAAACCTTTTTTCTTTTCTTTCTTTTTGTTTTGGTAGTTTTTTTTCTATTACAGTTATAGGATGAAACCTTTCATTACTGTACATGATTGTTTTATGCTTTTCTTTTAATTTAAGACCCCTACGGAAAGGAACAAAGAGGTTCTCTGGGATGTATATTACAATGGTTTGTTGTCTTTATTTTACTATATACTTCTGTTTATGATTTTCACATGCTAATAACATGTTGTATTATGGTGTGTTTTGATTTTATTAATAAATAGTTCCCTTACTCTTTGAGGGCACTGCAATCTAGTTTCATGGAGGAGCCCAGTGCTGCTGCAGGCAGCAAGAAGAAAGGAGGAAGGATGTTCACAGGCTGCAGGAGTAGCTATTGTTATTGTCACTGGTGCAGGAGTCACCGAAGTAGTTACAGAGATATACCCCACAGATATTGTTATGGCTGAAACTGGCAAAGCAGAAAACAAAATGGACTTTGCCACTGCTGATGCTCACCTGAAAGAGGAATTAGAAGAGAAATGCTGTGGCATCCAGGCACAATTGCAGGAAGTTGAATCCATGTACATAGCAGCATGGAGGAAGTTGGAGGAGGAGAGAAAACACAAGTGTACAGCAGGAAGTTCATTGGAGGCAGTTTCCTCCACCCCAATGAAGATGTTTGTGTTTCAGGTGGGGCAACAATCCCCTGAACAAACTGAACAGCAGCTCCAAACATCTTGAGTAGAGTCTGAATAACAACGGTTGCCAGAACAAGCATTACTCAATGCTGGATGGGCACAAACAAAGGAAGGTGCCTAGACACCGGACCCAGCATTCCCCATTCTGGGACTTAACACTCAGGCAACAGTAAGTACATCAGAAGTGTCTGGCAATGATTCTACTACAAGAAATGGGGCTGAAGTCTCAGATCTGGGGGGTGGGGGAAACCCCATATCTGTACCCTCGGAGGCTCTTTCTATGTCACAAACAGAAGTTTATTATGCTGCTCCAACAGGGATCTCAGTGACTATAGCACCAATTATTGATCTGGGGCATGAGCAAGGAAACAGGAGGCCTAATAATACAGGAGAGCACCCTGAAGGTCCTATAACTCGCAATTCGGACAATAGAGGAAATACTTCTCTATCCTTTGCTAGTCTTTTCCATAAGCTTGTAGAACTGGCCAGATGGTGGAAAGCTGTCTGTTTGAGATATATGGGGAGTCTAGAAGTTATGCCAGACAGATTCTATGTGGGGAGGGAACTAATTAAGAAATTCATGCCCCTGGGGACAGCTCATTTGATGTGAGCTTTGGATCCCCGAATCGCTGGACAGATTCTGGTCTAAATATGTGATACCTAAGACTATCCCCCTCTGGGTGCTCTTTCATGCTATTCCATTAAGAAAAAGCCCCATGAAAACCATCATAGTAGTCTTTCAAAATGAAAGAGTGAATGTAAGGGCTGGCAGTATAGCCTAGAGATTAGAGTAACGAGCTGTGAGCGAGCTTAGTACATCCAGCAGACCAGACCTGGATTTGATTCTCCAAGCTCCACTTGCATACTGTGTGACTGGAGCAAGTCACTTAACCACCCAGTGCTGCCAGGTCACCCCTGAAAACAGGCACTTGTGCTAATAAGCCTTATCCGTTACTAAAGACTAAAATAAATTAAATAAATAAATAAAACAATCATCCTATACTGGTTGGAAAAAAGTGTAAAATAATGGAATCCAGATCCCATAATTGATGCAGAGGGTTTCTGAAATGGGGGTGGGGCATAAAGGTCTCCATTGAGCAAACCGAGTGGAGTGTGTTGCCCCTGTTCATGAATAAATGTTAGATCCAGCTAATATATAACCCCCAATTAAGAATTGTTCTTGTTCATTCTGTCCTATCCCTCTACATTTTCTTCTTTGCTTTTCTATTTTTTCTCTGTCAGGGTGGCCAACCTGACAGCACGCTTAGTCCTTTACTATCCCTTTTTCAAAAATTGATCTCCTTGTTGTTGGCATGAGCCATGCCTTTAATGTTAAACTTCCAAGTGGGAGATAAGAATGAAAGTGCAAGTCGCGCTTTAGCTAAATAACAAATAAAGTGACGTGCCCTGGAGTGCCCAGGTGAAGGGAGTGCTGTGAAAAAGTTTAGACCCCTATAGAAGAAATAATAACTCCGGAGAGCATACAAGGAGCATACCGCTCTTGTGGTGTGGGAGTTTGTGTCAAAGAATGCCGCAACATGCGCTTACATTTAAACCAAAGGTTCAGTAGCAGAATAAGTGCTCCAAACAAGGATGCATGCTGTAACATGCAGCTAAAGAATTAAAAATCTGACAGAGTTTTCTCTTGCATGTTTTGGAGTAGAGAGCTCTGAAACATTGTAGCTGCCACACAAGGTGGTATAGAATAAAATAATACTATCAGAGAGGATGGTGCTCTGTTTAAACAAGCACCACACTACACGCAAAAAGCTGTAAAGTGTAGCAGACAATATGGACAGGGGTTTTAAAAACTCCGTAGTGTCTGCAATAATAGAAGCCCAGATTATAGGTTAAATGAGGCTAAGCTAATATAATGTTATATAAGGCCCAAATGAAATTGAACACGACGACTGATAGTTCAGCCATCGGAAATCAAAGCAAGGGAATTACTGAGATAAATAAATAGCTCCCCTATGAAGAATAGCCAGAAAGAGGGCTGTAGTGTGTAGAACCTACGGCGCCATTGATGACTTGTGGAATTATGGAAACATAAAGCATCTAAATGCATTTCTGTGACCATGAATAAAAAATGAATAAATAAAATTGTAGAACTCATTCTGGACTTCTGAGTTGGAGGGAGAAGGAGTGCACCCTCATTCTCCATTCCCTTACCAACCCAGAAATTCCCTTAAAAATAAAACCACAATTTATAAATAAAAAAAAATTGTTTTACCTGGAATGTTCATGGGTACTGCTATATAGGGCAGACAGCCCTAAACTGAATGTTTATATAGAAAATGTGCCATGTGATGTCATTATAGTAGGAGGGGCTTCACCCCTTAATGAGCACCCTTATGGTGAAAAGAGGTTTAACTGTGTTTTAATAGCTTACTACCTGTGAAGTGATACACTGTAGCTAAGGACATTTCTTTTTTATAGCAAATACTATTGGATATGTAGTTTATCTAGCGAAAGGAGTATATTCAAATACATTGAAACATAGAAATATAGAGGTTGATGGCAGATATGGACTGCAAGGCCCATGAAATCTGCCCATTTCTTTTTCTACCTTATAAATGTGCCGTCGGCCTTTGCTCTGTTAGTGGCCTATCTATTCATACTCATCTGTATTGCTCCCTTATGCCTATCCCATGCCTGTTTGAAGCCCTGCACTGTATTCATATCCACCACTTCCTGAGGTAGGTCGTTTCATGCATCCACCACCCTTTCTGTGAAAAAGAACTTCCTCACATTACTCCTTAATCGGCCTCCTTCTAATCTCATGCTGTGTCCCCTTGTCCTGCTATTTTTCACCTTGTTAATGCCCTTAAGGTATTTGAATGCTTCAATCATATCACCTCTCTCCCTCCTTTGCTCTAGGGTATATATATTTGAACTCCGTTAATCTGTCCTCATATGTTTTCTGATATAGTCCCTGCACCATTTTGGTTGCCCTTCTCTGGACTGCCTCAATTTGGTTAATGTCCTTGTGAAGGTGTGGCCTCCAGTACTGCACACAGTTCTCCAGATGGGCCTAATCAGTGTCTTATAAAGAGGATTATTACCTTCCTCTTATGGCTTGTGATACCTCTACTAATGCACTCCAACATCCCCCAACCCTTACCTACTACTTTAGTGGTCTGCCTGGATGATTTCAGGCCATCTGTGATGATGATGCCCAAGTCTCTTTCTTCCCTTGTGACTGCCAGCAACTCCACTCCCAACCTATAGGTGACTTCAGGGTTTCTCTTCCCTATGTGCATGATCTTGCACTTCTTTGTGTTAAACCCCAGCTGCCACTCTTCCCACCATTTTGCCAGTTCATCCAGATCTCTCTTCATTCTGCTCACCCCATCTGGGTCATCTACTCTGTTGCAGATCTTGGTGTCATCTGCAAACAGACAAACCTTACCCTCCAGTCCATCTGCAATGTCACTGATGAAGATATTGAAGAGGACTGGCCCCAGGACTGATCCCTGAGGTACCCCACTTGTGACCTGCATCTCTTCTGACTGATACTGTTTACCACCACTCTCTGTTTTCTGCCTGTCAACCAGTTTGCCACCCAGTTGACCAACTTCTGACCCACCCCAAGGCTACCCAGCTTATTAACCAATCTTCTATGTGGAACAGTATCGAAAGCTTTGCTGAAGTCAACGTAGGCGACATCAACTGCTCCCCCTTGGTCCACCACTCTGGTTACCCAGTCAAATAAATCTATGAGATTAGTCTGACAAGACCATCCTGTTGTAAACCCATGCTGTCTTGGATCCTGTGATCCTATGGATTCCAGGTGTTGCTCTATCCTTTCCTTAAGGAGTGCCTCCATAATCTTGCCCACTACTAAGGTAAGACTGACTTATATGTAGTTCCCTGCCTCCTCCCTGCTACCACTGTTGTTGTGGAAGCGGGATCATATAAGCCCTTCTCCAGTCTTCTGGGACCTCCCTGTGCTCAGAGACTCACTAAACAGTTCTGATTGTAGCCTGTGATATGCGCTGGGAAAGGTTCCTACAATAATGGCGGCCTTCACAGCACATTACGAGGAGGCTACAGTCTGGAAGAGGCGGCCAGATAGGTGGGTGGCGAGTATAGTGACAGGATATCGCTATATGTATATCACGTGGAGGCGTGGGCACACAAAGCGAGGGAGCAGGAGGGATGTAGGGGTGGTGCTGTGATGGGTTGTAAGCTGACCTCGTGGCTTGGTGGGTCGGCTGCTGGCATCAGTCTATGAAGTGCGGGGTTTGGGTCTGGGCACTGGCGCATTTTGTTGCGCCCAGCCTGAATATTTTTTTTTGTTTCTCACCCCCATCGTGCACCCCTGGAGTTGAGAATCATTTAGTAGTGGCGTGTGGGGGTGAAGCCCCCCATGTGGAGGTGTGTAGTGGGGTGTAGCCTTCCCCCCCCAGAAAACATTAAAATGTAAGTCCCCGGTGCCATTTTCCTGTGTGCTCAGGTGTCACAGTGCTGAAAACAATTTTCAACACTGTGACTGTGCCATAACGGCGATCGCCTTTAGGCTTTCACCGTTATCACATAGTACCATTCTGATAATGGCTCTGCTAGTTCCACCCTTAGCCCCTTTAGTACCCTGGGATGTATGCCATAAGGTCCCATTGCCTTGTCCATCCTGAGCTTATCGCGCTCTTGTAGGACCCTTTCTTTTGTGAAGGGACTAGTGCACACCTCCCTCCCCCCTGTGTCTATGGTGCTGAGCTATGGGCCCTGCCCTACCTTCTCCTCAGTAAATACTGAGAAGATGTATCTATTTATAATAGATGCTTTTACATGGTCCTCCTCCTCACACTTCCCCTTATCCCCTTTGATCTTAGCAATAGCCCCTCCGGACTTTCTCCTTTCACTAATGTATCCATAGAAAGTCTTTTCACCTTCTTTTACTGTTTGTGCTAGTGTTTCCTCGGTTTGGGCCTTTGCCTGCCTTACTGCCTTTCCTGCTTCCCTTAGGGAAATTTGGTATGCCTCCCTATCTTCCTCATGCTGCGTTCCCTTATATTTCCTGAAGGCCAGCCTTTTGGCTCTGACCTTTTCTGATACTGTTTTTTGAGAACCAAAGTGGTTTCCCTATTCTTGTGCACTTCCTTTTCTCTCTAACACAATGGGATGTTGCTTCAAGTACTGCATCTTTAATGCTTGCCTACTTTGTCTGTACCCCCTCACCTGTATTTCTTCCTGCCAGGGCTAGCTTAACTTTGTTAACAATCTTATCAAAGTCAGCTCCTCTGAAGTCCCATATTTTTGCCTTGGAATACAGTTTAAGTATTCAATCACATGACTGCTGATGTCATCAGTAGGAGGGTATATAAACCCATCACCAGGGGTGAAGAAGAGAGATGTGAGCCAGTGTGTGTCTGGCCACAGAGAGAGAGAGGTGTTTGTGTTTTCATATCGTTCTGAGTTAAAAGTGAAGCTAGCAAATGAAGAAGCAGAATAGCTGGAGAACGCTAATTCCAGTCTGCTAGGTATACTGAACTAACACCCAGTTTTACTTTCTGTACATACAGTAAGTATATTTTTTTATTTTATTTTTGAGATTTAAAGAAAATAAAAATTAAAAATGCACTTGTGCATTTTTTGAATGCATTGTACTCCTGCCTGAAGTGTCCATTTTATACCCACGCTGTGACAACTGCTGTTTGAAGTGGGATAGCTGGTATCATTGAGGCTGCTTGAGAGGCTTTACCAGTGGATACTGTGACTAGTACCCAGGCAGATGCAAGAGAGGCAGGAGGTCAAGGAGGAGGCTAAACTTAGTTACCTGACATAAGCAATGGCAGATAAAACAGCCTAGACCTGGTTTAGACTTCACAGCCAGGCCAAAGATTTCCAAGAGGAAGGACAATGAATCAAAGGAAGAGGACAAGAATGACCCCAAGATGGAGAAAACACCAGATGAGTCCAGTGAGCTTCTGAGGTGGCTCTGCCTTTGACAACTCAAGCTGAACAGGCAGCAAGATGAGGACAGATAACAGAGGGATGAAGATTGATGGAGACAGGAAGAAGACTGGAAACAACAGGACGAGAAGTGGGCAGACACTATCAGGGCCCTATAAACTCTAGCCCCAGGACAGCCAGACCGAACAGTCCCTAGAGACACTAAACTACTAAGCTTACAAAATGGATGACACTGAGGCGTACCTGTCTACATTTCAACGGATTGCTCAAACCTGCACCTGGCCGCAAGACCAATGGGTAATTAGACAGGTGCCACACCTATCTGGAAGGGCCCAACTTCTTTACAGCCAGTTAAATGAACAGGATGCTGTAAACTACACCAGAGTGAAGGAAGAGATCCTCCAGAGGTATGATCTCAGCATGGAGACCTACTAGGCAGCATTTTGGATCCCAGAAGATGACCACCTATGGTACACCCAAGGAGACATATGCCCAATTTTTTTTTCAGTTAATCTATTTCTCCAACTTCTCCTACAGCGCTCCCTCCTGCCAGGTCACCTAGCCTCGTCTTCTGCTCGCAGCTTACCTCTCCACTTCCTCCATGGATTATCCCTCGTGGCGGGATGGTGGGGATCCCTCGACCCGCCAGAACGGATCTGATGCGGGGGTTACTGCCAATTGAGGGAATGGGGCCTGCAGTGACCAGCATTCATTCTGCC
This sequence comes from Neoceratodus forsteri, assembly GCA_016271365.2. Taxonomy (NCBI): domain Eukaryota; kingdom Metazoa; phylum Chordata; order Ceratodontiformes; family Ceratodontidae; genus Neoceratodus; species Neoceratodus forsteri. The sequence goes on along the minus strand of CM057455.1, from coordinate 1,099,857,291 downwards.
GAGGAGCCATTTTCTGTTTTTCTCCCATATCCCGAGTGCAGCACGGTGGCGTGCAGTGATGCCAATGGCCGAGCCATGCATGCTCCCGCACACGGCATGCTGGGCGTCTGCCTTATAACCACCTCCGCTAGAGGTCAGGCATGCAGTGGACTCTGTCCCACCCTCCCGGAGGAGAGCTGTCCTCAGGATGCTCAATCTTCTCTCTCCCCAGCCGACCCCTGGCGGCCTGCTTGCACTGTGAACACAGGTCGCTGGCATGGAAGAAGGTGGCATGATGCCTCAGCCCTCCATGCCACTGGGTCAGCCTGACATTTGTCCAATTAAGAGATTATTGATGCACTGGCCCAGTGGTATGGAGGGCTGAGGTATCCATGCCTTACCTCCTGCAATGCTGGTGACCTGTATTCGCGGTGCGAGTGGGCCACCGGGAGTTGACCTGGGAGGGAGAGGACTGAGCTCCCGTAGAACAGCTCTCCTCTCCTCTCCCCGGCCGGGGGAGTACAGGGTCGGCATTTCCCTGACGCCAAGTGGAGGCTGGATGCCAATGCGCCATGGAGCCTATGTGCGGGGGGGGGCAGAGCCATTGGCTGGATTGCTGTGGGTGGAAGCACGTACAGCTCAGCCATTGCCGACATTGCACACTCCTGCTAGGGCACCAATTGGAAACCAGGAAAAGATGTCCCAGGTCGAACTGAATGAAAAGCCACCCTCCACAGGCCCCAACTCAGAATGGCGTTTCCCCAGAGTCTGGATCCTATTTGAGGTGAGTTGAGTTGGGAGCTCCTCGCCACCCATCCACATAGGGGAAATCATGGGGAAGAAGGGGAGAGCTTGCCTGATGTCGAGTATGGGGCTGGGTGGGTGGCTGAGATGATTGCTGACTGTTGGGGACCTGGGAGAAACAGATTAACGTAATCATAAACAAACTAAATGTAAGACTAGGAGTACTAGACAGGCATGGGAAAATTATCCCTAAGGAAGCTAGCAAAAAAAAAAAAAAAAAGACTATTGTTTAAATGGTTGCAACCATCAACCAAGACACTAGACCAGATCATGGAATTGATCATTATCGAACAATTCATTCAGGTTCTCCTACAGAGCGTACAAGTCTGGGTGAAAGAGCACAAGGCAGAATCAGCTGAGAATACCATCAAACTCGCTGAAGATTATTTAGCAGCCTGACCAACCAGACCAAGAGGTAATCAAGGAACTACATTCACCACTACGGATCGGGCAAGACCTTTGAATATACCCCTCAGAGACAGTCCAGTTATAGGAGAAGGGCTAGAAGGGAAAGAATGACTTTATTAGAGGCACAAGATGGCAGGACAGTCCGAGATAAAGTAGATATTATTTCCCTGGTTCATGCCCATTTATGCACTATGTAGGCGCAGGAGGCAGTATAGCACAGTGGTTTAAGGCTCTGAACTGCAAATCTGGAGACCTGGGTTTGAATCCCACAGCCCCCACTTGCATACAGTGTGACCCTGAGCAAGTCACTTAACTTTCCTGTGCTCCCAGGTTGCACCTGGAAACAAGCTTAGGCTTAGCATGCCTCTCCTGGTTAAACAATTTCTTCTTTCCCCTCTGTTTGGCACACCCCATACCTCGACATCTATGCACACATTTTTGTTGACCATTCCAGTCTCTGAGATCCCACAACCAGCCATGGCTGCTTTGACTGGCCCTATTACTCTTCCTGAAGTCATCCTTGCTATTTCTAGGTTGCATTCCAATATGGTGCATGGACCAGATGGTCTTACTTCGTAATTTTATAAGACCTTCAAAGACCAACTTGCAAACATTCTGACAGGGGTCTTTAATAGTATATTACAGGATGACATGCCATCAGAGGAATTTATGGAAGCAACTCAGATTTTCTCCATAAAAAGGACCCAGTACAAAACCTTAATAATTGGAGACCTTTGTGCCTCCTGAATATAGACTTGAAAGTCTTTTTTGTTTGCCCTCTTCTCACCTTGAATGCCCCTCTCTTCTGGTGGGTCTTATGCTCTCTCTGGCCTGCCCCGGTACCTCTCAAGGAGTCACCAGATTCATCCCATGCTGCTTGGTCTACCCCTGGGCAGGGAGGGGGGCCCCGGTACTTCCCTCCAGTGCATCAGAATATGTATCTTGCAATCTGGTCGTACACTCCTGAGAGCCAGGTTATGGAGTCTGTGAGCTAGATCCCCTGTCTATGCAGGCATCCAAGGGTCCATTTTCCTTGTTTCTGCCATCCACACAGATGTTGAGTGCATGGGAAGAGTCTGAGGGCAGAGCGCATAATGACACGGTAATGCTCCAACTTCCAGCCAATGTCCTCCTCCCTTGCAGATTGTCTTGCTGCACCACCACCCATGGTCACCCAGGTGGCAGTATAGCAGCAGAGCAGGCAACCCACCCTCCCGGAGAGGGAGAGCTGCCTATGGGTGCTCAGTCCTTCTCCCCGAGCTGACCCTCCAGCTACCTGAGTCCCTTTCTGAACCTGGGTTGCTGGCACCACAAGCGGTAGTCCTACCGCTGTGCTGGCGGGCTGACCACAGGATTTGAAAGTCTTGATGAATATCTTGTCAAATTGACTGGCTAAGGTTTTTGATTACAGTCCTCTCCCCAGTGCAGACTTGTGTCATCCCTGGACAGCACACTGAGGACAATCTTATCCTCTTAGGGAAAATCATTTCTGCCAGTCATGCCAAGCAGACCCATGGTTATGGCTTGTCACTGGACCAAAAGAAGACCTTTGATAAGGTGTCCCGCTAGTTTTTATTCACAGTCCTTGAACACTACTGTATCCCAGAGGTGTTTTGTGCCTGGCCCTCTTCCATGTATGTGATGGCATCCATTGTGCTCCAAGTCAATAGGCATGCAGGAATTAGAGCGCACCTGTGTCATGGGGTATGCCAAGGCTGTCCAATGAGCCCCTTATTGTACTCTTTTTGTTTGGACCCTATTATTCGTAAAGTCCATTTGCACATACATATTCAGGGTATTCTGGACCGTACAGGCACTAGCAATGTAAAGATTGTGGCCTATGCAGATGATGTGACCCATTTTGTTCATGATGAAATATCCAGTTGCCTGGCTTTAGATCTTTTCAGTCACAGACCCCTGCTTTGGGAGCTTTTCTGAACCTGCAAAAGTGCCAAGGGTATGACCATTGGCTCCCCACTGAATCCAGTTGTTGATATTGAAGGTTTGATGTCACCTCACCTACCTTGCTTTTGTTAGGAATTTCCTATGTGGACAAGGATATGACTGCCAGAATTGGGAGGACAGGATGGATTTTATTGCCACTATATGTAGATATAAGCATAGGTATCGATGCTTAGCTTATGCATCAGATTCTGATACATTAGCTAAGTATCGATGCATATGATTATCTACATATAGTGGCAATATCCAACATTTAAAAGCAGTGCTCGTAGGTTTCAATGAAAGAACTGTCACTCCGATGACACCATCATGAACGGCACATCCTCTCCATTTTGTGAGCCGAGCTGTGGCTCAGATTGGAGAGAATCGGGGGTTTGTTTACATTTCAGCGAACTTTTGTTGACTCAGGAAAACTTTTTAAATGAGAAAATTACAGGTAACTAATACCTTTAGGAAAATCAGCATCCCTTATTGTGACAATAGACTGGAGTAGTTGCCATTTGATTCACCCCCCAAAATTAGTTGTTTAATTGTCCTTTAAGAAGAAAAATAAATGTAACTTCATATGCTCATCTCTCATGTGCATTCCTGAAATGTTCCTTGAGAACCAGGACAAGAGGTCAGAAATTGAGTGATCAGATTGACAGAAATGTTGCCCCACTGGTTTTTAGTATTTTTCATTTTAATGTCATGTCTGTGTGAGTTCATTTGGGTACAAAGGTGTCGTCTGGTTTCCACCACGTAACTTGTATGTGGACATTTCTTGCATTTGATGTGGTAAACAACCTTCTTGGGTGCACATGTATTATTCTCCCATATCCTGAATTGCTTGTTTTGGGGGATATTGATAAAATCTGAGGTGGAATTGTACTCACATGTCTTACATTTAGGATTATTGCAGGGTTTAGTGCTACCTAATGTTCTGTTGTTTTGGTCAGGTGGAAGTTTACTCCTGACAATCAGGTTGAATAAATTAGGAGCTGTTTGAAACACAGTAAAGGTAGTTCTTGGAGGATAAATTTCAAGATGTCATCCTCATTGAATATTGATTAGATGTCCTTAATGATTTTACCTAGGGTCTCCAGATGAGGAATGTATGTAACAACCACGGGTATCCGGTCAGTGGTGGTCTTTTCTTTATATTGCAGCAGTTGTTCTCATGGCATAAGTATGGCACATTCCACAGCTCTGTCAATTTCTCTAGAGAGTGTCCCTGCCCAATACATATTCTATTAGTGTGGTCAGTGTTTATCTCTATCCTCTTCACTTGAACAAATTTGGTGGTAGAGAAATGCTTGACTGTATATTACTGTTACTTTAATGTGCCTAGGGTGATTGCTGTTGTTGAGTAAGTATCTCTGTCTGTCTGTCAGCTTTCTGTAAATACAGATCTGCAAGGTTCTACCTCTGATGCTAACTGTGGTGTCCAGGAAATTAACACTGATATCAGAGTATTCCTGGGAAAGCTTAATAGAAGAGTGGAGTGTGTCAAGTTCCTGATGAAATATTTTGAGTGTGTGAGCACCTTTTGTCCAGATTATAAAATAAAGTAAGCAAGTGGTTTATGTGTACAAGGAAATCCTGCTCCAAATTTGCCATGAAAAGATTGGCATACTGTGGAACCATCCTGGTTCCCATAGTTTGAACACACTGTTTACCACTGAAACTGAAGCTGTTGTTGGTCAGAATAAATTTGATAAGTCTTGCAATGAATTTAGGGTGGATGTCATGGTGCTGTCCTTTTGTAAGGTATTTAAAATAAGCAGAAATGCCATCCTTATGTAGGATATTAGTGTAAAGGGAGTTCACATCCATCATGGCTAAGATGGTATTAGGTGGCAAATCCCTAAAGCCAGTCAATTTATGCAAGAAGTGTGTGGTGTCCTGAATACAACTGTCCCTTTCCATGACAAGCAGTTTTAAAATGTTTTCTGTAAAACCAGAGATCCCCTCTGTAAGGCTGCCAATCCCAGATAGTATAGGTCTCCCTGGATTCCCAGGTTTATGAATCTTTGTCAGCATGTAGAATGTTGATGGCCTAGGTTCATCAGGGATGAGATTAGTTATTTTGTCTTGGACATATTTAGGAAATGATCTGATAATGTCTCTTAGTTCTTTGGTGTATTGCACAGTCGGATTATTAGCCAGTTCATCGTAGTACATGTGATATGTTAATTGGCTGTTAGTGTCATTCACATAATCATCATGGTTTAAGGATCACAACTGCAGAGCCTTTTATGTTATGGCTAGATTTTAGTTACTGTTTTGCTCTCCTTTCTCATGGGGAGAGGTTATAGTGGATTTTTTTGTTTTAAGGATCTGGCAATTAACTCCCTGACAAAAACTCTGAATATAAGTGTCCAGTTTGATACTGCATCCACTTGGGGGTTGAGGGACTTCTTTTACTTTGCCAATGGACATTCTATAAATCTTTTGTTGGTCCAATAAAAAGCATCAAATCGCCCATTTTGTTCATCTTTTTGTACAAGGACCAATATGGCAACTAACGTTTTTAAACATTCTGAACAATTTTCATTCATGGACTTAACTACAACCACCAATTTTACTAGATCGATCCTTTCATGGACCAAAACTTAAGACTTACAAAATGTAATACTTCCCTCCGTCAAAAATCCTTTTTCTATCAGGCCATAAAAAAACAGAATACATTACCTGATTCAGTTTTACAAATACAGTCTGAGTCTGTTTTCAAATCTACACTTAAGAAATATTGTCCTGTGTGTTCCATTTGTAAATGCTCACGCTGATTGATTATTTATTAATGTATCTATGACATAGGATGTTATGTATCTTTGTATTCCTGTCCTAATGTACCATTTATGCACTTGTGCTCATGTTTTTATGTATCTGGGTTACCCTTGAATACAGGTTCCTTGCCAATAAATACATTTTAAATAAAAAAAAAATATGGTTATATTTTTTGCATGAAGTACACCAGTGCTCAATATTATTCACTAACCACACCTCCTGAAACAACCATGGCTTGGTGCAGTTGCAAGTAGACAGGACTGCGTAAATGCATGACCTGCTTAAATGCATAGTTTGCCAAGGCAAAGAGGGTATGTGTTTAAGGGGGATGCACTGTAGTAGTAAAACCTTATTGAAACATAGAGCCCAATGTTTTAATTAGGGAACACTGGGCTCATTTGTGGTGCCAAACTTTGGCACTCTTACACCCTATTTTTGAATAGGTTGCTCAGGAGGTGCTGCTGGAGCCGCTACATATTTGTAACTTCTCATCCTCACAGTAGGGCTCACACTAACAGGATTGAAAAAGACTGGCACTAAGTCATAGGATTATATTCAAATATTTATTGAAGATACATAACAGCAGTGCACTTCTCACACTAGCCAAATGTTTTCATGCTGTGTGCTTTGACAAGGCTGTGACTCTTACTCCCTCCCGAGTTAGCAGGCGATTCTAGACAGTGCCATAGTTTGCAGCATACTACTCAATTTATGGACACATACAGAAATTATGTTTCCAGTGTGGACGTAGGTGCACATGGTAAATGTATTTCCATATTCGTCTACTAGTGTCTTCATTTTTAAATCTGGAGGTATTACCTGTGGCCCCTTTGGGCAATTTGCATGGCACAAACCACTCTAAAATCAGGCTTAAGATGTTATACATTAGACTTGAACTATCCTAAGTACAATATATTTAAAAGAAATTTTACTGCCACACTGCATATAGTGCAGTATATTAGCTAGACCTGGTTAATATAAATTTGTTGATTGCCGGCTCGCCAGTGCAGTGATAGTGCTACCACTTGCAATGCCAATGACCCAGTTTTGGAACTGAGCCCAGGAGTCAGAGGGCCAGCTGAGGATCAAGCATCCAATGGACTTCTCCTCCTCTAGGGAGGAGGCTGAGGATGCCACCAACATTCGACTGACCCCTGGCAGAAGCTAGGGGTCTGACAGCCAGGGCTGCATACGACTTGGGAGGCATGTCAGACATTTGACATGTGTGCCACCAATGTCATTGCATGCCATGCCCCTCCCAGGAGAAAATGAGAAAATGGTAATCTGTCCACCTCACAACAATGTCTGCCCTCGCTACAGACCCCGAACTGCAGATGGGGCTTTGCTGCCATTGTACTATGTAGTCTCCATTGGGGAAGGTCCCTCCCAGTGGCACCACACTGGGGTACATGCTAGGGTGCTTGGGAGCTAAGGTAAGTCCTGGTAGACAACGGGCTGAGCATTGGAAGCAAGGACCAATGGGAGCCAGCCGGATGGGGGAGTATAAAGCACACTAAATAATAAAGAAAAATATTTGCTGTTTTTTTTTTTATCACATTGAAAACTGACACAATAACCAGTGCAAACAACTTGATCCCTGGCAAACCCTATGTGCACCATATAATTTCTGGTGAACAATTTTGTCAGCTTTGCTGTAACTGCTGGTACCTTGCACCTTCTTGAAAATGAACTGTACTCAGCTGAATTTATCATGGTAAAACAAAGAAATGCAAAAACCAAAATACAACAAAACATGTATGTTAGCCATGCATAGATAATTGATGTCTGACTGCATTATTATTAGTATTAGTACCACATAAGGCAGAGAATTTGCAGTCCCTGCAGGGTTGTCTGACACTTCTTTAGAAGCTGCATTGGTAAATTATCTATTTTTTGTATTTCTTTTTACATTATTTGTCCTATGAGTGGTGCTGACCCCTTCAGCCTACCTGCGACAAGCCCCATCCAACCCCTTCCTTAGCATTTAGCTATTGTTCCAAGAGGTCCAAAGCACCTCACTTGGCTCCTTTATGGATTCCATTGAGGGCAGTGCCTGTTCTCTGGCACTCTTCTGGCAGCAGTGTGTTGTGATAGAGAGGCCTTGGAGCATCTGCCTCATGCTATGTATATTGGGTTATGGTCACTGAGAGCATCAGGAAGGATGCCAGAGGTGATGACATGGTGGGGGTGGAAGCTAATGGCCCAGTCGAGTAGGGAGTGTTTTTGCGTCATGTGGTTTGGGCGGGTGGGTTCAGAGATCTGTTGGGAGAGGTTTAGAGCTCTGATTTAATTTTTAGTTTTGGTATTTTTAGGTGACAACCAATTTATATTGAAGTCACCTAGGATGAATAGTTCCCCAGAGTGAGCAAGGGAAGTGATGGAGGTTAGGAGGTCTAGCACGACTGTAGGATGGACATTTGGGTGGCAGTATATGCCAGCTACGAAGACTGGGAGAGTGAAGGGGAGGGTCACAAGGATAGCTAGCGCATCATGGGTATCAGGATTGGAGGATGAGTAGATGATGGAATATTGAATGGAGGCTAGGACATAAATGGCAACACCACCACCCCTGCCAGCACAGTATTGCCTTACCAGTGAGTAGCCAGGAATGGAGACTGCGTGGTCAGGGATAGTGCTCTTTAATGAATTTCTGAGATGATTAGAATGTCTGGTTTAGAGTGCACACCTTTGTCTGAATCTGGTCTATTTTTTGCAACAAGCTGTGGGTGTTTAGATGCAGGATCTTTAAGCCCTTTGGGAGGGCTGAGAGAAGAGTGTGAGGGAGGCAGTAGAAGAGAAGCACCAGAGGAGCTAGGGGCAATAGGGCCTGGGTTGGGGTGGAATATCCCCAGCAGAAAGCAAGAGGAGGCGAGGTATGAGAAAGTGGAGCTTAAGGGATTTTGAAGGGCTACCGAGGAGGTTGGGAGTTTTGAGGAGGAGGAAGTGGATAAGTGAGGTAGAAGAAGGTGCACAACTGCAATGAAAGGGGACACCATTATCAAAGCCGCATGAGGAATAGTGGTAGAGTGAGACCATATTTCAAATGGAGTGGATGGAGTGATAGCATGGATGTGGGTAGGGGACTGGAGATAGCAACTGATGGGATTGGGAGAGTTATTAAGAATAGATGGGTAGTGAGCAAGTGGAGGTGGTAACGAAAGGCATATGAGCAGAACAAGGGAGGAGCGAGAATAGGTGAAGCATTGTTCATAAAGGCAGAGAAATTAGTGAATAACTGATTTAGGGACAGGAAGGTATTTGTAACCAGGGAGCATGGAGCGGGGCTGCTCAGAACGAGGGAGTAGATGTAGTTTATGAGAAAGAAAGAAAAAAAGAAAAAATAGAAAATGGGAGAGAGAGAGAAACAAAATATTGTTTTCATTTTACCCTAGACAAAATTATTCTAGACTAAGCAGTAACATTATACAGTCAAGACCTTGCAATATACAGTGATTCAAATAGTAAGCACACAGTTACAGCAAGGTACATAAAATACAATTAGGGAGAGGAGAAACTGAAGCTAAGACTTGGGCTGGGAGGCATACAGCAAAAGATCAGCAGTGGACTAGGAAGAAAGCCAATCAGGAGCCGGGGTCTCCAGCACCGACCAATCAGGTACTGGGAAGAGAGCGAAGCTACCAGAAAGGCTGTACCTGAAGAGTTGAAGGGTGGAATAAAGATTCAGGGACTGCGGCAGAGAAGGCCACCTCCCAGTGCTGTTCCATGGTGGGCCGAAGTGCCCTGGTCAAGGGCCTTCACCTCGGACTTTCACATAAACTGTCATCATCCACATGTAGTGGAGTTTTCATTTTATGAATATCTCGAGTTAGAGGGACTGTTTGATGACGGAGTTCCACATAATGAGTATTTTTTTGTTTGTTTGTTATTCCCTTTTTTCAATTGTTTGTGAAGAAACTGTTTTGCCTGTATTCAATGTACCTCATGTATGATAATACTAATACATGCAATGTACAGTATTGCACAGAAGGCAATCACCCATTTTCACACCTGTACCCATCAATATAGGGCCATGCCCATAGTTAAGTGGGGGAAAGCTCCTCTCCCACATCCTATTTACACCAGCAGGCTGCACACCACCCTGTTTAGAGCGAGTCGCTCTCACCCACCATCCTCCCTTGACACCTCCTCCTTCTGTGGCACTCTTATCCCACCGGGGGTGGGGGGGTGTCTCATAATACTGAACTAAGCATCCTTCCTATGGTGGGGTACAGAGAAAGGCCAAAAACTATCAATCATAACAAGTGACTCACCAGTTCAAGCATCTAAGCACCTTGCATATACTATCTAGTTCATATGTACTATAATCAATGACTTGTTCATGTCTATGCAAAAGTACCCAAGCATGAATCATTTCATATTAGTAGTACCTTGCAAGCAATATCCTACTTACTGGTCTGGCCTCTGTATCCAAGCTACAGTATGTAACATAAGCACTGAGCTCTGAAACACAGTTAATGACATGTTATGCGTCTGGTGCTGCACAATTGTTAGAATTCTGTCTTTATGGGGGCAAATGCTAATGCCTTGTCACAAATACACAAGTAGCCCCAGGGTATCAAATGAATGCCTCACTGTATAAAGGTAGTTGCAAGATATGTGGAATGAATGGAAAGGGGGTATTGATGCATGCCACCACATATGAACGTAGGAACATACAAATTTGCCAGCTGATACTGGCCTATTGGAGTATGTAGTCTGCTCGAGTGTGAATATTATTAGTATTTCACATTGCAGCTATCTTCCTTTCAATTTGCCTCTCCCCCCGTTGTTTTAGCTCATGTATCCTTCACTTCAACTCAGCACTCCATGGTTTCAACCCTCCCTTTGAACCTGCTCCACCACCTTTGGAAGCTCCCCTGTATCCGCAGTGGTATCACCTACTTCAGCAGCACATTCCACCTTGCCATCACTTTGTCAGTGAAATACTTCCCCCTCATTTCCCTACTGATTCTGTCTCATTGCAAACTTCAGACTGTGCACCCTGGCTTCCCTTCCACCTTTCAATTTGAAAATAATTCCATTGCTTACTTTGTTCACACCCTTCAGTTACTTGAAGGTCTCAATCATATCCACTCTCTCTCTCTCTCTTCTATCCACCAAGGTCTACATATATTGAGCTTTCTGTTTCTTCTCATAAGACTTATCTCCCAACACTCTGATCTTTTTATTGCCTGGCATAGAATTCGGCTCCAATACACCTCGTCCTTTCAAATCTGGGTGTTACTACTGCACACAGTATTCAAGTGTGTCCTCAGCAGGGGCCAGTGCAGGAGCTGGACGACTTACCTCTCCTACATGTAATTTCCCTTTGTGATGGGACATGCGGTGGAGGTGAAACTGGTGGTTGCGCTCATGTGCAGCTGCAAGACAGATGCCCAAATGGACACCACCATCCTAGTTAAATGTATTTATTTATATCCTTTGACTTTGAAAGTCCTACTTATCTGTGACACCTTGGTTCTTTTCACCTCGTTTTCATGTTTGGCACATGTTGAAGTTTACATGTATTAATTTTTTTGACTGAGTGGATAACTGCCATTGGTTCCTTAACTTCCTTTAAGATAGCCATCACAGATTGCAATAATTATTTGTTGTTTTGGAGATATTCAAAAGACAGCATTGCAACAGTGCAGCCTGTGTGTATATACATAATGTATGATGAAACATTGTTATTGATGAAAATCTATCGATTTATAAATGTTGTTATGCTGCAGTAGCTATGTCATCGTAGCTGTTATGCTGCTGTATCTACTTAGCTACTGCAGCATAACAACATGGAACATGTTCCATCTCCCACTCTACAATTTAAAAGGAAAAAAAACTTTACTTATGTGAATCATTCAGCAGGTCCCTTGGTGTGACAGCAGTCAGGTAAACAGTAATCCCCAGTGGTAGGCGGATGTTAGGAGGGATCCAGCGGATGCTCTTAGGGCTCTCTCTGTTTCGCCCCATTTTATTTAAATATAAAGCACCCATTAGAAAAAAAAAACATGTTGCAGCACTGCTGGCAAGCGGGACTGCAGCAGTGACCAGCATCAGATCATTGGGGGCGGAGCAACAAGAGCCCCAACTGGCATCCGCTCCTGTTCTGCTGATCATACAGGCCATACACTATAAAAAACAATCACTAGTCACCTTTTGGTAACAAGCTTGGTTAGTGCTGCTCGAGGTTGCCATTGGTGACCAAACCTCTCGAGCTTTGATCTCAAGGTTACTGTGGTCACCAAGGCAACCTCTTGATGCACTAACCAGCTTGTTACCGATAGGTGACTATCAATTATTCTCTATGTGTGTGTGTGTGTGTATATATATATATATATATATATATAAAATATTCTATGCAAAAAAACTTAATTAATGCATCAGTTAGGGTTCTTCTATAGCAAAAAATCGAGGAAATTAGATTTTAGGGTTACCACCCCTTGCATCCCACCCCAGCCGCCCCCACCAACAGGCATTGGGGTATGCGTTAGGGTCATTGGCCCTAACTCTCACCCCATCCCATGTGTAAACAAGCTGAGGTGGTGTGGTGTAGAAGAATGGAGTGAGAGTTAGGGCCAACGACCCCAACGCACATCCCGATGCCTGTTGGTGGGGGCAGGCTGGGGGTGGGGTGCAAGGGGTGGGAAACCTAAAGTCAAATTTCCTCACTTTTTTCACTGTAGAAGAACCCTAACTGATGTGTTAATAAAGTTTTTTGCATATAATTTTCCTTACTTTTTAAGAAAGAATGGAAAGGTAGAAAGTTGAGCAAGTTGGTGGAAGCACAGGACCCTTTGGACCCTGCGGCTCCCACCACAGGATTTTAATGTGACCAGTAACAGTAAAGTGCAATGCAAATGCAAGTGCAAATGGTTATGCACATGGTAAAGTAAGCAATAAATGGTAACACAAGCGGAAATAGAAATGCAAAGCGCAAAGTAGCGCTTAAGCGAACAGTAGCGGAAACAGAGGCATGAAAGCAAGTAACTACGGAATACAACTGGTAATGTGCACATTCATGGTACGCAATTGAAACACAAATGCTAACAGTAACAGCAACAATAGCATGGGGAGACAGAATCGGAACGCAAACGCAATCGCATAGTAGAAGCACAAACCGTAACGCGCACGGACACGGAACCACAATTGTAAATGCAAATGGTTACAGTAACAGCAAGAATAATGCCAAAGGAAACAGAAACCAACAAACACAAACGCATATGGAAAGGCAAACCGTAAAATGCACGGTCATAGTACCCAATTGTAAATGCAAATGGTAACGGTAACAGCAAATAATAATGCTAAAGTAAACAGAAATGCAAGTGCGTATGAAAACACCAACCGGAGGCACATGGTCACAGAACCACAATTATAAACGTAAATGGTAACAGTAACAGCAACAATAACGCTAAAGGAAAGAAAAATGCAAACTGTAAGAGGCGCTCTGAAAATATTTTCAGGCGCTTCTTCTACTAGTGCTAAAGTAATGCAGACAGTCAGCAGCTGGCCGTGGAGGTGAGAGGTAGGCGCGCAGTCGCCAGTTAGGGAAGGGTGGGGGTGCTGGGTGGGCTGGCATGGCTGGGTGGGAGTGGAGGCCACTAGACTACCAGAAAATATAAAATGATGATTTATTTTATTATGATGGAGGGGGAGCCGCTAGACTACCAGGGATATGTACAATGACAATGAATATTACTTCATACAGATCGGGGCGCCACTTGACTACCAGGGATATTAACAGTAATAATTATTTTATACAACTCGGGTGAGGCCACTAGACTACCAGGGATATAAAAAAATACACATGGGGGCACTAGACTACCAGGACATTACACATGACAATATTTTTTATTATGATGGGGCAGGGGCCACTAGACTACCAGGGATAGTTAATACATTATTATTGTTATTTAGATGGGGCAGAACGAAGCCCTCTGAGCAAAACCCAACCTCATTTAAGGTTGTAGGGCACCCCTGGGCTGAGAAACTCATTTTAAAATCTGGCCATCTTGTCCCTCACTCACAGTACAATCGCGATCAAAGAATCTACTTAATCAAAGAATTTGCAGGCTCGTGATAAAGATAGATTAGCGACCCGCGAACGAAGACTTTAAAAGCTCAAAACTCTATTTTTGGACTGATTTGGATAAAACCAAAGACATGGCTCGATACATTGGGGTCCCCTGAATAAAACCCATCCAAATTTTACTTCAGAAGTGACTCCTGAGCCAAGATATTTCTGTTTTTATGATCTGAAATTTCAAAACAGCAGTCCTCTGGGACAAAGATTCTTGAACCGCAAAGCTGCAAATTCTTTGATCGCCAGGTGGGACCAGATGGCCAAAACCCCATTCTTTGTTTGCAAAATAGACATATAAATGTTCCCATTGACTTATAATGGGAACTTAAAAGTATATAACTTTTGAATGCCTTAATATTTGTTCACTAAATGAAAAGCAGCATGTTTGACCACCAAAGCTCTTTCAAATGAGCCATCTGGCAGAGTGGCACACCACATGACAGTAGTGCAAGACCACATCCAAAATCCCAAAAGCTGCCTCAAAAATGGATAGTTTTGCATTTTCTGCACTTTATATACATGAACCATAAGTCCAACTGAAACACAATTTGTCAAATCAAGAGATCTATCACGTCCCACCATGTGTACCAGATTTCAGGCAACTCTGTTGAATGGGTCCAAAGATAATAATGCCCAAACATTTGACTTTAGTATGTAAGTGACGCTGAACCCTAACTATAGAATATATATATATATATATATATATATATATATATATATATATGTATATAGAGGCCAAAAATCTGTTTAATGCATTAGTTAGAGTTGTTCCACAGCAACAAAAGTGAGAAATTAGATTGTTGAGGTTGAAACCCTCCCTTGGACCCCCAGCCCACCCCAACTGGCATCAGGGTGCGCATTGGGGTCATCAGCGCTAACTCTGACACCATCAGATGTGAAGAAGCAGAGGTGTAGGGGAATGGGGTGAGAGTTAGGACGAAATAAAAGACATGGCTAGCATCTCAGGGTCCGATTAGGTGAATACAAAAGAATTATGTTGCTAGATGATCCCAAAGTTAAATGCCAGAATTTTTCTGATCACCAACTGAAAACAAAATGGCAGATTTGCGACAGTAAAAGGACCATTGAAAGTAAAACTGCATTTGCGACACTGTCAAACTTTTGTTAACTTTTCCCATTGACTTATAATGGGAACTTGTTTTGAATAACTTTGAACGTTCAATATTTTTCACGAAATCTTCAAAAGGTACATTGGGGACTAGCTGCACGTTCCATGAAGATTTCGGACCAGTCACATAAACCATGCGACCTGTAGTGACTGTAGAATTCCCAAAAGCATAAATGCATGCACAGATCATGTTTAATAACTCCACAGCCGTGATATCCGACCAGTGCAAGAAACTTGGCAGATCCCAAGGTATATGGGTCTTGATTGTGTATGCCAAATTTCAGGCAAATCTGTTGAATAGTTGCAAAGTTATTAAGGTGAAAAATTTTGGGTTTTAACATGTAAATGGCTCCTCAACCCTATCTATGGTAGCACTACTGTGCTACCATAATATATCTATATCTATATATATATATATATATATATATAGATATAGATATATAGATATAAATACATAATATCATTTATATAACATTTGTTTTGGGATAACTGTACAGATAAAACATTGTGGCCTAGATATTCAAAAGGGTTGCACATGGCATAACGGTGTTGTGCCATGCACAACCCACTGATGCGCCCTGGTACGATATTTAAAAGGGAAAAGTGCGCTGCACAAATCCCGATGCACTGGGGTGCATCAGTAATGTATGCAGGCACAGGTGGCGGGGGCGTGCCCATACATAAACTGCACAGACCAATATTCAGCCCGGGCCATGCAGAGTTATGCAGGTGCAACCCCTACCTGTGCCTGCACAAAGTTACGCCTAAAAAAAAGGAACAAGTCGAGGGCCACCCACAGGTGAGCTGCCGCATTGCAGGGCACAACACAGCAGCTGCCACCTGTGAGTGGCCATCACCTGTTCCCACTGCACCTGGCAGCGCCCCCCATACCCCGATCGCGGGCATCAGTATTCCCCCCTCCAAGTCCAATATCCCTGGTGGTCCAGTGGACCGTGATTAGCCCGATTGCGGGCATAACTGTAACCCCGAGTAGCCCGATCGCGGGCACAACAGCATTCCCCTCCAAGTAGCCCGATCGTGGTCATAACGGTTTCACCCCATTAGCCGATCACGGGCATCAGTATCCCAAGTCCAATATCCCTGGTGGTCCAGTGGACTGAGCAGACATGATGGTGGCATTCCTCCCTCCCCAGTCCGAAATCCTGGTGATCTAGTGGACCCCCACCCCACCACACGAGCCCCACCACCCGCTCCCCCATCAGCGGCGTGGCGGCACCCCACCGCCTGCCGCCCGCCACGCTGACTGACAGCTCGATATGGCTGCACACCCATTGGTTCAGAGCATGAGCTAATGGGCGTGGCCATACCCGTACTAGTCAGTCAGATATGTGAATGAATTCATTCACATATCTGGACAACAATACAAACGAGCTGCACGCCCATTGGCTCATGCTTTGAACCAATGGGCGTGCAGTCATCCGACCGTCAGTCGGTGGGCGGCGGGCGGCAGGCGGTGGGTGCTGCCGCCGCCAGCTGACGGGTGGAGCGAGGGGGGCTCCATGGGCGGGTGAGGTGGGGGTTCCACCAGATCACCAGAGATTTTGGACTTGGGGGTGAGGAATGCCGCCACGATTGGCCACATTCGGTCCACTGGATCACCAGGGATATTGGACTTTGGGGGGATACTGATGCTTGCGATCAGGCTAATGGGGGGGATACAGTTATGCCCACAATTGGGCTACTCGGGGAATGCAGTTATGCCTACGATCGGGCTAATCACGGTCCACTGGACCACCAGGGAAGGATAGGAGACATTCATTGTCCCTTATGGGACGTCCCGCGATCGGGCTGCAGGGGGCGTCGGTCCCCAACGACTGCTGCCTGGCAGGGTGCCAGTTGCAAGTCATCAGAGATCGATGCACCTGCATGCTAATGACATGCAAATGGGGCCATAATCAGATGCAAATTGCCCCCCGTTCACCTTGCATAAATTATGGCCCCATTTGCATGTCACCCTTTGAATATTGCAGGTGCTGTGCATGGCGCAATGGAACTTGCGCCACCGCATCTCAATGCTCCACTCTGACCACTTACGCTGGCGCAGTTCCACTGTGCCATGCACAGTAGGAGTGGCCGAAGCGATATTCAAAGCAGTTAGCCATTGAATATTGCCCTGACCACACCTGCAGCAACTATTCTGAGTGGCACGGCTTGCGCCACAAACTGGCACAGTTTGAATATCTGGGCCAGTACGTTTACCAGGCAGTGGAGATATCACTGATATCTCCATTTTCCTATATGTCAGTGAAATCTCCATGATCCTATATGTCATGGTGATATCTTTATGCTGTATGTCACGCAAAAAAACTGAAAGTGTTTCACTGTACATCGCATGGTTCTCTGTCTCTAGCACCTGCAACCACCCCAAAAGACACACACATATATGTCCCTGACATCTTGTTGATCCTGCCATTAATTTTAATGAAATGATAATAAAAATATGTATCTGGTTGATCCTGTCACTGTCATTCTCTAAACCTAACAGCAGTTTCACTTCCTGCCCCAAAATGTAGTGTGACTGAGTGGTTACAACACTGACACATAACGTACTGCCAAGAATTTTAGTAAGGCAGCCTGTGTCACAAAAGTTAGAAACTGCATCAGGGCCGGCCTGGTGGTGCTGAGGTTTGAGGTGCTGGGACGCCACACCTCACTCCATGCCAGCAACCAGGTTGAGGAATAAGCCGGTCATTGGTGGTCAGCAGAGGAGGACTAGGATTCAGCATCCGGGGACAGCTCTCTAGTCCTAGGGAGAGGGGTGGGCGCGCTGTGCTCTGCTAGTCCCTAGGGGCGCCGGAGGTACTGCAGTTGCATGGGTGCTTAGCTGGGGAAAGCACGGCAGTGCATGGACATCATTGCATGTCCATGCTTTCAGTGAGAGAAAAAATGGGGAAAAATGGCAGCACGAGGTCCACGGCAGCTTGATGGATGCAGTTTCACCAACCGGCGATGCCTGGGAAGGCATGTGCTGGAATGGATCCTCGCTGGGCACGGGGCTGAGAGGGCCTTTGATGGCATAGTTGCGTATGCCAGCTGGACATATCAACCGGGCTCAGCGGTGAAAGGAGACAATGGCTGGATATAAGGCAGGACTGTGGCTGAGGTAAACACTCTTAAATGATAAAAAAAAACTGCATCACATTTGGTCAGTTTAACAGTTTTTCTACAAAATAAGCACAGACTGCACCAACAGGACAGCGAGTGAGTTGACCACTTCAGAACGTGATAAGGAAGCATGAGCATGTGTTGCTATTTTGCATGAAAACTGTTAAACTGACCAAATGTACTGCAGTTTCTTAACTTTTTTGACACAGGCTGACTTAGTATAAATGTCTGTCAGTGTGTTATGTGTCAGTGTTGTTACTGCGTGGCCACGCTAAATTTGGGGGCAGGAAGTGAAACTACTGTTAGATTTATGGAATGACAGAGTGACAACATCAACCAGATACCTTTTAAAATGATTACTTGTTTAAAAATGATAGCATGATCAACCAGTTAAGTTTCTTTAAATAACTTTAAACTAGCATGATCAACCAGCTAATTTATTAAAATAACATATGCCATCTATTAAGTTGGTGAGGAATGTGTGGAGTTGTCTTTGGGGGGTTATATTTCATGGGACACAAAACCCATGTTGTAGAAACAGAACATGGCATGGCCTGACTGAAGATATCATATTTATCTTCAAACGAGGGAAATGACATAAAGATATCTTGATAGCATTGGCCTCATATGAAAATAAATATGGTATCTTAAGTCCGGCCATGTCATATCCCATATATTATGTTAAGGAGTGAAGCATTGCAAATATCTACATTTGTGATTAGTTACCTTGGGAACCAGCACTCCTGCCTTTGTGATGCTATGCAGGTCATGAGGTATCCCAATGTCACTGTTAACTCATGTAGATATTTTCCATATTCCACTTCTGCCCATCATATCCCCTGTGTACCCAAACTACTGATATTGGTCTGGAACCTACTACCATGCAGTATTCTGGATCTAGAGTTGGGCATACAACATATTGAGTGAATGACACTGCTGTGATGTAACGTACCACTTCACAATTCATATGCCATTCTGGCAAAGTGTGGTTCCTCTATGGAGGAACCCACAGTGGAGACCAAGAAGGATGCTGGGAACCTCCACAAAGGAGATCCACAAGAGGGTGGCATGGGACCCCACAGGGGAAGGAAACAACTCTTGGTAGGGGACTCCATTGTTAGGGGGTAGAACTGGGGGAGGAAGGGGAGAGGGAGGTAAGGTGCCTGCCTGGAGCCATGGCTTGGAGGGACAGGGAGCAAATCCTGAGGATCGCCAGAGCAGCTGCATAGGGGAGGGAGCTGGATGTCATTGTCCACCTAGGAACAAATGACCTGGCTGAGAAAGGGATCAGAGTAGTACAGGAAAAGTCTGTGAAGTTGGGGAGGGGCCTTAGAAAAGTAGCACACACGGTAACCTTCTCAGAGGTGCTGCCTGTTTATGGCATGGGTGAGGCTGGGGTGCTCCACACCATGGGATTCAATCACTGGTTGAAAAACTAGTGCAGAGCTCAGGAATTTGGCTTCACTGGGGACTGGGGGTCCACCTGGACTGATGCAGGCCTATACTGGTGTGATGGTCTGCATCTGTCCAGGAGGGGAACCAGGATCCTAGGTGATAGGTTTAAATGCTTCATTGGCAAGCATTTAAACTAGCCAAGGGGGGGGGGAGGCACTGGAAAGGAGTAGGGAAATCCTAGCTCCCCCCAAAAAAAATCAGAGTAGTGAGTGAGGTAAACACCAAGATAGAGATGTCGATAGGGAGAAGAACAGGGTAAATGGAGAAAATGATAAAGGCAATAAGGACAGGGATGGGGCAAAAAGGTGTAAGGCCATCAAGAAATGGAGGGTAATGAGTACCAATGTTGTAGTCTGGGCAACAAACTTCCGGAACTGGTGGCCTTGATGGAAGAGGGATGCCTGGATATCGTAGCAGTCACAGAAACATGATACACAAAGAACCATGACTGGGATGTTAACCTACCTCTGTGGTAGGGAAAATTATGGAATCACTTCTGAAGGAAAAAATTGTTGTGTACCTAGAGGCCAGTGGGGCACAGGACCCAAGGCAGCATGGATTCACAGCAGGAAGGTAATGTCAGATGAATCTAATTGATTTCATTGATTGGGTGACCAATGTAGTAGACCAGGGAGGAGCTGTGGACTTGGCCTACCTAAACTTTAGCAAGGCATTTGACACAGTCCCACACAAAAGATTAATAAACAAATTAGTCAGCCTGGAAGTGGATCCCAGGGTGGTAGCCTGAAAAGCACTGATTGGATAACAGGACACAGAAGGTAATAGTAAGCGAGTCCACTCTGAAGAAAGGGGTTTACTAGTGGTGCACCGCAGAGGGTCAGTACTGTGTGCATTCCTTTTAATGTCTTTATAAGTGACATTGCAGAGGGACTGAAGGAAAGGTATGCCTTTTGCAGATGACACAAAGATCTGCAACTGGGTTGATATACAAGGCGGGTGGAAAGGATGAGAAAGGACTTGGCAGGTTGGAGGAATGGTCAGAAATATGGCAGCTTGGATTCAATGCAAAGAATGCAAAATAATGCATCTGGAAACAAAACCTAAGGAAGAGTACACAATGGGGTAGTAAAACAACAAAAATGTAAAGGGACCTGGGAGTAATCATATCAGATGACCTTAAGTTTAGAAGCAATGTCAGAAGGCAGTAGGGAGGGCTTGGGGATACTGGGATGTATAGGAAAGGCATCACCAGCAGAAAATAGGAAGTTGTTATCCCTCTGTACAGACAGTTGGTGAGACCCCATCTGGAGTACTGTGTCATCTCTGCAAGAACATAGACCGGATGAAGAGAGTCCAGAGGAGGGCAACTAAAATGGTGCAGGGTTTGCAAGAGAAGCCATACGAGAAGAGGCTAAAGAAGCTTAATATGTATACCCTTGAGGAAAGAAAGGAGAGGGGGCATGATAGAAACTTTTAAGTACCTCTGTGGAATCAACAAAGTCCAAGATGGTAGCATCTTCCAGAAAAAGAAATGTGCAAGAACAAGGGGACAATTTGAAGATAGAGGGGGGGACGGCTCAGGGGCAATGTGAGGAAGTATTTTTCATAGAGGGTGGTGGACGCATGAACTGTCTTCCTGAGAAGGTTGTGGGGTCTAAAACTGTGAGAGAATTCAAGAATGCATGGGACAGACATATGGCAATTCTTGTGGGGGTAGAAGAAATAGGCTGTAAGTTAACTAGGATCTGCAGCTTATCCTGTAGTTAGGGAAATGGGCAGACTAGGTGGGCCAAGTGGTTCTTATCAGCCGTCAAAGTCTATGTTTGTATGTTTCAGTCAATGATGTGTCTCACTGAGTGGTCATGCAACATATTGAATGTAACAATTGCAATCTGCGTAATTTCTGTGTTTGTTATCATGCCATATCCAGTTATGTCTCTATTCAGCTTCTGTGCATAGTACCAGTAAGTTCCCCAACACTAGCACCAGGTGATATTTGCATCATGCTGCTTATAACTGGACAAAAGCTTTCAGATTCATGACTTTAGCTAGTGTCAAAGTTGTTACCAAACAATGAAATTGACCTTTCCTTGTACCCGACAGGTGGTGGTTTCCATACCATCAATATGGAATCACTTAACATGCTGACTGGTGTACTTAGCATGACAAGAAGAAGAAGAATCAGCATTTATATAGCATTTTTCATACACAGTATCCCAAAGCACTTTACAAGCAATGCTATACTGATAGTGAAGTGACTGAATGTGTGGTGGCAGCCATATCGCACATCATCACCCACACAGCCTGGATAATTGCATGAACCAGTTTATGGGAAGGGAAATATTGGCTAGGACACCGGGAGTGTTCCTTGCTCTTTGCAAAGAGTGCCCTGGGTTCTTTTACTTCCACCTGGACACCCAACAGGACAACACCAGGATGGGCAGAAGGGACCTCGGTTTAACGTCTCATCCGAAGGACGACACACCCCAGCAGTACAGCACCCCCCAATACTGCACTCGGATGCCAGCAATTTTTAGGTGCAAGTCCAATCCTGGTGTGAGACGAGAACCCACAACCTTCTGGTCCAGAGGCGGATGTGCTACCAATTCAACCACGCTGACATGCTGACAATATTTGCATACAATGACCATTATAAGTCAATGTTGGTGAAGTTTTGGTGCAAATTCTCAAGTCTGAACTAAATTTATAGGCTGCAAACTGAAGCCAAATTGAAGCTGCCAGAACTGAATTCTGTCATTCCCAGTTGAGGAAAGTGTTCTTGTCCACTTTCAGTATGACTTTATAAGTGATTGCTTATGCCAAAGTAACCTGATTACATTCTTCTGAAAAGTGATTGGGAAGTGGTAAGTGGCAGGGCCATGAGTGCAGCACATAAATGTGTTATACAGAGGAGCCACACATGAAGCAATGCAGTAATGCTCATTATATATAATTCCTGTGAAGAGAAACACCACTGCTGTATTTGCATATTAGCCTATGTGCAGATCTCACAATCCTCTGTGCACATGTCCAGTTCTTTAAATCCATCAAGTTCTGTCTCAGACAGTTAGTGGTATCTCATCATCACCTGCATTGTCTGAGTTTTTGTTTAGGTGTGTATTAAATGATATCCTTCAATACCAAATCCTGTTGCATGTCATACAATCAGCGACTGTCAGAAATAGGAGTTTCAGACATCTTGTTTATTATTTTCCACCTGTAATACTTTTCCAGTATGTTTCAACTGGCTCAATGTCATGCCCACCTCCCCGCCAAATTTGCTGCCATTAGTACTTTACTTGATCTAATTTTTCAAGTTCACCTCCAGTCAAACCCCAACAGTATGTACCCTTTTTTTATAAGCGATGTCATTATAATCATCGGGCTTCTCATTTACAGATCAAATGATTTAGTTATGTTGTGGAGCACAATAAACAAGCATTTGTCAATGCCGAATGTTTGCTTGCTGGCATTGGCAGTGGTAGTGTAGAAGTTACAGAGCTGCGTAATAGGAATGGCAGTGACGTATTGAACTGAAGCCAACCCCACCACCACCCTGCAGAGAGTGACAGGCATTGGGGTGTGCGTTTGGGTCATCAGGCATAACGGCCACGCCATTTCACCACACCCCAACCTGCAGACACTGACAAGTGTCGCGGTGTTCCTTTGGGTCTTTGGCCCTTATGCGCATCCCATTTCATTAGGAAATATGGTGAGATGGGTGCGATATAGGAGAATGGGGTGAAGTTTGGGGCCGAAGAGTCCAAGGCGTACCTCGATGCCTCTCACTGACTGCAGGGTGTGGAATGGTATGAGCATCACAGGCAAGAATCCCAAGTCACACCCCTGATGCCTGTCATTCTCTACAGGGTTGGGCGTTATAGTTGGAAACCCTAATACCTCAGGCATTCGTTGGTATTTTCACTCCAAATCCTCAACATGTTTGTTTTGTGACCCCACCTCATGAACAGGGGGAATATCAGTTTGTTAGCTGAAAGTTGCTTATGCACAGTGACTCGGCATTTAGCACCACAGGTGCAAAACATTCGAACAGGATGTAAAAATGACAGCTGTACTGTTCATGGGGAGGTGTAAAAATGGCAATGTTGCAAATCTGTAGTAAAATATAAAAAAATGGTGAAGTCACGGCGTACATAGAAACTGTGCAACGCACACCGTAATATATTATTAGGTTGGGGATTTTTACAGCAGATTGTCAACTCAGGCATTTGGTGCCTCGATCATGAACAGTGTCACTGTGTTTTCTTTATCTGTGCCGAACAATGATTTCCCACAGTGACCACGCATCTCTGCGCTGAAACTGTGAAAACACACTTCAGCCATGTTGTGAAAAATGACACTGTACTGTTCATAAGGAAGTGTGGAAAAATGTCACTGGTGAAAATCTGGACTGAAAATATTACAAAGTCATGAAGTAGACGAGGTGCGTGGAAACTGTAATGCTCACTCGTGTCACAGTCATTTTATGGACTTTTGTCACCAAATTTTCAACTTAGCCATTTTAAGACCTCTTCTCATGAACAGTGTAACTGTGATTTTCTTAATCTGTCTAAACTTGTTTGCTTTCGCACACCAACAGTACCATTGATATACGTAATGTGCTGTAAAACACATTTTGGGCGACATATGAAAAATTGCAGCTGTACTGTTCATAAGGAAGTGTAATAAAATGGCAATGTTGAAAATCTGGAGTGAAAATATTGAAAATTTGTGAACTTACAAGCGTGCGTAGGAACTGTACGATGCACGCTCGTAAAACAGTCATTTTTTGGAATTTTTTCACCAAATTTTCAACATAGCCATTTTAAGACCTTTGCTCATGAACAGTGTCATTGTGATTTTCTTAATTTATTCCGTACATTGATTTCGCACACCGACTGCGCCATTGTGCACTACATGGGCGGAAACACATTTTGGGTGAGATGTGAAAAATGACAGCTGTACTACTCATAATAAGGTGTGGTAAAATGGCAATGTTGAAAATCTGGAGTGAAAATATTGAAAATTCTCGACCTTACGAGTGTGCGTAGGAACTGCATAGCATAAGCTCATAAAACAGTAATTTTTGAATTTTGGCACAATTTTCAACATGGGCTTTTGGGACCCTTCTCATGAATGATGTCACTGTCATGGCGTTATTCAGGCCGAAGGGTGATTTCCACGCAGTGACTGCGAAATCACCCTTCGGGCCCGATAACGCCATGACAGTGACATCAATCATGAGAAGGGTCCCAAAACCCCATGTTGAAAATTTGGTGCAAAAATCCAAAATTCTGAATATACAACAAAGTTGAAACCCCTATCTATCCCATTATACAGCTTACCGGCATTTCCTCAGTTAGCGGTCGGCTTTGAAGAGTGCAGACATGTTCCTGGTCACGAAGATCGTCGCGCGAGCTCGGAGTAAGTATGGGGTGAGGAGGGTGTGGGAGGCTGGGTGCACAGTGGGTGGGTTGCGGGTTGTGGGAGGGCCAGGAGACTACGTGGGACCGTTTTATCTTTACAGGTAAAAGCGGATGATGTGGGACGTTTGCCAAGCTGGGGTGGGCTCCCAGCGTGGCACAAGGATGGTTGGGGGGGCGTTCATCCGACGGGGGATTGGGCACCCATGTCGGCCTAAGGATCGCTTGCCACGCTGGGGTGAGCTCCCAGCATGGCACTTACTACTGGGGGTTAGGACAGTGGAGCCGACGGGGATTGGGCACTCCCATTGGCTATATCATTATTGCCATGCTGGGGTGGCACCCAGCGTGGAATTTCGAAGGCCGGAGGGAGGCGGGGAATGCAGCTCAGCCGACGGGATTGGGCACCTGTCAGGCTATACAGTGCGGCGCAAGGGAGCCGGGCGC
Source organism: Neoceratodus forsteri (assembly GCA_016271365.2). Lineage (NCBI taxonomy): Eukaryota > Metazoa > Chordata > Ceratodontiformes > Ceratodontidae > Neoceratodus > Neoceratodus forsteri. The sequence continues at coordinate 1,099,831,745 of CM057455.1, read as the reverse complement.
GACGCCTGTGTGGGCATCTGTGTGTGTGGGGAGTTGCACGTGAGCAGCCATATCTTATCGCTGTCACCTGGCCGTAGCCCCTTTCAACTGTATGCCACTGCATTTTGAAGCTTGTCATAGACAGCTCCAGCATGCATTGGCTTACAGGGGCCGCGCCTGCCAACACACTGACTGAATTGGAGGAGGAGGTGACACACCTCCGAAATCTCCGATGATGGCACTATGTTTCTTGCGGATGCGTGCAAGCAAACATAAAAATGTCTGTCTTCATGAGTGCAACTTGTGTTGAATTATGAAAAACGTTGTACTTTTAATGTCATATCCACAGTTGATTGTGTTTCACAGCTATAGGTTGTCACTGCACAATCATTGTAGTTGATGGTGCAATTTTTTTAAAAATACTGATTACATATTTCATTCATTTGTACTGCATCATTCCATCAGTACTTCTTGAGTAATTACACTTACTGATTCTGAAGTTTAAGTTGTTTGTCGGCAAGGTAAATATTGTATTATGATTAAAGGTTTGAAAAGCTCAGGCATATGAAGTTTGTTTTCTTTATTATAGTTGTATCTAACGTGTGCAAGAATGTAATGAGCAACAAGCAAATTATTTCAAGTTTTCAAGTAACTCAGTTATATTGCTATATATATAACTATTGGGATGAAGTTAATAAACCATTACAACAGTAGCTGAACTTTATGGACTACAACAGGATCAGAACAGCAGAAATAACTGCAAGCTATAGTGCGTGTCTTATCTCAACACTCAACCAATCACTAAGAAATAAGGCATGTCATGATGTGCATTATGTAAGCAATAAGGTATTAAGTGGTGTGTAAACCATAGTTTACACACGGCCAAGCATAGTAAAAATTATGAGGCTGAGCCGTGTCTTCCAACCGCTGGCCGTGTGGCAAACGCCGTTTACACCCCTAAGTGCCTCATTGCGCTTAGAAAATTGGCTTCTTTTCTTTTTGATTTTGACTATTGGGAAAAGCGTGTTTTCATGTAAAAAAATAGATTTACTTGTGTGCATTTGTGATAAAATAGTCCTTCTGCCCACTGCAAGTGATGCCATTGATTATGTCATTGTATCATTGCCTACTTTCTTCTTCCTGTTTTTTTTCCTCTGTTGTTTTCCACATTCAATATAGGGAATGTTTAGCATGGAATGTTTACCATGGAATACATACATTCAAAACTCTGCTCAGTTCCACTGGCAGAATGTTTCTCTCTCAACACACTGTACACACAGACAACAAAGGCCTTTGTTGCAGCCAGAGACTCAGTTGCCGCACTGTCAAAGCAAGTATAAGAGAGTTCCCTGATAAGTAGTTAAAGATAGAAGAGGGATTTTCACTGTCAGCAAAGAAACAGTTGTAGTAAAAACTATAAACAATATTTATTGTTTCTAATTTATGTATATAAGAAGAGTGTGATAATCAGGGAAACAGCATTTAATTAATTTGTTTTATGTTATATTTAAGGTAGTTTTATTTTTAGGGCCCAGTTGAAGTTTTTTTACAGTGTAAAGGTAGCAGCCATGTTTGTAGTGGAAGATCAGTTATGTCAATAGAGGGCTAAGTGTAATGCCTGTGTTCCAAATGCCCAGTGATCTGTGTTGCAGACTCTTCACTGCTGAGCATTCCTTTTTTTAACCATGTGTAAACCATAGTTTACATACAAATAAGAGCCAATCAGATTACAGTATTTTACCCTGCCATTTTATAAGTTGAAATGAATCACTCTTATTTAGATATGGTAATACATTTTATTTTACCATTGTCCAAAATGACAAAAAACTACACGTGAATGTTCCTTTTGCTGAACGTAACATGTCCAGTACCACAGCCTACAAATACGTGCAATCATTTTATTATTGTAACATGGACTTTATAGAAATAACCAGAAACTGCAAATGAGGTAACAACACTTCGGTTCAGAACACTGAATTCAGCAAGCAGTAAAGGCCTCAACCTGTTGAAAGTCCACATGACGATGGCTTGTTTATATTGCTGATAGGATTTTATTGAGCCTGCTGTTACCCGCACCACTGTGCATCACACTCCTGCATTGTGTTTGATAAGTTCACCATGGCAATGCTAATCAATGATGTCACACAACCAAGTAAGTTGAGCTTATTGTGTTACATGAGATCCATGAAAGCAGTACAACTATTTCTCACCTTTCTACAGTTTGTTAATCAGACCCTGATGATGTAAGGCTGGGAAACGTGACATGTGTTTTTGTATTAGAGTATGTTTGTCCTTATGTGCGAATTTCGAAGACAGAGGTTCAGGCACTGTATCATCAGCATATATCAAACGTGCCAATTGTCTTAGAGCCTTTATATCATGCACATAACCTGCAAGAGAAAGTAAATATGAACTACTGAATAATCAGAGTAGGCAGTGTTTTACAGTTAATTGCAAACCGTCAGAGGTTTACTCCCCTCACCCACCCTCCACAACCACCATTACCATATGTGTGAGGCATTGGAGCAGTGATGGATGGTAAAGAATGGGAATAATCCAGTTCAGGAAAGGAAATGAACATATTGGAGGTTGATCATGCTAAATGCTAGAAGCATAGAAAACAAAGTATCTGACTTACAGAATATTTTGCCAATTGTGAGAGTTGACATTCCGGCTATCAAGGACATGTATGCCACCAACTATCAGGACTGTGATATGATAATCCTATGGTGTGCTATTGTTTCAGAAAGGATATGGATAATATTAAGGGGAGGCCATATTTTCACAGTGGTGGAAAAGTGGTATAAGAGAAATGAGGGATGAGGAGAGAGAGGGACCCAACCAGTGAATGGTTATGCTGGGTTAATCTGGGGTGTTGGCTACAATGTGTGATGGGGGCTTGGTGGGGGGTAAGATGTCAGCCATAGTTGTATGCAGGTGGGTATGCTGCCTATGACTGGGTGGGCTGGGGGTCATGTGTGGGTGGGCATGGAGGGTGGATCCACTGGACCACCAGGGCTATTATTAATAATGAACTACAGTGCTTGGATTTTATGGACTGGAGGGGTACCACTGGACTATCAGGGATAATAATGGCTCTCAGTTTTGGCAATTGGAGAGTTGGGATGGAGAGGGAGTATCCTCTGAACCATCACTACCAGCACCACATGGTGTTCAAGGTGCAAGGTGCATTTTCCTAGCCAGTCTTGCACATCTCATGCATATGGAGCCATAATAACATGTAAATGGCCCCATTTGTGCCTTGCATGCATTATGGCCTCATTATAATATGGCTATAAAAAATCCAGTAATCTGATTGACTGAGGAGCTCAGAACACAGTGCTGATATCCTGTGATGCAGCAGTGAAAGAAGGTCCAGTAGCCTCTTCACAATAAAATCAATAGTATCAAATTACCAAATGTTGGTGGAGTCGTCACAGGCTTGACTACAGCTTCTTTTTCACGACTCGCCTTTGGATAGGCCAACCTGTTCAGTGGATCACCATGATGTGATGTTTGAATGCCTGGTTAACATTTTAATTATAGTGTAAACTGGCAAGGAGGTGTCTACAGGACTGAATAAAGTTATGTAATTAGTAAACCTGTCTCTGAAAGCCATCAGTCGAAAACAGTGAGATGCTTGATTGCACAGCATGGCAAACCATGTGACCTAATCATGTGTGGTCTGTTCACCATGTGCAGGGAATGTACTTCTACACATGCCATGATGTGACACAGCTGCAGGGGAACAACTCACCTAATTATGGTTAAAAGACATCTGTTGACTTTTGCTGAAAGACATGTGTAAGCCTAATTACACCGTGATGAGGAAAGCATCTAATATATATTATAGTCTATAGTGGAGAGTTGTTCTGTATAGAATTCCATCCCTTTCAAAACACTCTTCAATTACAGTTCCAAGCTCATGGAATGTGATTCTACCCTACTGTGGTAGAACAGCATTCTAGAACCTTTGGAGACTGCATGATTCCTTTTCATTTTGAAAGCAAAAGAACTCAAAAAACACATATGTATCACAGTACTATACACTATAAACAATACAGGATGATCAACTCTGTGGATAACCACCATGTTTTGCCACCTCAGGGTTCTGATTCCCATGGACCTCTCAAGCTTCGCTCTCGATGTCAGGGTGAATCAGAACCCCTCTGTGTCAGAACACACTGGTTCTGCATAGTTGCCCAACCAGTATTCTCTATGTACTATATATCACTGGTACTGTAGTGGTCCATAGATCACCCAGTATGATCCCCGAGTCCAAATAATCTGAAACATACATACTAACATACTAATTGCCAGCAGATTAGGCCTTACGGTCTATCGAGTCTGCTCGAACCTCAGATCCCTAGTTGGGTACTGAGGCCTTCCCCCCTCTTGTGTTCCAGAAACCCCTATCTTCCATCCCCACCCCCCTGGGCCAGGCCATCATCCGATACATCTGCTTTCTGTGTCTGTCCCACCCTCTCTTGAAGCCCACCACTGTGGATCTCTGAACCAGCTTGCTAGGCAGCACGTTCCAAGGATCTACCACCCTCTCAGTGAAAAACCTTCTCTTTCTTCCCTCACCCTTCCACCTTCCAACTTCAAACCATGTCCTCTAGGGGTACCTCCCTGCTTTAGTCTAAAGATCCCCTCCATGTTTACCCTATTTATTCCCTTGAGGTACTTGAAGACCTCAATCATGTCACCCCGTCTCTCCTCTCCTCTAATGAAAACAGGCAGAGCTCCTCAAGTCTGTCCCCATACGTCAAATCCCCTAGTTCTCGTATCATCTTAGTTGCCCTCCTCTGTACCTCTCCCGGAGCTGTATGTTCCTCTTCAAGTGTGGTCTCCAGTACTGTACACAGTACTCAAGGTGTGGTCTAACCAGTCCATTGTACAGTGGCAGAATCACTTCCCTGCTCCTAGAGGTGATCCCCTTTACGATGCATCCCAGCATCCTGTTTGCTTTGCTAGCTACTCTGCTGCAGTGCTCAGAGTTATTCATACATGCATCCACCATAATCCCTAGGTCTTTTTCCCCTGTTGAGGTCTCCAGTGCCTCCCCTCCAAGGGTGTACCTGTGTTTAGGGTTTCCCTGCCCAAGATGTAACACCTTGCACTTGGTGATACTGAAATTTAATTTCCATGTGAGAGCCCACCTTTCCAGGGTGTCTAGGTCCCCTTGCAGGGCCAACCTCCCCTCTTCCCCCTCAACTACTGCTCCTATCTTGGAGTCATCAGTGAAGAGACTAATTTCACACCCTATACCCTCCCTGATGTCTGATATGTATACATTAAACAGGATCGGACCCAGGACTGAGCCCTGCGGTACCCCACTACCAACCTCTCTAGGGTTCGAGAGCTCCCCACAGACCACTACTCTCTGAGTGGGTCCAGCTAGCCAGTTTTCAATCCATCTGACCATCAAAGGGCCTACTCCCAACCCTGTCAGTTTCTCCACCAGACCATTGTGGGGGACAAAGTCAAACGCCTTGCTGAAGTCCAAGAATAAGACATCCACAGGCTTTCCCCTGTCCAGTTCTGATGTTACCCATTCATAGAACTCCACAAGATTGGTTTGACATAATCTACCTGGCACAAACCAATGTTGATGACTATCCAGACCTCCCACCTCCTCCAAGTACACCCCCAATCGTTCCTTTAGTATACATGGCACCGGAAAATGCATTGATTGAGTTACGGCCAATCATTGCTGATTGTAGCAGTGATACTGACAGAGTTCCTCCCTACATATTTTACTGTAGTTTGTGTCTCCTTGCAATCACGTTAGCTATAGCCAAGAGAAAAAGAATTAGATGGAACCAACTGCTGACAACAGCAATGGCATAATGTCATTACCTTGCATACATGGACTGGTAAAAAAAATGAAATCATTTTGGTGAAAGGTGGCACACCAGCCCATGAAACACCTCAAGACCGTAAGTCTGATAAAGTGGAGAGATTTGCTTCGGGTCCCTCAACAGGTATGCATTTGCCACTATGTTACTCAGTACTTTGTGTGTTTTAGTTCCTAGGGTAAGAAGAAAAATCAGTAGTTACTTATATTGGATGGTTCTCGTCAGTATATAAGTCGCATGTAATGAGAATTAAAATTACTCTGTGTGGCATGCATGGCACTTCACCCTTAGGGATCCACTTCTTTTCTTTTCTATGTCACCCTGTTGACATTCAAAACTTGTCTCCATGACCTGTGGACATTTCCAACATGGTTCGGTAAACTGAGCCACTTCTGATGGATCATATCTGGATCATGACCATTGCTTGACATGACCCAGAACAAGTGATTACTGATTGATTTTATCCACAGTTGGATTATATCACATCCTTTTTTTCTTTGGATGCAGCATTAAGTTTCTTTCCCACACCTGTGAAGACAGTATTGAGATTCATGACAACAACCATATAGACTTGTAGCAATGTTTCAATTTGTTGTGTCAAGGAATAAACATCAGAAGTACCATTACTTAGTTCACTGGTATTGACTAAATGTCTCACTTGTGGAACCACGAAATGCTCTGTTAACTTTGAGGGAGGCAGGTTTGGTAAGAAATTAGGCGACACCATGTTAACAAAAACAGTGATTGAAACATGGAATGCACTGCCACATGATGCTGCCTTGTCATGGTGTACCCAGTGACAGTACCCATTGGTTCTCACAATTTCAAACAGAGGGTCCAATCCATTATGGAACAGGTATTGGGCATCACGATGAAACCGTGTGCGTTACTATCTGCACAAACTGTCTTTATCTAAACTTAGGAAAATGTGATGAGAGAGAAAGTGTGCATGATAGATTGGCCAGGCTGACATTCACTGTCATCAAACAGTATGATTATATGACTGCTGAATACATGTGTAACATTGTTAAACACATTACCTTTTGATATATGCCAAACATCAAATAAATATTTGATGTTTGGCTGTTCACGCTTCATGTACGCCTTCACCTGGACGTGCCTATCGGTGAAAAGTTCTTCTATGGTGCATCCTTTTTCTCCAAGAAACTTCATTCCTCGTTTTGATCCTTCCAATTCCATGGCGGTGGAATTTTTAACTTCCATGCACTGATACAAAGAAAGAAGTCAATTATTGCTTGCCATAACTATTCATCGTGTGATGGTGACGATGTTATGCCTTCCAGTCAAGAACAGCAACATCCGGGCACAGTTACGCTGTCATTACTCGCTGAACACATAACTGCAAATAATTGACTACTTAAGCAATATACCATGACACGGTGTAGGATAATGCTTGATTTACCCATGCATGGTGTGGTTTGGTTAGTTGAGTAAACCACAACAGAAGTTGGTAAATCCTGACATCACCCCATGCCCTGGAGGTGTATATAACAAATATACAATGTTCCCCTGTGTTTAACCGAAAAAGAGTAAAATTATTTTTGGATACTTTTAAAATTGTGTTACTCACTGCATATCACCATGTTAGACTGGGTCCTCACCTCCCATCCACATCATGTCATAAAGTCAGCCATCCTACCGGATGCCCTCAGTAATAATCAACCAATATTTATAGTAAGGAAGGTCCATAGACCAGAAAAACCATACAAAATCCTACAGCTGTCATATAAAATGGGCAAAGAAATCCCTGTGTCCTGATTGGCTGAGACTTGGTTCTAGTCATTGCAGTAAGAGAGTGCCACCACTGGCTAAAACAAGTCCCTGCCAAGCAGGGCAACTCGCAGAATTCATAAACCACCTATTTCCTAGTTTCCATCACAAACATGGCTACAGACTTTACTCATATATAAAAGACTTCACCTAGGCCCTAAAAATAAAAGTCCATTAAATTCCATAAAGTAAATAAATTATTTAATGTTATTTACACTCATGAGCCCCCCCTTACACGCATACACAAATAAAAAAAAAATCAAGTACTATTCAGAGTTTCCATTGCTGGTGTTTCTTTGATGACCATGAAAATTCCCCCCCATATCTCTACCACTTTGCCAGAGAACTCCATGCAGGGCCGCCCTTCCTTTCTTTCCATCCACTACCATCCTCAGTTTAGAGACATCCACAAAGAGACTCATTTCACAGCCAATATCCACCCTGACATAAGAGATGTAGGCATTAAACAGGAGTGGCCCCAGAACCAGCAGCTCCATTCTGTCTCACTGCCCCCAGACCTTCTCCCCCAACACCCCTTTTGCCAGCAGGTACTCTAACAGGCAGGTCTGCTGCCCCATCTATTCCCTGCAGCCTCATATATGGAGTATCCCCAGCCCCCTCCCTAGTGAATACTGAGGCAAAGTACTCATTGAGTACCCCCGACTGTTCCCCAGCCCCTTCCACCCACCCTCCGTCCACAGCTTGGTGAGCTGGCCCTTGACTTTCCTCCTCTCACCAATATACCTATTGAACCCTTTTTTCCCACCCAAAATCCCCTGCTCTAGCCTCTATTCCTTTCCAGCCTTTGCCCCTCACTACTCAGGTGACCTGCCTGGCTGCCAAATGATAGCCCTCCCTATCCCCCCTCCCCTTGCAATCTTTTGCATCTACTGTAGGCCGCCTTCTTTTCCCTCACCACCTCCTGGACCTCCTCGTTCCACCGGTATGGTTTTCAAGACCTCCCACCCTTGTGCCTCTCTTTGCATAGGCCTGGTAATCACCCATAGCCCCCTTTATGACCCCCACCGACCTCCTACTTCAATACATGGTTCTAACTCCCCAGATGCCATTTGAGAATTTCCCCATGTGCCTAAAGTCTGCCCCTAAAATCAAATGTCTCTGTCCTAGTACGATCCTTCCCCCAGGTCAAGCTGAAACCAGACCATGCCAAGGTCACTTCCGCCAGAAATCCTCCACTACTAGGTCTCATACCAGGTCCTGTCTGCCAGGTCCACATCCAGGATATGGCCCTCCCTTGTTGGGTTCATCATCTGCTGATTAAGGAATGCATCCAGGAAGCCATCCAGCAAACTTTGCTTCCTAGCCACCACGGACATCATGGTATCCCAATCAGTGGCCGGCATATTGAAGTCCCCCATCAACAGCACCCCTTCCCCTTCCTGCCTGCACTGTATCTTAATATTAGCCAGCAGACTATCCTTGAGGTCCTCAGTCAGTCCAGGTGGCCTATAAACCACTCCCATCTTGATCTTCCTTCCCCCTGGAGTTCCTAAGGAGACCCATAAGCCTTCCACCTTGCCCTCTACTTCCTCTATCCTAATAATTTCAGTGTTATCCCTGATAAACAAGGCTACCCCTACCCATCTGCCCTCCATTCTATCCTTCCTAAGTACAGTGAACCCACTCAGATTAAGATCCCAGTCGTGGCCAGGAGTGGCCCAAGTTTCAGTGACTGCTGCCACATCCACCTCCCCCTCCACCAGCATGGCCTGTAACTCAGGCATTTTATTTCACAGGCTACTGACATTCACTAGTACCACCCTCCAGTCTTTGTCCCTTCCCCCTGTCCCATATCTCCCCAGAGCTTACGTCCAGCCACCTACTAGCCTCCCCGAATGCCCCGTTTACCCCCCACTTTCTGGGGTAGTTGTCTAAGCCTACCCTGAATTGTCTTGGCAGGATCAGCCCCACAGCCCCCCTCTCCCCTTCACAAGTTTAAACCCCATGTAGCCAGAATAAAATCCTCCATTTTCTGCTTGAGATCCTCCTTTCCCACCAGGTTAAGGTGCAGCCTATCCCTAGAGTATAGCCCCTTGTCCTCCCATATTCTACCCCCCCGTCCCCTAACACTGCAGTCCCCCATGCTTCTCTCCACTGACTGAGCCAGTCATTTACTTCCCTGATCTTCTGCTTGTTTTCCACCATTGCCCTAGGTTTGGGCAGGATTTCCAAGAAGGAGACTTTGCAGCCATTGTCCTGATAAACCCTAGCCAGTTTCCAGAACCGTGCCTGAATTTCTAACACACTGTTTCCTTCTATATCATTGGTTCCCAGGTGTATCAAGATATCAAGTGATCCCCCACAGTCCTTCACCAGCTCATACACCGGGAATTTTGCCCTATGCACAGTCATACAGAAATACCCACTACCTAACTGAGCTGTGCTTTTCCCCCTCCTGCCCTCAATGGATACCCTGATCATAGAGTCCCCAGAAGGTACCTAGTGTCTCCCTTGGCCTTTGCCTGCCTCCTTGTGAGCTCCCACCGAGCCCCAATCCCCCTTTCCCACATCCACCCCCCTGCCTAACCTCCGGATCCTCTATAAGAGAACCACCCATAGCCCTACCCTTCTCCTATCATGCTTTGATTTTCCAGTTCCCAACATCCCCAACTTAGTCTCCGCTCCAGCCAAACCTTCCACTCTTGACTCCCCTCCTCTTTTAACACCTTCCACCCGTTCCCCCCACAAGACAGCACTCCTAATGTCCTCCCCCCACCTGCCTTCTCCCCTGTCTTCTTATCCTTCCTCAAGGCAATCCTGCAGGGCCTTTGGCCTCTTTGTCCCTACTCTGGTAAGATCTTCCACTCCCAGAGGATGACCCTCACCAGTCTCAGTTTCCCTTTTTTCACATCGGTCAAGTTCCCAGCCCCGGATGTTCCTTCTGCAATTTTCCCCCTTTCCCCTTTTTGATAACAGCCTTGCCCCCATCCCTGGTAACGTGCTTTTTTGACTATCCTGCCTTCACCATCCTCCACTGTCCCATGTCACTCCTTTCTTCAACCTCCTCTACCTCCCCTTTCCCCGTTACCCCCCCTTCTGCACTCAGTTGATGCAGTGGCTCAAATTTGTTATAGCTCAGAAAGCTAGCCTACTTTATCTGACCCGCTTCCCCAAGATCCATCTGTCTGGGTGGCCTCCTACCGCCCCCTACTCTCATGTCCCCCCCATCCACCTATGTTTTTGATGTCTTTCCCACCTGATCTCCTCCCAGATAGAGTCTCCCCTTGCCTCAGGTGTCTGCTCCTTATCTCCTTCCCTCCTATCCAATGAACCAAGTCCAGTTCTTACATTATTGCTTACCACCTTCCCCCCCAGCCCCCCTCAATATGTTCAGCCCACTCCCAATCCCTCCAGCTGTCTTCATACCCATTCAATCTCTCCTTGAGTTGTAATAACTGCCTACAGATTGGGCAACCTCCTCCCCTCCAAGCCCAATTTAGGACCATGGCTTCCCCATAGCTGGTACACCCCACAATCCTACCAAAGATGCCTGCCCTAGCGGCTGATGGCCTACTCCAAGATCCAATATCCAACATTTCCTGATGTCACCCCTTGTCCAGACCCTACCAGGAACCATCAACAGACATTCCCTGCTGTCCCCCCATACTTAGGGCCATACCCCAGGTGTATGTACTCTCCCTCCTGGTCCCTTCAGCCATCAGGGAGATACCAAACAGAGGTTTTGTACCTATTGCCAAGCAATATACCCGAAAAAGAATGGAACTTCAGCCCCCGAGTGTCCACAAGAAGCAATCTCTCAGAGTTTCCACCCAGCACCACCTTCCCTAGCACAGTGCATGCCCATTCAGTGTCCCAGCCAATCACTGACCTACCTCCACCTCGCCCCTCCTCCTCAGTGCATTTAATAGAGGTCAAGACCAGGTGGGTGGGACAAGAGAGTTAAGCATAGTTAAGAGTACCAGTGTAGCCCAGAAACAGCTCCTTTCCTGCCGTCGATGCAGCCAGCTCAGTTCTCCGATCTCCCGATACAGAAACAGTCAGCAGCGGCTGGGCTCGCTCCTTTTCAAGCCCAGCCATGAGTCTTGAAAGTGGTGCCTTGCCTCCTGATTGGGCACCACCTGCTCTAGTCTCTCTGGGTTGTGTTCTATCCTGGCAGCCCCAATGCCACTGATGTGGCCAGCTCAGATCCCTGACTCTCCTCGGGATCCCCTGCAGCAGCTCCTCGTGGCCACCAATGTGGCCAGTATAGCCCAGAAACATCTCCTTTGCTGCCACCAATGCGGCCAGTGCAGTCCCCCGATCTCCCAGTGCAGAAACAGTCCTCAAATAAATGCTTCACGTTTCTGCTGGCTGGTCTCTTCTCTTTTGTAGCTCCTCAGGTTCGGCATCTACATCGTACCACCCTCCAGCTCTCAAGTTCCGGTCCTCAGAGCAGGCAGCGATGATTGATAAAATGAAAAAAATAAAAAATCAGTGACTTAAAATCCCCAAAGCAGGCATTGGGGACCAGGAAAACAAAACAAACAGAAAAAAAACCAGGGCAGGCAGTCAGTCACCACTGCAGTCATACATCACAGCTCCCCCTAGCGATGACTAGCAGAGGAACTGTTACCAGCTGTACAGGGACTACTTCACCAAAAAATATAGAAAATAACATTTTTTAGAGAATTACTTTATTTTAATTTTTTTTCTAATCCTATAAAAATTACACACATGGCACATTTTCTAAGTGCAATAATACCCTCCAGGGTGGGCAGTATTGGGGAATACTGGACCTTCCAGGGGCTATGGGGCTATAAGACCCTCCACCTGTGGCGTCAGGCCTCATTATGCCCCTGGGCAGTCTAGTATTCCCCAATACTGCCCACCCTGTTGGGTATTATTGCTTACATAGTCAAGGAGACACTCCATACAGTGTGCCCCCCCCCAAAAAAAAAACAGAAGGATAGTATCACACAGTACAATTGAAGATGTAATCAATACGACATGGCTGGGTGTTGGTAGTGCTGAGCTACCCACACATCCAGAGCCGTATTTAGGCATGAGACCACAGGTCAAGTGCCTTCAGCCTCTGGTAGTGTGGGTATCTCAATACTGCCAACACCTAGACATGTCTTTATTGTTTATATAAAATGGGCTCATAAGTATCTTTGTTTGTAACGGAAACTAGGAACTCAGTGGCTTATGAATTATATTTATTTATATTTATTTAGTTTTTGTTGACTGGGTAAGTGCACTAGGCAAATTCTGCCTATTTTCAGGCACGACCCAGGGGAGGGGATACAGATGAATGCCAACTGAGCTTGAACCAGATGAAACTGTTGGTGGTATTTTTAGTGAATGAGGGAAATTTGGCCAGGACACCGGGAAATTCCCTACCGACGGAGTCCAAGATGGCGGACCTCCTCTGTCTGCTGCAGAGGTGACTGGTGAGACAGGAGACTTGGTCTCGACTCCTGTCTCAGGCTGTTTAGAGACCATAATGGTTGAGCAGGACTCTGTGGAGGTCTATGCTGCTGAGCGATTCCTTTCGAAAGTACCTGTTGCTGAGTCAGTGTCTCTTATGGATTTTACGATCTGGATTGCCCGACCTCCTCGGAGTTACTGTATTGGATGCAGGTGTCTCGCTGAGGCTGCTGTGCATGAGTGTGTGTGCGATGCTGAGGAGCGCCTGTCAGGCGCTGAAGTTGTTTTTCTGTGACGAAACCTGCCTTACTCACTAAATTACTGGCTGGCTGTTCTAATGCTACTGACCCTACCTACTCTTCTGCTCGAGATGCCAAGGACCCGTGTGCATTACTTACGGATGCCCAGTTGGATTCGGTGTCCACACCATCCTCGTCTGTGACTGCTGGAGCTCCATCTTCCCTATCACTACCGACTGCATTTCGTCCCGATTTACCAGTTGGTTTTTCAGTGCCTCCCTCAGCGGAGCAATCCTCTTTGCTGCAGCCTTTGCTAGACGAAGACTTCCAAACGGAGCCAGCCTGGACTGTGGAAGCGGCATTGCGTGGTGCTGGCTGGATACAGGAACCCGGACTGCGGCAGTGGGTTTCCAGTCCATGTCCGATTCGGTCCCCCGTCCTGGGGTTTCTGGATGCATGGCAAAAGGTCAGTCTGACCTCGGGACTCCATGAGCCCTAGAGCTTGCTTGGACTTGGCTTTCACCCAGAATCCTGTCTTGGCCTCTTGCAAGACTCTGGACCACGGACCCTTCTCCTCCTGGTGTTTCAGCTATGTTGGTCTCAGATTCTAGTGTTGTGGGTAAGTAGCCCCCTAAGCAGGTGGGTCACACTCGCTCTTTTCATCTCTATTTCACTCACAGGTCCTAGCTGCTAAAAGGCATAATGCTATCAGACAACTTTATAAAGAGGCCTGCCTGACCCTCGGACCGCGTGTTCGTGGCCCGCACCTGTTGAAGAGATTCATTAAAAATTTTTCTTACGAGATATACCCTCATTCATGTCTCTGGAGAATCACGTTTGATGTTAGTTTCAGGCGTCTGCGTGGGTTGGATCGTTTTGGACCAGGTACCATGCGTTAAAAGTACTGCCTTATGGACTTCCTTTCAGGCTATACCCTCTCGAAACCTGCCTTTAAGACCATCATGGTGATGTTCCGTAATGAGGGTGTGGATGTGTCTGATATTGTTTATTGGCTGGGACAGCGTTGTAAGGTACAGGGCCAACCTGAGGCAATCCTGGATCGGGAAAATATCTGGACAGGAAGCTGGAGGTTTAAGGTTCTGTTACATACTAATGACTCTGGCCCAATTCCTTACCTAACTCCTTTTTCTAGGTCGTGACAGAGGGGTGCTATTCTATCCGGGACAGCCAAAGGCCTGTTACAGGTGTGGCAATCCCTCACACCTGAGTAATGTATGTGATAAGTTGAGATGTAATAATTGTGGGGTATTAGGACATGTGGGAATACATTGCCAGAATGGTAGCAAATGTAATCTTTGTCATGAGCTTGGTCATACATTCCAAACATGTCCCTGGTCTGCTCACGCCCAGGTGAATCATGATGGAGGAGTTGACCAACGATTTATGATTATGCAGGCACAGAAAGCACGGCTTCGTGACACTTCTGTTGTTCCTTCTAAAGCTGAGTTAACCCCTGTTCCGGTGGTTCCTGCCCCTGTGTCTCCCCTGGCTACTACCCCCTTAATAGGTGCTGCTGTTGATCCCCTGCTAGCTGTTGAACCCTTTGTACCCCCACGTGCTATCCCTACGGTGTCACACTTGGACCACGTCCCTGGCCCAAGTGCTATGCCACCCCAGTGAGCCAGTTACTACTGCACTCGACGGTCTCGAGGACTGGTCCACGTTTCGCCACTTTCTAAACCACCTGTAGTACCCCAAACCATTGCCTGTTAACACTTAAGAGATTCTCCAGTTAACTTCCGAAGGCGAGGTGGTGAGTCTGACTCTTCCTCTATTCGTCATCCCTTCCTGATAGCATTTCTGACCCTGACCTCAATCTGGGTACAGGTCTTTCACAAAAACGCAAGGCCAAGGTTAGGCTTAAAGGGAAAAATGTTGCTGGAAAGAGGAAATCTTGAGGTTGATTCGCACTGTTTACTTGGTGACATGGCGCCCTTTGTCTGCCATACTATTAATGTTAATAGCTTGAAAAGAACAGAGAAACGTAAACTAGTGTTTTCCTTCCTACGATTCTTACCACTATGTATTTTTTTATTGCAGGATACCAGGTTCCACACACTGCAGGAAATTAGACTAGCGAAACATGACTGGCTTTTGGGTCCTTCATTTTGGTCCATAGGCCAGGACCCTGTTGAGTCTGGGTATATTAGTGAATCTTCAGATTTTAAGCTTATTGAAATTGTAGTTGGCTCCTGGTAGAGCCTTAGTCTTGGATTTTGTTTTAGGTTCCTGCCCATACTGAGTCATAAATATTTACGCCCCTCAACTTAAGACGGCTCGCATAGCCTTGCTTACTTTGATTTGCCCTTATTTGCATACTTCTTTCCAAATAATGTTTTCTGGTGATTTTAATTGTGGCCTCAGCCTACTTGATAAAAGTTCGTTTGCCACCACGAAAAAAATCTTTTGTGATTCACATGAATTGGGTAACCTGATTCGTACTGCACATCTGACTGATGCTTATCTTTCCTTTACAAAGTTACATACCCCCACTTTTCAAAAAGGGAAATTAGCGACCCGAATTGATTTTGTTTTTTTATCCCGTACGTTACCGATTGGTTCGGCTCAGGTACAGGCAGTGGCCTTTTCAGATCACAAGGTGTTGTCCATTGGTATAGGTCCGGTTACCCCTTTTAACAAAGGGCCGGGACTTTGGAAATTTAATACTTCTTTATTGCTAGATATGCTGTTTCAAAATTTTCTCCTGTCTTTTATTTCGGCTCGACAATCTGTGTTTATTCTTTATGATGATCCCATAAGTTGGTGGATGGACACGAAACATGCTTTAATCATTCATTTGAAAAATTATAGTCGACAGAAATGCAGAAAAGATTATTTGGATTATTTACAGAAAAGAGCTCATCTACAGTCCTTGCTTTCTATAGCATATGTGACGGGCCAGAACTTGTCACCTCAGATCCAATCTACACAGAAAGACATGTTGTGTTTCCAGTCCAGACAATCACACCAATTGTATCACCAGCACAAATTTCACATGTCAGGACCGAGGGACGTGGTGTGTCCTTTTGAGTCTAACTCTCGACAAGTCTCTCAGAAGACCATTTTGAGTCTTGCCAATTCAGATGGAACGTTATGTGATACACGTTCTGACATTCTGCAGATTGTGACTGACTATACAACTGCTCTATTTTCTCCCCCCTCTGCTGTACTAGAAGACCCATCGCCCCTCTATAGGGATTTAGATATTCCACTCCCTTCAACACAGAGTGTAGAAGTGGCTTGTGCTGCCTTGACAGAGACAGAGCTGTCTTCGGTGATTTCTTTATTGCC
Organism: Neoceratodus forsteri; assembly: GCA_016271365.2. NCBI lineage: Eukaryota > Metazoa > Chordata > Ceratodontiformes > Ceratodontidae > Neoceratodus > Neoceratodus forsteri. The sequence goes on along the minus strand of CM057455.1, from coordinate 1,099,815,175 downwards.
CTTTCGTAAAACTCCTGGTCCTGACGGTCTCCCGGCTGCTTTGTACAAAGTACTTTCTGCCCATTTACTCACTGAACTGACCGCTGTATTTAATGCCCTACTTAGTAGGCGTGACTATACCTTTAGAATTTACTAAAGGTACTTTAATATATATCTACAAACAAAAGAGATATTCACCTCTTGGAGAATTGGCACCCTCTCTGTATGCTCAATACTGATTTTAAGTTGTTGATGAAAATTATTGCGAGGCGTCTAACAGGCATTGCGGAAGCGGTTCTGCATCCAGCCCAATCCTGCTCAATACCTACTAGACGTATTTCAGATCACCTGATTCTCCTTCGAGAACTGTTTTCCCATGGAACTGTGGGCAAGGCCTCTGGTATTGTTGTTTCCGTGGATCAGAAGGCGGCTTTTGACTCGGTTGACCATAATTTTTTGTGGAAAGCATTGCGTTTTTTACATATACCAGACACCTTGATCCGGTGGCTACAGAAATTTTATAGAACGGCTACGGTAGTTCCGGTTGTGAATGGTTGGGTGGGACCTATGATCCCTGTTAAGAGAGGTGTCCGCCAGGGTTGCCCTGTGAGCCCTCTTTTATATGTCCTGTTTTTAGATGTTCTGATCCGCTGCCTGAATGCTCACCCACAGATACATGCAATTTCTTGTTCTGATCTGCTTGCGCCGTATAAAGCCATTGCATATGCTGATGACATTTGCCTCCTGGATATGTCCTCGTGGAGGCTTCCCTACAGAAATGTACTTTCTTTGGGGCTTTCTCGGTGCTTGTTTGAATTTTGACAAAAGTATGGGTATTCGGTTAGGATCCATCAGTGCCCGATGCAATATATTGGCCCACTGACGTTTGGTAGAGGGCCCATTAGAATCTCGGAGTCTACTTTGGAACCTGTGACTCTGACGTTTATAACTGGGAGATTAAACCACAACAGGTAAGTTGAAAGTTGCCTTGTGGAACAAGGGATCTATTGGGAAAAAAGAGGTCTATTTAATCAAAACCTTTTTATTGCCTCTATTTCTTTATCTCAGTTATGTATTCCCTATCCCTAAACAAATGGAAGCAGCAGTTCTTAGCTTGTTTTTCAGGCACTATGGGGAAGCAGGCTGAATCCGATTAGAAGGAATGTTACTTATCTACCTATTACAGAAGGTGGGGTCAGTATGGTTAACCCTTGTTGTTTTATTTTAGTGTTTTTTCATAGCCAATTTACGCCACTTCGATTAATACTCAGAAAGGATGGAAATGTGGTTTTATGATTCTTCGCGGACCTGGTTCCACCCAGTGGGAACACGACTCCTTGGGTGTGCCTGCTCTTCTGGCACCATGCCCTGTATGTGAAACATGTGTTTCGTGCATTTAAAACAGTGGCGCAGTGTCGCCGGATGCTTATTGCGCACACGCATAAGACCCTTTATAAGACACTTCTTTCCTCTGTATGTATGATACAGTCCCCTTTTGAAAAATGTCTGCTTCAACATATTCCCCCCCTTCTCTCTCTGCTGTGGTGTAAAAGAATCCCTGCGCATATGTGGGATTTTCATTGGCTGTCATGCCATGAAAGAATTAATGTCAAAGCTAACCATAAACATAAACAACTTCAGGATAGGTCATGTTCTAGACCATTGTGTAATGCAGCCTTGGAAACAATATCTCATTTATTTTTTGAATGTACGTTTATTCAGCAATGGTGGTTTTTGGCGCACAAGTGGGCCTCTCCAATATTTCAGACTGTTTCTTTTCAGGTAATTATGTATGGTGTTTTTTCTCCTCAATGGTCTCTATGGCATACGGACACTCTCAATCTTATTCTAGTTGTGATAAAATGGAATATTTGGATGGCTAGGTGCCAGTTCACTTTACAACAAAAGGACTGTACCTATTTGGAACTTGAGCGGAAAGTTGTGAAGGACTTACGAACAAGCTATGCATATGAACAATCACTACACTCGGCTTCAAGTTTGCTTGCCTTATGGACTGCACTTCCCTGGATTACTGATTCGGACTCGGCCGTGACTTGATGGCCCTTTCTTTTTTTTTTTTGTTGCATTCCTGTATTGTTTTCCTTTTTTGGTAACGCATTTGTTACTCAATGTTTTTTTGTTGTGCAGTTCATTCTTTACTGTTTATTATGTCATGTTTTGTTTTCTTGTGTATCACACGATTTCTTGTTTTAATAAAACTTTCCCCTACTCTTTTCGATAAGTGCCATGGGATCTTTAATATCCACCTGAACTACCACCAATCAGGCAGATGGGACCTCAGTTTAACGTCTCATCGGAAAGATGGCACCTCAGAAGTGCAGCACCCCGCTCATGCTGCACTACAGTGTCAGTACTGGGATATTAACCCAAGTGCCAGATGTGGGAACTGAACCCACAGCCCTCTGATCTCCCGGCCTCAGAGACGAGTGTGCTACCTACTGAGCCACCGACACTGATATGAGTATGAATTGACCTGGTTGGCAGGGACTTGTTTTAGCCAGTGGGGGCACTTTCTAACGGCAATGACTAGAACCAAGTATCAGCCAATCAGGGAACAGGGATTTTTTTGCCCATTTTACATATCTTACTCAACAATGCATCATCAAATGAGATGTAATCAATGTTAGTGGAACACTGTCAAGAACTGCAAAACATATTAAGTTAAAAACAACATAAATAAGCAATGTATATGTCACCTGGATCAGCTGCTGATCAAGTTCTTTTTTTGACTTCAAATCCATAATGGTATACAGGCCATATTTCACAGAATGGCCTGGAGGGTCACAATGAGCATCTCATCCAGTTAAGCAATAAGTCATGACAAGGAGTAGGATTAACAGTCTGTTAATCACCCCCTAGGTGTGTAATGTGGCACGAGGCAGAGCCGAGTGCCATATTACCCCGAGGGTGAGTAACTGACTGTTAATCTAATTCTTGGGAGTGCCTTATTGCTATTATAAAAAAATATTTCAAAAGAAAAGTGTTAAAAGTATACTTTTTGAATGTTTTCTTCATTTAGAGGGAGATTTTTAATAAAATAGTTCTTCCACCAACAGTTTCAGAATGCTGGTTCAGAATCAGAATGCATCATTCCAGTCATTCAGCAGAGCTAGAGGATGGAATGCTGACAGAAAGAATTTATGTGCCATGGTGATCAGGCTGTACATGACAGTTTTGCAGGGATTAATAAAAAGTCTGTTGGAATCCTAACAGCCAATCAAATTGCAGTATTTCTGAGACCCTTTTTATAATACAGATTGGCGTTTCACGACAAGGGTCCAATATGGCCTGTTGCTGAACGTCCCTAACTTGCTTCACAGCAGGAACAATATATGAGTGCTGCAATTCATGAAAGGTCAGGAGGGAAAAGACTGGAGTGTTCATGTGTTGCAGCAATCGTTGCACCTTTGCAGCAGTTAATCCTGAGCAAAAGAATGCTGTGGCCAACATGATGTTACCTAATGGCATTGTCCCTGAGGTACTCTGACTGTCCCACTTGCAGGAATGTCTGGCCCAGCATGTTACCTGCACTGAAATCATTGTTCCGGTAACATGTTTGATGAAAAACTCAGTCTTCTTGCCACACTTATGGCACCTTGAAAATAGGAGTGCCAAACTTCACTCAGAAACCAGAAAGTACCTTTCATCTAATGGGTTATTATCCTCCTTTCCGAAGTCCTGTCGCACAAAGAATGAATCATGGCGGTCATCATCACTATCAGTAGAATCAGTGTCACTCTGTTCATCTTCGGAAGGGCTGTAATCAGGATCAGCATCATGTGTGGAGTTCATTATTGTCACTGATGTCATCATCAGACATTATTTCTTCACCGGCAAAGGCTGCAACCTGTTCATCTTCAGCTATTGTACACTGTATACCAATCGAATGCATTATGACTTCTTTCCTGGGTTTTTCAGCTTGTAATGAAACCTGAATACGGCGTGTCCACTGCTGTGGTCTAAGGTTTGCTTGGCACTGAACACTTCTCGTTGTCCCTGGACTTTCAATAACAACCATATCAAGTGCAACATAACCTATGTTGATATTCAATGAGTGTTCGTCGGTAACCACGGTGATGCTATTGGGTTGTCGATATGTCCACTGATTATCCATGGGAACCACATCACATGACCCGCTACCTATTCTAGCATCAGTTGACAGTTCACCGGTAATTATGGCACTAGTGTTGGCTTGGGTTGTTGATAAGTGGTGGACATTTGAGAAGAAGAATCTGCATCATGTAAGGTTTCAGAGCACGATACCATAGGCAAACTGAGATTCACTGTTTCTTGATGCACATTTGTGCATTCACCATCATCATTTTTCAAGCTCAACTGCTGCACTGTCTGAGAAGTAGAACATGGTCCATCAGTAGAGAACAGTGACTGCAGGGACTGTAACGAGAATATATACACACATGAAAGGAACATTACTATCAAAGAAATCCACATGAATGACAAGCAATTACAGCAGAACATGACATCTCAACAGTTATCTATTAGTAAGGAGGCAGTATAGCGCAGTGGTCTAAGGCTCTGAGCTGAAAATCTGGTGACATCCAGCAGACCAGACCTGGGTTTGAATCCTACAGCTTCTACTTGCATACTGTGTGACCCTGAGCAAGTCATTTAACCTCCTTGTGCTCCCAGGTCGCTCCTGTAAAAAAGCTTTCAGCTTAGTGTGCTATACCTGGTTAAACAACTAAATAAAAAAAAAAAAGTAACATATATCAGGCAACACATTCTTGCAAGGTATTTGGTTTGCATCACCAGGAAAGGAGGTATTAGAGCACAGGGTACAGGAATACATACCTACTAAGACGAGTGGTGCATGGACAGATGGTAGGCATGGATCCCAGAAGGGAAGCCACATGAGATTACCCCCTTGTCTAATGGTGATGAAATTGAAGCAGTCACACATGGAGGCATTAGGAGGGGTGTAAGTCAGGAAGTGGAGATAGAAGGTACTGGTTGAAGGGTGGTGTCACTGATTTAGAACTAGGACTGGGCAACAATAGAGGTGAACAAAGGCCATGACGTAGATCTCCTGTATTTATATTTCAGAAAGGCATTTCATTATGTACCGTATGGGATGCTCCAATTGCTATTATCCTCTGTGTCCTGCTGTCCAGCCAATGTTCTACCCACACTACCACCCTGTGACCCAGTCACAGCCTGGCTAATATCTTTATTAATCTTTTGTGTGGGACTATGTCAAATGCCTTGCTAAAGTCTATGTATGCCACATTCACAGCCCCATCCTGGTCTACTACTTTGCTCACACAGTGAAACAAATCTATTAGAGACATCTGACATGACCTTCCCACTGTGAATCCACACTGCCATGGTTCATGTGCCCCGCTGGCCTCTAAGTACTCAACAGTTCTTTCTCTCAGAAGTGATTCCATCATTTTCCCTACCACTGAGTTCAAGCTAACAGTTCTGTAGTTTCCTACCTCTGCTTTGCTCCTACTTTTGTGGAGGGAAATCACATCCACCCTCCTCTAGTCCTTAGGTACTACACCATCCACCCATGATTTGTTAAACAGTCAATGGTGTCACTAGCTCTCCCCTTAGTTCTTGATGAATAAATCTTTCATTTCTGATTTTATGTAAGTATACATTTTAAGTCATGCTTACATAATACCACTTCCACTATAGCTGGAATGTCAGGCAATTGGCTCGGAGGTATGCGGGTGGATTTGCTGTTGCCTGCGATGATGGGGCGCTGGGTGGGCTGGGGTCATGGGTGGTGGGGGTAGGGTTACCACTAGACTACCATATATTGTTACATCAGGGCATTCAGGTTTATCAGCTGGGTGGGGGACCACTAGACTACCAGTGCAGTAACAACAGTTTATTATGTGCATTGAGCTAGGGGGGTTAACACCAGACTAACAGAGAAGCAATAACATGCTACTATGGGCATCAGAGCAGCAGGAGGGATGGGTGGAGACCACTACACTACCAGGGACATGATATTATGGTATGCCAAATGATCAGGGTTATGGGCAAAGGGGGTTCAACTGGACCACCAGGGGGTATAACAATCTGTGCTACTGGTGTGTGGTGGCATGGAATGAGGCAGGAGTTGTACTGCAGTGGTCAATCCTGGGACCCATGATGTGCAGGGTGCCATTTCGCTGGCCAGCCACGCACATCTCATCCAAATGTGGCCATAATGACATGCAGAAGGCCCCATTTGTGCCTTGCATACAGTATTGCCCCATTTGCATATTGTGTCTGAATATCAGGACTTTGCACATGGCATATCTCTGATGCGCTGGCACATTTCCCATTCCAGGTATTGAGACCTGTTGAGTGTGGGATGCGCTGACCCATTGTATATGCCCAGCAAGCAGTCTTTGATATATTCAGAAGAGATGTGCCACGGCACATATCATTTGAATGTATCAATTACTTGCTCCAGTGCAACTCAGTTGCGCTGCACTCCCACTTGCGCCATTGCCAGGTGCATGTTTGAATATCGTGCCCAATGTATTTGTTCCACTGACTACTGTCTGTATCTGTACTGTGCATGTCTAGCTCAACAACTGAAATATATGAACGAGCTGCTGTTTGCCATGTACACAGTGATATTGTGTCTCATGAAAACAGGAAAAAAACATATTGTTGCTCATTTTATGTCAAATATAATTGAAATTCATTTTTGGAAAGCACCTGTATTCTTTGCCGTTTTGTCACTGCTGTCCTTTGCTTCTCCAAGGGGCGGCTGGCAGTTGCAGAGCTGGATGGCATGAATATTGATGGAACGGCCCCAGATTTTAGCTTTGGCAAAGCATTAGTCCACCCCACTGCTGCCAATTTATCAGGATTTCTATCGTAAGAACTCTGTTTGAAATGTACAGAGCAGATGCGACTGTACATTGAAGGATGAAAATCTTTCCATCTGCAGAAATGAATCCAACGTTTCAACTGACTTTGTTGGTTGGAAAAGTAAATAAATGAATATCGCAGCCTTTGCGGCTTTCATTTTTGCAGCCATATACTATGCAGTATGGCATTCTCATATACAATACAGCAATAAAAAACAATTTAGTGGACTGCAAAAAAAAAATTATAAGATCAAAGGCAGCAAAATCAAAACAGAAGCACTAAAAAAACAATAAAAACTATTGGGTATATATCAGTATTGTCTCCTAAAGAGATGACAGATACTGCACTTCAAATGACAGGAGACAGCTGTCAAATCTGACAGAAACAGTATTCCCCCCAAAACAGGTCAGGAGGTCAAAGGTTGTATCACAATTCATATAGTACATTACAGGACAACAGTACACAATACAGTAAAATAAATAAATGGCAGACACAAGGTGGTAGATGTCTCTTTATTATACAGGAGATCACATGATCACAATACATAAAGAAAAATAAACGTTCACACAGTGTTATGCAGCAAATCCTAATGTTAAACATAGTTTACAGTAGTAAAGGGACACATATGTGGAGTATGTGACGCTACATAATATAACATCATAATAAGAAATATATGAAGAACTGTGCAGACGTGTAATTCAGAAGTGCAGGTAGTGCAGGCAGTAGCACAATCCACATTTTACCACAACAGTGGTTCATAACATTACTCACATGTCCAAAATTTGTGACACCTTTACTAGTACAAGCATTCATTCCTCTGATCACTTGTCACCCAATTCAACCTCTGAAAAGTGATTTAAACACATAAGCAATACATGATAACAACACAAAAAACAAATGTGGCATTTTGGGAAGAAAAGCGCTCAGCTTGTAGACGCTGTGTATTGCGCTATGAACACCTATCAATTTTCCCTGCGTGTATACCATTTAAATAAGGCAAAAAAAATTATGGTTGCATGAATGCCACTGCAAACATGTAATAAATCGCAAAGAGCAGTTTTCCAGATCCCAGAAACACTTTCATTTAATAAATGAATGGGGCCAAACAATCAGTAGCGCTACATTGCTACAATTATATCAGAGGACGTCTCGCTCACATTGCGTCATCGGCTGCAGGACTATCGTGTGAACAGTGAGATGGACTCATAATATGCATAGGGAACACTTCCATGAATCGCACCTTTTTAAAAATAAAATACTCGGTCGGAACTGCAGTAATCAATTCAATCTCATTGCACTTCGGGAGAGGAGCACACATAGCACCATCACAATGAGTGTATCTTCATTTCTAATCCTTATTTACAGGTCCTTTAACCCAGGTGTTTCCTTAAAAAGAATACTGGGAACTGAAGGGAAAATTGCTATTAATGAAATCCTAATTGATGATAAATTGGACTCTGATCCTGTTAGCATAGTTCATACTTTTGATAAGAAATTTATGGATCTGACTCTGTATAAAAATGCAAAAAAATAAATATTTTCTAATTATGGTGCCTCCTCTCGCTATAAATGTAATGTTTCTAAAATAAATTTTTCTTCTTCAAATTTTGTTTCTTTGCATGTCATAGAACCCAGAATGTGACAGAAGATATGGATCTCTTGGCTCACCCAGTATCCCAATTTTTTCCTACCTACACTGTTACCACAGACTGTGCCCAATCTACAGCTCTTTCACCCTCCCCCTTCCTTTCCACTATGATTCCTTTGTGCCTATCCCATGCATTTTTGAACCCCACCACTGTTTTCACCACCACCACTGCTGCTGGAAAGCTATTCCAGGAATCCACTACTTTCTGTGAAGAAGTACTGTGCTTTCTCACATCTCTCCTGAATCTATCCCCTCCAGCTTCATAGCATGTCCCTTGTTCTTGAGCACCTTTTGTTCTGAAAAATATTTCTCTTATATACCTTATTTTCCCCATGAGGTATTTAAAGGCCTCTGTCATAGACCACCTCTCTCGCTCCTCTCTTCAAGGGAGTGCATGTTGAGGTCCTTTAGTCTCCTCATAGGGCTTTTGATGCAGACCTGCACCATTTTAATTGCCCTCCTCTGGGCCACCTCCTTTTTATCTATGTCCTTACAGAGATCTGGTCTCTAGAACTGGCCACAGTACTCTTGGTGGGGTCTTACCAGTGATCTTTACAGAAGCAACACCACTGTCCGCTTTCTGCTGGTGATACTCCTCCCTATGCACCTGAACATATCACCAGCCCTCCTAACTGCCTTGTCCTAACCTCCAGTCCATTCTAAACTCCCACTCAAAATTCTTGGAAGGTAATCCACTCCCTTTCTGCACCCTCAGCCCAGTCCTCCCCTCCTGTCATCCTGGTGGATAGCTCCCTGGTCTCCAACCCCTGCTGCTTCTCATTTTAACACATTTTTCACAGCCTGTGCACTACCCTGTCATCTGTCTGCTGATCACACTGTCTCCCACTCACTCCACACTTTAGAAGGCTCCCACTTCCTTCCTGTTTCCCCAAAAGAACTCTTCCTCACCCTTAAGTTACTTAACCCTTCCAAGTCCAGACCCAATGGCTTGGACTCTAAACTCCTACAAATCTCCGTACCAGTCATTGCCCTCACATTCTCTCACCTTCTGAATCTTTCCTTCTCCCACAGTGCTGTCCCTCAGGCCTGCAAAGTTGCTAAGGCTCTGCCTCCCATAAAGGGGGCAAATCCTCCTCCCAGGAAACTACAGACCAATATCACTCCTCCCCTCTCTTGCTAAGCTTCAAGAGAGTATTGTGTACTCTAGGCTCGTTGACTTCCTCGACTCCTCCAACTTCCCCTCACCTTTCCAGTCTGGTTCTAGGAAGAATCTAGCCATTGTCTCATCCCTACTGCATGTAATTGACTCCATCTTCACTGGGATGGACCTGGGGCACATCACCATAGGCATTTTCATTGACTAGCTACAGTATGGCTTTTATCTTGGTGTCCCACTGACTCCTCCTGGACAAGCTAAACTCTGCTGGCCTCTCTGCACCTGCAATGGATGGGTTCCAATCTTACCTTTTGGACCATAAACAGTCAGTTCAAGTGGGTAGTTTTCGATCCTCACCTCTCCCCATCCTAGCAGGAGTCTTACAGGACTTCATCCTGGGTCAGATCCTATTCTCTGTTTTCCTAAATGACCTCCCCTCTTCCTGTGTCTCATCATGTATCCACATGTATGCAGACAACACAGTCATCTACACCTCTGGCCTGTCAGCCTCTGCTGCAGTGATCCCTCTCCAGCATGACTTCCTCAGTGTGCTGCACTGGTTCCAGGCCAACCAGGTCAGGGTCAACATCAAGAAAACTGTGTCTATGACCTTTGTCACCAGTCAGAAGCTGGCTAGGCTCTCATCGTCCCCTGTTTTTCCATACTGGATGGTACTCCCCTGGAGGTTATCCCTGTCTTCAAATACCTTGGTGTATGTGGCTCAATAGAAAGCTTGACTTCTCTACCCACGTCAGTTCTTTCCATATCAAACTACTGTATGTCCCAGACTTGGTGCCCTGTGCCACAATAAAGACTATTTCTCCCCCAGGTTCATCAGAAGCTGATCACAAAAATGGTTCTCCTGGTTTCTGACTATGCAGCTGTGGTCTATTGCACTGCCCCATCTCTTCCCTTGCCAGACACATGTGCAATGCATTTTGTCGGTTCACTACAAACTCTCCACCCCATACTCATCACTGCTACCTCTGCTCCTTCTTTTCAATCATTCCCTTACCTTCACATCAACAGTCCCATTCTGCCTTCTTCATCACTAAATACTGGTTTGGGACCCTTCCCTCCTACCTTTGCTCACTTCTCTCCCCTGTCCTCTCCTCTTCCTACTCACTATGCTCCAGGGACACCTTAGCCATTTCCCGCCCTCACTTCAGTGCTGGTCAAGCTGCCTTCTCCTACAGTTTACCTGCACTTTGAAAACTGCTGCTGCCCTTCTCCCTCTGACTCTCCTCCTCATTCTCTGCCTTCAGATGTCTGCATAAACGTATTCCTGTTCCACCCCTGCACCTGCTACTCCCTTTCTTAACCCCTCCTGAGCTCTCTCCTCCAATTTACTGCTGATCTCCCCTGCCTAGGCCTCCCTAAATCTGAGGTCCAGTGATGTTGCCCTTGACAAGTTTTTTCCATACCCAAAAGCACTGTCAACCCTTCTTGCACTACACACTTGAAACATTTCTTGCATATTCTATAAATAATGCAATGATAAATGTATTGATGATACTGATTTGTGTATGAAGTTGAATTTTTGGATGTATGTATTTATATTTTCTGATGTACTGTAATTTTCTAGCCTTTATCTACCCCATTTCCCCCACCCCCAGTTTAAACCTAGAATCAAACCTCAGATCATCGGAGGGCCAGCCGGGGGGAGTAGGATCGAGCGTCCGACGGACAGCTCTCCTACTCCGGGAGGGTGCAGGTAGCTCGGAGTGCTGGAGGACTCCCTGGTGGAGGCCAGAAGATCTAGTGCTGCCGACACTTGACATGGGGAGTTGGGGAGGCGGGGCAGACGCTGGTGTCATTGCACATCCCTGCCTCCTCGAGGAGGAAAAAATTGGAAAAAAATGGCAGGCGGGACCACCGTAGGATGAAGCCCTCCCCAGAGAGCCTCGCCTCGCCACCACCGCTGTGGGACCCCAACCAGTCACAGTTCTGGGGTCACGAAGGTGGCCTGCGGCCCCACCCTCTGGGGGTAAGCCGGGGGTGACCGGGGTCCTCAGCAGCTATAGGCGGTGGTGGAGGTCTCCAGGGGCCGTGACCAGGGCAGAGGGCAGACGGTGGTACCGCCAGGAAAAAGGGTAAAATAAAAAAAAAAAAAGAATCAAACCTCAGCTCAGTGAGGCTTTCCTGGTTACCAATTTTAAATATATTATATAAATAAATTAAATTATCACATTGCCCAGCCACCTTTAGGTTATCAGATATGTGCAGAAATGACACCCCCTATCCTAGGGACAGGGATGTGCTGAGACTGTTGTTTTGGGCTGCGGGGGGTTGGGCTCACCAATGGCACACAAATAAGTCATGCCATATGATTTATTTGCATACCTGGGCCCCCCCACCCCAGACCAGTCAAGACAGATAAAGTAAAACAAAGAATCTAAAGGCAGCCGAGCATGAAATTGAGACGGACAAAATAAGTGCTTGTAGTTAAAGGATAAAATTAAGTCATTACTTTTTACAATAAATCTCTCCAGGACCTCATCAGCCGATAAAGGGATGTAGTAATGATGAACAAGTAACGCAAGGCTTTACTTACTCATCTGTCTTCTCCAGTGCAATTTCTCCTCTTGGTCTTGATGAGATCAAGCATAGAAAGTGAATGTTCAGCTCCTATGTAGTGACTGGCAGTGTCACAAGGATTTTTAACAAATTGAAAATACTTGGGTAAACATTTTTGCCACAGCTAGTCAAAGCATCAATAGCTGTATTCAGAATGGATTCTTTCTTGTCTTTTGCATCAGTTCATTTGTCTTCCAACAATGGAATTCACTCTGAAGGACAAGAATATTATCAAGGACAACATCACTGTAGAAATTTTTCTGGTCGGAGAGAAATTCCACATCCACGTCATTATTAACTGTGGTTCAGAGCTCAGTGCTTAGGTTACCTATTGTAGCTGGATGCTGTAGGTTGTGCTTGGATACAGAGGCCAGACCAGTAAGTAGGATAGGCTTGCAGGGTACTAGTAATATGAAATGATTTGTGCTTAGGTACTTTAGCATAGACGTGAGCAAGTCAGTGATTATAGTACATGCGAACTGGATAATCTATAAAAGGTGATTAGATGCTTGAACTGATGAGTCACTTGTTGTGATATGATGGTTTTGGCCTTTCTCTGTGTCCCACCTGTAGAGACGAAGCTTAGTCCAGAATTATGAGACCCCCCACCCGTGGGATAAGAGTGCCGCAGAAGGAGGAGGAGTCAGGGGAGGATGGTGGGTGAGTGCGACTCGCTCTAAGCAGGGCAATGCACTGCCTGATGATTTAAGTAGGTGGTGAGGGAGGAGCTCTTCTCCCACTTAACTACGGGCATAGCCCAACATTTCAAGGAACAAGCAGGGATCACTTTTTGGAGGGAAGTCAGGATATTTCTATGTGTGAGAAACCTTTCCTTCATTTGCTGTTCAAAAAAATTGAGACACAGGATGAGCACTGTTGTTCTGTAGTCAAGTCATCTTTATTTTTAAAAGTGCTTTTCAAATGCCAAAGTGCCTATACATCATAAAGCCATAAATATACACAGATACAAATACATCAATATAAAATAGGCAGCATAATAAATAACGAGTAGACATCCTCCCCAAAAGCTAAAATAAATAAATAAGTCTTCAATGAGGACTTAAAGGTCTCGATGTACAGGCAGTCTCTAATCCGACGAGGTTTCTTGGTAGTGTAATTTCAGAATTCATCTCTTGGGCTAAAGCTGTGGCTTTTGAAAAAAGTTGAGAAAACTGTTCTGCCTCATGCCTCTTTGTACAAATTTGTTTCAAAGCATCATCACCCATCTGAACACACATGGAGATATCTGTCTAAACAGTCTGCAGATTTACTGATAGTGTGTAGGTAACTGAAAGTAGATTTTCTGAAGCAGGGAGGGATGGGAATATAAATAGGAGGGAGGGCTGACTCGATGGGCCACTGATGTCCTTTTCTGCTGACAGCATTTTATGATTCTATGAATTAAAGTAACTACAAAACATCCTTTCTCAATTGTGTTCAGGAGCTGTTCAACTTCAGATGAAGTATCAGAATCTCTCTGATGGGTTGGGAGGGTGAACTGGATGTCATTATCCACCTAGGTACTAATGATCTGCAAATGGGGTGCATAAGAAAGTTCAGGAAGAGTTTAGGAAATTGGGAAGGGGTCTCAAGCAAGTAGCCACATCTCTCACCTTCTTGGAAGTACTTTACTACCTGTGAGAGGCATGGAAGAGTGTAGGGGCACATACACCAGGAACTTTAACACATGGTTAAAGAATTGGTGATGCAAGGGAGGGTTTGGATTCATTGGTGACTGGGGACCCACCTGGAGGGATGTGGGCTTGTTCAAACCTGATGACCTGCATCTGTTCAGGAGGGGAATCCAAGCACTCAATTATAAGTTTAAATATTATATGGACAAGCATTTAAACTAGCCAAGGGGGGGGTGGCAGGCCAGCACCTAATTGCCCACCCCCCATAGCTAGTAGTGGAACCAGTGAACAGGAGGAGGGGATATCTCTACAAAGCAGTGTACAAAAGATGGTGATAGGCACCCAAGGGGTGGATAGGCAGAAAGGGTGCAACATTCAACAGAAAGGCAGACTGCAGGGATAACCAGGGATAAAGGATAACCAGGGAGAGGGCTTGAGTAGAACAGCTGAACAATCCAGGGTGTTAACATCATGGAAAGTCATGTGTGCCAATGCCAGGAGACTTAGCAACAAGATGGAGGATCTGGAGGCTGCCGTAGTGCAGTCAGGTCTGGACATTGTGGCCATCACAGAGACCTGGTGTAATGATAACTATGACTGGTAGATGGCCATACCCGTCTACAACATATTCTGAAGAGACAGGGTAGGCAGGAAGGGAGGAGGAGTGGCACTTTATGTGAAAGATGGCATAAAGGTCACAGAGATCCAGGAGGAACAAAATGGGGGTGAGATGTTGTGGGTTAAGCTGGAAAGGAAAATGGGGTCAACCATCCACACAGGGGTGGTCTACAGACCACCAGCCCAGGAGGAAGAGACAGATAGAGAGTTAATACTAGCCATACAAAGGATGGCAGACAAGGAGGAGGTGGTACTGGTTGGAGACTTCAGTATTCCAGATGTGGACTGGAGCCTCCCAGAAGCAGCATCAACCAGTAGCAGATTTATCCTGGACTCCCTTCAAGGTGCCTTCCTCAAGCAACTGGTTATGGAACCAACTCGGCAGAAGGCAATACTGGACCTCTTGCTCGCAAATAGGGACAGTGTTTGGGGATAACAGTGGGGGACCACCTGGGGAACAGTGACCACCAGTCACTGTGGTTTTAAATTGTTTATTGATGAATATCGGATAACACCTTTGAGTCAAAGACTCCTCTACAAAGGTTCCACGTCATTAAAAAAGAGACAACAGGGACAATAGTAATAACTAACACAATAATTAGAGAAAATGGTTACAAAATGGTTACAAATGGATAAGAAAAAATGTTTACAGAATAACACAATATAGCAGCTGAGAATACAGAGTTACAGAGAGCTGCCAAGCATAGGTACAAAGTGCAAAAGGTAGCAGGTACAAGCATACACTGCAGGACGGTGGTGCAAGCCATGCCCTGGTGGTTATTTGCTGGCCAAGGCCGGACTGAGAAGTCCATTGTCATGGTATAGGCACGCCCAAGGGTGGCTGGGCCAGTGTTAGGTCCATAGTCATGGAGGTGGGGTGGGGAGGAGAGGTGGGTTTAGGCAGTCGAGACTGATCCCTGGGTGATTAAGTCTCTTAGTTGGGACCAAGCCGACCAAGTTTGGGTTCAGCGAGGTGGGAGTTTGGGAGTAAGTTGAGCCAATATGGGGCCAGATATCTAAAGGTTCTTTGACCCGAGGTGGTCTTGCAGCGAGGTACTCTGAAATGGGTTGTTGTTGATTGACGTGAGAGGCGGGTGGACAGTGGTGCCTGAGTAGTGGAGAGAGGGCTGGTGGGAGTAACCCTGATGTAATTTTCTTAGCGAAGAGGCAGGCCTGGTATTTTAGCCTCCCATCAAAGTTTAGCCAGTTTGTTGAGGTGTAAAGGGTGCAGGTATGTGTTAGCCTATCACAGCCTGTAGCAAGTCTGCAGGCCTTGTTAAGGGCCAGTCTAATTTTGTGTAGGTGTGTGTTGTCTGCTGCACCATAGATGATGATGTTGTAGCCTATTAGAGATAGAATAGATGCAGAGACAGCTAGGTGGAGAGCTTCTGGAGGGAGGCAGTGCTTACAGCGGTGAAGGAGACCAATGCGTACATTGACAGCAGTGCTCAGTATCCAGATGAGGTCATGGTAGGTGACACCAGAGTCTAGGGTGATACCAAGGTATTTGAAAGTGGTAACCTGTTCAAGGGGGCCATTTAGTGAGTTCAGTATGAGCAAGGGTTGTCCTAAATTCTTGTTCTGGGGGTGTGCAAACATCATGGATTTTGTTTTTTTGTAATTTAATACTAGCCTATGCTGAATGAACCAGGATTCAGCTTCAGAGAAGGATTTCTGGAGTGCTGAGTGGAGGGCTTCGGGATCAGTGTGAGAGCTGTAGAGGACGGCATCATCCGCATACAACAGAAGTTTCCCAGAGCAGGCTTTGGGTAGGGAGTTGAGAAACAGGGAGAAGAGTAGCAGGCCAAGAATAGAGCCCTGAGGGACCTCTGACCTGACTTGAAGGGGGGAGGACAGGGAGTGGGCAATTCTTACTGTCTGGGTTCACTCAGACAGGTAGCTGGCAAACCAGTCAGTGGTCTCATTGGAGAGGCCTATCTGAGTGAGGGAATCCAGGAGAAGTGAGTGGTGCACTGTATCAAATGCCTTAGAGAGGTCTATGAAGACAGCGCCAGCAGTGTGGCTGGTGTCCAGAGATGTATGGAGGGCATTTGTAAATTCCAAGAGGGCAGTGGTGGTACTATGGTTATGGCGGAAGTCATGTTGTTCAAGACACAGGAGGCAATATTTAGTAAGGTAGTCAGTTAGCTGGATGGCCATGATTTTCTCCCAGGTTTTGTAGAGGGGAGGCAGTATTGATATAGGGCAGTAGTTCCCTGGCAGGGTGCGGTCCCCACATTTAAGGATAGGTGTGTTGAGGGCAGATTTCGATTTGGAGGAAACTGGCCCAGTGAAAGGGTGGTTCAGAAGTATGTGGGGGAACTCGTTGAAGATGAGTCTAAGCAGTTTAAGGTCTAGCATATCACAGCTGAAACGGATTTGCTGAGCCTTGAGAGTAAAGAGGGCAGCTTCACACTGAGAAACTGTTTAAAAGTGGAATGGGGTGGGAGAGGAGCAGTGCAGTATTTGGGGGTGGGGGAGAAAGTTGGGCTGAGAAACACCAGTTAGGTCAGAGAAGGTGTCATTAAATGTATCTGCGATCATAGCAGGGTCTGTGGTGATAGACCCGTTGGTCCTTATCTGGGTGGGAGGAGCAATGGAGGCTTTGCCACTTAGCACTTAGAGGGAGTCCCAGAACTTGCAACCTGAGCCCCATGTGGCAGTGAGCAAGGTTTTGTAGTACCCAGCCTTTGCCTTTCAAATACTCCAAGTACATTTATTGCACGCTTCTTGGTAGCGCTCCCTGTCAGTGAGTTTACTAGTATTCAGTGCAATGTGCCACAGATTGTCAAGTTCACACATCTGGTCCAGCAGGGCTTGTGATAATCAAGGTGTGTCAGCCCCTTTAACTTTTTGTTTGGTTAGGGGTGCATACCAGTTGTAGGCAGTGTTGAAAGTATCAATGAAACAGTTGAGGGCAGAGTCAATGTTCAAAGCATTTTTGATGGGGGACCAGTCACTATCTAGGAGGCACTGTCTAAGGGATTGAAGTTTGCTGGGTTTGAGGCTGCGTTGTTGGCTAGTTTTGGGGGGGGCTTGTTAACATTATATGACCAGTGACAGAGCACTGGGGAGTGGTCACTCAGGGCATTAGGTAGCACACTGACCTGGGTAGCTTTGTGTGGTGCATTGGTGAGCACTAGATCAAGGAGGGTGGCAGTCAGTCTTCTGGTTGAATCTAGTGGCAGTGGTTACAAGCTGGGACAGGTTTTGAGCAGCAGCAGCATCCCTAATAGGGGCTGATGTGTCAACCAGCCAGTTTATGTTAAAGTCTCCGAGGACAATGATGTCAGCACTGTCAGGGAGAGTCTGGAAATGGGTGAGGACAGAGTGGAAAGCAGTCTTCTGATTCCAGGGAGTGATGTGTACTGAGTAGAGGAACAGTGGAGCTCTGTTTGGGGCAATAGTGATCTTTAGTGTGAGAGATTGGACCCCATGTCTGAGGGAAGGGAGGTTAGGGCGAGACACTGTAATGATTCCTGGACATACAGTGCACAACAACCCCTTTTTTCTGAGGTTCTATCAGCACGGTAAAGCGTGAAACCAGGAAGTGAGGCTGCAGAGTTGGGATGTGGTTGTTGAGCCAGGTTTCAACTACTGAGATGACATCAGGGCGATTCTGGGCAACCCATCCCTGAAATGAATCAAATTTCTTGGGAGACTACATATATTGAGCGAGGCACCAGAGGCTCTTGGGGTAGTAACCCTGGGGGTAGGGGGCTCTGGGTTAGGGTGCACGTCTCTGGAGAGGAGGAGTAGGAGCAGGAGTATGCACAGGGAAGCCAATTTGAATTGTTTCTTCATGAGCTTAGGCACCAGTAGGGAGGAGGAACAGCAACGTGTGGAGATGGGGGTGGGTAGGTTCCATATAGAGGGAGAGGCCAAGCAGAGTAGCATCCACTGCAACACCACGATGGTGCCAGTAGGAGGAGTTGAGTGTGGTCGGAGCATGGCCCATTGGTGGAGTGAGAGGTAAATCACAGAAGGAACAGAACCAAACCATACAAAAAAGTGTATCCTGGATTTTAGGAGGGCAGACTTTGGGAAAAAATGGGGATATGTTTGAAAGAGGCACTTATGTGAATGTAGAGGGAATCGGGGTGGAGGAACAGTGGGCAATATTTAAAACAGGAAATACAAGAGCAACAGAATTATGCATTAAGCAGGTTAGCAAGGGGAAAAGAAAGAGGAGGCCATTATGGTTTCCCAAGGAGGTAGTGGAGAAGTGAAAGCCAAAAAGATCTCATTCAGGCAATAGAAAAAGACACAAGCAGAAGTGGATAGGGAAAAGTACCAGGAGAAGCAAAGGGAGGCAATCAGGTCAGTAAGGGAAGCCAAAGCTCAGACAGAAGAGCACATCACAAAATCAGTGGGTAGAGGGGACAAAACCTTTTATAGGTACATAAGTGAAAAAAGAAGGGCAAAGGGAGGGATAGTGAGACTGAAGGGGGGGACAGGGGCCACATGGAGGATGACAACAGTAAAGCTGACATACTGAACAGATATTTCTGCTCAGTCTTTACTGAGCAAGAGGAGGGTAATGTGCCTGAAGGAAGTACAACGAGTGGGAACAGCACAGAAATGGACACAAGTTCCTTTGGGTCCTAAAGGAACTGGAAGGAATAAAAGTTGATAAAGCAATGGGGCCAGACGGGGTGTACCCCAGGGTCATAAAGGAACTAAGAGAGGTGGTAGCTGAACCTCTGGCAATCCTGTTCAGCTGATCACTGGAAACAGGGGTTGTACCCAATTACTGGAGATTAGCAGATGTAGCCCCTTATACAAAAGCATTAACAAAAAGGAATCAGGGAACTACAGACTAGTCAGCCTGACCTCAGTAGTGGGGATAATCATGGAAGCACTACTGAAGGAGAGATTAGTGGAACATCTGGTTGCCAAAAGACTACAGGACCCAAGGCAGCATGGTTTCACGGGGTGGGGGTGGTGGGGGTCATGCCAGACCAGCCTCATTGAATTTTTCAACTGGTTGACAAGGAAGGTGGATTAGGGGAGGGCAGTGGACGTGGCCTATCTGGACTTCAGCAAGGCCTTTGACACTATGCAACATAGAAGGATATTAAACAAACTGGGGAATATGGGAGTAGGCAGGACAGTAGTGCAGTGAGTGGGTAATTGACTGGGCAGCAGGACACAGAGGGTGGTGGTAAATGGCTGTCACTCCCCAGAGGGAAGAGAGACCAGTGGGGTACCACAGGGATCAATGCTGGGACCAGTCCTATTCAATGTTTTTCTTCATCAGTGACATTTCGCAGGACCTAGAATGCAGAATGGACACACCAGCGGGTGTAGACAGAATGAGAAGGGACCTGCAGAAGCTTGAAGAATGGTCAAGGGTTTGGCAGTTGATATTCAAAGCTAAGAAGTGCAAGATAATGCATATGGGGCACAAAAACCCTAGAGTAACATTTCAGTTTCGGGGTGAGGATATAGCATCCACCAAGCAGGAAAGGGACCTTGGGGTTATCATCTCTGATGACCTCAAGGTAGGGAAACAGTGTGACAAGGCAGCAGGTAAAGCAAATATGATGCTGGGATGCATAGGCAGGGGCATTACCAACAAGAAAAGGGAGGTCATAATTCCACTATACAAGACACTAGTGAGGCCCCACCTGGAGTACAGTGTACAGTTCTGGAGACCTTACCTACATAAAGACATAGAGAGGGTAGAGAAGGTTCAGAGGAGGGCAACAAAGATGGTACAGGGATTGCATCAAAAGTCCTATGAGTACAGGCTGAAGGACTTGAATATGTACTCCTTGGAGGAGAGGAGGGAGAAAGGGGATATTATAGAGACATGCAAGTTCCTTGCAGAGGGAAACAGGGTGCAGGAATACACTGTTTTCCAGCAAAAAGTATGTTCCAGGACTAGAGGGCATGGGATGAAGTTGGAGGGATGGCGATTCAGAAGAAACATGAGGAAAAAGTTCTGTACAAAAAGGGTGCTGGACAAGTGGAACACCCTGCCAGAGGAAGTGGTGAGGTACGAAATAATTATAGGATTTAAGAATACATGGTGTAGACATAAAGGAATTCTGGAGGTCAGGGGGTAAGGGGCAACAGACTTTTAGAAAAAAGTAAAGGGAACTTACAAGCTGAAATGAGCAGACTGGGTGGGCCATAGGTCCTTATCTGCTGACAGTGTCTATGTATCTATGTATCTCCATTTTGTAGATCTCTCATCAAGAACTGCAACTACTGCAGGGAACAGTTCTAGGAAGCTGAACACTGCTTTGTGGTGTTCTACCCACCGTATTTCACAAAGGCTGGCAAGCTTTTCCTTTTTCTCAGTCACTAATAAGCTTGATATTTTGTTCCTAAGAACTTTGCTCCATTAAGCAGAACTCTTAAAAAACTTGCAGCAGTCAGATTTTGTTGCAAAACACTTTCTGATGGAGCTCACAGAAGAGGTTTTAGAAACCACCAGATTCAGAGAGTGGTTTACAAAATGAACATAAAGTGCTACTGGATAGTCAGCAGAGATTGTAGCCTGTACTCCATTTAGCCTGCCACTAATGCTGCAGCTCCATCATAGCCCTGTCCCCTCAGATCATTACGATTTAGTCCCAGATCTCTTAAAGTTGACATGATTGCATTTGCCAAACTTTCACCAGTCAAGTCTGTAACAGTAAGGAAAGTGAGGAAGTCTTCTCTGATTTCTGGCTTGGAGCCTTCAGTGTCAACATATCACACGCAGATACTCAGCTGCTCTCTGTTGCTAACATCTGTCATTTTGTCAGCTAAAACTGCAAAGAGACCGCAATGTTTTGTTCTTTTGATAATTTTTTCAATCATATATTTTTTGTAACTTTCTTTTTTATCCCTCCTTCTCACCCTCAGCGTTCCAATCCTTCATGCATTACTCATGCCATCCATGCCTCCTTGACCTTGAGTCTGCCCCCTAGAGTGCCTCAGTAACTCCTTTTTCTCCCCTCCTACCTCTGTGGAGCACCTGCACAGTGGGGGTCTGCTCATGGTTCCTGGACTGGATGGTGTGGAGTGGCCGTCATCTAGGCCCGCTGAGGATTTTCATTTTCTTCCTTCCCGTCCCCCGAGGACGCCGGCTCAGGCAAGTGCATGCTGACACACACCTGCCAAGTGCCTAACAATGTCCTCTCCTCCCAGCTCCATCCCTCTGAAGCCGCCTAATGCGGAGAGCCAGTGCTCATGACTGGCCTCAGGGACATCGGGTGCGTACAGCATCCCTGGTAACTCACCCCAAAGGAGGAGAGCATCCATTGGGATGCTCAATCCTCCTTCCCCCTGCCGACCCCCGATGACCCGAGTCCATGCCCGAACCCAGGTCACCAGCGTGGTGTGAGGTGTGGCGTCCAGTGCCTCAACCCTTAACGCCACTGGGCCGGCCAATCATGATATCTTGAAAAATATCAATGATTTTGTTCTGAATTTTAGGAGTAAGGTATGTGGAGTTAGTATAATTAATTTTTTATGATTTTCAGAGCATTTCATCCCCATGATTTGCTCTGTATCGCAACAGAGCTCTGAAATTTCCATAATTTTTTATTGCTTCTTCAATCTTTAGTGGGCCTGAATCTTCATTTCCTCAGAGCACAATCTCCTGGCGACCACAAAAATTATTGTCTGCATCACAGCGAGTAGCTTCTTACTAGTCTCTGTTGCTAACGTAATTCGATAGGAGTCTATTTGTTCTGTAATTGCTATTGATTCACCTCTTCAAATGTGACAAAAATTCTCAGCTTTCACTAAACTATTTTTCATGATACTCAGTACAAGAATTTAAGTCAAAAGTCTCTTTAGCTTTTTTTCAGTTTCTTAAAGGCTCACAGGCAAGCTGTTCAAGATGCTGATGACTTCCTTTACCTACTTCGTCATTGCAGAACACCATCTGAGATAAACATAGAAACATAGAATTTGACGGCAGATAAGGACCACTTGGCCCACCCAGTCTGGTCATTTCCCTGCCTACTGGATAAGCTACAGATCCTAGTTAACCAGCAGCCTACTTCTTTCTACCCCAACCCCCTAGAATTGCCTTATGACTGTCCCATGCATGCTTGAATTTCACCACTGTTTTTGACTCCAGACCTCCTCCGGAAGGCCGTTCCATGCATCCACAACCCTCTCTGTGAAAAAAATACTTCCTTAAATTACCCTGAGCTGCCTTCTCTATCTTCAAATTGTGCCCCTTGTTCTGCACACACTTTTTTGAAAGATGCTACCCTCTTGGACTTTGTTGATTCCCTTGAGGTACTTGAAAGTTTCTATCATGTCCCCCCTCTCCCTCCTTTCCTCGAGGCTATACATATTAAGCTCCTTAAGTCTCTCTTCATATGTCTTTCGGTGCAGACCCTGCACCATTTTAGTTGCCCTCCTCTGGACAGCTTCCATACTGTCTATGTCTTTGCGAAGACTGGGTCTCCAGAACTGCACACAGTACTCCAGATGGGGTCTGACCAGCTGTCTGTACAGAGGGATAATAACTTCCTGTTTTCTACTGGTGATGCCTCTCCCTATGCATCCCAGTATCCCCCCAGCCCTTCTTGCTGCCCTCTCACATTGCTTGCCCACCTTTAGGTCATCTGATATGACTACCCCCAGGCCCCTTTCCATTTTTGTTGTTGTTAGTATCTCACCCCCCATTGTGTACTCTTCCCCTGGGTTTTTGTTTCCCAGGTGCATTACCTTGCACTTCTTAGCATTGAATCTAAGCTGCCATACATTTGACCATTCCTCTAACCTTGCCAAGTCCCTTTTCATCCTTTCCACCCCACCTCATGCATCAACTCTGTTGCAGATCTTTGTGTCATCTGCAAAGAGACATACTTTTCCTTCCAGTCCCTCTGCAATGTCGCTTATAAAGACATTGAATCGAGGACTTTTAGTTTAGCATGGAAATAAATTTACACATATACAACCACTTTGTGGGTAGCACTAAATCTAAGTGATGCATTCATTTTCTATTCTACAGTATTGGGAAGCGACTTTGTGATGAGGAGCGATTTCGAATCATGAATGCATTGCATAAACAATGATAGACAAATATGCAATAACCAGTGGTGTTGGAAATGGAGATTTCTCTTGTCACTTGCAGGAAACTTGTAATCACTCTCAGGTTTATGCAATGCATTCATGATTTGAAATCGCTCCTCATCACAAAGTCTCTTCCCAATACTGAAGGATAGAAAACGAACGCATCACTTATATTTAGCACTACCCACAAAGTGGTTGTATATGTGTAAATTTATTTCCATGATAAACTAAAAGTCCTTGATTCACTTTAATGGGTAAAGTGCTAATTAGCATAATTTTATTTCTGCGCTTCTGAGCACTTCAGCGAATATAGTGAAAATGTATTCATAGTAAATATTTCCTGTTCTACAGTATATTCACATGTATCATTCCCGAGTCTGACCAAATGATTAGGTGTAGGTGGTCTGCATGTGGTCATGGATGAAGCTTCAGTTGTCCCTGCAACAGAGGAACTGCTTCGGATTCAGAATGTACATCTACATCTTCAGCTCCAGCTATTGTAGAAACATTGCTTTCCACACCTCCTTCGCTTCCCACATTTTTATTTATGTTTGCCTTTGCTTTCTTTCTGCTTGCACTAGTTGAAAACATTTCAAGCAGAGATATTTGCCTTTCAATTTTCAACATATTTTGTTCCAAACAGCTTCCAACAGTTCCACCAGGCTCGTAAATATTTTTGTAAAAAAAGTTGCCTACCACCACCACGGTACCTTATATAAAGTTATTGCACCCCTTCTGCCTGCTAGTGCTATCTAAACTGAGTCTCAGATTGTTGTTTTCTCTTTTACTTTCTTCTTTTATTCAGGGATAAGTCAAGTACCAATGCTACTAAATAACGAAAATAAATGTTTTTTGTGTAGTGGCCACTACAGACAGTTACAGTTTTAAAACTTTTATATGATAATGATGCACTTCAAGAACTTTATAATGGGGCAGGGAGAGAAAAAATGTGTCTGTCAAAGGAGATTCAAGAAGCACCAAGACCAAGTAGAGAAATATTCCAGGCCAGGGAGGTTCAGTGATTTACTCAGGGAGACAAATAAGTGAAAGAGCTAGGGACAGTGGTGGGATTCAGAAAAGTGGACTTTTCTTTTCACAACTCAGCTACGGTGGGTAAAATCTGAGTGAGGTAAATTCAAAACATACACACAGTGCAGTGTGTGAGTCCTTAGTCCTCACCACACTAGCTACTACTCTGTGACAGTGTGAAGTGACTCTCTCTCAATTTATTCAACACACAGTCTGACAGGAATTCTCACACAACCAGTCACTGTACTCCAACCACATTTTAGTAAAATAGTATTAATTAACACTGCCCCCCCCCCCAACTTCTGTCTTTACAAACTATTCCAATCCAGTAGGGAGAACTCAGATGGGGAGAAAGCTGTCCTTACTTGACATACACAGAGATTCACAAAGCAAGCTGCACAGACCAAGTTGAGATTAGGAGAGAGCCAGGTTCAGTAATTTACAACTCAGGCCAGGGAGACAAAGTGAGATAGGTAAGCCAGGAGCAGTGGTGGGATTCAAAAAAATGTGGCCTTTTTTTTTGCAGTTAGTCTTTGTATTGTACCACAGAGATAAACATCAAACAAATGGTCATATCATAAGTTCATATCAGTAGAGCTACATATAGGTTTAAACAGAACTGCCAATGTTTATATTGTACCTTAGAAATGCACAATAAAGAGATGTTATAGAAGGTGACCTGTGTACATACATAATTATCTGAGAAGTTGTAGGTATAATACCATACCATTATGGCCTATATGAGCCTGCCAGTGAGAAGGAGTTAGAACCAAGGAAATAATCCCCCACCTGGGAATGGTGCATAAATGGATGTGAGGTGATACTGCATTGGGGCAAATTGTTACCAGAATGAAAGGCCATATCATAAGGCACCAGTTAGGCCATTCAGGGGGTTTAGAGCAGGTCTTTACTTGGTGGTGCCCCTGGTGAGCTTGTCTTGGCATGTAGGTATTGCATGAATGGGGACCATCTATCTAGACATGTCTGGCTGGCACACGCAGTAAATTATGAATTCTTGTGAAGGTGGCTAGCTTTTCCATGGCCATAGGCCACTCTCTAAAAGTTGTGATATCTGTGGAGCTCCACCATCTCAGAATAAGTATGTTAACCTCAGCTGAAGCTCGCAACAACCAGAGTTTCTGCTGAGGTTTGAGGGGAAGATTCACAGGAGCGATGCCTAGTATTAGCAGGGCTGGGGATGGGGGGATATGACAGCCTAATATCTCTGAACAACATTTAATAACCCTGTTCCAAAGAGGGCAAATTAGATCGTAATGCCAAAGAATATGCAGCAGCTCTGCTCCTTCACCATTTCATCTCCAACTCTCATCCTTCAGTACCAGTCCCATAACTAAGTTGTACTGGGGTGCGGTACCACAGGTACTATATTTTGTTTTGGATCAGGAGGCTGCAGGGGTCTCTGCAGGCTTTGCAAGCAGAGGTTCAGCAAGCACTCCATTCCTCATCAGAAATGGGCATAGCTAGCATTTTCTGCCACTTCAATTTGACTGGTAGAGAGGAGTATGGGGCTGCATCCCTCAACTGTCTGTCTATAATTCCCACTAGGCCCACTGGTTTCTTTATCCATGTAGTTACTGGTAATTTCTTGCAAATTTCTGTCCCCTTGTATTTGCCTCTGATACATGTGCACCCTGTTTTGGACCAGCCTTGGTGAAGGTGCCTCAGCTGAAGGTATTTCCAAAAATCGCTTTTGGGTAACTGGTGTCTTTTTTGCAAGGAGGCGAAGGAGTCTAGTGTCTGCCCATCTGTTGACAGGACATCCTTTAAACTAAGGATGTGATTTCTCCTCCACTCTTCCTAAAGAAAAGGGCATTGTTCTATATTCTGGTGTGGATTGTTCTAGAAGCAGGTATGTCTCCCTGAGCTGAGACGTGAATTGGTAGTTTGTCCAGTTTTGTGCCAGGCTAAGTGTATTGCTTTCACCGTAAGCCATTTTTTGAAAGGGTTCAGAAAAAAATGTGGGCTTTTGTCTTAAACTCTGAATTGGTTCTTCTCTCAATTCCACCCCGAGATTTATGTCTCCTGCCTGGTTCTATGCTATATATTTATATTCTGGTGACCAAGAAGGTAATCACTTGTCTGTGGCAGCAACCATGTGCTCTGACCCGTTCTCAATGGCACAAGATAATTAACAATACATTGGAATGGCTTATAGCTAGAAGTACGGGTCAGGTCTCACAATTTGAGATTAAGTGGTGGTTTTTGGTATTTTATATCTCTGAGGAGGATGACTCTTTCATCCCTTGAACTGATGGGTGATTTGGGGGGTAGGGGACATATAGAGAACTGGACTTCTGGGACTTTTTTGGAGACTGGAACAGCCTGGAGCATAGCTTTCCCTTTTTATTTACTCCTTTTGGACTCTGTTTATGGGCAACAGCTTTTTCTTTCTTGACATTAGTTACTCTTTCTGTATGCAGTAGGATGATATACGTTTTGATTTCTAGTCAAGCTCTAACCTGGTGCCTTAATTTCTGTTAGCTGTGTGCGATGTAAGACATGGAATTTAGAAATGTGTATGTACCTCACGCTGAGTGCTATAATAACAGAGTTTAAAAAAAATGTGGGTTTCTTACAGCTGAGGCTCAGATGAGCAGTCAAACACACACAGTCCAGACTAGTCACTACTACTGTCTGAGTGTGACGTGAATTTTCAACACCCAGTCCAGGCAGTCAGTGACTGTACTACAAGTCCAGCCCACTTGGCCAGGCAGTGGAGAGCCCTCACTATTTCTAGCTTACAGGCTCCTCACCACCCTCGGTTACCATACAGTTGCACTGGACTATGAATGCATTGTATTATGTATAAGACAAGGCCTCCCTGAGGCGGCTTACTACCACCTCATATAATGCATTGATTTAGCTACCAATTGTATAGGTCTTAACCGCTTATTAGGTAAATATGATGATAGCTCTGCCCTGTTTTGGCTACCAAATGTATAGGCATTAACCCGTGCTCATTGTATTTATACTCCGTATGATTGCTTACCCACATGTATTCTATGTATGTACGTACCGTATGAATGTCTATGTTTTATTCTGATGTGGAGCCTTTGGAAACTAGTCTATGACTCAAAGGGTTATAATTTCTGATTTCCTAAATAAATAAAACACCCCCCTTTTACCTGCTAGCCTAGAGCTACTGAAACAAAGTCGAGACTTTCACTCTTGTTTTCTGTTTTTTTTCTCTTTTTACTTAATACTCAGAGTCAGGATGGAGTACAAAGTGACTTGTGTGTGTGCCAGTGACACCACAAGAAACTCTGGAATTATATGTTTTGTTTTGTGACCTTCAGTATTTCATCTTTTCTTTTTTTGTACCAGAACCAGATACAGGCATGGAGGCACCCCAAAGAAAGGCAAATACTTTAGATCACAAGATCTAGGATGGGGGAGACAGCAGATGGTTCTGCTCTGAGCCATACAAGATTCACAGAGCAGCCAGCACGCACTGACCAGAGATTAGGGGAGGTTGTTCAGTTAGTGAGTCAGAGTACAGGGAGACAAACAAAGTTAGATAGGGCCACTGCTGCTGGCCACACCAGTCAGGAGCAGATGGATGCCTGGGATTAAATACAAAGGTAGGCGTTGTTAGCTCTGCTAAGTGTCTCTTCTCTTTTATAATGTGAACAGACAGTGCACACTGCACCCCATCCGCTAAGAACTTTACACATATTACAATCCAGCAGGCGATCTCTCAGATGGAGGAGAGAGTCAGAGCAAACTCAAGCAAGTCACAAATGTTCTTGCTGCTAAGGAGACTTAAAGAGCAGGTGTGCCAGTGTGAGACTAACTACAAAAGTTTTTACTAGTCTGAGAATTTGGGAAACAAACCTTAGGGTCTTTGAACTGTGTGAGATTTTCAAAGGGGCTAACAGTTAACAACAGCTCAGCTCAGCTAGCCTCCTATCTCAGACCTCTCTGACTATACTACACCAGCAACAGCAGCACACGGACACTGCCTCCCTGTGCCACTGCCAGTGAATCTGAGTTTTTGGCTGGGCTGGCTGTTGTTGTCTACTAAAGTAAACTGCCTCCTGTGCTGAAATATGCTGAATCTGAGTACAGTAACCGGAGTCTCTCCCTGGGCTACTTGCTACTGAGTTTGTTTGGCAGAGCTTTGTTTTTGCTGGGCTGTGTTAACAGTTGTAGTAAATTAGCCAGTCACTCCTCCACAGCAGCACTCAGTCTGTCTGACTGTCGTCTATTGTGTATCTGTAGTCTGCACTGCAGTGGTAACTGAATCAGAAAAAATCCCTTTAGTTTAAACAAAGCCTGTCAGGCACCAGTACAAAGGAAGGGATTTTATGGACAGACATTCACACTTTGCCAGCTGGACAGTACCTCTTGTTTACTAGCCCAGTGGCAGCCCAAGTTTGAATTACTAACTTAATTTGTTGTTCTCACTTTTACAGCCAGGTACTTCCTGCTCACAGTCCCTCCCTCCCTACCAGTCTCGACCCATACCAGTGCCAGCAGCTCTTTAACCCGACCCCCGCTAGTCCCCTCCGATGCTTGACCCCCCCACACACATACACACACACACACACACACACACACTCTGTCCTGCTTTGCTGCTGCTAGCGACTCTCTCTTGCTTTACTTTTATTATTACATTTTCAGTGGCACAGACACACTCAGTCAGTTACAGGGGCAACTGACTGTGAATTTAAACAACAGCTCTTAAAAGAGCTTTTCCAAATTCAGTTGCTTGGATGCTGACTCAACCATCAGAGCAGCATGTAGCGAACTGTCCTGTGACTGTCCTTACTTCAGGCTGCCTATACTGTGTGCTTGTGCTGCAGATGTACTACACAAGAGGAGGATACAGAGGCCTGAGACACCATCTGACTGGACTCTGCACTCTGCTGGGCAGTGCTGTCAATCAATACTGGTCATGGGCAGGTCACCAAACTGTCAATTAACTCGGGACAGTGAGGCAGGTTGGCAGGTTGCACAGACTTCTCCTGCAACTTCAATCCATCCACTCCATCAAGTGACCTGCATTTCTGCCCAATTTGTGACCCAAGTGATGAGGTTGGCAGCGTATTGCAGCTCCTGATTGCACACAGCTCCACGCACAGGCAAAGGCAATCAGACCCATGTGCTGTGGTGCGCACAGGGATCACAGCTGGCCTCAGACCCCTCCCCCAAAAAAAGACACTTGCGCATGCATAGTGCGGTCCATCGCCAGTGTGCTCTGATTCATGCTGCAATTTTGGAGGGGGGTTAAACCCCCAAATCCCCTTCCTCAGTTCATCCCTGTCTAGGAACACTGTCAACCCTAGTTTTTATTTTCATAGTCTAAAAGTTTCTGAAGTTCTGCTGCAATTGAAAAAAATTGGACCCTAATAAAAGTAGTGACTATGACGAACTGAAGCCTAGACTTTTAAGACTGGCAGCATATCTCATTGCTGCACCTTTTACTCACCTGTTTAATAGGTCCTTGATTACAGGTATTGTCCCTACAAGATGGAAGGTAGCCATAGTTGCACCAGTTCATAAAAAAGGTGCTCTTTTTGAACTGGACAGCTATCAAACTATCTCTACTTTGTCCCCACTTGAGAAACATTCTTGGAAAATGTGTCTATGAACAGGTTATGAGTTACTTAGGAGAGTATGATTTGCTTTGTACTGAACAGGATGGATTCAGAGCTTGCCATGGTGCCTTGACGGTCTTGGTCAAGTAAACAAATGTTGTGCACCAAGCCATGAATAATGGGAATTGGACTGGTGCTGTCTTCATGGACCTGACCAAGGCCTTTGATTTGGTTTATTATGACCAATTGTTTAGTACATTATCTTGTGTTAGAATTTCTAAGGTTGCCCTGAAATAGTTTATAAATGATCTCGACAGTCGGGCACAAATAGTTGTACAACACAAAATCAGGCCTACTGTACTTTCATTGTCCTCCAGTGTGCCCCAGAGCTCAACCCTGGACCAGTTTTGTTTTCTGTTATTGTTAATATCGTGCCTCAGTTACCTCTGAATAGTAATCTTCTGCTTTATGCAGATGATTTAATCATTTATAAACATTCTACTAACATTAATGAGTTGAATTATGTGTTGAATGCAGATTTTTCTGCCATATCTAACAGGACACTGCACAATAAACTTGTAATGAACATTGGTAAAACTAAGGTAATGTTGCCAAGAACAAAACAGAAATTTGCTCAGTCATGTGGAGAGCTCAAAGTTCAGAGAGTGAATGGGGCCCCCATTGAGGGTGTGTTGTCTTTTAAGTACTTAGGAACCCTGTTGGATCCTTCATTGACATTCCCCAGATTGATAGTGTATGTCGCCCTGTAAATTGTTTGCCAGTTTTATCTTACTGAATTCAATAACAGCTGTCTAAGGAAGCCAGACTGTCTATTGTAAGAAGTCAATTGATGTCTAGATTGAACTATTGCTCTGTAGTATATGTTAATGCCTGTGATGTAGATCTACATAAATGGGATGTTGTCTTTAATATTTGCAGGTTTGTGTCACAGTCATTTTGAATGCAATGTATATAGTAAGCTCAAATGGCTAACACCAAAAACTAATAAGAGTTTTTGTGATTTATATAGTAAACTCAATTGTTTAGATCTGCTGACCCTGAATGCTTGGCACTGCCATTTGTTAACACCGAGCAAGGGCAAAGATCTTTTGCCTATTCAGTACCAAAACATTGGAATACCATTCCTATAGATGTTTGTAGGTCAAGGATGAAAGCTCAGTTTAAATAAGGCTAAAACAATGCTTAATTGCACAGTCTCGATGGAACTGCTTTAAGTTTCTAACTGAAATAGCATCTTAATCAACACTTACTGATGTGTATATATTTGTGCACATTTGTACATAGCTTGCTGTATTTTTATTATAAGCTGTATGATGTGTTTATTGTCCATTTTAATGTATTGTATTTGTGTACCCAGGTCACACCTGAAAAGAGGCCCTCAGCCTAGAGTGGCTTATCTGGTTAACAAAAACTAACTAAATAGATACATAGGCCTGTTGGGGGGAGGACAGCCCTCCCTCTCCCACCCCACCACAGGGAGAATCCATGGGGGCACCACCTTCATACCAGGAGAGAGGTAAGGGACAACCGTCAGGTACTGTGTCAGGGCTGATCTGCTGCCTAGACCCACCTAGGAGGATAAAGACCTTTGTGGAAAAAAGATTCCAGACTTACTCCTGAATTTGCACAGAAGGAAAATAACTCATGCTGAGAGATACAGTATGTTTCTGTTACTCTGTGCCCTGCCAAACATCATAAGCCTAGCAATATTAAGCTCTACTGCTAATGATGCGTTTCCTCTTTTTTGTAAATCTCATTTTTATTAAAAGAGACATATATTTTTTCTTTTTCGACATACAAATTCATACATATCCACAGGTACAACAGTGACAGGTTTGCTTAATTACAAATATTTGATTGGATCTTATACATAATAATCATGCTAAGTGTTATGATCTATTCCATTTAAATCATAAATTAGCTGGACAGTACAGAGTTTCAATTTATGGGCGTTTCTTCATTGCAAGTTTTCTAATCTCTGGTTAAATTGGGATTTCCAGCGAGTCAACTCCGCCACTCCCCAAGCGTATCATGGGTGTCTGGTTAAGAATTGCCTTCATACTTTATCCTGCTGTTGGAGGTGCGAGCAAATTTAATATATTTATTTTACTTTTAATGTTTATTTTAATTTTAATTTAAATTTTTAGTCCCCATCTCTTGATAAGAGCTCTTAGAGAGACCATCATTATCACGGGTCCATCAAGATCTCTGTAGTTGAGAGGAGTTTATTGATTATTTTACCTGGTTGGTTCTCTCAGGGGTTTAGATTTAGGTTCTTCTCTTAGTAACAGACCCCTTTCTGACTCCCGGGGAGCAGCACCGTCTCACCGACAATCCCATTGAGCTTCTGTATCTCTCATTGGTTAATAACAACAAACAAAACTCTTGAGACTCCTGCTCCATACCCTGCCCATCAATAACATCCTCTTATGGTACAAAGAGTCATCCTGGGGCATATAATATAACAGAAGCGGGACCACCTTTCTGCAAATTTCTCCTTCCTTTCATTCAGGCTATCGTAATTTGTTCTAACTGGTAAATCTGTTTGGTTATGCCCCACCATTCATGTACTGTGGGTTTTTTATCCATCAACCACAGCTTGGTGATAGTTTTTTTGGCTGCGGTTAACAGGAGGTGTAGCAAATATCTACTATTCGGGTTCCTTAACTCCTGAGGGGTGTCCAAGAAAAGAAACATCTCCCTGGTCAAATGGAGCTGAGGACCAAATATCCTTCTCAGGTGATCCTGTAGGAGATCCCTAAATGGTTCCAGGGCCCCACATGACCACATAATGTGAGTGTGTGTGGCTTTGGGTTCACCACACTGTCTCCAGCACTCAGCCGAGGCCGCTGGGGAATAGTGCCTGGTCATAACTGGCGTCTTGAAGAATCTAATTAGATTCTTCCATGCATATTCCCGCCATTGATGGGAGCACGTGACCCGGAAGGTGTATTCGCAGGCCCTCCGCCAGTCCTCCTGTGTGAGGGGGTTTCCCAGTTCCTTCTGCCATTGTGTTCGGATATTTTCTGTATAGGCTTCTCCATGTGTATTTTGGGCCCTATAGTAAAGAGAAAGTAGTCTTGTTTCCATCCCACCTTTATTCAGTTGAAGTTGGACCTCTAACAATGAAGGGTATCTCTCGGGAAGAAGGACCACCTCCAGTAGTCCCTGAACATAGTGCCGAATCTGCAAGAATTGATAAAATCCCTGTTTGGTATATTGAACTGCTTCTGCATTTCACTAAAGAGGCCACATCTTACCGTGAGTCATTATTTGGGAAGATACTTCAGCCCATATTCTCCCAAATCCGAATCCATGATCTAGCCTGTTAGGAAGAAAATCCGCTAGGTTCGCTATGGGGCAGAGCAGACTCAGAAAAGGTTCTAACCTCTGGCTTCTTTTAATTTGCTGCCAAACCCTACAGCGTGCGGTCAACCAGGGATCATCTGAGGCAGGGGTTCCCTTCCTCGGCTCCGTATTATAAATGTATTGAAAATAATTCCTGTCTGGTAGTAGAGCTTGTTCTATCTGCAGCCAGTGTGGCTGACCCACCCCGCTCTGCCTCGCCATTATGTGTGTCATCATAGCAGCATGATAGTATATCTGCAGGTCAGGTAGTGCGAGACCCCCGTCCTTCCGCGGAAAAGTCAAGATCCTCATCCTGACTCGAGGTCTCCCGCCCATCCAGATAAACCTGGAGATATGCCGGTTCCACTCCCCAAAGGTTTCCTTTATAATGTGTAAAGGGACATTCTGGAATAGATGCAGGGCCCGGGGCAGGGTGATCATCTTTATTACTTCGATTCTGCGGCTCAGAGAAAGAGGCAGCGTGGCCCATGAACCCATGTCGGTTTTAAGTTGTGATATAAAGGGATCATAGTTATTTTTGAAAAAATCTTCATATCTTTGAGAGATATATACACCCAAGTATTTTAATTTTGTGAGACTCCAATTGCATGGGAAAAGAGAGGAAACATGTAATGAGGGTGTGTAGTGAAATAGTGAAATGTGAGAATTTCCGTTTTTGCCAAGTTCAGCTTATAGCCGGAGACCCGACTAAATTGGTCCAGAAGTAACTGAATCGCAGGCATGGACTGTTCGGGATTCATGAGATACAATAGTACATCGTCCGCGTAAATGGCTATTCGTGCTCCATACCCCAAATTCACACCAGTGATGTTCCCTGCTTCCCTTACCGACTGAGCTAAAGGTTCAATAAATGCCATAAAGAGTAGAAGGCAACACAGACATCCCTGCCTTGTCCCCGCTTAAGAGGAAAGTATCCCAAATGGTGGCCCCCACCTTGGCCAACGTGCCTGAGGGCGCAGTAGATGTGTTATGGGACCCCAATTAGAGTCCTGGAATACCCAGTTTAGCCAGAACTTTATAGAAAAGGCCACGAAACTCGTTGAAGGCCTTCGGCATCTAGGCTAATAAGAACCGATGGGGTATTGCTCGTTCGCATTTTATGGGAAATATGTAGAGTGCACTTGATGTTGTCTGTTGTAGAACGTTGTCTGATAAAGCCAGTCTGATCTTGTTCTATTAACCGAGGCACTATTTTGTCTAGGCGTTGTGCTAGTATGTGCATGAATATCTTATAATCACAATTAAGTACCGAGATGGGCCTGTACGAGCTACAAAGTTGGGGATTTTTCCCAGGTTTCGGGATTACTGAGATAGTAGCGAATGCCCAGGATGGTGGTGGAGGTTCCCCCTCAAGGATAGAATTGTACAGGGGTAAAAGCCGTTCTGTTATTTGTTGCCTCAGTGCCTTATAAAACTCGTTTCCGTACCCATCAGGACCTGGTGATTTTAGGGTTTTTGCAGTGGAAATTGCTTCCATTATTTCTCTCTCTGTTATACCGGCCCCTAAGGCATCACTATGGTCCGCCGCGAGTCGAGGCAGTGTTATCCCATTTCAATATTCCATGTTCAGCTGCTCGGTAGGCGAGCTCTCTGGCGTGTACAGATTGGAGTAGTATTTTGCAAATGCCTCAGCAATTTCATGTATTTTGGATAAGGGTTGGCCCCCAGTGGGGTGTCTAAGTGAAGTAATCGTTGAAACCCTCTTTTGTGGCCTTGTACTTACCTGAGTGCGCCAGCAGTCTGGAGCCTTTCGAGGTCCCACCTCATAGTATTTCTGTCTCAGAAATGTTAATGCTATCTCGGTCTGTTGTAATGCTAACCAATCCATCTCTGCTTTAACCTCCTGAAGTCTGGGGAGCACTGTTGCATCTCCCATCTTGTGCGCCATTTGGAGAAAGTGTAAGTTCTCCTCCAAGGTGTTCCTATATTCCCTTCTTTTCCAGTTCAGTTCTGTTGTGTGTTGTATAATATGCCCTCTAAGGACCGCCTTTATAGTGTCCCAGTGTATTGCAGGTGCGGTGTCCACGGGAGGACTGAATTCCAGTATCTCAGCAAGCTTATCTGAGACAAATTCTCAGAATTTCTCTGAGCGTAGATAATAGGGGTTAAGTCTCCATTGTGTGTTTTTTACACAGATCCCCAGCTCCCATGTCGAGCTCACCGGTGCGTGGTCCGACAGGGAAATGTCACCTATCCATGCATTCCCCAATTGGCCCAGATGTTCCATCTGGGTATATGTGTGATATATGCGTGTGTATGTCCGATGGACTGCTAAGTAATGTGTGTAGTTCCTTGCCCGAGGATGTAAGTGCCTCCAAACATCAATCTATCCTATCTCTTTAGTAAATCTCCTAAAAAACTTCTGTGCCAGAGATTGCCTATGGGTTCTCAGATTAGTAGTGTCCATTGTGGGATGCTGTGTCAGATTAAAATCTCCTGCGAGGAGGAGCATGCCCTTCGTGTTTTGCAGGATTTTGTCAAGAAGTATTCTCAGCTGTGGAACCGGTATTGCAGGGGGGAAATATGCATTCGCCAGGGTGACCTGAACTCCATTTAATGTGCCTTGCACCATTACCAACCTGCCCTCAGAGTCACAGATGGTGCTTTGGTGTTGAAATGGGTACCTGCCGGTATAATTGCCACCCCCTCCTTCTTCGACCCAGCAGAAGAGCTGAACAAAGTTCCCCTACTGAGCTTAGCCAGCTTGAGGTGTTCCTCAGTACTCAAATGTGTTTCCTGAAGGTACACCAAGACTGTCTTCCTCCTGCGGAGGTAAGCCGGGACCCGAGACCTCTTAACTGGCGAGGTTATACCATTTATATTCAGGGACAACAGTTTAACTGGAGAATTAGCCATTGTTTCTCAAAGGTGGCCCCGCTGGAAAGAAGGGTTCTCCCTCCATCATCCAATCGAACACTGTTTGCATTCATTAGATTTGTACCTGTCGTTTCCAACTCATAACCATCCAACAAACATATGAACATGGACCAAACAATCAATTCAAACATTGACCAACTATATACAAAACTGGTACTTCCAACTATTGGGAACTGCTTCGGTTCCCTTGGCAAGGATGGGTCCTCACCTTGAGGCTTCATCACCCAAGGTGACGCCTCCTGACACACAGAGTGTCAATTAGGGAATAGGGAAAAAAGGAAAAGGTGGCGAGTCCTCTGGATATTTGCGTCAGATCCACCTCTTTTTACTCTCTCCTGGAATGATGAGTGGGATGATTCATTACTGTCAGGTGTGCCTGCCTATCCCTCTTTTTCTGCTCTGCTCGGCCTCCGATGTCCTCCCTCTTCAGGAGGTACATGGAGAAATCTCCTCTGTTACTTATTACACCCTCAATGCCTCGGGTAGACTGACCTTCCTTCTGTTCTATCACCCCTTCCCTTCAATTCTGTCAGGGAATTCTTTCCCTTAGGATCCAGCAAAAGGGAGTTCGGAAGTAGGCCCCGTTAGTCACCTATCTCCCCTCCTCCGCTGCTGGTTATCCTCCCTCCCAAGTGGTGTGAGTCAGAATCAAAGCTCCCAGCTTTACCTCACTATTCTTTGGGTCTTAATCCCCCACCTCTCGCACACCCGGCCAAGCCCGTGTGTCAGGCGGCTACTGTGGTCTTTTAATCCCATACCCTTGTAGTTCTTCTGGACTACTCTGGACTGTTGCAGGGCCCCCTCTCCCCTCACTATATGGTTATCGGCTCTCTTTTGCCATCTATTGCCCGCAGTGCTCTCCGTTGAATGCTAGGAACCCCCATCTTCCCCCCTCCTACCACGGCCCATTCATTCCCCTTGTTTTTTACCTAAGCTGACCTGTAGGGGTGCTGTTGTTTTCCTATTCCCCCGTTCGTTGCTCCTGGCTCGAAGTCAGGGACACCATTTTCACCCCCCTCTCCCACCTTCACCCAACCCCACCTGGCCTCCGTTGATTCTCTGTCCAACTATACCTCTCCCCCTTACTGTGATACTAACTCTCTTAATTTATGTTTTTCTAGCCTCCCCCGACTTTAGGGCACTTCAGAGGATGCTATGATGAGGTCGCTTTTAATATTTGCACCTCCGCTTGGTAGGATAGGGTTCTTTTATATTACATATTTCAGCAGTACCGACCGCCGAGCCTGGGGTTAGCAGTCTCTCCAAGCCCCAAGTGTGATGTCTCCTAGGTGCATAGGAGCATAGGCCTACCCCCCCCAGTCAGGCAGTCCCAACTGACTAGCCCTTATTGAGCATTTGTAGGATATGCTTGCCGTCCCCACCACATCTCTCATTTCCCTCTCTTTCAGTGTCCAAGGGGGAGGCCAAGATATGGCCTATAGTCCGTCATTTATCAAAATCCAGTAATGCCTCTCCCACTTAGTGATTGTTGTGGCTGGCATTAGGTGGTCCCCCAAACAGGTAAAAAAAACCCTTCAGAATCGAAACCCAAAATTCAAGAGTGGGTGTACTAGGATCAGCGAGTCAGCAGCCAGCAGCCCCAGTCAGGAGGACACAATCCCGAGCCCGTTGGGCAGGCGGATATCACCCGAGATAGGCATCCTCAGCCGACTGCACCCCTTCCAGCCAATCGCCTCCCCTTTCTTTCCCGCCCTCCTCGCTGTCCAGCCTCGACTGCAGGAATAACTGTAAGCGAGTCCTCGTGGCTAATGGCCCAGCCAGTCGCCGAGGGCGGTTTAACTGAATCGAGAGAAATGGTGGGGTAATTCACAGACGTGCCTCATAAACAAGATAATTTTACCCTTTCATTTAACTCAATACAGGTAGTTCATAATAGCTTCGTCTTGGTTCTGTGCCTCTTGATGTGAGGAATGAAAAAAGGAAGGTCTCCCCACTCTTCCCAAGTCTCCTCCCCAGTTGTATTCTCTCTCCTCCCTTCCCTCCCAGTTCTTGGGTATCCTTTTCAAATTACAACCTGAGGGGGATCAATCGTGACTAATGAGCATAATCCCGGGACCTTGCAATTCTTCCAGCCCTCTCCCCCCCCCAGGGCCTTGTTCCTTCCCTCCTATTGATGACCTGAGGATGATCCATCTGAGCTAATTAAGCGTGCTGGAGACCTCGCGTTTCTTCCAGCCATCCCCCAATGGCCTAGATCCTTCCTTACATGTCATTCACTCAGGCTCTGTGCTGGGGCCTATCCAGCAGAGCAGTCCAGTGCTCGAGGCAATCAATCAGATCCCCCATCTCAGCCCCAACCTCCCCTCCCCGAAAATCCTTCTCCACTTTTATTTGATTGTTCCTAAGTACCCAAGGAGAGCTGCCGGGCTAGTTTCCCCCTCCCACATATCCTCACGCTTCCCGCTCCGATTCATCACCTGGGTTAGCCAGGTTCACGGGCCCCCTTTTTCCCCGGAGCTTCTCCCCTTCTCCCCCTCTGCCCTCCTTCCCCTTATTGGGGATTGGTTCCCATAGTGCCCTACAGTTTGATTTTATCTCTTTTATCCCCTTCCCTCAATTCTAATCCCATATTAATAAGATCAGGGTACACCTAGGAGTTCACTGCGTTAATTGTCTCTCCGTGGTAGGTGTTTCTGCGACTAATCAATTTAAACAGTTCTACTTGCGGTTTTCATCCTTCTGTTCCCTGACGCTCCGGATGCGGTTACCGAAGTGGTGCACTTGTTCAGAGTTGCAATTATGCTCTGGATTGCCTCGACTCCTTGTCGTCGCCTGGCCTCTCGCTGTCCGTTGTTCCAAACTTTCATGGATAGCTTGGAGGCAATGGATATTCCCGGAGTTGTTCGCTGAACTTGAATCTCGATTCCTCGGGAACGTAGCTCTTGTGTAGCAGTTGCTGGGTTATCAAAGGTCTTGGGCCATCCTCAAAAATACCGTAAGCTTCGCGGGTAGGGGTTCTAAAGTGGATACCTTTCAACAGGGCTCTCATCATAGGAAGGAAGGCTTTGCGTCTGGCCATTATCTCTGGGGAGTAATCATTCTCGAAGTACAGCCTGTTTCCCGTCAGCATGACAGATCCTCCTTTCCAAGCAGTGTGCAAAATTGTTTCCTTATCCTGAAACCTCAGGAAGCGGACCAGCAATGATCTTGGTCGTGCACCATGTGGAGGCCTCGGTCCCAGCGTTCGGTGAGCCCTCTCAATTTCAAGTGTCACATTAGGGGGAAGTGTCAGCAGCTCTTTTAAGATCTTTTGGACAAACTCTCGCATCTCCGCTCCCTCTGCCCCTTCGGGGATTCCCGAAATCCGAACATTATTTCATCTGTTCCTGCTCTCCGCATCCTCTGCTCTGTCTTGCAAGGCCTTAATGGTGCTATGTAGTTGTATTATGGCCCTTTCGGTCTCCGTAACTCAGCAATCCGTGCTGTGGGTCTGTTTTTCTACCTCCTCCTGCTGTTTTTCTAGCTTGTTAACATCTGTTCGGAGGGCTGCTGTCGTTAACCTGATTTCTTTTCTAAAGGCTCTTAGCTCTGAGAGCATCAATGTCATCTGCTTCTGCAAGATCGTTAGTGGCGTTTGACTTTCCTCCGTGGTGTCTCGTAAGGAGCTGGTTGAGGCCTGTGATCCCTCACTCTCTGAGCCTTCTTCTTGTAATCTTTCAGAATCAGGCAGAACTACAGCTCTGGCTTTCACTCGATCGTTCTTTTTAGGCATGATATTCCTCCTGCTGTACTTTCCAAGCGTTTTGTCTTCAGTTAGGTGAAATTAGGAGGATTAAACGGTGGATCACGACGGAGCCCTCTAATTCAGGCTGCAAACAAAGACATGACGTCACCGGAAGTCCAATGATGCGTTTCCTCATTGCTTGACTTCTATTTTTATTTTATTTTCAAGTGTTCCAGTAACTCTCCCCATTGCCCAATCTCCTTGCACAAGCTATTGTGTTCATTGAAATGTAGTATCGTTAAAATAACTATTTGTTGATTTGATTTTTTTTCTAGCTTTTAATTTACATTTTATCTTCTCTGGACAGTACAACTGAGATGCAGCATCATGAGCTCATGGGGGGGGTCCTGCCTCTGCCCATTTTACAGCTGAGAGGCACTAAAGCACAGGGAGGTCAAACAGCTTGCCCATGGTGACACAGTGAGTCAATGGCTATAGTAGAATTCAAATCTGTGGCCTCCTGTGTCACAGTTTAGTGTTCAAGACAGTACATCACATTGCCTTGGATGACTGCATGCTCTCTTACAGCCTCAGGTAGAAGAGCTAATAAAATATTTCCTTTAATTGTTTGCGCATGTAAACACAGTGCACTTACAGACACAGGCCATTGTAAACCAATTAGTCCTCATATTAGACTATGGGATAAAAATTTATTGTTTGGCCGGCAATGCTGTGTTGAGAAAGGCTGAGGTGATGTATCATAGACTAGCAATATTTGCTTTGATAGCAAACAGATGGACACACCACTGTAAGCTGTGTGAAAGTCTGGATTGGTGTACCCTAAAAAGTAAACAAAAAAATAGCATGCGTAAGAATGACAAATGTTGGAAAAAACATGGCCACTGTATTTACACGAGAAAATGCAAAAAATAGAGCATACATATGGATTAAGGAATAATACAAAAATGAGGGAGTTTAAGATATATACACCAAAAAGTAAGTTAGGTGAGATGACTTTCCCTTTTGTGGCAAAGAAAATTTGGAATGAACTAAATGTTCAAATGAAAAATGTAAACACAAGCCTAAAAAACTAAGTACTGCTTTGAAACAAGAACTGGCTGTAAGATGTACATGCTTTGACTGGTAATGATTGATTAAGGTGTGTTTGCATTAAATGATTGTTTAAAACATTCTATTCCACGAATTTTCTGATTGAATATTTTTATGATCAAACACAGAACACCCTGTAAAATAGGACTTGTCCTAATGGTGATTGAAATGAGATGTCATTTTATATCCTGTCTACAAATAAAAGTTTTTATTACTTATTACCATACTTAAGGGAAGAGACTGCCAGTGCTTAAACCAAGCCCTCTATATATCCATTGATGGACAATGTGGCCAGGTCCTTGAACCTGACCAGCTTGAATCACTTCTTTTGAATGGTATAGTAATCCATTTATCACGCTCATTGAATGCTTTGTCCTTCTAAAAGGAATGCTTTCCAGTTGTGCTGAACTATTCAACTGTGACAAAGTGAACATTCTTTGCATTAGCTTCAGGGCTAGATATTTTGGTTCCCCTTGATAGACAGCAAGGCCAACTAAGGTCAAATAGTCTACAACAAGTATTAGCCCATGCAAATTATAAACATCTGTAACATGCTCTGCAAACAACATGTTATAATTCACAAATAAATACTTTTGTTTCCAATTAAGTGTTAAAATAACAGCGTTCATCTGATACACTAACTCTGAATCATTTTATTTAATAGTAAGTGGAAAACTGAAGCTTCCTCTAAAGATGTGTACCAAAAATAAATGTTTTTGCTGTTTTCCTCAGTTATTTATTGCTCTATTGTTCTTATGTTAACTTACCATGGGATTTCATTTTCCTCAACAAGAACATCCTAATATCTACAGCTGTGTGAACCTCCCAAGGTTGGATTTTGCGAACATAGTCCATTGAACCAGATAAGGGACACTAAAAGGCTCTTATTTTCAAACTTTTTCACCTGGTTTGACTATAGAAAACCATTGCTTTATGTACTGGGAGAGTATTCCATTTCTTCCAGGGCATATGAAGTGCACAAAACAGCAGAACAGTGTGACAGAGTAAAGATTACTGGTTGCAAAAATGACAGCGGTTGTCAAAACCTCTTTTTACCATCTGAGGAACATCGCCCTGATGAAGCACCTGGTTCCTCCAGACGATCTTCCTACTTTGGTCCACACTTTCGTTACCTCCCGCCTTGACTACTGCAATACCCTTTACCTTGGGCTACTGGGGGTTGAGATTCGCCACCTGCAGCTAGTGCAGAATGCGGCAGCCAGGCTGTTGACTGGTTCTTCTAGGTCCAGTCATACAATGCCTGTGCTCATGAGACTACTACTTTCTGTCAGTTTGCTAATGAATTACCTTCAAGGTTGGTTTTCTGACCTATAAGGTGCTACATGATCAGGGACCTGCTTACCTGAAAGATCTCCTTTGTCCCTATTGTCCCTCCCACCTCTCTCCAA
The DNA here is from genome assembly GCA_016271365.2 of Neoceratodus forsteri. Taxonomy (NCBI): domain Eukaryota; kingdom Metazoa; phylum Chordata; order Ceratodontiformes; family Ceratodontidae; genus Neoceratodus; species Neoceratodus forsteri. Next base: position 1,099,772,653 of record CM057455.1, on the reverse strand, counting down.
TCCACTGACGAGGGATTGCTAGAGATTCCCAGGGTTTGCTTAAAAACTTCAGGGGCTAGATCTTTTAATTACATGGCCCCAACCCTGTGGAATTCTCTACCTTGTCAGGTGTGGAATTGCCCGACTGTCCAAAGTTTTAAAGGAGCTTTGAAAACTTACCTTTTTAGTAAAGCCTATAATGATTTTTGAATATCTTAATGTTGTTTTAACTATTTATTGTTGTATGCAATATTATACAGGTGCCTTGATTTAAGAAAGGTGCCTTATATAAATAAAGAGTGATTTGATTTGATTTGATCTGTTCAGAGTCGACTCTGCCAAACATGGACAAGGCTTCCCACTGTGCAAAAGATAAGTGTTGCACACAGAGTACTTGACAATCTTTGCCAAAAAATAAATTTCTTCTACAAGACCCAAACATTGGAGCTGACCATGGTTCCTGGAATGTGATCCTAAGGAAATTCTGGTACATGCTGTGCTATCCTCAGGTCAGGGGTGTAGGTTCAACCCTGTGAGCGCTCATCCCTCTGGCAAGTTTCCACAGTCCCCCTTACAAGAAAATTGATAATTTGCACTGGCTTCTAAACAGCACCATCTCTGTACTGGTCTGCACATATACGAATATACGAAAATGCCAGCAGATACAGGCCTCATGGTCTATTGCATCTGCTCAGTTGTGCAGCTCACAGTTCAGACAACTGCTTCTGCTCCCCCCACTCATTGTGCCAGTTGGGGGATTCCTTAGACCTCCATATTTTTTTTACTATGTGTTTGACCATGGCCATTTCCCCAGTACATGATATGTTGATAAGGTAGTCAGGTGCTGGGTCGTCTCATGCCATAAGGGACTGGGAGCTGTTGGATGGGTAACATCCCTATCATTGCCTCCTGGGGGATGCCCCTGCATGGAGAGTCTCCCTGCATTAACAGTATTGTGGAAACAAGGTAGTGAGGGTCATACTGGCCTGTGGTGTCAGATTGTTCAACTTCTGTCTGCAGCTTAGCTAGATTCCTGGGGCTTCCATACAAAGTAACATCCCATCACATTCCAGACATGATACACAATATGGAATGGAATTTGGCCATTGTGCTTACTCATCTAATTGTTATTGAAGTATGGTGTAGTACATGCCTGTGGTTGGCCACCAAGGCTGGTATCAACCCCAGATGAAGATCACCCCTCTAGTGGTAGCAAACATTTATGCTGACCTGTTGTCCCCCCATGTTCATGAGCTGATCACTGTTGGGATGGTTGTTTATGACAGAGTGATGTATTTGCCCTTCTGGCCCTACTACCGATGTGTTGGACCAGTCCTAAGTACATGGGTATGGTAGTTGTCTAGTGTTAGGCAGCACTCACTGTTGTTTGGGGGCCTGATAATCTAGGGGCTCATTGCACCCCAATACCACACCTGTCATGTATGGTATACTCAGTGGATTTTGACTCAGTCTGTATGCTTTCCCTGCTGCTATGTAAAAGGTAGGGAATGGATAAGGGAAGAAACAATTGCTATTCCCCAAACTCGTATACATTTCTATTGACCCCCACCTGTACTCTGGGATTGTCACATGTCAACCAGGTAGCTGGACAGTGGTGTGGAGGGCTGAGGCATTGAATGCCTTGCCACCTACCACACTAACAACCTGTGTTCAGGAATGAGCATGGGTTGCCAGGGGTCAGTGGGTTGGAAGAAGCTTTACTTTAAACCCTCTGTATGCCATATACAGATAATGTCCGTTATTTAATTATATTTTTTTGGTTGATTTTAACTTACAATTATATCACATTTTAACATGTATTTAAGTAAGTATTGAATCTAAATGTTATGCTTTTCATTACACTGGATTCTGAAAACACACTGGGACATTCAGAATTTATGTTAGTGGCGCTCTCTGCTCAAAGTGTTCTTATTTTATTCTGGTGACATTTGAGCTTGAAAGGCTCCTCAACTAAAGGCAAACTGGTGCTATCTAGTTTCTCTGATATAAACTTCATTTACGGATCAAATGAGTATTTTAAACCAATGATAATTATTTCAGTTTTTTTATGTAATGATCTGGGTTTTAATAGTATGTGATTTTCTGGGTGACTGTCATAAGCTTCCGTGGAAGTAAAGTAAAGTAGTAAAGTAACATTTATTTTTCAAGTGCCTTTCAAATGCCAAGGTGCTGTACAAAAAGGTAAACATTCAGTAAACAAAGAACAACAATAACATCTAAAAACCATCAGAAAATGTCTGATAAAACAAATATGCTTTAAGCTTTATTTTAAAACTCGAGATGGTCTGGCTTTCCCTCAGCCGATGAGGTAGAGAATTCCACAGGGTAGGAGCAACACGAAAAAAAAAACGTGCCCCAAATGTTTTTAACTGAACCCTGGGAACCTCTAACAATCCCTCATCGGTGGATCGGAGTGAGCGGAAAGGGCAGTAGGTAGTAAGCAGCTCTTGCAAGTAATGGGGTCCCTGTTCATGTAGGGCTTTGTAGGTCAGTAGACTGACCTTGAAGGTGATCCGCCACTGTACCGGCAGCCAATGCAGTTTGTGCAGCACAGGCATTATATGACTAGACCTAGAAGTACCAGTCAGTAGCCTGGCCGTCACATTCTGCACTAGCTGCAAGCGACGGATATCAACCCCTGGAAGCCCTAGGTAGAGGGCATTACAGTAATCAAGGTGGGTGGTTACGGAAGCGTGGACCAATGTAGAAATGTCAGCTGGAGAAACCAGGTGTTTCACCCAGGCGATATTCCTTAGATGATAAAAGGAAGATTTGACAATGGCAGACACCTGTGATTTTAGGGTCAAACCGCTGTCAAAAATAATGCCCAGGTTATGCACCCGGTCTGAGGTCATAAGCTGGACACCATCAAGCCATAAGCCCGAAGGGTGCCCCGCCCCAAGACTCACCTCCAGATGACCCAGGTCCACAAATAACATCTCAGTCTTGTCTACATTTAACTTCAGCCAGCTAGTGCTCATCCAATTCTTGATTTCGGCCAGACAGTTGTTAAGCATGGAGATCGCATCATCCTGTCTGGGAATAAAGGACAGATACAGTTGGGTATCATCTGTATAACAGTGAAAACCCAAACTGTATCACCTAATGATGTCTCCCAGCAGCAGCATATACACTGCAAACAACATGGGTACCAATATGGAGCTTTGCGGCACCCCACAGGACAGGGAGAGGGCAACAGAGGAATAAATTCCAGTGACAACCCTCTGTGACCTACCTGAGAGGAAAGATCAAAACCAATTAAGGACTGTTGCAGACAGCCCACAAAGAAGCTGCAGGCATTCCAAAAGCACACCAAGGTCTACAATGTCAAATGCTGCTGAGATATCAAGGAGGACTAAGATAGTACGAGCGTTTCAATCTCTCGCTACTAGGAGGTCATTTAAGACCCAAGCAAGGACGGTCTCAGTGCTATGTCTTTTCCTAAATCCAGATTGAAGAGCATCATAGACATTGTGGGTTGTAAGATGATCATCCAGCTGCAACACAACCACCTTCTCAATAACCTTACCCACAAAGGGTAGATTAGAGACAGGTCTGTAGTTTGCTAGACAGTCTGGATCCAAGGAGGATTTTTTAAGGAATGGTTGAACAACTGCCTCCTTGAGGGGATCAGGAAAGACCCCCTTCTCCAAGGAACTTCAGACAATTCCAGCAAGGATCGGGCAGATAATATCTGCACAACCTACCAATAGTGGTGTAGGGCCCAGATCCAAACTACAGCTGGTTGGTCACAAAGTCTGGACAATCCTCACAATGTCCATGAATTCCGGCTGGCTGAAGTCAGACCAGACAGAACAGGTGCTTGCTACCTCTCACCGATCTTTACAATCCCTCATAGAGAGAGAGCTGGGCCAATACCCGACCTGATGTTGGAAGGAGTTGGTTGGTCCAAAAGTTAAAGTACTTTGTTCTTTTTGTAACATCTATGTTGGTCCAATAAAAGGTATCAAACCATTTACTTCTGGATCTGTTCTTACAAGGACCAATACAGCAACTAAACAATGTGTTTGTCATTACAGATGCTGTGGGCAGAATAATGGATGATGTCTGTCACAGACCTTTCTCTCACAACCTTTTCCGCCACAATCTGGATGACAGGGACTGAGTGTGTGTGTACTGTGTTTCTAGTGGAAACTCAGTTTGGATTCCAAGTGCTGGGGTTGTCTTCGTTGTATAGTAGGCTCTCTTGCTTCACTTGTCACAATAAATGCCTACTATTTCTATGCAGCTTGGTTGGTATTTTGATGTGCATCAGAGTTTTGTGCATTTGTGTCCTCACCCTGCACTGCTTCTGAAAGTTCATATTTGTAGATTTTTGATTTTGGCTAATTTGGGGTTTTAGGGAAAAAAGAGTTGCTTGCTGATACGATTTGTTTAATATTTGTATTATTTTTATAAGCAAAATCTTCTTTTTAGACAACTATTATTATACTTGACAAACATTTATAATTCCTGGAATACTACCATTAATAGTAAACAGCTTTTATGCAAGTTAAAGTTGTATGTGTCACAAAAATGTACAATTTCATGGACATAAAATCTGATATAAAAGTATGATTGTGGCTGGCCCATTGGTACAGTGGTAGTGCTACCACTCATGATGCCAATGACCCAAGTTTAGAAGTCAGACAGGGTTGTCTGGGGCCAGCCAGGAGGAGGATCAAGTGTCCCACAGGATGCCCTCCTCCTCCTCCTCCTCTGGGGAGGGAGGGTCACTGCCTCTGCTACAATGCTGCCACCTAGGTGACCATGGATGGCAAGTTAAGGCATGGCATGTGTGAGTATGCACATGCCCTCGCATGCCAACAGTTGATGGGTGGAAAATGAGAAGAAGGATCGGCCCTAGCACCCGAGGCAACAGGACCCAAGTACATCTGGGTCCATGTGGGGTTTGTCATGCCTAGCTGCCTGGTGAAATTGGCAGTTCGGGGATTCATACCCTTGCCCCTGATCCCACCAAAGGGGCAAACTGTAGCTCCTTGGAGGATGGCCCCAGTGATACACAGGGTGAGCCAGCCTATACCATGGGATTTCCTGAGAGCACAGGAGCTAGAGACCTACAGGGGGCACAAATTGTGAGTAAAAAAGATTAATTTTTCTAGTTGCATTTTAACATCTTTTGTATTAGAGAAGAATGAAAAGAAGTGAATTTGCGCATTTAAAAAATACACTACACAGCAGCTGTAAGATATCACTGGATAGACTTCATTATTAAACGCTCATTGTGTGACACTGAACAACTCGTTTAACCTTTCAGTGCTCCATTCCATCCAGCTATGGAACTGGATGGAAGCAGGACACCACTGGAATGAGACATGATGCCTCAGCTGGGCTGTCCTCAGTAAATACATTGTAAATGAATAGTACCCCAATGAAAAGGAAATACTGCACCACAGTTTTTGTATCCTGGGTAAATACATTGTATAAATAGGTAAAAGAAAGACCCCTCTGGGAACAAGAAGCTGTAGCTCAGTTATGTTCTCCTGGGTATAAAAGTTGTAGAAAAACTGTATTGCCAGCGGTTGCTGTCTCTTTCCAGCCCCCCCCCACCCACCAGAGGAAGCAGTATGGTTTAATGGTTAGAGCACTGTTGAGAACTGGGAGACCATAAATTCAAACCTAGATAGAGCCACATACTCTCTGCGTGACCCTGAGCTACTCACATAACTTCTCAGTGCTCCAGTGCACCTACCACCTATGGAAATGGGTAAAAGCAGGGCCCACTGGAAATGAGATGTAGCATTTTAGCTGAGCTATCCTGGGGAAATCCATTGTAAGAAAACAAACAAAAAAACATTGTCCACAATTGCTTGCCTTTCCTCTCAATGCACCCCAGGAGAAGTGTGGTCTAAAGGTTAAAGCACTGTTAGGAACCGGGAACTCACAGGTGCACAGGGAACTCACAGATGCAATCCCTGCTAGTTAGAAATATTCACTGTGTAAGTGTAACCCTAAGAAAACCTCCCCATGCTCAATCCAGCCAGCTGCAAAAAGAGTAGACACAGGAACCAACTGGAAATGAGATGTTGCAGGGCCGTGATGTCTATAGAGCCTGAGGGCTGCACCAACCCCTACCATTAAAAAAACTCACATCAAGGCAATATCTTTTGAATTGAAGAAACCCCAAAAAGTGCCATTTACTGTTCTCCTTAGAGTAATGTCAAATTATGTGCCCCCCCATCCAGTAATTGGGAAGACCCTCTGGAATGTTGCATTGCAGCTGCACTGTCCTGGGTAAATACCTTGTATGTACCGGGCCATTCTAGGTAAATAAAGTATAAGGCAACAAAACTAAAATGTGGCTGGCAGCCTCTGGCATTTACCAATGGTCCCCCCATCTGGCTGTATGGTCTAGTAAGTGGAGCACTATTGAGAACTAGGAGACTGCAGGTTTAATCCAGCTACAGCCAAATACTGGCTGACCCTGAGCAAGTTACTGAAAATGAGATATTGCATCTAAGCTGAACTCTCCTGGGAAATTACTGTAAATTGTAAAAATGAATAAAAGCAGGACTTACTGGAATCAAGACATTGCATTTTAACTGGGCTTTCCTGAACAAATAAACTGTAAAACAAGAAAGAGCAAGCCACGATATTGCTGAGAGTTACCCTCCTTCACTTACTAAGCAAAACAATTTCTCTTATGCAACAAAAGCAGCAGTGAGAAAGAAATAATGTGACCTACTGAGAATTAAACTCTGGTCCCAGAATACCATCCCAATGCTCTACCACTAAGCTATAGGCTCACAGAGTTGGACTTGGGGTTCATGGGCACACTTTCTTTCTCTGGTATTGCATATCCTGTAACTAGGAACAATTAAAGAACTGCTGATGCCTCAAAGAAAACTTTGAAAAACATAGTAATTAGTTACAATTCAGCTTGCATTCCAAATACATACTATAAACCTTTTCTCCCCATCTTTTATTACTGAGGAAATTTGCACAACTACATGATCTTTATATGTTAGAGTTCATCTGCCTCTACTCCTTGCTTCATGCCATAATCCTCTGTTGTGACATCACACACTGTTGCCATGGGAGTAACTATGATGCCACAAGCAGTACATTATGACCTCAGGTGGGGAGAAAGCAACAGAAATAGATGAACTCTGCAGGAGCAGAGACCCAGTTTTCATGTAAATGGACACAGTAATAAAATAATGGGGAGGAAAAAGACAGAACTAATGTGAAATATAAACAGAACTGTGTCTAAATATTAAGTTTTGTTTAAGTTATCCTGAAGGCAATTAGATGTTTGGTGCAGTATCAGTCGTTGTTTCCCAATTGAATCACAAACTGTAGTGAGAAAGAAATAATGTAAACATGCAAGAAAATATTGAAGGCATTCACCAATGCTTGCCTTTGTTGTGTATTAGCCTGTATATAAATTTTAACTAAATGCAGACCCCCTCCCAACTCACACACATATACACAGATGAAATGGAGTTTAGTAATTAATAGAGCTGTGCGGAAAGAAAAATTCTGCTAGCAAAATTAACTGGAATTATCATTCCGGTTCTGTCAAGTTTTGCAGAATTTCCGCAAAATTTCCGCAGAATGCTGCCAAGCTATGAATTTCTGTTATTTTGGTCTAATTTTAAATGTACACATTCAAATGTTACCACATTTGGCAGGTACATAGGACCATACTTCATACAGATTTTGTTACATTTCAGATTCCTAGCTTCAAAGGGGACTGAGTTAGAGGCGATCAAACATTTTGTCAAGGGGGGGGTGCTGCTGAGCACCCAACATGGCAGCTGCTTAAACCATAGATCCTAATCGGTCTTGGTTTAAAAACTCGATTTTTCCTATCTACAGGACAGCTGATCACTTAAGAACGCTATAGCTTGTGTTGGAAGGGACACCGACCACAAAATGAGTCCAAAGAAGGATCACAAACACTCAGCTCAACACATCGAAGCCTTTTTTTCCACACCACCTACCTCGCGAGGAGCAGACCTGGACCCTACAGCACCAGCTGAGTTACGAGTGACTGAGGCTCCAAATCCCCAGATTTTGGCACTTTTTTACAAGATCCAGGAGAACGGAGAGGAAACTAATCTCAGACTAGCGGCAGTTGAATCCCGCTTTAAAGATCTAGAAGAAAAAGTGAGTGCGACTGAAACTGATGTTACTGCACTCAAAGTCTAGTCAGGAGATCAGCAAATAAAAAATACAACCTTTGTACAGGACCTGACTTTTCTCCGGGCTAAAATAGAAGTCCTTGAAAATGCACAAAGACAATCGAATGTGCGTATTGTGGGCTTTCCGCCGTGATTTGCCTCTGCAGCTGAGATAGCTTCAGCGATCACTAGATTAATCTTCACTGACCTTGAGTTACTGCCTGTTGAGTTGGGGGTTACAGTGGTTTGGGCCTTCGCCATCTCCACACGTTCCAGAAAGGGCTCAGGTGGCACACGTCTGCTGACTGCCATTGCAACCTTATCAAATTCGGAGAGCCGAATCACTTTACTATGAGCAGCTAGGCAAAAGGGAGACCTGTTCTGGGAAGGCAGTAAAATCACACTTTTTCCAGACATATCCTCTCAGTCGCAGACCAAGAAAAAGGCTCTCCAAATTATGAAAAAACTCCTTCTCGAGAACGGTGTTGAAGCTCAACTCTTGTTCCTTGCGAGGCTTCAAGTTAGGTTCTCTAGTAAGACACACTTAGTATCAGACCTAGATGCTGCTAAAACCCTGGCCTCTAAGATACTGGACACTCAATCTCGGCAAAAGGCTCCTCTGGACCCGGGTTCCGAGTCGGACACTAATGACTGAAATTTGGATATTTCCTAATGTTGTTACCCTTTAATGTTTCTATATGCAGGGAAGCATTGCCTATTTTTTTGAGTAATGGATCTAAATTGGAGCTTATATTATAGATAGGCAAGCTGTGCTGGTGCTAGCTCTGTTTTTTATTTATTCTCCTGCCTACTGAGGGACTTTATAAATGTAGGGAAAATACTACCCCACTCAATTTGTGAACTATTTACAAATCTCTTTACAATAACCTATCTCCCTATCTGTTAGCAGGGCTGACAATTGTGGTAGGGGTGCGAGACAACTTAATTGAGTCCAGACAACCTTGTTAAACACTGGTTCTAGTCTCGTTCAGTGGGTTAACTTCAGCCCTCCCACCTTAGATTGCTACGAGGGGCTGTAATAATGGTGTAAAGCCTTTATATTTTAAGTTAGGTGAGAGCATTATCTCCTACATTATTGTCTAGTCAGAGAATAATTTCCTAAGTATATTTGAGGCTGTTGATTACTAGTTCAGATTGAAGTAAAAGTCTGTAATCTTTTCACTGTATATCGATTTGTATCTGACTGTGATATGTATCAGCTGGTGGACAGTTTGTTATATGCTGTATTATATAAAAAAATTAAATAAAAAAAAAAAAATGTTTTGTCAAAATTTGATTTTCAGTTGTTTCCCTCTAATTTTAAATGTTTTTATTCAGATTTATTCACAGTTCCTGGATGAAATGAATCATACAACCAAACATTAGGTCTAGCTTTAAAGGGGACTGTGTTATAGACAGCCAAACAGTTTGCCAAATTTTAAATTTCAGTATAATTTTTAATGCACTCATCTAAATGTTACAAAATCTGGTAAGTATACAGGCACATACCACAGGTATATATGTTCTATGATGCAGATTCTTATCCTTAAAAGGAACTGAGTTATGAACAGAGAACACCTTAGAATGATCAATATCAAATTAACAGGTGGCCACCAATGCTTTTAAGATACTTCATGCCAAAATGGGGAAAAATTCAGTATTAGGAGTCCTTAAAGTCCTAAATACAAAAATAAAAACAAGTGATCTGTTTGCTGTGGAAATCTGGGGTTTCTCTGAACTTAAAGAACTTGAAGTGATTATGAATAAAATGTATAGATACTTATTATTGGTACCACAATCAGTTCCATCAGTCATCCTAAGAATGGAATTGGGGCAAACAGCAATTTCCACTTTGGCCATAGAAAGAAGGATGCTCTTTACTCTAAAATTGTTCCTATTGCAAGAACATAGACTCCCCAGACGGTGTCTAGAAGAGGAAATTGTATACTCAATGAATGGATTTACATCTCCCAGCATACAGTGCATTAAGAAATACATCTTACCTACAGACTAGGGCATATGAACTGGGAAATTTACCTAAATCCATGGGAAAAAATAGTCTCCCAGGTCAAAACAAGGCTGAAAAATATAGACATGGCTAAAAATACCAACTGCCTAAACAGTCTTAAACTATGTACTTATTATAGACAAATTAAGAAAGAACATGAGTTAGAATTTTATTTTTAAATATCTAACTTGCCCAGTTGCTAGGAGACTGTCAATAAGGTTCATGCCGGAATTATTTGTCTCTAACTATGTGTGTTATGGACAAAAATATGAAGGGTTTACTTCTCCATCCTGTAAATGTGGAAATAAAACAGAGGATGATCTAAAACATGTTATTTTGATATGCCCTCTGTATAAGGAAAACAGGTCCAAATAGCTTGGTGGGATGCTTGGCAGTCTTGGTCTCTCTCCTGAACAAACAGTGATCTGCAACAGGGTTAATACACAAGAGGGGGGTGGAAAGGATGAGAAGTGACTTGGCAAGGTTGGAGGAATGGTCAAATGTACGGCAGTTTAGATTCAACTCAAAGAAGTGCAAAGTAATGCAACTGGGAAACAAAAACCAAGGGGAAGAGTACACAATGTGGGGAGGGAGGAGATACTAACAACAACAAAAATGGAAAAGGACCTGGAGGTAGTCATATCAGATAACCTAAAGGTAAGCAAGCAATCTGAGAAGTCAGTAAGGAGGACTGTGGGAATACTGGGATGTATAGGAAGAGGCATCGCCAGCATAAAACAGGAAGCTGTTAACCCTCTGTACAGACAGTTGGTGAAACCCTGTATGGAGTACTGCGTGCAGTTCTGAAGACCCCATCTCTGCAAGGACATAGACAAGATGGAGGCAGTCCTGATGAGGGCAACTGAAATGTTGCAGGGTCTGCACCAGAAACCATATGGAGAGAGACTAAAGGAGCTTAATATGTATACCCTCGAGCAAAGGAGGGACAGGGGGTGACATGACAGAAACTTTCAAGTACCTCAAGGGAATCAACAAAGTCCAGGAGGGTAGCATCTTTCAGAAAAAGAGATGTGCAAGACCAAGGGGACACAATTTGAAGATAGAGGGGGATGGCTCAGGCGCAATGTAAGTATTTTTCACTGAGAGGGTGGTGGGCGCATGGACGGCCTTCCTAAGGAGGTAGTGGGGTCAAAAACAGTGGGTGAATTCAAGAATGCATAGGACAGACATAAGGCAATTCAGGTGGGGTAGAAGAAGTAAGCTGTTGGTTAACTAGGATCTGCAGCTTATCCAATAGGTAGGGAAATGGGCAGACTGGGTGGGCCGAGTGGTCCTTATCTGCCGTCAAAGTCTATGTTTCTATGTTCTATGTAACAGTGATTTTTATGTTTGCTTGCACACATGTGCAAGAAACATATTGGGGCAACTTGCTGCAGAAGTGAGTTGTGGAGGCGTGACAGTGTTGTTGTCAATGATAGCAGCCCATTTTGGGGCTGGTTTGTGTGGCACCAATAGATGACAGCAGTAGTGTAGCTTGCCACCAACTTGAAACAAACTCGCCACTGCAATCAGGGACCACCCTGTCATTAACAATCAGTTGTTTGTGTGGGGTGGTCCCTGACTGCAACAATGAATAGAACTGCATTGTCTGGTATTCCTTTCAATAAACATGGCAATGGTTTCTCCATCAGCCTCTCACAGTCCCCACGGAAGCGATGGACAGCCACCACCTCTCAAAGTCCCTATTAAAGCCAACAGGGTGCCCAATCCCCTGTCAGCATTCCCTCCCAGTTCATTTGCTGATCGGGTCGCCCAATCCCTATCAGCATAATGTGTCCCCCCCATTAGTTGTGTGCCAAGGGGGTGCCCAATCCCCCTCGGCTCATGCATTTCCCTTCTCCCAAGCACACTGTATGGCCGACAGGAGTGCCCAATCCCATTAGCCTCAGCCCCCTTGCCACAAAAACACCCAGGTGGCATGCTGGGAGCCCACCCTAGTGTGCCTAAAGTCTCCTGCATTGTCTTTTTTTGTTAGTTCCTGTAAAAAAAGAAAATGGTCCCTCTTTGAGTCCATTGCCCTTCCCCCAACTTGCACCCACCCTTTGCGCAGCCCCCTCCTTACACCCTCCCTCACCCCATACTTACCTCCAGAGCCTGGCACGATGATCTTTGGTGGAGTGGGAACACATCTGCACTCTTCAAAGCCAACCACAAACTGAAGAAATGCCAGGAAGCTGTATAATGGCATAAATGGGGGGTTTTCAACTTACGTGGATTTCTCAGCCATTTTTTCAACTTGTGGCACCAAACTTTCTACATGGGGTTCTTGGGACCCCTCCTCATGAATTCAGTCACTGTCATGGTGTTATTCAGTCCCGAAAAGGATTTTGCAGTCATTGCACCAAATCACCTTTCGGGAAGGATTAATGAAACAACACTATCACTGTTCATGGGTGGACTCTCAAAAAGCCTATGTTGCAAATTTGGTGAAAAATTCAAAAAAATGACTGTGTTATGAGTACGTATTCCATGTACACTTGTAACTCTCGTGAATTTGTAATATTTTCACCCAGATTTTCAACATTGGTATTTTCACACCTTCTTATGAACAGTACAGATGTAATTTTTCACATCCTGGCCAAAATGTGTTTTCGCACTTCTGGCGCAGAAAAGCATGGTCGCTGTGGGAAATCAGTGTTTGGGACAAATTAAGAAAATCACAGTGATACTGTTCATGAGCAGAGGTCCTAAAATGCCTATGTTTAAAATTTGGTGACAAAAGTCCATACAATGACTCTGTTACAAGAGTGCATTGCACAGTTTCCACATACCCTCGTAACTTTGCAAATTTGTAATATTTTCACTCCAGATTTTCAACATTATCCATTTTGCTCACCTCCTTATGAACAGTACAGCTGTCATTTTTCACATCCTGCCCAAAATGTCTGTTTGCACATCTGGCAGACAATGGCGAGGTTGCTGTGGGAAATCAATGTTCAGGACAGATTAAGAAAATCTTAGTGACAGTGTTCATGAGCAGAGATCACAAAATGCCTATGTTGAAAATTTGGTGAAAAAATTCCACTAAATGACTATGTTATGAGCGTGCATTGTGCAGTTCCACGTACACTCAAGTTCGAGTATTTTAATATTTTCCTCAGATTTTCAACATTACCATCTCTTCACACTCCCTTTGAATGGTATAGCTGTCATTCTTTACTTCCTGCCTGATCTGTGTTTTGCATATCTGGTACAGAATGGCATAGTAGCTGTGAAATCAAAGTTCAGGACACATTAACAAAATCACAGTGCCACTGTTCATGAGCAGAGGTCCCAAATGCTTTCATGATGTGGGGGTCACAAAAAGCCATGTTGAACATTTATAGTGCAAATACCAACAAACACCTGGGCGTTAGGGTTTCTAACCACAACATCCACCCTGTACATACTGACAGGCATCTTGGTGTGCCTTTTGCATTGCCGGCAGTAGTGCCATGACGTTCGTACCCACCCTGAAACCATTGACGGGCATCGAGGTGTGCCTTGCACTCTTGGCCCCAGACTTCACCCATCCCTACACTGCATCCATTTCAGACATGTCTTTAGGAAATGGGGTGACTGTAACCAAACACCCAAGGCACCTCAACACTTGTTGGTGTCAACAGGATAGGGTAGGTGAAATGCCATGAGTGTTATAGGTAACACCAAAAGGCACACCCAATGCCTGTCCATCTCTGCAGGGTGGAGGTAGGGTTGGCGTGAGTTCAGTACTTCATTGCCATTCCTATTCTGCATCTGTCCAATGCTAATATCAGCAAGCAAATGCTTGTTTTATTCTCTACCGATGATGTGAGAATATTGAATAAATTAGTTAGATTTTTATCTACTGTATACTTGTAAAAGATATTCAAATTTTATACAAGATACTTATGAACTAAGACCATGTAGTACTGTGTAAGTATTTTTATACCTGGATGATTGAAACTTGAAACATGAAAATGGCATATTTTACAAACATGTTTTAATGTGAATATTTATTGTATGAATGTATAAATTGATTGTAATGGCTATGTTGGCAATCAATAAAACTTTTTGTACTTGTGTTATGGACAGCCCAACATTTTGCCAAAATTTATATTCAGTTATTTCCATCTAATTTTCAGAGAACTTATTCAAACGTCACCAAATCTGAAACATTTATTTTATATGATGTAAGTATTAATTACAAGATTTTAAATAAAGTATTCATTATTTTATATTTATATTATTTTTTCTTCCATTTTAGATTGCCCCTTAGATCCTGTCTTGTACAATATGCTTCTTTGCCCATTTTGAGTCTGCTTTAGTACTTTTGTTTACACTTGAAATAACAGAAGGAGCATTCCTTTCAATGCGTCTCAGACTAGGATTTCATTAGCGTTCACGTCTGTTTTAGTTCACCTATTATCCCAAATGGTCAGGGAGCACTGTCTGCTGAGTGCTAGTTCATTAAGTGATATAAAGCAATGTTTGTTTAAATACAACAAATAATACATTGAAAAACTGGACCAAGACACATTTAAGGAATTGCTCCTTTTCTTATCTGGGGCAAGATCATTTAGTTTTATGGCCCCAACCCTGTGGAATTCTTTACCTCATTGGGTGCGATATTGCCTGACTGTCCAAAGTTTTAAATTAGCATTAAAAATGTATTTATTTAGCCAGGCGTATCCTGATTTTTAAGTATATCTTATTGATTGATTTTAGGATGTTGTTTCAGTTTTACAGTATGTATTTGATTTATTTATTGTAAAAGCAGTTTGGTTCTGGAAAGGCGCTTTTTAAAAATAAAGAATTGCTTGCTTGCTTGCTTATATCAGATGTGAAAAATATTAGCACAGACTCAAAATAATAAGGAAAGTGCATCATCAAGACAGGAGATATGAGCCACCGTGAACATGAAATGCTGTTTTTACTGCTTTAAAAGAAACTGCAGGTGTAAATTTTTAAATCTATTTTATTCATTTATCTTAATACAGACAAATAAGGACTACTTGATTCCAAAGCATAGTAACTGATATGACCAAACATATTGTAAATAGGATATAATTCCTATCACTCTGTTATTGAACATATGGAGGATCGATAGTTATGAACATTATATCATAAAAGTGACATATTGCAATAGCTCCATGGACACTGAAATGTAGAGACTAACCCAATAAAGTCCCCGAGGGCAAAGTCTTGTTAGCCAGCCAGTGACATCCAGGTCGATGTTTTACAGCTAGTGTAATAAGTACAAAAATGTTTGAGTTCCTCAACCACTCTGTGCCCGAAACATAAAAGTGCAAGGTGTTGACTAAATTTTGCAATTACGCACTGTGCAAGACATCTGGATTAAAACTTCTGCAACATGCATTGATACATTCAATAGAAAGAACAAGGAGTAAATCATTAGGTGCAAGATTAACCTATTTTGAGATTATAGGTGCACAGGTTGTGTTTCCCCTATGGGACCAGTGGAGCAAAACAGAACTAGGAATTTGTATAGAGAACTTGTATAATGCATATACTGTATGTACTTTCCCTGCCTAAAGAGAGACAGTCGGCTTATTGCTTCAAGGGTGTCCATGTTATAAGTTACCAAAAACTTGCAAAATAAAATCAGTACTTCAAGTTGAATTCCAGGAATCTTTATGAAAATTGTGGAATTTGATGCTAATTAGGTGAAAGCCATATCCATTAATATTTTCCAGTCATACACCTGACCTACCATGCAGGAACGAGTAAAACGCTAGTGAGACTAACAATAAGGTTGGATTCATGGGGGACACCATTGTAAAAGTAGCAGGATGGTTAGAGGGGCATTTCAGGCCCTTTATGCTACATGTGACATGACTGAGACCTACAAATACCTCACAGGGGTGAATAGGGTGCAGTGTGGAGTCTTTTCCAAATGAGGATGAGGTCTAAGGCAAGGGGGCATGTGATGAAGCTGGATGGGGTGATGATCAGGAGGGATGTGAGGAAATATTTCTTTTTTTTTCCATATACCTATTCAGCCCAGCCTGCCACCTGCTTCTTTCTTCAGGTCCCCAGCCAGTCTCCAGCCCACCTACCACTCCTCTCACCATTGTAGCTGGCGGGGATCCACATGGTGTGAAGCCCAAAGACAGCAGGGACCGTCACACTCAGCAACCATGGTACATGGGTTTTTCAGTTTTCTCCACTTGGTTTGGTCCCTTCCTCCACCCCAGAAGTCTGGCATAACCTCTGTCAGTCTTAGACACAGCAGAGCACTCTGGGCCTGTGTCACCCATTGCGAAGAAGCAAGGCTGCTGTGCCAGAGCTGAGCTGTCTCTCTTCCTGGCTGGCTCACACTCCATTTGGGAGCACTCCCCAGCCTGGCCATCCCAGGTTCCCTTCAGGAGCACTCCCAATCCTGGCTGCCCAACCCATGTGGACCTAGGCTTGCTTCTGAACCCGAGTTGCCAGTATGGAAGCATAAGGCACTTTTATTGAGCCATCAGGTGGCCCTGAGGAAATATTTTTTCACTGAAAGGGTGGTAGATGCAAGAAACCAACTGCCAGCTGAAGTGGTGGAGGCTAGAAATGTTGAGGGCTTTAAGCATGCATGCATGGGATAAACACATGGGTAGATTGCAATAGAGGCAGGAAGGGGGAATGTTGCTGGTGACTACATAAGGTCTGCAGAGATAGAATAGGCAGGGAACACTTAGGCACACTGGATGGGCCAAGTGATCCTTTTCTGCTGGCATATTTTATTTCTAGGTTCTGTGTTTCTGTAGAGGTAAGGTGACTTACCTGCCTTCGGCACAAGTCAAATAAGTGTGATACATAACTAAGAACTGCATGTAGAGGGAGTAGATGACTGCTGTGTGCATTGTGACAGGGAGTACACATTTATTTATTTATTATTTATTTACGAGATTTACCAGGAAGGCATACTGAGCAACATGCTTGATTTCAGATGTGACCTGGGGGCAGACCAATACACAACATGGAATTTAATACATATGCAGTACAATATGGGAAAGCAAAGGCTTACACCTATAAACATTTGGCAGAAAGTTACAGACAGGGGTAGATACATACCATGTAAAGAATTGGAGGGTAGTGTACATTTAATATACATTTAGACTACAACAGCATAACAGTAAAAATTGTTAGTTGAAACAGGAGTAGCTGGAAGAGAAATGCGCTCTGAGTAGTAGGTTGCGATGGTAGGGATTTGGTGTGTTTCTTATGGGGGCAGGTAGGGAGTTCCAAATCTGTGGGATTCTGTAGTCTTTTCTTGCTGCCATGCCACATCCTGAGGACATGAGGATGTCAATTACTGAGTGACAGATGCTCCTAATGGAAAAGATACCTATAACAATCTTTTCCAACGCCCTCCTGGTTCTGGGGTCAGTGAGGAATAACAGTGGCATCAATAAGATAAGCTAACATTTTATAACGTTCTGTGAAAGAAGAAGGGTCTTCTTTTTCTGGAACATTAAAAAGCATTCCGGGACAAGGAATGCCCGCTTGCTCAGGATGTGCTGCTGTTGTGCCATGAGGCAAGGGTTACTGATCTTGTTAAGGGACATGAAGTCTGGGGAATTCAAATTAAAGGATAGGGATTGAAGAGGTAGTTAGTGCAGGGGGTCACCAATTGCAAGAGCTAGTTGCATGATTTCATCAATAAATGGACAGCTAAGCACAGTAGCACAAGAATAGCAAGCAGAACCCCCCCCCCAGTCTGAGCAAGGAAGCACAGAGTGCTAACAATTCCAATTTGATGGATAGATAGATAGATAGATAGATAGATAGATAGATAGATAGACAGACAGACAGACAGATAGATAGACAGACAGAGAGATAGATATTTTATCAAGCACCTATTTCAAAAGACTAGGCACTTTACAATTCAATAGAATAACACATAATTAAAACACCAGTATTCACATACAGTGACTAAAACTATTAAATATATCAATCTGTCAGTTAAAATGCTTAACATTCAGCAGTTAATCAAAAAATGCCAGCTGGAATAAATATGTCTTTAGGCCCTGTTTAAAGGCTTCCACCGAGGGAGCACCTCTCAGATAATCAGGTACGGAGTTCCACAGGGTGGGTGCAGCTACTGAGAATGCCCTATCCCTGGAATGTCACAGCCTCACCCTGGGAACTCCAAGGAGTCCTCCCTCAGTAGAATGAAGAGCCTGGGGTGGACGGTAGGGGACAAGGAGATATTGCAGATAGGCAGGTTCCATTCCCTGCAGGTTTTGTAGGTAAGGAGCCCTATCTTAAAGGCAATCCTCCACCTGACTGGTAGCCAGTGAAGACCACGGAGAACAGGGGTAATATGCTCAAATCTTCTTACCCCCATCGGTAATCTTGCTGCCATGTTATGCACTAGCTGAAGTCTGTGGAGGTTCCCTCCAGATAACCCTAGGTACAGGGCATTACAGTAGTCCAACCAGGAAGTATCGAAGGCATGCACTAGTTTGGTCAGATCCTCTGGCGGGATCAGGGATCGAATAAGGGTGATGTTCTTAAGATGGTAAAACCCACTCCAGACAACTGACGACATCTGGGCATCCAAGGTCAAGCTATAGTCAAGAATAACACCCAAATCCCTTACCTATCTAGAAGGGACCAAGGGGTCACCCCTCAGCACTAGCCCAGGGGGCAGCCCCCACACCTTCCTCCACCTTGATGACCTGGATCCACAGCCAGTATCTCTGCTTTGTCTGGGATCAGTCTAAGCCAGTTTTGAGTGATCCAAGCCTGGATCTCCTCAAGGCAGCTGCTAAACATGGAAACTGACAGCTGGCCCTCAGGTGCATAGGACAGAACAGATACAGCTGGGTATCATCTGCATAACAGTGAAAACCCAGCCAGTACCACCTGATCATGTCCCCCAACAGCAGCATATACACAGTGAACAACAAGGGCAACAAACTGAATCCTGGGGAACTCCACAGCCCAGAGGCTTCAGGAAGATATGGATCCCCATAATCACCCTTTGTACTCTACCTGTTAGGTGTGACCCAGACCATTTGATGACCTTCCTGGACAGGCCAGACCAAAATCACAGGTGGTTGAGCAGCACCTCATGGTCCATGGTGTCAAATGCCAAAAGGTCAAGGAGGACCAAGATAGTACAATCCCTCCTATCCCTCGCCATCAGGAGGTCATTCAGCACCTGTACCAGAGCAGTCTCCATGCTACACCCCACCTGGAACCCAGACTGGAACGGCTCATAGGAAGAGGAGGAGGAGGAGGAAGTGAAATACCTCTCAAGCTCAATGGCCAGCACTTTCTCAATAACCGTCCCTAAAAATGGGAGGTTTGAGACTGGCCTGTAATTGCCAAGACAGTTCGGATCCAATGAAGGTTTTTTCAAAAGGGGTCTCACCAAGGCCTTTTTCAAAGCCAATGGAAAGACCCCACTCCTGAAGGAACTCCAGACAATCTCAGTAACCACAGGACCCACCAGGTCCAAACATCCAACTAAAAGTCGAGTTGGTCCTGGATCAAAATCACAATGGGTAGGTCGTAGCTTCGAGATTATCCCCACCACCTTATCCACCCCAACCAGCTCAAACTCATCCCACACAGGAGGAGTGTCTTCACACAACTCAGGTGGACCACCTAATCCCTTTTGAGAAACATCCAAGAAGAACCTGGCCCTGATGGAGGACACCTTGTCAGCGAAGAACAGAGCCATCTCTTCGCACCTAGTGCTAGAACCTGCTCCCCCACATGGAGACAGGCTGGATGTAATAGCCTATCCACCGTGCGGAAGAGCTAAACTGGTCTGTTCACCGCTGCAGCAATCTCCCTAAACAGTAATTCCACCTTTTTCAGGAGATTGCCCTCTGATAGTCCTCATAATTTGACCTCAGAGCCAATCTGTCCCTCTGCAGAAGAGCTCTCCTCCAACATCTCTCTACCCTCCGTCCCTTGGTCTTCAAGCTCTGAAGTTCCTCATCAAACCAAGGAGGTCTAAGGTGCATAGATGAGGGGTGGACACGAATGGGTGCAACGGAGTCGAAGGCGGCCACAACAGCCTCATTATAAGCTGCCAACACTCCTCCATCCCACCACACTAGCCAACTCCACACTCGATAGGTCCAGCACTGCCAACAGTCCCGTTGAAGAATCCCCTCTCAAAAGGTGGCACCAGACCATCTCCACAGGGGCAGGACCATGTAAGGAGGGGGTCACTAACGGGAACCCCATGATGCTATGATCCAACCAACTTACTGTATCAACCGTGAGGTCACTTATTTCTAGATCTAAAGAAAAAAACAGATCCAGTGTGTGGCTGCCTGAGTATGTGGCCGCTGTCACATTCTGTACCAAGCCCAGGGCCCTCATGCTCTGCAGGAGATCAGAGCCAAGCCCTGATCATCCATTGCCAACCCAGGCATTGAAATACCCCAGAATCAACCATCTGGGAGTCTCAATGACCAGGCTGGTGACAAGCTCTTCAAACTCCTGCAAAACTCCCCTCCCACCCTGGGGGCTTGTGAAGTATGAGGGACCCCAAAACCTGTATCCTCACCTCCTCGAGCAGCCACACACTCAAAGTACCTAGTTGGACCTACAGGAAGCACTGTGAAGTTCAGGTCAAACTTAAAACAAATAGTTCCCCCCACCCCTGCGATCCTCCAATGGGCTGTGCATCACGGAGTACCCAACGGTACCACTGCCTCCAGAGTGGGGGCGGCATTCTCATCCAGCCAGGTCTCCGTGAAACATGCCAGGTCAAACAAGAAATCAGATCCACTATTATGGCAGTCTTATTCCTGATGCGACCTGGCGTTACACAACACAACCAGTAGGATGAGGTGAAATTGCCAGAGCTACCTTCTGCCCACAATCCTTGTGGAACCCTTGAAGTATGGCAACCAAGCAAGGCAACCCTCTTTCGAGTTCCCATTTCACCCCAGGGTATCTCCTTGGCCTCAACACCCGAATCCTGAACACCAGGCTGCCATCCAGGCACCACCACCCCTAGGTTCCCCCTTTGAGCTATACCCAATTTGAATGCAGGTTATATAGGAATCACACCAGTACAATGACTATCCAGAGCCTGATATACTTGCAAGTCTAGGATTTGGAGGTACTCAGAAAGATATAACTGGAGAAGAAGGTGTCTGGGACACCAAGAAGCAAAAATTCTTGCTATTCCAATAGGATAGGTCTGATAGAAAAAGGTGCTGGTGGAACTAAAAGTGGCAGACAGGAAAAGATGCAAATTTAAGAAGTTGTCACCTGTAACTTTTTATTTCTGATGTATTTTTCATTTTCCTTATGCTCATTAGAAAGTTTTCTATGTGATAATATTGTGCTGGATATGTGGAATAGCTCTCAGCCTGGCAGCTGGCATATGTTGGTTTCCCCCACTACATCATCAGCATTGTGATCTCACTGACAGTGACATCACAGGTGACTGACCTGGCAGCTACTAAGTGGCTGTTCCTAAGCAGCAGTGATGTCATGGTCAGTGAGATTGCAATGCTGATGATGTAGTGGGGGGTGGTGGGGCATTACTACATACGTCAGCTACCAGGCTTTGGTGTTCCACACATAACCCCTACTAACACCAAGTAAACAATCTTCTAGTTAACCAAAGGGAAAAGAAAAAGTACTTCAGATATAAAAGGTAATGGTTAACTCTATTTTAAAAATGAATATCAGTTTTAGGTAGTACACTAGCTCTTTAAGGAAGTTTGTCACTATAAAAAACCATGAAGGATATCATGAGGACCATCAGTTTCATTGAATCTAGCTGGTTAAAGAGCAGGTTTCTACTATGACCCCCTATTAGTCGATCAGTCACTTTGGTTAATGAAAATCACAACAGTAAGTAGTATAAAAATATCTGGAAATATCGCTCCCATAGAAGTCAATGGGGCATGCTCATGCAGCCTTCAGTTTGTGACATCACAAAACAGGGCTGCATGGGCCTGCATGGGGGCATGGTTTTCAGACTGGGAAGTCGGTTCTTTTTTTGGCGCTATGCTGAAAAGCAATTTTACAAGGGAAATTACTTTTTACCAGAAGGAATTTAAATGCCACATTTTGCCTGCAGACTCCTCTTCAGGTCAGTTATTGACCACACTGGGGAGGGGGGGTCATAGTAGGAACCTGCTCTTCAAGCTACAAGAGATGGGGCGGGGGTAGTCACCCTGGGAAGAATCACAGGACTGCAAACAACTCAGCTCAGTTTATCAGATAAAGTAGTGATATGTGGTTTGTGAACACTAAATTCCATAAGAGAAATTCTGGAGGCATTACGTATTATATGAACATATTAAATACGCCAGCAGAAACAGGCCCCACAGTCTACCAAATCTGCTAGAGTGTGCAGCTAACACCCCCAGATTGCAACTGCCTCCTCCCTCCCCCCCTCCTCCCCAGGAAGTACCCTGCAGTAGCTACCCAGCCACACCCCTATGCTCTGTCCCATGCCTTTAAAAACTACCCACTGTCTTACATGAAATCACCCCCTCTGGTAGGGTGTTCCATTTTGACACCACCCTCTCTGTGAAGTAATGTCTCCTCCTCTCTCTCCTAAGTCTGCCCCCCCTCCAGTCTTAGCTTATGCCCTCTCATGTCCCTTCCCTTCCTCAGCCTAAATAACCCCTCAGCACTAGATTTGTTGACCACCATCAAGTACGTGAATGTTTCAATCATATCCCCCCCATCCCTCCTCTCCTCCAGGGTGAACAAACTCAGATCCCTTAGCCTGTCCACGTAGCATTTTCCCTCCATGCCCCATATCATTTTTGTCACTCTATGCTGCACCTTTTTCAGCAGTCTAATATCCCTCTTCAGATACGGATGCCAGTAGTGCATACAGTACTTCAGCTGTGCCTGACCAAGGACCTGTAGAGGGGCATGATCACTGCCCTGTGTTTGGACGAGAATCCTCTTGCAATAAACCCCAGCATCCTGCTCACCTTGGCTGCAGCTTTCCTACAATGAGCAAAGATGTTCATGCTCTCCGTTACCATCACCCCAAATCCTTCTCTTCCTCGGTGACCCCTAGCCTCACCCCCCCAACCAGTATTCCCTCCACTGATTCTTGGCCCCAAAGTGCATAACCTTGCACTTCTTCACATTGAAGCCCACTTGCCACTTTGCTGACCACTCCTCCAGCTTGGATAGGTCCCCCTGTAGTTGTTTCCACCTGCCTACTTCATCAGCTACCACCCCCATTTTAGTATCACCTGTGAACAGACTGATCCTGCTCTCAACTGTGTGATAGATGTCTGATATGAATAGCCCAAACAACACCGGACCCAGCTCAGAGCCTTGTGGCACTCCACTCATCACTGGCCTGGGTGCTGAGAGTTCACCCCCCACCATCACCACCCATTGCTGTCTCCACTTCAGCCAGTTCATGATCCAGTTAACCAACTTTTCTCCCACCCCGACAGATTCCAGTTTTCCCCTAGTCACCCATGAAATATTGAATGGAAGGACTTGCTGAAGTCAGATATAGGAAAATCCACTGTGTGGCCCCTATTCGGGTCCCTTGCTACCCAACATAATGCTCTATTAAATTGGTCTGGCAAAACTGGCCTGGTGGCACTGATGGTTGAGGTGCTGGATGCCACACCTTGCATCACACCAGCGACCTGGGTTCAGGAACAAACCCAGGCAGCCGGGGGTTGGTGGGTGGGGAAGAGATTGAGCGTCCGGAGGACAGCTTTCTCTTCCCCAGGGAGGGCTAGTGCAACGACTGCTCATTGAGCAACCTCTGGCAGAGGCTGGGGGGTAGCCGAATGCAGTGTTGTGGCGTATGCCAGGGGGTGGAGCCACGGCAGTGTGTTGCCTTAGCAGCCGGGCTCCACAGGGGTGTAACAGCACACAAGAAAAAAAAAACTCACCGCAGATAGGCGAAGGCGCCTCCCTCCACAGACCACACTCCCAGAAAATGGACTCGGCTTCCTAGGCTGTCACCCCCTCTCCTGCCTGGTGTCTCAATACTATAAGTAGGAGTGCCCTGTGGGGGGCAGCCCTTCCTCGGAGGGTAGACCCAGGGAATGCCCAGTGCCGGAGAAGAGCTTGTGGGGTAAGTCGAGCCACGTTGGGAGGTAGAGACTGTGGTTCCAGAAGGTTGCTGGAGAGTTAGGAGGTAGGGAGAAAAATAAATTAAAAAAAGATTGGTCTGGCAAGATTTCCCTGAGATGGCTCCATGCTGCTGCCCATCCTGGAGACCATTCACTTCAAGAAATGACACCAGTCTCCTTCAGTATTATCTCCATATGTTTCCCCACTAAGAAAGTGAGACTGACAGGTCTATAGTTGCCTGACTCATTCCGTGGGCCACTCTTTTGTATGGGCATCACATGGGCCACCCTCCAGTCTTGTGGCATGCAACCTGTGTTCAGGGAAGTGCTGAACAGGTTCACTAGCGGCCTGGCCAACACCTTCACCATCTCCCTCAGCACCCTGGGGTGAGTGCCATCTGGACAAGGTGCCTTGCCCAACCTTAGCGTCTTCAGACCCTCTTGTACTCATCTCTCATCAATTATTCCATCAGTCATCTATCCTCCCCCCAGCCACACCTTCCCAGTCCATAGGGGTGATGAATCACCCTTCTCCTGTGTGAACACTGAGCAGAAGTATTTGTTCAGTGTTTCTGTCTGTTCCACACTCTTTTCCACCCACCCGCCCGTCACTCCTGATTCACACTATTTGGTCCCTGCACTTTCTTTTTCCTCCACATATCACTTAATGCTCTGAGTCAACCTCAGCTTTCTGGAGAGTATTTGCTTCCCTCACCATCTTGGTTACCTCTTTAGACCATTTTACATACTCCTTCCTGTCCTCCCCTCCCTATTCTCTTGAATCTCAATATTCAGCTCTCTTTGCTTTCACCCCTCCAGCACTTTACTGTTTATCCAACATGGCTTGTTGGCTCTACTCTTCTTGCTCAGAGTCCTTGTACAAGCCTCTGTAGCCTCTTTTAGACCAAGTTTAATGATATTCCACCTTTGTTGTGCATCAATCTCTGTCCTATTCCCCTACAGTCTCCCTTGCAGTATTTTCAGCATCCTCCTGAAGTCCGTTCTACTGATGTCTACCACCCTTGTTTTGAGCCTGCAGTCTCCTCACTCAACCTGAGTGTGAACCACACAGTTTGATGGTCACTCCCAGCTAGTGGGTTTTATATCCTTAGTCCCCTCACCACCTCCCTGTTCTGATAGTACCAGGCCCAGTGTTTTACCCAGCCGAGTTGGCACATCGACCAACTGTGTCAGAAGACTTTCCTCGAATGTGTCCAGGAGTACCTGCTCCCTGGCACTGGAGGTGTTTGGGGTACTCCAATCCACCCAGGGCAGATTAAAGTCCCCCACGATCACCACACTCCCCTTCCTACCTACCCACCTAATCTGTTCTGCTAACTCCTTATCCAGCTCCTTGGACTGGGCTGGTGATCTGTACACCACCCCCAGCCTCAGTTTTCTACCCCTTGAGTCCAGAAGCTACATCCACAGTGCATCTGTCCTCCCTTCCTTCCCCTCATCTCTTGTGCATCTGATATCATCCCTTACATAGACTGCCACTCCACCCCCTCTTCCCACCCCTCTGTCCTTTCTGTAAATTTTGTATCCTGGGATTGCCAGATCCCAGTCCTGTTGTTGGGTTGCCCAAGTGTCAGTGATGGCTGCAATGTCCACCATCCCTTCAGCTAGGAGAGCCTGTAGCTCTGCTGTTTTGTTATCCAGGATCCTTGCATTCAGGGAGACCACCCTTCACCCATTCCCATCCATCCCTCCAGCCCATGGCCCCTTGCCCTGCCCCCATCCCATCTGTGGCCCACCCCCATTGCAGCCACTTTTATCATGGGGGATCAGCTCATTTGGCCCCCCTTTCTGGTGACCTTGCATACTAGCTGCCCACTCGCCTCCCCTCTATCTAGTTTAAAAACCCACTTGACACTATATACTCCTCCAACTTATGTTTGAACACCCCCGGTCCTTCCCTACTCAGATGTAATATGTCCCTTGCATACAGTTTGCTGTTGCTCCAGGTATCCCCCCATCCTCCAACTGGCCCATACCCATGAGAGCTACACCACCTTCCCAGCCAGGAGTTGAACTCCAGTATCCTTTCCTTTCTTGCTCTGCTCACCCTTGGAACTGGCAGCACCTTTGAGAAGGCCACTGAACCACCAATTTCTGAACACAACTTCCCTAGCTCCTCAAATCTCTCCCTGACTAACTCCACCATGCAACCACCCAAGTAATTTGTGCCCACGTGTACCACCACTTGAGGCTTCTCCCTTCCTCCCAACACACCTAAGCAGTGCCTGCCCTGCCCTGTCAGCTGTCAGGCCCTTTGCAGGTTCACTCATATCCTACAATGCCGTTTCCCCTTCCGTCACACCCTGATCCCTTTCAGGATAGAATCCTCTATTACTACAACTCCTCCACTTTTACTCCCCCCTTTGGCTGCACTTTCCTCCCATCCTGTTCTTCCTCCCTTGGGTTCTCCCCCCGCCCATTATCATAAATATTTGAGAAAATGTTGGTAATAATGTTTGGTACAGTATATCCAGTGTAAATGTAAAATTGCTAAACTAAATTGTTTCCAGTTTTGATATAGCTTGGGATACACTGACATTTGATATGCATGACAAATGTCAGGTCTGTACCTGTACAAGCAGAGAAATTACAAACATTCACATTTTTAGAAAATTTCCACATAATTTCACAAATAAACTGTGAAATTTTGAACCACTATAACTGAAACATTTCTCAACAAAATCTCTCCATATCTAGTAATGTCTCGAACTGTTAAAAAATGTTATGCATGCTTATTTTCATATCTGTAGCTCCAAAGGTGTCTGAGTTATAATCAGAGAAGAATTTTCACTAAATTTCCCTCCAAAATAAAATGCCATTTTTTGAACTGCTATAATTTCAAAACAATTCATCCAATTGTCTTGATATTTTGCTACTTTTAGGACTTATATCTATATATAAGCATGCCAAATCTCAGGTCTCTTGCTTACTAGACAGTCAAGTTATTGCTTAATAAAGACATTTCCAAAACTGCAAAATTCTGATGAATTTCCACAGAATTTTCAAGTTCATTTCAAATTTTAGCAGGAGATGTCTGGTAGGCAAATTTTGTTTTCAAGGCTATCCTGTATGTAGCATGAAACAGGTTGCATAAAATATTAAAACACAGCAATACCTATTTTTTGTTTAATATGTTGTGAAACTTCATGGAATTCCATCACAGTTCTGCAAATCTAGAATTATCTAATTTAGCACAGTCTCCAGTAATTATCAGATCTCTGCAGTTGGAATGCTTCCTGCTCAAGTTGCATTCAAACCTACACACAGGCCTCCGTAGCCACCCTCACCCCCAGCTGTTGCTGGGGGCGACCTATGTATAGGGGCTCTTAGACAGAACATGTACAAGTCATTAGTCTTTCAGATTTCATGTTTGTTTTAACTTATGTATTTAACTGGCAGCACCAATGCCACTTATTTTATTTAGCATAAGTTTCTTTATACTACGACTACAATTTCTCCACTTCTGCATGGGTGGTGGGGAACTGTTATCCCCATTTGCTGGAGGGGTATGGCAGGGGTACTTCTTGAATCCCCTGTTGTATGTCTATGGAGGGGACCCTTTAATTCATAAACTAAATAGTTCTGTTGATGTTTAAAGAATATATACTGTCGATTAGCTTGAAGTCCCCATGGTCTTGGCTTATGCAGATGACCTCTGCTCATTGATCAAGGATCGGAAATCAGTGCAAGTGCTGTTAAATGTTTTACATTTTTTTTTGTGGTTTCAGGGGCCAGAGTTAACCTGGGCAAGAGTAAAGGGATGGCTTTGTGACCCCTATACCAGACTTGCCCAAGTGGGTGGCAGGTATTCCTTTACAGGATGGACCTCTAACAAATTTAGGGGGGTTCAATTTGGGGAGGGTGATATGAGTCATGCAAATTGGCAATTGAAACTGGCTACAGCAGAACATAAGGTCTCATCCTGAAATAAGTGGCCTATGTACAAGGCTAAAATGGTTTTCCTGATTAAGTCTTTTTTGATCCCCTTATTTTTATGTTCGACGTGCACACATGTGCAGTGAACATTTTGTTAGGAGAGTGACTTTTGAGGGTATGACACTGTCAGTAAAATGCAGGGTGGTCTACAAGGGGCTGCCAGTGTCACACCAATCATCAGAGAAGCAGATCATGGCACTGTTCTGGCTTGCTGGGTGGAAACTTTGTGTAGTTCAAAGGAGACACTGACCCAATCATAGGTCAACTCTTTCCTTTGATCTGCTTAACCATTGTCTAACAAACACAGCTGATCTGTCATGATTAGCTTGCTGATGTTGAATTACACCCTGCAAAAAAGAAAACTGTCCATTGATATCTGTTGCTGCTGCTGCCATCACTGTTCTTCCATCTGATGCACCCACTAGCACCCCCACCCCCACCCCCAACCACAAATATAACACCAACACTGGGGGTGACCAGTCCCCACTGGGTACCAGGTCAATATCCCTCAAGTAGAACCACATGGCAATAACCACACAAGGTAGAGCGTGTATGTATTTAGAGCAACAGGGGTATGGTAGTGGAAGGGAATTACTGCTACCTCTGTCAATCTATGCATCACTAAGGAAGTGCTAAGTTGCCATGTGCTGGGTGCCTGGTTGTGCTGCTCCCATGGTGGAGTGGGTAAGGCACCAGCACATGGCAAAATTGGGAGACCTGGGACCGTGGTTCGATTTCCCCCAGGTCTCTCCATGCTACTACTTTTGCCAGTGTTTATGTTTATAAAAAAACAAAGTTTCCCTTCCCAAGTTTCTCCATCCTCAAATTCCACCCCTTCTGGGAATTCGTTTTGTAAACTCTGGGGAAGGGGTGCAAAGCCCCCTTGCAAAAAAACATAAAGTCACATTGTTTTTAATGGGTATGTGCTTTTGGTCCAAGTTGGTGTTTTGTCTGACTCTGTATGTGCTTGGTGCTGTTGTCCTTGTGGCGTTTGTAGCCATGCTGCTTTTGTGAGCGGTGGTATGACCCTGTGCCTCCCCAGTGTCACCCCCTTAAATAAAGAAAACTGTCCCTAGCAGTTTTTAAATATTCCCTGTAAAAGAAAAAAAAAACTATCCATCAATGTCTGTTGCTGCTGGCACTGCTGCCATTATTGGCCTGCAACCTGACCCTTCCACTCCACCACCACCCCATGCCCCCTAAACATAGCACTGATACTGGGGTGCTCAATCCTCCAGTGTCACCACCTGAAATAAAGAAAACTATCCTAGTAATTAAATGTTTTTTGCAATGTACCCTGTAAAAGAAAAAAAAAATCCATCGATGTATGTGCTGCCACCACCATTGTTCCCCACCCACCCTCCCACTCAGCACCTACCACCCCACAACCCACCACCCCCATCGCCTACTTACCCATGGGGGTATAAAAAATGGGGTTGGGGGGCCCTTTTTAAATCTTAAAGGAAAAACAGCAGACTTCCAGTCACTTGAATCTTTGTTTTATTTCATTCCCTACGTTTCACCCACATCTTGGGCTTGTTCACGGGATATATTTTCAATCTTTAACTATTCTTTTGAAAAAGCAATCTAAAAAATATAAAATAAATCAATATAAATAAGTCATCCTGAAACTGAAAAGCCTTTTGCAACTAAATCAGTTTATAAACCACTCATGAACATCATTTTGTAACTATTGACAATTATTTGGACACTTCTGATGATAGGTCAGAGAATCATTATGGAACCCCGTATTATGATACGGGGTTCCATAATATGACTGCTCTGACCTGACCCATCAGAGTGTTAGGTAATTATTGTCAATAATTACAAAATGACTGCCTATAGAGTGGTTTATAAACTGATTTAGTTGCAAAAAGGCTTTTCAGTTTCAGGATGACCTTTGACCTCTGGTAAACATGTTTTTATAAATTGAGGCATAAGCAGGGGGCCATGGTCAATCTATTACTGACAATAGAATGTTATTACTGGGCATGATAGACTATCTTAACATAATATTATATATACCTCAATATCATAATAATTCTTACATTATTAGAATGAAATAAAATCTTATGCAACCTTTTGACCTCCCTATATCATGATATGGGATTTTACAAAATAATTGTTTTGACCTGATTTATCAGCACTTTAGGATATCATTGCTACTGATCATAAACTGATAACTTTAAAATACACTGTTAGAATGAGAAGCCAAGAAAAAGATGTATGTGACCTTTTGACCTCCCTATATCATATTATGAGGTCTCATAATATAACTGCCCTGACCTGACCCATCAGAGTGTGAGGTAACTATTGTCAATAACAACAAAATGACTGTCTATAGAGTGGTTTGTAAATTAATTTTGTTGCAGAAAGGTTATTTAATCTAAGGATGATCTCTGACCTCATTATGTCTGTTATGATATAAATGTATAATACATTCACATTTATTTTCATTTAACATCATATAAATGAATTGTATATAATATACAAACATGAAATGCAGTAGCTTAACCGAATCTAAAAACCCTAGAGAGAGACATGTGGCATTGAAATAGTGTCTGTTTTGCTGTATAAGGCTTGTCTCCATTTGGAGACAACATCTGACAGCAAAATCAGTCAGCTCGCACATGCGCGATTGCGGGAGCGCGATGTCATCACGTTATGACGTTCTCTCGTGATTTTACAGCAAAACTGACACAAGAGGACCCAGGAGCATTCTCACAACTACATTCATGTGGTTTGAGTGAAGAAGCCATTTTGTATGGCACAATGTAGCTCTTCTGTTGTTCTGACTGGTGAAACTAACAAATGTGAGTACTTCTTTACCACACAATAATATAATTTGATTCTAAAAAATGGCTATACCATAGAACCACTTCAATGACAGTTGACTAAATGAATTTACTTTGTTATATATTTCACAGATCAATTTCATTTACAAAGAGTGACAGCCATTGCAACACAGGGTATGAGAATGCTCTAGTAATGAAGGAGCACAAGTTTATTACTGTGTTAAAATTTATCACTGCCACATTTTTCTTTCCTTTCTCCTCTAAAAAAATGCCCTTTGTGTTTTGTTTGCAGATTTCAGAATTTAGAATTTAAAAGAATTGTTATGAGGAATGTATAACCAGAGAACATTCTGGTGATATAAGCTAATATAAGAATTGGCTACAAAGGTACGTGAAATAGTAATTGTTTAGTTGGAAAATACCAAATTTAGCTAATTTGTATTAGTACTAAACAATGATTTATTTTATATTTTTTAGATTGCTTTTTCAAAAGAATTGTTAAAGATTGAAAATATACCCTGTGAACAAGTCCAAGATGTGGGTGAAACGTAGGGGATGAAATAAAACAAAGATTCAAGTGACTGGAAGTCTGCCATTTTTCCTTTAGGGTTTAAAAGGGCCCCCCAACCCCATTTTTTATATTTTCTATAGAGCCTCTTATGGGGGGGGGGGGCTGAAGATGTTCTAGAAGGAACCTATCTCCATTTCCCACCATTATTTGTGTATGTACCCATGGGGGTCCAACACAGTAATCATCCCTGGACCACAGGCATGTCTTCACTCTTCAATGCCAGACCACGAACTGAGGAAATCAGGTGAATGGTTCAATTTATTTCAATGGGGTTTTTAACTTACTGGCACAACTTGGTCATTTTTGCATATTTTTGCCCCAAATTTTCAACATGTGTTTTTGGGACCCCATCTCACGAATAATGGCAGTGAAATTAGGCAAATCTGTCCTGAAAGGTAATTTCCTTGTCACTATGCTAAATCACCTTTTGGGTAGGAGTTGAACATTTTGTTCCACTGTTGTTTATGAGATGGGATCAGAAAAAGACTATGTTGAATTAATGTGACAACTGCCATTTTTCAAATCCTCAGCCAAAATGTTTTTTTCACACTTGTGGTGCAAAGTAACCTTTTAAGCAGAATTAGAAATTTTTTTCTGCCCTTGATCATGAGGTGGGCTCATAAAAGGGCTATGTGGGATCACAAGAAGGCTATGTTAACAAGCATTTGTCAATGCCGAATGTTCGCTTGCAGGTATTTGCATTGGCATTTGGCTTTTATGCAGCCCCCCCCCAGTTGTATCCATTGTCCCTTTAGCATCCATATCCCAACAGAGTACCTCTCTGCAACTCCTCTTGCATCTGATCAACATTTCACCCTCATACTTCTTAAGTGTCTGCCTTAGGAACCCGAACGCCCTGGGCGTGCTCAAGGGAACTAGCCTGTGTGGGAACTGCACAACCCGCACTTGTAACAGTCATTCAGTGGAATTATTTCACCAAATTTTCAACATAGGCATTTTGTCACCTCTGGTCATGAACACTGTCACTATGATTTTCTTACTGTGCACCGAACACCAATTTCCCACAGGGACCACGTTATTCTGCGTCGAAAGTGTGAAAACACATTTCAGCCAGGATGTGAAAAATGACAGCTGAACTATTCATAAGGAGGTGTAGGAAAATGCAAATGTTGGAAATTTGGAGTGAAAGTATGACAAATTCACAAAGTTACATGTGCGTGTGGAAACTGCACAATGCACGCTCATAAAACAGTCATTGTTTGGAATTTTTGCACCAAATTTTCAACATAGGCATTTTATGACATCTGCTCATCAACAGTGTCACTGTGATTTTCTTACTCTGTACTGAATATGATTTCCCACAGTGGGTGCGCTATTGTACGCCAGAAGTGCAAAAATCCATTTCAGCCAGGATGTGAAAAATGACAGCTGTACTTGTCATAAGGAGATGTGGGAAAATGGCAATGCTGAAATTCTGGAGTGAAAATATTGCAAATTCACAAACTTATGAGTGTGCGTAGAAACTGCACAACACATGCTCGTAACACAGCCATTTTATGGACTTTTGCCACCAAATGTTCAACATAGGCATTTAGGACCTCTGCTCATGAACAGTGTTACTGTGATTGTCTTACTCTGTAGGGAACACTGATTTCCAACAGCGACCATGCTATTTTGCACCAGAAGTGCAAAAACACATTTTGGGCAGCATGTGAAAAATGACAGCTGCACTGTTCATAAGGAGGTGTGGGAATATGCCTATGCTGAAAATCTGGAGTGAAAATATTACAAATTAGTGAATTTATGAGTGTGTGTGGAAACTATGCAACACACGCTCATAAAACAGTGATTTTTTGGAATTTTTTCACCAAATTTGCAGAATAGACTTTTTGAGAGCCCACCTCATGAACACCAACACTGTCGTTTTGTTAATTGGTCCCAAAAGGTGATTCCACGCAGTGACCGTGAAATCACCTTTTGGGACCAAATAATACCATGACAGTGACTGAATTCATGAGGAAGGGTCCCAATAACCCTATGTTGAAACTGTGGTGCCAAAATTCCCCAAAATGGCCAAGACATGCACCAAAGTTGAAAAAACCCTATTTATGCCATTATGCAGCTTACCGCCATTTCTTCAGTTCACGGTTGGCTTTGAAGAGTGCAGTTGTGTTCCCGGTCCACCAAAGATTGTCATGCCAGGCTCCAGAGGGAAGTATGGGGTGAGGGTGTGTGTGGGGAGGTAGGTACACAGCGGGTGGGCGTGGGTTGGCAAGGGGGGAAGGACTCACTGAGGGACCATTTTCTTATTTTATAGGATTACAAAAAAAAAAAAAGAAATGAAAATGGAGGCTTTTGGCATGCTGGGGTGGGTTCCCAGCATGCCACCTAGGTGAGGGGGGGTGTGGGAGTGCAGAGAGTGAGAATGGGTTGGTGGGCGGGAGTGAGGGACAAAAAAATGGATGCTGCTGGCATGCTGTGGTGGGCTCCCTGCCTGCCACCTATGTGTTTGTTGGGAGGAGACTGGAGCCACCGGGGAATGGGCACCCTCGCTGGCCATACAGTGTATGTGTGTGTGGGGAGCATGAGCACTCTGGGGTGGGACCTCAGCATGTCAAGTGGTTGTTTTTTTTTTGGCGGGGGCTGCAGCTGACAGGGGATTGGGCCCCCCGTTCAGCCACACAGTGTACTGAGGGGGCACATGATCCCAGGGGGATTGGGCACCCCCCAGAGCACACAAGGTGGGGGCCAGGGAGAACAGGAAGGGGGAGGACATTAGCAGAGGCAGGAAGAGGGAGGGCTTTGATGCCGAGATGTGGATGACAGCAGTTCGGCTGACATGTATGCTAATTGCATATACGCTACCACCACTGACTGCAGTGGACCTTTTCTTTGATGTGAAGGCCAACACAGCCGAACTGCTGTCATACACAGCTCGGCATGTATTTGTCCAGTAATGTTGCACCTGCTACAATGAGCACTGGACTGGGGAGGAGGGACACACACCTCCAAAAGGTACACTGTTGCAAGACATTCCTTGCACGTGCACGCAAGCAAACACAAAAATATGGGGTAAAAATATGAGAAAATAAAGTTATGAGTCTACATTGCAATGTTTCAACGCATGCTTATAACTGTGGTAATGTTCAAAATTTTGACCCCAACTTTTCAAAATAGCCATTTTTTTCACACACCTAATGAATGTGACAGCTGTCATTTCTCAGATCCTACCAAAAAGGTGTTTTAACACTTGTGGTGCAAAATTACGTTTCAGCCATTGTTTTATAAATGACACCTATCATGCTCAGAAGGAGTAAAAATGTGAAAAACCATGTAAGTTATGGGGAAATGAATTGTTCCAACATTTACTCGTAGCTTTGTTTTTTTGCAGATTTTGGCCCCAAATGTTCAACATATTCCTTGTGTTAGCCAACCACCTGAACATGGCAGATGTCATTTTTCAAATTCCTTCCAAAACTTGTTTCCACAGTCAGACAGCAAAATCATCTTTTGGACGGAATTTTTAAAATTCCACTTGTTTGATCATGATGTTGGGTCATAAAAAAGAATATTGGACATTTTTAAGGGTAAAAATCTGGGAGCCCGCTTAAAAGCAAATATTGATTCTCAGCTGTCCTATCCTGGGTAATTATAATCTAACAATGTGTGAAAGCAGGACACCACTGAAAATGAGATATTGCATTTCATATATGCTCTATCATGGGTAAATACAGTAGAAGCCACTTAAAGGGAATGCAGTTAAAGGGGACTTCCGTTTAATTGGGATGATCCCCGTGGCACCAATTTTTGGCTAATGTTATTCAATGGGACTAGCTTCTATTTAATTGGTACGGTCCAGTCGCTTAATTAGGATGATTATCTAGTAGCAGGTGTAGGAAAAGGTGCTGAAAATGTAATTGCACTTCGTTAAGTGCCCGTTAAGTGCCCTGCATTTAAGCTGTTTCACATTCCCACCTGCTTAGCATCTCTCTGGAGTGTCTTTAGTATCACTCTGGAGTGTGTTTGGTTTGCGGGATGGCATCTACAAGCAACAAAAAGAGTCGACCTCCCACTGAGAAATAAAAGTTATCGAGAATTTACAGCTGCCCAACTCCTCTCTCTCAAAAGTTGCTAAGTGAAGCTAAGTGATTTTAATTAAAGTTAAGTGTGTTGCTTTCACCAATTAAATAAGGATTAAATCAAGAACCAAACCAAACACACTTTTACAAAAAGGAGCTGTAATCATAAAAAGTATTGGTATCCAGTACATCTTGATATTTTGATTGTTTTCTCTGTTTTGTTCATTACTGTAACATGTGTGTGTCTCTTGAGCAAAGTGTTTTCCTGTTGCGATGGAAAAAAGGCTGCTTCTGATAAATGGGACGGCTGCTTAAAGGGGACGATAGGGCATTCACGGGGTGTTCCCTTTGAGAGGCTTCAACTGTAAATAGTAAAAATGCATACAAGCAGTACTCTATACAACAGCAATACCAGCAGCAAACATTCAGCATTTACAAATGCTTGTTGTGTATTGGTTTTGTGCTTTGGGGAAGTTATCTTACTCTTGACCCAGTTAAATGAGAGCATGCATACAGCTTGGTTAAAATGGTGGGTTGGGTATGGTGAAACCCCTACATTTTTCTCTTTTTTTAGTTTTTTAAAACACCTTTTGACTGAGCCTGCATCCTTTTGGGTACCTTTTCGGAGGAGCTAGTGCTCATCCCTTCTACTAAAATGGGAATCAGGTAGGAAAATGTCACTGGGACATGTTAGCACCTCCCTCCCTGGTTTTGTAAGGGCATATCTGCTTAAAATTATGGGTTGGAATATGACCTTTTCCCCAGTTATGTCTTGTTCCAAGAAAAATCTCTATGATTAAATTTTGTTATCCTTCCTTTTTGAGCCTATTTTTGTTTCATTCAGTAGAACCCCCCCCCTTTCTGCTTTGAGTAAACAACTAACGGAGGCACGAATCCTTAGAAAAAATGAAATATTTGGTTTGGTTCTGTTTTCATGAAGAACTACAGGCACATGGAACTCATCAACATAAAAGTGAACTGGACAGGTTCTACCTCCCATATGATAATGTGGTATTCTGTTGTTTCTCTGACTTCTGGAAAGCATGTGACTACAGTACATTGTGTCATGATGGCTTGCTTGAAGTAGAGCATATGGCATGTCTGATGCTCCTTTTTACTGCAGCAGAAATTGGCACCTATGCACCTTCTGCTACTTACTGTGATGAAAGAGCTTCAGCTGGCGTGTGATAGTAAGTTTACATGCTTATGTAGATAACAGTTTAACAGCTGTTGGAAAGGAGTGAACTGGTTATATAACCTAGGGTCTGCTTGTTGTTCTTTGGCCTTCCTTTTCTGTTTTTTTTTCCTGTTTGCATGATTTTGTGGAGCAAGCATTGTGAGTGGCATGACTGCCACTCAGTCACAGAAAGCCTACTCTTTGGGATTGGGAAAGGAGGAATTTTAAAAACTTGAAAGAGGAAGAAGAGTAATAGCTAATAAAGAAGAGTATAAGAAAAGGGAAGAGGTTAAAAAAACTGGTGGGGATTACATATTCAGAATTGTGGAAAGTAAATAAGTAGTAAAAGATGAAGGGGATGAACGTTTTATAATTATGTTTGTTTGGATTATTGGCTCTTTTACAGAAATCCAGTTTTCAGGAGAAGTTTGGTAATGTAGGGGTAACTGCCACTTCATTAATAATAATGTATACATGGGAAAACCATTGAATTGGGCCTTTTTAATAGAAGTGGTAGAAACAAGTTTACACAAAACTGGAACCAGTTTAATGTTAAATTTAATGCTTCTCTTCCCCTCTCTTTATGCTTAAAGAGGCCTTCTTTGAGATTGTCGATGATTCTGCTT
Organism: Neoceratodus forsteri; assembly: GCA_016271365.2. Lineage (NCBI taxonomy): Eukaryota > Metazoa > Chordata > Ceratodontiformes > Ceratodontidae > Neoceratodus > Neoceratodus forsteri. Next base: position 1,099,735,296 of record CM057455.1, on the reverse strand, counting down.
TTGGGTGGGGACGTAGGATTGAATCCAGGTCCCTGTCCAACAGATAAGTTTAAAATCATTCTTGATAATGCAAGAAGTTTAAAAAAAATGGATATTTTGAAACTATGGGTTGCAGATGAACTCCCTGACATTATAGCTGTTACAGAATCATGGTTAACTTCACAGGTTCATTCAAACAAAATTGAAATAGAGGCCTTTTTTCTTCATAGAGTGGATAGAGAGGGAAAGAGAGGTGGAGGGGTTTTGTTGTACACCAAGTGGAAATTGGGACATTTTAGGGTAGTTTACTCTGGGACAAAAAGTCAAATGGATTTTTTGTTGGTTCAAATATTGAAGTATAATCTTGTTATTGGAGTGGTTTATTCACCCTCAAAAGTGAGGGTGGTGGAATTTGGGCATTTGACACAATATATACAGAAGCACACAATGGGTTGTTACCTGCTATTGTTGGGGGATTCAACACAGCCTGGGGTGGGCCAAGGGGCAATGCTTTGTTAAAGGGCTTGAGTCCACTTGGCCTGACCCAGGTTGTGATGACTCCCTCTAGAAAGACAGAATTGAATAGTAAAGGAAACATATTAGATTTGTGTTTTGAAATTGAACATTTAAAAGTTCAGGAGGTGCATGTCAATCAACCAATATTGGGTGACCATTGCTCAATTACATGTAAATGCAAACTAAAAGCCGAGGGTCAAGGAATAAAACCAGAAGCCTCTATAAAAATAAGATAGAGGTCCTTTAAAAATGACAGTAAAGAATTAGTTTTATATACAATGGCAAATTTAGAGTGGTACAGGATTTTTCTTATTCCTGACCTGGGCTTAGCTGTGAGAGAATTTACTAGAATGTTTCTAGAGGCTTGTGACAGGGTTGCCCCTTTTAAATCAATTATAGTAAGGAAAAAATCAGCCCCCATGGATGATGGAAAATTAAAAAAAGGAAATAAGAATAAAACATTGACTATGGAAGGGGGCAAATAAATCCCTAAGTAAATCTGATTGGGAAGCATATAAAATACATCGTAACAGAATGGGCACAAAAATAAAAAATATAAAAAGGCATTATTATTGAACAAAAATTGCTGATACAATTGACCCTCGGAAATATTGGTCTTTGATTCAATCCTTGGAGAAACCAGTTATAAATAAACCCCGGTCCAAATTCAACAAAATGGTGTACTTCAAGGGAAAGTAGATTCTGCAAATATTTTGAATGCATATTTTACAGAATTACCTGGAATATATATTCTTGAAATTGAAATCAATTGTTCTTAAATTTTCCATCTACTGCTACCCTAAAAATCCCAAGATTTAGATTTAAGAAAATTAGCTGTAATGAGGTTCAGAAAGAACTAAATAACTTAAAAGCTAATAAGCATATGGGTTAGATGAAATAGAAAACAGGTTTTTAAAAGATGCCGTTGAATTTTTGGCCCCTATATTAACTAAGCTATTTAATTGGAGCTTGATGGAAAGGAGATTTCCTTCCAACTGTAACAAGCATTTGTCATGCCGAACGTTCGCTTGCAGGTATCAAATCAAATCAAAAAGTTTAATGGTCAACTTTGTTGTAGTTAACAATCAAAGTTATGATATTATAAATAGAAAAAAAGATACACAAATACACAAGTATAAAATTACAATATTATACAAGATATAGCTTGCAATATGCAAAATAAATATTCATTTTCATCTTTAAAGTGCTTTGTCAATTACATTTTTCCCTGGGCCTAAAAACCAGTTTGTACAAGGATAGAAATTTCCATAAAGTTCAACTATAACAAGTTCATACAGACATTAAGTTATATCCCCTATAGATCAAGCATACTTTATCTTTATCTTAACAACTGATGAAGAAAATGTTGATCCCATCAAGGCGTCTGCGACTCTTCTTGGGTGCAATAATATAAATACAGGATCATAATCATTTTTTTCATAAAAGCTCAAAAAGTTTGTAAGCAAACTATTTCTAGAACTAGAGTATATGGGAAAAAACTTAATTATATGGTTTAAAGATTTATTTTGGCCTAGTGAAACATAGAAACATAGAAACATAGACTTTGATGGCAGATAAGGACCACTTGGCCCACCCAGTCTGCCCATTTCCCTACCTACTGGATAAGCTGCAGATTCTAGTTAACCAACAGCCTATTTCCTGCACCCCCCCACTATAATTGCCTTATGTCTGTCCCATGCATGTTTGAATTCCTCCACTGTTTTAGACCCCACAACCTCTCCAGGAAGGCGGTTCCATGAGTCCACCACTCTCACCGTGAAAAAGAATTTCCTCACATTACCCCTGAGCCGTCCCCCCTCTAACTTTAAATTGTGAACCCTTGTTCTTACACATCTCTTTTTCTGAAAGATGCTACCCTCCTGGACTTTGTTGATTCCCTTGAGGTACTTAAAGGTTCCTATCATGTCCCCCCTGTCCCTCCTTTCATCAAGGGTGTACATATTAAGCTCTCTCAGTCTCTCTTCATATGGTTTCTTATGTGGACCCTGCACCATTTTAGTTGCCCTCCTCTGGACTGCTTCCATCCTGTCTATGTCCTTGAATAGATGAGGTCTCCAAAACTGCATGCAGTACTCCAGATAGGGTCTCACCAACTGTCTGTATAGAGGGATAACCACTTCCCTTTTTCTTCTTGTGATGCCCCTCCCTATGCATCCCAGTATCCCCTGGCTTTCCCTACTGACTTCTCATTGCATACCCACCTTTAGGTCATCTGATATGACTACACCCAGATCCTTTCCATTATTGTTGTTGTTAGTACCTCCCCTGCTATTGTGTACTCTTCTCCTGGATTTTTATTTCCCAGGTGCATTACTTGCACTTCTTTGCATTGAATCTAAGTTGCCATATGTCTGACCATTCCTCCAACCTTGCCAAGTCCCTTCTCATCCTTTCTACTCCCTCTTGTGTATCAACTCTGTTACAGATCTTTGTGTCATCTGCAAGAGGCATCCTCTCCTTCCAGACCCTCTGCAATGTCACCTATAAAGGCGTTAAGAGGACTGGACCCAGTACTGAGCCCTGAGGTACTCCACTAGTAACCCCTTTCTTCAGAATGTGTTCCATTCACTACTACCTTCTGTGTCCTGTTGTGCAGCCAGTTTTCTACCCAGGCTACCACCCTGGGATCCACTCCCAGGCTGGCTAACTTGATTATTAATCTTTTGTGCGAGACTGTGTCAAATGCCTTGCTAAAGTCTAGGTAGGCCATTTCCACAGCCCCTCTCTGGTCTATTACTTTGGTTACCCAGTCAAAGAACTCGATTAGATTTGTCTGACATGACCTTCCTGCTGTGAATCCATGCTGCTTTGGGTCCAGTGCCCCACTGGCCTCTAGGTACTCAACAATTCTTTCTTTCAAGTGATTCCATCATTTTCCCACCACTGAGGTCAAACTAACAGGTCTGTAGTTTCCTGCTTCTGCCTTGCTCCCACTTTGTGAGAGGGAATCACATCTGCCCTCCTCCAGTCCTCAGGTACCACCCCATCTTCCCATGATTTGTTAAAAGTGTGGTTAGTGGTGTCACTAGGTCCTCCTTAGCTCTTTTTAGGATTCTAGGGTGAATCCGTCAGGCCCCATTGCTTTGTCCACCTTGAGTTTTAGAAGTTCTTTCAGTACTCTTTCTTCTTTAAATGGACTGGTATCAACCCCACTATCACAGTGCTTCTACTGTTTGGTTTAGGTAACTCCTCCTCCTCTTCTTCTTTTGTGAATACTGAGCAAAAGTATTCATTCATTATCTCTGCCTTTTCACTGTCTCCCTCTGCCCACCTCCCCTCTTCTTTATTAATCTTCCCTATCCCTCTCTTAACCTTTCTATGTTCCCTAATGTACCTATAAAAGGTTTTATCCCCCTTCTTAACTGAGTTAGCTATCCTTTCCTCAGTTTGGTCCTTTGCTTTTCTGACTGCCTTCCCCACTTCTTTCTGCTTTAATTGATACAGTTCCCTGTCGTGCTCTGTTTGTGATTCCTTATACTTTTTGAATGCAGCCTTTTTCTCCTTAACCTTCCCTGACACTTCTTTTGAGAGCCATAGTGGTTTTTTATTCCGCTTTGTTTTCTTTATTTGTTTCACACAAAGGCTTGTTGCCTCCATGATGGCAGTTTTGATTTTTCTCCATTGTTCTTCCACTCCTCCTTTCTGGCCATTTGCTAATGCATTCCTCAGGTATTCACCAATTTTGCCAAAGTCAGCCCTTCGAAAGTCCAGTATCCTTGTATTTGTATGGCTTGTCTCCATGGTTGTATTTATTGCGAAGCACGCTGTGCAGTGGTCACTTGTTCCCAGGTGTCTACTGACTTCTAAGTTTGTGATCCTCTCTCCATTTGAGAGTACCAGGTCTAATATTGCTCCCTCCTGAGTGGGTTCCACCACTAGCTGTCTAAGGCATGCTCCCTGTAGGACATCGAGAATGACCCTGCTCTTGGATGTGGCTGCAGTCCATGTCGCCCAGTTAACATCTGGCATATTCAGGTCCCCCATCAACAGTATCTCCCCTTTTTCAGCCATTTTGAGAATGCCCTCTATCACTTTCTTGTCCATTTCCTCCCCTTGAGACGGGGGTCTGTATACAACCCCTGTGCGGATTGTGATGCAATTCCCTGTCTCCAATGTGACTCAGAGTTCCTCTTGTCCTCCCCTGTTACCTTTTAGTTCTGTTACTTTGATCCCTTCCCTTATGTAGAGAGCTACTCCACCTCCTCTTTTACCCTCCCTGTCCCTTCTGTAGATTGTGTACCCTGGTATGTTGACATCTCAGTCATGGTTCTCCGTGTACCATGTTTTTGTGACTGCCACAATATCCAAGTGTTCCACTTCCATCAGGACTACTAGCTCTGGAAGCTTGTTTCCAAGACTACGGGCATTGGTACTCATTGCCCTCCATTTAATGTTGATTTTATCCTTTTTTACCCCATCCCTGCTCTTATTGCCCTTGTCCATTTTTCCATTTACTCCTGTCCTGCCCTCTGTCAAGCTCTGTACCTCAGTGTTTACCCTACTACCTGCCATGCTTTGCGGGGGGAGGCTTGAACTTTCCTGTTTCCTATCAGCACCTCCCCCTTGGCTAGTTTAAAAGCTTGCCAAGGAAGCCTTTAAACCTGTCACCTAGGAGCATGTTTCCCTTCCTGGACAGATGCAGACCATCATGCCAGTATAGACCTTCATCTCTCCAGGTGGACCCCCAGTCCCCAATGAAGCCAAAACCCTGTGCTCTGCACCAGTTTTGCAACCATTCATTAAACTGCATGGTGTGCAGTACCCTAGCCTCACCCCTGCCATGGACTGGCAGCACCTCTGAGGATTACCATGCTTGCTACCTGTCTGAGGCCCTCCCCAACTCCACAAATTCATCCTGCACTGCACTGATCTCATGCCTAGCTAGGTCATTTGTCCCAAGGTGGACAATGGTATCTAGTTTCCTCTCCTGTGATGCTGCTTCTGCAATCCTGAGGATTAGCTTCCTGTCCCTCAAGCCATGGCACCAGGCAGGCACCTACTTCCCTCTCCTCTCCTCTCCCTTCCCCAGGTCTACACCCTAACAATTGGTCCCCTATCAGAGCTGTTTCTTTCCTTTGTGTTTGTCCCTTGCCACTCTTTTGTGGGTCTCCCTTGTGGATGTCCCCAGCATTCTTCTTGGTCTCCAATGAGGGTGTCATCATAGAGGACCTTGATTTGCCAGACCGACATATGATTTGTGTAGAGGTGCAACTTCGGGGCTATGCCTCTGTTCCACCACCCTCACCCTCCCAGAACCTACTGTGGTCCATCTGCTCCTCACACATGGCAATCTCTGAGGCAGTGGTTGTGGAACCGGTGCTCTTTGGGTGGGGGAGTCCTCCTTAGTCCTTGCCAGTTCAGCCTGGAGGTGGGCAACCTCCTCCCTCAGAGCTGACAGTTGCCTGCAAATAGGGCAGCAACGCAGGTTCCAGAATGTTTCCAGGAAAATTGCTGCCCCACAGCCAGTGCATTGCACCACTCCCCACATGTCCCTCTTCCTCATAATATACAATTTTTTTTTTTTTTGTGTGTATACTGCGCCTTTATGCACTGTGCTGGGTAATTAAGAATATGACAGTTCTGCTCCAAGACCTGTTGAGGAGTGATGTCAGAACCTTGGCTATAAAGGAAATGCCACGCCTGGGGTGGGTGGGGTGAGGGTAGGGTGGGTGGGTGAGGCCACAACCACTGGTGACTGTTAGAAACAATCAATTACACCACTGCTCCACCACCCTGGTGAGTACTGCCCTTTATAGTAAGTCAACCAACACCACGATGTACTAGACCACTGCTCCTACACAAACCACTCTACTGAGTCCAGGAATAAAAACAAACTCACTGTTCAGCCAGCAGGACACTTCCAAAATATTGCACACATATCCTTCCAAATCCTATGTGTCTAGCACAGAAATCAAGCAACTTCAGTTGTATTACAACCCCTCTGGTTATACAATTACTACACTTTAATGGAATCCTGCAATTCTTAATGCCAATAAGAAAATAATGAAACTTTCTGTAGAAAGTGTAGCTTACCTTCCTAGTCCCCTACAATATTATGTTTTACCAAGTTACCAGTTCCTCAAATGCGTTCTAGTTTGTTCTCTGCAGTATAGCCAATTTCTCAGCTTCCAAAAGGAACAGGCAGGTCCTCTGACTGACTTTACTCTGTGTAGTATGCCTAAACAGAACAGTGATACAAGCACCACCCAGAATCAATTGATTGACTAGTGACACCTGTGATGTAAGTAGGCCTTTCAGTGAAGACAATTTGCTATGTCTGCTTCTAATACACACACAAACCCTTTATCTGAAACCAGGGATAAACTCACTGCTTAGCCAGCAGGACACTTCCAAAATATTGAACAAATATCCTTCCAAATCCTATGTGTCTAGCACAGATATCAAGCATCTTCAGTTGTATTACAACCCCTCTGGTTATAAAATTACTACACTTTAATGGAATCCTGCAATTCTTAATGCCAATAAGAAAATAATGAAACTTTCTGTAGAAAGTGTAGCTTACCTTCCTAGTCCCCTACAATATTATGTTTTACCAAGTTACCAGTTCCTCAAATGCGTTCTAGTTTGTTCTCTGCAGTATAGCCAATTTCTCAGCTTCCAAAAGGAACAGGCAGGTGAACATCTACATTGAATAGATGTACCATTAGGGCCCTTATTAATAAAGAGACCTTTATTGAAATACACATATCTGGAATTTATCAATTCAACTCGAGCCTAAGTAATTAGTTTTCTGTCCGAGAATGATAAAGGAAGAGTTAAGTAGTCTTCTAGGCAGTAATCAATTTTATTATCCCTAAACCATTAGTTAAGCCTTAATCCTCTTACTTTTAACATTTCTTGTTCTTTTATATAATCAAATAATTTATATTTATCAATTTTTTAAAGGACGTAGAGATATTTATGTTTTTTTTAATCATTCAGTAAGTACATCATATTCAATCCAGCCATGTGCATCTCTAAGGCCTTCAACCAGACAGCCAGGTATTGTATTTTTTTTTGTTTTTAATCAGTCCTTATTGCCTGCAATGCCAGTGCAAGACAGGTTATGCAGCAGCCACAGAAAGTTGCTGGTACACCTTAGGCACCTAGTCACCTTATGGTCTGGTGATAAGCTGAAGGATGCTATGATGCTCAGTCAAGAGCTTACCTCTCAGCTGTTGGATTTCCTAGGACTTCCTGGTTTACGTTGCTTAATGGCTTTTTTCTGTCACTCCTAAAATTGGTGCGTGTTTCTGTCATTGATGTTGGACATCTGTAAATTGTCCCTAATTTATTAAACCCCTCTCCTTTATTTGTGCAATTTTCCATATAATTCTGCTGAGATTTAGCAGGTTGTGGAACAGTTTCATAACTTGCTCAAAGCCATCAAAGTGCACCATTTAGCTGTGATTGTTTTCAAAATATTCACGGGGCATGCCCCCCAGAAAGGTAAGGATTTTGTGCCCCTCTAAAAAGTTGGCTTGCATGATGCCCCTCACTATGTCTGTCTACAGTATGTATATATCAAGGTCATATCTGTAAATATTCTATGTCAGTCTAGAGCACTAAATGATAATAAAAACTTAAATAAATAAAATATCTGGATGGGACTGCAGTGATCTTGGCTCTGGCGGAGAAGGTGGTCCACACAAAGCAGGGCTCCAAGATCTTCAGGGATCAGTATTTTTTTTTCAGCAAAATGTAACAGTTTACTACATACTTATATAGGAATACTGAGTCATTCAGGTTCCATGGGAAATAATGTAATTTGTTGGAAGATATGGGAAATCAGCTCCAAATTTCAGGACAAATGAAAAAGCATACATCTTAACCTTTTGCCACTGTAATGTTGGACACTGGCACTTTAAATGGGGGGTACAAATCAGGAGCCTTCCTCATAATCTGGGATACTTGAAAAGTGGCATGTGACCAAGGATAAAAATACAAATCCCCTCTAATCTGTATATAAATCTCTCTGTAGTCTGTATACGGGTATATAAGGACTCTGAAATCAGTACAGCTGCCTGGTACAGTAAGTGCGATTGGTACCAGACCCTTCCCTGCATTGCTGTATTAGCTTTTTAATACCCATTTTGAACAATGGCTGGATGCCATTGGTCACTGCCCCCCATCCATCTGCGTTATGCAGTTCATCATTGGTGACTTCACTGTATCTGTGTGCGACTTCGAAGGTGCTCAACACTTCGTCAGTGAGCCGCCCTATGTGCCATACTCGGCCGTGCCGCTCACAGAACTCTCCACACAGCAATAAGTTAATTAGCTGCCAAAGGGAAGCCTGAGAATATGCGCAGGTGAGAGGCGAGAAGAAATTGGACGCAAGCAACAGAGCAGTGGGCAGGCTGGTCCACTGCAGGTTGTGGGCTGGCGAACGCAATTGCAGGTTCTACACTTCACTAAACTGGACCATAGTTTAAAACTTATTAACAGTTCAATTAGTCACGTAAAGTGTGAAAATTACAAAGAAAATAAAAATAATTAGGCGACGGGATGCGAAAATGTGAAATGTTGACTATGCCTCTTTAAACAGAACAGTTTTTTTTTCCCTTTACGGTACCTTTGGTAGTCCAGTGTAAATAGCAGTTTAAGGTCCGAAGGCAGTGGGACACTAGGTGCATGACGTCCGCTACCTACTTCATAATCCTTAAGCCGAACCGTTACAGAAGGTACAAGATTTGCCACGCTGCAAAGCTTTGGGGGGGGGGCATGAGGCGCTGCCAGCAGACAGCGGTGGTTAGACCACTGCTGTCATACAGAGCACCCGCATCCATTGGTGCAGGACCACCACGCCTGCTCAATGGAGCAGTGGATTGCACAGGAGAGTCACACCTCCAAAGTGTGCTACTCTCCCAAGATGTTCCTTGCGCATGCACGCAAGCGAATGTAAAAAGCAAAGATAGTTCCAGTCTTCAAAGGGGGAGAATCGAACTGACCATTGAAACTACAGGCCCCTAGCCCTGTTCTCCATGGTGTCAAAGGTAATGGAAAAACTGGTTCAAAACCAATTAAGTAATTATCTAAAGAAATTTCATCTACTTTCAAATTCTCAATCAGGATTCCAAAAAGATGTGTTCCATGGACACCGCACTCACTGACCTAACAGATCTTGTCTCCTCTCAGCTTGGGGGGGGAGGTGGGCAAGGTGTTCGTGGACCTGTCCAAAGCCTTCGACACCATGGACCACAGGGTTTTACTTCAGAGACTGGAAAAATTAGGCCTAGACTTTGAAACTTTAGAATGGTTTTCTTCTTACTTATCAGGAAGATCACAATTTGTTCAGCTTGAAGTTACAACCTCAAAACAGCTTAAAGTTAATAGAGGGGTACCGAAGGGTTCCATGTTGGACCCAACCCTTTTTTTGGTTTATGTAAATGATTTGGTAAAAGTTGCTAAAAATACTAAAATTACTGTAAATTATACGCTGATGATACAGTTAACATAGAAACATAGAAACATAGAATTTGATGGCAGATAAGAACTTCTTGGCCCACCTAGTCTGCCCATTTCCCTACCTAACAGATAAGCTGCAGATCCTAGTTAACCAACAGCCTACTTCCTCCTGCCCCCCCACTAGAATTGCCCTATGTCTGTTCCATGCATTCTTGAACTCCCCCACTATTTTTGACTCTATGACCTCCTCAGGAAGGCTGTTCCATGTATCTACAACCCTCTATGTGAAGAAATACTTCCTCACATTACCTCTGAGCCATCCCCCCTCTATCTTCAAATTGTGTCCCCTTGTTCTTGCACATCTCTTTTTCTGAAAGATGCTACCCTCTTGGACTTTGTTGATTCCCTTGAGGTATTTGAAAGTTTCTATCATGTTCCCCCTCTCCCTCCTTTCCTCGAGGCTATACATCTTAAGCTCATTTAGTCTTTCTTCATATGTCTTCTGGTGCAGACCCTGCACCATTTTGGTTGCCCTCCTCTGGACAGCCTCCGCCCTGTCTATGTCTTTGTGGAGATGGGGTCTCCAGAACAGTACACAGCACTCCAGATGCGGTCTTACCAACTGTCTGTACAGAGGGCCAGCAACTTCCTGTTTTCTACTGGTGATGCCTCTCCCTATCCATCCCAGCATCCCCCCAGCCCTCCTTACTGCCTTCTCACATTGCTGGCCCACCTTTAGGTCATCTGATATGGCTACCACCAGACCCCTTTCCATTTTTGTTGTTGTCAGTATCTCACCCCCCATTGTGTACTCTTCCCCTGAGTTTTTGTTTCCCAGGTGCATTACTTTGCACTTCTTTGCATTGAATCTAAGCTGCCATACATTTGACCATTCCTCCAACCTTGCCAAGTTCCTTTTCATCTCTTCCACCCCACCTTGCGTATCAACTCTGTTGCAGATCTTTGTGTCATCTGCAAAGAGACATACTTTCCCTTCCAGTCCCTCTGCAATGTCACTTATTAACACATTAAAAAGGACTGGCCCCAGTACTGAACCCTGCAGTACCCCACTAGTAACCCCCCTTTCTTCACTGTGGACTCCATTTACTATTACCCGCTGTGTCCTGTTGTCCAGTCAGTGTTTTACCCAGGCTACCACCCTGTGACTCACTCCCAGGCTGGCTAATTTGTTTGTTAATCTTTTGTGCGAGACTGTGTCAAATGCCTTGTTAAATTCTAGGTAGGCCATGTCCACAGACCCTCCCTGGTCTACTACTTTGGTCACCCAGCCAAAGAATTTAATAAGATTTGTCTGACATGACCTTCCTGCTGTGAATCCATGCTGCCTTGGGTCCTGTGCCCCACTGGCCTCTAGGTACTCAACAATTATTTCCTTCAGAAGTGATTCCATCATTTTTCCTACCACTGAGGTCAAACTGACAGGTCTATAGCTTTCTGCCTTTGTCTTGCTCCCACTTTTGTGAAGGGGAATCACATCCGCCCTCCTCCAGTCCTCAGGTACCACACCATCCTCCCATGATTTATTAAAAAGGATAGTCAGTGGTATTACTAGTTTTTCCCTTAGTTCTTTTAGAATTCTGGGGTGAATCCCTTCAGGCCCCATTGCTTTATCCACCTTCAGTTTTAAGATTTCTTTCAGAACCCTTTCTTCTGTGAATGGAGTAATATCAACCCTCCTATCCAGAGTGCTTCTATTGACTGGATTAGGTATCTCCCCCTGCTCTTCCATTGTGAATACTAAGCAGAAGTATTCATTCAGTATCCCTGCTTTTTCACTGTCACTCTCTGCCCAACCACCTTCCTCTTTATTCAGCCTCAGTATCCCTGCCTTAGTCTTTCTTTGCTCCCTGATGTACCTATAAAGGTTTTATCCCCCTTCTTAACTGAGTTGGCAATCTTTTCCTTGGTTTGGGCCTTTGCTATTCTGACTGCCTTCCCTGCCTCCTTCTGCTTTAACCGGTGCAGTTCTCTGTCCTGCTTCTTCTGTGTTTCCTTATACTTCCTGAATGCTATCTTTTTCTCCCTTACCTTCCCCGCCACTTCTTTTGAGAACCATAGTATTTTTTTCTTTCATTTTGATTTGTTTATTTGCTTCACACAAAGGCTTGTTGCTTCTGTGATGGTGGTTTTGATGTTTCCCCATTGTTACTCCACCCCACCTTCTTGTCTGTTTGCTAGTGCTTTTCTGAGGCACGCTCCCATTTTGACAAAATCAGCCCTCCTGAAGTCCAGTACCTTCACTTTTGTGTGGCCTGACTCTACAGCTAAGTTTATCGTGAACTGTTTGGTGGTCACTTGTTCCCAGATGGCTACTCACTTCAAGATCGGAGATCCTCTCTCTGTCTCCATTTGAGAGTATGAGGTCTAAGATTGCTCCCTCCTGAGTGGGTTCCAAAACTAGCTGTTAGAAACATGCCCCCGTAGGGCATCGAGAATGGCTCTGCTCTTGGATGTGGCTGAAGCAAAGGTGCTCCAGTTAACTTCTGGCATATTCAGGTCCCCCATCAGCAATATCTTCCCTTTCTCTGCCATCTGAAGGATGCCTTCTATCACTTCCTTGTCCATTTCCTCCCCCTGAGATGGGGGTCTGTATACAACCCCTGTGCGGATTGTGGAGCCATTTCCAGTCTCCAGGGTGACCCACAGTGCCTCCTCTCCTCCCTGTTTACCCTTTAGTTCTATTGCTTTGATCCCTTCCCTTACTCTATAGAGCTCCTCCTCCTCCTCTCCTTCCCTCCCTGTCCCTCCTGTAGATTGTGTACCCTGGTATGTTGACGTCCCAGTCATGGTTCTCTGTGTACCATGTTTCTGTGACGGTCATGATATCCAGGCATCCTTCTTCCATCAAGACCACCATTTCAGAGAGCTTTTTACCTAGACTACAGGCATTGGTACTCATTACCCTCCATTTGTTTATGGCTTTATTTCTTTTTGCCCCATCCCTGTCCTTACTGCCTTTTCCTTTTTTTCTATTTACCCCTGTCCTTCTCCCTATCGACTGCTCTATCTTGGTGTTTACCTCACTAACTACCCTGATTTTTGGGGGGGCTAGGATTTCCCTTCTCCTTTTCAGTGCCTCCCCCCTTGGCTAGTTTAAATGCTTGTCAATGAAGCATTTAAACTATCACCTAGGATCCTGGTTCCCCTCCTGGATAGATGCAGACCATCACACCTGTACAGGCCTGCATCCCATTTAGGTGGAGCCTCAGTCCACAATGAAGCCAAATCCCTGAGCCCTGCACCAGTTTTTGAACCAGTCATTGAATCCCAAGGTGCGGAGTACCCTAGCCTCATTGATGCCATAGACAGGTAGCACTTCCGAGAAAGTTAGTGTGTGTGCTACTTGTTAGCACAGTTTTGTTAGCATATGGTATTAACAGTAAAGAGGTTGAAAAGGGGCTCCAGGAAGATTTTATAGGATTAGAAAATGGGTTAGCCAATTCAAGATTAGTATTAAATAGCAAAAAAACTAAAACCCTTCTTTTTTCAACTCAGAAGGGTAAAATAAACCATAACCAGGAAATGAACATAAAAACATCAAAACAGGAAATATTAGAGCAGGTTCCCTATTACAAATATCTAGGGGTGTGGGTAGATCAAGGCTTGAAATTTAATATACATATAGAAGAACTAGTAGGTAAAGTAAACATAACATTTGGGGCTTTTCGAAACATAGGTTTTGTACAGATGTTAGAATGTGGAAATCAATCATAAACCAGCTATTAATTCCTACAATAGATTATGGCAGCCATGTATATGGAAAGGCCTCAGGCTTTCTTTTAAGAAAGCTTGAGGTCACTTATAATAATTTATTTTATTTATTTATTGGTTGAAGATATCGGATTTACAACCTTTAGCTAGGTTTATTTTACAATGTGATTATAAAACTCACCATTGTAATTTGTATTTGACATTGCACTGTATAACACTTAATAAAAGGAGAAAATTGATAAGGGCATTACAAACATATAGATTACAAATGACAGGAGAACCAAAATATCTTAGGGATAAAATAGAGGAGAAAAGTGTTAGACATAATTATAAGCTAAGAGATAATGGGGTGACCCCATACATGCCTCAGGTAAAACATTGATTTAGTGAAATGACATTTAAAGCTGAATATGCTTCAAATTGCCAATTGTTGAATGTTATAAAAAAAATAAATCAGGCTATAAACCATTACTGGTTACCAAATTCTTGACAGAGGAATTGAAAGTCAGATGTATGTGCAATGGGTGAAGAACATACTTCCTAGTTTTTTAAATTTGTATTTCATGTAGTGAAATGAGTTATTTAAATCTTGTTGGAATACAAGTATATTTATTAGATGTTTAAAAGTTTTGGAGACTGAAAGTGATGTTTGTACTGTGTTTCTATTTGATGTAATTTTAAAGTCCTATTGTCAGGACCATCTGGAAAAAAGGCTTCGGTCTAAGATGTGAAGTAAGAACTTTTCCTGAATAAAAATAAATCTTTTACTACTACTACTACTACATATTGGATTTTTGTGGCCATTTTGGATTTTCTAAGTTGTTCCATCCAACTTGGCATGTCAATAAATGTAGCAAACGACACCTTGGAATTGTAAATCAGGCATTCCTAGGCGGAGTTATGGGTCTCAAAATCAGAAATAGGTCCTCCGAGGGGCCATCCACCAATTTTCTCGGGGGTAACAAACAAATTCTGAAAGGTGAGGTCTATCTACACAGGAATCTGCAGAGATATCAACCTCACCATCTTAAATCAAAAGATTAGGCTGGTACACTGGTCTGTGATGGCTTCAAAGGGCCTCAAAGTACAGCCACCAAAACTTACAGGTGGCCTCACTGCTTATTTTCAGATCACTGTCTTAGTTCAAGTCACCCCACTACCAGAACAAGCGTTACTGCATGCACTGGGAGATACAGCTGTGCAGCAAAGTAGCAGCCATTTCCACCTCAGGCCAGAAAAACAGTTGTTGCTTTTACCTTAACAGAGTTTAAAAGGGGATGTTTATCATTTTCTGGGGAAAGTGCTACCCCTTGAAAAAACTGATACACCCTTAAAACAATTCTAGATTTACCCCTGAATTTACATGGAAGCAAAATAGCTCATGTTGATAGCTACAGTACAGTATATTTCTGTTACTCCTTGCCCTACCAAACAACATTAGCTTGGAGATACTAAACTTTGCTGCTAATGACGCCTTTCCTCAGTGTTTGACTTCTTTGTCTGACCTTTAATCTATTTTCAAGTGTTTAATAACTGTCCCCAATGCCCAACCTCCTTGCACAAGCTTCTGTGTTCTTTCAAATGCAGTATCATGAAAATGACTATTTACAGATTTGAGTTTTTTCTAGTTTTTAATTTACATTTTATTTTCTTTGGACAGTACAACTGAGACGCAGCATCGTGAGCTCATGGGGGGTCCTGCCTCTACCCATTTTACAGCCGAGAAGCACCAAAACACAGGGAGGTCAAACAGCTCACTCAAGTTCACACAGTGAGTCAGTGGCTATAGCAAAATACAAACATGTGGCCTCCCGTGTCACAGTTTAGTGCTCAAGACAGTACACCACACTGCCTTGCATGACTACATATATTCTGTTACTGCCTCACGTAGAACAGCTAATAAACCATTTCCTTCAATTGTTTGTGCAAGTAAACACAGTGCACTCAAGGGAAAATTCTGCCATTGTTTAAACCAAGCCCTTTATACACCCACAGATGGACAATGTGGCCAGTTCCTTGAACTCTGACCAGCTTGGATCACCTCTTTTGCATGGTATGGTAATTAATTTATCATGCTCATTGAATGCTTTGTCCTTCTAAAGGCAATGCTTTTCAGTTGTGATGAACTGTGACAAACTGGATATTCTTTGTTTAAGAAATGCATTAAATTGAGGGCTTGAGACTTTGGTTTCCCTTGACAGGCAGCAAGGCCACTAAGCTCAAATAGTCTGCAACATAAATTAGCCCATGCAAATTATAAACAACTATAACATGCTCAGCAAATTACATGTTAAAATTCCCAATTAAATGCTTTTGATTCCAATTAGGTATTAAAAAACAAAGTTCATCTGATACACTTTAAGTCAGTTTGTCTAATAGTGAGCTGAGAATAGACACTTACTCTAGAGATGCTTACCAAAAACAGATGTTTTTGCTATTTACTTCAGATAGTTACTGTTCTGTCGTACTTATAGTAATCCACCATGGGACTTCTTTTTCCTCCACAAAAACATACTAATATTTTTAAAAAACTGTGTTAAACTCCCAAAGTTGCATTTTATGAACATGGTTCATCAGATAAAGGACACCAAAATTCTCTTATTTCCCAACCTGTTCACTCTGGTTTGACTGTAGAAAACCATCATTTTATGGTTAAGCAAGCATTTGTCAATGCTGAATGTTTGCTTGCTGATATTATGATTAGACATGCAGGAGTTAAGACAGAGGCAGAATAGGAATGGCAGTGAAGTATTGAACACATGCCAACCCCACCTCCACCCTGCAGACATGGACAGGCATTTGTGTGTGCCTTTGGGTTGTCATCCATAACACTCACGGCATTTCACCTCACCCTATGATGCAGACACCTACAAGTGTTGAGGTGTGCCTTGGGTGTTCGGCTTCACAGTCACCCCTTTTCATAAGGACATACACTGAAATGGGTGCAGTATTTTTTTTTTTTTTTTAGTTTTTGTTGACCGGGTAAGTGCAATAAACAAATCCTACCTATTTTCAGGCACGATCTGGGGGAGTGGGATACAGATGAATGCCAACTGACCTTGAACCAGATTAAGCTGTTGGTGGTATTTTTTTAGTGAATGAGAGAAATTTGGCCAGGACACCAGGGAAATTCCCCTACTCTTTTTCGATAAGTGCTATGGGATCTTTAACATCCACCTGAACTATAAATCCAGGCAGATGGGACCTCGGTTTAACGTCTCATCTAAAAGATGGCACCTCAGAAGTGCAGCACCCCTCTCATGCTGCACTACAGTGTCAGTACTGGGATATTAACCCAAGTGCCAGATGTGGGAACTGAACCCACAGCCCTCTGATCTCCCGGCATCAGAGATGAGTGTGCTACCTACTGAGCCACTGACACTGTTCTGGATAGTATAGGAGAATGGGGTGAACTCTGGGCCAAAGAGTCCAAGGCACACCTCAATGCCTGTCACTGGCTTCAGGGTGGGGGGTGGAATGGCATGAGCATTACAGCTGGCAATCCAAAGGCATACCCCTAATGCCTGTCAGTCTGTACAGGGTGGGACGTTATGGTTAGAAACCCTAATGCCCCGGGCATTTGTTGGTATTTGTACCACAAATTTTCAACATGGCCTTTTGGTGACCCCCACCCCATGAAAGCATTTGGGACCTCTGCTCATGAACAGTGGCACTGTGATTTTGTTAATCTGTCCTGAACTTTGATTTCCCACAGCAACTGCACCATTCTGCGCCAGATGTGTGAAAACACAGATCGGGCAGGATGTGAAGAATGACAGCAGTACCATTCATAGGGAGGTGTGAAGAGATGGCAATGTTGAAAATCTGGAGTGAAAATATTACAAATTCGCAAAGTTATGAATGTGCATGGAAACCGCGCAATGCACACTCATAACACAGTCATTTTATGGACTTTTGTCACCACATTTTCAACATAGGCATTTTAGGCCTCTGCTCATGAACGTTGTCACTGTGATTTTCTTAATCTGTCCCGAACACTGATTCCCCACAGTGACTGCTCTATTCTGTGACGGAAGTGCAAAAACACATTTCGACCAGGATGTGAAAAATGGCAGGTGTACTGTTCATAAAGAGGTGTGAAAAATGCCAATGTTGAAAATCTGGAGTGAAAATATTACAATTTCGCGAAGTTACGAGTGTGTGTGGAAACTACTCAATGCACGTTTGTAACACAGTCATTTTACGGAATTCTTTCACCAAATTTGCAACATAGGCTTCTTGAGAGCCCACTTCATGAATAGTGATGCTGTCATTTTGTTACTCGGTCCCAAAAGGCGATTCTGTGCAGTAACCCTGAAATCACCTTTCGGGACCGAATAGCCAGATGACAGTCACTGAACTCATGAGATGGGATCCAAAGAAGCCTGTGTTGAAAATGTGGTGCCAAAATTCACATAAATGGCCAAGATAGCCACATAGGTCTCATAGGTAAATACAGAGCTATATAGACAATAGTCCTTTTGCTCGCCATTTTATTAATACCCCAGGACATTATATTTAAGTAGGAAACTATCCAGTTTGTTCTTGAAGGTATTCACAGTATCACTAGCTACCACTTCTAATGGCAATTTATTCCAAATATTGGTAACCCTCAATGTGAGCCAGGATTTTCTTTTATTTGTTTTTGGACAGTCCACAAATAGTTGTAGAGGGTGTGCTCTGGAATTGCACAATGATTCCCTGTATCACAAACCTAGGAGTTCCCATAAACCCGGATCAATGGTTGATTTATAGATCAAACATATGTCCCCACTTAAACGCCTATACTCCAAAGAGTATAATCCTAGAATGTTTAACCTCCTTTGATAGTCTTGCCCTTTTACCTTCTGTATGTAATGAGTAGCTCTCCTCTGAACTTTCTCTAGTGCGACTATCTCGGCTCCTCCACTTGGTGACCAAAATTGTGCACAGTAATCTAAGTGCGGCCTCACCAATGATGTATAGAGGGGCAAGAGAACTTCCCTACTTCTAGACGTAATATGTTTTTTTATGCAATGTAATATACTACTAGATTTCTTAATAACTGAATTACAATGTATTTTGAATGACAAATTGTTTGTAACCATAATACCCAAGTCACTCTGTTGCTCCACTATACTCAATATTTGTCCTCCAAGTGTACAAGGCAACTGTTTATTTGCTTTCCCAAAGTGCATAACACAGCATTTATCCACATTAAATAACAATTTTTATCTGATGCCCAGGACTCCAGTGCATTTAATGCTTCTTGTAATTTTGTGGCATCATCATGGTTATTTATGGGGAACCCCACCCTGGTGACATCAGCAAACTTTGAAACCCAGACTCCATTATTTACACTCATTGAAGCAATATATATATTGAACAAGCAAGGCACCAAGACTGAGCCCTAACGCACCCCACTAGTCACCTCAGCCCATGCAGAGTTAGTCCCACAGAAACACAGAAGTTGACGGCAGATAAGGACCGCATGGCCCATCCAGTCTGCTCATTTCTTTTTCTACCTCATAAATGTGCCATCGGCCTTTGCTCAGTCAGTGGCCTATCTATTCATACTCATTTGTATTGCTCCCTTATGCCTATCCCATGCCTGTTTGAAGCCCTGCACTGTATTCATAGCCACCACTTCTTGAGGGAGGCCATTCCATGCATCCACCACCCTTTCTGTGAAAAAGAATTTCCTCACATTCCCCCTTAATCGGCCCCCCTCTAATCTCATGCTGTGTCCTCTTGTCCTGCTGTTTTTCTTATATTTAAACATGTTAGACTCTTTCACCTTGTTAATGCTCTTAAGGTGCTTGAATGCCTCGATCATATCACCTCTCTCCCTCCTTTGCTCAAGGGTATACATATTGAGCTCTGTTAATCTGTCCTCATATGTCTTCTGATGCAGTCCCTGCACCATTTTGGTTGCCCTTCTCTGGACTGCCTCAATTTGGTTGATGTCCTTGTGAAGGTGTGGCCTCTAATACTGCACGCAGTACTCCAGATGGGGCCTAACCAGTGTCTTGTAAAGAAGGATTATTACCTCCCTCTTATGACTTGTGATATCCCTACTAATACACCCTAACACCCCCCTAGCCTTACCTACTGCTTTAGAGGTCTGCTTGGATGATTTCAGGTCATCAGTGATGATGATGCCCAAGTCTCTTTCTTCCTTTGTGACTGCTAGCAACTCCCTTCCCTGCCTATAGGTGGTTTCAGGGTTTCTTTTCCCTATATGCATGATCTTGCACTTCTTTGCATTAAATCCCAGTTGCCACTCTTCTGACCATTTTGCCAGTTTATCCAGATCTCTTCTCATTCTGCCCACCCCATCTGGATCATCTACTCTGTTGCAGATCTTGGTGTCATCTGCAAACAGACAAGCCTTACCCTCTAGTCCATCTGCAAGGTCACTAATGAAGATGTTGAAGAGGACTGGTCCCAGGACTGATCCCTGAGGTACCCCACTTGTGACTTGCATCTCTTCTGACTGTATACCATTTACCACCACTCTCTGTTTTCTGCCTGTCAACCAGTTTGCCACCTAGTTGACCAACTTCTGACCCATCCAGAGCCTACCCAGTTTATTTATCAATCTTCTATGTGGAACAGTGTCAAAAGCTTTGCTGAAGTCAAGGTAGGCAACATCAACTGCTCCCCCTTGGTCCACCACTCTGGTTACCCAGTCAAAGAAGTCTATGAGATTAGTTTGACAGGACCTTCCTTTTGTAAACCCATGCTGTCTTAGATCCTGTGCCTCTATGGATTCCAGGTGTTGCACTATCCTTTCCTTAAGGAGTGCCTCCATAGTCATGCCCACTACTGAGGTAAGACTGACTGGTCTGTAGTTCCCTGCCTCCTCCCTGCTACCACTCTTGTGGAGCGGGATCACATGAGCCCTTCTCCAGTCTTCTGGGACCTCTCCTGTGCTCAGAGACTCACTAAACAGTTCTGCTAATGGCTCTGTTAGTTCCACCTTTAGCTCCTTAAGTACCCTGGGATGTGCCATCAGGTCCCATTGCCTTATCCACCCTGAGCTTAGCAAGCTCTTGTAGGACCCTTTATTTTGTAGAAGGAGTAGTGCTCACCTCCTCCCCTGTGCCCATGGTGCTGAGCTGTGGGCTCTGCCCTCTCTCTTCAGTAAATACTGAGCCAAAGTATCTATTTAGGATAGATGCTTTTACATGATCTTCCTCCTCACATGCTCCTTTTCTCCATTAAACACTTAATACCCCTCTGGACTTTCTCCTTTCACTAATGTATCTATTGAAAGTCTTGTCACCTTCTTTTACTGTTAGGTGCTAGTGTTCCTCAGTTTGGGACTTTGCCTGCCTTACTGCCTTCCCTGCTTCCCTTAGGGCAGTTTGGTATGCCTCCCTATCTTCATCCCGCTGTGTTCCCTTATATTTCTTGAAGGCCAGCCTTTTGGCACTGACCTTTTGTGCTACTGTATTTGAGAACCAAAGTGGTTTCCTTCTTCTTTTGCACTTCCTTTTCTGTCTAACACAATGGGATGTTGCTTCAAGTATTGCATCCTTAATGCTTGCCCACTTTGCCTGTACCCCCTAGCCTGTGTTTCTTTTTGCCGAGCTAGCTTAACTCTGTTGGTCATCTTATCAGGTCAGCTCCTCTGAAGTCCCATATTTTACCTTGGAATGGGATGATTTAGATGTAGTAGCCAAATTGAACCATACCATGTGATGGTCACTGGCTCCAGGTGACCTTCTATCTGGAGATCTGTGATCCCTTCCTGTTAGTCAGTACTAGATCTAGGATAGCCCTGTCTCTTGTGGGTTGTTGTACCAGTTGTTTGAGGCCCTCCTGCAGGAATCCACTATGTGTCTAGTTCTGGCAGATGTTCCTGCTGGTATTGACCAATCTGTATCCAGCATGTTGAAGTCTCCATTATCAGAACCCCCTTTAGCTGTCATGTTTTGTATATCCTCTAACAGTAATGTGTCTATGTCCTCCCCTGGTCTGGGGTCTGTAGACAACCCAGTTCTTATAGTGTCCCATTTCTTGTTTCCAGGGTGATCCACAGTTCTTCTGGCTCCTTATGTGTATTCTGAATTTCTGTAGCTTTGATATTTTCATTGTACATACAGGGTCAATCCTCCCTCCTTTTGCACCTCGGTCTCTTCTGAACAATACATAGCCAGGTACTGAAGTCTCCCAAGTGTGGTTACTGGTAAACCACGTCTCACTAATTGCTACTATGTCCAGTTTAGCCTCTGACATTATTGCCTGCAGGTCTGGGATCTTATTTCCCAGGCTGTGAGCATTTGTGTACATGATTTTCCATTGGGCAGATTTTGGTGTTTTAGTTGGGTGAGGTTTGGCATTACCCCTTTGCATTGTATGGGGAGACAAACCTTTTTTCTTACCTGGTGATGCAAATGAACTGCAAACATGTTGAATCCCTGTTTGACCACTAGCTGAGGGGGGAGGGGTGTTCTTCCCATTCGACATATGGGGTATTGCACCCCTCTCCCCATTTGCTAGTTTAAATATTCTGCAAAGACGTCAAACCTTTGCCCCAATGCACTGACTCCCTCCTTAGTCAGATGCAGTCCATCAAATTTAAAGAACTTTCGCTCCCAGAACTGTTGCCAGTCCCCTACAAATCTGTGTCCTTTTTCCTGGCACCAGCCCTTGAGCCAGGTGTTTAGCTCCCCTATCTCCCCTTCTCTGACCTTCCGTCCATCTGCCCCCCCTCTCCCCAGACTGGCAGGATCTCAGAGAGGAGATGCGGACGAAATGGATGATAGTTTGTCACCCAGTCTAGTCAGGTGTTCCTTGGTATCCACAACTGACCGGCTGGCCGGATCATTAGTCCCTATATGTACTAGGACATCAATGTTTTCTCCTGCTTTGTGAACAATTTTAGTAATGCGGTCAGTGACTCTCCATGCTGATGTACCTGGGAGACATCTGACCATTACTCCCTGGAGAGATGGGTATCAACTCCCGAATCATGGAGTCTCCTATGATCAAAGTTTTTGGATTTCCTTTTTGCTTTTTTTGTTTTGGTTCCTGATTTGGGTGAGTTTTGTTGTGCTAGCTCCTGTGCCGCAGTGTTCTGCTCTGCAGTGTCTTCTGCCTCTTTGTTTGATTTCAGAGATAGAGGCAGATACCTGTTTGTAGTGTTTATATGGTTTTTGGAGGTAATATGTTGGAGAGCAGAGAGTGATGGGGCACCCAATTTGCCCCTCCTAACCACCTGCCAACCTCCTGTTTATAGTAACAGATTGTTTTCTAGAGATAAGCCATGCTTCTACCCATTTAGTTATTTTTCCTGGTAAGTCATATGCTATTAATGCATCGATAAGTTCTTCGTGGGAGACCTTATCAAAAGCCTTTGAAAAGTCCAGATACACCACATCCACAGCCTGATCCTCCCCCATAGCCCTGCTGACTTTTCCATAGAATTCCAATAAGTTGGTCTGACAAGACCTTCCAGTAGTAAATCCATGCTGTACTGGGTCGACCAAGTCTGTTTTTTGGGCATATTCTATAATATAATCTTTTAATATAACCTCAAAATTTTCCCTATGACCGACGTCAGGCTAATTGGTCTATAGTTGGCTACATCATGTCTACTCCCTTCTTGTAAATGGAACCACCTAGCTTGTTTCCATGCCTCTAAAACATGCCCTTTTTAATGATATTTGAAAATTACTGCAGAGGTCCAGCCAGGAAGTCTGCCATTTCTTTGATTATTCTTGGATGTATTCCATCCGGGCCTCGGGATTTATTATGATCTATTTTATGCAGCCTTTTAAGTATCTCATCTCTTGTTATCAATGATTCTATTTCTAATACAGTTTCCAAATGATCTAATTTTGGAGAAGATTTATTATTAAAGACTGATATAAAGAAATCATTATACATTTGGGCTAGATGAGACTGGTCAGTAACTGTGCTACCATCCATCTCATGTAGTGGGCCAATAGCTCGACAGACTCCCTTTTTGTCATTAATATATGCATAAAATGACTTATAGTTATCCTGAACTCTAGTTACTAGGCTCAACTCATATTTTAATTTGGCATCTTTAATACATTTTTTGACTTTTTTAAGAGATCCTTGTATGTATTCCAACAAATGTTACTACCCGATCTTTTGGCCCTATAAAAAGCCTTATTTTTCTTCTTTAACAGTTGCCGTATGGATTTAGACATCCATTTAGGTTTAGTCTTAGTAGTGCCATCCATTCTCTTAATTAGAGGAGTAAAAGCTTGAGTAGCTGAGATTATTTTATCCACCAGGAAATCCCACATGGACTCAAGTGTTTTGTTTTGAAATTCCTCAACCCAATTCCAGTTTTTAAAATGTGATCTCATATTATCAAAATCAGCTTTATTATAGATATATTTACTAGTCTTACTTATAATAGTGTCTGCTAATGTGCCTAGGGAAAAGTAAACCATGGAATGATCATGTGATCCAAGAGGGGGAAGGAACTTACAAGTTGTTATATTACCATCTAAATTACTTAACACAAGATCTAGTACGTGATTGTCTCTAGTATTGGAATTTACACACTGGTTCATCCCCGCTAGCAAACATAATTCTAGATATCGTGATTCTATAGTGGTATTTGTCTGTAATGTTGTTCAATTTATGCCTGGTAAATTTAGATCACCTACTACCACATTACTTTTAGTAGTACCAAACGTATTTAAGAAATCCAGTAATTGTTCATCCTGATCCGGTGTAACAGTCGGTGATCTATATATTACTCCAATATTAACAACATGTGAGTGGTGGAATGATATCTTGACCCATAGCACCTTGATTTTATCCCATTTTGATTTATAGATTTCTTCAGAATTTATTTTATTGGATATATATAAAGCCACTCCCCCACCTCGTTTTTCTTTCCTATCTTTATAGAACAAATTAAATCCATTGATCTGCTTTTCCCATGGATCATTTGGGCTCCACCAAGTCTCTGTGACAGCACATATACTAACATTTAGTTGTTCAATAGATAATTTTAATTCTCCCAACTTATTATTTAAACTCCTAGCATTTAATGACAGGAAATTATATGAAGTATTATCATATTTATGTTCTTTTGCAAAATAACTAGTGGGCCTACCTCCCCCCCTCATGCTAAGTTTAAACTTTCCTCTATTGTCTGTCTAAGTTGGTAAGCAAAAATTTGTTTTCCCATTCTATTTAAATGGAGTCCATCCTGTGCATATAGCATCGGGTTCCTAAACTTTGCACCTTGTTCCGTAAAGATGTAACCCTCCCTAAAACACCATCTTTTCAGCCATCCATTTAAGTGCAGTATATCATCATTTACATCACATGATGCCCTAGGTACAGGTAGTTTCCCAGAAATAATGAGATCACAACCATCCTCTGTAAGAATCCTCCCTACCTCCTCATAATCTCTCTGTATTTCTAGGAGCCTTCTTTTCCTTACATCATTTGTTCCTACATGTGTTAGAACCAATGGTCAAGCCAGGGAGGAGATTTTTAATGTCTTTTGTACCCGCTCCAGGGAGTGTACTAACTGTAGTTGTTAGTTTACGAGTTTTACATATAATGTGATCTGTATATTTCAACATAGAATCCCCTATGACCAGGACATCTCTAATATTAGTCTCCTCTTTTATCTCTAGATTGTTAACATTACCAGTAGTTTGATTGATCTCCCCTACTGGTGTAATCTGTTTTGGATTTTTAATCTGCTCCCTAGTAAGTGGGGGTTGTGTAATATTTTTTTTCATTTGGAGGTGGAATATCCTGTATTGTAATGGGATCACCTGACTTTTTTTGGGGGGGGGTCATCTTGTTTTGAAATGTTACACACTGCATCATGATTTAAAATGGAGAACCTGTTTGGTGTTGAAACATTTGAGGATACCCCTATATTTCTTCTACCCTTTTTTCTGTTTTTATTAGTATTGTTTGTTACAAGACTCCATTCCTTATCATTCTCATGGGTTTCGTTCAGGTGACTAGGTTCATATGAAATCGTAGTCACATCTGCTTCAGAATCGATATAGTGTTCCAAATTACTAATATCAATCTGCACCTGGACCCTTTGCTTTAGGACATGTATCTCTGCAAGTAAAATCTCTATTAAGTTACATTTATCACAAGTAAACCCATCCATGGCTTCCCCTTCAGTTAGCATATTACATCTAATACACAGCCTCATCTTAATGCAATAATTACCTTATCCTTAAAAAATCTTTATAGGCCCCCAATCCCCGCTGTCCCAACGGACACAGCAGACACGCGCAGATGCATGTGTCTCTGCGCGCATTTCCGCGTGCTTCACCGTGTGCCCTGATCACTGCAGGGGCAAGTTTTGTGTATTACTATGACCCGGAAGTGGTCGCTAGGAGTCACGGGATGCTCGTAACTCAAAATCCCCAAAAAATTGCTAAAAATGATCCTCTGTGCATGCACCACTCATGTGTGGCTCAGGCACAAGGTTTAGACCTTAGTTATCTTAAAAACTGAAGTTCCCAGCCATTTGTAGTTCAGGGTCAGCTCTGCCTTAACTACCTGGCTCTCTTCCTGCTTCCTGCTGATTGAAAACAGGGCTCAGACACACAAACACAGCTTACAATAGTATATAAAGCTTAAAAAAGGTCCCCAGTACTAACGCACAGCACAGAGGTGTTTACAGGTATTTAGAATTGCAGATACTAGCGCTTGCTTGCTGCAGGGGCGAGTTTTGTTTATTACTATGACCCAGAAGTGGTCGCTAGGGGTCACGGGACGCTCGCAACTCAAAATCCCCCCAAAATTACTAAAAATTATCCTCTGTGCATGCACCACTCATGCGTGGCTCAGGCACAAGATTTAGACCTTGGTTATCTTAAAAACTGAAGTTCCCAGCCGTTTGTAGTTCAGGGTCAGCTCTGCCTGAACTACCTGGCTCTCTTCCTGCTTCCTGCCAATTGAAAACAGGGCTCAGACACACAAACACAGCTTACAATAGTATATAAAGCTTAAAAAAGGTCCCCAGTACTAACACGCAGCTCAGAGGTGTTTACAGGTATTTAGAATTACAGAAAAAATCCATTTATACCATTATACAGCTTACCCACATTTCTTCAGTTCACGGCCTGCTTTGAAGAGTGCAGACATGTTCGGTTCACCGAAGATCATCATCAATGGGCTCTGGAGGTAAGTGTGAGGTGAGGGTGTGGGAGTAAGTGCTGTGAAGAGGTGAGTGCGGGTTGGGAAGGGCACCAGACTCAGCGTGGGACAATTTTTTAAAAAAAAAAACAATGCAGGAGGTTTTCTGTTTTACAGGTACTTTGGCATACTGGGGTGGGCTCCCA
The DNA here is from genome assembly GCA_016271365.2 of Neoceratodus forsteri. Classification (NCBI taxonomy): domain Eukaryota; kingdom Metazoa; phylum Chordata; order Ceratodontiformes; family Ceratodontidae; genus Neoceratodus; species Neoceratodus forsteri. The sequence continues at coordinate 1,099,708,339 of CM057455.1, read as the reverse complement.
GCATGCCACCTGAGTGTTTGTTGGGGGGATCTGTAGCTGATGGGGATTGGATACCCCCATCAGCAGAGTATTGGGGGTGTGGGCACATGAGCTGAGGGGGATTGGTCACCCCCCTCAGCACACAACAAATGGGGGGGCATTATGCTGATGGGGATTGGGCTACCCCATCGGCAAATGAATGGGAAGGGGGCATGCTGACAGGGGGCTTGGGCACCCCTGTTGGCTTTATATGGGGACTGTTAGAGCCAGCGGCTGTTCATCAGCCTCTGTGGGGACTGTGAGAGGCCAACAGAGAAGCTGCCACCATGCTTATTGAAATGGGACACCAGACAATGCAGCTGTAATTTGTTGCTGCAATCAGGGACAGCCCCAGCAGCAAAACCAGCTGATTGTTAATGACGGGGTACTCCCTGATTGCAGTGGCGAGTTTCTTTCAAGTTGGTGGCAAGCTACGCTACTGCTGTCATGGACAGCACGATCATCTATTGGCGCCACACAGACCAGCCCCAAAATGGGCTGCTGGCATTGGCAACAACACTGCTGCACCACCACAACTCGCTACTGTAGCAAGCTGTCCCAAATATGTTTCTTGCGCATGTGTGCAAACAAACATAAAAACATACTGGGGTAGTATTTATTTCTTCCAGGGCATATGAAGTACAAAAAACAGCACAGTAGTGTGACAGAGTAAAGGCTACTGGTTCCAAAATGATGTCCATTCAGAGCCGACACTGCCAAATACAGACAGTGCTTCCCATTATGTAAAAGATAAGTATTGCACACAATGAACTTGGCAACCTTTGCCAAAAAAATAAATTGTTTCTATAAGGCCCAAACATCTTAATGAAAAGAGCAGCAGCTCATTGTGCAAAGGCCGCTGTTTCAAAAATATTATGACTGTTTGGACACTACCAAACACTAATGAGATTTTCTTTAAATAAATATTACATTATTCGTTTTTATCATAACAAGTTTTTTATTTATTTTTATATGCCAAAAAAAGTTAAGAAGGAAAATTAATATTCGTTATATGAGGTGATGGCCTATGCTGGTTTACAACACTCAGAATACAAGAGTGCAATTCTCCACAATGTGTGAAGGCTATAGGTTCTAAACATTATGTCTGTTGTGACACTGACAAACATGCTTTCTTTTATGCCAAGGACAAGTGTTATTCACAGGGTACTTCGTGTTGCTTAACAGGTTTCATGCCATAACACTGCAACATTCATCACCACTCATTGCTCCTTATTATTGTTTTGTTGCTCACTGTTTAATGTTCTTTTTTCTATTTTCAATTTTTTTTCTATTATGTTTTTTACACCTACTCTTGCCCCCCAGCCCACCACTTCTTTGGACTGCACATGTCCCTGACGCCCACAAGTCTCACCCCTGCTGCCAGCTCCTGCCATCTAGATCCTGCATTACCTGTGTCTGGAGTGTTCTGGCTTATCTCAGCCAGGGGCCCCCCTTTCCCTGAGGGGGGCACCGGGGAGAGGACTAGTGGTCTCTGATCCCCCTGGAACTACAGGCACGGGGGATGGGACTGATGCACCCTGGGGACAGCGGTGTGGCGGGACAGCAGCCATTATCCAGCTGGCTGGGGTGGGCGTTTTCCATTTTTTCTGTCCAACCCAGCTCCCAATAATGCATGTGGCCACATTGGTATCCTGTGGGGGACCTCCAGCAGCGTGTGGTCACCCACGCTGCCAAGGACAACACCACCAGCTCCAACCAGGAGCCACTGTAGAAGCAGCAGAATGCAGCCCATCCCCTTGGGAGGGAAGTGTCCAAAGGACACTCTCATCTCCCTTCCCCACTGGCCTCCACTCCTGACATCCGGGCTTGGGTCATAAACCTGGGTCACCAGTGAGCCAGAGCGATGATTGTGCCATGGAGCTGGCTATTATTGAATTTTGTTGTATAATAATTAACTGTATGACAGTTTTATTCTTGAGGTGTTTTCTTGTAATTGTATATGTCGTTATACTTATTTCTATGTTATTGTATATTTTGTACATTTAACTTTGTATCTGTTCCCTTCTCTGCCTCCTCCCCCAGGATGCATTTGGAGATGAGCTGTTACCACCTCAGTATGACCTGCTGGGTAAAACTTTTGAAATAAATAAATACAACAGAATATTAAAAATGGCCACAGACATTCTGGACACACCTATGCAAGTTTGGGACTCTACACAGTGACGCCTTCCCCACCTAGGAATCCCTGAACTACCAGATTCATATAGTAACCAAAGCATGGAACACATGTATCCTCCTTACCTGCATTTACAATCTTCTTTGCATTATCTGATACTACAGAACCTGGGGTTAAGAAGAATGGTGTCATTGTCAGCTCTCATCAGTCTTCTGTCAAAGGCAGTCTTGCAAGTTTTGTGCATGATGGTCATTGTCAAATCCACAGGCACAAAAAGTTGTCTGCTTGTTGAGGTTTGAGGGCCCCAGTTACTAGGGCCTGCTGGTGCTGATGCTTATTCTGCTACTGCCACTCAGCCCACTGGAGAAGAAAGAAAATGAAGAGTGTAATTGACTCCATGGGAAGTCGTTAGCATGCAATCTGTGGTCTGACCACTTGTCCACTAAGGGTGAGAGTATGGGCCTTTGTCAACTTTAGTTTTTCTTTGAGTGGGGCCCCATGAATTTGATTCAGCTTTGAGAATTCAGCCTAACCACTTCAGCTCCTAATGTGATAATTGGCATGGGGTAATAGCAGAGGGCATCTAAGAAGGTAAAAAGTCATTAGGTCAGCAATGAATATTTATTACAGTAGCTTATATGTGGCTGATGGTATTGCTGCATGCTAGTGCCAAAGATTAGTGTGACTGTGTGTGCAACCCAGTAGACTGCCGCAACCCTGAGCTGAGTTCAAGTTCAAGTTTATTGACAGGAAATACTCTGTTGAGCAAGCTCATTTACAAGGAGGTCCTGGAGGACACATTGGTTATACAATAAAGGTACAAAACAAATAAGCTATAAACACATATGACAGAGTACAAGGCATTGGACATACAGTGTAGATATATACATATGATATAGTATGTCTAAGGACACATTGGTCATACAATAAAGGTGCAAAACATATAAGATGAAGATACATATGATATAGATTACAAAGGCACTGGACATGCAATGAAGATATGTAAATATATAAGCCATAAGTACATTTGATGCAATATATATATAAGGCAAGCAAACTGTAACCATCATCAGTAGACTGCTTCAAGCTAAACAGATAGAACAATGTGTAGGCTGAAACACTAAACAAATAGCACAGTGTATAGGCTGGAAGATACATGGTATCTAGCTTGCAATCTGGGCTGGGAGGAATAGTGCATGGAGTGAGTCAGGGGTAGACAGGCAGTGATCAAGAGGGACTGGTATGTGAGGATGGTGAGGGCTGGATTGGGGGATCTAGCAGGGTAGGATAACCTGGAGGTAGATATGCATTTAGCGGGGTAGGTAGGTGGGAGGTAGATATGTCATGTGTATAGCAGGGTAGGCTAACAAGGAGGTAGATATGTGTATAGCAGGGTAGGCAGGTAGATAGATGAGGGAATAGGAAGTGACAGATGAAAAGTGAGATCAGGGTCTAAGGTACAGCAATAGTTAATATTCATTGCTGAGGTCAGGTTTATCCCCACCATCTGTAATATCTTCTTACCTCTATGCCAGGTAATTTATTCTCCTGGCCCCATAGATTTTCAAATGATGTAATAATATCTTCCCCCATTTCTTTTTATTTACTGTATATGCAGCAAAATGTGACTGAAATATTTAAGTGCTACATGGAGCTGGCAAAACATTACCAGATCTGGCTCTTGCTGTAAAGGGGATGACATGGGAAGGCTGCGGGCCATCCAGTCATGCAATACCCTTTCCCATAGGTGCTGGACCAATGACCAGTGAGACTGAGGCAGTCATTGATGTCTGGTTCTCCCGTGTTGTGGCTGCAGTTGATGCACCTCATGATCCTGCTTCTAACTTCACACCTAGTAGTCAAGGCAGGACCCTGAGGCTTTTTGTGTTTATTTTAATTTTATTATTATTTACCTTTCATGTGCTTAGAAAAAAACTTGACTCATAATTCTTGACTTGAAACAAGTGATTTGAGCATCATGACTTGTGACTACTAGCTTGTGATTTGTGATTCTGGATTTGCACTGAGTTTGTCACCCTTATTTTACATGAAGTCCCCATTGGCTAGCTCCATTACAGATGTATTGGCGAAGGTACTACATGCTTGCTTTTGCAAAACTGCAAGATCAGGGATATCCTTTGCAGTGCATGTCCTTACTCCCATGAATGTCAGTACTTTTTATCTGGTGATCAGATGACAGTACTGTCTGTGTCCTGTCAGACCCAGACTCCGTGTCAACCTTTGCACACAAAGACTGATCAGCAGGACTGGACTGTGTAATGCTTCTAGTGATGTGCGATTTGAGGGCTGGGGAGGATCCATCATATGATGGTTCAAGGTGGAAAGGAAATTGTCAACATCCATGCACAGATGGCTGTGGCAGTTGTGGAATTGTTTGTACAAGGTTGACAGGGTGAGGGCTGGCCTTTACATTTCTGGACAGATCACTTCCACACTCAGGAAGGGGAAATGGAAGCACTTAAAAGAGTCCTGGCCCTGGAAGAGTCACTGTGAGTGATAATTACAATGTATAATACTTGGATGGTTTGTTTAGTACTTGTCACACTATCTGAGAAGGTTTAGCTAACATGTCTCGCTTTTCTTTTTAGTTTGCTATTTGTGTATGATTCTACCAATATCTGACCCATCTCAATTTTCTCTCTGCTACTCCACTGCTGCTTTACTGCAGCAGGTTGCAGCTCACAGCCCCATTATGCCCACTGCTGAGGCCCCCAAGGTAAGCACAAACACTTACTGAGAAAGTAAATGTGACAAATGTGTTTCTTTTCTGCAAAGACAAAGGGAAAACTAGTAGCAGGCTGCCAACCAACAGCCATATGCTAGCTGTTGCCCCATGCTGAGGCCCCAAGTTCCTCACTATACTGTATCGGTCAAGCACAACTCATCCTGACACACACAGACAGACACACACACACACACTGTACTTGTCATGAAAAGTAAAGTTAAAGACAACAACATTAATGTATTTTTTATTTTGAAGAAATGTGCTGAATAAATGTATTGTTTTTTTCTGCTTTTGCAATTATCACATAGTACCACTCAGGGTACAAACAGGTTGGGTGGGGGGCAGCAACAGTTCCTGTACTGAAAAGGCCCTATGTTTTGGGTAAATGCCAAAGGGCTGGGCCCCTTTTCATCTAAAGAGACTATGTTTTGACCAAAAACAAATATACAAACATATGAAGAAGCCAGCAGAAGAAGGCTATTTGGTCTATCAAGTCTGCTTGTATTGCAGGATGCACAACTTGAGCTAATGTCCCTGCCCTCCTTCCCCACTCCTCCCATCCTCCCTACCCATGATCCTTACCTTCCTCCTATGCCTATCCCAGTCTATCTTAAAGCTGCCCACTGTTTTTAATGAAATGACCTCTGCTGGCAGTGCATTTAAAGTATCCGCCACCCTCTCTGTGAAGACATGCTTCCTGACCTCCCTCCTAAACCTCCCTCCCTCCAGCTTAAGATTGTGCTCCCTCATGCTATGGTTGCCAGTCAGCTTAAAGACTTTCCTTATCAACCTTATTTATCCATTTCAAGTACTTGAAGGTCCCAATCATGTCCCCCATCGCTCTTCTGTCTTCCAGGCAGTACATGTTCAGCACCCTCAACCTCTCCTTATATGACTTACCCTGCTGACCCACTGTCATCTTTATATCCCTCCTCTGGGTCTTCTCCAGCAGGTTAATGTCCTTTTTGAGATGTGGCCACTAGTACTGAACTCCATACTCTACATGCAGCCTTATCAGTGACCTGTACAAGGGCAGTATAACCTTCTCTCTCCTACTACTTATCCTCCTAGATAAGCATCCCAGCATCTTGTTTGCCTTTGCTGCTGCTTTCTTGCACTGCTTTGAGTGCTTCAGGTCAGTAGTGATCATCACTCCCAGGTCTTTCTCCTCCTCTTCTAATGCAGAAACCCGGACTACACCCAGGTAGTACTCTGTCCTGGGAATCTTAGCTCCAATATGCATAACTTTGCATTTCTTGGCATTGAAGCCAAGCTGCCAGATCCTGGACCACCTTCCCTGCTTTTCCAGATCTTCCTGTAGGTCCTATATTCCTTTAACTATGTCCACTCTCTTGCACAGCTTGGTGTCATCCGCTAATAGGCACATTTTGCCCTTAATGCCATCCCCAATATCATTGATGAAGACATTGAACAACACCGGCCCCAGCACTGAGCCCTGCGGGACCCCACTGGTTACCTCTCAGGTGCCAGATAACTCTCCCCCAACAACCACCCTCTGGGATCTGTCCCTCAGCCAGTTTTCCACACATCTGAATATCTTTCCCCCAACCTCAAGATTCACCAACTTCTTGATCAGCCTTTTCTGGGGCACAGAGTCAAAGGCCTTGATGAAATCAAGATAGAGGATGTATACCGCTTGGCCCCTGTCTACTGTCTAAGTGACACAGTCAAAAAAGTCAATCAGATTCATTTGACATGATCCCCCCCCCCATGAACCCATGCTGCCTTGCATCCTGGAGACCATACTCCTCTAGATATTCCACTAACCTTTCCTTTAGTCAGTGTTGGGTAAGTTACTTTAAAAAAGTAATCAGTTACAGTTACTAGTTACTTTCAAATAAATGTAATCAGTTACAGTTACTGATTACTTGTATATAAAAAGTAATCAGTAACTGTAACTGTAATGCATGTTATTTTTTCTATTACTTTCGATGACTATGTGTGGGTGTGGATGAGAAATGGCTGCCACTACATGATACCAGTCACTGCTCTACCAGTCTCTCACTTCTTGTAAAGCACTTTGGTATACTGTATAAGAAAAGCACAATATAAATGCAGAATTCTTTCATCCAAGGATCTGTTGTCTAGTATGGCTGAACTTTAAAGATTGTATTGCACTTTTCCAAAGGAGCTGGGACATAAATAAAGAAGTTCAGCTATGATCCAGAAGATCAGATCAGTTATCTAACCCACTCCATTTTGTCAGGACTTAAGTGATCTCTGCTATTGCCAATGCATAAAAAAGGCTTTAGTAACTGATGACAGCAGCAGGTAATGTAGTTACCTAAACAGTAATATTTAAAACATAAACTCCTGACAGGCTAACAGTAGTATAAGCTACTCTAAAAGAAACAAATTCAATTTTAATTTACACATAGCAGGGAGTTGTTCTTACCAGCAAAACTAGATACAAAGTGGATTTATACTGTACAGAAAAGGGTGTCTCCCAGCTCCCAGGTACAGCTCTTAGGAGCACTTGCCACAGATGTTTCTGTAAACAGAAAAACCACAACAGACACTCCTAACTTCCCATAGCCTTTGGTAGGACCAGCACCCTGTAGGATGTATATCTGTTTTTAATATTCACAGTGGACTTTTTAGTAGCTACATGATCTAAGCTGAGAGAACACAAATTCATTTCATAGCATGTCTTACCCTTAAATTAAAAGTCCATCTTTTACTAACTTTTTCCATTTTTATATAAAATAATTTCCTTTTCAACAGAAATATCATATTTTTCTGGTCTCAAAATAGGATCCATTTAAAAAAAACATGCATAACTAATCCATCCATTCAGTACAGAATCCAATTCTTTGTGAAGATAGATGTCACAGTTCAGCATCAAATATATTCTTGATTTTTTATATGGATATTCTGTTTAGAAAACCTCAAATTTGAAAAAAGAAAAGATCTTTTATATATCCAAATCACAAACAACTATAAGAAAGCAGAATGCTAGAGAGTCATTCAATTTGTTCAAATAAATATATTGTTTTTTGTATATATTCACATTTAATCATAGTCCAACACTGATACTATATTAATTTTAGAAGGACAGATATCAAGTACCGCCATAATTCCTCCTACCTGAAGAAATGCCAGCACCAGACTGAGAAATATTTAACTATAAAGTATTTTTATCTTTGAAATGTCTTTTGCTTAATTTGTTTCATTCAGAAATTTATCATAAGTACAGACTTCATTCTGTCAGAAAAAATCACTTGGCAAAAGAGATCTTTCTTCTCCAACATTAACGTGTTCAGTTCCTTAATAAAATAGTTGATGGCATACAGAGAAAAGTGCACTTGCATGAATAAATAGACTAAGAAGATAGGAGAGCAAAAATCTTAGTGAGTTCTCAATTATTAAAAGATATACGTACGGGCAAACTTTGCGTGTGCTGTAATTAATAACAATGTGAGACTGGTCCAGACACGTTGTTTTTTGTAATGAACAATTTGACTGGACATTCACTTGCTTGAATGGGAGATAATAGGAGATATAGGAGACAACTTTATAAACTTTTGTTGACCACCCACGGTAATGATTTGGGACTGATAGCCTGAAAACTGTGTTTCAGTTGAGGCTCTTATCTCCCTATTCAAGCAAGTGAATTCCACTTGTCAAATGAAATTGTCTATTACAAAAACAACATGTCTAGACCAATCTCACATTGTTATTAATTGCAGTACATGTAAAGTTCACCCCTATATAAATCTTTTAATAATTGAGAACTCACTGGGATTGTTGCTCTCCTATCTTCTTAGTCTATTTATTCATGCATGTGCACTTTTCTCTATGTGCCCTCAACTATTTTTTTTAATGAACTGCACATGTTAATGTTTGAGAAGAACTCTTTTTTTTTCCCCAATTATTTAACCAGGTGAGACACACTAAGCTGAAAGCTTGTTTGCAGGTGCAACCTGGGAGCACGAGGAAGTTAAGTGACTTGCTCAGGGTCACACAGTATGCAAGTGAGGGCTGTGGGATTCAAACCCAGGTCTCCAGATTTGCAGCTCAGAGCCTTAAATTACTGCGCCATACTGCCTTCAAGTGTTTCAAGTTTTTCAACTGTTTTTTTTTTGATAGTGTGATGAATTCTGCATATATGACAAATTTCTGAATAACACAAACTAAGAAAAAGACATCTCAAAGATAAAAATACTTTATAGTTAAATATTTCTCAGTCTGGTGCTGGCATTTCTTCGGGTAGGAGGAGTTATGGAGGTACCTTATATCTGTCCTTACTGTTTCCACTAACTAAAGCATTCAGTGCAGACTTCGGTTTTGGGAAAGGTTTTCGAAAGTATTATTAAAGATCATATAAATCAGTTTCTTAAAAACTTTGATAGGATGGACCTTGTTCAACATGGATTTGTTAGTGGTAGATCATGTCAGACTAGCGTCCTGGAGTTCTGTGGGAAGGCTGGTATGGCACTTGGTCAAAAGCAGTCAGTGGATGTTATCTACTTGAATTTCTCAAAGACTTTTGATACAGTTCCACATGGGGAACTTATTGATGCCTTAATTGAACATGGACTTGAGGGGAAAAATAACTAAATTGATAGATGCACCAGAAAACAATCTGTCAGCATAGGTAGTACCTGCTGTACATGGACAGAGGTGACCAGTGGAGTGCCTCAGGGCTCCATATTGGGACCTTGCTTATTTAATATTTACATTGCCTCATTAAGCACTGATACTGGTGTATGGGCATCTAAGTTCACAGATGATACCAGAATTGGCTTTGTAGTGAATAACTTGGAAGATCATACACACCTCCAGAGAGCACTGAATGACCTGGGAAACTGGGCATTAGGAAAAAAAAACTAACTTTTAATATTAAAAAATGTTGTGTTATGTACTTTGGAAGACATAATGGCCATCTGAACTATACACTTGGAGGAAGCAAAAACGCACTGTAGTGGAGCAACAAAGTGATCTGGGCATTATGATTACAAACGATCTTTCCTTTAAACTACATTGCAATTGGGTCATTAAGAAGTCCTGCAGTACTCTGCATTGTATAAAAAAGCATATTACATGTAGGAATAAAGAAGTTTTACTTCCCTTGTATACCTCCTTGGTTAGGCGGCATCTGGACTATTAGGCCCAGTTTTGGTTGCCAGGAGGGAAAAACTGGAACAGCAGAACTTGAAAGAGTCCAGAGGAGCGCTACTCATAACATATTAGAAGTAAAAGGGCATGACTACCATACAAGATTAAGTATCTTAGGTCTTCAGTCACTGGAATACAGATGCCTAAGGGGAGACGTGTTTGATATTTAAATCATTAATGGATCCTGGTTTGTGGGATAACCTGGGCTTGAATTTTAGGGAATTGTTTTATACCACTAGGGCTCACCCCTTACAATTAAATGTAGAGTGTCCAAGAACAGCAAGACGGAAATCCTGGCTTACCTTAAGAACAACAATTATATGGAATTTGCTTCAATTAGAAGTCTTAGCTAGTAAAAATATGAATATTTTCAAGAACTGATTAGATAGTTACCTTATTGAGCACATCGTTATGGGCTACCAGGCAAGACCTTTTTAGGTCACCCTGGATTCGGCGAGCAAAAGGACTTCGGTCTATATATAGCTCTGTTCTTACCTATGAGACCTATGAGTGCACTGACTGGAAGGACTTGGGAGCTGGGACTGCTTTGTTTTGTATATTAATTTTATCTTCATGGATGTTCTTTTTTGTTCAGATCAACAACAATCAAACAGAGAACAAGTGATTCAAAGAAATCTGCTTACCAACAGTAAATATGTATCATCCAAGCTGTGCAAAAAAAATATATATATATATATATATATATATGCTAAAGTGCTAGATGCAATCAATGTGACAAATTATATGAGAGCTCCATCTGAGAATGTGCATAGAAACATCAGTGTAACTCCATGGAGAACTGAACCAATTGAGTTTTAATATACATAAAAAGCTATTTTTTAAGCAAGTCCATTGAGTACACTGGAGGGGATATAAATATATTGCTTCCCATATTTAATTTAATTTATTAAAAACAAAGCTCTAGACTCAGAGTCTAAAATGACTTTTCATTCAAAGAAACAAGGATCAAGGCTGCACCATCTTCATTCATATTGGCATCCTATACTGAAAAAAAACTGTGTGTGTGTGTGTGGGGGGGTGGCTACTCCTGGAATCCCCACTGTACTGTTTCAGACAGCCATGAGGCTTATGATCGGATAATTGCTGTTCAGTGTTCAAAGTGTCATGTGAAATCCTTCTCTCAGTGTGCCAGTAAAATGTAAAATTTTGTATTTAGCCAGATTGTTCTTAGTTCAGACTGCTATAGTAAAAAATGATTCCATGGCTGGCATTTTATTTAACTAGACACAGCTAATCTGTAGGCAATTCTGTTAAAGTTTCTAACCTGCACATTTAGTTGGAACAGTATCTCAGTTAAAAAATCAAGTTATATGTCCCTGCATCTCAGTATGAATACGGAATATACACAGCACATGAGTAGCAGTTCACCAAAAAATGTAAAGGACAACAAATCTCAAACCAATCTGTCCCTGAATTTGAAACGTGCACTTATCTGGAAGTCAGGATCATCTCCACAGTGTAGAGGAAAAATATGTGGATCCCAACTATATTATACATACAAATACTGTGTCTGCTGTAGCATTTGGCATTCAGCTCAAACCACCGCCATAGTGCATAAAGACGGTGACGGACCTACGGAAAGTGTGGTGACCTTTTGGGTTGACCCTTTCATCAGAGCAAGGTTTGCACTGTTTCAGTAAAATGCTGCACTGCAATCACACATAAGAAAACATGTCTGCATTTGTGCAATGAAGTATAGTACATGACAACAGGTCTTTAAAAAACTACACCTGAACTCAATTCCATGTTATGAACTGAATACACACCTTTATACCAAAACGTGGCTGATAATTTGCTACATTTCTAAATACTGATATTTAAAAAAAATGACACATTGAATACCAACAGCAAAACAGAGCTGCAGAGAATATCTCTCCCACAGAAGCTGCTTTAGTTTTCTTGTCGTAACTGCTTTTTGTTCACATTGGCTTTTCCCTTGCTTACCATAACCAAAAGTGCTGGGGGAAACCGGTGTAGCCTGCAATGTTTAGTGTGCCACTTCATCATATTTAATTATTATTATTATGAAGGTCCCTACTTACTCCTCCACAGTTTCTTTTGGGGGTCCATTGGATGCTCAGAGCATGACCAAGGCTGGGGGAAGTGCTGGAATCAGCTTTTTTTTCCCCTGTGAGAGTACTCAGACAGAATGTAGGGGTAGAGCTGTGCAAAGCATGCATTTTACACTAGTTTACTGGTGCAGCCTGATGGACATGGGTGACCTGAGTCCTACAACAAAAAGTAATAAAGTAAATTGTGTTACAGTAAATGCTTTACTTGAAAGAAAATGTAATCTGTAATGCGTTACAGATTACATTTTCTTTCAAGTAATCCATTACAGTTACACGTTACATGCTAATATAATCAGATTAATGCATTACTACCCAACACTGCCTTTAGTATAGTCTCCATGAGTTTGCCCACAATGGAGGTCAGACTGACTGGTCTGTAATTCCCTGGGTCATCCTTAGGACCACTTTTGTGAAGGGGCACTACATGTGCTGTTCTCCAGTCCTGCAGTACCATGCCTGACTCTAGTGAAATATTAAATAGGTCTGCCAGTGGCCCTGCCAGCTCGTCAGCCAGTTCCTTTAGTACCCTTGGATGTACTCTGTCCAGACCTGGTGATTTGTCCACCTTCAATGCCAGCAGCCCCTCCCTCCCTCCCTCTATCCTCCTCTATCACTACATCTGTATTCCCCTCCACCCTGCTCCTCTTTTCCCTCCTGAAGGCACTGGTCTGTCCTTCTCTCTGGTGAAGATGGAACACAAATATTCATTTAGTGTCTCTTCTTTTCCCCCATTATCCTCCACCCACTCCACCCCCTTCTTAAGCCTAACAATCCCTTCCTTCTTGTCCCTTTTCTCATGTATATAGCAAAAGAAAGCCTTCTCCCCCTTCTTAATTCCTTCAGCTATCAGCAGCTCCTTCTGTGCCTCTGCTTGCCGGACTTCCTTACTTGTCTCATTAGCCAACCTTAGGTAATATTCCCTATCCACCTCTCTCTTGGTCTTCCTGAAATTTCTGTAGGCCAACCTCTTTTCCCTTACTGCCTGGGCAACCCCAGAACTGAACCAGCTGGGTGCTTTGGCCCTTGCGTTCTTCCTCCTGAGTCTAATGCATTCATCTGTGGCAACCAGTATTCCTTCCTTAATGATGGACCACCTTTCATCCACCCCCATATCTGCTCTGATGCCCACCAGATGACTCCTTAGCACTTCTCCCATTTTTCTGAAGTCCGCCCTCCTGAAATCCAAGATTTTGGTCTTAGTCAGGATACTTTCCCTGGGGGATCACGTGATGCAGCAGGCCTGAGAAGACGCTTTCCCGTTCTCTACTGCCCACCGCTGTTAATTCCATATTTTTTTTGAGTTTAATAGCATCGAGAGCCTGATTAAAGCTATTATCTGGTGGGGGAAGTTCTCTAGAGCGTATTTGGTGTGTTAGTTGAAGAATGGAAGCCGAAATGAAGAAGCCTCAGCCTAAACACACACACCCCCGGTCACCCAGAGAAGGCCCCTAAGAAGCCATGGGCTGGAACCACAGGTACAGCGCGGGCAACGGCACATCCTAGCACAGAACAGGAGCCATTAACCCTCACTGGATTCCTGGCTGAATTTCGGCTGTTCAAAGAGGAGCTAAGAAACCCCACTTCTGAATTTAAAACCCTCTCCCAGGCTATTGAGAACATAGTGTTGAGAACATCTGATGTTGAGACTCGACTCACTTCTCTGGAGAGGAAGGTGGATAAGCAGAATCCCGAAGTGGCCATGCTTAGGCAAAAAATTAACAGGATGGAGCAAAAGCTTGAGGACCTAGAAGGTCATAGCCGCAGGAATAATGCGGTCATTATTGGATTACCTGAGATGGAAGAAGGACAGGACGCAGTCCTGTTTGTTCAGAAGTTTATTGAGAAAATTATAGGACCCTCTCCTTATGGCCCCCACTACATTATAGAGCGGGCCCACAGAGTGTTGCATTCTAAGCCTCCAATGGGGGCCCCTCCTACACCGCTAATTTTTGCTTTCTCAACTTCCTGGAGAAGCAGCATTTTTTTTCTCAAACTGAAAACCATCCAAGAGTTACAATGGGAAGGAGCGAGAATCAGAGTTACCCAGGACTTTCCGCTTTCTGTTACACAGCGTAGAGCTGCCTTCCACCTGGTGGTCAAGAAGCTCCTGGCAGATGGTCTGAAATTTAGAATGCGGTATCCCTCTAAGCTACAGGTCAAGATATCCGGACAGTGGCACTCATATGAGGACTCAGACTCTGCAATGGAAGGATTAAAGAAGGCTATGCCTGATCTCTTCAAAGGCTCTTAAATATCACAGGGGTTATTACAGTGGACCACTTGGGAAGTTTGAGATGTAACAGATTACACGGAAATGTCTTGTGTTTTATTTTCTGGCCTACAATTAACAGTTTCTGATTGACTCTCTATTTGGGGTTAAAAACCAAAAAGTAGTTGTACCTTTAAAGTGTTTAGTTAATTAGGTACACTTTAAATTATCTGGGGAGATGGCAAAGGGAATAGTTGGGACATTTTCGGTCAAAGTTATCGGAGGACAACGCCATATAATGCTCAGGGGCTCTTTTTTGGGGACCAAGAAGGTTTTTAGGGCTTAGGGGGGCATTTTTGTGCAGAGCTGCCCACTATAGAGGCTTGGGCTGCCAAAACGAAGTTGCAGGGTAGGGTGGTGTTTGCATCTTGTCTTCGAACCTTGTGTGTCCAGCTTTGTCCCTCCCCCTTCTCTTCATGGTTGGTGTATGGGAGCTCCTTGTCAGATAATAGCCCTGGTGATGGGAGGTCGGGTGACCGGCTCGTGGCTGATTTTGCAGGATTTGGTAAATTTTAAGGGATATTAGCGGGGTAGGTGCCCTTTCCAGTTTTCTTAGCTTTTCGCAGTTTTACAAGGGGGTATAGGGTCCACATTTGGGGAGGATGGTTTTGAAGCAGTCATGATTGGTGACCACAAGAGGGGAGTATTGCCCTGGTATTGAGTGCATTATTTACTGGACTGCTGGAACCCCTCATAGCTGTGAAGCAGCGGCAAGGCAGAGTTGGTGGCAATTGGGATATAGACCACGTTCGGTGGCACAGTTACTGTTTCGGGATGGAGCCGGTGTATGGCTCCTTAGGATATTCCCAATCTCATTTCATTAGGGGGAGCTCCCCGAGTTTAAGTGTTGCCTGCTTTGGTAAGATTGTATCTTCCCTCTTTTTTCTCTTCCACTCCCTTCTCTGCTTGATTATAGGGAAGAGACCCACTCTTGTTTGAATACTGGGGTGGTGATTTTACCCCCTTCTTGTGTACTAGCCTCGAGGCGAGGTAATGGATGGGAGGTATCCTGTATTATGATATTCAGTATTAGGGGTGCTACCCACTGTTGTAAGGCATAGAATTAAGGACAGGATTCTTGATATCTGTTTACTTTAATCCGTCGGTTTTAAAACAGGTTCTCATAATTAGTTTGGTGTTTGTATGTTTCACAAGTGTACTGAACATGTCTAGCTCTTTAATTCTCTTATAGATGGGTACTATGCTGAGATTTTGCTTGGGGGTGGGCAGGAGGATGGGGCATTTTTTTTTGAGGAATGCTGCTTAGCGATGCGTAGGAATAGTGGGTGGGAGCAGGAGGCTGGGGGATGTAAGGGTATGGTATATGAGGTTTGTGTGTTGTTGGATAGTTTAGGGATGTTCTTAGTGTAGGGTGGAGGTGGGGTTTGGGGCTTGGTAGGTAGTTTTGGGGGGACACAGTCCATTGTAGAGCTGGTTGAGTTCATCTTTAAGGTAGTTTGTGATTTCAGCTGCTGTTGTTATCTACTGAAATTGTACAATGGCTAAGGAGCTTTGTTTTTCAACTTGGAATGTCAAAAGGGCCCGTAAAAAAACTAAACAATATAAGATACTGAAGCACTTAGATATTTTATGTGCTACTGTTGTTTTTATCCAGGAATCTCACTTACTTGACTCAGAAGCCATTCAGATGAGACAGATGCAGATTGGACAGGTCTTTTCAGCCCAAGGACCCTCAAATAGTTGTGGGGTTTTAATTCTTATTAATAGAGGCATTCCTTTCCAGGTTACCTGGGAAATCAAGGACCCCCACGATAGATTTGTTCTGGTTAAGGGCATTTTGTATTCTGTAGACTTTGTATTAGGAAGCATTTATGGCCCTAACAAAGATGACCCTCTATTCTTTATGAGACTCCTTAATAATATCCTTTCCTTGTTACCTTCCACAATAATTTTAGGGGGGGACCGGAACCTAGTTGGGATCCAGGTAAAGACTGCACTAGCTCACTCTCAGCTGCTCTTTCCCTGGCACAATGTGCATTACATGAGTTAATTGATAGGTTGGGACTTTGTGACATATGGAGGGTTTTACACCCTGTGAACAGGGAATACACCTTTGTGTCCCCTGTCCACAGGTCTTCATTCCGCATTGATTACCTATTAGTGTCTCAGGCCTTGTTACCAGAGGGTGTCAAGTTCTACTATTCAGTCAGGCCTGCCCTCTGATCACTCTGCGGTGCTCTGTAAGCTGACCCTTACTTCTTTGCCTAAGTGCCAGACCAGGTGGAAATTGAATGGCCAATTGCTCAAGGATCCCAAGTGCAGAAACCAAATCAAGGAGCATATTACACAATTGTTTGAGTTGAATGCCACACAGGACACTAGGCCAGATGTGTTATGGTGTGCCTTCAAAGCATAGCTCTGGGGCATCCTAATTGGGATGGCCATGACAAGGAAAAGGGGATGGGAGGCAAGGCAGAGGGAGGTGTTAACCCGGATAAGAACTTTAGAGGTTATCTTACAATCAAACCCATCTGAAGAGTCTAAACAAGAACTGGCAAACCTAAGGGACTCCTATATAACTATGCTCAATGAGAGAGCAGAGTTTGCTATTTTATGTACCAAAGCCTCTTATATAGATCACGGGGAAAAAACAGGCAAGCTACTGGCCCAGAGAATTAAGCAACTGGAGTCAACCCTGTTTATTCTCCCGATCAGCTCTAAAACTGACAGAACTCTCAGATCTGATCCCCAGGAGGTCATCTCAGAGTTTGTCAGTTATTATGAACACTTATATGGCAAAATGCCTAATCCCCACTCTGCTCTTACTCTCTCCTCCTACCTAGCGGAGGCCCACTTACCTTGTCTCTCGGAGTCCCAGTGTAGGGCACTAGTAGCTCCCATTATGGAGTTGGAAATCCTGGATGCGATAAAGGGCCTACCCTTAGACAAATCACCTGGAGTTAGATGATTTTTCAGCAAATTTCTATAAGTGTTTTAAGGAGCAAATTACCCCCCATCTTCTTTCTCTCTTTCACCATATCTTATCAGGTGTGCAAATTGATTCCTCTCTATTCGAGGCCCTCATCGTGCTTCTCCCAAAATTGGGTAAAGATTTAGAATGTGTTGAGAGTTACAGACCCATATCGCTGTTGAACCAAGATATAACAATTCTAACAAAAATATTGGCAGATAGACTCAGTTTGGTTCTCCCGATTTAATTGGTTCACATTAAGTGGGTTTTATGAAAGGCAGATTTTCTGCAGACCACCTCCGCACTCTCTCGCACGTCTTCTCGGTGTCCAGAGATGCCTCCTTTCCAGTAGCACTGGTCTCCCTGGACACCGAGAAGGCCTTTGACGGAGTCAATTGGAGTTTTTTACTTCAAACATTAAATTCCTTCGGATTTCCCCAACGATTTCAATCTTGGATAAATGCCCTATACCAGAACCCGATGGCTAAGATCTCTGGGAATGGGGTACTTTCCAGGACCTTCTCCCTACATTCCAGAACCAGGCAGAGTTGTCCCCTTTCTCCTCTACTTTTTAATCTCTACCTGGAGCCATTAATTCATAAACTAATTTCATGTTCGAAGGTTCAGGGGATTACCATTCTCGGCACTGAGCTTAAAGTTGCTGCATATGCGGACGATCTTCTTTTGCACCCTTCTTACCCAGAGACATCTATTCCTGCCATGTTGGATATTATTGAGCAATTCAGCAAATTATCCAATTACAAATTAAATGTAGGGAAGTCGATTGTTTTTCCCCTAAATCACAAAGTTTTTAAGAATTATATTACTGCCCTGGGTCTAGCCTGGTCCAAAGACTCATTGCGGTATTTGGGCATTGTGTTAACTTGGGATTTGCAGAGCACCTTTAAATACAACTTGGAGGCGTTACTGTCCACAGTGGCTTTAGATTTGACCAGATGGTCAGTTTTACCTATCTCTTTCTGGGGAAGAATCAGTTTGGTTAAGATGAATGTTCTCCAACGTCTTTTATACCCCTTCCAGCTACTCAACATTTGTTTGCCGAGTGGCTGGTTTAAAAGAGCCCAGAGTTTGATTGGTGATTTCATCTGGTCTAAAAAGAAGCCCAGACTAACTTTTTACAAGCTCGTGGCGCCCAAGTCTAAAGGTGGTTTACGGCATCCATACATGTGTATGTATTATTGGGCTTGTAGTGCGGCCAAATACTTAAGGTGGATGGTTCCCAATCCCTCTGTTTATTTGCCCACATGGCTCAAAATAGAGATGGAAATGATCCATTCGGTAAATATATCCTCCTTCGCATTATTATTCCTCAATATCACCTCTATACCTAAGGAATTAAAAGGTACTACAATTGGAATCTCTATGAGGATCCACTCACAGTTGTGCAGATTTCTAAAATATAAAAATTGGTTAGAAGTGGAGCAATCGATTTGGAACTCTCCTGCCTTTAAAATAGATAACAAAGTGTTATCCCCTAGATGGTTACCAGTTTAGGGGATGGTAGGGTCTACTCATTTCTTAAGGAGGATGGTACCTGGTTATCAGCTGAAGATATCGTGGTGAAATTCAGGCTTAAGGAAAGTGACTATTTTAGGGTATTACAGCTTAGACACCTCCTCATTAAAAAGTTTGGGGAGGGTAACCCTTTATCTTATAAGTTCGCTTTCCTGTCTGAACTTGGTTTACTAGTTAACTCTCCCCGGAGTATTTCCAAATTGTACAATATTTTGTATGACTGGCGTTTCCCTGTCCCGTTTGGACCTACAGAGTTTTGGTCTGCTCTTTTCCCACACTGGGATAGGGATTGGATGACTATATGGAATAACTGCCATCATTTTGTAACACAATATAGGCTACGGTTAATGCAGTTCTGCATCCTTCACAATCTCTATCATTATCCTCAGAAACTGGCTAAATGGGGAATAACTTCTAATGTATGCACTAGGTGTGCTCAGGCAGAAGGCTCCCTACTTCACATTTTCTGGGAATGTCCTAAGATATTACCCCTTTGGAAGACTATAAAGGACAAAGTTGATCCACTTCTTGGGATGAGGGACTTGTTCATCCCTGAGGTTTGTATTTTCAGGGATTACTCACAGATCTCTGTTAATAAGCGTAAGTTTCATATCGCCTTGATTTCTATGTCAGTTAAAAAATGGGTGCTTAAGTATTGGAAGAGTTCTGAGGTCATCTCCTATTCTGAATGGCTAAATGAGTTATTATTTAATCTTCGAGTGGAGAAGACTATTTCGAGTATCAATAACAACAAGTCCAAATCTGACCGGTTTGGGCCTCTACATCGCTATATACCATTTAATATTTAATACTTTATTTTTAAACTACCAGATGTCATGGACTGTCATGCCTTGGGACTGTGTGGGTGGGGGGTTTTGTGTTGGGGGGTGCCGGGGGGAGGGGGATGGGGTCAGTTAAGCCGTTTTGTCATATGCTTAAATGCTCTGGATGTTTTGACCCTGTCCATTGTATATTGTTAAACTTTCAATAAACTTTAAATTTAAAAAAAAAGGATACTTTCCCTGCCCATATCCAACCGGAACCACACTGTGCAATGGTCATTTCCACCCAGTGGTTCCCTGACCATTATTTCCTATATGTGTTCCCCATTTGTGAGCAACAGATCAAGAATTGCCTCAGCTCTTGTTGGTTCAGTGACACCCTGAGTCAGGAACCCACTCTTCAGTCCTTCCAGGAACACCTAACTCCTCCCATATGATGTGGAGGATATGCTCCAGTCCACCTTGGGCAGATTAAAGTCCCTCACAACTACTATACCACCTATCCTTTCCCTGCAGCTTCAAATATTTGTGAGCTCAGTTCCCTGACCCTCTCCTCATCCTGGCTGGGTAGTCATTAAACCACCCCAACCTCACCTTTCTCCATCTATTGGACCTTAACTGAACCCATAATGCCTCCACCTCCCCTTCCTCTGACTCCTCCCTTGTGCAAGTTATTCCCTTCCTGATATAAACTGCCACCGCTCCCCCTTCCCAACTACTCTGTCCCTCCTGTGTAGTTTATATCCAGGGATTGCAAGGTCCCAGTCATGGTGTGATGTTGCCCAAGTCTCAGTAACTGCAGCTATGTTCACTCTCCCATCTGCTAATAGTGCCTGCAGGCCATCCATCTGTTTCCAAGACTCTGCGCATTCAGAGACACCCTCCACCTAGAATCTGACCTTCTTTCTCTTCCCTCTGTTCTTTTATTCTGCACCCCTCCACGTACCCTTGTTCTGTGCTCCTCACCTCCTTCACCATTTACTAACTGTGTTCTCACCCCTTCAACTGTGTTCTCATGCCCTTCAACTGTGTTCTCACCCCTTCAACTGTGTTCTCACCCCTTCAACTGTGTTCTCACCCCATCAACTGTGTTCTCACCCCCTTCAACCTCCTTCCTCCAGACCTCTTCCATCACTGTGGGAGGAGGTTCACGACCTCCTCCTCCTCTCAGAGTCTATGGGCCTACACGCCCGCTGCCCCTTCCCATCAGTAGTTCAAATTAATTGTAGTGGTTATGTATTCCCCAGTTTGCCCTGAGTACCCTCAAACCCTCCCTACTGAGGTCTAGTCTGGTGAAAAGAGTGCTTTGTTTGACCAGGTCTCCTCCCAGTCCCTAATACAGATAAACATCTCCTCCCTGCACCACGTCTTCAGTCAGTCATTAAAATCCTCTATTTTTTCTTTTCCTGGCTGTGCTGGCCCTTGGTACTGGTATCACCTCTGAGAAGGCCAGTGAACTTCCTTGATCCCTGAAGCTCTTCCCTAACTCCCTGAACCTACTTTGCACTACTTCAACCTCCTTCCCAGCTAGGTCATTGGTTCCCAAATGTATGACTAAATTAGGTTTTCCTCCAATCTCCCTTACTATTTCCCTTATTCTTGGACTCACCTTTCCCGCTGTTATACCTGGCATACAAACCACCCTCCTGCTTGCATTTGGGTCCTCATTCCTTCCCCAGTGAATACCACTAATTATGGAGTCCCCTTTGATTGCCACCCTTCCATCCCCTGCACCCGTGCTCCCCGTCCTTCCTTCCTTTCTTATCTTCGGTACTAGCTGCTTCCCAACCTAATTGCACCCTCTGTACCCTGGCGAAGTTATCTCCACATCCACAATTTATCCCCTTAACTGTTTTTCCATCTCTCACTCTGCCTCTCCCCTTCTGACTATCTGTATCTGCTTTAAGTTTTCCTTCCCCTCTTCCTTTCCTTTTCTCTCCCTCCCCCCATCCTCCACTCTGTTTTGCCTGCCTCCTTTTCCCTGCCCACCCTGATTAGTTCCCTCTCCCCTTCCCTGTTCTCCTACTCTCAGCCCTGGTTCAACCTGACCTCCTACCTCATGACCTGCTGCCCCCTCCCTCCTTCCAGACAGTGGTGCAAATCTATTCAATAAAGGCAGCCCTTTAGAATTTCCAACCCCTGATGCCACTCTCACATTCCAACCCCCTCCCCTTACAACCTGCCATTCCTCCATCCTGGGCTCCCTAGTCCTCTGTGGAAGAGATACTCCTGTATACTGGGTGCTCCTTACCACTCCCATCCCCTTCCTGATGATGCCTTCACTGCTCTGGGCATCACCCCTCTGCCTTTCCTTTCACTGCTCTACTCCTCTGACTTCCCACACCATCCTCCCCAGCTCCCATCTGAGCAGCTTTATTTAAGCCCTTAGCTGAGCCAGGCTCTTAGACACAGGACAACCCCTTTTACTCCATAACATCCCCAGAAAACCTGCTGCCCCATAGCTATTGCAGTTTACCATTCTCCCTGCTTCCCATACATGTACATAATCCTCACATCCTCCCAGCCCAGCTTCTCCTAGCCTCCAGTTATACATAATCATAAACAATAAAAATCCAAAATATATAAATATATAAATGACTGGTCCAGTGAGATGGTACCCTCTCAGTTAGTCAGCCAGGATAACAAAAGACCAAAGTCTATCCACAAAACCAGTTTGGACCAGTTCTGGGAAGAAGGTGGTCCTCTGAGATTCCAGGAAGATCCAGGGTGTAATGCAAGGGATGGCAGTATTTCCTATAGGTCAGAGTAATGAGCTGTGAATGAGCTTGGTACATCCAGCAGACAGACCTGGGTTTAAATCCCACAACCTCCACTTACATACTGTGTGACTCTGAGCAAGTCATTTACCTCCCCAGTGCTCCCGGGTGGCCCTGAAACTAGGCACCTGTGCCTAGTGGGCCTTACCCAGTTACTAAAGAATAAAATAAATAAGTAATGTCAGAGAGGCCAGTCTAATGAGAGTACAGTGTACCAGTTGGCCAAAGGTATTGCTGTTGTATGTTTGCATTGAGAATTCAGTTGTGCTGGGATTTTGAACTTGTAACATCATGTGTTCGAGTCTGCCATAACTCATCACAAACTCAGCAGAGGGCAAAAGTCTACTGTACTTAGAAATTTAGTAAGCTTTGAGTTAGGTTTTTCTGTGTGATCTCTATCTTTTCAAATGTGTTACTTTTTTCTTCTCTGTAGTATCCTGTATTCCCCATAGTAGTTGATCTGTATAATCCTATAACATATGTACTTATCCTGGAGTATCAAAAGTTATGTCTCTGTACTGCATGCTTTGTGTGACTGAGTCTTTTAAGATATAGATAACCTGGGGTACACTGGCAAATCGTGATCTGTTTCTGAAAAGACAAGCTACAACACTACAATATCTAAAGTAACACAATCTCAGCTGTGACTACAGGGATGTTTAATTTGGCTGTTTGGAAAGGGCACTGTGCTGTGTGAGCAGTGACTCTTGTGGGATTCAGACCTAAAGATACCCTGAGTGAGAGTCTCGCTGAGTGGTGGCAGCTTACAGAGGTGAACATTCAGATGTCTGAAGAGCCAGGAAAAGTGGCAACAATGCAGACTGAATTCTGGGAGAGAGCTACTGTGACACCTTATAACGGCACCATACATTAATTTACAAACATGATAGCAATAGGATCCAGACCATATGCCAGATCAAAAAGGTAACTGTTATAGGGCCCCTTTTACATGCCTCCACTGAGGGGAAACTCCTTAGATCGAGATGTAAAGCATTCCATGTTGTTAGAGTGCCACCAAGAAAGCTCTATCACTAAATTGTTTTAAGCGCAACCTCGGGTGGCCAGCAATAATTTCTCAGTGGAGCAAATAAAGCAGCTGGGAATACTCCAGGCCAAGATGTCTTTAAGATAAGCAGGGCCTGACCCATGCAGGGCTTTGTATGTTACCAAAGCAATCCTGAAGGTGGTCTGCCACCTAATCAGATGCCAGTGCAGCTACTGCAGTCCAGGAGAAAGATAGTCCGTATACAATACACCAAGGACAAACCTGCCTGTGGCATTCTGCATCAGCTGCAGGTGGCACAGAAATCTTCCAGTTAGCCCTAGGTATAGAGGATTACAGAAGTCAAGTCTCCAGGTTCAGAAAGCATGTACCAGCATCACCAGATCTGTTGCCCCAAATAAGGTCTAATTCAGGAGATATTCCTCAATTGGGAAAATCAATTGCGGACTATGGTAGATACCTGATGTACTATTGTCAGCCTTGAGTCCACAATAACTCCTAGATTTTTTACCCTTTGCACAGGAAAATAGCAGGCTACAAGTTATATAGAGGAAATGGTGAGCCTTAATCACCTCTCACCCACCCCCAGTCAATCCCAATCTGTTTCACTCTCTCTTTGTCTTCCAGTTAGACTTATTTTTAAATTCAGCACCTGTCCTTCTGCCAGGAGCCAATTTTTTTTTTTATAAAACAAAATGTCCTGGGAAGGAGCAGAAGGGTGGGAAATGACCAGGATGCATGAAAGGGTGGGCATTGGACTAGCCCTGACCACCTGGTATGGGTAAAGTGTTTTTTTTCTCATTAACTAGCCAGATATCAAAGTGATCTTAAAGTGACTCAAACGTTCAACTCGATTGAACTGAAGGTGAAAGTGTTGAATTTTTGCACATTCACCTAATGCATTGGCTCACCCTTAGGTGAGGGAGATGGAGGGGTTATTGGAGAGCCTTCTCAAAACATACACTTATGGAAAAGAACTTGATTCAGAACATGAAAAGGAACTCACAGACTCAGTCTGTTGTAGTCAAAGTTGCCTTGAAAGACACTATTCATAAAACTTTGAGAAATGTAAAATTTGAAATACAATTCAGTTTATTTTTCATATATTCCTGTATTTCTTTCCCCTGTTTCTTTAATATTGAGGACAGGTGCATGAAAACCGGACCACTGTCTTCTACACAATATCTGCACTGGCTGGTTTTCTACACCTGACATCATAATCCCATTTATGACATCATAATCAGCTGCACAGAAATGGATTGTGATGTCATAAACAGAAATGTGATGCAAGGTGCAGACAAGCAGCCAGAGCTGATAAGAGATTTTCTTTTTTACAACTGTTCTTGGTAATAAAGAAATAAGAGTGAGAATTACACAAACAAAACATAAAATATAAGCTGACTGGGTCACGATACAGTATTACATTTTTTCAAATTTGCCCAAACAGCATCTGAGGCTCTTAATTGGCAAAACATGTGCATATGCATATTATAGACTGCAAAACACCAAGACAAGATCTCTACTCATTCTTAATCTTTTCAAAATATATTCATTTCCACCATATGTAGGTAACCAACATTTATTTGGAATAATCTAACTTCCTCAGGATCATACAGTGAAAAAGACTGTTAAAATGTTAAGTATTGTATTACATTACAGTTATTAATTCATAAAGAAATGCACCAATATTCAATGTCCAAGATTAAAAAGATAAGGGTTTTGTACATGAATGCTGAGTTCTTAGTATGAAGTCCCTTTTTAACAATCACAGCTACATTTCTGTACAAGAGCATGGTAACAATTAATAAAAATGTTATAAAAATAATGTGATGGTAAAACAAACAGAAAGGAAACTGAATAGGGAGTGAACAACAGAGCAATGATATTAATATGTAGTAAATGTTTTTCACACATGGAATTGATTTCACTGCGAATAGGAGATACAGAAGTGTGAGATCACTAACCACACCTTGTCCTCTTGCGAAGTAATACAGTGGCACTGGACAGGATCCAATGCCTGAGACTGCAGAATTCTGCTGTGGTTTGCAGAATTCTGCTGGAAACCATGCAGTTCAATGGCAGTTGTCATGCAGGAAACTGTGACACTGCATCTGATCCTGGTGACACCACTGTAGTTCAAAGCCCAGGATGTATGGATGGGGACATTCCAGTGATGCTGTGGCACAATATGCATTTGCACACATTTTGCCATTAAATGAGTAAAGGCAACTTTGAATGCAAGAAACTAGTCTGTAAAAGTTCCATTTTGTGTTCCTAATTGAGTGCTTAACTTTGACGGTATAATTTCTGTTGTGGCATGGTAGCCTGGAAAGCACAGCGGCACAAATCCTTACGGGTACTGTGGAAAGTTTTGTCTTTCCCCTCAAAGCAGCATTTTCCTGCAGGAGTGCAGTGTCAGTAACTTGATTACCCAATGTTCAGCTTGATCAACATTTCAATGCTATGCAAGATTACTGATTTTTGGATCAAAGGTGAGCTTGATTGCATATAGCAGGTGGTGGCGGTTAATGCATTAAAAACTGCTGTTATGGATAAGCACCCTGGAGCAATGGAAGAGCACTTAGAAAAAGCAGAGAGGCTCAGCCTGGTGGGGTCAGCAGTGGTGCATTTATCTACTGTGTGGTGGGGCTAAACTTCAGAATGTGGACTCAACACCTGGCACTTGGTCACTAGAGTCAAGGCATGTTGTTGAGGTAGTGCATGTGAACTCCAGGGTAGGACACAGGGCCATCTCCTGCTCCAGTGCCTTCTTTGCCTGCTGAGCATCATGGTCTTGGCTGCATGAGTGACCACGTGCAGCTGGTCAGACCAACCCTATAGGCCAACACTTGAAATATGCCCTGAATCAGTAGGTGGAAGGCAGAAGATGTACCTGGGAGAAAATCATCTGGATTCAGTGAAAGAAGTGACCACTGCCATCATACCTATAAAGGGGCCATTCCAGCCTTGTACTCTGCTTCCTGGGGCACAGGCACTGACTTTCTATTGGTCTACCCTTCCAAAGAAGAGTTGCTGGCTGAGTCTCCCAGGGATGTTGAAGGGAGAATGAGTTCTTCGGGGGAAATTTCCCTCTGTGAAGTTCATTTGGCATGTGCTCTGCTGGCCAAGAAATGGAGTATACATGGTGCTGTAGCTTTTAACCAGTGAAGGGGAAAGGCAGTAAGTCTTCCTTCGTGTTCTGTAGGTGAGTTAAGGCATTGGAGGAGGGCAGTTACCTGGCAGGTATGGCTTGCAGACCATGGAAGGAATTTCTGGGCCCTGCAAAGGAGGAGAAAAATCCAGGGATAGAATAACAGGAGGGGCCACAGAGAGAACATTTTTATTTGCCAATTGCAATTGAGCTGTTGCAGTAGTTAATTATCTGTGGACTCAGAAAGTATCTCCTAGCGGTACTGCTAATAATGAATAGTAAAATCTTACATTTCAGAAGGCCTTTTTTATTGAGGTTTTGAGAGTTCCTCATTTGGCATGGGGCCTATCACATTAATAATAATTCACGTGTCTGCTGAATCAAATTTATCTACACAGCAGTTTCCTTTTTGGGCTATTTGTTTATCGTTTATTGATAAATATCGGATAACACCTTTGAGTCAAAGACTCCTTTACAAAGGTTCCACATTGTACATAAGACAGAGACATATTTACAGCATGATGCTATACTGGCTATAGCTAAACGGGCAAAATGTTTGTTTGGTTTTAGTGGTAGGGTCTGCCCAGCCATTGCCTGAGTGACACAAAATGGAAGACATAGTGTTCAAGCACTAAAATCAGAATTTGTGGATGATGGTGGATGTGCTGCCATGCAGTATATTTCTGTGAGGCAGCGTGGTCTAGTGGTTAGAGAATCAGCATGGGAACAGGCAGTCGCAAAGTCAACAGACCTGAAAAGGAGCTCAGATCTTGCAGGTAAATAACATTTTAGCAAAAACCTTTGAATGGCAGAGGACTGCCAACCAACTGCAATGAACCTTGCACACAAAAAGCACAAAAAACTTTGCTTCTTAGGAGTAGTAAACATCTTTATTCTGGTACAGTGTAGTATTCTTACAGTGCATGGTTACCCCTTGTTGTGCATGGATTTCTATCCTTACTAAAAACTGTTGTTCTACAGCTCAAAAATCATAGAATGCTGTTGTACCCTTCTGTGGTACAAGATATTTATTATTCAGAATGGAAAATTGTGCCACCTGCTGTTTTACTTTCCTTTTCTTAATACACACACAGAACACAGAACCTCCCTAACTCAACATATTCTATTGTTTCATCATTTTAAAAAACAGAAACCTACACCTTACTCAAGTGGATTTTTAGGAGCAGGGTGAAGTTGGGTTTCTCAAAAATACATTGCAAAAAGGTTTCTTGAGAAGAAAAAAAGTTTTATTTTCAAACCCTTGTAACAAAATAAGACATGGGCTTCCATGCACAACTCAACTTCTCTAACTCTTCTATGGAGTTTATAGTTGCAAAGTGAGCACACAGTTATCTAAATTGTAAAAGTTATAATAATTTTAAAGGGTTACTGAATCATATATCCTTTGCACTGCTCCCAAAGTTCATATAAAGGAAGACAGGAGTAGTCCTCATTCAATCCTTTTAGTGTGAGTCTTCCCAACTGGTGGATCCAAAACACCTTACACTAAAACAATTTGTTCATTGCATCCCATCCCTTGCATCAAAGCTAATGTTTTCAATTCCTACAGTATGAATCTCAGCCTAGTAACATCATTTGACCAATCTGTTTCTCTTTAAAGTATGTTGTTTTCAAGCTATAGTGTGCATTGCACCACAGAATCCAGCTATGCAGGGAAGTAACACCTGCTTCCTCCTTGGCTGAAACCATTTCAGGCCTGCAGTTTTGGGTGACACCTACCGTGCAATAGTATCTGTCCTCTGTGCCTCAGGGACCCCCCTTCTTGCAGATTACTTAGCAATTGAATGTATGTGTTCAAGTGCTGTTAAGACAGTCTGTCTCTGAGCCTTTGTGTACTAATTAGCCTATCTACCTTTCATGAAGCCAACACAATGAAACTCCATACCACTTAAGAAACCCTGCTGAGCTGCTGAGAATATCCCCAAAAAGTAATTTTTCTCATCTTTGATCAATGCCTCCTGGCCTCCACTGCTATAGAAAGTACTAGCATTTGACAAAATATTTCAGACTACCAGCAACAGTTGTCTGGTCATCACAAACCTCCGCCTTTATTTTTATGAAGTTGCATATTTGTGAGGTCCATGAATAGCTACTTCATATGGGCTATCTGGCCACATGTTTAATCATACTAGCAAGACAGTCCATCTGCATTAGTGTTTTGCACTCCACTGTGATGTAGTGTGGTGAAATTGTAGTCCTGTAGTCTGATACTTGAGTGCAACAGTTTGGCATTTTGCTCACTCATTTTGTTTAATTATTGCAATGGATTGTGGTATATGATCACTGTGAATGATCTTCCATATTGATAAGGGTGCAATTTCTTGATCGCCCAGACAATGGCTAGATACTCCTTCTCAGTGGTAGAGTAGTTTCTTTCCATCAGTAGCAGATTCTCACTGAGGAAAACAACTGGCCTTTCTACACCATCCCTGGATGATTGAGGAACACTGCCCCCCAGGCCCCTGTCACTTATATCTGTCTGATCAATAAATCCCAACTTGTAATCTGGACTCACCATGAGTGGAGCTTGGAATAGTTCCAGTTTCAGTTGCTGAAAGGCTGTTTCACAGCACTCCCTCCACTGAATCTTCTGTGATTTCTTAGCTGTCCTGCCTGTTCAAGGGGCCGAAATAGTATTATCATTTTTAACAAATTCGCGATAGTACACCACAATTCCCAGAAATGTACTCAGCTGCTTTTTAGTTTGGGAGGTGGACCAGTCCCAAATTGCCTCAAACCTAGCTGATTCACATCTGATGTGTCCCCCTCCCACATGATACCTAAGTATGACACTGCTGCCATCCTGATTTGCCAATTCTGTGGCTTAATAGTCCTGCATCCTGTAGTCTGGTCCAGACTTCCCTCACAAGGAAGAGATGATTGTCCAATGTCCAGATAAATATGCCCAAATCATCCATGTGGTCTAGAGCAAAGTACCCAGTCCCATTCAGGACCCTGTCAACTAGCCTCTGGAAAGTGGTGGGTGAAGTCCTCATGCTGAAAGGCATGACAGTGAATTCAAACAAACCAGATGGGGTGACAAATGTTGACTTCTCATGCATGTTCACAGATAGTCACACTTGACAGTATCCCTTTGTCAGATCTATTGTGGTTGGGTACCTAGATTCTAACCTGTCCAGTACCTCATCCATCTTAGGCATAGGATATATGTCGGGGACTGTGACCTCACCTATAATGACACAGAACATGCTAGCTCCAACCTTTTTTGGAATCACAACAACTGGGACTGCTCAGGGACTGTTGGATGGCTGGATCAGTCCTAGGTTCAGCATTTTCTGTAGCTCTTTCCTCGTTGTTCTTTTTACTGCCTCCAGCACCTGGCATTGCCTTTGCCTTATGGGCTTCACTGTGTCTACAATGCCACAGCGACACCGACATGTCAAACACGGGTTACATCGATGGCACTATGCTGACTGCAATTGCGGCTGGCATTATGCTATCAGAATTCAAAGTGTTTGTTTTTCAGGGTCTCTGCCCCCTGCAGCTTATAATAATCAACTCTGAGTCAGAGCTAATTCAGGGAAGGGGTGCAGCACCGGGGGAAAGCAATGGCAGGATCCCAAGCGGACTTTACAGTGATCTGTAGATGTTGTTATCGACGAGATTGCTATAAAGTTGTAGCTGTGGCATCAGCATATGGCTTCACTGCTGGTTTTCACCTCATGCACTGTGAAATTGGTGCACCCTGGGGTGGCAGTAAAAAGTGGAGTAAAGTCTTTAAGCACTCCCCTCATCTGGTCTGTTTGTCTAGGTATGAGCCCCTCAGACACTGTCACAGCACTTCAGGAGGCTTTTCCCTTACTCTGCTGTAGTATTTCTGGAGCAGGCTCCTGCTGATCTCCATCGGATGTGCAGCAAACCAGAAGGGCATTGTTTGTATGGTCACAATAGGGTTTTATCATATTTACATGGCAAATCTGTTGATTGCAGCTCCTATTGGGCAACTCTGTGACATAATCCAGATCATTCACCTGACATATGACCTCATAGGGTCCCTCCTGGGGTGTGTTCCATTACCTTCTGCTCCATGGTATATGATTGAACTCTGGCCCCTTTATCATATCAGGTCTTTTGCTTCTGTTGCATTACAGCTAAGTGATCCTGAGCAAGACCGACAAACTCCTCCCATGAAACCTCTTCCAGTTTTGTCTTTCTTGAAGGTGGCTGCTGCTGGTTATCAGTAAGGTCTCCCTCTACTGACTCCTGTACCAGTGAACTGCTTCCCCCTACAGAGCTCTCTGGCACAGCCTCTCCCTGTACCTCAGCAGTGGGAGGTGTTTTCTCTGGTTGCTGTGACTCCTTTACTGTAGTGGCCATGCTGTCTGGTACAGGCCCATGGTTATGAACAGGGTCAAATCTTGTCTCCCTCCCATTCTTCCCATTTACCTCTATCAGTCCCAGTCATCAAACCTGACTACAAATCACCACACAAACCATGTCTTAATCTCCTTCCTCATCCCATTCATTTCCTAACAAAACATTTGTGGGAAACTATCCTAGATCTAGAACTGACTAACAAAGAAGGGATCACAGATCTCCAGGTAGAAGGTCACCTGGGGGCCAGTGACCATCACATGGTATGGTTCAACTTGGCTACTACATCTAAATCATCCCATTCCAAGGCAAAAATATGGGACTTCAGAGGAGCTGACTTTGATAAGATGGCCAACAGAGTTAAGCTAGCCCTGGCAAAAAGAAACACAGGTGAGGGGGTACAGGCAAAGTGGGCAAGCATTAAGGATGCAATACTTGAAGCAACATCCCATTGTGTTAAGACAGAAAAAGAGGTGCAAAAGAAGAAGGAAACCACTTTGGTTCTCAAATACAGCAGCACAAAAGGTCAGAGCCAAAAGGCTGGTCTTCAGGAAATATAAGGGAACACAGCGGGATGAAGATAGGGAGGCATACCAAACTGCCCTAAGGGAATCAGGTAAGGCAGTAAGGCAGGCAAAGTCCCAAACTGAGGAAACACTAGCACGAACAGTAAAAGAAGGTGACAAGACTTTCTATAGATACATTAGTGAAAGGAGAAAGTCCAGAGGGGGTATTGCTAAGCTTAATGGAGAAAAGAGAGCATGTGAGGAGGAGGACCCTGTAAAGGCATCTATCCTAAATAGATACTTTTGCTCAGTATTTACTAAAGAGAAGGTAGGGCAGGGCCCACAGCTCAGCATCATGGACACAGGGGGAAGGGAGGTGAGCACTACTCCCTTCACAAAAGAAAGGGTCCTACAAGAGCTTGCTAAGCTCAGGGTGGATAAGGCGATGGGACCTGATGACATACATCCCAGGGTACTTAAGGAGCTAAAGGAGGAACTAGCAGAGCCATTAGCAGAATTGTTTAGTGAGTCTCTGAGCACAGGAGAGATCCCAGAAGACTGGAGAAGGGCTCATGTGATCCCGCTCCACAAGAGTGGTAGCAGGGAGGAGGCGGGGAACTACAGACCGGTCAGTCTTACCTCAGTAGTGGGCAAGATTATGGAGGCACTCCTTAAGGAAAGGATAGTGCAACACCTGGAATCCATAGGGGCACAGGATCCAAGACAGCATGGGTTTACAAAAGGAAGGTCCTGTCAAACTAATGTCATAGATTTCTT
Source organism: Neoceratodus forsteri (assembly GCA_016271365.2). Lineage (NCBI taxonomy): Eukaryota > Metazoa > Chordata > Ceratodontiformes > Ceratodontidae > Neoceratodus > Neoceratodus forsteri. The sequence continues at coordinate 1,099,676,117 of CM057455.1, read as the reverse complement.
TGACTGGGTAACCAGAGTGGTGGACCAAGGGGGAGCAGTTGATGTCGCCTATCTTGACTTCAGCAAAGCTTTTGACACTGTTCCACATAGAAGATTGATAAATAAGCTGGGTAGGCTCGGGTGGGTCAGAAGTTGGTCAACTGGGTGGCAAACTGGTTGACGGGCAGAAAACAGAGAGTGGTGGTAAATGGTATACAGTCAGAAGAGATGCAAGTCACAAGTGGGGTACCTCAGGGATCAGTCCTGGGGCCAGTCCTCTTCAACATCTTCATTAGTGACCTTGCAGATGGACTAGAGGGTAAGGCTTGTCTGTTTGCAGATGACACCAAGATCTGCAACAGAGTAGATGATCCAGATGGGGTGGGCAGAATGAGAAGAGATCTGGATAAACTAGCAGAATGGTCAGAAGAGTGGCAACTGGGATTTAATGCAAAGAAGTGCAAAATCATGCATATAGGGAAGAGAAACCCTGAAGCCACCTATAGGCTGGGAGGAGAGTTGCTAGCAGTCACAAAGGAAGAAAGAGACTTGGGCATCATCATCACTGATGACCTAAAATCATCCAAGCAGACATCTAAAGCAGTAGGTAAGGCTAGGGGGGTGTTAGGGTGTATTAGTAGGGGTATCACAAGTCGTAAGAGGGAGGTAATAATCCCTCTGTACAAGACACTGGTTAGGCCCCATCTGGAGTACTGCATGCAGTATTGGAGCCACACCTTCACAAGGACATTAACCAAATTGAGGCAGTCCAGAGAAGGGCAACCAAAATGGTGCAGGGACTGCATCAGAAGACATATGAGGACAGATTAACGGAGCTCAATATGTATACCCTTGAGCAAAGGAGGAGAGAGGTGATATGATCGAGGCATTCAAACACCTTAAGGGCATAAACAAGGTGAAAGAGGCTAACATGTTTAAATATAAGAAAAATAGCAGGACAAGAGGACACAGCATGAGATTAGAGGAGGCCGATTAAGGGGGAATGTGAGGAAATTCTTTTTCACAGAAAGGGTGGTGGATGCATGGAATGGCTTACCACAAGAAGTGGTGGCTATGAATACAGTGCAGGGCTTCAAACAGGCATGGGATAGGCATAAGGGAGCAATACAAATGACTATGAATAGATAGGCCACTGAAAGAGCAAAGGCCAATGGCACATTTATAAGGTAGAAAAAAGAAATGGGCAGACTGGATGGGCCTTGCGGTCCTTATCTGTCATCAACTTCTATGTTTCTATGTTTCTATAAACCCAGACGCAACCACAACTTCCCTCAGGCTCTCACCTTCACCTCCCTCCCACATTAGGAGTACTCTGGCCTTTGGAACTGTGACCTGGGGGTAAGGACCAAAATTAACTGAGGCACCTTTCCCAGGCAGGATCTGATCCCGCCATATGAGCTTCTGCTCAACAACTGTAACACTGCACCCAGCTCCCCCAATCCTTGTGTCAAAGTGTCATTTACCCAGACTAGCCTCAGGTGCTTCTCAGTATTCCTGGGAATAGCACCTGAGAAACAGTTTTACCACGTGCTGCTCTTCTGTGGAGGTATAGCTCTCACAATCCTTAGCAAGCGTGAGGTTGACCACATTGGGTCCCATAGCAGGGTGGTAGCCTCCCCTTTGCCGTGGCTTTGTCCTTGTTGTCCAATAGCAGTCATAAGGCAAGTGCCCAAAATTTTGGCACACATAGCTCTTCCAACTTTCTACTCTCTTGCTTTAAAACTTTGTCGGGGTATTCCTTCTTGGTGCAGATGGCTGCTGGGTTTTAGAGCCCCCTTGTACCATCTATCCCTTTGTTAACAAAACCCTTCCCCACATACCTTCTTGTATGTATCAAGGTGGCTGGTTGTATACTGATTGGCCCAGTCAACAGCTTCTGCCACAGTACTAGGATTCTTATTTGTTAACCATATTTTAAGATCAGCATGCACACATTTTACAAACTGTTCTATGAGCATGACTTCACAAATTTCTTCAGCAGTTACAGCTTTCTTCACATTTAACCATTTTATCACCAGTGTACTCAACTGCATAATGAAATCTTTATAAGTTCCCACCAGCTGCTTTCTTAACTATCTAAATTTGAGTCTGTAACTCTCAGGTGTTAAGTTATAACTAGAGATGGGTGAAGTCCATCAACATCGCTACATGGAGTATTTCATGTAGAAATACTCCACATTGCAAAGCGATTAACTTTGCTTTGTTGATAAACGCAAAGTTGCCATTGAAACCTATGGACTTTGTGTTACTTCACCTTTCTTTGGCTGCTAAAGGTGAATTTTGCAATGATTCATAGGATGGCAGGTCACGTGGGCTCTATATGGGCTTGCACAGCCTCAATTCAATGTAGTGTGCATAGTAGAGAGCTGGAATTAGTTAGCTCTCAGAGCTATGTGCTTCAAACCTTCAAAAAACATTCCAGAAACCTATTTACCTTTGGACTTTTGAGTCAAAATTTAGTACACTGAGTGTACTATTTCCTTGTATGTCTGTATCATCGATCGTTTATTGATTCTGTGTGAATTTTGCATCTTAAATTAATACTTTCAGTCTCTGTACTGAGAGACAGTGCAGAAGTGTGCTTCAGGGGATGAGTGGATCTGTGGTGTAGAAGGGAGATTCACAGACCACAGTGTGAAAGGTAGTCTTGCCAACTGTTGTTGGCTAGTGTTTAGTATTGGTGTGTTCAGTTATGTACACAGTTACACACAGTAATACTTCTAGTAATTTTTGATAATTTAGTGCTGTTCGCTGTGCATTTGTTTCTGTCTGTTTAGAAGGCTGTGTTTTATTTTACTGAGCTGTTAAACTTCCTGCGCATTATGTTTAGTCTGTGAGCATGCTGTGAGGTCACATGCATTCTACTGCACCATAGTAAAAGTAGTACTGTTAATTTCTGAGCCTGTCTGCATTATTGCTTCCTGCTTTCATCTAGCTAGTGCTGTAAATATTACCTCCCCCCCCAAAAAAAAGGAGATATTGTTGTTCCACTTCTGGATGTGTGAAGAGTGTGGTTAAGGTATTGGCCTGTGCTATACATTATCTCTTTATTGCCGCTTTTTCCATCTAAAAGTCCCTATTGTTGTTTTTTGGCTTCCCATCCACCAAAAACTGAAGAAATATAACCTTGCCGTTAGTTGTCGCTCTTCAGTCTGTTGAAACTGTTGTCACTGTGCTTCTATTGTGTGTTTCCCCAGAGTGCCATTAACACTCCCTCTCCAGTGCATATTAGAGTGTTTAAACAAACAAAAACAGACATAATAAAAAAGTTCCTTTTGCTGTATTTTTTGTATTGTACTGTCTTGTGAATTCTCTTGTATTTATTACAGCAACCCACAAAACCAGAAAAATCACTTTTTGTGGTGCACGTGTTTCTTTTCTTGGTGACTGTCTGTGCTATATCTCTTTATTGCCACTTGTTTCCATCTCAAAGCCCCTACTGTTGTTTTTGGCTTCCCACACCCAAAACCAAAGAAATATAACCTTGCTGTTAGTTGTCTCTCTTCAGTCTGTTGAAATTGTTGTCACTGTTCTACTACTGTATTTCCCCAGAGAACCATGAACACTCTCTCCAGTGCCTGTTATAGCATTTAAATGAATGAAAACAGACATTATAAAAGACGTACCTATTGCTGTATGTTCTGCATTGTACTATCTTGTGAATTCTCTTGAAGTTGTTAAAGCAACTCACAAAATCATAAAAGTAATTTTTTGTGGTGCACATGTTTCTTTTCTTGGTGACTGTCTGTGTAATCTAAAAAATGCCTGCGAAGAGATGGTCATGCAAAGCTGTGTCACTGCTGCCAAGAAGACTACTGCTTGTGTGCCTCCAAATGGTAGCAGTGGAAGTTGTGATGATGAGGCAGGTTCATCAGAGGCTAGCAATGTTAAGTGAGGTCATGGACATGGTACTGCTAAGCAGCATAAAAGAAAGATAGCAATTGCTGCAAGTACAGTACAGGGATTTCTGTGGATAGGTTTTTCTCAGCCACATCAGTTGCATCAATGCTGGTTGGACATGCTGATGGTTCTGGAAGTAAAGAGAGTGATGGCATTGTGAATAACAGCAGCAGTATTGCTACAACCCAGGAAAAGTTGTCATGTGAGAAAAATTTGGGGAGTCAGAAGACTTAAGTGAGCATTAATGCCAGATGAAGGAGGCTTCTGCTGGGGAATTAATGCACGGTTGGGCGGGCTATGGCAGGAGGCCTTCACCGAGTGCCTACAACCACCCAACCATGCATTAATTCCCAGGTAGAATCTGACTCCGGAGGGCATTAATGCACTTGTAATATGACAATACTTGCGTTGTTGTTTCCATTTTTTCAGTCCTGTTCACTGGAACTGTTCGGCTTTGTGTCAGTGCGGTCAGATCCTGCGTCTTCACGGCAATGTGTTTTCTGTGGTCTGCTGCCTCGTGGGATATACAGAATTTGCAGTTGTGATAGCTACTGGTGCAACAGCTTGACCCAGTGACCCCATGATTAATAGTTGGAGCGGGCATTACCAGTGATTAATCCCCGCTCCAACTTTGATCATGTGGTGCGTTTTGTCCAATGACGTTCCCTTATTTCACGCTTCTCTTTTTTGCCATGTTACAAGGGTAATTGATGTCCCACTCCCACAGTAGCTGAACATGAGCCTGATCATCATGAGTCGCAGTCTCGTGTTTCCACAGATCCTCAGGTTAAGGCATCCAAAGAATCAGATGGTGACGAAAACAGTGTGGATGATCAGAGTGAGGCTGAAGTTGTAATATCTCCATAGGATATCATTCAAAGTGAATTTGTGGATGATGATGATGATGCTAGTGACCTGTAGATGGGAACCTGACAAAAAGAAAGTTAAGGTGGCTGTAGGTAAACCTTCTCTTTGTAAATCCACCCCCCCTCAAAGTTCTTCTTATGTAGCTGTGTCTGTGGATGACCCTAAAGTCATAGTAATAGATTGTGATGTTCAGTCAAAGTCAAAGTTGGTATCACACCAGAAATCATGCATCACACACCTCCATTTCACCTTCTCAAAAATTGCAGTCCCATATGTAGCAGCATCATATGAAATGTAGGTCAGCCAAATCCCTAGCTTGGGATTTTTTTCATACAAGATGAAAAGGATGAAACAGTGGCAATCTGCCAGCTTTGCCAAGCACGTGTGTGGTGTGGGAAACAGGGTAGTCACATTGGCACTGGGGCCAGCTTACTCACCTCAAGAACAGGCACATGGCACTGTGTACTTAGCACCAGGGGGGAGTTGATGCTGTAGTGGGGCATTCACCCTCATCAACCTTAAAGAGCAAGGTATCTCCTTCCCAAGTCAGTGTAAGTAGCTATGTAGGTAAAAGTTGTGAATTAACACTGGAGGATTACTACAGACATGAGGAGAAGCATGACTTTGAATGGTCCAGTAGTGGTCAGAGTAGCAGTGGTTGTCCATGTAGTCATTCCACTACATCAACCCCTGTGCTTAAAACACATAAAATAACATAATTTATTGGATTGTCATATTCCAAGTAGGACAAGCACATCTATATTTGTACCCAGTCATGATGATGATGGTGGTGTCAATGAGGGTGAAGCAGACCATCCTGGTGGCAGCATCAAATGGTGTTCCATTGAGGTTGATGATGCGCTCATGGAATAAGAATTTCAAAGTGGGAACAACTTCAGCATTGAGAATTGCGAGTGCTGCTCGCTAATGAGGATGAGGACATTGGTGAAAGTGCATAAAGAAAACATTGGCATTAAAGTACATCTTCCACTTCTAAGTTTTATAATGACATGTCATTAGAGTTCACCTTCGCCTTCCTTGCTTTTGCCACTACAATCCCCAGAATGCATGCAGTCATTATTTCCTGCAGTCGTCTAAGTACTAGCCACTGACATGACGCTGATTGAATGACAGATATCCTGCCACTGAAATACATGAGACACCCCAGCCAGCCACCCTGCTTGTTGAGAGGGAGAGAGAGAGACTAAGATCATGCCTTTCCCCAGAACAAGAACCCACAGCTAGCCACCCTTCTTGAATGAGAGAGAGAGAAAGAGACAGTGACACCTTGTGCCTTTGCCCAATATAACAACCCACAGCCAGCCAGCATGATAGGACATCAACTGTGAATGCAACAAGCGATGTCCATCAGGAAAGTACCATCTGGTTCATGCCACATACAGTACTGGCTGCCAAGAACACACTAATTTTCTGATATCATGGTGAGTTCATGTCCTTTGAATATGCATTAATTTATTTCTTATTGTCCACTTTGGTACTATATTCAGTTTTGCAGAAATTTTTTTATATTGTCATCATCATTATTAGCCAGAATATCTACATGTTCCTGAAATAAAGTCTCCAAATTTAGCACCATTGTTTTAGATTGTGTAATTAAAAATAATTTATTCAGAACTGATAGGGATTCCAGCATTCAGTAATGATGGTCTATTCTTTTCAAAAAGTTACTTTGTTGTGTTAGATGATTTTTTTCAAATATATCTGCATGATCAGTACAAGATGACATGAGAACAAGTAACATCAAAGTACTTTTACCACAGTACAAGGCACCACGAGGGGACATAGCAGAAAGCTGGTGGGGAGGAGATACCGGTGGGAACAGAGGAGGCACTACTTTATGGAGAGGGTGGTGGCACCATGGAATGCATTACCTGAGGAGGTGATCTCACTGAAATCAGTGAGAAGTTTTAAGAAGGGGTGGGGCAGGTTCATAGGAAAGATGCAGGTAAGGAGGGCAATGATGGGAGGGGATTCACAGGGGGGAGCAGGGAAAGGGGGAGAGAAGTCGGGGAGGGGTGGAAGGAGGGTCTCAGCTGTGAGTTGAGTTTAAGCAGATACGATAGACCTTATGGTCTAAATCTACTGGCATGATCGTATGTTCGTATGTTTGTACAGTAAGCAATAATTTCTAATACTGGTCGTTATCTCTGATTATTTCCCTGACGGTGTTGCACCACAAGCTTGGCTGCTGCCAGCAATGCAGCATCACATAGTTAACATTTCACTTGTCAAGAACATCAGTGATTTACAGTAAGTATCAATCTCATTTACTGTGTTTTTAACTTGAATTGTGTTGTTAGCTTTTTTTTCCCTTTTATACTGGTACACACTGTGCCACTATGGACAAATAGAGGCAAGCACTTTTCTATTTTTCTTTCAGGTGACTGTTGTAACTTGCAATAGGGCCTAACTGCTACAAAGTACTGTAATTGCACAAACAACGCCATTGCAGTGTGGCCCTGTAAATTATTTTATGTACAGGTAAGTATCAGTCTGATTTCCTCTAAACTTTATTTTTCCTTTTTTTTTTCTTGTTTTTTGCAGGGATGAAGTTTTCAATAGTGGTCAAATACAGGGCAGATAATATCTATTTTTCAACACAGATGACAGATGTACTTCACTATTCAAGGAGTCTACAACATGTATTCCTGGTCAGGACTGTAAGACACTGGTCCAGTGCAGGCCACTAAACTTAATTATTTTATTTACAGGTGTTTCGTAATAGATGCGTATTTGAAGCTGGATATAACAGAAGGCAGGAAGAGCACCACTGTGTAGTGGATGGGGTACTGGAAATAATTCTGAATAATTTCTGCTTCATCTGTTTGCAGGTAACATTGAGGTGCTGCAGTATGTTCCAGTCTCAAGACGGACATTTCAAATACAGTGAAGACCTGGAAAGAAAAAAAAATTATTAAGGAAAATTGTTTTCCAATAAGGCAACCCCCCCCTCCAAAAAAAATACTTACCTTTCACGGCTTGCAATTGTAGTACTGCCAAAGTTAACAATCAGACACATGTAGAACCCATCTGTGGCGGCAGCACGGTTTCATCAATACGGTTGGGAATCTGGGTGATACGACCTGAAAATGTAAAAGAAAAGAACAGCAATGAGAAATGGTTATAACTTACTCATCCACACCAGTAACCACTCCCCTGAAAAAATTACATTTTATTGTACCACATTAGACAGCGGCACATATATACGGCATGTGAATGTGATCATGGCCAACAAACTGGTGAAGGGGAAACATTCAATATGTATGATGACGATTCCCTGCAAAGGAACAACAAGACTGACTGCTTACAACTAACAACGAGATTCTTTACAAATTAAACAGTAGTGTCTCTCAACAAACATGACAGTGACACTTAAAATAACTTACCACTGGTGGTACGAATACATACACAACAGGCAACATGTTTCAGCCAATGCAGCAGAAGACTTTTGAAGAACATAAAATTATGCTTCGTGGCTATCATCATTCAGCAACACACTGTACATCAGCAGCAGCAGTCGCACAAACACCACTGATAGGGAACAGCACATCTTCAAGCTCTCACTGAAAACTCTCATTACAGTACGTATACTGAAGTTTTTCTCAGTTATCACCACAAGATGTTTCCATTCCATTCTCATAAAGGTCTGTCATGTTTTTAGTGAACAGCATCAATGGCTGTCAGCAAGCAATTTTCTCGCTTGGAACACGGATACACAGTTATGGCTCCCAGTGTAAATTTTCAGGAGTACTTCAAGAAATAGTTGGGACTTTTATGAACACTTTTTCATGTGCCTATTTTTAATCGTGACTTCTCAGGAAATTAAAACAGCAAGACAATAGCAGCAATGGCTGTCAGCAAGCAATTTTCTCAATTGGGACACTGATACACAGTTATAGCTCTCTGTGTAAATTTTCAGGAGTACGACAAAAAATAGTTCGGACTTTTCTAAAAACTTTTTCATGTGCCTATTCTTAATCAGTACACTAACACTGCAGGCTGAATGATGTAGCCAGACAGCAGTAGAAGCCAGCTATCTTGACATAATATATGACATATTTTTTCGGTTTGGATTTTCATTGTGGGTGATTTTGGGGTATTTTGATTTTAGGTGTGGGTGGACTAAGAACATTTAGCACAGTCCACAGTAACAAAAAAAAATAATATAGCATGACAACATAGAACATACTGTAGCATAGAACAGGAAGAAATAATGAATTGAAAACAATTATATACTTATTTTTATGCAAAATGATGATTAAGTAGGAAAAGAAGGAAAAGTGGAGGACAATAATTTTTTTTTATACCTTTTATTATTTTTTGGTGTGTTTTTCATATGTTTGTTTTTTCTTTTCTGTTTTTTTTTTCTTGTGTGGGAGGACAGTGAGGAAAAATAAAGACAGAACACACACTGAATGTTAAGACAGAAAACAAAGAAAATTAAATAATGCTACTGGGCCTGGGGCTTACCAATCAGTGTGCGTAGCATACACAGCATTTTCAACTGGTGAGACTCCATTCTTTGCAACTGCCGGTGAGTTTGGTCAAGACCATTCTGCAGGAATTCAACCTCAGCCAACAGGATGGCCAGGTCTACCTGTGTGACTGCTTTTTGTGCTGGGTTAGCTGCAGCTGCAGGAGCCACCACTTGCTAAGCCCTCTCCCTTCTGCTGCATTCCATGCAACATGCAGGCTGTCACAATGCTGCCCCCTCATCAACTGTAGCCTCTCCTGCAGGAGTGGTTCTTAATTCCTGCACCTTGGCCTCCCACTGGGCATGGTGGTGCACTGACAGGTGCGTTCTTTGGCCACCCATGCCCAAGTGGCTGCCTTTTCTACTGCGATGCACCAACATGCCACAGATGTTGTATTTGACCACACTTGGGTCGCCTAGCAGTGTAGTGAAAAACAGCCACTCTGGCAAGCTACAGGGAGGACCAGGCATAGGCAGTGGGGGGCCCAGATGTTGTAGGCTACTCTACAGTTGGGGGGCAACAAACTGCTTCTGCTGTTCTTGTTCCTACTGTTGCTGCTGCTGCTGCTTGGACTGCTGTGGGGGGGTCGGTAGCCACTGGTGCTGCAGGGGTGACACCACTAACCTCAGGAGAAACAGCTGCTGCTGCTGCTACTTCTGGCACCACACTTTGACTGGTAGTGGGAATAAAAACATTACTCTGGTTCAGTCAAATGGCTTGCCCAAGGCCCCCAGGCATCCTTGGACCATGTGGAAAGTCACTTGGCTCCACCTCTCTACATTTTGAAAAAAAAAGTTAGTAAAAGTACGAGTAACAAAAAAAAGGAAAAACAGAGGACCCAAATCAGATAACTAAAAAAAGGTGGACTAAGGGGATGAAGGTGGTTGAAAATAAACCCAGGAATCTGAAAAAAAAAAAGAAAAGCAAAAATGGATTTCCAGGGCTGTGCCAACAACTGTATGGACCCCATGCAAAATATGTTGTTGGGCCCTACTGCCCCACCAATAAATATGCAATAACCATCAATGCATTTTAAAGTTTTATAGCATCAGTTTTTTTTTTTATATCACTCCTGCTAAGCATCCCTATTTTGTCCATGCTGCTCCCAGTCCCTTGCTGGTGCCAACACAATCAAGGAACTAAATGATTTGATTTGTTCTTGCTCCTCCTGGTGACACAAACACCAACATTAGATGTTTTGGATAATGGGCCATACTGCTTTTGTGGTCTGTACCCACCACCACGTTAAACTGAAGTAAGAAACTTCTGATTCCACTGGTGACAGATGCACTCAAAAGCAGGCAGATTTGTACATGCTCTCTAGCCTTGAGGAGTCATACATGGAAGCATGGAGATGGTGCCTCAAACTTTTCTAGTTAAAGTATGCCATCATTGCCTATATGTCTGTCTCCTTTCCAGACAATCTTGATTTAAATGGGTGGTCGCCTCGTTGTCCCGGCATTAGTTTTGTCTCTTCTGGGGAGGAAGGCCCACTGACGGTAGAGTCTTCTGTGAGGCGGTACAGTGAAGCAAGATCTGGTTAGGACAGAGTGCCTGTCAGAAGGGCTTGTGATACCATAAGGAAAAACGGCAAGTTGTATGGACTAAACATGGACTGAATATGCCAAAGTTACAGCCGAAGTCACAGCCGAATTATAAAATGGAAGTTTCCTTTTAATATATAAAAATAGCTTTTAGACAGCTTTTTAAGTCTGGTTGTTGGCTGTAATTTTACTTTTTTCTTAATTACCCTACACTTAGGTTGTCTGTTGTTACTGTCTCATTCTCGGCTCTACTGCAGCTTAGTGCGGTGGCGGGGGTGTAATAGATTTAAAAGGTGCTCCTTTGGGTAAATTCAAAATTGTACTTAAGCTGTTTTTATTTTTATTTTTTTCTTTAAAAAATTTTTTAAACTTTTTAACTTAAAGTTCACTTTTAACTTTCACATCATATGCTAATATGGATCACATGTCACACTGCTATACAATGTGGCAGCAGCTGTGCTAACCTCAGATAGATCATACGCAAGCAGTGGATGGAATGAACAGAGAACAGAGAAGGGAGACTCAGCTCAACCACTTCGAAAGTTTTTCGGATTTTGCACTCAGTTTTTATATTTATTATGGGGTCTAATGATAGAGCCCTGCTCTTTAAATGCCCATCATTCCCTATCCTTACGAGTGCCTTCTGAGCGAAGTACAGCTTGTAAACTTTTTAGCCGAATACGAGCATTTTTTTCTCTCGGCTAATATTAAAGTTTGCTCAATCATTGCATAGGCATTGAAATGCTCTCGCTGAAGGGACTGTATACCCTGCACTTTTAGTCTTAAGTAACACTACTGGCAAGTTTGGAAATAGCCATTGGGCTGTGCATCGGCAGTACTGGATTGCTTTTTTACCAGTGGTATGCCTGGAAAAAGCTGCGGAAAAGTAAGCTAAAAAGTTTATAAGTAAAGTAACTTAATATCTTTCTGCTGCTGATTATTTACCTTCCTGTTTCTGTTTTGACTTCTGGAGGGGGTAGACTATGGGGTTCAGATGCTACTGAAGGGTATAGAAAAATATAAGGAGGTTAGGTAGTGTAGACCTAGTAGCACTATCTATACTTGTATATAAATTGTTATAAGATTTAGATTGCACTTTTTAAAGGGGGCCTGCTGCTAAATTAGGTATCTTATCTCTTTGTAGTGCTGTGTATGTACAAGACAAGGAAGATGTGGATCTGGAAGTGGATGTGGATTTTGAAACTGTACTTTAAAATGGCTCAAGCAATTAACTGACCAACTCACCCAGTCAGAGAGCTACAGTCTAATTGCAACAACTATTGGGGTGACTGTTCAAAACTGCCGTAATTGATTATGTAACTGAACATGGATAGACCGGGTCTTGGGCTTGGACATCTTGGTATCTCTGGAATCAGGATTAACTTGGTGTATGTAAATCAGTCTTTTGAAGAGGGAACAGCTGGGCAAGTCGGGCCAAGTAAAGCCATTAAAGTTATAAACTTTAACCCCTGTACAGATTTTGCACTGCTGCGATGAGTATTTCAGATTAGTTTGGAGACCTCTGTGACTGTCGCAGATATAGTAAATTTATTATATTTTACTGTGTTCATGCGAACAGTGCACCATCTGCAGCAGGTGCTTAATGAGGCTTTTTTAAAGTGGGCTCTTGCCTATTTATATACTCTGCATTTTTGCACCTTTTTTTACCTGCCTATTCTTTTTATTGCATACTTTATGCATATGGTACAGTGCACATTGTTTATTCTTGCATAATGATAGTCCTTTGTCTATGATCAGCTGCCTGTTGCTTATTGCCTTTTTATTTTATTTTATGTGGCAGTTTGCCTCTCCTAGGTAAAACGTATAGTATATACTGTGCAGTGTATAGTGCTTATTGTATGATCTCTTTTAGATTTTAACTAGGGAGCATAGGTGCACAGGAAGAAAGTATTATCATCTATGTTCTCCTGGGCATATAGTATTAATGGTATAATAGGGTCAGTTTGCTGCACTACGCTGGTTTGTACTTCTCTGCTACATCCCTTTGGAAGGTTCTGAGATATACCTTGAAATATATTTTAGATCCTATTAGCCAAAATTGTAAATACCAGATAGCAGAGGAAAAAAGCTAGTTGCTCTCCCTTATTAAATTCCTCTGCCCTTTGTAATGAAAGAATAAAAGGCAAAAAAGGTGTGTTAGGAAATCAAAGGCAAACAAAAATCACCAAACATATGAAGCTACATAAACTAGAAACTGATAAAACATCTATGCCTAATAAATCTACTATAATTAATCACTCAAATAATTACAAAGACTCAATTGAGGTGACCCCAACCATGTTTGATAGTGAAAGCACGGCAGGTGCAACCTCTATAGAGGAGCCCAAGGATGCTTTCCCAGAAACCATAAATACATGGAATAGTGAAGCTTTTGATTTAGAACAAGACTTAGAACAAGAAATATCTAGACATGTTAGCTATGCCCTGGATCTAGATGCAGACTTAGATTTAGAATTTATAGACCCTCTGAATACTGAAAAACTGCCGAGGGCTGGGGAAAAGACATACCAAAGCAATCATTACAAGATGATTTGATGCTGATATCAGGAACAGAACTCATGGATGTAAATACTAAATTACAGAAGACAATAAAAGGAATAAAGGATATAGCTTTCAGTTATAGTAACATTCAAACACCTAAACAGAGACAGGGCACCTGTGGAGAATATGCACACCTAGAACAAACAGGAAATAGACAAGTGGATGTAGATATCCCTAAGTACATCCCTATTTCGATCAGTGATGAACTTGTTGCCCATCTGGGGCATCAATATACAACTAACCTTATCTTAATGGAACAATTAATTGTACTCCTGAATGAATTAGCGAACCTTAGGCATGATATAGCCATCAATCATGCCAAAATGGTAGCCATCGAAAAGAAAGTGGAATTAGTAATCCCTAACCCAGTATCAGATTCAGTTATATATGAAGACAACCAACAACAGGAAGTGGTAGCTATTACTGAATATAAGAGACCTGATTTCTCCCTGATTGAAATCCCAGACTCCATAGATAAGCCACAGAAAGGCAAAAGAAAGAGAAGGGTAGGAAAAATGCTAAAAAACAAGAAAATAAATCAACAAGCTGTACCTATAAAGGGAAAAAAGAACAAGATAAGTAAAGGAAGGAAAGAAATAAGATCTGGAGAAACCAAGCAAAGTAGTCAAACAGCAGTAGGGGAATCTATTACCATGACTCTAGATAATAATCTACTGCCCTCCCAGGATGAACATATAGCAACTTGGAAAACAAACTTCAGCACTATTGAAAAAAATGTAGAATGATATCTGACTCTATTAGAAAAATAAGTGGATGCCCTTAAAAAACTGTGCCCAAACAATGTTCAATTGAACATAAGTACACAGACAGAGGGCAATACTGTAAATAGTTATGAGATGAAAATGGCAAAATGGGTAAAAAAGGAGAGGATATACATTATCAGACAGTACAAAAGTATCCAGGAACTTGACAAGTTGAATCTCGTTCAAAAAAAAGGATTTAACTGTCACTAAAAGAAAAGGCAGCACTATTGCTGAATCCCCTAAACCAAAGTAACCTCAAATAGGTGAAGGAGATATGGGAAAAAGAGAGAAAAAGAATGATAAAATACAGAGTATTAAAACAAGAGGTAAAAATATGCAGCACTGAGAGAAGAGAATAGGGAAAATGGTGAAGTTACACCAGATAGGGACAGGGTAAGGATGGAGAAGGGTAAGAAGGGTAACACTTATAAAGATGATAATGAATCTCAAGACACACAGGGTAGGGCTGATGATGCTGTCTGGAGTACTGATAATTATACCCAAGATAACTTAATCAGAAATGAGGCCTACTCAATTATTGCACTAAGAGGAATACAAAAAGAAGAAACTGAAAACTGTATGGTGTTAATTGAATTAGGGAATTTGATATGTAACAAACTGCTTGGATTAGAGGTATTAGAAGGTGACATTGTGGATGCCATAAGAGCAGATGATTTGATATCAAAAGATATAATATTACTTTTTTTTTTAAAACATGAGAGAGTTGCAAATTATGTATGGGGAAATTCAAACCTTTCAAGGGAATTTAATCTAGTTATGGATTATCCATTAGCAATAAGGTCATTACACCTTAAGAAAAATCTGACCAAAACTGAACTCTTAATAGAATTGGCTAAATGTTACTCTCTACATGAACTGTGGCTACAGGATGAAACCTGCGTGTCTGATGTCACTTTATCAATCTTTGGCATCTCTTATATAAGGGTTGAAACAAAAAGGAAGCTAATATAAATGATGGTATACCTGTTCGACAATCCCCTGGCTATCGAATTCTATAAGGATGATATAAAGTATGTAAAAAGAATATATAGAGCTCCATCTAAGGGAGATCAAATTGGCATAGTACTTTACAATAATTTACTGGCCAAAAAAATTCTAATGGCCAGCAACAAACTGGACAATATGAATATTCTAATAATAAACTTAAATAAGGTAAATGGTGGAAAAGAAAGCTCACAAGTAATTAAACTAGAAACACAAGAGGTGTCTGTTTGCATTGAAACTTCTAACAGATTCCAATTACTAGAAACAGAAGTTAAGAGCTGACTTAATAATGAGATACCATTAAATGCACAGGAGATTGAAGAAAGACAAAATGACCTGAACGACAGTGGAACTTTATATTTGAAGAAACATGTCAGCACACAGGGGATCATGTCCTGGAATGTAGCTGGATTGATCCCCAAATTTGTGGATAAGGATTTCTGTGACTTTCTAAATGTAATGCATGTGATAGGAGTGCAAGAAACATGGCATGGAGAAGAACAGTTAGAGAATATGAATAGAAATGGATATACCTTAGTAAATGCACCAGCAGAGAAAATAAAAAAGCAGGGAGAAGAATAGGGGTACTAGCTAAATACATCAGGATAATTAATTTCTTAAAGGTTGAAAATACTATAGTAAAATCACACTATATAATAGTAATATTAAGGGTATGGGAAGAAAAAGTAATCCTGGTTAATCTCTATACTCCCCCAATAAAATCTGTAGCCTATGAGTGCCACCTGATTGAACAAATTGTGAGAGACAAAAAATTTGGATACAACCAAATATACAGATACACTTCTCTTTGGGGACTTTAATATCCACTATGAGAAGAGTAGCCAACAAGATGGACATAAAGAACTGTTGAGGACACTAAATATACCTAAAAGATTTTCATTAGATAAAAAACATAAAGACACACATAAACAAATGGAGCATCTTCTTGATGCACTTCAACTAATAATATTAAATGGCCGTCTCCCCTCAGATTGTGAGGGTAATATGACTTGTGTAACATCAAGGGGTTCTACCACTGTGGATTACATGATAACATCACCATATAGCTATGAAAAATACAAAGATCTTAAAATAGTAAGCAGGACTGATAGTGACCACTACCCACTAATCTTGATTAGGAAGACTCAAAAGCTTATAATATTTACATAGAAACATAGACTTTGATGGCACATAAGGACCGCTTGGCCCACCCAGTCTGCCCATTTCCCTACTACAGAATAATCTGCAGATCCTAGTTAACGAACAGCCTATTTCTTCCTAACCCCCACAAGAATTGCCTTATGTCTGTCCCATGCATTCTTGAATTCTCCCACAGTTTTAAATCTCACAACCTCCTCAGGAAGGCTGTTCCATGAATCCACCACCTCTCTGTGAAAAAATACTTCCTTACATTGTCCCTGAGCTGTCCCCCCTCTATCTTCAAATTGTGTCCCCTTGTTCTTGCACATCTCTTTTTCTGAAAGATGCTATCCTCTTGGACTTTGTTGATTCCACTGCGGTACTCAAAAGTTTCTATTATGTCCCCTCTCTCCCTCCTTTCCTCAAGGGTATACATATTAAGCTCCTTTAGTCTCTCCTCATATGGCTTCTCTTGCAGACCCTGCACCATTTTAGTTGCCCTCCTCTGGAACAAGAAGAAGAACAGATCATTAATAATGGGATTAAATGGGACAAAATACCAGAAAAGAAAGCAGAGGCCCTATGTATCAAATTTATATAAAAAGTGACACCTAAAATTGAGCATGAAATTGACCCTATAAATATCTATAAGCAAATAATGGCTCAATACAAGGAATTTGAGTATAAAATAGGGGAAAAAAGGAATAATATTCCCCCCAAAATTATGAAAACTGGTTCTATAAAAACTGCAGGGAGAAAAGGAAAAGGGTGACACAGTTGGTAAGGAAAGTTAAGACAAATCCAACAAAAAACAACATATCAGAGTTAAATAAATATAGAAGACAATACAGATACTATATTAGTGTCCAAAGGCATTCCCATCAGATGGACCTATGGGATAGCATGCAAAATGCGATACTACATGATAAAATATTTTGGTGTCTTGTGGCTAAAGGGACAAATTTGTATAAAAAAATACGATATCTAAATTGAACCTGATGTGTGGGTTGATTATTTCTGAAAAATATTTACATCAGAAAAATCAATACAAAATATTGAAATAAATGAAATAGATGAGAATTTTATTTGGTTTAAAGAATCTGAAATCATAATAGCTATATAAAGTTTTAAGATTATCAAGGCACCTGGGCCAGATAATATATCAATAGATTTTATAAAACTGAACATGGACTGGTGGACAAAGAACATGTGCAAATTCTATAACCAAATAATTATGTATGCTTTTACACCGGATAGTTGGATGGGAAGCAACATTGTGCCAATACACAAAAAAGGCTCATATGCTGATCTAGCAAACTATAGGCCCATTACTCTGTTGGACACAATTTCAAAGATCTATGCCAAACTTCTTTTAAGCAGACTAACCTTATGGTTAGAACAGAATAATGTTATTTCAGATCTTTAAGCCGGATTTTGGAAAACTACAAATCACGTTTTTCTTCTTAATCACATCACAGAAAAATATTGCAGCATTAAGAAGCAACCACTTTTTGTTGCATTTGTTGACTACTCGTCAGCCTTTGACAAAATACTGAGACCATTATTATGGGAGAAAATGCTTGAAATAGGAATAGATAAAAACCTAATTATACTAATAAAAATAATTTACAGTCACACCTGAACCAAATAAAATATACAGGGACAGAATTACTAACAGATAAAGTGATGACTGAAATTGGTGTTAGACAAGGGTGTGTTTTAGCACACACAATATTTAATATATACATAAATGATATCATCATGGCCCTGGATGAATTAGATTTTCACATACCAGAATTAGGCAAAAATCGAGTCCCAGTGTTGGCATATGCTGACGATTTGGCAATATTGTCTATGAGCCGACTGGATCTACAGAGAGAATTAATTAAAATGGAAACACCCTGCCTACAGCATAATTTCAAACCCAACACAAAGAAAACAAAAGTTATGATTTTTGGTAGCAAAAAGAAGTATAGGGAACTCAAGCTCTTAAATAATAAATCGGAATATGTAAATGAATTTCCATATCTAGGAGTAATCTTAGCAAAAAACTTAAAATGGAATAAGCACAGACAGTACTGTGCTGAAAAGCTTCAAAGCTCACTGCAGGCCCTGAAGAGATTTAATCGCTTATACAGTGATAATACGGTTACACCTATGATCAGAGTAATTAATGCAAAAATAATAAACCAGTCTCTATATGCTGTAGAAATCTGTGGGCAGAAAGTACAAAGAAGACAGAGGGTATGATAAATAAAATCTACAAACAGCTACTAAGGATTCCTAATAGTGCTCCAAGTGCATTGATCAGAGCACAGCTAGGGCAAATAAGTTTCCAAGATATGGTATGAACCAGACTAGTAAATTACTGGGTTAAACTAACAGCTGAGAAAGGGAATTCTATACCGGGCAAATGTTTAAAGGAGAAAATGCAACTCCTTAAATATAATAAAACCAGCTGGATGGAATATATACTGTACAAAGGCTACTACAAGATACTGCCTTAAACCATCTGATAAATTAGGTGCAAAAGGGAATTCAGCTAAATGAGGCATACAAAAAAACTGTATCAAATACTACAAAGAAGTGATTGCAAGAAACAGAACTTAAAATGATAAAAACATTAAAGGTTGATTCATGGTTATCTGCTAATACAAAGGAATACTCAGGAAAACCTTATCTGGATATAATAAAGAACCCTGATTATAGAAGTGTAGTCACCCAATTTAGGTTTGAAGTTTTTCCAAGTAACATAATTGAAGCTAGATATCACAAAGAGGAAAATATCACCGGGAATTGTTACTGTCACTTGCAGAAACCAGAAAAAATCTTAATCATGTGGTACTAAGATGCCCGTGGTATGAGCAAGTACGAGCCAAAAGAGTAGGGAAATTTATCGGATCACTATACATAACTACTAAGTATATCTTAGATCTTCTCTTTAACTCTGAGAACTCTGAGATCCTCAATGAACTAGCAATGTTTCTAACTGAAATAAAAAGAATAAGGAGAAAATGTATACAAGGCTTCTTAGTGCAATAGCTTATAGTGCAATACATAACTAATAGCTCATAGGCTTAGGAAGTAGGTATTTAGGATTTATCTGTAGGTCTGTTTACTTATGTGTGAACCTGTCTGTATGATATGTGATTCTTTTTTATTATTGTTGAATGTATGGTATGTGAAAGTTTGTATGAATTTGTCCTTTTAAGATTACCTGTTTGTAATGGCAATTTTGCCAAACAAATAAATTTAAACTTGAAACTTGGTGACAGATACAAAATCAAATGGATAACCAATTGAGAAAGAGAAAACTGCAAGTTTGTCTGTGATAAAAAGACATTCTTAGAGTTGCCATATGAAGCAGTGGGCCCCCAGACAGTGTGGGCCCCACTGCAAATGCAGCTCTTGCACCCTCCTGTTCACTGCCCTGTGAATTTCTTTTAAAAGTTTTGACTAACCCACTCAGCTACAGCTCATGCTCTAGCAAAGCTAAAGTCATACAAACATACGAATGTGCCAGCAGAAACAGACCACCCGGCCTATCTAAGTCTGCTTGAGTGTGCAGCCAACACCCCTAGTTTGCAGCTGACCCAACCCCCCTCCCTTTTGTCATCCCACTGCCACCCACCTACCCTCACTCTCCCCTGTTCCCTGTCCCCTACCCTTTTGAAGCTGTTCACAGATTTATATGATACCACCCATTCTGGTAGGGCATTCCATTTTGCTACCACCCTCTCTGTGAAATAGAGTCTCCTCATTTCTTTCCTAAATCTTCCCCCCTCCATTCTTAGCCCATGCCCTCTGGTGACCTTCCCCCTCCTTAACTTAAAGACCCCATCTGCTCCATCATTATTGATTCCCCTCAGATACTTGAATGTCTCTATCATGTCCCCCATCCCTTCTATCCTCCAGGGTGTACATATTGAGGCCTCACAGCCTGCTGTCATAGTCTTTCCCCTTCATTCCACATATCATCTTAGTTGCCCTCCTCTGCATCCCCTCCAGCAGCCTGATATCACGCTTTAGGTATGGCCTCCAAAACTGCACACAATACTCTAAGTGCAGCCTTACCAGCGATCTGTAGAGGGGCAAGATCACCTCACTTCACCTGGATGAAACTCCCCTCGCTATGCACCTCAGCATTTTGTTTGCTTTTGCAGCCGCTCTCCTGCACTGGGCAGTGTTGTTCATGGTCCCCATTATCATTATGCCAAGGTTTGTCTCCTCCTCTGTGATCCCCAGCTTAACCCCCCCAGACAGTATTCTCTCCTTGGGTTCTTCTCCCAAAGTGCGTAGCCTTACACTTCTTTGCATTGAACCCCAGCTGCCACCTCTCTGACCACTCCTGTAGCTTGCTTAGGTCCCCCTGCAGCTGCTTCCACCCCTCATCTCCATTCACCACTGCTCCGATTTTGGTGCTGTCAGCAAACAGACTTACCTTGCTTACCACCCCATGTCCAATGTCTGATATGAAAAGCCCAAGCAATACTGGCCCCAACACAGAGCCCTGTGGCACCCCACTTGTCACCGGCCTTGGAGTTGAGAGCTCATCTCTCACCACCACCTGTTGCAGCCTCCCACTCAGCCAGCTTGTAATCCAGTTTATCATTTTTGCCCCTACTCCTACACCAGTTAGCTTCCCCCCAAGCCACCCATGAGGCACCGAATTGAAGGCCTTGCTAAAGTCCAAGTAAGAACATCCACCGCATGACCCTTATCCAGTTCACCTGTCACCCAGTCATAATATTGTATCAGGTTGGTTTGACAAGATTTCCCTGAAACAAACCCATGCTGCCTCACATCCTGGAGGCCATTGTCCTCCAGGTACGGCACCAGTCTTTCCTTTAGTATCATTTCCATGAGTTTGCTCACTATGGATGTGAGACTTACCGGATGATAATAACCCGGTTCATCCCTTGGTCAGCTCTTGTGTAATGGCACTACATGTGCCATCCTCCAGTCCAGTGGCACACATCCTGACTCCAGGGAGGTGCTGTACAGATCTGCCAGCGGCTCTGCCAACACCTCTGCCATCTCTCTCAGCACCCTGGGGTGGATGCCATTTGGCCCTGGTGCCTTGTCTACCTTCAGTGCCCTCGGTCCCTCTAGGAATCTACTTGCCTCAATTCTTTCATCTGTCACCTCCTCTCCTCCTGTCCCCACCCTCCCAGCCCATGCTGGTAGCAGCTCCCTTTTCTTCCATGAATATGGAATAAAAGTATTAATTCAGTGCTTCTGCCTGCTCCTCCCCCTTTTCCGTCCACTCCCCACCTCTTTTAATCCTCACTATTGTCTCCTTGCACTTTCTTTTCTCCCTGATGTATCCGAAGAAGTCTTTCTCCCCCCCCCCATTAATTCCCTGTGCTAATCTTAGCTCCCTCTGGGCCTTGGCTTCTCTCACTTTTCTGGTAACCTTCCTGTACCATCTTGCATATTCCTCCCTGTCCACTTCCTTCCCTGTCCTCCTAAACCTCTGGTGAGCCACTCATTTTGACCTCACCACCTCCACAACTTCGCTGTTCAACCAGCATGGTTTTCTTGCTCTGCTTCTCTTACTCTGTGCCTTGGTGCAGGCTTCTGTTGCCTCTGTAACCCCCCATTTAATAATATCCCATTTCAGCTCCATGTCCATCTCATGCCTTATGCCCTCCAGTTTCCCTGTCAGTACTTCCTGCATCCTCCCAAAGTCCACCCCCCTGAAGTTTACGACCCAAGTAACTGATTTCTCTGGCTACCACACATTGTGATATTAAACCACACCGTTTGGTGATCGCTGTTGGATAGTGGGTCCTCTACCTTTATTTCCCTCACTGCCTCCCCATTCGACAATACTAGATCTAAGGTGTTCTTTAGCCTAGTAGGTACAGTAACCAACTGTGTCAGGAGACCCTCCTGGATCGCATCCAGGAGCACTTGCTCCCTAGCACTGAAGGTGACCGGAATGCTCCAGTACACCCCTGGCAACTTGAAATCCCCCACGATGACCACCTTTCCTTTTCTACATACCTTCTTGATTTGTCCCACTAGCTCCCTGTCAAGCTCCTCAGACTGGGACAACGGCCTGTATACCACTCCAAACCTTAGTTTCCTACCCCTTAAGTCTAGGAGCTGCAGCCAGATTGCCTCTGTTCTCCTTTCTTCTCCCTCATCCCTTGTGCATTTGATCCCGTCCCTCACATAGACTGCAACCCCACCCCACTCCTTACGGTCCTTTCTGTATAATTTGTATCAGTGAAACTAGTTCACTAACTTCCTGTCTGCCCATCATGTGACCTAAAGAAAGTCAGACATGTGACCTGTGGCCTGTTTCTCACAAACTTTGCCTTCTCACAGTGTAACCCAAAATTAAAGCGAAGTTTGGAATGCTAAAGTTATTAAGGTGAATTTCAACCTTTACATGTAAACTTCACAAAATGCTATGTGGATGCAAAGTTGCTCACTTCGCATTATATTCACAGGCATAATAAAACTTCTCTGCATCTCTAGTCATGGGGCCCAATTCTAGAAGGGTGGCACAGGTTACTGCCGAACGCAACTTGTGTCACCCTCAACTGCGACATTGACCCTGTGCCATATTCTAGTAGGGGCAGGGTCATCGCGGCTAAGTCCTGTGATATGCCACATGCGGCAGGGTATGCTGAACTGCAGGCATACCTGGCGAGTATGTTGCAAGCCGCAATGGCAGGGCAGCACGGTCAACCCTCCCCACCCATGCCCCAACCACTTAGTCGCCACGCGACTGAAAAAAGTAAGCATATATTAGATTAGACCAGTCTGAATATATGTACTCTAGGAACTTGCACTTCAAATCTATTTGTTTTAGGGCTGTATGTGTTGGGATATTTTGTTCTGTAATATTTTCTGTTTTCCTATTTTTAATTAAATATATATATTTTAAAATGGAAACTGCCTGGAGTGCCTTGACATTTCTTTTTATTTAAGTGAAGCTTTTGAAGGTTATAGTTAGCACTCTATATGAACTTATTGTTATACCAAACTGGGAAATGGATAGAGTTCTCTGAGATCTTGCATAGAGTTCTAAGGGTTCATTTTGTAGACCTGGTTAGGTGCCCGTAGGCAAAGATATCTGGCCCCTCGAAGACAAAATTATCTGAGCCTGATAATTGGGTACGCTAACAAGAGGTGTTATCAGTTTGAATCCCTCCAGAACTTGAGACTATGGTGACTCGAACCCACAAAACAGACAAGAGGGTTACCCTGTGCTGTTCACTGTCCACAAATCATACACTCAGAGGTTGGCACTTTGGGAGTAGAGGGCTGACCGGTTGAGCGGATTTGTGACATCTACTAATAAACAAAAGTGGCATTTTCAAAGGTAGACACAGTGTTTTACAGACTAAGATCTTGCTCCCTCATAGAAAAGTTTGAAAAGAAACAAATACTACGACTGCAATACCCACACAGCTGTCTAGAATGTTCCAAAAAAGTGATGCAAGACTAGCTAAGCTAACCTTGCAGTAAGCATCAGGAGATTAATTCTATATCACAGAAATGAGAATTGAGATAGAAATTGGTTTAAGTTGGTAGACAGAAAGAACAAACTGAATTGTTATATATCTACACACATACTATGGAACAATTTAAAAAATCCTTACAACCGGTTCACCCTATCAATTTCTCAGCATTCAAAATGCTTTATGCATGATCTATTAAGGAATCTTGTAACTGCTTCTCCTAATTAACAATATGACACCAGGGGCCCGATTACAAGATGCATGGTGCACCTCACAGGCATATGCGAGTTGCGCCATGTGGTGCTATGCCAGGGACCCTGTGCCGTATTCCAAGACAGGTGGGTCCCTGGCACCTATGTCCTGTGACTTGCGGCAGCCACAGACTAGCACCTCAGGATTGGTGCAATGGGCCTGGGTGCCACAAGTTGCGGCCAGCGATGTACTGCCCCCTTGAGCCCCCTACCCTGAAATGCACCTGCAACTACCTGGGAGCATTGGGGGGCAGGCCAGGTGGCACAGTCATTTGGGGAGCAGTGCAGTAAACAGACCCAGGGGGTCCCTGACATTCAGGGGATGGAGGCCATGACTTTGTTGGTGGGGATGTGAAGCAGGGCTATGTGCTTCCTGTGGCACTGCGGGGGGGGCATCCATCATTTTGCCATGCTACAGCGGGTTGTGGGCATAGTGAGTGGTGTAGTCAGTCTTTGGCACAACCTGCATGCAACATGGCGCAAGCCACATCTTGGAATCGCAACTTGCAACTAGTCAGGCTCTCCTCCTTACCATCCTTTCACATCTTAGATGGGACTGTACTAGAAGACACCTCCTCCTTCCGATACTTTGGAGTTTGGCTGGACATAAACCTAAATTTCTCAGTACATATCGATGCCATTCAGAAGAAACTCCGGCCTAAGCTAGGGGCCCTATACTGAACAGTAAATGTATCCCTCTTCCAGCAAGAAGCAAATTGGTACATAAAATGATTATGCAAATTTTTGACTACTGTGACTTAGTATATGGAGCTGCCCCCCAATCCTCCTTATCAAGGCTGGACCCTCTTTTTAACTCTTTCTGTTGGTTTGCCTTAGATGCTCCTGCCCTGACCTGCAACTGCACACTCTACCAGTCTCTGAACTTTCCCACCCTTGCTGACAGGAGAACCATGCATTTGGCTAAATTCACCTCAAAATTCTGACTAGAAACTTGCCCTGCCTACCTCTCTACCTCCTTAGCTGCCCCGCTCCCCTCCAAATACACCCTCAGATCTGACAACTCACGTCCCTTTCCTTGAATATACTCAATAGAAGCACTACGTCATGCCAAATGGCTTTCTCACATCGACTACCTAAACTCTGGAATCAACTACCATCCCAAATCTGACACTCCTCCTCAGTCAATTCTCTCTCTCCACATCCTTAACAAACTATCTAGTGACAAACTGTAATTGCACCTAGTCCCTCTGGACTGGTCTCTGCTGAGGGTCTATTTCTCCCCCACCCTCCAGTAGGACCAACTAACTGTCTCCGCTTTCCTAAACCCTCCTGCATCCTAACGTGTTACCCCTTCAGCTCCACCCCCTTGCTGATTTGTAAATATTCTATAGATTGTGATCTCATTTTAATTGACTATGTACAGTGTAGCCATTTTTTTTCCTGTGTGATGTATACTGATGTACTATGTAAATGCTCCCTCTCCCCTTCCCCCAGGACGTACCGTGAGACAAGCATCTTGTTGCTCAGTGTAATTCTCCTGCTGAAACTTTTAAATAAATAAATAAATAAAATAACTTACGTATCCCATTGCACAAGGTGTGATTTATGCCATGGGGTTCGACATAAATCGCCTTGCGCCATGCACAAGTAATCTTGGGATCGGGCCCCATGTCTCAGTGTCACTGGGTCCCTCTGGTGCCTGCTATCTTCCACACCCCTTTTCTTTATTCCTCCCTCTATATAGGTACCTATAACACACCACAGGTGCTAAATCTTGAAGTCAGTAAATATTACCTCAATGGTCACACTAGCCACTTACATTCAGAGGCTCACTATGCAGGGCCACTTCCTTTCAAATATCCTTGTTTTTGCCCTCCCTTTCCCCCATTATGTATGCCCCAATTCTACCCCCTCATCGTCTTCCTCTGTGTTTACCCTCTGTTCCTCACGCATAAGGCTTCACCAAATTTCTTATCAATGTTTATGTCACTGTAGGTACCTGCCTGTGTTCTCTAGCAGTATATTGACTGTTTGTGTTAGTCTAGCTTTATACTAACCCTGGTCACGTTCCCTTATTAGATCCTGTTCCTCTGTATACTTATATGAGCATTATTTTACTCTGTGTGAGCATTATTTTACTTTGTGTATTCTCATGTATACTGTGTGCACATTTTACACCATGTACTGAACTTGGATACGTATATACTGTATATACAAAAATTACTATGTGTATGAATATGCATAGCTATGTATGTATGTATGTATGTCTATGTGCTAAGTATGTATATTGTCCAGGTCCACCTCGAAAATGAGTTTTTCTGAATGGTGTTTTGCCTGGTTAAATAAAGATTTTGATTGATTGATTGATTGACTGTTTATTGTTCACAGATCCAGTGATAAAAACCCATCAAGCTAAGGCCACTAGTAGAAGGAGTACTAAACTGATGAATGTAGTGACTTTACAAGAAATTCCAAGGGTATGTGAAAGTTAAAATAGTCAAGATAGCTATTTCTTGACTGAGCAAGCAGCCTAGAGGAGTGATAATACTGTGAAAAATATATTACATTTGACTGAGTTAATTAAAATGAATTTTGAATGTGTATGGGTAACTTGTATATTTTAATATGGCAAAATTCACCTTACTTATTGTTATAAGAACAACAGTATGGGATTACAGTGACTGGGACATATGGATACAGTCAATTACAATAAAACACTGTTTGTATTAAGAAAACAGGATGGTGAAGATTTGTTGCACGGTGAAAGTGAAAGAGAGACCATACAGATTAGTGTGAACAGTATTAGAGAAAGCAAAATTTGTGTTGTGAAAACATTAAATATAACACACAGGACTGTGCATATGATTAATTTAAACAACAAATGTTGCCTTCTGAAATGTAGCAGTATTCATTAAAAATCAGGATAAGCAGTGAGGTAAGGTAGAAAACAAACAAAAAAACAGTGAATATAGAGTTTGAAGATCACTGGGTATTAAAAAAAGAAACAGTACAAATACAAAGAGTTAGAATGAATAAGAAACAAATTGAGCTGTTGACAAATTTTCATAGAATGATGTTTGTATTTGTATTTGTATTAGGAATCTAAAAGAAGAGAAAAAATAATGTGAATTGCAGATTAATTCATAAAAGTGAACACAAGCTAAACACTATTTATTGACTAGAAAATAAAAAATGATTTGAACAGCAGCAATTCATTGGTAGTAGTTAAGGACCGTGTTTAGCTGATGAGATTGCCAGTACTCTGTATATAATAGCATAAAGTGACGTTTATGGTAATGACAATGAAATAAGCGTGGAACTATGCGGTATTTTGGGCAGAAAGAAAAGTTGCTTAGAATGATTAAATATTAATATTGATAAGACCAAAATAATAAAACATTTAATATATATTTATTACCAATCCTCAGCCCCTGAGGAAGCCCATCTGGGTGAAATGTTGGGTGACTACAGGAGGTCAATGTGTAGAAAAAAGAAAAATGAATGAGAATTTTTACAAAAATGATGTGTGGCTGGCTTCCATGGATTTTCTCTGTGTGTGAGCATACCAGCCACCAAACAACACTCCTCTGGAATTATATGGCTGATACCTTTCCTCTTTCAAAATTCCTCTGGCCTTAACCTAAGGCTAATATCACAACTGCACAGCATAATTTGAAGTGTCTAGCAGTGGACAGAGAAGTAATAAGGGGAGGTCTGGAGCCATAGACTCCAATGGGTAATAAATCACAATAGACATAAAAGCATCATGTTGCCTGAAACCTTCCATGCACTGTAGTTCCAGGGAGATATGCTGTTCTGGTGCATGGCACCTGATATGTATCCCATGATTCAAAAACTATTGGTCATATCCTCTAGAGAGCTGGTAGCTGTCTGTCTCCTCTCCCGACTGCAGTATTGGGCTATGGGTACTGGTGGGGTCAGTTTTTCCCAGTTTTTCAGAAATTGGGGAGGATAGTTATTCACCAGATTAACATGCATAGCTAAACTGATTAGAGGAGGTGCAACAGGTGGCTTTTGGAGGGTGTGGTGCCACCCGTTTGAGTCATAGAGCAGTCAACACTGGCATTAGTACCAGAACAGATCTTGGGCTGCTCACACAGACATGGTGCCTTCACAGGAATATTGGCATTCTCCACAGCTGCTCTTCATCAGATATGTGAAACCCAATTAAACATGTTGTTTAAAATGGATGTGATGTATGGGTGCTTCTTCTTATCAAATCAACTGTGGCTGTGACCTGCTGCATGGTTCACAGGGGATGTCTTCTTTTACCTCCTGGATCAGCGACTGTCATTTGCCTATTACCCCCAACCAAAGTAATGGGCTACAGGTCCTGGGGGGGGGGGGTGCAGATCAGATCAAAACTTAGACAATAAACTGCTATGTACTGTGACTGCATACCTTCATTTTTTTCTCTATTCTTTAGAGTTACAGGGGATGATGCTTAAATGCCTACAGTATCAAACTAACGAAGCCAGATCAGTCTGACACTATATGTAGTCACTACATACTTGACAGGATTGTTGGGTGGGGGTGACTTCTCTCATGTGTTCATGATTTTTCAAAGTCAGAAACTAGAGTACCATATTTATGCTGACGTTCCAAATAATGTACTTAGTTCCTTAGATCTAATATGAAATTAATGTTAAAGATGCCATGTGGCCATAACAGAATCCCCTAACTTCTGGTGGGAGACTTGCCACCCCAGTCTTGGGGGAAGGACCTGACATTAATAACATTCTTGCTGTTCAAGTTTTGTAAGTTGTGTTATTGTTATGCTCTAGCCTTGTTGCTGTTCACTAGAGGAATAAATAAGGTGTCATCCTTGGACCTCTCTCTGACTCTAACACTAGAGGGCATGAGTGGAAGTTGAGGGGGAGGGGACTTCAAGAGGGAGCTTAGGAAATACTATTTTACAGTAAGAGTCATGGAGCCATGGAATAAACTGCCAACTGTTGTGGGACAAGGCTAAAGCATGAATAAAAGCAATGGGAGCAGAAGAAGGCATTAATCAGAAGCGGGGTTAGGTCCTGGGACCAGGGAAGGTCCAAGGAACATGTGGGCAGACTAGATGGACCCTTGGTCTCTTTCTGCTGTCTTTTTTTCTGTTTTCTGTTTTTCTGTGTTAGCTGGAAACAGCACAACCCATATGCTAATGTGGGGAGGGAGGACGGAGGGAGCACAACATTCTTTTGGTGGGTGTTCTTATTTAATGGTTCTCTGTTCTGCATGTTGGGTAAGTGGGAGCGTCAGCAATGGGAGGGGGTGGAGGGAGAGAAAGTTAAAGAGCAAGTCCTTAGCAAGGCTGTATATCTTAAAGAATGAAATTCTGCAGCCATTAGATGCATCTGCAATCACTGTTTTCTTTTATTTCTTTACCTGCCTTTTCATCATTTTATTAGTATTTTGAAAGCTGCCAGTAAAAAAAGAATTCAACAGAATCCTTGTATTATAAGTCAGAAACTCTTTACTGACAAGGCTGCCAGTGTATTTCAATGGGAAACTGCAAATCTCTTTTCAGGTTTTTATGGAGAAACAACACTGTCTACCACCAAAATATTGTCCATTTTATACAAATATGTGATTTTTTGTTTACTTGTTATATTTTGTTATAATTTAGCAGGTGACATTTTCTTCATGACCAGATTTTAGTTGGGAAGAAGAAAAGAGATGCCAATTTCTAAACATTTGTAAAATCATTTAAATGGACCACAATAGTGCAGGCATATAAAATGCAAAGTGTATTACAGAAAGAATCTATTTCTTTTGAAAAAGACAGAAAAATATATTTATTTTCTCACTAAACTACATTGGGCTTCGAAGTAGCTGGCTGTCTCACAGTACCAGAATTCTACTGAATTCTTTTTTACTAGCACTGTGAATAGCAAAGGTAAAAACCTGCATGTTTCACTGCACTAACAAATATTTTATTATAAATATAGAAAGTAGCACATCAAAATACAATAAATAAAATAGTTGTTTGTTTATTAGAAGCAAACTCCTGCTCTTTAAGATAAATGGGATTATTATGGCCAGAACTGGGAGGGCAAAGGTGCTTGGAAGAGGGGAAGGGGTGGGGAGCAACATGTGTTCTGTTTCCAAACAAAGGTTTTGTTATCTCATTTCACTGTTTAAAAAAACACAGCTTCTGCTTCTGAATACAGTATTTCTGTGTGGTCATAAAACATTAAAAAAGGGTGCATGGAGGTTGATTGATTTATTGTTTGCTTTCTTGCAAAGATATACCCATGGGAGAGGGTTAACTCACTGACAATGGCCCCTATTCCCCATGGTGTGGAAAGTCTACCCGCCGCATACCTAGGGAATGTAGACCATCTGTGGCCCCTGCGCCCACTATGCTCGATCCTCCAAGGGGGCGCAGGCCTGATATGCATCAGATCCTCCACCTGGCTGGTGAGATCCGTGAGGGGGCAGTTCAGAGAGTGGTGCAGGGGAGTGCTCATGCACCACACTATGCTCAACAGTGTGGAGTGCCAGGTGAGGGGGAGCAGGCTACACCTCCCCGGGGCAGATGTAGCTGCTGTGCACCCCCTGGGGTTGCCACCACTGGCTGCGGCAGTCATGTCAGGACATGGAGTACCCCCCTACACACCACTCCAGCCCTTGGATACCCATTGGAGGGCTGGGGCAGCCATCAAGTCACCTACCCACCCCAGTGCCATGGCTGCTGTACAGCAGCCCATATGCTGTGGCACCCCACAGGTGCAAGTAATCCAGTGGCAGACCAGATCTGGGCATCCCTTTGGATGCCCACCCATGTCTGAGGATGTACCCCCATGCATCTGAGCACCAGGGGAGGCTGGACCTCAGAAGGGGATACACTGTGGCCGATGGATGTGAATACAGCCACTGTACATCATTCCACAGGTGCAGGACTCCATGAGTGGGATATGCGCCTCTGGCGCATGCTTTCACCCCTTGGAGAATCCAGGCCAATACAAGTGAGTCCCCCCTCAGTGTTGTCTGTATCAATTGTCTAGTTAGTCTGTTACCCATGTTCAACATTTTTAAATGCAAGCTAAAGATGTGGCAGATGTAAAAGATGTTTATTTCCATCAGATAAGATAGGGATGGCATGGGGGCTTGGCAACAAATGGCATGATGTGATAGAAAAACTTTGATGCCATGATGCCTATCAAATTCAGGCACCCAGCAGCAGATGGCAAATGGCATCACATGTGAGGCTTAACTGCCTGTGATTTGGGAGGTCACCAGGAATTTTTTTTATAAGAGAACAGTAACAGCACTTAAATGCATGTTTACTAAGTGCAGATAACCAATTTATCAAAAGTAATATAACAAGTAATATGCTTTACAGAAACTGTAACTAATTACATTTAGTTGAGTGTAACTGTAACTAATTTACTTTTTAAAAGTAACTTATTTAACACTGCAGTTTTCTCACCATTGATCAATTCCTGCTGGCCACTCAGCTGCTACAGAGAGTACTAGCATTTGACAAAATATTTCAGACTACCAGCAAAGGTTGTCTGGTCATCACAGTATGTTACGATGTTACTTCTTTCATATCCACTGTCCACAGAAATTAACATTTTGTCTGGTCAAGGAGGCACAGTAATGTTTTCTGTAAAACAAAAGTAATCACTAACTGCATTAATAGCACTTTAATCATTTGCCAGCTACCGCATTAGTTTCTGCATGTGTACTGGGAGAAGTGCAATAGAAAATGAGGTTTTTACATTTACACTGTATATAATTAATAATATATTTGTAAACATATAGGTAAGCATCAGACCATACAGAAAAGTTATTGTTTTATCCAACTTGCCAGGCCATGCCTACAGTACTTATCAAAGGACTCTCACATCTCAATCTTCTTTGCACTTTGACTCTAGAGGAACTACCACTCCTGCTTACTATGACTCCTCAAATGATGTTTACTGTATAAACTTTAGCTTATTACCTTACGTCCATATATCTGTATCCATGCAATTGTATTTAAATGGCACTACCTCTTGTTGAACCTATTGCTATGTTCTGGTGGAAGTATCTTGTTACATGTGATGGTTATATGCTATTATGTTGTTATTATTACTACTATGTAATTGTTATGTACGTTCACTCAACCTGTTATGTCTTAACCCTGTTGGCAATTGTTTTGCCCCAGGTCCATCTTGTAAATGAGCTTGTCTCAGTGATGTTCTGCCTGGCAAAATAAAGATTTTGATTGATTGATTGAATTCTGAATATAAACTGTAGATAAATATGGAATATGAAAAGGCCCGACTCAGAATGATGGGGAAGGACACTAACTTGTACGTGACAGAGCTATGCATAACTTATGTACAGTAAGGTCTACCCTCTCTCATGCGTGATAAGGGACATATTCTGAGTCAGGCCATTGTGTGTCCAATCGATGCAAAATATTTTAAACTGCAAAACGTTTACATTTTATGAAGATGCACAGTAACTGTTTCTGTTTGATTTCACTGCTCTGAGTGCAGCAGAGGCCATTGTGATGTCATCAGCCATTTTACAAGCTCGTCTACCATTGCTCAAAGGTGAAGCAAATGCTAATGATGTATCCAACATTGAGGTAAATGATTTATTTATTTTATTTTATTTATTTAGTTTTTGTTGACCAGGTAAGTGCACTAGACAAATTCTGCCTATTTTCAGGCATGACCCGGGGGAGGGGGATACAGATGAATGCCAACTGGCCTTAACCCAGATTTAGCTGTTGGTGGTATTTTTAGTGAATTTAGCTTCATTTAACATTTTTCATAGTCACTGTATAATTTATTTGCAAACTTGCAGTCTTACTTACATTGAATAAATAATTTATCTCTGCAGATGCATAACATTTTCCTCCACGGGGAAAGTCCTGAATATTGTCCTTTGTGATGACCCCACGTTGCCAAATTTGGGGCATGGTACATTTTAGGAAACTATATGAGATGCTTTACCAGTGTAGTCAGCACTACTCTGCAAAGACAGAATAGCATTTTTTCTTGTTATTGTTTGATAACTGGGTAAGACCCACCAGGCACTAGGATGCTGGTTTTCAGGGGTGACCCGGGAGCACTAGGGAGGTTAAGTGACTTTCTCAGCATCACACAGTATGCCAGTGGAAGTTGTAATCACATCCACATCTGCAGGATGTACTAAGCTCCTTCACAGCTCATTACTCTAACCTCTAGGCTATACTGCATGTGCAAAAAGCTGATCTCATGGTTACATTGCTACAGGAACTACAGGGATGTAACCATGTGACCCTGTGCAGTCCAGTCCTATTTGGGGAAGGAGTAGGATGTGTCTTCATTATGCTGTGTAGAAAATCTGATAGAAACAATTAGAAAAACGGGATTTCGTGCAACAATTTTGACAGTATGTGTTTAGAGTGTTCACAGTAGTGATTGTGTAATCCTCAGGACACCATGTGGTTCCCAAGATCTGTGTATTAGGCTGTCCCTATAGTATAGGATTAATTATTCGACTCCGCTGCCACTTGTGTCATGTAATATAGGTACTGGTGCCAAGTGGAAGGGGCTTGCTGCAGCAGCATACACCAGCCTGCAGACTTCATAGTCAGTCTGGGAAGGGGAGCATCAAAAAATCTGCATCAACTCTCTCTCTCCCTCTCTCTTTCTCTCTCTCTCTCTCTCTCCCTCCCTCTCTCTTGCTTACTCACTGTTCTGTAAATCCGTTTTTCTGTGAGTTATGTTTAAGCTATCAGAGAGACATGTCTGACTCTTTCTACTCACACTCTTGGACTGCACAAGTAGGGACCCAGTGGTAGAAAGTTTCACAGCAGGGTGTACCACATGACCCTCATTTTGGTCAGGAACTCGCCAATATGACCTGCTCCCTGATCTGTACTTCTCAAAGCAAACTGCTCTCAACCAGCAATGTTTTACCGTTACAAGACTATGTGAAGTCTCAGCAAATCCATTTCACGGTGAAGGCTTCATGAAAAGGTGTAGTTTTTTTTTTTACTCTACTGTAAAACATAGCTGACTTCACCTATCCCTATTATTTATCTAACTTTTGTATTTTATAAGTTATTTAGGTGTAGGCTTAATAAATTAGAGTTGAGTGGGTATGAATGTAAGCAACTGGACCCACCTTTGATTTAGGAAAGAATACTTTATGTAATTTATTTACCCAGAATAGTTCTGCTGAGATATGAACATACAAAATAGCCAGCAGATAAAGACCTTATGGTCTATCAAGTCTGGTCGATTGTGCAGTTAGCAGCCCTTATACTGCAGCTACCCCTTCCTCCCCTTCCCCATTCCATTGACCTTGCCTCTCATCCTGTCCCATCCTCTTTTGAATCAGCCCACTGTTCTACAGGATACTACTTCCTCTGGTAATGCATTCCACCCAGAGACTACCTTCTTTGTAAAAAGTGTCTCCTCATTTCCCTTCTGAACCTTATCCCTTCCAGTCTCAAATCATGCCCTTGAGTGTCCCTCCCCCTCCTAAATTTGAAAAGCCCCTCTGTTTTCATCTTATTTATTCCCTTCATATACTTGAAGGTTTTAATCATGTCCCTCCGTCCCTCCTCTCCTCCAGGGAGTACATGTTCAGCTCCCTCAGCCTGCTTTCATAGGGCAAGTCTCCTAGCCCCATTAATCATTTTTGGTTTTCTGTGCTGCACCCCCTTCAGTAACTTAATGTCCTTCAGGTATGGTAACCAGAGCTGCATGCAGTACTCCAGTTGTGGTCTAACCAGTGACCTGTATAGCGACAGAATCACCTCCCCCTCCTGGAGGATATGCCTCTGGCAATACAACCCAGCATCCTGTTGGCCTTTGCAGCTGCTTTTCTACACTGTGCTGAGTTGTTCATCACTTCTATTATGAACAAATGAGATGTGACACCTCATTTTCAGTGTGTTTCATATTACCAGTTATGTCAAGCAAACCATGTGCTTTGGCACCTACAGTACCTTTAGAAATCTAATTTAATACTGAAAACATTTTCATAAAAAGGATGTTTTCCCTTTAATGTCTTCTGTTCCCATTGCTTGTTCCTTCTCTGATGTCATCATCTTTTGCTTATGATATCACAGCCTGTTGTCATGGAAATGATTTCAATGTCACAAGCAAGTAAGTAATTTCTGGCAAACATAAGCAACAGAGACAGATGGAGACTGAGGTAGTAGGAGCCTGTGCTGATGCAAATATCTTTAGTCATTACATCCTGACTCCTGAACTCAAGTTTTTAAAAACATGTTATACAATTTGAGTTCTGCAAATGACAACTGTACTTTCTGCAGTTTATAGGAAACTTAAAACCCACTTGAACAGTACTACCACTTATGTGCTTGACTACAATGTTAGCTTGTGCATGTCGCAAGCTACAAGAAATGTAAGTCTCCATAGAGCTGCATTTTTGTTTTTAAAGAGGAATAATAAAAGAAATGTTTGGGGTTGTTTCCTTAAAGAAAAAAGTTAAGTGGAATGGAGGACCCTCTATCTTGTATTGTGTACCCTTTCTCATTAGCTATTAAAGCTACTGGAGGATAGTCCTTAGGAAATAAATATTAAGAATCAGGTTTCAGACTGTAAGAATAAAGCATCCACATGGTTCCTATCAGTAACACAGCCATCCCTTGATTCTGACAGATTGTTCCCTGCATACTGACTCAGGGCAGCACTGATCCCAGTGCAGTACTGACTCTAGGGTATGCATAGATCCTGGGGCAGCATGGACCTTTACCCAGAGCCTTCCTGCTGTTTTTAATTCTGTCACCATAGAAGTGCATACAAGGAAAAGGTGCTCAAACAGTAGATAAAAGCATTTAGAACAAGTCCAAAACTGTAGCAGTCTTGCACATTTTGAAGTACCACCAAGGAGCTTGTCTTTCAGTAATCAAATATTGTATTACATATTAAAAACAACACCATGTATGATATGTAATAAAATAATTACTGAAAGACAAGAGCCTTGGTGGTACTTCAAAACTGTTATGAGTGCTACAGTTTGGGACTTGTTCTGAATGATTTTAATTCTACCCTTATGTGTTCAGTAAGGTTTGTTTCTTGTGAGGCACTGCTCAGCTTTACAATGCTTGCTAAGTAGTAGGATACAAGTGAATCAATTACTATTTATGCATGGTATAGTATTGCTGCTGCTCATCAATTATTTATCTGTTAAATAACTGATAGCATTATCTGTACCATCTTCAATAAGTGCTGTAATTATGATTATAAATAGGTTAACCTAATAGGGCCAGTGTCAGAAGTTTAAGCTTGCACAAGACTGATCATCCATGTGCTTTTGTTGCATGTTATTCATCATTCTAACTCAGCACTTGGCTTCACATTGCCATAATCTGTTAACTTACATAGTAGATAGATGTAGTCTATCCATTCTAGTAGCTGCTGAGCTGCAAGCTCAGAGTGTTATAATGTTGTCAAGTCCAGTGACCCCAGGGCTCCATCCTTGGCCCAGTTCTTTTCTCCATCTTCTTTAATGACCTCCTCTCCACCTGTGTCTCTTCCCACACACACATATGCAGACAATACAGTTCTATTTGCTTCAGGTACCTTGGGCCCTAAGCTGAAGTCCTTGCTCCAGTTTGGCTTTGACAATGTACAGCACTGGTTCTGCTCAAACCAACTCTCATTCAATTTTAAAAATGCTGTCTCTTTTGCATTTGGCACTAAGCAGAGATTAACAAGGCATCAACATACACCTGTCTTCTGTACTCCAGATGGCAACCTACTTGAACAGGTACCCCCATTTCTTGAACAGGTACCCCCATTTCTAGTATATAGGGGTGCTGCTTGGTTTAGAATCTCAGCTTTTCCACACACTTTTATGCCATGCTCAAGAAACTCCACTCTTAAGTTTGGTGCGCTGTACTGAAACAAATCATGCCTTCCTTTCTTGGTCTGCCGTGAGATCGTCCTTGAGATGGTCTTGCCTGTGTTTGACTACACATACAAGGGGATGGATTTTCAGCCCATCCAGGAACAAAGTCCTATGACACAGCCACCACTATGGGATGAAATCTCCACACCCTTGAAGCTTTGCATTTTCAGCTGGCACAGCTGTATGGGATGTTACACCTGGTCTCACCAGGAATAACATTTTTCCGCAGCTGCACCAAAAACAAAAAAACAAACAGCTGCAAGCTGCTGTAAATACTGCAGCTGGTTGTAAACCAGGTCCACCTTTAGCACTGCCCCAAAGTCTATACTTGCCAGACTGGATCACCTTTTTTATTACTTCTGCTCCTTTGCCTTTGGTGCTCCATCTCTTACCCATCACTACTTTCAATCAATCAATCAATCAAAATCTTTATTTAATCAGGCGAACATCATTGAGCATAGCTCATTTACAAGATGGACCTGAGTGGTCAAGAAGTGCAAGTGTTATTACATTGACAAGGGTAGCATAAACAGTAATACAATGACATAAGTGCTAATATATAACAATATACATATGTAGGCACATTAAAACTTTTAATCTGTGAGACAGAAGGCAATGGGCACATCAGGAGTAATATGTAGATTATAGGACCTAGCAGGCATTTTGAGGGTGAATCTTGGGACTGGAAGCGGGAGTTTTAACAGCATATAGGAACACGAAAAAAAGGGGGTGAGTAGGGCCGGGGTTTAGGCCTTGAGGAAGCAGTTGCAGAGTTCTGGGAATAGGGTGGTGAATAATCTTTGAAGGATATTAAGGGTAGGAGGTTATTTAGCTTCATGGTTTTTGGGTGAATTCAAACAATTGCTAGTGGTAGCTGATAGCAGCTCTCCCAAACTGGGTGCAGGCATTGGGGACCTTAAGAATGATAATTTTGCTGATCCTTAGGTTGTATGGCCTAGAAGTAATTTGAGTAAAACAGTCTGAGATATAGGTAGGTAGCTTGCCTGATAAGGCTTTGAATATCAAATTGCAGCATTCCTATTTCTTCTGTGTTGTAATGATGTCCAGTTAACTGCCTTATAAAGGGAGCAATGATGGGTGCTGAAGGAAGGTCAGTAATGAATCTGATGGACCTGTGGTATAGGGTGTCCAGTTTATTTAAGAGGGAGTGAACAATGTCCATACAGAAAGTCAGCATAGTCAATGAGGGATAGGAATGAAGCCTGGATTAATCTTTTTTGGAGTCTCTGTTGAGGTAGTGCTTTATTCTAAAAATAAACCAAGCCTTTGTCTCAGTTTCTTTAGTAGCTCCTCAATATGGACAGAATAGTCAAGCTTGTTATCAATCCAGACTCCAAGGTATTTGAAGTTATCAAGAATTCCAGCTTCTCTCCAAGTAAGGTGGTTAGTTGTAGGGTGGTGGATGGTGGGGTAGTGGCAGAGCAACTCTTTGAGGTAAAGAACATAGCTTTTGTTTTTTGCATTTAGAAGTAGTTTTTATCCAGTAGGTTGTGTTGTAGGATGGAAAATTCAGATTGTAGCAGTTCACAGGCTTTAGATAATGAAGGATTGCTAACATATAATACAGTATCATCAGCAAACAGATGGATGTTGGATTGAGTGAGGTTAGCATCAATATTATTAATATAGATGGCAAGAGGATGGGGCCAAGAATAGAGCCTTGCGGTACACCTCTTAACAGTGGTTTTAAGGTGGATAGGTAGTTTCCATCTTTTACCAGTTGTGACCTATCTGATAGATAGCACTTGAACCAATTGGTGAAGGAATCCAACCATAGTGAGCCAAGGGAGTGATTAATGATTCATGATCCACTGTGTCAAATGCTTTGCTCAAATCCAGGAACACAGCACAGGTACTGTTCTTCTTATCCATAGCAATCTGCCAGTCGTTGGTTACTTTGGCTAGGGCCGAAATGGTGCTATGCCTTGATCTAAATCCTGATTGTGCTGTATTTAGGAGGTTATTGTTATCCAGGTAGTCCCTTAATTGTGAGTTTACTAACTTTTCGAGCATCTTGGATAGAACTGATAGGAAGGAAATGGGCCTGTAATTATTGAGGTCCATGGGATCACCAGATTTGAGTAAAGGAACTACTTGAGCTGTTTTCAAGTGGAGGGAATGGATCCAGTGGTGAGGAAAGATTGAAGAGATGAGTGAGGGGCAGATAAGACTTGAGATGCAATCTTGAGGAAGTAGGGGTCCAGGGTCTGTACCTGCACTTTTGAAGTATCTAAATTGGAGAGAGATCTTCCACTTCTTTCAAGGATATTGGGTTGAAGGAGAAGGTTGATGTAGCCTTTGACCCACGGTGGATTGAAGGTTCAAGGAAGATCTCAGGAGATTCTGGTGAAGAGTCAAATGCTAGTCCAGCTGTGGTGAAGTGGTCATTGAAGGTATTTAGGATTTCTTGTTTGTCCGTAATTTCTGTGTTATTTAGTAGCAGTTTGCAGGTTAAGGCAGGAGTAGAGTTTTGGCCCAAGATACCCTTTATAGTTCCCAGAGCCTGGTTGGGTTATTGTAGGAAGCATCAATTCAGCTCTATAATAGGCAGCTTTGGCAGATCTTATTTGTGTTGTACATGAATTTCTTGCTTTTCTGAAATTTAGCCAGTCTCTGGAATCCTTAGGTTTTCTTGCCTTTTTCCACAGTTTGTCTCTGGCTAGCAAGGCTGTTTTAAGATCAGTGGTGAACCAGGGGCAGGACCTTGCTTTAGTTCTGATATTGGTGAATGGTGCATGAATATTGAGAGCATTAATGATAATATCCTTTAAGATCTGGAGAGCTGTTTCCACTGAGGTTGTAAGGTAGAAATCTTGCCAATATATTGTGTTACTTAGGTCATGGAGGTATCCTGGTATGTTGAACTTCTTTTTGACCTTTTGAGGACAAATTCAGCAGGGTTAGGTGGTTTGAGTGAAGATCTTATGCCAGCTATGGGACAATGGTCACTTACATCATTCGGTAGTACTCCTGCATGCGTATATAAGTGAGGCTTGTTTACCAACATAATATCCAGGAGTGAGCTGTTGCTAGAATTTTTTAGGTTAACCCTGGTTGGGTCTTTAATTAGCTGTGTAAAGCCATAGGTGTCACAAAAGGTTACCAATGGTGCAGATGCATTAGATAGCCAGTTTAAATTCAAATCACCAAGGATGATGGTATCTTCAGGGCCTAGATTGGTTATTGACTCCAGGTGAGATAGTAATTTGAGGCCTGCTGAGGGGGGGCCTATAGCAGTCAATCAATTTAAATGAAGACAAGTTAGGAAGGGATATTTTGATTGACAAACATTCAAATTCCTTTGGTTCGGATGTGTTGATGAGGCAGGTAGCAGAGATGGTGTCCTTAATGTATATAGCCACCCACCACCCCTGGAAGGCGATCTGCTCTGAAGAGCTGATAGTTGGTAAGGTTTACAACACTGTCTTTGGTCGAAGGTCTGAGCCAAGATTCAGAGATGACCAGAAAGTCAGGCAGGGTATGTGCCACCCAGGCCTGAATTACAGAGAATTTTTTAAGAGGCTGCAGGCATTGAAGTGTAGGAAGCTTAGTCCATTTATAGAGGATAGATCAGCAGGGAAAATAAACTTTCAATGGGGCCAGGATTTATTTCAATGGTACCAAAACAGATCAGAAGGTAGAAGATTAATTTGAGGAGGCACCAAGGGACAGGGATAGTGAGTGGTCAGAGCGTTTCCTCCTAATCCTGGGTGCCTGCTGTGAGATGAGTGATGGTCCTGATATATAGGTGCGAATTTTATCATAGCATAATAATTTAATGGACAGGCATAGTGGGTTAATAAAAGCCATGATACAAGTAAGGTGCCAGGGCTGTGCTGAATTGTTAGGGTGGCCTTATGTGGGATATCCCAGAGGTTGCATTGTAAACGTGGTTCGGGGTGAATAAGGAATCCGTGGTTGGCCATTGTGGATGGCAGAAGTGGGCAGGTCATATTAACTGAGTTACTTATCTTGACACTGGGCATAACATTAATATCATAAGGGATTGGGTGAGATGTGAGGCTCAGGAGCAAAAGGAAGCAAAGTAGCATTGTGGAGGTTAGGTATGGGTTAAGGGAGGAAGGGAAAGGGATGTGGGCGTGGATTAAGAAATGGCGGGAGAAAGTGTATAAAAGGAATCAACCAGGGGCGGTCAAAAATTTTGCGGCTTTGCCCGTACCTTTCTGCCTTCTTCTCCCGGCCTCCTGGAACCCTTGGTCGGCTGCACAGGTGCCACCGACCCGCTGGCGGCTCGGAGCCCCTCAGCTCCCTGGACCTCGAGGGCTGCGCCTTCTACAAGGTGGGGGACAGAGGAGAAGGCAGTCATGTGCTGATCTATCTTTCCCCTCTTTTGAGGCCCAGTGCTTCTCACACTGTTACTCCTTCATGACCAGATACTAGCTTGCCACTGCCCCAACTAGCCTATGCTCTCTCCTTATCGCTGCCATCCCCTCCTCCCACTCCCTCTGTTCATCTGCTACTTACACCTTTCATATCCCTCACAGTAAATCTGTAGCAGGCTAGTCTTCTTTCTCTATCCAACTTCCAACCTATGGAACAGCCTCCTTCTCCCATAGAAACATAGAAGCTGTCGGCAGACCTGTATTTTTCTCTCTTCCTCCCTGCACTATTTCAAACCACTCTTAGTGATGCACATCACAACAGAATCCACCTGCAGCTAGGCTTCTTCCTCTTCTCTTCAAAATTACAACCACCCATGTCCAATCCATCCCCCTCTGTGAGTTTACCTGTTTTACTCATATAGCTTGCAACTCCGTACACTATGTAATTTGAAGTTTATGCTCTATTAGTTCTGCACAAATGCCTTACTATACATCGGTAGCAGGTCCCCTTACCTGGCTAAGCCATAACCAATGTATATGTGCACTTTTTACATTGTTTCTGTCTTTCTCTGAAATTCATTACTTACTATATACTGTGATTTTAGTTCACATTTTAATGCACACATTGTTGTGACTTTTTAATTGCTGTTTCACTGCCTGTTTAATTCCCCCTTCAGGGTCACACCTGAAGATGAGCTCAGTGTGATTATTCCATTCAACAAATTCTAAACAAATAAAATGTCCATATCCCTGTTAAATCTTTAAGAAGTCTAGTTTGACATTAAGCTTTTTTATTTCAAAAGTCAAGAAAAAGTTATGAATATTTTTTTTTACAGATGAAGTATCTTTTATAACACAACTGTGGTCATAAGATTAATTTATGCATTAGGTAGTTCAATGAAAACATACAAAATAAAAGGTATCTCTTGTCTAAAGAAAACTGGTTGTTATTTTTTCTACTGACATTAAACTCTGTTATCATCCAGGAAAATAAATACAATATGCTGCATAGGTTTTTTTTTAAATAAAAAAGTGCGTTTTATTCATGGAAATCACCAAAAATTAATTTAAACCAGCTAAGCTTTATGCAGGATTGTAAGGTGCCAAAAAGTCTTCCCAAACAGTTTCTTAGGGCTGAAAAACAGCAAACCACAGGTACAGGTTTAGTGCTTGTTAGGAAGCTGAGGGCACAAAATGTTGTGTTCTGTGGTGGCATCATGTTCTACTGTGGTTGAATACGATTTCCACAATAGACCTTTTGCAACAGTTTTAGACTGTATACTGTTTCATTTGCCTGGGGGAAGGGATTGAATGCTGGGTCTTGATATTTATTCTAGCAGTTTTGGGCCAGTTGCACCTTTACTCCATGAACAGCTACTGATACACCCATGCAACCGAGAGGCTCCCCATGCATGTAGGGTGCACTGGTGTCTGTAATGGTTCCTAAAAACACTAACGGACTGCCAGCACAACACTAGTTATAGTATATGGATAGGGCTTATTGTCGATGGAAATCAGTGGCTTTCTAAATCTTGTTGTAGGACAGTTCAAAGTCACAAAAGTTGTTGTACTATTGTTCTGATGTCACATTGATAGTACAATAACTTTTTAGCTTTGTCCTGCCGCCTGATTGGCTCACTTGATGTGTACCCACCAGGAAACACAGAGCAAACATGGCAGCGTGATATAGCGAGCACCAAGCAGTAAAACTGTAATGTCTTGTTTGTATTTTGTCTTCATATGATGTGGAACCTCTGTAAATGAGCTTTTGACTCAAAGGTATTAATCCGAGATGTTATAAATAAAATAAATTAATAAAATAAACCACCTAGTGACACATACAAAGAGCTGTACATGACTCTGTGTCACAAAATATTTTTTTTTTAATTTTAAGATTTAAACAGTGCAGCCACAAATGGACAAAACCACTACAAAGAGTTTTCTTGGACCCGCTGCTGCCTTCCCAGGCTTCTCAGCCTGCTGCAGTCTGACTGAGAAGCCGGGGCAGGCAGCAGTGGGAGAAACGGAAGCAAGCAGGAGTGGCACCAGATAACAAAAAAGGTAACAATTTCAAAAGCCAATAATTTTCATTAAAAATAAGCCCTAGTCATATACTATATAAAACAGTGGATGGGTGACCATCCACAATGAAGGCTGTGTTTCCATTTCTAGATTTGATGACATCATAGAGACCTCTTGAGCTTCACTTTTAAGGTCTCTATGATGTCATCAACTCCCTCGATGGAAATACAGTCTTGTAGTGGATGGTCACTCATCCACTATTCTATATATGTTTCCAGGAACTATGTTTTAACAATCTGCTAATAAATGTGCATTGTTAAAACAATGGAACCCTGCCCTCACCAGCTCTATCAATATATGAAATATAAAGAAATTACCATTCCCTGGTAGTCTGAGGTCCCGCGCTCCTCCCACTCCCTGCAGCCTGATATATGTAATCCCATGCCCTGTAGTCTAGTGTCCTTCCACCTCTTGCTCCCAGCAGCCCAATATACTGTATGTAATAACATTTCTTCATAGCAGGAGTTCAGTTCATTTATTTTCAATGGAAGTCTCTAAAACTTGCAAGAGTTCAAATCTGGAAGTCATTCCAATTTTTGGGAAGTCAAAATACTTCCAGGATCCTGCTTTTGAAAGTCTGGATTCTAGGATGGACACATTTATGGATGTTAATATAGTATATTAGTGGTAAAATACAATTTCTTTTAGAAAAATCCATTATATCTGACTTCCATGCCTGCAATTTTGGAAGTCATCTAATTTTTGGTTTTACATCTGGAAGTCAATGACTGTCTCCCTCTTTATTTTGCAAGTTTTTGCCTTATTTTTGGAAGTCAGATACTCCCAAAATGGAGTTAACTGAAGCCCTGCCTAGTTGTCTAGTTTCCTTTCCCCTCCTTTTCCTGAAAGGCTGATATATGATGCTCTATTCCATGGTGCTCTACTGTCCTTCCCCCCTACACACACCTGGTAGACCTAACTCCTCTGAGGCTCTAAGATAGTGGTGTCAGAAGTTGCATCACATAGGCAGCCAAAAGCAGAGAGTTAATTCTGGCCACCATCTTGAGGCCATGTGGGGTGGGTGGGCTATTGGTTTAGGGGCAATAGACTATGAGGAAAAAGAGTATCATACAGCACATCAGGTTACAAGGAGTGGGAGGAACATTGATTATTAGGGAATGGGTTTCCATTTACCT
Source organism: Neoceratodus forsteri (assembly GCA_016271365.2). Taxonomy (NCBI): domain Eukaryota; kingdom Metazoa; phylum Chordata; order Ceratodontiformes; family Ceratodontidae; genus Neoceratodus; species Neoceratodus forsteri. The sequence continues at coordinate 1,099,631,679 of CM057455.1, read as the reverse complement.
AGCTATCAGGGACAGGAGTGGGGAGGGACACTAGGCTACCAAGGATTGCATTGTATGCAGTACTGGAGTTGTGGGTGGGTGAGGGAGGGAGGAAGGGAGGTACCACTGACACAAGGGAAGTGTATAAGTTCCACACCCAACAGAGGCAAATACTCACTGTGTGACTGAGTAAATCACCTCTAAGTGCACCACACCACAGTGGTACTGAGTTGAAGCAGGACCCCACTTGAACTTTCTATGATGCAACTCAGCTGGGGTAATGAGGTGAGTTGTGTTATGGAGCTGAGGTGTGTTTAATAGGTTGGGATGTTGGGGCATTTTGTTGGTTTGCAGTCCGGGAGTGTGCTGTCGACTGCATTCTATTGCTTGGTAACATGCCACTGCAGTTTGTCGACAGCACCCAGGGGAACTAGCTCTTGCTGGCTAATGGGTTCATGTTCCAGAAGGAATGTACTCAGGGGAGCGTGACATAATAGAAATGTGTTGAGCATTGCACTAGCAGGTGTACAGGGAGAGCAAAGACTGTCGACAAGGATGAATTGTTGTTTTCTGGCTGGCATAATCATGAGCGCGACAGAGCTGCTGGGAGTATTCAGAGGGAGGAAGAGTCAGTGAAAAAGAGAGCCATTTAGATGAAAGAGACCTCCCAGCAAGTGTTCATTGCCTGCTGCAGTGGCTTGTTGGATGTTGTGGGTGGGAGATTGCCACCCATGGACCTGCTATAGTGGTCCATTCAAAGAGCTTGGAGGAGTGCTCGGAGAACTCCAGTTGAGTCAATATTACTGGGTGACTGACACCGGTAAACAGTTCATGTTGTATAAGTCCAGTGACTTTGAGACTTGTTTTTTACTCTTTAGTATATCTCGTAATCTAGAATATTTGTCCTGCAGTTCTGCTTGATACGGAGATGGGACCTTTAAGTGCTGTCCTTGTCTTTTCCACCAGTTATATAATGTTCATGGAGTGGAAGTGTCCTCTGTGTTACCAGCAGTGTTTGTGCTTATGGCTAACAAGTGAGTGGCCTCCTATACTGCTGTCTGCTGCAAGCTTTTGGAACTGTGTCCTGATCAGCAGTAGATGTCTATTATGACCAATTTTGAGTTGGCAGCATATAAAGCACTGCGACTGGTGTTCCCTACTACCCATTTACGTGGCTGCTTTTTCCACTTATGCTAGTGCCTGTGGCGGAAGTTGCAGCAGCATGTGGAGCTTGCACGGCAGTATGTGGAAAGTGAGGAGTTTGCTTTATACATTCAGATGCTGCCTGAATTAGCCTATGTGCCTCCTGCAGATGTGTGTAGTGTGTCCAATGAGATGCAGGGCTGGGAGTTTTTCATGTCATGAGGAGGAGCTTGCCCCATTTCTTGACTATTTTGATGATACCTGGTTGGGATGGCTGGTGCATAGTGGAGTTTGCCGACAGACATTGTTCCCAGTGCAATTTTGGAACTGTTTTGCCACTGACAGGGAGAGGCTGCCCTATATGATTAATGTTACTGAGGAGTGTCAGAAGTCCTTTAACTCCGTTCTTGAAGCATCCCACCCAAGTGTGTGAAAGTTCATCGACATGCTTAGAGGTCAGCAGCAGCTCACAGAGCTGAGGATGCAGCAGGTCCTATCTGGCAGGGAGGTTGGTAGTTCCAGGAAGAGATACAGGGACAGTAGTAACAGACTGATGGAGATCGTGGAACAATAAGAGGTGAGCACAATGTGGGGCTATTTGATGGGCATTGCTCTGAACATTAAGCTGCAGGTGTAATGACAGGGGTGGGAGGCAGTGTTTGATGTTGCTGTAATTATGCCAGTATGTACTTCACCATGTGATTTTGGTGGTGGGGTGGGATGACTGATGTTGCTGTACCAGTTCAATGTCTGTCCCAGTTCCATAATAAATGACACTTGAGCATGACTTCTGTCTCTGTCTGTTGTTGGCAGGGGTGGTTTCACAGCCAGGGGTAGTGCATGCATTTTCCTCCATGGTGTGTGCCATGGAGTTTATTATATTAAAATAGAGGAGGTGCCAGAGCCTGGGGGGCTGAGCCCCCCACATTTACACTTTGGGTGTCATGTTCGTGTCTTGTTCATAATGCTTGCAGTACTTTTCGTTGTGCCAGGGAGTCAGTTGCTGGGGTGTCGCTGCAGAGGCTGTCACATCTATGTTGCTGCTGTAAGAGCCATCATTGATTTTTCTGACAAATCAGCTTGGTGGAACCTCCCTCCCGAGTCTACCCCCTCTAGTCTCATATCATGACCCCTTTTTCTTGAACCTTTTCTTTTTTGAAAGATGCTACCGTCTTGTATCTTTTTTATCCCCTTGAGGTACTTGAAAGTCGTTACCATATCCACCCCTCTCTCTTACTTCCAGTAAATACATATTGAGGTCCTTTAGCCTCTCCTCATCTGACTTCTGGTGCAACTCTTGCACTATTTTAGTTGATCTTCTTTGAACTTCCTCTGCTCTGTCTACTGTATGTCCTTCCAGAGATACAGCCTCCAGAACTGGACACAATATTCCAGATGAAGTGTCACCAGTGATCTGTACAGTGGCATTACCACCTCTTTTTTTCCTGCTAGTGATTCCTCTCCCTATGCATCCTAGCATTCCACTGGATCTCCCTACAACCTTTTCACATTGTATGGTCACCTTTAGGTCATCAGAAATGATCACCCCTAGGTCTTTTTGTTGGTTGGTGACTGTCAGATCCCCCCCCAATCAAGTACTCCTCCTCTGGGTTTCTATGCCCCAAATGCATGACTGTGCATTTCTTACCACTGAAACCCAGTTTCTGTACTCTTGACCATTCTTCAAGCTTGCTTAGGTCCGTTCTCATTTTCTTCATGCCCTCTGGGGTGTCAACTTTGTTGCAGATCTTAGTGTCATTTGTGAAGAGGCATACCTTCCCCTTCCAGCCTCTCTGCAATGTCACTTATGAAGAAATTGAAGAGAACTGGCCTCAACATTGATCCTTGAGGTACCCCGCTGGTCACACTCCTTTCTTTGGACTGAGTTCCATTCGCCACCACCCTCCATGTCAGGCTGCTCAACCAATTTCTGACCCAGTTTACTACCACGAGACCCACTCCCAGGCTGACCGACTTGATTACTAGTCTCCTACGTGGGACAGTGTTGAAGGCCTTCCTGAAATCCAAGTAGACCACAACCACTGCCCCTCCCTGATCTACTTCCCTGGTCACCCAGTCAAAGAAATCTATCAGATTCGTTTGACAAGACCTTCCCACTGTGAATCCATTCTGCCTCAAATCCTGTGCTCTGCTGTTCTCAAGATATGTCACAATTCTTTTAGCAATGATTCCATCAGTTTCTCTACCACTGTGTTCAGACTGACTGACCAGTAGTTGCCAGCTGCCTCACTGCTCCCACTTTTATGGAGAGGGACTACATTTGCCCACTTCCAGTCCCCTTTTTCCATCAATTTGTTGAACAGGACTGTCAGTGGTGCTGCCAGCTCCCTTCTAAGTTCTTTTAATATTCTGGGATGCATCCCATCTGGACCCATTGCCTTGTCTAGTTTCAACTTCGCTAGCTCCTTTAGCATACTATCCTCCATAAATGGACTAGTATCCACCCCCCTTCCCTTGTTGCTTCTGTCTCCTAACTGTGGTCCCTCCTCTTCTTCTGTGAATACCTTTAAATTTCTAATATTAATCTACTGCTTGGCAACCCCTTCTGGTTAGCCTCTGTCTAGTATATGAAACTTAGCCATAGTTCCCCTGCCTAAGATTTACTCTGTCTGGGTGGCCTCTACATACTGAATTGAAATTGATTATGATTAGATGTGTTTTACAGTAGGTGGGATCTATGCAGATTTACGTATCTTAGATAGAGCTAGATAAGTGAAGTACAGTCTATAGCAGCCTGTTTTGTAACTTTATTGTGTTCATACCATTCTCAGCTGAGTTATAGAAACAGAAACATAGAATTTGATGGCAGATAAGGACCGCTTGGCCCACCTAGTCTGCCCATTTTCCTACCTAACAGATATGCTGCAGATCCTAGTTAACCAACAGCTTACTTCCTCCTACCCCCCACTAGGACTGCCTTATGTCTGTCCCATGCATTCTTGAATTCAACCACTGTTCTTGACTCCACAACCTCCTCAGGGAGGCTGTTCCATGCATCCACAACCCACTCCGTGAAAAAATACTTCCTCACATTACCTCTGAGCCGTCCCCCCTCTATTTTCAAATTGTGCCCCCTTATTTTTGCACATCACTTTTTCTGAAAGATGCTACCCTTTTGGACTTTGTTGATTCCCTTGAGGTACTTGAAAGTTTCTATCGTGCCCCCTCTCTCCCCTCTTTCCTCAACGGTATACATATTAAGCTCCTTTAGTCTTTCTTCATATGTCTTCTGGTGCAGACCCTGCACCATTTTGGGTGCCCTCCTCTGGACAGCCTCAACTCTGTCTATGTCTTTGCAGAGATGGGGTTTCCAGAACTGCACACAGTACTCCAGATGGGGTCTCACCAACTGTCTGTACAGAGGGATAACAACTTCCTGTTTTCTACTATTGATGCCTCTCCCTATGCATCCCAGTATTCCCCCTGCCTTCCTTACTGCCTTCTCACATTGCTTTCCCACCTTTAGGTCATCTGATATAATTACCCCCAGGTCCCTTTCCATTTTTACTGTTGTCAGTATCTCACCCCCCATTGTGTACTCTTCCCCTTGGATTTTGTTTTCCAGGTGCATTACCTTACACTTCTTTGCATTGAATCTGAGCTGCCATACATTTGACCATTCCTCCAATCTTGCCAAGTCCCTTCTCATCCTTTTCACTCCATCTTGTGTATCAACCCTGTTGCAGATCTTTGTGTCGTCTGCAAAGAGACATACTTTTCCTTCCAGTTCCTCTGCAATGTCACTTATAAAGACACTGAAAAGGACCGGTCCCAGTACTGAACCTGTAGTACCCCGCTAGTAACCCTCCTTTCTTCACTGTGGACTCCGTTTACTACTATCCTTTGCATCCTGTTGTCTAGCCAATTTTTTATCCAGGCTACCACCTTGGGACCCACTCCAAGGCTGGCTAACTTGTGTATTAATCTTTTGTGTGGGACTGTATCAAATGCCTTGCTAAAATCTAGGTAGACCATGTCCACAGCCCCTCCCTGGTCAACTACTTTGGTCACCCAGTCAAAGAAATCTATTAGATTCATCTGACATGACCTTCCATCGTGAATCCATGCTGCCTTGGGTCCTGAGCCCACTGGCCTCTAGGTACTCAACAATTCTTTCCTTCAAGTGATTCCATCATTTTCCCTACTACTGAGGTCAAACTAACTGGTCTGTAGTTTCCTGCCTCTGTCCTGCTCCCACTTTTGTGAAGAGGAATCACATCCGCACTCCTCCAGTCCTCAGATACCACCCCATCCTCCCATGATTTGTTAAAGAGAGTTGTCAGTGGTGTCACTAGTTCTACCCTTAGTTCTTTTAGAATTCTTGGGTGAATCCCATCAGGCCCCATTGCTTTGTCCACCTTCAATTTTATTAGTTCTTTCAGAACCCTTTCTTCTATAAATGGACAGGTAACGACCCCCATCTTCAGAATGTTTCTCTTGTTTGGTTTAGGTACCTCCCCCTCCTCTTCCTTTGTGAATACTGAGCAGAAATATTCATTCAGTATCCCTGCTTTTTCACTGTCACTCTCTAACCACATTCCCTCCCCTTTAGTAAGCCTCAGTATCCCTCCTTTGGTCTTTTTTCAATCCCTAATGTACCTATAAAAGATCTTATCCCCCTTCTTAACAGAGTTGGCTATCCTTTCCTCGGTTTGGGCCTTTGCTATTCTGACTGCCTTCCCAGCCTCTTTCTGCTTTAACTGATAAAGTTCTCTGTCCTGCTCCTTCTGTGTTTCCTTCTCATATTTCCTGAATGCTGTCATTTTCTCCTTAACCTTCTCTGCCACCTCTTTTGTGACCCATAGTGGTTTTTTCCTTCGTTGTGTTTTATTGATTTGCTTTACACAAAGACTTGTTGCCTCTGTGATGGCTGTTTTGATCACTCCCCATTGTTCCTCCACCTCTCCTTCTTGCCTGTTTGCTAGTGCTTTTCTGAGGCACTCTCTCATTTTCCCAAAGTCAGCCCTCCTAAAGTCCAATACTCTTGCTTTTGTATGGCTTGATTGTATGGCTGTGTTTATCGTGAACCACACTGCTTGGTGGTCGCTTGTTCCCAGATGGTTACCCACTTTTAAATCCGAGATTCTTTCTCCGTCCCCATTTGAGAGTACCAGGTCTAAGATTACTCCCTCCCAAGTGGGTTCCAATACTAGCTGTCTGAGGCATGCCCCTTGTAGGGCATCAAGAATATGACCCTGCTCTTGGATGTGCCTGCTGCAAAGGTGCTCCAGTTAACATCTGGCATATTCAGGTCCCCCATCAACATTATCTCCCCTTTTTCTGCCATTCTAAGGATGCCTTCTATCATTTGCTTGTCCATTCCCTCCTGCTGAGATGGGGGTCTGTACACAACCCCCATGCGGATTGTGGTGCCATTTCCTGTCTCCAGGGTGATCCAGAGTGCCTCATCTGCTCTCTATTTACTCTTTAGTTCTGTTGCTTTGATCCCTTCCTTTACATAGAGAGCTACTCCTCCTCTTTTACCCTCCCTGTCCCTCCTGTAGATTGTGTATCCTGGTATGTTGGCATCCCAGTCATGGTTCTCTGTGTACCACGTTTCTGTGACTGCCACAATATCCAGGCAACCCTCTTCCATCAAGACCACCAGTTCAGGGAGCTTGTTGCACAGACTGTGGGCACTGGTACTCATCATCCTTCACTTTTTGATGGCCTTACCCCTTTTTGCCCCATCCCTGTCCTTACTGCCTTTGTCTTTTTTTACATTTACCTCTGTCCTGCTCCCTACTGACTTCTCTACCTTGGTGTTTACCTCACTAATTACCATGTTTTGTGGGGGAAGACTGGGATTTCCCTGCTCCTTTTCAGTGCCTCCCCCCATGGCTAGTTTAAATGCTTGCCAATGAAGCATTTAAACCTCTCACCTAGGATCCTGGTTCCCACCCTGGACAGATGCAGACCATTGCACCAGTATAGGTCTGCATCCCTCCAGGAGGCTCCCCAGTCCCCAATGAAGCCAAATTCCTGAGCTCCATATAGTTTTTTAACCATTCATTGAATTCCCTGGTGAGGAGTACCCTAGCATCACCATTGCCTCAGACAGGCAGCACCTCTGAGAAGGTTACCGTATGTGCTACTTATCTAAGGCCCCTCCCCAACTCTGCAAAACTCCTCTTGCACTGCTCTGATCCCATTCCAAGCCAGGTCATTTGTCCCCAGGTAGACAATGACATCCTGTTCCCTCCCTTATGCAGCTGTTCCCATGATCCTGAGGATTCACTTCCTGTCCCTCCAAGCCGTGGCGCCAGGCAAGCACCTTACCTCCCTCTCCCCTTCCTCCACCACTTCTACCTTCCTAATGATTGAGTTCCCCACCTGGAGTTGTTTCCTTCCCCTGTGGGGTCCCATGCCACCCTCCTGTGGGTCTCCTTTGTGAAGGTTCCCAGCATCCTCCTTGGTCTCCACTGCTGGTGCCTCCATAGAGGAACCACTATCCACCAGAAGAGTGCATGAATTGTGGAGAGGTACAGCTGGAGGGATGCAACTCTGTTCCACCACCTTCTCCCTCCCTGAGCCCACCCTAGTCAGCCTCTCCTCTTTTTTGGCAACCTCTGAGGTAGAGGCATTGGCCCCGGTGGTCCTTGGGTGGGAGAGGAGGTTTCATAAATCCTAGCCAGGTCAGCCTGGAGATGGGCAACCTCCTCCCTCAGACCAGAGAGGTGCCTGCAAACAGGGCAGCATTGCAGCCTCCAGAATGTCTCCCGGAACACTGCCGCCCCATAGCCATTGCACTGCACCACTCCTATCATGGCTTATTTTGTGTCTCCTCTCCTGTTTCTCTGTATGCTTACACTCTCCTCTCCTTACAACTCTCACCCTTCCTGTTCTGGGACAGCAACTTCCTATATTCTTCAGTAGCCTTCTTCTTCCTTGCTCAGTGTCAGACCACCAGCAGCTGGGGGGAGAGTGAGCTACTTTTTTCCTTTAGGGTTGACAAAACTAATGTTTCTCTATGATCCTTCCCTTCCTATTGCCAAACAGGAAGTTCCTGTTGGCAGTCAAATATAGTGGCGATAAAAGTAGAACTGGCTTAGGGTGGGTGGGTGGAGGGGTGAGATGGAGGGCAAATAAGGAAAAAGACTAGCAACCGGAAGTTGTAATTTGAGTTACCTGCCTTTATATTGTCTAAGCCACAACCTCAATTAGCTCTCTCTCTCCTCCTACTGGTTTAGCAAAGTAAGTTGATACAGTACTCTTCCCAGCACAGAACACACACTGACTTTCTTTTCTTTTTTTAAGCCTAAATAATACCCCTTCTACTTCTAATAAAGTATCTGTCTGCTTAATCTCAACAGACCCTGACTCCTGCTGAGATAGAAGTGTTAAATTAGAAGAAAATGGTAGTTTCTTTTAGTTAGCTGCTTTCTGCTCTACAAACTAGCAACAGGAAGTTGTAATTTGAGTCACCTGCTTTTATATTGCCTAAGCCACATCCCCAATTGAGCTCTCTCTCCTTCTACTGATTTAGCAAAGTAAGTTGATACAGTACCCTTCCCAGCACAGAACACGCACTGACTTTCTTTTCTTTTTTTAAGCCTAAATAAGACCCCTTCTACTTCTAATAAAGTATCTGTCTGCTTAATCTCAACAGACCCTGACTCCTGCTGAGATAGAAGTGTTAAATTAGAAGAAAATGGTAGTTTCTTTTAGTTAGCTGCTTTCTGCTCTACAAGCTAGCAACAGCAATGCTGAGTTTGTTATACTGACTCTTCATACAGTATATGCAATTATGGTCACTAGTCTTCTTGTTTCTAACTGTGTGCCCAGTGTGTATCTCTGTACATCAGTTGACATTGATCACTTTCACGTTACAATGTCCAATATAATGGCCAGTCAATAAATCAGCTATGTTAAAAATTATCTCCTTAACACAAAATTGGTGTAATAACTAATATTAGGCCCTATGCATGATGCCAACATGCCACAGAAACAGAGTGCATTGGCATACATATGCATGAATGTCATGCAGTGGGGGTCCCGCAGATCCCTGTTGGCATTCATTCACCATAGGTGTGCTGGCCAGGTGCACACCCATGTACCCAGCTGCATGGGCTGCTCTGCATCAGGGTGGTCTGGTGGAAGGGACGGGGGCATGCTCACAATACAGACCATGTACAAAGGTGCATAGTGCTAAGCACAGGGGGGCATAAGCAGCTTCAGGTTATGGAAGGGGGTACCCTGACATAACCATGATACAGGGCAAGACTCGCCCATACAAAGAGTCCCTGCTGGTCCCGCTATGATTTTTCAGTCCCAGCATGATGTGGTAGTCACCCCCCAACACAGTAAACCCTCACTGATCCTGGCATCATGGAGGCCCCCCAGCACAGGCCCAGTCCTGGTAAGCAAGGCAGTCATGCCCCCCATCCTGTCACCTGTAGGCAACCCCCCACACACACCACAATAGTACCTCATCCCCGGTTCTGGCAGTGAGCACCCCCACACAGACACACACACAACAATGGCCTGTCTCCCGACCACATGTCATCCACTGATCCCCAAGCCTGGCACCCCTGCCATCTCATTGATGGACAGTGGACCCCCATGGTAGCGATAACACCACCCCGACCCCATACCTACAAGTTGGTGCTGCAGTTATTGATAGCGAGTGGCACAGCCCTCCACACACCTTCTTGGCTGCCCACCATCTAACTGAAAGGCAACATGCTGTCTGCATCAGTGGGATGACAGACAGCCAAGGAGGTGTGAAGAGGGATGTGGTGCTTGCCATCAATATCCGCGGCACCAATTTGCAGGTATGGGGGTCAGAGGTGGTGTTGTCAGTGCTGCAGGGGGGGGGGGTCCACTGTCTACCAATGATAAGGCAAGGGTGCTGGGATCGGGGTCAGGGTGGGACACTGACATGTGGTTTGGGGATGGGGCAATATTGCACATTAGGGGTGCTCTCTGCCAGGACTGGGGACATGGTACTATTGTTGTGTGTGTATGGGGGTTGCCTACAGGTGCCAGGATGGGGGCATCACTGCATTGCTTGTTGGAGCTGGGCCTCTGCCGGGGGGGTTTGCATACATGCCTATGGTGACAGGGTGATGATGTGTGGCGGGGACAGGAGGGGGTTTGCATCTGCAACCGGATGGGGTTGGGGCACTGTTGTCTGTGTTGGGGTCCCTAGCTTATGGGAGGCTGGTGGGGTTGCTGCTGGAGGGGGACTTCTGGCCACAGGGATGGGTCTGTAGCAGGGAGGACCGATGGACAACATGGCATGGCCATGCGTGTCCAGGTGCCGGCAGGAGCTATTCATGGGCCCACACCTTGCCGTGCAAGTGATCAACTCAGGGACACAGGATGGGCATCTGATTGGATGCCCACCTGGGTCTGCTACTCTGCCCCTGGCCACCCTGCATAGTCCTGCATGCCAGGGGAATGAGACCATGGACAGGTGGTGGCCATCAGTGCATAAAAGCTTGCGTACACTTGTCTGTGGGTGTGGAGCTACATAGGTGGGGTGCACACCTCTGGCACATACTTTCCACCCATTCGTGTATAGCATCCATTGTTCTTAAAGAGACTGTGCTGGAGGTACAGTTCTGCAGTCTCTCATATGAGGCCTTGTCCCTTGGTCCTTTTGACTTGCTACCTTCTTCTTCTAGAAAAAGACATTAAACCTAATCATGGCCCTGGGAATCCTCTATCTAGCACCCATAACCCGTTCCCCACCTGGGTCAAACAGCATCAAGATTGCCCACCTGTACATAAGGAGCCTCATTCTAAATATTGCAGAACTAACTTTTTGGGTTAACCACTTTAATCCAGATATCCTTGGGGTATCTGAAACATTGCTTAAGCCTGATACACCTGACTGTCTTTGCACCTTGCCTGGCTACAGTTCTGTCAGGTATGAAATGACCTCAGCCAAATGGGGGAAGTGGGGGGGTGATGCTGGGGGGGCACATTATGACTTATTTCAAATCGCACCTCCATGTTTCAACCACAGGACTATCAGCCTCTGCTGATTCTGATATTAAATTATGTTATGCAAACTAACAGTTCTGAAAAATTACATATGTTCTGCATTTCCATCCCTTCTGTGGATAGGTGCCTTACATTCCTATTCTTGATGAAAATTGTTGAAACTATTGTTTAAAACAATCCATCCTCATTGGTGACTTTAACATTAACTGGTTGGGTCTTCAGAATAAGCACACCAAGGTTTTTGTTAGTAAAGTTCAGTTTTCCCAAGCAATGATGGAGGCCACCATACTATCAGACAATGGTAAGTTTGCGTCTCTACTGGAATGGATACTTACCCCTCAGGCTAACAGGATAATGCTGCTCAGGTGTTCTCCCTGATGCAATTAATGACCACTCTCTGGCATTCTGTGTGTCAAAAGCTAAGCCACCCAAACTACCCCAAAAGGTACTTTTACACAGAGCCTATCCGAAATGCTACAGTCAGCATTTTATGCCGCTCCTCCTGATGCGCTCTCTATCGACTTTACACACAGATCCCTTCATTGGCTATCTTGGCTCTTCTGCTGTATTAGCTTTGTTTCTGGCTAACCAAGTGAGGCTGATTTGCTGAAATTTACATTTTTCACCCCAGTTCATCTAAACAAATCTTCTGGTGCTATAAAGACAGCTGAACTCGAGGAAACTATATACTTTCATGAATTGAGGGCTTAAAATTAGTGTAAAAGCACTCTGAAAGTGGATCCACGATACTGGGCATGGGTTAATGCATATTCATAGCCCAAGGGTTATAAATATGAATCAAAGCATGCCCAGTATTGCAGCTCCACTTTCGGTGCCTTACGGTACTGAGCCCCTCAATTCATGAAAGTAGTTTCCTGAGTTCAGCTGTCTTCTAGCATCAGAATATTGTTTATTAACTCGGTACTACATGGAGAACGAATATGGAGAAGTATTATATAGAAAATCACCATGGGATCCCTTCGGGTCTCACAAGATTTTCTCAAGGAGAGATGTGAGCACTCCTGTTTGATTACACAGCAGCCTGATCTGTTGCACAAAGATGCGTGGAAACAGTGAACCCAGGAAAACAGGGAATGCCATTTCAACGGTCATTTATTTTGGCAGTGGATCGGGCTGCCTGTACACACAAAAAAGGCAATGCTGTAGCTGATCTGCACCGATCAATGTGGTGCAGAGTCCGGCATGTAAAAGGGCCTAAAGATTAATCCATTTTGTGATTTCTCTCACTTTGACCTTGCTGCTTTTCAACAGGAAGTTGCTAGTACTGACTAGTCTTTCCTCTGGGACACCAATGATGTTAACCTAGTGGTCTCCCATTTCAATCAGGTTTTCACTGGGATTTACAACAAGCATGTGTCAATTACAACTAGCAGTGCTGAGGTCAGGTAACTCAGTTGCTAGATCACCCCTTACTGAAAATGATCAGAGAGAGGGACATAATCCAGAAGTCATTTAAGGCCTCTAACTCAATGTCTGACCTGACTGCATAAAGAAACTTAGAAAGGAGTACAAGGCAGCTATTCAGTGCAGCAAAAGTATCTATTAAAAATTACTTCATGATGCCAAAATTGGCAGGCCACGCCAGTTCTGGAAATGCATAAAACAATCCTTGGGTCAGGATAGTAACTGTTCTCCTAATGATATGGTCTTAAATGGCCCTAATTGTAACAGCCTGCTGACTGTTGCTACCTGGACCCCCTCCACTATGTCCTTGGCTGATTCTCTGGATCAATCACCTTTCTATTTTAAAATTGTGAGGGCCTGAGAGGTTTGCAGACTCCTGAAAATGATTCCTGAAGTGAAGTCTGCGGGATCTGATAGATTCAAACCAAGGCTTCTTAAAACTGTGGCTTACGAGTTTGCCCCCCCTCACCAGGATGATCATAAACCTATACCTCACAGCTGGGATTGTGCCTGACATATGAAAGCTGTTTGATATCCCTGTCTATTATAAGAAAGGGAACCCTAAGGACACTAATGACTATAGGCTCATTGCCATACTCTCAGCTCTTAATAAAGTCCTGGAAAAATTGTTTCCTTCCAACTCAACTACCTGACCTCCTGTAGTCTCTTGAATCCAGCTCAGCATGGCTTTCATAGTGAACACAGCACTACATATACCCTTCTGACCATCGAAAACTAGCACTGCTAATGTTATGGACAGGGGCAACTCAAGTGGGTCTCTTCATTTCTCACCAAGACCTTTCATCTTTGTAGATCATTCCCTAATATGCAGCAAACTTGGAGAGCTGCATGTCTCAAGGACTGAACTTTCCTGGTTTTTGAGCTGCCTTTATATTAGGTGCCAGAGGGTTGCACGTAATGTCCGCAACTCTGGAACAGTGACTCCATATGTTGGCGAGGGAATTACAGCATCTCCGGAATGGCAACATAGGTTTTACCCCCTCCCCAAGCTGCTACTACCTCAGAGTTAGTTATTTAAGTAAGGGGGTGCAGGAGGCAAAGCCCCCCCTAATAAAAACCATAGTCGCTGTTTCCGTCATCATCAACATTGCTTCACAATTCCAGACTCGCCGTTCAGGAGTCATGATTATCACATAGAACCATGCCAGAGTACAACATTTGGGTCCATGTATTCTGACCTTGCACCAACTGAATCTGGTGTACCCCCAAGGATCTATCCTTAGGGCTCTTCTTTTTTCCATATACATAAACAATGTCCATCATTGTCTTACATACAGCATGCCTGTTCTTTATGCGGACGATTTGGTTTTATCCTTGAGTGCAAAAGATACTGTCACTCTCAACAACAGGCTGTGCAAAATTGGCTACTCTCCAACAAGCTGCTCCTAAATGCATCAACAACATAGGCTATGCTTTTCAGACTGGCCTCTAGGCTGAAGAATTGTTAATCCCTACTGAAGGTTTTTATGTATAAACAGAAACTCTCTTGTCTCTGTAACGAGCTCCAGTTATTTTGGTGTCACTTTAAATCCTTCCTTGGAAATTCCACTACACATCATGGGCATCTGTAAGGCTTTTAAGTCTAAGCAAGGGATAGCCTATAAAGTCAGTAATAACCTTAAGCCAATGTCCACTTTGCCATTGCCCATGACATCCTACTACTGAAGCTTCTATATGGACTGCCGGTGTTCTCCTCCTCTACCAAGACAACCCTTCTGAAATAAGATGTGGTTTTTGGACATTGAATCATTGGACAAGGCGTAGGCCCAACACATGGTGAACTTTTACATACTGAAGACTTTTCTGCATTGGGGCATACTGTTCATCCCAGGAACTACTAATGAACATTGTGGATCTATCAAATGTCAGTTCCTTGTTGCAGGGAAACAACCCTGAATGTTGAATAAGCTTGTGTATATTTATAGTGGTTAACCATTCTCAGCAGGTAAGGAAGAGTCTAACAATGGGGGAATAGTGTGGTAATTAATTTTACTTTGATAGTTTACCCAGGAAGATAGAGAATGGATAGAGAATGTCTGATATTGTTAATGAAAAGGTCCAGGGATATAAACCAATCAGGGGAGTAATCGAACAATAGTATAATGAAAAGATCTGAAAATGTAAAAAAAACAGAGATGTAAGGCTAGAATGCCATGGGTAAATGCTAGCCAAGTATCTGGAGTACAATAAGATACCTCAGGAGCTTAGAGTTCTGGTCAAGCCAAATTTGGGCATAAACACACACAAGCATACAGAAAGGTGGAATGACATAAGAATGAAATGCAGCTCTCAGTTTATTTTGGTTCTGATTGAGGCTATCCTTGAGGAGAGGTATAAAGTTGTCACTGAAATCATGTAAGATGAAAAATTGCTGAAAATAAAAATAAAAACTCAAGAATTTCAACACTTTTTTAAAATAGACAAAAAAGAAATCAAATACCCAAAGTATCAATCAGTTTAAATCATTACTTAAATGTATAACATCTGTAGCCTGGTGTAATTGTACATAAATATTTTTAACCTACAGCAGGTTGCTCTTACAATAGGTGTTTTATAACACAATCATTACGGTTAAGGATTTAGTCCATGCTAAATTTTTGTAAGTGAACATACTGTATGTCATGTATGTCTAACAATATTCTATTACTTGTTGACTATGTCTGGCAACCGCGGCTGGGCAAGCCAGCCAGCTGTGCACCATCCTCACCCCACCGAAAGTGCTCCTTAACCGGGAGCCCTTGACAGGTGGACAGCTCTTCACTCATCCAGCAACCATGGCTGGGTAAGCCAGCCAGCCGCACTCCATCCTCACCCCATCGAAAGCGCTCCTTAACTGGGAGCCCTTGACCGGGTGGACAGCTCTTCACTCATCCGGCGACCGTGGCTGGGCAAGCCAGCAGGCTGTGCTCCATCCTCACCCCACCAAAAGTGCTCCTTAACTGGGTAAGCCTGCTTGTTGATCTGGGACCACATCTTGGGGCTCTGATTGGAGGGCACATTTCCAGCTCATGCCCAATTGGTTGCTGCATTGCGGTCCTTTAGAGGTTGGACCTAGCGCACCAAGCCTGATACCAATGGTTTTTCAACGCCTTCTAAGGCTTTTTCTGTCCACAATTTTTCTGGGGTTATATTTTGTCTGTATTTTTATTGCCATTGTAAATTTTTTACCTGCCTAAAGGGGAAATGTAACTGCATTTAAGTGAGGGGATTGTCTAAACTATTTGTTTGAAATTGTATTGAAGTGAGGGCATTGTTTATATTTGAAACTGAATAGACCTGCACCTATGCCCTCTCTGTTGATGCTAACTTCTCTCACTTTCCCCTAGCCCACCACTTCCTCCCCCACCCTTGGTTTCCAATCTCTTTCTTTTTTCTCTCACAACCCTCGCTGGTGATGCCTGACCCACCCAGTCATTTACTTTGTATCTGGCTGTCCGCCCACCTCCTTCTTGGCTAAGTCTTGCCCTTTGTCTAACTTCCTGCCCCCCAATTTAGGCCTTGAGCTTGAATCCTTTAAGTTTAACTAACCTCCCTCCTTTTGTCTCTCCCCCAGGAGCCCTTGACTGGGCAGACAGCTCTTCACTTATCCAGTGACCGCAGCTGGGCAAGCCAGCTGGCCATGCTCCATCCTCACCCCGCCAAAAGCACTCCTTAACTGGGTAAGCCTGCCTGTTGAGCCAGGATCACATCTTGGGGCTCTGATTGGCTGGAGCATTTCCAGCTCACGCCTGATTGGTTGCTGCATTGCGGCTCCTTCAGGGATTGGACCCAGCACACCATGCCTGATATCAATGGCTTTTCAGTGCCTTCCATGACTTTTTTCTATCCACAGTCTTTCTGGGGCTGTATTTTGTTCCACCTGCCCTCCCTGACCCTGGCCTCTATTAAATATTCTATTTGCCCCACCCAATCCCTCCCCATTGGCTGTTGCAACATTGCTTTGCAAACTTTTGATAGCTTACTGTTTACCTGAGCCCCACTGTCAATAATTTTCCCTAAATTCTTCTGATTTACCATGCATCAGACTTAGCTCTAACTTCCTGTAATGCTGCTTTTCATTCTTCTGCTGTATCTCCCCCTGACTAAGTTCCTTTTGCTAACCTACACTGCCTAGTTCCTTTGCTAGCCTACCCTGCCCTGCCCAGTGCACTGTAACTCCTGATTACACCTTTTTCTGCTGCCATTGCACTACCTCATCTTTCTATCCAATCCCCCTTGCCATACCCCATCATCGCACCATTCTGTATTGTTATCTGCTGACAGATTTCTCCCTGTGCCTAAATCAATCGCTCACTATTTTCCTCTGCTTTTAAGCCAATGCATCCCCTACTCTCCTCTCTCCCCCTTGCCCTGCTCATATTTCTCTTTTCCACCTCCACTAGTTCACTACTCATATATCCCTAATACCTCTCCCACCACCATAAATTACTATCTTCAATCCCCTACCCATATCCATGCTATCACTCCCCCCGCCCCCATTTTAAATATGGTCTCATTCTACCACTATCC
This sequence comes from Neoceratodus forsteri, assembly GCA_016271365.2. Lineage (NCBI taxonomy): Eukaryota > Metazoa > Chordata > Ceratodontiformes > Ceratodontidae > Neoceratodus > Neoceratodus forsteri. The sequence goes on along the minus strand of CM057455.1, from coordinate 1,099,614,630 downwards.
CTCATGTGGCTTTGATAACAGTGTCCACTTTCACTGCTGTTCTCCAGCTTCTTCTTACTTGCTCATGCACTCTCTTCTCATCAAAACTCCCAACCCCCTCACCAACCTATTCAAAATTCCCAAAGCTTCACTTTCTCATACTCGCTGTCCTCTTGCTTTCCGACGGGGATATCCACCCCAACCCAGGCTCTATTGCCCCAGCTCCACTGGTACTTCCTCGTCTACCAACTCCCCACTTCTCCTCTCTCAGCCCTCCCAAAGGGCTTAAAGATCCTATATCTAAACACCTGCAGCTTGTTGCAAAAAATAGACCAAATTCAGACAATGGTGTGCACTCTAAAACCAGACATTCTAATCATCTCAGAAACATGGCTAAAGAATACTATCCCTGACCATTCAGTCTCCATTCCTGGCTACTCTCTACTAAGGCAAGACCGTGCTGGTAGGGGTGGTGGTGTGGTCATTTATGTCCTAGCCTCCATCCAATATTCCATCATGAACTCATCCTCTACTCCTGAGACCCATGATGCCCTAGTTATCCATGTGACCCTCCCCTTCACTCTCCCTATCTTCATTGCTGGAATATACTGCCATCCTAATGTCCACCCTTTGGAAGCACTAGACCTCCTAACCTCCATCACTTCCCTTGCTTGCTCTGGGGAATTATGTATCCCAGGTGACTTCAATATAAATTGGCTGTCACCCAAAACTAACAAAACTAAAAATGAAATTGGTGCACTAAAACTCTCCCAACTGATCTCAGAACCCACCTGCCCAAATCACAAGACACAACAACACTCCCTACTTGACTGGGCCCTTACCTCCCACCCCCACCGCATAATCTCCTCTGGCATCCTGCCCAATATCCTCAGTGACCATAACCCAATATTCATGGTTAGGAAAATCCATAGAACTAAATCACCCTGCAAAACCATAGAACTATGCTCTTTCAAGTCTCCTGACCTCAAACCTCTCCTGAGTAATCTTGTCACTTCTGACTGGTCCCCCCTAACCTCCTTCCCCTTGGTCGACATGGCCCTTGCCTACGTCAATGAAATCTTTCTTGTAAACTGGAATGCCTTTGCCCCACTCAAGCAAAATAGAGTCAGAGGTAGCTGCTTTCCTTGGATTATGCCTGAACTCCTGGCCTGCCTCAGGGCTAGAGATCGAGCCTGGAAGCATCAGAAAGCTACCCAACATCCTAGTGACCTTGCAAACTACCGGATGCTCTGAAATACCTGCACCAAGGCTACATGGCTAGCCAAGTCCAAATATATCAAATCTACCTTCATCACTAACATAAATTCCCCTTCAAAATTCTGGAAGGTAGTCCATGCCTTATTTATCCCCTCTGCTTGCCCACCCCCCCAGTACTTGAAGTAAATAGCTCACTAGTCTCCAACCCAACAGCCATAGCTGTGGAATTTAGCTAATACTATACCTCCTTTGCCACAGAGCTTCTGAAATCCCTTCCCTCCTGCCCACACCCTCCCTTTCCTCTACCAGTGTGCCCCCTCCACCACCCTTCCACCTCCCCTTCTTTTTTGCTACTGTAACCCAAAATGATACCCTAAGTGCCCTCCTTACTATTAACCCCTCTAAAGGTGCCTCCCCTGATGGTCTTGACCCTAAATTCCTCTCCCTCTTCCTCTCCACCTTGCCATCACCTACCCCCTCTCAATAATCCTCAATCTCTCATTCTCTACTGCCTCAGTTTCCTCCTCATAGAAACATGCAGTGGTTCTCCCTCTATATAAAGGGGTGACCCCTCATCCCCAGGCAACTATTGCCCAGTTTCTCTCTTCCCTACCTTTGCCAAGCTTCAAGAGCACTTTGCCCTCTCCCAACTCACCTCTTTTCTATCTGACACCTCCTTTTTCACCCCTTTCCAGTCTGACTTCAGAAAAAAACACTCAATCACCACCTCTTTCCTACAGCTCAATGACTCTGTCGTAACTAGACTGGATCATGGCCACATCACCTCTGCCATTTTTGTCGACCTGCCAAAGGCCTTCGACACCATCTCTCACTCCCTTCTCCTTGACTCACTCCCGGCAGCTGGTCTATCTCTTTCCACCACAAATTGGCTCAAGGCATACCTTATTGGCAGAACATGATCAGTAAGGATCTTGGACGCCACCTCCCCTTCCCTCCCCTTCCCTCCCAATTAGCACTGGCATCCTCCAGGGCACTGTATTAGGGCCCTCCTAGTCTCCATCTTCTTAAACGGCCTTCTCCCATTTGCTCCCCCCCTCTGCAATTCATATGTATGCCGATGATACAGTCCTGTATGCATCTGGCTCCTGTCCTGTTGTGGTTACAACCAACTTACAGCAATACTTCGACTAGGTCCTGCTCTGGTTTGCAAACCGTCAACTTTTCCTCAATGCCAAGAAGACTGTCTCCATGACCTTTGGCACAAGGCAGAGACTCTCTAGGCTTCCCTCCCTACCCATTTTCCCCACCCTTGATGAGACTTTACTTAAGGACACATCCTCCTTCAGGTACTTAGGTGTTTGGTTGGACCAACACCTAAACTTCTCTGGACATATTGATGCCATACCAAAAAAAATTGTGCCCCAAGCTTGGTGTCCTGTTCAGGAACCATAGTTGCATCCCTCCTATGACTAGGCGTGAACTTGTTCAGAAGATGATGCTGCCCATTTTTGACTACTGTGACATAGTCTATAGTGCTGCCCTTAAGTCCTCCCTGGCTAGACTGGACACACTCTTCAATTCCTTCTGCTGCTTTGCCCTAGATGCCCCCCTCGCACCCATCACTGTGATCTTTATCATGCCCTATTCTTTCCCTCTCTTACAAATATGTGCTTCTCCCGCTGTGCCAAATTCACCTCCAAGCACTGGTTGGCTAAGCTCCCTTCCTACCTTGCCTCCTCGTTTAACCTCCCCCACCTCCCATTCCCTTAGATCTACTGACTCCTGCACTCTGGTCGTCCCCTGCAGAAACACCCAAATCAACCAGTCCAGTTACTCTCACCGCCTCCCAAAAAATTGGAATTCCCTTCCCCTCAAATCTGGCACTCATACTCTGCCTACTCTATCAGCTCTGCCCTCAAAAACAAACTTGCACCTAGTTGCTCCTGCCATGTCCCTCTCTAATACCTGCCTCTAATTCCTGGACATTCTCTACCCCTTTACTGTCACCTTTTTCTTACCCGGTGTACCCCTACCCCCCAAATTTCTATCTCTCCTCTCCTCTCCCAAATTGCTTACTGGTCTCCATTGATCTCTCATGGAATGTAAGGGACCCCATATGCTCTCCATGGATTCTTCTCCTATGTCACCAAGGGGTTTGTATCTCTCATCAGCTCCCTTCCCTTACCATCCCTACTTTCTCCCTAGACGTACTGTCCTCTTGCAGGGTTCTAGCATCCTAAATGGGTCCTACTGTGTCTAGGCTCATCACATTCCCCCTCCCCCTTCAACCGGTCCCCCTAGCCCTTGCAGTTCCCTTGCAGGGTTCTCAGCATCCTGTAGGGGCCCTACTGTACCTAGGCATGTCACCTTTCCTTCCCCCCATCCTTCTTTCTCCCTAGTCCTCATAGTCCCCCTGCAGGGTTAGCTGCATCCTGAGGGGGTCCAACTGCACCCAGTCTGTCTCCTCTGCTTCCCCTCACCCACCTACCTTTCCTCCTGGCTATTGCATCCCCCTTGCAGGGTTCTCAACATCCTGAAGGGGTCCAATGTTGCCTAATGCACATCTCCCCTCTTCTAATTAGCACTATTCTGGCTTTTCATGACTACTAGTAAGGTTCATTGTATCTTGTTGGACTATTGATTAGACCCCATCCCCTCCTGGGTGCTAATTCTGCTCCCCTCAAGGGGTCTATTCTCACTCAGCTATTAATCCCCCCACCTCTCCCCTACCTCTCCTATCTCCTATTTCTGTCATGTTAGCACTTGTTTACTTAGTAACCCAGCACTTATTATTGTTCCTCTCTTTCTACCTATTATGTGCTACACTGATGTAATACAGTTTGCATTACCTGCCTTTTGTAATACTGTTTGTATCACCTGCCTCACAACTGTATTTTAAGGCTGATCTTGTAATTTGAATGTTTAATGTCCCATCCCTATTGTACCCCTTCCCCCCAGGTTGCACCGGGATTTGAGCAACTTGTCGCTCAGTGTGCTTTCCTGGTGAAACATTTCAATAAATAAATATGTACTGTCATTGTTATGCCTTGTCTAATATGTATCTAGGTCAAGCCTATAAAAGGGCCATGTGGCCCGTGCTTTTTTCACCTGGTCAACAAATTTTAAAATAAATAAAAATAAAATAATATGAAACAACCATCAGGCAGCAGAAACGGAAGAAGTTTCAGTGCAATACAATTGATTACTGGGACAACAAAGTATATTCTTTTAAGAACTATAGTCGTTGTGGCAAATTTACTGACTCTGGCTCAGATAGCTTGGACAGTTATGCCAGAAATTCACAGAAAGGAAGCTTTAGGAAAGGATCTGCTCCACTTTTAGATCAAAAAAACAAAACAAGGACTCCACAGAAAGATCTGACCAGACAGCAGGAGAAGGACCTCTGAGAGGACACGAACAAACATGATCTAAGATAGAAACCATGGAAGGGTGAACAAACACATGGGGCAATTGGAGGAGGTGAAGACAGTGCTCCCAAGCAACCCCAGAAACCCAAAATGTCATAAAAATAGCAGTCTTCAATTTGAGTAGGAGGGAACTCACACACCAACAGAAATAGAGGATCTGTCATTTGGGCTGTCATTTTCACCATATAAAGTAATAAATGATTTTTAATTGCAATGTGACTGGCAGTATTTTTTTAGATCTCTAAGACTGAAAGCAGTGTTTACCAACAGGGAGGAAACAGATGATTACTAACTACAGGTCAAGCAGGCCCTTGAGGTCAAATCCAGATGTTGCAGTGGAAAGGTATCAAGTGATGATAGCGACTATAAATAAGCGACTGTCAAAAGAACGACTCATTAACAGTGCTACCCTGTTGAGCTACCCTGTAAGGGTAGTGATGGAATGCACAAGAGAAGGTAGGAATGAGTGAGGGAGGGTTACAAAGGTGATCAGAAGGGCAGATATAGGGAGTAGGGTTTGTGTGGGGTAGTGTGGCCTGCTGCTGCAGAGCTAGTCATATGGTGTGGTGGTGAGGGTGGCTAGCTTCAGTACAGCAGATGCTGGGTTCGGGGCTGGGGACCAGGAATTATTTTGTTGCTTGTGCTGTGATTTTTTTTTCTGTCTCCCCATCCCCAACATGCAACCCCCTTGAGTTGGTTGTATTAAATCAGGGGGGTGCGGGGTTGAAGTCCCCCATGAGGAGGGGTGCGGGGGGATGCAGCCCCCCCCCCCGGGCATGCATCCTATTTTCAGTTGCTGGATGTGGTGTTACCAAGAAGTGTGCTTTTCAGTGATGTACACTCACTCTAATGGTGATCGTTCTTTTGCAATTGCTATTATGACATGGAACCCAGTGGAAACCTACATAGGGCTGGTAAAACAGGACATTCAAACAACTTATCAAAATCCAGTTAGACCATAGCACAATCTCATTGCAGGTCAACAGAGTTCCCTTAGAGATCTAGAAAAGGATGAAAGCATAGTCATCAAGTCCACTGATAAAGGCGTAGCAATTGTAATTCAATGTAAGGATCTGTATAAGCAACTATGTGCCAAGCTATTAGAGGTTGAGGAGAATTACATTCCTTTCTCTAGTAATCTACTGCCAGCAATTAGTGCACAAATTATTGAATTCATAAAGAAAGTGACTGCACTAGGGTTGGGAGGCTGAACTCCTTATCAAATGGTTTCCAGGAACATGACTTTTTTATGCAGTCCAAAAAATTCAAAAAGATCAAAGAGTGGTAATACCATGGAATTACCTGCCTAAACAGGTAGTGAGTAGCCAGAATATGAAAGAGTTCAAGGAATCCCTAGATGCTTATTTTAAGGGAAATGGTATCTTGAGTTTCTATTGGGGTACAACGAAGTCAAAATGGCTAGTAGCTAATGGACTTGTATAATTTCCTATGAAACTGAGACCCCGGGAAGACTAGTCTCAACATTGATTCTATACTATGGCCTTTCTCATCTTATGCAAATATTCACCTTCAACTTCTAGTAGAAGCCACACCCACATATATTAGGGGCGTCCCCCATGTGCTCAACCTCATTCAAGAACTAAACTCAGACTGTTTTCCCCTGTGCCACTACAGTGTTCGCAAGATTGTTGGGATGATGTAAATATATGACTGAGGATTTGAGTCCACAGGTCGGTCGGTGTTGTCTGGGGTCATCTGACGGGGGTAACCCCGAGGATTTGGATGTAAGGACTGCTGCCTCTGGATATATCTGTCCGAATTGCTGGAATTGGATTATTCCTGCTTCTGCTCCTGAAACCCTTGATCTGTTCCTGAAATCTGGGAACTTCTTTGGACTATCTTCGGCTGACCCCTTGGAAATGGATTTAGGGGATTAGCAGCTCAACTCACTGTGAGTAATTAGGCCTGAACTGGCTGAGGTTTGCGGACCAGTCTGCGGCAGCTCTGGGGCTGGTACCTTTACCAGCCGGGTAGCCGGCAGTTTTGGTGCCTTGGCCCTTATGTCTCCCAGGGGACCGATTAGTTTGGGTTCCATTGGGGGTCCGAGAGTAGTTGTCGTTGCCCGGGCGCAGACCTTGGGCCAGATTTTTGGGGCTCTTCCTGCAGTGTAGCTGATCTAACCCTAAAGAGTTGTTCTGGTCCTCCTCCTGCTCTTGATCCTGTTCCTGTTACTGGTTTGACTTTTAAGTTTCATTTTAAGGTATTTATTATCCATTTCTGCACGTTCAAAACTCATTTATTCTTTGGCAGTAAGAGTGCCATTATACCCTTGGGACCTGATAGAGGGAGTATCAGTGGTCTATGGTTAAACTGTGGTATTATTAAAGGACTTTTGTACTATTACTGTAGGAGAAATTGTCACATAGGTCTGGACTTAACTACATTATTATTCAGGACTTCTATCATTACCGGTGGAAAGACTGTTGCCCAGGGGTTGTCCTTGAGGACTTCTTTAAATATCCTGTGTAGCAGTGAGAGAACTACCAGGATTTATACCAGCTGGTCTTTTCTTTTCTATTTTCTGATTATGTTTTTTTTTTTTTTTTTTGACTTATTAATGTTTGTTAATTTTTTATTGTTTTCCTCCTCTGAGCAGTGAGAGTGTTCTGGGGTAGGGAAGTGCTGTTTTATTGTTTATTTAATGTAGTATCTGTATTTTGTGGTTTTTAGAAGCTTGGGGCATACTGCAACTTGTTTTGGGTAATTTTCTCGGATTTTGCTGTCTAATTTGTTTTTTTGGGTGGTGGAATGTGCCTGCCGGCCCCCTCGGTCTTACGCTATTTGGCCTCCTCTCTCCATGCCCTCCGTCTGTTCTTCCCATCTCCTGTGCCCTTTGTTATTTATAACACTGTCGGGTGTTGGGCATCGTTCACAGGGAAGGGTATGTGGATGTGGTGGAGGGCATGGACATTGGAGGTCGAAAGAGGGGAGCTCTCGCATAGGGGTGGTTAGGGCCAGGAGACACCCTGGGGTGAAATGGAGCCTGGAACGTGGTGACCCATGTCTAGTCGCCATACCCAAGGGCACCATCTTTTTAGATGGGCATTTAGTTGGGACGACTCAAGAATCCCATCCAACTCGGGTGGTGTTATACAATCCCAGACCTATCAAGAACAAAACTGCAATTATTGCAGATTTTGTTGGAACAGCTGATCTGACATGCATCACTGAGACCTGGCTGGATGAAAATACTGGCCCCATTTTGGAGGCAGCAATTTCTGCTGGGTACTCAGTGATCCACCACCCGAGACTGAATCGCAGGGAGGGTAGCGGTCTGTTTTAAGGCCGAATTGGGCCTCACGGATGTTTCAATTGAGGAGGCTAAATCCTTCAAATGTACCATGGTAGCTGGAGTGGGTTGCAGGATAGCTTTCATCTACCGTCCACCCGGGGATGAGGAGCAATTCCTGCAGGAAGTGGCAGATTTTGCTGCCGACATGACATTGGAGTCACCCAGAGTGATGGTCCTGGGTAACTTCAATGCCTGGGTCAATGACGAACTCTCTTCATTTGGCCAGCACTTCCTCCAGATGATGTCATCACTGAGCTTCACTCAGATTATTTCCTCAGCTACCCATAATCATGGTCATTCCCTGGATTTGACCATCCTCCTCAGAATTGAGATATCTGATTTGGGGGTGGAACTGGTCAGCTGGTCCGATCACTACACCGTGAGGTTCAATTTTCATACCTCCCTTCATAGATTTGCCCCTGTGGAGATGGTCAGCTACCATCCTTTACGGGATGTGTGCCCTGAAGACCTGGCGGTGGTGATTGACCTCTGGGAGTTCTCTGATGCCAGCTCAAGTCCAGAGTTGTTGATTCGGGCTTATAATAACGCCATTTCTTCAGCCCTGGACTTGATAGCTCCTGTCTGTGTTCATCCCCACTCACTCCACCCTCGGATCCGTTGGTTTGACGGGTCCTTGAGGGAGTTGCAACATTTGGGTCGTAGGTTAGAGCGTCATTGGCAGAAATCTGCACTGGCAGTTGACCGCCTTAGTTTGGAGGAGCATTATCAGCTCTACCAATCAGTGATTTCCCGTAAGAAGACAAAGTTCCTGTCCAGGGAAATCACTGTTGCTCAGAATCGACTGGCTCAGCTCTTCCGAACTGTGGACAGGTTGTGCAACCCAGCCTGTCTACAGTTGGAGTGATCTTTTTCAAAAACTGAGTGTGATGAGTTTGCTCAATTCTTTGCGAATAAGGTGGCCGACATCAGGTTGGAAATCCGTCTAACTCGCCCTATGGGTGATGCGGTTGGTCACTGTTTGGCCATTACTACTTGTACTTCCTGGAGTTCTTTTGACCTACCAGATGTCAAAGACATTATGAGGATTGTCAAGGGGATGTGCCCTACGTGCTGTAGTTTCGATCTGGGCCCAACTTCCCTGATTTTGGGTTGTTATGAGATCACTGGCCCGGTCCTGGCTCAAATTGTCCAGTGCTCCTTGGAATCAGGTGAGTTTCCAAGCACCCTGAAGGAGGCGGTGGTGACACCTCTCCTGAAGAAAGCTTCATTGGACCCAGACATTTTCACCAACTACAGACTGATCTTGAACCTTCCCTTTTTAGGTAAGGTTATCGAGAAAGTAATGGCAGTCCAGTTGGAGAACCATTTGACCATCCACAATGTCTATGAACCTCTCCAGTCGGGTTTTCATAAAAGGCACAGTACTGAGACTGCTCTGGTTCGGGTGTTCAATGATCTCCTGATGGCGAGAATCGGAGAAACCGCTCCATCTTGGTTCTCCTTGATCTCTTCTCAGCCTTTGACACTGTAGACCATAGGGTGCTGCTCGATCGCCTGAGGTCCATCTGTGGCCTGTCAAACACAGTGCTCAGATGGTTTTCTTCTTTCCTTGCTGGTAGAACTCAGAGAGTTGTGTCTGGGTTTTTTTCCTCCGATCCTTTCTCTCTGTCCTGCAGGGTCCGTCAGGGTTCGGTGCTGTCCCCCATGTTGTTTGCAGTGCATATGCTACCCCTCGGAGACATTGTAAGATGGTATGGGCTGTGGTTTCACTGCTATGCTGATGATACCCAGCTATATCTGTCTTTTGCTCCCAACCAGGCTAGTGCGCTCTCAGTATTTAATAACTGTCTAGTTGAAATCCAAGATTGGATGAATTTGAGCTGGTTGAAATTGAACACGGGAAAGACTTGAGGTTATGGTGGTGGACCCGGGTCACAAGACAGAGAGGTTGAGGGTCAATCGGCCCTCTGGAATATATCTGGGGGGGGCGAAGAGATCCTTACCTCTGAACGGGTGCTTGACTTTGGAGCCGTGCTTGACGATGGGCTGACTCTTCATCATCAGGTGTCAGCAGTCATCAAATTGACCTTTTACTATCTTCAGAATATTGCCAGGGTCAAGCACATTGTTCTGTCCAGTGACCTACTGGTATTGGTCCACAGCTTTGTGACCTCTCGGCTTGACTACTGCAACTCCCTTTTTGTCTAGGGCTTCCTGGGGTTGATATCCGCTGCCTGCAGCTAGTGCACAACGCTGATGCACGGTTACTGACAGGGGTTCCTAGGTTTGCCTAATTTGCACAGTTGTTTTGCATGCTGATGTATCTATCCTCCATATGCAGTGTTTTGCCATTTTGTCTCTATTCCACTCAACTTATATTCTTTATGTCATTGTCACTATAATATCTGACTGGCTGTATTTTGTTTGTCATTGTGCTTCTCTCCTTCCCCTTTCACCCAGGTTGCATCTGGAAATGAGCCTTGGCTTAGTGTGCCTCTCCCGTTTTCCAATTTTAAATAGATAGACAGACAGACGGACGGACAGATGGACAGACAGACAGACAGATAGACAGACAGACAGACAGACACATAGATACATAAATAAATGCCCTCAGTTTCCACCCTGAAAGACTAAAAACCAGCATACCCTACTCACAGTTACTATGGGTCAAAAGGAACTGCAGTGTCACAGAAGAATATAATAAAGAGAAGGACAGAGTCAGTAGGTTTATGATAAGAGGATATAGCCATCAAATAATCCAACAAGTTACAGTGTGAGCTGATAATGTGTACAGGAATGAAGTCATCACTATGAAAGACCAAAGGAGAAACAGAACTCTGACAGCGTAATGTTTTCCACAGGTCCCTGTTAGTTGATCGGTCACTTTGATTTATCAAACTCACAACTGTAAATGGCATAAAAATGTATACAAATATTGCCCCCATAGACCTCAATGGAGTGTGCACATGCAGCCTTTATTTTGTGACATCACAAAACGGGGCTGCGTGGGCCGGCGTCGGGACATGCCTTTCATACTGGGAAGTAGGTTTGCTTTTCTCGGTGCTATTGAATACTAAAATTATGGAGGATATAACTTTTCATAACAGGAACATTTCACAGTTTGATTTCTGCAAACAACTCCTGGCCAGGTCAGTTATGCACTATGCTGGGGGGGGGCAGATATTCATATACTGAGGAGCAGCTCTTTAAGAATTGACTATAGAACCATCCAAACAAATTTTGCTTTGTCATTGTCCCAGATATTGAGTCTGTAGTGTTGAGAGGATGTCTACATGGATGACCAGCTGGCTGCCCAACAGATGTCCATTAATGAGGATGAATTTCTTTCCACCAAGGAGGTGGCCACTACTCTGGAGGAATGTGCCTTCATTTAGAGGGGGGAGGGCAGGATGGATACTTTTTAAGCCTTTGAAATGGCTATTTTAGAAATCTGAAAATTGTAGACCTTGAAGTGGGGAGTCCCTGCTTAGGCTTATGGAACAGGAGGCACAGTCTTTCAGACTTTTTGAAGGAGACTGTTCTATCCAGATAAATCATAACAGTCCTAATGGTTTCCAGATTCAGGAGAGCATCCCTGTGATGGCCACTTGGTGCTGGATCAAGAGAAGGAATTGAGATCTTTTGGGCCAGATGTAAGGGAGAAGACACCTTGGGCAAGAAGAAGGGAACAATCTTGAGAACTACTCTATCTTTGTGAAATGTCAGAAAAAGTTCAATACAATGTAGCTCAATTGTTCTATGGGCTGAGTCAATCACAATTGGAAATACAATCTTTAGAGTAAAAAAATATGGTGAAACTGAATACAGAGACTAAAATGACACTCTGGTTAAGGTGTTGAGTAAAACACTCACCTGCCATGGCGCTATGGTTGTTTTCTTTCATGGTCTAATACTGTAGCACCTGTAAGTGCACTCAAGGAAGTGACCCATTGATTTTCCCTCATATTGTCCCTGTTGCGGTGGCTTGTACCTCTAGGCATGCTGTGGCCAGTCCATTGTTGAATCCATCTTCTAAAACTGCCAACGACTATGGAACAGAGCAGGATGTGGCAGTGACAGATCTGGATTCACACCATCTAGTGAACATGGACTATTGCCAGTTGTCGGTGTTGTTTGTTGATTGTCTGCAAGGCTGTAGCACTGTGTGCACCACCTTGTGTGAAAGTTCTGATGCTAGCAACCCGTCACCCTGAGCAGCCATGCCATTCTCCTGAGGGTGTGCAATGCTGGATTTAGCACTGGTTACTGTGACAGGAGATTCAGTAGTGTTAGGAGGGGTATTGGTTCGTCTATCAACATCTGTATTACTGATGCATACCACATTTTCCTGGGCCAGTCTGAAGCTATGATGATCACTGTGCTCCTTGATTCCTGGATTTTCAGAACTACGTGCACTACAAAGGAGATTGTTGGACAGAAATATGCCCTATTGACTGTCGTGGAATGTGCCGGGTGATTTCTCCTTCCATTATGTGCTCTTTATATCTTGAGAAGAACTTTGTGACCTACCTGTTTGTTCTTGTGGCCATGAGGTTAAGTTGAAAAGGTCAGCGCTGAGCCTGAATCTTCTAGAATACTCATTGGTTGAGCTGCCACTACCCTGGATTGAGTGCCTGCTGGCTGATCCAATCTGCTTGTGTGTTTAGCTCTCCTACTAGGTAGATTCCTGATGAGCTAACTAGATGAACCTCTGCACATGTTAAGAGATTGCTTGGTTCTCTTGCTATCAGTCTGCTCTTTGTTCCCCCTTGTTTGTGCATGTATAGTATGACATTGTCACTTTATCAGTTTGCATTCTGATGTGACATCCCTGACCCTCCAATGGAAGCGTGTGAAGGCTAGCCTGATCACACTGGTTTCCAGTACATTGATTGCTAAATTTTATTTGACTGTTGACCACTTTCCTTGCACTGACTCTGAGTCCAGGATTGCACACCAGCCTTGTAGGCTGGCATCCATGTCAATTTTTATGGCAATTTATCTGTCTAGGGTTACCTCTTGCCTAAGGTTGTTGTCTCCTGTTCACCACTGAATTGATTGTTTTATGGATTGAGGGAGTGACAGTTTTCTTTGATTGTTCTGCAAGGCATGGTCCCAGCCATCAAGGAGAAATCTCATCTGTAGTCATGCCCAGTTGTGGAGGTCAATGTAGGAGGTCATGAGCCCTAGTAGCTGCATCAGATCCCAGATCATAGAGAATGTGCAGGACAGGATTAGACTGCAGTGTCACTTTAGATTGAGGATGTGGCCGTTTGAGGGTTGCACTACTCCTTGTGTTGTATTGAACATGGTTCCTAGGTGTTCCAGTGTCAATGAGGGATTGAGGTTGTTCTTGGTTCAGTTTACAATTCAGCCATGTTGGGAGAGTATTTCCTGTTTTCTTTGCATTGCTTTCAGTAATAACTTCTGAGATCTGGCCCTTATCAGCCAATCGTACAGGTAGGGGATGACATGCATTCCCTCCCTTTGTAGGTTTGTTGCCAGAGCTGCCATAACCTTCGTGAAGACCCATGGGGTGATGTAAGATTAGCGAGAAGACAGGTGTACTGGAAGTGGAAGTTTAGGATGTAAAATCTTAAGAACTTGTGGTGCACTGGATTGATGGGAATGTGGAGATAGATGACTTTCACATCTATGGATGTTAAGAAATCTCCTCTACTGACTGCTGCAATTGTGGTTTATAACATTTCTATTTTGAACCTCTTGTAGCAGCCAAACTTATTTATGAACATTAAGTCCAGTGTGGGACACAGGTCACTGGTCTTCTATGGTACCAGAAAGAAGGTTAAGTAAACTCCTTCCTGTTTCTCCTGCCATGGCATGAGTGCTATGGCACTGTCTTGTAGAAGGTGGGTCAGCATTGCTCTGACTTAGGGCAGAGGTGATCCAGTCAGAGAAACATGTGACAGTATGAATCTGTTGTTTCTGGGTATTTGATCGAATTCAGTAGTGTATGCCTTTGAAATCCCCTCTGTACCCATTTCTATTTTACTGTTCCAGGCCAGGTTTCAATGAAAAGTCGTAGTCCCCCAACCCCCACAAACTGTATGAACTGAGTCCTAAGCCCATTTCTCATGCCTGGAATTCTCTGTTGCCATTATTGGGCAGGAAGCCACCCCTATTTCTGGTTCTGCCACCATGGTTTTTTGTTGTTTAAAAAATGTCCTGTAAAACTGAAAATGATGAATTCAACATGACTCTCACTGTGGCCCAATGCAAATTGTCCATCACCTGACAGGCCCCCAAAATGACTGTTGATAGGAAAGGAAACCCAAAATGGTAGCTGCCAAGCAAAACTGAATCCAAAGCACAAAAGCACATGCCCTACAACATGAATGCTGAGAGTAGCGTGGTATTGTGAGATCTTGAGACAGAGTGAAAGGCCTCCACAGAGAAAGTCATGGACCTTAAGATAACTGCAAAGATCTGAAGCCTACAAGATCTCAGTTCCAGAGTAAGTAGCAGATACTAAAGACTGCTGTTTCATCTAAGATGGCCACCAAGATAGGATACCTCATGCAGTCTTGGTGCCATTGATCCCTAACATGACCAAAACCTTATATCTTACAAGCTGATTCCAAAATATATGAATTGGAACCAAAATGAAACACAGAGGTAAAAAGGCAACTCAGAGAGAAGGAGCACAACTGCCACCATAGTTCACAATGAACAGGCATGTGGTGTCCAGCTTTCAGCACATGTCTTCAGCACACCCCGCAGCAGCAGACAATCAAGGAGCCAACCCAAAACAAAAGTATATGTCTAAATGATCAAAAGTACAACTGGCAGTGTTCATTCAAAGTGGATGAGTGCAAGCTCCTGAGCAGAGCACGCTATAATGTTAGCTCTTGAAAATTATAAGAAAACTGCACCTTCTTACCTTGTGTGATGGATGCCGCACTGGTAGACTTCGGGGTTCTTCACTCGGCGTGGTGAAGGGAACTGTCTCACTACCAGCAGGGCCAGCGACACCCTCATCAGGTGGGAAGGTGAGGGGCCGCTTGAGGTATGAATGGGGTTGGGCTGGTGGAATCACCCAACAAGGAGAGGCAGGAGTCGCACACAGAGATTGGATGAAGCAAAGACATTTATTAGACAGGAGGGGACGGAGGACATGGTCGTACAGAAACATACCAACCACAAAAACAGTAGGGAGTATGGACAGCATTATAGATATCTAAACAGTAACAACTAAACTCTAAAATGTCTAAACTCTAGGTTATTATTCTCTATGGGTGCACCACGGCCTATTGCCACTATACTCCTAAAATTCCTTAGCAGTATCCTGTAAGTGCAACTAGTACATAAATGGAAATCAGGTGTTCTTCACTACCCACAATACAATATTTGGTTTACAATGACCATCCAATTCTCACAAAGTCCAAATGTCTGTCATCTTTGTTCGCACCGTCGTTCTTCGTTGGTAGCTACAAGGGAAGTAAAACAGAACTGTAGAACCCTAATCACAATTCCCAGCAAGGACCAAATTAAGGCCACTGGGGTGGTGAAAGGTTTGGTAAACAGACCATAAGTTTCTTCAGCAAAAGCCCACTCTCTCCAAGGCTGCTGGAATGAAGAACCAGAGCAACTGGTTCCTGAGATAACACACTGAAAACAAAGGGTTCCTCGGCCAAAACCCACTTCCAGGGTTGCCAAGCATGAAGATAGATCAAGACCTGCATGGTGATGAATCCAAAGGAGGACTACCACAACCTGACTGATGCTACGGCACTCCAAAGGCTAGCTAAACTCGGAAGGAACTCTGATAGGACCAGGAACCATAAGAATCTGAAGAGATGATGGTTGACTCTGCAATCCTAGTATCAGGAACTAACACAAAAACAAAGAAACGGTGGATGCGTCCCATACTGGGCTTCGACGGACTTGACTTTTTGGCGAACGACCAGGAGGGGCGCAGACCAGGTTCTCCAGGATGAGCACATTCTTCTGTAGAGGGCGACCAACTTCGGGACATCTGGAACATGAACTATACAGAACGACACTGGCACAGCTGTCATGATGCGTTTCGGCGGACTTACCTTCAAGCTGTGAAAACAGAATGCGGCAGTACGACTTGTATGACCATGGCGACGACTTGATCATGACGACAGACAGACGTGATGAGCTGATGGATGATCCCACAGAAGTGAAGAATGCTGAGAAGACATCTTCTTCTGAGTAGAGACTGATTCGGAGTACGTGGTATTACAGACCACACTATGGGACTGCAGTGTGGTAGAAGACTGAGACTGTCTTCATACAGTAGTAACCATATAACTGAAAAATGCCCAGAGAACTGTGGAATGATACAATAATTTGCCGGGGAAAGGGCAAATTATAAATTTAGGGGTAATTATTACTGATGAGGGCCAATGTCCAGGTTCTTAGAGCAATAGTTCATATGTGTAGAGCAATAGTTCAGATACTTAGGGCAATAGTTCAGATACTTAGGGCAATAGTTCAGGTACTTAGAGCAATAGTTCAGGTACTTATGGCAATAGTTAAGGTACTTAGAGCAATAGCCAGGTACTTAGAGCAATAGTTCAGGTACTTAGGGCAATAGTTCAGATACTTAGGGCAATAGCCATTACATAAGCAGTACAGTTGTTACAGTAGCTTCACAGTATAGGCGAATTGAGCACTCTTGGATAAACCCCTCTTCCTAAATGTAGGGTCTTCCTGAATAGGATCTGGCTATCCCTGAACGTTTTGGCGAAGGAAGCCTTTAGTTCCACTAGGCTGGCTTACCTTATTACACTAGGCCGGGGCCTCCCTTTAGTACCACTAGGCTGGCTTGCCCTATTACACTAGGCCGGGGCCTCCCTTTAGTACCACTAGGCTGGCTTGCCCTATTACACTAGGCTGGGGCCTCCCTTTAGTATCAAGCTTTACCTCGGGCCTAATGCCCTACTTTTACCTCGGGCCTAACGCCCTACTAAGACTTGGGCCTGGTGCCCCACTTTATATTGGGCCTGGTGTCCCACTTTATATTGGGCCTGGTGCCCCACCTTATATTGGGCCTGGTGCCCCACCTTATATTGGGTCTGGTGCCCCACTTTAAATTGGGCCTGGTGCCCCACTTTCTATTGGGCCTGGTGCACCACTTTCTATTGGGCCTGGTGCCCCACTTTCTATTGGGCCTGGTGCCCCACTTTACATTGACTCTTTTAATTGACTGGCCCCTTTAAATCTCTCAGGCTCTCTGAGCCTGCTGTCACTCCTGAGGAGAGCCACCTCCTCAGTCCCACCCCTCTAATAAATATTTAACAGGCCCTTGCTTGGCCATCCTGCGCTAGCCCCTCCCCATGGGCGTCGCTACCTCCCTGCACCTTCTGAATAATTAATCTGGGTCCTAGACACCAGAGTCTCCCTGCGGCACTCGGCTGCTCCTCTTCTAGGCCTTGCGCACTAAAGAAATAACAGTCCCTTCAATAATTTAGGTGGACAGCACGTATCAGGTGCTGCCGCTGACTCACCGCACCACAAGCTTCAGACGACAACCGGGAGGTGGGTGGTACTCAGGCAGAGGAAGGGAGTGAACGACCAACAGGCAGAGAGGGAGGCAACTCAAGGGGCCTTGGAGGGCCGACAGGACATGTATGGCGCGGCATTGCAAGCTGCCGACGAGGGGCTGGAAATTAAGCTTTTAAAATAGCGGGGAGGGTGGCCCAAAATAAATAAACGACGGGGCTCTTCAGCCCAAACTGGCCGATCTGGTCACTTTCTTGCTTTGTGGTGCCCCGATGGCACCACCGATCACGCCACACAACTTTGAGGCAACAGCAGCTTCTTGAAGGCTTCACTAGCTGGAGCCAGAGCAGGCACACAGAACAGCCCTTGAGGAACGGCTTCAACCCACCAGGTAAGCCTTCCTGGTTCCCCTTAACTTTCTGTGTCCTCTCTTCTCCACAGCTAGCAGGAACTACTGAAAAACTGGAAAAAAAACCTTTCAACAGCTAACACTTCTAATTCTAGAGTGTTTTGGACTGGAATGCTGTGCATGAGCAGCTCAGCACAGCATTCCATCCAAGCCATTGTGACATGTGCTGCAATTAGTTCTGCTTTTTGACAAGGATTTTAGTGCACAAGGCACTTTTCTACTATATTATTTTACAGTTTCCCCATTGTAGGGAGGGGAAATTCACTTAAGAAGGGCCCCTTTGTCATTGTACCCTGCAGCCTACACCTACAGCAGGCACCCTGGGTACCTGTAAACCCCTAGTTTATTTATTTAACTTATTTTTCTGGGATTCTCCAACTTTGGGGCATTACACCTTGTAACTTTTATTTGCTTCCATGTCAACAGACAACTCCTTTCTAGTAGCTGTTGGGGATATACGAGTTTTCTTTGGTTTGTTTTCACTGTTCATACTAGTCCCCTGTAACTATCCTGTGGGTCTCCATTTTATGGCTGTTGAAATCTCATTATCCATGAGAGTTGCATCAGCATATGAGAACATGATGTCATATCACCCATTTATACCATGTAACTCTATGCTGAAAGTACAAATATCCTGAAAAAACTCTCTGGAAACACACAAACTGAATGCAGTTTAAAGAAAAAACCATGCCGGCTCATCGGCGCAGTGGTTGGATTTCTGCTTGCAATGCCAGCGGCCCAGGTTTGGGAACAGATTCGGGTCGCTGGAGGGCCTGCCGGGGAAAAGGAAATGGTCATCCCAGGACGGCTTGCCTTCTCTGGGGGGAGGGTGGAGATGCTCCTCAGTGCATGCTGGCCCCTGGTGGAGACCAGGGGCACAGCACAGACACCTGAGATGGAAGCGCTGGGGGAGTGGCGGACGTCAGCATGCGCCTAGATGTCAGTGGCACTCCACTCCCCGGGGAGAAAACCAGAAAACTGCCCTGGTCAACCAGATGATGGTCTCTCTGGTCCCCTGACTGCTGCCAGGCCTCCTAACCAGCACCGCCGCTTCAGTGACACCCCAGGCCAATACACATGCACTGGCCCACCCCCACCGGTGCCTTCCCCCTCAGAGGAGAGGGACCCGTCCGGTGAAGGGATACACCGGGGTACCTGAGGGGAGTCATGATTTGAGATGAGTGGTAGCCGGGGATGAGGGAGAGCGCACAAGCTGGGACATTGAGAGCCCCTAAGGAGTGACTGGCCATGGGTGGCAGGAGGGAAAAGAAAAAAAAAAGAAAAAGAAAAAACCCTGCATTACAACTCGGACAGTTCGGAAAGTGAAAGGAAGGTAAATGTGATATTTCACACCTTGCTGCCTTGCTGCAACTTGTTTTAGTTGAATTATAATTAAGCAGATAGGCATACTGTGGAGTCTAAAGGGTGCCCACACATCATGTTATCATATGTTAATACAGCTCTCAGAGACAATAAGCTTTCAACAGCTAGGAAATGGAGATCCCCAGGATAGTTACATGGACTAATATAAACATGGAAAATAAACTAAAGCAATCACATATATCCATAACAGCTACACGAAAAGAGTTCTCTGTTGACATGGAAACAATTAACATTTACAAGATATGAAGGTGTAGTTTTCCTTTAAGTGAGGACCCCATGAGCTGTGGCTTGAAGGAGAACCACCCATGACTCAATACCCTGAATCATCTGTCATACAGAGCCAACAGGTGAAAGAATGGCCACTTCATCCAAACCACATAAATAAGCCGGCTAAGAGATCTGGCATGCATAAAATCATTACAGTCAACCTGAAACTGCTCCTAAAAGCATAGAGCACCCAGTAAACTCAGAGTAAAGCTCACTGTAAGAAAATCTCGACACATACTCTTGGCTAAACCAGCTAGAAAGCAGATTCAACAAAAAAACTCTATGACAAGGAAAGCACAGTTATGCTTTATGTAGACAACAAAAAAGAGTAAAAGATAAGAGAGCACTTTACATAAATCTCAAACAGTGACTGAGACAAGACCATACCCCACCCTGAAGGCCTCAGGGGCAGGGATCTAAGCACCAAAGAAAAAAACATTTAAAAAATCATACAATTTCAATCTCAAAACATCCAGAAAAGTCTCTCAGTCAAAAGTATATCTAACAAGCATTTGTCAATGCCGAATGTTGTCGCGCTGGCACTGGCAGTGGGAATGGCAGAGCTAGAGACACATAATGCTGTGATTTTGTGTGTCTCAAAAGGTGATTTTGCACAGCAAGCACGCCATTGTGCGCCACAGATGCGGAAACACGTTTTGGGCAGGCCGTGAAAAATGGCAGCTGGACTGTTGATAAGGAGATGTGCACAAATGCCAATGGTGAAAATGTGGCATGAAAATATTGCAAATTGACGAAGTTACAGGGGTGCGTGGAAACTGCACAATGCACGATTGCAACACAGTCACTGTATGGAATTTCGGCACCAAATTTTCAACATAGGCATTTTAGGACCTCTGCTCATGAATAGTGTCACCGTCATTTCCTCAAACTGTCCCGAAAACTGATTTCGCACAGCAGCCGTGCAATTCTGTGCTGGACGTGCGAAAACACATTTCAGGCAGCTGTAGTGTTCATAAGGAGGTATGAAAAAATGCCAGTGATGAACTGCTGGAGTGAAACTATTACAAATTCACAAAATCACGAGCGTGCGTGCAAACTGTGCAATGCACGCTCAGAAAACACTCATTTTATTGACTTTTGTTCCCAGATTTTCAACATAGGCATTTTAGGGCATCTGCTAATGAGCAGTGTCACTGTCATTTTCATCATGTGTCTCGAACATGGACTTTCCACAGCGACCACGCTGTTCTGCACTGGAACTGCGAAAACAGATTTTGGTCAGGATGTGAAAAATGACAGCTGTACTGATCATTAGGAGGTGCAGAACAATGGCACTGTTGAAAATCTGGAGTGAAAATATTAGAAGTTTGCGAAGGTACGAGTGTGCGTGCAAACTGCGCAACACACACTCGTAACACAGTCATTTTATGGAGTATTGACACCACATTTTCAACACAGGCATTTTAAGACCTCTGCTCATGAACAGTGTCACTGTCATTTTCACAATGTGTCCCAAACACTTATTTCGCACAGCGAATGCGCTATCCTGTGCCGAAAGTGTGAAAACACATTTCAGCCAGGATGTGAAAAATGACAGCTGTGCAGTTCACAAGAAGGTGTGGTAAAATGCCAATGTTGAGAATCTGGCATTAAAATAGTGAGAATGCGCTAACTTACAAGCGTGCATTGCGCAGTTGCTACACACACTCGTAAAACAGTCATGTTTTGGATTTTTCCCAGCAAATTTGCAACATAGGGTTTTTGAGAGCCCCCCTCATGAACAGTGGCACTGTCATTTTGTTACGGGGTCTCAAAAGGTGATTCCGCGCAGTGACTGCGAAATCACCTTTTGGGACCGAATAATGCCATGACAGCACAAGAATTCATGAGAAGGGGTCCCAAAAACCCCATGTTGAAAATTTGGGGCCAAAATTCACAAAAATGCCTGAGATATGCAGCAAAGTTAAAAAAAACCCTATTTATTCTATTATACAGCTTACCGGCATTTTCTCAGTTCGCGATCGGCTTTAAAGAGTGCAGGCGTGTTCCCGGTCCACGAAGATCGTCGCGCGGACTCTGGAGGTAAGTATGGGTGAGGGTGTGGGAGGCTGGGTGTGCAGTGGGTGGGTGTGGGTGGGGAAGGGGCACGGAGACTGGGGACCATTTTCCTTTACAGAGTTCAAAAGAAGAAAAAAAACATCGGGGCAGTTTTTTTGCAGGAGATGGCATGCTGGGGTGGGCTCCCAGCATGCATCTAACTTTCCCAGAGTGTCTGTAGCCCGGCGGGGGATAGGTCACCCTGGTCGGCAACAACATGGGAGGGGTGGGGATTGTGCCCCGTCAGCACACAAAGCAGGGTGGGGGGTGCAGGCCAAGGGGATTGAGCACCCGGCATTAAACAGTGAGGGTTATTTCTGCGATGGGGTAGGCTCCCGTCCAGCACACAAGGAAAGGGGGTGGGGTAAGGCCAGGGGTTGGGCCCCCCTCGGCATATCACAAATGGGGGGGATGCTTTATGCCAGGGGAGTGGGCTCCCCTGTCGGCACATTCACAGGGGGCAGGGGCAGCCGACAGGAGGATTGGGCACCCCCAAAGTCAGCAGTTCAGCGGCCAGTGTGCCGCCATGTACATAATGGTGGCGAGCACAGCAAGAAAAGGACCGCTGCGTCTGACGAGCTTTGCTCAGATTGCAGCGGACCTTTTCTTAGATGTGCTTGCCACATTATATAATGCATGGTGTGGCACCGGCATGCAGGCTGATTGGGGAATATGGGACGCACCTACTGGTGTGTGCCCTGCATTTGCCCAACAGCGACCATGCCTCCAAAGTTGCACTGTCCCAAGATGTTGACTGCGCAAGCGTGCCAACATAAAAATACAACTAAATAGTGAAAAAATTAAAACATAAACATGCTGTGAAAAATTTCTTAATAAAATAAATAAGCTGGGAAACAGATATAGTGCAAGAATAACACACTAGTATCTGTCCCCCAGTATAATGTGCAACAACTCAAATGGCTAGCAGCAATGGCAACACAAGATGGCTACCTAGGAATGGAACAGAGCTCTTGAAATGCCTGCCGAGATCTCTTGACTCATGAGATCTCAACTGGGGAAGTCTGTCATGCTAGCAGTCACGTGGCCCCAAGCAACATAGCTGACCCACAAAATGAAAGAGAAAATGGAAGAG
The DNA here is from genome assembly GCA_016271365.2 of Neoceratodus forsteri. Classification (NCBI taxonomy): domain Eukaryota; kingdom Metazoa; phylum Chordata; order Ceratodontiformes; family Ceratodontidae; genus Neoceratodus; species Neoceratodus forsteri. The sequence continues at coordinate 1,099,592,068 of CM057455.1, read as the reverse complement.
CATAGTATTCCTGTGAATCTGTGCCCCAAACAGTTCAGTGGGTGGATTTAACATGCTAGTGCAAGTTCTAGGGAGTGGCCAGGAATGCAGGCTCTGTAGCATTGCCATGCCTGCAAAATGGACAGGTGTGCATGAAACAGCATTTGGAACCCTTGAGCATCAACTGGAGGTGAGACGACACGGCAGCCGGTATCATCAGGCTAACAGAGGCATTGAGCATAGGAGAACTGATAAAAAACCTCCTTAATTTAGACATCACCATCTGACTGATTGCCACTCAACAGGTAAGCAACATGCAAATGTCATAGCAAAGATAAGGTGCTAGCCTAACCGAGCCAGTGTTCCTAGTGTTTTCAAGTGAAGTAGGGTAGAATCAGAGTTTGGGAGGGAGTCAAATGTACAACTGGCATCTAGAAAACAGAGCCACAGCATGCATAAATTCTACTACTCTGGGCTAGGGAAACAAAACTGAATGCACACAGCACCAATGGTAACCACTAAGGACACAGCTTATCAAAAAAATGCAGAGAGCCTAAACAAACTACTAAAGGCAAGCAATCTGAGAAGTTAGACAGAAACCCAGAAAAACAGCAGAAATTGTCTGTAACCACCATTAAACCCATAGGAAAAAGAAGTTGACAATGTACTTGTCAAACACTGCTTTAATTTCTTTACACTACTATTAATGTTGAATTAACAACCTCTGTGTGCAACAATTGTTCCTTATTGTTCCTACTTCTCTGGCATACTTGTTGTACATTTTATCTTTCACCTGTTCTCCCCCTGGGTGGGCTGGAGTGCCATGGTTATACAGTAACACAATCACCTTTACCAGGTGAGTAAACTACCACTGTGTTGCCTGTATATCCATGGCACTGCCACTCCTTACCTTGGAGTGATTTAAACAGCAGTACCCTATCCCCTAGGGTGGGGGGCAGCCCTCGTTCGAGGTGTTATGCCAGGTGGCTGTTAGTAAGACCTTCTGTCCGAGTGAGTTTCTGTTTGGAATACATGTGTCCAGTCTGTAATGTTTGGTGAAGTTGGATGGTAGTCCAAGTGGCAGCTGCGCAAATTTCCTGTGCTGTTGCTGAATTTCATTCTGCCCAGGATGTGGCTACCGTCTTGTAGAGTGTGCCTTTATTCCCATCGGTGGAACCTTGTTGCTTGACTTGTAGGACTCTGTGATTGTCCATTTCAGCCACGATGCCAAGGTAGCTCTGGGTGTCAGAGCGCCCTTCTTGTGTCCTGCCGATATGACAAATAATCTCTCCGTTGTCCATATTGGGGCTGTCCTCTCTAGGTAGGTCATGAGTGACCTCTTTACATCGAGTGAGTATAGAGTCTTCTCGTGGCTTGTTGTATGCTCTTCATAGAATGTGAGTAGTTCAATGGGTTGGCTCTGGTGGAATTGAGAGTCTACTTTGGGAATGAAAGATGGCATGGTGCATAGGATTGCACCTTCTGTCATGAAGATGGTGAATGGTTCCTTACAAGACAGTGCTGTGAGTTCACTGACTCTGCATGCTGAACATATTGCCACCAGGAAGGCTGTCTTTAGTCCCAGCCAATAAATGTCAATGTCTGAAATTGGTTCGAATGGTGACCTCGTGAGGGCATTGAGAACTAGTGTCAGAGCCCAAGGTGGTACCCTCGATTTGTTGCGGGGTCTTATGTTGGTCGCCGCCTTCAGGAAGCGGATGATGTCAGGGTGAGAACATGGTTGTATTCCCTTGATGCTGCCCACTGCTGCGCCGATGGCTGAAAGTTGTACTCAAAGTGATGATGGTGTGAGTCCCTTGTCCAGGCATTGTCGTAGGTATAATAAGATCCCTGATATGGATATTTCAGGGAGGAATATTGATCTTTCCTTACACCATCTGGCGAATATGTTCCATTGTCTGGAGTAGGTCGCCATTGTGGTTTTACATCGCGATTGTACCATCTTGTTTATGATGGAACTGTGGTACCCAGCATTCAACAGTCTCTCCCTTTTAGGAGCCAGGCCATGAGGTACAGATTGTCTGGGTATGGGTGCTTGACTGAACCCTGTATTAGTATGTCTGGTCTTTTTGGTAGTCTCTGGCTGTCCATGGTCATTGCTATTATCGTGATGAACCATGCTCTTCATGGCCAGTAGGGTACGATCAGTATTATTATTCTCCGTGATTGTCTGACCTACGCCAGTACCTGTGGTATGAGTGGGAATGGTGAGAATACATATGAGTAATCGTGTGTCCACGGTATTGATAGGCTGTCGAGTCCCATGGATTGGTGTTCCTTGAACTGTGAGAATAATCTGTTCGACTGTTTGTTTCTGTTGGTAGCCATCAGGTTGATGGCTATCATCCCCCAATTGTGTTGGATTGTCTGCAATACCTTCAGATTGAATTGCCATTCCCCTGGATGGATCTGTTCTCTGCTGAGTCAGTCCGCCATTGTGTCACGTTTCCCTGTTAGATGGATGGCCGTGATATGTTGCAAGTATTTCTGTGACCGTGTCATGATCGAAATGCTTTTCCTTTGTAATCCCTTGCTCCTGGTGCCCCCCTGCTTGATGATGTAAGCCACTGCTGCCCTGTTGCTGGAACGTGTTAGTACCATATTGCCCAGGAGGTGGGTTTTAAACAATCTCAGTGCATTGTGTATTACTCTCATTTCCAATACATTGATTTAGAGTTTCTTCTCTGACACGGACCATCTGCCATGCACTGATTTGTGGCCCATCGCTGCCCCCATCCCCATAGACTGGCGCCTGTGTCCATGACTACATCGTGTGATGGTTCCAGGGATTTGCCCCTGTTCAGATGTTCCCTGTCTGTCCACCATGTAAGTGATCTTGTTACATTGTGTGTCATTTGAACCTGTTGTCGCAAGTTGTCCTCTGACAGGGAACCGTACCTTAGGAGGAATGTTTGTAATGGGTGCATGTGCCATCTTGCCCATGGGACCAGGTCTATGTAAGAAGACATCTTTCCCAGGGCCATGGATATTTGTGCAATGGTAGGGTCTGGCATCTCTATCAGTGTCTATGTTGCCGATACTAGATTGTCTATTCTTGTTTGTGTTGGTCTGACTAACCTCTGTCTTGTGTCTATATCTGCCCCCAGATGTTCTATCTGTTGAGTGGGCATTAGGCAACGTTTTTCATGGTTTACTACCTATCTGTGGTCCGTCAGAGCTTGTAGCATTTGCCTGGTGACCCTCTTGGATTCCTGTAGGGATCTTGTTCTTATTAGCCAGTAGTCGAGATATGGTATGATGTGTATGCTCTGTTCTCATAGCTTTGCAGGTAACACTACTGAGATCTTTGTGAATACTCTTGGGGCAGATGCCAGTCCGAATGGTAGTGACCTGTACTGTAGGTGTTGTCCCAGTATGTGGAATCTTAGGTATTTTCTGTGCACGGGGCTCATTGGAATATGCAGATATGCATCCTTGAGATCGATTGATGTTAGAAAAGTCACCTGTTCTGACTGTTCTTAGTGTGGATCGTATGGTTTACATCTTGAACTTCTTTGTCATGATGTATCTATTTACTAGCCTGAAGTCTAGTACAGGTTGTAAGTCGCCTGTCTTTTTGGGGACCAAAAAGAAGATGGAGTAGATTCCCTTGCCGGTCTCTTCTCGTGGGACTGGTTCTATTGCCCTTGATTCTAGTAGCTTGTTTAGGATGTCTTGCACTTGTTGTGCTGAACACTTTTTCCTTGCTAGTAGTGAGATTATGCATCTTTCCATGTCTGGTCTTTCCCTGAACTCGTTAGCGTACCCCTGTGTGATGGCTTTGTTCACCCACTTGTCCAATGTTGTCTTTGCCCATACTGTGCTGAATTGTTGTAAGCAACCCTCTATTGCTATTCTCTCTGTTAGTCTTGGTTACTGAGGTAGAGTTGTGTTCCTGGGGTAGTGACTGGGTGGGTCTTCTAAAATTCCTCCCTCTTTGGCTTGTGAATTTTCCCCTTGTGTAACCTCCTCTGGAGCGGTATTGAGGGGTCCCTTTGTTTTGATAGTTTTTGTTTGAGTGGTATTCTTTCTGTCACAAAAATTACTGTTGAACCTTCTGTCACCTCTGTTTCTGTGTTCATAAGAATGCCCTCTGTGTGATGGTAGATAGCCCGAATCCCTGTCAGTCTCGGTATCTCTGCCCTGGCCTCTTCATCTTAGGAACTCATATAGGCCATCTCCAAATACCCATTCCCCCTGGAAAGGCAATTTGTGTAGTATGGCCTTGGACTCATTATCTGTGTCCCATAATTTCAACCATAGGGCTCGTCTGGCCCTATTTGCAACTGTTGCAGATCTTGTATTGATTTTTAATGAGTCTATAGACATGTCCCCCAAGTATTTGGCTGTCATAAGTGAAAACTGCAATAGTTCAGCTTTGTGAGATTTTGACACTTGTTTCTTGCCAATCTCCTCCAGCCATCTTATTTGGGCTTTGGATGTATAGAAAGCCATTGTGGCCACTCTGACTGCATAAACCATTCCCAGAATCACTCCACTCAGCCTGCACACATGCACACATTTTTTTGAACAGGTCCTCCATTCTCTTGTCCACCAGATCCTTTAGTGTGGCTGTTCCCTCCACTGGAAGTACCGTTCTTTTGTTTAGTTCTTCAATTTTTGGGTCTATTTTTGGTGCCAAGCATTAGGTCTTGACCTTATCCTCTTGTAGAGGATACATCCTGTCCAGAGCCCATTTCTCTGGTAGTTGAGTAGGATCAGAGGATTCCCATTCCTTAACTATTAAGTTATTTAGGGCTGGGCATACTGGAAAATAATTTTCCTGTTTGGGGGGGTTGTAGCATCGGGTCTAGCTCACTCTCTGGTGCTGGTTGAGTTACCTTGAATCCCAGTGTGGTACGGATCCATTTGACCAAGTTCGTTATGCTGTCTATAGGGAACAGTTTAGACGTTATGAAGGTGCCCTCCTGGATGGGAGGTGGATCTTCCTGAGGAGGTTCCTGGTTGGATTCATGGTTGCTGCTGATAGGGGGGGAATCTGGTTTCCCCTCGTCATGATGATCAAGATTATCTTGAGAGTCCTCTGAGTCGTCTTGTGTATTATTGCAAGGAGATTGTGATTGCGCCTGGTTGGCACTTATGTTCTTAATAAGTTTAGAGGGACCTTCTTTTAGTGGAAGGATGGTGGGTGGGTTGAGGTTGCTCATGGCCATCATGCATTCTAGCACTTTTAGCATAAATGTCTGTTGGCTCTCAATCATGGCCACTGTGGCCTTCTGGAGTGCGACCATAGCTTGGTCGACCTGTCATGCTTGTCTCAGAGGCTTAGACCCCAGTCTTTCAAACTCATGTGTTTCCATGCCATGTTCTGAGTAATCCTATTCCACAATTGTGGCAGTGGACCCCCTTTTGATGTGGCAGTAAGGGTGACTTGCAGGCTATGCAGTTTCTTGAATTGGCCATCTGAAATATTAATGGGAGACCTTTAGATCCCTGGGGAGTAGTTTTCCCTCTTAATTGCCTGTAGAATTATTTAAGTAAACACAGTTCAATGAGTAATAGTTAGCCTAGCCTTGCCTCCCCCTGGATTGCACAGTGAAGTATCACCCAAGCGTTATTTGCTACTGCCCTTTTAAATGGGTCTTCTCATCATGTACTGTAATAGGGATGTCCTGCATATGTCCCTGTTGTAGAGGGATGATTAGGGTGTGCAGACTATGTTCCCTCTTTAAGGCTTTATTTAATGGAATGGTAGCTTTGCTGCTTATTTCTCCTTCAGGCTCTGGGAGAGTTTACTATGGTGAATGGACTGAATTTTTGCTCCATTTCCATGTGCCTTTCCTAACATGGCAGCCTGGAATTGTGCATGTGTGACTTTGTATCCAGGCCGCGCATGCACGTGGAACTATGGCCATACATAAGATGGCGGGGTGTAAAGTGCGAGCATGCGTGTAGCATCAGTGTGCATGCACGGCAGTGGATATTGGAAAAGAAGGAGGCGAGTCCAGTAACAAGTGATCATGGACATTTTTAAATGGCTGAATGGATTGTTGGCTCAAAGGTGGGGTACAAGCGTCGGAGCATTATGTGAGCCATGCCAGCCTGTGCTGCATGATCAAGGAGGCTGAGCAGAAAGGTAGGGGATCTCCTAATAGTACTGCAACAGTTCCTCTTGCCATCAGTTTTTGCCCTCATAGTCTGAAAAATGATCTAGTCTGCTACAGGTACACTCCACTATTTAAGGGGAGTGTGCTAGTGCAGATACAGTCTTTGGGAACTCACCAGTGCACTTTGCTATGTGAGGGGAGTGCACTGCGTATGTAGTCAAGAGATTCACCCAGCTTTGTGCCTATTGCTTACGTCCTGCAGACACTGGATCAGGAACTGCAGACTTGAATGAGCCAGGGAGGCGCTAAATTTAAAAACTAAGAACTGCAGCACTGCAAACAAGAAACAGTATAATATTTTCCTAGGTATAAACTGATGCTTAGTAGATGCAGCACCCTGTCTTCCATTAAGTGAGACAATACAATTCCTTAAACTTTCTTTCTTATTTTACTTCTAGAAGGAATTTGCCAAAGGGCCCTACAAATATCTCAGTAGATACTGTAATCCTGCTAACATTTGCTTCTAAGTAGACTGTCTGTGCAGATTAAATGTATAATTACCTTGTCTTTGGTAACTGTGGCACTGGAGCTTGGCAAGGTGCAGCAGCCTGGTCAGATGTGCATGTTGAAACTGAAAATGATGGGATACAGAGGGGGCTTGGTGGTAGATCGAAATCCGATCTAGGGTCACATGTGCATCAAGCAGCCTATCAGGCATACATAACCCTAAGGTAAGATGTGGGAGTGCCATGGCTATACAGGCAACACAATTGGCAAGGAACCAATATGAGATGTGACCAGCCTACAGAGATGCACAAACTAAACTGGGGATGATCCAATAGGAAGGAGTGGAGACAAGACAAGATTGAAAGTTTCAGTGTGTACATCAGCCTATCAGAGGATGCCTGCATAACCCACTTGTGATGACTTTGGAGAGCTGTAAAAGGTGAGATAAATAATCAGTATACAAAATCCCTGTAAAGTAAATGGGTAGCAACATTTTGAAATAGCAAGATTAAGCACAGAAATTCAAATCACTAAGAAACAGCCAGTATAGCTTTGTTTTTAGTGTTTTAGTACTGTGTCAAAATGTTGGGAGTCAAAGAAAGTACTGTCATTCAAAACACTTTATGCATATGACTGGTTTCAAAGCAAAACACTGACAATGTGGCTCAGTTCTCCTACTGGTATAATACTGAACAGTATAAATGCCATAAAATCATTGGCATTCAAGCTGCTGAAAAGTTATGTAATATCAAAAATGGTAAGTCTATTTCAAAATGTTATTGGCACAAAACAAAAATGGCAGGGCCATTTGAGGTGGCACATAAATTCTACACAAGTCCTTTACCAGCGCTATGTTAATGAATGACATACATTGTTCACAGCACACATTGTAGCCTCAAAAAGAGAAAGTTAAATGAAATACTGCTGTGGTTTTTAGTGAGAGTGATGAATAACCATGATAATTATAACACATAAGTGCTGAAGTAAGTACTTTTTAAATGCTTTAAAATGCTTATAACTGGTGACCATTTTTCCCATAGGGAAACCTGGTTATAATTCTATTATAATAATTGGTAAGCAATATTTACTGTGGGCTGAACCAGTTATAATTTGCCATTATAACCCATGGGTTATAACGATGAGCATGTTCCCAGTCCATCAAAAACAGCCACTCTCTCATTGGCTGTTCAACTTGTCCTGGGTGGGCTAATCGCCATTCAAAACATGGCAGCTCCTTATCTTGGAAAGCGAGAAGCCGCCAGACAGAGTCCCATTGTTTTTACTTTATTTTATTTTAACACACTTACAATTTAAACTCAGAAAAAAGTTATATCTGGTTGATCCTACCATTCAGCAGCTGCAGCGGACAAGAACTGCCAGGGGAACAGCTCAGACGGACCGAGACCTGCCAGACTGGGGTGTGCAGGGATCACAATCATGAAACTTTTCTCAATGAAAGCACAAACTGAATTTAAAAAAATCAGCTCTAAAAAAAAACTGAAGGAGAGGGGAAAAAAGATTCTTGGAGGGGAAAATACAGAGACAGAGAGAGAAGGTGTGTGTGTGTGTGTGTGTGTGTGTGTGTGTGTCTGCAACAGTCAGACAGTAAAGTAAAGTTGGAAAAAATTGCAGTCCAGCAATTATTAAAAATAAAAGATGGGGAAGTGTGATTCAAACTTGAATTTAATGGTTGTCCTTGGTGTGGGATGCTTTAATAAACCCCACGGCTTCGCCCTCGGGGTTTATGTAGCATTCCACACCTCGGGCAACCATTAAATTCTAGTTAAGCACACTTCCCCATCCAATATTCTATATGTTATAACCAGCTGGTTAGAATGATGAACACATGCCTGGTTTCCCTACCTCGGCGCTTGCGCCTACCATGATCTTCTGCTGTTCCCCATCATCTCACTCCTCAGCGCTGCACCCGCTCCAGTTCCCCGACACAAGCAGTCAGTGGTAAGTTCTTTTCTTGTTTTTTTGGGAACAAAAATATCACTGGGTACAGAATCTACATTGCAGTGGGGAAATTAAAAAAACAACACTACGAGCCGCCACGGACCGTGCGCTGAAATCCTAACTGTCCACAGCTCGAAACAAAACCATTTATTTTGTATAATTGCTGTGGCAAAAAAACAATCCCCAGCAATTATACAAAGTAAAGGATGGGTAGGGGGTTTAAAACTTGGATTTTACACACACCTTCGAGTTGGGATGCCAGAATAAGCCCATTGAGCTTCACTCTCAGGGTTTATGTGGCATCCCACCCCTCGGGGGGGGGTGTAAAATCCTCGTTATAACCCCCTACACATTCATTATTCTCTATTTATTAAGCCACAGTAAATGTCAAGTTTCAACAAACCTCAGAGTATCCCTTTCTGATCAGTGATGTTGTTGCTGAATTTCTTTTTACAGTTGAATGTATGAAATCATGGGAAGGTAAACAATATCACCTTTAGTACACAACAGGTATAATATTATTAAGCAGAGTATATGAATTAACATTTAGAACAAGATACACTGTGAGAAGTTTCTGCTATGTGATTATTCCAGAAACTTCATAAGAAGTTCATGTAACTGCAACCAGAGTTAGCAAGTCAAGAGGTATGTGTACTGTGTGCAGCACATTACAGTGTATGTTTAAGGAGAGTAAGTGGTTGCACCTGAGGTGGGGTGGTTTATGCTGTACATATAGTATGCAAAAATTAGATACTGATTTAAGCAATAATGCATGACAGGGTGTGTGTTGTGCTGGGATTACGTCACGCCTGGGGTGATTGGGCATGAGACTGCACGCCGAGTGCATCCAAAACCCCAGAAGTGAAGTTATCCCAGCACAACACACAACCTGGAGTGCATTATTGTGAATATACAATGGCTTGTTTGTAGAACACAGAAAAAAGTTGAAAAACTACATTTAAAGAACATTTTTTTTGTCAGTTTTTGGAATGGGTAGGGTTACTTTCTGAAAAAAATAGTGCTGATTTATTATTTCAGCCAGCAGGTGGAGCTCACGTCTTTTTTCTGTGTCTCTGACTGCAGTTTCCATAGTAACCTTTATCAGTGCTGTCAATCTTTGTTAGTATTCCCTATTGCCTCTGCCTTTATGTCTGTTTTGCCATGTTTTCAGTTTGTGTTTCCCCTTTGTCTTTTCGTTACTTACTGTTTATTCTGCTGCTGTTTGGGAATCGGACAGTGCAACCCCCTGCTATTTGGATCTATCACCCAGTGCTGCTGCTGTGAGGATGTGCATTAATGAAGAGGAAAATAAGTAGGGAGGATAATTTGTGAATGGTTTTACATGCTGCAATTTAAAAAGAAACAGAAGAGGAAAGTGATTTGAAGACCGAGCAAGCGAGAGAGTGTTATAGGCACACAGTGACTGTTTAAGTATGCGCTTGCTTGGTTGTTCATTCATTTACTCAGTGGGCTCAGTCTGTGAACTGCCTCCTAATGACAGGTTTTAGTTTTATGTTTTTTAAGTAGGGAACAGTAACTCTGGGGATTTCGGGGAATGTCTGCGGGAAGTTGGTTTCATTTGGGCTGGTTTTTCATTCAGGTACACTGAAGGCGGGTGCCAAGTGGCAATCATGGAAGCGGGATGAGCGGGGACAACTGAAGCAGGCTGAGTGGAGTGATTCTGGGAATGGTTGATGCAGTCATCTGTGGACTGGGACTAGAGATGTGATGTACTGGGATAAAATCATGGCTCCAGTCCCAGACTGACTAATCAGAGCTCAGGATCTTTCCTGGCCATTGTATAATTATGTTTAATTCTGATTTCAGCACTAAAAAAGTGTTGTCATATCTTTCTAAGAAGAGGGATAACTTAAGTATTTAATGCAGTGGAGACTGGTATGTGCAGTATCTATAATTGTCAAGCAAAAATTATGTATTGGGAGTGTATTTAAGATATTTATGATATTTTAAGTCTGTATTGGTTTCATAATTTCTGGTAAATGGTAATAAAAAAATGCATGTTTATTTTCAAAATGTCAGTTTAGCATCTAGTAGAAAAGGTGTTATCATCCTGTGGTTGAGACAGGAGTTATTGTGGTTACAACAGATGGTGTCTTCTGACTAGCAACATTTTGCATTTACATTTTTTTACTTGTGTAATTCCCCAGTCAGGTGACCTGTGTCTGAACCAAGCTTAATCTAAAACTGCTTGCTTTATATTATCAAGGCTACAGTCTGAGACGCCATGCCTTGTTTTCATCCGAGGTCCTTTTATAACTGGGAATACCTTGGCCTGGATAAGATTTCCTCAGAGTCAGGATCATGGGAAAGAGTTCCCTGGTATTGGGGGGGGGTATGACATGTTAGGTAGTAGCACCTTCAAAACCACAGCAGCCATGGATGTCACACCTCAGGTGCTAATTGGCACCAAAAGTAAAGTAAAGCCAGCACTCTATGCATCAGGTTTAAAAATTGCTTTTACTCTGGAAATTTAAAGTGAATTACACACACAGTACCTCTTATAAGGAATCAGATATTCAGGCAAATATAATACAGGTTCCAACCACAAAACAGTGTACAAGCCGAGTGCTTAGAGGTTCAATACCACTTCATCAGGGGCGTGGCTTACAACCTCACCTTTTGTTTAAACATGGTGAATAAAACTTGAACCGCATGTCTCCAATTAATTAAACAATCATTATTAAACACCATACATGTATTACAATGCACAACATCACTCAATCCCAGCAAGAGATTCCATTCAGTAGTTATCACTGCTGACACTTAAAAACCAATTTGCCTCTTTCTATTTTGGAAAATTTCTATTTATTTAAAAGTGACAGATTAACTAGCAGTGATATCACTGAAATAGTAGTTTTAAACCCCATGAAATGTTCCTTCAGTACATATTTCTCCAGTTTAGGAAAAAAGGATTTACTAGTACATATGTCTGCTCTATTCTGTTTGGCAGAAGTTGATATGGATGATAATCCAGCATCCAAATTCACAGATGTTCTCCTAGTTACCAAGCTAGTGCTGGTCAAAGAGAACACCATCTCCTCTGTATTTGAATTTTTAATGGATAATCTGATTTCAGGTGTCTCTTTCCTTAGTGGAAGGAACCCTTCTCCACACTATGCACCTAATCCCAGTTTCCTGGCCTGGGCATCTGCCAAAAAAGTTAAACATCCAGTGAAAGAAAGCAGCACTCACAGTTTTCAGATCGAGTGCTGGTTGGTTGGTGCAGTCCAGTTCAATATGGGGTTATGAAGTGTATTCATGTACATGCCTCCATTATCTGCACCGTTTCCATTATTGGTGTATGATGGCACACCTGTATTTGCACAGCACACTCCGTTCTGCTTAATATTGCACTGTCGCACATTTGCTCCTGTGCACAAGGCATTTGCTTTGAATACGGCGGCCTCTAGATTAAACATCCATAGTGATTCCTTCCTGTCCAACAGTAAGCCTCTATTGCCACCTTGGGGTCTGTAGGGGACTTGATCTATGCCCATATACTGAATTATGTGTTCGCTCCTATTCAGTATCTCATTAAGATGTCTCCCCACATGTGGTTCATGTTTTATTCACCATATTTAAACAAAGAGGTGAAGTTGTAAGCCATGCCCCTGACAAAGTGGTATTGAACATGGAAGCACTGGGCAGGTACACTGTTTTGTGGCTGGAACCTGTATTGTATTTGCTTGAATATTGGATTCCTTATAAGAGGTACTGTGTGTGTAATTCACTTTAAATTTGCACAGTAAAAACAATTTTTAAATCTAATGCATGAAGTATTGGCCTTACTTCACTTACTGTGACTTTTTATTTACCAGCACCTGATCTGAAAACTGTGAGCACTGCTTTCTTTCACTGGATGTTAATTAATCGGTGCAAACCATGTTTGTACACATTAGCACCTGGTAACCTTTATTTGCATTGAACCTTATTTGCTGGGAGACTCCTTCTGCAGTGACTAAGTAGGCCCTTTGTGGATAGTGGTTAAGTTTGTAGGTAGGGAGCCGTATGATTTCCTGAAATGCCTTTGCCCAACAGTCTTTTGCCTGACAACAATTTCCCAATGAGCAATGTTTATGGCAACATTATTTGCCGACAAGCCTTTGCCTGAAAATGGAAACACTGATCCCCCTTTCATCCTTCAAAAAGCTGTACACCAGCCTAATCCCAGATTCATGCAATTGCTTCCACAAGGCCTAGTCCTCCACCCCCACCCCCACACCTCTCTCTCCCCACCCCCTTCTAAATCTCATCCCTATTCTTCTATCGTTGCTCTGGTCCTTTCCACATCAAACCACAAACATATATGCCCACCCATGTACCATTATCCTAGCCTTATCCCCACCAGACTGTTTGTTTCTCACCTTTAATAGGTTTTGGTTTACTGTCCTTTGCCTTGTATATATGTAAATAATTGTATATCTATCTCACTCATAAATGTTTGTATTTGTGCTATTTCAATATCATGTTTTTTGTATACACTCTGTAACCTTTTTTGTTATGACCACTCAGGTCCATCTTGTAAATGAGCTATGCTCAATGATGTTCGCCTGAATAAATAAAGATTTTGATTGATTGATTGATTGATTGAAACATACCTGAAACAATTCTGGAAATTCTGGGGTTAGGTTTATATACAATGCACGTTATAATTTCAATGGCACATACCTGGAACACTGAAGGAAGTTCTGGGTAAGGTAAAATTAATAATCCATATTCAGTGGTGAGGTTTCAAAACAGAATCAATGATCTATGTTCAGGAAGTTGTGTGCAACTGTCTTTATTAAGATGTGAGAAGACAATTAAAAAAGAATTAAAAACATCTAAAACTTCATGACTAAAGCACCATATTATGCGCAATTCCCCATACAAAGTCTTTGCCAGATCTCTGCTCCCGGTCTGCCAAAATATTGCCTATCTTCTCCTCGCGCTTTGCAGATTTCTTTTTCAGTTGGGATTTTAGCATTCCACGATTGAGTTTCTCAATTGTGGAGTCGGTTACCATTTGTTCGTTTCTCAATTCAGTTACAAATCTGGTTATGCTGACATGTGAGCTCCCAATGAGTGTGCCTCGACACTATTCTGTGTTCTTGGCATTGCATTTACGGTTAGATCATAGGCTGACCAGAACTGTGGTCAGTACAGCGGGTTTGCTCTAATAACTGTGTTGTTATGCATTCGTTTGTGTACTCTGCCAAAAATACATGTCTCTTCAAACCACTCCTGCACAGCCATACTACTTTCAGGCATATCAGCCTTTATTTCTGCATATACTGTAGGTATGTCCTTAGGAGGAAGGAATGCTAGCGCAACAAGTTGCTGCATCACCAGGCTAAACTCTGGGTCGGTGCCATAAGTTATGGCTAGAACACAACTTTGAATTTTTTGCCACACAATTTGTCCTAGGTGGAACAAGAGACCCTTATTTATTGCATCAGGAAATTCAACTTTTGATGCATTAATAGCGGCCTGTTCGAAATCTGTTAATATGTACTTCGGTGACTGTCTGAAATCAAACTCATCAGCGGCATTATTTAGATCCTGGAACAGCTGCGAATAGCATTCCTGTGATTTAGCTGACATCAAAGCATAAGCTAGTGGTACAATCTGACATATGTCAGCAGTACCTACTGGGGCACGAATGGAGTAGAGCTGGTGGAAAAGTGATGCCACTGTTCGAAATGTTCCATCCATGAGCTATACATCAGCGGCACTTAATTTCTCTAGATTATTTTTGGTGCTGAACAGCAACACCTCTTCTGTGCCACAAACAGAATCTTTTAATAGAAATTACTGCTCATTCATAACTTGTAACTCTGGTTGAATGTCAATGTTCACCAATGTTCTTGGCTCTACAGGCATGTTCTCTCTTCATCCCTGTTTCACTACCTGCTGCAGGCAGTGGTGTCTGGGCATGTTATGCCTCACCTTCACTGCCACTTTTGAGAGCTCAGTTTGAATTAATTGCACCGGAGTGTCATTAGTGCTCACGGCTCTTGGGTTCAGTGAAGCAACTGTGAGAGCAATATGGCTATCATTAGCATCAAGGGAATGATTGTGAGCAACAGTGCTTCTGAGATGGTGTTGACAGCCTACCAATACTGTCGATGACTGGCCATGACACCCGGCTGATTTTCTTAGCTGACAACACCAGTAGAATAAATCCCCCCTGCTCCTTTCTTTCACATACAAATACCCTGCCAATGAAAGCTTGTCATGTCCTCTTTTTGATGGTACTACTGAGCAAACTGTGGTCTCTGCACAGCTCATTTTGGCAGAATTCAACAGAGCAGAACAGAGACTGCAATACTAGAACTCCTTTTATTGTGGCCATATTGTAATTGCCTGTAATTACAGGTGGATCATATGACCACATGCGTGACCTCAGAAGTCAATGAGCTCTAGCACCTGGGTCAGGTAATTCAGAGAAAAGGGACTGCCATCTTACTTGAAGAATGTTTACAAAGTACGAGGTGAGACCGGGTTAAACAGCTGCTATGTTGAGTCAGTAGATCATGTGTCGATGAAAATCAACACCGGAATAACTGCAGTCGGGCAATCATAGGCAGGCAAAAACTTGATGGGAATCCATATGTTGGCAATCGTACTAGACCCTGTAGGTAGGGTGGGATACACACCTAGTAACTGTAAATCAGGACCCATTTTTATGGCTGCATGGGTAGAGCCATGCTGATGTATTGCTATGATGTAGAAGAGAGAAGGAATGGTGAAAACATGTGACTGGATACCTTCACTATGTCCTTCCACAGTGGTGGGGTCAGTAATGTTCTATTGTTTTTCCACCACTCCTCCCCTACACAGCTGCAGTAGCCCCACTCCACAGATGCACTATTTTCTTGCTGCCCATCACTTCCGAAATTGTGGCTAAAAAAAAGAGTCTGCCATTCCCAAGATGGCCGCCATGAGCTCAGTGTGCATGCGCAAGTATCTCTGGTCACCTGGCATCAGTCTAGGTGGGAGCTCCGAGTATTGTTTCACTCAGGCTGAGTGCTCTTAAAGCAGTAGAGCAGCCATGTTGGCTCTGACCAGAGTTTGTTTTCAGTGTTATCCCTGATATAACTCTTGTTTTTCAAACAATCAAGAGCCAAAAACTGTAAAACCCAAGCTAGGTTTTGCCAGTCACATGTTTTTCTCTTCATTGGAGCCCTGATAATGCAGTAGTGGGAACCTGTAACTGAGGAACATATATGTGTCAGTTCCCTTGGCTTGACTTTGGCTTGACTCTAGTTAAAATCTGCCTAGTCTGCTCATCTCTAACCTACTGACAGTTCTGTGGCATGTGATGTCAGGGTATGTTTATGTTACCTTTGTATTTTTAGATCACAGCTGGTCATCTGTAAATCGATTATTCTGTTTCTGTGGGAACTTGGTCTGCCTAGCATTGACTCCTCGCCCCTGACCAGGTGCTTCTCTCTGCAGCCAGTGGCTGGCTTGCATTCCTGAGCCACGGTCACCACTCCTGTCTCTCCCCAAATCTTAAGTTCCTTCTCATGCCTGAAAACTCCTCACTCCTGACTGGGTGCTCATCTCTACAGTTGGCAACTGGCTTGCATTCCTGAGCAGTGGAAGCCGCTCCTGTCTCTCTCTGATTCTGAAGCTCCCTCTCCTGCCTGAAGACTCTTTTCCCCTGACCAGGGCCTCTTCTCTGCACCCAGCAGTGTGGCTTGCATTCCTGAGCCACAGCTGCTATTTCTGTCTCTTCCTGACTCTGAAGCTTCCTCTCCTGCCTGAAGACTCCTCACTCCTGACCGGGTGCTCCTCTCTGCAGCTGGTGGCGCGGCTTGCATTCCTGAGCTGCGGCCACCACTCCTGTCTCTAGTCTACTCTGAAGCTCTCTCTCCTACCTAAAGACTCCTTATACCTGACTGGATGCTCCTCTCTGCAGCCAGTGGTATGGCTTGCATTTCTGAGCCGTGGCTGCCACTCCTGTCTCGCACCAACTCTGAAGCTTCCTCTCTTGCCTGAAGGTATGGTAAACTCCGCTGCTGATCCCCAGGCTTGTTTGAAACATTGGTGCATTTGCACTTTTCATTCCGATTGGCCGCTTCTCCTCTAATCTGGACATCCTGGCCAATCAGGTCTCTACAGCTCTCTACAGCCTCCTCTGAATTTAGGAAAGCTGATTTTTACAATATAGCCGGGCTACTGATTACTACCTAGAGGGCTAATTTTTAAATTGTATAACCTACTGATCTGCTAAAATTCTAAGCCAGTATCTGCATTGTTTGCTTAATTAAGCCTGTATTCTGTGTCTGCATTTGATTGCCTAGTTAAGCTGATTGTCTTCCAATTTTGCTGCTTTCCCTGCCTTTCTTTGGCTAACATTTTTTTTCTGCTTGCGCCTTCTCATCTTATTGTATTGTTTCACCCTCAATCTGTTCCACACTCACCGATCTGGTTTGGCTCTGCTGTATCTCAGACCCCCTGTTGATTCTCTGTCTCTTCCGCCCCCACCCATCGATTTACTACCTGTTTTAATCTGTTACCTTTCTTTCTTTTCCTCAGACTCCTGTCCCCTGACATGGTGCGCCTCTCTGTAGTCAGTGGAGTGGCTTGCATTCCTGAGCCATGGCCACCAGGCCTGTCTCTCCCTGACTCTGAAGCTCTGTCTTCTGCCTGAAGGCATGGTAAACTCTGCCACTGATCCTAGGCTTGCTTGAAACTTTGGCACATCTGCACTTTTCATTCCAATTGGCTGCTTCTCTAATCTGGACACTCTGGCCAATCAGGTCTCAACAGCTCTCTACAACCTTCCCTGAATCTAGGACAGTTGGTTTCTACAATATAGCCAGGCTACTGATTACTGCGTAGAGGGTTAAGTTTTAAATTGTATAACTTGCTGATTTGCTAAAATTTTAAGCCAGTATCTGCCTTGTTTGCATAATTAAGCCTGTATTCTGTGTCTGCATTTGATTGCCTAGTTAAGCCAATTTCTTCCAGTGTTGCTGCTTTCCCTACCTATGCCTTTCTTTGGCTAACACTTTTGTTTCCTGCCTGTTCCCTTCTCTCCTTACTCTGTTGTTTTCCCCTCAATCTGTTCCATGCCCACTGATCTGGTTTAGCTCTGCTCTGTCTCCGACCCCCTGTTGATTCTCTGTCTCTCCCCTGCTTCCCCCCATCCATCTATTTACTACCTGTAATTCATCTGCTGCCTTTCTTTCTTTTCCTCAGACTCCTCACCCCTGACTGGGTGCTCCTTTCTCCAGCCAGTGCTGTGGCTTGCATTCCTGAGCTGCTGCCACTACTCCTGTCTCTTCCTGACTCTGAAGCTCCCTTTCCTAACTAAAGGTATGGTAAACTCCGCCGCTGATCCCTGATCCCTAGGCTTGTTTGAAACTTTGGCACATCCATGCTTTTCATTCTGATTGGTAGCTTGTCCTCTAATCTGGACACCTTGACCTATCAGGTCTCAACAGCTCTCTACAGCCTTCTGTGAATCTAGCACAGCTGGTTTTTACAATATAGTTGGGCTACTGATTACTGCTTAGAGAGCTAGTTTTTCTCCCGCCTCCAACACTCTTTAAATGGTCTTGTGTTGCTAAAACTCCCTGCCCCTTCTTGTGCTTTTCTTAAGCTGACACCCATTAAAGTGACCCCACTCATTTTCTTTTCTAACCCTTATTTTCATGCCTCTCGGCCATCCTCCCTCAACATAATTTTCTCTTTTCCTTTATTGTGCAAGACAACTAATTGACTGTTTAATTAAGTTACTCAGACAGTGCCCCAGCTCAGTGTGTTACTCTATTTTTCCTAGTTTTCTCGTCTTCCCACACTGTTCCTGTCCTTAGTCTCTGTTCTAACTCTTCCAGATATCACATTTTTCCTACCCCTGCCCACCTCCCCCTATCTCCTTACCATGCCTTTACCAATCTTCTTTTTGCTGATTATCCTCTTCTTGCACCCTCTCTATGACTCTCCCCTTCTTCGGCTCTCTCCCACCAAACATGCCCCCTGCCCCCCAAATTTTTCTTCCTTTTCCTTTCCCCTTTATTTCTACACCTTTCTCTGTTCCCTCTCCTTTGGCTCTCCCCTGTCCACCTCCTATCTATGTCCCCCCTCTCCCCAAACCCTGTCCTTTTATTCATCCTGGGTTACTCTCCTCCTCTCCTCCTCTCTTCTCATCCTTGAGGCTCTGTACTGCCTAACATTCCCACTCCCCCAAACCCCCTCTCATATCCACAGAAAGTCAAGGTACCCTCCCCACCTTCCTCTATTCCTACTTCTACTACTCATTTCTGGCAATGACCATCCCAACCCAGGTCCTCTGTCAAACCCCCCAGCCTTGACTCCAGCACACGCAGCCTCAAACACAAACTTCTCCTCCTTACCAAAGGGACTTGGGTCTTATCACATAAATACACACAGCCTTCTTCTTAAACTTGATATGCCTAACGTTTGGGTCTCCCAATAGCCTGCTGACATCCTTTGTATAACCAAAATCTGGCTTTCATCTAAAATCCCTGATTCTGCCATCTCCATCTCCGAGTTTAACTTATTTCATCAAGACAGAGGTAAGCGAGTGGGCAGCATTGCCCTGTATATTAGACAATCCATCTTTTGCTCCATCATCTTTAAGGAGGTCCAAACTTCCTCACAATAAGTAATCAAAGCACAACTATCCACCCGCTCCTCAGCCCCGCTCTATATTGGTGTCCTCTATGTTCCTCCCAAAACATCTCCTGATGCTCTAGTATCCATCATCTCCTCTATTTCCTCCCTCATATCCAGTGTGAGCTGCTGCTACTCGGGGATTTCAACCTCGACTGGCTCTCACCCTCCTCCATGTCCACAATCCTTAAATTAGAAGCTCTAAACCTTACTCAGCCGATCCAAGATCCCACTTGCCTATACCCACACTCCCAATGGGCAGACTAGGTGGCCAAGCAGTCCTTATCTGCCATCAAATTCTATGATTCTATGTTTCCCAGAACCACATTCCCGTTGACTGGGTTCTATCCTCCCACCCCCATCACATCACTGCAACTGGAGTACTGCCAGATGCTACCAGTGAACACTGCAACACTTTTTGCATAAGAAAGATTCACATCTCCCCTCGTGTGGCCCCCAAATACATTTGGTCCCACCCCTTACACAAACTTGATGTCACTGCCCTTCATCAAGATCTTTATGAGGCAGACCGGGTTCCCATTTACACTGCTAGGGATGTCGACTCAGCCCTATCTCTCTTCCTTAACCTCTTCCTATGAATTTTGAACCCCCTTAAGAAAACCAGGGTGAAGAGACACCATCACCCTTGGATCACTGCTGACCTACTGATCAAGTGCAGAGCTAGGGATAAAGCTTGGGGCTGCTATAATGTCTCCCTTCTTCAGGAAGATCTACAAGTATACAGAACTCTCAAAAATAACTGCACCAAGGCCATCTGTCTCTCGAAGACAAATTACTTCAGGTGCCACCTGCAGCAAGATCAACAGACACCTGCATCATTCTGGAAAGTCCTCCACACCCTCCTTAACCCCCAGCCCAAAATACCTCCCCTGTACTTCATGTTGATGGATCCCCTGTCTCTGACCCTGCCTCAGTCACTGAGATTTTTAACATATTCTTTGTCACCTACGCTGTCCCTCTCACTTGTTTTCCCTCATTTCCTTTTCAGCCCTCGGTCCTTTTGGTTTTGTCCAACCTGCCCTTTGATTATCATTTCCCCCCGTTCACTCCTCTTGAAGTCTACTCCACTGTTCTTGCTCTAAACCCCTCTTACTCCAATCCTGATGGTCTCCACCCCATGCTTCTTCATTTCTATGCCTTTGCCATAGCAGCCCTGCTCACCCATATCCTAAACCTGTCTCTCTCCTCATCCACTGTTCCCAAGTCCTGGAAGTCAGCTAAAGTCCTCCCCCTCCATAAAGGAGGGGACCTCTCCTCCCCCTGGAAACTATAGGCCTGTCTCCCTCCTCCCCTCCCTAGCCAAACTACAAGAATCACTTATTTAATTAAGGCTATCTGATTTTATTGCTAGTTCCAACACTCTTTTCCCCTTCCAGTCTGGCTTTAGGAAGCATCACTTGACAATATCATCTCTTTTGCGTGTTACAGATTCAATACTCGCTGTGATGGACAGGGGCCAAATTACAGACGCCATATTCATTGACCTTGCAAAAGCCATCAATTCCATCTCCCACCCTCTCTTACTACAAACTCTTTGCTCTGTTGGCTTTGCTGAGCCTGCTGTTAACTGGTTCCATTCTTACCTTCAGGATATGGAACAATCGGTTCAAATAGGCAATGCTTTATCCTCCCCTATCCCTATCCTTTCTGATGTTTCCCAAGGTTCCATCCTCGGCCCCATCCTCTTCTCCCTATTTATAAATAACCTCCCTTCAGTCTGTAGGTCCACTAAAATTCACATGTACATGGACGACACCATTCTTTTCCTCTCAGGGCCCTCTGTCCGAAGCATTCAGTCCCCCTTCAGGATGATTTTAACAGAGTCCAGTCCTGGTTCAAGGTTAACAAACTCAAACTTAACATAAAAAATAACAGTAGCCACGACCTTAGGTACTAGAAAAAAGCTGGCCACCCTACAGCAATCCCCTATGTTTACTACCTTGGATGGATTCATCCTTGAGAACATCTCAGCTTTTAAGTACTTAGGGGTTTGGTTGGATGAAAACCTGGATTTCTCCACCCATGTTGACACCATGTGTGCCAAACCTCACCCCAAACTAGATGACCTTTACTGGCACAAAGCCAGCCTTCCTCTCCCTACCCACCATGAGTTGGTCTCCAAAAGGATATTACCTACTTTTGACTATGCCAATGTGATGTATTGCACTGCCTCAAAGACTTTTCTAGGCAGACTTGACATCCCGCTAATCAAATCAAATCAAATCAAATCAGCTTTATTTATATAGTGCCTTTCAGAGCCAAGGCGCTGTACATAAAAAACATATACATAAAATAGATTAAAACAACATTAAAATATGTCAACCATATTTAAATAAAGGCTAAGCTAAATACATATGTTTTTAAACCAATTTTAAAACTATCGATGGTTGAGCATTCTTTCAACCAATGAGGTAGAAAATTCCACAGGGTTGGTGCTGAAAAAGCAAAAGCATGTGAACCTGATATTTTGAATCGAACCCTGGGAATCTCTAGCAATCCCTCGTTGGTAGAATGGAAAGGACGGAGAGGGCAATAGGGAATCAGGAGATCTTTCAGGTAACCGGGTCCCTGGCCATGTAGGGCTTTAAAGGTTAGTAAACCAACCTTAAAGGTGATCCACCACCTAACAGGAGCACCGGTGTAATATGACTGGTTCTAGACATCCCAGTCAAAAGCCTGGCCACCGCATTCTGCACCAGCTGCAGGTGGCAGATATCAACTCCAGGTAGCCCTAGGTAAAGGGAATTGCAGTAATCAAGATGGGTAGTGACAAAGGCATGGACCAATGTTGAAAGATCACCCAACGGAACCAGGTGTTTCACCCAGGTGATATTCCTCAGATGATAAAAAGATGATTTGATGACAGCTGATATCTGAGATTTTAAGGTCAGTCCCTCATCAAAAATAGCACCCAGATTACGTACCTGATCGGAGGTAGGGAGTGGCATACCACCAAGTAACAAACCTGAGGGTTGTCCAACTCCCAAACCCACCCCAGGATGACCTGGGTCCACTACCAATACCTCAGTCTTATCCGGATTCAGTCTCAGCCAGCTGGAACTCATCCAAAGTCTGATCTCAGCAAGGCAGTTGTTTAGCATGGAGAATGCATCATCCTGGCCAGGGAGAAAGGACAGATACAGCTGGGTATCATCTGCATAGCAGTGAAAACCCAAACTGTATCACCTGATGATTTCTCCCAATGGCAGCATATACACTGCAAACAACATGGGAGCTAAAATGGAGCCCTGCAGTACCCCACAAGGCAGGGAATGAGCGCCAGAGGAATAAATTCCAGTGGCAACTCTCTGAGACCTGTCTGTGAGGTAAGAATGAAACCATTTGAGGACTGTACCAGACAGCCCACAATAAACCCGCAGGTGTTCCAGCAGCACACCATGGTCTACAGTGTCAAGTGCAGCAGAGAGATTGAGAAGGACCAGAATGGTACATGCCTTTTGATCTCTAGCCATTAGGAGATCATTCAATACCTGAACAAGGGCAGTCTCCATGCTGTGCTTCTTCCTAAAACCAGACTGGAGAGTATCATAGACATTGTGAGTCATAAGATGATCATCCAGTTGCAATGCAACCGCCTTTTCAATAAACTTACCAACAAATGGCAGGTTAGAGATAGGCCGGTAGTTAGCTAGACAATCTGGATCTAAAGAGGGTTTTTTAAGGAGTGGTCGAATGACCACCTCCTTGAGGGTGTCGGAAAAGACCCCCTCTCCAAGGACTTCCAGATAATGTCAGCAAGGATTGGGCAGATAACTTCTACACATCCTACTAAGAAGGGTGTTGGGCTCGGATCCGAACTACAACTAGTTGGTCGCAATATCTGGACGATCTTTACAATGTCACTGAACCCCAGCCGGTGAAAGTCTGACCAGACAGACCGAGTACAAGCCACTTCCCATAGATCACCGCAATCCCGCAAAGGAGAGGTCAGACCGATGCCAGACCTGATGCTGGCAACCTTATCTTCAAAAAACTGAGCGAACTTCTCACATCTTAGCTGAGAAAAAGCTTCTCTGGGCTGGAGACAGATTGGATTGCACAATCTGTCCACAGTCCGGAAAAGCTGAGCCGGTCAGTTCTGTGCAGCAGAAATCTCCCTGGACAGGAATTCTGCCTTCTTACAGGTGATTTCTGATTGATAGCCATCATAATGTGCCATCAACCTAAACCTGTCAACATCATTGCCGGACTTCTGCCAGACTCTCTCCAACCTTCGGCCAGTTCGCCTTAACTCCTTCAAGGAGCCATCAAACCAAGGGCTCCTTGGATGGAGGGTGAGAGGCCAAACATGAACAGGAGCAATTTTGTCCAGAGCATTTCCCACAGCCTTATTATAGGCTAGTACGAGATCATCTGGACTCATGCATTCACCCGACAAACCTGATAGATCCAGTACCGCCATTAGGTCACTGGGGTTAATGCCCCTTAAAGGGCGGTACCGCACCATCTCCGTAGGGGCAGACTTATTGGGGAGGCCCTGAAGCTGAACCTTATGGTGTGATGGTCAGACCAGCTGACTGGTTCCACCCTCAGATCAGCGATCTCCATACCCAAAAGAAAGATCAGATCCAATGAATGACCCCCTACTTGGGTCGAGGAGGTAATCACCTGTGTTAGGCCCAGCATTGTCATCAGCTGGAAGAGATTTTGACCAAAATGCGAGAGTTCATCGTTGACCCAGGCATTGAAGTCACCCAGAACTATCAGTCTGGGGAACCTCAAAACCAAGTCGACGATGAAGTCTGCTATCTCCGAGGAAATCTCCGTCACACCTGGTGACGGTAAACCAGGAGAATCCCATAACCACACCCTCTCCCAGGATATATTCAAAGGATCTGGTAGTTCCTAATGGCACATCCACAAGGCCCAGCCTCAGTCTTAAACATAATGGCCACACCCCCGGCCCTACGATCCAACCTTGGACGGTGTATCACCGAAAACCCGGCTGGAACTGCCAAGGCCAATATAGGGCCTGGATTTTCATCCGGCCAGGTCTCAGTGATGCAAGCCAGATCAGTTGATCCAACAAGATCAGCTATAATAGCTGTCCTGTTTTTTATAGATCTGGCATTGCACAACACCGCGAAGGTAGGATGAGTTGTCGAGGAAGACCTCGGCACCTGTTCATTTACATCGGAACCCTTGGGTATGGGGACAAGACAGGAATAACCCCTATCCTAACCCCATTTCATCCCAGGGCATCTCCTGAACCCCAGAACCCCAATCCACCCACCCCCCTCCTGTCCCCCAACAGGTCCAGCTCTCCAACTTCGCCTACTCTTCCTGAGAATGCCCAATGCACGACACCTAAAATAGGTGTCAGATGACAATGGAGGGCTTTCAAAGGGGCATAATTCCCTGAGCCTGGTGGAGGAATAATGCCCAACCGTCGCTGAACCTCCCCAACACACTATAAACAATATGACAAAAAAAAATAGAACAAAAAATAATAAACAAAAAATAAACCTATAAATAGCAAATAACCAAAAATAATAAATCACTTCTTCACTCTCTCTCTCACAGAGGAAGGAGTCAAACAAAAACACTATTACACATTAAAAGAAAAAATAAAATAAAATCCCAACCCAAAATATAACCCCAAAATAACAATAAAACTATTTCAATAACTACCAACAATTTTAAAAATAATAGATCCAAACTAAGAAACTTCAAACAAAATCAACTACACATTTAACAAACAGTAGTACAGTCGAAATTGCAGAAGTCCAAAGAACAGTCCCCAGAATCTCTTTTCCTTTTTAAATCCAAGGTAAAAACAGAATCAACTCTCACTTGATTCAGTTCATGAGTCCCAAAAGGGAAATATTTTTGGCCTTAGAGTCTCTCACACCCCAGAGCCATAACCCAGTTTATACTGATTATAAAAATGCTTTCCCCAACCACAGTTCAATAATGCAGGTTGGATAAGAATAATAAATAAATTTCGGGGTGCTCTCACCACCCAGTCCAGATTACAGAATGACCAGCAACATGAAGAAAAATGAGGCTTGCCACAGTTCACATATTACTGTAAAGTCTTCCTGACACAGTCAATCCTGATAGAATAGATCAAAAGGGTCTTTCTGCCAACCCCGACCTACCCCGAAGCAGAAAAAGAGTCAAAAGAAACACCTCCACCTAAACCACCAGAGCTACCCGACCTTAGACAGGCGGCCCACAGTAGCTCAAAGGGAACTAGCCAGATGCCCACCCTTCGGTCAGCAACCCCAGCCCCCACAGAGGAGTTCCCTAGACCCAGTACCCACCTCAGGGCAAGCTGGTCTGGCTCACCAATCCACCAAGGATGGCAGAAAATTATCCTTCTCAGCATGCTCAAATGACTGCAGGTAACCTGACTTTTCACTGATGCGGCAACTCTTTCCACAGCTCGCGTTATTCTTCCACTTTCCAGCTGGAGCCAGTTCAATCAAAACATCAAGGATCGATACACCATTTCAATGCCGCTAAAAACAGTTACTCCCAAGGCACCCGCATCTGCACCCAGCCTGATTTCAGCAATCCTTCACCAAACCTCTATCCTCTGTCCGCAACTGAGTGCTTCGAAAAAACATCCAATACCGCCATTAAAAGCAGTTTAATATTTCCAGGGACCGTCGATCGAAACAAACAAACGCGACCGTAGCTGATCGCATTCGGACTTTGGCACAACTCGACAATACTACGATTTAAAATAAAACAATAAAATAACTTAGCTGTAGCAGTTGATCCGTAGGATCAACAAAACAACAAATAACTGCTACAGCACTACTATAGTTAAACTAATGACTGGCCCAGCGTGGCCGCCATCTTACCTCCTACAACTGTGCACACTGGTGCTAAACTGGTATCCCGTGATAATAGCGACTAAAAATTAGTGACCGTAATAACAGGGACACAATATAAGCAAAACACAATAATAACGCATGTACATTTCGACGAAATGTAATAATGGCGAAAAATACTCAAAGAAATGCTGTTCAAATTTATCAAGCTGATAGTTAGCAGTGTCAAAATAGCGACTTCCTGTTTTAAAGCCCGATATAGATTTAGCACATTAAAACGTATACAGAGGGAATTACTGAGCCAGACCTTACTGCATGTATAGTGTACAGTTGATCAAACAAAGCTGGACATGATTTGAATGTCCCATCCAACATCCAATCACAACTTTCTCCAAGCAGTCTCAAATTATTCTCAGTAGCAAAGATCAATATCCTGTCTTTTTCTGGGCCACTGTCATAAACTAAAAAGCATTCACCTGTGCTTAATATGGTGAATTCATGGGGTAACACAAGCACTTCAACAGAGGCTGGTGTTGAAGGACACCCCGTTTCCTGATGCCTTATGCGCTGAACTGTGCGCTTAATCAGGCTAATTCCAGGTAACCTACCACTGACTGCATCTGGAGCATTGGCCGTATATCCTACAATGACCTGCAATGTTGTCTCTACAGTACTGAGTGCTCGAGACCTTATGTTAGCCATAACTTGGTGAGCACCAACATCGCCAGCGTCTGCAACATAATTGTGCTCAGAAATGGATGCAACAACAGTTTCCCCCGAAGTATGCAAGCGCTCTAAACATTTGTGCTTATGATACTCAGCACAGCACCAATACACTTTATCACCTCGTTCTTTATGCTTGTGAAACAAGAAGCCAGAAAACAACACCAGAGGCTTACCTTTCTGGCTAGTTACATATTGGAATGACATTGTGCTGTTTTGGTGTCTGAAAGCTAACAGATTCAATGCGGAAGTAAACCTGTCCTTTTAACCTGAATCTGACCAATTGTGGCTAAAGGTTGAGATTACTTGACTATTACTTGACTCTGATTGGCAGAACATAAGGTCAAAATTATGCTGCTAATGAAAAAAGTGGTAGAATGGGCAGAGAGTAGGTGAGTTTCTTTATGCCGCCAATTTTCTCTGTATTGACAGCAGCAGTGAATTGTACAGTCACTATTTTGTCGATCGCTAAAATGCATTTGCTATTTTGAACGTTGCTTTTTTTTTCACTATTATCACATGGAACCGCTAAACTCCTTCTGCCATTTTGCCACAGCCTCTCCCCTTCTCACTCACCACTGTCTTCTCTATTCTGCCCTATCTCTTGCTCCCTTGCCTCACAGGATTGTTACACTGTGCTACCTTTGTTGCTAAATTCTGGTTTGGTTCCCTCCCCTCCTATCTCTCCTCCTGCCTCTCCGAAGCTACTTCCTCTAATTACTGCCTTCATCACAGAGACTCTCACACCTTCTCTATCCTTCACCCCCACTCTGTTCCTGGACAATCTGCTGTTTTCTTCTGTTCCCCTTCTCTCTGGAACAAACTACTCTCTGATATCCACTCATGTTCCTCCCTCTTCTCTCTCAAAAGACTTCTTAGACTCCTTCCCCATCAGCCATGCTCTCAATATCCCCAACCCTTGTCACCTTAATTTTTGTTACTCTGTTGGAGCTGCCTGTAGTAGGCCAAGTCCGCTTACTGTATGTGCTTTGTTTTCGGGTGCTTGTATGACTTAAACTTCACTTATAGTTGGTCCTCGATGTAACTCCACTTTTGATTGTGCAGTGTGTTTTTGCTGTGATGAGTTGACTTTACATTGATATTGTCTTGTAACCCTGACCCTTGACTTGTTTTCTGTTTTTGTGATTTTTACTTGCCTTTTGTGCCTTGCTCCTCTTGTTCCACTTCCCCAGGTCACACCTTGTAAAGGAGCCTCAGCTCATGGTGCTTTTCCCGGTTATCAACTTTTAAATAAATAAAATAAATAAATTGACACTAGGCAGACTGCACTGTAATCTAAAAACACTACAGATAAGATAAATAAGATAAACAGACCCCCACACACCACGCACATGCCCCAGCCTAGAGTTGTCAGCTAGAGCAGTCGAAGCACCTATGGAGGTACAGCGTTTTTATCTACTGCCCCATCATAGATTGGGAGCAGGCACCCCGAGATATAAAACTGGGCCTTCAGAGTTGGTGGTGGTGGTGGTGGGGGGTGGCATTTTATATGGTGTTGGTGCAGAGAAGGCTGACAGGAGAAACAGATACACTAATATGGCACTTGGTGGGGGAATAACAAAGGAGTCAATTGCCCCTATAAACTAGGGGTCCAGTTAGGTAGGAGCTGGGTTTTAAAATACTGAGGTTGGCGATGGGATGGAAGCATGCCAGATATTATTTATAAGTATGTGTAACCCCCTACCCAGTGTCTAGGGGTATTTTTTTAATTCAAGTTTATTGAACAACATTGATACATTAGAACTTGGTACAGATGTGCAGCTTCACTTCATACAATCATTTTCATGACCATGTAGTACAGGTATACATTATATCAATAATTTTATAGCGGCAAATAAAGTTTAGGTCTCTCATCTGTCTTGATTGTCTTTATCAATTCTATTTCCCTAACCTGTTACCTGTTGACTCTCTGTAACCTTAGTTAGCTCTTACATTTTTCTGGTGATGCAGTGGTGCTGAGTGGCTGCCTGCTTTGGAGCTCCCGTTTCTCCCCTCTCAAACTTTAACTTTCGCTAAGCCAAAACCACCAATCCACCACCAAATGCTGTCTAAACACCTTTGCTACATCAGGAGTCGACAGTGGAAGTAGTTGGAAGTGTATATTGCCTGCTGGAACATCGCGATGACAGATGCAGAAATGAAGGCCTCAGAGTCAGGCACACCCCACCTACAACGCCAGAAAAAGCCTCAAAGAAAGCCAAAACTCTGGTTTCAATCCTTCTTCAACCAACAAAACTTCATCTAGTGGAGGTCTTAATGTTGCAGAGGTTCTTACCTTAACGGAGGGCGTTTTTGAGGAGCTGTCACCATTTAAAGATACCCTGCAAGAGATCTCCAACGAAATTAAATCAATGAGGCAAGATTACATCGACCTCTCAAGAAGGATGGGTGACTCAGAATCCAGAATAGGGTCAGTGGAAAGATGGCAACAGAAAATAGACCCTGAGATAGTCAGGCTTTGCCAGCAAATACAAAAGCTACAACTAAAGTCTGAAGACTTAGAAGGACGCAGTAGATGAAACAACGTCCTAATTTTAGGTCTTCCAGAACTGGAGGAAGGGGGAGACACTATCAAGTTTGTCCAGCAATTCTTAAATAAGGTCGTGGGCCCCTCACCTGTCCACCAGCAATACCATGTGGAACGTGCCCACAGATCTCTTAGACCCAGACCTCCCCCAAGCGCCCCCCCCAGACCTTTGATCATCAAATTTCTAAGTTACCTGGACAGACAACACGTTCTTGATAAAGTTAAACAGTTGGAAGCAGTCTTATGGAATGGAACCAAGTTGAGGATTACTCAGGACTTGCCCAGAGAGGTTCGTTTGAAACGTGCTGCTTTCCACCCAATAGTAAGCAAACTGATTGCTGCTGGAAAGCCCTTCCGTATGATCTACCCTGCAAAGCTGTCTGTGCAAGTGGAAAGCGCCTGGCATTCCTATGATACCCCTGAAGAAGCGTTAACTGACTTATCTAAACTGCTGCCTGACCTGTTCAAAGGACACTCAATTAAATGACTGAAGCTTGTCTAGGCCAGGCATAAACTGGAGTAGATCACCAACTGAAGTTAAGGACTCTTGCAGTTTAATTCCCTGATTTTACAAGTTCTGTGTTTGGATGATTGAATTTTAGCACTTACTGTGCAGTCGCGAGGTTCTGCTGGGTCGTGGGTAGCCCTGGGGTCGATTGCCTCCGCTTCCAGTGGGGGACTCCTCCGGGGACCCGTGTGGTGATGGAGCTGGTGGTAGTAGGCCACGAGGCCTAGTCGGCCTGTCTCTAGCTCTCCTCATGTCCTAGCCTCTTGATCCACTAGAGGGAACTAGCGCAGAAGGGTGCAGTTTCCAGAGGACCTATTTGCGGTCGGACCGATTTGGTCCATCAGCATTTTCGGTCCCTGAGCGATTTCCCCCTTCACTTCCAGGTCTCCATTGGAATCAGATCGAGAGGACAAGGCCATTGAGCTGCTCCCAGGTAATACTACCTGCTACATTTTCTTTTTAGGATGGGGAGCGATTTCAGTTATTTCTCTTTTAGAGCAGTGCCTCTTCATTGAAGGGGGAGCGGGGCTAAGAAGGGTCATAGCTGAGCCATGCCTTGCGACCAGATAGGGAGTTATTGGGTACCCCAGATGTTGCAATAATGAATACTGTTTTTATCGATCGGACTACTGATGATGTGGGTTGCAGTCCCTAGTCTCGATGTTTTGGGGATCCTATTATCATAAGAATCACTTTGGGGTACCCTGGGAGGGAAGATGTATGGGGGTAATCAGAACTGTTTCTGACGTTATGGTGAAAGATCCGTGGTACTGTGAGGATAATGTTTATCTTGCAATGTTGTGGGGGTGGGGGACACTGCTTATACTGCCGTTGATGTTTGGATGAATGATACTTGGATTGATGTTTATAATGTTCATCTTGCAATGCTATGGGGGGGCGGGATACTGATTATAGAGATAATAATACCTTTTTGTGGGTGCTGCCACTTAATTTTGTAGATTGCATTTTCTTGGTGTTTAATGCTAAAGTTGGGCAGCCTATTAATATCAGTAGTTCCGGACTTTTATTTTCTACTAGAAGAGAAATCTTGGGGTATGTTGGGGAGGGGTTTGAGGGTGTCACCACTGTATGGAGTAAGACGATATTGCAAAGGTTAATCGGTGTAGTACTATACTGTGTCCTAAAATATGGTTAGTAGTACTGTTAAATTGATCAGCTGGAATGTGAGAGGGATTAGAGATGCTAAGAAGAGATCCCGTATTTTGATTAATTGCTCGATACTGGGAGCCGACATCTTATGTTTGCAAGAAACCCATATTACAGTAGCTGAAAGTAATATGTTAAGAGTCAGAGGCTTCTCCCAAATTTTTGTGGCTGGCGACTCATCGGAAGCCAGGAGAGTAGCTGTTATGATAAAGAAAAATATACCTTTTAATCCGATGAAGGTTATCCGAGACTCAGAAGGTAGATATATATTGGTGTCTGGATCTCTCTATAACTCTCCTATTGTTTTAGGCTCAGTATATGGCCCAGTTAGAGGAAATGTGACCTTTATTATGCAGTTAATTGACAAGCTCAGCTCCCTTCTACCAACCCTTTGATTCTAGGAGGGATTGGAACATAACTCAACCCAGGAGCTGGATAAAACTTTTAGCCATTAAGATCACTGCTTCCGCCACAATTGGCGTTGAATGATATGAGTAATATACTAGGCCTGGTGGACCCGGAGAACCCTTTACCCTCTCAATAAAAGCTACACCTTTGTCTCCCACTCCATAATTCCTGGTCGCGATTAGACTATTTCCTAATATCCACCTCTCTCATGACTAGGTCTTCGCAGGTATTGAGCCTATAGTAATTTCGGATCACGCGCTAGTCTGGTTTAAATTCTCTCCCCAGTCCTCAACGTCCCGTGACACGGTCTGGAAACTTAATACCCAGTTATTAAAAGAAGAACACTTTCTCACTCAGATTAGATCTCTTATTAGTGATTATCTGGAAACCAATCGGGGCTCAGTGACCAGGATGGATATTCTTTGGTGCTCTTTAAAGTGCTTTCTGAGAGGAGAACTTATCAAAATTTCCTCTAGAAGAAAGAAACTCAGGTCTCAGAATCTCATTTGCCTCCCAAACCAGATTAAAACAGCAGAGAATATATTGGTTACTTCTAGCTCGTTGAATAATTTAGAACAACTCCACAAACTTAAAAATGAATATGAAGGACTGATTAGGGAAAGACGGTTTGCTTTACTGAGAACCAGGGCTAAGTACCTGGATCAAGGAGAAAAACCAGTAGACTCCTGGCACTGAAACCGAAAAGTGGAGAATTCAGGCTGATTCCTGCTCTGGAAGACCAAGAAGGATCCATCAAAGCAGAGCCCAAAGATATAGCAGCAATCTTTAAAGAGTTTTACCAAAATCTATACCGTGCCAAAGCATCCCCTTTCTCCCACTCAAGGCTAGAGGAGTTTCTCCGGTCACTGACACTTCCTCACCTCTTGGAGGACCAAGTGGCCTTCCTCTCCTCACCTCTCTCCCAGGAGGAGGTGGAACAGGCCATTCACAGTCTCTCGTCAGATAAAGCCCCTGGCCCGGATGGGTTTCCAGCCAACTTTTATAAGGCCTCCCGCCAGGACTTGGTTCCCCTGCTCCTGGACTTATATAACTATTTGCTGTCAGCAGATACCCTGGATCCTTCCTTACTGGAGGCCATTATTATCCTGATCCCTAAGACGGCTGAACCCTCCCGGAACCCGGCCAATTACAGACCAATCTCGCTGCTCAACTGTAATATTAAAATCCTGTCCAAGGTTCTAGCTTCCCGTATTAAGCAAGTGTGGACTCCATTACTGAGTAGTGAGCAAGTAGGATTTGTACAGGGTAGGTCAGCGATGGATCATATTAGATCGCTCTCTCATGTTTTTAGGGCAGCTCAAACTTCTCTGGTCCCTATGGCGTTGGTAGCCCTGGACACGGAGAAAGCATTCGACTGAGTTAACTGGGAGTTTTTATGGTATACTATGTCCAGGTTCAGCTTCCCGGGGGAGTTCATGGGGTGGATCAAAACTCTATATAGAGCCCCCACGGCAAAGATTTATTGCAATGGGATCCTCTCGCCCTCCATTCAATTACACTCTGGGACCCGACAAGGCTGCCCCTTATCCCCGTTCCTATTTAATCTCTATTTGGAACCATTGCTGCTCAGCCTCAAAGCTGCCCCAGGGATCCAGGGATGCCCCGTCTTCAACCAAACTTCTAAGATCTCAGTGTATGCGGACGATATTCTTTTACAGTTAGCTAATCTGGCTGATTCCCTGCGGGTGGTAATGGAGATAATCACACAATTTGGAAAATTATCCAATTATAAACTTAATCTGGCAAAGACGGAGATCTTCCCACTCAATGTACATCTCACCCGGGCTTCTGTATCCCACCTGGGCATGAAGTGGACCCCATCCCATTTGAAATATCTTGGCATTTATCTGGCACGGGATCCTTCCCAAATCAAAAAGCTCAACTTAGAGGATTTGTTGGACAGAATTAAGTCTAACTTGCAAAGATGGAAACTGCCATTACCAGTGGGGGCCGGATCAGCATTATTAAAATGAACATTCTTCCGGCTCTTTTACCCCTAAACCTCCTAGACATCTGGCTACCTAAGTCCTTTTCAAAAAAATTCATTCGACCTTAACTGACTTTATTTGGAACCATAAACCTCCCGAGGCGGTCACAAACTATGCCTCCCAAAGAAATGGGGTCTTAGATTACCTAATTTTGAATTCTATTACTGGTCTAGCCACCTTATCAAAGCAGGGAAATGGTTAGGGATTTGAAGATTATTTTCCACATGGCTAAATCTGGATCTTGACCTTATCAACGCCATAATATAAATCCCTCCAGCCTTTTTATTAGGTTTCACATCTCTCCCCGAGAGATTCAAGACTCCCAGTGGGTGTCACAGTTAGAGTACTTAACCAACTTTTTCCTCCACTAGGGTCAGATATATTAGAGATCCTGGTCAACCACTGATGTGTAACCTAATATCAGGATAGGGAACAAAATGTTAGTCCTAAGTGGCTACCCCAAATACAGGGCTCTCAGTGGAAGACTTTTATGTGCAAGGCAGGCAGGGCTCAATAGCTGATCTATTACTGTCTTGAACATCCCCACTAATGCCCTGTTCAAGATATATCAATTAAAGCATCTGGTAGACAAAGAGTTTGGAATAACAGTACCCCCTCAACTGTTAAACCACTACTGAGGAGGTTAAGGGTTGTGCGGTTAAACCTCACGGGTGTCTAAGCTGTACACCTACCTCTTGAAACTTGTCCATCCCATTCCTCTAACTGGTTCCAAATCCTGTGCTTCCCCTCAGGTTCCCTGTTTCCATGGGGTCAATTCTGGAAGGATCTGTACATCTACAACACTTTAGACAGGAATAGGATGATTCAGTATTTCATAATTAATAACATGTATTTCACACAGTCGGAAATCAAAATTTGGCCTCTCTGCTCCCTCAAAATGTTTCAGGTGCAGGAAGAGCAAGGAGACCTCCCTCATATTTTCTGGCACTGTTCTAAATATTGCTCCACTCTGGAGGATAATTGAGGATAATTTAGATCCCATACTAGGTTTGAAAGACCTTTCACATTAGAGATCTGTATCATAGGGGACTACACAGGTATCAAGGTCAGGAAAGGAAGTACCATATAGCACTCATTTCTATGGCGTAAGAGGCTGGTTCTCTGGCACTGGGCAGATAGTTTTGAGATTTCATACCTAGATTGGGTGGAAGAAATGTCCAATGCTTCAAAGTGGAGAAGTTGATTGCTAATTTTAGATCCTCTCCAATGACCTTTCAGAAGAAATGGGGCAAACTATGTGCTCTGTATCTCCATTGACAGGGATCCCTTGACATATAAGGGAACTGAGCGAGAAGTACACCCTCAGGACTTGAGTTTTCTAGCTCCCTGTTTCCCTTTGCAGTAACCTCATAACCTCTACCCTGTGAGTTTGTAGAAACCAGCTTCCGGCCAGTATCTTAGGTTAAGAACTCTTATAACACCTAACTACTAGAGTTAGTTTATTATCTCTCTCTCCTTAGTGGTGACGCCTCATTGGGGGGAGAGGGATAGTTGATTTGGGTTATCCTGTTTACTGTTTTCTAGTTTCTCTTGGTACCTTCATTCTCCTTTTCTTTCTTTGCCCAGTTACTAAAGTATATTCAATTCTGGAATATATTGAATATTTGTATTATGTTCAGATGTTACTGGTTAAATTGATGTAACTACAGTTGGAAATTAATAAAAAGAGAATTTCAAAAAAAAAAAGCTCTTACATTTTTCTGTAGTCCCTGTAAGACATCTGTCCTTGCCCCTGGTCAGGCACTATGGTATGTAGTTTGGGTCCCTCTCCCCATATATAGTGTCCACCTGAGACATTTGGTCATAAAGTTATTTGCTCCCTGGTTAACCTGAAATATGAGCTCTTCCATTGTGTAGATATCTCACACCACCGCTAGCCTCTGCTGGTTCAAAGGTGGGTCTGGCCTCAACCAAAATCTGATTGTTACCTTTTGTGTAGCCACTATCAGTACTTGCCATAGGTATATTGTATCTTTGCTCCATCCCCCAACAGGAAGAAGCCCTAGTATAGCTTGCAGTAAGGTCAGTGGGGTGTCCAATCCAAACAACTCCCTCAGGACCCTTTTGACCTCCCTCCGGTGCTGTACTATTTTGGGGCAGGACCAAAACATGTCAGAGTGATGCACACTCTCTTCTGTGCACTGCCTCCACCACTGCTATGTTTTATCTGGTGCCCACTTTCCTTGTATGACTGGAATGTAGAAGTAATGTGTTTTAACTTTCCAACTGTACTCCTGCAAGAGTGAGGAGCAAGTTGTGTGAAAGGCAGACAAGAAAATCGGGGAAAAATCCACATCTGAGAATGTGAGATAATTTTCACCTTCCCACCTCTGTTTGATCTTGGCAACTTGTGCCATGTCTATGGCTTCAAATGCCTTATATAGCACTAAAATGTGCCCAGTGACTATTTCTCCTTCTAATACACTTTGGGTTGTTTCCTTTAAGTTAGCAATCTGTGTTAGGTCTGGTGGGAGTCTCTGTTGGGATTGGATCTATGCTCTGGTCTGTAAATACCTAAACTGGTCTGAGTTATCTATTTGGAACGCCTTTTTTAACATGTTGAAATCTAGCATTGTCCCCGAGACAAAAACTGTATTGAGGGAACATAGTCCCTGTCTTGCCCACCATCTGTATCTGGGATTCAGCACTGCTGGTGGGAAAGATGGGTCTCATGCCAACCACCTGAATGGCCAGAGGGGTGTGTGAACCTTCAGTCTTGCCCACGCTCTGTAGCCTATTGCTAGCATGTTCCAGACCGCCAATAATGTGATATCTGCATTTTTCTGCTTGCAACCAGTGTCCATGACCCTGATCCTTAGGGGACTCCTCCTTCCTCTATCTATTCCATCATTTTCCAGGCAAGTTTATAAAATTGAACTGACCATAGTAATAATGTTCTGGCATGTACTGCATGATAGTATAGATCTAGGTCTGGTACTGACTCTTCCCCCTGGACATATCCTTCTGTAGTAGTCTGAATCAGATGGGGGTGTCACACACCTGCCCAGAGATATGCAGAGAGGGGCTTTTTCCAGGAGGCAAACTGCTTTCTAGGGACTAGGGCCAGTATGCTTTGGAACAAATATAACTAGGAGGCAGTATATCGCAGTGGTCTAAGGCTCTGAGCTGCAAATTTGGTGACATCCAGCAGACCAGACCTGGGTTTGAATCCCACAGCTTCCACTTGCATACTGTGTGACCCTGAGCAAGTCACTTAACCTCCTTGTGCTCCCAGGTCGCTCCTGTAAAAAAGCTTTCAGCTTAGTATGCTATACCTGGTTAAACAAACAAATAAAAAAAAAACTATCTGGATAGAATATACATTGCATGGGATCCTATTCTAAAATAAAGAGCACCTCTTAAGGTCTTATCTGAGCTATGAGCAGAATGAAATTAGTCTCATATAATTTAGTTGGGTCCTTGGTGAGGTGACCTGTATTCTGAGATATTTTATGCGGGTGGCATTCCAATTCAGGGGGAAGAAGTCTCTCAACTGGCTTGGGGAAGAGTAGTGAAACTTCAGTACTTCTGGCATTATTTTATTCAGGATGTATCCTGTATGTATGCTAAAATGTTTAAGGCCTCTCCAAAGTCCCCATATCAGTTCCACAGGGTTTGCTAGGTATGATAGTATGTCATCTGCATACAGGGCTATTTTTTTGGCCTTACCCCTCCGGATCTATGTAGGTGTCTAACTGGATCCACACTGAGCTAAAGGCTCGATATAAAGAGTGAATAGGAGGGGCCAGAAGCAACAGCCCTGCCGCGTCCCACATGCATGTCAAATCCGGGAGACATGCCACCATTTGTCCACATATAGGTGGTGGGGAAGAATGCAGGGATTGCACACCATTGATAAACTGTTTAGAGAATATGAATTGTTCTAGGACAAGAGAGAGGAATTTCCATACCACCTTATCAAGTGCTTTTTATGTTTGCTTGTGTGCATGTGCAAGGAACATTTTGTTACAGTTTAGGCGAGAAGCAGGGTTTTGGAGGTGCGGCACTGTGGGGGCCAATAGTCCCAGTGCCTTTTAAGGCTTGGCCTGCTTTCCCCAATGTAGTGGCACACTGCTGCTGACACTAATTCAGCCAGTATGCCACCACCTTGAAATGTTTTCGCTGCTGCAATCAGGGGTTGCCTCATCATTGCAGTGTCAGCCATTCCGCTGCAATGAAGGAGTGACCCATAATTGCAGGGCGGTACCTTGCTGTCCGCATGCCCCCGACCCAGTTCATTTGCAGATGGGATAGCCCACTCCCTGTCGGCATACTATAACCCCCCTTCCCCATTTGTTGTGTGCTGAGGGGATGTCCAATCCCCCTTGGCATCATGCGCCCCCCAGTAGTCTTTCTTTGCTGATGGGGGGCCCAATCCCATCAGCTTCAGTCTACCTTCCCAGTTCAATTTGCCAATGGGAAGCCCTCCCCATTGGCATAATGTCCCCAAATTTGTTGTGTGTTGAGGGTGCCCAACCTCCTCGGCTCTCCTCCCTCGGTTATTGCTGATGGGGCCAATGCTCCATCAGCTACAGCCTAAAACACTCATAGGTGGCATGCTGGAGTCCATCCTAGTGTGCCAAATGTTCCTGTAAAAAAAATCTGGTTGATGTTTTTCATTTTTTTTTTAAACCTATGAAACAGAAAATGGTCCCTCGTTGAGTTTGGTGGCCTCTCCCCCAACCCACGCCCACCTTCTGTGGACCCTGCCTCCCCACAACCCCCCTCACCCCATACTTACCTCTGGAGACCCATGCGACAATATTCAGTGGAGTGGGAACATGTCTGCACTCTTCAAAGCCAAACATGAACTGAAGAAATGCCGGTAAGCTGTATAATGGCATAAATAGGGTTTTTTCAACTTCGGTGCATATCTCAGGCATTTTTGGCACCAAATTTTCAACATGGGATTATTGGGATCCCTCCTCATGAATTCAGCCAATGTCATGGCATTATTCAGTCCTGAGAGGTGATTTCGCTGTCACTGATTAATGAAATGATAGTGCCAATGTTCATGAGGTGGGCTCTCAAAAAGCCTATGTTGCAAATTTGGTGGAAGAAATCCAAAAAATGACTGTTTTATTAGCGTGTGTTGCGCAGTTTTTACGCATGCTTGTACCTTCGCGAATTTGTAATATTTTCACTCTCCATTTTCAACACCGGCATTTTTCCATACCTCCTTATGAACAGTACAGTTGTCATTTTTCACATCCTGACCAAAGTGTGTTTTCGCACTTCCGGCGCAGAATAGCGCAGTCACTGTGGGAAATCAGTTTTTGGGTCTCATTAAGAAAATCACAGTGGCACTGTTCATGACCAGAGATCCTAAAATGCCTATGTTGAACATTTGGTGATGAAATTCTATAAAATGACTGTGTTACAAGCATGTGTTGCACAGTTTCCACGCATGCTCATAACTCTGTGAATCTGTAATATTTTCCCCCCAGATTTTCAACATTGGCATTTTCCATACCTCCTTATGAACAGTACAGCTGTCATTTTTCACATGCTGGCCAAAATGTGTTTTTGCTCTTCCGGTGCAGAGTAGCGCCATCACTGTGTGAAATCAGTGTTCGGGTCACAGTAAGAAAATCATAGTGACACTGTTCATGAACAGAGGACCTAAAATGCCTATGTTGAAAATTTGGTGACAAAATTCAATAAAATGACTGTGTTACAAGCATGTGTTGTGTAGTTTCCACGTATGCTTGGAAGTGTGCAAATTTGTAATATTTTCACTCCAGATTTTCAACATTGGCATTTTGCCACACCACATTATGAAAAGTACAGCTGTCATTTTTCATATCCTGCCCAAGATATGCATTTGCACATCTGGCGCACAATGGCGCGGTCGCTGTGGAAAATTAATGTTTTGGACAAATTAAGAAAATCAAATGAGCAGACATCACAAAATGCCTTTGTTGAAAATTTGGCAAAATAATTTCACTTAATGACTGTGGTACAAGCATGTGTTGCGCAGTTTCCACGTATGCTCAGAACTTCAAGCATTTTTAATATTTTCACTAAAGATTTTCAACATTGTCATCTCTTCACACCTCCCTATGGATGGTACAGCTGTCATTCTTCACATCCTGCCTGATCTGTGTTTTTGCACATCTGATGCAGAATGGTACTGTCGCTGTGGGAACTCGAAGTGCGGGACACATTAACAAAATCACACTGCCACTGTTCATGAGAAGAGGTCCCAAATGCTTTCATGAGATGGGGGTCACAAAAAGGCCATGTTGAAAATTTGTAGTGCAAATATCAACACATGCCCTGGGCTGTTAGGGTTTCTAACCATAATGTCCCACCCCGTACAGACTGACAGGCATCAGGGGTGTGACTTTGGATCACTGGCTGTAATGCTTATGCTATCCCATCCCCACCCTGAAGCCAGTTACAGGCATCGAGGTATGCCTTGCACTCTTCAGCCCCAGACTTCACCCCATTCTCCTGTATTGCACCCATTTCAGCGTATGTCCTTATGAAATAGGGTGACTGTGAAGCTGATCACACCAAGGCACACCTCAATACTTGCCGGTGTCTACAGGATAGGGTGAGGTGAAATGCTGTGAGCATTATGGGCACCTCCCAAGCACGCCCCAATGCCTGTCCATCTCTGCAGGGTGGAGGTGGGATTGGCGTGAGTTCAGTACTTCACTGCCACTCCTATTCTACATCTGTCTAACTCCTCCACGTCCAATGCTAATATCAGCAAGCAAACATTCGGCATTGACAAATGCTTGTTCATCATTGAGGCTCATCAGACATGGTTTTAGCTAGTGTTTCCTTACATGATATATAATGTTTATGGTTCTCCACACATTATGTGATGCTTATCAGCCCTGTATGAATCCTATCTAGTCTAGGTTTATGATTTTAGGAAAGCTGGCGGTGACTAGTTTTGCCAGAATTGCTGTGAACAGCTTGTAGTCTGTGTTTACTCATTCTATCTGGTACCACCGTTTTGGGTCAGGTTAAGCGATGGATGGTTCCAATGCCATGTGGCTTTAATGGTAAGAATGAGAAGTGATACGGGGTGATAGGAGCTACAGAATGTGGGGTTCTTTCATGCTCTTAGAATGACAGAAATGGTGGTGTATTTCCAGGTTGGTGGCAGGGCTCCTCCCAAATCTCTTTAAAGACCTTCTTTATGGGCGAAGTTATCTCTTCATGGAAGCATTTGTAAAACTCTCCTCCATAGCCATAGAGACCTGGGCATGTGTTCATTTTCAGGTACTTGATGACCAAATACTTTTATGTCTGTTATTGGGGCTCTTAATAAAGTACAATGTTCTTGGTTTAGCTTGGACAGACCTAGGGTGTTGAAGTATGTCTGTTTGCTTTGATCAGAAGATTGCGGGTGGAGACTATAGAGCATTTCACTGTATGGCACAAATGGCTCTGAGATCTGTTTGGGCTTCATTACTAAGTTGCCTGTCAGGGTGTAGCGAATTTGTGTAACACAAGATCAGGCCTCTTGTTACCGCAATCTAAAAGTCAATAAGCAAATGGCCCGTGGCCCTCCCCATGATATCTCTGCTTTAGATAGAGAAGAACTTTTTCCGTTTCCCTCTTTACACATTCTGTATTTTATTTCGTGCCTCTTTCAGTTCCTGTTCATAGAACTAAGGGACAGAAGATGATGTTAATAAAAAATGTCTGACTGAAAAAAATGTCAGACATTTTTATTATCATCCTCTGTTCCTTAGTTCTATGTTTTTCTCTCTGGGGAAATAACTTAGTGTATGTTATATTTAATCTGCTTTATTGATTGTCTTTTTGTTTCCTTGCTCTTTTAGGTACCTTGGAATCTGTCTGAAAACAATTTTCTGAACTTGGTCTCATGTAGTCTCTTATAGACTAGGATAGAATCTAAGATCACTACTGTACTATTTTAAATATTTAAACTTCTTAATGCAGTAACATGGTTTTATTATGTTTGGCACATTTATTAGCCTATTTTTTTTGAGCAGCCTGTTGCCAGTATATTTAAATATTTTATTAATATGTCTGTTAGATTTACTTATCTGCACTTTTGTACTTTTTTCATTATAATTATATATATTCCTAAGTGTGTATGTCTTTAAAAATTCTATTTAATTGTGAGAGCTACAGTATGGTTTGAGTGGCCCCCTCCCTCAGACGAAGAACCTGCAGGGGTTACAAGCGCTTTGGCTTTGCACTATCTGTTAGTCTGGTTTTTGCTTACACAATAAAAAGCACTGAGCAGCTTAACTTTGCCTCTCTGTACACTGTTTTCGTGTACCCTTTCTCTAGTTTTGCTATGTCTTCGTTTTTAGTGTGTTGCATCTTTTTCAGAGCACCTGGTGGTCTTTTGGTTTGTGGAGCACTTTATACAATACTCAGAGGCACCAACAAAATGAGACCACTGACAAACCATAATGACGATGTAGGAGCTTTTCTCAAACATGGTAGTTTCATTAGTTGCCAAGGTGGTACACAGCTCCCCAGGCATTTAGTTGGCCATATATCTTCACAATAGTACCTGCTCACACTGCATACTGCAGTAATACTTCACAGGCCATGGCAGTGCACACACGTTGCTTCAGTTATCTCCCAGAGCTTTTCCTAACCTCAATCTCTAATGTGGCATCCTTCCTGATTGCTATCTCTTATCATTAGTCTAGTGTTACCAGGTGTAACTGTTGCTATTGCCCACCCCGCTACCAAAATTATTACCAGGATGTGCCCTTGAAACTAAAGGATGTACTAGCATGTGATATCACTACCAAATGCTTAAAGCATGGTTGATGCGGCCATGTGTCCCTCCCTTCGACATCACACTGATAGCCCTAGTAGCACAGAAAAACAGACTCATATCTCTGGTCCCATTCCCAGGGACTTACCAAACCCATCCCTTGCTCATCCCCCTCCTACCTGACACAGGTTTATTCAGCTACACTGCCAGGAGATTTCCATTTGAAATGCTTAGGTCTTTTTCACAAACAAAAGAGCATTGCATCAAGCAAGGTGAGCTTACAGTTTTCTCCAAACACTAACTTCTCCCATTTTCCTTCTACTGCTGGGAATGATACCACAAGAGTTCCTGTGACCTCCATTCAGGGAATTGCTACCACTCTCCAAATGTGCCTGTTGGGTGCTCATGGTCTCTGTTCCTCTTCTGGTAAGTTCCTTGGGTCTCCAGCCTTCCAGTTGCTTCTAATGTTTTTTTTCTGGAGACCAGACCTGAGAGGACCACAGCCACACAATCCTGAGGGCCCTTCCCCCATTCCTAGGACCACAGTCCCCCCCCAACTCAGTCACAACCAGTGAAGCTAGCTTGGTCCTTTCTCTGAACCCAGCTTCAACTTCCCCTAACTCCCCCATGGGCTGCCACTGCTCTGAAGCCTTCTCTTATACAGTTTCTCGGGGGAAGAGCAAACTATGAATATGCATGCTCCAGTTTCTCCAGCTCTTTGCTAAGTCAGGCCAGTCACAGCATAAACATCCAAGCATCCTGTCTCTTGGTAAGCCGATTCCCCACAGAGAAAAGCTCCCAGGGTTTGGCTTAACCCTTCAAGTGCTCTCTGGTAACCTGCCTCCAGCCAGCAAAGGAGAGAAGTTGGTTACATGATTGTCAAGGGGATGTACAGTAGTACTTCCCTAGAAAATGTCAAATGTGCCTTTTAAAAGTCAGCTAAAGCAAAATTAGCTACTGGTTACTGGCCAAAGTCAGGTTAGTTCAGTGGTCACACTTTAGGCACTTTTACATACATGTTTTCAAAATGGAATGAGCATTACCTGTGTGGTGCCATTGTTCTCTATTCTATTCTTGGCTCCCTTTACACTCCGCGAGTATTCTGTCAACTCCTGCCTCCATTTGTTTCATCTTCCCCACAGAGTTTGCTGCTCTATGGCTGTTTCAGCACTGCTACCGGAATGGCTATTTTACACAGCCGAATAAAACGGAACACATTGGGGCAAACCACAAAAAGCAGAGATTATGGTTCGGACGAACGTTCACCAGGGGAATGAAATAGATACAGTTTATACAAAAGGGAGGCAACAGAATACTGTTTCTATAACAGTCATTCCGTTACAGAAACCTGTTTGTAAAATCACCTTTTATGTGTCATTTAACTACACTGTGTGTACCTGTAATTGCAACATAGCTGCATGCAACAAACATGCAACTACACCGTAATTACCCTGTTGCATGTGATTAATGATTAATTACATTGAAACAGACATTTAAAATAAATGTAACCAGTTTAGTGTATTTAAATATTTAAGCAGAATAGCTACAACAGATTCAAACAGAATTGTTTTACAGAAGGGCCCTACAGTAAGACAGAATGAATTCATATTCATAAAATACATTTCTAAATGAGAAGTGGGGGTTACTTTGCTAACTAGTTGGATCTGCTAGTGGCTGTGCCGGCTATTAATGACTAAAGAATAAGATGACTGTTTTGAGGAGCTTGTCAGCAGCTGTGAATTTGTGGCTGGCCCTAACATGACTTCAAAGTTGATTGCAGTGAGATAAATGCAGCATTTGTGCTTGAGGCACTTCCACCTGTAAGTATCCCGAG
Source organism: Neoceratodus forsteri (assembly GCA_016271365.2). Lineage (NCBI taxonomy): Eukaryota > Metazoa > Chordata > Ceratodontiformes > Ceratodontidae > Neoceratodus > Neoceratodus forsteri. The sequence goes on along the minus strand of CM057455.1, from coordinate 1,099,548,117 downwards.
TCTAGGCTTGGTAAAACTTCAACACTGCATCAAAGAATAAATGCAGCTCCACGCTGAATACAGCACAGTTGCACTCGTAAGACAAAAAGCACGGTTCTGCACAAACAAAGTGTTGTATTGCAATTGCTTTAAATATCAGGTTTCATAAGTCTGATCATATGCTTCAATAATTCTTACAAAGTTTAGATCTGAGTGTAGATACTGGGTTTTTATCATTCTGTTCATATGTGTTTACTTGAATATGTAATGAAATTGTTTTGAAGCTAAACAGTGACCGACTAGTGTACAACATAGAGCAGTGGATGGGTGACCATCCACAGCAAGGCTGTGTTTCCATGTTTCCATCGAGGGAGCTGATGAGATCACAGAGACCAAGAGAGCAAAGCTCAAGAGGTCTCTATGATGTCATCAACTCCTGAGATGAAAACACAGCCTTCGTTGTGGATGGTCACCCATCCACTGTTTTATGTAGTATGTGGTTAGAACTTATATTGTACGGTGGGACGTTGTTCTCACTGGAAATTCCACCATACTAAAATGCTGTTCATCCACACATAGAAGACTGAATGGAATGCTGTTCTGACCATATGCGCAGAACAGCATTCCATTCATGTAGACTGCGAAGCTTGAGCTCTGTAAACAGAAAACCGCCATGTGCCAATTTTCTCTTTAAGTGCACTAAAAATGGCACTGGCTGTTTGTCAGACAGCGGATCAGTTAATTGGCAAGTTGGATCAACCAGATTTTCTATGTTAAACAAGTATACTTACATATTTTGGCATACGGGGGTTTGTTTTTCTCTCACTAAGTGAGATGTCCGTTTGCCATATTATTATTTTTAGCAAATCCCGCCCACACAAGAACAGCAGCCAATGGGAGTGTGTGCTGCTAATGTAGGGACGCTCAGTCCCTAGCAACCACACAACTCACCACAGGAACAAGCTGTAGCTGCCGAAGGACAAAATGGGAGATGGCAATTTATTTTAACATGGAAAAAGATTAGGAGGGCATCATACACTAAAAAACTCTCTGGGTAACCCCATGCAGAACCAGTGTGATCTGCCACTTCGGGGTTTGATTCCCAAGGACCTCTCAAGCTTCGCTATCGAGGTCAAAGGGAATCAGACCTCTCTGTGGCAGAACACACTGGTTCTGCATGGTTACCCAGCCAGTATTCTCTATATTATTGATGGAAATCAGTGGCTTTTTAAGTCTTTACCTTTTTTGTTATCTGGTGCTGCTCCTGCTCACTCCAGCTTCTCCCACTGCTCTCTGCCCCAGCTTCTCAGTTGGACAGTGTCGGTTCGAGACAATTTTTTTTGTGGTGGTTTCATCCCTCTGTGGCTGCACTGTTTAATTTTTAAAACAAAATAAAAAAAAGCAATTTTTCATTTGTGACACGGTGCCATGTGTGGCTTTTTGTGTGTCACTAGGTGGTTAAGGGTTTACTGCTCAGCACTTGCTATATTGTGCCGCCATGTTTGCTTTGTGTGGTTCCACATCCAGTGAACCATTTAAGTGGCAGGACAAGGCTAAACAGTTTTTGTAATATCAATGTGACATCAGAATGGTAGTACAGCAACTTTTTTGACCTTTGAACTGTCCTACAACAAGATTTAGAAAGCCACTGATTTCCATTGACAATAAGCCCTAAACATATACTATAAATGTCTGTGTATCAAGATGTGTCCTTTTGGGCTGTCTGACTATTTGATTGCCCCAGTTTGCTAGCTACTTACACGATAGACAGCAGTTGGTCAGACCTAATAGGACTTTTTCTGAACTGCTTCGTGTTTCAGTCGGTGTCCCTCAATGCTCAGTCCTCAGTCCCAATATTTTTTTGATATTTGTTAATCATCTCCCCCATATACCTGTCCATTGTGGCTCCACCCTGTATGCAGATGATCTGGTGCTGTTGTATACCTCCCAGGATATCAAAGTAACCAATTTCCAATTGATTTAGGCCTTCCACCTAATTCACTCTTGGCTATCTGCTAATAATTTGCTCATCAACCTACAGAAAACTGATATATTACTTTTCAGCTCTTGGGCAAAAATCAGGTCATGCCCAGAGCCCCTCATAGTATCCAATGTATCTTAGTGTCACCCTTGACCCCCAGTTGGATCTCTCCTTGCACATCACTAATGTGTGTAGGGTTGCAAACAGTAAGATTGATATGACTTACAAAGCCAAGCACTTCCTCACCGCTCCTGCACATCTGGTCCTTGCTAAGGGAGTGCTACTACCCTCCCTTAATTATTGAATCCTTATTTACACCAATGTTGCTAAGTCCCTTTTGTCTAAATTGGATGTATTGTATAATAATATAAGTTGTTTCACCCTCTCTGCAGCCCACTTCACACATCATTGTGAGCTTTATGACAAACTTTGTGGGTTATCCTGCCAAATAGTCGTAACTTTGTGCTTGGGTGTTTTGTAAATAAGGTACTCTGTACCACCACCCCCTCCATCCTTACTGAGAAGCAAAGGGCTACTAACCTTAGTTATTCCCTAAGATCCAGTGACTTGTCCCTGCTCACTGTTCCCAAAACTCACATTGCCATGGGAGATCAGGCTTTTGCTGTGTGTGCTCTTAAGCTCTGTAACTCCCTCTCACTATCTGTGCCGGATGTCTCCTCTCACTACCTCTTTAAACAATATTTATGGAACTACTTGAAAGACTCCTTTGTCTGCACTTGCTTGGGTTGACTGGCCCTTCCCTCAATCCAATGACTTGCGGGCCTAAGTATTTCCTCCTGGATTTTCCCTGTTGGGCATATTGTGCTCCTTGTGCTGAGTGCATTTTGCTCGTATCTCAGGTCTTGTGCTAGTACTGAACCAAACTGATATATTGCCTTTTCTAACTGTAATGATTCACATTATGTACCTTGATCTTGCTTCCTTTGTATTACTATTATTCTGTTCCTGTTTGTACTTATTTTATATACTTTGATATTGTTGCTGTGTATTTATATTAATTGTTCCTGTGGTTATCTTTTGTACTGTAACTCACCTGTTTGCGTCACCCTATTGTAACCTCCCAGGTCATACCTGAAAATAGGCATTAAATTGTCTAGTGTGCTTAGCTGGTCAGTAAAAACTAATATTTATAATTATGTTTTGTGTTGTCATGTCCTATAAAAGAAACTAATTTCCAAAGAGTTTTTGCTTGCTTAACAGATGAATAAATGAAAAAAGGATGAAATGAAAAACACATAGCCAGTGCCACCAGCAGAAAACTGGATACTAAATACCTACTAAAATATATTCATGTCAGTGATGACTAAATATGTGCCCTTTGATGATTTCACATTACTCCAATGAAAATAAAACCACCGAGCCCTAGAATCATTACCATACTTCTTGGAAACTATTATACTGTTTGTTTGAATGTCATTCAGTGCCAGTCAGCATTCACAAATGTGCTGAGATATACTTAGCTAGTAATCCCCCCTCCCACCACTGTATCTGCTGAAACTCACATTAAATTCGGTCCCAGCTCATGATACTGTAGCTGCACTTATCAAAAAGCCCTTTGTTGCAGCTGATGGTCTACAATAGCAAGCCTTACAAAGTAGCTGTGGTAGGCAGTGGCACGGGCAGTGCACTTTATGAAGCCCCACACATTTTTGCTTGGCCAAGCATTTAGCAAAACCCCACAGAACCGTTGTTTATGGAACTTACTGTACATCTCTCTCTGACACAGAATCTGCTTTGAAACTGTTCCAGGGAATACTTGAGAAGTGATTTTTCTTCTTGGAAAAGCGTAGGCCCTGATGGCACATTTTCATTCATATGCGTGTCTATTGTCTCATTACAAGGGTGGGCTACATTGGCATTGCTTTTATGCAGCTGATAAAGTGAAAAAAAAAAAACAATTTTAAATTCACACCAGACAACATTTGTCAGTATCTTTCATGTAAAGCTTTCCTGAAGAATATTTGTTTTTGTTACATGATTCGACAACCAGACCATGAATTTGGAAATGTGTCCTTATAATAAGTTATCTTTGACAGCTTTGTTAGCTTGGTTTAGCAATCAAGTTTTTTTTATGCAAAGTTCCACAGAATGCAGTTAGAAACTGGGGTTCAGTGAAAGTGAAGATCATATAGCACACTCTCTTGTTAATATAAGAGCTGTCACTGCTTGTGTTACAGGAAATAAAATGGCATTAACTGCTGCCCTTGCCAAGATTATGATTGCACCATCCATGTATGAGCTGAATTGTATTTACAGTAACAGTCTATTTTAAAAGTGTAATAAATTGCTGTGGACCCAAAGTAAAGGCAGGTTCTTTCTCATCCATAGGTGTGTATAAACTGATACTCAGCAATCGGGTCACATACAGGGCCCTTTGACACTAGGGAAGAGAGTAGCCAGTATTCCTCAGTGCCAAGGAGCCTCTTCAGGTGTGCACACACTGTGTGTTCTGAGGCTAGAGTGGCTAGGGTGTCAGAATGCAAAGTAAATAATCACAATGTCTACAGTATTCAGTATTCACATACTAGGTTTCTTAATATGACTTCCAAGTAGTTCCTCATAGCCACTGCAATCATTAATCTTAGGTTTTCTCATTAACAGCATCCTATCTCCCCAAGGCAAGTTGAGACCCAAATTCTTCATATACCGTCACCGCAGTGAATCCCCAATGGCGAAGACCAGCACAGCGCCAGAAATTGAGCAAAACCTGCCCATCGCTGTGCTGGTCTTTGCGGCAATCGGGACTGCATTGCTGGGTGATTGCCCCCCCCCCCGGTCCAACTCTGACTCGGAGTTAGAATCCTAGAGACAGGGGGTTAGGAGGTGCAGCCCCACTGTGTGCGCCGATATTCCTTATGGCTACAATGCCGACAGGCAGCATTGTAGCTGTCACTAGGGGATGTTGGCACTAGTGCTGTCAAAGCGCTATGGGTAAACCCAAATTCTTAAGCAAAGATACAACCAGGACCAAATCTTTTTATGGTGGCCATACTGTGCATGTCATTCAGACACCCACTAAATAAATCTCAGTCATGGCCATGCTGGGCCCACTGTTCAATTCAGTTTATAAATATAGAAACAGAATTTTTTGGCCTAAGGTGCATCACTTTTTGTTACTGAACTGCAACTGCCATACTTTAGTGTCTAAATCTGTAGTACGGAGGACACTCAGGAGAGGGTTACAGAATGAGCAGGGATCTGAGGAAACTTGAGGAATGGTCAAAGTTTAGACCATTCCCCAAGTTTCCTCAGATCCTTGCTCATTCTCTGCACCCTCTCCTGAGTGTCCACCATACTACAGATTTTAATATCATCCGCAAAAAAGCATACCTTCCTTTCCAGTTTCTCAGCAATGTCTCTTATGAAGACATCAAAGAGGACTGATGCCAGTACTGGGCCCTGTGACACCCCAGTGGTCACTAGCCCATCATTTGAGTGAGTGTCATTTACCACCACCCTCTGTCTCCTATATGTTAAATATACTCTAACCCAATTCATTCTGTTCAGTCCACAGTCCTGTACCCACACTGTTATGGACCTCATGTACCCATGTCAATTGGCAACAATCTGAATCTAGTCTTTTCCCTTTTCTCTTTAACCCTCTGGAATTGGTCTCTCAATTGCTTATCCCCTATGACATACATCTTCTCCAAAGGGGCAAGAAGTGATGATGGGCTCTGCCACTTCACTTGACTGTTTGCTCCCCTATCATAATTAAAAAGACTATGCCTGAGGTTTAGAGGAGCACTGGGTGACACACCATGCCCTTTTGCACACAATTAAAAACCCCACATGTGCAAGTGTTCCTCAGACACTCAGAATATTTTGTTGGTGCTGCACGGCTGTTCCTCCCTCCCACACAGCCCATACCTATTTTGCCTCACCGAAGTCTGGTTTCCCTTCTCCTTTACTTCTTTCCAGGTGGGCTAGCTGTTTGCTCACTCCTGGTTCCCTTCTGTTCTCGCTGCATTTTCTGTGTCCACAAATGTTTTTGGGGCTATTCTTCTGCTTACTCTGCCACTGCCTCCTGCTACAGTACAGTTTTGGGCTTCCTGCCTTCCCCTTCAATTAGCTGTGCACCTGCCTCATGGCTCATGCAGTCTCTTCCCAGGTATTCAATTATTATTTACCTTCCAGTGCATTGCTTCACTTCCTGAAGGCTATACTTCAGGTCTACTTTTATTCTGGTGACTTCTCCTCCCTGCTGCTGCCTCAGAGTCTTAGTGTCCTTGCCCAAACAGCTGCTCATAGTCCCAGCTCTGCTTCCCTACTGCATATCATATCAGCAAGCTACTTATGTTTTGCATTCTGCTGTCATATCCTGCTTTAGCTACGACAAGTAGTTGTGCTGTCTTTGCTATTCATTCTAAATGGTTTTTCCATGGAATTGGTTGGTTGGTATGCATCTGCAATTATCATTTTTATCCTTTCCATTCAGTCCCAAGCAACATCATTCTGTCTCACTTCATATCACATTTGGCATGCCATGCCTCAGTCAGTTGTTCAGCCTTGCTACAGTTCAAGTTTTTCTATATTCAATGGCCATCAGCCATCAGCCTCTCTCTACTCCTGCACTTGGATGCATGCCAGCCATGAACACAGTATGACTTCCAAGGAAACCCTGACCTCTAAGCTGATGGTCTCGCTCTGCTCCTGTGTGGACAGCATCTTGAGGATGGGTCCCTCATCTCAGGTGAAGTTATTCTCTTTCTGCCCTTCAGGAGAGAATGTCCTGTGCTCCAGGGAAAACTTTAACCATGCAGTTCAACTCAGCAGCACCTCTTGATACAGCATTTAAGACTTTAACCATTAAACGGTGGGGCCTCTAAGTCCTCAGGAGCTCCTTTAGCTATGTAGACTAGGTTGGCAGCACCTTCAAAAGCTATTCCTCCCTTTGGCCACCTAAGGTTCAACTGGCCTCCACCTACTTCCCTTCCTCAGCCCTACAAGTGTAAAGATCATATAATACTCAAATTGTATGCCCCTCAAGGGCTCAACTCTATGCTTTGCCCCTAAAGGGTTTGGCTCCCTCTTAAGCCTCCAGTCAGTTAGAGGCCCAGTGAATGCCTTTCAGTGGTCACTGCTGTCTTCCTTCCAACCTTGGGGAGTGGGTTTCCTTTGTAAGGAACCTCCTTTAGCAGTAGAGATCAGCTTGCAGCACCCTCATAATGTTGCCTTTACAGGGATAGAGTGAAAGCCTTTCCTCCAAAATATTTCCCCTGAATTGGGTTTCAAAAGTGCAGAAGCTGAGCCATCACTAATTCTATCCTTAGCTTGGAAGGAAGGTGATCAAGGCCTTCGATCCCCAGATGTTTCCTCCTTTGTAGGGTTTTTTTCTTTTTTTTTTTCTTTCTATTTATTCTTTATCCCCCTGCCGCCGGTAGCCAGTACTTTCAGCGGTCATGCTTCACCCCACATGGCCTCGCGCCTTTCCGATACCCGTGGCTTACTCCCCACGGTGGGGCTGCGGCACTGGGGCCACATGCCGCAGGCATCGGACTAGGTCGGAGGGCTGGCCTGAGGGGGCTAATTGAAGCTGTGACGGGCTTCATCAAGGGCCCTGGCGGCATTCTCCCCTTTTTCCGGGAGGCAGGGATGTGCAATGACGCACAGCGTCCTGCCCCGCCTCCGATAAGCACTGTTGAGGTCGGCAGTCGCGCTACACCTGGTCTCCACCAGGAGTCACGCGGGCCCGAACACTTCCCATCCCTCCCCGGAGGAGAGCAGTCGTGGGGCGCTCTATCCTTCACCCACCGGCCGGCCCTCCGGCGACCAGTCCGTTCGAGCCGGGTCGCCTAGCGTCACTGGCTGAAATCCCACGCGCGGCTGGCGGGAACTTGACTTGGCAAGAATTTTCTCTCCTCTCCTCTGTGCTAAGATAATAAACAATTAGGTAGTTTCTGCAGAAGTCAAAATTGTTTGGTGGCCTCCAGGATCAAGTCTCAATCTGGCTCTGTCTCTCCTTTCTTTGGGAAGAATGTGCTTGTCTTGTCTTCACTGAGCTTTTGGGCATTCTTCCCTAAGGTGCCTTTCCCTGTGACTCTTCAATGGGTTGGAACCCTGCTCAAGGTTCCAGGTCCTTGTGACACCATGAAAGGGTGGCAGTCCCAGTAGCAGGGACAGGAAGAGTGTAAACCAGTTCACAGTTGCACAGGCACCACATACTACTCAGTCTCAATCAATCCTAACCTACTCAAGAGCCCGATATCCCTATGAATCATGAACTAGTTTTGGAACTGGCAACCCCATGAGGGCCAGGCTCAAGGGAGCCTTCTCTACACTCTGCCTATCCTCTCTCATTTTTTCCATTCTCCCTTGTGCCAAAATGTGAGTTACTTTTAAACCCTACCAACTGTCTATCACACTCCTTGGGATGCAGCTTGGCACCAGCAGTCCCAGAGAACCTTTAGGTAGAGTACAAAGAATCTTTCTAGGGACCCTTGATGGTCCCAGGGGCTACACATGCTCTAAAAAAGGAAAATCAAGACACTCACTCACACATTCACCACTCACTCACTCACTCACTCACTCACTCACTCACTAAGCCTCACATCGATGATTCTCTTTGTTCAGAAAAGGATTCACAAGCTGGATATCAAAATAGTGCACAAAAAGCTTTATTATGCACATGAAACCCCCTACAACAACACGGTGAAAAAAAGCAACTGGGAGTAAAAAAGCAGATGTAACAGCTGCTACCCAACATTTTGCACCAGTGAGGAGATGCCTCTTTTGAAGTGTCCCAGGCACAAATTGTTGGATGGGGGCTTTTGCATCTATGTTTGTGAACCCTGTTCTATTTTTCACCATTGTAACCCCTAGATGGCGCTATCCCAAGGGCTACTACCCCTGCCTGATTTGCCACTAACAGGTTGAGGGGCCTGGATCCAATGGCGGGTGCCTCCACCCAGAGGTCAGGGTTTGCAATAGTTAAACTAACTTGGTCACAGCCCTCTGGGACACTGCAACCCCCCTTTCTTCCCACTAGTGGCCCACACAATATATCAGAATTACCTTCACAGTATACACTTACCCCAGGTCTGGTTCCGGCACTGGGACCTCCTGTGAAATGAGATACAGTGCAACAATCACAGTACAGTACTAACATAGACAAATACCTCAGGCAGGTATAACTTTGCTGAAACAAGCAGCTCTGATTTATTTAGGGATATAACAGGACAGGGGAAATCAGGTTAATTAGCTTATCACTCTAATAATCTACCTATGGCTCTGTGCACAGGCCTATCCCTATCAGTTACTGTCCCTGGGTACCCAAGCCCTAGTGGCTAGTCCAAACGTGGCAACTGGTAGGGGCCCTTTCACACAGAGAAAAGGAGGAATTAAACAGTCAGCAGTACAGTAATTCCATTTGGATTTAATGTGGCAATTCAACAGGAGCAACCCTGAATTAGTACTCACGACCTCAAATAAGATAGGGTCCTTCAATGTCAGCAGGGCTCACTTGAGGTACACAAACCTCTTCACACATCCATATAAAAGAAAGTACTATACCAGGCAGGCTGCATCTGTATCCCGATCGCAATTACTGCACAATACCGGGAGAACACACAGCAGATTCAGTTCCTGACAGACCAGTGCAATTTTCAGCAATTCTTCCAGTCTTCTACAGGGTGAGCCTGGTTTCTACTCTTCAGAGATCCTTTGATTCTTTTCACAGGGCCAGTTCAGTCCTAACAAGCTGTTACACAAGCTGCAGACCGGAACTCTGGGCCTTACACACGTTTTTTGACTAAAACTGCACACTGAAAAAGCACAGGGCTCCTTCCTTCCCCACTGCCAAAGCTCAACTGAAGCTCCAACCGACAAAACCGGGCACTTCCTTTGAGTTCCTCCCAGTTCTTGACTGGATTGGCTGTCACTCACAATAGACTGCTGCTGTTGGTCCAAAAAGGCACTGAAGTCTAAACTACATCTCCCGAGTCACTGCCCATACAATCCTCTTGTGGCTGGCTCAGATTATGAGTCAAGTTCTGATTAGTCAAGGCACCATTTAGAGCTAGCTTACCCCACACTGATTGGTCCAGTTCAGCAGTTCAAAACTAGAATGGGGAACTAGCAGACACAGTTCTGACTGCAAAGAAAGCAGGTTAGACAAACTGTAATTTCATTATTACTCTAAATAATTTCTGGCAAACAGTTACATCTTCAGATAGGTTCCCTTTGCACTCCTAGTGACTGCAAAATGAAGTGAATTGGCAGCAGCTCAAGTGGTACTCAGAGAAGCACACAGTCCCCCCATACAAACTAATTATGTCTGCAAGCAGACAGCTCTTAAAGAGACAGTACCAGAGCTCTAAAACACTCACTGATAAATGGCTTAAATGCCAAACACCATTCAGGCTTGGAGCATTCAAGCAAGCTCCTGGAAGTCTTTTGGAACCCCCATTTGCAGGGGTTACACCTTCCTGGCCTGGGAAAGCTTGACGTCCGCGTCAAGCAAGTACCATAAGTTTCAACTGCAACCATATACATTTGCATTAGGCTGCATATGTAATCATCAGTCAATATATCATTTTACCAAGAACACATTTCTGAAACATTGCAGTCGTCACTCATTACACAGTATTACATACACATTGTACCATAACTCAAGTTATTACCTCTTGTACATGAAACCTGAAGAGAGGGCCCTTCCTATCAGTTACCTTGGGGCTGGAGGGCAAGGGCACCATACTAGAGAAGGCAAACAAGTAACTTGAGTTAGCACTGGCGCTCAGTTTGGGCAATGAGCTCGGGGACACATACACTCCTTTATGGACAACTTTGAGAGGCAAATCCACAGGCCTCCCAAGGGAATCATAACTGAGGTGCACCACAGGCTTTACAGCTCGACCAGTCTTTCTAGGGGAACTGTTACAGTCTCTGCACTCTGAGCCTCATTTTCAGCATTGTCCACACTTGTCAGGGAGTCTCCATGGGGTAGAGAGGCTAGAACTTGGGGCACTTTCAGCTCCAGGAGTTACAGTTTCCCACAACATTTGGCTCGCATGGAGAGCTTTCGGACACTGGCAGTGGACTGTCAGGGCACTCAAAATACTCTTCTTGTTGGGTGTATCACCAGTCTGCCCCAATCTATCATTTTCTCCCTGAAAGCTCAAACAGTTCAACCATGCACAATGATTCCATTTCATCTGATCTGATGCTTTGCACTTCACTTTCTGGGAGCATTGGCTCCAGGGATGAAGCTGGGGGCTTAGACAGTCCAGAAGGCCCAGCTTTGTCTCCAGTATTGACTAGGGATTGCCCGAAACAATTGACTCAGTTCGTAAGAAGGATAGTATTCAAAGTCACTCTCACTTTCTTCCGATATGGACTGACAGTCATGCTCAACTGGGACTTGTGGAGGGAACTTTAACTTTGCTTCTGTAGGTGCAGACTTTCTTGATCTTTTCTTAGCAGCAGCTCTAGTCACTGGTCCAGAGGGGCATCTTCTAGGGGCTCAGACTCAATTAGATTTGTCCAATGGGCAGTAAATGATTTCTATGCATTGTTTTTACATCTTTTGAATTATTCTCAGGCCTTACTTTGTACACTGGCAGATCATCTAGTTTGCCCACTACAATGTGAGGGAGATGGTGCCATCTGTCAGCAATCTTGTGCTTGCCATGCAGTCCCAGATTTCTTAGCAATACCCGATCTCCCTCCTGGAGTTCCTGCTTTCACCTTTTTATCATACCTTTCTTTGTTGGCCAGATTTCTTTTGGCAGCCATGGTTTGAGCCAGTTAGTACGCATGAGTTAGCTGGGCCTTTAACTTTTGCACATACTGTAAATAGTTGTCAGCTTGAACCCCATCAGGAGACCCCAAAACACACATCTACTGGTAGTCGAGCTTCTCTTCCAAACATCAGGCGGTAGGGGAGAATCCAGTGGCATCACTTTTGGTGCAGTTATAAGCATGTACCAGGGTGCTAATTTGTTGGCTCCATCTAGGCTTGTCCTTTGGGTGCAGGGTGCCTAGCATATCTAGCAAAGTCACGGTTGAAACGTTCAGGCTGTGGGTCCCCTGGGGTGTGAAGGAGTGGTTCTGGACTTTGCACTCCCCACAGAGAAAGCATCTCTTTGATCAGACGACTCTCAAAGTCTCTCCCTTGATCAGAATGGATTCTTTGTGGAGCCCCATAGTGAACAAAAAGTTTTCTACAAGTACTTTGGCCACAGTGGATGCTTTCTGGTCTTTGGTGGGAAAGCTTGGGCATATCTACGTGAAATGGTCAGTGACCACCAGCACATTACTGATATTTCTTTGATCTGACTCCAAACTTAGAAAATCAATACAGACCAGCTCCATGGGTGCACTGGTGGTGATGTTAACAAGGGGGCAGCCCTCTGGGCAAAGCTTTCCTCTAAGTAGCGACTTCTAAGTTCGAATGTGTTGCTCCACATCAGCCCCATCTTAGGCCAATAGAATCTGGATCTCACCAAGTCAAGTGTTCTGTCTATACCAAGGTGCCCCATGTGGTTGTGCAAGGACCTCAGTACTGAGTCTCGAAGAGGCAGTGGGCAGCACTAGTTGTTGTTTGTCTACTTGTCCCCTCTGTCTACTGTTTCTCTGTATAACAGTTTATTGATCAGTTTCAACTTAGGACCTTCTTTGTATAACAGTGCAGTTCTCAAATCAGTGGGCGTAATTTGGACACATCTTTTCCTGCATAGAGGCTTCTAAAGCTGCTTTGATCATGGGATCGTGAGGATTGAGCCCACTGAATACTGTCATTGTCCAGCTGAGGCAGTGCACCAATGTCTATTGCAGAAAAGTGGCAATAAGCAACAGGTATGCAATTCTCAGAGGCTCCCAAGCAATCCACCATGCAGTCCACTCGTCCGTGGACATTTGTTCCTCCCTGTCAAACTTCCGGCAGAGTGCCCGAATGTCAGGTTCTGCCAATCGGACCCAATCATTCTGGGGAACAGGCCTCCGGGAGAGAGCATCAGCATCTATTTTCTTTCAGACCTGCTCGGTATTCGAGAGCATAGTCATATGTAGATAATGCAGAAAGCCACCTATGGCCAGTGGCATCCAACTTAGCTGAGGTCTGCACATAGGTCAAAGGATTATTGTCAGTTTTTACTAGTATTTTAGCCCCATACAAGTACTCATGGAATTGGTCAACAACAGCCCACTTAAAGCTAGGAACTCTAACTTATGTACAGGATAGTTCTTTTCGGATGGGGTCAGGCTTCTACTGGCAAGGCCACTGGTCTCAGGCCATTCTCGTGCTCTTGGTACAACACAGCCCCCAACCCTTGCAAGCTAGCATCAGTGTGCAGGAGTAAGGTTTTCTTGGATCGGCATAGGCCAGCACTGGAGCATGGGTAGTTGATATATGATCTCATGAAAAGCAGTCTCACAATCAGGAGTCCAGCGGCCCCAAATACTTCACTCGGATGAAAATACACTCTTTCAGTCTTGAGGGAGCTGACTTTTGGTATTTTTGTGGGTTGGGGATACCCTTGAGTAAGGTTAAGTAAAGGCGGATCACTCTTGAATAGTCCTTGATGGGCGCCGATAATAACCACAAGTCCCAGGAATCTTTGCAGTTCTTTTTAGATTTTTGGGCTGTGGCCAGGTGGTCAAGGCCTCCAACTACTTGGGTCGGTCTCTATTCCTCGGTGGATACTATGTGTCCCACATACTTTACTGATGTTTGAAAAATTGACACTTATCAATGGACAGTTTAAGGCCAAAGTCCTCCAGTCGGTCCAATACCTTAAATAATCTGCTCTCATGTTCCTCCAGTGAGCTGCCAAACACAATAACATCATCTAGGTATACCAGGCACTCTAGTAAGTTCATGTCCCCCACTGCACGCTCCATCAATCGTTGAAAAGTGGCTGGGGCACCTGAAATCCCTTGAGGCATCCTCATGAATTCATAGAAGCCAAGCGGACAGATAAAGGCTGTCTTTTCACGGTCCTCTGGGGCCATCGGGATCTGATAGTACCCACTGCGGAGATCCAGCACAGAACACACTTGCTCCCGTTTAGGCAGTCCAAAGCATCCTGAATGCGGGGCATTGTGTACTGATCAGGGATAGTCCGCCGGTTTAAGGTCGATAATCCACACATCCTTACTGTTCCATTCTTTTCCTCACTACCACAATGGGAAGCATAAGGGCTTCTGGATTCTTGTATTACACCAGCAGCTAACATCTCTTGCAGATGCCGTCTCACATCATCTATGTCAGCAGGTGCCAGGCGTCGAGACCTCTCCACGAAATGGTCTTTCGTCATGCAGCCGGATATTGTGCTCAGCTCTTGCACGCATCCTACATCCCATTCCTTTAAAGAAAACACCTGGTCTCTCTGGGCAAGCTTCTCACTGATCTTCACTTTCCATTCAGCTGGCAGCGGGAGTCGCGAAATCAAACAAGTCAGGCGTTACTCTGTTTCATTCTTCCTTGAACTCTTGCTGCTGGGTAGCACTGCAGTGTCTGCACAATACATTAGCCAGGATGCAACCTCTGTTTACTTGAATGTCTCTTTCAGACTATTATGAACTTGGACCTTACCCTTCTGGCATAAGCATGGGCTCTAGCGGGCAAAATACTAGGCTTGACCAGCAGTCCTCTGGCAATTTTCCATCTCATAGTGCATCAACATTAATATTTTATTCTTAACATCCTTTCTGATACGGACCTCTCCCTGTAAGGTACACTGGGCATTTGGCGCCAGGATCAGGGACTCAGGATCCTTCTTCCATACAATTCCGACCGGTTCCTCTGGTTCTGTTTTTTAGCATCTCTCTGTGCCTCATAGGCCTTCTTAATTAAAGCGGAACTCTTAAAGCTCTACTAGTCTTTGACCCTGTTTTCATAACACAACTGTGCCAGCCTTCCGAACATATGAGCATTTGTTCCAATCAACAAAGGACACCATCATTACAGTCCAGTGGGGGACACACTAAGGCTAGGGTCTCTACTTGTTCAGCCACTCCAGCCACAGAGGTGGGGAAAGACAGCCAAATTGAATATACCCGGAATAGGGTGAGGCCTTCTCACTTAACCCCCATACATGCAGTCCTTCTAATGGTTGTAAGGGTAAGTCTGACAAATGCTTCTGATACCAATCTTGGAACATAATTGTCACTTGGGAGCCACTGTCTAATATAGCTCTTGTAGACACTCTGTTCACCTTTACAGTGGTCTCCATGGAGGGACCCACTTATTCTGGACCAGTCTGGAGAGGCGGTAGTGGGGGCCTGGGCAACTGCCTTGCCACAAAGGGCGTGAATTAGCATTTTGGTGCCCTCACTGGGATCATGTCGTGCACCTCTTAACCACTGATTTCTTCTCGAAGCTCTCCTTGTAGCCTATATGCAACTTTGTCAGTGTCTTTTGGGGACTGGCATTTCCCTTTTCATGTGCCCATCTTTCCCACAATTATAGCAAAACATACTTTCTGGAGTTTGAGCTGGCCGGGCGCCACACTGGGAGCCAGGGCAGGGTATTACTAACTGAAACCTTGGTGCCATCTCTGTCTCGGCGTGATAAGCATTTGGAGACATCTAGTCAGTTTCTCCACTTCCATGGTCAAGGAATCGAGTTCGGAGCTGTTATCAGCAGGAGATACATGGGTGGGTACCCCCACCCCATAGCAGATGCAGTCGGATATAGGTCAGGGCCCGTACTTGCAGGCGTGGCCTTCATAAAGGACTGTTTTTGAATTCCGGATCTCTCTCAACAGTTCGCCCCATTGTGACATATCTTTTCCTTGTCAGAGCACTCATTGACTGCCAACCTCTGCCCTGAACTTCCTTGATGGGTCACCCTCAGTCACTCGGGTCGTGGCAAGCTATTGGTGCAGGTCCCTCCGGGGTCGTCTTTCTCAACTCCTCAATTTCTCTCATTAACTCATCATAGGAGGTGGGGATTCCAGTCGATCTGCCAGGCGTAACTGGAAGCAACAGCAGTTCTGAGAAGGGGCAGACTTAAGGATCCTGTCCAGCCTGGTTCGGTCCAGTTCAATCGCTGGCAAACTACCTTTTCTGAGGCATTCTTGCAACAATTTTCCAGCCGAGATACATACACAGACAACAACTCCCTTGGTACTGTTGTGCATCTCTTACTCTCCACCATAGGTCCTCATCAGAATCTGGGCTCCCACACATTCTCCAAGGCCTCAAGATAGGCCTGTGCAGTCGCTTCAGGGTTACTGGCCCGTTTAGCACGGATGGTAGCCAGGGCAGGACCTGGAGGCTCTCACTAACCCTCTTTCGCTTTTCACCTTCCGAGCATTGCCATTCTAGCACTTGGGGCAACAGAGTCTATCCAGGTCTCCCAGTCATCCTCCCTTGGGGGTGGGGAGGGTGCCAGAGAAGATCCTCTCAACCTTCGGCAAGAGTCGGACTAATGGCAGGTGCAGAAAGGGAGTCTGCACTGGTTCAGCCACCACATGGCACTGGAGCAGGAGAGGGTGTTGGGGAGAACACCCCAGGTGGCAAGAATAGTTTCTTCAAGTCCTCCACAGTTTTCCCCTCCCAGCAACCATTCAGCAAATTCTCCTCAAAAGTTTCAGATAGTGGTGGGGCTGATTCCCCGGTCTTTACTGTCCTTAGTTATCACTCTCCAAGCAGTGAGGGCTCCCTCTGGGGTAATGGTCTGTGGCACTTTGGAGCTATCTATGGGATCCTTAAACTCTACTAGGGCCAGGAAAGTGTGGGTGAGCAGATTAGCATGCCGACCCACCACCACAGGGTTTTGTAAACCTTCCACCTTGGAAAGTACTCCCTGCACAGTGTCCGTATTGATACAGGGGATGTCCAGGATAAGCATAGCATTTTGGGGTCGCTCTCCTCCCCAGTACACCACTCCATCAGCCGGTGCACAGCCACTTCTGTCGGGTACCCATTTTTTCTTAACAGTGGTTCAGAATATGGCCACCAGAGGACACACAATCCCAGCGGTGAGCCTCCAAGATGTAACCCCTAGATGGCGCTATCCCAGGGCTACTACCCTGCCTGATTTGCCACTAACAGGTTGAGGGGCCTGGATCCAATGGCGGTGCCTCCACCCAGAGGTCAGGGTTTGCAATAGTTAAACTAACTTGGTCACAGCCCTCTGGGACACTGCAACCCCCTTTCTTCCCACTAGTGGCCCACACAATATATCAGAATTACCTTCACAGTATACACTTTACCCCAGGTCTGGTTCCGGCACTGGGACCTCCTGTGAAATGAGATACAGTGCAACAATCACAGTACAGTACTTTAACATAGACAAATACCTCAGGCAGTATAACTTTGCTGAAACAAGCAGCTCTGATTTATTTAGGGGATATAACAAGGACAGGGGAAATCAGGTTAATTAGCTTATCACTCTAATAATCTATTTTATGGCTCTGTGCACAGGCCTATCCCTATCAGTTACTGTCCCTGGGTACCCAAGCCCTAGTGGCTAGTCCAAACTGTGGCAGCTGGTAGGGGCCTTTTCACAGAGAAAAGGAGAATTAAACAGTCAGCAGTACAGTAATTCCATTTGGATTTAATGTGGCAATTCAACAGGAGCAACCCTGAATTAGTACTCACGACCTCCAAATAAGATAGGGTCCTTCAATGTCAGCAGGGCTCACTTGAGGTACACAAACCTCTTCACATCCATATAAAGAAAGTACTATACCAGGCAGGCTGCATCTGTCCCGATCGCAATTACTGCACAATACCGGGAGAACACACAGCAGATTCAGTTCCTGACAGACCGAGTGCAATTTTCAGCAATTCTTCCAGTCTTCTACAGGGTGAGCCTGGTTTCTACTCTTCAGAGATCCTTTGATTCTTTTCACAGGACGGATTCAGTCCTAACAAGCTGTTACACAAGCTGCAGACCGGAACTCTGGGCCTTACACACGTTTTTTGACTAAAACTGCACACTGAAAAAGCACAGGGCTCCTTCCTTCCCCACTGCCAAAGCTCAACTGAAGCTCCAACCGACAAAACCGGGCACTTCCTTTGAGTTCCTCCCAGTTCTTGACTGGATTGGCTGTCACTCACAATAGACTGCTGCTGTTGGTCCAAAAAGGCACTGAAGTCTAAACTACATCTCCCAGAGTCACTGCCCATACAATCCTCTTGTGGCTGGCTCAGATTATGAGTCCAAGTTCTGATTCGTCCAAGGCACCATTTTAGAGCTAGCTTACCCCACACTGATTGGTCCAGTTCAGCAGTTCAAACTAGAATGGGAACTAGCAGACACAGTTCTGACTGCAAAGAAAGCAGGTTAGACAAACTGTAATTTCATTATTACTCTAAATAATTTCTGGCAAACAGTTACATCTTTCAGATAGGTTCCTTTGCACTCCTAGTGACTGCAAAATGAAGTGAATTAGCAGCAGCTCAGTGGTACTCAGAAGCACACAGTCCCTCCATACAAACTAATTATGTCTGCAAGCAGACAGCTCTTAAAGAGACAGTACCAGAGGCTCTAAAAACACTCACTGATAAATGGCTTAAATGCCAAACACCATTCAGGCTTGGAGCATTCAAGCAAGCTCCTGGAAGTCTTTTGGGAACCCCCATTTGCAGGGGGGTTACACCATGTTCATTTTTTCTTTGCACATGATAAAGCTTTGGGGACCCCATACACTCAACTTACAGCCCATCCTTTCTCAAAAGCTGTACTGCCTCAAAGAAGGCACCTTGATGGCATTCAGCTCTGGATGTTAGCCTTGCATCAAGGAATAGCCGCAGGACCTAATAGCAGCACATAGATTAAGCTTCCCAAAGGTGTAACTCTGCTGTAAGGTAGAAGGAATGGCAGGATGAAGTCTGCTTACCTGTGGCACTATGGGACCAGGTCATGGGAGGAAAGTTCTGAACCTCTAGGCTGGATATGTGGGGCAGGATTTCTAGCCCAGACAAGCTGATCAACCTGAGCCCAGTGACAAGGTGGGTGGACCTTAGAGCCTCATGGGTGATCTATTAACCTGAGGCACACTGGCTTGGAACCAGAGCAGAAGGAATGTAAACAGTTACCACACAGTTTGCACAGGAGTTCCAGTGTGTACCTACCTGAGTGGCAGAGGGCATACATCAGGACATGAAATTAAATGTTTGAAGTTCGTGTAAATGCATTTAGGACAGTAAAAATATATTGTGAACTTGCTGAGTCTCTGGTGTTCATATTAGTTAAGGAGGCTGTGTGTGTTGTGTGTTGGGTGGGTGCCTGCCCAGGTTCGCATCTGGTAGGAAGAACCTCCAAATCAATATGGCAGGCTAACTCCCACAGTTCTGGGATAACCTACTCCCAAGATCCCCAGGGTGCTTACATGTACATTAAGCATAAATAGTCAATACTGTTTCCTTTCTCATTGTTCTTCAAACCTTACCAACTTTTTAATAAATCAAGTTGTTGTTTTTGATGTGCTGTATGTAATTCAATGTAAATCTCTTACAGTGCTTCAGTATGCTGTCATTTGGTTGTAAATTTATCTTTTACCATCAGGTCAGAATCAGACATTATTGACTATAATGATTGCCTTTAGGTCAATACAGCTAACATTGATCCCCTTTTACATTGTCAATTTTAGATAAATGAGAATACAAGGCAGTCTTTTGTCATCCAAATCAGATGGTATATTGGGTTATGTAGCACAGAGAACCTACCAAAAATATCCATTTTAAAACCACAGGCAGGTCAATCACACATATAAGTTGAGGTGGGTGCAGATCTGTATCCCTAAAACCCTAGCATGTGAATATACAATGTTCACAGTATACAGACAGTTATAGTAATGCACTTTTCTACAAATATCTCAAACATAGACAACATAAAGAATAAATTAGAGTGCAATCATAATCTGTACCATGAAGTCAAACAAATAGACATATCTGTTTTAACACATATTTTATCAGGTTAGCAAGCAGAGCACTGGAAGGTTTATTTCCATCATGTGACCGCGGTGGGAGAACAGAGGACTTTACAATTTACATCATGCGACTGAGGTAGGGGCACAGAGGAATTTACAATTTACATAATGCAACCGAGGTAAGGGTACAGAGGAATTTACCAGAGTACATGTGACAAAAAATTATCACAGCATAGGAAACAAGTAGAACATAAACAACCACAAGTACAAATAACACTATACACGAGGCAGTACAACAGAATTTACAAGATGTACAAGTGACAATAATATCCTCAGATATCAAAGCAGCATAAGGTATGTGAAATCCATTAGCAAACCCAACAGCATGAGAAATCAGTATGACATGGTTTAGGTACTCAGAGATCACCATGAACAGGGAGTAGCACATTCAAGTGGCAGGCAGGAAAGGGCAGTTGCAGTTTGGTCTGAGTCCCTGAAATGCCATGATGCCAGCTTGGAGATTAGCATATAATCAGAATGACCAGGACTAATCTTCTCAGTCCAGTCTGTCTGCCTTTATTCTTGGAGTTTTTTTTCTGCAAGTTTCTTGTCACTCTTTGTAGTGCACCAAACATTATCACTTCATACTACGTCATCCAGAAATATTCAAACGTGTAGAAGATTGCAAAAAGCAACTATAATCAATACAGTAAGCCACAGTGTTTATCTCAAAGATACTCAAAACATTTGTATGGTTTGATAAAAAACAAAGGAATCAGATTGTTTTACAAATGACAGTACTTCTATAGTACTTTTAGAAAAATTCCATTGGGGTATAAGGGCCATTAAGCTGGGGGGCAATGCCGAAATAGTGGGCTACAATGAAACAACAACATCAGATTTTATGAATGTTGATGACTGCTATGATTCTGTGGAATGCACTTTCCTCGCCCTTGGATTTGCACTGTCCCTGGAGCATTTTAAGACTGGAGGCATGATGGTTGTCCCTGCTACAATAAAGCACCGTTTCCATAAAGCAGGGGTTGTGTTTTAACATGCTCACAGACAGGAAGAATAATAGAGGTGCTTGTGGTCAGGCAGATTCTTCTCTTTTTTTCCCTACAGGTTAAATTTGGACCTAAAAATGCTGATCATCAAAGAGAAAGATGGCATGGTGAGGGGGTGAGCAACAAAGGGGCAGTCAATGTGCTTTTTGGTGTGCTGCTGATTTAAAAGGTAACTGGGTGAGCAGGAAGCATGGGCAGGCTACAGTAAGAAGGTAGCCAGCTGAGAACTAGGGGGCAATTTAAATTCAGGACAGGGCCTCAGAGCAGAAATGCAACATATTGAGGGGATCTGCAGGCCCGTAGAGAAAACTGCCAAGGACAGGAATGCAAACAATTGGGTGCATGGGACTAGCTACGTAGCAGTAATGGCAAATCTGGGTTGGGCACTGTAGGTGGTATGTTGATCTAACACCCTATCTAGGGTAAGTGAAAAAGACAGCTAGGGAATGGAGTGGAAAGGTGTACAGGTAGCAGAGATTTCTGAAACTACAACTAAGGACTGTAAATATTAGATTGCCTAACACCTATCTAGGGTTAGATAATAATACAAACAGGGAAGAAGGGAACTGGAAGAACTGTGAAAGTAGAGATTAGGGCCTGGCTGCAGTTTGTGGGGGACAAAGAATATGGCGGCTGAGATTCTCGTGGATAATGAGCATACAACGTTATCACTGAGGAGACTTCATGACCTCTTAATAGGTAGCTATTTGGAATAGTATGTAATAGGGAGTAGTTGTAATACATTACTAGTACGAGTGGGAAGGGGGCCTCCATTGTGTGTGTATGGGGGGGGTACAACCTCCCAATCATCTCTATTTCAGTCAGCACCGAGACTGGGAAGTTGTTGACTGTGAGATCATAATCTTGTCCGCTATCTTTAACCCTTACAAACTGCAGCCACCCTTGATTAGTAGCACATGGTAAACATGGACTTAAACTAGCAAATTGCTCTAGCACCCTGTCAAGGGTAAGGTAAAATACAAATAGGAAAGGGGGGATTTGGCAGTGCAAGTATAGGGAGAGGTTGAAAGTAGTAGTACAATGTAGCTAAGGGGTAGTAGAGAGTATGGAGGGTATGTATGATTTGGATTAGTTAGTTGTAGGAAATGTATAGTGGCCATCTGTCAGGCAGTACTCTGCAGGTTCAGTCACTTCCCCATCTGTAGGAGAATTGCAGAACTCCAGTCTCAGCTGGAAGCTGCATGGGATTAAATATGCCTGCTGTGCAAACAGCTGGACTGGAATATACAACCACATCCCATCCTTTCTCCCCCCATGAGGCCCACAGTCCAGGAAGATGAAGGTTGTAGACAGGAGAACTAGATCAATGCATGCAGGTGGTAAAAAATAGTCATACAGTCATAAATGAAAATCAATGTTTACTCCTGGAAGAGGCACAGGTAACTCACTCTCCTAAGAAAGCTGTTAGCTGGTCATGAGGCAGGGTCAAGCTGATCAGACAACACTTATGGTGGGGGACAGGAAAAAGGCAGACCCAACAACTGACAGGTTAATGGTGATAAAAGATTCAATGAATAGGGGCATCTAGAGGGTGGTATTCGAGGGAAGCAAGGGAGGAGAGTAGTCAGAAGCCTACCAGGAGTCTTGGACACAAGGGAGGCAGTTTGAATTGAGGGAATAGTAAGATGGATGATGGGTTCTGGAGGTGCTAGTACGCTTAGTACTAATTATCTGGTCAATCAGGAGGTGGAGTCAGTCAATTGAAACTTCTTGAAGCTGGGGGATAGGTTAAGGGGGAAGATTGCATTGCTGACCTTCTTGGTGGCCCTACCAGTGGTGGATGAGGGGGAGGAAGAGGTGAGGCAGAAGACAGTGGAGACCTTCAATGACTGGTTAAATGTGTAACATTTGAAGGAGGAGTTTAGGTCTGTCAGGAATTGGGGGACTTGTGGGATAGAAGACTTGAAGGGAAAGATAGAAACTGAAACAGAGAAATATGCCAGCAGAAGAAGGCCATGTGGTTTATTGAGTCTGCCCAATATTTACTTTCTATATTTGAAGATCTCAATCATGTTTTCTTTCTCTCTCTCTCTCTCTCTCTCTCTCTCTCTCTCTCTCTCTCTCTCTCTCTCTCTCCTCCCTCTCTATCTCTTTCCCTCTCCCTCTCCCTCCATCTGTCTCCCTCTCCCTCCCCATGTGGTCCTGTCCTGACTTCCTGGCTTTAAATCATCCTCATGGCTCTCCTCTGCACAGCATCGACTCTGTTCACATCCTTCTTTAGATAGGTATTCCTGAACTGGACAAAGTACTCCAGATATAGATGCACCAGTGATCTGTACAAGGTCACTATGTTCTCCTTAATCCTCCTACAAATCCCCCTGTTTATGCATCCCAGCATTCTGTTTGCTTTTTCTACTTAGTTCAGCAAACAAATCTCGCACTCACCACCCAAAGTAAGGGATGTTCGAGCCAACTCCTTTAAAAGTGCTTATTTTTATTCAGTGGACATGTGCAAAAATAGCAATCTGCAGATCTCAGGCGTGTTTCGAAGTGTAAACTCCCTTTATCAAAAATGCATCTGGAGATCTGCACAATACTATTTTGCATAACACTAGTAAAAATAAATCACAAAATTAACCCTCAACATCCTACTTCGGGTGATGAAGTGTAATTGTTGCTATACTACTTTGGATTTTTCTCTGCACCATCAGACCCTGTGCAGCCTCTGTCTTTATTTCTTTTTGATTGCTTTTCCTACTGCCTTACTACCTTACTGCAATGCCTAGATGGCTTGAGGGATCTCATGGTTGTCACCCACAAGTCCTTTTCTTCATCTGACACAGTGACAGTCCCCTAACCTGTACACAACCCTCCATTTCTTCTCCCAATGTGCATGGCTTTGCAGTACTTCAAACTGAAGCCCAGTTGCCAGGTATCAGACCACCTCTCCAGCTTCTCCAGATTCTCTCTTAATCCCCTGACCAACCCCATTTATCAACTCTGCTGCAGAGCTTGGTGTCATCCACAGAAAGGCAGATGTGCCCTTTTTGCCCTCTTTGATATCTGTAATAAGTACACAGAACAGTCATGACCTAAGCACTGAGCCCTGCTGAAGCATGCTTGTAATATCCCTCATGCTTGAGTATTCACCATTAACTGCCACCCTCTGCTTTCTTCACAAGCCAATTTCCCACTCAGTCTTTTTGCCTCCCACTGAAGGTCTCTTAGCTTTCTTTTCAGTCTCCTGTGGGAGACAGATCAGTGTCAGTTACTGAGTAGTTAGCACACTCGCCTCTAGAGCCAGAAAATCAGATGGTCATGGGTTCTAGCCCCACATCAGGTACGTGGGGAAATACCAATAACTGACACAGTAGTGCACTGTGGGGGTGCTATGCTGGTGATGTGCCATCCTTCAGGTGAGACATTAAATCAAGGACCCATCTGATCATCCCTGGTTACTGTCCAGGTGGAAGTAAAAGATCCATAGCACTTATCAAAGAAGAGCTGGGGAGCTTCCCCTGTTTCATTGCCAATATTCCCCTCTCAATAAAACAGGTTCATGCAACCTCCCAACCACTCCCCAAAGGATATACCTGGAAACAAGCTATAATAGCTTAGTGTGCCGTTCCTGGTCATAAATTACAAATAGATAAATAACAGAGTCGAAGGCCTTGCTCCAGCCCAGGTACTATATGTCTACTGCCTGTACCCTATAAATGGCCTTTGTAACCTAATCGAAGAAGTCTATCAAATTTTTTTGACATTAAATTCCTGACACAAACCCATGCTGCCTGTTGTCCTGGAGCCTGTTAGTCTCTAAGAATGTTATTAGTCATTCCTTTAATATAGTTTTAATTTGTTTGCTTGCTATAGAAGTCAAGGTGGCAGTCCTGTAGTTTCTCAGCTGGTCACTGACACTGGGATACCCAATTTTATGTGTGCCTTCTCCTGAAATAAAGAAAATCTTCCAACATCATTTCTTTTTTTTTCATTTAAACCTGAAAAAGAAAACCATCCTGCAATGTCATCTAGCTCTCCCAATTCCTGACCCCTACCCACTTACCCTGACTCACTTTTCAGTAACCACCACATCCCCCATCCTTCAGGAGGGTCCCACAAAGTAATCTTTTATCACTATTGCTTTTACTACTTTGTCAACTGCAAACTGAATGAAAACAAGGTAACTTGGGTTAAACATTTTTTGTAATGCATTTGAACTTTTACTAATAACTTTGTTATTTTGGAAGACTTTGGTCTAAAATTTTCAGCGTGGGCATTTTTTAATCTCATCTCATGAACAAGACGGATATAATTGTTCAAATCCCTTTGAAGCATTTTTGCAGTCACTCTGTACGGGGCCGGATTAAGGCATAGGCAACATAGGCACAGGCCTAGGACCCCTGCATGCTAGGGGAACCCCAACAATTCCCAACATATATTTTTAGCATATCTTTTTCTTCCTGCCTGAGCTGCATTTTTTTTGTAAGGGACCAAGCCACTAAGTAATCTGAACAAGGGGGCTGAACTGTGACATGATTATCACTTCCCTGACTGGGTGTTAAGTGCAGCTGATACCTCAGTGGGCCCTGGCTGACCATCAAAGTTTTTTTTTTATTTAAGAAGTCTAGGATTACAAATACCTTTGAGCCATGGCTCTTTTACAAAGGTTCCAGGTCAGAGAAATACAAATTATGGGAAACATCAAGACAGACATTACAACAATGTGGACATTGCAAACAGAGTACAGATTAATACAGTTCAAGGGTAGCATTGTAACAAGGCAGCCAGCGGCATTTGTCAGAGAAAACAGACAACAGATAAGAAGTGCCAGAGTCATAGGAAGAGGGAAGAGGGTAGTGGGGGAGAAGGAATGTAGGAAGGGTGGCGAGAGGGTGAAAAGTGCAGCATTGGGTATACCAAGATGTGAGGGTAGAATCCACTGAGGAGGGGGGGAGGAGGGGGACAACTAGAGCAGAAAGGGAAGTGGAGAAACAAGGTTAAGTTGGGCAGTCACAGGAGCTGTTGGTAGTGAGACAGTCCCGGAGCCTAGTTTTAAACATACCAATAGTTGGGGCAGAGGAGATGGTTGGGCTGAGGCCATCGAACCAGAGTGGCGCTCGATAAGCAAAAGAGCATTGTCCCTGTGAAGTGTGACAGTGGGGGATTTTCAGTAGCTGTAGCGTGGATCTCCTAAGGCACCATTTGTTAATTCAGTGTTGTAACAGAGTTGAGACCCCAGAAGGTGCAAGGCCAAGGTAGATTTTTTCACCATGGAGCAGGTGAGAAACTTTATGCAGTTTGATAGGTGGAGCCAGACGGTCTAAGTGTACAGGTCACATGTGTGGGTGAGACGGTGAGCACCAGTGATGAGCCGACATGCTTTATTTAAGGTAGTTGAGAGGCATCTAAGGGTTGTGGTTGTGGCCGAGCCATAAATGATGCGACCATAGTCTATTACAGAGATCACAGAGCTCAGGACTGCAACCTTCAAAGCTTCTGGCGTGAGGTGTGGTCTGTGTTTGTAGAGGAGACCAAGCCGTGTATTAGCAGCTCTAGCTACATTATTTACATGAAGTCCATAGGAGAGATTAGGGTCAAGCTCTACCCCTAAGTATTTGAAGGACCCCACGTGATCTACAGTGTTCCCCTGGGTGGTGAAGATAGCCAAGTGGTGTAGCTTGTGTGGGTTATGAGAGCTGCAGAAGAGCATAGATTTGGTTTTCTTGTCATTGAGGACCAGTTTATGATTAAGAAACCATGTCTCTACAGAACTGAAACCAAGTTGAAGGTTGTGTTGAAGAGTTGCAGGATCTTTGTGAGTGGAGAATACAACAGCATCATCGGCATATAGTATGATCTGCTCAGAGCAGTGGTAAGGGAGGGAGTTTAAGAAAAGGCTAAAAGGAGGGTCCCAGTATGGATTCCTGTGGGACACCCAGACGAACAGGCAGGGTGTTAGAAAGAGCGTCCATAATTTTACTCTGTGACGGTTTTCTAAGTAGCTTTTAAACCAGAGAGAAGAGTCAGGTGATAGCCCGGCATTCAGTAGTTGGTGTATTAGTAGTCAATGGTGTACTGTATCGAAGGCCTTGAGAGGTTATGAAAACGCCCCTGTGAAAAGCCGTTGTCAAGGGATTGTGCAAAGCTCCAGTGAACTCAAGAAGGGCTGTGGTGGTGCTGTGACCTTTCCAGAAGCCGTGTTGTTGTGGACAAAGGTATATTGTATTTATCAAGTGGTGATAAGTTGATCGGTCGCGGTCGCTCAATTGTCTTAGAGAGTTGGGGCAGTATGGAGATAGGGCAATAATTTGAGTGAATTTTCTTGTCCCCACTTTTATGAACGGGTGTCACGGTGGCTGTTTTCCATAGGTCTGGGAATTTTCCACAGCTGAGAGAGAGGTTTAGTATTTTTGTTAATGGATGAATTACCTCATCAAGGGTGAGCAACAGAAGATTAAGGTCCAGGGTGTCGCTACTAGATCTAGATTTAGAGATAGCTGCAGTAATATAGCGGTGAGCTTCATTCAGCCTTACCTTCCTGAAGTAGAAGAGGGGATGGTTAGACTGAAGGGCAGAGGTATTTGGGGAGTAGGCCCTGTTTTCGAAAAAGTCATGGGATAGAATAGCACTAAGGTCTGAAAAAGCCGTGTTAAAGATGTTTGCGATCACCTTGGGGTCAAGGGTTGAGGATCCATCAACTATTAACATGGCTGAAGAGGTTTTTGGCTGCTTCCCTGTGACATCCTTGATATTGTCCCAGAAAGCATGACAATTTCCCCATGTATTGGTGAGAGCGTCTTTGTAATAGGTGGATTTCATTAGCCGTATGGCTTTTGTGCAGGCATTTCGTGCTTGTTTGTAATTTTGGATGTCCAGTTGTTTGCCAGTGGCCTAGCAACTGCAAGAGGTGATCCCTTAGTTTCAGCTGTGAGAGAAGAGCTGCGGTGACCATGGGTTAGAGAGAGATTTTGTTTTCGCTTTTAGCAGGGGGCAAAGAGGGTGAGCTTTGTTGAAATTGAGATGAAGTGATCAAGAGCCAAGTTAACATCTGTTGCTTCATAGATGGGTAGTCAGTCTTGTAGAAGCAGGTGTTGTTTGAGATGTGGAAGTTTTCCACGAGTAAGGACTCTGCTAGCGATAATTTTGGGAAGGGGCTTAAGGAATTTGTTAGACCATGCACACATGACTGGGCAGTGGTCACTGAGTGAGTCTGGGAGAATGGTCATATGAGAAATCCTTGTGGGGTGAGTGGTGAGGACCCAATCCAAGAGGGTACTGGTGCCAGTCCTGTAGTTAATCCTAGAAGGGAGTTTACCATTGCGTGAGGTTAGCAGCTGAGATGGAATCTTTATAGGCACTGGCACTCAATGCTAATCAGTTTATGTTGAAATCCCCTAGTAGAATAAGTTCAGCTTCGGGAGGATGAGAGTTGATAAAGTTTAGGACGTTGTTGAATCCATGTTTAGGGTCCCTGGGCGGGATGTATAAGGAGACAATAGTTAGGACTTTATGGTTGGGACCTAGGACAATTTTTATTGGCAGAATCTGGGCTGAGGCAGAAAGTGATGGAGTTGCTACAGGGTGCCAAGACAGGGAGTCTTTGATATAGATTGCGCAACTACCACCTTTTTTGGATATCCGGTCCAGCCTGTGGACATTGTAGCCCTGTATTGTGTGTGAAAAGGCCCATTTTCTTTGCTTTGTCCACCACCCCCACTTAGAATCCTCATTTAGAATCAAGTCTTATTCTTCAATATAAAAGATTAACAGTACAGGTTTCTGTATATGCTTTATATTTAACCACACTCCTAAAATTAAGAAAACTACAATGCGTTTCAATGGTACAGTTAAAAATCATATTCTTTTTTTTTTAAATTCCCTTATCTCGCTCATATTGAAGTTCTGATCCTGATATACTGTAGCTCCATTTTCATGGTGAAGAAATGAATGAATTTCCAGATTCCCATCAGTAAATCTTGTCATGTATTGATCCTAGCTTTATTTATTTATTTCATTTTTGTTGACCGGGTGAGTACACAAGACAAAACACTGCCTATTTCAAGCATGACCCAAGAGGTAACAGAACTGTAGTACAACAGTCAGTAGAAATCAATACAGTTTCAGGAAGAATGAGTTAGTTACAAAGCATAACATTTTGAACAATACAGGTTCAGGAGGATGAGATACTAACCAAAACATTTTGAACATTGTCTGAGTCAATGAGTACAGATAACTCTGGTACAGAAGACTAGTGAGATAACTCTGGTACAGAAGACTAGTGAATATATTTACACAGCCAGGAGAATTTAGAGGAAATTTCTTCTAACAATCACTTGCTTTGCGATATAATCGCTAAAGTTCACAATTCCTCTAGTAATCCACAGACTTACACCTGGCAGGACCTAGCCTCTTTTAAAGATGGGTCCCTACCCTACCAAACAAAACTCCCACATTCTTGTTCATGCTACCTGACAGGACAAAAGGATAACACCCACACTGCAAGCACACACATGTGTGTGGGGTGGGGGGCCTTTGGAGAAGTGCAAATCATGACATTTCACACTCATAAAATTATTTTTACCTGGCCAATTAGTAATTATTTTCTCTAAATCATCAAAACTTTGTACACTTTTTACCTCATAAGAAGTTACTGTACTTGTACATTAGCAACTGTCTAGCTACTGATTGTATAGGACTACATCTCATTTTGCTAATGGACATGTTAACAACTGCCTAGCAACTATTTGTATAGGACTGAAGTTCATCTGCTGAATGACACTATCACCCTGCTAATTGTACTCAATGTTCTCCATCGTATGTATTACCTGTTCCTTCAATTTTCGTTACTGTCTGTATTTTTCTCTTTGTATCATGATGTGGAGCCTTTGGATGCACAGTCTACAAGAGGCACAGGGTGGGTAAAAGAGGAGGAGGAGTAGCTCTCTATATATAAGGGAAGGGATTAAAGCAACAGAACTAAAAAGTAAACAGAAAGTTGCTGAGTCACTATGGGTCACCCTGGAGACAGGAAATGGCATCACAATCTGCATGGGGGTTGTGTACAGACCCCCATCACGGGGGAAGAAATGGACAAGGAAATGATAGAAGGCATCCTTAAAATGGCAGAAAAAGGGGAGATATTGTTGATGGGGGACCTGAATATGCCAGATGTTAACTGGAGTACTTTTGCTGCAGGCACATCCAAGAGCAGGGTCATTCTTGATGCCCTACAGGGGGCATGCCTCAGACAGCTAGTGTTGGAACTCACTCGGGTGGGAGCTATCTTAGACCTGGTACTCTCAAATGAGGAAGGAGAAAGGATCTCAGATTTAGAAGTGGATAGCCATCTAGGAGCAAGTGACCGCCAAACAGAGTGGTTCACAATAAACACAGCCATAGAGTCGAAGCCATACAAAAACAAGAGTATTGGACTTTAGGAAGGCTGACTTTGGGAAAATGAGAGAGTGCCTCAGAAAAGCACTAGCAAACGGGCAAGAAGGAGGGGTGGAGGAACAATGGAGAATAATCACAACAGCCATTGCAGAGGCAACAGGCCTTTGTGTGAAGCAAATCAACAAAACAAAACAAAAGGGAAAAACACTATGGTTTTCAAAAGAGGTGGCAGGGACGGTTAAGGAGAAAAAGATAGCATTCAGGAAATATAAGGAAACACAGAAGGAGCAGGACAGAGAACTTTATCAGTTAAAGCAGAAGGAAGCAGGGAAGGCAGTCAGAATAGCAAAGGCACAAACTGAGGAAAATATAGCCAGCTCTGTTAAGAAGGGGCATAAAACCTTTTATAGGTACATTAGGGAGCGAAGAAAGACCAAAGGGAGGGATACAGAGACTTAATAAAGGGGAGGAAATGTGGGCAGAGGATGGCAGTGAAAAAGCAGGAATACTGAACGAATATTTCTGCTCAGTGTTCACAACGGAAGAGGAGGAGGAGGTACCTAAACCAAACAAGGGAGAAACTCCGAATGGGGGGGGTCTATACCAGTCCATTCATGGAAGAAAGAGTTTTGAAAGAACTCTTGAAACTGAGAGTGGACAAAGCAATGGGGCCTGATGGGATTCACCAAATAATTCTAAAAGAACTAAGAGTGGAACTAGTAACACCACTGACTACTCTCTTTAACAAATCATGGGAGGATGGGGTGGTACCTGAGGACTGGAGGAGGGCAAATGTGATTCCACTTCACAAAGGTGGGAGCAGGGCAGAGGCAGGAAACTACAGACCAGTTAGTTTGAATTCAGTGGTAGGGAAAATGATGGAATCACTTCAGAAGGAACGAATTGTCGAGTACCTAGAGGCCAGTGGGGCACAGGACTCAAGGCAGCATGATTTCACAGCAGGAAGGTCATGTCAGATGACCCTACTGTAATAGATTTCTTTGACTGGGAGACCAAAGTAGTAGACCAGGGAGGGGCTGTGGATATGGCCTACCTAGATTTTAGCAAGGCATTTGACACAGTCTCTCACAAAAGATTAATATACAAGTTAGCCAGCCTTGGAGTGGGTCCCTAGGTGGTAGCCTGGATAAAAAAACTGTCTGGACAACAGAACACAAAGGGTAATAGTAAACGGAGTCCACAGTGAAGAAAGGAGGGTAATTAGTGGGGTACCACAGGGTTCTGTACTGGGACCGGTACATTTTAATGTCTTAATGTGACATTGGAGAGCACCTGTTAGGAAAGGTATGTCTATTTGCAGATGACACAAAGATTTGCAACAGGGTTGATACACAAGACGCGGTGGAAAGGATGAAAAGGGACTTGGCAAGGTTGGAGGAATGGTCAAATATGTGGCAGCTCAGATTCAGTGCAAGGAAGTGCAAGGTAATGCATTTGGGAAACAAAAACCCAGGGGAAGAGTACACAATGGAGGGGTGAGTTAATAACAACAACAAAAATCGAAAGAGTCCTAGGAGTTGTATCAGATGACCTAAAGGTGGGTAAGCAATGTGAGAAGGCAGTAAGGAGGGCTGAGGGGATACTGGGATGTATAGGGAGAGGCATCAATAGTAGAAAACAGGAAGTTGTTATCCCTCTGTACAGACAGTTAATGAGACCTCATCTGGAGTACTTCGTGCAATTCTAGAGACCCCATCTCCGCAAAGACATAGACAGAGTGGAGGCTGTTCAGAGGAGAACAACCAAAATGATGCAGGGTCTGCACCAGAAGACATACGAGGAGAGGCTAAAGCAGCTTAGTATGTATACTCTTGAGAAAAGGAGGAAGAGGGAGGACATGATAGAAACTTTCAAGTATCTCAAGGGAATTAACAAAGTACAAGAGGGTAGCATCTTTCAGAAGAAGAGATGTGCAAGAACAGGGTGCACAATTTGAAGATAGAGGGGAGACAGCTCATAGGTAATGTTAGAAAGTATTTTTTCACAGAGAGGGTTGTGGATACATGGAACAGCCTTCCTGAGGAGGTTGTGGAGTCAGGAACAGTGGGATAATTCAAGAATGCATGGGACAGGCATAAGGCAATTCTAGTGGGGGGGTAGGAGGAAGTAAGCTGTTGATTAACTAGAATTTGCAGCTTATCCATCAGGTAGGGAAATGGGCAGACTAGGTGGGCCAAGCGATCCTTATCTGTCATCAGATTCTATGTTTCTGTTTTTCTATGACTCAAAGGGTTGTAATTCTGATGTGCTTATAAATAAATAAAATAAGACTCAGACTACTGTTATTTTTCCATACTGATATTATTAGTTTCATTAATTCTGAAGCATTTTAGTTAGGTTATTTGCATTTTATGCAACTTTTTAGGGACTGCAAGATATTTTTTTTCAAGTTTTAGTAACTGATATGCAATGGCCAACTTGGGGTGTGGTCACAGCAAAGGGGCACAGTCATGGTAAAGGGGTGTGGTTGTGGTGAGGGGGCCCCCAGATTTCTCTTGGGTCTAGGGCCCAATGTTGCCTTAATCTGGCCCTGGGTCTGTGAAATCACCTTTTGAACAGCATCTTCTTATTTATTTTTTACAAAAGAGCCATTGTATAATAGCAACAAAGCATTACAGGGTGTGTATCATGCTGGGATAACGTCACTTCTGGGGTGTTGGACACATTTAGCCTGTGGCCTCTTGCCCAGCCACCCCATGCGTGATGTTATCCCAGCATGACACACACTCTGTCATGCATTATTGCTTAAGTATAAAATACATAGGATGGAAATTAATATATCAAAATAAACAAGACAATATGCTTAAGAATAATTGGCAAACAGTAAGTTTCATACAATAAAATGTGGAACTGGCAAAATAACAATTATGTAAATACGAACATAAGAAAAGCCAGCAGAAGAAGGCCTATTGTTCTGTCATGTCTGCTCGGTGATTGATGCAGTATTATTGGCTTATGCTAATGACCCTCCCCCCATCTCCCATCAATCCCTCCCTTCCTTCTACCCCTCCACAATTCCATGGGTTCCCTATGTGCTTGTCTCAGGTATTCTTAGAGGCCCCCATCGTCTTTACTGACACCACCTCCTCTGGCAGCACATTCCATGTGGCCACCACCCTATCCATAAAAAAATGCTTCCTAACATCCCTTCTAAACCTCCCCCTTTCGACTTTAAGCTATGCCCCCTTGTAGTTCTGTTGTCACTCATTTTAAATAGACCTCTTTCCACTCTGTTAATCTCCCTTAAGTATTTGAAGGTCTCTAGCATGTCACCCTCTCTCTCTCCTCTCTTCCAAGGGAGTACATCCTTAGGGCTCCCAGCCTCTCCTCATAAGACCTGTTCTGCTGATCCTTGATCATTTTGGTTGCTCTCCTCTGGACCCTCTCCAGCTTGCTGCTGCCTTTCTTAAGATATGGATGCCAATACCTCACCCCATATTCCAAGTGTGGTCTTAACAATGACCTGTACAAAGGCAAAATGACCTTGCTCCTCCTACTACTGAATCCCCTGGCTATACACCCCAGCATCCTGTTAGCCTTTGCTGCTAACATTTTGCATTCTGTGGAGTGTTTTAGGTCTCTAGTAATCACCACCCCCAGATCCTTTTCTTCCTCTGAAGCATCTACCAAAACTCCCGCCAGGTAATACTGTATCCTATGATTCCTGGCCCCAATGTGCATCACTTTGCACTTTTTGGCATTGAAGTCTAGTTGCCAGATTCCTGACCATTTCTCGAGTTTACTGAGGTCCTCCTGCAGGTCCTGTATCCCTTCCTTTGTGTCCACCTTCCCAAAGAGTTTGGTGTCATCCACAAACAGGCACATCTTGCCTTTAATGCTTTCCCCAATGGCACTTATGAAGACATTGAACAACACTGGCTGCAGCATAGGGAGAGGCATCACCAGTATAAAACAGGAAGTAGTCATCCCTTTGTACAGACAGCTGGTGAGACCCCATCTGGAGTACTGTGTGCAGCTCTGGAGACCCAGTCTCCGCAAGGACATAGACAGGATGGAAGCTGTCCAGAGGAGGGCAACTAAAATGATGCTGGGTCTGCACCGGAACACACATATAGAGAGACTAAAGGAGCTTAATATGTATAGTCTCAAGGAAAGGAGGGAGAAGGGGGACATGATAGAAACTTTCAAGGACCTCAAGGGAATCAACAAAGTCCAAGAGGGTAGCAGTTTTCAAAAAAAGAGGTGTGCAAGAACAAGTGGGCACAATTTGAAGATAGAGGCAGGGCAGCTCAGAGGTAATGTAAGGAAGTATTTTTTCACAGAGAGGGTTGTGGATGCATGGAACGGCCTTCCGGAGGAGGTTGTGGAGTCAAAAACAATGGTTGAATTCAAGCATGCATGGGACAGTCATAAGGCAATTCTAGGGGGTTGGGGTAGAAAGAAGTAGGCTACTGGTTAACTAGGATCTGCAGCTTATCTATTAGGTAGGGAAATGGGCAGACTGGGTGGGCCAAGCGGTCCTTATCTGCTGTCAAATTCTATGTGTTAGCAGCGATCCCTGCGGGACCCCACTTTTAACCTCCTTGATGCTGGATAACTCACCCACCACTACTCTCTGGGTTCTGCCCTTCAGCCGGTTGTCAACCCACCTTACAATTTCTCCCCTACCCCTAGATCTGCCAGTTTCCTGATCAGCCTTCTGCGTGGTACAGAATCAAAGGCCTTGCTAAAGTTCAGGTATATGATGTCCATTGCCTGGCCTCTGTCCATTGAACTTTGTGACCCAATCAAAGAATTTGATCAGGTTTGATGGCACTATCTGTCTGCCATGAATCCATGCTGCCTCTCATGCTGTAGACCATTCTCTTCAATGTATCTCACCAGCCTTTCCTTAAGAATGATTTCCATAAGTTTACATACTATGAAGGTCAGCCTGACAGGCCTATAGTTCCCCAGGTCGTCCCTGGGTCTGCCCTTGTGTTGAGGGACCACATATGCCATTCTCTAGTCCAGTGGTACAACACCCATCTCCAGGGATCTACTGAAGAGAAGAGCCAGCTGTCCTGTCATCTCCTCTGCTAGCTCTTTAAGCATTGTGTGGTGCATGCCGTCTGGACCCAGGAATTTATCCACCTTCAGTGCCAGCAGCCCCTCACTCACTCATTGCACCTCTATTATTAAGAGGGCATTTCAGATCCAGAAATATGATTGGCTGATGACATTCTATCAGCCCTATGTTAATCTTTTAATTAATATGCTTGTAGAGCCTGATGACTAGCATAGTGATTTAGCTGGTCCTACATTTCATAAGAGTTCTAGTAATAGAATTCAGAGCCGCCATTCAATGTACTAATAGTCTGACCAAATGTAAGCCTGAACAACAAAAATTTAACTTACCAGCAGTGGTCCATTACCCTTACCCCACCGAAATGTCAAATCCTTGTCTATCTCACTTACTAAGGAACCACATAATTTATTAACAACAACAACAAAAAAAAACTTTCAGGGCTGCACAGCTCCTACCAAGTCTTGATGGCACCTCACTTCAACTGTAGTCAAGGGGATCGGGCACTGTTCACACATTTAAAAGTTTTACTCACCCTATGGAACTACTGCAGCACATACACTGTATTTGCTGTCAAACACACAAACTGCCACAGTGGAAAAGGTCAGCACTCCATGAACTTGGCTCTACAGAAGCTTTAATATTGTTTGTAATTACTGCAACGTGGACCGTGCCAGCATATGGACTCTATATTGTTGATCCTGGAATGCTATTGCTGCTGTTTCCGATAAATAAAAGAACTAAATAAAATAATTTATGCGCATATTTAAAGTGTGTAGCCAAGCACATGGAGTGCTGACCTTTTCCTCTTTGACAGTCTGTGTGTTTGAAACTGACTCAGAATTACCCTGGTGTGTGCACCCATCGATTAGCTTGTGTCTATTAAAAGATGTAGAGCCACAGCTATCTGAGTTACTGTATTTGCTTTGCAGTGAGAAAGCTGGGGGCATCTCAACATGCGGTGGACGTGACATGTCTCTGGGACTGTATTACATCATGCCACAAAAACAATATGCTACTGCCTTCTTAAAATACTCAGAAAATCATGTGATTTTTCTATGCCTACATTTTTGGTCATCAAGACATTGTGAACACTCAGAACCGCTTTCTCAGATGAGTGGAAATGGCAGAAAAATCATTAAATCTATGAAATGAGCCCCAGCAGCTGATTTGAAAGAAACTTAATGAAGAGTAATGGGCACGGATTATTTTTAGCTCTGTCCATGTTGCAGTAAATGTAACAGATTTTTTGCAGTGATACCTCGTCATGTTCTGTGTTTACTCAATGGGTTACATCATCTTGAGGATGTTGCATTTACCAGTCATAACTGCTCAGCATGTGCATTGCTTAACATGCTAGCAGAATATTGTGTGTGTGTGTGTGTGTGTGTGTGTGTGTGTGTGTGGTGTGGGTGTGCCACATGTGGGGCATACCTCAGTTGTCATACATGACTATGTCCATGTCTCACAGCTGAGACAGTCCCAAGTGACAGTACACAAGATCAGGATCCATGGCAACAGTAGCATAACTGCGCAGAAGCTCACAAACAACTGCGGATGGAGTATTTTAATAATTTTTCTTTGCTCACTTCCTCGTCTACCAATCCATTTCCCTTCCTTAACCTGACTATTCCGTCCTTTTTGTCCTTTTCACTTATGAAGCAAAAGAAGGCCTTCTTCCCCACTTTATCCCTTCAGCTATTTGGAGCTCTTTCTGTGCCTTAGCTAGTTGCACCTCCCTTCCTGCCACTCTAGCCAACCTCAGATATTCCTGCTCATCTTCTTTCCTTGCAGTTTTCCTGAATCTTCTGTAGGCCACCCTCTTTTCCCTCACTGCTCTGGCTACCTCATCATTAAACCAGAGTGGTGCTCTGGCCCCTGATTTCTTCTATCTAAGCTTGATGCAATCTGATGTGGCTATTAGAATCACCTTCCTAATGATGGCCCATGTTTGTTCCACCCCATGTCCTCTCCAATGCCCACTAGGTGTTCCCTTTGCACCTCCCCATCTTCTTAAAATTTGCCCTCCTGATATCTAGCATTTTGGTTTTGGTGGGGATGGTATCCCTGCCCATGTCCAAGCTAAACCACACTATACTGTGGTCACTACCACCCAGAAGTTCCTTGATTTCTACCTCCTGCACATTCTCACCAATGGTGAGCACTAGGTCAAAAACTGCTCCCTCCCTGGTGGGATCAGTAACACCCTGGGTCATGAATCCTTCCTGTATCACATTTAGGATCTCTTGAGTTCTGGTGCAGGATGTGGTTGGTATAGCTCAGTCCACTTTGGGCAGATTGAAGTCCCCCAACACTACCTCCTGCCCTTTTCCTGCTGCCTAAAGCATCTATGCGTATAGCTCTGTATCCTTTTCTTCATCCTGTTTAGGTGGTCTGTGGACCACCCACATCCTTATCTTCCTCCCCCTTTTAGTTTGTAGTCGGAGCCACAATGTTTCCACCTTCCCTTGTTCACTTTCTTCACTCATGCCTATTATTGCCTCCCTAATGTATGCTGCCCCTCCCCTGCCTATCTCTCTGTCCCTTCATTACAGTTTGTATCCTGGGATCAAAAGATCCCAGTCATGGAGTGGTAGTATAGCCCAGGTCTTGGTAACTGCCTCTACATCTGCCTTTCCCTCCACTAAGAGGGCCTGCATATCTGCAGTCTTGTTGCCGAGACTGGGGGCATTAAGCAATTCCACCCTCCACCTTGACTCTGTACCACCCAGCCTCTTTCATGCACTAGCTTTGTTCTGCCCATCCCCCAAACTCTCCTCTTCACTCCCTATCCTTGATTGCCCCCTCTCCCACCTCCTCCTCTTCCTACCTGATTGCCACTGTCTTTGTTCGGGGGGTGGTAGGTCCTCTGATCTCCCCATCTTGAAGTGGTTTGGTTTTCTTGCCCCTCTCCTTCCCTAGCCGTTTAAACCTAGATCTTTCTCATATACCATATACCCCTACCTTGCCCCTTAGTATTTTTGAACTCTCCTAATTAAGGTGCACTCTGTCTGGGCAATGTGGCCCATTGTCTGACTATGTATCTCCCCAACCCCCAATGTGATTGTACCCTTCCACCTTATACCGGTACCTCAATCAATCATTAAACTCTACAATTCTCCTTTTCCTGGCTGTACTGGCCCTAAGGACTGGAATTCCCCCAAAAAGGCCATCAAGTTTAGAGATTCCTTGCATGAATTCACTAGCTCTCTGAATTTGTTTTGCACCACCTCTCCCCCTTCCGTGCCAGATCATTTGTTCTCAGGTGGATGGCCAAGCTCGGCTTTCCTCCCATCTCCCTTACAAATTCCTTGATTTCCCTGATTGAATTGAATAGTATTCACCAAAAAATTAGGAACAAAGAGAACGAATGATGCTAGAGAAGTAGAAAGTTCTAAAATTAATGATTGGGAGTTACAGGTGAAAGGGCACAAACCAATATCAACAAGCAACTGCAGGAGTGAGTAGAGAAATCATGGAGGAGAGCTTTAAGAGCAGAAAAGGATGGAGAAGAGTGAATAGAAGGGGGGAGGGAACCCCACAGTTTAGGGAAATGAAATGAGAAGGCAGCTTGGCCAGCTGTACAGTAGATTTCATTTGAGGGACAGCAAAAGGGTGAGAGCAAGTATTGTGAAGAGAGTAAGAGGATGAATGGGGAAAAGAGAGGACAGAGGCAAGCTATGAGGAATTCGAGGAAGATATGTTGCCATGGTGATGCCACAAAATTACATTTTGGACAGGATTTCATAAATGACACCTGTCATATTTATAAGGAAGGGTAATAAAAAGACTGTGTGGAAAATCTGAAGTCAAAATTCATAAAAACAAGTGTTAAGGAGAAATGTTGAAGGTTTTCAACGTTTACTCATACCACTTGAAATTTCTTTTACATTTTGAAACCACATTTCCAACATACAGTAGTTATTTTTTTTAACCTACCTCATGAGCATGGAAGGTGTCATTTTTCAAATCTCCCTTTCATTTCTGTTT
This sequence comes from Neoceratodus forsteri, assembly GCA_016271365.2. Lineage (NCBI taxonomy): Eukaryota > Metazoa > Chordata > Ceratodontiformes > Ceratodontidae > Neoceratodus > Neoceratodus forsteri. The sequence continues at coordinate 1,099,508,856 of CM057455.1, read as the reverse complement.
TCATAGTCATTCCACAAAATCACATTTCAGCCAAGGTTTTGATAAATGACAGCTGCCATATTCAAATACTAGGGAAAATACTATCTTGAAAATTTGGTGTCACGTTCTAAGAAAACAACAGTGCTATGTGTGACTATCTCCATTTCCCACTCATGACAATTTCACTGTTAAACAAGTTTTGGAATTGTTATTTCAGTTTTATCTCCTATGCTATCCATGCCAACAATTACACATCAAATGCAAGCAAGCACATATCATTGCCATTGAGCTAGCCTGCCAACACAGCAGTAGCACTACCACTTGTGGAACTGACAGCCTGGGTTCAGGAGCAAGTCCAGAGCATTGGAGGGCTGGCAATAGGATGGAGGATTGAGCATCCATCAGACAGCTCTCCTCCTCCAGGGAGAGAGGGTACAGTGCTCCAGCAACAATCTGACCACTAGTGATGGATGTGAGCCAGTGCATCAAGATGCCACAGCTACAGTGGGACTTGCTGGATATGGGCCAGCGCACCAAGAGGCCACAGATTCAGTGGGACTGGTGGTGTAGGAGATCTCAGCATATCGGGCACGGGATCACACCTGATCCAGCTTATGTTGTCATTGCACATCCACACCAGCAGAGGGAAACAAACACACAGAAAATGCTCTCGTCCACGCAGCATGATGCTGGGGCTCTCCTCAGCCCCACTTCTGCCAACTTATGGCAGCCGGCATCCAGATTACCATATCTCTCCCCCCACCATCCAGAGGGGGTGCCTACTGGATGGGTTATTTCCAGTCTCCTGGAACACTGAAAAGTCCAGAAGTTATGGGGGGGGGGGGAAGGTGCATAAAGGGCTGACTATGGGGCATATCCTTGCCAGGCTTGGGAAGCCCAAAATAGATTTAATAAAAGACATGACTGCCATTGGTCAATGCTTTTTTGTAGTTGAAGCCATACCCCATCCAGCCCCAGGGACTTATCCACCTGTAGGGCTAGTGGCTGTTTGGTGACCCTTTCTGTGGCAATGTAGTCAGCACATTTCTTTGTCCTTTCCTCCTCTCCTCTGTCTGCCCCCCCCATTGTAATGGCCCCACCCTTCTATTTGGTAAACACTGAGCAGAAATATTTGCTCAGTATTTTTGCTTTGCCCGTACAATTTTCCACCCAGCCTTTCCCTTTCTGCAGCTTTACAATGCCTTCTTCTAGCTGTCTTTTCTCCCTAACATAAGGAAAGAGGGTCTTGTCCCCATCTTTAACCCCTTCCACTATTCTCAGCTCTGTGATAGCCTTGGCTTTCATTACTACCCTGCTGGCTGTTTACCCTGCTGGCTATTTTCAGTTTCTTTAGGTAACCTTCTTGTCCTCTACCTTGTTACTCCCCTTGCATTTACTATAAGCTACCCTCTTCTCTCTCCGCTGATTTAATGTTCCCAGAGAACCACATTGGTTTTTCTCTGTCTTTTTCTCTTTTGTACATGCTTTAGAAAGAAGATGGTGACCTCCTGGGTATCCTTTGAAGACGGTGATTGCAAACACAGCAATGCCGAAAAGGGTGAATGAAAACAGTGTGGACACATAGAGTGATTGTCACAACACAGCGATCACCGAAAGTTGACCTACATTTTTTTCCCCCTCTCCAAGTTGCCCCCCCCCGAGTTTGTTATTTTAATAATGAGGGTGCAGGGGAGAAGCCCCTCACAGAAAGCCACTGTGGCATTGTTGTCACTGTTTCAGCGATCGCTATGTTGTACCCCTTGCCCTGTGTTGTCACACTGTTTTCCCTTTGACCATTTTGGCCTCGCTGTTTTTCAGTCACCATTGTCACATAGAACCGACATTATGAAGGCTGTCTCTAATTATGTCCCACTTGTTGTCCACCCTCTCCACCCCTATAAACCTAGTTAGGTTTGCTTTGAGTTTTTCCCTCATTATATTGAAATCTGCCGTCTGCGAGTCATGAATCTTAGCTTTTTGTATTCAAGTGCTCTTTCCCCCATTTCTAACCTAAACCAAATTGTAAGGTAGACACTACTACTTAGGGGCTCAGCTATGCTGATGTCCCTAAGGTAATCACAATTGGACAGCATTGGGTCCAGGATGGCCTGTTTCATAGTTGGTTATCTGTCCCACTCCAATAAGAAGCCATCCTGAAATGCTTCCAGGAGGGATTTACTTTTTTCGCTGCTGTATTTAGAGACAGTCGTATCTATATCTGGTATATTGAAGTCTTCCATAATTACCACCTGCACAGTTTTGTAACTTGCCTGATTTCACTCACAAGCTCTTTATCCAGCCTCTCACTCTGGTTTGGTGGTCTATAGACCATCCTCCAGTTTCACCTTCCTGCTTGCCTCACTCATTCAGGACCCATAGTGTCACAGTTGCAGTGACCTTTGCATCTTCCCCCTATGGCCTTGATTTCATCCCTGACATACAGTGCAACCCCCACTTTCCTTCCTCCAAGGATATTGATGTCCCAGTCATGGTTTGGGGATGTACAGATCTCAGTAACTGCCACCAAGTCCAAATGACTCTTTGCCAATAGGGCTTAAGGTCCACCATCTTGTTTTCCAGGCTCTTGGCATTGATGTATACAACTCTTCATGATGCTTCTTGGTCCGGTACTGTTCTTCTGGTCTGCTGGTTTCAGATTAGATCTGTTCTGCACCAGACACCACACCTTCTGACTGCCTTCCTGCCTTGAGACACTCCCTACCTATTGAGGTCCTACCCTTTCCCGGATTTACCTCCTGCTCTCCTAATTTTACATTTCCTTCACCGCTTCCTCAGCTTCCCACTGTGTTTCCCCTTTCTTATTCTATTACCCTGTGAGGTCAAATAGCCCCTCTGGTAGAAGGCTCTGGGGCAGTCACCAATTTGACACCCCCCTCTAGTTTAAATTTAGGTCTATGAACTCAGCTGCCCTCACCCCATGATCCATTTTTCTCCTCTGCTGAGGTGTAAGTCATCTGCTGAGAACAGAACCTTGTCCTCCTATACTGTTCTCCAGTCCCCAGTGTAGCTACAACCCTGATCCTTGCACCATCATTTGAGCCACTTGTTGATAAGCCCGATCATGAAGTTTCTTGCCTGACTGGCTCATGGCACCAGTAGTACTACTGAGAAAGCTGCTGAGTCCAGTCACTCTCTAATGTTTCCCCCAGCAATCTTATGCTCCTCTGCACAACCTCTAATTTGCTTCCTGCCAGGTCATTTGTTCCCAAATGAACCAAAACATGTGCCCCCCTTCCCTTATCAGGGATTGGAGTCTGGATATTATCCTCTCAGATGTCTGCGGCAGGGTTAACTCCTTCCCCCATCTTGTTGATTTCCTGAAAGAAATGAAGTAAGGAAACCACTAGTGGAATAAAGAAAAACTTTTTCTTGTGTTATAGTGTATATTGAGGGTTTGTTCAGCATGGATTTCCATGCCAGTTGAAACTTTGTGGCAGACAAGCAGGGAGCCATGGTACCCCGAGGGAGAAGAGCAGTCTTAAATATGCTCAATCATTCCTCCTCCCGCTATTCCCTGAGCGACCATGTCTGTTTCCGATCCTGGGCATGGCAGGAGGTGAGGCTCACTTCAGCCCTCCACACCACTGGAACAGTTTTGTCCTGACACCTTAATGTAAAGTGTCAGATTTGCTGCTTAATAAACTCTGTATAGTTTAGTGCCACAAACCAGAGGTCCTGCTATTTTGCTTTTGTAAAAAAAAAAAAAAAAGACCTAATAGTGTAGCACTTAACAACTGCTGCCCACCTCTCTTCTCACCTAAGGCTCTGTAAGAGCCAGGCAACCACAAAATAGCCTTCTTTATCCTAGGGCTGGAGCACAGGTGAGGCTAAGTGAGAGGAGCTGGAGACAGGGCCTTGGCCAAACCAACAAATTAAGTGTAACCCCTCGGTGGCGCTATCCCAAGGGCTACTACCCCTGCCTGCTTAACTACGATCAGGTTGAGGGGCCTAGGTCCAATGGTGGGTGCCTCCACCCAGAGGTCAGGGTTTGCAGTAGTTAAACTAACTTGGTCACAGCCCTCTGGGACACTGTAACCCCCCTTTCTTCCCACTAGTGGCCCACACAATGCATTAGGAATATCTTCACAATGTACACTTGCCCCCAGGACTGGCTCTGTCGACTAGACTCTGGGGACCCCCTGTAAAACAAGATGATACAGTGCAAAAAACACAGTATAACACTTTAACATAAATGAATACCTCAGTCAGTATAACTTTGCTGAAAACCAACAGATCTGATTTATTTAAGGAGCTGTAACAAGGAAGGGGGAAATCAGGTTAATTAGGTTAAACACATTAATAATCACAGTACTGTGCACATATTCAGAGTCCCAAATTGTCACTTTCACTGGGTACCCAGGATGGGGGCTAGCCAGGATCGGTGCAGCTGGTTGGGGCCCTGTGATGGAAAAAACACTTGCACAATACCCAATTGTAATCCGGAGCCAGAGGGTTCAGTTTGTGAAGAAATGAAAAAAGCAACAATTAGATGACACTTGCAGTTCGATAAACAGATGGCAGGGAGCTACCCTGCTTTGTACTCACAAACTCAATGCTGGGAACTGAATGGAAGGCAGATTGTCTTGGATTACCAGGAGGAGCAGACCATGTGGACAAGGTCCTTGTGACTGGACCCCACTGCAGTTTAGAGCAAATGAATGTAGTCTGGATTAAGCTGGGGTTTACTTCCAGCTTCATGCACTCAATTCATTGTACAGGGGATTTGAAACGCAATTCCCCACAAGCACTACACACATTTATATGTAAAAGGAAAGTACTATACCAGGCAGGCTGCTTCTCGATCCCGATTGCATTTACTGCACAATACCTGGGAGAACACACAGCAGATTCAGTTCTTAACAGATGGAGCGCGATTCAGCAATTTCTCCAGTCTTCTACAGGGTGAGCCTGGTTTCTGCTCTTCAGATCTCCTTGATTCTCTTCACAGGTCAGATTCAGTCCAAACAGGAGCTTGCACAGGCTGCAGACCGAAACTCAGGGCCTTACACGTGCTTACCATGCTAAAACTATACACAGCAGAAGCACATAGCTCATTTTCTCTTCATTGTCTCACCTCATCTGAACTTTCCAGTAGACAGAGCCGGGCATTTCCTTTGAGTTCCTCCCAGTTCAGTTGGCTGATCTGGCTATCACTCACAATCACACTGCCCCTGTTGGTGCAAAAAGGCGCCGAAGTCCAAACTACAATTCCCAGAGGCATTGGCCATACAGTACATAGGTGGCTGGCTCCACAATGAGAGTCCAAGTTCTGATTTGCCAGCAGCAGGCTCCATTTCAAAGGTCCCCCACTGATTGGTCCAGTTCAACAGTTCAAAACCAGAATGGAGGCTAGGCAAACACAGTTCTGACTGCAAAGAAAAGCAGGTTAGACAAACTGTATTTTCGTTATTACTCTAAATGATTTCTGGCAAACAGTTACATCTTTGAAAAGTACTCACTCTGCCCACTTAGTGACGGCAGAAACAGAGCAATTTGGCAGCAGCTCGAGTGGGACTCAAGCAGGGAAACACACAGTCCCCCCATAGAAACTAATTATGTCTGCAAGCAGACAGCTCTTAAAGAGACAGTACCAGAGGCTCTTAAAGCACTCACAGATAAACAGCTTAAATGCCAAACACCATTCAGGCTTGGAGCATTCAAGCAAGCTTCTGGAAGACTTTTTGGGAACCCCCATTTGCAGAGAGGTTGCAGAAGTCTTTATGTAACTATTTGCACTACTGTTTTTAGCACTGTTCCATTATGCGCTTGATGTCAAATGTTTTATATTGTGCGCCTATTTTATTTGTTAATAGTGGTACTGAAGCCTGAATTTTTCCACTAATTTAAAAAAGGGATGGATCAGATGATTCACAGGGAGGAGTATAAGAGATCTTTTTAGGCTGACCTCAGGTAGCCCTGCTCATTGCTCTCATGTCAGAGAAGGTATAAAGCCTTCTACTCAGGAGTTAGACCCTCACATTGTACAGTTGTTAGAAGGACCTTCCAGGAAAGGAAGCAACCTTGTGGATTAACCTAGTAGGGACACCAGGAATATCTGTTGTATTGTGGGACTTTCAGGGAACTTTCGAACATAAAAAAAACAGCAGAATAAAGCCATTAGGCTTATTGAGTCTACTTGTAATGCAGCATCCTCTGTATCTGTTGCAGACCCTCCCCCATTCCCCAGTCAGCCCTTCCCCTCCGTCTGCCCCACTTCTCAACCTACAATTTCCCTTAACTCTATCACAGCATCTCTTAAAGCTGTCCACTGTTTTAAACGAAACCACCTCCTCTGGAAGACTATTCCAATTCATCATCACCCTCTCTGTGAAGAAGTGCCTCTTAGCCTTTCTTCTAAACTTCCCCCTAGCTTGATACTGTGTTCACTCATGTTTCAGTTCCCTCTAAGATTAAAGACACCCTCCTTGTCCACCCTGCTTACTCCTTTCAAATACCTGAAGGTCTCAGTCATGTCCCCTCTTCTCTCCTACAGGGAGTACATGTTCAGGGCCTCAAACTTCTCCTCGTACATCCTACCTTGCTGGCCCATGGTCATCTTAGTTGCCCTCCTTTGGGCTATCTCCAGCAGGGTTATGTCCTTTTTAAGGTATGTGCATCAGCACTGTATGTTGTACTTCATATGTGACCTTACTAATGACCTGTACAATAGCATTATTACTTTGTCCTGCCTAATGCTGATCCCCTAGTAATGCAGACAAAAATGTAATTTTCCTTTGATGCGGCTTTCCTACATTGTGTGGATTGCTTCAGGTCACTAGTGATCATCAGCCCAAGTCCTTCTTATCCTCAGTCACAGATCCCAGGGCCCCACCCAGGCTGTACTCAGTCCTCGGGTTCTTGGCTGCAATGTGCATAACCTTGCATTTCTTTGCATTGAAGCCAAGTTGACAATTCCTGGGCCACCTATTTAGCTTTTCCAGATCATCCCTTAGGTCTTATACCCCTTCTGCTGTGTCTACCCTCCCAAGTCTATGAATAGGTATAGTATTCCCTTAATGCCATCCCCATTATCATTGATGGAGACATTGAAAACCACCAGTTTGAGCACCAAGCCCTGTGGAACCCCACTGATGATCTTCCTGGTGCACCACTACATTCTGGGTTCTGACTCTCAGTCAGTTTTCCACCCACGCAGTCAACTTCTCACCCACCTTAAGATCCTCCAACTTCCTGATCAACCTCTTGTGGGGTACAGAGCTAAAGGCCTTGCTGTAGTCCAGGTAAAGGATACCCACCACTTGGCCCTTATCCTCTGTTTTAGTGACCAAGTCAAAGAAGTTAATCAGATTTGTTTGACACAGTATCCCACCCATAAACCCATGTTGCCAGAAAGCCCACCAGCACAGAGGCAAAGCATCTGTCTGCGGTGCCAACATCCCGGGTCTGGGAATGAACTTGGGAGTAAGAGGGCAGGCTGGGGGAAGAAGGATTGAGCATCCAGAAGACTGCTCTCCTGCTCTGTGGGGAGGGGGTCTGAGTGTCTGGTGCACTACAGACCCCTGGCAGAGGCTGGGGGTTCCACAGCAGCTGGCACCATCACGTATTGGGGGTGGGGTGGATGCTGGATGTCATTGCATGTCCCTGCCCCTGGGGCTTTATCATTAGATAAAAAAAAAAAGCTGTCCCCCATGTATGACACCAGCTCCACCGCTGTCCCTGCTGCCCACCAGTATCCACCAGGGAGGGTTTCACTCCCATGACCCTGACCCAGGTGGTAAGCCAGGATTTGCCTACCCCAGTGTCCATTGGGAAAGGGTGCCTGCCCAGTGGCCCCATTTAGGGATGTGAGCATGAGCATGGGGGGGGGTTGGTGGAGCAGGGCTGAGCTCGATCGGGGGTTCAGAGAATAAGAAACAAGCATGTTCTCGCTCATCCTGGAAGCCATTCTTTTTCAGACACTCTACTAACATTTCCTTAAGTATTGTCTCAATGGGCTTGCACACGAGTGAGGTGAGGCTGATCAGTCTGTAGTTCCCTGGGTTGTCCTTGGGACTGCTCTTATGAAGGGGTACTACATGTGCCATTGTCCATTCCTGACGAACCCACACAACTCTAGTGAACTATTGAATAGGTCAGCCAAGGGACCTGTCAGTTCCTCCACTAGCTCCCTCAGCACCCTTGGGTATACACCCTCTGGGCTTGGAGATTTATCTACCCTTAATGCTAGCAGCCCTTACTTCACCCTATCCACCTCTATCAAAATATCCATGTGTCCCTCCTAGTGTTAAGGGTGGTTTCTACTCCAGTATATGTATTTGTTGTTCAGCATTTAATGACTATTTTCTTATTTTTGTTTCCTGAACTACCATCTGCCTTAAAAAACTGCACAATGGATTCAGTGTGTCAAACATACTGTCTGTGTGCCTGCCTCCTACATTTCTTACCCCTTCAGATGTTGCTGTCAGCAGTGGGATCAATGATGCTAGCCCACATTTAGGCTGATGAGGAACGTGGCTAATAGGTATCTGCTTAGGTACCTAGGAAGTGTGCATGGATAAAGGTCAGCACAAACAAACAAAACAAAAGATGGCCTCCAAATGCAAGCGCCAAGCCCCGGATGTAAACTTCCAATGCTAGAGTCGCAGAGACCGTGCTTTACATAGTATAAGTCTGCACACATCCTGTTTATCCTGGTGTTAGCTAAGAAAGTTTTAACTTGTAATACTTTTATGTTTCAGCAACAGTTTTACTTACAAATTAAGGGAACCATGATGGGGGCTACATTTACCTCCACATTTGAAAACATATATTTGGCACACTGGGAGAAAAAATACATATATTCTCTGGAGCAAAATCCATTTTTGAGTAAAACTGATTTATATAAAAGGTACAAAGAGGATCTCCTATTAGTACAGAAAGGTACACACCAGGAGCTTGATGACTTTGTGTGCTTTCTGGAATCTACTAATGCAAATCTTCAATTTACTGTGACAGCCAGTCAAACAATTAATTTCCTAGACCTTCATATTTCTAAGGATGGAACAGATGAGAGAGGTGTTAATACTGGACAGCAGAGGAAGCAGACTGACAGAAATGCAGTTTTGCACTATACAAGCTGCCATCCAAGACACATAGTGAGAAATATCCCTGTTGGACAATTTATTCGACTTAAAAGAAATTGTATGGCAATACATTAATGTAATATTAGACAGGGGCTAACATGATGGCAAAAAGATCTATGGGTAGAGGTTACCATGGAGCACACCTAGAAAAAGCAACTAAAAGGGTAGAAACCCTACCAAGGACTGATTTACTGTCTACATGACAAAAAGTGACAAGTGATAACATCAATAATCAGGTTAACTTCATCACGATTTTACCCCACAATCATACAAAGTGGTAGAAATCATTCAGAAACACTGGTACATTCTACAAGCAGAGTCACGACTGGGTGATTTTACAGCTGCAATGCCAAAAATAACCTATAGGAGGGGTCATAATGTAGCAGATAGGATAGTAAGAAGCCATTACACACAATGAAGTACCTCAGAACATGTACCCCTGCCATTTGATAATTATTGGTGTGGAACCTGTGTTTATTGTAAATGCATCACTATAGACAATACCTTCTCTAATTACTAAAACAACAGACCAGTTAGAGTTAATGGCTTTATCAACTGTCATACTGAAAATATCATTTACAAAGCTATGTGCACTTGCAACTGTTTTTGTGTTGGCAAAACCACATGCAAATTTAATCCGTGTAAGTGAGCATATTAGGGCCATTGAGAAGAAGGACAAGAATGATGCCCTGGCAGTACATGTTTTATTACAGGGCCCACAACATACATTTTTTTGCCAGGGCTTAGAAAAAGTCACTCCTCCAGCACAAGGTGGAGATGTAGATAGACCACTTTTATAATGAGAACGTTATTAGCAGTACACTTTGGGGTGATTAGAGGTATGTGTTTGAAAGACTGATTTCAACTCTCTCCATTTTTATAGAATTTTTAGAACTTGTTGAAATGCTTACAGATAATATTGGTTCCAGAGGATTGCAAGTGATTTATATGTCAGATGAGGATTGCATTTTTTTATTTATTTACTTGATTTTCGAAGATACGCTTTTGAGCAGCAAGTGCTCTTTTTGAAAGGTTCCACATCAGTTACATTACATTGCATTGCATTACATATAGAATAAAGTATGGGGTGGTATATGTAATAATAATTTTACACACACCCGAGGGGCTGGATGCCACATAAAACCTGAGAGCAAAGCTCGAAGGGTTTATTTAGACATACAAACCTGAGAATGTGTGTAAAATTTGAGTTTTACACACTGCCCCACATTTTATTTTATATAATAATTGCTGGATTTTGCTTTCTGGCCACAGCAATTATATAAAATAAAAGTTAGTGTATTGCAGACGGGGGTCCGCCTGATTGTTAGCATGGTCTGCAGTCTGGCTGGTCGCTTGCTTAGGTTTTGTTTTCTTTTTTTTTGTGTGAGTTTTTTTTGAGAAGGCAGCAGCTGCTCTGATATTTGAAAAAAAAGAAATAACTTACCACCCCGTCAGACTGGTAGTGCAGCATTGAGAAGGCAGAGCGGTGAGTCAGTGTGGTTGGAGTGAAGATCACAGAAGAACTGCAATGGGCGCATGCACACATTGAGGGAAAACCGGCGTGTGTTTGCTGTTATAAACACTCCTTTATATTGACAAATTACGTGATGGGTTTCTCTATGGCAGAAAGTGAAACTCAGTTATTATGTTACATTATATTACATTACACTACACTACATTACATAAACAATAACCCACGACAGGCTGTGTGGTTACTGGGGATTAATCAACACCCAGGGTACATTGAGAGGCATGAGGGCAAAGCCCGAGTGTCCTCACACCATAACATGCTGTGTACTTGCCTACCACTTTTCTTGTAACTCCCCCCCTCCCCCACACACACACAACTTCACAGGATCCTGCACAACTTCCGTATTTGTGACACAGATCCTACGTCTCTTCAAGCAAATGAAGGTTACAGCACTAGCACAGCCATGTGTGGACAGGGATTTTCAGTGACATACACACAGCAGGGCATGATGGATTTTCAGCTCCCCACCCACCCACCAAGCAACATCGCAACTGAACTGCAGCCACTCGTAACTTACGAGCCCACAGTATGAAAATGCAGTGTCCTACCTGCTCCATAGGATTGCTGCACTTTGTCTCTCTCTCCCTCTGCTTTTGTGTCACTGTGCGGCTCATTTCCATATGCTGTGCCACTCTTTCTCTGACAAGTACTGGGGCTCTCACCACGGAAGGGGAGGAGACAGTACAGAAACAGTGCCAGCACTCTATCCCTATCCTCTCTCTGTGTGTATAATGGCTGATGAGCAGTGCAAACACAAACACTGGAACCACTCTCAAGATAGAGAGAGAGAGAGACAGAGATAACACATGCTCAGATAGGAAGCCACAGATTCAGCTATGGACCCGCACACTGAGACAAACATAAATTCTGCAGTACAGCTCCTGATCTCCACGTCAATTTGTATGTGTGTACCTGTCTCTCTCTCTCTCTCTCTCTCTCTCTCTCTCTCTCCACTATATCACACAGTGACATGACTGGGGTGAGCCTCTCTCTCTGTCTCTCTGATTCCCTGGTGCACAGTATATATGTTTTGCTCACTTGCCACATTCTGTCGCTACTTTCGGGAGGAGGAGAAGACAGGAAAGTGTAGCAATGCCGAATTCTCTCTCAAACTATCTTGAAGTACAACTTGAAGTGGTACAGATCTCATTCTCACACTATGCAGCATACCACTTCGAGTTGTACTTAGAACAGTTGCTAAGCAGCACACTATTCTGCTGGGCGGGTGGGTAGGAGACATCCAAAGCTTTGACAATCAGCACATTTACGGATCACGGTCAATCTCAGTTGCAGCTACCGGGATGTACATGACAGATTCACTGATGCATGCAAGAACGTGAGGTTACCTTGAATAAAGACCGCTATGTCTTAGGTGAGTACTGATTTCTGTTGCAGACAAATCACACTTAGAGTGCATGTATTAGAGATTAATGTACAGTCAGATGACTCTCTTTTACCAATCCAGTAGTAGTATTTTACAGCCCATGTTACAAATTGCATTACATTACACTACATTACATTACATTACGTTACATTACATTTAGTTTAGGTACATGGTCTAGATCAGGGGAGCTTGGTCAAACAATAACATTCAAAAGACAAGGATTGTTTCAGTGATGGCCCAGGTAGGGCATAGTCTGGTACATATGCTACTGCAGTTAGTAGAAACCCTGACAGCTGATACATTATGGGGATACATTATTAGCCCAAGAGGGGCTTGTTCTATGGGGCAGCAGGAGTTTTAAGGCTCTACTGTTTTGGGGTATTCCTCTGGCGGTGAGTAGCAGCAGCATGCTGCCATTTTTATGAGTTCTTTCTCAGGGCATGACTTAAACTGCAAAAACTTGGGTAGGCACTGTATGGGTTCTGGGGGAGATCATTCATCCAGTACTCTGCTCGAGTGGCAAATGAGCATTTCCCTAGGCTTGCTTTACAGTAGCAGACTTCGAGGACTTATCTAGTCATACTCCTGGTTGAGTAGTTATTAGTAACCAGGCAAAGAAAGTCATTGATAGCTGACGGAGTGAGGCCCAGCTGGCTTTTCTTGCCAGGAGGCATGTTTGGTATTTTAGCCTTTCACGAAGTGGGAGCTAGCCAGTTTGGGAGTACAGGGAGCAGGTGTATGTGTTAGTCCATCCGCATTGCAAACAAAGTGGCATGCTTTATTGAGGACTATGTGTATCCATTTATTTCATGATCATGGGCTAATATTGGTTCTCTTATAATACCAGGACACTTGTATATAATACTGCATATAGTTCTATGATTATCAGAAAAAACATTTTTTTTAATATGCAGATATCCTAGATTGTACTTGAGAATACACATGACACTGTTTCTCCTCTTCTCACCCCCTTCCCTCTATTTAACAAATATTTTTTATCTGAATGACTTTTTAATACATTTACATTCAATCTGGACTTATTATTGATCCAGCTGCTACTATCTCTATCACAAAAGACTTGAGCCTGGGATCCACTAAGGTAGTTATGATTAGAAATGTGTTTACCACACTCCTGTAGTGTTGTTGAAATCATTGAACCTGGCTTCTTATAAAAAACAAAAAATATTTGCCTCATGTAACTTATGTAATGCTGCTGTAGTGTCATCAGTTGTTTCCTGTTGTGTATTGCCATTGATGTGCTTCTGTTACTTGTCTGACTTAGAATCTTTGTAAATGAGCCTCCTGCTCAAAGGTCTTGAATCTTAAACATGAAATAAATAAATAAATATGGATGTAGGTGTGAATGTTAAACATGTACTGTATTTTAGATGATTTGGAGTTAACATCAATAAGGTATATATATCTTTAAGAACTCAGTTCAAAAGGATTACAGATACGAGCTTCCGGTACACCTTGAGAAGGACCACAAGGAACTTGAAAATATTTGGTGTGGTGTGGAAGTGCTGCTTGTTTTTAACATGACTGTCTTTTAATAAATATTTTTTGAGTCAGAAAAAACAAACATGGTTATTTCATTCCTGTAATATCCTTAGTATGTTCTCTGCTACTCTAACAATAATAAAGGTCAGCAACCCATTGGGCTACACAGAGACTTAACCAGAATGATAGCAGAAGAAAAAAAAGGTGAAGCCCTGATGGCTGGCCAGGACCAGTGGTTCGGCCAAAAGGATGCAGGTTTCGATGAGACAGGTGAAGAGATGTTGGATGAGCCTCTGGAGAGCATATCAGAATGACTGCAATGGCTGGCCATAAAATAAATTGAAGCTAACTGGCAACATGTTAGGCAAGAGGCTAAATGGACCGAAGCTCTAAGGATCCTGCATGGGGGTGATGCGGCCACTGGAAGAGTATCTGAAGTCACTAGTTCATGCTTGACAAACATTAAAATAACAAAGCTGACAGCTGATGATGACATCAAGGCATATCTTAGCACACTTGAATGAGTGATGCAAGCTTGCCAACGGCCAAGGGACCAGTGAGTAGTCTGGTGGACACCATATCCTCCACATAGGAACCCAGTGCGGCCCACCACTGGCAACAAAAAGAAACCACAGGGAGAAGTCTACTCCAGACAAAGCCTGTCTAAGTCTCTACCATTTCTGGAGAAATAGACTCACTCACCAGGCAAATTTAACAGTACTGTGACCAATGGTTATTAAATAAAAATTGTGAAAATTGAAAAATATAGGTGGTGAGTGAGACTATTTCTCCAGAAACAGTAGTGGCACCATATCTTACTGGGAGGGCCCAGCTGGCATACAGTCACATGGTGGTATGACTTGATGAAAAAGATTATCCTGGAGCAATATAACATCTCAGGGGAGATGTATCTCCAAACGTTCTGCACCCTGCAGTAACAATCCATCGATGCATCAAGAGAGGTCTTTACTTATTTACAAGAACTGTTCCTGAAGTGCATGCAGCAGGAAGGGAAAACAACAGTGCAGATCATTGACCTGATGATTACAGATCAATTTCTGCATATCCTGCCTTCTAATTTTCAATGCTGTGTTAGGGAGCATTGCCTAGAGACTGACAAGAAAGTAGTCTCCCTAGTGGAGGACTGCCAGATGGCAAGACAGTACACCACTGTGAGACCATCCAAACACCCTAGTATGGTAAGGCATTTTGCTTTTATAGGACATAAAGCAACCCCAAAAACTGAGCCCAAAAGCAAGAAAGGGAGAATGCCTCCTGCAGAAGTGGTGTATTACTACTGCCAAGGGTAGAACGTAGTGCTTAGAAATGCCCTAAAAAGAAGAGGGAGGCCAGTCACCTTACCTAAGTGAGGTGGGAGGCAGCACAAGATTGAGGCTGGGATAGCAGATAATAAGGTACGAGGACTTATTAATTTTTGAAGCAAGCTAACTCTGGTGAAGGCTGCTGTCATACATGGACATTGCAAGAAAGGTCCTGGGACTAATGTGGCTTGCATCTGTAGTGACACTAAATGCTGTCCTAAACCCCCTTAACTCTAGAGATAAACAGTAAACTCAACAGGTGGTGGCTGGTATTGTTCCCTCCCTTCCAGTTCCTGTAGTTTTTGTGCCATGATTTCCCTGATTTTGTAAAACTAAATCAAAAGGTAAATTAGCAGTTGTGGTGACCAGATCCCAAACAGCCAAGGCCCAGAAGGATGTTGACTTGGGGGACATTTTTCCTTTTGAAGGATCAGAGTTTTTTTTTTCCCCCAGGGCCAGAAAGACGTTCCCAAAGTTTATATGATGAGGCTAAAAGAAAATGGCTATCAACTGTCGACCTGTTGCAAAAGACATTACCACATGTACTAAATTGCAAGGACATTGGTAAAGAACAGTAGAATGATGTTACCTTGCAAGATTATATAGGCAGGTTGGGATGAAAGCAGAAATAGGTGCTCCTTCTACTAAAATGCATAATGGTGTTGTGTACAGGGTGGTGGAAAACCCTCAAACCAGGGAACAGGTCAATCAACTGGTAGTCCATTCCCACTTCAGAACCCAGTTGTGGTGCTAGCCCATGATCTACCCCTTGGTGGTCATGCTGGTAGAGGATGCATTTTGTACCGGCTGCTCACTAGGTACTTTTGGCCTAACATCTACTCAGATGTGTCTGAGTATTGCAAGGCATGTAGTGAGTACTAGTTAGATGCACCTGTGGCAAGACAGGGTTCCCTTAATACTCCTTTCTTTGGTAACTATTCCTTTTGTTTGTATTGGTATAGACATTGTTAGTCTTCTGGAGAAGAGTTTAAAGGGAATCCATTTTGTTGTAGTGGTTTCTGACTGTGCCACAAAGTACACTGAAGTGGTGCTCCTGGGAACAGTTACTGCTCCAAAAGTGGCCACTGAACTGGTAAAGATGTTTAGCCAGGTGGGCATCCCATGAGAAATCTTGTCTAACAAGGGCAGTAATTTGAATGTCCATATGCTTGAAGAATTATACAGGTTATTGGGTATTGAAGCTGTATGTACATCCTCAGACAGATGTGCTTACAGAACATTTCAACCAGACTCTAGAAAAGATGTTGGAAACATTTCTGCTGGGGGTATGGGGGAATTATGATAATTTTCTCCTGTACTGGTTGTTAACATACCGGGGGGTGCCCCAGTCATCCACAAGATATTTTTCATTTGAGTCATTTTATGATAAAAACCCTAGAGAGCCCCTACATGTGGTGAGGGAAAACTGGGAAGGGTATACAGATTAAGGCCAAGAGATAAATATTTACCTGGTCATTCTGCAAAAGAAACTAGTGAAGTATAACTATGTACTGGCCTAAAAAGATGAGCAAGAACAGTATGATATGTGTGTGGGACAGAAGGAGTTCAAGAAAGGGGATCTAGTTTTGCTTCTGTTACCCTCCACTAAGAACAAACTTCTTATGAAGTAGCAAGGGCCACACAAAGTCCTTCGCAGAAGTGGTCCCATGGACTATGAAAAAGCTACCCCAGGTAAAAGACAGAAAAAGACTAATCTATCATTCCAATGTGTTGGCACAGCTGGTTACAAGGAAGAAAGCAACACCCTCACTAATAGTAATCCCCAAAACTGAGACAGGAGAAGATGATTTAGACATGGGGCACACCTAAATAGAGAAAGACAGCCAGGTTGCTAGTGTCTTAGTAAACCCCTCCTTAGGAGAATACCAGCTGGCAAATGTCACTAATCTATTTAGAGTTTTTACAGACACCTTTACAGCTATGACTGGTACAGGCAAAGGAGTCACTCACTCCATAACTGTAGCACAGATGAATCCTATTTGGCAGAAACTGTAAAATCTACATGATAAAATGAGAAAAGAAATTATTAAGGAGATACAGAAAATGGAGGCACTGGGGATAACTTGAGCCCTGCACTAGTGCCTGGTAATCTCCCATGGTGGTAGTACTAAAAAGGAGGGAGGGATATGGGTCTGCCTAGATTTCAGGAGGTTGACAATGTTTCAAAGTTTGATGGCTACCCTATGGCTCATACTGACGAACTGACAGATTGACTGGATGCAGCAATAAATATCACAATATTGGATCTCACCAAGGGCTATTGATAAATGCCTTGGACAAGGCCTCCAAGGATAAAACCACCTTTGCTGCCCCACTCAGGTTCTATCAATTCTTTATGATGCCCTTTTGATTTTGTAGTGACCCTTCCACTTTCCAAAACATTCTGAACCATGTGCTCAGTACCCATACCCAGTATGTGCCTCATACATGATGTGGTCATCTGTAGCATTGCATGGGAAACCCATAAGCAGCATTTGGCCAATGTACTAGAAGCCGTTAAATAAGCAGGTCTGATAATAAATTCAGTGAAATGTGCAATAACAATGCAGAAGAACAGATATCTGGGTTATGAACTGATTAATGGGTGTGTCAAGCTTGAGGTGGCCAAGACTAAGGCAGTAGTTAGTTGTGCAGTACCCCATTGCAAACGCAGGTTTTGTCCTTTTTAGGATTGGTTGGGTATAACCGAAGGTTTGTGCACAATTTTTCTGAAATAGCTACATCTCTTACTAATTTAACATGAAAAAGTAATGCCAACAAGGTTACATGGTCATCACCCTGTGACAAAGTGTTTAGAGCACTAAAAGCTATTCTGTGTTCAGCACCAGTGCTGAAAAATCCAGAGTTCCTCAAGCCTTTTGTACTGCAGATGGATGCATCAGAAGTGGGTACTGGAGCAATATTATGTTAGGAGGTGAAAGGGGAGTAACATCCTAGCCTGTACATAAGTCAAAATTTGAATGACTGTGAGAAAATATATTCGACCATAGCAAAAGAATGTCTAGTGGCCAATGGGCTATTGACACACTCTGGTGCTATTTGTGGAGTACAGAATTCAAGCTGGTCACTGCAAGATCACAGTCTGTTGTGCTGGATATAACAGATGACAGATAAAAAATCCTAGGATTACATGATGGTACCTTGCACTTCAACCCTACAAATTTAGCGTGGTCCATAAGGCTGGTTCTCAACATCAGAATGCTGATTTCTTACCTTGATATGGTGCAAGTGTTGAAATAGAAAATTAACTGTCTACTTAAAAAAGAAAATATTGGGGTGTGTGTGTGGCTAGCCAACAAGCATGGCAGACATGTGCTAGTTAGCTCCTTGGGACATCACATCTTATTTTGCCTTAAAAAGCTGTTTTTTAGTCTTGAAAATTTCCAGAACTTGGATCGACTACTTCCCTGTACCTTATGGCATTGAGGAAATCTAAAAACCGACAGGGAAAGCTACACTTTGAAGCTGCAAATTCATTTAAGTTGGGTAGGACAGAAGATGCTGAACCCAGGCAACAGGCCTTGCACCACGAGCCTGCGGCTGCCAGTGGGGAGCTCAACGTGGATGAGCTGACTAAATCCTTGGCTGGGATTCCTTCTACATTGCTGCAAATGCAGCAAGAAATAAAATCAGGCTTCATTAATATCACCGCTCAGTTCACTCACCTGCAAGTAGTGGTGACGGGTCTCTCAGAAACATTGGCGGAACACTCAGGCCAAATTGCTGAGCTACAGCAACAAGTGAGCATTCTGGAGGACACTTTGCCTGCAGTCTCGGTGGAGAGGAATGAGCTTAAATCCTCTCTTGAGGAGCTGGGACTGTGAGTTGACAACCAGGAAAATCACTCTCGGAGGTCCAACCTCCGTATTATCGTTCTCCCCGAGGGAAGTGAGAGCCAGAATGCCGCTAACGGTCTTCACGGATGGCTCGTACAAGACTTAGACCTTCTGGAGGAATGTGTGGGGTTTGAAACAGAAAGGGCACACTGAGTGTGCCAGCCGCCCAAACCAGGAGAAAGGCCGAGACACTGCTTGATAAAGTACCTCTGATATATAGATAAAGAACAGGTACTGTAAAAAGCCAAACAAGCTGGACCCATATCTTTTGAAAATACAAGGGTGTTTATCTATCAGGATTACAGCAGGGTGCTGCAGATTCAATGCCAGAAATTCACCCAAATCAAGAGTAAGTAGCACAATCTGGGATGGTCGTTCAGCTTCATGTATCCAGCTCGTCTCTGAGTGGATCATCCGGGCTAGGCACTACGGTTCTTTGTTTGCCCTAAAGCCACTGAAATGTGGGTGGCTGAGGAGGAGTCCAGGAGGGACAAGGCACCTGCTGCTGCAACCTGATAACAGCTAAGTATGGTATGATACGGTTTCAATTCCTGGGGCTCTTATGTCCTCGTCCCATAGCAGTGGTGTGGCTCTGCTTCTTAATAGCCCTGTGGCCTTTTCTTTTGGACTTTTAATATTAATTATGGTTATGCGGCCTAGAGGGGCCACGGGCATTGTTTGATTTTTGTCTGCTGTCTTTACCTGCTTGGTTAAGCCTCCCTACCGTGTCTGGGGACATGGGTAACAGCGGGATGGCTGTGTGTCTGCTTATTGGAAACTTTGATTTTGGTCTGAATTGGAGGACCATGCTAATTGCATTTCAGACATTAACATTACAGCTTGATGCCCTGTTATTAAAAGGACTCTTTCTTTCTGAATTGCCTTTTACAGTTTCAATTTAAGCTCTGGTTCTGAAGTTAATAGAGTTTTTGATCTGTTTATTCCAGCTTTTTGATAAAGTGTAGTGCTTATGATGTTCCACTACTTTCCATGATATTGCTGTTCCTATTTATCTGCCAACTGTTTGTAGTGGGGTACTTAGCGAGTTCTGTTTTACCTGCTGGGAAATGGGGGGGGGCCAAGTTGTGATTCCGTTTAGGGATCCCCTTGCGAGGGGCATTGGTGGAGGAATGGTATATGGGGGGCAGTCTTTGGGGTATTTTTTGTGATGTTCTGGGCAATGGAAGAATGGGAGGCTGCAGAAGGGTTGAACGAAGATGTGCTCCGGGGGCTGCCTCGGGCTAGCTCAGGGGAGCAATTGAACGCTGACACAGGCTCTCTTTCTGGTCTGGCCTTGGCATCTTCTGGCCTGTAAACGCAGTCTGTGACAGTGGGGTTGAGGGATCTGTTTGTTGTTATGTGGCGAGGTAGGGAATGAAGGGGGGGGTATTCTGGGTTATATTTGGTTACTATAGTTCAAAAACTGGTTCTGGGTGTGCAACTTATCTCACATGACTGGGCTATTTGTCTGGAAGGTAGGGGAGATGGCGGGTGACATCAAGGTGGTCACATGGAACACTATTGATCCGAAGTCAACCCTGAAGCACAGGAAAGTTATGGTGGAGGTGCACAGAATAAAAGGGTAGATCTTGCTCCTGCAGGAGATCCATTTTTCGGTATCTGATGCCCCCCAAAACACCAGATTTATGGGAGGGACATGGGTATCTTCCACGTACTCAAAGGCCAGGGGTGCCTCAATCTGGATTCCCCGTGGCCTTCGTATGGTCATAACCAAGACATGTGTTGGATGTGGTCTTGGATCGCTCAAGAGTGACTGTAGTACCACCCTTGAGAAACGTCAGGGCTCTGGAACAAATACAGGGGGAATTGCATCTAATTGATGCTTAGAGGCTTGCTAATCCCTCTGGGAGGGACTACAGTTTTTTCTCCCCCATGCATCAATCCTACACCAGGTTAGATAGAATACTGATGTTGACCACATTACTGATGGGGCTGGGGAAGCGGATTATCTTCCTACCCTGGTTTCAGACCATGCATCGCATTGTCTTACCCTAAGGTTCTCAGGGGCATCTAGCCTGCCTTGTCAGTGGAGATTGGACCCACTCCTCTTGAAGGACCAGGGTTATAATAGATTGTATGAAAGGGAGCATACAATAGTTTCTTTGGTATAATGGTAGGGGCGTTACCTCTCATGGGACCTATTGAGAGGCTTTGAAAGCTTTTATCCAAGGCCAAACAATTTCCTATGCCGCACATCGGAAAAAAAGTGAGGAGAGTGTCCTGAACTCACTAAGAATAAAAATCACAGCATGTGAAGATGCCCATACAACCAAGCCAACTAGAGCGATATATAATATCATCCAAAAGTTAAAGTGGCAATACAATACCTTAAATAGCTCCCAACTGGAACGGTCTATTTTGCTTGCTAATGCAGGTGCCTATTTTGATGGGGATCAAGGGGGCAAACTTTTAGCCTGGCAGATAAGAAAGAGAGAGGCAGGGAGAACAGTGGGAGGGATTAGTGACCTCCAAGGGGGCATGATACAGGATACAGAGGGCATAGGGAAGGCATTTGGGGAATTCTATAAATCATTGTACTCTTCAGAGTGCAAGCCAACCCAAGATGAATACGCCTCATTTTTCAGGGGGGTCCCACTGCAGGTATTAGACCAGGAAACCTCACTGGAGCTGGATGCTTCTCTGACTAAACAGGAGGTAATGAGCTCACTCAAGGCCCTCAAGGGAAGGAAAGTGCCTGGCCCAGACGGGCTCCCTATTGATTTCTTTAAAACCTTCAGTGCTGTGCTTTTTTATCCGCTGTTTGACATGCTGGTGGAAAGCCTAGCTCAAGGTGAACTGCCCACCTCCACACAGTCTGCCACAATCACGGTTCTGCCTAAACCAGGAAAGGATCCCACTAAATGTGCTTCTTATTGTCCCATTTCCCTTTTAACAGCTGACTGTAAAATCTTGGTTAGGGTTTTGGCCTCTCGTTTGGATCCTGTCCTCCCCAAATTGATACACCAAGACCAAATGGGATCTGTGAAGGGCACACATTGAATATAATCTACTGATGGAGGTGGACCAAAAATTCTCATGGGGCAGCGGTGGTGGCATTAGACATGGAAAAAGCATTTGATCATGTGGAGTGGGGCTACCTCTTTGAGACACTCAGTAAACTGGGTGTGGGTCTGAATTTCTGTCATTGGGTGCGTACATTATACACTCTCCCCTTAGCCCAGATGGCAGTCAATGGCATCCTGTCCCAGCCCTTTACCCTAGAGTGGGGCATGCACTAAGGTTGCCCTCTCTTCCCTTTGCTATATGTTCTCTCTTTAGAACCACTTGCTGCATCCCTATGAGTGCAAGTAGGAATAAGAGGTTTTGTGGGAGGAGGCAGAAAGCACAAAATAGCCATGTACGCTGATGACCAGCTCCTATATCTGCAGAATCCTGTGCAGGATTTGCTGGCAGGTCTTCATCTGATGAAGGAGTTTGGGAGTATCTCAGGCCACAAAGCCAACTGGACTAAGAGCGAACTGATGCCAGTGGGCACACTAAATAGAGCGCAGCTGATAGCCAAATTGGGGGATTACAAATGATGTCACAAATAGAAATATTTAGGTGTGCAGTTAGCTACCTCTATAAAGCAGCTCTATACCCTTAATTTCAAGCCCTTTCTTTTAAATTGGCAGAAGATGTGGACAGATGGACGGTCCTGCCTCTATCCTTGTTAGGAAGAGTTGGAGTAGTGAAAATGACAATCTTGCCGCGATGCCTCTACCTGTATCAGTCCTTCCCCATCAAAATCCCTCAGCAGCACTTTAAGCTACTCCATGCCCTGGTCCATAGATTTCTGTGGCATGGGAGTGGTACCAGGATTTGTAGAGCCCAGCTATATCTGCCAGCTAGAGAAGGGTGTGTAGGTTTGCCCAACTTTCAGGCTTACTATTGGGCAGCTCAGCAGGCATACCTCCCAACTGGTGAGGATATGGGGTCATGCGTTTGGCTGGGACTGGAAGAGGACATGTTAGTAGGTAACCTTAGGAACAACAGTTTAAGTGGTGCTTTGGCCTCCTTAAATGGACAGTAGGTAATGAACCCTTTTACAAATACTACCCTGGGAATCTGGGTTCGGGCACATCACCATGTTGGCCATCTGGACTGTGCTTCCCCATTTTCGAGCTTAGTTTCAGCAATATGTAGTAGGGGGATCTGCTCCCTCCCCTTGGTGCAGTGTCTCTGGAGTTGGAGGAGGAAAGGACTGGTCACTGTAGAGCAGATGTATGAGGGGAGGAGGATAAATGGTTTCCAGATGCTTTGTACTAACTGGGGAATCCAGTCAGGTGACTTCTTTGCATATCTTCGGGTCTGTCAATTATGTGGAAACACTCTCTCTCTCTCTCTCCTGCACATGGGTGAGCTGTCCCCTCTCCCTTTGAGAAAGAGCTTTTAAGACCTCAACCTGGTCAAAAAACACTCTCTTTTTTATTGCATTATAATGGGTTCTACGCTGAGCTCTCAAGATATAAGCAGGTTGAGATGGATGGTGGATCTAATGCACCCTATGGACAATCAAACCTGAAGATTGGCTTGTTCTCATTACTGAACTTGTTCCCATAGCAACAGGCTTCGGCCGATTCAGTTGAACTTTCTGCATCTGGTCTATATAACACCTGTCAGACTCCATGCCATAGACAGCTCAAAATCAGAGATTTGCCCAAGTGTGGGACTGAGGCCGGTGACTTTCTTCATTTAGCACTGACTTGTGCCAAGCTGGCTCCTTTTTGGCACTCCTTCCATGGTATATTGCCCCAGGTGTTGGGTTATGCCCCATCAAAATCCCCTCTTGAGTTGTTACTGAGTGCTGATCCCGCCCACCCTAGTCGAGCAATGAACAACCTTTTGTGGTCTCTTGCACTAATTAATGCCAGAAGGACTCTGGCTCAGGTCTGGATGTCATCTTCCCCTCCTACAATAGCCAGATGGGTTAACAACTTAATGTCATGCTTGGCCCTGGAAAGGGTGCAGCTGGGGCGCTGGGCCTATCTCATCTATTTTTCAATGTGTGGCATCCTCTACTTCTCGTAATAGAGGGGGGGGTGTTTCTGATATGATGGATCCATATACTGTGCTCTTTTTTCATGTTGCTTACAACAGACTTCCTCAGCCTTCTGGCCCCATGGTAGTGCCCAGTGACCCTACTTATTATCGTTATTATCATCAATACCTGCTGAGCATTTGTCTCTTATGACCTATGTGAGCTTATGTCTCTGTAATTTAGACACATTTATGTCTGTGTATACCTGACTACCCCTGGAGTTATGTAACCTAAAACTCTGCAGCATTGCTGATTAATTTGAGATAGACTTGGTTGTAGTAGCCAAAGGGGAAACTATGTTCTCTATCCTGTCTAATGCTTGTACCTCTTGATGTCTGTAAATATTTGGATCATTATATGTAATTGTACACCCTGAACCAATAAACTATTTTTTGAAAAAAAAAAGAAAATATTGACTGATGCTTGTGTTGTACATGCTGGCTTATTATTTGTACTTTCCATTTGTCTGCAAGGTTGATACAACAACCTGACAGGAGACTACAGAGAATAACGTATACTGTGGATTGGAAACAAGTGACCTACTCCTATTGTAATCCACAGATTTGTGGATAAGTATATAAAGGGTACCTGAGGTGGGGTTTCTGAAGAGGGTGGGTGCATACCCTTCTTACTACTTAGAGGTATGGTGTATGTTAGGTAACCAGTCTTCTCAGGTGACTGGTTCCCTTTGTATGTGGCAGGGTTAGTTTCCTGCTCCGATTTCACTGTTTTCCTGAAAAAAAGTGAAAACCACTAGGGGAATGAAGAAAAACCTTTCTGTAGCATACTTACCTTGTATTCTCTTCTTCTTTCCCTGATTTCCTGTTTCTTTCTACCATTTCTGCTTTCCTTCTTAGCATGCTCCTAAATACAGCTAGAAGCAGGCTCTGAGTCAGTCTGAAGAAAGTTAGAGCAGCTGCCATGGCTGCAAGTTTGATCCTTGCTGCCTGCAAGGAAAGCTTAGGCTGCTTGCTTGTTTTTTGTTGGCTTTATCTGCCATGTCATTTCTCACCTTTGGTACTAATTATGTGTTCTACCCCCAAGTTCCTGTCTTCTTGGTATAAAACAAAACCAGGCATCCCCTTTACCTCTCTCCTTCACTCATGCACCACTTTTCAGGAACCTCTGATTAGTGTGACTAGAGCTGAGCTGCACTAGAAAAGAGTGCCCCATGCCCTATAAAGGAAGTTTACAACATATAGGATAATGTCTGGAAAACCACACACTACAAGGCTATTCTTCCATCTGAGTGGATACTGTGATGACCGATGACCTTGGGAGCGAAGCTCGAGAGGGGGAAGATTAGCCTTTTAGTGTTTGGTGTGCCATACACTTTTCTGTATAGTGTATGGGGGATTGCGATGGGTGCACCAGTAATGGAGACAGCAAAAAAAATAGCATCCCTTACTTTTATTTTTATCTCTGCTCTGCTGACCACACTTAAAATCACTCGCTGGTCAGCACACATGTGACTCTCCACCAGCTGCCGCCCAATGAGATCTGCTGCTGGGGTCTCTTGCATTATGACATCCTCAGTAATGCAGAATGAAAAGTAGTTCTGCAATAGTGAGGATGTCACTATGCAGCAAAACAACTTTGGAAAGTGTATGGATTTCCATTCAAAATCATTCTCCACCATACACTATAGAAAGCTTTTACTATGTTTTATTTATACTGGGTCTCATATAAAAGAGCAGTAACAGTCATCTATGAAGCCAGATTATAGCTCATTTCATGCAGCAAAAGGGGGTCTGGCTCAAGTAATGTTACAGTACTGACTATGTAACTGAAATTCACACCTTTAGCCCATTTAAAGAGCATGCCTCATGGTAGGCAAAAACTCAGCCAGACCCTGCGGATTACACTTTCTTATTTTTCTGGTCATTGTTAGTTTGTCTTTTTGTCCTAGACAAAGAAATGCAGTAGCCATGTTAGTCCACTTGATGAGGTAGAAGGAAAAATACAACAAATCAGATGAAGGTGATACCTTTTATTAGACTAATAAAACTGTTTTTGAGACTCAGGGTTGTTACACTTACCAGCCACTGTCCCCCTCTTCTCTCCTAAAGCTCTATAGTTGCCAGGCAGCTACAAAATGACATTCTTTATCCTAGGGCTGTAGCACAGGTGAGACTAAGTGAGAGGAGCTGGAGGCAGGGCCTTGGCCAAAGCAACAAATAAAGCCTTTATTTAACTATTTGCACTGGTGTTTTTTATAGTGTTCCCTTATGTACCACTACCATCTACCTCTCCTCAAACATTCAATTTGAGCTTATGCTCTCCATCTTTTTCCCACTGCCTATGAGATACTTCTTCTCAAACTCTCTCTTGCCTTCTGTATACCGATATTTATCTCTGGTGTCTACTGCTGTCCTGGTATGTCCCCCCTTCACTAAAGGAGTTATTCACCTCCATCTCCTCCTAGGCCTCCTCTAGTGAGATATGTATACCAGGTGATTTTATTTTAAATTGGATCTCCCCTTCTCTTCATAAATTTTCCCTTAACATGAAGTCCCTCCTTTTAACTCAGCTGATTTCTGTTCCTATTTGCTTTATTTCAAATCTCAAAATGACTGGGCGCTCTCCTCCCATCCCATTGTATTTTGGATGACGACACCCTTCCTGATGTCCTCAGTGACCACAATATGGTCTATTGTGTGCATAAACTTCACTATCCCAAAGTTCCTCCCCAAATTCATTCAGATCCTGTCATTCCATTCACTGGACTTACCCTGCCTTCATGCTGACCTGTTAGCCACTGACTGGTCCCCTATTTCTACAACTAGTAATGTAAATAATGCCCTAAAATTCTTTACTTCTGAATTTATGTCTGTCAGGGATCATCACTTTCCACTTAGAAAAAACAGGGTCTGAGGTTCTCACCTCCCATGGAGCTCAGCTGAGTTACTGGCTTTTCACCATGCATGTGACCTTGCCTGGAGATCCTATAAATCCTCTGGCTCTACCTCTGACATTACCAATTACTGGTTCCTTTGCAATGCTTGTACTAAAGCTACTAGGCTTGTGAAGTCTGAATATTTCACATCCACACTCCAGAACAACCTTAATGAACCTTCCAAGTTCTGGAAGATTATTCATTCACCTTTGTCTTCTCTGACCCAGTCCCCTCTACTTGTTCTCCTGACAAGCGATACTACTATTTCTGATCATCCTGCAATTGCCTCTTCTTTCAATTCCTTCTTCACCTCCTGCACCTGTTTATTCCTCTCTTCCTCCTCCTTCTCGTCCCCCACTCTCTCTAGCCTTCTTTTTCTCTCTTCTCCTCAAACCACTGCCCCACCTTCTCCCTTTTTTCTTTTTTAACCATTACCCCTGCTGTTGTTCTCTGCAGGGTGGGGTGGGGTTGATGTTGGTTCCATACTTCACTACCATTCCTATTATGCATCTCTCTAACTCCTGCATTTCCAATGCCAATGCCAGCAAGTCAACATTCAGCATTGACAAATGCTTGTTTTTCTACTAATTTGAAGATTAGGTGTATCAGGTGATCTGGGGGAGGGCTATAATAGACCCCTTCAGGCTGACCTCAGGTAGCCTTATTCATTCCTCTCAAACTAGTGAAGGAATCTCCTGCTCAGGAGACAGACTCTCACATTGTACAGTTGTGAGAGGGACTTTCTAGGGAAGGAAGCTACCTTGTGGATTAAACCTAGTTGGGACACTAGGAATATCTGTTGCCTTGAAGGACTTTCTAGTGTTATGGGCTGTTACTACTCCAGTATAGACATTTGTCCTGCATTTAATACCTGAATTATCATCTGCCTTAGAACAGCACACTGAATTTAGTGTGTAGTGTGTCAAATGAACTTCCTGTGTGTCTGTCACTTCCACTTCTCACCCCTTCACAATGTCATACCTGGGAGCCAAACCATGCTCCTTTTATGAGGAACCCTTCCTTTATCTGGTAGTCCCCTAGTACTAGGACTTCGTTCCACACTTTGATCCTCACTTGTTCTACCCCTAGCCTTTTGTATCCCTTGCCCAGCCTGCTTCCATTCTGCTGGCTGATTCATCATTCTATCCACAAACCCCAATACTTCACTTTGTGTGCTCTGTGCCCCCTCTGCATCCCTACAGAACATCTCCTCCTCAGAGCTGAAGGCCATCCTACCTTTTCCAACACCCCACTGTCCCACTCTGGATGATCCTGCTTACTCCTTAATTTCTGCTTTCCATTGGCCCTATGGTCCAGCCTGGTGTCTTCTTCCTCCTTTTACTTTCTCACCCTGATCTGGCTGTTTTCCCATCCCTTCCTTGTGTTTCATTTTTAACCCCAGCCATGTTCACTACCTTCAGACACTACCTGATGATCCTGAATATCATTTGTTTCCTTACTCTTTAGTGACCTCTTGTGACCAACTTGATTCCTCTTCCTTTGCCCCCCAGTGGCATGCTCCCCTGCTGTCTGAGCTTGTACCTTCTGCAATTCCATAGCATGAGAATCCACCCTCTCCATGGTCTATACCTACATCTTCACTGATCCAGCACCCTGGAGCCTGCAGGTATTGACCCTCTGTGGGATTCAAATAAATAGTTTCCAGTCCTAATTGCTACTCCTGAGGTTGCCCCCCCAATGTCCACCACCCTTCCACTTGCACCTGTTGCAGCCTCTGAGGAAGTAATGTCTAGGTTATTGGGTTCCACTGGGCATTAATTCCCTTAGTCTGATTAACTCAGCCCTGAGTTGGTTCACCTCTTCAGTTAGGAACCTCAGTTCCATGCAAACTAGACACCTTCCTGTCTCCCAAAACACGCTCTGGAAGACTACTGTGCCACACTCCCTGCAGCTTATTATCCCCACCATCCTTCCTGCTGCCCATATATCATAACCAGCTGTAAGTTCTCCTCACTGATTTCTACTATCCCACTGCCTAGACCTACTAATGAGGCCTGTCCTAGATAATGTGTTGTGGCCACTTACTGTTTACCCCTTACCTTGGAACTACTAGTGAGGCCTATCCCAGACAGAGCGTTGTGGCCGTTTGTTAGTTCTTCTTTCCCTACTGCTGTCAGGCCTACCCCATATAGTGTAACATGGCCATTTGTTACTTTCCCCTTTCTCTACTCCTTTAAACAGGCCTACCCCAGAGAGGGTGCTGCTGCTGTTAGTTACTGTATTTTCTCCTTTTTCTAGTCCTGTAATCAGGCCTACATCATACAGGGTGTTATGGCCATTTGTTACTTCTCCTATTCCTTATTTCTGTTATCAGTCCTGCCCCATATAGGGTGTTGTGGCTTTTTATACGTCACTCTTTCACTAGTCCTGTCTGCATTAAACTCTACATATCCTGGTGTGTTTGATTTGGTCCCCTGTTCTTTACACCTACCTCTCCTTTTCTACTGGCAGAGTCCCCTGAGGTATTTTGGGCTCTCATGTGGATGCCCCTCCAGACAGTGCCCTCCAGTTTCATGGTTCTCACACTTTTGACTCACTTATGTTTCCAGGTCACTTGGCCCTATGGGAAGTAAGTACTATACTGCAGCCATGTGGTTCATAGGTTGCACTCACACAGTGTGGATCCTCTGTTCAATGGCACCACTGAGTGATGCTGTTTTACCCATCCTAAACCCCCCTTTGAGTCCCTGCCTCCTTTCTTCCACCCTATAGCTCTCCTGGCATCCCTCACATTTCATCACTCTAGCAAATAATATGAAAAAAACTCACAACGCCACAGAATGACACTTACTATGCCTCATGTTGCAGCATGGCAGCTGCTAAGTCCCCCCACCCATATCACCTGTGGGAAAAGAAAGGCACACCACAGATTTTTAAGCACTGTACTGCAGCCACATGGCTTGCCAGCTACAATCATGTGGTGTGCGTCTCCTAGCCTATGGCACTGCTGAGCACTGACATTTAGCCTGCCATGAACACTCTCCTCTCAAGTCCCTGCCTTCCTTCTTCTCCCACCCTACAACTCTCTCAGCATTCCTCACATTTTTGCACTATAGCAAATACAAAAACTACTCACAAACCCACAGACTGGCACTTACAATTTGTGTTGCAGTGCAGTGGCTGCTCTGGTCTCCCCTTTGATCACCTGAGATGGCACATATCTCACAAAGTAGGGAACAAGTGCACATGGACAGAAGTTTGTTTTTTTAATCAAGCTTATTATCATTCTGATTCTGCCTTATGACACCCCCCTAGCCCCATCACTGACTTTCTCATGATCATGACTTACTGGTTGTCCACCATTAACCTGGGAATACATAGTGTTGACTGGCCTGCCATGTTGGTCATGCAAGAGCCTGCAAGGGGTGCCAGCATGGAGCACACTGGCATTTTCTTCCATCCTCAAGTTTTTCTTCACAAGGGGTGCAACAAACAATGACACAAGCATGCCTATGTGTGCTGTGCATGCATGCATGCAAGCATCTGGCAGTGGCCCCTCCAGTGCATGTGCTACCCAGCTGTGATCCTGCCTGGTCTTCACCAGGCAGCAGTCAGGCAAAGTGAGTAGTGTTCCCCCTTCCAGAGGAGGGAGAGCAGTCCCTGGAATAGTCTATCCTTCCTGTCCTGGCTGGCCTTCGATGGCCCACACTCATTCTAAAATGTGGGCCACATGTGTCATGAGTGGTAGTGCTATGGCTACATGGACAGGCTGGCTTACTCCAGCAGAAGTTTGATGTCTCCATAGCTAGGCATTTAAACTGAAGGGGAACTAGAGCTAGAGGAGCCTTAGAGGGTGGAGATAGGGGGTCTAGCTTGTACTCCCTTAGAAAGGAGAATGAGGGACTGGGGAGCTACAGACTGCATATGCAGAAAGGGGACTGGATTGGAAGGAAGGAGTGTCAGGAGAAAACATAAGAAGGCAGGGGTGACAGGCGAAGAAAGAGGTGCAGGACATGGATGGGGTTCAAAAACTGTAAGGGGGAGAGTCCAGTAGAATGGGTGTAAGATGGTCTGCCTGATTGCCAGGAGCATAGGAAACAAAATTAGTGAGCACCAGTCAATGGTGATTGCAGCTGACCTAGACAAAGTGCCATAAAAGAGACTTGGATGACTGGAAATAATGATTGGGATCTGGCTATTCCTAGTTATACCATATACAGGAGGAATGTGGTAAGGGCAAAGGGGGAGGTGTAGCCCTTTTCATTAAAGAGATCACTGAGGCCTCTGAGGACTGTGCTATCAGGGGGAAGGGGTGGAAGTGGAGTCAATTTGGGTACAGCTAAACACAACTGAGGGAAAAAAGATAAGGATGAGCATGGTCACAAACCACAGGGGCAGTGGGGCGGGGGTTGGGGAATAGAGAACTGGGGAGGAAATTAGGGGCAGAAAAATGAAAAGCAGAGGTTGTGGGTGACCCAAACCTGCTAATTGTTTACTGGGCTATACCAGTAGTGAAAAGTACCAGAAGTCAGGTACTGCTGGACACAGTGCAGAAGTGCTTCTTGGTGTCATGGGTCAGGGAACCCACAAACCAGGATGCTGCTATCCATGATTTGGTACTTTCTAGCTCAGATGTGGTACAAGGGGTAACAGGGAGAGAACCACTGTAGTCTTGTGGCTACAGTTCTGTGTGGTTTGAGTTGGTCTTGGGCAACTTCAGACCTTTATTAAAAGCTGTGGTCCTGGATCTGAAAAGTGGATATTTTGGTAAAATGAAGGGAAGGGTCATGGAAAGACTAGAGTGAGTAGAGGTGATCAAAGGGGTAGAGAAACAGGGGCAGTGGTAGAAGGGGCTATATTCGTGGTGGCTGACTCATTCATGAGGAAAGTCACTAATAGGGACAAATAGAAAAAGCCCATACAGAAACACAGAAACTTAGAATTTGACAGCAGAAGAAGACTGTATGTCCATCAAGTCTCCCTTACCATACTACCTCACCCCACCAACCTACTGACCTAGTGGGCTATATCCCCTTGCTGTCCCACCCTTCAAACCTCTGCTGCCCCCCTTGGGGACCATAAGCCCACTAGCTCTTTTCCAACCATATTTAAAACTGTTAAATGCAGCTGCCCCCAACCACTTTTTCTAGCAGTCTGTTCCACTGTTCCACCAACCTTTTACTGAAGTAGAACCTCCTCAACTTTCTCATAAATTTGCCCCCCACAAACCCTCCAGTCATGCCCCCCTCCCCCCGGTGAATGTATCTCTGTCTCTTACAAAATAGGTCCTCACTGTT
The DNA here is from genome assembly GCA_016271365.2 of Neoceratodus forsteri. Classification (NCBI taxonomy): domain Eukaryota; kingdom Metazoa; phylum Chordata; order Ceratodontiformes; family Ceratodontidae; genus Neoceratodus; species Neoceratodus forsteri. The sequence continues at coordinate 1,099,476,963 of CM057455.1, read as the reverse complement.
TACCTTTTGTTTATTCCAGTGATACTCAGTCCAGACTGGCTCTGGAGCCACATGAGCAGTCAGAGAGAGCCAAGGAGCCACAACATACACGTCATACTACATTTTGACAAATGCACTTCAAAATAATAGTATAATAAACATTAATAATCATTTAATAAACTTTAATTTACTAAAAACAATTTCACAGTGTGATAGTTCATAAGTTAAGATTTACATCATGTGCTAGCAAGGATGGCATATTAATGTATAACAATGTATACATTGTAAATATCTTCAAATTTTGTTTGGTTCAAGGGGATCACAAACTGCCATAGTCACATACTGTGTGAGGACATTATCTGAATTGCAGCTGAATGCTTATTGTAATTCTTAATGCAACCAACTGACCACTGCATGTGTTGCAGTACCTTGACTAAGAGAGTACACAGCAGCATTTCAGAAAACAGTGTAAGCAAGAATCAGAAATAAATCAGTTCCACTCTACTGCACGTCTCATAGATTATTAAGTAAAATGATCTGTGCCCTGTGGATGCAGACACTTGCTATGCAACGCTAACTTATAAATGATATGCCACCGCAGCTCCAGTTGCACATGGTTATTGCTCAGTCAAGTGTTTCAGCTTGATCGAGTAACAAGTAACCATGGTTTTCTTCGTTGAAGAGCCGCAGGTGATAAGTACGTAGGGAGGAGTTAAAGAGCTGCAGTTGATACATTGAAGAGACGCAGGTGATAAGTACGTAGGGAGGAGTTAAAGAGCTGCAGTTGATACATTGAAGAGCCACAGGTGATAAGTACGTAGGGAGGAGTTAAAGAGCTGCAGTTGATACATTGAAGAGCCACAGGTGATAAGTACATAAGGAGGAGTTAAAGAGCTGCAGTTGATACATTGAAGAGCCACAGGTGATAAGTACGTAAGGAGGAGTTAAAGAGCTGCAGTTGATACATTGAAGAGCCACAGGTGATAAGTACGTAAGGAGGAGTTAAAGAGCTGCAGTTGATACATTGAAGAGCCGCAGGTGATAAGTACGTAAGTAGGAGTTAAAGAGCTGCAGTTGATACATTGAAGAGCCACAGGTGATAAGTACGTCAGGAGGAGTTAAAGAGCTGCAGTTGATACATTGAAGAGCCGCAGGTGATAAGTACGTAAGTAGGAGTTAAAGAGCTGCAGTTGATACATTGAAGAGCCACAGGTGATAAGTATGTAAGGAGGAGTTAAAGAGCTGCAGTTGATACATTGAAGAGCCACAGGTGATGAAGCATTGTAAGTAGGGTTAAAGAGCTGCAGTTGATACATTGAAGAGCCAGGTGATAAGTACGTAAGTAGGAGTTAAAGAGCTGCAGTTGATACATTGAAGAGCCACAGGTGATAAGTACGTAGGGAGGAGTTAAAGAGCTGCAGTTGATACATTGAAGAGCTGCAGGTGATAAGTACATAAGTAGGAGTTAAAGAGCTGCAGTTGATACATTGAAGAGCCACAGGTGATAAGTACGTAAGGAGGAGTTAAAGAGCTGCAGTTGATACATTGAAGAGCCGCAGGTGATAAGTACGTAAGTAGGAGTTAAAGAGCTGCAGTTGATACATTGAAGAGCCACAGGTGATAAGTACGTAGAGAAGAGTTAAAGAGCTGCAGTTGATACATTGAAGAGCCACATGCGGCTCAAGAGCCACAGTCTGAGTATCACTGGTTTATATCCTTGTGTATACCTGCTAGCCCTGGATTCTCTTGGTGACCCTTTGCTGTACCCACTCTAGTCTGTCAATGTCCTCCTCAGGTGAGGGCATCCCCCATCCCCCCTTCCTGCTATGTTGGGTGCCCCTCCCGGCTTGGAACAACTTTGTATCCATCTAGACCCCGGTCTGTGTGCCATTTGATCTGCTCCTAATGAGTGTTTGTATTTTATTGCTCTTGTACCGTAGTGTATTGTACTATAATTACTGGCTTCCTCTTTTTTTCTATAGGGAAATTGTGGTATTATTTGCTGTAATAAAGGAGTGTTTATTACGGCAAACATACGCATGGTTTCCCTCACTCTGCGTATGCACCCGCATGACCTCCTCGCTCCCCAAGCACTGTCCCCATTCCTTTTCTCCTGAACCGCAAACTAACATGGAGACAAAACAGCCACTGAGACTCGATGGTAAGCAATTTTAAATAAAACAAAATGTACCACAAGGATTACCAGATGGACTACCCACACAATAATTAAAAAAACCAAAACCTTTAAATAAAAGTGAAAGGTGGCCACGGACCGTGCGCTATACCGTAGTCGGACTGTGGCTGCACAACAACCTTTTTTATTTTATATAATTGCTGAGGTGAAAAAGAGAAACCCAACAATTATATAAAACAAAATATGGGTTGAGGTGTATAAACTTGAAGTTTACACACATCCTCAGGGTTAGATGCAATGCATAAACCCCTCGGGTGTGTGTAAACTTTTTGTTACAAACCCGACCCGTGCTTTATCCTATATGTATTGCACTGACTACTCTTGCACCTTCACACAGTTGGGTGTCACTAATCTACTCCTAGACTTGCGCTCACACCCTGAAATGGTTTGCACTTGAACTGTACTGTATTTTTTATATTATACTGTATTGTCCCGGTACTCTTAATTGGATTGTGCCGGTCTACCTGCCAGAATTTCATATCTGTTTAACTATATTTTTTTTCTAAATTTCTTTGCAGCTTATTATATTTTTATTTAACATTCCGACTTCTGTATTGTATACTTCCCGCAGGATGTATATAAAAATGAGCTGTTACCAGCCCAGTATGTCTTAGTTTCTGGTGAAACATCTGAAATAAATAAATACCCATAAGAAATGTACATGTTTCAATCAAGTCCTCCTGCTCCCATCTGACCTTAGTAAATACATGTTTAGGGCCTCCAGCTGTTCCTCATAGGATCTGCCCTGCAGGTCCTGGGTCACTTTGCTGACCCTTTCCTGTAGAGACTCTAGTCTGTTGATGCCCATCCTCAGGTGAGGGCTCCAGAACTGGGCACAGTACTCCAGATAAGACCTCACCAGGGATCTGTTCCGTGGCAGAATCACCTTGCTTTTTCTACTGTTAAAATCCATCCCTGTACAACCCAGCATCTTCAATGCCTTGCTGCATGTCATGGTGCAGTGACTTGTTTGCTTGAAGGAGTAACTAATTATGACCCCAAGAACTCTCTCCTCTGTTGAAGTGAACAGTCTAACTTGTCCCTTCCAGTATTTTGGAATTCATCTGCCTAAGTGTATACTTTGCACTTCTTGACATTCAACCTCAATAGTCAGATCACAGACCATTTCTGTAGTTTCTCTAAGTCCTTTTAGAGATTCTGCACCATTTTCTCATAACCCACTTTGCCACTTAGCTTTTTGTCATCAACAAAGAGACACAACTTTACCTGGATACCCTTACTAATGTCACTTAAGAACTTATTAAATAGGACAGGTCCCAGGACCGATCCCTGTGGCAATCTGCTCGTGACCTCACTGTTTCCTGATTTAGCCCAGTTAACCACTACTCTCTGCTGCCGCTCCACTTAGCCAATTTTCTGCCAACCTAACTAATCCAGCTCCACTCCAAGTCCTCCAACTTCTTCAGCAGCCTCCTGTTTGGTACCAAATCAAAGGTCTTACTGAAGTCAAAGTACAGCAGATTTACTACCTGTCCCTTTTCTATTGTCTTGTTGACTCAGTCAAAAAACAGTATCAGACTGGTCTGGCAAGACCTCTTGACACAAACCTATGCTGTTTTTCATCCTGTAGTCCATTCTCTTCTAGGCAGGCCACCAAACTCTCTTTCATTATGCTATCCATAAACTTACCTATGATGGAGGTAAGGCTGACAGGCCTGTAGTTGCCAACAGCACTGTAGTTGGGCATCCACTAGCTGCCACACAGGGGGTTTTGTATGTGAGTCATGACATGGTACCCAAGGCACATCCCTGGCCACCACATCCACCCAGTAACCAGTACCCAGTGCCACTCGCTGCCTTTTAAGGGACTGTGGGTCCTGTGGGGCAGTTGCCAGGGCTACAGTCCTCTGGGGTATAGAACAGGTTGGTAAAGCTATGCCCCCCCACCTGGCTTGATTGGCTGTGTGGCAACTTGCATGCCATCCTCCCGGGTGCCTCCACACATTTCTTCCACTGCTACTGTGCCCCCAGGTTCACCCATGTTACAACAACAAGAAAAAAACATAACCATCAATAGGGTGCCATCACAGTGCCAATGGCAAACATCGCATTCAGCAATTGTGCTGTCTAACCCCCATCACACGGCATGTTCTGGCTGTTTGTGGGGGGGCTGCACTCCCTGCACCTCCCACTGTGGGGGGCTTTTCCCCATCACCCCCCATATTTCAATATAATCACCTCCAGGTTGGAGGTGTATGGGACAAGGGACACAACACCCGGACAGCACCATCCCTGCTGAGCACCACAAAATCCAGTTCACCAGCATGACAGGGGAACTAGTTGCAGTGCCCTAATTGTGTTTCCTACATAATGGTATACCATATCCCCATCACTTTCCATAGCAATTACCAGGGCTCCATCGGCCCCCGGTCCCCACCTTCTGGGCATAGCATCCCCCCAACCTTTGCAGGTTGGCTAGGGTTTTGCTGGGAGGTGACAGATCCCTCTGTCACACACCACAGGTGCACCACATGTTTGGCGCAACCCGGTGGCACCTCCTGGGTCTTTGGTGTAGGGATCCCCCCCTTTTTATAAAATAGTGGGCAGGGTCCCTGATGCACCCGGAGTTTGTAGCAGCCTTAGATCTCCACAAATTGCAGTGATCTAACAGCACTCTAAAAATCAAGCCCATGGGGTTTAATAAACTGGGCACTTAAAAAGATATTCATATTCAGCCTATTATCTTGCATGGTGAATATTTGCAGTGTATGCCTATACTATATTTAATCTGTTTCTATATATGCAAACTATTAAATGATTCATAAACACTTACCAAGTGTTATTTTTATCTTGCTATTCAGTGAATTAAGAGCACACTATGCATTTTGGTAATTTCTCCCCACATTTAAAGGTCAGGGGTACACATCTCAGGAGTACATTTCAATACTGTTAGGCTTCAAGGTATGCACAAACACAGTATGGTATTAATAGCCTGAGGTCAGTCAAATGGATTTAAACAGTTATTAACCTAGATCTCAGGCAAGATTCAGTTTTAATGTCACTGCCTCTGTTTCTTTAATTTAATATGTATAATAATCCTAAATACAACTATGCAGTCCTACATGGCTCCAGCGTGCAGTTCCTTAAGGTACAGTAGTATTTCACATTTAAGGAAAAAAGAAGTAAAGGTACACACAGCTACCTTACCTTTATAAAAACACAGAAAAGGTTCACATTTATTGTTGACAACAAAAACATGCAACAACACACAATCCAAAATGCAAAGCTATCCTGTGCTTTATTACTAGATTATATTTACAGGAAAACAGGAGCTTTGTCCATTGCAGTTCATCTAAAGCTAAGAGATAGAACCCTGTTCAAGGACCTTATGTGCAGTTATATGCTGTGTATGGGCTCCTTTATGACCTCATGCCACATTAACAGGGCTAGGGAGGCCCTATGGCATTCACGAACTACCCCAAGCTGGCCCTGCACACCTCTTGGACTTTATAGTGGCCATTTCATAGAGGTACATGAATGGCTTAATTGTGGGTAAGGCTGGGATGTGCCATATTCTGCAACACCCTTCCACTTGGCTGTTGGCAGTTCCAAGGGGTGGGGGGGATGTTGACATATGCCATGACGATCCCTGATATATCCCAGCATGGAGATAACTTTGGCTGGAAGAGTCCCTACCCAAGGTATGGGGTCACAGCAATCCTAACTATGGCCTCCATTGAGTATGGAGAACAGCCAATAATCTGTTCACTGAAAACACAATAATTCTATTAGAATTTTAATTTTATATAATAACTGTAATTCATTTTACCTATTTTTTAGTAACCAGAAGAATTATGCATGAAAAGTGTTTGCACAGCATACTTATTTTATCCCTGATTATGAACTGCAGGGAGTGGACACTATGGACCCAAAGTCCTTTCCAACAATAAATTAATACATTACAATAACATTATTAGACTGCATCTTAAGGCATCGCTACTGTACACTTCTACTAAAAACTCTAACAGCAAAAACTACCATTTCTTACTGTTCTGGCAAACAACATAAGCACAGGCAGCTGGACAGGACACAAGATGTAAAGGTCACCAAAGTTCCAAAGCTTGTTAAGCTGAAGAGAACATTCTGATAAATAAAGCAGCAGTATTTGTTAGAAAACATTTTCTTCATATAGTTTTTTTTTGTAAACACATATTTCTGGCATTCTTACATTCATTCTTAGTGTATTTTTTATTTTCTCTGATACTTTTAAAACCCTGTTCATAGCTAATTTAGTATTTAAAGGGACACTGTCAACCCCTTTGGCATCATAGCATTTCTAGTTGAAAACACACATTTTAAGATGGTTTACCTGCTCTCAAATTAATTAATGTTGCTGGTTGTTTTATCTGCTCCCTTTCTTAGTAGAACTGGAATGCATGTGAGTTGTGTAATTATACCCAACCTTGTTCTGTTTTGAATCCTTAATCTACTCTTATTGCATACTTCCTGAACACAATAAAAAAAAAAAACAGTGCAGTCTCTCTGGATGCAATAGTCTCTGTTCCTCCCACTGCATCTTGAGTTTCTAGACTATGTTGGGAGTGTTCCCAAGTCCAGGAAAGATGCAATGGGAGATGATCTGGAAATGTAAACAAACGTTTTAATGTGGTAACACTAGTATGGTGGGCAGTCTGTTTTTCAGTTTTAAGTAAGAAAAGGAAGCAGACCTGATCAGTTACTTCAACAATCTCTACTGAATGTGAACAATCATAACATGTGTTGTTTAAACTTGGGAAACTTTGAGGTCTAAGGGGGTTTACAGTGTCCCTTTAAAAATTCACATAATTAAACATGGCCGCTACTCAAAATTAAAAAAAAATCTCTTCCACTGATGTTACCTGTTAAATATACATGCTAGATTCTTACTGTGGCTGTATTAGGGTGGTGATACAACATGTTTATGATGGTAAACAGCACAGCAAAACACAAAGATATTTAATTTTTTCATGGCGGACTTGTCAAGAGAGTGAGAATTTTTAAAAACTTCAAAATCCCATATCTTAGCCCAAGAATGAAAACAAGCAAACATAAAAATGGGTATAATGATTTTTTTTTTACAGAAAATCATTATTTCTGAAAAATAAATGGTAACCAACAAATATTGCTGCTTTAAATTACCTTTCATTAGCCTCTAAATCTCTTAAAGACACAGGGCTGGAGTTTCAAAACTAATGACACATGAGGTGTGTTAGTTTTTCTGCTGCAGATGCATCACTGCAAATGCAACACAATGTTTGCGGGTGATTTTCAAACCTTTGGATGCATTTGTAACACTGCACAGTTTTCAGCAGAAAATGATGCATGTGTCAGTTTTTTGACATGTCAGTTTTGATACACAACTATGTTGCACCAGTGCCAAAATGTTAGACCATCTTTTTTGTGATCTAACAGCTGGTGTGCAAGTAGCACAACTGCAGCAAAAACGTGTCACAATTCTTTGAAAATCCAGCCCATGATGTCCCTTCCCTGTAATTTATTTATTTGTTTAGAAACTGGTGAAAGGCACACTGAACCAATGTTTGTTTACAGGTGCTACTTGGGGGCAGACAGATTATAGTAACCAAAAGGGACAAAAAGTTAACAAGTTATACAACAATACAAGGGAAAGTATATACATTTACATACTGTAAATTAAAACACAGAACGTTTTCAAGGTAATGGTCTATTAATATTTAGGCATCAACAGAACCAGCATTAGGCACCCACAAAACTTGCAGCTGTGGAGGTCCTATGTGCTGAGAGGGTCACATTCATCATCACAGTGCCAGCTACAGACACTCCATGACTCACTCAGGCATAAATAACAGCCCAGAATTGCTTCTCTTTCACTATAAATGATTTAGTTAGGTAGGTAAAATTTTAGTTTTCTCAGAATAAGGCTAAGCCCTGTATACAAATCACCCTGAATAAAAGCCTACTTGCAAGCAAGACTAGAGCATAGTTTTATAATGGGATTGCAGTATGCTGTTTGCTGTGCTACAATCTGGATGTAAACCTTTTTTTTTACTGTTTTAACAGAGTTAAACTAGTTTAAATGTCCAAGTGTATATGAAGCCTGAGAGCCATACAGATACAATAATGCGCATGCGCGCGCACAGCCACACACACACACACACACATACACACACTGCAATAGATACATTGATTATAGTGGAGCGGTAGAGCCACTATATTTACGGTTGAGTAGGCTGTTTAATGTTAAACCCCTAACTTCACACTTTAATAGCTTTGCTCCATTCAACAAATTTGCATGAAATGTTGCATCTTGGGGCAAGCTCTCTTCATGTGCTTAGTTTTGTTCTATTGGATGTGCAGGTTCTGAGATTCAGATAGTGAAAAAAGTGAAAAAATTGTTTTTTTTACTGTTTTATTTGGTCACGATCTAGAACCCAGATGGTTTGAAATTTTGGTCTGAAATTTTCAGAGCAAAAAGGGCTTGACCCACAGTGGTGCCTTTCATTGGTTTGGTGAAAAAAAATATTCATCTGTTCCAGAGTTCTATGGATTTGAAATTTTAGGTTATGAGCATGCTGAGTGTGCTCTTTTGGATAGCCGTTTCATATGAAAAAAGAATTTAGCCATACAAAAAAGAATTCTGTTTCATATTGGGTAATCCTGTTTCATGAGAAAACATTTTTTTCTTATGGCCACCACCTTGTTTCCATTTTTTTTAAATCCGTAAAAATCTAATGTATTCCAGAATTTTAAGAATTTGAAATTGTTGGTTCTGCTCATGTTCAGTGCACTGTTTTGGATAGCTGTGTCATTCAAAATAAGAAGTTGACCATACAAAAAAGGATTCTGCTTCATGTTGGGTAATCCTGTCTCATGAGAAAAAATTCATTTTTAAATGTTTCCATTTAAAATATTTTTTTGAAAACCCATAAAAATCATATCCTGGAACACACCAGCACATGTATCTTGCTAATCAGAACCCCACTAGCTGAATTCTGTGGTTAGGTTTTGGAAAAATGACCCAGAAATGTGGTTTTAACACATTCTAAAAAATTTTTTTTCATGAGATGATTTTCTTTTTTTGTATGGTCATACAAAACAGGAATAAGGCCATACAAAACAAAATTACCATCATTCTAAAACAAATTTGGACTTAGGTGTTTTTTCAAATTTTTTTTGAATGAAGGAATCTTTCTTTCATGAGAATGACACAATCTCACAAAAAAGATTCCTTCATACAAAAAAAAGAATTTGGACCTTTATTTTCCACATTTCAATTTGGACAAGCCATAACTCTGTCAATATTAACAGTTAATGAACATTCTGTATATCAAAAGAAAGGTCTTAATGAGTACTACAAAACTGCCACATTATACCCCCCTCCGCAAAAATTTAGGGACCATATAAAAATCCATAAAATAAAAAAATTAAAATTCCCATTGGATAGCATTGCAACTTTAGCAAGCCATAACTTCATCACTCTGTAGAGTTAAGGCAGAATCTATGTATAAAAAAAGGAATCAAAGAGTATTATGACACTAATACACCATACCGAAAAAAATTTAGAGGCCATAAAAAAATAAATAAACTTAAACAATGAAAATTACAGTATGATAGCACTGCATCTTTAACAAGCCATTAGTCCATCAAGTGATAACAGAAACATAGAAATATAGAAGTTGACGGCAGATAAGGACCACAAGGCCCATCCAGTTTGCCCATATTTTCTACCTTATGAATGTGCCATAGGCCTTTACTCTGTCAATGGCCTATCTATTTATACTCATCTGTATTGTGTATAATGTATATATATATATTAAAAAAATGTGTCAATGACTATGATGGCGCAAACACATAATTCTCCCTAAACATCCATGGGGATGCACTGCATCCCAAAAGTACCTCCAGTCTTCACCATGGTGCCAAATCCACAATGAAAATGCAATAATCATCAAAAATATATCAAACATATATCTCATCTTCCACTACAACCATAGCAAATTTCACAGCAAACTGACAAACATTTACTGACTTATGGATAACAAAGTGAAAACCACAATTTGTACCCATATACAATGAACTGCTGGAAGTTAAGAGGGACACTTAATTAAGCAATAAGGTACGACCAGAGGTTAGATTAACAGTCTGTTCATCACCACCTTGGGATGTAATATGGCATAAGACACTGCCGAGTGCCATATTGCCCCAAGAGGGTTATTAACTGACTGTTAATCTAACTTCTGGTCATACCTTATTTATTTATTTAAAAGTTTAACCAGGAAAGACATATTGATCTGAGAACAGCTCATTTCCAGATGCATTCTGGGGGAAAGGAGAGAAGGAGATAACTAAGCAATAAACTGATGAAAATAAGAAGTCAATTACAGTAATGTAGTAATACATGAAGCATAAATATAAATAATTAACAGCAAATTAATAAATGAATGCAAGTAGAAAATAAAACACACTCATATGTATAAAGAAAGGGAATAAGACGAGGAGAGGGTCATAGACAGTTGCAGGTAGGAGAACAAAAGTAATAAAGAAGAGACTTTAGGGAGGAAGGAGAAGAGGCAGAATGAATAGAAAGGTGAAGGGAGGACCAAAGTTTAGGAAATCAGTAAGAAAAAGCAGATTGTCCAATAGTAGATTTTATTGAAGGAATAGAAAGGGAAGGGGAATTAGTGCTGTGGAGAAGGTAGGAAGAAGAAGGAGGAGAGGATAGAAGGGACTTAAGATAGTAAGTAAGTAAAGTAAAGTAAAATTTATTTTTAAAGCACTTTTCAAAACCAAAGCGCTGTACAGATAAAAACAATTAAAATACATACATATAACATACAACAACAAATAACAATATGATTACAGTAAAATCACTCTCCATATGCCTGTTTAAATAAATAAGTTTTTAATTCTAACTTAAAACTCTCAACGGTCAGGCAGCCTCGTATCCGACGAGGTAGAGAATTCCACAGGGTAGGTGCAGCATAAGAAAATGCCCGAGCTCCAGAAGTTTTTAAACGGACCCTGGGAACCTCTAGCAATCCCTCATCGGCAGAGCGGAGCGAGCGAGAGGGACAGTAGGGAACAAGGAGATCTTGAAGATACCGCGGTCCCTGTTCATGTAGGGCTTTATAGGTCAGTAACCCGACCTTAAAGGTGATCTGTACTGAACCGGCAGCCAGTGCAGTTCACGCAGCACAGGCGTAATATGACTTCTCATAGATGTCCCAGTCAAAAGCCTGGCTGCTGCATTCTGCACCAGCTGCAAGTGGTGGATATCAACCCCTGGTAGCCCTAGGTACAGAGCATTGCAGTAATCAAGGTGAGAGGTAACAAAGGCATGGACCAATACCGGAAGGTCAGCCGGAGGAACCAGGTGTTTCACCCGGGCGATATTCCTAAGGTGATAAAAGGAAGATTTGACAAGGGATGACACCTGAAACTTCAGGGTCAAACCATCGTCAATGATAATGCCCAGGTTACGCACCCGGTCTGAGGTTGGGAGCTGGGAACCATCGATCCATATGCCCGAAGGAAGCCCAGCCCTACAACCCGCCTCAAGGTGACCTGGGTCCACCACCAGCACCTCAGTCTTATTCGGGTTTAACCTTAGCCAGCTGGCACTCATCCAATCCTTGATCTCGGATAGACAGCTGTTAAGTATAGATACTGCATCTTCCTGTCCAAGACTAAAAGACAAATACAGCTGGGTATCATCTGCATAGCAGTGAAAACCCAAGCTGTATTGCCTAATAATGTCTCCCAATGGCAGCATAAAGACAGTGAACAACATGGGTGCTAAAATGGAGCCCTGCGGCACCCCACAGGGCAGAGAGAAGGTATCAGAGGAATAAATTCCGGTGATAACCCTCTGTCTCCGGCCCGTGAGAAAAGATTGAAACCACTGCAGAACTGTACCAGACAGTCCGCAGTAGAACCGCAGGTGTTCCAAAAGCACATCATGGTCCACAGTGTCGAATGCTGCAGAGAGATCAAGAAGGACTAGAATAGTACACGCCTTTTGATCTCTCGCTATCAGGAGATCATTTAGAACCTGGACAAGGGCAGTCTCAGTACTATGTCTTTTCCTAAATCCCGATTGGAGACTATCATAGACATTGTGATTTGTGATATGATAGTCCAGTTGCAGTGCAACCACCTTTTCAATAACCTTACCCAAAAAGGGTAGGTTAGAGACAGGTCTGTAGTTAGCTGGACAGTTTGGGTTCAATGAAGGTTTTTTTAGGAGTGGTCGAATGACCACCTCCTTTAGGGGATCTGGAAAGATCCTCTGCTCCAGAGATTTCCAAACAATTTCAGCAATGGTCGGACAGATAGTATCTATGCAATCGAATAATAGAGGCGTAGGGCCCGGATCCAAACTACAGCTGGTTGGACATACAATCTGGACAATCCTCACAATATCCATGAACTCCGGCCTACCAAAGTCAAACCAGGCAACACAGGTGTTTGTTTCCCCCTGCCAATCACTGCAAACCCTTGAAGAATGAGCCTGGCCGATATCCAGCCTAATGCTGGCAATCTTATCAGCGAAAAACCGAGTAAGCTCATCACACTTTATTTGTGAAAAATCTCTTCCAGACTGTAGACAGAGTGGATTGCACAGTCTGTCAACAGTCTGAAAGAGTTGAGCTGGCGGTTCCGCGCAGCTGCAGTCTCCCTGGACAGGAACTCTGCCTTCTTATGGGTTATTGCCGATTGATAGATAACATAATGATCCATTAATCTAAGTTTGTCAGCATCCAAACAAGATTTCCGCCAGGCCCTCTCTAGCCTTCGCCCTACTCTCCTCAGTTCCTTCAAAGACTCATCAAACCATGGAGTCTTTGGGCGCTGGGTGAGTGGGCGAACATGAACAGGAGCAATTTGGTCCAAGGCCCTGCTCACTGCCTTATTATAGGCAAGAACAAGGTCTCCTGGACTCATGCTCACACCCAAAACACCCGATAGGTCCAGTACCGCTAATAGGCCCTCTGGGTTTACTCCACTTAAAGGGCGATACTGGACCATCTCCGTAGAGGCAGGCCTATTAGGGGGGTGCCCCAAAACTGAATCTTATGGTGTGATGGTCTGTCCACACATTTGGTTCCACCCCCAGATGGGTAACATCCAAATCCAGTCTGAGCACCAGGTCTAAAGAGTGTCCCCCTATATGGGTAGCAGAGGTAACTACCTGTGACAGGTCCAACATAGACATGAGTTGAAGGAAATTCTTTCCAAAGTGCGAGAGTTCATCGTCGACCCAGGCATTGAAGTCACCCAGTATTAACCATCTGGGCGACTCCAATGCCATGTCCATGATGAAGTCCGCGAATTTCTTCAGGAATTCTCCACCATCGCCGGGTGGATGGTAGATGAGGAGAATCCTAAACTCTGCACCTGCTGCCAGGATACACTCAAAAGACCTAGTGTTACCAACTGGCACCTCCACAAGACTCAGATCTGATCTAAAAAAGATGGCCACTCCCCCGCCCCTACGATCCTATCTCGGACGGTGCATCACCAAGAACCCAGTCGGAGCAGCAGAGTCTAAAATAGGACCTGCATTCTCATCCAGCCAGGTCTCGGTGATACATGCCAGGTCAGATGTTGCAACAAGATCTGCGATAATAGCAGTCATGTTCCTAATAGACCTGGCATTACATAGCACCGGCCCGAGTTGGATGGGTTTTTGGAGAGGAACGCGGCACCTGCCCACAATCTGTGGAGCCCTTGGGTATGGGAATCAGGCAAGGAGGAGCCCTCTTCTGATCCCATTTTGGCCCAGGGCATCTCCTTGACCCAACTATCCCTATCTGCCCACCCCCCTTCAATCTCCCACTCTGTCCGGCCCACCGATACCTTAAGCGCCTTCTCGTTATACCCGCTATGCGGCAGTTATTAAGAACGTCATTTGACAGCCGAGGACAATAAAAGGGATGGAGGTCCCGGAGCAGAGTGGGAGAATAGCGCCTGACCGTTGTAGACCCCAAATACATCTTTAATAGCAATTATCTAATAAATTAACTCAAACACACCTATCAAATAAGCTCCTCTTTCTCTCACAAAGAGGAGGCAAAATTATACAAAACTAAAATAAATTCCAACTCAAAACTAACCCTAAACAATAGAATACCATTAAATATAAAACTTAAAATAATTTGTATTTTTAAACACTGAAGCACCTCTCACGTGCAATAGTGCAATAGATATTATAATATCTCCCAAAACTACCTCTCACATAGCAGGGGACATTTTCAGAGTGTTCAGAGCAAATAGAAATCAAATAAGTCCAAATAAATAATATTGCACACAAAAATCCAGTGGTAGGGATCCGAATCCAAACTCAACTCAACAAAGGGATCTGAAGGAGTCCACAAATCCAGCAGCAACTTGTACTTCAAGGACCATACTCCAAACAATCAATTTACCAGGAAACAGGTAGATAAATGTGTTACCTGAGACAACAGTAATAGCAGCCTTACCCGGTCAACGACCCGCGGCTATAACTATCCCACGAGTCAGCCCAGACAGTCGAATCCTGGGAAGGTCTAGAAGAAGCCCTAGTCCCCCCAGCTTCCTAGGGGTAAATGGGCAACTCCTGCCTGGTCGGAGACCGAGAGGCAGCCACTGCTTCTACAGCAACCTTACCCGGCTAGCGACCCGCAGCTACAAATGTCCCATGAGTCAGCTGAAACAGCCAAATCCTGGGGCAGTCTAGAAGAAGCCCTAGGTCCCCCAGCTTCCCAGGGAGCAAACTGGGCAGCTCCTGCCCGGTCGGAAACCGAGAGGCAGCTAACGCTTCTCGAACAGCAGCTTCACATATAAATCCACCAGAGTCCACCAGAGTCCTTGAAATCACTAACAGGGCAACCAAAATCTTGTATAGCAGCTGGAATAACAGTACTCTGTTGGAAAATTTCCTTACAAGTCCTCCTCCTTACAAGTTCTCTTAGAGCAAGGCAGGCAAATGCTTCAGCAACAAGCCGTACGCAGTTGAATAATTCCTCCTTGCAAGTCCTCCTTATAGATCCTCTTAAAACAGACAGTTACTTCGATGGATTAACCAAACGACTCCACTAATCCACACATTTCTAAATCCACAGACCAGTCTCATTCACAACACGGATTTAAACTCTCACATGAGATTTCCATATGGCCACAAAATGATCAAATTTAGCTCCGAACAGACTCAGTAACTTTGGGTGACTTCCAATAAACAGATAGACAGGTAAAACGAGAACAAAATCTGGAGACCGAAAAACTTCCACGCAAGAAACGTTACTTGTACACTTGTAATCACAGAGTTCTAACTTCCTCACTCCTTCAACCCTAACTAAAAACTACTTTCAAGGACAGTGAAGTTTAGGCAGACAATAAAGCAACGCTTAAACACTTGTAACGCTAGAAACACAGCGGCAGCAGCAGGCTCAGCACAGCCACCGTCTTGCCTTACGGTAGCAGCACTCACAGTAGTCCAGTAGATAGGAGGGAAGGAAGCTGAACCTGAATTTGGATATAAGATACACAATGGCAAAGGTGCCTAGCATCATGAGAGGGGAGAGAAAGTGATGAGTAAAGAGAGCAGTGATGAGTACAAGGGGGGCAATCTAAAGCAAAATGACAGAAAGAATGGAAAAGGGGGTCCAGTCTAGCACTGCAGGCTAAGTCACCATAGTCAAAGATAGCGAGAATTATTTTTATTACAATTTCTCTGACTATAATAATTGACCTTATTACTATTATTATAAGTTCAGTGTCTTTTTTCATACTGTATATGTAGCCTTTTCTGAAAAGAATTAGTATTACAAATTTAAATAAAATAGTAATTCTACCTGATTTAGAACTTGGAATGCATATTTGTCAAGAGGAACTGCAAGATCGAGCTGGTAGTTACCATAGTGACAAAACATGACTCTTTGGCAGGGTCTAATGCACTGTAGCAGTAATGGGTGATGAACTGCAGAATGGATGGCATCCGAACCTATTAGCATGGATGACTGATTTTAAACATACTAACATACTACTTGCCAGCAGATTAGGCCTTATGGTCTATTGAGTCTGCTCGAACCTTAGATCCCTAGTTGGGTGCCGAGGCCCTCCCCCATTGTGTTCCAGAAACCCCTATCATCCATTCCCACCCCTCCCCGGGCCAGGCCATCATCTGATACATCCACTTTCTGTGTCTGTCCCATCCTCTCTTGAAGCCCTCCACTATGGATCTCTGAACCAGCTCTCCAGGCAGCGCATTCCAAGGGTCCACCACCCTCTCAGTGAAAAACCTCCTCCTCTTTTCCCCCCTCACCCTTCCACCTTCCAACTTCAAACCATGCCCTCTGGTGATACCTTCCTGCTTTAGTCTAAAGATCCCCTCGACATTTACCCTATTTATTCCTTTGAGGTACTTGAAGACCTCAATCATGTCCCCCCATATCTCCTCTCCTCCAATGAAAACAGGCAGAGCTCCTCAAGTCTGTCCTCATACGTCAAATCCCCTAGTCCTCGTACCATCTTAGTTGCCCTCCTCTGTACCCTCTCCAGGAGCTGTATGTCCCTTTTCAAGTGTGGTCTCCAGTACTGTACACAGTACTCAAGGTGTGGTCTAACCAGTCCATTGTACAGCAGCAGAATCACTTCCCTGCTCCTAGAGGTGATCTCCCTTACGATGCAACCCAACATCGTGTTTGCCTTGCTAGCCGCTCTCCTGCACTGCTCAGAGTTATTCATACTTGCATCCACCATGATCCCTAGGTCTTTTTCCCCTGTTGAGGCCTCGAGCGCCTCCCTTCCCAGGGTGTACCTGTGTTTAGGGTTTCCCCGCCCGAGATGTAATGCCTTGCACTTGGTGATATTGAAATTTAATTTCCATGTGTAAGCCCAGCTTTCCAGGGTGTCCAGGTCCCCTTGCAGGGCCAACCTCCCCTTTTCCCCCCTCAACTACTGCTCCCATCTTGGAGTCATCAGCAAAGAGACTCATTTCACACCCTATACCCTCCCTGATGTCCGATATGTATGCATTAAACAGGATCAGACCCAGGACCGAGCCCTGCAGTACCCCACTACCGACCTCTCTAGGGTTCAAGAGCTCCCCACTTACCACTACTCTCTGGGTGTGTCCAGCTAGCCAGTTTTCAATCCATCTGACCATCAAAGGGCCTACTCCTAACCCCATCAAATTGTAAGGAAATTCTTTGCAATAAAACTGCTTTACTGCACCAGTCAGGGTTCAGATTAAACTGACAAAAGTAGGGAAATGTGGTGTTAGGGTTTAACCCTAACCCCCACCCCCAATCAGGGAAAAGGAAAAAACATTCCAATTTTGCTGTCCTGACTCTTGGTGAATCAGAGGTGGGGTCTTGCTTGGGGTTCTCAACCCTACGCTCACCCCATTCCAAGACCAAATGTGACGTGTGATATGTTTTCTTCAGGCAGGACCTACCAGTTAACATGTGAGGAGACACAGTTCTATACTTCTGAAAGCTGTATCACAATAGGTTGAGTGTTAGGGTTGTGAATCCCAAGGAAGACCCTGCCACCCCTGATTCGCCAAGAGTCAAGACAACAAAAACTATATTGTTCTTCCTATTCCTGCTTGGGGTCTGGGGGTGGAAAGTTAGGGTTGGAAATTCTAATGCCACATTTCCCTACATCTGTCTGTTTAATATGAACCCTAACTGATGCATTAACACAGTTTTTTGCAAATATATGTAACACAGATGGGGCATACTTGTGACATAGCTAGGAAATATGTCTGATACATTCCTCTCAAGTAGTCAGAAAGGGTTAAAGTCACAAGAACTTTGTGAGTTCATAGAAGGACAAATCCATTCAGATCCTCTACAAAGGCCCCTGTGGTGAGCAGATTTCCTTCAGTGAGTGGGTCAGAATTAACTATGCATGAGAGTTCTTCCTTATCATTTCAAAAGTACTGTCTGAAGAAGATCCCTGCTTCTGAGGAGCCCACTGTGATTTTGGAGCCATATCTAAACAATATAGTTGAGCTGGTGAGCAGTCATATCTAATGAGCTAAAGGTGGCCAGGCAGTGCAACAAGGCAGTCAGGAGGGCTAGTGGGATGCTGGGGTGCATAGGGAGGGGTATCTCCTGCAGAAAGAGTGAGCTGGTTTTCCCTCCATATAGATCACTGTTAAGACTCCCCCCTAGAATAATGTGTCCAGTTCTGGAGACCACATATTAGAAAGGACATGGACAAAGTGGAGGCAGTCCAGAGGAGGGCAAGTAAAATGGTGCAGGATCCACATCAAAAGTCCTATGACAAGAGACTAAAGGACCTCAGTATGCATGCCCTGTAACAGAGGAGTGAGCTGTGGGCTATGATAAAGACCTTTAAATACCTCACAGGGGTAAATAAGGTACAGAAGAGAAGAATTTTTCAGAAGAAAAAGTGCTAAAGAATAAGACGCCATGCTATGAACATGGAGGGGGTAGATTCAGGAAAGGTGTGAGGAAGAACTTCTTCACCTAAAGAGTTTTGTGGATTTCTGGAACAGCCTTCCTGTAAAGGTGGTGGGTGTGAAAGCAGCGGTGGTGGAGTTTAAGAATGCATGGGATAAGCACCAGGGAATCACAGTGGAAAGGAATGGAGAGAGGGAGAGAGAAAGATCCGTAGATTGGGTACAGTCTGCAGTAATGGTGTAAGTAGGGAGAAACTGGCAGACTGGATGGGCCAAATGGTTTTTATCTGCTGTCAAATTCTATGTTTCTGTGTAGTAGAGGTGGCTGGGCTTGAAGTCGGTAGCTTTAAATAAACAACTGTCACCTGGGCTTATATGTACTAGTCTGAAAACCAGTTTGGTTTTTCAACACAAGGATGTAGTATGCCCATTTATGAAACCCAAACAAACAGAATAGAGAAATAAATAAATGCCTTAGCTGAGACTTGAAACTAGGCCCCCAGAATACTATTCCGGTTGCACTACTAGCTGCACCACCGAGGCAACTAGAAACTGGGACATCCCGAGGGAGCTCACTCTTTCTCTAATCACATTTATGGAACCCAAACAAACAGAAAAGAGGAAGAAATAAGTGTCTTAGCTGGGACTTGAACCCAGGCCACCCAGAATACCATTCCAGTTGCATTACCAACTGCACCACCAAGGCAACTGGCAATCAGTTTGGGTCTACTTCACAAGCAAGGGGACAAGAGGAGACTGCCCTTGTGACTGACAGGATGATGCAATAGATGGGCAGACCTACTGTGAAGTTTAACGTGGGAACACTGATCACGGGGGGTCAGTTGCAGTTTGGGAGCAGAATATATCAGAGGTTCACTGTAAGCAAAGGGAAACTTCTGTATTTGCTGTATCTCAGGCCTTGGTGGCAACTTGGTTCCTAAGAGAGGAAGAAATCCAAGGGCCAGTATAAGACCTTTTAAATTTTACTCTATAGGCTAAAGAGATTTTTCTTTCTGTAAACTGTTTAACTCTTTTTAACATGCATTAGTTTGTTTTAGCCCTTATGTGTTCTACTGTATATTCATTAAAGCAGAGGTTCTCAAACGGTGAGGCCAGCCTCCCTTGGGAGGCCCCAACCTGTTCCAAGGGAGGCTCAAACAAGTCTGAAAAAGTACTGTATTTAAATTTTTAGTTTTATATATTTTGTGAGAAGAGATGAAGCAAACTGAAAGAGGATAATAGTAGGCAAATTGTATGTATTTATTTACTAATAAGTGACAAGGGAAGGAGAATGAGCCAAGGCTCATTTCAGGTGTACCCAGGGAAGAGTAGGGAGTGAATACATTTCAAAAGGTAACTGCAAAACAATCAAGAAATACACAGTAAACAATAGTGCAAACAAATATGAACAATAAACTTATAATGAGTGGTGGTAATTGATAAATTTATAGACTGACGGTAGAACAGCCCAAATACAAGTGTTGAGCATAGAAGTGCTAAGAGCAATAGCAGGAAGGAGCAAAGTAATCCCAGAGAAGTTGTTTAGGAGCAGGGAAGGAGGTGGAGTGGCAAAGTATGTAAGAAGATTATTTCATATAGGGAGGAAACAGAGAAAGTAGTCTGACCCTTGAAGATACTGCAACAAGGGTAACAATGGTTCAAGAATGAAAATAGTGGAGACGAGGCTGGCCTGTGGGGGGTTAATAAGCTTAATAATAATATTTGTTTATTTTATTTATTTGTTATTCAGATAACACCTTTGAGCACAGAAGCTCTTTTTCAAAGGTTCCACGTTAGTGTAAGACAAAGAACTGAATGTGAGCCAAGTACTGAAAGGGGTTTCAATTTATTAATGGTGTACTGCACAAAGTACAGTATGTTATTTTTCTTTGAGGAGGCCCAAGATTATTTTGGTTTTTGGGGGAGGCTCAAAATATTTTCCATGGATTTGGGGAGGCTCACTGTGACAAAGTCTAAGAACTATTGCATTAAAGCTGTCATGTAAATATTAAAGCTTTACATATGTAATATTCTCTGTGATTATGCTGTGTTTTATGGTACAGGTAATATCCATTTTTATTGTGCAGTCAAGCATTCCATTACCAAAAAGTACTACCATCAAGAATAAAAGTAACTTTAGTCTGATACAGAGTAGGTGAATGGTTCCTAACATAACTAAGAGGGGTGGTTCATTGCCTAAAATAAAGGCCTTGCACCTGGTGAACTGTGGCTGGTGGTGGGGCAAGTACCAGATCCAGATACCCTAACAGTCAGTCAGGGGTTGACATCACTGAACTGAGCTGAGCTGTCTGGGCATCAAGTCTCTTGTGTGTGAGTTCATGACATATGGGTGGCAGCAGGGTAGAACATTGTCACACACAAAAAGAGAATGGTTCTTTCACTAGTCAATACTCAAAGTCTCTACCCTGATATGAATAGACTCTCTCTTGGTCCCATGGTGCACAGTTATCTTTTCCATCAATACTTAACCTACTGCTCTTGCTTTCTGATCTTTCATAGGAAATGCTTGTGCACAGTGTTAAAGTGATCCGTCATTACTAGAATATTTACTGTATTTGACTGGTCAAGTGCTACACTTAGGAAGTCAATGCACATGAGCTCCAGAGGAAAACTGGTTGCTATATTCACTGAAGGTGCACACTCATTTGCATTCCAGACTGGGGAAGCAACAGCAGTTGTAGGCATTAGCTCTAAATGGTAAATGGCAAAACTGATTAAAAGAAAATCTCAAAGCTGTATGCTAAAGGAATAACCAGCTGAAAAGTAATCCAAATTGTTAATCTAAGCTGCTATCAGTTCATCTAACAAAAGTAAAATTAGATCTGCACTGCTTCATCCCCATCTGGCAGCGTGTTTAACAAGGAGCTATATACTAGATTTCCAAGCAAAAGTTGCCTAAATAAAAGGGGGCCTTACTATCAAAACAATTGATTCAGCTGCAAAGGCCGAAACCCAAAGACAGACAATTTTTATTTTGGCTGAAAGGCCGTACTAACGAACAGACAGAGAGTAACAAGACAGCGGTGAGACTGTTAGATAAAATAAGAAACAAGGGCAGAATATTGTTCAGTCATTATCAAAAATCAGAAGAAACCAAGGGGGATTTCAGAGCTGGAACCTGGAAAAATTAAAGATACAGCAATTGCTTGAATTTACCACTGAAACTAGGCAGATGAAGAACTGTTTACAGGAAGCAGAAGTGATAAGTATATTTTGCTTATATGAGTAAAGCAGCTCACTACATAATAGCAATATAATGCACTTTAAATATAATGCACTTTAAATACAATGCACTTTAAGTATAATGCACTTTAAATATAATGCACTTTAAGTATAACGCACTTTAAATATAATGTACTTTAAATACAATGCACTTTAAATATTGCACTTTAAATACAATGAACTTTAAATACAATGCACTTTAAATATAATGCACTTAAAGTATAATTCACTTTAAGTATAATGCACTTTAAATACAATGCACTTTAAATATAATGCACTTTAAATACAATGGCCCAGATATTCAAACTGCGCCCAGCTGTGGAGCAAGCTTGGGTGCAGCTCAACTTGGCTGCGCAGGGGTGTGGACTGGGCGATATTCAACAGAGCTGCGCCATGGCTCAGCAGCATTGAATGTCGCACCCTGGCCACCCGCAGTGTGCATGGCACAGTGGCACTGCACCAGCGCAAGTGGCCAGAGTGGAGCATGGGGATGCGCTAGTGCAAGTTCCATTGCGCCATGCACAGCAACCGTGATATTCAAAAGTTAACATGCAAATGGGGCCATAATGTATGCAAGGCGCACATGGGGCCATTTACATGTCATAATGGCCCTATTTGCATGCAGGTGCGCCTATCCCTGACGACTTGCACCTGGTGCCCTGCCAGGCAGCAGCCGTCGGGGACCGACGCCTCCTGTAGCCGGCAATGTGCTCCACAGCCCGACCGTGGGCATCTGTAAAAATGAAAGAAGTCGTCCAATATCCCTGGTGGTCCAGTGGACTGCTATCTGCCCAATCGTGGGCATCTGTAATTAAAGATAGGACTATGTTCTATATACCTGGTGGTCTAGGGTACCCCTCCCACCTGCCCACTGAGCCCCACCTCCCGCCTCCCCCAGTCAGCCGGGCGGGCGAGCACTCCCCACCCCAGCCACCTGCCACCCTGCAGCCCACCGACTGACACTGTCAGTGGGGCTGTATGCCCATTGGTTCACAGTGTGAGCCAAGGGCATGCAGCCCTGCCGTGCACATTCCAGATATGTGAATGACTCATTCACATATCTGGAATGTAGTATTTAGCTATGGTTGCGCGCATTGGCTCACACTGTGAACCATCGGGTGTACAGCCCCACTGACGTGCCAGCCGGGCGGCAGCGGGCGGCAGGCGTGGGAGCGGGCGGGGGCTTAGTGGGTGAGTGGGGAGGAGGCACCTAGACCACAGGAATATAGGACATAGTCATATCTTTAAT
Organism: Neoceratodus forsteri; assembly: GCA_016271365.2. Classification (NCBI taxonomy): domain Eukaryota; kingdom Metazoa; phylum Chordata; order Ceratodontiformes; family Ceratodontidae; genus Neoceratodus; species Neoceratodus forsteri. The sequence continues at coordinate 1,099,453,908 of CM057455.1, read as the reverse complement.
TACAAATGCCCGCGATCGGGCAGATAGCAGTCCACTGGACCACCAGGGATATTGGATGCCTTCTTTTATTTTTACAGATGCCCGCAATCAGGCAGATAGCGGTCCACTGGACCACCAAGGATATTGAACGGAATTATTTTATTTTATTACAAATGCCCGCAATCAGGCATGGAGGGGTGCAGCCGGAGCTCGGGTGGCCACCCATAGGTGGCAGCTGCCGTGTTGCGCCCTGCAATGCGGCAACTCACCTGTGGGTGGCCATCAGTTGTTTCTTTTTTTTTTGGATCAACTTTGTGCTGGCGCAGGTAGGGGTTGTGCATACATGGCTCTGCACATCCCGGGCTGAATATCGGCTGTGCAGGATATGCATGGACACGCTCCCCCCACCTGCGCCTGCATACATTACTGATGCACTCTGGCACATTGGGATTTGTGCTGTGCACTTTTCCCTTTTGAATATCATGCCGGGGCGCATCAGTGGGTTGCACATGGCACAACACTGTAGCGCCACGTGCAACCCTTTTGAATATCTGGGCCAATGCACTTAAAGTATAATGCACTTTAAATACAATGCACTTTAAATATAATTCACTTTAAGTATAATGCACTTTAAATATAATGCACTTTAAATACAATGCACTTTAAATATAATGCACTTTAAGAAAGATAAGCTACAGCCTGCAGAACAGACTGTTTACCATAAGCATAGAAGAGGACATGAAAGTGGATTCAGCTACATGAAATGAACTAGTTACAGAGACAATTGATATTTTAAATAACATACAAAAGGATGGTGTCTTATTTCTTATTCTAGCTGTGTGTGCTTATCTGAATGTATATTTTGGATTTTATAGATTTTTATTAGCTCCAGTTAATATACAGAACAGAGATATTTTCCTTGTGGTATCACCTCTGTTGTACTTACCAAATGCTGATATTAGCTTATTCATTTAAAGCTTACATTCCAGTGCTTATGACTTTGGGATAAACTGGTGATTGTCACTGTTAATTAGGCACTGATACTTAACTAATTTAACGAGGATCACCTCTTTAACGTTATAACAATGAACACTAGGAGTGGGAAAATTATTCCAAACCATACAAATATGGACAATGAAACAGAACTTATAAAAAAAGAAAATGGATTAAAAAGAAAATAATTAAAAAGAGAATAAATGTGTATTTACAGGGGATTTGAACATTATAGCCTCAACCCCAGTGGAGAACAAAAATGGATTAAGCCACTTGGAAGCAGTTAGATCAGCAATGGCTAAAACTGAGGACAAGAACAGAGACGCAGACATTTGCAGTGAAAATAATTCAGTGGATATACTAACATACTAATATACTATTTGCCAGCAGATTAGGCCTTACGGTCTATCGAGTCTGCTCGAACCTCAGATCCCTAGTTGGGTGCCGAGGCCCCCCCCTTGTGTTCCCGAAACCCCTATCATCCATTCCCACCACCCCCGGGCCAGGCCATCATCTGATGCATCCACTTTCTGTGTCTGTCCCACCCTCTCTTGAAGTCCTCCACTGTGGCTCTCTGAACCAGCTCGCCAGGCAGTGCATTCCAAGGATCCACCACCTTCTCAGTGAAAAACCTCCTCCTCTTTCCCCTCACCCTTCCACCTTCCAACTTCAAACCATGCCCTCTGGTGATACCTCCCTGCTTTAGTCTAAAGATTCCCTCCATGTTTACTTTATTTATTCCCTTGAGGTACTTGAAGACCTCAATCATGTCCCCTCTGTCTCTCCTCTCCTCCAATGAAAACAGGCAGAGCTCCTCAAGTCTGTCCTCATACGTCAAATCCCCTAGCCCTCATATCATCTTAGTTGACCTCCTCTGTACTCTCTCCAGGAGCTGTATGTCCCTCTTCAAGTGTGGTCTCCAGTACTGTACACAGTACTCAAGGTGTGGTCTAACCAGTCCATTGTACAGCGGCAGAATCACTTCCTTGCTCCTAGAGGTGATCCCACTTACGATGCATCCCAACATCCTGTTTGCTTTGCTAGCTGCTCTCCTGCACTGCTCAGAGTTATTCATACATGCATCCACCATGACCCCTAGGTCTTTTTCCCCTATTGAGGCCTCCAGCACCTCCCCTCCCAGGGTGTATATGTGTTTAGGGTTTCCCCGCCCAAGATGCAACACCTTGCACTTGGTGATATTGAAATTAACTCCATGTGTGAGCCCAGCTTCCAGGGTGTCCAGGTCCCCTTGCAGGGCCAACCTCCCCTCTTCTTCCTCAACTACTGCTCCCATCTTGGAGTCATCAGCGAAGAGACTCATTTCACACCCTATACCCTCCCTGATGCCCAATATGTATGCATTAAACAGGATCGGACCGAGGACCAAGCCCTGCGGTACCCCACTACCAACCTCTCTAGGGTACGAGAGCTCCCCACAGACCACTACTCTCTGGGTGCATCCAGCTAGCCAGTTTTCAATCCATCTGACCATCAAAGGGCCTACTCCTAACCCCATCAGTTTCTCCACCAGACCATTGTGGGGACAGAGTCAAACGCCTTGCTGAAGTCCAAGAATAATACATCCACAGGCTTTCCCTGTCCAGTTCTGATGTTACCTATTCATAGAACTCCACAAGATTGGTTTGACATGATCTACCTGGCACAAACCCATGTTACCGACTATCCAGACCTCCCACCTCTTCCAAGCACGCCCCAATCGTTCCTTTAGTATACCCTCCATTAATTTTCCCACCACCGAGGTCAAACTGATGGGTCTATAGTTACCTGGTACTTCCTCGACCCCTTTATGGATTGGCACCACATGTGCCTCTCACCAATCCCTAGGTACCCTCCCTGTCTCAAGTGACCTGTTGAAGAGCTCCACCAGGGGTGCAGCCAGTATGTCTGCCAATTCCCATAGTACTCTCGGATGAATGCCATCCGGCCCAGGAGATTTGTCTTTCTTTAGGGCCTTGAGGGCTAACCACACCATTTTGGCAGAGATAGCATCATCCGTCCCCTCCACCTTACTGGCCTTTTTATCCTTATCCAGATGTGACACCCCTGGGGTACCTCTCCCTCCCTCTTGCTCCATTTCTGTTGCTCCCCTGATCCCACTCATTGCTGCTTCTATCCCCATCGTGCCTCGCTTTGTAGATATCCCATCCCCCTCCCTAGTGAACACAGAGGCAAAGTACTCATTAAATACCTCTGCCTGGTCCCTCGCCTTTTCCACCCACCCTCCTTCTGATCTCAATCTGCTGAGATGGCCCTTAGTTTTTCCTCCGCTCCCCAATGTACCGGAAGAACCCCTTTTCCCCTCCATGTATCCCATGTGCCAGCCGCTGCTTTTTACTGGACTTTGCCCCTCTCACCAGCCGGGTGACTTTTCTAGATGCAAGATGGTACATTTCTTATCCCTATCCCTCTTGTTGTTTTATATTTTTGTAGGCCGCTTTTTCTCTGACCGCTACCTGTACCTCACTGGACCACCAGCATGGTTTATGTGACCTTGCCCTTCATTTCAACTTAGCGCAGATCCTGACTGCCTCATGAAGTCCCCGCTTTATGACCTCCCATCTCCTTTCCACACTTGTCATTAATGTAATCCCCTTCAAGTGATCCTTGAGAATATTTCCCATGCCCACAAAGTCTGCCCCTGAAGTCCACTGCCAGTGTCCTAGATCTCCCCCCTCCCCCCATGCTTATTTGAAACCAGACAGTATTGTGGTCGCTCCCAGTCAGGGGGTCCTCTACAACCAGGTCCCTTACCAGATCCCCATCTGCCAGAACCATGTCCAGGACATGCTCCTCCCTTGTGGGCTCCATCACATGCTGTGTTAAGAACACATCCTGGAAGCCGTCCAGCAGCCTCTGCTCCTTGGCCACCTTAGAGGACATGGTTCCCCAGTTTGTACCTGGCATATTAAGGTCCCCCATCAACACCACTCCTTCCCCTTTTGGTCCACACTGGGCAATGATGTTGTCCAGCAAACCATCCTCTAGAACATCACTCATCCCGGGGGCCTATATACTACACCCAGCTTGACCTTATCTCCTGCTGGGGATCATAAGGTGACCCATAAGGCCTCCACGTTTCCCTCTGCCTCTTCTACCCTAGCAATTTCTATGTCATCTTTAATGAACATAGCCACTCCACCCCCTCTGCCCTCCTTTCTATCCTTCCTAAGCATAGTGTAACCCTGCACGTTTAAGTCCCAGTCATGGTTTTTGTTGGCCCACGTCTCCATGACCGCCGCCACGTATAATAGAGGACTCAGGAAACCCACCATGACAAGAAGTACAGGAATGTAAACCTGAGCTGTTTAGCCCTTTAAATTTGTTTACTAATTCCTATATCTCACCTCATGAACACTCCTGAATTAGAATTGACAGAATCAGCTAATACTGTCAATGTACAAGAGTCCCCTAACATAGTTTTTGAGAACTTAATTAATAAAAATAATATTATTATTATTAATAAACTTTATTTGTTTCAAGTACAATTCAAAGAATACCAAAGTGCTTTTAACGAAACACATAAAAGACAATAAGTAATTAAAACCAATTAAAATGACAGAATTCTGTAAATTAATAATCAGGATAGGCAAGAGAAAATAAAAATGTTTTAAGAGCTGATTTAAAGCTCTCCACAGTCAGAAACCCCCTTATCTGAAGAGGTAGAGCAATAGTTCTTAGACTTTGTCACAGTGAGCCTCCCCAAATCCATGGAAAATATTTTGAGCCTCCCCCAAAAACCAAAATAATCTTGGGCCTCCTCAAAGAAAAATAACATACTGTACTTTGTGCAGTACACCATTAATAAATTGAAACTCCTTTCAGTACCTGGCTCACATTCAGTTCTTTGTCTTACACTAACGTGGAACCTTTGAAAAAGAGCTTCTGTGCTCAAAGGTGTTGTCTGAATAACAAATAAATAAAATAAACAAATATTATTATTAAGCTTATTGTAACCCCAACAGGCCAGCCTACGTCTCCACTATTTTCATTCTTGAACCATTGTTACCCCTTGTTGCAGTATCTTCAAGGGTCAGACTACTTTCTCTGTTTCCTCCCTATATGAAATAATCTTCTTACATACTTTGCCACTCCACCTCCTTCCCTACTCCTAAACAACTTCTCTGGGATTACTTTGCTCCTTCCTGCTATTGCTCTTAGCACTTCTATGCTCAACACTTGTATTTGGGCTGTTCTACCGTCAGTCTATAAATTTATCAATTACCACCACTCATTATAAGTTTATTGTTCATATTTGTTTGCACTATTGTTTACTGTGTATTTGATTGTTTTGCAGTTACCTTTGAAATGTATTCACTCCTACTCTTCCTTGGTACACCTGAAATGAGCCTTGGCTCATTCTCCTTCCCTTGTCACTTATTAGTAAATAAATACATACAATTTGCCTACTATTATCCTCTTTCAGTTTGCTTCATCTCTTCACACAAAATACATAAAACTAAAAATTTAAATACAGTACTTTTTCAGACTTGTTTGAGCCTCCCCTGGAACAGGTTGGGGCCTCCCCAAGGAGGCTGGCCTCACCGTTTGAGAACCTCTGAGGTAGAGAATTCCACAGTGTAGGAGCTACAAAATCAAAGGCACAGGCTTCAGAGGTCTTCAAACAGACCCTGGGAATCTCCAGCAATCCCTCTTCAGCAGAGCAGAGTGGTCGGTGGAGGCCATAGGGACAAAAGAGCTCTTGCAGATAACTCGGTCCCTGTCCATGTAGGGTCTTGCAGGTTAACAAGCCAACCTTGAAGGTGATCCGCCACTGAACCGGCAGCCAGTGCAGGCTGCACAGCACAGGTTTGACATGGCTAGATCAGGAAAGCCCAATCAACAACCTGGCCACAGCATTCTGCACCAGCTGCAAGTGGCAGATATCAACCCCCGGAAGCCCTAGGTACAGGGTGTTGCAGTAATAATAAGGTTAAATCCAGATCTAGTAAACCAATGCCCCAACAACTTAACAAAATGCACATTAATGGTCTTGGCTCACCCTGTCATGGCCAATGTAGTAATTTTGGACACATTGAACAACATTAGAAACACAGTAGACATTTTTAAGAAACAAATAACAGAGAAAATGGATATGTTGTCTACAAAAGTTGAAAATTTGGAACAACAACGAAATAAACATACCTTATCATTTTCAACAATTATCATACCAGAAACACTAAACAAATTACACAGTAAAGGGAAAGGGAAGAAGAAAAATAAAGGAAACAAAGCAATAAATAAATTATAGGTGACACTTTATTTTAAGTGTCCTTAACTACACTGTAACTACTGTATAACTATGCTGCAACTGCACTGTAACTACTGTGTAGTTACGTGTAACTACTATGTAGTTCTTAACCAGTTTCACATCTGCGTGTTGTGTAGTTACACAATTTGCATGCATGTGCAACAACTACTGTCTCCCTTTCGGCACAAATAAATTCAATCTGACAAGTGTAACTACACATGGAATAGCTGTTGCAAAGTGTAACAGAAACTCTATTGTGCAATTACCACTGTATTTCTTCTGGCATTATGTTATTTGTTCTTATAAGGGCAACTACACATGTAATAGCTATTCCAAATTGTAACAGCAAATCTACTGTTTAACTACTATGTTACTACTTTGGACTTTGCCAGACTTTGGACAGTATTAAATCTGGTCTTACAAGTGTAACCACAAGTCAATGCAGGTCTCGTGCACTGTTTCAACTGTCTATGCCTATCTGACATTTATTTAAAGGGTAATCACACAGAAAAAAATTAAAGTGTAATCAGAATGGTAACTAAAATATGAATACATTGCAACTTCAGTCTGCTACAGCTAAATGCAGTGATTGGCAACTCTTTAGATGATGTTCCATGTCTGTAATCCAGTTTTTCATGAACTTACAGGTTAGTAAACATGCAGTCTAATATTGTGAATTGTGAATTGATATGTAACTGTACACAAAAATATTTTTTTTGCATAATTACTAATTGGCACTATAACAATATTGTGGCTAAGAAATAATGGTACTGTTTTCACAGTTAATGCCTAGGTAACATGTATTTGCACTCGTACACACTTACATTTACCAAATGTCAGTACTTAGCTATGATGTAAGTTCTCAATCAGAAATCATTCCCTGATGAACTTACTGCTTACTAAACACGCAATCTAATATTGGACCCTATTCACATAGGCAGCAGGGAATGTGTCAAATGTGCATTCCCAGGCCTGGTGAACAATAGCAGCTGTCCAATCAGATGGACGGACAAGGAGCAGACTGGATCCTGCAATATGTGGAGTGAGAAATTGTGGGTTATGGGTGGTCTTCCCATTACTGCTGTTTTCCAGCAAGGGGACCTATTGGTCTGCCCATCTTTAACCCCTTACCCCCAGCACTCATGGTATAGTCAGAGGGCTGGGGTAGCTTGATGTGAAGGATGGTGCTATGGCCACCACTCTGTTCAGCCTGTGGGAAGGGAATTTAATAGCTAAGGAAGACTCCCTGCCTGTGTATCCTGCACCACCCACCATCACTCCACACAGCAAATCAGTGATAAGGCATGGTATGTAGCCATGCCCTACCCCAGCCACAAACCCACCTGGGCAGTAGCAGGACAGGGGTGTGGGTGTAGAAGAGGTGTGGGTCAATGACACAGAAGAAGCACATTTCTTAGCAACTACAGCACTGTTACATGCCAATAAGTAATTATGTAAATGATTTTTATTGTATAAGTAAGCAATGTAGTTGTATAGCAATTAACAATATTAGATTACATGTTTATTAAGCAGTAAGTGCATGAGGGAATGATTTCTGAAAGAAAAAATACATCAGAACTACAACATTGATATTCAATGTAAGTTTATAGTAGTTACACCCTTCTTCTTATGCTTTATTTTAAGTGTCAGTTTCTGCATAATTACTTTGCAAATGCATGATAGTTAGGAATTAACTGCAGAAATGCCACAGAAGCAGCACATTCCTTAGTAACTACAGTACTGTTACACCCTTATTCTTACACTTTAAGGGTCAGTTTCTGCGTATTTACTTTGTAAATACATGTTCGTTAGGCATTAACTGTGGAAACAATGTCACAAAAGCAACACATTCCTTAGTAACTACAGCACTGTTAAAAGTCAATAAGTAATTATGTAAACTAACAATTTGTTTTATTGTATAGCAATTTAAAATATTAGATTGCATGTTTATTTTTAATTCTTTTTTTTTTTTCGGTCACACAGTACCAGTATACAGTTGGTGGCTCTGGGATTCAAACCCAGTTCTCCAGATTTACAGGTCAGTGCTTTTAACCACTACACTATACTGCAGTAAGTTCATGAGGGAATGATTTCTGAAGGATAATTTTAAGTGTCACTGACTACACTGTAACTGCAGTACTATGTAGTTGTTAACTAGTTTCACAATGTGTGTTGTTTGCTTACAGAACTTTAAATGTGCTGCTTCTGTCGGACTGACCCACACCTCTTCTGCACCCACACCCCTGTCCTGCTGCTGCCCAGGTGGGTGGCTGGGCCTGGAGCATGGCTAAATGCCATGCTTTACAGTATCTCTGATCTGCTGTGTGGAGTGATGGTGGGTGGTGCCAGATACACATGCAGAGACCCTTCCTTGGCCATTACATGCCCTTCACACTGGCTGAACTGGGTGGCAACCATGGCACCATCTTTTACACCAAACTACTACAGCCCTCTGACTATGCCCTGAGGGTTTGGGGCATGGTGGTGAACACATGCAGACCAGCAGGTTCCCTTACTGGAAAACAGCAGTACTGGGAGGACCAGCAATATCCCCCAATTCCCCATGCCACACTCTGTTGATGGGTTGTCCATCTGACTGGTTGGCTGCTGTTGATCACCAGGCCTGGATATGCACATATGAACATATGAAACTGCCAGCAGATAAAGGCCCTATGGTCTATTGAGTCTGCTCGATTGTGCAGCTAACAACCCTTACACTGCAGCTGCCCTTCCCTCCCCCTCACATGACCCTCCCCTTTACCCTGTCCAATCCCCTTTTGAAGCAGACCACAGTTCTACAGGATACTACTTCCACAGGCAATGAGTTCCACCCAGCCACCACCCTCTCCATAAAAAAATGCCTTCTCATCTCCCTCATGAACCTACCCCCCTCAAATATCAGATCATGGCCTCGAGTGTCCCTCCCCCCAACCTGAAAAGCCCCTCTGTTGCTGTCTTGTTTATTCCTTTCATGTACTTAAAGGTTTCACTCATATCTCCCCTAACTCTCCTCTCCTCCAGGGAGTACATATTCAGTTCCCTCAGCCTGCTCTTGTAGAATAAATCCCCCAGCCTCTGAATCATCTTTGTTGCCCTGTGCTGCACCCTCTCTAGTAACCTAATGTCCTTCTTTTTTTTTTTCAATTGTTTAACCAGGAATAGCACACTAAGCTGAAAGCTTGTTTACAGGTGCGACCTGGGAGCACAGGCAAGTTAAGTGACTTGCTCAGGGTCACATAGTATATGCAAGTTGGGGCTGTGGGATTCAAACCTAGGTCTCCAGATTTGCAGCTCAGAGCCTTAAACCACTGTGCTATACTGCTTCTTCAGGTACGGGTGCCAGTATTATACACAGTGCTCCAGGTGCGGCCTAATTAGTGACCCATACAACAGCAGGATCACCTCCCCCTTCCCAGAGGATGTACCCCTGGCAACACAATCCAGCAACCTGTTTGCTTTTGCAGCTGCCTTCCTACACTGTGCTGAGTTATTCATTGAGCCCATTATAATCACCCCCAGATCCTTCTCTTTCTCAGTCATGGTTAGCTGAACTCCATCCAGCTGGTAGCTCCTCTTTGGGTTTTTAGATCCAAAATGTAGCACCTTGCACTTTTTGGCATTGAACTCCAGCTGCTAAGTGTCTGATCAGGTCTCCAATTTTGACAGGTCCTCCTGCAACCCCTGCCACCCTCCCACATCATCCACTACTACTCCTAGCTTGGTGTCATCTGCGAATAGCCTAATCTTGCTCTTGATGCCTATCGAGATGTCTGCTACGAATATCCCAAACAGCACCAGCCCCAGTAGAGAGCCCTATGGCACCCCACTTGCCACTGCCCTTGGAGATGAGAGTTTCCCTCCCACCACCACTCTCTGCTGTCTCCCATGCAGCCAGTTCACTACTCATCCCACCATCTTCGCCCCTGCCCCTGTGCCCTCCAGTTTAGTTCCTAGCCTCTCATGCAGCACCAAATCGAATACCTTACTGAAGTCCAGGTACAGGACATCCACTGCATAGCCCCTGTCCAATTGCCTAGTAACCCAGTTGTAGTAATCCACCAGGTTGGCCTGACAGGATCTGCCCAAGACAAACCCATGCTGTATACTGTCTTGCAATTCATTGGTCTCAAGAAGGGATACCAGCCTCTCCTTCAGGATCATCTCCATCAGCTTTGCCCTGATGAATGTGAGGCTTACCAACCTGTAGTTCACTGGTTCATCTTTGGGGCCACTGTTATGGAGGGGTACCATGTGTGCCATCCTCCAATCCTGAGGTACAATTCCTGAGTCCAAGGAGGCATTGAGCAGGTCTGCCAAGGGCTCCATCAGGACTTCTGCCAGCTCTCTCAGTACCCTGGGGTGAATGCCATCTGGCCCTGGCACTTGTCCACCCTTAATACTCTCAATCCCTCCAGTACCCTGCCCACTGTGATTTCCCCATCTGTCAAATCCTCCCCCAACCCCTGTGCCTGCCCTCCCACCCCCTTGGGTACACCCTCTCCCTCCCCTTAGTAAATACAGAGCAGAAGTATTCATTTAGTGTTTCTGCCTGCTCTGCCCCTGTTTCCACCCCCTCATCCTTACGATTTGGTCCTTACAACTCCTTTTCTCCCAGATGTATCTGAAGAAGTCCTTGTCTTCCTCCTTAATGACTTGTCCTAACCTAAGCTCTCTAGATGCCTTGGCTGCTCTGAATGCTCTTGTCACCCCCATCGACTCCTTCTGGTAATCATCTCTGTCCTCCTTTCTCCCTGTTTTTTTGAAGCTTCTAAGGGTGGCTCTTTACTTGCTTTCTTTTTCCGTTACCTCCTTGCTCACCCAACTAGGTTTCTTGGCCCTTGCTCTCTTTCTCTGGACCCTGGTGCAGGTTCTGGTTACCTCCTCAATGACCTGCCACCAGTGTTGAGTAATTTATTTTTAAAAAATAATCAGTTACAGTTACTAGTTATTTTCAAATAAATGTAATCAGTTACAGTTACTTATTACTTTTATATAAAAAGTAATTAGTAACTGTAACTATAATGCATATTACTTTATATTACTTTTGATAATATGGTTGTATTTACTCATTGAACATAACTATATGCTCATGAAACCCCAAGAAGTGTATAAAAGAAATAAAACAGATTTGAAAGACAATAAATATGTTAATTTTATAACACAGTACCCATCTGACATTGCCAGCCACAACAATTCCTTTACATTTTCACAAATAAGAGCTCTATTAAAAAAAGCACTCAAACACACACCCTACATCTACTGCTGTCCTCTGCAATCTTCCCCCCTACAGCTGAATCCTGACTTTGCCAGCCATTGCTGTCCCTGACCTTTTTCATTTCCATAACACCCACACTCACCCCCCAACACACACTCCCTGCATCTACTGCCAGTGCCCTTGAGGATTTTTCCCATACAGCTATATATCCTGAAAATGCAAGCCACAACTACCCCTTTATATCCCACCCTTACCCCACTGCCACACACACACACAACCTGCTGCATCTTCTGCACTTGGCAGTCTTTCCCACATCTAGCCTGTATTCTCCTTCTGACTATGCAAGAGCAACAACTACCCCTTTAAATTTCCATAATAAAATCACACCCTCACATAGCTCCCCCTACACTCACACAAACCCATCCTGCAGGTCTACTGCCTTTCTTGCCTTGGTGATCTTTTCTCATTTCCCCATAGCAGCCTGAATCCTAACTTTGCCATTGCCTGCCACAGATCCACCTCACATCACATACAATAAATTCCACCAGCACACACCTGCTTACCCCAACAAAATTTAAACTCTTTCCCACGGCTGAACCTTGACTTGCCACTGCCACTGAGACACAGTTATAATTATAATTAAGTCTGCCATGATTATTATGCCACTGCCTGTATGCCACAACTGAAGTCAGACAGTGTCACTTACAATTGAATTATCACACAAAACACTCGTTGCACTCCGGTACATACCCCTTTCCTGCGGATTTTCTTTGAGTTGGGTGGATGATGGTGATAGACCTGGCAGGTGGACAGACGGATGATCAAGCGGTCTGCTGTGGCAGTTTGGCACATGGTATTGATGGAAATAGGCCCTGAGCCCTGCCTGCAGATGGACTACTTACCTTTTCCCTACAACAGCTATTCTGGCCCTGATTCCCTCAGGGTTCACAATGGCTACTGTAGAGGGCCATGACTGACACAATGTGTGAGTATAGCAAGCTGTCTATAAATTCTACATTAACTGGCCAGTCTGTTTCCCCATCAAACAAATTTAATCAATTCCTATAGCGATTCTTAGCTGTACCATGTAGCGGAGCTTAAGTAGTATAATTTGTATATCAAATGTTGCAAAATGATACATTTAATAATAGACCAACAAACAAAATGATGTTTTCTGATTTTTATTTGCACAGCACATGTTACAGATATAGAACAAACTACTGAGGAAGCAGTATAGTGCAGTGGTTTAAGGCTCTGAGCTGCAAACCTGGAGACCTGAGTTTGAATCCCACAACCCCCACTTGCATACTGTGTGACCCTGAGCAAGTCACTTAACTTCCTTGTGCTCCCAGGTTGCACCTGTAAACAAGCTTCCAGCTTAGTGCGTCCCTCCTGATAAAAAATAAATAAATAAAATGGTGGTATTAAATGCATGCTGTAAATAGAAAATTGAATTAGAGTTGATGTTTCAACCATAGGTCTTCTGCAGGAATTATCTAAAAAAGGAAAAAGCAGGTGGAAAGAAAATAGGGGAGGCTGTAGGAGAAATATAGAATAATACATGGGTGGTGTGTTTAATGAGATTTTACACACACTTGATGTGTTGGATGTCACAGAAATCCCAAGAGTGAAGTTCAAGGGGTTTATTTAAGCATCCAACACCAAGGGTGCATGTAAAATCTCATTTTAAACACACCACCCCATGTTTTACTTTATATAATTGCTGGAGAGTGTTTTTTCACCACAGCAATTATATAAAATAAAGCCACATCCCCGTGCGGCTGCCATCCTAGGGTGTCAGCACAGTCCGCTGTCGGAGCTTCGCTGCTGAAACATTTTGTTTCCCCTTTTTCTTTGTTTTTTACAGCTTAAATATAACAGTAGAAATAGGCCAGTTATTTACTTTTTTAAGCTAACTTACCACCAAGTGCCAGTCACAAGGAAGTGTGCAGGTGTGCGATACTACAGAAAGGCAAAGAAGGACAGAAGAGCTGCAGCAGGCACGTGTGTTGACCAAGGGAAAGCTGGTGCATGTTCGCCGTTATAACCCGCATGTTATAATGGCAAATTATAACCCAGATTCCCTTAGGGTAAAATCACTTGCCAGTTATTATAAAGAGCTAATAGTTAAGGTAAGAATAGAATCTGGAAAATGAAAAGGTGATGATAGGTATGAAACGGCAGAGTAGAAGTGAATGGGCTGAGGAGTCCTAAAGTGGAGACTGATTAACAGGACCTAGTAAGAAGGCTGAAAGGTGAAAGCGACATGTGCACACTCATTTTCATTTGCTACAGATGAAAGAAATATTCAAACTGGAGGGGCCAGTGATTTACACCAGATCTGTGACAAAAGGGGCAGACTCAATGGGCCAGAGGGTCACCAGATTTCTATGATTCTATGAATTGGTACAAGGACACCAAGTGCAAGAACACATCAGCAGAGCCATTTAGCTTAACAACATTTTCTGTAATGAGACAACTGGCAAAAACAACCCCGACACCCAAAGGCAGTGAAACTGTAACCATGTAGAAAATAGCGTTGCAATTAATGAGGCTACCTTGTAGTTGTAGCCACTGTGTTAGAGCAAAGATCTTTCAGGGCAAACCAGTATTAGATCAAAATTCCTAGGCTAAATGTTACAAAGTTGCATATCTTTGCTCCAGTTGTTATGCCATGGGTTTACACTACTTCGTGCCTCTGGTAGCTCATAATACCTAGACACTGCGAGTACTCAAACCTGAATATAAGTAAGGCTACAAAAAATGGCACTTCACAGTCATGAAATGTTGCCTAAATGTTGTATTGTGAAAAAAAGGTAAAGAATGGTAGGCAACCTGCATTCAATGTGCAAGGTGAAGATGCTGGGTGTTCATGCAGTGCTTGTCAAAAGGCAGTTTTTTTTCAGCCTGATGTTGTAATAAATCGAGCACGTAGCCAGTTGAGCAGCCTTTGTTTACACTGAAACTTGAATATCAAAAGATGCCTGCACAATCTCTGAATTTGTGTGATGTAATAAACCTTTTGTGCTTCACTTTTGAGGTCTATGAAGTCACAGAAACCCCTTGATAGATTACAGCAACCATAACAGATTGATGGCCATGTGTTGTTCTATTTATATTACTATATTACAGTAACTAGTTACTTTTCGGTAAAAGTAATGTCATTACAATTACTTTATTTTAAAAGTAATCAATCACTGTTACTAGTTATCTAGAAAAGTAATCAGATTATAGTTACTAGTTACAAGTAACTAGTTGCTACCCAACACTGCCTGCCACCTCTAGTCAGTGTCCATATTTGGATGAATTCTGGCCAGATGCCCCCGTACTATTTCCCCATCCTCATAAAGTCTTCAAGTCTAACTCACTCATCCCTGTTCCTGCCCCCTCCTTGCCCATGTTTATCATGAACCACACAGAGTGATGGTCACTTCCCCCCAGCAGTTCCTCCATCCCCAGTTCCCTCACAAACTCCCCATTAGACAGCACAAGGTCCAGTGTGTTCACATTTGAAACATTTCCTGCCACCTTTTAGGCCTATGCACAAAATGATCTGATCACCTATATGCCATGTATTTGAGAGGTGTAGGTGACCCAAAGTCAGAAAGCTGTGCACCAGTGGTACAGTGGACCCTGTGGCATGCTCCAAAGCATACGTCCCTTGCCACCTAGTCTCCTGACCATTTAGGTAGGTCTGTGCAAGGCCTGTCCAGGGGTGATGCAGGGGGCATGCCCACACTCCACACCATTCACTAAGGTGCGGAGTGACAGGCAAGGGGGGCACAAGCAACAGCAGGGGTGACCCTGCCGTAACTGTTACACTCCCCAAAGTACAGCCTCCAGCCGTGTGGACATGTGCTGTCTTCCCCACCATGCTACCCTAGCCCTCAATGACAATGGTCCCAGGTTGAATCAGTAGCATCTCAGTTGATGAAACCTTTCTGGCAAAGCTCTGGGGTGAGTAGTTCCAACTCGTATGTGTGGCGGCTGTTGTCCTTTGATAAAGTAAAGACTACTTTTGAAATCTTTTCCTATGTGTGAACAGTGCAATGCTTTGCTAGCGTGAAGCAACGTGGAAATTGTTGAGACATTTTTGGGGGTTAGCGGCTCCCTGATGAAGCCTTTCTGGCAAAGCACTGGTGTGAGTAGTTCTGACTACTATGTGTGGCAGCACTCATCCTTTGATGAAATAAAGACTACTTTTGAAATCTTTTCTTATCTTTGGACAGTGCAATGCTTTGCTAGAGAGCAGCAACTTGTGGAAACTCCTCAGGGACAACAGGGAGGGCTGGGGATGGCTGCTCGGGCAAGCACCAGTGATTCTGAAAACATTTCTCAGTTTTGGAATTTTTCAACCCTGTGTTCCATCCAGTATCCCCTGCTCCACATGGAGAAAGGGATCCACTCATGGACCTGGAACGGACATCGCATTAGATGCTCACAAGTGTCCACTGATCTTCCCACCATGCACCAGCACGTTGAGTGGTGGAGCCATGGACGAGAGGTGCGTGGTGGTCGGCAACTGTGAATGCCAGCCACTGCACAACCATCCATGGGTGCACAGCTGCACATGCTGGGTATGCTCCTTTTGCCCATACCTGGCGTTCCATTGATGCACAGACCCTTATGTAAGTAGGGTCCAATATTAGATGTCATGTTTAGTAAGCAGTATGTTCAGAAGGGACTGATTTCTGAATGAGAACTTACATCACAGCTACAGTACTGAGGTTTGATAAATGTAAGTGTGTACACATGCAAATACATGTTACCAAGGCATTAACTGTGAAAACAAAAAGAATAGTGGATGGGAAACCATGCAAAACAAGTGTGTCCTGCCACAGAGGGGTTCTGATTCCCTTTGACCTCAAGAGTGAAGCTTGAGAGGTCCAAGGGAATCAGATTCCCGAGGTGGGAGAACACACTTGTTCTGCATAGATTTGCCCATCCACTATTTTTTATGGTGTGTGGTGTCCCTGACATCAATTTTTAGGTAGTTTTAGCAGTTTTTTATTTTATTTTTGTAAGTAGAAGACTTTGACATCCACGTCTTCTTCCAAGAGTTACATCTGGTTGCTAGGACCAGTGGTGTGGTTGTTAGGGACCAGACATCCCTTCATTTGTGTTGCACACTCCCACTGGTTGAAAATCGGGTTGGGAAGGATATTTAAGAAAAAAATCAATGGTGGCTATATTTCTTGCTTAGTGAGAGTACGTGGATGAAGCAAGTGTTTTTTGTAAGTAAATGTAAATATCTGGTTAATCCTGCCTGTATTTCTTATTTTCATAGGACAGTATATCTGGTTGATCCTGCATATTATGTGTTACGTGTATTATGTGTTAACAGGCGGCTCTCCTGGTCAGACACTACTCCTCCTCTGCACTCCAGGGCCTCTGTCCCTTTAGCTGTCCCCTTTTGCATGCCGATGTGTACAATCTTTGCTGGGCATTGGGGACAGTAAGGAGGAGGTGTGGGGGTTGGGGCATCGTACAGTGAGAAGGTGGTGAGCATGGTGGCTGGATTGGGTTGTGGAGTTGAGGAGACACCCTGGGGCAAAATGGAGACTAGACAGGGGTCCACCCTATTTGGTCCCCATACCCAAATGTTCCATGTTTAGTGGGCAGCTTACTCGATCAGCCTCAGTGTCTCATTCAACTCGGGTGGTGTTATGCGCTGCCAGGTCCATTAAAAGCAAGACTGCAATGATTGCAGATCTTGTTGGGTTATCGGACCTGGCATGCATCACTGAGACTTGGCTGGATGGAAGTGCTTGCCTGATTTTAGAGTCCATGGTTCCTGTCAGCTTCTCGACGATACGCCACCCGAGATTGGAATGTAGGGGTGAGGGCGGGGCCATTTATTTTAAAATGGAATTGGACCTAATAGATGTGCCAGTGGGGGAGACCAGATCCTTTGAATGTATCTTGGGTGCAGGTGTGGGGTGCAAGGTTCTTCTTGTCTACCGTCCAACCGGGGATGGGGAGGAATTTTTGCAGGAAGTAGCGGATTTCATTGTCGACATGGTGTTGGAGTCAACAAGATTGATGGTGCTGTGTGACTTCATTTTGGGTCAACGATGAACTTCGCAGTTTGGTCAGGACTTCCTCCAACTAATGATGTCATTGGGTTTCACACAGGCCATTGCCTATGCATCCCATAGTTCTGGTCATTTTCTGGACCTGGTTTTCCTCCTGGGTATGGAGACCTCCGATTAGGCAGTGGAGCCAGTTGGTTGATCTGATCATTACACTGTCAGGTTCAATTTCCAGGCCCCCCTATAGGTCTGCCCCTGTGGAGATGATCCAGTACTGCCCGTTAAGGGGAGTAACCCCAGATGGCCTGATGGCAGTACTGGATCTATCGGGATTTCTGACTGCTAGTAGGAACCGGACAGCCTGCTGCAAGCTTATAACATGGCTGTAGTGTTGGCTTTGGACTCCATTGCTCCTGTTCATGTTCGCCCCCTCACTCTTTGCCCTCGGTCCCCTTGGTTTGATGGGACCTTGAGGGAGATGAGGAGAGAGGGGCGAAGTATGCAGTGACGCTGGCAGAAATCTGGTCTTGATGCCGACAAAGTTAGATTGTCAGTCCATTATTTAGACTGCCAATAGGTGATCTCCTGTAAGAAGGCAGAGTTCCTGTCCGGGGAGATCACCACTATGAGGAACTGACCTGCTCAGCTCTTCCGAACTGTGGACAGACTGCAATCCAGCCTGTCTGCACGTTCAGAGAATATTGTCACAGAATAAGTTTGATGAGCTTGCTTGCTTCTTTGCAGATAAGGTTGCTGACATTAGATCTGAGATCTGCTTAGCTAGCTCCAATGGGCAGGGCGGTGATCGTTCAGAGGTTGCAGAACCACGGTTTGGTTGGTCAGCTTTTAACCAGCTGGTGATTGTGGATGTCATAAGGATCATCCAGAGTATGCAGCTGGCCTGCTGTAGTCTGGACCCGGGCCCAACACACCTCCTTATGGGGTGCATTGATGTCATCGGCCCGGTCCTGGCTGAGATAGTGTAGAGTTTGCTTGAGATGGGTGAGTTTTGAGACTCCTTGAAGGAGGCAGTGGTGACTCCCCTCCTTAAGAAATCTTCTCTCGACCCAGACTGTCTTGCCAACTACAGACCTGTCTCTAACCTGCCCTTCGTGAGAAGGTTATTGAGAAGGTGGTCATGCTGCAGCTGGATGACCATCTTACCATCCATGACATCTATGATCCTCTCCAGTCGGGATTTAGGAAGAGGCACAGCACTGAGACTGCCCTGGTTTGGGTGCTCAATGATCTCCTGATAGCGAGAGATCAGAGGACTCATTCCATCTTAGTCCTTCATGATCTCTATGCAGCATTTGACACCGTGGATCATGGCGTATTGCTGGAGCACCTGCAGGTGATCTGTGGACTGTCAGGGATGGTCCTCAGATCATTTCACTCATTCCTCACTGGTAGATTTCAAAGAGTTGTGTCAGGAATTTATTCCTCTGATGCATTCTCTCTACCATGTGGGATGCACCAGGGCTCTGTCCTTTCACCTGGTAATCGCATTGTACATTCTGCCATTGGGAGACATTGTAAGGTGGTATGGCTGGAGTTTCACTGCTATGCAGATGATACTCAGCTATACATGTCCTTTGTGCATGACTAGGATGATGCAGTCTCGGTGTTTAAAAACTGCCTCACTGAGATTCAGGACTGGATGAGTTCCAACTGGCTGAAGCTGAATCCTGACAAAACTGAGGCTATGGTGGTGGATCCAGGCTGCTGGGTAGAGGGGTCTTCAGCTGGGAAGGCCTCTGGGCTTTTGCTTGATGGTCGCCAGCTGATATCCTCCGAATGGGTGTGGAGTCTGAGCATTATTTTTGATGAGGGTTCGACATTGAAGTTTCAGGTGTCAACTGTTGTCAAGATGTCAATTTACCATCAGAAAAATATGGCCCAGATTAAGCACCTTGTTCCGCCCAGTGGTCTTCCGACATTGGTCCATGCCTTTGTGACCTCCCGCCTTGATTATTGCAACACCCTGTACCTAGGGCTTCCATGGGTTGAAATCCGCTGCCTGCAGCTGGTGCAGAATGCTGTGGCCAGGTTGCTGACTGGGCTTTCTTGATCTAGCCATGTCACACCTGTGCTGCATGGACTGCACTGGCTGCCAGTTCAGTGGTGGATCACCTTTAAGGTTGGATTGCTAACCTATAAGACCCTACACGGACATGGACTGAGTTATCTACAAGAGCTCCTCTGTTCCTACCATCCCCGCTCACCACTTCACTCAGCTGAAGAGGGATTGCTGGAGATTCCTAGAGTCCATTTGACGACCTCTGGAGCCAGTGCATTTGCCTTTGTGGCCCCGACCCTATGGAGTTCTCTACCTCTTCAGATAAGTGGGTGCCTGACTGTGGAGAGCTTTAAATCTGCTCTTAAAACATTTCTATTTTCTCTTGCCTACCTTGATTATTAATTTGTGGAAGTTTGTCATTTTGACTGTTTTTAATTGTTTATTGTTTTCTCTGTGTTTTGTAAAAGCGCTTTGATATTCTTTGACTTGCACTTGAAACAAATAAAGTTTATTATTATTATTATTAATTTACCATATTTGGCTGATCCTGCATCTGCGGAATCACACGGCTGTCTATTCCTTCCATTGCTGCCTCCTTTGATCTGGTTGATCCTGCGGTTTCTGTTGGTGTGGCTTATACACTCCTGAAATCAGCTTGAATGCTGTTGTACCACAGAAGGGTTGAACAGTGCTCCATGTCCTTTAAACTGTGGTAGAACAGAGTTTTAGTTAATATACAAATTGAGGTAGAACAATGTTCTACCATACATACCGTAATTTCTTAGCCACAATATTGTTACAACACCAATTGGTAATTATCCAAAAGAAATATTTTGTGTACAGTTATATATCAATTCACAATATTAGACTGCATATTATTAACCTATCAGTTCATGAAAGACTGGAATGCAGACATGGAACATCATCTAAAAAGTTGTCAGTCAATGCATTGAAGTGTAGCAAACTGAAGTTATATTATAATCATGTTTTATTTACCATTCTGATTACACTTTTAAGTTTTTCTGTGTGATTACCTTTTTAAATAAATGTCAGATAGACACAGACAGTTGAAACAGTGCACAAGACCTGCACTCATATGTGGTTACACTTGTAAGAACAAATTTAACAATGCCAAAAGTAGTAACAGTAGTTACACAATAAATTTTCTGATACAATTTGCAATAGCTATAACATGTGTAGTTGTCCTTGTAAGAACACATTATATAATGCCAGAAGAGATACAGTGGTAGTTGCACAACAGATTTTCTGTTGCACTTTGCAACAGCTTACATGTGTAGTTATATGTGTCAGAATGAAATGATTTGTGCTGATAAAGACACAGTAGTAGTTGCACATGTATGCAAATTGTATAACTATACAACATGCACATGTGAAACTAGTTAATTACTACATAGTAATTACATGTAACTGCACAGTTATTACAGTGTAGTTACATCATGCAAATTGTGTGTAAGTACACAGCACGCAAATGTGAAAATAGTTAACAACTACATAGTAGTTACATATAACTACATAGTAGCATAAATGTACTCAGTAACATAGTAGTTAAACACAGCAATATAATGCAAGTGAACAACTTGAAGAAACAGACACAGTTCTACCTAAACAAAAGAAAAAAATGAAATGGAATGTCATCGTGATGCATTTTTTCTAAAATGCATGAGACGGCTGCGATGTGCAAGACATAAACATCTCTGACACAAGTGGCAGCTTGGGTAAAGATATTCTGTTTGGGGGTGATTAAGTAAGTGAGCCTGCATAAAAACAAGGCTGCATATGCCAAGGGGTCATGCCATGACTCGCGCTTTACAAAATTGCCTGTGTGATGTTGTTGTTGTGGTTGCACCAGGCACATGATGTCGTATCTCCTCATTTGCAATGAATTTCAAGAACAAATCTGAAGCAGAAAGATCTATGTAGAGTTAAACTAGCCAAGGGCTGCTTTAAGTGTAGGTATGCATTTCTCCAGGAGGTTCAAAACAAATTTATTTCTTATATTTACATATTTGATAACTGTATTATGTTCATACTAATAACTCTGCATTGGAATATAGCAAAGGTGTTGTTCCTCGTGCCATTTTTTCTAGCAGATTTTTAAATATTATAGTGAACATTGTTATACTTTGTACTTACATGTTGCTTGGAACAGCACCTACATGTCTGCAGGAGCAACCTTGACCTATGGATCATGCTAAAGTGACTGGGAAGGTGTGCTCACAGCTGCTCCTGACTGAGCCACAGCTTGCTGTGGGCTACCTTCTTTGTCAACCCCAATAGATTCCACTGTGGACTCCAGGGTCTTTGCTGCTTCTGGACTATGCAATCCAGAAGAGTTTGAGCACCTTTCCCCTGCAGTGGTATTGGCAGCCTCTTCTTCTTCCTCCTCCTCCACAGGGTCGGTGGCCACATCCACTTCATGTGTCGTCCTCAGCCACCTTCCCTGTGGTTTTCATGGACTCTTTGGCTGAAAAAGAGGGAAAAAAGTAACATTAATAAACAGTAAGAATTTTTGTGTACATAAATAACAAAGAATTATCAATATTTCCTTCTGAACTATATGTACACAGTATGATTAATTGTTAGAGCACTAAACATTGAAGAATTGTTATACACTATTTGTTTAGTAACTTAATATCATTGTTTTGACATCGTACATTTAATTACAGGGGTGTGTTGCACTTCCTACCATGCGAGTGTCCTACCATTTAAAATTACTTCTTCTGGAGGTAACCTAACAGATATATGTTTAGATTATTGTTACAAAGACATTTGTAACTTAGGGCATGAATACTACTAAAAACCAATGCATGGATGGCACTGCACCACCACCACATTTTCATTTCACTTTTTATTTGTTAACCGGGTAAGGACACTAGGACGAGCCCATTTTCAATTCTGACCTGACAATAAACATGACAAATAGGACAATCAACTAGACAAACAACATTTTAAACAAAACATATACAAGACTCCATTTAATTTAAATAAGCTCTAAAATTCTGCTTAAAATTTAGAAGTGAAGTGAAAGAACAGACTTCGAGAGGCAATGCATTCCAAAATTGAGGGGTTGCCACTGAAAATGACCTTGCTCCCACCTTGGACTGAAAAGAAATGTTTGTTAGGATAACACCACTATAGGAGTGTAAATTGCAAACAGGAAGCCTTACATCTACTAAATCAAATAACGGGTACTTAGTTCTCAGGAAAATAGATTTGAAAGCTTGACAACCGAAATAGAATGTAAGCCTACTATTTAACACTAGCCAGCCTAGCTTGGAATACACTGAAAAATGTTGAAATCGATAGGGGCAATCCAATACAAATTGGCAGACATTATTATAAGTCACAGTCAGCACTTTAAGCTCACTAAGAGCTTATCATAGAGACTTGTGACTTAAAGTGGGGCAACAGTATTCCCATAGCAATAGATTTACAAATATCTTCAGAAAAATATTTCTTCATTTTGAATAATATGCCCAATTTTTGGTTAACCTTTTTACTTATGGCTTTTACCTGTGAGGAAAAAGTTAAACCAGGGTCCAAAAGAACTCCCAAATGTCTAAATTCTCTTACAAATTCAACAGCAATCCCCACAGTGTTATCAATCAACAAAACTGGGTCATCCTTCAGTGAGTGAGGGGTTCCAAACAGCTCTGTTTTTGTCTTATTAACATTAAGAATCAAATGGTTGCTAGAAAACCAACTGTAGACATCATGAAAATCAAATTGCAATAAAGATGCAATCTGAAGATTTCAATGAGCCAGAGAATAGATTATCAAGTCGTCCACATACAGCAGACAGTGGCAGACCTTAAAAATAGAAGGGAGGGAGTTAATGAATAATGAAAATAAAATAGGTCCCAAAATTGACCCTATGGGACTCCTAAATTCATGGATTTTAAGGACAAGGTAACCCGCCCTATACCTACCACCTGGGACTTGTTGGATAAGTAATCTCTGCACCACAGCAAAGCACCTTCAGAGAAACCAAGGCAGCTTATTTTAGAACATAACAAAGAACGATTAATTCAGTCAAATGCCTACATACATACACGGATGCCATTAAGAAATGATGGGAGTTGCTGAGTAACAGACTGTGACATAACCCCTCTCTATGCTTTACTTCCTAATTGTATACATTATTCATTGTTTCATAAATCTCACTCTGAAATGAATTTTCCAGAAATTAAAAAATAAATGTGCACACACATGCAATTAGTTGTACACTGTGACAGGTTGTCAGACATATCTGAATATGAACTACTATTAGGTTCATTTGCTTCACACTTTCTGTATCATGGTTTGTAACAAGTGTTATACACATAGTAGTTGGTTATTATATCATAATTACTTGGTTCCATTTTTTTTCAATGGCAAAAACCGTGAGTTAAATACCGTAACACCTGAATAGGTGTTACGGCATTCACATGGCTTCTTCCAATGCCCATGCGCTCAAGACAGAAAGAGAAACTCAGCACGACCCTCACACTGTCAGTTTTCTCACACAAATCAGTGAGCACAACTCACCTCCTCACTGCCATTTGCTTCATAAAGAAGAGTCTCCGGTACTCTCCAATAACCGAAATAACAAAGAAAAAAACATTTTCGGCACTTTTCAAACTGTGGACAAAACCGAAAGGCAAAACTATTACCATGCTCCCTAACTACTCTCCCTTTAAACCCTCACCTTTCCTCTGCAGGTCAAATGATGCCAGCACTTGAAAACAGTCCCAACATAAATAAGGAAAGCAATGATCAGGACAGTTTTTTTCTTTAGTTTCCTTGTTAAATACTTAAATATTTAAAGTTACTTGTTAAACCTGCAGTTCTCTGTTCCTCATTAAACCATTTACTCACCACGAGGTAAGACTCCAGTTTGTTTATTTTTTATTTCAAAAGCTACCAGAAAAACAAAACCCTTCAATTATAGAGTATAGTAGTAGTAGTAGCCACTTGACACACCCTCATTGTTGGATGTTTATCATAAATACCTCGGGCTTCACCCTTGGAGTTTATGTGCCATCCAACAATGAGGGTGTGTGTTAAATTCGAGTGAAACACACTGCACCCCATACTTTATCCTATATATTTAGTACACAATACAGCTATCATTTATTATGCAGATACTAATTTGTAGCACTGACATAACGAGCTGACATAGACAATAATGAATGGGCAACTATACACAACAAGGCTGTGTTTTCATCAAGTGTTTTAGATTATGACATATGGACCTTCAGAGCAAGGCATGTGAGGTACATATTGTCATCTCAATCCCAAGATGGAAACACATGCCAAGTTGTGTTTGGTTGTCTATAATTATTTTTAGATAGTTTATGGTTTTGAACTCAGAAATCACAGAAGTGTTACCTACATAAAAACAAAATAAAATAAAAAAAAGTTGTCCTTTCCTTTTTTCTGTTTTATAACAGTAATTAAAATATAGAGTTTTGCAAATAAAAAAGTACAGATTTGGGCACTGGGTAGTTGGTAATCAGCTATGTGCAGGGTGAATGAGTAATTTAACATTTCAAGATGTTTGAACTGTGCTGAACAAATGCTTGGAATGCGCACAGCAGCACCTTGGAATGGGCACAACAGCTTAGAATGTGCACAACAAGATTTTTGAACAGACCAATTTTTATACAGAACAAAGACCAAAACTACACCATATAAGTGAGTTATTTTGGAATGTGTTGCCTAAAACATTGCAGTTTGGTTCTGATGTCACTGGTATAGTAATACATGTTAGTCAAAATATGGGGAGTGACGTGTCATTCTGGTGTTTGTTGAGTAAAACACTCTTTATACATTATGTTACATTTACCACCATTTTATAAATATCAGCAACAGGCCAGACCAGTGGCACTGAGGATTGAGATGCTGGACACCACACCTCATGATGTGCAAGCAACATGGGTTCGGGAGTGAGCCTGGGTCGCCGGGGGTTGACTGCGGGGTGGGAGCTGGATTGAGCAGCCTTAAGGCAGCTCTTCTCTCCCAGGGAGGGTTTCAGTCACTCCCATTGCAGGGCTGCCCTTGGGTAGAGGCCCAAAGGTAGTGCAGATGGTGAGCAGCTAGAATAGGAAGGGTACCATGGATTGTTGCATGCACATGCCTCCACTTGCACTCGAGCGACCATGGCAAGGGAAGGGCAGAAAATAGGAAAATGGAACTAACAGGCTCCATGATGGCATGACTGCGCCCACACCAGCCTTCCTGGAATCTAGATGTGCCTTTCTGGCGCAGGGGAGAAAGTCAATGCTCCTCACCCTGGCCCTGTCACAGGGAGCAACTTGTGGGGGATTCCCCAGGGAAGGACTGGCGAGGGCATGCTGGACCAGAGAACAAGCCCCTCCAAAGGAGGGGCTGGAGCCACCTGCCAGCTCCCACACAAGGAGACGAAAAATACAATAATTGTAAAAAAAATTAAAAATAAATATCAACAGCATAAAGGGAAAGTTAAACCACTGTACTGTGACAATACTTTCATTCTCCCCTCCCAAAAAATCACCATATTATCAAGCTATCCCTATACAGTAACATATAGTACTATCTGTTTGTTTTTACATACATTTGATGTTGGTGCCTGCATCTTCAGCCACAGCAGCAGCATCATGTACCTCCTGTGACTGTGGTTCAGCCTCTGTGGGAGATGATGTGCAGGGGAGGTCCTCTTCACCTAATGGAATATAGTGAAATTAAGAAAGAGTTACATTGATAGTGACATTAAGTTGAAAGTCTCAAAATGGATATGCATTACATGTTAAACAGACTAGTTCTACTTGTATATTCAGACATTGTATGCTCATCTTAGTTGCATTTTTGAGATTACACATTCATAGAAATTGTATACTTTTGGAACTTTTCTGTTTTCAATATATTTTGTAATAGCATTAAGACACTCCAAGGAGTTAGATTAACAGTCAGTTAATGAGCTGGCCCAGTGGCGCTGATGTTTGAGGCGCTGGACGCCACACCTAGCACCACGCCGTCAACCCAGGATTGGAAATGAGCCTGGGCCATCGGGGGTTAGCAGGGGAGAGAGAGGATTAAGCATCTGGAGGACTGATCTCCTCTCTCTGGGGAGGGACCCGTGGCTGCTTGGCATCCTGGTGACCCCTGATGGAGATCGGGGGTAACGCAGGTATGCCAGCCAGAAGAAGGGGTGGGAGTGCGGCAGACATCAGCAGGGAAGCCGTGCTCAGATGTCATTGCATGTCGCACTCCCGAGGGGAACCAAAAGGCAGAAAATCCCCTATCTTGCCTGTGGAGATGAAGAGGATGCCAGGGACACAGCCCACATTCTGACTGCTGGCCCTATGTCTGGAGAACTCCAAGGCCGACCTGACACCCAGGTAGGATCTCCCTAATTTCAGACAGGCCATCACGGGAGGACAGGCCCACCCTGGGGGGTGATCCAGGGGGGTTAGTTCTGCCTGGGTGGTCGGGGGAGTCCCTCCACTAACTGGGGTTCAGGCAAGGGATTAGAGGCTGAGGTCGAGCACATACCCCGGAAGGATGTCAAGGCGAGAGAAGAGCATAAATAAAGTAAAAAAAAATAAAACAAAAACAGTCAGTTAATAACCCTTTAGGAGCAATATGGCACTCAGCTGCACCTTCCGCCACATTACACACCTACTGGGTGATTAAGAGACTGTTAATCTAATCCTTGGTCTTGTCTTATTGTTTAAATATAAGCACACCTGTAACACTGATGTGTTTGCTACACTACCCAAAATTCATTGGAAAGGATCAACAGTGTCAGGAACATACAAGCATAAATGCCAATATACCATAAAAATATAATTTGCACTCATTCACTTACACAGAACCCTCTCTTTTTATCCTTAGTGTTCTCTGCAACCATGGAACCTATCTAGCTTCATTATCGAGCTTTCTGATTGTCATAAAAACCTGTAATAGCGTATGGTGAAACATGATTCTATGCAGAAATCCATCCTTTTTAAAATGCTGTTGTATGAATGTTCTAATGTTATGGAATGCAATTGTTCCCTACTGTGGTATAAATGACATTCCAGAATTCCTACATGCTGTACAATTCAACTTAACTGTTATACGGTACCACAACAATGCACACATTTCGTATAATTCTATACACTATGTATTCACAGAGGACTAGCAATTTTATGTACAACTAGTGTGTACTGCCAAATTGCAGTTCTGAGTCCCCATCCCCCCCCACCACAGAACTCTTGAGGTTTGTGCTCTTGGGTGATAGCAAATCAGAACCTCTCTGTGGCAGAACACGCTGTTTGTACATAGTTACTGATACATTATTCTATCTGATGCAGACATAGACATGTTGTGTAATGATGTCTGTACACTGTCCTCTACATTGTATATGTCGTTAAGTACACTATTAAATATGATGTACATTGTCTAATAATTTTCACACTTACTTTGTATGTAGCAATCTCCAAGCACAGGCCTCCCCAGCTTCTCCCACATTTTGGTGGTCCACTTAAACCACAGCTGCTCCCTCTTGCTTTACTTTGTCCTTCTTTTGCAGAACAAAGAAGTATTGCCGCAGGGTCTTCCATTTCTGCCAGCATTCTTTTGGTGTCTTTTTCATATCTTTTTTCAGCAAGGTAGTTACTCACTGATTGCCACATGTCAGTCATGGGAAGGTTGCACATACTAACATAGATGCTCGTGATCCCTTTCTCATCAAGGGCTCCCACCAGCTTTCTGACCTGCCTGTCAGACCACTTTTAAGTAATTTTTCTGGAAAAAAGAGACAAAAACATGTACAAATTAAATTACCAGTTCTAGAAAGATTTCTAATAAGTTGGTATGAAAATAACGGTATAATATACATATGTCAATAGGTTTATAAATATTTCTCAGCTCTCTTTATAATGTCTGTGATTTACATATGGTGGTAACAGTTTTGTGGGCATCTTATTAATCTCAACATGTAGCTTACTGCACTATTATCAGAATCTTGTTAGAAATTCCATAGTCAAGTACATAACTGTATGCCTTGCACACAAATGTGGTTGATGTAGCAGGCTAACAAAGAACAAATGTTAAACACCTGTACAATGACAGTGTTGGTATAATGTACCTTCCCACCGACCACCTTTGCAACACATACACACACACACACACACATGAATACTAAGACTACTTGACTTATTTTTAAGATTATGAGAACATAAACTGTCACTCAGCCTGGTAGAGGAGGTAAATCAGTATACCTATCTGGGTTTAATCCTTCATAATAAAAGGATTTGGAATTTACAGATAGAAGAAATGAAAAAGAAAGGAAGACAATTGGTCCTGGTAATAAACAAATTATCTAAGCAATTTATTGATAATTCTTTTACATCATTATTAACAGTTTATAAAATGAAAGTGGATTCTACTTTGTTATATGGGTCTGAGGTTTGGAAGTATAAAGAGAATATGGATTTATTTTCTAGCCAATTAAAAATCTATATCTTAGGTTATCCCTGAACTTACCACAATTTATTCCTGCAGGTTTTATGAGGGCAGAGACAGGGGACTATCTCTAGATGCTAAGGCAGTGATTGGACAGCCTAGATACAGTATCTGATTAGATTTTATGAGTTAAGTGCAAAAAACTCTCTTTTGTGCCAATGCTGGAATGACTCCATGGAATATGAATCAAATGGAAAAATAAGTTTTAAATCATGGACATGGTTAAAAGATTTAGACATGATAGTTAGAAAAATGGGATTAAAAACAATTATAAACATAACTAATTGCCAAAATTTGGAATTATTAAAGGTAAAATTCATTGAGAGGATAACTGATATAGCAAAGCAGCGTGATATGGAAAGATTGGCTTTAACTAAAAATGTTTTAATGTATTAGGGGTTAAAGAGAGTGCATGAAAAGTATTATTATTTAGAGGCTTGTGAGAGTAAGATGCATTATAAAGTTATCTCACATTTAAGGTTTGATGTAAATTTTGGATTTTCGACATGTTTTATGAAATGGCAATGTTTTAAATCAAAACTACTTTGAAAAGAAGGATGTTTAGGGATCTGGAATTCAATGCATATTATATTGGAATGTGAACTGGTTAATGATATAAGGAAGTTTTGGCCTGGTGGATATCTACAAAAAGTAAATGAATTTACCAGCCAAGAAAAACTAAGCTTTTTTCTTAATACAAATGATGTAACTTTATTGTATTGCGTTGCCAGTTTTTGTATTGCTGTATACAGATTTTTAAAGGTGTGATGGTTCTTTTACATTTTTATGTATAAATATTTATGTGTGATGCATTTGTAATACACATTTTTTCAATAAATTTTGATTGACTGTCACTCAGCAGTCAACATTTACACTTAATGAGCAATTTTACCACCATGCTATGAACATATGTTAAGTTAGAAAAATGTGAGGTGTGTGTGTGTGTGTATAAATGTAATTTTTCTATTTTTTGACCAAAGTAAGGTGGTTCTTAAAAAAACCTTTGGTTTTTCAGAGCTGTCTTGTAATGAGACAACAGTACTTAGGCAGATGTTGGTCATGGACTTATGCAGATGTTGTGCTTTACAGCATTGTCTGGATACCACGTTGGAGATCTCCCAGGAAAATAATAGTTCCAGCATCTAAGAGATGCACACTGTCTTTTAAGAAATGTCAGTGTTTAAAGTATTGAATTTCTTTGTGCCAGATTGTGTGCATCTCAATATCTTTTAGGAATGCTGAGATTTCCACATTTACCTTGCGCCTGGATCTTTCTATACCAGGAGTACAATCCTGTCCTACCCAGATCCTGTGCTCAGTAATGCCTGAGAAAGTAATTTTACAGTTAGGTAGCTGTGCATGCAGCATAGCCAAATCAGTTTTTGCTCTCTCAATTAAATCTATACCCCTTCGATGGCCCAGATTATTGCCTCCAATGTGGATGAGGAGAATGTCTGGCTCAGGCTGACTGTGCATCAGGTTGTCAATCCTTGGCATACGATGTTCCCATCTCATACCACCCTTTCTAAACCACAGCACATTACAGTTGCAAAGCTGTAAGTTTTCTCCAAAGTGTGAATTTTATATTCTTTTGAGTCTATTCTATTAATCCTTTTTTCAAAAAGTAACCATTGTGTTTTTGATTCATTCAATAAAAGCCTTAACCCCTGTAACATCCTCTGCACTGCATGGAAATCTCTTTGTAAGATGTCTAAGGCCAGTTTATTGTCTCTGTGTTGTGTGTATAATATGGTATCATCAGCATACAAAAACACTTTTGTGTCTTTGGAACAAGATTTTGGAAGGTCATTTATGTATAATGAGAATAACAAGGGGCCCAGTACTGACACTTGTGGAACCCCAATTGTCACTGGCAGTGCTTTGGAAACACATCCTCCCAGCCTCACACTTTGCATTCTACTGAAAAGGTATGTGCTAAACCAGTTCAAAACTGAATACCCCAACCCAACAGATTTTAGTTGATTTAATAGTATTGTGTGGTGGACGGTATCAAATGCCTTTGAGAGGTCTGCAAAACATTGATGGAACATCAAGACCCTCATAGAAGGCTGTAAATATATCGTCCACCACCCTAGATACTGAGTATGTAGTATTTTAATCCTTCATGAAGCCTGACTGAAACTAAGATATTATGTTAGGTTTTATAAAATAATGAATTAGTTTTAACAGAGGAATGTAATAGCTGAAGTAAGTTGCATTGATTGTTAGGCATTGTTTCTAAATGTATTCCTTACAAGCAACTTCAATTGGTAAATTACCATTCGAATCACCACCAGTTGACTAGTTTTAACAGTTTGAATGGTTTTGCTGTAAATTCTGTTTGAACTTCCCAATTTTTGAACAGTTTAGTACAGAACAGAGACTGACCAATTGTACATACTTTTGTGATTATGTTTTTTGTAAATATTCAGATCTGCATCGTCTTCATTTTAGGCCTATGCAGTTTGTATTTTTATAGTGGGTCCATTGGCTGACATGTATTTGAGATATTATTCAACAAAAACAATCTATTGCCATCTGTTCAAATACAGTCAGTAGTTCGACATGTTTTATGCTTAAATCGTTCAAAAAGTGTTCAATAACTGATCGGACTACAATTTACATAAAAAAAGATTCAAATTGTATTTACTTTTTCTAAGTTTACTTATAGTTGTTGTGGACCTTGCCCTTACTATGTGTCATCGCACAGATCAAGGTATTGAAAATGTACGACCATACTACAAACTTCCTGTTTCCTGTTGTTCAACTGGTTGGCTGTGTACATTTGAAATGAGACAGTTACCTGTTTCCATTCAATCTCAGCTAGGTTCAAACAATTATAGTGAATTATTGATCACATTTTTTTTAGTGTTAGATCTGTTTTCAAGAAAACTGATTGAATGCGAACTTGGAAATTATCATAAATTGCAGCTTTTACATTAAACGTCACAGTTTAATACAGTAATGCATATATTCATATAAATATTGGTATGAGTAATTGTTATATGTTTTCATATTAATGATTTGCTTAGTCTGCTCAAGGTGCTGAAAACAGTTTGAAATGTTCACAGATCAAACTGTTTTCTGTACTGTTCAAACTTTTTTTGATTCATTAATGATCGAACTGTAAAGTTTGATCGGTTATCATCTTTTACTGTTCTAACTGTTTTATTTTGCATGTTGCACTTTTTTTGTGCTCTATTTTTGTTCACCCCATATCTCCCTGTCAGCCTCTCCTTTGAGCCATCTATGGTCTCTCCCACACTGCTCACTTATGCCCCCTGCCCACTGACACCATCCACCATCTCAGATGGCAGCCACCCTCAGGGTAATCCAGTGTAACCCTTCACCGGATGGGTTCTCTTCCTCTGAGGAGAAGGGTACTGCTGGGTGCCATCCAGCACAACTTCTTGGCCCCTTGGGTGCTGCTGAAGTGGTCTCTAGGGCTCGACCAGGGCATTCATGGTGGAAGGGGGACCAGATGTCCATCATCTAATCGAACAGTGAAGAGATTGTCCCTTTTCTCCCCAGAAGCATGGTGTGCCATGACATCTAGGCATACACTGATGTCCACCATGTCCCACTAGTCAGTTGGTTGGTGCGCTGCTATACCCCCGGTCTCCACCGGGAGTCAGCAGGTGCCAGATCGCATTCCCACCCTCCCCCCTGGAGAAGGTGAGCAGTCGTTGGACACTCAAGCCTTCTCCCCCGGCCATCCCTCAAGCGACCCGGGTCCACTCCCTAAATCAGGTCAATGGCGTCACAAGCGGAAATCCAACCATTGCGCCAACAGGCCAGCTCCACTCTTTTGTAAGATATAATGCACATTTGACAAATTCTGTTAAGTAATGTGTACTAGAATCAGTGTTAACATTACACATTGACTTTTCTGTTCACTTATGTGTTTATTACTGGTGCAAATGTGTGTTTACTCTTTGTAGCTAACACTCTCTCTCTCTTTCCTTTTTTAGGTTATCAAAATACATTCTGACAGTTGTTTGAAGCACACCATGAAATATGCATTTAGCTGATAGGAAGAATTGAGCATATAGCTGTAAAAGTTACTTTCAGTGCACTAGTACTCACAAGACACAAAAATAATCTAAGACATGTAAATGTACAGCAGCACACAAAGTTAAGGCTGTGAACAAGACAAAAAAAATGTAATCCGGTTCAGAAAGAAGTGCTACAGTAGAAAGGAAAAGATGCTAGTGTTCAAACAAAATCCAGTGACACTAAGGTACATGTGTAGCTACGGCACGCAAGAAATATTATCAAAACTTCGCATCAAAAACCAGGATTGAAAGATTTCTAACTGCAATTGTTAGACATAGTGGTAAATGTATCAAAAATAAAGTTTAACTGATGAAGTTACATCTTAGGGCTAGGAAGTTTGTGTATATGGCAGGAAAGCACAACACAAGATTGCGTCAGCTTCATTTCAAAGAGATGCACAAACTTCACAGAGCAATACTGCAGATACACATACGATTGCAAGAAGTCCCATCTCTGACAAGAGGCAACCTCTGTGCTGTTTTTGGTGACGTTTGGGAGGCTTTCTTTTGGGAAGAGACTTACCATCCATATGATAAACACCATTGCTTGTCAGTGGATGAACATGACACTGTTTGCAATGTTCTTTCTGTTCGGGCACATACGGATAGCAATCCTGCTAATGATATCGACACAGCATGTGCAGAGGATAGGATGTCATCTGCAGTGACATGGTCATGTGATTCATCATGCAATTTCAGGCAGCAGTCACTTGATAAGATAAATGACTTCATTAACCTGTTTATTTTTCCCCCAGACAAGAAAAGGCATACATTACTTTGAGATATTGATAAATGTCCAGTTCAGCCCTTTAAGGATTTGTTAGGTCATTCCTTGGCCTGTTTAAGTACTGGGGTTTGTCAAAGCTCATAACATCATATCTGCAAGATTGCTGTTCATAACACAGTCATGCAGAGATTTCTTGATGCAATTTATCCGACAAAGAATGCTGTCAACAAATTTGCAAGACTCCAAAGTTTGCTATCATGGGGTGATATGCATGGTGCTCTTGCATTTGTTAAAGAGCAGCTGACACCTTCAGAAGAACTTTAACAAACCATAATACCTCTGCTCTTCAATATTTTTATATTTTTGCCTCTGCTCTTCAATATTGTTATAGTGGACATTGCTGACAGACTGAAGGGGAACATGTTTCTTTTAGCTGATGACACCAAGATATGCAACAGGGTTGACACCTTAGAGGGAGTGGGCAAGATGGAAGCTGTTCTCAAGAAACTTGAAGAATGATCTGGAGCATGGCAGTTGAGATTTAATACCAAAATGTGCACAGTCATGCACATAGGAAAAATAAATAAATAAAAATTAGTATTACCTAGGAGGCAAAAGACTGGCTGCCTCAAACCAGGAGCGTGATCTGGGAATCATAATCTAAAATCACTTGAAAGTAGATAAGCAGTGTGAGAAGGCCATGTTAAAAACCAACAGCATGCTGGGTTGTATTGGGAGGAGAATCATGAGCAAAAGGAGGGAGGTGGATCTACCACTGTACAGATCGTTGGTCAGGCCTCACCTGGAGTACGGAGTCTAGTTCTGGAGGTCTCACCTCAGAAAAGACATAGACTGGGTGAAAACAGTGCAGAGAAAGGTGACAAAAATAATTCAGGGTTCGTAGGACATGTCCTACAAGGAAAGACTGAGGGAACTGAACATGTACTGCCTGGAGCAGAGAAGAGAGGGGACATGATCAAAACATTCAAATATATAAAAGGCATAAACAAAGTACAGACATAGGAACTTTTTCACTTCAAGAAGGGCAACAGAACCAGGGGACATGATCTCAGGATGCAAGGAGGGAGATTCTTTAACAAAACCAGGGAGTTTTTCTTCTCGGAAAGAGTAGTGAACACCTGGAACAGCCAGCCCCCAGAAGTGGTGGGGGCTAACACTGTGGTGGGATTCAAAAATGCATGGAATAGACAAAAGGGATCCCTTACACCAAAGGGCAACTAGAGTGTCAAAATAGGTCTAAAACAATGGGCAGACTAGATGGACCTAATGGTCTCCTTCTGCCATCAACTTCTACGTTTTTTTGTTTCTATGTTTCTATTTAGACACAGTTCAGCTTGTATTTCACATTAGTTCTGTATTCCTCCTCCCCATTATTTATTACTGGTGTAATCTGCATGAAAACATGATCTTTGCTCCTGAAGAGTTCATCCATTCCTGTTGCTTTCTCCCTACCTCAGGTTATACTGCATTCATTGTGACATCACAGTTACTTCCATGGCAGTAGATTGTGATGTCACAACACAGGATTATGACTTGAAGTAGGGAGAAAGCTAAAAAGGCAGATGAACTCTAATGTATCAAATTTCTTCAGAAATAAAAAATGGGGTGTAGAAATCTATATAATATATATGGAAATCAAGCTGAAATGTATCTAAATATCACATTTTTCAAAGTTTTCTTTGAGGCATCAGCAGCTCTTTAAATCTCTCAGATCAGCTATGTTCTGTGCAGACATTAACATAGTACAAGATGATGTAGAGAACATTCCGGTTCCACCACAACTCAACACCATGTTTAGAGTGCCGCATCAAGACAGTGCCAGATTTCGACAACTGTCACTTATGGCCACCTCTCTGTTTGTGTGGTGCCCCCCCCCCCCAACACATGCCCTAACTAAATATACCAACTCCGGGAGGGGGGATGTGGACCTTGGGGAGGGGGCACAGGGAAGTCACCATAAATGACATTCACCCAAATCTGGTGCTCTATTGATGTGGCACTCAAAAGGTGACACCATACTGACAGTATATGGGACATCCCTGGATCATATCTTGTTACCAAAGACTATCTGATTAAACAGTTTGGAATGGAGATTGCTGGTTTTGAATTGGCCAAGAGAGAAGCATTTGATGTTGAGTATGCTTCTTGCCAACAGTTGTTTTACAGGTTACTGGTGAAGTCTGTAGATCTGTCTAACATAACAGACCTACATAACATGTTGGTACAATTATATGCATATGTCCTGGTGAAAAATGACTGTCTTCCAGTTGACACAGTACACCTATGCATCAACTGTGCTAGGACAATCAAAGTCACTATGCTACCTGCATGCTCAGTTTTAATTAACATGGGCACTGATGAAACTCCTATGGAAATTCAGTGTCTTAATTTGTTAGAACGGATTCTTATACACACAATGAAACCATTTCCAACAATATTACAATTAAACACCAAGACTAAAAAACATCTACCAAGACAGGAGATGATCAGGGCATTAAAAGGATCCATCAGGTATCTACCTCTACCCTTGAAAGAGAATGTGACTGAGATCAGCAAAGACAATAGCATTGGCATCTTGGTCAACGGTGTGACAGCAAAGTCAAAGAAAATTTGGCAAGATGTAGCCAATATAGACAGAGTGATGAGAGCTTTACAATTTCTACACAAACACAATCTCTTTTATGAGGTTTTATGTTTTGATCAAAATACTGACATAGATGCTGACTATGGTATACAGGCCACCAGTAAACCTATGCTTCAGAAAGTGTCCATGACAACACATAGAGATATCTATGAGCAGTAAACAATACACCCATTGCATGGTAAAGATCCTGTCACTGACAACACTGACCTTTACCAAGTGAAGCAGGTAGAAAGTGAGCATATCAGCATATGGGAAATTACGTTCAGAGCACAATGCTTTCCAGATCTATTCCTGTAAGGCAGTGGTTGTCAAGCTTTTTTGGTCCGGGGCCCCCCTGGGCAGCTGTCAGCCATGTCGGGGACCCCCTACCAAACGTCAACAGATTTGGTACCGCGTTTAGTATTTAGTGTTTTGTACAGCCTTTATACAGCTACCCTATTTTAATAAAAAAATAAATAATTATATATATATATATATATATATATATATATATATATATATCTAAATCTATTATGGTAGCACAGTAGTGGTACCATAGTTAGGGTTGAGGAGCCATTTACATGTTAAACCTAAAAATTGTGCACCTTAATAACCTTGTAACCATTCAACAGATTTGCCTGAAATTTGGCATACATGATCAAGAACCATACATCTTGGTACAGTTCGGATATAAGGCTGCGGAGTTATTAAGCGTGATCTGCACGCACGTTTACTTTTTTTGCAATTCTTTGGTCATCTTTACAGGTTGCATGGTTTGTGCGACCAGTCCAAACTCTTTAGACAATGTGCAGCCGGGGTCCCTGATGTGCCTTTTGAAGATTTTGTGACAAAATATTAAACGGTTCAAAAGTTATTCAAAAAACAGTTTCCCATTATAAGTCAATGGGAAAAGTTAACAAAAAGATCAACACTTTCGAAAATGCAGTTTTTACTTTCACAAATGGCCCTTTTACTTTTGCAAATCCACCATTTTGTTTTCAGTTGGTGATCAGAAAAATGCTTGGCATTTAAATTTGGGACCCTCTAGCAACACAATTCTTTTTATGCTTACCTAGTCGGACCCTGAGGATGCTAGGCATGTCTTTATTTTGAGGTTAAAGACCCTAGAAATATGTTTTTCAAGTTTCTAGAAAAAGTACTTTCGCAAAGTAGTGTCGCACTCATGAAAGTGTAGCAAATTGTTGCGGAAGCTTTCGCAAATTGCGACACTACTTTTCCAGGCTATGGCGAAATGACAGCAATTCTTTGCCACCCTGCTGCAAAAGAATGGTTTGGTCTTTTGGGCTGAAATTTTGAGGGAACACAGCCAACATCTCACAGATGTGCCTTTCATTGTTTTGGTGAAAAAATATTACAGTGTGGCAAAGTTATGGCACTCCAAAGTTGACACTTTTTTCCCATAGGATAACATTACGGCGTCGGCCACATTACAGGAATCCTTTGCCGCCCTGCTGCAAAATAACGGTTTGGTCTTTCGGGCTGAAATTTGGGGAGAAGAAAACCAACATCCCACAAATGTGCCTTTCAGTGGTTTGGTGAAAAAATATTACAGGGAGCCAAAGTTATCGCACTCCAAACTTCTCTTTTTTCCCATAGGATAACATTACGGCATTCACCGCGCCTTTCAGGGCCCATATCTTGGAAACAGTGTGAGATACGGACTTTTCGTCGGAAAAAAGCTTAGCCCCCACATGGGGCTAAGCACAAAACTAGCCAGGAAAGTCATACATCATATGACTTTTAATTTTTTTTTCTATGTCGTACTGTTCCTGAGATATAAGCAATTTAGTATTTCAACTCCTCATTTTCTGCTCCAAGACCCATTATTATGCATACATTCTTTGTACTCACTGTCTTTCTCTATGCAGCTTTTGGGGAAAACCAGCCTGTGTGCTTACATAACTGTTACCCCTACCACTTCTGCTTGCAGTTCCGTACCTGTTTCACTTACCACTCCCGTCTACGGCACCGTGTGCGTTACCCTTTGGGTTTTCATTTGCGCTTGTGTTTGCGAATTTTTTAACCATTTGTGTCTACAGTACCATTTATCTTTCTGTTTTGCTTTGTGTCACCATGCACATTACCATTTGCGTTTGCGGGCACCGTGTTACTATGCGACAAGACATCACTTGGCGGGCCCCGTGCTCCCGCCGCCGCAGTACATTCACTATTTCTCATTATCAATCTCAAAAAGAAGGGAAATTAGAGGCAAAAAAATCAATTTTAAGCATTAGTTAGGGTTGTTCCACAGTGACAAAAGCGAAGAAATTCGGTGTTAGGGTTGAAAGCCCCCCTTTGACCCCCCCGTCCACATCCCCAACCGGCATCGGGGTGCGCGTTGGGGTTGTTGGTCCTAACTCTCACCCCATTCTCCTATACCTCTGCTTCTTCACACATCTGATGGGGTGAGATTTAGGCGACAACCCAATGTGCACCCGATGCCGGTTGGGGTGGACGGGGCAAGGGCTTCAACCCTAACACGAATTTCCTCGCTTTTGTCACTATGGAACAGCCCTAACTAATGCTTAAAATGGATTTTTTTGCCTCTAAAATATATAGATAGATAGATAGATAGATAGATAGATAGATAGATAGATAGCAGTATAAAGTCTGTCAACTTACTAACTAAAATATAGCCACATGATGCCAGTAGGGACAAATTATGCATATGCATAGGCTTCTCACTCACCCTCTTACCCACACAGTATCTCAAAATTGGCATTAAGAATATCACCAGGCTTCTCACTCACCCTCCTACCCACACAGTATCCCAACATCAGAATTTAAATGGAGAAAGGAGGGTTAGCAGGTCATGCTATGGCAGGATAAAATAATATAACCAGTAGACAGAATAGGCAGTAGTTATTAAGTACCTTTTTAAGGCAGGACAGGTTCAGCATTAATAAAACAAAACAAAATTTACAGTTGTATCTGTCTGGAGGTCGGTTCTTAACTCGGGAGCTGCCTAGAAATTCTACCTCCATGCAGGATTATAAGGGAGCCAATCTATGAGGGAGCAGAGGAGCAGACCAGCAAATCAGAGTGATGGGCAGGTAGCACCAGATTTAAATGGAAAGGCGCTTGCAGGGAGAGACCATACCTGAAGTCTGTTGGCTGGCTGCAGAAAGGAGAAATGCTGCATCCCTGGGGAAAAACTAGGCTAACCCTGGTCAGAAGCGGGCGGGGAGTAAACTGGGCAGCTTCATTTTTTTTTAAATTTTTAAACAAAAGTAGAGTGGAGTGAGTAGTGGAGAGATGAGTAGCAATGAGTGAGGAGCAGATAGATAATATTGTGTTTTATTTATATCACGCTCAAACCACAGTTGAAAAGGAAATTATTTTACTGGGTTGTTCCGCGGACCTCCTGGTGGGCGCTTGCGGACCCCCGATTGACAACCACTGCCATAAGGTATGGGTGGCCATTTGGATGAACATGATCTGCGGGTTCATGGTGCTGAGTATAGAGCTTCCAGAATTCTCAATTCTGATGGAAAGTTCAGATGAAATATGCAATACTGGTTCCATCTACTCTGGGAGAGTGGACCAAGTATACTGTCTGCTGCCATAGCTCATACACTTAGAATGACTACTACACTTGCTAGCCTTACAGCAGAAGAGTTGCTACAGAGACTTCAGACGAAAGATGACGCTCTAGAAGTTAGTCTGAATTCTATTTTGACAAGCATGCATGGTACCAAGGAGTATTAGTACCACAGACACTCTGAAGTAATGTGCATGTTTCCTGAGTTTGGTCATGCTACATGCATTGCCACACTGAGCTGTGCAGCGTACAGCTGGGAAGAATTGCCAGACATTCTGAAGTGGGCCAACAATGATGTGGGATGCCATAGCATCCATGACAGTTGGCGAAATGTGTTCTCTTGATCCAGTGTCTGTCTCTTGACATTTCCATCATTGATTTCATGTACTTTTGCAACTGATTTGTCCAAGATCAATCCAGCACTGGGTCTTGTGGACCACCACTTTTGGAGGATTGAATATCAGGCCCGTGGAGCACCACATGTACACATGTTACTGTGGATCAAAGTTGGTGACAACAGAGAATGAAATTATGAATTTCATCATGAAGTATGTCACATGTCACTTACCTGACAAATTGAACAGTCCGACACTACATGAACTTGTAAAAAAGTTCCAGTAGCATATCTGCTGTAAGTATTGTCAGAAAAAGGTTAAGAACTCTGCTAAGTGGTACATAAGGTGTCAGTTTGGATTCCCACACAGAGTAAGTAAATCAGGCAAGGTGAATGATTTGTTCTCTATCAGGCATCGCTTTAAGGCAAAGTCCACAAAAAGGATATATGAACAACCTCATGAAAAAGATGAGACATTCATCAACAACTACAGTGCAGTTCTACTACTCATGTGGCAGGCTAACATTGATGTTCAATTTGTTGCTTACAATTCAGTGGCTCTTGTGCATTATGTAACATCTTACATAACAAAGAATAAGTAGACTTGCTTGCAGGAACCGTGGGAGGAATTACAGTCCGGCAACAAGACACTAACATTATGATTGTGATCATTAGGGTTGAAAACTCTGTCACATCATGAATGTGGCGAATATGAGGCTAATGACTGATTGATTCATACATGTCTATATGGCAAATCTGAAGCAGTCCATTACTTGAATGTCAATATGAAGCCAAACAGGCACAATGTACTAAACACTCATGCACAGATTGAAAAGCTTGCTGCCAAATGACCCACTTCCAGAAGTATACTAAGAGACAATTTGTTTAACACATACTATCCTAAGAGACATATCCTCATGGACAAGATGTGTCTGTTCAAGTTGCACAGTGGTACGACTTCAAAGCTGGAGTCAAACATGATTCAGGTAAGAATATGTATAAGGTCACTAAAATTGATGGGTGTCTTGTGAAGAGACGCAAACCATGGCTGATTGTTCATTAGAAACTCAATCTGAAAACTGCTGAGAAGAAAGAGTGATACTATTATGCTCCTCTACTGCTCTTCAAACCATGGAGAGATGAATCATTGCTCAAGGGTAACTCGGACACTTATGAAGAGGAGTTCAACCTGTCCTATGGCACATTTCAATCTAAAACATCCAAACTGTACATTGAGAGGCTGCAGTTGGAGAAAGAGGACACTGAAAAAGCACAAGAAAAGGTAGATGAAGACACTCCAATAAACTCACAGGATAACGCTGACATGGAGGCTCAGGGAATATTAGGCAACCCATTCCCCAGCAATGATACAGCAGTACGTATGTCTGAGATTGAAACAGCTATGCAGCAAGGAAAATTATAAGAAGGCAAAATTCATGTCATTTGCACATCATCAGAGAAATCATAAAAATCTCCTCCTGCAAATCCTAAACTCCTAACTAATCCCCCTTGACCATGTGGACTTCAAGTACCTTGGTATCATTCTAGACTCCTCCCTCAGCTACCATCTACATATCCATCACCTCTGTACTGCTGTCAATACCAGAATTGGACTTCTGCACTGGTACAAACACTGCCTCACCCCTGAGGCCCTCCAACTAGCCATCTCCTCATCAGTCCTCTCACTAATAGACTACAGGATCCTGGTCTATGGGTCTGCTGACAACTCCTCCCTCAGTAGACTCAGGCTGTCCCTTAACAAAGCCTGCCACCTTGTCCTAGGCTGCGACTGCACCATGCACATGTGTTCCCTCTACAGTTTATCTAACTGGCTTAATCTCAACTGTAGAATCAGGTATCAAATCTGTTCCTTGGCCAAAAAGATCTCCCTTGGCCTCTCCCCTCCCAGATCTATCCACCCTCCTAAAACTGGCTCCTGCTCTGAGAAATATGCGTAGCTCCACCAAACCACAGCTCCTTGTTCCCAGATGCCTGATCTCCCTGTGCCAGAGAACTTTCAGCTACAGGGCTCCATACTGGATGAATGCCCTTCCCAGTTTCATCTCCATTGAAAATGAACTCAGCTATTCCAAATTCCTCCTCAGGGATCATCTCTGCTCCACCAGTACCTGTGATTGTTATTGACACTGACCACTGCCAGCCTCTGTCCTCCATCCTCCCACTCTGTCCTCCACCCCCAACCCCCTCCAACAAAGGATCATCTCCCTGCTCCTTACTCCTCTGACAAAGGATCTCCATCTTGTCTCCTCATACCTGCCCTCTCCACTGCCTCCTGCACCCTCTACTAAGGTTCTTCACCCTGCCTCTCCTTACCTGCCCTCCACCTTTCTTCTTCTATGCACCTTATTGTCTCTTATGTATCATATTGTATTAAACTATTGACTGCTTTATTCTACTTGTTATGTAACTTGTTATGTATAATGATATCGTTTGAACTATTGTTTGCTTATGTAACTCCATGTATTTCAACTTTGTACAATTACCCTATGTACTTCACCCCGTTTATTTTCCTAATGTTGTATCACAGTCAATGCATGTATTCTGATGTGTAGCTTTTGTAAATGAGTCTCTGACTCAAAGGTATTAACTCCAAAATCTCAATAAATAAATAAAATAAAGGAACCGAGGAAGTGTGTGATATTGCTGCAATAGAACACCAGCTGTATGAAGAGCAGAAACAGGTGTATGATGCGTTGACTAATGCTGTCTCTCATGGGATGCAACACAGTTAGAATACATGCTGTTGTGATGGTGAGAAACTATTTGTATGTTTGTGGGTGATGCAGCTGACACAGGTAAAATATTTCCCGGATTTATTCACTATTCTCTATAAATAAAACTGTTGTATGCATAACTTGTAGTGCTAATGATATACGTGAACTCCATGTGTGCCCTGTCACTGCTTTATTATTCTTACTGTTTATGTTATTTGAAAATGTATGCTTTCTAGTCTGCTGATGATTTTTTAAACAAATATGGTGTGACACTGCATTATATGTAGTTATGACACTAATACTGCCTTTCTATTCTGTATACATGAATGTACACAGTGACATCTATTATGCCAGTCTTAGTATGTTCCGGCTATTTCACTGTATTAAGAGATCGAGTGTGGAATTTCCCAAGTACAATATTAAAGAATGACAGAGAATTACAATAATGTAGTTATATTAGATGTAAAGCTAATACTCTAACATGAGTTCTAACAACATAACATAGTCTTTAACTTATTACTGTTGTGTTGTGTTTTGTTTTTCACAGTACTTGGTTTTTTGCCCACTCTAGGAACATACTGTAATTTGCTCTTGATTCAACTGGCTTTTTATGTACAATTTTTTTTTTACTTTTATATTATGTATCCTATGTCTTATTTCAAACTCCGTAGATTGGTGCTCTATTATCACAAATGAGTTTATGGTATATTGTATATATTTACTTGACTGATGACACAAACACACTTTGGTTACCATATTTGTTATTAGCAAGACAGTAATTGATGTGCTGCTTGTGTTTATATAGGCTCGCTGTGATCTTGCAATTACAACACTTTCAATAGCTGTTGAAAATGCAAACAACATAGAAGAGAATGTTTGGACATCCACTTTCAAAAACTCTATGGTGTATGGTGTAACCCTGTTATGCATGGAATTTCATGTCTGGAATATGATATTGTGCTTTAGTACCGACATCATTATGCTGTTCTGCTTTAGTAGTGATGTCACTACTACATTACAACAACTAGAATGTTACTACAAAGCTGGTTTACTTTATTCAGTTGAGCTATAAGCTTTTCTTTTTTAAAATTGAACTTTCAGAATAAGCTACAGCACATTATTATAGTATTTGAGCACACCGTCAACAATTAAGTACCACCCCCAGCACCCAGTTCTATCAAATGAAGCAGAGTGTCCAAAACAGGCATGGATGCCCATACAATATTAAATATAATGTATGGACATTCATACACAGACAAGTCTATGACTTCATCTCAACCATTCTATGGCAACCAAAGAACCTCAAGAATGTCTCTCTCAAGGTTCATGGTTGCCATAAAAACCTCTTCATGTAGACACAGCCTTGTCGTGTATGGTTGCCCATACATTATCCTCTATGTGTCACCAACAAGACATTTATACAGCAACTAGGAATCTCAAGAAGAAACCTTTACAGGTGATGTGTTTGGCATAG
The DNA here is from genome assembly GCA_016271365.2 of Neoceratodus forsteri. NCBI lineage: Eukaryota > Metazoa > Chordata > Ceratodontiformes > Ceratodontidae > Neoceratodus > Neoceratodus forsteri. The sequence continues at coordinate 1,099,409,380 of CM057455.1, read as the reverse complement.
CAAACTAGAGAGACAGACACAGTGTCTTGTGTATAGGGATGCCCATACATAATGCTTTGCTAGTGTATGGCTGGCTATGTGTACTCATCACAGTCTGCTTAATTTCACTTAACCAGGTGGTTTAGGAGGTGGGTACCTGACACAATTTGTTGCACTGAAATGAAATACTGAATTCATGTACAGCAGCTTTTTCAGCAAATTCAACTTACAAAAAAATCTATCTCAATTTGAGACAGGGAAGCTGTGAGATTTAGGCCTCAGAACCCCAATGACACACCCCGTTAACTGTCAATCTCAGGATGATGGGCAGATCCGGGGGGAGGAGGCAACCCTAAATGTTTCATTTACATGCTTTTTGTGTTGTAACTCTAAATGATGCATTAATAAAGTTTTTGTATAGAATATATACATATATATATATATATATATATATATATGTATAGAATATATATATATATATATATATATATATATATATATATATATATATATATATATATATATATAGAGAGTATATATGCACCCTCTAGTGTGTAATGCCAATAAACTGCAGATGGGGAAGTGGATTGATAAAAAATACAGGCAATCAAGGTGATTCTAATACAAAGTATACTCATCTTTAGTGCAACCCAGAGAAACAGAAGAGATCAAAAAAACCACTGCATTGGCTAGGATTTGAACCCAGGTTACCCAGAATTCTGTTCAAATAATAAATAAGCAATACTCAAATATTGCACTGTCATTATACTCGTGCTTCTAACAGCAAGCAGCCCATTCCCCTTAAAACATACTGTGCTATATGCACTTATTACCGAACTGCATGCTCTTAAAGACTAGAGCAGCTTATTAACCAAGCTCCTGAGGTGGTGCACTGGATGTGCCTTAGCTTTACACGCAAAAGGTCAGGGCTTTGATCTCTAGTTTAGGGCACTTCTGTACTGCTTTATCAATGACACTCAAGAATTATGCAGTCACTATTATCATGGTTACACAATGCCCTTCCTCTTTTCACTTGTCATACTGTTTATACTACGATCCCAACAATTACTTAAAAAAAATAAATAAATCTGGCTGCTTCATAGGGTCTGCAAAATAACATAGAGGATAAAGCACTGAGATACAAACCAAAAGACCTCATAGTCCTAGGTTTGAATTACACAACCACCAGATGTACATTGCTCCCTGAACCAGCAACTGCATGTGTCAGAGCATCTGATTTTGCAACATAATCAGCATGCAAGCCCCACCTCCAATCTCACCCGATATAAGACCCACCTCCAATATCATCCAGTGTAAGCCCCGCCTCCAATATCACCCAATGTAAGCCCCCTCCAGTACCACCACATGTAACCCCACCTCCAAAATCACCCAATGTAAACCCCCCTCCAGTACCACCACATATAACCCCACCTCCAATACCATCCAAAGTAAGCCCCATCTCCAATATCACCCAATGTAAGCCCCGCCTCTAATATGACCACATGTAAGCCCCGCCTCCAATATCACACCATGTCAGCCATAGGGTGAGACTGGACACCACCTCATGAAAAATGCTACTGTCCCCTCGTTACTCAATTCAGAATGGTGATTTCACAGTCGCTGCACAGAATCAACTTTCAGGACGTAAAATCACCTTTCAGAACTGATTAATGAAATTATAATCCTGGTCTTGATGGGGGAGGTCCCATGAAGCCAATGTTGAAAATCTGGTGCAAAAGACTCCAAAACCAACCCTGTTACAAGCATGCATTGTGCAGTTTCTACACATGCTTGTAACTTCACCAATTTTTAATATTTTCACTCCAGATTTTCAACATTACTATTTTATCACACTGCCTCATGAACAGTATAGCTGTCATTTCTCACATCCTGCTGGAAGTGTGTTTTCACACCTCTGCCGCAGAATGGCTCGTCGCTGTGAGAAATCAATGTTCAGGATGGATTAACAAAATTACAGTGCCAGTGTTCACAAAGGGATTTCCCAAAAAGCACATGCTGAAAATTTCGTTAAAAAATTGCAAAAAATGTCCAATTTACGAGCGTGCGTTGCGCAGTTTCGACACACACTTAAAACTTCACCACTTCTCCATATTTTCCCTCCTGGTTTTCAACATTACCCTTTTCAACACCTCCTCATCAACATTATACAGCTGTCATTTTTCACATTGTGCCCAAAACATGATTTTGCACCTGTGGTGCACAATGGCGCATTTGCCGTGCAAACTCAACTTTTGGGACAGATTAATGAAATGGCAGTGACATTGTTCATGACGTGGGGTCTTCAAACTACCATGTTGAAAATTGGGTGGAAAGAATTCTAAAAATGCCCGAGTTACATGCGTCCATTGAATTGTGGCCACTGTGGCGCCTCTAACTCGTAAACTATGCAAGATAAAGCTTTCGTTGACCTCTTGAGTGTAGAGGTCTCACTGTCATGATTACAATGACATTTGAAGTGTGTTTATAGATGCTACGGTTGCTGAAATATTGGCACATTAGTGCTCGACCGCCTGCGGTTTTTCTGTGGCCTGAGGGGGGCAGTCCACAGTTGGTTTCGATCTTTTTTGGAGGGCAGATCCCAGAGAGTGGTATTGGGAGTTAACACCTCGACCCCTCACTATCTGCCCTGTGGGGTACCCTGAGGGGTGGTCTTGTCCCCTATGTTATTCAGCGGTGTATATGCTTCCACTGGGGACATTATAAGATGGTATGGGTTGAGTTTTCTGTTATGCTGATGATTCTCAACTCTATCTGTCTTTTATGCCTGATCAGAGTCGGATCCCATCACTATTTTTAACAAGTGTCTTCTGGAGATTCAGGATTGATGAGTGCTAGTTGGCTTAGGTTGAATCCAGGAAAACTGAGGTGTTGGTTGTGGACCCTGGAGGAAGGATAACAGGGCGGGCGGGGAAACCCTCGGGCTTACATCTTGGGGGGCTCAGCTTCTGGCCTCTGGCCAAGTACGTAACCTGGGAGTAATTTTTGACAAAAGCCTGACTATGAAGATGCAAGTGTCGGCTGTAGTCAAATCTGCCTTTTATCATCTGAGGAATATTGCCCGGGTGAAACACTTGGTTCCACGGGAAGATCTTCCAACTTTGGTCCACGCCTTTGTCACCAGCCGTTTTGATTACTGCAACCTCTCTATCTAGGGCTGCGGGATGGATATCCGGCTTGCAGCTGGTGCAGAACCGACGGCCAGGTTGTTGATGGGAGTTTCACGATCTAGCCATATAACACCTGTGCTGCGTGATTTACACTGGCTGCCAGTACAGTGGCGGATTACCTTCAAGGTCACATTGCTGACCTTTAAGGCCTTGTGACTTGGACCCCACTACCTGAAAGAGCTCTTGGTGCCTTACTGTCCTGCCCGCTCTTTTGCTCCTCTGATGAGGGATTGCTAGAGATTCCCAGGGTACAGTTAAAGATGTCAGGAGGTAGATCTTTTGCCTATATGGCACTAACCCTGTGGAATTCTCTACCTCATCAGATACGAGAATGCCAAACTGCTGAAGGTTTTAAAAACAATTAAAAACTTTTTATTTTCTTTAGCTTTTGCTGGAACATATTGAATAAGTATATTGTATGGTTGTTTGAATTATTGTTTAAATTTGATTTTATTTGTTTTTATTGTAAAAGCGCCCTGAGCTTGGGAAGGGCGCTTAATATAAATAAAATTCTACTACTACTACAATGGTTCCTTGCCCTATATGGCTGCTGTACAGCTCCGTACTTGCATGTGAGTGGGAGCGCAGAGCCCAGAGGGCTCACACTCCCACAGAGACATATATTTATGCAGAAATGGGCAGCTTGGAGGGAGCACAGAGTCCACCAACACATGCTCTTTGCTAGTTATAGTACACTTTTTCAAAAAGTAAGGAAATTCATTACAAAAAAACTTTGTTAATGCATCAGTTAGGGTTAAACTGACAAAAGTGAGGAAATGAGACATTAGGATAGAGCCACAACCCCCCCAACACCCCATCCCCCGTCCTCCACAGACCGACAGATGGCGGGATGTGCCTAAGGGGTCGGGAAGCCTAACTCTCACCCCATTCTCTTTTACTGTAGCATGTCAACCTGTTTACACATGGAATGGTGTGAGAATTTTGTCTCACAATCCCATTGCATCCCCCCGGTGTCTGTAAGTCTGTGGAGGATGGGGGAGTGGGGTAGAGGTGGATTAGAACTCTACCCTCACATCTCATTTCCTGACTTTTGTCAGTTTAACCCTAACTGATGTATTAACAAAGTTTTTTGCAATGAATATCAACTATATATAAAACCTCAGACTGGCCCCCTCGTGCTGAGGGCCGAGGCACTGGACGCCTTACGTCGCACAATGTCGGTGACCCAGGTTGTGGAACGGGCATGGGCAGCCAGGGGTTTGCAGGGGTTGAGAGGGATCAAGCATCCAATGGACTGCTCTCCCTCTCCAGGAGGGGGGACTCCAGTGGTCGGCTTGTTGCTGCCCCTAATGGAGGCTGGGGGGGCAGTGCATTGAAGCTGCAAAGAAGGAGCTGAGATGGGGCAGGCACCCAGAGGAGCTTGTGCAGACATGTGTGTGCTCCCTCCACTGGTGTCACTGCATGGCTCTCACACATAAGAGGTGCAAACGATAAAAATGGTCCTGCCAGTTGATCAGGATGAAGCAGCCACCTGCCGTAGACCCTGACCTTGAATGGTGCTCCCCAAACTGGATCCTGGTAGGGTTGATTTGAGCTGGGGTGGGCTCCTCGCAGTGCCACCCAAACTGCAAATGGGGAAGTGGATTGATAGAAAAATGCAGGCAATCAAGGTGACTCTAATACAAAGAATACGAATCTTTAGTGGAACCCAGAGAAACAGAAGAGATCAAAAAAATCAGTGCATTGGCTAGGATTTGAACCCAGTCTACTTAGAATTCTATTTAAATGATAAATGAGCAATACTCATATTTTGTGCTGTCATTATACTCATGCTTCTAACAGCAAGCAGCCCATTCCCCTTAAAATGTACTATGCTATATGCACTTATTACTGAACTGCATGCTTTTAAAGACTAGAGCAGCTAGTTAACCAAGCTCCTCAGGTGGTGCACTGGATGTGTCTAAGCTTTACAAGCAAAAGGTCAGGACTTTGATCTCTAGTTTAGGGCACTTCTGTACTGCTTTATCAAGGACACTCAAGAATTATGCAGCCACTATTATCATGGTTTCACTATGCCCTTCCTCTTTTCACTTGCTATACTGTTTATACTACGACCCCAACAATTACTTAAAAAAACAACAACAATCTAGCTGCTTCATAGGGTCTGCAAAATAACGTAGAGGATAAAGCACTGAGTTACAAACCAAAAGACCTCATAGTCCTAGGTTTGAATCCAACAACCACCAGATGTACATTGCTCCCTGAACCAGCAACTGCATGTGTCAGAGCATCTGATTTTGCAACATAGTCAGTATGCAAGCCCTGCCTCCAATCTCACCCCATGTAAGCCCTTCTTCCAATAGCATCCAATGTAAGTCCTGCCTCCAATATCACCCAATATAAGACCCACCTCCAATATCATCCAGTGTAAGCCCCACCTCCAATATCAGCAAATGTAAGACCCCTCCAGTACCACCACATCTAACCCTGCCTCCAATATCACCCAATGTAAGCCCCATTCCAGTACCAACACATGTAACCCCGCCTCTAATATCATCCAAAGTAAGCCCCGCCTCCAATATCACCTAATGTAAGCCCCGCCTCCAATACCACCACATGTAACCCAACCTCCAATATCACCCAATGTAAGCCCCACCTCCAATATCACACCACGTCAGCCATAGGGTGGTATTGGACCCCCTCATGAAAAATGCTACTGTCCCCTCATTACTCAATCCAGAATGGTGATTTCACAGTCGCTGCACAGAATCAACTTTCGGGATGTAAAATCATCTTTCAGAACTGATTAATGAAATTATAATCCTGGTCTTGATGGGGGAGGTCATATTAAGCCAATGTTGAAAATTTGGTGCAAAAAATTCCCAAAACGGCCGTGTTAGATGCATGCGTTGCGCAGTTTCTACGCACGCTCATAATTTTGCCAATTTTTTATATTTTCACTCCAGATTTTTAACATTGCAATTTTATCACACCTCCTAATGAACAGTATAGCTCTCATATCTCACATCCTGCTGGAATTGTGTTTTCGCACCTCTGCCGCAGAATGGCGCGTCGCTGTGCGAAATCAACTTTCGGGATGGATTAACAAAATCACAGTGCCAGTGTTGATGAAGGAATTTCCCACAAAGCTCATGTTGAAAATTTGGATAAAAAGTTCCAATAAATGACCAGGTTACGAGCGTGCATTGCACAGTTTCTACGCACTCTTATATCTTCGCCACTTTTCAATATTTTTCCTCTTGGTTTTCAACCTTACCCTTTTCCACACCTTCTCATCAACATTATACAGCTGTCATTTTTCACATTGTGCCCCAAACATGATTTTGCACCTGTGTCACACAATGACGCATTCGCTGTGCTAACTTAACTTTCGGGACAGATTAATGAAATGGCAGTGACATTGTTCATGACATGGGGTCCTCAAGCTACCATGTTGAAAATTGGGTGGAAAGAATTCTAAAAATGCCCGAGTTACATGCGTCCATTAAATTGTGGCCACCGTGATGCCTCTAACTCATAAACTATGTGAGATAGAGCTTTCGTTGCACTCTTGAGTGTAGACATCTCACTGTCATGATTACAATGACATTTGAAGTGTGTTTCTAGCTACAACGGTTGCTGAGATATTGGCATGTTAGTGGCACAATGGTTCCTTGCCCTATATGGCTGCTGTACAGCTCCGTACTTGCATGTGAGTGTGAGAGCACAGCCCAAAGGGCTCACACTCCCACAGACGCATATATTTATACAGAAATGAACAGCTTGGTGGGAGTGCAGAGTCCACCAACACATGCTCTTTACTAGTTATATTACACTTTTTCAAAAGGTAAGGAAATTCATTACAAAAAAACTTTGTTAGTGCATCAGTTAGGGTTAAACTGACAAAAGTGAGGAAATGAGACATTAGGATAGAGCCACAACCTCCACAACACCACATCCCCCGTCCTCCACAGACCGACAAATGGTGGGGCATGCCCAAGGGGTCGGGATGCCTAACTCTCATCCCATTCTCTTTTACTGTAGCATGTCAACCTTTTTACACATGGAATTGGGTGAGAGTTTGGCCTCACAATCCCATGGCATACCCCGGTGTCTGTCGGTCTGCGGAGGATGGGGGGATGGGGAAGAGGTGGATTAGAACTCTAACCTCACATCTCAATTCCCAACTTTTGTCAGTTTAACCCTAACTGATGCAGTAACAAAGCTGTTTGCAATGAATATCAATTATACATAAAACCTCAGACTGGCCCAGTGATGCTGAGGGCTGAGGCACTGGACACCTTACCTCGCACAATGCCGGCGACCCGTGTTCCAGAACGGACATGGGCAGCTGGGGGTTTGCAGTGGTTGAGAGAGATTGAGCATCCGATGAACTGCTCTCCCCCTCCAGGAGGGGGGACTCCAGGGGTCAGCATGCTGCTGACCCCTAATGGAGGCTGGGGGGGGAGGTGCACTGATGGTGCAAAGAAGGACCTGAGATGGGGCAGGCACCTGGAGGAGTTTATGCGGACATGTGTGTGCTCTCTCCACTGGTGTCACTGCACACCCCTCACATGTAAGGGGTGCAAACAAGAAAAATGGTCCTGCTATTTGATTAGGATGAAGCAGCCACCTGCCGCATACCTTGACCTTGAATGGTGCTCCCCAAACTGGATCCTGGTAGTGCTGAGTTAAGTTGGGGGAGCCTCTTCACCATGCCACCCAAACTGCAAATGGGGAAGTGGATTGATAAAAAAATGCAGACAATCAAGGTGACTCTAATACAAAGTATACTCATCTTTAGTGGAACCCAGAGAAACAGAAGAGATAAAAAAAATCAGCGCATTGGCTAGGATTTGAACCCAGACTACTTAGAATTCTGTTCAAATAATAAATGAGCAATTCTCAAATATTGTGCTGTCATTATACTCATGCTTCTAACAGCAAGCAGCCCATTCCTCTTAAAACATACTGTGCTATATGCACTAATTACCGAACTGCATGCTCTTAAAGACTAGAGCAGCTAGTTAACCAAGCTCCTCAAGTGGTGCACTGGATGTGTCTTAGCTTTACACGCAAAAGGTCAGGGCTTTTATCCCCAGTTTAGGGCACTTCTGTACTGCTTTATCAAGGACACTCAAGAATTATGCAGTCACTATTACCATAGTTTCACCATGCCCTTCCTCTTTTCACTTGCTATACTGTTTATACTATGATCCCAACAACTACTTAAAAAAAATCTGGCTGCTTCATCGGGTCTGCAAAATAATGTAGAGGATAAAGCACTGAGATACGAACCAAAAGACCTCATAGTCCTAGGTTTGAATGCAACAATCACCAGATGTACATTGCTCCCTGAACCAGCAACTGCATGTGCCAGAGCATCTGATTTTGCAACATAGTCAGCATGAAAGCTCCATCTCCAATCTCACCCCATGTAAGCCCCACCTCCAATATCATTCACTGTAAGCCCTGCCTCCAATATCACCCAATATAAGACCCGCCTCCAGTATCATCCCATATAAGCCCCGCCTCCAATATCACCCAAAGTAAGAACCCTGCAGTACCACCACTTGTAACCCTGCCTCCAATATCACCCAATGTAAGCCCCCCTCCAGTACCACCACATGTAACCCCAACTACAAAAATCACCCAATATAAGCACCACTCCAGTACCACCACATGTAACCCTGCCTCCAATATCATCCAAAGTAAGCCCCGCCTCCAATATCACTGATTGTAAGCCCTGCCTCTAATACCACCACATGTAAGTCCCACCTTCAATATCAAACCATGTCAGCCATAGGGTGGTATTGGACCCCACCTCAAGAAAAATGCTACTGTTGCCTCATTACTCAATCCAGAATGGTGATTTCACAGTCGCTGCACAGAATCAACTTTCAGGAGGTAAAATTACCTTTCAGAACTGATTAATGAAATTTTAATCCTGGTCTTGATGGGGGGTGGTCCCATGAAGCCAATGTTGAAAATTTGGTGCAAAAAATTCCCAAAACAGCCGTGTTACAAGCATGTATTGCACAGTTTCTATGCACACTCATACCTTCGCCAATTTTTAATATTTTCACTCCAAATTTTCAACATTGCCATTTTATCACACTTCCTCATGAAGAGTATAGCTGTCATTTCTCACATCCTGCTGGAAGTGTGTTTTCACACCTCTGCCACAGAATGGCATGACATTGTGCAAAATAAAATTTCGGGCTGGATTAACAAAATTACAGTGCCAGTGCTCATGAAGGGATTTCACAAAAAGCTCATGTTGAAAATTTAGTTAAAAAATTCCAAAAAATGACCAGGTTATGAGCGTGCATTGCGCAGTTTCTACACACACTTACAACTTCGCCACTTTTCAATATTTTTCCTCCTGGTTTTCAACATTACCCTTTTCCACACCTCCTCATCAACATTATATAGCTGTCATTTTTCACATTGCGCCCCAAACATGATTTTGCACCTGTGGCACACAATGGCGTATTCGCTCTGCAAACTCAACTTTTGGGACAGATTAATGAAATGGCAGTGACATTGCTCATGACATGGGGTCCTCAAACTACCATGTTGAAAATTGGGTGAAAAGAATTCTAAAACTGCTCGAGTTACATGTGTCCATTGAATTGTGGTCACCGTGGCGTCTCTAACTCATAAACTATGTGAGATAGAGCTTTTGTCGACCTCTTGAGTGGAGAGGTCTCACTGTCATGATCACGACATATGAATTGTGTTTCTAGCTGCTGCAGTTGCTGAGATATTGGCATGTTAGTGGCACACTGGTTCCTTGCCCTATATGGCTTCTGTACAGCTCCATACTTACATGTGAGTGGGAGAGCAGAGCCCAGAGGGCTCACACTCCCACAGGTGCATATATTTATACAGAAATGAGCAGCTTGGTGGGAGCACAGAGTCCACCAACACATGCACTTTACTAGTTATATTACACTTTCTCAAAAAGTAAGGAAATTCATTACAAAAAACTCTTTTAATGCATCAGTTAGGGTTAAACTGACATAAGTGAGGAAATGAGACATTAGGATAGAACCACAAACACCCAACACCTCATTTCCCGTCCTCCACAAACTGACAGATGGCAGGGTGTGCCCAAGGGGTCGGGAAGCCTAACTCTCACCCCATTCTTTTTTACTGTAGCATGTCAACCTGTTTACACATGGAATGGTGTGAGAGTTTGGCCTCACCATCCCATTGCATCCCCCGGTGTCTGTCGGTCTGTGAAGGATGGGGGAGTGGGGTAGAGGTGGATTAGAACTCTACCCTCACATCTCATTTCCTGACTTTTGTCAGTTTAACCCTAACTGATACATTAACAAAGTTTTTTGCAATGAATATCAATTATATATAAAACCTCAGACTGGCCCGGTGGTGCTGAGGGCTGAGGCACTGGATGCCTTCTTTTGCACAATGTCAGCGACCCATGTTGTGGAATGGGCCTGGGCAGCCAGGGGTTTGCAGGGGTTGAGTGAGATCGAGCATCTGAAGGACTGCTCTCCATCTCCATGAGGGGGGACTCCAGTGCTCGACATGTTGCTGGCCCCTAATGGAGGCTGGGGGGGCAGTACACTGAAGCTGCAAAGAAGGAGCTGAGATGGGGCAGGCACCTGGAGGAGCTTGTGCAGACATGTGCATGCTCCCTCCACTGGTGTCACTGCATGCCCCTCACATGTAAGGGGTGCAAATGAGAAAAATGGTCCTGTTGGTTGATCAGGATGAAGCAGCCACTTGCCACAGACCCTGACCTTGAATGGTGCTCCCCAGACTGGATCCTGGTCGTGTTGAGTTGAGCTGGGGGGGGCTCCTCGCAGTGCCACCCAAACTGCAAACGAGGAAGTGGATTGATAAAAAAATGCAGGCAATCAAGGTGACTCTAATACAAAGTATACGCATCTTCAGTGGAACCCAGAGAAACAGAAGAGATAAAAAAAATCAGTGCATTGGCTAGGATTTGAACCCAGTCTACTTAGAATTCTGTTCAAATGATAAATGATCAATAATCATATATTGTGCTGTCATTATACTCATGCTTCTAACAGCAAGCAGCCCATTCCCCTTAAAACGATACTATGCTATATGCACTTATTACTGAACTGCATGCTCTTAAAGACTAGATCAGATAGTTAACCAAGTTCCTCAGGTGGTGCACTGAATGTGTCTTAGCTTTAAAAGCAAAAGATCAGGGCTTTGATCTCTAGTTTATGACACTTCTATACTGCTTTATCAAGGACACTCAAGAATTATGGAGTCAGTATTGTCATGGTTTCACCATGCCCTTCCTCTTTTCACTTGCTATACTGTTTATACTACGACCCAAACAATTACTTAAAAAAAATAAATAAATCAGGCTGCTTCATAGGGTCTGCAAAATAACGTAGAGAATAAAGCACTGAGTTACAAACCAAAAGACCACATACTCCTAGGTCTGAATCCAACAACCACCAGATGTACATTGCTCCCTGAACCAGCAACTACATGTGTCAGAGCATCTGATTTTGCAAAATAGTCAGCATGCAAGACCCGCCACCAATCTCACCCCACGTAAGCCCTGCCTCCAATATCATCCAATGTAAGCCCTACCTCCAATATCACCCAATGTAAGACCCCTCGAGTACCACCACATGTAACCCCACCTCGAATATCACCCAAAGTAAGTGCCCTCCAGTACCACCACATGTAACTTCGATTCCAATATCACCCAATGTAAGCCCCCCTCCAGTAGCACCACATGTAACCCCACCTCCAGTATCATCCAAAGTAAGCCCCACCTCCAATGTCACCCAATGTAAGCTCCGCCTCCAATATCATCCAATGTAAGCTCCACCTCCAATCTCACTCCATGTATGCCCCACCTCTAATATCACCCAGTATAGCCCAGCCTCCAAAATCATCCAATGTAAGCCCACCTCCCTTATCACTCAATATAAACCCGGTTAAAATATTATCCCAAGTAACCCCCGCCACCTATATCACCCAATGTAAGCCCCTCTCCAGTATCACATGTAACCCCACCTCCAATATCATTCAAAATAAGCCCCACCTCCAATATCACCCAATGTAAGCCCCACCTCTAATACCACCACATGTAAATCTTGCCTCCAATATAATCCCATGTAAGCCCCGCCTCCAATATCACCCAATTTAAGCCCCACCTCCAATATCACTCAATATAAGCCCTGCTTCCAATATCATCCAATGTAAGCCCCCCTCGAGTACCACCACATGTACCCCCGCCTCCAATATCACCAAATGTAAGCCCCCTTCAGTACCCCCACATGTAACCCCACCTCCAATATCACCCAAAGTAAGCCCCGCCTCCAATATCACCCAATGTAAGCCCCACCACCAATACCACCAAATGTAACCCCGCCTCCAATATCACACAATATAAGCCCCGCCTCCAATATCACACCATGTCAGCCATAGGGTGGTATTGGACCCCAATTCATGAAAAATGCTACTGTCCCCTCGTTACTCAATCCAGAACTGTGATTTCACAGTCGCTGCACAGAATCAACTTTCGGGATGTAAAATCACCTTGTCGAACTAATTAATGAAATTATAATCCTGGTCTTGATGGGGAGGTCATATTAAGCCGATGTTGAAAATTTGGTGCAAAAAATTCCCAAAACAGCCATCTTACAAGCATTCGTTGCGCAGTTTCTATGCACGCTCGTAACTTCACCAATTTTTAATATTTTCACTACAGATTTTCAACATTGCCATTTTATCACACCTCCTCATGAACAGTATAGCTGTCATTTCTCACATTGTGCTGGAAGCATGTTTTTGCACCTGTGCCACAGAATGGCGCGTCACTGTGTGAAATCAACTTTCGCGGTGGATTAACAAAATCACAGTGCCTGTGTTCATGAAGTGATTTCCCAAAAAGCACATGTTGAAAATTTGGTTGAAAAATTCCAAAAAATGACCAGGTTACAAGCGTGTGTTGAGCAGTTTCTACGCACACTTATAACTTCCCCACTTTTCCATATTTTCCCTCCTGGTTTTCAACATTACCCTTTTCCACACCTTCTCATCAACATTATACAGCTGTCATTTTTCACACTGTACCACAAACATGATTTTGCCCCTGTGGTGCACAATGGCACATTCGCTGTGCGAACTCAACTTTCGGGATAGATTAATGAAATGGCAGTGACATTGTCTGACATGGGGTCCTCAAACTACCATGTTGAAAATTGGGTGGAAAGAATTCTAAAAATGCCCGAGTTACATGTGTCCATTGAATTGTGGCCACCGTGGTGCCTCTAACTCATAAACTATGCGAGATAAAGCTTTCATCGACCTCTTGAGTGTAAAGGTCTCACTGTCATAATTACAATGACATTTGAATTGTGTTTCTAGCTGGTGTGGTTGCTGAGATATTGGCATATTGGTGGCACAATGGTTCCTTGCCCTATATGGCTGCTGTACAGCTCCGTACTTGGATGTGAGTGGGAGAGCAGAGCCCGGAGGGCTCCCACTCCCACAGATGCATATATTTATACAGAAATGAGCAGCTTGGTGGGAGTGCAGATTCCACCAACACATGCTCTTTACTAGTTATATTACACTTATTAAAAAAGTAAGGAAATGTATTACAAAAAAAATTTGTTAATGCATTAGTTAGGGTTAAACTGACAAAAGTGAGGAAATGAGACATTAGGATAGAGCCACAACCCCCCAACACCCCATCCCCCATCCTCCACAGGCTGACAGATGATGGGGTGTGCCCAAGGGGTTGGGAAGCCTAACTGTCACCCCAATTCTCTTTTACTGTGTCATGTCAACCTGTTTACACATGGAATGGGGTGAGAGTTTGGCCTCGCAATGCAATGACATACCCCGGGGTTTGTCGGTCTGTGGAGGATGGGGGGTGGGGTAGAGGTGGATTAGAACTCTACCCTCACATCTTATTTCCCGACTTTTGTTGGTTTAACCCTAACTGATGGAATAACAAAGCTTTTTTGCAATGAATATCAATTATATATAAAACCTCAGACCGGCCTGGCAGTGCTGAGGGTGGAGGCACTGGACGCCTTACCTCGCACAATGCCAGCGACCTGCATTCCATAATGGGCATGGGCAGCCAGGGGTTTACAGGGGTTGAGAGGGATCGAGCATCTGAGGGACTGCTCTCCCTCTACATGAGGGGGGGCTCCAGTGGTCGGCATGCTGCTGGCCCCTAATGGAGGTTGGGATGGTAGTGCACTGATGCTGCAAAGAAGGGGCTGAGATGGGGCAGGCACCTGGAGGAGCTTGTGCGGACATGTGCATGCTCTCTTCACTTGTGTCACTGCACGCCCCTCACATGTAAGGGGTGCAAACGAGAAAAATGGTCTTGCTGGTGGATCAGGATGAAGCAGCCACCTGCCGCAGACCCTGATCTTTAATGGTGCTTCCCATATTGGATCCTGGTAGTGTTGAGTTGAGCTGGGGGGGCTCCTCACCATGCTATCCAAACTGCAAATGGGGAAGAGGATTGATAAAAAAATGCAGGCAATCAAGGTGACTAATACAAAGTATACGCATCTTTAGTGGAACCCAGAGAAACAGAAGAGATAAAAAAAAATCAATGCATTGGTTAGGATTTGAACCCATTCTTCTTAGAATTCAGTTCAAATAATAAATGAGCAATACTAAAATATTGTGCTGTCATTATACTCATGCTTCTAACAGCAAGCAGCCCATTGCTCTTAAAACATACTATGCTATATGCACTTATTACTGAACTGCATGGTCTTAAAGACTAGAGCAGCTAGTTAATGAAGCTCCTCAGGTGATGCACTGGATGTGTCTTAGCTTTAAAAGCAAAAGGTCAGGGCTTTGATACCTAGCTTAGGGCACTTCTGTACTGCCTTATCAAGGACACTCAAGAATTATGCAGTCACTATTGTCATGGTTTCACCAAGCACTTCCTCTTTACACTTGCTATACTGTTTATACTACGACCCCAACAATTACTGTACTTAAAAAGAAAAAATCTGGCTGCTTCATCGGGTCTGCAAAATAATGTAGAGGATAAAGCACTGAGTTACGAATCAAAAGACCTCATACTCCTAGGCTTGAATTCAACAACCACCAGAAGTACATTGCTCCCTGAACCAGCAATTGCATGTGTCAGAGCATCTGATTCTGCAACAGAGTCAGCATGCAGGCCCCGCCTCCAATATCACCCAATACAAGCCCTGCCTCCAATATCATCGAATGTAAGCCCTGCCTCCAATATCACCCAATATAAGCCCCATCTCCAATATCATCCAATGTAAGCCCTGCCTCCAGCATTACCCAATATAAGCCCCACCTCCAATATCACCCAATATAAGCCCCGCTTCCAATATCATCCAATGTAAGCCCCTCTCCAGTACCACCACATGTAACCCCGCCTCCAATATCACCCAATGTAAGCTCCCCCCTGTACCACCACATGTAACCCTGCCTCCAATATCATCCAAAGTAAGCCCCGCCTCCAATATCACCCAATGAAAACCCGCCTCCAATACCACCACATATAAGCCCCACCTGTAATATCACTCGATGTAAGCCACACCTCCAACACCACGACATGTAACCCCACCTCCAATATCACCCAATGTAAGCCCTACCTCCAATATCACCCCATGTCAGCCATAGGGTGGTATTTGCCCCACCTCATGAAAAATGCTACTGTCCCCTCGTTACTCAATTCAGAACGGTGATTTCACAGTCGCTGCACAGAATCAACCTTCGGGACATAAAATCACCTTTCAGAACTGATTAATGAAATTATAATCCTGGTCTTGATAGGGGAGGTCATATTAAGCCAAAGTTGAAAATTTGGTGCAAAAATTCCCAAAACGGCCGTGTTACAAGCTTGCGTTGCGCAGTTTCTATGCACGCTCATAACTTTGCCAATTTTTAATAATTTCACTCCAGATTTTCAACATCGCCATTTTACACACCTCCTCATGAACAGTATAGCTGTCATTTCTCACACCCTGCTCGAAGCATGTTTTTGCACCTCTGCTGCAGAATGGCGCGCCACTGTGTGAAATCAGCTGTCGGGGTGGATTAACAAAATCACAGTGCCAGTGTTTGTGAATGGATTTCTCAAAAAGCACATGTTGAATATTTGGTTAAAAATTTCCAAAAAATGACCAAGTTACGACCGTGTGTTGCACAGTTTCTACGCACACTTATAACTTCGCCACTTTTTCATATTTTCCCTCCTGGTTTTCAACATTACCCTTTTCCATGCCTTCTCATCAACATTATACAGCTGTCATTTTTCACAATGTACCCCAAGCATGATTTTGCACCAGTGGCGCACAATGAGACATTTGCTGTGCGAACTCAACTTTCGGGATAGATTAATGAAATGGCAGTGACATTGTTCATGACGTGGTGGTCCTCAAACTACCATGTTGAAAATTGGGTGGACAGAATTCTAAAAATGCCCGAGTTACATGCGTCCATTGAATTGTGGCCACCATGGAGCCTCTAACTCATAAACTATGCAAGATAGAGCTTTCATCGACTTCTTAAGTGTAGAGGTCTCACTGTCATGATTACAACGACATTTGAATTGTGTTTCTAGCTGCTACGGTTGCTGAGATATTGGCATGTTAGTGGCACAATGGTTCCTTGCCCTATATGGGTGCTGTAGAGCTCTGTACCTGCATGTGAGTGGGAGAGCAGAGCCTGGAGGGCTCACACTCCCACAGACGTATATATTCATACAGAAATGAGCAGCTTGGTGGGAGTGCAGATTCCACCAACACATGCTCTTTACTAGCTATATTACACTTTTTCAAAAAGTAAGGAAATGTATTACAAAAAAACTTTGTTAATGCATCAGTTAAGGTAAAACTGACAAAAGTGAGGAAGTGAGACATTAGGATAGAGCCACAACCTCCAACACCCCATCCCCCATCCTCCACAGACCGACAGATGGTGGGGTATACCCAAGGGGTTGGGAAGCCTAACTGTCACCCCATTCTCTTTTACTGTAGCATGTCAACCTGTTTACACATGGAATGGGGTGAGAGTTTGGTCTCGCAATGCCATGACATACCCCGGTGTTTGTCGGTCTATGGAGGATGAGGGGGGTGGGGTAGAGGTGGATTAGAACTCTATCCTCACATCTCATTTCCTGACTTTTGTCAGTTTAACCCTAACTGATGCATTAACAAAGGTTTTTGCAATGAATATCAATTATATATAAAACCTCAGACCGGCCTGGTGGTGCTGAGGGCTGAGGCACTGGATGCCTTACCTCGCACAATGCCGGCGACCCGTGTTCCATAAGGGGCATGGGCAGCCAGGGGTTTGCAGGGGTCAAGAGGGATCGAGCATCTGAAGGACTGCTCTCCTTCTCCACGAGTGGGGACTCCAGTGCTCAGCATGCTGCTGGCCCCTAATGGAAATTGAGATGGCAGTGCACTGATGCTGCAAAGAAGGGTCTGAGCTGGGGCAGGCACCCGGAAGAGCTTGTGCAGACACGTGTGTGCTCTCTCCACTCGTGTCACTACATGCCCCTCACACGTAAGTGGTGCAAATGAGAAAAATGGTCCTGCTGGCTGATCAGGAAGATGCAGCCACCTGCCACAGACCCTGACCTTGAATGGTGCTCCCCAAACTGGATCCTGGTATTGTTGAGTTGAGCTGGGGGAGCTCCTCACCGTGCCACCCAAACTGCAAATGGGGAAGTGGATTGATAAAAAAATGCAGGCAATCAAGGTGACTCTATTACAAAGAATATGCATCTTTAGTGGAACCCAGAGAAACAGAAGAGATAAAAAAAATCAGTGCATTGGCTAAGATTTGAACCCAGACTACTTAGAATTCTGTTCAAATGATAAATGAGCAATACTCAAATATTGTGCTGTCATTATGCTCATGCATCTAACAGCAAGCAGCCCATTCCCCTTAAAACATACTATGCTACATGCACTTATTACCAAACTGCATGCTTTTAAAGACTGGAGCAGCTAGTTAACCAAGCTCCTCAGGTGGTGCACTGGATGTATCTTAGCTTTACAAGAAAAAGATCAGGGCTTTGATCTCTAGATTAGGGCATTTCTGTACTGCCTTATCAAGGACACTCAAAAATTATGCAGTCACTATTTTCATGGTTTCACCATGCCCCTCCTCTTTTCACTTGCTATACTGTTTATACTACGACCCCAACAATTACTTAAAAAAAATCTGGCTGCTTCATAGGGTCTACAGAATAACGCAGAGGATAAAGCACTGAGTTATGAACCAGAAAACCTCATAGTCCTAGGTTTGAATCACACAACCACCAGATATACATTGCTCCCTGAACCAGCAACTGCATGTGTCAGAGCATCTGATTTTGCCACAGTCAGCATGCAAGCCCCGCTTTCAATATCACCCCATGTAAACTCTGTCTCCAAACTCACTCCATGTAAGCCCCGCCTCCAATATCAACCCATGTAAGTCCCGCCTCCAATATCACCCAATATAAGCCCCGCCTCCAATATAATCAATGTAAGCTCCACCTCCAATATCACTCAGTGTAAGTCCTGTTCCAGTACCACCACATGTAACCCCACCTCCAATATCACTCAATGTAAGCCCCACCTCCAATATCACCCAATATAAGCCCCACCACCAATATTATCCAATGTAAGCCCCGCCTCCATTATCACCCAATGTAAGCCCCCCTCCAGTACCCCCACATGTAAGCCCTGCCTCCAATATCACCAATGTAAGCCCCACCTCCAATATCACCAATGTAAGCCCCGCCTCCAATACCACCACATGTAACCCTGCCTCCAGTATCACCCAATGTAAGCCCCACCTCCAATATCACCACATGTAAGCTCTGCCTCCAATCTCACTCCATGTGAGCCCTGCCTCCAGTATCACCCAATATAAGCCCCTCTCCAGTACCATGACATATAACCCCACCTCCAATATCACCCAATATAAACCCCACCTCAATATCATCCAATGTAAGCCCTGCCTCCAATGTCACCCAATGTAAACCCCCCTCCAGTACCACCACATGTAACCATGCCTCCAATATCACCCAATGTAAGCCCCACCTCCAATACCACCACATGTAAGCTCCTCCTCCAATATCAACCCATGTAAGCCCTGCCTCCAATATCACCCAATATAAGCCCCACCTCCAATATCATCCAATGTAAGCCCTGTCTCCAATCTCACCCAATGTAAGGCCCACCTCCTATACCATCACATGTAAGCCCTGCCTCCAATGTCACCCAATGTAAGCCCCCCTCAAGTATCACCACATGTAACCCTGCCTCCAATATCACCCAATGTAAGCCCACCTCCAATCTTACCTAATGTAAGCCCTGCCTCCAATACCACCACATGTAAGCCCCACCTCCAATATCACCCAATATAAGACTCTCCTCCAGTATCACCACATGTAAGCCCCACCTCCAATATCAACCCATGTAACCCCACCTCCAATATCACCCCATTTTAGCCATAGGGTGGTATTGGACCCAACTTCATGAACAATGCTACTGTCATCTCGTTACTCAATCCAGAATGGTGATTTCTTGGTTGCTGCACGGAATCAAATTTTGGGATGTAAAATCATGTTTCAGAACTGATTAATGAAATTACAATCCTGGTCTTGATGAGAGGAGGTCCCAAGAAGCTAATGTTGAAAATTTGGTGCAAAAAAGTCTCAAAACAGGATGTGTCACAAGCATGCGTTGCGCAGTTTCTACACACGTGTGTATCTTCACCAATTTTTAATATTTTCAGGCCAGATTTTCAACATTGCCATTTTATCACACCTCCTCATGAAACCTATAGCTGTCATTTCTTACATCTTGCTGGAGGTGTGCTTTTGCACCTCTGCTGCAGAATGGTGCATCGCTGTGCTAAATCAACTTTCGGAATGGATTAACCAAATCACAGTGCCAGTGTTCATGAAGGGATTTCCCAAAAAGCTCATGTTGAAAATTTGGTTAAACAATTCCAAAAAAATGAGCAGGTTATGAGCGTCGTTCGCGGTTTCTACACGCTCCGCCGTCTTTTCCATATTTTCCCTCCTGGTTTTCAAAATTACCCTTTTCCACACCTCCTCATCAACATTATACAGCTGTCATTTTTCTCATCCTGCCCCAAAACATGATTTTGCACCTGCGGCGCAGAATGGCACATTCGCTGTGCAAACTCAACTTTCAGGACAGATTAATGAAATGGCAGTGACATTGTTCATGACGTGGGGTCCTCAAAATACCATGTTGAAAACTGGATGGAAAGAATTCTAAAAATGCCCAAGTTACATGCGTCCATTGAATTGTGACCACCGTGGCGCATCTAACTTGAAAACTATGTGAGACTGAGGTTTTGTCGACTTGTCGTATGAGGAGCTCTCACTGTCATGATTACAACAACATTGAATTGTTTCTGTAGCTGCTATGGTTGCTGAGATATTGGGACATTAGTGACACAAGGGTTCCTTACCCTATATGGCTGTTGTATGGCTCCATACTTGCGTGTGAGGGGGAGCACAGAGCCCGGAGGGCCCACCCTCCCACAGATGCATATAGTTATGCAGAAATGAGCAGCTTGGTGGGAGCACAGAGTCCACCAACACATGCTCTTTACTAGTTATATTACACATTTTCAAAAAGTAAGGAAATTCATTACAAAAAAACTTTGTTAATGCATCAGTTAGGGTTAAACTGACAAAAGTGAGGAACTAAGACATTAGGATAGAGCCCCAACCCCCTTAACACCCCATCTGCCATCCTCTACAGACCAACAGATGGTAGGTGTGCCCAGGGGGTTGGGAGGCCTAACTCTCACCCCATTCTCTTTTACTGTAGCATGTCAACCTGCTTACACATGGAATAGCATGAAAGTTGGGCCTCGCGATCCCGTGGCATACCCCGGCGTCTGTTGGTCTGTGAAGGATGGGGGGTTGGGTAGTGGGGGGTTAGGGGTTCTACTCTCACATCTCATTTCCCCACTTTTGTTGATTTAAGCCTAATAATGCATTATTGAAGTTTTTTGCAATGAATAGCAATTATATGTAAAATGTGGAACCAGCCTGGTGGTGCTGAGGGCTGAGGCACTGGATGCCTTACCTCGCGCCACGCCGCCAACCCGTGTTCGGGAATGGGTATGGACGGCCTGGAGTTGGTAGGGTTGAAGAGCTATTGAGCATCTGAGGGACTGCTCTCCCTCTCTGGGAAGGGGAACTCCAGTGGTCAGTGTGCTGCTGGCCCCTAATGGAGGCTGAGGGCAGTGCACTGATGCTGCAAATAAGGGGCTGAGATGGGGAAGGTACCCAGAGGAGTGTGTGTGGACACATGTGCACTCCCTCCACTGGTGCCATTGCACACCCCTCACACATAATGGGAGCAAGTGAGAAAAATAGTCCTGCCAGTTGATCAGAATGAAGCAGCCACTTACCGCAGACCCTGACCTTAAATGGTGCTCCCTGAACTGGATCCTGGTAGAGTTGAGTTGAATTGGGGGGCCTCCTCACCATGCCACCCCACCATGGGGGGTAATCCATGGGGGAAGAGGGGATGCTGCCTGATATCAGGGTACGGTGCTGGATGGGTTGCTGGAGATGGGTGCAGACCCCTCTTGGTCTGCACCCATCCGCAGCCACCAGGGAAGAAATAAATAAAAAAAATAAATATATATATATATCTATGCAAAAAAAATTGTTAATGCATCATTTAGGTTAAAACACAAAAAGTGAGGAAATGAAATGTTTAGGGTTGCCCCCTCCCCTTCCCTCCCTGTGGACCTGCCCATCATCCCGAGATTGACAGCTGATGGGTGTATCCTTGGGGTTGTGAGGCCCAAATCTCACCCCATTCCATGTGTAATCATATTTGCAAGCCACAGGAAAGAAGAATGGGGTGAGATTTAGGCCTATTTTTTTTCACGGTTTATAACTTTGCCTGTATCTGACTCAATATTCTCCTTGTCTTCCATTGTACACTGTAGCCCTGATTTTCTGGTAGTCTAGTGGCCCTCACCCCCCAACCAGCTGTGCCAGCCCACCCAGCACCCCCTTCCCCATCCGGCGACTGTCACAGCCCACATCTCACCTCCATGGCCAGTCGCTGACTGTGTGTATTCGAGAACTAATTCAAACAGGTTGCTCTAAAAATTGTTTCTGAGCACCCTGTTTGAATTAGCCTGTAGTACACAGTGGGCAGCAACCATGGAGGTGAGAGGTGGCTGTGCCAGATCGCTGGGAAGGATGGGAGGTGCTGGGTGGACTGGCATGGCTGGGGTGGGGGCCATTAGACTACCAGGAAATGACAAATGCTTATTTATTTCATTATGATGGGGAGGGACCGTAGACTACCAGAGATATGAATAATAATAATTAAATACAGATCAGGGGGGCCACTACACTACCAAGGATATGAACAAGAAATATTAATAAATACACATGGGTGGGCCACTAGACTACCAGGGATAAAAAAAAGAGATATTAATTAAATACTCATTGGGGGGCCACTAGACTACCAGGGATACAGGGATCGTTACATATATTATCATGATGGGGGGCCACTAGACTACCAGGGATATGGAAAAGTTTTGTTTTTTTATTCAGATGGGGCAGAACGAAGCCCCCTGAGCAAAACCCACCCTTATTTAACTTTCTAGGGCACCCCTGCACTACAAAAATCTATTTTAAAATCTGGCCATCTCGTCCCTCGCTCTTTGTTCGCGAGCGAGCAATTTCTTTGATTGCAAGCCACTAGCAAGATACTTTGATCACAATTGTGCATCGCGAGTGAAGGACGAGATGGGCAGATTAAAAAATCAATTTTCTCAGCCTAGAGGTGTGCTAGGAAGACAAATGAGGGTGGGTTTTACTCAGGGGGCTTCGTTCTGACAAACCATGGCAGTGGCATACTGCAATTCTTTTCATTTTTTTAATTTGAACAGTTTTTAATCTTTGGTCGTGACTCTGCAAATTCTTTGATCGCAAAATTCTTTGATCGCGATCGTGCATCACAAGCGAGGGACGAGATGGCTAGATAAAAAAATGAATTTTCTCAGCTCAGGGGTGTCCTAGGAAGACAAATGAGAGTGGGTTTTACTCAGGGGGCTTCGTTCTGACGAACCATGGTGGTGGTTTACTGCAATTGTTTGAATTTTTTAAATTAGAACAGTTTTAATTCTTTGTTCGTGAGCCTGCAAATTGTTTGACCATGAGATTCTTTGATCGCAATCTTTGATCGTGAGATAGGGACAAGATAGCCAGATTTTTTTATAATGCAATAGATAGGGAAATTTTACCAATCTTTAAGATTGACTATCTCGGAAACTGTTTGGTCTTTTTACTTGAAATTCAGAAAGTGTTTACGGCATGTCCTGTAGATGTGAATTATGGTATTTACATGTCAGAGAAAATTTTTTTGTGGAGATATTGCATGACACACTTTCCATGTTGTGGACAGTGTTTTGGATTCTGCTGGTGGCTTAAAATTGATATGGTGCCTAGTCTTAGTGTCATGGATGTCACTTTCGGTTGTTGTGTGTGTTAAACGTCAACAGGTTTGGAACTGTGCCACTCTGACGAATGAAAATTTCAAATTTTTACATGTTATATCTCAGAGACAGCTTGGTCTTTTTACTTGACATTTGGAGGGTGTTGATAGCATGTCCTGTAGATGTCAATAGTAGTGTTTATGTGTTAGACAATATATTTTTTGCGAAGTTATTGTGTGGCACACTTTACATTTTGTGGACAGTGTTTTCTATTGCTCCACTAGATTAACATTTGTTTGGTGGGTAGTTTTGCTGTTGTCAATGTACTTTTTAGTCATTGGGTGTGTAATATGGCCCGACACTTACAAGTTGGTGGGAGCATGGGGCCCGAAGGGCTCCGCCCTCCCACCAACGTGCGCAATGTTCTATTTTTCTATTCTTTCTTAAAAAGTAAGGAAATTCTATGCAAAAACTTCATTAATGCATCAGCTAGGGTTCTTTTACAGTGAAAAAGAGTGAAATTTGATTTTAGGGTTCCCACCTTGCACCCCACCCCCAGCCCACCCCCACCAACAGGCATTGGGGTGTATGTTGGTTATCAGCTCCTAACTCTCACCCCATTCTCCTAAACTGCACTATCTCAGCTTGTTTACACATGGGATGGTGTGAGAGTTAGGGCCGATGACTCAATGTACACCCCAATGCCTGTTGGTGGGGCAGGCTGTGGTGGGGTGCAAGGGGTGGGAACCCTAATATCAAATTTCCTCACTTTTTTCGATGTAGAAGAACACTAACTGATGCATTAATGAAGTTTTTGCATAGAATATATATATATATATATATGATTCTTTGTTACAGCCAGATGGAGAGCTAAAGACTGATCCACCTAAAATCAACAAAAAACAATGTCACCTTCTTGCATACATTGAAGACATTCTAATTTTTTTCACTCTCACATACAGGACTACAGAAGAAAATTAACAAAATCAAAAGGGACTGCAATGCTCTAGAACTGAAAATTAATCTTAACAAGCTAAAATTATGATTTTTGGAATCAATAAAACAAATACTTATTTTTTATGGATCAAGAAAAGCTTTAAATAGTTAAAGGGACACTGTCAATCTGTTTTGCATCATATTGTTTATAGTTAAAAACACACATTTCATGATTGCTTACCTTCTCTAAAATTCATCAAGGTTGCTGGTTATTATGTCTGCCTCCTTGCTCAGTAGAACTGAAATGCATGCTAATGTATAGTTACAAACAACATTGTTTTGTTGCAAATCCTGAATTTGTTCTTATTGAGTACTTTCTGAAGATCAGAATCTGCTCCAAACAGGGCAGCCATTCATGATACAATAGCCTCCTTAACTCCCACTGCGTAATAAGTGGTTAGACTGTGTTGGAGGTATTCCCAAGTCCAGGAAAGATTCAACGGCAGTTGATCAAGGAATGTAAACAAACATATTTTTGTGTGGTAACACTAATCTGGTGGGCAGTACATTTTTCACTTTTTAAAAGGAAAAAAGAATCAGAATCAAACAACCAGCTACATCAGCAGTCTCTATGGAATATGAACAATCATAACATGTGTTTTTTTAAACTAGGGACACTTTGAGGCCTACAGGGGTTGACAGTGTCCCTTTAAAGGGACACTGTCAACCCACTTAGCCCTCAAAGTGTCCATGTTTTAAAAACACATTTTATGATTGCCAACATTCTGTAAAGATTGTTGATATAGCTGATAGTTTGACTCTGGCTCTTATTTCCTTTACAAAGGGGAAAAACAGACTGTCCAACATGCTAGTTTTACCACACCACAACAGATTTTTTAACGTTCATTGATCAGCTCCAAATGCATCTTTCAAGGACTTGGGAACACTCACAATACAGTCTAGCCCCTCATGATGCAGTGGTAGTTCAGGAGATTACTGCCTTATCAGTGACTGAACTGTTTGGTGTGTTTCTAATGCTCAGGAAGTATGCAGTAAGAACAGAACCAAGATTATGAACAAAAACAAGTTAGTTTGTAATTATACATTGCCATGCATTTCAGTTCTGCAAAGCAAGGAGACAGACAAAACAAACCTCAAAAATCTTAGAGAGGGTAAGCAATCATAAAATGTGGTGTTTCAACTATAAACAAGCATTTGTCAATGCCGAATGTTGCTTGCTTCTATGTGCTGTTTAGGAATTTGGAAGTCATTGGAGTGCAAATATTGAAAATTCGCGAACTTACGAGCGTGTGTAAGAACTGTGCAATGCATGCTCGTAAAACAGTCATTTTTAGGAATTTTTTCACCAAATTTTCAACATAGCCATTTTAAGACCTCTGCTCATGAACAGTATCACTGTGATTTTCTTAATGTGTCCCATATATTGATTTCACACACCGACTGCGCCATTGTGTGCTACATGGCTGGAAACACATTTCGGGTGAGATGTGAAAAATGACAGCTGTACTGCTCATAAGGAGGTGTGGTAAAATGGCAATGTTGAAAATCTGGAGTGAAAATATTGAAAATACGTGAACTTACGAGCGTGCGTAGGAACTGCGCAATGCACGCTCGTAAAACAGTCATTTTTAGAAATTTTTCCACCAAATTTTCAAAATAGGCTTTTTGAGAGCCCACCTTATGAACACTGGCAGTGTCATTTTGTTAATCATTCCAGAAAGGTAAGTTCATGCAGTGGCTGCAAAATCACCCTTCGGGCCTGAGTAACGCCATGACAGTGCAAGAATTCACGAGGAGGGGTCCCAAAAACCCCATGTTGAAAATTTGGTGCAAAAATCCCAAAAAATGCCTGAGATATGCAACAAAGTTGAAAAAACCCTATCTATCCCATTATACAGCTTACCGGCATTTCCTCAGTTACGCGGTCGGCTTTGAAGAATTAGAGCGTGTTCCGGTCCCGAAGATCATCGCGCCGGACTCGGAGGTAAGTATGGGGTGTGGGGAGGCCGGGGTGCGCAGTGGATGGGTGCGGGTTGTAGGGGGGCAGGGAGACTGCGTGGGACCGTTTTTTTCTTTAGAGGTTTTTTTTTTTAAATGACGACACTGGACGTTTGCCACCCTGGGGTGGGCTCACAGCGTGGCAGAAGGATGGCTGGGGGGGTGTGGAGCTGACGGGGGATTGGGCACCCCCTTCGGCCATGGCATCTGTTGCCATGCTGGGGTGGGCTCCCAGCGTGGCACCCTGTACTGGGGAGACAGTGCAGCCAATGGGATTGGGCACCCCTGTCGGTGACAGCATTTGGGAGACAGTGGAGCCGGCGGGGATTGGGCACCTGTCGGCCATAACATGATTTTGACATGCTGGGGTGGGCTCCCAGCATGGCACCTGGATGCTTTGAGGGCGTGGAGCCGATGGGGATTGGGCACCCCGTCAGCCAGATCAGTGAGGGGAAGCGCGCAGAGGCAGTGAGTGCTATGCATGCAGGTGGGGAGAGCTCTTGCTTACTCAAGCAGAGCCTCCCTTTCAACTGTATGCCACTGCATTTTCAGCTTGTCATAGACAGCTGCAGCAGTGATTGGAGAACTGGGGCCACGCCTGCAAACACACTGACTGCATTGGAAGACGGGCTGACACACCTCCGAAAACTCGGATGATGGCACTATGTTTCTTGCACATGCATGCAAGCAACATAATAATATGATGAAAAACAGGTTGACAGTGTCCCTTTAACAGTCTGTTATTCATCACCCAGGGGTGTAATGTGATAAGAGGTGCAGCCGAGTGACATATTGCCCCTAGAGGGTGATTAACTGACTTTTAATGTAACTCCAGGTTTTGCCTTATTTCTATTTTAATGTAAGGCTTTTGAAATCCTAACAGCCAATCACATTGCAGCATTTCCAATACACTTGGTATGATATAGAAAAGGTTGGTGGAATGTCCAGTGGACCATGGTCTCCAGGATAAGAGGCAGCATGGTTTCATTGGGGGAAGGGAGATTGTGTCAAACAAATCAGATTGACTACTTTTTTTTCCCCCCAACTTATTTTCCCTCTGGTCATGGCCCCGTGGAGTCTCTCTCAGGCATCCTGCCCATATCCTGCCCACCTGAGTCCCCGCTGACCTTTGCCTCTTTTCTCCCTCATTCCCACAGCCAGTACCCCTGGCTTAACCCTTCCAGGATGGGGCCGCCCCTCCTCATGTCTGTTTCTGGCTGCAGATGAAGGCATAGGTGGAGGAACTGGAAAGCCAAGCAAGGTGGACCCGGCAGAGGGCATGGGGGACAGGTGCTGCCACCTACCCCACGGAGCCAGTGTTTTTCCCTGTTCTGGTGGCTTCTCCCTCCCCCCTGTGTGTGCACTCCTGACGTTGTGGCACATATCAACCCTGCCTGCATCAGGCACGCTGTACATTGTGCAGCCCATGCACTGCAGTGCTCCTGATCTCCACCAGGAGCCGCTGGTGTGCTGGGCTATCCCCTGCCCTCCCCCCGGGGGAGGAGAGCAGCACTGTGGGTGCTCAATCCTCTCCCTGTCCCTGCCAACCCCCGGCACCCGAGTTCGCTCCCAAACTCGGGTCACCAGCATGGCACGAGGTGTGGCGTCCAGCATCTCAACCCTCAGTGCCACCGGGCCAGCTGCAGATTGACTACTTTGAAACTAATACACTACACATGGACCAAGTGGTAGACATCGTCTATCTTGATTACAACATGGCATTTGTCTCTGTGCCCCACAAAAAGATTGATAAGTAACTTGGCGGATCTCAGGGTTGGGGATAACATGGTCAGATGGGTGAAGAACTAGATGAGAGACAGAACCCTGAGTGTGTTCTTGGTTGGAGAGCTGTCTGGCAACAGAGAGGTTACTAGTGGTGTCCACATGGCCTCTATACAGGGTTCACTGTTTTTCAATGTCTTCATCAATGACATTGGGGGCGTCATTAAAGGCAAAATATGCCTATTCACATATGACACTAAGCTCTATAAAAGAGTAGACACAGGTGAAGGGATACAGGACATAATGGAAGATCTGTAAAAGATAAGGAGGTGTTCCAGGATCTGGCAACTGGCTTCTATGAACTAAAGTGAGAGATGATGGAGTGAGCAAAGGACAGCTCTCCTCCTTCAGGGTGGGGGATTCTAGAGCCCCCTGTATGACCACCACCTGGTGAAATGCAGAGGTATACGTGGGTGGGTCACATCTAGGGTGAAAGCATCATTTTTAGAGCACTGGGTGAGTATCCATGGAGGCTGAGCATGCAAAACATGCTCATTACACACACGTGTATGGCCAGGACAGAACAAGAAGAAAGCGGAGGATGCAATTCATAAAGCCCTGTCTGGCCATCCACAGGCATGCTCTGGCACTCTGGTTCCGCAGCACTTTAGGATGAGTTACCAGAGTTGGGAGACCGGTGGGGGAAACAGCTCCCAACATCTAAAGTGGTCAGAGATGAATATGGTAGTCGGGAACAGGGCTGATGTACCTCTCCTACCTAAGGAAGTGGATAAACAGTGATACAAAAAAAATTATTGACAGGCTGGTTGTAAAATAAAATACATTATTGGCTTAACTGGGTGTTTTGTCTTTGGGATTTCCAGTAACTAAGACACAGTTTTATGAAAACAAAAAGACACAGATTTACCAATACCTTTGAATCAAAGGTGTGCAAACAAGTATGCACTGTAAGCGACAAAAGTCATGTGAAACACAAGGCACAAATGAGCAAGCGGTGTGCAGTCCGTATCAATTATTTTACTAAATAAAGTGCAGCTCAAAATATGAAGGCACTTAAATGTTGCATTGTGGGTCTTGAGGGCAAACATGGCTGGCCAACCCACCACAATGTTTTGCTCATTACCCTGAAACTTCCAACTACAGTTTTGGCTTCCCCTTTTTCAAACAGAAGCACATCCATGCATGGGAACTTGTGTTCAGTAGGGGACATAAGTCACTACATTTGGCCGGTCTGACTGGGAACACTGAATGGACCACACACCATTTCATCATCACACATCTAAACAATACAGAAATGAAATGTGATGAGCTGTGACTCCTATCAGAAACTCGCAGATCATGCTCAATATTTATGATGACGGTGAGTAAAGGGGAACAGTTAACCATGAGTCTGAGCAGTGTGAATTTTAAAAAAAAACAACAGATTTTTGATTCATATATGGAAACTTAAAATCGGCCAATCAGCTTGGTACTGACATGGTAATGTATGGCATTAGTCTTTTCCCTTGTTTTTTTTCCCCCTGTATTGTTTAGAAGTGCAAATGAAATGCTGTGTGGTGCATTCAGTGTTTAATTTTACTAGTTGCTGGTTCTATTGAAGTGATACTTTGTTTTTTTCTGATTCTTTTTCGGGCACTGACTTCACCTTCAGTGATGAATCTGACAGACTGGGGATACATGAATTCCCAGAGATACTAATAATGTTTAAAACTGGCAGCATGGTACTGTTATTTCATGATCCTTCTCCTTCAGTAATATTCACTGTGAATTTACTGTTCGAAGATTAAAAAGACAAACGAGACCCCCTATGAATCAAACAGACTTGTGTCAGTTACTGTAAAAATATGTATTTAACACAATAGTCAATGTGCTAACTGGAAAATCGATTGGCTCTGCAAAACACCCCTATTCTGTCAGAACCAACCCATATAACAGAAATTAGCACGAAGAAGCAAACCCAATTTTGTCAATGACAAAGCCGGTTAGGAGGCTCTCCCAGCATGACTATGACACTGACTAATTTAATTTAAAACAAATGTGCCAAAAATAAAGCCACTTCATTCACCAGAGCTATTAAACTGTCTGCATTAATCTACGATAAAAAGAAACATGGCATCTACCAGCTGGCAGAAACTCTTCCAACAACAACAGGCGTCACAGCACAAGCTCTCCATGACAACAGTCACACATGTGCATAACAGATATAAAAAGCGTATGCGTGAAGACCACTTAAAAGGGAAACTCCATTGGGATTTCGAATAGCAGAGTATATCACTTGTAAACTTCCATATCTCTTATCATTTTCCGAAAAAGTATCATGTAAACTGAGGATTCAGATATCTGAAAAGAAATACAGGTAATCAGTTAATTTACATTTTCGGAAATCAGGCCCACATGTAAACGTACTGATTGACATCATCAAGGCAGTTATTTTAGGATTCTCAGAGCAGGATTTCTGATTCAGGACAGGCTGTGTTTAAAACTTTCAAATACTATGAAACTGCATTTCTCCTACTTTAATAAATGCAGTTTCAGTATAAATGTAAATGACTGCATCTCCTTTATTAGCCTAGGGAGTCATTTAAAAAAAACAAAATGTGTAAAAAGCTTGTTTATTTGTCCTTTAAATAAGATTGGTGAAAGAAGACATCCCTGTTTGACACCTTAGTTGGAATTTAAACAAGCTGCAATATTACCTTTCAAATCACATCTTGTACATGTTATCCGAATGTAACTGCATGATTGGTTGAAGAACATTTATATCCAATGTGTTCTCTTTAATTTCTGCCACAAAATACCTCTATCTAAAGAGTCAAAGGTTGTTTAAAAGTCTTTGTATGCATCATATATTTTTAATCATTTTCCTATAAACATATTTCTTAATCAGATGTGAGAGAGTGAACTTATGGTTAGTGGTTGGGAATCTATTTCTGAAACCTGCCAGTAATGATGAAGTAATTTTGGTTTTGTCAGTCCATATTTGTAACTTTTTCAATAATATTTTAGAGGATATTTTTGAGATGACATCAAGCAAACTAATCAGTCAAAAGTTATTTGTGTCTTTTGGTCTCCTTTTTAAAAATGGGGGACAATTATATTTATTTTCCAACTATTAAGAATATAGCCACTATTTAAGCATGTATTATATGAACATACGAATGTGCAAGCAGAAACAGACCACCCGGTCTATCTAAGTCTGCTCAAGTGTGCAGCTAGCACCACTAGTTTGCATCTGCCCCACCCCTCCCATCTGTCACCCCACTGCCACCCCCACCCCTCACTCTCCCCTGTTCCCTGTCCCATGCCCTTTTGAAGCTGTTCACAGATTTACATGATACCACCCATTCTGGTAGGGTGTTCCATTTTGCTACCACCCTCACTGTGAAATAGTGTTTCCTCATTCCCTTCCTAAATCTTCCCCCCTCTATTCTTAGCCCATGCCCCCTGGTGACCCTCCCTCCCCTTAACTTAAAGACCCCATCTGCCCCATCCTTATTGATTCCCCTCAGATACTTGAATGTCTCTATCATGTCCCCCCGTCCCTTCTATCCTCCAGGATGTATATATTCAGGTGTCTTAGCCTGCTGTCATAGTCTGTCCCTTCCATTCCACATATCATCTTTGTTGCCCTCCTCTGCATCCATGTTGCCATCCAGTAGCCTGATATCACGCTTTAGGTATGGCCTCCAAAACTGCACACAATACTCTAAGTATGTTCGTATGTTTTCGTATATTCGTAAAGTCAAGCTGAAGAGACTTTTGTCCATAATGCTTGCCTCCCCCTCATTAATTTAATACTTAATGTTTTTTTCGCTACAGAAATTGTCCAATCTAACCTTGAATGTATCCATATTTTTGCTATCTACTACTGTAGATGGGAGGTCATTCCATAAAGAAACAATCCTTTGGGTAAACCAATACTTCCTTAGATAGTATTCCATTTGGGCAAATATAGTTGCTTGTCATGTCTCCTACTGCTAGTCCAACTTGTTTTAAAGGTAATTTCTAGTTCTTCACGCAGCTTAATATCTCCTATAATTTTATACATCATACATAAGTCTCCTCTACAACTTCTATAATACAGGGAGTGAAGATTTAATTCCTTCAGCCTATCAGCATAGGGTATGTTTTTTAGTCCCAATACAGGTCTTGTTGCCCTGCGCTGTACGCTCTCAATCTTCAGAACATCTTCCCTATTGTGCGGTGACCATACTTGAGTGCAGTACTCTAAATGTGGTGTTTCATCCAGAAAAAAAAACATGTCTGCTCTTAGTGGAGCAAGTATCACAATTTGCCTAAATTAACAGTATTACAGTAATAAATATAATGTATTTGTGTGATGTTTTTGAACCATTTGCTGGCTGCTGGCATTTCTAGACATGAATTTCTAGCACTTCCTAGTTGCAAGGCATCATGGAAGCAAAGGTAGACGGTCAGGAAAGCTTGATCAAAAAATGTTTATGCAACAACATTTTTTTGATCACGGTCACATTTCTATTCATTACAATGGGAAGCTCAAAAACATTCACGCAAACGTTTTGTTATTGCGCAATTACCATGTATTTCAATGGGAACTGCCAATATAGCTCAAAAACAATTGCACAAACATTTTTTTAACATGATAACATTCGGTTTTCCTATGGAAGTCAGTCTGTGGGTGGCAATAGTGATGAGACCGTGCTGTGCGAGGTGCGGCCTGGACACAAGTAGGGCTTCAGGTGCAGAGGGGCAGACAATGTCACTGTTACTGATAGGTGGCTGGTACTGCAGAGTCACGGACAATGGGGGTGGGGGCTGTACAGTGTGTGGTACTGCAGATATATGGTGGTCAGGGTGCGGGGGGCACAGAACTGCCCTTGTAGCGGTATTACTGGTATGTGTCTGTATTACAGTTGTGCTGTTACAGTATGTCGCTTTCACCATCATTTGTTACTTTCTGCATTTCCACACATACACCTAGGACTACTACTGCTGGGTGGGGGTCCACTGCAGTACCAAGGATATTGCTTGAGGGGGGTTATCACTGAGTACTGTGTGGCATCACAGGTACATATGTTTGAGACTCTAGGGGGTGGGGTTCGGCTCCCCAGCAGTTCCTTAAAACTGGCACCCATATATCTAAATGTAATTTGTATATATCGGATGGAATTCCATTAATGCCTATGGCTTTATTTAGTTTACATAATAATATAGCCTCTTCAACATTAGAAAAAATAAACAAAAGTGTGCAATTATTTTGTAAAGCAATACTATGTTGCCTGACATTGTCAGGGCAGCCTGGACATAGAACATGTCACTAAAATAATTTGTCCATTTGCTAGCTGGCATTTATGTTGCTAGGTTAAACGCATAGTTATTTGTGCCCTTGGCAACCTCGAGCCAGAATGCTCACGAATCATTATTTGCAATTACCTCATTAATTTGTTTTCATAGATCCATCTTATTTGTGTTTTTCTTATGCCAAAACTTCATTAGATTTTTTGCGAGCTTGCTTAAGCTATGTAATACACTTTCTGGTAGGATTCTGCTCTGTTATTTTAATTATCTTCCATAACTTTTTTTTTCGCTAGCTTACAAGCCTTATTAGACCAAGATTTTGTTACATGATTGCCTGTTTTCTTTGTATAATGCTGGTGTTAATGCCATGAAAATCTTTGTACATAGGTAGGCAACTTGTTGTGGTGACTTATCTTCTTTTATTTGTTCCAACAGTGCTACAGTTTCTGGATGAAAGATAAGTTTTTCAAAATTATTAATTACTAGTAGTTCTAAATGAAGTATTTTCTTTACCTTGACTTCTAAGAAATTATTTGGGATGTGAATATTATTTGTTATACTACGTGAACCCATAAAATTTAACATGAGTACAAATGCTGCATGAACTTTTTCTGTATGCAGATCTACATTTAAATCCCAAATAATGTCTACATCCATAAACTGTGTGATAACAAGAAACATAGAAACATAGACTTTGACGGCAGATAAGGACCACTTGGCCCACCTAGTCTGCCCATTTCTCTACCTACAGGATAAGCCGCAGATCCTAGTTAACCAACAGCCTTTCTGATAGTAGGAGACATTAATTCTTGTTTAGATGCTTACAACAGTAATATGGAAGATTCATCTATATCCCTTTCTGATTTTCCTTGTGCATGAAAAAAATGTGAATTCATTTTATATATCTGATTTTACATGACCATTTATTACTGGTAAATCACATGAATCTATTATGGTGATTAGTTTTGTTGCATTCTCATTTATTATATTATACTTATACTTCTTATACTATTGTAAATAATCAGGAAGGGATAGAGATGAATCTTCCATATTAGTGTTGTAAGCATTTAAACAAGAATTAGCGTCTCCTACTATCAGAAAATTGTATCTAAACTTTGTTCTGTGGCTTCTAAGATTCTATCTTCCAGCACACTTCAAATGTCTTCCTAATAGTATTTTGTTTGTCCAGGTCATATGCAAACACTGAGAATTATAAAAGTTACTTCTTTTAAATAAACCCTGTCTAACTGAAAGTCACTATATTGACTGATAAGTTTTACATGTTGTAGATTTGGGGAAATTAATGAGAGAAGGGGGCTAGAGACAACTTCAGTTTTGCTTCAATGTGGGGCCTGAAACATTTCATCGGTGTTGCCAATTCAGCTAAATAACTTCACTTATTGGCTTTGGGTAAACCAGATTACAAAGGGGGGGAGCCATGATGTCAGCAGTTGTAACGACCAAACAATTTTTTCACTGGAAGTCTGAATTGCTTTGTCAATTGCTAATTACTTTCTGTAGAAGTGGGGGTCAGGCTGTATAAGTCAGCTGTGACAAGACTGGCCTACAGTATTTTGGAGTTTTCAGCGGCCCAGCAACATCTTAAGTGGTGTTTAATCTTCATTGTGGAGGCTTCCTGAAAGGGTGATGGGTCATTAGTGAACAAAGGCTTGGAGATACTATGTCTGGCCTAAACCCCAATCACATTCTGTCAGAGGAAGTTGGATTCCTGAGACCCAGGGGACAGATTATATTGCAAGGCAGGTGTATATCGTTAGAACGGTGACTTAAACTTGTCACTGTAATTAGGGTGCCGTAACAAGGGTGACAGTGAAAGGGCACTCTTGATGTCACCCTGAGCACCCACACTCTTACCACCCCCTCTGGGGCATGCCTGCCCCAAAGGATGTTATATTATTGTTTGGGGGTACAGGGGAAAAACAAGAATGTTTCCTGGGATGGCGCTTTGGTGCTATATGTCCTAGGAGCTGCAATGCCTGGTGCCCTAATTCCAGGCAGTGGATTGCCTTCACCCATATTGGCATCGACAAAATGACTGTTGCACTGATATGGGAAGGGTAACAGGAGGAACATGTACCAGGGTGATCAATTTTAAGGAACAGACTTTAAAAGGATGGGGGAAATTTTGGTTGAACATCTGGTGGGAATTCAGATATGCATAAGTGCCAGCCAAAAATGGAATATCATTAAGAAAGGGCTGGCAGAGGCTACTGATACCTGCACCAGGTCATGGAGCAAGACGAAAAGAGCAAAGAAGCTGAGCTGACTGACTCAGGAGGTAATGGAAGGGGTGAGGGCCAAGAGAAAACCATTCCAGAGGCTTAGGAAATCAGGAGGGCAAAGGGACAAAGACCAGTACACAAAGAAGTCCAGGGAGGTTACCAGGCTAGTCAGAGCAGCCAAGGCTTCCAGGGAACTGAGTCTGGCACAGGGAATCAAGGACGGGGAAAAGGACTTCTGATACATTGGTGAGAGAAGAAGAAACAAAAGACAGATTGCGAGCATTAAGAAGGATGGGGGGTGGAGAAGGGGAGGACCAGGCAGAGGCACTGAATGAATACTTCTGTTCTGTGTTCACAAAGGAAAGAGGGGCAGATACCCCATGGGAAGGGTGGAGTGGGCAGGGGGGGGGTGACTGATATCAGAATCATAGGACATAGTGCTGGAGGGACTATGGGCACTGAGGGTGGAGAAGGTGCTTGGGCTGGATGGCATTCACCCTAGGGTACTTAAGGAGCTAGCGTAGATCCTGGCAGGACCACTGGCAGACCTGTTCAGTACATCACTGGACATCGGATGCATGCCACAGGACTGGAGGATGGCCCATGTGGTGCCCATTCATTAAAGTGGCCCGAAGAATGAACCAGGCAACTACAGACCTGTGAGTCTCACTTCGATTGTGGGGAAACTCATGGAGTCAATCCCAAAAGAGAGGCTCATGACCTTTCTGGAAAACAATGGTCTTCAAGATGGCCATCAGCACAATTTTGTATCAGGCAGATCCTGCCTGATGAACCTAGTTGAGTACTATGGCTGGGTTACCAGGGAGCTAGATAGGGCCATGCAGTGGACATCCTATATTTGGACTTCAGCAAGGCCTTTGACTCCATGCCGCATGGGAGGCTGGAGGAAAACTGGAATACTTTGGGGTGGGGACAAAAATGGTCAACTGGATCACCAACTGGCTGAGGGGTAGGCAGCAAAGAGTGGTAGTGGGGGGGAAGTACTCTCATAATCAAGGGACGTTGCCAGTGGGGTGCCCCAGGGTTCAGTACTGGGACCAGAGCTGTTCGGGATATCCATAGCCGATATCTCAAATGGGATCTGGAGTAGGATCAGTCTGTTTTGGATGATACTAAGATCAGTGCAGTGGTAGATGATATAGAGGGGTGGAGGGGGATGCAGGAAGAACTGACCAAGCTAGAGGAATGGTCAGAGACATGGCAGTTGGGCTTCAATGCCAAGAAATGCAAGGTACTGCACTTCAGAGTAAGGAACCAGGG
The DNA here is from genome assembly GCA_016271365.2 of Neoceratodus forsteri. Classification (NCBI taxonomy): domain Eukaryota; kingdom Metazoa; phylum Chordata; order Ceratodontiformes; family Ceratodontidae; genus Neoceratodus; species Neoceratodus forsteri. The sequence goes on along the minus strand of CM057455.1, from coordinate 1,099,372,263 downwards.
CGGGAATATCAGTTGTGAGGGGTACAGTTGGAAAGCACAGTGGAGGAAAAGGATCTAGGGGTACTAATAATGGGGAGTATGAACCACTCAGCTCAGTGCAGAAAGGTGGCTGTAAAGACAAATAAGATGCTGGGGTGCATAGCAAGGGGAATCTCCTCCAGGCACAGAGAAGAGATCCTGTCCCTGTACACATCACTGGTCAGGCCACACCTGGAATACTGCATGCAGTACTGGTGTCCATTCCTGAAGAGGGACATCAGATTGCTGGAGGGGGTGCAGCATAGGACAACAAAGATGATACAGGGACTTGAGTGAAAATCCTACAAGGAGAGGCTGGGAGAGCTGCAAATGTATTCCCTGGAAAACAGAAGGGATGGGGGTATATGATCGAAACCCTTAAGTACCTAAAGAGTATTAATAGGATTAATACAGAAGGGATTCTTCAGAGTAGAAGGGGGAGGAACATGAGAGGACATCAGCTGAGATTGGAGGGTGGGGAGATTCGGGAGGGAAATGAGGAGGCACTTTTTCATGAAAGGGTGGTAAATAGGTGGAAAACTCTGCCCAAGGAGGTGGTATTGTGTGCAAGCGGTGGGAGGGATTTAAGAGAGGGTGGGACAAAGTGAGGGGGGTGGTTGCCTTGAGGAGGGGAGGGGAGGGCAGCTGCAAGTTGAGGGGCAAACTCCACAATCGAGCAGACTTGATAGACTGTGAGAACTGATTCTGTTAGCATTTCGTATGTATGTTCGTATGGGTGAACCCAAGGTAGGTGTCTCCCTAATTCCAGCCTAGGTCTTAATCAGCATTATTTGGGTACAGGAAAGTGATGTCATGGCCTCACTCAGCCAAGACACCAAGTAGTGAGAGAGGTCATAAATGCCCTAGCTCAGCTTCACTTTCTCTCTATCTCTTTCTCTCTCTCTCTCTCTCTCTCTCTCTCTCTCTCGATGGTATATTTTTTTTGTGAATGGTTCCAAAGAAGAGAGCCAGACTGCGCATCTGAAGAGATAGAGAGAGAGAGAGAGAGACTTAAAGGAGCAGAACAGCCAGAATATGTAAAAACATATGTTATGCAAACTGTTTTAATTTGTGGGTGTAGTCCTAGTGTGTCTGTCCCTTTATCTGCAAGTAGGATCTTTTTTCAAAATGAGTCTGTTAGTTTCTCACAGTTTTCTGGCCCATGGGGATTTCCATTTTAGTAAGGTTCATTGCTTCTGTTGTTTCTACAGTGCCTCCTCTTTCATGTGACAGTGGTCTGAGACTATGGATTCAGAAAGCACTGGTTTAGAGTCGATTTACAATAGCAGAGCTGTGATTTTGGGTAACCTTCCTTATCCAGTGAGCACTAATGGGTACATTTACAGTTGGCAAATACTTGAGGGCTAACTGAGTGGGTTATTTTATAGGAAACAGCTGGAGTCTTTACTAATTATAACATTGATGATCTTGAGTGTTTTGTGTGCTTTTTATGGCTGTGTGTAGTTTGGGGAAATGAAGGGTTTTAAAAGCAGAACATTTACTCCTACTGGCTAGACCTGACACACACATAGAAAACAAAATATTGAATTAGAGCTGTTTAGTGGAGGCCAGAAGATCAGGCTTCTATCTCTAGTACTTTCTGAATTAGTGGTCCCGGATGCATCGCTGTCACATGGGGCAGGAGGCATTGTAAAAAAAGAAGAGAAATAAACCTTGCTAAGATAGAGATTCCCCAGGGCTATAAAACTACTATATAACTAGCAGGCTAATTTAGAAAAAAAACTCTTAACAGCAAACAAAGGGAAGGAAACACCAGGACTACACTCAGATAGACACTTTACACTTGAGTAAGGAGGGCTCAGGGGTCTTAAAATGGAAGCTGGGGAGTACATAGAGATCAGAGTGAATTTAAACTAGGTGTGGGGGGAGGCAAGAGGGTGGAAATTGAGCAAGGTCTCCAGACCGGGGAGCTCGAAGGGCCTACCCCCATACCAGGAAGAAAGGATAAAGGGAATAATACAACAGGGGTGGCAGTAAGGGTGAACAGACAGGAAAGGATTGGTGGGGCTCATACTGGAGGGTAGTCTCCCTGAATGCAAGGAGCCCAAGCAACAAGGCAGCCAAGCTGCAGGCAATGATTGTAGAGGGGGAGGTAGATAAAGTTGCCATCATGGAAACATGGGACCTGGAGACTCCAGGGTACAAGCTGTACCAGAAGGATAGGGAAAAGGGGGAGGGGGAAGGGTAGCTATTTATGTTAAGGAGGGGATACTGTGTACTAGAGAGGAGGGGTAGGAGAGCAGGGCAGAGGCACTATGGGCGCAAGTCCAAGACTCGAAGAGTAGGAGGGTCAGGTTTGGGATGGTGCACAGGCTGCCATCTCAGGCTGAGGACACTGACAGGGAGCTATCAGAGTAGATAAGGAAAGTCAGTGGGAAGGGTAGCACTATGATTGTTGAGGACTTCAATCTACCAGGGTAGACTGGAACACCCCAGCCACCTTGAGCATCAGGGAACAGGTCCTCCTGGAAGCTTTCTGGGACAGCTTCCTGGCACAGATGGTAAGAGAGCCAACAAGGTTAGATAACATTCTGGACCTGATGCTGACAAATGGGAAGCTCGTCAGGGAGTTGGAGGTGGAGGATCCACTGGCAGGGAGTGACCACCACACAGAGTGGTCCTCATGCTGCATGGGCAAGGAGGCTGCAAGAACAGGAGCAAAGGTGTTGGACTTCAGGAGGGCTGACTTTGGCAGGATGAGGGACATACTGTCACAACACCTAGCCAGCATCCACACAAGCATGGATGCTAACCAGAAATGGGATATTATCAAGCTTGGGCTAACAGAGGTCACTACCTCTTGCACAAGAATCCAAACCAGAAAGGCCAGGTCCAAGAAGCCGAGTTGGGTGTTGGAAAAGTTGAGGGTGAAATGAGCAGCCTTCAGGACATTTAGGAGAATTAAACAGGGGGAGGATAGGGAGGAGTACCTGAAGAAATCAAGGGAAGTGAGTGGAGCAGTTCGGGCTGCCAAGGCTTTGAAGGAGCTTAGGCTGGCACAAGGTATCAAAGAAGGGGAAAGGGATTTCTTCAGGTACATAAGGGATGGAAGGAATTGCAATGACAAGATTGTATGGATCAAGAAAGACAGAGGATGGGCAGTGAAGGGGGCAGACCAAGCAGAAGTGCTCAATCACTACTTCTGCTCAGTGTTTACCAGGGAGTGACACGGGATGATGCCACAGGGGATGGGGGTGGACACAGGGGTGAAGGGGTTAACAGATGGTGAAATCCCAGTGAGCAGGGTACTGGAAGGCCTAAGGGCTCTGTGGGTGGATAAAGTGCCTAGTCCAGACGGCATACACCCCAGGACTCTGAAGGAGTTGGCGGAGGTCCTGGCGGAGCCACTGGCAGACTTGTTTAGTATGTCACTGGGAACTGGTTGCATACCCCAGGGCTGAAGGATGGCACATGTGGTGCCACTCCACAAATGTGGACCCAAGGATGAACCAAGCAACTACAGGCCAGTCAGCCTTACATCCATTGTGGGGAAGTTAATGGAGACTATCCTTATGGAAAGGTTGGTAACCTTTCTGGAAGAGAATGGTCTCCAGGACAAAAGGCAACATGGCTTTGTCTCTGGTAGATTCTGTCAGACCAGTCTGGTTGACTTTTATGACTGGGTGACTAGGGCACTTGAAAGGGACCAAGCAGTGGATATCTGTATCTTGACTTTAGCAAGGCCTTCGATTTTGTGCCACATGGGAGGCTGATTAGCAAGCTGGGTCACCAAGGAGCAGGGGTGAAACTGGTGGATTGGGTCAGGAACTGGCTGCAGGACAGGCAGCAGAAGGTAGTTGTGGGGGGTGATGGACTGTTCACCCCAAAAGCTATAACCAGTGGAGTACCACAAGGATTGGTACTGGGCCCACTGCTGTTTGACATTTTTATTGCCGACATCCCACACTGTATTAGGAACAAGATCAGCCTTTTTGTGGATGACATCAAAATTGGTTCAGTGGTGGATGACACAGAAGGGTGGCAGGGGCTACAGGATGATCTGGCTAAATTGGAGTAATGGTCAGACACATGTCAGCTGGGGTTCAATGTAAAGAAGTGCAAAGCCATGCATTTGGGAGCAAGGAACCCAAAGAATTACTATCAGCTAGGGGGTGTACAGTTAGCCACTACAGAGCAGGAGAATGATCTTGGAGTGTTAATGATAGGGAAAATTAACCATTCAGCACACTGCAGGAAAGCAGCAGCTAAAGCTAGTAAGATGCTGGGGTGTTTAGCCAGGGTAATCACCTGCAGGAAAGGGGAGGTAATCCTCCCACTGTACAGGCCATTGGTGAGGCCACACCTAGAGTACTGCATGCAGTTCTGGTGCCCTTACTTAAAGAAAGATGTTAAAATACTGGAAGGGGTCCAAAGCAGAGCAACCAAGATGATCCTAGGACTGGAGGATAAACCGTATAAGTAGAGGCTGAGGGAGCTCAACATGTACTCCCTGGAGGAAAGAAGAGATAGAAGGAACATGATAGAAACCTTTAAATATATGAAAGGCTTAAACAAAACTGGTATGGAAGGAATTCTTAATTTAAAGTGTGGGAGGGACACGAGGGGGCACAGTCTGAGATTGGAGGGTGGAAGATAGAAACGTAGAAACATAGAATTTGACAGCAGATAAGGACCACTTGGCCCTCCTAGTCTGTTCATTTCCTTACATAATGGATAAGCTGCAGATCCTAGTTAACCAACAGCCTACTTCCTCCTACCCCCCCCACAAGAATTGCCTTATGTCTGTCTCATGCATTCTTGAATTTCCGCTGTTTTTGACTCTACAACTTCCTCAGGAAGGTCATTCCATACATCCACAACCCTCTCCATGAAATAATACTTCCTCTGAGCCATCCCACCTCTATCTTCAAATTGTGCCCCCTTGCTCTTGCATATTTCTTTTTGTGAAAGATGCTACCCTCTTGGACTTTGTTGATTTCCTTTGAGTACTTGAAAGTTTGTATCATGTCCCCCTTCTCCCTCCTTTAGTTGAGGGTATGCATATTAAGCTCCTTTAGTCTTTCTTTGTATGTCTTCTGGTGCAGACCCTGCACTATTTTAATTACTCTCCTCTGGACTGCCTCCATCCTGTCTATGTCCTTGCAGAGATGGGGTCTCCAGAACTGCATGCGGAACTCCGGATGTGGTCTCACCAACTGTCTGTACAGAGGGATAATAACTTCCTGTTTTCTACTGGTGATGCCTCTCCCTGTGCATCCCAGTATCCCCCCAGCCCTCCTTACTGCCTTCTCACATTGCTTGCCCACCTTTAGGTCATCTGATATGACTACCCTCAGGTCCCTTTCCATTTTTTTATTGTTGTCAGTATCTCACTCCCCATTGTGTACTCTTCCCCTGAGTTTTTGTTTCCCAGGTGCATTACTTTGCACTTCTTTGCATTGAATCTAAGCTGTCATACATTTGACCATTCCTCCAACCTTGCCAAGTCCCTTCTCATCCTTTCCATCCCACCTTGTGTATCAATCCTGTTGCAAATCTTTGTGTCATCTGCAAAGAGACATACTTTTCCTTCTAGACCCTCCGCAATGTCACTTATAAAGACATTGAAAGAGGACCGGTCCCAGTATTGAACCCTGCGATACCCTGCTAGTAACCCTCCTTTCTTCAGAGTGGACTCATTTATTATTACCCTCTGCATCCTGTTGTCCAGCCATTTTTTTACCCAGGCTACCACCTTGGGATCCACTCCAAGGCTGGCTAACTTGTTTTTTAATCTTTTGGTGTGGGACTGTGTCAAATGCCTTGTTAAGTCTAGATAGACCATGTCCACAGCTCCTCCCTGGTCTACTACTTTGGTCACCCAGTCAAAGAAATCTATTAGATTCATCTGACATGACCTTCCCACTGTGAATCCATGCTGTCTTGGATCCTGTGCCTCCTGGCCTCTAGGTATTCAACAATTCTTTCCTTCAGAAGTGATTCCATCATTTTCCCTACCACTGAGGTCAAACTAACAGGTCTGCAGTTTCCTGCCTCTGCCCTGCTCTCACTTTTGTGAAGTGGAATCACATCTGCCCTCCTCCAGTCCTCAGGTACCACACCATCCTCCCATGATTTGTTAAAGAGGGTAGTCATTGGTGTCACTAGTTCTACCCTTAATTCTTTTAGAATTCTGGGGTGAATCCCATCAGGCCCCATTGCTTTGTCCACCTTCAGTTTTAAGAGTTCTTCAGAACCTTTTCTTCTGTGAATGGACTGGTATCGACCCCCCCCATCCAGAGTGTTTCTATTGATGGGTTTAGATACCTCCCCCTCCTCTTCTTTTGTGAATAATTCTTTTGTGAATCTTGAGTGAAGTATTAAATCAGTATCCCTTCTTTTTCAGTCACCCTCTGCCCACATTCCCTCCCCTTTATTAAGCCTCAGTATCCCTCCCTTGGCCTTTCTTCACTCCCTAATGTACATGTAAAAGGTTTTATCTCCCTTCTTAACAGAGTTGGCTATCTTTTCCTCAGTTTGGGCCTTTGCTGTTCTGACTGCCTTCCCTGCCTCCTTCTGCTTTAACTGATATAGTTCTCTGTCCTGCTCCTTCTGTGTTTCCTTATATTTCCTAAATGCTACCCTTTTCTCCTTAACCTTCCCTGCCACCTCTTTTGAGAACCATAGTGGCTTTTTTCTTCATTTTGTTTTGTTGATTTATTTTACACAAAGGCTTGTTGCCTCTGCGACGGCAGTTTTGATTTTTCCCCATTGTTCCTCCACCCCTCCTTCTTGCCTGTTTGCTAGTGCTTTTCTGAGGCAGTCTCCCATTTTGCCAAAGTCAGCCCTCCTAAAGTCCAACACCCTTGCTTTTGTATGACTTGACTCTACAGTTGTGTTTATTGTGACCCACACTGTTTGGTGGTTGCTTGTTCCCAGATGGCTACCCACTTCTACAGCTGTGATCCTCTCTCCATCCCTGTTTGAGAGTACTAGGTCTAAGACTGCTCCCTCTCGAGTGGGTTCCAACACTAGCTGTCTGAGGCATGTCCCCTGTAGGGCATCGAGAATGACCCTGCTCTTGGATGTGGCTGCAGATTCAGGAGGGACATAAGAATGCATTATTTCACAGGTTTGTAGGTCACACTAGACCAGATTTAAAAATGGCAGCTGTGCTGAGCTGCCATCTGTGAGGGGGATACTTCTGCCACTGAACTTCACTTTTTAAAATAATTTTAGTTAGTAGTTAGGATTAGAGTGGACATCATAGTAAGGGTTATAAGTGAGTTAGGAGTTAGTTTTGTTGTTTTTAGCGAGGTTTGCAGTCTGTGTAGAAGCAGCATCCCTACCTAAGCAGTGGCTGAACAGTGGTGTGGATCGACCTTCTGGAGGTAGTGACAGCAATAATGGAATCTGTTTGTGACCCACCTGGAGTCCATTGCCTGCCATCTGAGGAAGAATTTGAAGGAAACCTGGATCTGACCATGTTACACTGCCTTGTTATTTGCTGACTACACCAAGGTTTATATTGAGAGCGTGGTGTTGTGCTCACCAAAGGATGGTTGGTGGCTTGGTCTGAAGGAGCTAGCAGTAGCACGCTGTGTGACTGTGCATTCCCACGGATGAAATGAGGAGGGGAGAGTGCTAAGAAGATTGATAAAAGACTATTCCAATTCACAGAGTGCTAGATCAGCTACCTCCATGGAGGCAGGATGTGAGTCTGACTCTGTGGTATGGTGTCGGCTTGCTTATGGACTGTCTGAACCTAAGGAATTGGAATTGTATTATCTATATCAGAAACACAATCTAGGACCTTTGTCAATTGTGAATTGGTGCTGTAAGTGGGCATCAGCTATTAAAGTTTGTGGGCCAGATAGTTTCTGGCTTAACATTTGACTAAGCGGCCATGGGTATACCATAATAACGGCAACTTAAATTGAGCGACTTGAATATGAGTGACTCAGTTTCAGCCCCTGTTACATGGACTACCATGCAAGGTTAGCAATCAGGGTGACAGGAAGAAGGGGAGGGTGACAAGAAGAATGGGAGAGAGACCGGAAGAGGAGGGAGGGTATAGAGGGGGTTGTGCGGTGGGAGGCTGCCAAGCTGGTGCTGTGGGGGAGTGGTGAGGGTGGCAGACCACAGTGGGAAGGGTGCAGGGTTCAGAACTGGGACTGGGGCTGGGGAGGGATACTGATTTTTATTTCCACTCGTGCTCTATAAGCAAATATTTTTTGCAAGATCTTCCCCCTCCCGGACATGCACTCCCCCTGGAGTTAGTAATCATTAAGTGAGAGGGTGTGGGAGGGCACAGCCCCTGCTGAACAACCTCTTCAGTTTTGCTGCTGCTTCTTCACTGCAAGTGCACATCACCTCTTTTTTTCCAACGATGAGCACGCGCCATAATGACGATCGCTATTCCTTGATCACCATTATGACATGGAACCATGACCTAGAGTGCTTTGTGAGCACTATACAGGAGCTTTAGTTGGTCCACAGGGGAACTCTTATTTATGAGAGAGTTGCAAGACCATATGTGCTGGATTTAACTGAAAGATTGCAGCTTTGAGAGTGAGAGCCTTGTGCTGCTGTTTATAGAAACTGTGCCTCAAAAATCATTCTTTTGTGTTTGTTGTCTATGGAGTAAGCTGCTGCTCACTGACTACACACTGGTCCAGTAACTTTCCCTGTGAGACAAGACAGTGCCTTCATGACCTTGCAGCCTAAAGATCTAGATTGATATTGATTGGGAAGGCCACTTCACATACTTATAACCCCCCTAATTCTTTGGCTGTTTAAATTTTAATGTTGGGAGGGTATTGATGGGTGGATTGGGGTATTGTATTGAGTGAGTGTTGAGTATGTGTAAGTGTGTGTTGGTTAGGGTTGAGTGAGAGGGTGCGAATGGTGTGAAATTGTTAGATTAAATAATTTATTTTAAGATAAGTTAGCACGTGCGTAGAAAAATTCCAATGACCGCACGTAACTTGGGCATTCTTAGGTATTTTTACACCAAATTTTCAACATGGCCTTTTTGGGACCCCACCTCATGAACTTTGACACTGCCATTTCATTACTCAGTCCTGAAAAGTCATTTTGTGCAGCAACCGTGCCATTCTGTACCACTGCTGTAAAAACATGTTTTGGGCAGGATGTGAGAAATGACACCTGTACTGTTCATGAGGTGGTGTGAGAAACTGGCAATGTTGAAAATTTGGAGTGAAAATATTAAAATTTGCCAAAGTTACACGTGTGCGTAGTGAAATTTCAACGACCGTATGTAACTCGGGTGTTTTGGGGAATTTATGCACCAAATTTTTGACATAGCCTTTTTGGGACCCCACCTCATGAACAGTGGCACTGTCATATAGTATATGTTTAGGGCTTGTTCTAGATGGAAAACAGTGGCTTCCCAAATGTTGTTGTAGGACAGATCAAAGGTCAAAAAAGTTATTATACTATGGTTCCGACGTCAGATCGATAGTACAACAACTTTTCAGTCTTGAGCTGCTACATGATTGGCTGAAAACAGAGCTGATCAAAAAATGCACTCTAAAATGGCGGAGGTGTCTAACAATCAGTCGGTAGTGCCATTCAGTCAGGTAGTTGGGACACGGACTGCCATACTTGGCTCTGCGTTCCCAAACTATCAGTTTGCCAGTTTTTTTTTTTTATTTCTTTTGCTGAGAGCAGGACCGCAGGAAGCAGAGAAGCACCAGTATCTTCAGTGTCAGAACTGGATGGCGACTGCAGCATGGACCGGGAGGAAACGACCGAGCAAGAGAGCGGGACAATATTCACAAGGTATGAACCTTGTCAAAAGTCAAACCTCCTACAGTTTGGGGAACCATATACTATACAAAATAGTATATGGTTGCTTAAACACAACAAGGCGTTGTTGCCATCTTGGGGAAGTGATTCCGTCACACGGACATCTCGAGCTTCGCTCTCGAGGTCTGTGTGATGTCATCACATCCCCTTGATGGCAACATAGCCTTGTTGTGTATGAGCAACCATGCACTATTCTATATGTTGTTAATTGGCCTCGAAAAGTGATTCAATGCAGTGACCACAAAATCACCTTTCGGGACCGAGTAATGACATGACAGTGCCAGTGTTCATAAGTGGGGTCCTAAGAATCCCATGTTGAAAATGTGAGGCCAACATTCCTAGAAATGGCTGCGATATCAACATATGTTGAAAACTCCTTTGACTGCCATTCTACGGTGCTTACCTTGATTCTTCAGTTCATGGTTCAGCTTTGAAGAGTGCAGATGTGTCCCTGGCCACAGACGATGACAGTGAACAACCATTAGAGGTAAGTATAGGGTAAGGGGGTGCAGGGAGGTGTGTGCTTAGTGGGGGGGTGGGGATGTAGGAGGAGGGACAGGGGAGACGACACAGGACCGTTTTTTTTTTACAGATTTAAACAAAAAAAAAAAAACATCAGGGAACAGTTTTTTTTAACAGGTTTAACTAAAAACATTGTTTTGGGACACTGGGAGTGGACTCTCCAGTGTTCCTGACTACAGGAGGAGGTTTTCTTAAGAATGCCAATATGGGGATTGGGCACCCCGATGTTGACCATGTAAATATTTATGACACCAACGGGCTTTGGGGCAGCAATCGACACTGGGGGTGGGCATCCCGGTGACAGAAAGATACTTTTTAATAATTTATTTCGGCACACTGGGCTGGGCTCCCAGTGTGCCACAGCAGTGGAGGGGGGGATAAAAGCCAACACGGGGATTGGACACCCTGATGTCAGAGAAAAATGGGCTTGTGTGGCAGTTCAATGCAGGATTCTGCATCAAAAATTACAGTAGAATGCAGGATTATGCATCGAAAATAAGAAAAAAAAGACATCGGGGGACTGTTTTCTTTTTTTTCAGGAAAAAAAACAGATTTTGGAACACTGGGGTTGGCTCCCCAGTGTTCCATACTACTGGGGGTTCAGGGGTAAAGGCTGACACAGGGATTGGGTCCCCAATGTTGGCACAAAAATGGCAGTAACCATTTAAAATCCCTTTTCACAATTCCTTTTCGCAAGCCAATCTTACAAAAAGGGATTGGCTGTTGAAAAGGGATTGTGAAAAGGGATTTTAAGTTGTAAAGCTACTATTTTTGAACTAAGTAAAAATTAAAAATAAAGGCATGGGTGGGTAGTGGATGTCCCTCTCACCAAAACCCATGCCTTGGTTTTTACAAAACCCGTCCCTGTGGTAAGTTATAACATTTTGTTTTCTCCCCTCGCTAAGCAAGAAAATAAAATGGGTGCTGATGAACAGGGATTTTCTCACGAAAAAGGATTTTTCAAGATTTCTGAATCCTTTTTCGCAATCCCTGTTCATGAGCCATTCGCGACCAGGAATCCTTGATTGAAACTGTGCATCTATCCCAAAGACTGAACTGTGCATGCCCAGAACCTGAATTTTAAAAATGTAATAACTTTGGAATGGATTAATATTTTTTCACCAAACCAAGGCTGGATTGTTCCTTGAAATAACATCTTTCTACCCATAATGTCCGGCCAAAATTCCAAACTGTGTGCACGCAGCACAATGTCGAATATTGACCATGACATTTGCCAAAAAAGGTGAAAAATGCATTTATTGATGCTGAACTGTGCAAAACCCACAAATCCAATTGAAACACAACTTGGCAGTTCAAGAAATCTACCACCCAAGACTGTATATTCCAAATTTCATGTTAATGCATTGAACGGTTGTGAAGTTATTAACATGCAAAATGTTGTGTTTAACATTAAACTGTTACTCTTAATCCTAACTATAGAGGTGTGACTGCACCTCTATGACATATGTGATGTTTGATTATGTTGTGGATAAAGTATATAAGATCAATTTATGAATGAATAAAGAGAAGTTTAAAAAGTATCTACTGAAAATGCACTTTTGTTCAGAGTGGGGGAGGAGCTGGGGCTCTTGAATACTTTGATTCAGAAAGATTTTAATGATCTGCAACATTGGCTCGGGTCAAATAAGATGATTTTATATACGGACCCCCCAAAAAAAAAAACAGAACAAAAGGCAGTGGGTAAGGGTAAATTCTGACCTTAAAATTAAATCTCTTGATGAGGACCCTGTTGAAACAGTTAATGAATTTAAATGTCTGGGACTGACAGTAGATAGTGTATTAACATTTGGCCCCCACATTTCCAGACTGGTTAGGACAATTCAACAGAAGACTGGTATGTTCTTTAGGATAAAAGAATATTTGGTCATGGAAACTAGGAGACTGTTGGCTAGCAGTTTCCTATTATCCACAATCAATTTTGTGTGCTATTCCCTCGACAGGGGCTGGATTGATTGCTAGAGTCACTTCATTGTACAATCTTGTTTGTCAGTTTGTTACCAGCCTTTCAATTCAAACTCACCATTGCACTCTTTATGAGAGCATGGGGTGTCTTTCCTTTGAAGAGCATAAAAATGCTAAACTAGCTACATTTATGCACATGGTAACTCTGGGTAAATATCCTAATAGCTTAACTAGCCTTTTTACCTTCTTAAAGAAGACAAGAGATACATGTGCAATGGAATCCCCAGTCTCCTTCATATGTTATTCCTTTTAGGCACACAAAGTAGGGTCAGAGAGCCTTGTCATATTATGCAACTAAAGTGTACAATAATTTACCATCAAATATTAGCGTAATACTGTCTCTGCTTTCAGAAGAAATCTTAGTGCTTGGTATGGATCAATGCCCACTTGCCGTTGCAATGAGTAAATATGATATGGTCTGTTTGCATACTGTTTTATCTGTTTTATTATATTTATTATTAATGTGAATCTTGTCAAATGTTTAACTTGTTCTGGTCACAAGTGATTCTTCTTTTTTTGGTGTGGGAGGGATTTTAGCAGGAAAGTGCTGACCAGTAAGGCATACATCTGTCTCTGCACTCGACACATATCTTACATTTGCAGTAGCATTACACAGGTAACCTTCTGCAAGCTGTTCTATGAGCTTTGCAACATACTGATAATGGGTGCCTTTACCACCCTTATGCTTGTAGATCACAAATGAGTTGAAAACTGAGATATCCACTAAGTGGAAAACCAATTTTTGTACCATTTTCTTGTTTTTCTGACACATGTATAATTTTTGAGCATCTGGTCACTAACATCCACTCCTCCCATCTTACTATTATCCTGCAGTACAGCGTCTGGTTTGATCTTTGGGGTTCCATAATGCTTGTTGCCACACAACACCATGGCCCCCTGATGCACAGTGGTCAACATGCATACAGTCTGAGTTTTCTTGGGCCTTGCATGCCACATGATGGCTTTCATTTGGGGACAGTCTTCCGCAATGAGTGAAACACTATCTCCTACATCCAACTGTACCTCTCAAAACTGTTGTGGCAGTCCTAATCGGGCTTTGTTGACAGTTCCACAGAAGTCGGTTTTGAGATCCTGTAAGTGTCGAACAAGCTTAGGACTAGAGTAGAACCTGTCTGTGAACAATACATACCCTGACCGGCAAATTCTCCCAATAACTTGATTACAATGTCATGTGTTGTTTGCCCTGTCATTATAGTCGATGCAGTATTCCTGACCTCTGCTGTTACATCAGGATGATTATTACAAGAAAGTGGATGAGCATTCAGTTTGAGATTTTCTACAGTAGTGTGTGTTATGGTCTTGTCAGCTGTGACATCTTGTACATTTTAACCAGCGTACACCATGACATTCCACAACACCCTCCCATCCCACCATTATCTGAGTAGCTTTCACACAATTCATATGTTTTTATGCCAAATCTTGACCATTTCAAGGACATATATTATTTGAATCCTAGACGGCCTTTGAATAATAGAAGCAATTCATCAGTGTTAATGTACTGTATATGCTGTCATAAACCTGTTCTGTGAGAAATATAATACACTCCGTATTTTCCTTAGCTTGTCTGATGATTCTATGCATATATCATTATCCACAAAATGTAGGAATTTTAGTATGTTCAAGAACCTGTCACTGCTCATGAGTGAGTGCACAATAGGTGTGGAGAGGAATGGGTTAGTGGACCAGTAATCGAATAGTTGTGGTTTATTCATCAGCCCAGTCAACGTGAAAATACTACGGAACACATACATCTCAGAATGACTGACTGGTTTGCAGGAAGAAGAACGAGAGAATTCAGACTGGCTTTCATTCATCAGAAATTGTTCGGCATATCGGTTTGTTTCTGTACAAATTAAATGTATAATGCCATCATTACCATCAATGTCTGACTTTGAGAAGAAGATTTTAAAACACTCCAGTGGTGTAGGGTTATCAGACAAAGGGACATTAATACCCGGTGATCCTGCAAACTTGAAAGGTTCTAACTGCTGTTCACTTTCATGCCACATAATTTCAGCCACACTTCTCTGATTTGCCCCAGTAGTATTCATAGCTAAATTTCGCTGGGATGGTCCACTGACTCTTCTTCTTCCATGACCTCTTCCTCTTCCTTGAATACTTATTACACCTCTAGTCTTGTTTTACTGTGACCTCACCCCTCCTCTCTACTGAGACTGCCTCTTCTTCACTTGTGGAGTAATGTACCCATTCACTTTCTGAGTTTTGTTCTTTCTCACTGTCTGTACTTTCTTCCCTAACAGATTGCATGTCAATATCTAATACTGTTACACTTGCCATTTCCTGCACTTTGGTGGATGTTGATGAACAACTTTCAACTGCTACTTGCTGATCTACGCCATGTACTGTGCCACGCCCTCTTACATTGTTCTGCCTGCCTTGACCCCTGCCACTTTCAGTACTGCTGTAATTTTTTGTTAGCCTGCCTCTACCTCTTACAGTTGTGTTTGTTTTGTCCTCTTTATTTGCCCTGCCATGACCGTTCCACTTTCCGTGACTTTCTCAGTATCCTACCCAATCCCCTTATGCTCATTGTGACTGTATCATTTTGTATCCCTCCTGCCTCATCCTGTTTTATTTTCCTGCCTTTTCCTCTTACAGTTTGGCTGCATTTATTTGCCCTGCTTCGCCCCCACCCACACGTCTGTTGCATGCATTACTGTTATTGGTCCTGCCTCGCCCAGTTATGCTGTTCTCTGGTAACACAACTTCCGTGTCTGAATCTGATGAGAATGAGTCTGAGTCACTACTTGTGTCCACAGCTGAGTCACTGTCTGCAAATATTTCATCTAGTGCATGACTCACAGTGAACCTTTTTTGTGACATGGCAGACTCAGAAAATTATTGTTGACTCCCTTGTGCTTACAGCTGAGTTCTGATCATAAAAAAAGAGACTGGTCTTTTTTTTTCACAAGGATTCAATTTTAATTTATTAGCTGTTTCTTAGATGACGCTGTCACATCAGGTACACTATCCGTTCAGTCAGCAGAAGTTCATCACCAGACACATGAGATGGCAAGAACGGGGGAGGCTTCAATATTTATTGACTGGCAGTTTTTAAGATTGACTTTTATACAGTACTTGTGTCTCCTTGGGGTTCTGACAGATGTCAGACCACCACTTGAAGTAAGCCAACAGAAGTGCAGTTATTACTTTTATTTTATTGATAGCACTTTGTCAGTAAAATACTTTGTCACAGGGAGAGTTTCAAAAGCAGTGATAAAAAAGCAAGGACTTTACAGTGGCTAACATATGTTTACACACACACAGATATTTTATTCAGGATAA
Source organism: Neoceratodus forsteri (assembly GCA_016271365.2). Taxonomy (NCBI): domain Eukaryota; kingdom Metazoa; phylum Chordata; order Ceratodontiformes; family Ceratodontidae; genus Neoceratodus; species Neoceratodus forsteri. Next base: position 1,099,356,621 of record CM057455.1, on the reverse strand, counting down.
CGAAACAGATCAATAACTTTCTCAGTCAGGATCACTGAACTAAATGGATCTCTGGCACTATTTTTTGTTTTATTTCGTTCCACTGTGGCTGGCACTACAAATGAATACTGGTTTAGAAACAGATCAGTGATTTTTTTTCTGTCAGAAACGCTGAACTAAATGGATCTCAGTGCTTGTGCCTCATGATTTAGACTGCTGTCAGACCCCGATTTACAGAGATTCACAAAACCACTATATTTTTTTTGAGGGAACTCAGTAGCAGAATACAGACTGTGAAGTGACTTTTGACAAGGGCTGCAAGTTTGGTTCGACCAAAGCTAAAAAAAGGTTGAACCCCTATGGTTCTCCATAGTCCAATGGTGGTAGAACTTGTATTATAAAAACACGAACTTTGTGAACTTTGGTTCACCCTGAAATGTAAAAAAAATCACATACCACCAGATGCTGGGTTTCAGTGCTGTGCATGCTCCTTCAGTTTCTCTCCCTCCAGTGGCACACGTGATGTGCCTCAGACAGCGCTGAGAAGGATGCATGCATCAGTCCCTTAGAAATGAAAAAACAGAAAGGAAGGATATGCCTGCTACATGGGGAAGGGGGATTGGTTTGGATAGATTGCTCTACCCTACGTGACTGTATTTGTCAGTCAGCTATTGGAGGGTGTCTCAGAAAGACCCATGTGGGTCATACTTCTTGAGCTGCTTGCTGCAGTGCATGCAGCACATTGTGTAGAACTGAGAGAGAGCAGTTGTTTGTATCTGACCTCAAGCATTTATTTTTTGGCAGTGGATCAGTGTACAAAAAAAAAATGTTTTAGCTGTCTCTCCTTCACTTTTATGATAGGCAGCAAGGTGGGGAGCTGGTTAAGGCAGCTTTTTGTTTTGGGAGGGAAGAGAAATTTAACAAAAATGAGCGAACAACGTGTTGAGCCTGGCAGACAGCACTGGTGGAGTGGTGTGACTGTCTGAGGCCATTTGTTGAAACTGAGAGCTCCCTGATGAGATTCTAGCTGAGCAATTCATCACACAGACATTATAACAGCAGCAGGCTGTATCAATCAAGTGGTTGTTGTAACTTGTGTATTTGATTTTTTTGTTTAATTAATAATAATAACTTCTGTGTATAGACTAGAGGAGAGTGTGTGTGTGTCTGTGTGTGTGCACATGAGCGCAGTCACATTCAACCTTTCAAAAACAAATCTCTTCTACTGGCTTACAGATTAAAAAACAGAAACATTTTATAAAGAATTGTAAATCTTAATTACACAGATACAGTAATTAAAAAAATAATCTCAATAGAAAGTAGTCTTTCAGTCTGGGACAGGGAGCAGCTTAAGGAAATAAGACAAAGTGCAATGATTTGAACTTAGTGCACACACAGGGGTGTAAATTGTAACTGGGTTATTATTATATAAGCTGCCAATATACAAATATAAAATAAATCCCTGTCTTACTACTTAAAGTACTTGACTCGACGTGGCAAGCAGTGCTGTATTTAAATGTTAGGGAGAAAATATCCCTGTGTCTTATTACTTAAAGTGCTTGACTCGACGCAGCAAGCAGTGCTGTATTTACCTGTTAGGGAGAAAATATCCCTGTGTCTTACCCCTTAAAGTACTTGACTCGACGTAGCCATGAATGGTAAAAAAATAGCAGCACTTCTCAGGCAATCCAGGCAACAGTAACAACAATACAGAAAATTCAGGCTGTTGCAGGAGTTACCCGTCGTGGTACTCAGAGGATGAGCACAAGGGCCATAATAGTGCAGTAGCCAGTTTTAGTAAGCAGAGTGATGGATGAAGATGAGGAGAGGAGAAAATAGATGAGAGTGAGGGGGGAAATCAGTGGAACAAATCCTGAATTTGTAGTAGATAAGGCAGCAGTCAGTATGTCAAGTAGCAGTAGCTCTGGGGAATGGGATGGGATGAAGAGAAGGAATACAGAGGCAGAAAAAGAACAAAAATTCATTCTCGGAAGGATGGGCTGTAGTGCTAAAAAAACATTAATGATAGTGGGGCATAACTTGGAGAGTCAGACACCCACACATGCAGAGGAACAACAGAGGACAGAAGATGGACAGGCTTCATGAGGGGAAGAAATAGATGCAGTTCAACCAGTCAGAGAGGTTGTGCATCTTCAAAATTACGTGCAGATGGGCATGGAAAGACCTCAAAGAGATAGTGGAAATAGTAGTGGCTGTGGTGGTGGCAGTGGTAGTAATGAACCTATCCTCCCTATAAGCAGCAGTGCAACAAAATCTGTGAAATCCATTGTGTGGGATTTTTTCACACAAGATAAATCATCTGGCAGCCATGTGGTCTGCAAATTATGCAAAACAAAATTAAGTCATGGTAAAGTGGGTACTTGACTGGGAACACCAACAATGATAAGACATATGAACAAGTCTCACATTTATCAGTATCAAAAATCACAAAAGGAGCACACAAATGTTGTTGCACTTCTGCACTCAGCTGAGGAGGATGAGGTAATGGATGTTTACCAAAGCGATGAAGTAACTGATGCAGAGGTGGAGGATGATGAAAGTCTTCCTTTCAGTCAAAGCACAGCATCCTCTATTTCTCGTTTCTTTACCCCTCTGAGTCCACCACCACAGTTCAATATGAGTCATATACATCCATGGCCACAACATCCACCCCTCATGGTGGTAAATGGTCAAGGGAAGCAGCCCAGAAAATCAGGTGCTAGCAGCAAGCATAGCAGGCATCAAATTTCTTTGAAAGACTGCTTTGAGAAGTCACAGAAATATAAGCCCAACAGGTCTGAGGCAAGGCAATTGACAAAGGCAATTGGGGAAATGATAGCCACTAACTTGCTCCCATTCTCATTTGTGGCTAACCCAGATTTTAAAGCACTCATGGAAATTGCTGTTCCAAAGTATCAGGTCCCCAGCCGGACCTATTTCTCCAGTGCTGCTATTCCAGATTTGTATGATGCTGTTCAGAAAAGCATGTCTGATGCTCTGAAAGGTTCAGTGGGCAAAAAGGTTCATGTCATGACAGATATGTGGATCAGTGATCAGACGACTGACTATATGGCTGGGACTGGCCACTGGGTAAACTTTCCTCCCTCTGCCTCCTCCTCCTCATCATCATCATCATCATGTGGTGGCAATGGTGACAGCAGCAGCAGCAAGAAGCAAGGGACTTTCATAATACGAAGGCAGGCAGCTTCATGTATTTATGGTTTTGAAAAAGATCTCAAAGTGTAACATCTTCTGGAGGGCCTCGAAGAAAAGTTTGCTGAGTGGCTGACTCCAAAGTCCTTGCAACCAGGGTTTATAGCGTCTGACAATGCTTTGAATATTGTGAAAGCAGTAAGACTTAGTAAGTTTACACATGTACCATGCTTTGCACACACTTTTAACTTGGTGGTAAAAGACTTCATCAGTGAGGACCGAAATGTGCAGAACTTGATTGCAGCTGTCTGCACTGTGTGCACTCACTTTAGCCATTCTGTGAAAGCCTGAAAGTTTTGTTGTGGCAGATTCAGATTGAAAACAGCCTCCGCCTCCACCAGATGATACAGGAAGTTCCAACCCAGTGGAATTCCACTTACTATATGATGCAGAGAATGCCTGAACAACAGAAAGTCATCCATCAATATGCAGTCCAAGATGGCATTGGGAAAGGAGATGTGAATATCAGCCCCGATCAGTGGCATCTAATGGATAATCTTTGTTGTATCCTTAAACCCTTTGAGGAGGCTACCCGAGTGGTGAGCTCTGATGGTGCTAGACTAAGTCAGATCCTACCTTAATTTCACTAGTCAGGATGAAACTCCAGCATCTCAAATCACAGTTCTTTGACAATGATGACATCAATTCTGCATCACTTGTTGGAAAAATGATACAAACCTTCCTGGCTGATGAGCACATTGTAAATATGTGCAAAGCAGAGCATTACATTTTGGCCACACTTCTGGACCCTCGGCTTACGGATACAATTGAGACATTCTTCAAACCACATGACTTTAAAGACCTAGAACACTATTGTGAACTGTTAATTGAGAAAGTGTCAGCACGTAGAGTTCAGAAAAGTAGTACATCATCAGTGCCCTTTTGGCAACATTCAAATTCTGACCAAAATCTGGTGGGAGGGGAGCACAATCTGCTGTTGCTGCTGCTGCTGCTGGTGGTGCTGGTGTTGGTGCTGGTGCTGGAGCTGGTGTTACCACTACTGATGTTTTGGGTCATCAAACACAAACCAGAACTGCTGCTGCACCACAAGAGGACAAACCACTGTGGGACATGCTGTCAGACTTTGGTCTAATAAAGACAGATGGGAAGGCTTAGGTGGCAATAGTGGTACCAGAAGCCCCTGCTGCAAAAATGGTTAAGGATTATATGGAGGAGACTGTACATCTCACTGCAGGTGATGAACCATTGCTTTATTGGCAACAAAAAAAATTGAACTGGCCTTCTTTAACTGAGATCGCAACTGAATGCCTCAGTTGCCCACCTGCCAGCACATATTCAGAGAGAATTTTTAGTGCTGCTGAGGCAATAGTGAATGACAAAAGAACATGTCTTTCCATGAAGAATGTAAAGAGGCTCACTTTTTTAAAAATGAACCTGCCTCTATTCAAAAACATATACTGTCCCAAATTTATGCAGGTTGACAGCACATAGATGGCATCATGCCACGCTGGTGATGACGATGACAATGATGGTGAAGGATTCTGTTGCCACTAGTAGCCACTAGCCTTTCCAGCTGTCTTTCCTCCACTGGTGGGCCCCCCTGTCTCCTCCTCATCCACGAGTTCCATTAATTTCAGAAACAAACATCCACTGCTGGTTCTCATGTGCCACTAAGTCCCAATCTGACTAGCACCAGAAACTGAAGGACCACTGCATATGACAGTTCAGCTAAAATAACCAGAAATGACTACACATTGTCACTCAGCTCTGTCTTCATCCATTTGTTTTATTGGATTTTTATTACAAAATACAGACTCAATGAATACTTATTACTGGCTGTTAACATACAAAAACATTAATAAAAAAAATAAATAATAAATAACTGTTCTTCTGGTTCAATTCCAGATGGGAATTTAATTTAAAAAATGTTTTTTTTTGCCGTAAAATGTCAACTTTACAATACATTCCCAATTTCAATGCTGCACCCAATGACATCCAATGTTTTGATCTGAAAGAACCATTCACCAGATAGAAACTGTTTTCATCATAATCTGTGAAATGAAAATAAAAAAAATAGATTTTACAAAATGCTGTTCCCATATACTGCACTAATTGACTATCATGACAATAAAAAAAAATTCCTGATCTTACCCTAGCCCCCATCCAAAACTCCAAGCCCTCCAAACCCTCTGGGACACTCCCTCTTACAAATACTATTCATCCTCCGTTGATAGACACCAAACCATGCTGGTGACCTGGCATCATAAATAAACACAATTTGCAGATGGCATACTGTTATGGGTTTTTCAATTATTCTGAGTAAAGATGAGGAAGGGGCAGATGTTTGGGAGGGTGGGACAAATAAAGTAATACAGTATTGACATAGTTACCTATGGGAGGTATAGGGATCAGGGCAGGAGAGTGTGGTGGATAATGTATTACTAACATCGACAGTTACTCAGAATAACAGAAAGCCCCAAACTAATAACTACACAGACAAAGTTTAAAGTACAAACATAATTTAATCCACACAATGAGGCAAAGCAAAACGCCACAATGCCCCAGCATGTCAGCACCATGCCTTCCTCGGGGTTGGGGGTGTACTGAAGAAGGTAAAGTACAGAAGCACTGGGGCAGAGTGGTGTTTTGCTTTACCACATTGTGTGGATTAAATACATTTTGTACTATAAACTTCTGTCTATGTACTTATTTGGTACTAAAGCAGCTGAAGCTATAGGTACCATGGGCACCAGTTATTTTGAACTAGGTTCTATTAGTACCTGAGTCTAACAGCGGGGGAAAATTTAAAATTATTGTAACAGGGTGTAGCTCAGGGGGTTAACCCTTTGGGCTGCCTGTAACCAGATTAAAAAGCTAAAGTTGTCAGTGATAATATATGAGTCGTATATCATCCCTGACCTTTACCGCTTGCTAAATCTGTTTCAACACTAGTATTTTTAAGCATCTGCTGGGTAACCAGGTGGTTCTATAATATATAAGCAGTAAGCACATTCTACCTGGTTCTACTTGACTATTAAAAAAATCCACATATTTTATTTTGCATTCTAACTTTAAGAATGGTAAGTTTTGCAAAGCTTTCGCGCACTGAGACAGAATCCTATGCACCAAAGCTTTGCAATACTTCATTGTATTTATATCATTCTTAGTACTACATGTACTTTCCCAAACAAAAACCAATACTTCTGTGGATTACTTAATTAAGTAGAACCATGTAAACTTTTTGTTGCATTATGTATTATAGAACTTTGTTATACCATGTAGAACCTGGTTTTACTTAGTAGAACTTGTTTTTTTACATAGTTTATTTGGTAGAACCTGGTTCTACTTGGCAGAACCTGGTTTTACTTGGAAGAACTTGATTATAAATGGTAGAACCCAGTTCTACCTGGTAGAACCTGATTCTACTGGGTTCTACCTGGTAGAACCAGGTAGAACTTTTTTGGGTTCTACTCAGAAAGTTTGCAAGGTAGAACTTTTAAAGGTTCGCGCAATCCTACTTTTGACAGCTTCAGACAATGTCAGAAGAGCTTGTGTCACCTCATGGTCCACAGACTGCACATAGAAAGAAAATACCATAGAATTTTTTTTTTTTTTTTTTTTGGGGGCTCAGTAGCAGAATACAGATTGTGCTACAAACAATGTCAGAAGAGCTTGTGTCACCTAGTGGTCCACTGATTGCACTACAAAAGAAAACACCTCACAACATTTTTTTTTTTTGGTGGGGATTCAGTAACAGAATGCAGCAGTAGGGATCTGTATGAAAGTACTTCTGTCACACCGAGCTACAGACTGAAGAACAAAGCGTGTAGCCTGTGAAGTAATTTGGAGAACTTCAGACAATATCCGATGATTGGATGTCTTGTGGTTCACAGACTGTACTCGCAAACAAAACTCCTGTAAACCTTCTATTTATTTATTTTTTTCACAAGAGTTTCATCAAATGAACAAAGTGTATGTAATCTGTTGCCGACAGTCAGATGTCACCTCGTGGTCCACAGACTGCACTCCAAAAGAAAACACCTCAAAACTTTTTTTTGGGGGGGGGGTTCAGTAACAGAATACAGCAGCAGTGATCTGTATAAAAGCAATTCTGTCACACCAAGCTACAGACTAAAGAACAAAGCATGTAGCCTGTGAAGTGGCTTTGGATATCTTCAGACAATGTCCAATGATTGGATGTCACCTCGTGGTCCACAGACTGCACTCGCTAACAAAACTCCTCAAAACCTTTTCTTTTTCCTTTTTTTCACATGATTTTCATCAAATGAACAAAGTGTATCTGTTTAAAGGCTAGGTGCCATGACATGTGGCCACATGTCATTACTTGGACAGGTCACATGTGGCCATGTGTCACAGTAATGCTGTCAATGGAAAATGACACTGTTTTTGAAGGCAAAATAATAGTTCCTTTTAAAACCGAGTATACTTGGCACCCGCGTTGCACTACAGCGGTGTAACGAGTATACTCAGCACCAACAGTAAAAGGGTTAACAGTATAATCAATAAAACAAACAAGCAAACAAACCAAACAGTGTTTTTGTCTAAGTGGTGTCAGGGGCCTTTAAAAAAATATAATGTCTGAAAGGTCCTCACATGTGCTCCGTGTCTCATAGTCACACCTAACATAGTTCACTTGGCAGCATGGCATCACAGAGGGACCACACAGATGCAGGCAGCAAGAGCGAGGCAGGGCCAGACAAGGCCTGCAGTGTTGACCAGGCCTGCAATGCTAAACAGGCCTGAGAGAAAAGGTCAGCTGAGGAGGTGCTGCCACACATCCTCAGCCATGCTGGAACTCTCCTCTACAAGGACTGTGAGGACACACTATGGCATGTCACTCTGCCCGAAAAGGTGGGTGATACTTGTAACACTAACAGGGGGGACTCCAGCACCGGCAGTGTGCAAGCATTTTGTCTTCGTAACTGTCTGCTCACCTCTCTTTATCTTCTAGCTCTTCAGTGGACATCTGGTGGAATTTGAACTGGTAGCCAGAGAACTGAAGGAGATACTGCAGTGGACATGAAATGGGCTGTGAACTGCAAGGGCGATGCACCTCACAGAAGGCTTGGAGCTGATCATGACATACTACACTGTACTTCAGACAAATATGGGGAGTCATGGATTATGATGGTAATGTCAGAGGTAAGATTTATTATAGGGGTACGGTCGTGCCCACATAGTTAGGGTTGAGTAGCCTGCTTCACGTTAAACCTCAAATTTTGAACTTTAATAACTTTGCAACTGATCAATGAATTTGCACAGAATTTGGTATGTACTGTGCCATGGTGCAGATCTCTTGATGTGGCAAGTTGTACTCCAGTCAGATGTAGAGATTCTGAGATGCGGATAGTGCAAAAACCTTAAAAGTTACCATTTTTGGTTGTTTTGTCCTCATTGCCTTCTGCCCAGACAGTGTAGAATTTTGGTGTGAATTTTTATAGCAGAAAGAACTTGGGTAACAGAATTGCCATGCTTTGTTTGGTAAAAAAAATATTACTCTGTCGCAAAGTTATCCAGTTTTTAAATTTCAATTATTTCCTATGGGAAGATTACATTCCAGGATAGAGGTAAAAAGTTTGACAGGGGATTTGATCTCATGAAAAAGGATTCATTCTTGCAAGATTAGTTACTTTTTCATGAGGGAAAAATCCTTTTATGTGATTCACCATCTTGGTTTTATTTTTCCAGCAACTAAAAAGTCTGGAAAATACATTGAAATGTTGTTATTTTACAAATCAAACACCAGAACCTTGCTAAACAGGGGCCCATTAAGCTAGATTCTGATGTTTGTTTTTCATCATTAGTGCCAGAAATACTTTGTCTGGGCACCCAAAATCCCGGATGCCCAGCTTAGTGAGGGGAACCTTCTACCATGTTCTCTGTATGAGAATAGTGGATTTTCTTGACTTCTGCAGCTGCAGCTGAGCTCCAGCTGCTGACTGCAGTGAGAGCTGTAAGCTGCCCTGCCACTTCCCTGGAGTTTGGTGGTGCAGCCCCACACACAGTCCCAATAAGTAATATATTCCCTGGTGTCTAGTGGTACCCCCCACCTTCTGATCGCTGTGCCCCTAATTTTTATTTTAGTCCCTGGTGTCTAGTGGCACCCTCTCACCGTCAGATCCCATCCCCTGTTTTTTTAATTATATTTATATAATCCAACACTAGGGTGCCCACAGCAAAATAAGGTTCCTATTATACTATCTCAAAAAGTAAGGAAATAGGTAGCAAAAAAACTTCATTAATGCTCCAGTTAGGGTCAAAGTGACAAAAGTTGGGAAATGAGGTGTTAGGGTTTTCCTAAAACCCCACCCTCCCAAACCAGGCCAGAGAGCAGGTGTGGGTTGTGCTTTGGGCTTCTCAAGCTTAACAATCACTCCATTCCATCTGTAAATAAGGTCAGATGTATAGACTTTATGAGAATGGAGTAAATGTTTGGCTTGAGAAGCCCAAGGTGGGGTGTTAGGAAAACCCTGACACCTCATTTACCAACTTTTGTCACTTTGACCCTAACTGAAGCATTAACAAAGCTTTTTTGCAACTTATATTTTATATAAACATGATGCAGTTTAAGTTATATATTTGATATTGTATTTCCTAGTTATATCTTGCTTTTTGCTCTTGGAAAAATCTTGTTTCATACCAGTCCTGCATGCATTCAGTCTGAAAGTAAAGCACAGACAACCAGAAAAGCACTTTGCAGGTTTAGTTTAAGAATTTAGAAATAAAATGTTTTATAAATACAGTATGTGAGCATGTGTTCTTCTTCATCCATTCATATATATGCTGGTGATACAGTGCTTTTTACATCTGGTGCCTCTTCCCTAGACCTCACTAGCCAGCTACAGCTGCATTTTGACAATATTCAGTCCTGGTTCTGGTCAAACCAATTGTCCCTTAATGCAAAAAACAGTTTCCATTACATTTGACACCCAACAAGGTTTATCAGGCTCACCTGCCCCACAATTGTCTACACCCTTGATGGTGCTGCAATTGAGGATATATCCTCCTTTCAGTACCTCTGGGACTGAGACAGCTCAGTGGTGAAGAGGGCCAAGGTGTCCTGTGCCTTACCTTTTCCCATTCCAGCAACCCAGGTTCAGGAGCATGCTCTGATCACCGGGGTTTGGCTGTGGGAGAGAGAAGGATTGAGCATCTGAAAGATGACTCTCCTCTAGTGGGGTGGGGTAAGGTGGCTTACCTCCTCAGCCCTTGGATGCCCTCAGGTGGAGGACTGGAGGAAACAGCAGTAGTGCAAGAGACATGAAGGGAGGGGTTGCAGTGCTGTAGATGTGTGTGCCTCCACACGCACATTTACAAATGCTGCAGCAAGGCTAAGGGAAGTAAAGTGGAAAATGGTTTGTGTGGACTACATGAAACCCTGCACACCTTCCTCCACCCCGCACCATCAGCCAGCTACCTGCCCAAGTCTGGATGTGTGTCTTTGGGTTGGGGAAGGACAGCCCTCTCCTTTCCAGACCCACCACAGGGAGCAATCCCTGGGGGATTTTTGGGCAGTTTTGTCCGGTATGGCGAATACTGGGTGAGAGGAGGTTAGGACAGGGTTGAAAGCCTGCCTGTACCAACCAAGAGCAGAAAAACATCTATAGCAACAAAAGAAAAGTATGTCAGGGTCTGGCTGGATCATCATCTTGATTTCTCAGTAGATATTGATGACATACCCCATAAGCTCCTCCCCAAGCTTGGTGCACTATAGAGGAACACAGCAAGTATCCTGCTTCCTGCCCACCATGAGACTGTTTTAAAGATGATTGGGTGAAGTAAATGCTGAAACACTCCAAAATCCTTACATACAGGGTTATGTTTACCTATAGATTGCTGATGCACATGTGACTTCAAAGGTAAAATCAAAGCCTCCTTATACTCTTCCCTTCCCAGACCAGCTCAGTTTCATAGGTGTATCTGAGCAGACTGCAGCACAGAATCACAGCTCCTACCCACCAGCAGAAATTTGTTTTTGCCACTACACTTTTTGCAACTACTTTGTAACTACTGTAACCAAGGTAAACTTTTTTTTGTGGCTTGTAACTAGTGTACATTATTTGGGGACTGTCTCTAACTTCTTAATCTTTAAGCTGCTTTCTCTGTCCTAGCTTATCTGCTGTTATAGTAGGAACCAGCAACACACTGGAAACGTTGAGTTGCATAGGTAGAATTAGATGTGCCTACAAATTTAAACTCTATACAAACCTGCACACTACTTTCCTCAGTTTAAATCCCAGTGCCCAGCTGTATTCGTTTTGGCATGCCTACATTCACTCTATTTGCCTGTGCACACATTTGAGTCCTGGCTACAGCAGTCACATGCTGTTCTGTGTGTCTGTGGACAGTGGAGTGCTGCCCTGGAAGTGGAGCACTCAGAGAGGGATTTACAAGCTGGGTGATGTCCTGGAGCCCCTGCCAGTAGTTACACAATCAATCACTTGCTTGCCACCTTGTATTAGTTAGTAGGGGTAAGGAGGAGTAGCACACTGTATTTCACAACAGGGTCACCTAATGGGTTTCAGAGAAGGCAGAATAGGTTGGAGTAATCACACTTAATCTTGGTGCTCACCACCAACCATTATTTTGAACATGCAAGCATCTGTTGTTCAACACCCCCTTTTCTCAGCTGCTGAGCATCCTCAGATGCCATTAACTACACATGCACCTATTTCTCATCTTCTCTGACATTACTCAACTCTGGGGGGCATGTATGATTCAATAGGTACATGCTCACACTAGCACCATCTGAGCCCATCAATGTCTGACATCCCTGTACGTTGCAGACATCATGACATAATCTCCAAGAAGTGAGCATGTGCTATTCCCCTAGCACCATCTTGGTTACAGCTCTCAGCATATGGAGAGCTAAGCACATAAGCACATTGTGGCCAATTCCCTCAATGGATTACCTAGTGAGAACCCATCACTCCTCAGAAACAGCTCTCACTGTGTGTGCTGCTCATCCATTCTATGAGGGGCAATTCCTCTGCAGCCCCACACTGCCAGAAGTGACCCTTCTCCCATTATTTCTGACATCCATCTTGAAGTTCCAAGCTAGCTTGCTTACTAAATGCCCCAGTCACTGGAAACAATCCAAACCACGTCATTTTCAGCAGACATCTAAGGTTTCCAGATTACCTTACTCACATATAGGTATTGCAGCCACCTTAAATGCCTTCATGCCTCACAGGCTATTGTTGCAAATACCCCAGTGCCCATACAGCTGTTAATATTGTGAGTTATGGTAATGCACCAGTCAATAACTTAGTATTATTCACAGTTCTATGTGCTAATGCATCCAGCAAGACAATTTCCATCCTCTAGGAGAGTACACAACATGTATTTTCCCTGGCTGGATTTCTGGGCATATTTGTCATGAATTTTTAATGATTATACATTTCAGATATGTGTTACAACAGACATGAGTTTGCTAACTTTTTTTTTCAATTCAAAATGTATTAATATTTTATGCATACAGTGGACAAATCACCATTAGTACAGCACATATGTAATACATGGCAAACCAGATGGTGTGTCCTCTCCCCCACCCTCCCAACAACCACCCCCACTCCCCAAATCTTGCACAGTATAAACAGACATATAACACTAGAGTTTGTGGTTAGAAGCTTAATATTAGGCAGGTTTAAGGGAATAAAGAGTTTGCAGGGGGCTCCAGATTTTGTTAAATCTGGCAGTGGAGTTCCAAATGTTTGCTAACTTAATCACCTTTCCCATTATGTCTTGTATCTGCAGGCAGCCAGGTTAAGGTGAAGAAATGTCACACAAGCAGCATGCCTCTGCTGTCATCCGAACTCCCTGCTACAAATTCAGAAAACTATTGCAGCCCTTATCCAGGCACAGCTGCAATTAATGACTGCCATGATGGTGAAGCTGGTGGAGATAGCTAATCCCTGTGATCCCACCTCTACTGACCCTAGACTGGCTCCACTTCCAATTATTCCTACACCTGCTGACTCATGCCTGGTCAACCATAACTGGACTCTGGAGAGGAATCAAGCAAAGAATCTGAGGAGGAATAGATATGAAACAAGACCCACAATATTTAACCACCAGTATGTGCTTACTAGACCAAGTCTCTACTCTGGTCCACAATGTTAAAATAACAGTGAGTTTTGAAGTGCTGCCATCCCCTCCTGAATCCAAGCTAATACTTTCCTGACTGTTGAAAGCTAAACCCAATGACACCTTCCCCATCTGTAAATCTATCGGTGAGGTGATGGCTAAGGACTGTGAAGTAGCAGAGCCAGCCTGAATTCCAAAAAGGCATTCATGGGACAAGATGTACCTTCTTCAGAAAGACAAACTGAAGTTATGGTGTACCACCCCAGTCATTGACCCACAACTAGTGGCCCTAAGTAAAGAGACAGTCCTTCCATTGGAAGACACTACAGGACTCAAAGATCCAGTAAACCAAAAGATGGAAGGCATGCTCAAAGAGAGCTTTGAGCTAGCAGGGTTAGGACCATGAGCAACAGCAACCACTGTCTATGGGACAAGAGCGCAGCTGGAATGGATCAAGGGCATTCATACACCACGGCACACTAATCTGCAGAAGGTTAACAAATGGAGCAGTCGATCCAGTCCACCAAGTATTTGACTGACATGGCCAAGGACTCTTTCAAGATAAATGCTAGAGGGGCAGCTATCACCAACAGAGTGAGAAACTCCATGACTGAAGCAATGGGAGGCAGAGAATGCCACAAAAGTTGTTACTCAAGTTACCATTCAATAGTGCACAGTTATTTGGAGAGGGTCTGGGCAAGCATCTCAAGGCCAAAGAAGATGGCAAATCATTGGGAAAGGATAAGGGTCCAAAGTCAACCTACTTACACTCCAAAGGGTGCTTTAGGATAAACATTAATTTTAGGGACAGGCAGCACAAGTACAACAGGAACAGGAACAATAATTTTCATTCCTTATTTCAGACCAACAACAACAGGTTCGGGAAACAAAATAACACAAACAAGGTACAGTTCAACAACTCCTATAACAATAAACAACAGAACCAGCCTGCCAGCACAGTGGTAGTGCTTCTGTTTGTGATGCTGACAACCTGAGTTTTTGAGCAAACTTGGAGCATCAGAGAGCCAGCCAGGGGAAGGTTGTATGGGTGTCCCATGGATAACTCTCCACCTCTGGGGGAAAGATCTGTGGAGCCCAGCATTTGAGAGATACCCAGTGGAGGTTGGGTGTAGAACAAGCCTGGGACAACTAGAACAGAGAGGAGGCAGTGGTGGATGTTGGCAGGGCATGAAAGGAAGCACACATGCCAATGCATTAGTGTCACTGCACGTCTGCACCTCAGGAGTAACTGACACAAGGAAATCCTTGTGCAACAGCACAGAGTGAAGCCTAAGGTTGGGCAACATTGGTGGTTCTCAGCGCTCCCTAGGAGCCCTGCTGTAGGGGGAAAGATATGGACCACTGTCTCAGGCATCCGCTAGAAGATGCTGAGGTAAGTAAGAGGGCTGAGTTAACGGGGGATCCCCCACTGTAGCAGAGCACATAAACAGAGTTGGAAAAAAAAAATCTAGCCAATGACTACTCACCTCCATCTCAAGCACAAAATCACTCACCAGTTGGGGCATGATTGCTTCAATTTGCAGACGACTAGAACAAGACCACTCAAGATGAGCGGGTTCTGAAAATCACTAACGAGGGCTATGCAACAGAACTAACTGAAACACACATAACGGTTCAACTCCTAATATCACCCATACGAAAATGAAAGGTATAACCAGTCCAAGTCAGGCAAATACTAAGTGACCTGGTAATAAACAAGACCATCACCGAGGTGACATCTGAGGACAGAAGGAAAGGAATATGCTTAGTATTCTTTATGGTGCCCAAAAAGATAGGAGACCAACGGTGAGTGTTGGATTTAAAATTCTTAACTTGCTTCATCCAGTAAAATAAATTCAAAATACAATCAGGTTCACCTTGAAAGCTAACCATCCAAGTGATTAGTTCATCTTCAAAGACATGAAGGACACTTACCCTCCATATTCCAATCAGACTATCTCACCACCAGTACTTAAGGCTCCACATACTGGGTCTACACTATCAGTATCATGCCTTACCATTCCACTTGACATCAGCCCCAAGAGTCTTTACAAAAGTGTCAATAGTACTGGCAGCCAAGATGAGTGAGTTGGGTATACAATTCATCCCGTACCTCAACAACTGACTCATTAGAAACAGATCCTGAAACAGAAGGAAAGGAGGGACATGACAGAAACTTTCAAGTACCTCAAGGGAATCAACAAAGTCCAAGAGGGTAGCATCTTTCACAAAAAGAGATGTGCAAGAACAAGGGGGCACAATTTGAAGATAGAGGGGGGGATGGCTCAGGAGCAACGTGAGGAAGTATTTTTTCATGGAAAGGGTGGTAGATGCATGGAACGGCCTTCCTGAGGAGGTCATGGGGTCAAAAACTGTGGGTGAATTTAAGAATGCATGGGACAGACATAAGGCAATTCTAGTGGGATTTAGGAGGAAGTAGTCTGCTGATAAAACTAGGATCTGCAGCTTATCCAATAGGTAGGGAAATGGGCAGACTGGGTGGGCCAAGTGGTCCTTATCTGCATCAAAGTCTATGTTTCTATGATCCCTGTCTCAGTCACTCAGGGAAACCCAGACAATGTTGTAGTGCCTTAAAAAACAGCTCCAAGAATTAACTACACTCTCTGGTGCCTCCAGATCTGGGGGTCAGTGCTGTGATTAAGGATCACCAGCTCTGCCAAAGGCATGGAGCATAACCGTAGTGCTGCTCTGCTCCCCGTGTGTGCTCTCCATCTGTGCTGATTGTTAGCCAGCCCATGAGTTCATAGACCACTGCTATTATATTATATTATATTATATTATATTATATTATATATTTTTTGTATAGTATGTGGATCTTAGAAACTAAGTTTATATATTAAACTTCTCCTTGTTAGGTTGACAAGGAGTTATTGTTTGTTTGGAACTCACACTAAGTATTGTGGTGCTGCGGTGTCTAAAATATTTTTTTTAAATCACGTCTCGTACAAGGTTTCTGTAACTGCAGGTGATTGTCTGTTATTCAAAATGTTATAATGTGGCTGGTTTAGCTGGAGAAATGATGTGCCCAAGACATTCTTGGTGTTTGAGGTAAATGGCATCTGTAACTGTGGGACAATGGAGTTTGCCTGTAAAGGGCAGACCAGGTTGTCCTGGTGACCACCCAAAAAAGGCTAAATGAATGACATAAAATAAAAGAGGAGGAGCTAAAAGAGGTGACTCAGAGCAAAAGAAGGGGGAAGGGGAGGGGGAACAAGGAGATGACATCACAAAGGTGGTGGAGTTATTAAGGGGCTAGAGTAACAAGCAATTGGCTAGGATAGATAGGAAGAGGATGGGTTATGATGGCCTTTTAAGGGGCCGCAGGGAAGGAAGAGCCCTCTTTTTAGCTTGCTACTCACCAGATTAATTTAACATGGCAAGGACACCGATCGGTATCAAGAGTTGGGAAATAGCGTTACAGGGATGAAAGGCACTCCAAAGTGACTTATGCTACCCTGGAGGGGGCAGTGGAAATCATTAAAGCAATCCCACAAGCATGGCTAGCGAAGACCGTCATAGAGGCTGCCTTTAGGCTCCTTCCAGTGTGCCTTCTAGACTGGGAACTGTTGGGCTTTAAGCTAGATGGGGAATATTACTTTGACAGAGCCATGCCTATGGGTTGTTCCACTACTTGTGCCTCTTTCGAACTATTTAGCACATGCCTACAAGGCATATTTCAAAGACAGTCAGGGTATAGGACAGTGATGCACTACCTCAACGATTTCCTACTGATTGAAAATGGGAGAGAAGAGAGTGAGGAGATGTTCAGGAGCTTTCAGACACTGTGCAGAAACCTGGGAGTGCCATTGGCACCAGACAAGATGGAAGAACCTAGTAGGATCATTAGTTCCTGGGCATAGAGGTCAATGCACTGAAAGAGGTCTTTAGATTACTGGAAGGCAAGCTAACTAAGTTGAGGGGGCTTCTGAAGGATCATAGGCACGGAAGAAGAAAACAACTGAGGCAGGTGCAACAGCTGATAGGACACCTTAATTTTGCGTGCCGGGCCATCAGCCTGGGGAGAGCATTCACCAGGTGAATAGCACAAGCCACACAGGGAGCGACTAAGCCGCATCACTGGGTGGATATCACAAGGGACACAAGGGAGGGCGGGAAGATATGGGACACATTTCTAGATGCATTCAATGGCACATCTTTTTGGCAAGATGACTGGGTATTTAATACAGATCTAGAAATGTATATGGATGCTGCGGGGGTGGGGGGTGGGGAGTGGGGAGATACTATAGAGGAAAATGGTCTTCCGAAGCATGGCCTCAGAGATGGATAGATTTAGGTCTGACCAGGGACATCACCCTGCTTGAAATCATGCAAATCTGGGCCTGCACGTTAGTGCGGGGACTGGAGCTTTGGAACCAAAGGGTGACTTTTTTGGTGTGACAACAGGGCAGTGGTGGATGTCCTCGACAACAGGAGGGCATCGACCGGGCCAGTGCTTTGGGTACTAAGGCAGTTAGTATTGTAAGGGCTGAGGCTTAACATGACATTGAGGGCTAGGCACATAGAGGGGATCAAAAAACATTATAGCTGACAGCCTCTCCCATCTGCAGCTGGACAGATTCCCAGCCTCGGCACCGAAGACAGAAGCATGACAGATGCCAATACCAGAGGACATATGGGAAGTTGGTTGGAAGGAGTCGAGGTCCTGTTTCTGAACTCCTGGTCCACCAGGATGCTCAGAGCCTACAAAGGGGCTTGGGGAGCATTCCAGAAGTTCAGGGAACAGCAGCACGGGAAGGTAAGTGGGCAAGTCACAGCTGACCAAGTGAGAAAGTATATAGTGCACCAATGGGAAAAGGGAATGGCACACGCCACCATAGGAGTCCACCTGGTGGCCATCAGCATAGTGTGTAACCTTAGACATGGGCAGGACCCAACAAAGTTCAGGTTAGTACAGTGCATGGTCCAGGGTTGGGGAAGGCTTAGCATTACGGCAAAGGATGAACAGAAACCAGTATCACACAGCATGATGGAAGGTATGAGGCAAGCAGTGGCAGCCATATGCAGCACAGAATTTGAAACATTATTATTTCAAGCAGTATTTACAACAATGCATTATGGTGCACTAAGGGTGAGCGAAGCAGTAGGGCATGACAAAGGAAGCCTGGGGAGGGTGGTGGAACAAGAGAACCTTACCTGCCAGGGGACACAATTGACATAAGGATCAGAAAATCAAAGATGGACCAAGAGGACGAAGGGGCCCAAGTACAACTAGACAGACAAAAGGAGCTGGAAAACTGCCTGGTCAGAGAGCTGTGGTCCTATGCCACAGTGTGTCCTCCCCAAGCAGGCCAGTTCTTTATTCATGGGGACGGGGAAAAAACCACGGGTTATCAGGTGACAGCAGTGCCTAAAAGGTGCATGGCATTCCTGGGGGAGAACCCCAAGAATTTCTCCTCACATTCATTTTGAACTGGGCGGGCGTCACAGATGGCGTCAGCAGGGGGTTCCATTGCATAGGTGCAAGGGTTCAGATGGGGGAAGTCTGACTGTTATAAACAATACATAAGACCATTAAACAAATGAGTAACCAATTCTCCAAATTTTTCTCCACAGGTTAAGGGAGGGCTGGGGGGATGGGGGTAGTTTGCAAAGACGAACGCATTGGGGGGGACAAAAAGGAATACAGTAGGGAGCATGGACAGCAAGAATATCTCATTAATCACACATGCTTTGATCTCTCAGCAGATAAGGGGCAGTGGCTGGAGGTATGGATATACGGACACTCTTATATTTATTGGGCAGGAAGGAGAGCGTCCAAAAAAAAAAAAGAAGGGGACAGACAACTTTACCAAGATCCCAGACAATGCCGGGTGACATGTCAGGGCATCAGGGACATGAAATGGGCCCAGCTGCTTCCAACATTAAGAGACATGAGAGAGTGACAGCCACCACCAGACATGATTATTATACAATTGGGAGGCAATGACACTGGATACAGGTCATGGCTGGACAGTTATTTACAGATTAAGTATGATATGGGCATAATAAAGAAATGGTGGCCAGAAGTAACCCTGACGTGGTCTGACATGGTACCCCACAGGGATGGAGACATGCACACAGACACCTCATAGTGGACAGAGTAAAAAAAAATGAACAGAAGGATAGGCTCATGGTTCATAACCCACAGGGACAGGGTCATTAGGCAGGGTATAGAAGAGCATGAGGACGAGTTCTATAGACCGGGCGGGGTACACCTATCAGACGTAGGGGTTGACCTGTTTAATTCAGAGACCATGGGAAATATTGAAGACTGGAGGAGGAGCCTTGGCTAGCAAGGAAAAGAGCCCAGTAAAGTGGGGGGAAGACCATCATCCAATGCAAGCTGTAGATGGCCTAGTGGCGAAAAGATCATAAGAGCTGCCAGGATGGGGGGGAGAGCACACACAAATGGAGAACAAAGAAAAGAGGAGAAGATGTGCGGTAATGGGTGTCACACCATTACCTCCAAAGAAGAAGGAAAAGAGCCCCCCAGATTCTACATCTGGGAGGGTGAAAAGACGAAGAAAGAGGAATAAATAAGGAATGAATAATCAATGTGTGGAACTTTTGTATAAAACGAAATGCACATAAGCTGGAAAATAATGTACAAACATTGAGAAGACATTGGAAAGTTGGGACCAATGATCTGCAAGTTTGTAAATAGTATTTTATGAAATTATGATATATGGGGCATTATACAATGGCAAGAAAAAATCCTGGCTTCTGATTGGTCAGCTGTCCACCACAGCAGGGATGTTATCCTGGCATAACATCCCAGCTGTAGTGCCAACCAGCTGTCAACCTCATTACTAAACATCAAAAGACAGATCACTACACAGCAGCTGTCAAACGACTACTGTGACAGAAATACTAAAGCAAAGAAAGCAGACTCATGTCATCATTTCCAAAGTTAAATTTCAATTTATTTGAAATGGCAACAATACAGAAATTGTTTTCAGAAGACCAAGAAAATACTGACCCTAAAAGAAAAAAGGAAAACAAAGACATGTAGAAATCCAGGACAACCAGCTAGATCAAATTGAATGTGAGAGAAATGAACCATCGACAAGGAGGCAAACAGTGTGGGCCATTAACGTGTTAAATGACTGGCTAAAAGAAACTGGTACCGAAAGTAAACTTAACAACAGTAACAGAAACGGACTTAAATCAAATCCTAAGAAAATTCTATGCCTCAGTGAGAACCAGCAACGGAGACCACTACGGAATAAGTAGTTTAATCGGTTTGAGATCTGGCATAAACCGTTACCTAAACGAGTCCCCGCTGTCAAGAAACATCAATATAATTAGCCACACAGAGTTTCAAACGGCAAACAATGTATTTACAGCCCAAATAAAAGCCCTCAGACGGGAGGGAAAGGACAAGGCCCAACACCACGCTCCCCTCACAGACAGCGAACTGTCATTGCTCAGACAATCCGAAGCACTGAACACAGACACCCCCGAAGGCCTTCTACGGCGAGTCTGGCTAGAAGTACAGTTACATTTCACCAGACGCGGTTGCGAGGGACAAAGACAGCTAAAACCCTCCAGTTTCCAATTCCTTACAACAGAAAGCGGACTTCAATATGCCACACTAACCTTCAACAAGAAAACAAAAAAATCACTCAGATCCACTAGAAAAAGACCGCGATCGCTACAGAGGGACAATGTTTTCAATAGAAGGCCATCCTCAATGCCCAGTTGCTCTGTTAAAAAAATACATTTCGAAACTCCCGCTGAACAGCCCATGCCTCTTCTTGCACCCTAGGAAACACCCTGCCAGTCCCTGGGAAACAGAAAAAGTGTGGTACACTTTAGAGCCCCTAGGAAAAAATTATCTGTCTTCCATGCTGCCGAAAATGTGCGCTGCAGGGCTCCACACCTACGAACCACTCCTTGCGAGCGACTGCGATCCAACTACTGAGTAACGCCGGACTAGAAAGCCGCCACATAATCATTGTTACTGGGCACAAGCAGGAATCCTCCCTCAAAAGCTACTGGGGCCCGACGCTACAGCAGAGATCGCAATGGAGTGCCATTTTATCAGGAACAGGAAGCACCGCATCCACGCCTCAAACCTCTGACCCAGGAAACGTCATGCCGCTGGAACGACTAGCGACAGCTACCCCACCACACACCATGGCAACAATAAACATCCCAGCAAGAAAAAACAGCCCAGTAGACTGCATCGGAGAAAACAGCAATACTGCCCTGCAAAACACTAGCAACAGCAACCAATTTAACATCCAAGGCAACAGCATGTGTGTATTTAACATTTACAAAGCTTAAATGAACTAGCATAAACGTTATTCATTTTACAAATGTTGTGAACGTTTCACATATTTCAAACAGTTAAGTTACTGACATATTTATAACACATTTACAACTTACAAAACAGAACTATTTAATTCAGTGGAAGGATATTTCACATTTTTATCAATAAAAAAACTATTTTAAAGTTACTATTTGTAATCTTTCTCCATATTTAACACATTCGAGCCATTGTATAATAGGAATAATGCCTCAGGGGTGGGTGTTATGCTAGGATAACATCCCCATGTGTTATATTGGCTAGGCCGTTGGCCTCGGGCCCAACCACCCAAGGTGGGATGTTATCCCAGCATAACACCCACCCTGTCGGGCATTATTCCTTTAATATAGATAGATAGATAGATAGATAGATAGATAGATAGATAGATAGATAGATAGATATAGATATGCAGTATATACACAATAGGGGTGAGTGGTAAATGAGTGAGATAACACAGTGCATCATCCACTGCAGTGTGATATTTTTATCCTCTGCTCTACTGCGATGATATCAGCCATTTACACACACAGGTCACAAAAGGTCATCATTCTAGGCAGCTTTCCCCTCAGCATGCAAGAAACACCTGTGTTGTTACCATAGACACAAATGCAGAACTACTTCAGAGGTCTCACTGCTGCCTACAGCTAACTCAGTGAGCATTTCAAAACACACCTATCCCACCCCCACCAACTTCTAGCTCATTACTGTGACTGCAGCCAGAATTCTAAACAGCACAGCTTCACAGAACAGTCTAAACTACTGCCTGCAGCTAACTCAACTACCACTGAAACACACTCTCACTTGTTCTTCAAACTGTGATGCTCACCCATTACAATTACTGTGTTACTATTAGCTTGACTACAGCCAGAATCCTAAAGAGCACAGTTTCACAGAACACTCTGCACTCTGCCTGCAGCTAACTTAATTACCACTGAAAACAGTATCAGCTGTTCTGACACTCTGCCTTTCATCTCATTACAATTACTGTGATGCTCTCAGCTTCAGTGCAGCCAGACTTCTAAACAATACAGCGTCACAAAAGTATGTTTCTCACACCTACCTAAAACTAACTCATTTAGCATTGCAAAACACACTCATGTGTCTCCCAGAGTTTATAACACTGCCAGCCCATTCAGAAAAGCTCACACACAGAATGAGCAAACGCGTAAACAGGAACAGAACACAAGAGAGCATAACAAAACTTCTAAAACTCTTGGCCCTACTGTATATATCGAATACATGATGATCAGATCGTGTGCTATGGCAAATATTGTCACTTCTGCATCATGAGCTCTGGATATCTCACTCGCGCCTTCGGCACTCGTGAGATATCCAGAGCTCACTCTGCAGGAGTGACAAATATTTGCCATACCACACACATGCCCATCATGTATCCATATATATATATATATATATATATATATATCTATAAAAAGAATACATATTGGCTGATCTGAGCACCCATCACTACTGTGTAACAATCTTTCTTGGGAAATCCACGACAATGGAGTTTGTCGCTAAAGGGCAGACCAGGTTGTCCTGGTGACCACCCAAGAAGGGCCAAATGAATGACATAATAACAGTGGAGGAGCTAAAAGTGGTGACTCAGAGGAAAAGAAAGGGGAAAGGGAAGGGGAACAAGGAGACAACATCACAAAGGGGGTGGAGTTATTGTGGGACTGGAGTATCAAGCAATTGGCTAGTATAGGCAGGAAGAGGATGGGCTATGATGGCCTTTTAAGGGGCCACAGGGAAGGAAGAGCCCTCTTTTTAGCTTGCATACTCACCAGATTAATAAAACCCACCCACCCACCCAAAAAGGGAGAGGAAAGAAGGATAAGTCTGGGCCCAGCCAAAGGTGGATGGCTGAGTAGGATAAATTAAGGGAGAATAAGAATGACAAAAGAGGAGGACAGCCAAAGGTGGATGGATGAGAAGGGATAAAAGCAAAAGAGTGCATACGAAAAGATTATAAGAGTTGCCGGGGGGGGGGGTGAGAACACACACAAATGGAGAACAAAGAAAAGAGGAGAAGAGGTGCTGTAATGGGTGTCACACCATTACCTCCCAGGAAGAAGGAGAAGGGCCCCCCAGATTCTAAGTCTGGGGGGACGAGAAGACAAAGAAAGAGGAATACATAAGAAATGAATAATCAATGTGTGGAACTTTTGTATAAAACGAAATGCACATATGCTGGAAAATAATGTACAAAAATTGGGAAGACATTGGAAAGTTGGGACCAATGATCTTCAAGTTTGTATATATGATTTTATGAAATTATGATATACGGTGCTATATATATATATATATATTATGGTAGCACGGTAGTGCTACCATAGTTAGGGTTGAGGAGCCATTTCTATGTTAAACCCCAAAACTTTGCACCTTAATAACTTTGCAACTATTTGATGGATTTGCCTGAAATTTGGAATTTATGATCAAGAACCATAGGCCTTGGGATCTGCCAAGTTTTATACTGGTAGGATATACGGCTGCGGAGTTATTAAGTGTGATCTGTGCGCCACGCTTTTCTGAAATTCTGGTGGTCGCACCTACAGGTCGTATTTGCCGGACCGCCCAAATCTTCAGGGAATGTGCAGCCGGGTTCCATGTGCCTTTGAAGATTTCTGAGAAAATATTAAACGGTTCAAAAGTTATTCAAAAAACAGTTTCCCATTATAAGTCAATGGGAAAAGTTAACAAAAAGTTCAACACTTTCGCAAATGCATTTTTACTTTCGCAAATGGGCCTGTTACTTTCGCAAATCGTCCATTTTGTTTTCAGTTGGTGATCAGAAAACTGGTTGGCATTTAAATTTGGGACCTTCTAGCAACCTAATTTTTTTTGTATTCACCTAGTTGGGCCCTGAGGATGCTTGTCATGTCTTTATTTTGTGGTAAAACACCCCAGAAATATGTTTTTCAAATTTCTGGAAAAAGTACTTTCGCAAATTACTTTCGTGCTCATGAAAGTGTCGCAAATTTTTGTGAAAGCTTTCGCAAATTGCGACAGTAATTTTCTAGTCTGTGGGAAAATGACAGCAATTCTTTGGCACTGCACTGCAAAATAACCGTTGGGAGTTTTGGGCTGAAATGTGGAGGGAACGCAGCCGACATCTCACAGATGTGCCTTTCAGTGTTGTATTGAAAAAATATTACATGGCGGCAAAGTTATGGCACTCCAAAGTTGACAGTTTTTCCCATAGGATAACATTACGGCCTCAAGCATTACAGGAACTTTGGCACCCTGCTGCAAAATAACGGTTTGGTCTTTTTTTCCTGAAATTTGAGGGAAGACAGCCAACAGTACACAGATGTGCCTTTCAGTAGTTTGGTGAAAAATATCACATGGCGGCAAAGTTACGTACTCCAAAATTGACGGTTTTTCCATAGGATAACATTACGGCCTGACATTAACAGAAATCATTTGGAGCCCTGCTGCAAAATAACGGTTTAGTCTTTTTCCTGAAATTTGAGGAAGACAGCCAACAGCCCACAGATGTGCCTTTCAGTAGTTTGGTGAAAAAACATTACAGGGAGGCAAAGTTATGCGCTCTGAACTTTTCTTTTTTTCCCATAGGATAACATTACGGCATTCGCCGCGCCTTTCAGGGCCTGTATCTCGGAAACGGTGTGAGATACGGACTTTTCGTTGGAAAAACTCTTAGCCCCATAATGGGGCTAAGATTCAAATTAGCCAGGAAAGTTGTAAATAATATGACTTTTAAATTTTTTTTCCACGTCATACGGTTCCTGAGATATAATGTATTTAGTATTCCAAGATCTCATTTTCTGCGCCGATACTCATTATTTTGCATACATTATTTGTACTCACTGTCTTTCTCAATGCAGGTTTTGGGGAAAACCAGCCTGTGCTCTTACATTACTGTTACTGTTGCCTTTTCCGCTTGCCGGATCCATTGCCATTTCACTTACCATTGACGCTCTGCGCCACCATGTGCGTATCCTTTGCTTTTCATTTGCGCTATGCTTGTTATTTTTGCCATTTCTGTCTACAGTACTGTTTATCTTACTGTTTCATTTACATCACCATGCCCATTGACATTTCTGTTTGCAGGCACCATGTTACTATGTGACAACACATCACGTGGCAGACCATTTCCCGTCACGCCACCATGTCGTTATCTTTTCTGTTCTCATTCGTGCTTGTGTTACCATGTGCGCCACTGTTAGCATTTCTGTTTGCATTGCTGTCCCTGTTAGTATGCCACAACATTCTGCCCCGCGCCCCCGCTGCATTACATTCACTATTTCTGTTATCATTCTCAAAAGCAGGGAAATTAGAGGCAAAACTCCATTTAATGCATTAGTTAGGGTTGTTCCACAGTGACAAAAGTGAGGAAATTGCTGTTAGGGTTGAAAACCCCCTTGGACCCCCGCCCACCCCCAACCAGCATTGGGAGTGCGCATTGGGATCGTGGGTCTAACTCTCACCCCATTCTCCTATACTTCTGCTGCTTTACACATGTCATGGGTGAGAGTTAGGGCTGACGCATCCCAATGCGCACCCCAATTAACCGCATTTTCTTTTCCTTTTGTTTTCGGGTGCGTCACTTTTCTGGAATGGTGTAGCACTTTTGGTGAAGTTTTGAGGCTAGCGACGGAGTATCGGATGTCGGGTTAACCACTAGGTAATCTCGCCGCCCGTCCGTGTGCTTGGCAGTGTTGTGTTTGCGAGGAATGGAGGGATTTGCCAGGGAGTTCCTGATGTGGCTGAGTGGTGGCTGGCACCTTTTCCATTGGGTACTCTGGAGGATTTACAACGCTGAAAAGGTGCCAGCCAGCCAATCAAAATGCAGGATTCTGTCTGTTTTTTTGTGCCCATTGTATAATCAGAGTTTGAGGAACAAGTGAGAGTGTGTTTCAGTGGTAGTTGAGGTAGCTGCAGGCAGTAGTTCAGACTGTTCTGTGAAGCTGTGCTATTTAGAATTCTGGCTGCAGTCAGAGAAATGAGCTGGAAGTTGGTGGGGGGGGGGTAGGTGTGTTTTGTAATGCTCACTGAGTTAGCTGTAGGCAGCAATGAGACCTCTGAAGTAGTTCTGCATTTGTGTCTATGGTAACAGCACAGGTGTTTCTTGCATGCTGAAGGGAAAGCTGCCTAGAGTGATGACCTTTTGTGACCTGTGTGTGTAAATGGCTGATATCATCACAGTAGAGCAGAGGATAAAAATATCACACTGCAGTGGATGATACACTGTTTTATCTCACTCATTTACCACTCACCCCTATTGTGTGTGTGTTTGTATATATATATATATATATATGTATGATAAATATTGTCTGATCTGAGCACCCACCTCTACTGTACAAGCCTCTTTCTTGGGAAATCCAAGACAAATGGAATAAGCATGTTATTAGTAGCTCTCTGATTTGATCTCCCAATACAGAGAGGAAAAGAGGTTGTCCAGAAAAATTATAGTACTTTTCGTGCTGACAGGCATGCTTTGCCTGTAAAAAGGTATGCTAATGTTGCCTCAGGGGCTTGATTATTATTGGTTTTGGGTCTGGTAACCCCAAAGTTACTACGCTCAGTGGAGCATTTTCTCGGATTAATTTGCAGGTACAGGTTTGGCCGCTTCATTTATTTTTTTATTCATTTAAACATTTGGTGACTGGGAAAGGCACACTGAGCCAAGGCTTGTCTCCAGGTGTGACCCGCGGGACAGGGAACATGCAAACAAAGTATACAATACAATGGTACACAACAGGAAGCATAATAATACATTTCATGATAACTAATACAGCAAAACAGTCTACGCAAATAGTTAAGGTACATGGTAAAGGTGACATATCAAAGAGCAGTGTAAATACAACAATGCAATAAACATTTCAAGTCAGAGGAAATGTTGCATAGGAGAGGAGTTTGAGAGTTCCATAGGGAGGGGAGATGATAGTTGAAGGCAGATTTGCCCATGTTGGAAGATGGAATGGGGAGAGAGAAGGAGCTTGAATCCCTGGAGTGTAGGGAATATGTCAAAGCTGGGACAGGAGAGAGGAGAGAGGAGATGTAAGAGGGAGCAGGTTGAACCAGAATTTAGAGATGAAGGATACAGAGTGGATGAGATGCCTGTGCATGAGCGGAGGGAGGTCCAGGCAGGAGAGTAGAGAACAGTGGTGAGTCCTGTTTGGGGACTTGGAGGTGAAACAACAGAAGGCATAGTAGAGGGAGTCAAGTCAAGAGAGAGCGGTTGAGGGTGCAGTGCAATATACAGTATCAGCGTATTCAAAAACTAGCATAATCATCTTTGACAGAAGTTCCTGATGGACGGGGAGAGGGAGACAGTCTTTGTTTCGGTATAGTATACCAAGCTTTGGGCATGGTTTAGTGGCTATGTAGTCAATATGAATTGAGAAATGTAATTGCAGGTCCAGCCAGATGCCTAGGTACTTATAGGATGGGACTACCTTTAGTGGGGTGCCATCAGGGCAGTGATGGGTGGGGCGTTGATGGCTTTGGCAAGTCTTTGAGAGGTTCTGAATGTCATAGAGACTGTTTTAGATGTATTTAGTGGGGACAGAAAGGGGCAGGAGACTAGGGTGTAAGCCATCTGGGCTAGATTTCGATGTGTTGAGGGATAGAAGGGCAAGCAGTACTTCATTCGTGGTACTTTATCCAATGTTAACTGCTCACCCTTGCTCATTCACAAGCTATAAATGGGATTCTAAATGAGGGATGCTACTGTATATGGCATACATCAACAAAAACAACAAGTCAGAGCACACCCTGACCACCCCCAAACAGCAGGATCCTGAAGTGAATACCAAGAGACCCCCACTCCTTTTAATATCAAATCAGTAAGTTGCCAATCCAGGCTAAACAATATGTTTATTGTTACATTTACCTCTGTTTGGGGGGTGGTGGTGGTCAGGGTGTGCTTTGACTTGTCTTTGTTCATGTTCTAGGTAGCAGGGGCTAGAAAGAAGTTTTTATTTGGCTTTTGCTGTGGGGAGGGTTTGAAGGATGGTGGAGAAGGTGTGTCTGGGTCAGAGGAAGCACAAGTAGTGAAGAAGGTGTTGAGGGTGTCCACAACTTGAATGGGGTCTGTTATTTCAATGCCATTGTGCTTAAGGACTGGGGTGTTGGATTGTGGAGGTGAGTCGACAATGGAATGTAGTTTATTCCAAAAAGAAGAGGTGTGTGCAGTGTTGAGCCGATGTTTAAAGTAGTCAGCCTTTGCATGAGAAGTGGCCTTAGTGCAGGCATTTCTTGAAGTGTTATAAGCTTGTCTTGTGCTTGGGGTAAGGGAGGCTTTGAAGGTGGACCAGATTTTGACTTGAGATTTGCAGATTACGACTACAGGTGCAGTAATCCAGGGGGTGGTGGTGTTTCCTGTCCCTGTTTCTTCTAAGCGGGGCATGGAAATCCCAGACACTGTTGAAAATACTTATGAACTGGGCTAGGGCAGCATCAACATTTGCTGCAGAGTAAACTAGTGCCCAGTTGGTGTTGTGTAGGTCCTAGAGGAGGGAGTTAGTGTCTAGAGAATTTAAAGGGTGTGTTTTGATGTATTTGGTGCAGATTTAGGTAGGTGTGTTTTCCTAATGCAGTAGGTGATGCAGTGGTCACTTAAGGTAGGTCAAGGACTCCAGCTGTGGTTACTCAGTGGGGATGTGAGGAGAGGACCCAATCAAT
Source organism: Neoceratodus forsteri (assembly GCA_016271365.2). NCBI lineage: Eukaryota > Metazoa > Chordata > Ceratodontiformes > Ceratodontidae > Neoceratodus > Neoceratodus forsteri. The sequence continues at coordinate 1,099,327,376 of CM057455.1, read as the reverse complement.
GAGGGAGTGATTAGAGGAACGGGGGATTGTAGCAGGTTGGTTCTGTGATTAGCTGTGTGAGATTTAGGGATTCTAATTTGGAGGTTGTGGACTTGGATGATGGGGACAGCCAGTCAAGGTTATAGTCCCCAAATTATATAAGTTCACCAGAGTGTGCTAAAGGCAGGAGAGCAGAGATGTACGCAGTAAGAGCATCTTGACTGAGCCAAGGAGAAGCACAGACTACCCCAATGAAAGTGGGGAGAGTGTGCTTCAGAACTGGAGAAGAGAGCCAGGTGGATATAATGTCCCAGGTTGGTGTGGAGTTGCTGAAAAGGTACAAGGATTCTTGAAGTGGAGAGAGGTTGCGTGGCAAACAGACCTTAAGGGATGACACACTACTCCAGTTTTGTTTTTAATATTTCTGCAACTGGACAAATATTTGCTCAAGGGTAAGCTACCAAATCCCCGGTTGACGTTGGAATAAGAAACAGCATCCTGCCCGACCTAAGAAACTTATCAGGTAGGTGAACTGCCATCAATATATTTCATCAGCTCAGCTATCAACATTCTTTCAACAATGGGGAGAACTGATGAAAAGCCTCACTGTTTATGATGTTTACAGCATTTTGTTTGGATAATTAATCAGGAATCAGAACTAAGATAATTATTGTCGCTGATTGGACTCCTAGGTACGGAACCAAACGGCACAGTGCATAAATGACCTGGCTTGCAATATCTCTAAATGATTAAAAAGCTGTTCTCTGACCTTTGTGGTCTTATGCTCAAGCCATATAATCACTGCCTCCTTCTATTGAAATTTTACATTAAGATTTGGGTCTGATCCCTCTGGTAAAGCACTTTTTATTGTTACAATGGATTCCGAATGCTAGCCATTAGCAATAATATATATCTTTTTTTAATCTAAGTTCCTGGGAGGGCATATTCAGAGCCATCCAGTTGCACACACGCAAAGATGCATCACACAGAATTAATGTGCTGGCTGGCTCTGAGGGTATATTCAAACAGTATGCATGATCATTACTGATTGTGCATACTGTCTGAATAACTGACCCTGGATGCACAGCCCAGGGTGGTAGGCCACCTAGTCCTGTGCAGTGCAACCAGGGTCCATGCTGAATACCACCAGTGGGCTATGCATGGCACTTACCCAGATGTGCCATGACCCCATGTGCGATAGTCAGCCAGGAAATGCTAATGAGCTCATTGGGTGTGCATGGCACAAACAGGCAGGATTATGAGCTCATTAGCATGTTTGCACCTGGAGGAATGTGCTGGCGTAGCCGTTGCCAGCCCTGAACATGAGGCAGGCTGTACGGCACTTTGCCCACCCTGGTGGTCCCGTGGAACCCCCTCCCAGCCTCGATCCTTGAGATAGTACTGTGGCCCACCCCTGGTAATTCCTTAGTGTAGTGCACCCTGCTCCCAGCCCCAATCCCACTATACCATATACTGGACATCCCCATGCCCTGGCCCATCAACAGTGTAGCAGTCCTCACCCATGTCCCAGTCCACATGGTCATACCCCACACACCACAACCCTGGTAGTTTAGCACCCCCCCAGCCACAAGCATACACAGGATGCTGTGGGAAACCCTGCATCCCTGGTAGTCCAGTGACCCCCCATGCCCCACCCAATCATGACAGGACCCCCACCCCCCCACTGACTGCACTGTCAATGGGCCGGCACTGTACATGGGAAGTGCCCATTGATTGGGAGCATCCTATGTACAGTACCGGTCTATTGACAACACAGTCAGTGGCTGGCAGTGGTGGTGTGGCGGAGGGCTGAGCCAGTCATCGGCTCCAGTTGGGTGGGTGGTGGGGGGTTGCAGGGTGGGGGGTGCTGTCCTGAGGGGGGGCCACTGCACTATGGAAATATGTGGGGGCGTGTGTCATGGTCCAGACATTGGGGATGGGGTCCAGGTGTGGGGACCCTGCACTATGGATATAGGTTCATAAGGGGATCCTGTTAAGCACAGGGGCTTGGGTTCAGCAGAGGATCCTAACTCAAACAGGGATCAGGGTTCAGGAGGGGATTCACAGTCATTGCCAGATGGGGTCTGGGAGGGGGGTCCTACACTATGGACTTGAGGGACACTGTTTCCAATACAGTGCTCGGGGATGGCGGCAGAGGTGGGGATCCACATTACTGCCGGGGCTGGCAGGCTGCTGTTCACTGGGCTGCACCTCTGCAGCCTGTCTGTGGGTGGCCAACAGAATTAGGTCTGCTTTCCATGGCTGATCTATGCATGGCACAGTTCAGGCGTTTGCAGGGTGCATGCCCATTGAATATGCCCATGCATGGCACATCCATGGGTACACCCCCTCAACTTGCACCGTATACATTCTCTATGGGCCATGGTGCATTCTCCTTTGGGTGGCACAGCACCGCCCATTGAACATCGCACTGCAACGCATCGTGTGGGATGCGCAGCACATCTCCATTTTCCACCGGGATGTGCCACATATCCCCTTGAAATATGGGGGTCCTGGACTCCCTTTTGTAGGGGGTTTTGCTAACCTCATTAAAATGTTGTACTAAACAATTTATGGTGATTCATAGAGTTTGAATGTTGGATAAAATCCTAGCTATGGAGCCAGAGCATTTTTTATACAACCCAATGCAGTGGGATGCAGTTTTTGAGTGACATACTGTATTACATTTAAAATTAGAACCCTAAATGTGATTTTTTTCTCAGACTCAGCCATGTATATATGAATTATTATGTTTTGTGCTTTTTGGCAATCTGGGAAAGGCTTTGATATAACTGTACTAACAGACCATTGATGCATGAACTAATTAACAAGGGAACTAATGCTGCTATATATAGCAGATCTATTTTCACTAGACCGGTTCCTTTTGGAGTCCCTTGTTTGTATATTTTGGGGCTAGTTCTTTCAGATGAAATACATTGGCTCAAGGGAAACGTAATAAAGGGCATTGTGTCTCTGAGCTTGGTCCCAAGAAATTCACACTCTAATTTCTGAACCTTACGTTGGGGCTCTTTTAAAACACTACAATTACTAACGAGCTGGAAAAGTGTTCCATTGTATCAGACACTTTAAAATGTTCCTGTTTTCCTAAGCTGCTTTTTAGTTAATTGTCCACAGAGTTTGCACTAAAAGTAGGAACACTGGACGAAATAAAAGATGCTACCATAGATCTTAAATTCTTAGAGATTTGGGCCAAACAAAATAACATGGATTTTAACGTTGATAAGACAGTTATAATGCGTTTAGGAGAAAATAATTCTAATGTACAATTTTGTCTAAATGGTTCTATAACAGTATCAGTAAAAGAGGAAAAAGATCTAGGCATCATAATAAATTCAGAATTCACATTCACATCACATTGTAATTATACAGAAAAAAAAGGCAAACAGAATAATAGGGTGTATAAAAAGATCATTTGTGACCATAAATAGAGCATGTATACTTCCACTGTATAAAGCGTATGTGCGACCACATCTGGATTACTGTTCACCATTATGGAGCCCAAGTCTTAGACGTGATATTGATGTACTTGAGGGGGTTCAGCGTTGACTCACTAAAATGATTGATGGCTTGCAAAATGAAGATTATCAAACCAGAATGAGGGAATTGGGCTTGTACTCATTGGAAGTGAAAAGAACTAGGGGGGATCTCCTTCTGATGTTTAATATCATTAGAGATAGTGACTTAATGACACAGTTAGGAATGTGCCTCAACATGAGAGAATGCAACCTCAGGAGCCATAGGTTTCAATTGGTACTGACCTATCCTAAAGTAAACACTAAGCATTCCTTTTTTACACAAAGAATTTTATCTATATGGAACAAATTACCTAGGTACTTGTTGGAAACAGATAATGTGGAAATTTTCAAACGAAACCTTGACAAATTCTTATTAAATAATGTACAAAGATATCCAATTCTTGGAGATGTACTTACATGGGTTTAAAAATAACCTTCTGTACATCTAATACTCTTAATAGTAATATGAAACTTAGTAGTAGTAATTTTAGAATGACCGTTAATTTTTTATTATTCTTAAAAATGGATCCTGACAACTCGTTTATATTATTTGTCATATTACCTAAAGTATGACTGCTTTTTTAGACATTCGTATTGTATGATTGTAAGACATGTTTTTTTTTTAGCATATTGTAAAGGCAATTTGCAGAACAATAAAAACCAACTTGAACTTGAATTTGCCTCAAACAACACAGATGGGTGGTGAACAAACACATGAGCAGTCTCATCTCCAGACAGACAGTATAGCAGTTGGGACACTCATAGACACGATGTTCATCATAGTCCTCCCCTTGGACAAATGGTCAAACAACATGATCACACAAGTGAACAACCTACAAAAGAACAGATGTCCAATGCTGGAACAATTATCGCAAGTACTAGGCACCACAATGTCATGCATACTATAGACTTAGTTCCAGGTGAGAGAAGGAACATGAGACACTTGCTAGCCATGCAGCAAGGGGCCATTCTAGACTATGAACTGTCAGCTACACTAACCATCCCCACACAAGTAAAGACATCACTCAGCTGGTGGATGAGCAGGTCCAGTCTGATCAAGAGAGTGGCCCTGGAAATGCAGAATGACATGGTAATCAACACTGATGTCAGTCTGAAAGGATGTGGAGCAGTGACAGGTACCCGGACAGCTCAGGGAAAATGGTAGATGGTCAAAGCAAAGATTTCCATCAATGTGCTGGAAATGAGGGCAGTCCACCATGACCTTCATCACTTCAGCAACATCATCAAAGGCAAAAATATCCTTATACACTCTGACAACATGGCCATAGTAACATATATAGTAAAACAAGAAGGAACAAGACGCAGGGCAATGTAGTGGGAAGCCACCACAGTGCTGAGCTGGGGACAGAAAATCTTGTCCCACATTATGGGCATTAACCTAGACAGCAAGCTCAGTATAACTGCTGACTGGCTCATCAGACCGCAGATTCATCCTAGGGCATGGTAGCCCAACCCTCACATCTTCTCAACAATAAAAAGATGATGATATCCAGTCCAAATAGATCCCATGGTCACCAGAAAAGACATGTAAATTCTGCTCCAGGTTCAGGGAGAGACAATCAGTGAAAGTAGATGCCTGTCACTGGATTGGTACTTTGACACAGTGCACATCTTCACTCCATTTTCTCTCACCCAAGAAGTGCTGAGGAAAATCTGCCAGTCCTGGTTGAGAGAATCCTGATAACCCCATAGTGGCCACTCCAATCATGGTTTGCCATGGTGATAGCAATGGCCTTAGACCACCCCTGGAGACTTTCCAACTGACAGCCAAAACAGGTGGTACATCAAAGGAAAAGGCAGTTACATCTGGATGCCTGTTGTTCTGGGAAAATCTGGTTTCATATTGTAGTGTTCCAGAGCTGGGGCCCTCCAGTATAAACCTTTTGTCAAGGAAGGGCAGCCATATGCGTGTGCCAGGGGCCCCAAGAACTAGAGAAGGGGGACACATTTGTGAGACAGGGCCTGTTGCCCACAGCCAGTTATTTCATTTTGCAGCAAGCCCTCTCCCTGGGAGCAAGTCCCCCTTTTGTGCAGGTAGACTCTCTTGGTAGCCAGTGCTTACACTTTTCAACCCCTCTCCCCCCAGTAGCCAGATCCCCTGTGTGTACAGGTAGACCCCTGATAATCAGCTGTCTTCCTCCTTCATAAAGCAGCCTCCATTCTCTTTTCCCCACTCTGCAAGTCTCTCCACAGATGCCTCAAGGTTGGGCTGCACCTGAAAGAGAAAGAAACATAGTTCTTTTCCTCTCAATCCCACTGCTTTCTCGCACACTCCTTCATAGATCAAGCAGCACGAGGGGTAAGGGTACCCTGTGCTAAGGCCTCTGATTCGGCCCAGCACACAACCATACAGGGAGCCAGCAGTGGCTCAAGCTTGGGGTTTGAATATGGAACTGCAAGCCAGTTTGAAGCGGTAATGGCCAGTGGCCATGGTCAGTCAGCAGTCAGGCAGCAAGGAAGGTGGACATGAGAGTGCAGGAGATTTGAAAGCTTACCTTTCAGAGCATAGTAGTTCTATCGGCTTTCCAGGTGTTCTTCCTCTGTCAGTGACTTCAGTTATGGTTGTGGCTGTGTGTCAGTCAGCCAGCAGCACTGCAGAATTTGTAAACCATGGTTCACTACACTTTTGTCCAAAATTCATTTCGGCCATGAGGCAGCCAGGCCTCTTGGTCCCGCTTCATCCCTCTTCTCTCCCAGCAGTGGTGATGGTTGGGCAGAGTCACAGGGTAGCAGTGCCCTACGTCATCAAGAAAAAAGTTTCATTTTCTTTTATTGTTTCCTAGAATGTGAACCACACCACTCAGTATCTCATCAAGAGCTGAGGGTGGAAGGGACACCCAGAGCAGACTGCCCATACAGGCAGTGCAGGGCCTCACAGAAGCCAGTGTGGGCCAAAAACAGGCCTAACTGTGGGACCACCCATGGGGAGGAGTAATCAATCAGCTCCACAAGAGCTAGTGAAGGTGGCAGACTAAAAGAAAGTGCCCAAAATGCCCACAGGGCAGGGTAACAATTCAGCTCCACAGGAGTTATCCCATACACAGGTAGGCAGCCTGCACATAAATCTGCCATGAGGTGTGGGCCAGGGCGCTCCATGGGAGCTAAAGTGATTTAAAAGGGACATTGCATTTTTGTGTGAACTTGCCTAAAGCTCAGCTTTTAAAGGGGACATTGTAATACTGTATGAATCTCCCCACAGACCAGAATTATAAATTGACATTGCAATACTATGTGAATTTGCCTACTGCCCAACATTTTAAACTGAGACATTTCAGCAATGTGTGAATTTGCCTACTGCCCAACATTTTAAACTGAGACGTAGCAATGTGTGAATTTGCCTAATATGCAGCATTTTACAAGGGACACTGAGCTTGATTCTCAAAGGGCCCTTAGACTTATGCAAGCTGTGGAGAAAGTCAGCTTGCATCAGTGCTCGTTGCACCAGGGACCCTACACCCCATTCTCTATCAGGTAGGATCCTGGTGGCAATGTCCCACAGCTTGCAGCAACTGTGTCTGTGTGCCAAAAAGACAGTGCACCTGAAGGGTTTGCCACAAGCTGTGGGGCAGTCATGTGGCACTCCTGAAAGGGTAGCCATAGGTAGTAGGCTACTGACAGTGCACATATATCATAACCATGCTGCACGAAGCCTAACTGGCATAGGTTACAGAGGACTCGAACAGTGCCAAAGTGTAACATATGACAATAGTTTTATATAGATAGATAGATAGACAGACATATAGCTATTATAGGGGCACAGTCGTACCCCTATAGTTAAGGTTTAGTAGGCAGTTTAATGTTAAACTCCAAGTTTTGCACTTTAATAACTTTGCAACCGTTTAATGGATTTCTATGTGGTGTTGCATGTGCGGTCTCATGTCATAGATCTGTGGATGTACCATGTTTTGTTTCAGTTGTATGTGTGGATTCCAAGTTCTGGATAGTGTAAAAAATTAATTTTCTCTCATTTGTTTTGCTGTTTTATTTTTCTCTGAACTTGCCTACAGCCAAGATGGTTTGGAATTTTGGTCTGGAATTTTCAGGGTAGAAAGGGGCTGACTCACAGATGTGTCTTTTGCTTGTTTGGTGAAAATATTTTAATCCATTCCAAAGTTATTTAATTATGAAATTTTGAAAAATTTGTTTCTGAGCATGCTCAGTAAGCACTTCAAGATAGCTGCATGAAATGAAAAAGGAATCCTTTTTCACACTGAAATAATCCTTTTTTGTGTGCCACCATCTTGTTCCAGTTTTATCTAAAACATGTTTTTAAAAAGCCACAATAATTACATCCTGGAGAGAGAGACCAATACATCTATCTGGCTGATTTTGACCCTGTTAGGTGTATCCTACAATCCACTGCTGGAGAACTGCCCTTAAAATGTAATTTTTTAAATATTATAAATCTTTTTTCATGACACGAGATATGAAAAAAACCTTTTTGTATCACGAGTCACGAAAAAGGGTCCTTTTCGTGAAGAGAAAATCCCTTTTTCCTTTGCCGCATCTCATTCCAATCCCTGAGAAGAGCAGAAACTGATGTACTCTGTCACTTTCACACAGTCTGTGCTAAATCAAGACGGTGTGGGGCTCACAGTAATGCACTGACAAATGACCGGTGCTCACTAAATATACAGAGAAGTGCATCAAAGGTGTATAGGAGGAAACTAATCCGAATCTTGTGGCACAGACTGCAGTTAAAATGCAAACCACCTGCCATCAGCTCAAGTAAAATAATTAGAGAGCTTACCTCACTACCATGTGAAGTTAAAACAGTTTGAAATACTTGAATTTCAGTGACAGTACTACAGCTGACAATAAATTAAAACAAATCTCTGTCGGCACTAAACATAGTGCTCCCGTAATGTAAAACACTCAACCAGGCAGCCGAAAATGCAGTAAGCATACAGGGAAGTGTTTTAATTTATTGTCGGCTTCAGTACTGTTGTCAGAATTCAAGTATTTCAAACTGGTTTTGGCTATAGGAATTTTGTAGTCACAAAGTCACATCACTGAACATTTTACAAGCAACAAAGCTTTCATTGCCATGAATCTGTGAATCTATTACGGGACATATAGCAAGTCAAGGGAGTGATCAGCTGGTACAGAATATCAGGCTGAAAAGATGAGCAGGATCAGTGGTCACCGCTGTGACTGGCACCCAGAAGCATTAACGATCCACACTAAAGGTCATCGTCTTCCTGAAGCAGCAGCAAGTTCAATGGGATTGTCATTAGCCTTAGCATTTCACTTACAGTATACATACATGGCGTATTTTCGTCAGGTGCTTTGCAATTCAGTTGCAGTTTTGAACTCTGCTGCAAAGTTAGCCATAAGTACATAGATCACCCTCATCAAGGGGCAATGCTTTCTCATGGAGTACAGGCATTTTTGAGTAACTGTGTCCACAGCTTGCATACTGCTGCTACACTTGTATGCACAATAAAACACTGGCACTGAGGAGACTGAGTGAGCAGTAGGTGTTCCATGTTCTCCAGTTGAGTGGGTGGTCCATCTCATAAAACTGGATTGAAAGAAAGAAAATAACATAAGTTATTAGATACTGAGTCTCTTGAAAATGTCTTCCAAAGCCGGTACTTAGAGTGAAGTACAAAAATTGATCTACGGAACAAAGACTGAAAAACTAGTTATCAGAAAAAATACAGAAATGTGATGTGAGTGCTGCTTAGTTAGAAACAATGCTTTTACTTTAATTTACTCGTTACTGCACATGCATTCAGGTATTAATATTCACTACACAGATACTAATCAGGCTAAACGTGTTGCATTTGAAGTTTTAGGATTAATACAATTTAATCAATATCTCACAACTGTGAATCAGGTACTGCTACGCAATGTAAATGGCTGGTGAAAGCATTCTTACCTTATTAACAATTTTGACAGAAAATGTAAACCATGAACTTGACATATTCTATTATTTTCTGTGCCATCATCATCCTCAGTTATACTCTACAAGAAAGCATTGCCGCTAGATGGAGTCTGATCTCGAGAAGTGCATGCCCTCACCGTACTGTGGTTTCGTAGTAACAGGTGGTGAATGTAGTAAACTGCTGTCAGGGCATGCAGTGCAACTCTCTGATAATGAGCTTTTACAACAGTGACTTGCTGTTTATGGTGAGGCAATCCCAGGGTCTCGGTCATCCTCCACCCCATTCACTGAAGCGACTGCCACTATCGAAATGGCAAAGCAAAACCATTGCAACCCCTACTGTACTGGATAAACTTTGTAAGTTGCAGCAGGGGTACAGCATGTTTACATAGAAACATAGAAACATAGAATTTGACGGCAGATAAGGACCGCTTGGCCCACCCAGTCTGCCCATTTCCCTACCTACTGGATAAGCTGCAGATCCTAGTTAACCAGCAGCCTACTTCTTTCTACCCCCAACCCCCAGAATTGCCTTATGACTATCCCATGCATGCTTGAATTCCAACACTGATTTTGACTCCACAACCTCCTCCGGAAGGCCATTCCATGCATCCACAACCTCTCTGTGAAAATACTTCCTTAAATTACCTCTGAGCACGCCCATCTTCAAATTGTGCCTCTTGTTCTTGCACACCTCTTTTTTGAAAGATGCTACCCTCTTGGACTTTGTTGATTCCCTTGAGGTACTTGAAAGTTTCTATCATGTCCCCTCCTCCTCCTTTCCTCGAGGCTATACATATTAAGCTCCTTAAGTCTCTCTTCATATGTCCTCCGTGCAGACCCTGCACCATTTTAGTTGCCCTCCTCTGGACAGCTTCCATCCTGTCTATGTCTTTCGGAGATTGGGTCTCCAGAACTGCACACAGTACTCCAGATGGGGTCTCACCAGCTGTCTGTACAGAGGATAATAACTTCCTGTTTTCTACTGGTGATGCCTCTCCTATGCATCCCAGTATCCCCCAGCCCTCCTTGCTGCCTTCTCACATTGCTTGCCCACCTTTAGGTCATCTGATATGACTACCCCCAGGTCCCTTTCCATTTTGTTGTTGTTAGTATCTCACCCCCCATTGTGTACTCTTCCCCTGGGTTTTTGTTTCCCAGGTGCATTACCTTGCACTTCTTAGCATTGAATCTAAGCTGCCATACATTTGACCATTCCTCTAACCTTGCCAAGTCCCTTCTCATCCTTTCCACCCCACCCTGTGCATCAACTCTGTTGCAGATCTTAGTGTCATCTGCAAAGAGACATACTTTTCCTTCCAGTCCTTCTGCAATGTCGCTTATAAAGACATTGAAGAGGACTGGTCCTAATACTGAACCCCCACGTGTACCCGCTAGTAACCCTCCTTTCTTCTGAGTGGACTCCATTTACTATTACCTCTGTGTCCTATTCTCCAGCCAATTCTTTACCCAGGCTGTCATCTTGGGACCCACTCCCAGGCTGGCTAACTTATATATTAATCTTTGTGTGGGACTGTGTCAAATGCCTTGCTAAAGTCTAGGTAGGCCATGTCCACAGCCCCTCCTGATCTACTACTTTGGTCACCCAGTCAAAGAAATCTATCAGATTCGTCTGGCATGACCTTCCCGCTGTGAATCCATGCTGCCTAGGGTCTTGTGCCCTCTGGCCTCTAGATACTCGACAATTCTTTCCTTTAGAAGTGATTCCATCATTTTCCCTATCACTGAGGTTAAACTAACAGGTCTATAGTTTCCTGCTTCTGCCTTGCTCCCACTTTTGTGAAGGGAATCACATCTGCCCTCCTCCAGTCCTCGGGTACCACCCCATCCTCCCATGATTTGTTAAAGAGGGTAGTCAGTGGTGTCACTAGTTCTACCCTTAGTTCTTTTAGAATTCTGGGATGAATCCCATCAGGCCCATTGCTTTGTCCACCTTCAGTTTTAGGAGTTCTTTCAGAACCCTTTCTTCTGTAAATGGGCTGGTATCAACTTCTGTATCCAGAGTGTTACTACTGTTTGTTTTATGTACCTCCCCTCTTCCTTTGTAAATACTGAGCAAAAATATTTGTTTAGTATCTCTGCCTTTTCACATTCTCCCTCTGCCCACCCTCCTCCCCTTTATTAAGCCTCACTATCCCTCCCTTGGTCTTCCTTTGTTCCTGATGTACCTATAAAAGGTTTTATCCCCCTTCTTAACTGAGTTGGCTATCTTTTCCTCAGTTTGGGCCTTTGCTGTTCTGACTGCCTTCCCAGCCTCCTTTTGCTTTAACTGATACAGTTCTGTGTCCTGCTCCTGCTGCGATTCCTTGTACTTCCTGAATGCTTTCTTTTTCTCTTGAACCTTCACTGCCACTTCCTTTGAGAACCATAGTGGTTTCTTACATCGTCTTGTTTTGTTTATTTGCTTCACACAAAGGCTCGTTACCTCTGTGATGGCAGTTTTTATTATTCCCCATTGTTCTTCCACCCCTCCTTCCCACCCATTTGTTAGTGCATTCCTTAGGCACTCACCCATTTTGGCAAAGTCAGCCCTCCTAAAGTCCAGTACTTTTGTCTTTGTATGGCTTGACTCTATTGCTGTGTTTATTGTGTTTACATGTGTGTTGGTGCTGAAGTACAGAAGACCCATGAATGTTCCACCCTATCTTATAATAGACAACATTTTGCTTGTATGGAGCCCTTTCATAGTGTCGATTATTAAACACAGGGCAGGGCTGGCCTTGCCTTAGTGCCAATCATGTGACTGCATGGGGCCCAACTAGGAGGGGACTCCAACTTCCTTATTGCAACATTTTAAGTTTGTGATGCTCCAGCACTGACCACAGAAGGCCCCTTCCCACAATGGCCTCTGACACAGTGACATGCTCCTCCACTGTACCATCCTGCCCTGCAGTTCATTAGTAGCGTCGGCTCTTTTATTAGACATCAGGGAGGTGTGAAATGAGACACTTAATCGGGCACTCAATCGGTGGCATCCTGTCCTTTATTCAATAAAGGACAGGATGCCACCAAATCTGATTGAGAGTCTGATGAAGTTCTACCAGGACTCTCATCTTCTCCAGTCTCTCTTCCTCTCCTGCCTCCCTGTTGTCTTATTTGTTTCATGGAAACATGTGTCTGAATATAATTAAACCCACCTCTGAAATTCAAATAAAAGAATCTTTCTTTCCACTCACTACTGGCATGTATTAATACAGTAACCCCTCACTATAACGAATGGTTTGGGGCCATAACCTGCATTCGTTTTAGCTCCCCAATTCATTACAACGAGGGACGCTATAATTCACTAGTTTCAGCCCGCACATCTATCACCCCCCCCCCCCAGTTACAATATTCTTTAGTATGCTTGCAGATAGACTTGTGGGTAAAGTAGTTTAATTAGTTACATTTTTCTGTTGTTTTTTTCAAATGAGAAACTGCAGCTATGACCGTTAATGTGCTTCGTTAACATGCCCCTTGCCTCTCCACTCACAAACTGCGTCCACACATCAGCTTCTTCTGGTTTCAGAGGTCGTGCTTAGCAGTTGAGCTTGTAGCAACTGGGGCTGTGTTAGTTACTGTATGCGCCAGTGCTGTTTTTAATTTAATTTAATTCTGTTACTATTTCTGGCCACCAGTGAGCGGTGAACAAGTGCGGAGTTTCTGTCTTTTGTTTATGGTCAGTGTGGAGTGAGAGACCAAGCAACTGAGCCTGTGCTAGTTACTGTATGCCCCAGTGCTATTTTTAATTTAATTTAATTCTGTTGCTATTTCTGGCCGCTGGTGAGCAGTGAATGAGTGAAGGAGTACGGAGTTTCTGTGTTTTGTTTATGGCCAGTGCCGAGCGAGAGAGTGAGAGAGGAACCAGTGAGCAAGCGACTGACAGATCCAAAACGAGTAAGCAGTAGGAATGGCAGGAGGGTGGGCGAGCAGTGGGGGGAGAGAAATGTTTCATTAAATGTAAAAGGAAAAACAATCTTTTTAGTACAGCACTGTACTAGAAATGTCATAATTTGTATGCTACAGAGTCATTCGCCCACCTGACTCACAGACCACAGTTGAGCCGCATCGGGAGCCAGATGGGGCATTCGTTATACCCGCGATTTCACTAAAGTGGGGTTCGCTGTAGCAAGGGGTTGTTGAATTATGATGGGAAGCTTTATGTTTGAGTTTAATTGGTTTGGATTTTGAAGTGCACACTGTCACAGTGCAGGCGTACAGTACATCAGTAATGTATTAAAATAAAAAAGTGGCATCCCATGTCTACTATATCTGTACACCCACATAATGTACTTTCAAAGTTTTTTTTTAATCATATCATATTTTTCTGCCCCTTTGCCTGCAGCCTCCATCTGACCGACCCCCCAGCCCTGTCCCCCAGAATTACCAGGGCTTACCTTAGGCCCGGCCAGAGAGTGGTGCCTGTGGGGAGTCGGTCGCCATCCTGCCACCGGCGATATTTTCTGTCCTCCATTTTCACCCAAGGGTCCCAGGAGTGGGTACACATGTGTGTGGTCTCACAACCCCAGTAACCCCAGTAACAGCTCTTTTCCTCCAACCTCATTGGCCTAGCACCCTGGCTCCTCTCCAGCCTGTGCTGTCCCCAGCCTCCACCAGGTGGCAGCCATCAGCCAAGAGGAGCTGTCCCACCTCCCCGGAGAGGAGAGCATGCCAGTCAGCAGCTCCATCCAGCTCCACCCTCCCCCCCCAATGCTGACCTCCAACGGCCCGGGCTCATTCCCGAACCCAGGTCACCGGCATGACGTGAAGTAAGGCATCCAGTGCCTTAGCCCTCAGCACCACCAGGCCAGCTATTTTCAAAGTTTTTTGTTAGTGTGTGGGGATGTATATACCATATATAGCAAAAGATGGTAATCTACTGTATGTACATCAGTATGTATGCTGGCATGCGTTTGATATACTTTATGTTAAAATTAAACATTTGTAATATGAAGAGTTGCACTGCTTTTACCCCTCCCCCCAATAAAAAACATAGCAAGCAGTGTAAATTTCTGTATTAAAAATGTCTAATTTTAACATAAATTTTATCAAACACATTCCAGTGTACTGTTGTACATACAGCAATCATTGCCTTTGCTTTCTATTTCACGTGTCCCCGAACGTCTGAGACATATATAAACTCTTAAAAACCTATTTAGTAGTTGCCCTACTCCCCAGCACACACAACCAGAGTTGTCTTTCTGCTTTTTTTAATTAATAAAAAAGCTAACCACATGTTATTTTGCTTGTCATCACTGCAATCAATCAGTTCATTGTGAGAAATGGAGGAGAGGCAGGGATGGGAAGTTTTCATGTCAATGTTGACAGATGAAAATCAGTAAAAAAAAAGCTTTTAGTGTCTATTGTGATTGTGCCAGAATGAGGATTTAAAACAGGCAATCCCCTTAGGTGTTCTATTTCACTCTGTCCTTTCTCCTTTTTTTTTCTGACTATCCTTTCTTTTCCCTATCAGGGTGGCCAACCTGATATCTATTTTCTTTTCTTTTCTATCCCCTATTTGTTAAAATGCCTGTGTTCCCATTCAAAAGCAGCTCCTGAAATAAATAACTGATGCCTTAAAGAAAGAGCAGTGGTCCCCTGCTGCTACAAGCAGTATATTGAATTTGGTCCCAGCTGTGCGAGCGCAGTGTACGCACATTCGCATGATCGCACATTTATGCTGGCGATCGTATGCACAATCGTGGAGGAAAAACCGGGAGAATAAGGAAATGATTGTTTACCCAGCAGGAGTGGTTTCTTACAAAGAGGACATAGCTCTGAAGTGGAAAAATTGATGCAGAGTTCCAAAGAATGTACAAAATTTGCCCCTGTTGTTTCATGCTCCTGTGTCTTGCAGCGAGTGTGTAGACTGAGCTAACTCAGTCGAGGAAACACAGAAAAATACTCCCTTCGAAAAAAATGAAGGGAGTTTAAGCATATAAAACCCATATGATGCCCATATAAAGAAATGCTGCAGGTATCAGGTACAGCAAAGAAGCTAGCTTTGCTGTCAAACAAAACAGGGCTGAAAATGAAATGGGAGCTGACGGCTGAAAGTTTTCAGCCAACAGCTGTTTTGCAAAGCTAAGAATGGTACAGAAAAAGTTGTTTCTCAAATAAAAAAGAAAGTATTTGTATAAATTACAAGCAGTTATTGTTTCTAGCTATAAAGAAATGTATTCCCTGGAAACTGTCTTCTGTTTTGTATGTTTTCTTTAAGAAAGGTTTATTTCTCTTAAAAAAGCAGTAGGTTCCTAGTGCTTGCAAGAGTAAACAGATAAGAAGCGTGCCCTTTTCTGCTTACATTTTTTAAGCCTAGTGATACCTACTGAGCATTTTTCTTCTGGTTTAAATATTACAACGAGCCAGAAATAAAAGAAAAAAGGGTCATTACCTGATGATGTTTCCAGAGGTCCTGCTATAGGGCTGGCAGCCCCTGAACTGACTGTATTTATGGGAGAAGCAGTCAGTGACATCACAGTAGGGGAAGAATCAGCTCCCAAGTGTGATGTCATGCCCCTGTAATTAAGGTTTTATTTAGCCTTTTTCTTCAGAATAGAGACTCTTTAAGAGTCTGTATGGTGGACATAGAGAATAGCATTAAGCTAAGCAGGCTAGGGCATCGTTTTATGAAATGTAAAGGTTTAACATAAAGTCACCCTGCTAATTGATGTTGTCACTTGACCTCTGATGTCACATCAGGCTGCCATAAAAGGATGTCCACCAGAGGGCTAGAGAGAGATAGATAGGAGAGAGAGTATGGAAGATGGTCAGTTGCTCTCTGATCAGAGACTGAGCAAGAGTTGAGAAGAGTGGAGTGTGGAGGTTTACACACTGTCAAGAAGGAAGATCTCAGGAATTCTTTTGATTTTGATGCTTAATGGAAGAAGAATGATGTCCTGATGATTTACATTGGTGTGAAGAATTAACACCCTCTTATTTTCCTTTTTGTAAATATCCTTTATTTTCTTTATTTTGCTTTTTGGACAATAAATTGACAAATGCAGAATATGCATTTTTTTATGCACTATATTACAGTTGTCTGTCTAAATCTGTTATAAAGAATCCTCGCTACCACAGTGATTCACTTTCATTTCATTTCATTTTGTCTGGAACTATTACATTGCTGTTTTTGTGGTTATCTATGTTCGAGCTAGGAAATGGCACTGAAGATACATTTTTATGATAAGCTTTTAAAAGTAATTTTTTTTTCAGAATGTCAGCTGCAAGCAGTATTGAGTATGGTGTTGTAATTACTGCTGAATTTGTCATTTATGCTGCAGCACTGTAGGTTGGAATTTCAGTACTTACACACAGAAATTGCTGAGTCTGTTAAAACTGTAAAATAACACTGGGATGCCTGCTTGACTGAGCGTGGCTCAGTTGGTAGCACATCCGCCTCTGGACCAGAAGGTTGTGGGTTCTCATCCCACACTGGGATTGGACTTGCACCTAAAAAGCGCTGGCATCTGAGTGCAGTATTGGGGGGTGCTGTACTGCTGGGGTGTGTGCCATCCTTCAGATGAGACGTTAAACTGAGGTCTCTTCTGCCCATCCTGGTGTTGTCCTGGTGGGTGTCCAGGTGGAAGTAAAAGAACCCAGGGCAATCTCCGCAAAGAGCAGGGAACATTCCTGGTGTCCTGGTCAACATTCCCCTTCCCATAAACCAGTTTGTGCAATTATCCAGGCTGTGTGTGTGTGATATGGCCGCCACCACACATTCAGTCACTTCACTACCAGTCTAGCATTGCTTGTAAAGTGCTTTGGGATACTGTGTATGAAAAGCACTATATAAATGCTGATTCTTTTTCTTGACTGGGTTTCAACGCTGCTTTTCAGAATATGTGTCCTTCATATATTCAGCTAGTGAGCTGGAGTATTCCTCTAAAATAAATATTTATCAGCTTGCCATAGTGGTCTTATATATGTCTCCTTCAGGTTGTGCAAAAATATTTTATTCTTTGGAGGAAGACATTTATGGTTTTGCTAAACAATATCTATGAAATGCTTGAAAACACAGGAATGTCTCTGTTGTAATAAGCAGCCTGTTGTTTATTTAACTGATTTCACCAGTGTTTGTAGTTTCACTGTTTACATGCATCATATTTTAAAACCTGCAGCTGGAGTTCTCACAATAAATAAACTATATTTAGAGCATTTGTCCATTATTTTAGCTATCAAAATCTTCCCAGGTCAGCAGGGTAAAATCCTTATAGTTCTGCCCATCTATAACCCCCCTCGTGACCAATCTGCTGACTTTAAAATGGTTATTGACTACCTCAATACCCTTCCTCACCGCTCCAAG
This sequence comes from Neoceratodus forsteri, assembly GCA_016271365.2. NCBI lineage: Eukaryota > Metazoa > Chordata > Ceratodontiformes > Ceratodontidae > Neoceratodus > Neoceratodus forsteri. The sequence goes on along the minus strand of CM057455.1, from coordinate 1,099,309,645 downwards.
ACAGTAGTTCTCGGGGACTTCAACATCAATTGGCTTGCCCATGAAGCTAACCCCTACAAGGATGCTCTTGCAGCCATTGGTCTTACCCAGATGGTCCCCTCCCCTACCAGGATTAACTTTAGGACTGGTAATCAGCTCCCTTCTTGACTTGATCCTTACCATTCACCCTAATAGAATCACCAGCACCTCTGTCCTTCCAAGTGATCACTCACCTGTTTTGTGCCTCTGGACTAACAAAACTAACAAACCACAGCCCAAAATCTCTTATAAGCAGGTCTTGAAAAAGGGTAAGCTTGCACAACTTCAGTCCTACCTGTCCCGCTGTGACTAGTCCCCCTTGATACATTCAGTAACATCAATGACGTAGTTAACTACTTTATCACACAGTTTAACTCTGCCTGTGACTTGTTTGCCCCTTTTAAATAAGCAAAAACTCCAAGGAACTTCGGACCACTGGGTCACCCCATCACTGCTTAGCTTGATGTCTCAGAGGGACCACCTTTGGCACCGCGCACAATCTACCAGCTCCCCCATTGACATGCAATGCTATAGAGCTGCCATAAATATATGCACCCATGAGATACACATAGCTGAATAAAGTTTTTTCAAGAGTGAGTGCACTAACTCTTGAGGCAACTTCGTAATTTCTGGAATAACATAGGCAGTCACTGGCAAACCAAACAAAACCTTTCCCTCAATGATCGAGGTTAATGGTACCACCATTCAAGACCACAAACTTACAGCTGATGCCTTTAACACTGTTTTCTCAGATCTGAATGGTATACTCCCCCTTGACTTTTTTACTGCCCCTGTACACCAGCTGAATATCGCCAATCTACCCCCCCCCACCTAACATGGTGCCCTTCTATTTCAGGAGAGTCTCCCTAGCTGAAACCAGGAGATACTTCCTCAAGGTTCTTGGCAAGGCCTAGTTCAGTGGAGACTCCCTCAACCTAAAACGTCTCCACCTTTAGCTAGAAGCAATCTTACTTCCCCACTCTAAACTGTTTAACTTATTCCTCACTCTTATACAGTTCCCCTATCTCTGGAAATGTGCCATAGTGACACCTGTCCATAAAAGTGGTGACAGATCCCAACTTTCCAACTACCTCCCTATATCCATCCTTCCTCCTCTATCCAAAGCCTTAGAGTGTATTGTGTCAGACCAATTATCAGAATATCTGGACAAGTATTGCATCCAATGCTCACAGCAACACGTTTTCTGCAAAGCCCATAGCATGACTACTGCCCTTCTTGAGTTTACTAGTCACATTCACAAGGCCCTGGACCATGGTCATTTACTTGGTGCCATCTACATCGACCTTACTAAGGCTTTTGATGTCATTAACCACCAGCTCCTTCTCCTCTCCCTCCCTCCCTGCTCCTGGCCTGTCTCAAGGTGCCATCAGTTGGCTTGGCAGCTACCTTGATGGCAGAACTCAACGTGTCAAGATATTTGATACTCTGTCCTGCAACCTCCCCATCTGCTCTGTTGTCCCTCAAGGATCCATTCTTGGTCCACTACTATTTAGCCTTTTCATCAATAACCTCCCTAAGGCTTGCAACAACCATATGCTCCTGTACACTGATGATGTGGTCATTTTCTCGACCCACTCTGATGTTCTCCCACTTACTCTACCAACCTCCAATCTAGTTATACCTCGGTTGAGAACTAGTTCCTTCAACATAAACTTCTAATGAACTATAAGCAAACTAAGGCCATGCTTTTCTCTGGCACTAACAGTAAACTCAGATCTGCCAATCTTATAATTTATGACAAACCAAACCTTCCTCTAGACCAGGTTAGCGACTTCAGATTCCTAGGTGTTACTCTTGGCTGCGCACTTACATACCACCTTCACATCAACCATATCTCCAAAGTTATCAGTGGCAGACTTAGCACCCTCTATTGTCACCGCCACTGCCTTACCGCTGAGGAGTTATGCACCTCTGTCTCTAGCTAAGTCTTGTCCATAATTGACTATGGGCTAGTCATTTATGGTTCTGCCTCTGACACTACCCTAAACTGAATTAAGGTGGCACTTAACAATTGCTGTTGGCTTGTCACAGGAGCACATAAGCGCACCCATATGTGTGAGCTCTACACCCAGACTGGCTAGTTAACTCTAATGGGTAGGATCATGTACCAAACCTGCCTCCTCATGAAAAAGATCTGCCTTAGTCTCACTCCCCCAGCCACTCATGCATTTTTGTGGCCCTCCTTCAACCCACGCCTCACTCATAGTGCAACTAAGCAGTCCTTCCAAGTTCCCCATTGCTGCATGACCCTGGCCCAGCACTCTTTCAGTTTAGAGCCCCTACCTGGCTTAATGCCCTCCCCCCATCTGTAGCTTCTGAGTTAAAACTTGGCCCTTTTAAATCTAAGTTGCGCCGTCACCTTCTAACCTTTAATCAATGTGACTGCTCCCGCTAGCTCGACAATTACTACCCCCGCCTTACTTTAACTCAGTCACTTTTTCACTCTTTTTCCCCTCCTCCTCCAGTCCCTGGTCCTTCTCATTACTCTACTTTCTTCCCACTACTTGTCCTCACCTGTTTCCTCATCCTTTCCTCCACACTTTTCTCCCTTCCATCTTTGCTCCCTCCCATCTCTCTTATCCTACCCTCTTCCCCCCCTCCTGCTCTCCCTCTACCTCCCAGCTTCCCCTCCTCCCACCTCCCTCTTCCCATCCTTCGCATCAATTTTATCCAAACCTTGACAACGCCATACCCTGGCCGCTCCTCTCCCTGCCTCTCTTCTGAATATTTTGTCTCTTAACTTTATTTTGTGTTTTACTCATAATTAGCCACATGTTAAGTTAACATTTGCTCTATTGTTCCTTGTACCGACTATTTTCAATTTAACCTGTTGTATTTGGTTGTTGTTGTTTTTTTTTATTTTGTACCTCGACGTGGAACTGTTGTAAATGAGCCCTGGGCACAAAGATTGTAATTCTGAGAAATAAATAAATAAACACATTTTGAGATTCCTGTACTATCCCCTTAACTACAGTTGTTTTACACATTTTGAAATATGTTTTTGCTCCTTGTAAGCATTGCCAGTTTTCAAACTCAGTGCCACAGATTTTAAGTCATTCTACTGCTGTAATGAAATTGCCTTTTTTTTTTAAGTTGGCAGGTCTGGGTTGAAAAAGTTTGAACACACTATTTTTAGGAATGGAGAAATACTTACTTGTCCATTCCTAAAGATGGTGCTTTCAATCTTTTCTCAAGCTAGCCATGAAATCACTGACAAACAGTTGTGTTGGTCAGGAGATGGTGAGCCCAGATGAACACACTGAACCTGACAACTTAACAAAATAATTGTGATGCAGATCGGTAGACGGCAGGTCCAAAATAAGCACTACACCTGCTGACCTTAAATGCAAACAGCTGTGCTGTTTGGGAGATGGAGGGTCCAGGCTCATCACCAGATCTGTTGACTTAAATAAAAAAATACACAAACTGCTGCACCAGTTGGGAGAAGGCAGGCTGGTATATGCACTGATCCCACCAATTTTTTGAAAACAAAACAGCTGTGGTGAATGGGAGATAGGGGGACCAGGAACCATTATCAAAGGGCCCTTCCAATAAGGGAGACTGGGAGTTGTCCTGCCACTCAGGCAACAGCATAATAGGGTCCTCCACCATTGAAAGGGCCAGGAACCATTATGCTATCCTTACAGCATCATCAAATAATCCTCCTTCAATAAAGGGGACCAGGAGTTATCACACAGATCCAGTGACTGACTCCAGAAAATTCCCCACTTATAAGAGAACAGGAAACTATTCATCTTCTCTGGTGGCTTTGTTTTCTGGCCCCCTAGTGCTGTTTGAAAATGTACACCTAAGATGAGAAGGCTGGGAACCATTCCGCACTCCAGAAAGTTAATAGCCGAAGCCTGAGAAAAATCAAATGATCAATTTTCTTCTGGGAAGTCTGAGGCAGTGAGAAAGGAAGAAGGACACTCCAGGAAGACCTAGAAAGACTAGAACAGTGGTTGATCACATGGCAGCTGGGGCTTAATGCTCAGAAGTGCAGTGTACTTCATTTGGGAGCTAGGAATCCAGGGCACAGCTACCAGTTGTGGGGGGGGTATGGTTAGCAGTATCGGAGGAAGAAAAATATCTGGGAGTAGTGATCAATGGTAAAATTAATCAATCAGGACAATGCAAGATTTATATTATAAGAACCACTCGCCATTTCTCCAACATCCAACGGAAGCACCTTGACCACAGAGGGTAGTTGGTCCAGGAGGTTGGCAGGTGGTTAGGAAGGGCAGATAGGGTGCCCCATCACTCAGTACTCTCCAACATATCACCTCCACAAACCATATAAAAATTATAAACAGGTATCTGCCTCTATCTCCAAAATCAAACAAAGGGGCAGAGGACACTGCAGAGCAGGACACTGCAGCACAGGAGCTAGCACAACAAAACTTGCCCAAAACAGGAACCAAAACAAAAAAAGCAAAAACAAAATCAAAAATCTTCTCATCATAGGAGACGCCATGATTCAGGGAGCTGATACCTATCGCCAGCTAGGGGTAATGGTCAGATGTCTCAGTGTGAAAAGACACTGACCGCATTGCTAAAATTGTTCAGGAAGCAGGAGAAAACATTGACGTCCTGGTACACATAGGGACTAATGATCTCGCCAACTGGTCAGTTGTGGAGACCAAGGAATACCTGACCAGGTTGGGTGACAAACTATTATTCATTTCATCTGACATCTCCTTCTCTGAGATCCTGCCAGTCTGGGAGAGGGGGGCAGATGGACGGACGGTCAGAGAAGGGGAGATAGGGGAGCTAAATATGTGGCTCAAGGACTGGTGCCAGGAAAAAGGACACAAATTTGTAGGGAACTGGAAACAGTTTTGGGAGTGAAAGTTCTTTAAATTTGATGGAGTGCATCTGACTAAGGAGGGAGTCAGTGCATTGGGGCAGACGTTTGACGTCTTTGCAGAATATTTAAACTAGCAAATGGGGAGAGGGGTGCAGCACCCCATACGTCGAATGGGAAGAACACCCCTCCCCCTTTAGCTAGTGGTCAAACAGGAGTTCAGCATGTTTGTAGTTCATTTGCATCACCAGGTAAGGAAAAAGATCCGGCTCCCCATACAATGCACAGGTGAAATGCCAGACCTCGCCCAACAACTAACACACCGAAATCTAGCCAATTGAAAATCATGTACACAAATGCTCGCAGTCTGGGAAACATGATCCCAGACCTGCAGGCAATAATGACAGAGGCTAAACTGGACATAGTAGCCATTAGCAAGACATGGTTTACCAGTAACCACACTTGGGAGACTTCAGTACCTGGTTATGTACTGTTCAGAAGAGACCGAAGTGCAAAAAGGGGGTGGGGTGGAGGCCCTTTATGTCAATGAAAATATCAAAGCTACAGAAATTCAGACTACACATAAGGAGCCAGAAGAACTGTGGGTCACCCTGGAAACAGGAAATGGGACAGCCATACGAACTGGGGTTGTGTACAGGCCTCCAGACCAGGGGGAGAACATAGACGACATTACTGTTAGAAGATATACAAAACATGACAGCTAAAGGGGAGGTTCTGATAATGGGAGACTTCAACATGCCAGATACAGTTTGGGCAACACCAGCAGGAACATCTGCCAGACCTAGACATATGATGAATTCCCTGCAGGGGGAGGGCCTCAAACAACTGTTACAACAACCCACAAGAGACAGGGCTATCCTAGATCTAGTACTTATTAACAGGGAAAGGATCACAGATCTCCAGGTAGAAGGTCACCTGGGGGCCAGTGACCATCACATGGTATGGTTCAATTTGGCCACTAGGACTAAATCATCCCACTCCAATGCAAAAATATGGGACTTCAGAGGAGCTGACTTTGATAAGATGGCCAACAGAGTTAAGCTAGCCCTGGCAAAAAGAAACACAGGTGAGGGGGTACAGGCAAAGTGGGCAAGCAGTAGGATGCAATACTTGAAGCAATATCCCATTGTGTTAGAGAGAAAAGGAAGTGCAAAAGAAGAAGGAAACCACTTTGGTTCTCAAAACAGTAGCAGAAAAGGTCAGAACCCAAAGGCTGGCCTTCAGGAAATATAAGGGAACGCAGCAGGATGAAGATAGGGAGGCATACCAAACTTCCCTAAGGGAAGCAGGGAAGGCATTAAGGCAGGCAAAGGCCCAAACCAAGAAAACTATAGCACAAACAGTAGAAGAAGGTGACAAGACTTTCTATATAGCAGATACATTAGTGAAAGGAGAAAGTCCAGAGGGAGTATTGCTAAGATCAAAGGGGATAAGGGGGCATGTGAGGAGGAGGACCATGTAAAAGCATCTATCCTAAATAGATACTTCTGCTCAGTATTTACTGAAGAGAAGGTAGAGCAGGGCCCACAGCTCAGCACCATGGACACGTGTGGGGGGAGGTGTGCACTAGTCCCTTCACAAAAGAAAGGGTCCTACAAGAGCTTGATAAGCTCAGGGTGGACAAGGCAATGGGACCTGATGGAATACATCTCAGGGTACTAAAGGAGCTAAGGGTGGAACTAGCAGAGCCATTATCAGAACTGTTTAGTGAGTTTCTGAATACAGGAGAGGTCCCAGAAGACTGGAGAAGGGCTCATGTGATCACGCTCCACAAGAGTGGTAGCAGGGAGGAGGAAGAGAACTACAGACCAGTCAATCCTACCTCAATAGTGGACAAGATTATGGAGGCACTCCTCAGGGAAAGGATAGCGCAACACCTGGAATCCATAGGCGCACAGGATCCAAGACAGCATGGGTTTACAAATGGAAGATCCTGTCAAACTAATCTCATAGATTTCTTTGACTGGATAACCAGAGTGGTGGACCAAGGGGAAGCAGTTGATGTCGCCTATCTTGACTTCAGCAAAGCTTTCGATAGTGTTCCACATAGAAGATTGATTAATAAGTTGGGTAGGCCTCAGGTGGGTCAGAGGTTGGTCAACTGGGTGGCAAACTGGTTGACAGGCAGAAAACAGAGAGTGGTGGTAAATGGTATACGGTCAGAAGAGATGCAAGTCACAAGTGAGGTACCTCAGGGATCAGTCCTGAGGCCAGTCCTCTTCAATATCTTCATCAGTGACATTGTAGATGGACTGGAGGGTAAGGTTTGTCTGTTTGCAGATGACACCAAGATCTGCAACAGAGTAGATGATCCAGATTGGGTATGCAGAATGAGAAGAGATCTGGATAAACTAGCAAAATGGTCGAAAGAGTGGCAACTGGGGTTTAATGCAAAGAAGTGCAAGATCATGCACATAGGGAAGAGAAACCCTGAAGCCACCTATAGGCTGGGAGGGGAGCTGCTGGCAGTCACAAGGGAAGAAAGAGATTTGGACATCATCAGCCCCGATGACCGAAAATCATCCAAGCAGACCACTAAACCAGTAGGTAAGGCTAGGGGGATGTTGAAGTGTATTAGTAGGGGTATCACAAGTCAAAAGAGGGAGGTAATAATCCCTCTTTACAAAACACTGGTTAGGCGCCATCTGGAGTATTGCTTGCAGTACTGGAGGCCACACCTTCACAAGAACATTAACTAAATTCAGGCAGTCCAGAGAAGGGCAACCAAAATGGTGCAGGGACTGCATCAGAAAACATTTGAGGACAGATTAGCGGAGTTCAATATGTATATCCTAGAGTAAAGAGGGAGAGAGTTGATATGATTGAAACATTCAAACACCTTTAGGGCATTAACAAGGTGAAAGAGTCTAACATGTTTCAATATAAGAAAAATAGCAGGACAAGAGGACACAGCATGAGCTTAGAGGGAGGCTGATTAAGGAGTAATGTGAGGAAGTTCTTTTTCACAGAAAGGGTGGTGGATGCATGGAACAGCCTACCTCAGGAAGTGGTGGATATGAATACAGTGCAGGGCTTCAAAAAGGCATGGGATAGGCATAAGGGAGCAATACAGATGAGTATGAATAGATAGGCCATTGACAGAGCAAAGGCCGATGGCACATTCATAAGGTAGAAAAAGAAATGGCAGACTGGATGGGCTTGTGGTCCTTATCTGCCGTCAGCTTCTATGTTTCTATGTTTCTGTGTACATTGCCAGGGGGATCACTTCAAGATGGGAAGAGGTAATCCTGCTACTGTAAAAATACTTGGGGAGACCACACTTGGAGTACTGTGTGCAGTTCTGGCACCCTTATTTAAAGAAAGACATCATGCTCCTGGAAAGAGTCCAGACGAGGGTGTCAAAGATGACCCCTGGAATGGGGGATGAGCCCTATGAGGAGAGACTTTAAGAGTCGAACATGTGCACTCTGGAAGACAGAATGGTCAGAGGGGACATGATCAAGACCTTTAAATACTTGAAGGGTAAACACTGAGGGTTTGTTCATACTGAAGGGGAAGAGACAGCAAGGGGTCATAGCCTAAAACTGGTTGGTGGGAGGTATATAAGTGACCTGAGAAAACATTACTTCACGGAGAGGGTGGTGGTGCCTGTTGGAATGCACTGCCTGAGGAGCTGGTATCAAGGGATTTAGTGGGAGGTTTTAAGAAGGGATGGGATAGATACATGGGCAGGGTACAGGTATGGAGGGTAGAGACCAGGGGATGGAAGGGAGAGGGGAGTGGGAGCAGCAGCAGATATCAAACTGTGAGCTGCAGTTTGAGCAGACGTGATAGACCTCAAGGCCTAATCTGCTGGAATTTTCGTATAGTCATAAATCAATGGTGAATAGTTCCTTACACACTCTACCAGAAAATCTGACACACAGAATAGTCATACTGAACAGTAAGCCACCAACTTTATTTGCTGATAAAATTAGTTGTCTTAGAAATAAATACTACTGAGTATTTTACAAAAATAGGTGTTTCACAACAAACATTTTTTTGCAATAATTGCAATCATTTTGACTGGTAATACTGATATTGTGTCTGTTCTTATATATTGCAATAAAAAATTCAGTTTTTCAGTCCACTGCCCCACTTCCTCCTAACATTTCCAAAGCCTTGACTTCCCACAAATCCAGAATAAATATAACTGTGATAATTATTTGAATATTATCATATAATGGCAAACCTATATACAAGTGTACCCCCCCCCTCGTCTAGGGGTATCCAGGTGTTAAATTGGGAGGAGGCACTTCACAAACATAAGCAACACAGTCTAAGGAATTAGAATAGAAGCACTCATTACCTGGTTCGTTGACTTGTGACTGGAGATCATGGAAACAGGGGAACCAAAACTGCTGCTGGGTGTTCCGAAGGCTGCAGGGGAAATTAGGTTAGCAGGCAAGCATGCTCAGTCACATTGATTAAGTTCATTGTCCACTCCGGAATCAAAATACAACAAAGATTTAATTAACTTGAAAACAGTAACAGCCACTCCATGGAGCAGGGGGTTTAGATACAGTGGAGTGCTTTCAGACACAGGTGGGAAGTCTACTACAGGTCTCTTGTGCTAACAGAGTACTTATTTCATGCAGATCTCCCTTCAGCTGAAAAGGTTAGAATTCCTGGCAGCATTTCTAGGGCTGAAAAGGCCTCTAAACGTAAGGTAGCTTGACATTGAAACAATTCACTGACTCATATCTCTGTCCTTTCGCTTTCTCATGCTCTCTCTCTCTTTCTCTTCAGCAGTTACATTTCTTTCCCTTTACTCTTCCTTCAGGCACTTCTACTTCTACACCTTTACTCAGGCATATGACAGCACAAGACGTTTCTACTGTCCCAAACTTTTACGCTCTCTGCAATTGATTTTCACAGCCTGATCTTATACCTTCTCCACCTGGGGCTATTTCTTAAAGGAGCAAACTTTTCTTTTCATTTGAGATCTTAATTCTACACTTTTCGATTGATGTTCTCAAGCAAGAACTGAACCACCAGAACCCTTTCAGAGATCCAATTGCTGATGCCTAGGCTGGTGGCTGGGCTTTATTCTGGGGTTTTGGGTGCCCCAGACCTTTATCCCAGTCCTAACCAACATGCTGTGCTCACGCAGCAATTCCAACCTCTGAACTGACTCTTTGGGGGCTTCTACAAGTACCACACAGATTACTTGGTGGACTGCTACCCTACTGGGGTCCCAAACATATTCCCCAAATGGACTTTCCCTGCCTCTGAAAGTGGCTCACACTGGGAGTCCTCAACTCTGTGGCGGCCTCCTGCCAGGGAATTAGGGGTAACTCTGCCTCTGTTATACCCTCAACAGCTTGGGCTGCCACTTCCAAGCTGCTACCCAGGCCCTATAGCCAATAGCAGGCACACCACCAGTAAAACCATCCAACCCATCAGCTGAACAACCCACGGGCAATCATTTATTTTTGGGTCCTAGGCCCTATCAGTGCTTTCTCACTAAGGTGCTGGGGTACACCTGGCAGACCTCCATTTTCATTTCTCTCCACAGGTTCCAGCTCCCAAATTCACCAACAGATCCCTTTCTTTTGCTCCATTGATCCTCTTACTGCACCACCGAACTGTCACTTGGCACATCGTGAGTCTTCAAGGGTGGTGGGCCGGGACGGCAAGTGGACCACCCCAGCCCCGCCACAGCCCTCCAGCCAAACTTGTGGGCTGACTCCCCCCACCTGCTCTCCCCAGTCTCTCTCAGAGTCCCCCAGAACAATAAGCCCTCTCCTATTTATACTCTCTAGGGATGGGGCCCCCCAGCAGGCAGCAAGCAGGCTCACATCCAGACTTCATGGCACCACTAGCTCTTCTGGCCTAGTTTCGCTTAGCAACCAGCCCAACTACACCTAGCAACCTAAAATTAACTAGTAAGTGCCCAGAGGGTGCTTACACAAGTTTCAACAATGTGGGAATAAAATGTTTTGACATTAAGCAGTAGCTGCACAACAATTTGCAAAAATGTTTCAACTGTGAAAAAACCTGCGAATGTTAAAAAACTAGAAAAGTACTGAAGAACATGGAAGCTATATCAATTAGTGATTTCCTGTTTCCTGTAAAAAAAAAATTACATTTGGAATCAGCAGAATTCAAATCTCATAACATTCCACAAATGTAAGAATGTCAGGACACCACCTTCTTTAATAGTAAAGAAAGTTACAAAAAACAAGTCCTTTGTCCCACTGATAAAAAGTCCTGTAGTAGACTCGAAGCACTGGGGAACAGGGTTGTGATTTTACAGCTTTGAATAAAAATGACTTAGATGGCAATGGATGTCTAAAAATGTACTGCTTTTTTCACCGTGGTATGAAGTGCTGCTGTTTGAGTTCCCTGTGCCCCACTTCATCTGTTCATGCTGCTTATTTCTACCCAAATATCATGAGTCTCTGCTTGTGACCTTCGAATTGTTCGCACACTGAAGATTGTGATGCCAAAAGCAGATGATTACAACTCTGGGACAGGAAAAAGCAATAGTAACAGATTAAGTCAAAGGGGAAAGGATCTTGTTTTAATGAAAATGTCTTCAGTAATAAAAAAATGGAACTTCCTGAAATTCAAATTTGGGGGAATTTTGTGTAACTGATTTGACTGATGCCAGCTGTAAATGTTTTGCTGGAAATCAGAAAATCCCTTTCTAACATTCCTAATTTGTTCCTATGACATTTTGCAAGATTTGCAGCTTATTTCCTTTTGGGGGAAGGAGCTGTGTGAACGTTGTACTGGAACAAATGCACAATACACTGGGTACATGTGGGTAGACTTTCAGTGGCTCACTAAAGTTTCATCAAGCTGTAGCTTGTCAGCAACACCTTAAGTGGTAACTTTTGTTTGGTGCACAAAGCTGATTTTGATGGATCTGCTGCATCTGCAACAAGTTAAAACACTTATAAACATTTCATTGGATGGGTGTCAGAACTATAGGGGTTCTCCTCTCAGTATTGTACACCAGTACCCTTTAAGTCTTTCAAGCATTACCAGCCATGTCAAAATTCAGCCTGCCATTATAAGCTCCAGGTGACCATTCAAGCTTTAGTCCTTCCACTTTTTGCAATCTTTCAACACCCTTGAGATTCCAGGGTCAATGTAACATAGATGGCAGTAATGTCTGAAACATGTGTCTGCAGTCAGAAAGCTCCACAGTTTAACATTTCTGCAGTGCTAACATTTTATGCAGGAAAAGGATCTGTGAAAATCCATCATGTGTCTGAACTGAAGCGATAACACAAGGAATGGAAAGCTGCACTGTCTGCTTTAGTTACAGTATGTCAACATGACACGGCAGTCTACCATTGGGTTTTATAACTCTGTCTTAAGACTGCATACTTTACCTGATTGTCAACAAAGCAGTATCTAAGGGCGTGTCTTGCTGAAAAGACTGCTCAAGTTCTTTGAACTGGCTGTGTGTACACTGGAACACAAACATTGTGTGATAAACTGTGAATGAAAGTCGCACTGTTTTCATTCACATAGATAAAACACAGCATTCGTTCAGTTGTATAAATGCCAACTGCAGGGCTAGAGGTTAGATCCCTGGTGCAACTTCAACTTTGTTCATATTTGACTAGCATAGTTTTATCTTCATTTACAGTTTTTCACACAACTTAAAAATGTTTTTAAAAAAAAGTTCCTCCATGGACATGTCACAACCAGTATGATGTGTTCTTGATCCAGCTCCATATATTGAACGGGAGGCAGATGCACTTTTGCTCATAGCCCTTTCCCACATCCCTGTCCATGACGATCTATGCCTTAGCTCTGCCACCCTCAAGATGGTGGCGGTGCAGGACTAGTCACTGGTCCACACTGGCTAGAGTGGAAGTGAGTGCGGTTGTTACAGTAAAGAGGCTGAGGAGGGCTCCAAACTGGCAGAGAAGAGAGCAATGCCGAGCAAAGAAACAGTAGTGGGACTGTCTGCTCAGGTATGTGAAGGGAATGGAATGGAGGGACAGGAGAAGTAGAGAGTGTGACACCCTTATGTGAGGCTCCCATCCCTCATGTGGGACCCTCAATGTCCTTTGGGTCTGAATGGAGGGTACAAGACATTTATCAACCACAAGCTGGTGGGAGGCAGGAATGCGATGAACTGGTGGTCTTCCTGTAGTCCTAAAATAGTTATCTTAAAATACAAAGTCATAAACACCAAACTCCAGCATACATTCAGGCAGATGGTGCTGATAACTATTAGGCTACTGGTCATACTTTGCAAACACTGCAGAGTAAACATAATTTATACTACTTATAGAAGGGGCCACAGTATATAGGAGATGGAGCTTTTGACATTGTCAGTCATTCATATAGTCCATTAGGGTTTTAGATGAAGAAGACACCATATAAATTATAGTATGGGTGTTAGTCTGTGGAATCACTAAACACAAATGTCTACAATAAGGGATGATAGAGTCAGTTGTGATATGTGCATTTACAACCTGCACGGATACAGTAAAGATCCCTCATTCCTCTTGAGGAATAAACTGTTGTTCATGTAGCTAATCAACTTCATTGGTACTTTCAGACAAAATTCAAACTTGGTAGCACATCCACCTCTGGGCTAGGTGGTTGTGGGTTCTGGTTCCACACTGGGATTCAATTCATACACAAAATGCTGGCACCTGAGTTCAGTACTAGGGAGATGTTGAATTGTCAGGGTGTGCCATCCTTCAGATAAGATGTTAGACTGAGATCCCTTCTGGTCATCCCTGGTGCTGTCCAAGTGAAGTAAAATAAAACAAGGCACTTTTCACAAGAGGAGGGGATTCTTCCCAGTATTCTAGCCAACTATATATCCACACACACACACACACACACATATATATATATATTGATAGACAGATAGTGTTTTGCTGTTTCTGATCTATTTTTTTTGTTAACTAGCCAAGGGCCCAGACTGGTTGGAACTTTAGTCTGAAATTTTCAGGGTAGACAGAGGCTAGCCCACATATGTGCCTTTTGCAGGTTTGGTGAAAAAATATAAATACATTTCAAAGTTATTTCATTTTTAAATTTCTGTTCTGAGCATGCTTAGAAAGCATTTCAAGATAGCTGTATTAAAGGAAAAACGATTCTTTTTTCAGACTGGAATAATCCTTATTCGTTTACTGCCATCTTGTTTCCATTGTTTTCTAAAAATTTGAAAAGCCACAATAATGACATCCTGGAGAGAGAACAACACATCTGTCTTGCTCATTGAGACCCCATTAGGCGGATTCTGCACTTATATGTCCCTAAAATGATTCCTAAATGTGTTTTTAGTTACATTTTAAATAATTTTTCATAACTTGCTTCCCAGCTGTATGAATTGAAAAAGGAATCCTTTTTCATTTGGGGCCAATCCTTTTTTGTGAGGGGAAACATCCTATATTTTGTATAGTTGTTTATGGGAGTGTGGAGACACTGCAATTAACTTTCATCTCCCTCGAAGGGCTCTGAATTCCCATGCGTCATGCTTTCCATTATTTAAATTTGGGAGTACAGGGTCCCTTGGACCCTGCCCACCCATTCCTCTGTAGATGCATGAGCAAATTATCACCATAGCCATCTGATTATCCCAGGACATGTACCTGGTACAGAAAATTGTCAAATCCCTGCCAAAACATAATTCTGTACAACTGCGATACAACTTCACGCCACAGGTATGAAAATACATTTACTGTAGGTCAGGATTTGAAAAATTACATCTATGACATACATGAGGTGGGGTAATAAGATGGCTATGTTGTAAATCTGGGGTCAAAATATTGAAAATAATTGTAGTTACAAGTGGGTGCACCGAAATTGCAACAAATGGTCATAACTCTTGTCATTTTTTCATATTTGGACCCCAAATTTCTACATTCTTCTTGTCATCCCACCTCATAAATCCCATAGGTGAAGATTTTTTTAAACCATGTCAAACTCCCATTCCACACCACAGGTGCGGAAACATGGTTTGGACAGGATGTGAGAAATGACAGCTGTACGGTTCATGAGGAGGTGTGAAAAAATGGCTATGTTGAAAATTTGGAGTGAAAATATTAAAAATTGCCAAAGTTACACACGGGCATAGAAAAATGTCAACAACTATGCATAACTGGGGTCTTCTTGGGTATTTTTGCAATAAATTTTCAACTTGGACTTTTTCGGACCCCACCACATAAAGATTGGCACTGTCACTGGCACTGGGGGCAGTGGTGGATGGGGAGGAGGGGAAGGTGGCCCTACAGGGGGACCTGAAGGCTCTGGAAAGATGGTCTAGAAAGTGGAAGCTGAGGTTCAATGCAGGGAAATGCAAGGTACTGCACCTGGGGGCCAGAAACCCGGGCCAAGTGTACACCCTGGGAGGGGGAAATGCTACAAGTCTCGATGGCTGAGAGGGACCTGGGGTGGTGGTGGATGTCAAAATGAACAACCTCGAGACTTGTAGGAGGGCAGCAGCCAAGGCCAACAGGATGCTGGGATGCATCGCTAGGGGATCACTCCAGAAGGAGGGAAGTGATGCCCTCTGTATAACTGCTGGTGAGGCCACACTTGAGTACTGGGCAGTTTTGGAGGCCACACTTAAAGAGGGACATTAAACTCCTGGAGAGGGTCCAGAGGAGGGCAACCAAAATGATTTGGGGCTTGGGGACAGGACCTATGAGGAGAGGCTCAAGAGCTAAATATGTACACATTGGAGAGAGAAGGGACCGGGGGATAATAGAGATCTCAAGTACATGAAGAGGGTAAATAGGGAGGAACAGTCAGGGTGCTTCGAAGGAAGGAGGAGGGGCCACTAGAGGGCATGGGTGGAAGCTGGAGGGAAGATTCAGGGGAGAAAGGAGGAGGTGCTACTTCACTGAGAGGGTGGTGGAGCCATGGAATGCACTGCCCAGGGGGCTGGTGGAGGCAGAGACGGTGCAGGGGTTCAAGAGGGGCTGGGACAGGTACAGGGGAAGGGTTCTGGAAGCAAACTCCAATGCAGCAAGAATATCCAGAACTGGGAAGGGAGAAGCCAGAGAAGGCGAGGGGGGCAGCAAGGTCAGCACCCAAGGTGGGGGCTGACCAATCGAGCAGACTCGAAAGACCAAGGGAGCCGCAAGACAAATGCCCACCTTCCCCGGCTCAGTGGGCTTTTTGGGACTTGACCTCGATGCTGGGCCTATGCAACCCCGGCGGCTCGCTAACCCTTCTTGTCGTGCCTTTTCCTTTCAATCTCAATCACATGGTACTAAGTCAAGGTTAGATTTGGTATTAGTCAATCTTCCTTTCCTCCCGAATATTTCTCTGTCTGGTATTGAGCCGATCATTGTGTCGGACCATGCTATAGTCTGGATACGAATCTCTTTAGACCCTGATTATTCTCGTGACTCTATGTGGCGGCTAAACACACAGTTGTTAAAGGATCGCCAGTGTGTTTCAGAAATTAGTTCCCGGATTTCTCTTTTTCTGGCTGATAATTTGAATTCTACTCCTAGGGTTGACATGGTATGGGGCGCTCTGAAGTGTTATCTTAGGGGTGAACTTATCAAAATGGCTTCCTTTAGGAAGAAGACACGGTTGGCTAGGTCCTTGGCTCTGATGAACAAACTAAGGGAGTTAGAAGCTAATTATTCTACAACTTCTTCTGTATCGGATCTTAAGGAGCTTTTGTTAGCTAGGCACGAATACTCGGACCTCTTGAAAGAAAAAACAGAATATTGTTTGATGAAAACCCAGGCTAGGTATCTGGATCTTGGTGAAAAGTCCGGCAAGCTGCTGGCCTTGCGTCTGCATACACTTGAGAGCTCGAGGATCATTCCTTCCTTGTTTTCTCCATCTGGTAATGTAGTTTTCTCACCCAGGGATATTGCGCATATTTTCAAGGAATACTATTCGAGCCTTTATAGCCATTCCTCGTCACCCCACCCCATTTCGGCTGTTAAGGAGTATGTAAGAGGGATAGATATCCCTTGTATATCAGAGACCCAGCAAGCGAGCCTATTAGTCCCTATTTCAGCTGAAGAAATAAGGAGCACCATTGCTTCCTTGGTTCCAGATAAGGCGCCGGGACCGGATGGTTTCCCGACAAACTTCTATAAGGTTTTTGCTAAAGATTTGATGCCTATTCTTCTTAAATTGTATAATTATCTGCGGTCTCCTCTGAGCTTGACACTGCTTTGTTCGAGGCTACTATAGTTTTAATCCCCAAAGTGGACAAAACTCTCACTGACCGGCTATTACGTCCCATTTCTCTCCAAAACTATGATATCAAATTCTAGCTAAAATACTTGCTGAAAGGATCAAGAAGGTCTGGTTGGAGCTGTTGAGTCCTGAGCAGGCTGGCTTTGTATCGGGGAGGTCAGCGGCAGACCACTTGAGGACTTTGTCACACATTTCTCAATACGCCCAAACTGCCACATGTCCGGTTGCTCTGATCTCTCTTGATGCTGAGAAAGCGTTTGACCGGGTTGATTGGTCCTTTCTGTGGACAGTAATGGAGGAAATGGTTTTTCCGGCTCCCTTCTTGACTATGATTCAGATATTTTATAGTTGCCCTTCAGCTAGGATTTATTGCAATGGGGTCTTATCTTCCTCCTTTGCCTTTTTGCTGGTACCAGGCAAGGTTGCCCTCTTTCTCCTTTACTATTTAACTTATTTTTGGAGCCTTTGCTGATTAAACTCAAGTCATCCCTTCAGGTGAGAGGTATTATGCTACAGCAATGGGAATTAGTTCTCTCTGCATATGCAGATGATGTCTTGTTGCACCTAACGGATCCGGTAACATCCTTAAAGGCCATTCTTGATATCATTACGCAGTTTGGCTCCTTCTCTCGTTACAAACTGAATATTTCTAAATGAGATCTTTCCTTTAAATAAGTATACGAATAAACAGGATTTTCTTTCTTTTGGAATGAGATGGACCTCCAGATCAATGAAGTATCTGGGAATCCATTTTCTACTGATCTTTCCCTTCTGAAAAAACTAAATCTGGTCAGAGTTAGAGACTTGATTAGTCAGGATTTGCAGCGCTGGTCAGCCCTCCCTATCTCACTTTGGGGCCGAATCAACATTATTAAAATGAAGGTTCTTCCCCGGATTTTTTATCCACTGAACCTGACCAATCTCTGGATCCCCCTTTCCTTTTCCCAGCAGCTTCATCGGCTGTTTTCCAGCTTTATCTGGCGGGGGAAGGGGGTGCGACATTCCTATGCCAACCTGTCACTTCCTAAGGAAAGGGATGGCTTACGACTGCCTAATCTCCTGCTGTATTACTGGGCGGCCCACCTTTCTAAGTTAGGAAGATGGTTCTCCACGAGTACAGAGAACCCCTGTCCAATTTGGCTTCAGCTGGAGCGGGCTTTTTTTTCTGAACTTAGATTGGACATGTCTGCCCTGTTTTATTTACCCCTGAAGACTCTTTCACAGTTGGTTCCGGACAACACAGTGATAAGTTCTCTTAGGTCATGCGCAGTGTCTTAAGTTCCTTCGGATTTCTAGTGAACTGGACCTGGGACAGCCAGTGGTCCTAAATCCTAACATTAGATTGGGGAACTATTGGATTACGCCAAACTGGCTCCCACAATTTAAAGATGCCAGAGTGGAGCATCTGTTTAACCAAGACTCGCTCCTTACGTCGGACGATATTCTAACGAAATTTGATATATCAAGCAAAGGGATTTTCAAGGTCTTCCAACTTCGCACTTAGTGGGTAATAAATTGTACCACCTTTAGACAATCGGTTGTGCACCTTTTCTATCTGATATTATTAGTCTTGCTTCTCAGTCTCACTCTATTTCGTCAATTTATTCTTATCTTCTGAATTTTAATTCACAGGAGGATGTTGAGGGCCCTTCGGTCTGGACACATCTTCTCCCTGAGGTTGTCCCGGTCTGGACTAACATTTGGCGTAACTTACACAGATATCATACCCAGGATAGGTTGCGATTAACAGAGTATTATATTGTGAATAACCTTTACTATACTCCCGTTAAACTCTTTCAGCGTAAGATGGTTTCCTGTTCGGATTGTTTCAGGTGCTCACAAGCTGAGGGCAATTTAATTCATATTTTTTGGGAATGCTCCAAAGTTGTCCCATTGTGGTCCCTGATTCGGGAGAATTTGGATCCTCTTCTGGGTCTGAGTAGGTTTTCTTGTCCGGAAGTTTGTGTTTTGGGTGATTTTTCTTATGTAGATAGTGTGGAGCGCCGATATCATATGGCTTTAGTGTCCATGGCGGTTAAGAAACTGGTTCTAAGACATTGGAAGGACCAACTGGTTTTATCATACACAGACTGGTTGAAGGAGATAATGTCGTATCTCCAATCAGAGAATCTGATTGCCAGCTTTAAAGATCGTATGGATTTGTTTCATAAAAGATGGGGTAAACTCCAAACTTTATGTTTGCCTTAATATTATGGCCTGGCACCCGACTCTTCTGCCCCTCACATAGTATCTATTTCTGTCTCGTTGTAGATTTTAGATCTTTTCTTTTTGTTTTTATATGATCTATGATGTTTAAAGTTAAGGTACCTTATTACAGGTATACAGTGATATCCAGAATTAATGGGGTTTTTAGGTCCTTTGTTGGTGCACCCAATTGGGATTGGAGAGGGGGGGAGGCTGTTCTTTGAGGGAGTTTGTATGTTGAGGGCTACATGCTTTATCGGTTTTGTGAATGATTGGGTGGGGGGTGTTTTGGGAGGTTAATGGAGTTCTTTTTAGGGAGGAGGGGGACTTGGGGGTGGTTTTGGTTGTAATGATATATATACTGTTTCTCTGTTTATATATTTTTTGGAGTGTTGTGTATTTGTTTATTGGGGGGTTTGTTTTTCTGTTTAGTGTTTTCTTTGGTTTATTTGTACTTTGGAAACTAATAAACTTAAATTTCAAAAAAAAAAAAAGACTCGAAAGACCGTTAGGCCTATTCTGCTGGCATTTTAGTATGTTAGTATGTCATTTCTTTACTCAGTCCTGAAAGGTGATTTCGCACAGTGACCACAAAATTGCCTTTTGGGTCTGATTAACAAAATGATAGTGGCTGTGTTCATGAGGTGGGGTCCCAAAAAAACCACATGGAAAATTTGGTGCCAAAATACCTAAAAATGGCCGCAATATCAACATAAGTTGAAAACACCATTGACAACTATTATATGGCACTTACCTTGATTCTTCAGTTCACAGTTCAGCTTTGAAGAGTGCAGACATGTCCCAGTCCACAGAATATGACAGCTGACAATCTTTGGTGGTAAATATAGGGTAAGGGTTGGTGGGGTGGTGGGTTGCTCGGTGTGAGAGTCAGAAAGGGGAGGGTGTATGGGGAGAAGATAAGGGACCATTTTCTTTCTTTCAGGATGTAAAAAAAGATGTTTGGTAACTGTTTTCTTTTTTCAGGAGTCTTGTAAATACTTAAGGACACTGAGGGGGTAGGCTCCCTAGTGCCCACAGTATAAGGGTGGAGAATAAAACTTGGGACACTGGAGTGGGCTCCAGTGTCCCTACATATCGGGGTCTAATGCTGACATAGGGATTGGGCACCCTGCTGTTGGCAAATAATTGTAATACATTTTTGGAGACACCGGGAGTGGGCTCCCCAGTGTTCCACAGTACAGGTGGGTGTAGGGAATATCAGGGGACACTGGGAGTGGGCTCCCCAGTGTCCCACAATGGTGAGGGGGAGATGTTCTTATACTCCCAACACAGGGATTGGCACCCCGATGTTGGGACATATATATCCTCAGCCCCCTTCCCCTTACAGGCAGTTACAGGTGAAAAATGGCTATAGCTAGATAAACACCAATAGATGTTCACTTAAACGGGACTGAGGAATTGGATTCTGGGGTCTGTTTGCCCCAAAAATGTACAAGGGCAAATAAGGGAGTAGTGCCGCAAATTCACCCCCCCCATACTTTCACGCAAACAATGGGTGCTTTTCATGTTAGTGCCACAATTTGTGGCAGTTTCACAGTAGATTGCTATAATTTGTGACATTTTCACAAAGGTAGTGTTACAATTTGCAGCAGTAGTGCCGTAAATGTGTGACACTACTGATGGTAGAACCACAAAAACATATTTACCAACATTTTAAAAAAAACCTAAGGATAGAATTGTGTTCCTCAGGCACCGATTAGGTAAACACAAATGTTGATGTTTACCAAGGGGCACTATTTTTTCAATTACAGCATATTCCCCCATCACTAACTGAAAACAAGATGGTGGCAGCATGAAACAACTTCCCATTTGTGAAAGCAAAAAATGCTTTCCCAAAAGTAAACAGTACTTTCGTACGGCACATCTAATTTTTCCCATTGGATATAATGGGAAACTTTAAAATTGAATAACTTTTGAACGAATTAATATTTTTGTACCAAACCTTCAAAAGGCACATCTGCGACCCAGACCCCATATACCCTAATAATCTCAGACCACACCGCTGAGCTATTTTGTAGATGTGGAACGGCAAAGAATTTGCACCTAAATGGTAAATTTCAAATGTAAAGTGAAAACTTTTGTTTGGTGCACAAAGCTGATTTTGATGGATCTGCTGCATCTGCAACAAGTTAAAACACTTATAAACATTTCATTGGATGGGTGTCAGAACTATAGGGGTTCCCCTCTCAGGATTATACACCAGTACCCTTTAAGTCTTTCAAGCATTACCAGCCATGTCAAAATTCAGCCTGCCATTATAAGCTCCAGGTGACCATTCAAGCTTTAGTCCTTCCACTTTTTGCAATCTTTCAACACCCTTGAGATTCCAGGGTCAATGTAACATAGATGGCAGTAATGTCTGAAACATGTGTCTGCAGTCAGAAAGCTCCACAGTTTAACATTTCTGCAGTGCTAACATTTTATGCAGGAAAAGGATCTGTAAAATCCATCATGTGTCTGAACTGAAGATAACACAAGGAATGGAAAGCTGCACTGTCTGCTTTAGTTACAGTATGTCAACATGACACGGCAGTCTACCATTGGGTTTTATAACTCCGTCTTAAGACTGCATACTTTACCTGATTGTCAACAAAGCAGTATCTAAGGCGTGTCTTGCTGAAAAGACTGCTCAAGTTCTTTGAACTGGCTGTGTGTACACTGGAACACAAACATTGTGTGATAAACTGTGAATGAAAGTCGCACTGTTTTCATTCACAAAGATAAAACACAGCATTCATTCAGTTGTATAAATGCCAACTGCAGGGCTGGAGGTTAAATCCCTGGTGCAACTTCAACTTTGTTCATATTTGACTAGCATAGTTTTATCTTCATTTACAGTTTTTCACACAACTTAAAAATGTTTTTAAAAAAGTTCCTCCACGGACATGTCACAACCAGTATGATGTGTTCTTGATCCAGCTCCATATATTGAACGGGAGGCAGATGCACTTTTGCTCATAGCCCTTTCCCACATCCCTGTACATGACGATCTATGCCTTAGCTCTGCCACCCTCAAGATGGTGGCGGTGCAGGACTAGTCACTGGTCCACACTGGCTAGAGTGGAAGTGAGTGCGGTTGTTACAGTAAAGAGGCTGAGGAGGGCTCCAAACTGGCAGAGAAGAGAGCAATGCCGAGCAAAGAAACAGTAGTGGGACTGTCTGCTCAGGTATGTGAAGGCAATGGAACGGGGGGACAGGAGAAGTAGAGAGTGTGACACCCTTATGTGAGGCTCCCATCCCTCAAGTGGGACCCTCAATGTCCTTTGGGTCTGAATGGGGGGTACAAGACATTTATCAACCACAAGCTGGTGGGAGGCAGGAATGCGATGAACTGGTGGGCTTCCTGTAGTCCTAAAATAGTTATCTTAAAATACAAAGTCATAAACACCAAACTCCAACATACATTCAGGCAGATGGAGCTGATAACTATTAGGCTACTGGTCATACTTTGCAAACACTGCAGAGTAAACATAATTTATACTACTTATAGAAGGGGCCACAGTATATAGGAGATGGAGCTTTTGACATTGTCAGTCATTCATATAGTCCATTAGGGTTTTAGATGAAGAAGACACCATATAAATTATAGTATGGGTGTTAGTCTATGGAATCACTAAACACAAATGTCTACAATAAGGGATGATAGAGTCAGTTGTGATATGTGCATTTACAATCTGCAGGGATACAATAAAGATCCCTCATTCCTCTTGAGGAATAAACTGTTGCTCATGTAGCTAATCAACTTCATTGGTACTTTCAGACAAAATTCAAACTTGGTAGCACATCCACCTCTGGGCTAGGTGGTTGTGGGTTCTGGTTCCACACTGGGATTCAATTCATACACAAAATGCTGGCACCTGAGTTCAGTACTAGGGGGATGTTGAATTGTCAGGGTGTGCCATCCTTCAGATAAGATGTTAGACTGAGATCCCTTCTGGTCATCCCTGGTGCTGTCCAAGTGAAGTAAAATAAAACAAGGCGCTTTTCACAAGAGGAGGGGATTCTTCCCAGTATTCTAGTCAACTATATATCCATACACACACACACACACACACACACCTATATATATATATTGATAGACAGATAGTGTTTTGCTGTTTCTGATCTATTTTTTTTGTTAACTAGCCAAGGGCCCAGACTGGTTGGAACTTTAGTCTGAAATTTTCAGGGTAGACAGAGGCTAGCCCACATATGTGCCTTTTGCAGGTTTGGTGAAAAAATATAAATACATTTCAAAGTTATTTCATTTTTAAATTTCTGTTCTGAGCATGCTCAGAAAGCATTTCATGATAGCTGTATTAAAGGAAAAACGATTCTTTTTTCAGACTGGAATAATCCTTATTTGTTTACTGCCATCTTGTTTCCATTGTTTTCTAAAAATTTGAAAAGCCACAATAATGACATCCTGGAGAGAGAACAACACATCTGTCTTGCTCATTGAGACCCCATTAGGTGGATTCTGCACTTATATGCCCCAAAAATGATTCCTAAATGTGTTTTTAGTTACATTTTAAATAATTTTTCATAACTTGCTTCCCAGCTGTATGAATTGAAAAAGGAATCCTTTTTCATTTGGGGCCAATCCTTTTTTGTGAGGGAAAATCCTATATTTTGTCCCTTGTGTCTAGTGGCACCTCCCCACCCACCCACCTATCACCATGTTGTCTGGGCCCAGGCAGTCAGAAAACAGTCAGAGTGGAGCAGGCAGAGAAACGTACTGTAGGCTGAGGACAGTGGCAACTGGCATGGCACGATGGCAGGCAAGCCATTAAAGAGGGTCTCCAGTGGTTTAATAATCTGGGAAATTGACTCACCTTCCACAGACATGGGTCCCTATTAGGTGATTCACAATAAAATGTCCTTTTTCCATGTTGCTGGTATCTTTTTATTTTCTATTTCATGAGCCACGTTACTCTGTTCTGTAGCAGCTGCTCTGTGTTAGCCATCTGAATGGAAGTGACATAGCATCCTGAATCCCCCCACAGGCAGCTCTCTGCTGCTCCTAAGCTGTCATTAGCAGGGAACTCGAGTGTGACTTGCATTATTGTGACTTTGTTCTGGTTTCTTGTATATATGCATTGTTTAGGGTTAATGTTAAAGTGACAAATGTATGGAAATGCAGTGTTAGGGTTCCCAGCCCTAACACCCCATCCCACCCCCCACCTAACCTTACCATCCCATCCCCACCATACACACACCAGTAGGCGTCAGGGTGTTTTGGGGGTCATTGACCCTAACACTCACCCCATTCCATGTGTAAGGAAGCTGAGATGGTACAGCATAGGAGAATGGGGTAGGCGTTAGCATCGACGACCCCACGTTTTTTGCAATGAATTTCCTTAGTTTTTGTGAAAGCATCACCATAACCATAGTTGTTTATGGAAGTGTGGAGACACTGTAATTAACTTTCACCTCCCTCGAAGGGCTCTGAACTCCCATGCGTCATGCTTTCCATTATTTAAATTTGGGAGTACAGGGTCCCTTGGACCCTGCCCACCCATTCCTCTGTAGATGCATGAGCAAATTATCACCATAGCCATCTGATTATCCCAGGACATGTACCTGGTACAAAAAATTGTCAAATCCCTGCCAAAACATAATTTTGTACAACTGCGATGCAACTTCATGCCACAGGTGTGAAAATACATTTACTGTAGGTCAGGATTTGAAAAATTACATCTATGACATACATGAGGTGGGGTAATAAGATGGCTATGTTGTAAATCTGGGGTCAAAATATTGAAAATTATTGTAGTTACAAGTGGGTGCACCGAAATTGCAACAAATGGTCATAACTCTTGTCATTTTTTCATATTTGGACCCCAAATTTCTACAGTCTTCTTGTCATCCCACCTCATAAATCCCATAGGTGAAGATTTTTTTAAACCATGTCAAACTCCCATTCCACACCACAGGTGTGGAAACATGGTTTGGACAGGATGTGAGAAATGACAGCTGTACGATTCACGAGGAGGTGTGAAAAAATAGCTATGTTGAAAATTTGGAGTGAAAATATTAAAAATTGCCAAAGTTACATGCGTGCATAGAAAAATGTCAACAACTATGCATAACTGGGGTCTTCTTGGGTATTTTTGCAATAAATTTTCAACTTGGACTTTTTCGGATCCCACCACTTAATGATTGGCACTGTCATTTCTTTACTCAGTCCTGAAAGGTGAATTCGTGCAGTGACCACAAAATCGCCTTTTGGGTCTGATTAACAAAATGATAGTGGCTGTGTTCATGAGGTGGGATCCCAAAAAAAAACACGTGGAAATTTGGTGCCAAAATACCTAAAAATGGCCGCAATATCAACATAAGCTGAAAACACCATTGACAACTATTATATGGCACTTAACTTGATTCTTCAGTTCACAGTTCAGCTTTGAAGAGTGCAGACATGTCCCAGTCCACAGAATATGACAGCTGACAATCTTTGGTGGTAAGTATAGGGCAAGGGTTGGTGGGGTGGTGGGTTGCTCGGTGTGACAGTCAGAAAGGGGAGGGTGTATGGGGTGAAGATAAGGGACCATTTTCTTTCTTTCAGGATGTAAAAAAAGATGTTTGGTAACAGTTTTCTTTTTTCAGGGAGTCTTGTAAATATTTAAGGACATTGGGGGGGTAGGCTCCCCTAGTGTCCCACAGTACTAAGGGGTAGAGCAAAACTTGGGACACTGGGAGTGGGCTCCCCAGTGTCCTACACTTGTACAGGGGGGGTCTAATGCTGACATAGGGATTGGGCATCCTGCTGTTGGTAAATAATTGTAATACATTTTTTGGAGACACCGGGAGTGGGCTCCCCAGTGTTCCACAGTACAGGTGGGTGTAGGAAATATCAGGGGACACTGGGAGTGGGCTCCAAAGTGTCCCACAATGGTGAGGGGGGAGATGTTCTTATACTCCCAACACAGGGATTGGCACCCCGATGTTGGGACATATATATCCTCAGCCCCCTTCCCCTTACAGGCAGTAACAGGGGAAAAATGGCTATAGCTAGATAAACACCAATAGATGTTCACTTAAACGGGACTGAGGAATTGGATTCTGGGGTCTGTTTGCCCCAAAAATGTACAAGGGCAAATATAGGGAGTAGTGCCACAAATTCACCCCCCCCATACTTTCACGCAGACAATGGGTGCTTTGCATGTTAGTGCCACAATTTGTGGCAGTTTCACAGTAGATTGCTATAATTTGTGACATTTTCACAGAGGTAGTGTTACAATTTGCAGCAGTAGTGCCATAAATGTGTGACACTACTGATGGTAGAACCACAAAAACATATTTACCAACATTTTAAAAAAAACCTAAGGCTAGAATTATGTTCCTCAGGCACCGATTAGGTAAACACAAATGTTGATGTTTACCAAGGGGCACTATTTTTTGAATTACAGCATATTCCCCATCACTAACTGAAAACAAGATGGTGGCAGCATGAAACAACTTCCCATTTGTGAAAGCAAAAAGTGCTTTCCCAAAAGTAAACAGTACTTTCGGACGGCACATCTAATTTTTCCCTTTGGATATAATGGGAAACTTTAAAATTGAATAACTTTTGAACGAATTGATATCTTTGTACCAAACCTTCAAAAGGCACATCTACGACCCAGACCCCATATATCCTAACAATCTCAGACCACACCACTGAGCTATTTTGTAGATGTGGAACGGCAAAGAATTTGCACCTAAATGGTAAATTTCAAATGTTTCGGCACTCTGCATCTCCACAACTGCAATTCCAACTGGAACAAAACTTGCCAGATCCCAGAGATCTATGACACAAGACAGCGCATGCAAAATTGCATGCATACCGGTCATATGGTTGCAAAGTTATTGAACTGCAAAAATTGGGTTGAATACAGAAGTGGCCATTGAACCCTAACTATACTGGCACTACCGTGCTAGTATAAAAAAATATATATAAATATATACTGTATATATATATAAGACAAGACATAGAACCTCTGTGCACAAACTCTGAGGCAAGGGTTACCCCCAAAGGGCATTTGGCTGGGAAGCCAAGTTTCAAGAAAATACAAAATCACACATGCCCACACAATGCAAAGCATCATGGGCTGCATATGCAGTTCACCACAGAATGTTATGCTGGTTCAACTTTAAGCAGAATTGCATGGTGCCGAAAGGCCTCTCACACAGTTTGCAAAGGGTGCTAACAGATGACATAGACACGTGTTTCGTCCTACCAGGACTCATCAGTTTGCCTCATCTGTTTGACACCCCAGTGGAATGAACCAGCTACCCTAAGATGGTCTGTCTGGGTTATGTTGTGGTGAACCCTTTAAAATAGGCTGGGTTCTCGGTGATGCACCGTCCGAGATTGGATTGTAGGGGCGGGGTAGTGGCCATCTTTTTTAGATCAGATCTGAGTCTTGTGGAGGTGCCAGTTGGCAACGCCAGGTCTTTTGAGTGTATCCTGGCAGCAGGTGCAGAGGTTAGGATTCTCCTCATCTACCGTCCACCCGGCGATGGTGGAGAATTCCTGAAGGAATTTCAGACTTCATCGAGGACATGGCATTGAGTCGCCCAGATGGTTAATACTGGGTGACTTCAATGCCTGGCCGATGATGAACTCTCACATTTGGAAAGAATTTCCTCCAACTTATGTCTATGTTGGGCCTGTCACAGGTAGTTACCTCTGCTACCCATATAGGAGGACACCTGTTAGACCTGGTGTTTACACTGGATTTGGATGTTATGCATCTGGGGTGGAACCAAATGTGTGGACAGACCATCACACCATAAGATTCAGTTTGGGGCACCCCTAATAGGCCTGCCCCCACGGAGATGGTCCAGTATCGCCTTTTAAGGGAGTAAACCCAGAGGCCTATTAGCGGTACCTGGACCTATCGGGCGCTTTGGTTGACAGCATGAGTCCAGGAGACCTTGTTCTTGCCTATGATAAGGCAGTGAGCAGGGCCTTGGACCAAATTGCTCTGTTCAGGTTTCACCCCTCACCCAGTGCCCAAAGACTCTATGGTTTGATGAGTCTTTGAAGGAACTGAGGAGAGTAGGGCAAAGGCTAGAGAGGGCCTGGCAAAAATCTTGCCTGGATGCTGACAAACTTAGATTGATGGATCATTATGTTATCTATCAATCGGCAATAACCCATAAGAAAGCAGAATTCCTGTCCAGGGAGATTGCTGCTGCACAGAACCGACCAGCTCAACTCTTTCGGACTGTTGACAGACTGTGCAATCCACTCTGTCTACAGTCTGGAAGAGACTTTTCACAAACAAAGTGTGATGAGCTTGCTCGGTTTTTCGCTGATAAGATTGCCAACATTAGGTTGGATATCGGCCAGGCTCATTCTTCAAGGGCTTGCAGTAATCGGCAGGGAAACAAACACCTGTGTTGCCTGGTTTGATTTTGGTAGGCCGGAGCTCATGGATATTGTGAGGATTGTCCAGACTGTACGTCCAACCAGCTGTAGTTTGGATCCAGGCCCTACGCCTCTATTATTAAGTTGCGTAGATACTATCTGTCCGATCATTGCTGAAATTGTTTGGAAATTTCTGGAGCAGGGGATCTTCCTGATCCCTAAAGGAGGCAGTCGTCCGACTCACCCTAAAAACCTTCATTGAACCCGAACTGTCCAGCTAACTACAGACCTGTCTCTAACCTGCCCTTTTGGGTAAGGTTATTGAAAAGGTGGTTGCACTGCAACTGGATG
Source organism: Neoceratodus forsteri (assembly GCA_016271365.2). Taxonomy (NCBI): domain Eukaryota; kingdom Metazoa; phylum Chordata; order Ceratodontiformes; family Ceratodontidae; genus Neoceratodus; species Neoceratodus forsteri. The sequence continues at coordinate 1,099,280,714 of CM057455.1, read as the reverse complement.
ACCATATTACAAATCACAATATATATGATACTCTCAATCGGGATTTAGGAAAAGACATAGTACTGAGACTGCTCTTGTCTGGGTTCTAAATGATCTCCTGATAGCGAGAGATCGAAAGGCGGTACTATCTTAGTCCTTCTTGATCTCTGCAGCATTTGACACTGTGGACCATGTGTGTTTTTGAACACTCAGTGTTACTGCGGCTGTCTGGTACAGTTCTGCAGTGGTTTCAATCTTTTCTCATGGGGCGGAGACAGAGGGTTATCACTGGAATTTATTCCTCTGATGCCTTTTCTCTGCCCTGTGGGGTTCCGAGGGCTCCATTTTAGCACCCATGTTGTTCGGCTGTCTATATGCTGCCTTGGGGAGACATTATTAGGCAGTACAGCTTGGGTTTTCACTGCTATGCAGATGATACCCAGCTGTATTTGTCTTTTAGTCCCGGACAGGAAGATGCAGTCTCTATACTTAACAGCTGTCTATCTGAGAACAAGGATTGGATGAGTGCCAGCTGGCTAAGGTTAAACCCGGATAAGACTGAGGTGTTGGTGGTGGACCCAGGTCACCTTGAGGCGGGTTGTAGGGCTGGGCTTCCTTCGGGCATATGGATTGATGGTGCCCAGCTCTCAACCTCAGACCGGGTGCGTAACCTGGGAGTTATTATTGACGATGGTTTGACCCTGAAGTTTCAGGTGTCATCCGTCGTCAAATCTTCCTTTTATCATCTTAGGAATATCGCTCGGGTGAAACACCTGGTTCCTCTGGCTGACCTTCCGGTATTGGTCCATGCCTTTGTTACTTCTCGCCTTGATTACTGCAATGCCCTGTACCTAGGGCTACCAGGGGTTGATATCCGCCGCTTGCAGCTGGTGCAGAACGCAGCAGCCAGGCTTCTGACTGGGACATCTATGAGAAGTCATATTACACCTGTGCTGCGCGAACTGCCCTGGCTGCCGGTTCAGTGGCGGATCACCTTTAAGGTCGGGTTACTGACCTATAAAGCCCTACACGAACAGGGACCGTGGTATCTTCAAGATCTTCTTGTTCCCTACTGTCCCTCTCGCTCGCTCCGCTCCACCAACGAGGGATTGCTAGAGGTTCCCAGGGTTCATTTAAAAACCTCTGGAGCTCGGGCCTTTTCTTATGTTGCCCACACCCTGTGGAACTCTCTACCTCGTCGGATACGAGGCTGCCTGACCGTTGAAAGTTTTAAGTTAGAATTGAAAACTTATTTATTTAAACAGGCATATGGAGAGTGATTTTATTGTTTTTATTGTAATCATATTGTTCCTGTCATTCTTTGTTATATGTATGCATTGTAATTGTGTATTTGTACAGCGCTTTGACTTTGAAAAGCGCTTAAAAATAAATTTTTACTTTACTTTGCTTTACTTTAACACCACCTTGTAGAATTCCCAAAGAAAAAAGGGGGATGTTGCAGCAGTTAAATGGTGCATGGGTCCTTGTGCCATGCCACACCCCATTTTGTTCCACAAGAGATGGCACTATACCCCCATGGTGTACACAGCCTTCAGTTGCCTTAGGCTGCGTTTGAGAATTGCTGTGGGAGCAATTCCTGACGCAAGCCTCTACATGCATCATTCTGTGTGACAAAAGTTCCTTGTATCATCCAGACTGCTTTTGAGAATCAGGCTCACTGCATCACTGTGTGAATTAGCCTACTGCTTAGTATTTTGAATGGATGCTGGATCACCAGGTTTATCCCACTTTGTGAACTACCTAGCTGGTATCTGAGTGGTTTCTTCCCTTCATAACAAAGTACATAATTTGCATAGTGCCACACCTTGTGAACGACCTAGCTACTAATTGTGGTACCCATTCCTGAAAGAACTGTGTTAATCTGCCTGAAGCATACAGGGTGCTGATACAAAGATGTTCTAGCATTTTATTTTATTTTATTTATTTATTTATTTTAAATTTGGTGACCGGGTAGACCCACTGAGCCCCGAAGGTCCTTTTTGCAGGGGCGACCTGGGATAACAATACGTATTTTCATACAGAGAAAGACTTGGGTTACAGAGTAGTTTCAGGTGTGTGAGCAGGTTACAGCCATGGTTACTGCATGAAAGAATAAGAGATGACACCGGTTTTAACAAGAACTTTATTGTAACTGCTACATCCTGCTTCCTCTGTTCCATGCACATTTCTGTTCAGGGGCAGACCATTGAGTGAGTTAGGGTGAAGTCAGACAAGGGCACCTCCTGCTTCTTCTTAGCTACAGTCCATCCCTGCTAGGAAGTAAAGGCAGCTTAGTAGCTGTATTAGCTTGGTAGCCAGGGAGTTCGATGTGCAGTGGGTTGACGCTTTCTTTTTCAGGAGCAACCAAAGTGGCCAGTTCCAGGAGCAGTGAACATGACCACATAAAGGAGTAGTGAAAGCAGCCAGATCCAAGAACAATAAAAACATTTGAAATGGGTACCAAAACAAATGTTTGAAGCTCTCCCTAGTTTTTGATTTCCCAAAATATTTCCAAAACTGTGCTGCAAACTCCTACTAGTTTGGGGTACCCCAGTTATAATTCAGTACCTTCATTTCACAGAGAAGTGCCACTGTGAGCCAAGCCAGTAGATCAGTAGCTTTGCTGCCTATGATGACAGTGTCTTTGGTTTAGCAATGAGCACAAGCTGCCAGGCAACAGTGTGGGAAGAAGGATATAGCATCCCAAGTGCCCTCCTTCTTTGGATCGGGAGGGTTGCTTCCTCTTCTGGTACTGGCCACCTGTGTGATCACAGGTGGTAGGGCAGCCAGAGGTATCAGTAGGAGAGAGGACACCATCTAGGCTCTGCATTAGCATGTTCATAAGCATGCATGCATGCACCTGAAGCCCCATGTGTTCTGGCATCCTGGGGCTTGGAAGAAGCAATAGAAAAACCTAGTGTGCACAGGATGACAAATATAAATATAGAAACACAGACAATACTGGCAAAAATCGACCAAGGGTCTATCCAGTCTGCCCAGAAAAAGGAAAACTGGGACCAACCTCCGTGATCAGCCTCCTCTTCCAAGGTATCTCCCTTGGGGAGACATCCCCAGACAGATGCAAGGGGCAAGATCTTTTAGTTTCATGGCCCCGATCCTGTGGAATTCTCTACCTTGTCAGGTGCAAAATTGCCCAACTGTCCAAAGCTTTAAAGGGGCTTTGAAAACCTACCTTTTTAGTAAAGCTTTTAACGATTTTTGATTATTTTAATGTTGTTTTAACTATTTATTGTTTTATGTAATCTGTACAGGTGCCTTGGTTTAAGAAAGGCGCCTTATACAAATAAAGAATGATTGATTGATTGATTGATTGATTGATTGATTGATTGATTGAGATGCTCCCTTGTGGTCTGGGTCACCCTTCCATGGGGGATCCATGGGGCAGAAACATTGGTGAGTGCAGCAGAGATGAAAATAGTAGGTGCTTCAAGCATGAGTGGGATAGACATAGGAGAATATTAGTAACAGGCAAGAAGGAGGGATGGTTGCCAGAAACCGATTAGAGTCTGCAGACACAGACTAAGCAGAGACCACCTGGGCAGAATGGGGGGCCAAGCAATCCTTTTATGCTGGCAAATTCTATGTTTCTAAATTGGGTGTTGGGCTGGGTGGTAGTCAGCAGCAGGGGTAATGTTGAGGATACAGTGGGCACAAACTGTAAATTAGAACAAAAAAGAGAAAGAACATGCCACTGCAGAGTCTCATCAATGGCACAGCTTGATTTGAGTTAATCCACCCCCCCCATGAATTTCTCTATTAGTCCTCCCATCATAGGTCTTATCACAAACTCATTGTAAAGTCAGGGAGCAGCTTCCTCTGCTAATCCGTTCAATGCCACTGCCTCTGAGTTATCTGATAGGGAGTTCTCGAAATCGATTGCATCATCCTACGTTATCTGGTACAGAGTTCTGGAAACTGATTGCATCATCTCCACTATGTGTGCAACCTCCCCTACCCGATGGTCTGGGGGCCCAAGGCCACTCCTACAATCTCCATGGTCCAGATGACATGCTGCTAAGCAGGGAACTCCATTTCCCTTAAAGTTCCTTATGGATTTTATTCACTCTAACCCTATTTTATTGGCACTTACCCATATCTCTCTCAAGCTTCCATGGAAAATGGACCCCAGAATTTCCCCTTCCCAGGATGTTTTGAGTTCTGATGGAGGGTCCAGTGGACTTTTCAACATTACAGCATAGGTTGCTCACCTGGCTTTTGCCCTGCCCTCTGCGCTGGATGAAAATCTTACATTCATCCCAATGGGGCACACTACGAGTGATGATCTTAGGCAATGAAGTGTGGATGAACTTCAAAGCTAGAGGAAATACTAGACTTCAGTTCTGGGAAGTATATAGGTAGTCACCACCTGTTTAAATGTAATAGTAACTTAGATCACCGTCAGGAACATCTTCCTGTGTATTGATGACACCCAGTTCTGAACAATCTCCTCATACTACTGATTTGCCCAAGGAATGCACTTTTGTTCCAAAGAACAGTATTTGTCTCTGTAAGGTCTTCAGGTGCCAGCTCAGTCTGTGGATTGCTGCAGTTGTTTGTCTACTGTGCATTAGAGGGTTAGCCCTGTAATCATGAAATGCCCAGAAACAATGCAAAAAGGATGTGCCCTCCAGAGTAGCTGTGAGGCCTCCAGCATTGTGACCACCAGCCAAGCACTTACTTCTTCTGGGAAATTAAATTAATTAATTAATTAGTTAAATCAAACATAAAAAATAGTACTGAGGCCTCTTTTTTCCTGAGCCAAATCACTTAGGTTTTGAACTTGCAATCCTCTTAATCCTAACTCAGGATTCTTTCATCAAGAAAAGGCTATCCTCCCTGACTGAGTTAGTATAACACCTCTGTATACCATAGTTAATCTGAGTTGCTCATGTTCCTCTCCTTATTACACTACCCCATCATAAAGGTTCAATCAGCTTAGCTCCTAAAAACAGCAAATTCGTCATCTCATGGTAAAAGGCTAGTCAAAGCTTTAAAGGTAATGAGGTGATCCCTCATATTGATAAGGATTCTGCAGATGTTTTAAGATCAATCCATGATTGTTTGTTTCCCCCTCCCATACGAAGTGGGCTATCAAGCCTTAGGTTCTCTTTAAGTACAGTATATTCCAGGGTTGAGCACTGGATATTTTAATGCAAGTGTTACAGAATAATGTATGGCCCATATGGGTGGCCCCCTTTTGCCCGACACCCCGACGGCGAAACAAGAAAAATTACCACTACAGTGACAGTCGCTGTAATGGTCCGTTTCCATGTTTTGCAGTCCTCCAGTATCCTGCCCCCTTCCTGGACCAACTCCGACCTGGAGTTGAGAATCTTAAAGTCTGGGGGGTGCAGGGAGCAGAGCCCCCAGCATGGTGGGTGTGGGGGGCACAGCCCCCCACAGAAAACACTGGGGGCTTGGGTGGCACAATACCTGTGTCGGTATTGTGCCATTGCTGTGTGGGTGATCGACTGGTTTACTGTCAACCAAACTTGGTGCTTCTGGCCCATACACACATGTAATGCATTAAACATTCCCTTGATGGACAGGTAATCCATCCATTTTCATTTGGCACAATCCCATAATGGGACCCATGTTGACAATAATGTATTTTGTATTTTAGAGCAACCCCCCTTCCCAGGTTGTTATCCTATTTGGTACATAATTGAAATTGTCAGCATTTATGAGGAGAAAGAGAGAGAGAGAGAGAGAGACAGTATCTTTTCATTTTGACTTTCCAGTTATATACCTGAACTGATATGCACCATCATGTTTGCAGTGAGTCCTGTTGCTATTCAACAGCTAGGGGTGTGAAGCACATGGATGTCTAGTGACTTGCTTAAGGTAACATGTTGAGTCAGTATGGTGGGAATCAGATCGAATTTATTGCTGTGCATATTGCATTTTAACTAGTCAAAAAAATCTCATAGCATGTGCATATGTATAATTGAGTTGAAAACTCATGCAATAGTATTTCTAATCTTTCATACAATCAGCTATTGTTTAGTAATAACATACATGTATTTTAGGCATTATGAATACTTTAAGTGAGGAGTCAATATGATTAGTTAAGCTTAATGTAAAGGATTTATTATGTGACACAGTAAGACCCAGACATTATCCCAGTCTAAGTCCTTCATTATACTCCATGCACTTATTGTTCATGTGACTTCACTATTAGATGGGCCTTTGACCTTTTCAAATGTTACCAGTTACAATAGATTATCCAGTTTAATTATCCTGTTAGCAAAGTAATGTACTGGCTTACTTTCCTCACTTTGTGACCAAAGTGGTAATAAAAAGTACATTTCTATAAGCTTAAGGTTTTTTGAAAGACTTTTGGATCTAATGCTTGCATTTTTCATTAATCCACAACCTTCACTGATTCAACAGTTTTGCCTTTCATAAAAAACCCATAAAATATGGCCTTTCATTTTCAGAGAGGTCCCAGGTCATCCTATGTAAACAGCAGACAGACTGTAGTCTGGTAACCCACTACATAGTACAAGACTTAGGACCATGTAAAACTGCAATATGCATTATTAAATAATGCACATTCATAGCATTTCAATGCTAGTCACTAAAGTTTCAGCTAGTAATCACTGATTTACATCTGACTACTTTATCCGCCTGGGATTCTTAAAAGCGAGATGCCTCAGTTCATGAGCATATCCATGTGAGTGGAATTTAAAATAATTAAGGTAAGATTTATTTATTTCAAATGATTTACCAGGAAAGGTGTACTGAGCTGAAACAGTTTGTTTCCAGGTGCGTCTTTGGGGGAAGGGGAGGAGGAGGAAGAGAGCACAACAATAAGTTACAACAAATAGGTAGCAATACACAGAACAGTATAAATAAAAAAAAAACAATGTGTGCAGATGGTAACAAAACTGTAAGGCAAGCAGGGCACCACTGAGTACAGCAGGTAGGGGAGATTGGAGGAGGTAAGGTGGTGGAGGGGTGACTGGCTTACAGCAGGTGCATGGGCACAATGGATGTAGAGCTGGGGGTGGCGAAAATAAATAAAACCCAAGCCAGGGTCAGGAAGAATGCAGGAGTGAGAGAGAATTCACAGAGGGGGGATTAGAATGAGTGGAAGAAGCTTGAAGGGATATGCTGTAGACACAGAAATAAAAATACATACATCCACACAATGATGTCCCTTTAAATCAGGGATGGGCAGGGACAGCATTTTGGGGCCTTCCAGCATGGAGCTGCCTGACATGCTGATGTCACTAATTTGCATTAGAGTCCAGCACATGAGGAACAGTCTGACTGGAGAAAAATGAATGTTTGCTCAGATGCTCATCTCCTCAATGGGGGTAGGTCTCAAGACTCCACCATCTGACTGCCCTGTGGTGTGCCTGGGAGTCATATAGTCAGTGCATGGTGGAACACTGTGTGGATGGGGTACTGCTGAGATGTACCAAAGTCAGGAGTGATGTAAAGGATTCCCACTTGACAAGACTGGGTGGGGAGAAACTGCAAAATTGGCAGTTCCTGAGTTGATAGATGCGATCTGCTCTTGCCCCTCCCACATGCAGCAAGTCCACTCTTCAGTTAGGTCTCGATCACTGATCTTGTCCCTGCATCCTCCTTCTTCTTTGGAAATTAAAGGGAGCAGAATTCATAAAGTTGCCTGCTTTTAGTGTGGCAGCAAATTTTAATGCAACGTAATAGGCAGCACCAGATATAAACAAGACAATGGAGTAGCAGGTACTAGCAGACACAGTCAATATAGAACATGTAGTGCAGCATCAACAGCACTCCTGTTTATGGAAAAAGGCAACAGCAGTAGCAACAGTGCTACCAGCAATACTATCTTTATTTAAAGGTTTCTGACCAGGAGATCATATGGAACCAAAGCTCACAGTCGTACTGAAGCAAAGTTCACAGCGAGGCCTGAATGCTGGCAATCTCGACCCATCTAGTTTGTGCTGCACAGCAACATTGCCAACATTCTGGTACTGTGGTGAGAGATAAAAGATAAGGATTGGCACATTGCATGGGGTCATATAAATAAATACTGCAATTTTAAAATGTTAAGTATTAAAAGGGATGTTTAAGGACTAGATGGGGAGGGTGGTGGGGCTCAGATAGGATGGGTGGGGTTTACTATATTGAGTCAGTAATACTTAAAATAGTCAAAATATGGGACAATGTGGGACAATTGCTCTGATAATGTGAGACTAATTTCTTTTTTTTTTTTTACTTACTGTTTATGCCCCCTTCACCTCCACAGTGGCTGCCTTCCCTCAGGGACTCCCAAGACACCTTGCCTGCCTGATCTCTGGGTACTGTAAACCCTCAGAAGTCATTTCCTACCACTGGCCCCTTGGATTACCCCCCCAAGTGGGGTGAGAGGTATACCCCCAAACCTCCCATCCATCATCCAAGTTGGATGTACTCGTGCAACTCCTCCCTGGTCCTGGTCTCGTGATGCCGGGGCCTATTTCCAGGAATCACTGTGGGTCTTTTTCCTGCTTTCTGATCCTACCCCCTGCAATCATCAGCACACTAGGAGGGGCCAAGGAGGTGAGGGCATGCAGAGAAGTCCTCTCACTCCAGACCCTCGGCCAAGGACTGCTCCTCCCAATTGTTCCTGCCTCCTCAACTGCACCTCCACCTGTGGTCACCCAGGTGGCAGTATCACAGCGAGGAGTGCATCCCACCCTCCCCAGAGGGGGGAGCAGCCCTCTGGGTGCTCGATCCCTCTCACCCCGGTTGGCCCTCCAGTGACCTGAGCCCGCTATTGAACCCAGGTCGCTGGTGTCACAAGCAGAAATCCTACTGCTGTGCCGGCCTTTTGAGACTAATTTCAGACCAAGTGATGACAGCACAGATCACTGGGCTACAGATCCTTGATTTGTGCAAAGTTTATTTCAGTTAAATGTCTTAGAATATCATGCATTCCTGCTTTAAGTCAGAGTTTACAGTACCTTCTCTGTGTGGGCTCCTCCTTTTCCATGCAGGATGGAAATGGGACAAAAATGAAATCACATCTGCAGGACAGTTGAGGGGTATTGGGGGCACTGTTGCCCTGGAACCCTCAAAAATGTGATGGGATGCAAAATATTTTCCAGGACCCCTTGATTTTTCTACAAGGAGTCCCAGACCCTCAAAACCAAAATCATAATGAGAGCCCTGCAAAGATGTCACCATCTGAATAAAAATAAACACCCATACTGACACACAACCACAATCATCACATACATACTGTATGCATAGCCACAACCACACCATATACACAGCAACACAGACAGTACCAAATAAAAACACACACATCACCATACACTTACAACAATAAATACAACACCCATGTATGCTGCAATACATATACCTACAGAAACTTACACCACCACATACAGAACATAGCCACACACATTGATACACAATCACAGGAGAGAGATTAGGAAGGCCCACATGGCAGTGAGTGGGATGTATGTCCCCCTGCTAATGGGGATCATTTCTTTTTAACTATTAAACACAAAAACATCTATCATCTTTCTTAAAGTTTAAGAAGGACCATTACAGTCTTGACATAAGACTCTGAACACCCAGTATTGAGTTCCCTGTGTGATCATAAGCAGCTCAGGGGAGGGGTGAGGTTTGACTATCACCAAGTTACTTGAGAAAAATTACCATTACATCACCAGCATCTTAAAAAGCCTTTGAGTCTAACATATACTTATGTCAGAGACCAACTCCCAGAACAAACTGCGCACGCTAGACAAAACTGGTCCATGGCCCTTAGTCAGAATATCTCCGATGAAGAATGGCTGAATTGCTGGAATGTGACTCAAAACACCACTAAGAACCCTCAAAGTTGACTTATAAAGAATAAAGTACTACGTAGATGTTATCATACCCCAGTTGTGGTGCACACAGCTCGTCACATGCATACAAATAATTGCTGGAGGTGTAATTAACCTAATGGTGATTTCTGTCATCTCCTTTGGAGCTGTTCAGCCCTAAAAAACTACTGGGTTACAATTCAACAACTCCTGACCCAGCTACTGGTCACAATTATTCCCCTCTCCCCTGGACTTTTCCTTATTGACTTAAATACGGGAGCTTTCCATCTCAACAAGAAATCATTTGATTTACTGATATATGTTAGTGTTCTGGTTAAGCGCTTACTCCTACAAAGATGATCCACCACCAGCATACCTTCCCCCTACAATTTTTTAACTAAGTTCGCTCAACTTGCTACCTTTGATCGCTTATCACAACTCACTAATGACACCATGCATCTTCACACCTCCACCTGGGGTCCTCTTTAGGCCTTTTTGCACTCTGTTGCCCCTGGGCTGATCTCTCAACCCTATTCTCCACTTCCATTTCCCAGACAAGAAATTGGATAAATGCCATTCCCCACATAACCACCTGGCATCTGTCCTCATATGCTGGTCATCTTCAGTGACTGTCTTGTTACCACCTTATTGAATCTCCTTCTGTTTCATCAAATGCTGTACTCCATACTGTCACACAGCACTCCGCAACAGATGTATATAGTTTTAAATGTACAACCTTCTACTTTATGAATCCCTCTGGTAGCATAATTCTCTGTATGTGTATCTTAAACATGTATCTGACAGGCCTCTTTCCCCATGTGATTCTTAGATCAGATGATGATTTCATAGATACTATTTAATTTGCCTAAAACATTCCTTCTGCTACATAGCTTTGTCAAAGGCTTATTGTTATTAAGAAGACTTGGTGGCAAACTGCAGTGCAGTGTATGAGGCACGGGGCAATAAGGAGTACTGCAGGCAGAGTGTGCAACGGTGGGCAGCTGAGCATGTGGGTGGGCTGGTTGACTGTGGTGAGGGGGGTTATACATTTCATGATTTCATTTTGTAATAGAGAAGGTTGGCTACAACAGAGGCGGATTACCACCTAAGAAAACAAACATTGCCATTGTACCAGTCCCACAGGTTTCTACGCACACTGAGACATAGCCACTAGACCACCAGGTATGTGAAACATAGTACAGTACTGCACTGAGGTTTGGAAAGCAGTTCCAATCAAAATACAATTTCTGCAGTATTTGGTTGAGACAATGAACAAAACCATAGTCTAACATGTGTACTGGCCAAAATAATGCACATGTTAAGTTATGGTTTAGATAATTTTTTATAAAATAATGCGAAACAAGTGTGAAAGAAAATACTTGAATAGCATTGAGAGAGCTAACATAACCCTCTGCATTGGCTCCAATGACATCATTACTTGCAGATCTGGCAGCCATTTCAGAGAGTAAATGGAGCGGGGTTTTTGAATGGGAAGGCTGATGTTTACATTTTTTGAATGCTACTTGTTCTGACTTAGTATATAGTTTGTGCTCACTAGTCTTTTTAGGAGTACGAGCCAAGATGGCAGATTATTTGGCAAACTGGGAAATTATGGAAAAGCATCACTAGCTCACACTCAGTCACACTTACATGAAAAGACACATGAATTCAATACCTGTTTGCAACAGAAGTACTTCCCTTTTAAGTACTGAACACCTGGAATAACTCTGTTTTCTGACTAGGTGCCCCTTTCAGTGGAATGGTCCCCCCCCCCCACAAGCTTGTCTGTGCTGGAGCACATACTCCCTTACATCTGATGTCACCCATGACATCACTCCCATTTTCACGGAAGGTGAGCCTACTGAAGCGCACTGCCTTCTTATACAGAGTGCTGGAAGGCCGAGCTGCTGCTCGCTCTACTTAGCTAAGATAAAACACATCTTACTTCTTTCAAAGTGTAAGCTTTCATAACTTAAAGGGACACTGTCAGCTCAGCTTTTTGCTGCATTTTTTACACATCTCAAAAAGGTACTTGCAGGCATCTATATGCCGTGTGATGGCAAGTTATTGTCCCCGATAGCAGTATATGATCAATTTATGAGATTTCCTATTACATTTACTATTACTGTCGACTAGACCTTATCTTTAGTCATGGAAGCCTCCAGCGCATTCGCATAGCAACACGGTGCCTAAGCCCCAGCAAACTCATGCATGGATGAGCTGGGCAAATTTTATGAAGTAGGAACTGAGTATATTATATTGTGCAGTAAGCTGATATTTTTAAAGTGAGTCTCATGTAAATCTGAGTACTATAATATGGTTTAATGAATGCTTGGAATTGAAAGCCGTGACTCCAGGCACGTGCATCAGTGTACATCTCTGATGAAGCTTGTGTTTCTCCAAGTGAAATGCTAGGGGCTTCTACATTATCATGACATCGTTAGCAATGCTGGGTAAGTTACTTTTAAAAAGTAATCAGTTGCAGTTACTAGTTGCTTTTAAATAAATGTAATCAGTTACATTTGCTTATTTTTATATAAAAAGTAATTAGTAACTAATTGTAATGCATATGACTTTTAACATTACTTTTGATAACATGGTTGTTATGTACTCATTGAACATAGCTATGTGCTCATGAAATCCTAAGAAGTGTATAAATGAAACAAAACAGATTCTAAAGACAATGAATATGTTAATTTAGAAAATGGCAAAGAAAAATCCTGGAAGCTGATTGGCTGACAACATGGCTGAGGTGGGTATCTACTTTTCAATAGATGCCCACCAAACAAAAAGTCCCAGCCCAATTGGCCCCTACACCCTCTCTTATATCCTGGTGCCCACCCTGCTTCCTCATTGGGTGAAAGCACCCTGGAAAATTTCAAACTACCGCCATTTTTTTCCTCTCACATAAGGAGTAACTCAGTGGTTAGCCAAGTCCCCCCCAGACCAGTTCTGTATCGAAAGTCATAAAAATAAAAAAAAAAATTAAAAAATACACACATACTCACAGTGCATTTGTACTTTTGCAGTTGGGGAGAGACAGAGAGAGAGAGAGAGAGAGAGAGAGACAGTTGATCACTTCTGCCAACCATGCTGATGGCTAACAGCAGCACTCTCTGACCAGTCTCGCGACCCCTTTTTCAGACGCCGATCTCCCAGCTGATGTACAACAGTCCTAAGCTTCAACCAGCAGTGCAAGGCTTGCCCAGCTTTGTAAATGGAAAAAAATACACTCCAGTTGTTATTTTTGCAGTTGGGAGGAGAGAGACAGTTGATCATTTTTCCCAGCTGCTGTAGTTGTTCCTGGCATCACTTCAATACCGCGGACTCGCTCCCTTCTTCATACGCAAACACAAGATTAAACCCTTGATTCCCCCGGCACAAGGCTTGCCTAGCTAGCGTTATTACCCTTTTTTAATGCAGTCTTTTCCCTGCAAACAAAACGCGCAGCCCCACTCGCAGCCCAGCTGAATACAAAGCAGCACAGCAGACTGTAACCACCAAGTCCTACCTGTTCCTTGTTATATTTATTTTGTTCTGCACCTCGCTCACACACACCATGCCCCGCTGTTTGACTCCCAATCTCCAATGCCTCTTGAGTGACTTTCTTGCTCCTGCTCTCCCCATACCTCCACCGTCTACAAATGAACTCAACGTCTTTTTTTCATATACTGTACAGTAACCCCTCGCTACAGCAAAAACCACAATAGCAAATTCTCGGGTGTAAGGAATGCCCCTTGTGGATCCAGATTTCAACTGACTAGGAAAGTGCACTGTGTCTGGTGTCTGAGTGCTTCAATACTGTGTTCCGAGGAATGAAATGGGTTTTAAATAACTTTGTCACAATTACAATCTACAGTGTGTTCGGGCCCTGGTTTGTGAGTAGAGGGCATGAGGCTGCGTGTCAGTTTAGTAAAGAATACTAAAGCGTGGAGCCGGGTGGTGAGTAATGAACACTAAAGCATGGAGGCAGGCGGCAAATCGGAATACTACACTTTACAGCACAGGATTGCAGGTCTGTGCCTTTGTCTGTAAACCAAAAAAAGCAGAAGAAGAAGAAGAAGATGGAAAGAGGGTAAACAAAGTACAGTACTGTATCTTTGCTAGACTAGAGCAATGCCATGCAGTCTGTAGGTCTTCTGATGGGCTGCCGCATGGAAGCTGAGGAGAGGAGGCAGGCGGCGTTTTACTGTATTAAAGCACGTCAGTCAGAGTGGCAGTCTGTTGTGTTTTTAAATATACCTATTGTCACATACAGTATCTATCTTTACCTTCATTGTATATCTGCTGTCTGCTTCTGTAATTTTACCTAATAAGGTGTGTGGGTGACATATGGTATATGCTGTGGGTATCCCTCATTATATAGCAGATGGGGTGCTATAATGAATGCAGGTTATGGCAAACCACTCATCAGCAACTTTTTTTAAATAAACTAAGGGAATTGAGAGGGATGGGAACAAATTATGCAGGGGTGGGGATGAGTCAGTGAACTGGGGCAACCCTTTTTTAGTTAAACTACAGTGATAAAAGTCCCTATCTCAAACGAAGAAAAAAAAACACATCATTCTAAAGCTGGCAGAGGAACTATTTTATTACAAAACTTATGTTAAAACCAAGTTTTTATTAACTTTTTTTTATTAAACTTATTTTGATTTACACTGCCCATTTTCTAAGTGCAATAATACCCTCCAGGGTGGGCTTTATTGGGAAATCTTGGACCTTCCAGGGGCTACAAGGCCCTCCACCTGCGGCGTCGGGCCTCATTACGCCCCTGGATGGTCCGGTATTTCCCAATAAAGCCCACCCTGTTGGGTATTATTGCTTACTTATGATGCAGTATCCATCTGATTTTGCCAGCCAAAACAATCCCTTTATATTCCCATAAGTAACAGCTCCATTAAAAAAACACTCAAACACACACCCTGCATTAACCTCTGTCCTCTGCAACCTTCCCCCCAGCTGAATCCTGACTTTGCCTGCCACTGTTGCTGCTGCCCTTTTTCATTTCTGTAACACCCACACTCACCCTCCAACACACATACACACACCCTGCATCTACTGCCAGTGCTCTTGGGGATCTCTTCCACACAGCTGTATATCCTAACAATGCCAGCCCCAACTACCCCTTTACATCCCACCATTACCTTACTGCCACTAACACCCTGCTGCATCTTCTGCAATTGGCAATCTTTTCCACATCTTGCCTATATTCTCCTCCTGACTATGCAAGAGCCACAACTACTCCTTTAAAGTTCCATAATAAAACACCACCCTCACATAGCTCCCTCGACACTCACACACACACACACACACCCTGCAGATCTACTGCCCTTCCTTGTCTTGGTGATCTTTTCTCATTTTCCCACAGCAGCCTGAATCCTAACGTTGCCACTGCCAGTCACACATTCACCCCACATCACATACAATAAATTGCACCAGCACACACCTGCTTATCCCAACACACAATTTAAACACTCTTTCCCACAGCTGAACCTTGACTTGCCCCTGCCACTGAGACACAGTTGTAATTATAACTAAGTCTGCCATGACAGTTATGTCACTGCCGGTATGCCACAACTGAAGTCAAACAGTGTCTTTTACAATCAAATTATCACACAATGCAACACACTTATTGCACTCCAGTACATCTCCCTTCGATGAACATTTTCTTTGAGATGGGACAAGTGATAGTAATAGACCTGCCAGCTGGGTGGGCAGATGGACGATCAAGCACCCTGCTGTGGCAGTTTGGCACATGTGGTGTTGGTGGAAACAGGCCCTGAGCCCTGCCTTCAGACAGACTACTTGCCTTTTTTCCTTACAATAGCTATGCTGTCCCTGATTCCCTCTGGGTTCACAATGGCTACTATAAAAGGTCATGACTGATGACAAGCAGAAGATAGCTAGCTATCTGCAAATTGTACATCAACTGGTCAGTCAGTTGCCCCCCCTCAAATAAATGTAATCAATTTCTATAGTGATTCTTAGTTGTACCATGTAGCTGTGCCTAAGTAGTATAATTTGTATATCAAATGTTGCAAAATGATATATTTAATAATTAACTGACCAATAATATGGTGTTTTCTGTCTTATTTCCATAGCATATGTTACAGGTATAGAACATATAGAATAATGCATGGTGTGGTGTGTTTAATTAGATTTTACCCACACCCTGAACTGATGGATGCTACATAAACCCTGAGAGCGAAGCTCGAGGGGTTTATTTAAGCATCCAGCACTAGGGGTGTGTGTAAAAGCTCAAGTTAAACACACTACCCCATTTTTTATTTTATATTATTGCTGGGATAATTTTTTCACCAGCAATTGTATAAAATAAAAACACATCTCTCTGCTGCTGCTGTCTGCTATTGTTTCAGTGGCAGTCTGTGTTCGGAAGCGACAACTGGAGAAAGGACAACTTTCCTTTGTTTTGTTTTTTTAAACAAATACTTAAACGTTTCCCCCCCTTTGGTGAGTTATTTATTTATTTTAAAAAACTTACTGTTGACTCCATGTGGCAGTGTGATGAGCATCGCAGAATGCCAGCTGGTGTGGAAGCAGGACTCAGCATCTAGCACATGTGCACAAGGGACACCGGGTGCGTGTTCGCCATTATAACCCATGGGTTTTAACAGCAAATTATAACCTGATTTCCCTATGGGGAAAAATGATCCCCAGTTATTATAAAATTGTAATATTAAATGCATGGTAAAAATAGACAACTGAGTTAAAATCGATGTTTCAACCATAGGTCTTCTTCAGAAATTATCTAAAAGAGGAAAAAGCAGGTAAGGGAAATAAGAGAAATATATGTGAGGAAACAAAATAGGTGGAGGCTGTAGGTGAAAAAGTGATAATAGATAAAGTAAGAATGGAATCTGGAAAATGAAAAGGTGATGATAGGAATGAAAAGGTATAGAAGAAGTGAATGAGCTGAGGAGTCCTTAAGTGGGAGTAATTAACAGGACCTAGTAAGAAGGCTGAAAGATGAAAGCCATGTTTCCATTTCTACAGATTAAGTAAATACTCAAATTGGAGGGGTCGATGATTTACACCAGATCTGCAACAATTGGTACAAGGACACCCAGTGCAATAACAACACACCAGAGTCATTCAGCCTAACAACATTTTCTGTAATAAGACAACTGGCAAAAACAACCTTGATACACACTGGCAGTGAGACTGTAACCATGTAGAAAGCAGTGGTGCAATAAATGAGGCTACCTTGTAGTAGTAGCCACTGTGTTAGAGTAAAGATCTCGTAGGGCAAACCAATATTAGGTCGAAATGCCAATGCTAAACATTGCAAGGCTGCATGTCTTTGCTCCAGTTGCCATGCCATGGGTTTACACCACCCCGTAGCTCTAGCCGCTCATAACATCGAGACACTAGGACTACACAAACCTGAATATCAGCAATGCTACAAAAAATGGCCCTTCACAGCCATGAAATGTTGCCTAAAATTTTTATTGTGAAGAAAGGCAAAAAATGCTAGGCAACTTGCATTCAATGTGCAAGGTAAAGATGCTGGGTGCTCAAGCAGTGCTTGTCAGAAGGTAGTTTTTTTTAGCATGATGTTGTAATAAATGGAGCACGCAGTCAGCTGAACAACCTTTGTTTACACTGAAACTTGAATATCAAAAGACACCTGCACAATCTCCAGATTCCTGTGATGTCATAACCCTCTTGAGCTTCGCTCTTGAGGTTTATGAAGTCACAGGAACCCCTTGATGAATTACAGCAACCATAACAGATGGATGTCCATCTGTTATTCTATTTATATTATAGTAACTAGTGTGACAAGGTGCAGCCTCGCCACAGGATTCAGGATCAGCTTTGCGGCGGTTAAGGAGTCTCAGGAAGACCAGTTTGTTAACATCAAACCAACCAGGTATATTTTTATTTTCTTAATCTGGTTGGTGGCACAGAACTTTGGGCTTCTGCCCTTTTCCTTTTTAAGCCCCACCAGGTAAAATGAAACAAAAACAGAAATAAAGAGGCTTAGCTCCGGGTGGGAGCGCTGACTAAACAATCCCTGACCCTAACTAGAAACCCCCCTTTTCCAGAAGGCTAGATCTTCTGGAAGAACACAAACAGTAAAATGGAAAACTCACAATGGAAATAACTTTTTTTCCTTTGTGGCCTAATTCAGGAGACCAATCTCCTGAGGGTTGCTTAAGGGACTCCTGTTCTGGAACACATCCAAGCAGCTTGTCAGCCATCTACCCCTGCAGCAACTCTCTGCTGGCTTTCCCTTCCTGTTTTTAAAGCTCTCCTGTCTGTGCAGCTGCAGCCAATCAACCGAATCAGCTGTAGCTGTACCCTGACTATCTTATTCAGGGAAACCCCCTCTCCTCCAGTACCTGAGTTTACCACACATCCCCCTCCCCAGCTCAACACTATAGGGTTTGGCGGCCTGTGTCGAGAGGTAGGATCTTCGGGAAAGTCCGTCCGCATTTCCATTCAGTGTCCCCGCTCTGTGGTAGACCACGAAGTTGTACGATTGTAGTGAAAGGAACCATCTCGTCACTCTGTCATTTTTTTTCCCTGTTTGTTTGCATCCACTTGAGTGGAGCATGGTCTGTCACCAGAGTGAACTTGCGACCTAGTAAGTAATATCTGAGGGTTTCCGTTGCCCGCTTCACTGCAAGGCACTCCTTTTCCACTATGGCATACCACTGTTCCTGGGGTAACAACTTCCTACTTATGTACAGGATGGCGTGCTCTTCACCTGCTACCACCTGGGAGAGTACTGCCCCCAATCCAACATCCGAGGCATCTGTTTGCAGAATAATTTCTTTATCAAAATATGGGTAGACCAGTACTGGATCAGAACAGAGGGCCATCTTGAGGTCAGTGAATGCCTCATCCGCTGCTTCTGACCACCTCACAATGTCCAGTGCTCTCGCCCTGGTTAACTCTGTTAATGGACCGGCCTGAGTGGCAAAGTGAGGGATGAACCTCCGGTAGTAACCAACTAACCCAAGGAAATCACTCACTTGCTTCTTCTTGTTTGGTTGGGGCCAGTTTTGAATTGCTTCTACCTTCTTCACCTGGGGTTTCACCAATCCCTGTCCAACCACATAGCCCAAGTATTTTGCCTCTGACAAGCCGATCTTACATTTGGCGGGGTTTGCTGTCAACCCGGCTTCTCATAATGTATCTAGTATGGCCTCGACCTTCCGAAGGTGAGTTTCCCAGTCCACACTATGGATGACCACATCATCAATAAAGGCGGCATCATAGTGAGAGTGTGGGTGCAGAAGTTGGTCCATCATGCGCTGAAAGGTTGCAGGTGCTCTATGCAGACTGAATGGGAGGACTTTGTAGTGGTATAAACCCCCCGGGGCAATGAGGGCAGTCTTCTCCTGGGCTGCCCTTGTAAGTGGGATCTGCCAGTATCCCTTCGTAAGGTCCAAGGTGGAGAGGAATCTGGCCTTCCCCAACTGGTCGATCAGTTCATCGACCCTAGGTAGGGGGTATGCATCAAACTGCGATACCTCATTTAGTTTCCTGAAATCATTACAGAACCTCCAAGTATTATCTGGTTTTGGCACAAGGACAATGGGGCTTGACCATTCACTATGGGACTCTTCTATGACATTGAGCTTCAACATCCTCTCGACTTCGGCTCGGATTTCTTTCCTCTTGGCCTCTGGGATACGGTAGGTTCTTTCCCTTATCCTTACGCATGGAGCTGTCACAATGTCGTGGTAGGTTGCGACCATCCGACCAGGTCATTCGGAGAACACCCCCCCCCGTTTCACTGAACCATTTCCACTGCTTCTTTGTACTGTGTAGGAGACAGCTCAGGTGAGATATGGACTTGCCCCTCTGTTTTACCTTCTGCCGGGGTTACGGCCAATGAGACACAGCAGGCCTCACGGTCTTGCCATACCTTCAGGAGGTTAATATGTCATATTTGGAACTTCTTCCTGCAATCGGGTTGACTTACTTTATAGTTCACATCACCAACAGCTTCCACGACCTCATATGGACACTGCCACCTGGCGAGCAATTTTCTTTCTACTGTGGGAACCAGGACCATCACTCGATCCCTCGGCTGGAACTTCCGGATCCTTGCCTAGCAGTCATAATAAGTCTGCTGGGTCTTTTGAGCCTCTTCTAAATGTTCCCAGACAATAGGAGTGACCCGGGCCAACCTTTCCTGCATTTGGGAGATATACCCAATCACACTGGCTCCTTGTGGTGGTTGCTCTTCCCAGTCCTCCTTTAGTATATGGAGGATACCCCTGGGCCGGCGGGCATATAACAACTCGAAGGTGGAGAATCTGGTGGATGCCTGTGGGACCTCTCAGATAGCAAGCATTAAGTAGGGAAGGTCCCAGTCCTTTCTGTCTCAGCTCACAACTTTCCGTAACATCCCCTTCAAAGTCTGATTAAATCGTTTGACCAGACCATTTGCCTGGGGGTGGTACACTGAGGTTCTCAGCGCTTGGATCTGGAAGAGTCTGCAAAGCTCCTTCATTAAACGTGAAACAAAGGGAGTACCCTGGTCCGTCAGTATCTCCTTTGGGAATCTGACCCTCGCGAAGACTTGAATTAGCTCTCAGGCAATCAACTCGGAGGCCGTGTTATGGAACGGGATCACTTCCGGATATCTTGAAACATAGTCTACAATGACCAGGATGTGTTGGTGGCCCCAGGCTTACCTGTCTAGGGGATCTACCAGGTCCATCGAAATCCTCACGAAGGGTTCATCGATGATTGGCAAGGGCACCAACGGGGCTCTTATCTTCGGCCGCGGGGATGCCAACTGGCATTCTGGGCACGAAGCACAGTACCGCTTACCTCAGCGTAAATTCCAGGCCAGTAGAATCTTTGGAATATGCAGTGCAGTGTTTTTTTGACCCCAAGGTGTCCTCCGAGAAGGTGAGTGTGTGCCAAATCCAGTACCGCCTTCCTCTGCTGGTGGGGGACCAGCAACTGTTCCACATCATGTTCTTCATCCGGTATCACTCGGTATAGAAGGTCATTATTTAACATGAAATACAGTCTGGGTCCCTTGGGTTTGCCTTCTACCAGCATCCCGTTAATCTCCACAACCTCTGACAGGATATTCTGAAAGAGAAGCTCATCTATTTGGTCCCGACCAAAGTTCCTGGAGGCTATCCCAAAGGTATTCAATTCAGGGGGATTTGACTCTGTTTCCACTTCTGGGTCCTCCTCTTCCTCCCTACAACTCTCCCCTCGGGCACCAGACCACTCACCCTACTGTCCCTCTGGGAGCGGGGTTCTACCTCCCAACAGCACGGACCTGCCATTGGCAGCCAGTATCTTGATCCTTAACTTTTTACAATCCCTGCATTCCTTTCATGACTTCCAGGACTTTTCTGCCTCTCCATACAACTCGGGGTCCCAATGCTCGTAAGAGAAATAATCATGTGACTCATCTGACCCCTCGGGGATTCCTAGCACCATAGCCTCAGTTACTGGGGGCCTGGCCTCCTGGGTTCCTCCCTCATGGAGTAATGTCTCAAATCCCAGGAAATCTCGACCCACCAGGACAGGATGTGCCAATCGAGGGAGGACTCCCACCGTGACCTGCCTCTCCTCCCCCTGTTCTTCCACGGTAACTAGCACCATGGGGTAATAAAACACTGTGCCATGGACACAGGTGATCCCGGTACATTTCCGGAAATTAATTTGGGAGGGTTGCACCAAACTGCGAACTATAAGGGTGACCTCACTCCCCGAGTCGACAAGGGCCATAACGGCCTGTCCATTTACCTTAACCACCGGGGTAAATCAGTGTGAGGTGACGAAAACCCCTACCACATTAATCAAATGGCAATCACTCTGTGGGGACCCACCCCAGTTGCACTGCATTGGTTCGAACCAATTCGCGCAGTTGGCAATTACATGTCCCCAGCATAACAGCAGTAGCATTCTCGGGGTGGCCCTGGATCCTTTGGGCTTCTAGGGGAGGTCAGGTCCCCCTCTATTTTCAAACCCAAAAGTCCCTTCATGGCCTCAGACCACTCTTTGGTAGTCCTTCTCCCAGGCCCTGTCTGGTCCGACCTCTCGGGGGGGTTGGTATCTCCAGTTTGTAGTCCGCCCCAAGTCCCGGGGATAGCTGACCCCATCATCTGGGGAAAGTTCCTTCATGGCATAATGCAGCTCCACCAAGGCAACCAGTTCATCACAGGAAGTGGGGTCGGTCTGTCCAACCCACTGCCGTAGGCTGGGCGGTAGTCCTCTTAAGAACCGGTCCATTACCAGGAGCTCCATGATTTTGACAGTGCTATGGAGCTCGGGTTGCAACCACTTCTTGACCAAGTGGAGGAGGTCGTACATCTGCGACTGTGGCTTCACCAACTCCTGGAATCTTCAGCTGTGGTACCTCTGGGCTTGAAAGGCTGGAGTCATGCCAACACGGGCCAAGATCTCTTCCTTCAGCCTTGGATAGTAAGTGGTGACTCCCTCATCCAGATCATAATACACCTTCTGGGCCTCACTGCACAAAAACGGAGCTAAAATGCCGGCCCATTGTTCCTGAGGCCATGATTCACGAGTAGCCATCCTTTCAAAAGCGAGCAAATATGCTTCAAAATCGTCAGCCATCGTCATCTTCTGCAGACAGTGGGAAGCCCGTATAGTCTGGTAACCCTCTAGGGTAGGCCCTCCTGGGTGACCTTCTCCCGGTGTGATCTCGATGAGACGCTTTACCATTTCCTAGAGGACAGCGAATTGAATTGAATTGAATACCCTGGGCCGTCTGTGTGAGCAGCAACTGATTCATCTCTTGTTGAGCCTGGGTAGCTTCCTGCTGGGCTGCCATAGCCTGGATCAAGGCTTTCACCACGTCCTCCATGCCTGGTCTCCTATACTCCGGGGTGGTTTGGATTCCAGCCAAATTCTACACTGACCTGATTCCACTTCTGACACTAGTTACTTTTAAGGAAAAGTAATATCATTACAGTTACTTATTACTTTATTTTAAAAGTAATCCATTACTATTATTAGTTAACTAGAAAAGTAGTCAGATTACAGTTACTAGTTACAAGTAACTAGTTACTACTCAATATGAGCCCTAGGTGGTGCTATCTCTAGGGTTACTACCTCTGCCTGTACTTAAGACCACAGATTGAGGGGCCTGGGTTCAATATTTTGGTGCCTCCACCCAGAGTATAGTATGTAGGGGTATCTGCCTAACCTGGTATAGCCCTCTGGGATGCTATATCCACCCATAAACACACCTAGTGACTGTGAACCTTGTAATGTGGAGTAACACTTTACAGCAATTAACATACAGTTGGTGTTAAACATTAACCATATATCCACACACCCCTTGCACTTCCACCAGCGTCTGGTCTTCAGCAAATTCCCTGGAAGCCTCGTAAAGACAACGGTAACAATGCAAGCATGCACCTTCAATACTGTAACAGCTTTCAGTATCTCTACACCAATCAAGGATATGCTCATAAGCCACTTTAAATTTGAAACAGCAAATCAGTTTTATTAAAGGGACATGAACACGGGTGGGGGCATGAATCTAGGAGAATGATTACTTTACTGATTTGATTCAGGTTACTCTAAATGGATGTACTCTAGTCCCACAGTAAAACAGTCTGACAACAACTGGGTACCCAGAATGTTATGCTGGCTGGATAGAATCGGTGCCCGTGGTTGGCTGGCATTGCAGCTGTTGGTGGGGCTCTTGGTAGAAAGAAAGGCAGTTAAACATGCAACAACAAGACCTTGATTATTTGTATCTTCAGCTGGTTGGCCCAGTCCTTTGTAACCCTTTAACACACTGAAAAAATCAGATGGCACCACAAAATAATGAAAAGTTGCAGGGAGCTACCCTGAGTTTACTCACAACACCAGTTGGTTGGAATTGTCTGGGTGATATGAACACTTGTTGTAGAAGACTGAAGAGCATGGGGAAGCTGGGCCTGCACGACTCACCTCTGCTTCACAGCCTTTCCCTCCAGGTGGCCGCAACCTGCGATTTCTTTCTGTGTAGAGGCTGGAACCCTAAGCTGGTCTCTTTCTGAGAAAACAGTAACTGATGCAAGAATAGATGGCCTGGGCCAGGCTCGGCATAGGCCCAAGGCTGGATAACACTTCTGGGAAAGTTCAGTTTGTTTGCCTGTGAAAACCTCCAGCTGGCAGACAGTTTTGTCGCTGGCACAGATGGACTCCTTTCTGGCAATCAGGAGTCCCTGAACAGTAGGCCTTGACACACAATAAACATTCAGCACATGTAATGGAAACAGCATTTACTTCTCTACCTCTTAGTTCGGTTTCAGGTCGGTTCGCAATTGCAGTCAATTCACTGAGCAAACCTCTTAGTCAGTAGAATCAGACACCGATCACAGTTCCTTGGCCGAATGTTCACAAAAGCTCCTCTTGGTCCAATAACTCACACTGCACACTTCAGAGTCTCAGGGCTAACTGCGTCAGTATAAAGATTAGTTTTGGATTAGTCTGTTTTCTGCTATCAGGCAGTCCAATGCTGGATACAGTGGTAGTAAAGCAAGTCAGGTCTTTCCTGGCCGATTCTCCTCAGCTCATTTCCTGATGCTGATTCATGACGGCTTGAGCTGCTTACTCTCTCAGCTCTAACGGCAACATCCTTGGGTTTTTCTAACAGTTCTTCAACTGGTCCAGTTTCTCTGAATTCCGGTTGGCTAGGGGGGCAATCAGTCACAGTTCTGGTGCTCCCATTTGTCAGTTTATGTGCCAACCTGTAAAACTACAAGAACTACAGCTTTCCTCACGAGGCACCTGAACTAAGGACCCTCGAGGTCCCTAGTGTCCCAATTGGTCCAAATTCATGGAAGTCCCAGACAAAACATGGTGGCTCCCATTTAGATGAATAAGCTGCAAGAAGGCAGGTTAAACAAACACTCTAATTTAAATAGAACAACAAGTTAGAAGTAACTATTTATAGTAATAACTAGAGCTCCCTCTGCTTTATTATTGACTGTAGAGTGGAGCAAATTAGACCGGTGCCTGGCCGGTCATGAGCTTTAGAGCACTGAGACCCAGCTCAGACCACTTACTGTATACACATTGCTATAGCCTTAAAGGGACAGGCGTGGAGGCACATCTTGGCACTCTCATGCAAATCAACAGGATAACAACAAATAACCATGAATTTACTATCTCTGCAGGACATCTGCATGGCAGTGGGCATTGATGGAGCCCTGGGAGACACTTAAGGTAAGCCCCAAATTGGTGGGGGGGCTACAGCAACATTGATCGTCAGTCACTGTCCATGAGATCTGAGCACCAGATGGCCATGATCATGTCTGTCTTTCTTCACACATCATGCTGAAATAAATGGTAAGTTCTTAAAATATTATCTCCTGTATGGACAGTCTTTGCCTTGGATACTTTATTTCTCATTGTTTTTTATTATGCCGTTATTTAGTACCAAAGCAGTGTTCCAGTGGTAGCCCGCTGAGAGCGTTCCACATCATAAGGCATACAGATGCCTACAGGTACCTTCCTAAGCCATATAAAAAGTACAGTAGAATGCCTACAGTGAGTGTCCCTTTAAGAAAAATCTGACAATCAGAAACTTAAGATAGTCCTGTTTTCCGATAGGGGCAGCACTAACTGCACAAAATCTTAAACTTGCAAAGTAAGCAAAAATATTTTCAGTTCAGTTCTGAAAGGTTTTAGGGTATAAAGCTGGCATCCACGATGTGCAGTGCTGAATAATATGGGAATTTGTCTTGCATGGTGGTAATCAGACCACACAGGACAGTGTGGTTTAATTTTGGCATTTAAATTACATACGGTGTGGGATATATGGAAATAAAATGGCTGATTCTGAATATAACATAAACCATATGTTGTGGTGATAGATTTACTAAAAATACCACCAACAGCTTAATCTGGTTCAAGGTTAGTTGGCATTCATCTGTATCCCCCTCCCCCGGGTCGTGTCTGAAAATAGGCAGAATTTGTCTAGGGCTCTTACCCTGTCAACAAAAACTAAAAAATAATAAGTAAAAATTCAGCTAGTGCTTTGCAAATGAATGCACCATAATATATAATAAGCATCAGTTTGATTTGCATTTGTTCATGGAGATATATTCCAAAGTTATATTTTGAAACTATAAACGTTTGAGGCATATAAATCTATTACAGGTAAAAGGCTGAATGTAATGGCGTATATATCCACATTAACTATTTTTGTTTTGATGAGCAAGCAAGAAAACTTTATTTATAAAGCAACCATACCCAAAGGCTCTATGTGCTGAACAATAAATATATCACTTATAAAATGTCAGTAATACATAATAAATAAATATGACAAAATAAATTAAACTATATAACTTAAATCAATATAAAGCTATTTAAAGCCAGTACCTGACTTAATATGGAGAAAAAGCCTCCTTAAATAGGTGAGACTTCAGACCCCTCTTAATGGCTCCCAATGAAGGGGTCACCGTCAAGGACCTTGGGAGTGACTTCCACAGGGTCACTCCTGAAAAGCCCGCTCATGAGATTACTTCAGCTGAACTCTGGGAACCACAAAGATACCCTCCTCAAAGGAATGAAGAGGATGGGAGGGTTCCTAAGGAGAAAGATGGTTCTGCAAGTGGCTAGGGTACAATCCATGAAGGGCCTTATAGGTCAGCAAACCAACCTTAAAGGAAATCCACCAGCTCACCAGCAGCCAAGGCAGGTGGCTCAAGTCCAGGGTTATGTTGCATGACCTAGGAAGGCCTATCAACAGCCTGGCTGCAGTATTCTGCACTAGCTGCAGGAGACACAGGTCTCCTCCATTTAGTCCAAGGTAAAGGGCATTGCAGTAGTCAAGTCTGGATCTCACAAATGCATGTATTAGTGAGGACAGGGTGATGTTCCTAAGATGGTAAAACCCACTTTGGAAAATGGCCGACACCTGAGCCTCCAGTGTCAGTTTACTGTCAAGGATCGCACCCAGATTTTTCCCTTATTAGAGGCAGCCAGATAAGAGGTACCAAGTACAAGACCAGTTGCCTGCTCTGCCCATTGACAGCCAGACTCAGTCACCAATACTTCCATCTTATCTGGTTAAGCCTTAGCCAGTTGGAGAACATCCAGTCCAGAACTTCAGCCAGGCAAGAATTAAATAGAGATCATACCCTGTAGCCCTGGTGCAAAATACATATGATAAGTTAAATGTTGTGGTGATATGTTTTCATTTATGTTACAAAGCCTTGAGGGAGAAAGCATGATTCCTTAAAGGGATATTGCATGTTTTTTGTATAAACACAAATGAGTGAGGATTTAATTTGGTACACCTATTTTTCCTTTATGTACATGCATTTTTCATAGTCAACACAACCAATTAAATGTATGTATATATTTTTTATTGTAGATAATTACCATATTTAGGGTTGGCAGTATAGCCAAGAGGTTAGAGTAACAAGCTATGAATGAGCTTAGTGCACCCTACAGTTTGATTCCCACAACCTCCACTTGCATACTGTGTGACTCTGAGCAAGTCACTTAACTTCCCAAGTGCTTCCAGGTCACCCCTGAAAACAGGCACCTATGCCTAGTTCACCTTATCTAATTACCAAAGAATAAAATAAAAAATAAATAAAAAAGATTTCCCTGAAGAAAGAGGGCTGAACTTCAAACACTGGTGTTACAGCGTTGGTATTTATTATTCCTTTACCTCTGTTTTTTTTTTCTTTGTGAAAACAATAAATTGTAAATTAATGCACATAATGTTATGAGTGGGCCATCCTTCCAATCTATTTATAGGACTGTATCGTGTTTACCACTCTCACTCCTCTCTTCCAGGGTGTACATACATACTAAGGTCCCTCAGTTTCCCTTCTTATGGCAGCTGGTGTAGCTTCTGAACCATTTTAGTAGCCCTTCTCTGGACAGCCACCACCTTGTCTATGTCCTTCTTAAGACATGGTCTCCAGAACTGGACACAGAACTCCAGGTGGGGTCTCACCAATGATCTATGCAGTGGCAACACTTCCTTACTTCTTCTGCAGATGGTACCACTCCCTGTATACCCCAGCATCCCATTCTCAGATCACCACACATGCTCTCCACCCCCTCTGCAGTGTTCTCCCTCATGCAGAATTTGATGTCATAGGCAAAGAGGCAGACCTTCCCTTCCAGCTCATTTGCAATGTCACTTATGAAGACATTAAAGAGAACACAGTTTCAGTATTGAGCCCTGAGGTACCTCGCTGGTCGCACTCCCCTCCCCTGACTGAGTTCAGTTTTCCAGCACCCTTTGCTGCCTATCACTAACCAATTTCTTACCCTGCTTAACACCCACCTCAAGCTGCTCAGTATCTTTATGAGCCTCATATATGGTACAGTGTCAAAGGTCTTGCTAAATATGTGGTACCAAGTTGAAGACCTTGCTAAAGTCTAGGTGGACCACATCCACCTCCTCCCCCCACTGATCTATTTCCATGGTTACCCCGTCAAGGAAATCTATCAGGTTTGTCTGACATTACCTCCCCCCATGAATCTCTACTGCCTCAGGCCTTGTGACCAACTGAATTTGAGATATACCACAATCCTTTCCTTTAACAGCAACTTCATTAACTTCCCCACCTCTGATGTCAGACTGACTGGCCTGTAGTTGCCAGCCTCGTCCCTGCTACCACTTTTATGAAGCTGGACTATATCTACTCTCCTGTAGTTCTCTGAAACCCCTCCTGTTTCAAGTGAGTTGTTGAAAAACACTGTCAGAGATGCAGCCAGTACCTTTCGGAGCTCAACACCCTTGGGTGTACCCCATCAAGTCCAATAGCTCTGCCCACTTTCAGATTTGCAAATCCCTTCTGGACTCTCTCCTCTGTAAATGGACTTGTGTCTACCTCCCTGCCCCCAGTGCTCCTGCTGTTTTATGTGGTCCATCCCCTTCCCCATCTTCTGTGAAGACCGAACAAAAGTATCTGTTCAGGATATCTGCTTTTTCCTGATTCCTGTCCGCACAGTTCCTCCTCCCATCGTAATCGCACAATCTTTCCCCTTGTCATCTTTTCACTTATGTATCTAAAAGGGGCCTTGTCCCTTTTAGTTACCTTTTGCTTAGTTTGCACCTTTGTGCTTCTCACCATTTTCCCCACATTCCTCTGCTTCTATGGGTACACCTACCCTGTCCTTTCCCTATCCAGCTCTTTGTACCTCCTGAATACTACCCTTTTTAGCCTTTTATTTTTATTTTTTATTTTGTTTGATAATTTCATACCACATATTGAAGACAACATATTTATATACATGGTTCATTAGGGATTAACATTATAGTTTTACAATGAGTTATCTTTACTTAAAATTAGATCTTTTTCAGTACCTTCTATTGGGTTATGGATAGGTTATATTAGATATAATAAATATCCCTGTTTCTATTTACTTTTTTAAAGCTGTTCCTCTTGTATATATTTAAGTTCCCATATTTCCCTCTCCTATTTCTATGTGACCATGTACATATACATTTATTTCAATAATCCAACATATCTTCAGCTTCCATTGTTTTTTATTATATCATGGAATTGGGACCACCTTTCTTTAAGTTTAATAGTCTTCTTTATAAGAATTTAGTGTTTTGTTTTTCTATCTAATGAATTGTTACCATGAACTTCATCCATACCCGATAATGTGAGGAGTGACAATCTTTCCACTGTAGTAAGATGCATTTAAATGCATTAAAAAATCCCCAAATACTCAGCATTTTTGATATACTGTGGCCAAATGATATGCTTGCCCAGTGTGTAAAAGGATAAATTCGATGGTCTTTACCAATGGCATTCCTATAGCTAGTTTCAAAGTAGTTAGGATTTTGATCAAAAATGCATCAGTATTTGGACAAGTTACCAACGTACCAATAGAACTAGAACATCTTGGGCAGATATTGGGGATTTCTAAATTAATTATATTTAAATGATGTGGGGATCGATTATAGAAGCTTGATGTAAGTCACCACCAAAGGTGACTTGCAACAAACGCCGTTGCGACATGGACCCTGTGCCCTATTCTAGAAGGGTTGGAGTCTCTGTGGCTAAGTCCCCTGACTTGTGACATGCAGACAGGTACGCCAACCTAAAGGCATACCCGAGGAGCATGTCACAAGTTGCAGCACCCCCCCGCAAGCATAAGTGCCCCTTCAAAGCCTTGCAGGGCAGCTGTATCCCCCCATCCATTCCCTGACCCAATTGTAGTGCCACATATGTTCCAAATATAACCCTAGGATCCCTGGTAGTCTGGTGGCCCCACCTGCCCCACACGGCAGTGCCAGTCCATCCACATCCCCCCCACCCATCCAAGCCTGTGACTGGCACAGCCACACTTTCACCCTCCACGGCCAGCCGCTGACTGAGCTCTGCATGAGTGCTTACTGCATAGTTGCACTTAGAAATGAATGAGCATTCATTTTGAGTGGGTCTATACAGTAGGTGTTCATGCAGAGCTCAGTCGGCTGCTGGCCATGGAGATGAGGGGTGGGCTGTGCCA
The DNA here is from genome assembly GCA_016271365.2 of Neoceratodus forsteri. Taxonomy (NCBI): domain Eukaryota; kingdom Metazoa; phylum Chordata; order Ceratodontiformes; family Ceratodontidae; genus Neoceratodus; species Neoceratodus forsteri. The sequence continues at coordinate 1,099,250,460 of CM057455.1, read as the reverse complement.
GTCGCTGGCTGGGGATGGGTGGGGGATGTGGGTGGACTGGCACTGCTGTGTGGGGCAGGTAGGACTACCAGGATCTTAGGAGGGGTTATATTTGGAAACATTTGTGGCACTACAATTGGGTCAGGGACTGGATGGGGGACAGCTGCCCTGCAGGGTTGCTAGCAGTGTAGGGTTCAGTGGCATGATGTGTGTGGGCTGCCCTGCAGGGATTTGAGGGTTTGGGGTGCAATATGCCCAACTAGGCACCTCTGCTATGGGGGATCAGGAGCTGGGGGGGTTGTGGGCTGCCCTGTGGGGCACCAACAGGGGTGTTCTGGGCATGGGGGGCACATCCTGATGTGGGTGTAGCAGGTCTACAGAACCCCTGGAGGATGTATGTACAGTTACGCCAGCATTTACGTTGCTGGTTCTCCTCCGGGAGTTCTTGTAAAATCCCAACATTGGAGACTTTGTTGCTGCTCTACTAGAATAGGGAGCAACTGCTGCCGTAATCCCCCTAGCGCCATGTCGCAGGGGGATTATGGCACAACTGCTGGTGTAACTGCTGTTTGGTACAAGTGCCTGTGGCATGTCGCAGGCCACATTGTAGAATCCCGCAAGTCGCAACTGCTGGTGTAAATTGCTACTTGTGCCATGCTATTTGGCACAAGTGCTCTTACACCAGGTGTATCTCTTTTAGAATCGGGCCGATGGAGTATAATATGTATGATGAATTACATTGAAATATATCTGTCTTAGTTTAGATGAGATTATGCTTCTTGATGTGTAGTCAATTATTTTTAACCATTCAGAAGTAGATATTTGTATGTTGGCTTTTTCTTGCCATTTATTTTTTAGATCTAATAAGGACTGGGAACATTTTGCCATAATTAATCCATATATTTTAGACACAGTGTTTTGCTTTGTTTTACAGGGCAGGATTAATTCCATTGAAATAAGTTCTGGAAGTTCTTGAGTTACTGAATTTTATGTAATGTAGTTTCGAATTTGTAAATATAAAACAAATGTCCATATTGGGAAGGTCATATTTGTTTCTTAAAGAATGAAATTCACATATACCATTGTGATAAAATAGATCACAGATTTCTTTTAAGGATTTGTAATACCACTTATTTGCATTCAGATCAGCTGTTGATGGCACCAAATACCCATTAAGAAATGTTGGGGAGTTCTGATATATTTTATTAGCAGGGCTAAGAGATGTAATATGTTTTCCCTTGCTTTTACCATAGTTATTGTACTTACAGTATGTTCATTTTGTGTCTACATGGTCCAGCATATAACAGATGTTTAATATATTTGAATGAACATGAGGAAAATTCCACCTGACACGGTGACCATTGTGGGTCATTGTGGAACCATCTATGGATGGAGGTCACATTAGCTGATAAGTAGTACCAGTTATTTTATTTGTTTATTTGTTTGAACAGCAGTTTGGAAAAACCTTTGAGCCAGAGGCTCATTCACAAAGGTACCTTGTCACAGGAAGACATAACACAGAACAACAGTAAGTTACGACAATAATAAGTACAAAAAATGGGGAAATACAGCAAGTTGGTACAAGCAATAGTGATGCATACAATAACAAGGTTTAGGCAATCTATAAGCAGCTTAAAAGGTAGCTTTGTCATAATGATTGAGTAAGGCTAAGACTAGTAGCAATTACAGTTTTGGGTATTAAGTAGGTGATTCCGTAGAGCTGTTGTGAAGCAGGATATCGATGGGGCATCAGAGATGGAAGGGGGCAGTGTGTTGAACCACGAGGGGGCCCTGTAGCTGTAGGCTCTTTGACCTTGTGAAGTCCTAACCCTGGGAATGGACAGAGTGGATTTCCCAGAAGTACGAGGTTGAACTAGTGGTATAGAGAGGTGGATGGTAGCTGTCAGCCCCGGTGGGGATAGCCCAAGGAGGGTTTTTAGTAAGGATACAGGTCTGATATTTGAGGCGCTCATCCAGGTCAGGCAACAAGGCTTTAGAGTATAGCTGACAGGTGTGTGTTAACCTAGGCGCCCCAATAATTAACCTACAGGCCTTGTTTAGAATAGTGCGAATTTTATGGAGCACAGTCTGATCAGTAGCACCATACACCGGCAGCCCATAGTCCACTAGTGACAGGATGGATGAGGTGACTGCGAGTCGGAGGGCCTCAGGGGGGAGACAGTTTTTAAACTGGTGTAAGATGCCTAGTTGGATATTTGCGGCTGTGGCAAGAGCTGATATGTGTCCATGGAAGGAGAGAGTGGGGTCAAAATGGACCCCCAGGTATTTATAGGAGTAGACTTGCTCGAGCGGGAACATAGACCCAGAGTGTATGAGAAGTTTGAAGTTGCAGGACTTGTTTTGTGGGTGAGCAAAGATCATGTTTTTGTTTTTTTTTTAAGATTTATCACCAGTCTGTGTTCCTTGAACCAACCTTCAGTTTCATTGAAGGATCTCTGCAGGGAGTTCTGGAGAGTGATAGGGTTACAATCTGTGGCAAAGATGACAGCATCATCTGCATACAGTAATATGTTTCCAGAGCAGGAACCTAGAATGGTGTTAAGGTAAAGGGAGAAGAGTAAGGGGCCCAGAATGAAGACCTGGGAACACCAGAATGGATGGGACAGATGTCGGAGTGAGTCCCGTTAATTTTAACACGCTGTGAGTGGGCAGACAGATAACAGAGACAGGCCCAGTTGCAAAACCGGAGAGACTAAGGGCATCCGGAAGGAGGGGGTGGGAGACAGTCGAAAGCTTTAGAGAGGTCTATGAACACAGCACCAGCCAGAAAGCCCATGTCTAAGGAGGAGTGGAGAAAAATTGGAAAACTCTAGGAGGGCAGTACTGGTACTATGGCCAGCATGGAAACCGTGCTGTTCAAGACAGAGGGCGTTGTAGTTGGTGAGGTAGTCAGTGATTTGAGAGGCCACCACCTTTTCCAAGGCTTTGGAGAGAGGAGAGAGAATATTGATAGGCCGGTAGTTTCCGGCCACAGACCTGTCACCACCTTTAAGAATGGTAGTGACTGTGGCGATTTTCCAGGCAGATGGAAATGGCCCCAGGCAGAGAAATCAATTGAGGAGGCAGGTGATCGGGGTAAGGACCAGGTCTAAAACCTGTCGAAGGATACGTGGGTCCAGGGTGTCACTGCCAGTACTATTACTCCTAAGGGCATTGACTAGGTGAGGTCTGAGTTCTTGGGCAGAGACACAGTGGAGGTGAGAGTATGGGTGCGCAATGTCTGTGGCAGGCGTCGGGGGTGGAGGGTTGAAAAAATCAGTTGGGAGGATAGGGCTAAGATCCGTGAAGGAGGCATTGAGGTAGTTGGCTATAAGGGCTGGCTCTGAGGAGATAGTGCCATTGATGTTGATCTGAGAGGGTGGGGGGGAGCGTCTGCTCCCATTTAACTGTTTGATATTATCCCAGAAGGTTCTGGGATTCCCCCATGAGGTGGTAAGCTAGGACTGATAATGATCAGCCTTGGCCTTTCTGTTGGCCCAGGTGCGCTTGTTTCTGGCAGCAGCATACATCTGCCTATCACAGGACCAGCCTGTTTCAATGACACAGTGCCAAAGGTTATCCCTATGTTTGAGTTGTTGGATCAAGGCTGTGGTTACCCAGGGAGCATTCTGCATATCACAGGCTTTATTGAACATCTGGATAAAGAAGGATAGGACCATATCAATGTCAGGGGCAAACTGTATAGGAGACCAATCAATTTGGGACAGAAGTTCCTTGAGTTTCCTCAGTCCACCTGGTTTCAGGCATCGCCGATGTATGGACTGAGCTAATGGTTTGGAGACTGTGGACGACCAATGAAATAGTATGGGGGAGTGATCGCTAAGTGAGTCAGGGAGGACTTGGACATTGAGGATCCGATTAGGGTGGTTGGAGAGTACCACATCGAGTAAGGTACTAGTGCCTCTCTTAGAGTTAGTCCTAGTGGGGTGGGTAACAAGTTGTGTCATGTCTACTGCAGCAAAGGAGTCATGGGCAGAAGAGGAGGAGGAAGAGCTGAGCCAATTGATGTTTAAGTCACCCTCTAGTATTTGGTCTGAGGGGAAGGGTAGTGAGGAAAGGTACTCCGTAAGTGAGGCAATAGCCTGCAATTGGTCCCTAGGGGGTATGTATGCAGTAGTCAGAGTGGGCCCTTTAATGAGTCAGGGGTCAGTTTCAGTGTATGCGCCTGGGCCCTGGAGTCAAGGACAGGTGCAGGTAGGGCAAGTCCAGTGAGAGATTCTTTGATGTAGATGGCACAGCCACCACCCCGTCTTCCAGCCCAGTCAGCCTGAAGAGGGAGAATCCGGGGAGGGAGACTGAGGAATCTGGAGTGGATTTTGTCAGCCAGGTCTCAACCAGTGTGATGACGTCTGGGTTAATAGATGTGACCAAGCATTGTAGGGAGTCAAATTTTTTAAGGAGGCTACAGATATTCATTGAGACTACACATAGACCAGGGGGGCCAATAGAAGAGCTGCTGTGAACCGGGCCAGGGTTGGGGTGAATGTTCCTTGTTAGGAGGGAGAAGCATAACTAACACCCTGGCAAGGTGGTGGTGAAAGGCATTTCTATGACAGACGTGATGGGGGGAAGGGAGTTTTAGGGTACAGGGGGTGGGCAGGGTAGTACAGGATGGGAAAGCAAGAGTGAGAAAACTCCTGTGAGTGTTAGAGAAAGGATTGTGGGGAAAGCTGGAGGGTGGGCAGGGAAGGCTGAGACACCCAGTGGTCCCATAGAGCGTGAGAGCAGGCTCGAACATAGGAGGGGTGTGGTACCAGAGCACAGAGGGGAGCAACATACAGGCATGTGGGCAATCGCACTGAGATGGATGGGTAAGACAGTGGCAACAGACACATGCAGAGCATGAGGCAGGACCAGTGGTGTGTGGTGAGCATAGTGCTGTAGAGATAGAAATGGTAAATGGAGGAAAGAAGTGGGGGAGGCTGGCCTGTGACCGTTAGGGCCACTTTGGTGCAGTGGTAGCGATACCGCCTCCAGGGTAGAGGGTACCAGGTTCAATACTAACCCAGGGTATTGGGAAAGAGCCTGGATGGGAGCCAAAAAATTCAGGAACAGCATGCCGGGCAGTCAAAGGTTAGGCCTGAAAAAAAGGGTGCTCGGTAGTGACTCCTAGTGGTCAGTGATAGTGGGTTGGAGTAGGGTCGGGGGGTAATGGTGATAGGATGGACCGGCGGCGGAGAAGCACAAGGAGGGTAGGGCCAAGTAGGGGAGAGAAGTGATGCTGTAGATATGAGTGGAGGACAGCAAGGGGGGGCAGTGGAGCTATCAATGCAGGTGGATACAGAGAGAGCACTGAGTCCCTCTAGTGGCCAGCAGGTATAACCTGCAAATGGTAAAGAGGGGAGATAGAATTTCGGCAGCAGGAAGTGATGTCATAGGGGTGGATCCATAAATTGACCACCGCCCCTGGGTGGGTGGTTGGGGCGGGCAGGGCAGACAATACAAAGCGTCATTGGGCTAGCACCCCAGAGCAGGAGTCCAAATGGTGAGGGAGAGGTTCTCTTTACCTCCAGAAGTTATCAGGTGAGCTGGCGTCCTTCCAGCTCCTCGGTGGGAGCACTGTGTTGTCCCGAGTCTGCTGTGGTCAGCAGTGAGCCGGGGGAGGAACAGCCTAAGTAGTGGAGAGAACAAAATACCTCAATTACTATGCAGTGGGAGACAGTGTGACTAAACAGAGAGACCTTGTACTGCGCATGTGTGGATATCAAAAGATGGCGACAACAGTGAGCAGGTAAGTAAATCCCAACTATCCAATAAATCTGAACTATCACAGAGAACAGTAAACTTCCTGGCTGAATGGTGATACAGGTCAGTGAGGCAACTCATAAGGCACCATGCAGTTCCCTCTCAGAGTTCTGAGCAGTACAGAGCAAAGCAAACCAGATAATTAACAATCAAAACTCCTGTGGGGATAAAAAATAATATGTCCTTAAAGCTACCAAGCAGGTAGCACCCCACAGCAGGAGTCCAAACAGTGAGGGAGAGGTTCTCTTTATCTCCAGAAGTTATCAGGTGAGCTGGCATCCTTCCAGCTCCTTGGTGGGAGCGCTGTTATGGGAATTAAAAGTCCACCTTTTTATTTAGAGCAGTATAATTGTTATAATTTTATCCTTGGTTTGTTGTTTTTCCATAAAAAATGTCTTATCATCCTATCAATTTCTTTTAAAAAAGTTTCTGTAAGAATAATTAAGATATTTTGAAATAAGAGGAACCTGGGAAGCATATTCATTTTTATCACATTAGCTCATCCTGTAAGGGTAAGTGGCAAAGACTGTCAGTATTCTAAGTCTATTTGTATTTTATTTAATAAAGGAAGAATGGTTATCTTGTATAGTTTTGATAGATCTTGGTCTGTATGAATGGCCAAGTATTTTAATTGGGTGACTATTAATTCTGATATTAATATTGTTTATATGGATCTTCATGATACGTGGATTCCATTAACTTGTTCTTGCTCCATTTTATCTTACAACCTAAGAATTTGCCAATTGATGTTATAATGTTAGCAAAGCATAGAGCACACTCACCCCTGCTTAGGAACACCAGAAAACAATGGTCTTACACTTCTTTGTGTAGTTCAAATGTTTAATTTCTCTCCATTATGGTGTAGCATTGCAATTCAGATGCAGGCAGTACAAACTGACCACCATCTTACGTTTCACCCAACACAGTGGGCTTCTTCAGAGACTAATGAGTCAAATCATTAAGCAGATTTAAGTATCCAGAACACCTGTGACACAAATATTTCTAAAACAATCAAAGTGTGCTCAGTGGCCTCCACCCAATCAGAGTGTTTGGAGACAAATTTCAAAAGATGTGACTTTTTTATATGCAATTAATTAAGATTTTCATCCTTTCAATTATAATCATTTAGTCACTTTTATAGTATAAAGCAGTTCTCTTTGGAGACTGTCCAAAGTGCCATTGTTAGAGCTGCAAAACTTCATAGCACATAGTTCAGATTCAGCCTTTGCTCTGGAGAACCTGTGTTGAAAAGAACATCAGAGAAATGTAAAATGAGAAGTAAGTCATCTATTTTTACCTACTCCAGATGTATTTCAAACAAAGTACCACATACTCATTTCTGCAGATCATTTAATTCTATTAATATTAACCGTTACCTACAATTAGAGAGGCACCACCATCCCAGTGCTCACCACTACTTGTGTTCCATTGTTATAATGTTGTTTAGTGCCAGAAAGCTCTGGTTCATCTGATTCATAAATATCAAAGCATCATCAGCATAAAGGCTGATTTTGTGCTCTATATTATTAACCTTTAAGCATTTTACCTCATTTCTAGCTCTAATAGTAGCCGTAAGATGCTCTGTTGCTTTGGAAAAGATCAAAGGTGAAAGGGGACACACTTGTCTAGTTCCTTGATATAACCTTATTGAATTAAACATTTCTTTTTTATTTGTACATATTTTAACATATAGCTCTGAATACACAATTTCAATCCAGGTTCTAAAATTTGACCCAAAATCCAATTTGTCCAATAATACCTTTACGTAGTTTCATTCTATATGATTGAAAGATTTCTGTGTGTCTAATGACAGACAGGAATAGTTATGTATTTTAAATTTATCCACTGGATTAATGGTACGTAGAATGCAGGTTCTTAAATATTTTTCTTTAATAAACACATTCTGGTACTGATGTATTATAATAGGGAGGATCTTTTCCAATCTAGTAGCTAATATTTTGGCTAATATTTTTATTAACTAAAGAAACTGGATGATAAGAACCTGGATTGAGAGAGTATCTGTCCTCTAAAAAAAGACAATTGCTTCTTTAAATGTAGGTAGCATCACTTTTTGAGAGAAAATGTAATCATACAATATTTTAAGCTATGGAACTAGTAGTGAAGAAAATGTCTTATAAAAATCTGACAGTAAGCCATCTGGGCCTGGTGATTTACCTATGGCCAATTTATTGATAGCTAGCTGTATTTCTTCCTGACTAGTTTTTTTTTCTAAATCTTTTTTAGTTCTGATTTGATTTTAGGTATACAGTATTTACTATAGATAAAAAAAGTTTCTATTTCTTCCCACCTACAGTTGTTTTCTGATGTGTATAATTTTTTTATAATATAATTCAAATACCTGGTTTATATATTTTGGGGTGGTTGATATAGTACCATGTTGGTCCCTAATATTGCTAATCTGTCTTTCCTCCTGTTCTTTTTTAATTTTGCCGTGGTAATATCTTGTTGTGTTTGTCCCCTTTGGCATAGTACCTACTTTGGGCTATTAGTACATTTCCTTCCACCTCCTGTGTCATGTGTTAATTTATAAATCGTTCAGCAATAGTAATTCATGTAAGACAATGGGTTCATGATTAATTTTGCATGCCTCTTCTTTTGAGGAAATTTGTCTTTCTTGTTCAGTCATTGTAATCTGCCTACTTTTTTTTCAATAGTTATTATAAGAAATGAATATGCCATGGATATAGGCCATGAATGAATCCCAAAAGCCACATAGTCAAATGTCTATGTTTATATTATTAACCCTTGCAGTATTGCGGACTGATCTATTTGTACAGAAATCTAATACATTCTAATTCTGTTGGCAGTCTAAGTGTTAATAAAAAACTTAGTATTTCTTGTTGTATTTTTTAATATATTTTTCTTCTTTTAAAATTATAGGGTCTAGTTTGAAAGTAAATTATGGTTTTCCCATACTGAAATAAATATTTAATATTACTGGTGCATGGTCAGATATTATGATATTTTATATACTGTTTTTTACTGTATATTTTAATGATTCAGAAGTTGGAAAGAAATCTATTCTAGAATGTTTTTTATGTATTGGGGAGTAATGTGAATATTGTTTATTTGCTGGGTTCATAAGCCACCAATGATCAATCAGATTCAGATCCACCATAAAATTAAGGACTTTTACTGTGGATAAAGTAATTTTTCCTGGGGTGGTGGTCTAGTGATCCAGTATATTATTGATTGTTAAAGGGGACAGGAGTCGATTACTTATGTGCAGCTGTTGGAAATATCTCTATTTTTTTGTATTCATTTTTTCTCTACACTGGTATTACATTTGCTAATTGCTCTGTATAACTATTGTCAATCATTTTCTGCACTTCTATTGAAATGTTTTCCCTGTATTGTTGTACTGTACCCTCCCGGGTAGTGCCTGAAAATAATCATTGCTATGGCTAGTGCACCTACCCAGTAAACAAAAACTAAATAAATAAAATTAAAATAAATAAATTCTATTCATACCTCTAAAGGATCCCTATTTAACTGTGCCTGAATAAAAGCTGAAGCTGTCAGTTGTGTTTTGCATTGTTTTCTTTGTATGGACAACATTCTGTGCAGTTCCTTTCATGGAACCAAGAATTTGGAGTTTTCACTATGTCACTTCATGGTTTCAGAATTGTGAGCATGAACTTATCAGTACAGTAGGTGCTGTTAGAACTTTACTACTCTACTGATACTTAAGAACTAGAACTCTACTAATGGGACCTTCAATTTAGGGTAAAAACAAATAAATAAGAGTTAGTGTGTTTGAGTTGGGTGAAGAGAATTGTTATATCTGTGCAGTTAGCTAGGTCAAGAAGGTACCTGTGAATTAGGGGGAGTGGCTTAGGCAGCAGGAAACCAGGTGTTTGCATTTAAATCTGCCCAAGATAGCTTTTGGTAGAGAACAGCAAGAGGAAGGAGATGTTGTTAGAACTTTACTACTCCACTGGGACTTAATAATTAAAACTCTACTACTGGCTCTAGGACATTCAATTTAGGACAAAAACAAACAAACAAACAAAAAAGCAAGAGTTAGTGTGTTTGTCTGAGTTGGGTGAAGGGAATTGTCATCTGTGCAGTTAGCTAGGTGAAGAAGGGAACTGTGAACTAGGTGGAGTGGTTTAGGCAGCAGGAAGCCAGGTGTCTGCATTTAAATTTGCCCTAGATAGCTTTTGGCAGAGAACAGCAAGAGGAAGGAGGTGCTGTTAGAACTTTACTACTCTACTGGGACTTAAGAACTAGAACTCTACTACTGGAACCTTCAATTTAAGGTAAAAACAAACAAACACACAAACAAAAAACAAGAGTTGGTGTGCTTGGCTGAGCTGGGAGAAGGGAATTGTTATCTGTGCAGTTAGCTAGGTGAAGAAGGGAACTGTGAATTGTGGGAAAGGCTTAGGCAGCAGGAAGCTAGGTATTTGCATTTAAATCTGCCCTAGACAGCTTTTGGCAAAGAACAGCAAGAGGAAGGAGGTTCTGTTAGAACTTTACATCTCCACTGGGACTATATAGCACTCCCTTCCCTTCACCACCGCCCTCACCCTTAGCCAGTTCTACATTTATAGGCACAGGATTTGACTGACAATAGGAACTTCCTGTTTGGGAGCAGGAAGGGAGTGATCACAGAGGTACAAAAACCTCACCATCCTAGAAGGACAAGAGTAGCTCTCCATCCCCCCTAGCTGCTGGAGGTCTGACTCTGAGCAAGTAAAAAGAAGACTACTGAGGAATACAGGACCTTCCTGTCCCAAAAACAGGAAGAGCAGGAGCTTTAAGGGCATGGAGGCAGTAGGAAAGTGGGGAAAAAAAATAAATCAAATAAAAATAAAAATAAACAGAGAGAGGAAAGAGTAAGCATACAAAACAACAGTTGAGGGGCCACAAATTAGACATGATAGGAGTGGTGCAGTACAGTGGCTGTGGAGCAGCAGTTTTCTGGGAGACATTCTGGAGGATGTGGTGTTGTTCCATCTTCAGGCACCTTTCTGGGCTGAGGGAGGAGGTTGCCCATCTCCAGGCTGAATTGGCCAGGATTCAGGGGGACCTCCTCTCCCTCCCAGGGACCACCAGAGCCAATGCCACTGCCTCAGAGGTTGCCAACAAAGGGGAGCAGATGGACTACAGTGGGCTCTAGTAGGGTGAGGATAATGGAACAGAGGCACATCCCTCCAGTTGTACCTCTACACAATTCATATGCCATTCTGGCAGAATGTGGTTCCTCTATGGAGGCGCCCACAGTGGAGACCAAAGAGGATACTCAGAACCTCCACAAAGGAGACACAATGAAGGATGGCATGAGATCCCACAGAAGAAGGAAACAACTCCTGGTAGGGGAATCCATTGTTAGGAGGGTAGACTGGGAGGAGAGGGAGGTAAGGTGTCTGTCTGACCCCATGGCTTGGAGGGAGAGGGAGGGAATCCTCAGGATCATGGAAACAGCTGCACAGGAGAGGGAACTGGATGTCACTGTCTACCTAGGGACAAATGACTTGGCTGGGAAAGGGATCAGAGCAGTGTAGGAGGAGTTTGTGGAGTTGGGGGAGGGGCCTTAGACAAGTAGCACGTACAGTAACCTTCTTGGAGGTGCTGCCTGTCTATGGCATAGATGAGGCTAGGGTGCTATGCACAATGGGATTCAATCAATGATTGAAAAACTGGTGTAGAGCTCAGGGTTTTGGGTTCATTGGAGACTGGGGGTCCACCTGGAGTGATGCAGGCCTATACTGGTCTGATGTCTGCATCTGTCTGGGAGGTGAGTCAGGATCCTAGGTGATAGGCTTAAATGCTTCATTGACAAGCATTTAAACTAGCCAAGGGGGAGGTACTGAAAAGGAGCAGGGCAATCCTAGCCCCTTCCAAAAAAAATCAGAGTAGTTAGTGAGGTAAACACCAAGATAAAGAAGTTGATAGGGAGAAGGGGAAGGGAAAATGAAGAAAAAGACAGTAAGGACAGGGATGGGGCAAAAAGGGGTAAGGCCATCAAAAAATGGAGGGTAATGAGTACCAATGCCCGTAATCTAGGAACAAGCCCCTGAACTGGTGGCCTTGATGGAAGAGGGATGCCTGACATCATGGCAGTCACAGAAACATGGTACACAGAGAACCATGACTAGGATGTCAACATACCAGGGTACACAATCTACAGAAGGGACAGGGAGGGTAAAAGAGGAGGAGGAGGAGGAGTAGCTCTCTACATAAGGTAAGGGATCAAAGCAATGGAACTAAAGGGTAAACAGGAAGGAGAGGAGGCACTGTGGGTCACACTGGAGACTGGAAATGGCACCGCAATCTGCATGGGGGTTTTATACAGACCCCTATCTCAGGGGGAGGAAATGGGCAAAAAATGATAGAAGGCATACTTAGGATGGCAGAAAAAGGAGAGATATTGTTAATGGGGGACCTGAATATGCCAGATGTTAACTGGAGCACCTTTGCTGCAGCCACATCCAAGAGAAGGGTCTTTCTTGATGCCCTACAGGGGGCATGCCTCAAGCAGCTAGTGTTGGAACCCACTCAGGAGGGAGCAATCTTAGACCTGGTACTCTCAAATGGGGACAGAGAGAGGATCTCAGATCTAGAAGGGGGTAGCCATCTGGGAACAAGTGACCACCAAACAGTGTGGTTCATGATAAACACAGCTGCCGAGTCAAGCCATACAAAAGTGAGGGTACTGGACTTTAGGAGGGCTGACTGTCAAAATGGGAGAGTGCCTCAGAAAAGCACTAGCAAACTGGCAAGAAGGAGGGGTGTAAGAACAATGGGGAAATATCAAAACTGCCATCACAGAGACAAAAAAGCATTTGTGTGAAGCAAATAAACAAATCAAAATGAAAGAAAAAACCACTATGGTTCTCAAAAGAGGTGGCAGAGAAGGTTACAGAGAAAAAGACAGCATTCAGGAAGTATAAGGAAACACAGAAGGAGCAGGACAGAGAACTGTACCAGTTAAAGTAGAGGAAAATGGGGAAGGCAGTCAGAATAGCAGAGGCCCAAAACAAGGAAAATATAGCAAACTCACTTAAGAAAGGGATAAAACCTTTTAAAGGTACATTAGGGAGTGAAGAAAGACCAAAGGAGGGATAGTGAGGCTTAATAAAGAGAAGGATGGGTGGGCAGAGAGGGACAGTGAAAAAGCAGGGATACTGAACGAATACTTCTGCTCAGTATTCATAAAAGAGGAGGAGGGGAAGGTACCTAATCCAATCAATAGAAGCACTCTGGATAGGGGGGTTGATACCATTACTTTCACAGAAGAAAGGGTTCTGAAAGAACTCCTAAAACTGAGGGTGGACAAAGCAATGGGGCCTGACGGGATTCATCCCAGAATTCTAAAAGAACTAAGGGGAGAACTAGTGACACCACTGACTATCCTTTTTAAAAAATCATGGGAGGATGGTGTGGTACCTAAGGACTGGAGGAGGGCAGATGTGATGCCTCTTCACAAAAGTAGGAGCAAAGCAGAGACAGCAAACTACAGACCTGTTAGCCTGTTAGTCAGTGGTAGGGAAAATGATGGAATCACTTTCAAAAGAAAGAATTGTTGAGTACCTAGAGGCCAGCGGGGCACAGGACCCAAGGCAGCATGGATTCACAGCGGGAAGGCCATGTTTGATGTAGCTAATAGATTTCTTTGACTGGGTGACTAAAGTAGTAGACCAGGGAGGGGCTGTGGACATGGCCTACCTAGACATTAGCAAGGCATTTGACACAGTCCCACACAAAAGATTAATAAACAAATTAGCCAGTCTGGAATTGGGTCCCAGGGTGGTAACCTGGATAAAAAATTGGGCAAACAACAGGACATAGAGGGTAATAGTAAACAGAGTCCACTCCAAAGAAATGGGGGTTACTAGTTGGGTACCGCAGATTCAGTACTGGGTCTGGTCCTTTTTAATGTCTTTATGTGACATTGCAGAGGGACTGGAAGGAAAAGTATGCCTATTTGCAGACGACACAAAGATCTACAACAGGGTTGATACACAAGGGGGTGGAAAGGATGAAAAGGGACTTGGCAAGGTTGGAGGAATAGTCAAAATTATGGCAGCTTAGAGTCAATGCAAAGAAGTGGAAAGTAATGCACCTAGGAAACAAAACCCGGGGAAGAGTACACAATGGGAGGTTGGCATTACCAAAAACCAAAATGGAAAGGGACCTGGGGATAGTCATATTAGATGACCCAAAGGTAAGCAAGCAATGTGAGAAGGCAGTAAGGATGGCTGGGGGATACTGGGATTTATAGGGAGAGGCATCAACAGTAAAAAACAGGACATTTTTATCCTTCTGTACAGACAGCTTTGTGAGACCCCATCTGGAGCACAGTGTGCAATTCTGAAGACCCCATCTCTGCAAGGACATTGACAGGATGGAGGCAGTCCAGAGAAGGGCAACCAAAATGGTGCACAGTCTGCAACAGAAGCCATACAAAGAAAGACTAAAAGAGCTTAATATGTATACATTGAGGAATGGAGGGAGAGGGGGGACATGATAGAAACTTTCAAGTACCTCGAGGGAATCAACAAAGTCCAAGAGGGTAGCATCTTTCAGAAAAAAAGATATGCAAGAACAAGGGGACACAATCTAAAGACAGAGGGGGGACAGCTCAGGGGAAATGTGAGCAAGTATTGTTTCACAGAGAGGGTGGTAGATGCATGGAGCAGCCTTCCTGAGGAGGTCATGGGGTCAAAAACAGTTGGGGAATTCAAGAATGCATGGGACAGACATAAGGCAATTCTGGTGGGGGTAGAAAGAAGTAAGCTGTTGGTTAACTAGGATCTGCAGCTTATCCAATAGGTAGGGAAATGGGCAGACTAGGAGGGCCAAGTGGTCCTTATCTGCCATCAAAGTCTAATGTTCTATGCTAGATCTTTTAATTGAAATAGCAGAGTTTTTCTTAAACCAAATCACAGTGCCCCTAGAGTTATTATGATAGGCAGCATTAGTTCTTATTCCCCATCTCTTGGACGGATACTTAAATTTTCCCATTAACAAATGGGATTCTTCAATCATAAGGCAGTTAATCTTCTGTTTGTCAACATAATTAAAGATTTTCTTAGCTTTAGTCCTGTTATTCATCCCTTCACCATTCCATGACATGAATTTTAAATCTACATCCATACTTATTTCTAATATAGTATTTCATTTTCATTATAGAACCTTTATTAATATTATTCACATTAAAAATAATATATACTGTAATTGTGATTATTAGTAACCTATTTTGCCTTTTCTTTATTCTGTCGCTTCCCAGTTCTTTTCTTATATCTATGAGTGGAGCCCCCCCCCCAAAAAAAAAAATATAAATGAGAAGAAGATGTCTCCCCTCGGTTGTTGAAAACTTGTGAGGAAAAAGAGCAACATTTCCCTTTCCCATCATATTCCCTGGCCAAAAATAAAATATTGCATTCCTTCTCCCTCGTATCACATTCCCTTCCCCACAGCCCTCTGCCTTCTCCCCCATTGTGTACATGGTAATTATCAAACAGTCGCTTTGGGTTAAAAAAAAAAATGTTTCTTATCATCTTTGGTAATAGACAGTAATACAAGTGCAAATAGTGTACAGAGGGCTACCTTAATTATCCATCTTTTATACCTTTGTAAACATTTCCCCCACCCCTTCCCTTTCCTCCCATTTGCAGTGAATCCCCCCCACTCCCATTACATCCACAAAGAGGGCCATGTATCTTGACGGATGTTTTACTGGTATGACAACCTACATAGTGGACATAATTATATCAGACCATAAAGCCATCATAACAGACCTAAAGTAAGAGCAAAACAGCACTGCCCATTCATTTTAATATCTCTTTAGTGTCTAATATTACTTTTTGGATTGCATATTATATCAAATATTTAAAAGGAATTAAATAAATTTCGATTCACCGCTTTAGGTATTTATTTTTTATATATTTTTATTTTCTTCTTTTCCCTTCTTTTCTTCCCCTCCCCTCTCCTCCCCTTCCTCTCTTCCCTCTTTTTCACCCTCTCTCCTCCCTCTCCATCCATCCCATCCTCCCCTTCCCCTTGAGTTCCATTAATCACTATAGAAACATGTAATAATTGATCAGATTGATGGAAGAAGAAAAAAAATGTAATTTACATTTATTTCAGTCCATCAGCTTCTTAATGTCTTGCTTGAAGATTATGTTGATCTGTTCAAACCTATAGACAACCAAAACATAAGAAAAAGAGGAGGGAGTGAAAAAGAGCGTAAAACAACAAAAAAGGTAAGAGAGAGAGAGAGAGAGGAAAAAATACAAGAAAAGGGTGATTATTTTCTTCTGAGGAAGAGAGTCACCCCCCCCCTTTTAATTAATCTCTTCTCCAGTTAATGTTAAGTCTATATTGTCAGATAAAGTAGCTATCTGTACAGTTAAAGCTGCTCAAATTTTTTCTGTAGAAATTGTTTGTTCTAAGGGTTGATCTTGATTGTAGAAGTTCCTCTCCATCCGATCATGCCCTATGGGTACCAAAGTAACAGAACCATCTGTTTTTGCAGCTTTACCAGGTTGCCTTTTCTTCTGTGTAGTAAATAAATCAGCAGTCTTGAAAGATAGAAACATAGGAGTTGACGGCAGATAAGGACTGCAAGGCCCATCCAGTCTGCCCATTTCTTTTTCTACCTTATGAATGTGCCATAGGCCTTTGCTCTGTCAATGGCCTATCTATTCATACTCATCTGTATTGCTCCCTTATGCCTATCCCATGCCTGTTTGAAGCACTGCACTGTATTCATAGCCACCACTTCCTGAGGTAGGCCGTTCCATTCATCCACCACCCATTCTGTGAAAAAGAACTTCCTCATATTACCCCTTAATCGGCCTCCCTCTAATCTCATGCTGTGTCCTCTTGTCCTGCTATTTTTCTTATATTGAAACATGTTAGACTCTTTCACCTTGTTAATGTCCTTAAGATGTTTGAATGTTTCAATTATATCACCTCTCTCGCTCCTTTGTTTTAGGGTATACATATTGAGTTCAGTTAATCTGTCCTCATATGTTTTTTGATGCAGTCCCTGCACCATTTTGGTTGCCCTTCTCCGGACTGCCTCAATTTGGTTAATGTCCTTGTGAAGGTGTGGCCTCCTTGAGATCCAAGGATTTGAGATAGGCTTCAGCTTTGCTTGCTTCTGTGAAATAATGCATATCCCCATGCCTGAAAAATTGCAGTCTGGCTGGCAGTAAAATAACAAAGTTAATTCCTAATTCTCTAAGCATGACTTTTATGTGATCAAAGGATTTTCTTGTTTGTGTGGTCTCTGCACTGAAGTCGGGAAAAGCAGAGAATCTGACTCCTTCATATTGTAGACCTTTTTAAGCCTTGCCTTCCTCAATAGTTTTTCTCAGTCAGTAAAATAGTGAGGCTTGATACGGATGGGTCTGGGAGGTTATCCTTGTGAGCTGCTCTCTGATATATTTCTGAGATTTCTGCCTCTATGTGCTCGGTCAATTTGTATTTTTTCATTAGGGTATTTCAAACCCATAGCACTACTGAGCATTCTTTCAAAAAAACAGGAGTGGAACTCAATGACCTCAGTTCATTCTGGAACCCAAATGAGCTTCAAATTATTTCTTTAGGACAGATCTTCTTGCGCCAAGATTTGTTTCTGTAATTTTTTCAAGTGTTCAGCTTGTCCTATTACTATTTTCTGCAAAGAGTGCAATTTGTCCTGGATAGTGCTGACCCTATTTCCACCTAGTCTGTACGCAGTGTGAGTTCTGCCATTTTTTCTCTGAGGCTGGTGACTGAAGTGTTTAATGTTTGCAAAGAGTAGTTAATGAAGTCAAAGCATTTTTGAATTTCACAGTTAATTTCATTTTTGAACTGAGTAAGTAGCTCTAGTGTGGGGTCTTGTTCTCCTCTCTGCAACCTGGGTTTTAGTTATAGTTATTTTGCCTGCTTTCTATGTATGCCCATAATTGTCAGCTGGTCCCACTATGGGCCGGATTGCACAGGTGCTCATGGAGGTTATTTGAGTCATTAACAGATACAGTTAATGACGATGAGTTTTCAAACAAATGTTGCTGACTATGTACAGATTTTTGTAAATTAGTGTCTTGTACATTCATCTCATTATAAGAAATAGGAGGAGAACTGACCTGCACAGTGGTGCCCGTGATCATAGGTGTCTCAGGTACTGCTACATAGTTAGATGAAGTAATCTTCTCCTCGGAAGTGTCAGGTAGCCCATGCTGCTGTAGGGGGTCAGAAATCTTTCAAGGTTTCAGTGGTATTAACCATAGACATGTTCACCCCCACCCTCCAATCCTCTATGGTTGTAATCAGTGACTGTAAGGGAGATAATAGCTTTGTTATCCCTGGGATAGGGAAAACAGTTTGTAAGTTAGCCAACACTGTAGCTGTCCAAGTTGTATTCTTGTTCTCCTCATTTTCCTTGAACTGCAATGAGGCAACTGCTTGTTTTTGTCTTTTACATTGTTTTTTGTGAGTAAAATTTCCTGTAAGGTCCTCAGCTCGGCTTACTAACTTAGACATAGTTGTGCATACTCTCTTCCATTCAGACCAACACCTATAACTGCTTTTTTCCTGGTCTCCACAATATCACCTTTTTTGTTCTTATATTACCACAAGTCAGTTCTTGGATCCAAAGTTCATGCAAACGCCACACTAGCAGGAGACAGGGCTCTGCAGCCTTTATTGCCGACCCTCACTCAGCCATCTTGGTTTTGTGGTTCCTCCCCACATCTCCCAGAAGAAGTCCTCTACCCTTTTAGCCATAACCTTTTCAGACACTTGGGAACCATAGTGGTCTCTTTTTTCTCCTGTTTTTTCTTGCTTCTTTTGTGCAGAGGTTGGTTGCCTTTACTATGTTATCTCTTAATTTGGTCCATTTTTCCTCTCTCACACCCAGACCATCCCCTCTGCTAGATCATCTCGGATGCATTCACTCATTTTTATAAATCTGTCCTCTTGAAGTCCAGGCCCCTTGTCCTTATTGGTTTACTTCCACTGTCATCCTTATGTTGAACCACACTGTGCGATAATTACTGGTCTCCAGGTGGCCTCCCACCTTGACATCTGCAATACTGTCCCTGTTGATGAACATCAGGTTCAGTATTGCCCCAGTTTGAGTGGGCTCCCTGACTAGTTGCCAGAGAAACACCCCTGCAGGGAGTCTAGGATTTCCCTGCTTCTAGTTGAGGCCATGGTTGGGAGGCTCCAATCTACAGTAGCAGACTGAAATCCCCCATCAGCAGTACCTCCTCTTTTTTATGTTGGCTTGCTGTGCTTGCACGCAAGTCAACATCTTGGGAAAGTGCAGATTTGGAGGTGTGCCCGCTGTTGGGTGAATGCAGGGCAAGCATCAGTAGGTGCGTCCCTCATTCCCCAATCAGCCTGCTTGCCGGCTCCACACCATGCATGCTAATGTGGCAAGCACATCTAAGGAAAGGTCCGCTGCAATCAGAGCAAAGCTTGTCAGATGCAGTGGACCGCTGTCTTGATGCTGCCACATTAGCAGCATGGCTAACGGCGCCACACAACAGCTGACTTCGGGGGTGCCCAATCCCCCAGCCGGCTTTCTGTGCCTGCTGAAATTTGCCAAAGGGGGAGCCCACTCCCTGTCGGCATACAGCAGCCCCCCCATTTCTGATATACCGAAGGGGGTGCCCAATCCCCCTTGGTTCTTGCCTCCCCCCACTTTCATTGTGTGCCGACGGGGCAGCCCACTCCCCATCAGCATAAATCTGTCCCCCCTCACAAATTTCTATATGTCGGGGGGGGTGCTAATCCTCTTGGCTCTTGCCCCCCGCTGTCATTGTGTGCCGGCAGGGGTGCCCAATCCCGTCAGCATCGTTTACCCCCATTGTCTGCCGATGGGGTGCCCAATCCCCTTCGGCTGCAGAACCCCCAAAACAGTTGGGTGGCACGCTGGGGCCCACCCAGCGTGCCAAGTTCCCAAAGGAAAAACTGTCCCGTGATGTTAGTGTTTTTTTTTTACCTGTAACAAAAGGTCCTCTGATCTCCTGCCCCCACCCACCCTTGCCTCTCTGCTCTCCCTCCTCACCCCTCGCACCTCGGGGTCCATTACGCGATCTTGGTGGACGGGAACATGTCTGCACTCTTCAAAGCTGACCACGAACTGACAAAATGCCGGTAAGCTGTATAATGGAATGAATAGGGTGTTTTCAACTTTGCTGCATATCTCGGGCATTTGTTGGAATTTTGCCACAAAATTTTCAACATGGGGGTTTTTGGAGCCCCTCCTCATGAATTCTATCACTGTCATGGCGTTAATCGGCCTCGAAAGGTGATTTCGCAGTCACTGCACAAAATCACCTTTCGGGACCCATTAATGAAATGACAGTGCCAGTGCTCATGAGGTGGCCTCTCAAAAAGCCTATGTTCCAAATTTGGTGAAAAAAATCCAACAAATGCCTGTTTTACGAGCATGCATTGCGCAGTTGCTACTCAGGCTTGTAACTTCGCGCATTCGCAATATTTTAATGCCAGATTTTCAACATTGCCATTTTTGTACACCTCCTTGTGAACAGTACAGTTGTCATTTTCCACATCCTGCCCGAAATGTGTTTCTGCGCTTCCGGCACACAATAGCACAGTCGCTGTGGGAAATCAGTGTTTGGGCCACATTATGAAAATGACAGTGACACAGTTCATGAGCAGAGGTCCTAAAATGTCTATGTTGAAAATTTGGTGATGATACTCCATAAATTGACTGTGTTACGAGTGTGCATTGGCAGATTGCATGCCGCTCGTACCGTCGTGCATTTGTGATGTTTTCACTCTAGATTTTCACCACTGCCATTTTTCCACACCTCTTGATGAACAGTACAGCTGTCATTTCACATATACTGCCCAAAATGTGTTTTCGCACTTCCGGCGCAGAATAGCGTGGTCGCTGTGAGAAATCACTTCTTGGGACACTTTGAGGAAATAACAGTGACACTGTACATTAGCATGCCTATGTTGAAAAGTTAGTGCCGAACACCCATAAAATGGCAGTGTTCCAAGCGGGCGCTGTATATTTCCCACGCACTCTTGTAACTGCGGAAGACCCCAATGCACACCGCGACACTTGTCGGTGTCTGCAGGATAAGGAGAGGTGAAATGGCATGAACACTATGGCCAACACCCGAAGGGACACCCCAATGCCTGTCAGTCTCTGCAGCATGGGGGTGGGCTGGCATCAGTTCAATACTTCACTGCCATTCCTATTATGCATCTCTCTAACTCCTGCACTACCAATGCCAATGCCAGCAAGCCAACATTTGGCATTGACAAATGCTTGCCTGTCATTGTGCTAATGTCTGCCTCCAGCTCCTTATCCAGTTCCTGCCCTTGTGTTGGAGGTCTGTAGATCGCACCAGTTTAAATAATGGCTCAGGTTCCTGTCTATACAGTGGCCAAAGGACCAGCACTCACAGCACACAGAAAGCACAAAAAGCAAATTCAGAATGCACCCCCTGATGAAGGCTTAGTGCTGAAGCTCTGGGGTTATGGCACTGTCCAAAGTGTGTGGAAGCACAATAAATTATGATATTTACTTTCATCCTGGATTTATTTTTTGTGCTTTCTGTGTGCTGTGAGTGCTGGTCCTTGGATCCTTCTGTTGATTGTTGGGCTGGCTGTCCATTACCATCACCTGCCCTGCACTGCTGTATCACAGCAACCATTTTGTTTACTTGGCTCCAGAGGGACTACAGTACCACCAATGCCATCGTTCCACCCCACACCCCAATTTTCATGTGTTTCTATAGATTTCATACCTTCCTTTACATGCAATACCACCTCTTTTCCCTTCCTCCTCACCCTATCCTTCCTGAACTGGATATAGCCTGGCATGGCCATGTCCCAGTTATAGTTGCCCTGTGCAACACAACTCAGTAATGGCCACAGTATCCAGGTCTACCTCCACCATAATACCCTCTAGATCTGGAACTTTATTTCCAAGACTCCTTGTGTTTGCACACATGGCCTTCCACACCTTGTTCCCAGTCTGCTTGCAGCACCCCTTTTTTCCCCTTTTGCCCCACCTTCTTTTCCCATCTCTTTTTGCAACTCTTGTTACTGTCCTTCTTTATTTATTTGTAACCCCTTGTTATCCGTGGTTACTAGAATCCCAGTAAGACCTAGTGGTAGGCAGGGAAGGCAGCTTGTGAAACTCCAGTTAAATGGGTTTCACACTGTCTCACTCTGTTCTCAGTCTCAGCTAAGACTGAGAGATGACATCACCAATAGAACTGTCGCAGCTGCATAAGCCACATTGGAATCTGCAGCAGAGGGAGTGAGATAGAATGTTGGGAGTTTTCAAAGTCAGTCTCCTGCTTGCCTCAAGCAGGAAGGGAGTCTTTTGTTTACCTTCTGAGGAGAAGGAGTGAGTGTCCAGTGTTCAAGTGGTGGAGACCGTTGTCCAGGTCTCAGTGCCCCCCTCCCTCCGGGGGGGGTGGAAGTAAAGTACCCCATGTAGATTCCAGGGGCAATCCCCTAATTTCTGCAAAAGGAAGAAAGAAAGCTGCCTATTACAGTTTCAGTCTGTGCTTCAAAAGTGGAAAGAGTTGTACTTCGCCTGTGGGGCACCTGCAACAAAAGGGTGAGTGTTTGCTCTAATATAAGAGGGCAAAAAATGTGTTTCTTCAGCCTAGGAAATGTGAAGAAATCTGGGATTTGAACTACTATTTGGGAGGCCTATAGTACTAGGACAAACAAATGGAGTAGTGTCAAAAGCTAAAGTGCTGTGTGAATTCAAGTAATCTTGTAGAGGGGGTGCGATAGTTCATCCACCATTTAATCTACATTTCGAAGTTTCAGTTTGTCCAGAGAAATGGCTGGGTATGGGCTGTGGGAGCTGGAGGTGGGAACACCCCCCATCTTTAGTAACCAGGTCCACCTCTACAGATTTCTGCTGTGATTGCTACTTACCTCATGTGCTTGGCCAGTGATGAGGGAAGTACCCAGATGTGAGTCGCAAATGGGAAAATCTTTCTAGGAGTCGCAGACTCTAAGTGGTGTGGGGAGCCACAACAAGTGTGAAGAAAATTCTCTTTGTGAGATGGGAGTCAGAAGAAGCAAATGGGAAATCTCTCTAGGGGTCGCAGACTCTAAGTGGTGTGGGGAGCCACAACAAGTAAAATGGGTTCATTCTTCAAATGGACCGTCAGTCAAGTGGCCAGTGGGGGAGCCGGGTCAGTCGGGCTGTGTACCCAAAGCTCGTGCAAGTCCGGGCTGTGTGCCTGGTGGGTCCAGAGCTTGAAAACAGTAGAAATGGTTCATTCTTCCAGTGGACTGAGTTGTAGTCTCTAATCTGCATTATCAGTAAGCGTAGCCCGGTAGAAGTCCATCTGTCTTTGTTGTGTTCAAGCTAGTTGGGAATAAAGCCACACTGAAAATCCCATTCTGGTTCTGGACATTACAGTTATTGCTTCCTGTGTTCGGATTTACTTGGGTGCCCCTATGCAGAGTAGCCAAACCTAGGTCCCCTTGTGCCAGGTAACCTCATCCTCCCTGAACCCAGGTCCCCACCAGGTATTGCTGCCAGTGCCAACAGCATGCCACCTGTCGTTTTGGTAAAAAGGCAGGGTTGAGGGGTTACAAAAATGGAGGCACCACTTTGGATTTCTTCAGGAAGGAAGGTGCTTGGGCAAGGGAGCTAGCGTTTTGGCTATCTGGCAGTGGGTAGCCCAAAAAGCTGAAGCAATTTCCCTAGTGTGTTGTTGTGTGCTGTGAATCTTGTGCTGCTGTTTAAAAAATGCCAACTGTTTACCAAGGAGCTGTAAAGCCAAAGAGTGTGCCCTTGTCCTGCATCATCAAAATTGTTTAGAGTTTTTGTCAGCTTTAAAATGAATTCTGTGAAGGAAAGTGTGGAAAACTAGGGGTAGCAACAGAGAAATTATGCCCTGGACATTTGAAATGCTTTTAAAATGAATTCTGTGAAGGAAAGTGTGGAAAACTAGGGGTAGCAACAGAGAAATTATGCCCTGGACGTTTGAAATGCTTTTAAAATGAATTCCTGTGAAGGAAAGTGTGGAAGACTAGGGGTAGCAACAGAGAAATTATGCCCTGGACGTTGGAAATGCTTTCTGTGTAAATGGAGAGACTGCAGAGTTAATGGCAATGTTATATGGTTGAAATGGGCTTCCACCATGGAGTCAGTTGAAAAAAAAAAGTGCATTTTACAGTTTAAATTTGCCTGCTCGACGATCGCCGTGAGGAGAGGAGCCCTCGTGAGGAAGAAGAGGCTCATTTGCATGGCATCGTGTGGTTGGTCGGATTGCCATTAGTCCCGCCCCTCAGCCAGCTCTTCTGAGACTGCCTCAGCATTCGAGAGGGAGACAGAGTGTAGTGCGTGTACTGGCAGTGGAGGAGCGTCGCAGAGTATTCAAAGTGCTGTAAACATTCAAAAAATTGACTTTTGAGTTTAAAATCGGGCTCAACCGCAAATCGATCATGGAAATAGTGAATTTGGTGGCTAAAATGACGATCGCTAAGACTGCCCACCCGTTTGTGTTCCAAGGCCTTCAGGAACTGGCTGCAGGCCGTTTTACCCCATCGCAGCAAGTTGCTACTGATCACAGTGAGTAAACCTTCATAAAACTGCTCAAACAGTGATTTTCAGTAATGCCATATAAAATGTGTGTGCAGCAGTGTAGTCGCTTTGCAGGTAATGACTGTGTGAAGTCCTGCCAGCAAGTGCAAGTCTGTAAAGCCATTGAATGTGTGCATGGAAGTGAAAATAGCCTCAGTTTAAAGTTTGCAGCCAGAGAGAGACTGTGGGTTGTAGCAAAAGGCAACACTAGTAGAAGCAGGCAATCCTGAGATAAAACCTGAAGCTTTTAAGGGACTGTAGTTAAATAAATGTTACCAGCATGTGAAAAGTCCAAGGAAAATCCTGTAAATGTGTGTAAAGCCAGATCAGAGCAAGTTGTGCAGTTTGAGTAAAAGTTATCAGTAGCTGGTGTAAATCGGGTGCGCAGTGGCTTGACCCAGATTCTAAATGTTGATGCACAGGAGTGCTGCTGCCGCCATTACAGGGTGGGGTAGTAAAGTAAACACAGCAGCAGAGGAGCCATTTTAAAGCTACAGAGTGTGTTCATTAAAGTGGGACTTTCAGTTACAGTGAACTTTTGTTTATTTTTCTGCAGTTATGGCCTCAGGACCAGCTCGTTACCCGGATCATGCCTGGGTTGCAGTAACAGCAGCAGTAAATAGACTGAGAGATATTGAAAAGTGGTGCTATGGAGGGCAACTGCCTCCTGATGTGGCAATTCCTAATTATCCAGTGCGTGTATGCCAAATATGCTTGAGAGCTGGAAGGCACGTCTTCATGATTCCTCACTGTGCTGGATGCCTTCAAAAATAAAGCGCCTCCAATTCGTTTGGCTCCCACATGGACAAAAATTCAGGAATCTGCAGTTGGCAGCACACAGCACAAGGCGGAGCATGTGGAGGAAGGTCCCTCGGGGGAGTGTGGCACAAAGCTAGAGGGTGCAGAGTTAGAGACAGAATCAGAAGTTGAAGTTTTGGATGCTGGATCTCAGAAAGAAAGTTCGGATAAAGCATCAATAGACCCCTGGGTGGGGGGGCCTAGCCCAAGTCTCTTACATGAAGATGAGATGCTGGAGGCCTTTGAATGGGAGGTGTTGACCTCCGAGCCTAGTGATGAATGGATAGTCTCAGGGGTGAGAACGACTGCTCACTCCTGGGCACAGATCCTCAGTGAAGAGGAAGATGAGGGGGAGCCTATAGGGCCTTGTGAGAAAGGAACGGGTACACAGCCTCAAGATCTTGCCTCGGAGGAACGTATTGAAGAAGGTGGTGATGCCACTGCCCTGGCTTTACAGGAGGAAGAAGTCAGGGATCCGTTTTTAATTTCCTTGAGAATGCGAATCTGGCGGAACCAGGACTGGCCACCCCAAGCCAGGCCAGCGGTCTGAGATTGACCAAAGCAAGTAAAGAAGAGAGACTGGTTCGTAGAAAGGCAAATGAGATCTATGGTATGACCTTTCTACCTTTCCTCAGAGGTCTGGGAGGAGATTGAGGACTGCAGGAAATCCTGGATCTGGGATGAAGCAATGAAAAGTGTGCATCCTGGGGCTAACAAGCATGTAAAGAATAGACTGTTCCACGAAAAGTATACCCAGTGGAAGAGAGGCAGGACACTGTTTATAGACAGAGTGAGAATAGTGGACGGAGAGACATAAATCTCCACTGTGTGAATTATGTCACCCAGGCGGGGTAATAATTCAAGCCCTGATCCCGGTACTGTGGCCTCAGTGCAAGGACCTCCCAGCAATTAAGCCCGTGCCTACAAAATGGAAGCTGAGCAGTGGCAGTCAATACTGCCACACTAGACTGTGAAGTGCCCTTATAGATCCGCCAATATGAATAACTGGGACTCAGGTGCTCCACATTCATCAGTCTACAGTGTACTGTCCTGTCCAGCAACCATCGAATGGCCCACCAGATGACTTCAAATCCAGAGAGGACACCATCCCAGCTGCTTCCTGTTCATCGCCTGGTAATCGGATGACGTTGGACCAGCTGTTTTTCTTTTTGTTCCTGTTCTAAGGTTCCGTCTCCAGAGATGACATCATCCCAGCTGTTTCCAGATGTGCCCTCCTGTGGTTCCTGGAAGATGTCCGCCCAACTGTATCAGAAGAAATGCTGCCAGGGAGAGTCTTTGGCAGGGTGCAGGTTCGTGCAGAGTCTTGTACTACAAATGGCTGGTAAGTCCAAACTTTCCTATCTTTATGACATTGCAGTACACACCCTACACTACAGACTTCCAAAAATGTGTGAACTGTCCGAAAAGACTCTCCCTTTCAGGACTTTGGCCTGTTAGAACTGTGCTTCACCGGGCTCCAGCCCAGGAGAGACTCTTTATTGGACTAGCCTTCAGGCCTTGTGGTCACTAGTTGGGACTTTTAGGGCACTCCGTCCCCCAAAATGTGTATTGTAAATAATGTCATTATTGTATTCTGATGTAAATACTGTTTTTCTACCTTTTTCTAAAAAATCTTTTTGGGATTTTTCAGTGTTTTGTATGGTAAGGGTTTTAGGTAGACTGTGTATGCAGATTAGGAGTGTGTTTTGTTTTGTCTTTTTCTTACAGGTGTTCCTAGGAAGACAGAAGAGAAGACAAGAAGAGGAGGAGGGGCTCATCGGAGTTCCTTGTCAGTGCTTTATTGTGTAGAAATTTAAAGTATTGTGTTGTTATTGTTATGGTTGTTACTGTATTAACCCTTTCCTTCCACAGGTGTGGTCATGGGGGTAGGGAGGAGGAGGCAGTAATGTGGTATTTTAATGGTGTGGTTGCAGGTTGCCCAAGGTCGGGGAGGTCCCCGGGTTTTGTTTTTGTTTGGGAATATTGTGTTAGAGGAAGATAGGTTTTCCCTAGAGGGTTAGGGGGGATAGACAGGCTGTGGTCCTGAACGGCGGTAGGGACTGCAGTGCTGATCTATCAGAGCTATGCTCTGGACGGTTCTACCAGAGCCGCTAGGTGTCCATAGTAAGTGGATAGAGTAGAGGCTGACAAGTCAGCTATAGGCCTCTAGGCCCTTAGTGTT
Source organism: Neoceratodus forsteri (assembly GCA_016271365.2). NCBI lineage: Eukaryota > Metazoa > Chordata > Ceratodontiformes > Ceratodontidae > Neoceratodus > Neoceratodus forsteri. Next base: position 1,099,223,164 of record CM057455.1, on the reverse strand, counting down.
GCCTGCCTGTGCTTGCACATGGTAGGAGAGGGCCTGATCACCCCCCCTCCGCAGGTAGCACATAGGGTGGGATGGCCTAAGGCCGGGTGCATAATGAGCAGGAACAGTCATTTTCCTAGTCAAGAAGCAGTGTAACCCCTTGTACCGGGGTTACTAGAATCCCAGTAAGACCTAAGTGGTAGGCAGGAAGGCAGCTTGTGAACTCCAGTTAAATGGGTTTCACACTGTCTCACTCTGTTCTCAGTCTCAGCCGAGACTGAGAGATGACATCACCAATAGAACTGTCACAGCTGCATAAGCCACATTGGAATCTGTTGCACAGGGAGTGAGATAGAATGTTGGGAGTTTTCAAAGTCAGTCTCCTGCTTGCCCTCAAGCAGGAAGGGAGTCTTTTGTTTACCTTCTGAGGAGAAGGAGTGAGTGTCCAGTGTTCAAGTGGTGGAGACCGTTGTCCAGGTCTCAGTGCCCCCTCCCTCCGGGGGGGGAAGTAAAGTATCCCCATGTAGATTCCAGGGGCAATCCCCTAATTTCTGCAAAAGAAAGAAAGCTGCCTATCACAGTTTCAGTTTGTGCTTGAAAAGTGGAAAGAGTTGTACTTCGCCTGTGGGGCACCTGCAACAAAAGGGTGAGTGTTTGCTCTAATATGAGAGGGCAAAACATGTGTTTCTTCAGTCTGGGAAATGTGAAGAAATCTGGGATTTGAACTACTATTTGGGAGGCCTATAGTACTAGGACAAACAAATGGAGTAGTGTTAAAAGCTAAAGTGCTGTGTGAATTCAAGTAATCTTGTAGAGGGGGTGTGATAGTTCATCCACCGTTTAATCTACATTTCGAAGTTTCAGTTTGTCCAGAGAAATGGCCGGGTATGGGCTGTGGGAGCTGGAGGTGGGAACACCCCCCATCTTTAGTAACCAGGTCCACCTCTACAGATTTCTGCTGTGATTGCTACTTACCTCATACGCTTGGCCAGTGATGAGGAAATCCCAGATGTGGAGTGCATAAATGGGACAATCTCTAGGAGTGCATGCAGACTCTAAGTGGTGTGAGGGAGCCACAAGTGTGAAGAAATTCTCTTTGTGAGATGGAAGTCAGAAGAAGCAAATGGGAAATCTCTCTAGAAGTCGCAGACTCTAAGTGGTGTGAGGAGCCACAACAAGTAAAATGGTTCATTCTTCAAATGAACCCTCAGTCAAGTGGGGTGGGGGCTGGCCAGTCAGGCTTGTACCCAATCGTCAGGCAAGTCTGGGCTGTGTGCCTGGTGGGTCCAGAGCCTGAAAACAGTAAAATGGTTCATTCTTCCAGTGGACAGGTTGTAGTCTCTAATCTGCATTATCAGTAAGCGTAGCCCATGGGGTCCATCTATGCTTTGTTGTGTTCAGCTAGTTTGAATAAAAGCCACACTGAAAAATCCCATTCCTGGTTCTGGACATTACAGTTATTGCTTTCTGTGTTCGGATTTACTTGGGTGCCCCTATGCAGAGTAGCCAAACCTAGGTCCCCTTGTGCCAGGTAACCTCATCCTCCCTGAACCCAGGTCCCCACCAGGTATTGCTGCCAGCGCCAACAGCATGCCACCTGTCATTTTGGTAAAAAGGCAGGGGTGAGGGGTTACATATTTATTTATTGAGAGACTGGAATTACAAATCTTTGAGTCAGAGACTCCTTTGCATGGCTCCACATCATGGAAGTACAAAACAAGAGAAATGGACAATACAATGAAAGGTATTACAAATGAATGTGGAGGGTAAAACACTCCTGTGTCATGTATGGTACAAAGGTAACAGGCAATACATTGATAGGTATTTCATTTGAATGCAGAGGGTAAAACAACCCAGAGTCAAGCATGGTACAAAGGTTACAAACAAATTAAGCTATTGCTTACATTCAAATTTCAAGGATGATACTACTACACTGCTTTTTTCTTTATCCTACTTTCAGGGGGAATTTTCTCCCCTCAAGGCCTCCCTTCTTACTGCTTCAGTTTGTGAGAGGCTAGTTTATATCTTCCTTTTTGGGTGCCAACAGCATAGCAGTTAGCACCTAAGGTGCTGTGCTCATGTATTCTCCTTTGTACATTTAGTCAAATGTAGATTGCATTCAGTGTAAGTGATTTAGCTGCATAATGTAATTGATGATGTTAGTGATAGACTTTAGAGCTTGGCATAGAGTTTCAGACCTCCACAAGCCTGAGTTTGATCACCCATACTGCACATTTTTTTTCTTTATCACTGCAATTTTTGTTGCATGAAAGAAACTGGTAGATGTCATTGCTGCCATAGTGAAGGGTTTCAGCAGAGCTAAACAGCAGACTTTCAGATAATTTAACTTAGCTGTACACTATTTTGTAATCAATTACATTAGCCCCAGCTGAGGCTTATCTAAATTTAAATACAATTCAAGTCACCTGTTTTGCAGTTTATTACATAACTTCTCCACCACAGGAACTACAATTTACTTACCTGTAGTTTAGTGGAATACTTCTGAGTGTTTGCCTTAACAGACAAAGAAACAGTGGGTCAAATCCTGGCAGGGACTTCTTTTTTTTAAATGGAAACTCACTTGAGTGGTGATTCATGGTAGTGTGCAGTTAGAGTAGTAAATTTTATGAGAAGTAAATTTAACTAAGAACAACAATTTGTGAAGGTAAATTGCCTGCTAAGATTTGATCCCTAGTCACCTGTTTTACCGGTTATGATATAACCTCTACACTACAGGAAATGCAACTTGCTTACCTGCACCTCAGTGGCACACCGAATGTGGGTTTGCTTAGCAAGAAACAATCAGTGGTTTACATTCAGACAGACATTTTATGAATCCTGGCAGAGACTTACACATTTTTTCAACTTGGTTGGTTAGGTGGAAACCCACTTGAGTAGCAATTCATGGTGGTATGAAGTTGGAATCGTTATTTACATTAGTACATTCAACTATGAACAACAATTTGTGAAGGTAAATTGCCTGCTGGGATTAGAACCCCAATTACTTGTTTTGCAGGTTGTGATATAAATTGTACACTATAGAAAATGGAATTAACTAGCTTGCAGCTCAGTGGCACACTAAATGTGTGTTTGTTTAGGAGGAAAAGGATCAGTAGTTCATATCCTAGCAGGGACTTATACATTTGTTTCATTTTTTTTTAATTTTTTTTGGAAGATGGAAACTTAGTTGAGTGGGGATTTATTGTGGTGTGGAGTTGGAACAATTAATTATATGGGAAGTAAATTTAGCTGTGAACAATGTGTGAAGATAAATCACCTGCTGGGATTACATCCTCAGTCCCCTGTTTTACAGGTTGGGATTTAACTACTACATCACAGTAACTGCAGCTTACTGACCTGCAACTCAGTGGCAAACTGAATGTGTGTTCACTTAGTAGGCAAAGCATCAGTGGTTTGAATCCTGCCAGGGACTGAAGCATTTTTTTCAGATTTGTTTTGTAAGATAGAAACTCATTTGAGTTTTGATTCACGAAGGTGTGGAGTTGGAATAGTAAATTATATTAGAAGTAAATTTAGCTAAGAACAACAATTTGTGAAGATAAATCACCTGCTGGAATTATATTCCCATTTGCCTGTTTTGGAAGTTGTGACACAGCCACTACATCATAGGAACTGTAGCTTACTGACCTGCAGTGTAGTAGCACACTGACTGTGTATTTGCTTAGTAGGTAAGGGATCAGTTATTCAGATCCTTATAAATTTGTTTAATTTTTTGTAAGATGGAAACTCACTTGAGTGACAATTCATGGTGATGTGCAGTTGGAATAGAAATTGTATGAGAAGTAAATAGCTTATTTATTTATTTCACTGCATTTCATTTCATTTTGGTGACTGGGTAGGGGCCACTTAGACCAGAAGTCACATTTTCAGGGGCACCCTGGGATTAATTACAGATATAAATGAAAAGTACAAAAGGAAATACATGATACAGTGCTATTTACAGGGAGAACAAGTACATATCAAACTCAGATTAATTAGTTAGTAATCAGTAACCACAGTCGGTTACAGTAGAGGGTTTGTCAACACAGTGAACTAGGGCAAGAGGCACATAGCCATGAACAATAATACATAGGCCATTAAGTAAGGGATGATCAACGGTAACAGGAACATAAGCAGCTTTCAAGTAGATATGTCTTTAAGCCATTTCTGAAGCGGGAAAGAGAGTTAGAGTTTTGTAAGACCTCAGAGAGGGCATTCCAGAGAAAAGGAGCAGAGCAGACAAAGGACTTCTTCCTCATAGATGTTTAAGTTCTAGGCATCTCAAGCAACTTTCTATTAGAGGTACAGAGTAACCTTGTTGAGGGTTTAAGGGCTGGAAGGCAAGCCAGACTAGGTGGAGTATGGAGGAGATTAGTTTAAACACCATACATAATAGGGGGTACTGGAGCCTATAATCAGACATTGGCCAGGTTAATTAGGTAAGAACATCAGAATGATGCTACTGGGGAGAGGATGCTGATGTAAAGCATCCTATTTTATGGTATAATGCCTTAAGCTTATTGGACTCGGATCTCCTGAGAGACTGCATAACAGGGGCACCATATAAAGGTTTAGGGAGCAGGGCACTGTTTGCTATAGTTAGCATTGAATCCATGGTAAGGTAGTTACTTAGTATATACAGAAGACCAAATTTCTGGTGGATGGAATGGGTTACATGATCCACCTGAGATTTGAGAGTGAGTTCCTGGTCAATATGGAGCCCAAGGTACTTCATCATGTTCATCACCTCAATATGAGTTTCAGAGGAGGTTGTAAGGGAAAGCAGGTGCTGCTTGACAAGTCCTAGGTGTTTTTGTCTGAATAGGACCGCCTTAGTTTTTTTTTCACTTTAGGGACCAGCATGTTCAATGTGATCCACTTTTCATTTAGCTAAGAACAATAACTTGTGAAGGCAAATCACCTGCTGGGATTAGATCCCCAGTAACCCATTTTACAGGTTGTGACATAACCTCTGAACCAGAGTTAAAGGAAAACTATACTCTTAAATCTTCTAAATGTTATTTGTTTCCATGTCAATAGACAACTCTTTTCATGAAACTGTTAAGGATGTATGCAAATGCTTTAGTCAGTTTTCACAGTTCATACTAGGCACTGTCGCTGTTCTGGGAAGCTCCATTTTGTGGTTGTTGAAATCTCATTGTCCCTGTGAGCTGCATTAGCACATGACAGCATGATGCATAATCACCCTTTAAACTCCCCAGTATGCCCGTCTGCTTAATTACTTTTAAAAGAAACAAGCTGCAAAAAGGTGTGAAATACCACATTTACCTTTAGTGAGCTTTGCAAACTATCTGAGTTTTAATGCATTTTTTTTCCCTTTAAACTTCATTCAGTTTATGAGTTTCCAGAGAGTTTTTGCAGGGTATTTGTTCTTTCAGCATATAGATACATGGTATAAATGGGTGCTCTGACATCATTTTCTCATATGCTAATGCAGTTCTCATGGACAATGAGATTTCAACAACCATGAAATGGAGACTCCCAGGGCAGTCACAGGGGCTACTATGAGCAGTGAAAACAAACTAAAGGTAACACATATTGCCCTAGCAGCTACAGGAAATGAGTTGTCTGTTGACATGGAAACAAATACAATTTTAATGATATGAGTGTGTAGTTTTCCTTTAAAACAACTCCTACAGCTCAGTGGCACACTGAATGTGTGTTCACTTATTAAACAAAGGATTAGAAGTTCAAATCTTGGCAGGGGCTGAAACATTTGTTTCATAAGATGGAAACTCACTTGAGTGTCGATTCATGGGGTGTGGAGTTGTAATAATAAATTATGTGAGAAGTAAATTTAGCTAAGAACAACAATTTGTGAAGATAAATCACCTGCTGGAATGAGATCACCAGTCACCTATTTTGTAGGTTGTGTCATAATTGCCACACCATAGGAACTGCAGCTTACTGACCTGTGGCTCTGTGCCACACTGAATGTGTGTTTACATAGTTTTTTCTCCACTTCCCTGCCTGCTCTAGTGGCCCCCCCCCCTTCCCCTCCTCACTGGATTCTACCCTCACATCTTGGTACCCCAATGCTGCACTTTTCACCCTCTCCCACCCTACCTACATTCCTTCCCTATGACTCTGGCACTTCTTATCTCTTGTCTGTTTTCTCTGACGAATGCCACTGGCTGCCTTGCTTACAATGCTACCCTTGAATTGTATTAATCTGTAATCAGTTTGCAATGTCCACATTGCTGTAATATCTGTCTTGATGTTTCCCATTTCTCTGATGTGGAACCTTTGTAAAAGAGCCTTGGCTCAAAGGTATTTGTAATCCTAGACTTACTAAAATAAAGAAAAAAAAAAAAAAACATAGCAGGCTCATTATCAGCAGTTCAAATCCTGGCGGGGACTGAAGCATTTTTTTCAAATTTGTATTTTAAGATGGAAACTCATTTGAGCAGGGCTTCATACTGGGTCCCCCTAATGTTCAGCATATTTATAAATCAGCTTCCAAGTGCCTGCTGCAGCAAAATTCTGCTCTATACAGATGATACAGTCATTTTCCTTAAGGTACTGACCCTAGTTCTGTGGAGCACACCTTACAGGGACAGCTTCACTTCAGTGGGAAGGTGGTTCAAGGATCACAGACTTGTCATGAATAATAAAAAAGCTAAGGTTAGGATATTCTCCATTCTGCAGAATTTACACCGATCACACCCCCTAACCATTACCAGTGTTGATGGTGCATCACTTGACAAGGTACAACACTTTAAGTACTTGGGGGTTACAACTGACAGTACCATGACATTTGTCTACCACACAGACAATATTGCAAAGGCCCTGAACATATGTATTGGCCTCCTACACAGACATAAGTATAGTCTTACCCCCGAAGCTCAAAATCTCACCATCCACAGCTCAGTGGTCTCCCTTGTTGAGTATGGAATTGTAATATATATAGGTCTGCAATGGATATAGCTCTCCACCACGACAAAGTTGCCTTAAATAAGGCATGCCGTCTCTCCACCAGTTCCGAACAGCAAGCGCACACCTCTGACCTTTACTCCCATGCCAACCGGCTCTAGTTTGACGGCAGGCTTCAATACCAGACCTGCCTGCTGGCCAAAAAAACAAGTTTAGGCATGCAGCCCGTGGGTGTCCAGAAGCTCCCCACACCCTATGAAAGTAGCCGCCCCACAAGAAACTCCAGGAGTATGGTCTTCAATGTACCCAGATGTTGCACATCTCTAGGACAAAGAGCTTTTGCCCACCGAGCTCCCAAATGGAATAAAATCTTCCTCCAAGCCTCTCTGTTAAATCAACCTTAGGCCCCTTTAAATGTGAGCTAAAAACTCATCTGGTTGCCAATTCTAGCTGTGACTGTTTCCAATAAGGCCTCCAGCCCCCCCAACTGTCACCCAACCTCCGCACTGTATGGTCGCCTTCTCTACCCCCTCTACTTCTCCTCTTGCCTCCCTTAACTGTCCTACCCTCCTCTCCCTCACCGTCAACCCTCCCTTCCCTCATCCTATCTCTGCCACTCCCCATCAGCTCCAATCCCACCACCCCCTTATCTTGTACATACTTCTTGTACTGGTCTTGCTCTCCCCTAACACCTGGCACCTTTGATAACCTATACCTGTTACTCAATACTGGTAATGTCAGTATGCTCAGTATAGACATCCTTTATTCTCCCATGATGAGGCCCACCATCTAGGCTGATTCTTGTAATATTCTCTCTCTCTCTCTCTATATAGTTTTCTCTCTCTCTCTCTCTCTCTCTCTCTTGTCCCCCCGTCTTCCTGAGCCAACATCTCCGTGTGTCACTCTCTCTCTCTTCTCTCTCTCTGAGTTTGCTAGTTCTCAGTGTATATACTGTTATTTAATTCTGTCACTGCCATGTAACTTTTTGCTTAAATGCCACAATTCTTGTCAACTTTCTTATGGCTTATCCGTGAGCTGTTGTATTGTTTTTACTGTATGACCCTGACATGGAACCTATGTAATGAGCCTGCTCTCAAAGGTTTAATCTGAGATCACAATAAATAAATACAAAATTAATAAATAAAAATATTGATGTGCAGTTGGAATAGTAAATTAAATGGGAAGTAAATTTAGCTAAGAACAATTTGTGAAGGTAAGTCACCTGCTGGGACTGGATCCCTAGTCCCCTGTTTTGCAGAATGTGACATACCTCTACAGCATAAGAACTGCACTTCACTTGCCAGCAGCTCAGTGGCACACTGAACGTGTCTTCACTTACCAGGTGAAGGATCAGTGGTTCAAATCCTGGCAGGGATTTACACATTTGTTTCAAGGTTTTTTTTTTTTGTAAGATGAAAACTCACTTGAGTGGTGTTTCATGATGGTGTGGACTTGGAATAGTAATTTTTATGAGAAGTAAATTTAGCTAAGAATAATTTGTGAACATAAATCACCTGATGTCACCTGTTTTGGAAGTTGTGACATACCTCTACACCACAGGAACTGCAACTCACTTACTTGCAACTCAATGGCACATTGAGTAAGTGTTTGCTTAACAGGCAAAGGATCAGTAGCTTGAATCTAGGCACGCACACAGTGTATTGTATTTCAATACATAATTATTTCACATTTTACAGACCTTATTTGGCACCTTTTGTACCACTGGTACGTTGATTTCTTCTGCCACTCCCCATAGCTAGTTACTGCCCACTGAGGCTGAGATTCCCCTCCCAGGTGGATGCAGGCCATCAGCTCTGCATAAGCCCATATCCTTCAAGGTTGGTTCCCAGACACCAGTGAAGCTGAACCCCTCTTTTCTACACCATTTGTTCAAGCATGAGGTGAAGCTCTTGGTGCAAAGACCTCTACCCTCCCCCCCCATGTGTAGACAGGCAGCATCTCAGTGAAAACCAGCTTGTATGCTACCTGCCTAAGACCCCCACCAGTTCCCTTAAATCTCCCTGCACAATCCCAGCCTCATCCCTAGCTAGGTTATTAGTCCCTTGGTTGTCAATGACATCCAGCTCCCTCTACTGCCCCACCATCCTAATGATCCTTAGGCTCTACTGTCCATCCCTCAAAGCCATGTTGCCTGGAAGGCACCTTACCTACCTCTTTCCCTCAATTCCTGTTACCAAATCTACCCTCCTAAAAATTTAGCCCCCACCAGAAGTTTCTTCTTCTTCTTCTATGTGGTTGCTCTACCTCTCACCCTGGGGCCTCCCCTATGGAGTACCTATACATCCTCCCTGCCCACTACTATGGGTGCCTCCTTCTGGCAGTCTCATCATGCCAGAGTGGTGAATGAATTTTGTTGTGGCACAGGAATGTGCCCAACCCACCACTCCCACCCTCCCAGAGCCCATCACAGACCAGCCAGCCCTTTCTCCTAGGCAATCTGTGGGACAATGGTGGTACATTCAGTAGTCCCTGGGTGGTGGGAAGAGGTCCTCCAGATCCTAGCCAACTCAGCCGACAGACCAGCAAACTCATCCGTCAGCCCAGACAGGTGCATGCAGATGGGGCATCACCTCAGTTTCCAGAAAGTCTCTTGGAAAACTGCATCTCCAAATCCATTACACTTCACCACACCCATGATTGTCTTCATGTTTCACATTGTACTATTACTGACAGTGCCCACCTCCTATTACCCCCCCCCCGCCTCTTGCTTTCAACGTTTTCTGCTTACACCTCTTATTGGCAATAACTTTGTCACTCTACTCTAGACAGGGTGTTTCTTTTTCTCCCTTTTTCCTTTGCTTTACCCTTTTCTTGATTTTGTGTGTTAGTCCTTGTACCCCACTGCCTTCCTTCTACTTAACCTTCCCCCTTGTGGTTTTTCTTAACAGTTGCATACCGCTACCCTATATAGGGTGTTTCTTCTTTTCCCACACAACAGAAACTCATGGAGTGTAAAGACTATTACTTCCCTGCCATTATCCCTTTACCCCTCCTAGACTACTTTCTACAGAGACAGTAGCAAGTAAGTAAGCAGGTACTGTACCTTACCTTACCGGGTTGACAAAGTTCCCTGCATGCCTGCTTTCACCTGCAGATGCCTGGTGATGCCTAAGATTCCAATCACTTCACCTATTTCACTCCTACTTTGTTCCACTAACTTTCTGGGACATGAGCATGGTGGGACACACTGGAGTGGCTGTCTTTATGCAGGACTTTCTGCTTCCTCCTGGTGTCCTGTTGACTGTGGGAGATCACATGATCTTCTGTGAACTCTCCTCCACAGCCAATGGATAAGATGGCCTACACTTCCCTCCTGACCTGCAGACCTGCACTTCTGTCAGCTTACAGGGTAACCCAGTTTAGTAATGGAAGTGAGTTACAGCTTCCTTGTATGCTCTGTGAGCAGCTCCTTGTTGCCAGCTCCCCTGATTATGGCTCACTCCCATAATCTTAGTGATCTTAGTGCTGATGCACTCCAGCTGCTGCATAGTAAAATGTATGAAGTGAAAGTGTGTTTCAGCTCTCAGTTCGTGGCACCACTCCTTTTAGCTGGCTCCTTCTGTTTTGTCTCCCTTCCACCTTTGTTCTGAGCATTTTGCTGTATTAATGCACAGTCAGCTGACTGATTTTGGCCAATGGAGTTTGGGAGATTTTCTTGTCTATTTTATAATGTAATTATTTCTAAGTGACCAAAAATAAATTTATAAGTAACAAGTAACAAAGGGCATTTCTGGAGGAAAATCAGGGATGTCATCAAAAATCATAGAGCTATGCCTATGTCATGGACATCAGAAATGGTATCAGGCGCAAGATGAGTCTCTTTGCGGATGACTCTAAACTGTGGGCAGTGGTGGATGAGAAGGGAAAGCTGGACCTCCAGGAGGACCTGGGGACTCTAGGGAGTTGGTCAAGAATCTGGAAACTAAAGTTTTTACCTCGAAATGTAGGGTTCTTCACCTGGGAGCCAAACACCTGACTCATACATACACGGGGGGGGCATTGCAGGTTTCAAGAAGGGAATAGAGAACTCTGGGTGGTGGTGGATGCCAAAATGAACAACTCAGAGCAGTGTAGAAGGGCAGCAGCACAAGCAAATAAAATGCTTGGGTGCATAGCCAGGGGGATAACCTCAAGGAGTAGTGAGGTGCTCCTTCCACTGTACAGTAGTCAGGTTAGACCACACCTTGAATACTGCGTGCAGCTTTGGCATCCTACTTAAAGAAGGACATTGCATTACTGGAGAGGGTACAGAGGAGAGTGACTAGGATGGTACTGGGGCTAGGGGAAGTGCCCAATGAGGAGCAACTGTGGGAGCGCGACCTATACTCGTTGGAGGAGAGAAGAGACATTGGGGATTAGATAGAGGGTTTCAGGTATCACAAGGGGGTCAGTAGGGTAAGCCTTGAGGAAGTCCTACAGTTAAGGGAACCAGGGGCCACCAGGGGCCACCCCATGAAGCTGGATGGGGGAGGTTAGGAGGGAACAAGGAGGCGCTACTTCACTGAGAGAGTGGTGGAGCCCTGGAATGCATTGCCCAGTGAGCTGGTGGCTGCTACTATGGTGGAGGAGTTCAAGAAGGACTGGGATAGGTGCAGGGGGAGGGTACATCCAGGAGCCCCGCTGGGAAAGAGGGGTCTTTGTGTGGGTGGGAGGGAGGCCAAACATCGGTACATGGTATAGTCACTGACCATTGAGCAGACTCAATAGACCATAGGGCCTATTATGCTGGCTTCATAGTATGTTAGTATATCTGAAACTGCCTGAATTGCCTTTGACTGTTTGCAGTGCAAAGACACATCTTACCTTTAAATAGCAGTTGAAACATGTTTTGCTTACCAATTCATGTTGTAAATGATTTTAGCCTACATTTATGGGTGGTCTTCTCTTAAAATAGTTCCTTCATATTGCAAGGTACAATTGTATTGTACTGCATATATTTAAAATTGTAAATTGTGCTATCAACTGTGGCTGCTTTGTATTGTGGTTCTGGGACATCTGAAAAGGGGCCTTTGGTGCAGTGTGTCATCTTGGTAAACAAATAAAATGAAAAGAAAACATCTGTTTGGGACATTTCATGTACCAAAACAATTCTATGGAGGCTTGGCAAAGTCCCAGTTAAAACAATTTTCATGTTATTTTCTTATTATAAGGAATACACAAAAGACAAGCACATTAAGTCCACTATCATAGAAACATAGAATTTGTCAGTAGAAAAGGACCCCTTGGCTCACCTAGTCTGTCCAGATACTCCCTGTTTATTCTGTCTTGTCAGAGCCTGCCTGGTCTCCAGTGACCCTCGCCCATCCTGCATATTTACCAGTATTCCTCTATGCTTATCTCTTGTAGGCTCGTCTGGCCTAACTCTCACTCCATTCCATGTGCAAGAAAGCTGACATGGTTCAGTACAGGAGAATGGAGTGAGAGTTAGGCCCGATGATCTCAAGGCACACCCCATTGCCTGTTGGTCTGTGGAGGGTGGGGGTGGAGTGGGGAGGTAGGGTAGGGGTGTTAGGGTCTCAACACTAACACCTCATTTCCCTACTTTTGTCACTTCAGCCCTAACTGATGCATTAACAATGTTTTTGCAATGAATTTCCTTACTTTTTGAGAAAGTGTTATCTTACCCTTATATGGTTTTGGGAGCTCCCATCTATCCATAAGTGCACAGACATTGTAATGAGCTGTCATCCCCCTGTGGAAGCACGGGGCCCTCTGGGCCCAGCATGCCCAGCATTGCATAATGGATGGCCCAGCAGTCCCATTACTGCATAACTGCATACAACGCAGTGCAGGCCTAGATATATCCCAAGTAGCCATTGTGCTGCAAAAGGCACAATATCTCAGTAACTGTAGAAACTTTGGAAAAAATTACACTGCAGCTATAATCATAGCCTGGTAACTTGCATGCATGATAAGGTGTACTAAGCTGCATTTAGAGAAAAATCTGTATCTCATATTGTTTTAAAAATAAATGTAAGTCCTGCAGCTACAGGAACAAAAAAACTCTTCCTGGACCCCAGCCCCAAATCCAGGACCTGCCCCATCGGAGTCAGCATCCCTACCTACCACACCACATGGTTGGCTTGGCAGAGCAGGCACACTAGAGGGAAATAATAATCCTCCCTAGCCCTCTTCTTCCCCTTATTTTCCTTTTCCACTTGCCCTTCCCTCCCCTTGCAGTCTTCACTACCCTGGCAGGTTGCCCATGATAATAACGCCGTAATATGGCTGGCTGCTTTGATGGTCGCACATATACGATCACTATTATCATTGGATACCAGGGCCATCTGGTCAAGATCTCATGAACATGGGTTTTGACAGGTCAAAAACAAGGATTTCTCACAAAAAAAGGATTTTGACAGCTCACGAACAGGGATTTTGACACCTCACGAGCAGGGATTCCGGTTTAGAACCCCTGTTCATGAGGTGTCAAAATTCTTGTTGGTGAGAAATCCCTGTTCAAGAGTTAGGGCCATCTGGTCATCATCTCAAGAACAGGGATTTTGACAGTTCACAAACAGGAATTGGCTCGCGAATGAGGATTGAGACACCTCACGAACAAGGATCGGAAGTGAATCATGAACAAATATTTTTAAAATTTCAAAACCACATTTTGAGGATAAATAAAAGTAAACCAAAGGTATAGGTTTGTAGAGGACGTCATCCTGAACAAAATCCATTCTTGGTTTACTTCACAACACTTCCCTGAGACAACTTCTAATGTTTTGTTTGATGAGGAAAAGTGAAAACAAGATGCTGGCTTGCGAACAGGGAATTTTTCTCACAGACAGGGATTTTATAAATCTCTGTTCATGAGCTGTCAAAATCCCTGTTCGTGAGGCAAATCCTTGTTTGCAATTTATACACCAATCCAAAAGACTGATCTGAGCATGCTCAGAACCCACAATGTCACAATTTAATAACTTTGGAACCGATTGATATTTTTCCACCAAACCAATACTGCCTTGTTCATTTGGGCAACCTCTTTCTACCCTGAAAATTTTCAGACCAAAATTCCAAACGGTGTGGCCACAGCGCAATGGGCAAAACTCAGCAAAAACTGGCGAAAAAAGTGAAAAACACACTTTTTTCACTATGCAGCGCATGAAAACTGCACATCCGATCAAAACAAAATGTGGCATTTCAAGAGACCTACCCCCTGAAACAGCACATACCAAATTTCATCTAAATCTGTTGAACAGTTGTAAAGTTATTGAAGTGCAAAATCTGAGGTTTAACATTAAACTGCCTACTCAACCCTAATTATAGTGAAGCTACTGCACTGCTAATATATATATATATATATATATATATATATTCTTTGCAAAAACTTCTTTAATGCATCAGTTAGGGTTGTTTCTACACTGACAAAGTGTGGAATTTCCACACTTTGTCAGTGTGGAAACAAGCCTAACTGATGCATTAATAAAGTTTTGCAAAGAATTTCTTTCTTTTAAAAGTGTAATGTAAGTAGTAAATGGAATGTGTTGGTGGGAGCGCGGGGCCCAAGCTAAGCAGTTGTGCATAACGATATGTGTTTCTGGGAGTGCGGGCCTTCCAGGCCCTGCTCTCTCAGTAACAGATAAGCATGGAGCCATAGAGCATCCGTATAAGGCAAGGAGGTCTTGTAACAGTAATTTGCCCATATTTCAGGAACTGTAGCAGCTAGGAAAAAAATTCAAGTGTGATTTTAATCATCAGAGTGAATAGTTTTCACAACATAACTATATCTTGCATCATATCTGAGATACAGTCACCAAAAACCAATGTGAGTGCTAACTCTGAGGGCATAATAGTGGCCTACAACCATGGAAATCAGCAATTGGAACACTAATTTGCAAATATCTCAGGAACCATACAAGCTAGAAACAAATGTAACCCCCCCTACAAATGAGGACTCCCGAAAAGTCTTCCATGAGCTTGCCTAAATGCTCGCTGCCAGGATGGTGTTCGGCGTTAGCCGATTTAAATGTATTGCCAGTGTGGCTTCCTTGTACTGTCGCTTTAAGAGCTGCTTGCTGAAGTGATAATTAATCTGGAAGGGGGTGCAGAGTGTGGCATGCCCGAGTCCCACCCGCGCTGCCAGGAAATATCTCCATTTCTCCTGTCGCTAATTGTGCAGAGGGAGCTCTGTAGAAAGATGTAACTGCTGGCTGAAAGTCATTTAGAATGATAGAGATATTAGTTCGTACTAACCTGCCTTCTTTTCAGCAAAGGGTTTCTGCCTATTTCTGCCATTTTGGTACCAAACTGCTGAATTGGACCAATCAGTACTTGGGGACTCTAAAATGGAGCCTGCTTACAGGGGCTGAATGGATACAGAGCTTGGGATCTGTAGTTTTGGACTGTTGGCACCTTTTGTAACTGAAGGGGGAGCTCTTGCTGTAACTGACAGCTGAACTGACCAACTGAAACTTGTGGGTCTGAGGGAAATCCCTGAGCTGTCTGCTGGCTAGCCAGATCTAAGTTGGAAGCTGAGAGAGCAGCAGCTCATGATAGATCGAGCAGCAACTGAGTAGTTTCGAGTGAAGAGTTGTGGGAAGGCCTGATTTCCGGTCTGCATGCTTGTTTACTGCTCTGAGGAGAGAAAGAGAGAGAGAGTCATGATCGGACTAAATCCAAGTTTGGTGTGAATCAAGTAAGCTACTGAACAGGGATCAGGCTTTACTGGAGGAGGACCGAAGATTCTACTGAATGCGATCGGCATGCCAGAAATCCCTTTTTCCCTTCAAGACTTCTGTGTGGTGCAGAGAACTTAGCAATTGTGACCAGGGAGTGCTGTGTCTGGTTCAATAAGTTTCTTTTGCATATAAATGTGCTGTGTACTGGAAGGGGATTGCAAACTGGTTCCCCACATTGAGAACTGTGTTCTTCTTGCTGGAAGTTGTATCCAGTGCAAACAGACTAAAACTGCTGTTAGCTCCATGTGGCTAGGCCTTGCCACAAGGGCCCCGCCATGCTACCCTGCTGCACAGAGAAGAGCCATCAATGAGAGACCTGCCTGGGGATCAGCCCCCTGCTCCACGTCTGAACTGAAACGATGCTGCGGCAAATCATGTGGGCCCTGCTACTACTGGCAATCCAGAGAATTCATCTACTGTCTCAAGTTTCGTCCATCCTGTGTTCAGTCTTAGGTATCATGAGTAACCATCAGGGTAGCTCCCTGTAACTATCTTTAAATCTAAGTGTGTCATCCGATTGCTGTGTTTATTTCTTTCTTTCACGAACTGAGCCATCTGGTTCCGGATTACAAAAGTGTGTTGTGCAAGTTGTTTTTTCCATCACAGGGCCCCTACCAGCTACAACGACAGCCTACTCCGGGCAACGGTTCTGGCTAGCCACCTTTCTTCCAACTGGGTACCCAGAGAGTGTGACTGTGTTAGGGACTCTGGCTGCATACACAGCTGTGTGATTGATAGTGTTATTAAGCTAATTAACCTGATTACCCCCTCCCTTGTTCAAACCCCTCTGAATAAATCAGATCTACTTGTTTCTGCATTCAACCAGACTGTGGTTCCAATTTGTGCTCAAAGTATTGTATTGTTGCCATTTTTTTCTGCCTAACCTTGTTTTACGGTGGGTCCCCTCGGTCAAACTGGAGAAATTAGCCCTGGTGGTAAGTGCAAACTGTTTGGGTACTGGCAAAGCATATCGGGATATTGTGAAAGAAATGATTGTGTACTATTTTGGCCACTAGCTGGGAAAGAGGGGGGGTTACAGTGTCCCGGAGGGCTGTGCCCAGGTTACTTTGAAAACCACCATCCCTGATCTCTGGGTGGAGGCACCCATTTCAAAACTCAGGCCCCTTAACCTGCTACTAGCCAAGCGGGAAGGGGTAGTAGCCCATGGGATAGCATCACCTAGGGGTTACACAAAATTCAAATTTCATGGGTTTCATGGCTCTCCAACCTACTTGTAATGAAAAGTCTGTATCTTGAACTGTTTTTGAGATACGGGCCCCAAAAGGCACGATGGGCACCACAATGTTATCCTATGGGAAAATGTAAGAACTTTGGAATGCTGTAACTATGGCCCTGTTTAATGTTTTAGTATGAAACCTGCAAAAGGCAAACCTCTGGGACTAGGGCTTTCCATCCTGAAAAGTTCACACCAATAGCACAATCCACGTTGCCACAATGAAGGGACGAAGAAAACAACTGCCGCAGTGTTGGCCTACGGGGAAATTTCAAAACTTTGGAACACTGAAACTATGGGCCTCTTGAATTTTTCTGCACCAAACCACCAAAAGGCACATCCGTGGCACTAGGGCTTCCTACCCTGAAAATGTCAGGCCAATAGCACAATCCACCTTGCCACAATCAAGTGACAAAAAAAGCAACACATAGCAAAATTCTTCTATCTCTATAATGGGAATGTTATCGCGATCATAAAAATGTTGTCGCAATCATATTTAAAGTTTTCTTGATTGTTTGTGCGATACAAAAAGTGTTGCCACAATCAAATAACAGAAAAAAAATTAAAAACATATTTCCGGACTACCTGGCCACAAACTAATGCCAGGGGCACGTTCCTTGAGGCCCAGTTAGATAAACCCAGTGGTTGGTGTGTTCAAAAATGCAGTACTTTTTGAATTATAATGTTTTTTCTCTCTTGCTAACTGAAAACAAAATGGCGGCAGCACGACAACATTTTTGGCAAGCTCGACCAAGCAAATGTGATTGCGATTGTTTTTGCAGTACACATATAAATTTTCCCATAGGCTATAATGGAACAGAAACAATGCAATAACTTTTGAACGGAGCAATATTTTTTCACCAAATCTTCAAAAGGCACCAGTGCAGCCCAGGACCCATGGAGACAACCCAATCTGAACCCACTCAAATGCATTCTTCAGTGCATTATGGGTAGACAAAGAAATTGCAACTTAGGGGGAATTTTCACTGTTTGAGTGTGCTACGATTCCACAATGGTACATCTGACTGATATAAAATTTTCCAGATCCAGAGATCTATGGTAGATCTTCTTCATTCCAAATTGCAGACAAATTGGTCAAATGGTTCAAAAGTTATTAAAGTGCAAAATTTGAAGTTTGACATAGAAATGGCTATGCAACCCTAACTATAGTGGCACTACCGTGCCACTATAATATATATAATAGTAAACTACTTCCCTGACACAGGTAGGAAGGGAACAATTAATAAGGAAAAAGAAGAGGCCCAAGAATGGACCTTTAGGATACTCACTTGAAATCTGCATTAAAGGGACACTGTCAACCCCTTTAAGCCACAAACTTTCCCTAGTTTAAAAGGTTTATTTTATGATTGCTAGCATTCTATACAGTATGCTGATGTGGCTGATAGTTTGATTTTGATTCCTTTTTTCTTTTTAAAAATGAAAAACAGACTGACCACTATACTGGTGTTACCACACCAAAATTTGTTTGTTTACATTCCTTAAATATCTCCCACTGCATCTTTCCTGGACTCTGGAACATCCCCAACATGTTCTAGCCACTCAAGATGCATTTGGGTGCAGAGGAAACTACTGCATCATGAGTGGTTGTACTGCTTTGGGGGTTTCCTAATGTTCACGAAGTGAGCAATGAGAGTAGATCAAATCAGATGTACTAAGAAAGGAGTCAGATTAAACCACTAGCAACACCAATGAATTTTAGAGAAGGCAAGCAATCATAAAATGTGGGTTTTCAACTTGAAATGGTATGATGCAAAAATGGTTGACAGTGTTCCTTTGAGTTGGAGATGGATCTGCTCAAACATGCCTGCTGTGATCAACCTGAGAAGTAGCTTCAAAACAATGATGTAGCCACTGTAGAGATTTTAATGTAGCTAAAGTTTAGCCAGGAGAACACCATGATCCAGCAAATCAAACACTTTTGTCAGATCTACAAAATTAAATAGCACCAATTGTCATTGAAGCCTCCGGAAAGACCACACCACCTATTTTCCATGGTTCAATCCATCTGAAGTTTATTTGGGTAGAAACCTTTACATCTATGTCCATAATTTCAAATCCAAACTTTATTACATCTTATTTACAACATTTGGGGTTCCAGCGCCCCACATACACCATATTCAGATTACACTCTTTCGGCCGAAGCCTTCTGTCCATTTCTCCATGCGGCCCGGGGTTGGCTTCCCGGTGCCTCCCTTTTCCATTTTCTTTCAATTTCTTCTTCTGAGTTCAGGTGTCCCCCACCTGACCCCCCCAGCCCCATTCCCTCTTGAGGTGATTACCACATAGCCCGGCCTATCCGTACCCTTCCTATGGCTCGGCCCATATCCCTACCTTTTTTCTCAGGCCGATATGGCTTCCCATTAAAAACTAGGTTCTAGGCCCCTCCTTAGCCTCACCAGGTCTCTACAGCCTCCTCAATGGCCCCATGAATGCTGCATTACCAACCCCAGACAGATGCATCCCATCCTCTCTGTACCATCCTGGGGTGTCGTGCCGGATTAAACCCTGGGTAATGTACCCACCTCTTGTCTGCCATGCCCACTCTGCTAGCCTACAGTTCACCCTCTTGTGTGCTTTGTCAACTGCCAGCAGATTCATTGCCTCCCTCCAGCTTCTCCTCTGGATCATCTCTGACCAGGCAATGTCCACTCTTGGCTATCTGGCCTTTATCATGGACAGGTCCTTCCAGATCATGTCGACTAAGTCCACCAGTCCACCTAAGGCAACTTACCCATCATTTCCCCCTAGGTGCACCACGATCAGGTCCAGAGTCAGTGGAAATGGCTTCCTTCATCCAGCAGTGGCAGCAAGCCCCTCCACCTCGGCCCCTCTGGCCCAGCCATTATGATCCTTGTCCACACTGGATCCTGCCCCAACTGTATTCCCCCATCATGGTGCTGGCCCACTCCTCTGCCCAGGGGACGAATGAATGCCCCACTATCCACACCACCTTTTTCCGGCCAGGACCTAGGAGATAAAAAGTACATTGTCATGGCTGAATGTACCTCTTGTACGCTTGTGATGACCATCTGCCTACCATCTGAATTTCCAATGGTGTTCCCCCAGCCCAGCCATGTCTGAGGCTGCACCTATGTAGAAAGAATGTGGTGAGAAACTCCCCGATTCCCCCCCAAAGAAAGCCATACCTTTCTTCAAGACAGCTGTAACCTGGGTGGCCATGACCGGTTCCCCGCCACCATACTGGAAAAACACTCCTCTCCCCGCTAGCCGGTCCTTCCAATATCTGCCTAATGCGGCCTCCAGCAAAATCCCTTCTCTTCCTGCTTTTCTGAGCTCCATCCTACATCTCTTGCCCTCCTGGTCCATTTTTGACTGCTTTAGCCAAATCATGGCCGAGGACTCTGACCAGGCAATGTCTCCCATCTGCAACCCACCTCTCGGCCCCTACCTGTTTGTGCCACTATATCCCCCCACCTGAAAGCTCCTTATGCATTACCCTGAAGATGGCCTCTAACAGCCAGCCCTTCTTGTGCCAAGGAGCAGACGTAGGGCAACACAGCTACAAGCCTCTCCAATAATTCCGCTCTGATGGGCCTGTGTACATCTGCCCTCCTACCCTGTAGTTTTAGCCACCCTTGATGCATGCACCACACCGCCAAAGCCAGGTTCAGTGCTCCCC
Organism: Neoceratodus forsteri; assembly: GCA_016271365.2. NCBI lineage: Eukaryota > Metazoa > Chordata > Ceratodontiformes > Ceratodontidae > Neoceratodus > Neoceratodus forsteri. The sequence continues at coordinate 1,099,202,694 of CM057455.1, read as the reverse complement.
ACCCACTTGTCTGACATACCAGCCTGATTCCAGCCAGGTGGACCCCCATTGTGGCCCCAGACATGCCCCCCTCCCACTTAGCCACCATGTACCTCATGATCTGGGCTTCCATTACCAGGCCGCTCACCTCCAGCCCAAGACCCCCTTGAAAAGTCAGGAAACTCCTCCACGATGCCTCATAGGCCTTCAGCATGTTTGGTGCCCAGGCACTCTGAAACAGTAGCTGGGCTCCTTCCATCCAATCTCCCAGAGTTCTTGTGGTACCAAGGACCTCTGTGCCGCTGCTGATGGTACCAGTTCCTGAAACCTGTCCAACTGGAGACGTGTAAAGCTGTCAGCAATGTCATTCCTCACCCCCTCCACATGCCTGGCTCTAAAAGTTAAGTTAAGCCTTAAACCTTCCCAAATTAACTGCCTGGCTACCCACAAGAGCACCACTGTGGATCCGGACTGTTTATTCATGATGGTCACCACCGCCATATTATTGCAACGGAACAATATTTTCTTGTTCCGGATCTTGTGTCCCCAGACCCTTAATGCTACCCAGATCGGGAAAGCCTCCAGAAAAGTGATGTCCTTGATCAAACCCAACTCATTCTACCTGGGGTGCCATGGCTCCAAGATTCATTCTCCCTTGAAATATGCCCCATCCCCAGATCCCCTGCTGCATTGCTAAAGAGCTCTAGCTCCTCTCCTGATATCAAGCCCTAACTCCAAAAGGTGGTGCCATTATAACTCTGTAAGAACCCCTCCCAAGCCAAGAGGTCATCCCTGATCCCTGCAGTCACCTCCACCCAGTGATGGGGAAGTCTGGCTTTCACCAAGGCTCTCGCTAGATGTCTGGTAAACACCCTGACTGGGGCAATTGCCCTGCATGCAAAATTCATATGACCCAGCAGCTGCTGGACCACCCTGAGTTGGGCCCACTTCCGTCCCTTCGTCCTCCATATGAGCTCCTGCAGCTTGTCCACCTTGTCCCCTGGTAGACGAAAACATTGCTCATCCAGATCCAGTTCAATGCCCAAAAATTCCAACCGTCGAGTGGGCCCCACCATTTTACCCCCACTTGGGGAACTCCCACCTGTTCACATACCTCCTCGAATGCTATCAGCATCCTATAGGTGCCTTCCCCGGTCCCCACAATGAAGAGAAAATCATCCAAATAATGTACTACTGCCCCAGAGCCATGTCACATGGTGAAGACCCATTGCAGCCATGTGCTGAACATTCTGAATGTGGCACAGGCCACCGAGAACCATGGACATGGCCTTGTCGAAGTAGTACTGTCTTTAGAACTGGAAACCCAAAAGCTCCCAATCCTCCTTCCTAACTGGGAGGAGATGAAAAGCGCATTCAATATCTGTTTTTGCCATCCAGGCCCCACCTTTTGCCCTGAGCAAGTCCACTGCCTTGTCCAAGGTATCGTACACCACCGTGCAGTGCTCCGTGGGAATCCCATCATTGACCAACTCCCCCTCTAGGTAGGAGCAGTGGTGGATCAGGAAAAATTCTCCTTTGGCCTTCTTGGGGACTATCCCCAATGGAGACACCCTTAGAATGTTGAATGGGGGAACCTGGAATGGACCTTCTATCCTACCCGCCTCCTTCTCTTTCTTGATTTTACTCTCCACGACCTCCTCCTTGCCCTTGACAGATGTCAAATTTTTTTGCATGCATTGCTTTCCATTCCCCTGGATAAATATAAGTTGAAGCCTCTCAGAAAACCCTCCCTAAGGAACTGCCCAGCCTTTTTGTTGGGGTACCCCCAAGTCCACTCCCTGACCACCACCTCCTTAATTGGTGTCCAGGCCAGTGAGTGTCCCCCTCCGTCCCCCCTCTCTTCACTTGTCTATCTCCCCCTGTACCCCCCTCCCACTCTGCCACCTGAAATTGCCTCCCTGCCCCCCATGCCCTCCCCCTTTATTCCCTCCAGACTGCCCCCTCGAAAGGGCTAGCTGCCTGTGCCACCCGCCTGTCTCTCACCTTGTGCCTTGCATCTGACAACCGGGTGGGCTCCCCCGCACCCCAAGCAGGCGTGTTTAATTATGCAAGTGGCCCACATGCAGTTCACTTTATGGTATGCCCAGCACACTTTTGTCCCCAGTGCTCTTTCTCCCCTCACTTCCCTCATCTCCCCGGCATGGAAAGCGTCCTTATCCAGAGCTCTGCAAGGGTTACTTCCCACCAGACGTCCCCATGAGAGGCTACCCTCTGCCAGAATTTCTCATCATACACCAGCCACCCATAGACAGACCATACCTGGTACGCATCTCTTGTAATGGCCGAGTACGTGAGCAGAGGAATGGCCAGTTTCAGTTTCTTCTGTAGCATTATTGCACTGAAATGCGTAAAGCCCTCCATCCAGGTCCCAAAAGTCTTCCCCTTGTTTGAAATCTCCTCGCTAGTTTTTCCGACGATGGCCAAGGCCACCGCCATCTCTGAACTCCCCACTGACTTCTTCTACTCATACTTCTTAGCCGTGTCTTTATCAACAAGGGCAAACATATCATAGAAACATAGAGGTTGACGGCAGATAAGGACCGCAAGGCCCATCCAGTCTGCCCATTTCTTTTTCTACCTTATAAATGTGCCATCGGCCTTTGCTCTGTCAGTGGCCTATCTATTCATACTCATCTGTATTGCTCCCTCATGCCTATCCCATGCCTGTCTGAAGCCCTGCACTGTATTCATAGCCACCACTTCCTGAGGTAGGCCGTTCCATGCATCCACCACTCTTTCTGTGAAAAAGAATTTCCCCACATTCCCCCTTAATCAGCCATAATAGCCACATATTCTCCCTTCCAGATTTTCTCCTTCAGGGCCTGGGACACATGATTGCCTAAAGTCATACCTGGCGGCCACCCATATGCTCCCTTGTTGGTTACCCCACCTGTCCCTGCTGTTCCTTGATCTGTTTTCTCCTTCTGCAATTCCCTCCAGGTCTTGTCTACCACCTTCCACCCTTTATCCCCTTGCTCCTTTATTATCCCTTCCAAGTAACTCTTTAGGCTCCCGTCCACTGTGATGTCCACCAACGGAACCTTACCCTCTTCTGGATGAGGCTCACCACCCTCATCTGGGCACTGCCTGGTCACCATTTTTCTGGTCTTCTCCTTGCTTTCTGGGGGCTCCTTCCTTTTGTCCACCTTCTTCTCCTTTTCCTCGGCTACCCTCGACTTTTCCAGGATCACCTGCATCTGGTCCATCAGCTCCATGGCTTTGCTAGCCAGTACCTCATTGGGCTTCTGCTTCAGTGCCTTTTTCGGTGCCATGCTGCTAAAAACAAAGCCAGGATGGTTAATTAATGCCCCCTGTCTCCACTCCTTTGTTTTCTGTCCTTTTATATTTTTGTTTTTTTCGACCCCTTCCCTTCCCCTCATAAAAGATCCTGCTACAAACTCCCAGCTGTCCCCTCCACACATGTGCCTGCTCCCAAGCTGCCTGGACTCTCCTTGGAATCCACCCATCCAAGACCAGGGCAACCCTGTACCCCTGCTTGGTCCTCTCTGTCCCCCCACAAGCCCCCCAGGCTCCTCGCTCTAATTCCATCAGTGGCCTGCCCTATGTAGCACAGTGCCCCATTCTCTCATTTTTTTGTTGGCCCCATGTTCCTCTTTCAAGCACCAGTAGGTGCAGTCTGCCCCTGTGTCACCAGGGTTTCCTTTCGCCCCCAAACTTGCCACACTATGGCTACATGCCTGAACCCCCATGCCCCTGTGAGGCCTGCACCATCATGTCCTTTTGCTCATGGCCCCCTTAAAGCCACTCTTGTTCATTTTTTTGCAGTCCCTCAAGAGATCTGTCCTCCTGCTGCTGCAGCGATGCTACAGCCTGGCCCCCCTTTTCATCCAAATGCCACTATCCCCATTCCAACTAAAGCACAGAGGAATGCCCTGTCAGAAACTCATTCATTCTTTTCCCCTTTTCCCCACCCATGCTTCCTCCACCTTTTGGGTGTGCCTCTCAGGCCTGTTGCTGGCCTTCCAATCGACCCTGCCATGTGGCACAAAATGGCTGCGCACCCGGCCGCATGCGAAACTGTGTGCCCCCTGAGGCTCCATGGGGTCCTCCTATCCCCATCCATTCCTGTGCTCAGATTAGCGGAGCAGCCTCCTGCCTGATGCCATTTTGGTCTGTCGCCTTTACCCTCCTTAAGTATCCACCCTTTGGAGCTAGGTGAATGTCCTGTTCTCCTGTGCCCCGCAGCATGCTCTGTCACCCTGTAGGCCCACATCCAGCCTCCCTCACCATGCTCCTCCGACCAGCTGCGACTTCACCCACATCCCTGTCCAGGCCACACCACATGGTCACCGCCTAGATGTCAAGCAGTGGTCTGCCAACCCCCTGTTTCTCTGTTGTAAACACCCTCATCACAGCATTTTCTGGCCTCCTGTCACAGTATTACACATCTGGGTCTCGCGCTCCCCCTTGGTGCTAGATTTCCTGCTCTTCGATGCCCTGCATGCTCGCACGCTGACCCGTTTTACCGGTGCCAGACCCTCAGGCCTCCTGAGACCTGCAAACACCCAGGAAGCAAGGGCACATGCTTTGAAACCCTCAGCCGCCCACTCACGCCCTCCCAAATTGCAGTTTCCCTTTTTCCTTTCATCATGCTACCTGTAGTGGAGAAGGGGAAATCAGAACCTCACCAGCCAGCCTTCCTCTTAGCACGCAGGCAGGTGCCCTCTTCGCCTACATTTTTAAAACGCAGTGCTATTCTGAATGGAGAAGGGAAAATCAGATACAAACAAGACAGTACTTATTCCTAAATGAACAGCTGGTTCCCTAATTTGCCTACCTTTTAATTTTTTGTGCTATTTCATAGCGGAGCAGGGAAAATCCGATACCACACAAAAACAGCAATTAAAGCTTAATGGCTGACGCCCTAATTTGCCTACATTTAAAATTCAGCTCCATTTCTTACAATCAGTAGTATCAGCATTAGCCTGTAATTAAATCTCAGCACTGCAAATGAAAACCTTTAGCTCTGGGGTTCCTGTGGGTCTCAGGCCCTTTTCAATACAACCCATCTCGGCCTGTACGGCCCCCAGCCCCCACACCTTACCTGAACCAACCAAGGTTTCTGAAGCCTAAACTCCAGATAATCCTGTGCCAAGTTAAAATAAATTCAGCTGCAGTAGAAGAGAGGGCTCTCCCTTCTCAGCAGGCCCTTATCAACCCCCTTTAGCTCCCCCTCTTCCTGTGCCCTTTGGCCAATCCTAGGCTCCCGCTCCCCCTTCCCCAGCTACTAGCCTCTCCCTCCCTCTCTCTGGCCTAATTCCTGATCTCCCTCCCCAATTGTAACCTCATTCCTGCCTGATTTCCCTCACCTTTCTTTCTTCTGTGTTCCCTATTCTAGCTCCCCCCCCCGCTTCCCTACCTCTCTCATCTCCTTCCCAGGGGATCCCATGACAATCTGGGCTGCTCCTTGATTGGGGCAACCTTTTTTATCTTCCCTCCATCCATATTTTTGATGACATGGTCAATGAATCTTACCAGAGAGGTGGTGGTTTTGCAGACCTTTCTGAAACCATGTTGCTGGAGAGAAAGGAGGTTAGATTTGACTACATGATCACTGAATGGTTTAAAAATGATATCTTTACTGGAGAAAGAATGGAGACAGTGCTATAATTGTTAATCTGGGTGAGACTGCCACTCTTAAAAACAAGAACTACCCTGTCTTGTTTCCAGGTTGCAGGTCTTATTAGCTGCCCCCACACTCACACAACAAGCACAGCTGAAAAGCTACATTTTAACATAAAATAAAACATGTAGGCCCTTTACACACTTGGCTTGTTAAAACATTTTAACAAACAGAGTATGGTTTATTTTGCACTCAACACAGCTTGAAACCATGTTTTGAAAACTGTTTTTATGCCCTGCAAGGGACCTAGTCTCAAGTCCAGTTTTAAACATGATTTCAAACATAGCATGGATTACCTCGCAATGTGGATGGGATTCATGGGACACCAGTCAGTCTGACTGTACGGAACTGTGCTAACTGCTCTGCTTAAAGGGGAGAGGAAATGATTGATAACTGGCAGCAGTTAATAATGTTCCTGCTTCCAGCAGTGAAATTCATACCTCCAAATGAGCCATATTTAACTGTACCTGAACAAACACTGATATGAAAAACTGTATTTTCAGTAGTTTTCTTTCTATAGACAACATGCTGCACAGTTCTTTTTATAGAACTGGTAGTTTAGAGTTTTTACTATGTCACGGTCTGTGTAAAGATTGCTAATTATGAGCTGTTGACCTATCAGAACCTTATTCAGAGTTCTGTGCATAACCTGTGACATACAGTAATTAAAATTCCAGATAATTGCTTCCATGAAGAGAAATGTGACAGAATGCTGCCCATAAAAATAAGAAAATGCAGAATACTGTTTTTCATGTCACTTTTTATTCAGGTACAATTTAATATGGATACTTTAGAGAAATGAACATAGATTCTGAAAATAAGAATGTTATAAACAGCTGCCAATTAGAAAGGATTTCCTCTCCTCTTTAAACGTGCTGCTGAAAACCCAAAAAGCCTGCAGTGTGGATGCGGTGTGACCATGCTTAAACACGGTTTGGAGAAACTTATCAGCAGAGTGGGTGGGCAAGTGCAGTGAGTGAAAAAACATTTAAAAAAATGTTCCTAAAAACATATTGCCTGTGTGTACAGGGCCTTAATGCTGCATTCAAAACATTATTTCAATACAGCAAACAAGCACCATGAACTTAACTTACATATGCAGGGGATTCAAACCAGTACCTTTATGCCATTGTACAGTACAAAAGAAAAACTTTTAAAACTGGCAGAACAATATCTTCAGACTCAGTGAAACTACCATAATGAACTTTACCACAAACCACGACTTGAAACATACAAGCCATTTATCTGCAGAAATGTAGTTCTAAAATAAAAGAAAAGGACAGTAACAAATGATTGAGGCACTCAACCCACAGAAGCAAATAGTACTTGGCCATCTCCCACTCCCTCACAATTACATTATTACAAGTCACATGACTTACAGTGGTACACAAAGCAGGATGCAATGCAAAACTGCAGCATACTGCAGTAAATAAGGCCGTTTCAACGCCAGCTAATCCTTTTTCTCGGGCAGTAACTTGGGGCACTTCACTGCATCCTGGCTGGCATCAATGTACTAATGCTACTTGTTTCACAGTGAGCTGCAACCACTAAAAGAACACTGTAATTCATTGCACATTTTATCTGTTTACTTGACACCACTGTCATCCATTCCTGTACCTGTTTGGGGTATACATTGTTGCTTTAGTTTACTTTTACTAGCATTAGTAGTCCCATGTAATTATTCTGGGTGACTCCATTTTCAGATTGTTAAAATTTCATTTATTCCTAAGAGGTCTTCTTGCAGTGAGAACATTAAGTCACAATATACATCTACACCATGTATCTCTGTGCAGCAAGTTCAAATAACAAGAACACTGTCTGGAAACATACAAACTGAATACAATTTAAAAGAAAAAACTGCACTACAACTTCTAAGCTGTTTTCAAAACTTACTGAAGGTAAATGGGGTGTATCCCACCTTCCAGCAACTTGTTTTGTTGAACTCTAAATAAGATTACAAACATACTGTAGAGTCTAAAGGCTGTTGATACATAATGTTCTCATACGGTAATGCATTTGTCAGGTACAATGAGATTTCAGCAACCAAAAAATGGAACCCCCCACGATAGTTAGAGGGAACTAGTAGGAACAGTAAGAAGTAAACTAAAACACACATATATATAGTCCCAGCAACAACAGGAGAAGAGTTGAATGTGGACATGAGAGTGTGGCAATCCTTTAAAAGGATACCGCTGGCCTTACCCAGCATAGTAAAGAGTTGGCTCCTACATGGCTGTAATATTTTTTACATCTCTGCAAAAAGTAAATATAACGCCCTTTCAACTAACCAAATACATTATATAAAACAAACACTAGAAAAGTGATGTGCACCTGTGTAACATTGCCATCTTAGAGGTCTAAAGAGGTAATAAATCCACTTGTCCTTTGGGCTTTGGGTTTATGACCTAAATAGACCCACTTGATGGTATTGTGTATGCACTGCAATTTTCTAGCATTCATTCTCACTCTCTCTTCGATCTCCCCCCGCCCATATGACATCTCATTTGGAGGTGAAACACTGGGTTGCCTTTTATGAATCTGTGATTGTGGGCATTGAATTTTGGATTTAATAAATAAAATTGTGCCTTCCACCTGAATGTACTGGATTTATTTTTATAAAAATCCTTGGGCAGGATTCACAAAGCTTTGCCTGGGTAAAAACCCGGTTTTCGCTGGGCAAACTGGAATTTGTGAATAGCTGGTATTCAAAAAGCCCAGTTTGCCCTGCAAACTGGGTTTGTGCCTGGGCAAAGTAGTGATGGGGGCCACAATTCAAATGAGGGGGCATGGATCTGCATAGCCCCACAATCCAATTCACAAAAGATTTGCTCCATGCAAGGACCTTTGCAGAGGTCCTTGCATGGAACAAATTACTACTGGAAAAGAACCTGGCAGTAGTCCATGCAACCCCAGGGGCTGGCAGAGGTACTGCAGCCCCCCGGTCCCCAAACCCCTGAGCTCCCACCGTTAAAAAAAATAATGAGTATTCATAGTGTAGTGGTCCCTTCCCATCCCCGATCACCCACCCAGTAATAAGAAAAACAGGTATTTCTGTAGTATAGTGTCCCATCACTGATCACCCCACTGTATAATTCAAAAGCTCTTTTCATAGTATAGTGTCCCTCCCCCACCCCGATCACCCATTTCCTTGTCCACATTCAACTCTTCTCTTGTTGTGGGATCACTACACTATGGAAATATCTTTTTTTTTACCATCTGGTCTGTAATCAGGGTGGGGGTGGGCACCACTACATTATGGTGGAATGGGGCTGCGTGGGTCTTGGGTTGGTGGGGGAGCTATGCACTGCCACACTAATGGAATGCAAATTAGCCCATAATGGGCATGCTGATAGCCACTAGTGCCTTGCAAGCCCATTGAGTTCATTTGCATGCCTCTGTTAGTGAATAGCACTTTAGCACCTGAGTGCTATTGGCTGCAGGGCTATTTTCCTGGCTGGCTGTGGGAGCAGAGCTACTAGGTATTCCACTGCTTTTTCTGGGTTGGCGCTGCCCCCACTGGCCCCCTGTTTACAGTCGGATAGCCCACTTGGCTATCTGACTGGGAACAGCTCCATTGCCCACCAGCATAGCTGGGAAGTGCAGTGCAAACATTTGCACCCACTTTGCACTCCCTTTGTGAATCCTGGCCCTGATGTACTTAACTAGTGACAACCTGTTGTTGATGGTTTATCTAACCTCAAAATATCAGAATATCTTGATATCATCAACAAGATATCACTGGTTATCTTAGTATTTTGCATGTCCACCATTGTTGTATAACTATATTAAGAATGTAAATTGTGAGATCAACCCTTCAAAGCAGGTTGGGGAGGACCACTGTCTAGAAAAACATAACTTAATGTAGAAGCAGCTATCCAATAGCTGCAGGACACCTGCTAAACAGTGCTGCTATTTCATACCTATGATACTGCAAAGTTGACCAAGGCAACCCTCTGCGTCAACTTTGATCCTAATAAAGATACATGCATGTGAACATTTTGGTAATTTTTAGTAAACATTGTTTTAATCCATGGCATGGTTCACTGAAGTGAATGCTGTCCAAGACACCTCTGACCCACAAAATAAGCACCATATGTTACAAATCTCTTTTCCAAGTCTTTATTTTGGCCCAGTTCTATGGATTGTGTTTCAGTATGTGCTTGCTCTTCCCATGATCTTAATTACTAGGTTAATGGGTTATTCAAAAAAATGGCTTTAACACAAAGTGAAATTTGAGTTAATTTTGTTGACAGATCATTGTTGCAAATAATGCAAGGAAATGAATCATTGCTGCTTGATCAGATTACATGGGTTAGTAATTTCCAAAGAACCATTACGCAATTAGGACATACTGTAGTGTGCAGCTTATTTTCATGCTGCCATTCCTCAAAATGTAAGCAAAAGTTCAGATTTAAAAATAAATATGAGCTGTGCTTGATCTTGGAATTATTTTGAGTATTTATTTATGTACTTGAATACCGTGACTCCCAATTCTCTAAACAATCTGTGATTTCAGCTTTGGGACATGTTTTAACTTAGCCTGTCCCAAAGCAGTGGGAAAACATCCCCATAAAAAAGGACATGAACTAATGTTCAGTATTTTGCAGGCATTGGTGCCAGCATGTTTGGTGTAAGTAGGCTATAGTGTATGATTACATGTTGCATATTACAGCTAAAAAATTAAAAGAGCTTTTACCTACTATACGAGGAAGTGATAATATTATATATTACAATACCTTTGTGCAGTATTTTTCATATAGTAAGTGTTCCAAAATATTTCATAGCCAGAACAAAATGCAATAAAAAGTCAAGGCAAGAAAAATGTATTTGTACAGCACCATATTCCACATGGCTCTGGGCACTGTACATTTGGGTCCTCATTTTTAGAAGGTTCACTTATGGTTAAACATGGCAGTGATGCATTAACAAGGACAAGTGTAGTCAGATGGAGTAGGGACCATATTCACTGGTCCCAGATGTGTTGTGTTAAGCTGATAGCATGTAGGTGCATAACATAACACTGTGCCCATGCAAGTGAAGAAACCCCCATGCATACAGAGTGCATCGGCATATTCAATGTTTTTGAATGCCCTAAACAGCTGTTATCACAGTGCTGTTTGAGAAATTCAAAACCCTATCCTAACCAATGTGCACAGTGATGTGCATTTCCTCTCCTCTGGACTAGCACCAGGTAGTAAACTGAGCATTGGCTGCCAGTCCCTGACAGTAGCTCTCACCCTTCATCCCTGATAACCAGTCTGAGCCTTCTGTTTATGTCACTAGCCCTATCCCTGGCAGTCTAGGATCCCTCTCTAGTCTCTTATCACAGGTCTAAGCCTTTCAATACTGTCAATAATCCTATCTGTGACAGTCTAATGGCTCCCCCATCCAATCACCATGATGCACCCCTCCCCATCACACCGACTCAGCACCCTTCACCCCCACCCCAGATGCCCCCCATTTACCCTAAATGGCAGGATATGCCATCTTCCACCTCCCAAAAAAGTCAACTGGCACTACTGCTTCAGATGTTACTAGTGAAATAAAGCATAACCCCCTCTGCCTTTTTTGGAAGCGTCATCATCTACATGTATACTGCCATACACAAACTAGGCAGACCATGCCTAGAAAACATTAAGCATGATGGCATTTTGTATTTTGGCTTCATCTGATGAAACAGGGTTTGAAAGATGGTGTCTTCTACAATGGAGAATGACTGTAGCTCAATGGCCACCATCTTACCAGTCCATTGTGTGATTCCGACAGAGGTTGGGTGACTTGGTGGAAGTTTAGTGCAGGTATGTTATGACTCAGGCAATGTAGTTTGTTTCATTGATGGTGGTTGCGGTGCTGTTTTTGAAGCAGTGCCAGTACTGGGGTATGCCTCAGTTGGCTGTTGCACTTGCCATGGTACAGCAGCTGCATTACTTAAATAACCCATCATATCCCATGTGGCCCAAGTGACCTGAGTGCTGACTTAGAATCAATGTCACCGTTAGGAAGTGGCCATGTTTACATTCCAGATGCTCAGCCAAAACATTGGTTGTCAATGTCTGAGTAGACTGAACCAGGCTAATTGTTGTGTCACACAGATTGCAACATGCACTCAGAGAAATTATGGCATCATTGGTAAGATACTCCCACACTGCAGAAGAGTGCCTTGCTTTTAGCTACATGACAGAGCTGCTGGGGTTTGTTATGAGAAATAGAGTGGTGACTGGGAAAATATTTTGCTGTTTCTGTCATGGTGGAATGAAGTGGTTGGGCTGGATTAACCGACAGTACTGGCAACAACAGCAGCAGCACAAGGGATACAATGACAATGGAAAAAATGAGGTTCCCACTACATCAGAGATCTTGGGTGCAGACAGCCAGGATTGCTGACCCTAGCAGTACAAACAAAACCTGGGCAGAGCCACTATGGCTGCAAATGTATTAACTTGATAAGGGTGTTCCATGGGCTTAATCGTAAATTGCCATACTCTCAAACGGGGACAGAGAGAGGATCATAGATTTGGACGTGGGTAACCATCTGGGAACAAGCGACCACTACAGAGTATGGTTCATGATAAACACAACCGTGGAGTCAAAGCCATACAAAAGTGAGGGTGCTGGACTTTAGAAAGGCTGACTTTGGCAAAATGGGGGAATGTCTAAGGAATGCACTAGCAAATTGGCAGGAAGGAGGGGTGGAAGAACAATGGGGAAAAATCAAAACTGCCATCATAGAGGCAATAAGCCTTTGTGTGATGCAAATAAAGAAAACTAAACAAAGTAGAAAACCACTATTGTTCTCAAAAGAGATGGCAAGGAAGTCTAGGGAGAAAAATATAGCATTCAGGAAGTATAAGGAATCACAGAAGGAGCAGGACAGAGACTGGTATCAGTTAATGCAGAGGGAAGCGGGGTAGGCAGTTAGGACAGCAAAGGCCCAAACAGAGGAGAAGAGAGCTGGATCAGTTAAGAAAGGGGATAAAACCTTTTATAGATACATTAGGGAGCAAAGACAGACCAAAGGAGGGATAGTGAGGCTTAATAAAGGGGAGAGGGGGACAGACAGTGACAGTGAGAAAGCAGAGATACCGAACAAATGCTTTTGCTCAATATTCACTAAAGAAGAAGAGGGCGAGGTACCTAAACCAAAAAAGAGAAGCACTCTAGGCAGGGAGTTGATACCAGTCCATTTAATTACTGTATTACTCCTACTGTCCATCACTGTATGCTGTATCATCATCAGTGTGGCTGGCTGATTGTGTTTGTCTCTGTCAGTAGTTTAGTTTTTGTGGTTGTTCATATGTTTCTTCTTGGAGGAACTGGACCATTCCTGGACATAACATCTATGAACATTTCCTGGACTAAGAAACTACAAAACATCACCACCAGGTATAGGCACTCTCATCATAAATCAACTTTTTTGGAAGACATCAAAAAGCAAAAGTGAGGTCAGTAAATCTTTTATACAAGTTTCTGGGCTGTGGAATGCTGCATTGAATCCACATTTCCATTTGACTTTCTTGAAGGATATGTGCTTGTCTTTGAGATCTATTCACAACTGTTTTGGAGAACAAAGGGAAGATTCTAACAAAGGATTTTTACATCCTGCATATGCCCTAGGCTAATGTTCATCACCTTCAGGAATTTAACACATTCTGGGTCTTTGATCTACAGTAACAATCAGTTTTCTGGTCCACAGTAGCTCACCACGAGTCACTCAGGAACACTCACCCTTGCTACAGTAAACATTTGTAGTCTCCTGCCAAAACTGGCAACTCATAGATTGGGAGGACGAATCCTGCTTCTGATACTGCTATTATGCTTATATGGGGTATCTACTTCTGTTCCAATAAACAACCACTGTGAGAGAATACCTCACAACACAATGACTTTACTTTCTCCAACCAAATTGTTGAAACACGACATGTGCGTGCCTACACCATCCTTATCCTTCGGAAGGGTTGTACCTACAACTCATTTCGTATGCTCAGATAATACAAAATGACACAACTGGTTCATCTCTCATTCCACACTATTAAACTGTGGTTTCTCCTACTCCTCATCATCCTATTGTCAGGGGACATAGAACTTAACCCTGGCCCCTCTGTCCGCCACTCTCCCACTGACCTATTGGCTGTCTCAGGAAAAGAACTTCTCATTGCCCATATGAATATTAGGAGCATTAGCAGGCACTTTGCTGATCTTGAGGCATGGATGAAAGTGTACAATCTTGACCTACTGTGCCTATCTGAAACATGGCTCAAGCCTCACATTCCGAACTCCTTATGTTCCTTGCCCAATTATTCCTTGATACAGAGAGATAGACCTTCTCCAAAATGTGGGGGGGGGGGGGTTGCTATCCTCTATAAAAATCATCTTGATGTTACAGTCTGCCCACCTACCCATTGGCTCACCTTCAGTCTGTGAGTCCCTACACACAACCATTACCCTTGGTGCAAAAAAGCTCCACATTATCTGCGCCTACAACCCACCCACTGGAGGTATCACAGGTCTTCAGAATTCACTTAATCAAACCGTCACAAATGCCAAGCAAAATGAGGGTCATAATCTTAGGTGACTTTAACCTAAACTGGCTGGGACCAACTCACAGCACACTGCTAACACTAACGCAGAGCTATAACCTGCACCAGATCTTAACTGAACCCACTAGAACCACCCCTTCTCTAACTACCTCCACCCTCATAGACTGGGTACTGGTGAATCGCCTTGACTACGTGCAAACTGCAGGCATCTTGATAGATGCTATCACAGACCTCTCCCCCACTTTCTGTGTATGGAGTCCAGAGACTGCTCCTCCATCCCCTCCACACTACATCACAATTACCAACTTTGCCAGACTGGATGTGGAAGCTTTCTTCTATGATGTATCCTGTATCAACTGGTCTGACTTCTATCACTCCCATGATGTTCAAATAGTCCTTGATATCTTCATTGATAATTTCACAGCACTTCAGGATAAACATACCCCGAAGGTCACCGGAAGGGTCAGGGGTAAACAAACAAGATGGCTACACAAGGACCTGCTGGCTAACCTGCACACACGGGACAAACTCTGGAAGAAGTATAAAGTGTCCAGACTACCAGAGGATTACAATACTTACAGAGCCTCTCAGAGCACCTGTAAAAAACAAATCAGAACAGCAAAGAGCATCTACTACAAGGAACTGCTCACAAACTCTGCTGGTGACCATAGAAAATTCTGGACATGCATCAAGACCTTTCTTGGGGCTACCCAGTCATCGACCCCATGGGATATGATCCTAAATGGTGTACTTTGCAATGACTCGAACAATATAGCAAATGCCTTTAACAGATTATTCATGGACCTGTCTCAGTACACCTTGTCCTTCACTTCACCTCCCACAGCATCTCAGCCTTACTGCACACCCTAGAGATCTGCATCTGGTGCTGACCACTGCCAACTAACTACTACCCCCCTTTCCACTTTAAAGCTATATCTAGATCTGAGGTACAAAGGCTATTGCAAAACATATCCGACAACACTAACCCCGGCTCAGATTCATTCGAGCCACGACTCTTGAAGCTAGCTTGCACCATTGATTGCCTCACCGTTGGCCAAGATTTTCACTCTGTCTCTCTCTCTCTCTCTTGGCATTGTCTCAGATCTCTGGAAGATTGCCAGGGTTACACCTATCCTTAGAAAAGGAGACCCAAAGGATATCAACAAGTACAGGCCCATAGCCATCCTCTCTGTGCTAAGCAAGCTACTGGAGAAGCTTGTTGCAACCCAAACCATTGACTATCTCACGAAGAACAACTTTCTCTCAGACACTCAGCATGGTTTCAGAAAAAGGCACAGTACCTCAACTGCTCTTCTCAAATTCTCCACCGATGTACTCTGCAACATGGACAAAGGCCTACTCACTGGAGCAGTATTTATCGATCTTACCAAAGCTTTCAATCTTGTTGATCATCCCCTGCTTCTCTCAACCCTGCATAGACTTAATTTCTCATCCTCAGTAGTTGACTGGTTTAACAATTACCTATCAAACAGATTACAACTTGTTAAATTTAACTCCGCTCTCTCGGATGTGACCAGCACTGACGTCGGAGTACCCCAAGGCTCCATCCTGGGACCCTTTCTTTTCTTGCTATACATCAACAACATAGATTATGCCATACTCTCCTGCTCTGCTATCTATATGCTGATGATCTCGTCCTCTACTACAGTGCTGGAAAAGTTAACATCATTAACAAAAACCTTTCCTCGGATTTCAGGAATGTGCAAACATGGCTAAATGCTAATAAGCTCATCCTCAACACAAAAAAGACTCAAGCCATGCTATTTGGCACTGCCTCAAATCTCAGGGACTGTAAGGAACCCCTCCTAGTCCATGACTCTGGGGGCTCTCTCATCTACTGTGTCACATACTTCAAATACCTGGGAGTCCTCCTTGTTAAATCCCTTGATTTCAGTCTGCACATCCAGTCAACCTGTAAAGCAACAAATGCCAAACTTGGAATCGCCTATAAGACTTGTGACCTGCTAACACCATTTGCCAAATTGGCAATTGCCAAGGGTATTCTGCTTCCAGCACTGACATATGGTGTCTCCACTTTTGTTAATGCTCATAAGACTGCTCTCCATAAATGGGATGTCACGTATAACAACATATGTCGGTATGCCTCCTCTTCCCATCGCCTCAAACACCACTGCACACTGTATAGCGACCTAGGCTGGCTCTCCCCAACTGCCTACTGACTATATTCCCTAGGGACCCTCATAGACTCTGTAATCCGTAACCAAACCCCCTCCTCCCTTGCAGCTCTACTTGTACCACAGACACCTGCCCACGGACTACGGTCGGCAAACAAATTTCTACTCATCATACCCAGGTGTCTTACTTCAAAAAGCTCTAGAGCATTTCACTGCACTGCCCCAGCCACCTGGAACTCCCTTCCTCCTGCCCTGAGGCAGGCTAACTCCCACCCAATCTTCAAAAAAGAACTACAGTATATCGCCACCTGTCCCCGGACCCCTGCACATGCTTTGATCTCACTTAATGCCTCACAGCTAACCACCTTATTTCGCCCAAGACACTGCTGCACTTCTAAACAAACTTTGCTATAAAATGTTTTTATATCTGCCACTTATCCCAGTTTCAGTTATTTGCATGTACTAATGTCACTTTTGTCATCCCTGCATAGCTATATGTATTATCTTCAGTACTATCTGACTTGATCTGTATTCTAACCTACCTGTACTATGTACTATGTACCTGTACTATATACTGTGTATTGTATAATCTCATCTCATTTTATGTATGTATTCTCCCGGGTTGTGCCTGAAAATAGTCTACTTTGGCTAGTGCACCTAACCCAGTTAACATAAACTAAATAAATAAATTTGCAGAAGAAAGGGTCCTGAATGAACTCTCAAAACTTAAGGTGGATAAGACAATGGGACCTGATGAGATTCACCCCATAATTCTAAAATAACTAAGGGGAGACCTAGTGGCACCACTGACTACCCTTTTTAACAAATCATGGGAGGATGGTGTGGTACCCGAAGACTGGAGGAAGGCGGATGTGATCCCCCCTTCACTAGAGTGGGAACAAGGCAAAGGCTGGAAACTACAGACCTGTTAGTTTGACCTCAGTGGTGGAGAAAATGATGGAATCACTTCTTAAAGAAAGAATTTTTGAGTACCTAGATGCCAGTGGGGCACAGGACCCAAGGCAGCATGGATTCACAGCAGGAAGCTCATGTCAGATAAATCTAATCAATTTCTTTCACTGGATGACCAAAGTAGTAGACCAAGTAGGGTCTGTAGATGTGGCCTTCTTAGACTTTAGCAAGGCATTTGATACCGTACCACATAAAAGATTAATAAACAAGTTAGCCAGCCTGGGAGTGGGTCCCAGGGTAGTAGCCTGGGTAACAAATTGGCTGGACAACAGAATACAGAGGGTAATAGTAAATGGAACACACTCAGGAGAAAGAGGAGCCACTAGTGGGGTACTGCAGGGTTCAGTACTGGGATTAGTACTCTTTAATGTCTTTATAAATGACATTGTGGACAGGCTGGAAGGAAAAGTATGCCTCAGATATGCAACAGGGTTGATACACAAGTTGGGAGTGAAAAGGATGAGAAGGGATTTGGCAAGGTTGGAGCAATGGTCAAGAGAATGGCAGCTTAGTTTCAATGCAAAGAAGTGCAAAGTAATGCACCTGGGAAACAAAAATCCAGGGGAAGAGTACACAATTGGGGGGAAGTACTAGCGACAACAAAAGTGGAAAGAGACCTGGGGGTACTCATATCAGACAACCTTAAGGTAGGCAAGCAATATGACAAGGCAGTAAGGAGGGCTGGGGGGATTCTAGGATGCATAGGGAGAGGCACCACCAGTAGAAAGCTGGAAGTTGGTTTCCCTCTGCACAGACAAGTAGTGAGACCCCATCTCGAGTACTGCATGCAGTTCTGAAGACCCCATTTCCACAAGGACATAGGATGGAGGCAGTACAGAGGAGGGCAAACAAAATGGTGCAGGGTCTGCACCAGATGCCATATGAAGAGAGACTAAAGGAGCTTAATATGTATACCCTTGAGGAAAGGCGGGAGAGGGGGGACATGATAGAAATGTTCAAGTACCTTAAGGGAATCAACAAAGTCCAAGAGGATAGCATATTTCAGAAAAAGATATGCACAAGGACAAGGGGGCATAATTTGAAAATAGAGAGGGGAAGGCTCAGGGGCAACGCGAGAAAGTATTTTTTTCATGTAGAGGGTGGTGGGTGCATGGAACAGCCTTTCTGCGGAGGTTGTGGGATCAGAAACAGTGGGGGAATTCAAGAATGCATGGGACAGACATAAGGCAATTATAGTAGGGGGTAGGAGGAAGTAGGATGCTGGTTATCTAGCATCTGCAGCTTATCCAGTAGGTAGGGAAATGGGCAGGCTAGGTGGGCCAAGCAGTCCTTATCTTCTGACAAAGTCTATGTTTCTATGTTTTATAGTCAGCTCTGTGTGTAAATTTCACTTTTGGTAAAGCTAAATAATTTGTCTGGTTGATCCTGTGTTTCCCTTGTGCTTAAACTACATGTGGTGAGTGAGTCTTGCACTATATGGGGAAGGAGAGAGAGCCCCGCAACAAGGCCTACAAGTAATGGTAGAAGGAATGGTGTAGAGAGGCGAGGTATGGCTACACTGGGGACTGTGGGCCAACCTGGAAGGATAAGAGCCTATACCAATGTAATAACCTGTTTCCATTCAGGAGGGGACCATAGTCCTTGGTGAATGGTTTAAATGTTAATATGATGGACATTTAAAGTAGCCAAGGGGGAAGGGAGTGACAGTAGAAATAGGGAAGGCAGAAAGTGAGCCACCAAAGGCTGAGACAGAGAGTAAGGATATCCCAAGGGGAGAGAGAGCCCCATCAGGATGAAAAGTATTCAAGGAAGTGGGGGGTTAGCAAAGGAGGAACAGCAGAAAAGGGAGAAGTCAAAGGAGAAAGATGAGGAAGGGGAACAACTGGAACAATGAGAAAGTGACAAGAAGAGATCTGACAAAGTGGTGCAAGGTCTGCAGCAGAAGCCCTATGAGGAGTGAATGAAAGAGTTCAATATGTTCACCCTGGAGGAGAGGAGGGAGAGTTGGGATATGATGGAGACCTTTAAATACCTCACGGGGTTAATGGGGTACAGGAGGGAGATATGGTTTTTGAGGAAAAAGTGCTATAGAACAAGGGGTCATGATATGAAGCTGGAAGGAGGAAGATTCAGGAGAAATGTGAAGAAGTACTTCTTCACAGAAAGGGTGGTGGATTCCTGGAACAGCCTTCCATGGGAGGCAGTGGGGGTGATACCAGTGGTGAATTATTCAGCAGAAAAGCAATTTTTCCATGGAAAATTATTCTACATCAATTTCCGTGGAAAATATTGAGCTCTGCAGAATAACATTCCATAGAACAGCATTTTGTTCTGCGGAAAATCATTCTGCAGTTATTTTCTACTGTGAAATTTTTCCATTCTGTTTGTATAAAAATTCAGTGGAATTTCGGTGGAATTTTGAAAATTCCTGGAATTTCATTCTGCCTGAATTTGAAAAAAATCCACACAGCACTACCTCCCACCCGAATCAATAACTCTGCATATGTAAGAGGGAGATCAATAAAAAAAAAGAGCTTTAACCATGGGATCCCACATACAATAATAAACAAATGCAATATAGTTTTGAAAAAAAAGCCCTAGATGGGGTGCCAAGATTTCTTCCCAAACAGAATCTGCTTTTGCTGCTTAAAACTTCATTGGGGCTGTGAAAAATAGAAAAAAAAAATTGATCCCTCTCCAGAGTCCTTAATCAGAGCCTGTAGCAATGGAGAGAGCCATGGAATTAAAATCTATAAAACGCAGCATTCAAAATAATGAATATTAATGAGAAGTCCAGTGGTAGTAATGCACAGAGAAATGACATACCAGCTTTGTTGCGAGAGAGAGAGAGAGAGAGAGAGAGAGAGAGAGAGACTTATGTAAGTCAAATATGTTGGAACAGCCTTCCATGGGAGGCAGTGGGGGTGAGGCCAGTAATGAGTTAAACAAGCATTTGTCAATGCCGAATGTTTGCTTGCTCTGATTGGCATTGGTACTGCAAGAGTTAGACAGCTGCATAATAGGAATGGCAGTGAAATATTGAACTAACACCAACCCCCATCCCCACCTTGCAGAGACTGACAGGCATCGGGGATGTGGCTTTGGCTTGTCAGGCATAAAGCTCACGCCATTCCCCAAACCACCCTGCAGACACTGACAGGTGTCATGGCGTGCCTTGGGGTCTTCAGCACTTATGCTTACCCCATTCCATAAGGAAATAAGCTGAGATGGGTGCAGTATAGGAGAATGGAGTGAACATTAGGGCCAAAGACCCCAAGGTACACTTCAATGCCTGTCACTGGCTGCTGGTTGGGTGTGGGGGTGCAATGGCAGCCGACAACCCGAAGTCACACCCCAGACGCCTGTCAGTCTCTACAGGGTAGGGCATTATGGTTGAAAACCCTAATGCCCCAGGTGTTTGTTGGTATTTTCACTACAAATTTTCAACATGGGCTTTTTGGAACCGCAGCTCATGAATAGTGGACTATCATTTCATTATTTAATCCCCAAAAGTGATTTCACACAATGATTGTACCATTCAGCAAAACAGATGTGAAAACACATTTTGGGTTGGATGTGAAAAATGACAGCTACAAGGAGTGGGCGGATAGAAATAGTGGGGACAAAGAGATGCCCTGGGGCAAAATGGGTCCAGTAAAGGGGTCCTCCCTGCCTGGTTCCCATACCCAAGGGTTCTGCTTGCTGTAGGCAGGTAACATGGTCATCCTCAGATTCTCATCCTGCTCGGGATTTTGTTGGATCATCTGACCTGGTGTGCATCTCCGAGACCTGGCTGGGTGAGAATGCTGGCCCAGTTTTGGCATCAGCAATTCCAGCCGGGTACTCGGTGATACACCGCCCTAGGATGGATCATAGGGGCGGGGGTGTTGCCATCTGTTTTAGATCTGAACTGGGCCTAATGGAGGTACCAGTGGGAACTACCAACTCCTATGAATGTATTATGGGTGAGGGTGTGGGGTGCAGGATACTTCTCGTCTACTGTCCACCAGGTGATGGGAATGTTTTCCTGTGGGAAGTCGCAGACTTCATTGTTGACCTGACATTGGGATCCCCCAGATGGTTGGTTCTGGGGGATTTCAATGCATGGGTTGATGATGAACTCTCACATTTTGGTCAGGACTTCCTCCAGTTAATGATTTCACTGGGCTTCACACAGGTTATTTCCTCCTCGACCCATGTTGGGGGTCATTCATTGGACTTGGTGTTCCTACTGGGGATGGAGATATCAGATTTGGTGGTGGAACCAGTTGGGTCATCTGACCATCATACCATTGGGTTCAGCTTCGAGGCCACCCCTAGTAGGCCAGCCCCTACGAAGATGGTCCGGTACCGCCCTTTGAGGGGTGTTTCTCCAGATGGCTTGATGGCGGTACTGGACCTATCAGGTTTACCGAGTGAATGCATGGATCCAGGGGACCTGGTACTCGCCTATAATAAGGCGGTGATAGGGGCCCTGGATTCCATTGCTCCTGTTCATGTTCATCCCCTCACTCTTTGCCCCAGGTCTCTTTGGATTGATGAGACTTTGAGGCAGTTGAGGAGAGTTGGATGAAGGCTAGAGAGGTGATGGCGGAAGTCGGACCTTGATTGTGACAAACTTAGTTTGACGGACCATTATGTGGTCTGTCAATCAGCAATCACCCATAAGAAGGCAGTATTCCTGTCCAGAGAGATTGCTGCTGCACAGAATTGACCAGCTCAGCTTTTCTGGACTGTGGACAGATTGTGCAGTCCAATCTGTCTTCAGCCTGGAAGTGCTTTTTCTCAAGAACGGTGTGAGGAGTTTGCTCAATTCTCTGCAGATAAGGTTGCCACAATCAGGTCTAGTATCCGCTTGTCCCTCCCTAATGGGAGTTGTGGTGGTCGGCAGGAGATGTCGGACACCCAGTTTGTGTGGTTTGACTTCAGCCTTCCCACAGTCAGTGACATTGTGATGATCATCCAGTCATTGTGTCCGACCAATTGTAGTTTGGACCCGGGCTCCACACGTCTCCTAGTGGGCTGTGTGGATAAAATCAGACTGGTCCTTGCTGAGATAGTCTGGAGGTCTTTGGAGAGGGGGATCTTTCCTGATCCTCTGAAGGAGGCTGTGGTTCGGGCCCTTCTTAAGAAGTCCTACTTGGACCCAGATTGTCTGGCTAACTACAGACCTGTCTCTAACCTGCCATTTGTGGGTAAGGCTATTGAGAAGGTGGTCGCATCACAGCTGGATGATCATTTGACCAGCCACAATATCTATGACTCTCTCCAGTCCGGATTTAGGAAGAGACATAGTACCGAGACAGCTCTTGTCCAGGTACTAAATGACCTCCTAATAGCGAGAGATCGAAGGACCCGTTCCATCTTGGTTCTTCCTGATCTCTCTGCAGCATTTGACACTGTGGACCATGGTGTGCTATTGGAGTGCCTGCGGTTCATTTGCGGGCTGTCTGGTACAGTCTTCAATTGGTTTTGATCTTTTCTCAAGGGTAGGACTCAGAGAGTGGTGTCTGGGATTTTTTCCTCAGTATCACTCCCCCTTTCCTGTGGGGTGCCGCAGGGCTCCATTCTGGCGCCCAAGTTGTTTGCGGTGTATATGCTGCCATTGGGAGTGATTATTAGGTGGTACAGCTTGAGTTTTCACTGCTATGCAGATGATACTCAGCTGTACATGTCCTTTGTCCCCAGCCAAGATGCTGCCATTTCGGTCTTTAACAACTGTCTCACCGAAATCCAGGACTGGATGAATGTGAGTTGGCTGTGGTTGAACCCAGAAAAAACTGAGGTGTTGGTTGTGGACCCAGGTCACTGAGGTGGGTTCGTTGGCTGGATTACCTTCAGGTTTATGGCTTGGGGGTGTTCAGCTAACTACCTCAGACCAGGTGCAGAACCTGGGAGTTGTGTTTGATGACTCTTTGACACTGAAACCTCAGCTGTTGGCAGTTGTCAAAGCTTCTTTTTACCACCTGAGGAATATCGCCTGGGTGAAGCACCTGGTTCCTTCTGACGATCTTCCAACTTTGGTCCATGCCTTCGTTACCTCCTGCCTTGACTACTGCAATGCCCTTTACCTGGGGTTACTGGGGGTTGACATCCGCCGCTCACAGCTAGTGCAGAATGCGGCAGCCAGGCTATTGACTGGTTCATCTAGGACTGGTCATATAACGCCTGTGCTCCGCGGACTACACTGGCTGCCAGTATGTTGGCAGATCACCTTCAAGGTTGGTTTGCTGACCTATAAGGCCCTACACAATCAGGGACCTGGTTATCTGAAAGATCTTCTTCATGGCTACTGTCCTTCCCGCCCTCTCCAATCCACTGATGAGGGATTGCTAGAGATTCCCAGGGTTCGTTTAAAGACATCTGGGGCAAGATCCTTTAGTTTTATGTCCCCAACCCTGTGGAACTCTTTGCCTTGTCAGGTGTGAGACTGCCCTACCGTCCAAAGCTTTAAAGTAGCATTAAAAACATTTCTTTTTAGCCTAGCATATAATGATTTTTAAATGTCACTGTCATGAATTTTAATTGATACATGGGCCCAGATATTCAAAAGAGTTGCGCCATGTGCAAAAGGATTGCGCCAGAGCAAGTGCGAAAATGTGCCATTCTGTGATATTCAGCGGGAGGCAGTTGCGCCCCCCAAATCACGCTGAGCAACAGCGCAATGATAATGAATGTATGTGCAACTGAAGGGGGAAGAACCATGCATAAATGGCACAGTGTGATATTCAACAACATGCGACATGTGCAATAGGGGAGCAAGTGGAAGTTGCGCCATAGAGAAAATGAGCCAAAATAAAAAGGAACAAGGGAGAGGTGCAAGAACGCTACAGGGAAGCCACAAGTTGCTGAACTATAGCCAGCCACACAGGCAACACACACACACACACACACACACACACACACACACACACACACACACGGCAGGACAGTGAAAGGGCACCTGGAACCCACAGGCTCATGGGAAGGTGTGGGGAGCCACAGTGCAGAAGGGGGAAGTGTCACACAACAGTGAGGCCAGCACAGTCAGGTGTTTCTGGTGCAGGGGAAGTAGCAGCCAGGACAGTGGGGGGAACACAGAAACAGCTGCTGGGGGGGTGAATACAAGCCAGGGACATAGCCAGTGCCACCATCCAGATGGAGGCAGTAATGAGGGGGGTAAGAAGGTGGGCAGCAGGGGGGCACGGCCATGGAAGGGCCCGTCGGCGGTATGCACCCAACAGGCAGTACCGAGCCCATACCATCTTCAAGCTGTATAGTGATATGGAGATCGTGGGCCGGTACCACCTGAATCTGGCAATTCTGAGGCGGCTCTGTGAGCTGTGCAGTGATGTGATGCAGGCACCCACATGACGGAGCCATGCTCTGTCAGTGGAGACTAAAGTGACAGCTTCATGTGCTTGCTCACCACAGGTACCTTCCAGAGACCAACAGGGGACACCACAGGCATAACCCAGTCAGCTGCATCATGCCACCTCACCCAATTCCTCAGTGCACTGCTGCCACATGCTGTGGAGTACATCCATTTCCCCAGCACACTGGCGGAGCGCACAGCAAACATATAGGAGTTCCACAGGGTAGCACGTATGCCTGGCATGCTAGGGGCAATAGACTGCACCCATGTGGCCATCCGCACACCACCTGGCCCCGAGGGGGCCACATACATGAATCGCAAGGGATATGCTAGCATCAACTGCCAGGTGGTGTGCGATGCCAGGGGGTGCATAATCAATGTCTGTGCCACGCACCCTGGGGGAGCACATGATGCCTTCATCTGGCACCAGTCAGCACTGTGCCACAGATCTGAGAGTGGGGATATCCCCACTGGCCACCTAGTGGGTGAGTATGCAAACCACATGGAAAAACATAGGGCTTGGAAGGGGCATGGTCAGAGGTGACATGGGTAGTAGCCTACATGGCCTTGTGCAGGGCGATGCTGATCACCAAACTAACCTCCACCCTCTACACACAGGTGACAGTGGATACCCACTCTGTCCCTAGCTGCTCACACCATACCGGTGGCCCACGACCCCATCGCAGCAACACTACAATGAGGCACACGCCACCACACATAATGTCATTGAGCGGGTGTTCGGGATGCTGAAGGCATGTTTCCATTGCTGGACACCTCCGGCGGTGCCCTACAGTACAGCCCCTCAAAGGCCTGGGGGCTATTCCTGGGCTGTTGCATCCTGCACAACATGGCCAATGAATGTGGGATAGCCATACAGGTCAAAGAGGGGGACAGCAATGGGGATGACGAGGACGCCGGTGACAATGGTGATGGGCAGCCCCCCCTTGGGTGACGGGACACCCGACTGCTCTGGCTTGCACAGCTACAACGGGACACCATCATGGAGGAGCACTTCTGTCAACTCAGGTAAGTCATGGGGCCATGTGCAACCACCAGTGGCTAAGGCACAACCCACAAACATGCATGGATACACACCAGGGGTGCATGTCATCAAGGGAAGTGGCCGGGCATGGAACCACACACACCACCAGGGATGGGTGAGGTCTAACATGGCATGC
Organism: Neoceratodus forsteri; assembly: GCA_016271365.2. Lineage (NCBI taxonomy): Eukaryota > Metazoa > Chordata > Ceratodontiformes > Ceratodontidae > Neoceratodus > Neoceratodus forsteri. The sequence continues at coordinate 1,099,176,892 of CM057455.1, read as the reverse complement.
AGACAGACACACACACACAATGCACCAGACATGCACAAAGGGTAGGAAGCACACCGACCCAGAATGCCACCCCTAGCTACACACATGTCCACAGACCACCACGCCCACTGCCTGTCATTGTGCATGTGCCAGATGCTGGGCACCATTGCACATTGGTGTACAGCACAATGCAGGCATCATCATGCACACGCAACTTCGAACAGCAGCAGGGAGGGTGTGCAGATGGACTGTGTGTCTACGTGCAGGGCTGGGTACCCACCCATGCATTGCCTGCTGAATGACACAATGCACACAGCGCAGCATCAGACAGTAGCCGCATTGGGAGACAGGTCAGTCACGCGCCACAGTGCCCCGGCTGACACGGATGTGTAGTCGGCCCCGCCGAGACCCGCCAGCACTGACAGGCTGACCACTGGCCTCATGGGGTGGCACCGATGGTTCCCCAGGAGTTCCACTGCGTGAATGCGACCGTGCTCGTGCAGGGGTCTGCAGCACACCGAACATGCCTGCGCCAGGCGTGCTCGGGATGCCCACAGCTGAACCCGGTGTCGACAAGGAGGGTGTCACACGATGCCGGGAACGGGGGGTGGACATTGCACTTCACAGTGTCTGCACCCCATTGGCAAATAACTGTGTGCTCCCTGTGGCCATGGCAGCTGTGATTGTATGTGTCAGCCTGTCAATGGCAGCGGTCACATCCTCCTGCATCTGGTCCATCCCTGCCAGGAGCAGAGCGGTTTCTCTGCTGCAATGCTCTTCTGCCCACTCCAGAGCTGCACTCAGTGCATCCACCGCCGTCACAAGCCGCATCTGCTGATTGACTGATGCTTGCAGTATTCGGGTGTGCTCATCCAAGAGGTCATCTGCCTCATCGGCATTCTATCCCTCAGGGTGTGCGCGGCCCTGATACTCAGCACCCCGTGAGGGTGGGCACTGCATACCAGGACCAGGCCTGGGCAAGTCCACAGGCAGTGCACTGGCGCCGCCCCCTGATACTGTACCCTCAAGCCAATTGGCCGACTGCTGATGCTGCCCCTCCGGCTGCTGCTCCCCAGGGCTCACTGGTGCAGCCGCAGTGGCTGCAACAGTCCCACTGTTCTGTAGACACACCAGTGCTGCCCCACCAGTGCTGACAGGCATAGGCTGGAACTGTGATGACATGCAGGCCTCCACTGTGGCACCATCCACAGCCATGACCATGATGTTACCTGCTGTGTGGCCATCCTGTGGCACACACGTGTCACTGCCCATGACGTTAGCAACATCATCATCGGTGATGGACCCGGCACCAGCCCGAGTCACAGCATGCTGGCATCTGTGGATGCTGGCACGCTGGGACATGGGCAGGGCCTCCTCCGCACCTGTTCCAACAACACCAGTCTGGACATACAGGCAGGGCCACTGTCGTACTGAGCCACGTATTCCTGTGGAGGTGGATGGGCCCTCCTCCATCTCCATCTGACTGGCCTCAGCAGACAGGCCCATCACCGCTGACCCATGCAGATGCTCAGGAGCTGTAAGGGAAAACAAAATCGCATTACTGAATGTGACCTACCCTGTCCCCCACCAATAGACAGACCATGACCTACCATGCAGTGACGGGCTACCACCAGTCTGGAATCCACCACCTGGAACACCCTCAATGGCACAACGCTGCATGCTGCCAGCAACCCTCTTCTCCTCCTGTGGGGTCAGGCATAGCACCTCTGGCTGTCCCCCACCTGTCAAGATCATGCTACCCTGATGGCAGCCACCTTCTCCTTAATCCTCCTCCTGTCTGTGCCCATCTTCTTCTTGCACTCCTGCACAGAGTGCTGGTGGCTGCCATGCAGGTTCACAGCATGTGCCACTTCCTCTCATGCAGCAGCACGGGCCTGTGGTGTTCCCTGCTGTCCGCTGAGAAGTGGCTTCTGATCCAGATAGGCCTCAAACAGGGCATCCATCTCGGCTTTTGTGAAATTTGGCCTCCTCCTCCCACAACTCTGTTCCTCTTCCTCCACAACTAGCTCGGTCATGATTCAGCCTGTGAGAATGACAGGTGTTACCTGTGACTGTGCAGGCCCATGCATGTCCCAATATCCACAGTCCACACTCCCAAACAGCATGCAACTCACAAATAGACTGCAGTAACTGACTATGGCCAGTGCAGCCTAATGTCGCACTATTATAGCACAACCCATGCAAATGAGGCGAGGCGCATCTTTAAATGGATGCAAATGCAGTGACTGCGCCATTGAATGGCTGATTAGCTGATTTGCATATGATGGCTGAATATCACGCTTTTGCGCTTTGCGCAACTGTGTTGAACGTGCTGAGCCAAGGGCGCAGTTCTGTGACATGCACAGTACACACACAACTGCACATACCCGGGTTGATGCAGGCACCTGCTGTGCTGCTGACGTGCTGTGCACAGGAGGCAATGCAGGGCACAGCCACCATTGTGCCAGTGGCGCTGCAGCGCTGTTCACCTATATGGTGCTGTGGCACTGGGGCGTCGTAGACACACTGGAACAACAGCGCGGTAGGCCGCTACAGGAGGTGGCATACAGGCACCCAATCACGCTACACGCATTGGGTTCCAATCATGCTGTGGCTGTCCGTGCTCCAGAGATCTTTGACCCTGTGCCCGACTTTTACCCCTAGACACCATGCATCAGGCATGGGTGCACCACTATTGTGCTGTTCAGTGACAGCGTGATAGGGAATGGCAGCACTGTACTGCACAGCATCTGCACGTGGCAGAACCATGCTGCAGAGTGCCATTTTGACTCTGCCGAGCAATAGAGATGGCATTTAGGAGAGCTGCCCAGTGGAGCCAGGTTGAAATGGCAAACTTGGTTGCCATTGTGGAGCCACTTGTTGGCCCACTGTTTGGTGAGGCTCCCCTGGACAAGTCCAGGAGTCAGGTGTGGCAGGAGGTGGCCGACGCCCTGGAGGAGGCCACAGGAATGGGGCAGATGGTGGAGCAGTGCCGCCACAGATATGGGGACCTGAGGCAGAGGGACATGGATCTGCTTGCTTGCCTGTGGGCACATGCTAGGAGGGGCACGGTGCCATGGCCAGGTAGGTGCAACATCCATACACTTTTATCTTCCATATGGGTATCACGGTTGCATGTGTCCAGAACATGGGGGGGGGACCGTCCAGTGTTGGCTGTGGTGGTGTTATCAGGGTGTGGGGTGGGTGGGTCTGGCTGTGTCGGATTGCACACACATGGGGGCAGGAGGACTTTGCTACAAGATTGTGCTGATGTTCCTATCTCCATGTTTGCACCTTAGGCCCAGACGAGCGATGGCTGGTGAGGAAGAGGAGGCGCCAGCAGGAAGACCGTCACTCCAGGAGGGGCGAAGGTCCACAGAGGCAGAGGGACCAGCCTGATGATGGTGAGTGCCCTACATCCATGATTACTATTGCAGCTGTGTAACAGGGTGAGCAGTGGGGCATGGCCACCATCCATTGACACCACTGCCATGCACACTACTTGTTACAGTCAGCACTGTTCAGTGGCACTGCATGTCTGGGAGTGCGTCAATGGTGGTCCATGTGTGCACCGGGTACCTGGCTGTGCCACTGCCTTCGCACCACATAGCCATGTCACTGAACAGCCACGGTGGTGCTGTGCAGGACTTGGCCGGTGGGTGTGTGCAGGGGTCCGCATGGCTCTGTGCGCCTGGGTGGGCAGGTCTTGTGGACACGATCACTGTGGGTGGTCACACACCATCACAGAGGCATGTCCCATGGCCGTATGCCATGCACAGTGGGTAGGCTGCATGGTGCTGTGCATTCACACCTATTGACTCTGCTCCCTTATCCTAGTTGGACAGCAGCTGCAGGAGATCAGGATGGCGCTGAGGGAAATTCTCCAGGTGGCCAGGGTGTCCCTGGAGATCCTCAAAAGGTTGGACAGGATCAGTGTCCGAAGACATCACGGCGGAAGGAGAAGCCAGCGTGGGGAGCGGGGCTCCAACTGAGCTTTGAACTGCCCCTGATTTCCCCTACCCCCTGTACACACCCTCACACCCTTCCTTCCCTCTACCGTTTGTTCACCCCTGCCCCTTACCCACCTCCACCTTGTTTGTGTCCCAACCCACAAACCTTTGTAAATACTTGTACATAGTTTTGTTTGCTGTTTTTAAATACATTTCTTTTGATAAGCCTACTGTGGTGGTCTTTGATTTGCAGCGGGCTATAGGTGCTCAGCTGCAGCGGTGTGCATGGCGTCAGGGGTCGTACAGTCATGTACGTGTGTGTGTGTCTGTGGGGAAGTGTCTATGGTGTGGGAGTGTCTATCAGTCACTGTCTGTGGTATGTGTGTTGTTCCCTGTGCACTGGATGACTGTGTGCAGTGGTTCATGGTGCATGCTCTGTGTCCATGGTACACCTGTCAGCCTGTCCATGGCCTGTGCAGCTGACACCCTTGCTTGTCTGTGATCTGCACGGTCTGCTGGCATGTCAGTGGTGGCTATCCATGAAGGACAGCCACTGTACCCGTCACAATGCCAGGTTGCCTCCTGTCACTGGTGTGATGCATGTCTGCTTCGGGTGACACTGTGGCCTCTGCTGTTGTTGTCCCACCTCCATGCTGTGGCTTGTGTGTGTTGCAGGGGATGTGCACCACTGTCTGTCACTTGTGCTCCAGGCAAATGCTGGTGGCGTACAGCTTCACAGTGCCTGTGTAGGGTGGCTGGCACTCCTGTGCCATGGAGGAGTGCTGGCTGTGTGTACACGGTTTCCATGGCCATACGCTGGGGGCTTGGTTGCCCCGCTACTGCATCCCTGTGTTGGTGTGCCCTTGGGTATGGGTGGGTGTTTGTCCATGCACTGTGTTGCATCCGGTGTGGATCATGCTTCCATGCACCACTGTGGGTGTCTGCGCTGGCTGTTGTGGCCAGTGCTGGGTTGGGATGTGTCCTTGGGAGGGTGTGCAGGGTGCTGTACCACTGGTGGTGGGGTCTGGGGCATGCCCTGCCACGTGTGGGGTACCTCGTGTGCTGACGCATGGTCGGTCTCTCAGCTGTACCTCAGGGGGGCTGTGCATGGTGGCACTGTGTATGCAGTTATTGCATCGCTGTGTGCTACCACCTGCTGATGGGTGCTCGTGGTGGGGCAGCCTTGCATGGTTCTGTGGTGCACAGGGTTGCATTGTCACAGTAGTGGTGGTGGCATGCATGGGGTATCCTGCACTGGTAGACGCTGTTCCTGGGCAGGGTGTCTGGGGGTCATGGTGCAGGGTGTGCTCTGGATTGGTGGGATGGTGTGGCATGGGGTGGTCAGCCCTCCTTGTGTGCTGGTCACAGCTTGCCAGGGGGTGTGATGGGGCACATTGGCCCAGCTGTGGGTTGGTTGCTGGTCTCCATGGGCCAGTGGTTATTCCAGCCCTCCCCCAGTTGTGCAGTGCATGGGGTGTGGGGGGACGATGTCTATTCTGCTGTGTATTCCTCTGCCTATCTGTGGCATGGGTGTTCGGCCCCTGCATCCCTGGTTGTGCTGTTGCATTGCTGCCCTGCTGCTGGGGGGCATCTCTGGTTGCGCTATGGTGCATCTGGACTGCTCAGCTGAACATCCCTTGTTGCGCTATGGTGCATCAGATATGCTCAGCTTCTCCTCCCTAGTTGCGCTATGGCACAGATGGTGCAATATTCAGTCATTGGCTGTAGGCGCATCTTAGCCAGCGCAGTTTTTGAATATCATGCCTCTTGCACATGGGCGCAATGGACTTGCGCTTGCTCCTGCTGTTATGCACTTTTTGGGCACAGTTTGAATATCTGGGCCATGGTTTTTGATTATTTATTTATTGATTTATTTTATTATGTTATGTACAGGCGCCTTGGTTTTAGAATGGCGCCTTTTATAAATAAAGGTTGATTTGATTTGATTCATGAGAAGGTGTAAAGAAATGGCAATGTTGAAAACCTGGAGTGAAAATATTAAAAACTGGTGAAGTTATGAGCAAGCATAGAAACTGCATAATGCACTCTTGTAACGCAGACATTTTTTTGAATTTATTTTCCAGTTTTTCAACATGGCCTCTTTGGGATGTCCCACCATGAACAGTGGCACTGTGATTTCGTTAGTCTGTCCCGAAAGTTGATTTCACACAGTGACTGCCTCATTCTGTGCCACAGGTGTGAAAACACATTTTGGATATGATGCAAAAAATGAGAGCTGTACTATTCATAAGAAGGTGTGGAAAAATGACAATGTTGGACAACTGGAGTGAAAATATTGAAATTTGGCAAAGTTACGAGTGTACATAAAAATTGCGCAATGCACGCTCGTAATGCAGTCATTTTTTTTAATTTTTCATCAAATTTGCAACATGGCCTTTTTGGTAACCTACCTCATGAACAGTGGCACTGTTGTTTCGTTACTCGGTCCTGAAAGGTGATTCCGCACAGTGACTGCAAAATCACCTTTTGGGACAGAGAAACGAAATGACAATTCAAGTGTTCATGAGGCAGGATCACAAGATCCCCATGTTGAAAATCTGGGGCCAAAACTCCAAACAATGGCTGAGATATCAACCTAAGTTGAACCCCCCTCATTGATGCCATTATATAGCTTATTGTGATTTTCTTCATTTTGCGGTCGACTTTTGAAGAGTTCAGATGTGTTCCTGCTCCACAGATGATCACAGTGCCAGACCTCAGGAGGTAAGTATGGGGTGGAAGGGGATGCAGGAGGGTGCACAGAGGGAGGAGGGAGGGATGGGGGTGCCAAGAGAGACAACGAGGACTGTTTATTTTGGGGTTTAAAACAAAACAGCAAGAGACAGTTTCTTCATTTACAGGATAAAAAGTTTGGCACACTGGGGTGGGCTCCCAGTGTGCCACAATAGTGGTGGGGAGATGCCAACTCATGGATTGGGTACCCCAATGTTGGCAAGGGGTGTTGACGGGCTGGAGGGGTGTGCATCCAACACCGGGAGTGAACATCCCGGTGTCAGAAATGAAAGGGTAAATTGTTTAACCAGAAAAGACACACTAAGCAAGAAGGATGCTGACATGGGGATTGGGCACCCCATGTTGGCTTATGGGAACTGTGTGGTGGGCAGCAGGAGCCACCATATTTTGGCACACAGGAATGGGCTCCCAGTGTGCCACTTAATGAGGGCAGGATGTGCTGACATGGGATTGGGCACCCCAATGTTGGCTTTCCCCAGAAGTGTGTGGCGGGAGGCAGGCGCCTCTAATTTAAATAATGAAATCTGTTTCACCAGGAAAGGCACACTAGAGCTGGGGGCACAGGGCAGCAGCCAACAAGAAGGAAACTGTGCCCATGTGCATTACTGTGCACTGTAATGCACATGGGAGGAGAGTCTTGTCAGCTGCCTCTGTGGTCCTGTTTATGAGGGGGAAGGAGCTGCCACTTCAATCAGGGATGAAGAAACTGTCCCTCATTGGAGCGGCACATTTCTTTTAAGTCCGGCACTCTCTCTGAAACTGCCATCATTGGCAGTTTTTCTGTTGATTGGTAGCCGAGGGACAGGCCCCTGAAAGCATGGGCTGCATTGGCTACACACTGCCACACCTCTGCAATGCTCTACTTACCTCAATATGTTTCTTGTGAGCTGCATGCACAAGCAAACATAAAAATGCCTGGAATAGGCACAATGGAATCCTAGGAGGAAGAAAGGAAGTGGGTGGAAGAAATAGTACTGTAGATCAGTTGGGTCTGCAGCAAAAATGATCATAAATAAAAATAGGCAGACTAGATGGGCCCAGCAGTCATTATCTGCCATCTCTTTCTATGTTTCCATGTGTGACAGGTTATGTGATTTAAATGGATATGGTGCAAAATTATTAATATGTGCAATGTTGATACTGTGAGGCTCACATAATTCATCTTGTACTATGCTACACAGACACAATAATCAAATGGGCAATAATACATGCATTCAGCAAGAGAGAAAAAATCAAGGGAAACACATGTGAAGCAATTTACTATTTATAGTGTGGTGACACCAGGATAGGTACACACTGTATAAAGTTACTGTTTTATTATGGTGCCCAGCAGTATACCAATTTTGAGTTATGCACAACATGAATTTTTTTTAATTCAGACATTCTCTACACAGTAATGACACATAGAGATGGTTCCATGTGATAATGGTGATCGCGGAAAGGCAATTGTCGTTAGGGCGAGTGTACATCACTGAAAATCAATTTCAGGGATGTACACTGCCAGCATACAGCAAAGGGCACCAGGGACTTTTTTTTTTTATGTGGGGGGCTGCATCCCCCTGCACCCCCTACTAAAGGATTCTCAACTTCAGGAGGGTGCATGTCGTGGGGTGCAAAACCAGGAATAAAAAATTACTCACCTTAGTAATGTTGTTTCTTCTAATGGAGTCTTGCTATATTATGACAATTGCAGTTTGTCCCACCATTAGAACTGCACCATTAGAACTGCTCCGGAGGTGAAAGAGTTAACTCCCATTCTAAGAATGGAACTTGGAGCGCGAGCTCGGTTAGAGAAGCTCTGTCTGGGTTATTTCAAACACAAACTGTCAGATCTTTACGAGCAAAACTCACTAAGGTCTGTGTGGAAGCTGTAACCTACACTAGCCAACTGGCTACCTGACTATTAACACATATTCCTGGTCCCAACACAAAGACTCAAGTCAGGGGACCAGAAGTAATAATATAATATAAGCTAAAATAAAAACACCACACCCCAAAACCCCAAGAAGGGGTGGAAAACATATAATGGGCATAACTAGTGCCCACACTAGGCTGCCCACCCCATACCCAAGTAGAAGTTCTGAGAGGGGCAGGCTGGGGGGGAGGTCATAATATAGCAAGACTCCATTAGAAGAAACAACATTACTAAGGTGAGTAATTTTTTCTTCAAACAACATGAAGGCTTGCTATATTATGACAATTGCAGACTACACAGCAGTACCTTCATGGAGGAGGGACAGAACCTACTTAGAATAGGCCTTGAAGCACAGCTGTGCCAAACTGAGCATCTCTCCTGGCCTGGACATCCAGGGAGTAATGCTTGGGTGAAAGTGTAATTGTTTTCCAGGTAGCTGCTTGACGATCTCTAAGATAGGGATGTCTCTGAGAGCAGCTAGAGACGTGGCTGTACCTCTGGTAGAATGAGCCCTCAGGCCAGAGGGGGGAACTTTCCCCAGTTTCTGATAACAAAATTGGATACAAGAGACAATCCACCTGGCAATTGATCTCTTAGTGGCAGGTCTCCCTTTTCCGACCTCACCATAAGTGAGAAAAAGTTGGAGGGATTCGAACCTGTGACCCTTGGTACATTCTATATAGTAACTTTAGGCCCTCTTAACATCTAACCTGTGCAATCTCCTCTCGCCAGAGGAGGAATGTTCAGTGAAAAACACTGGAAGGGAGATAGATTGATTAAGATGGATATCTGAAACCACCTTAGGCAAAAACTTCCTGTTAGTCCTGAGGACTACCTTATCCCTGTGGAAAGAAATAAAGTCAGTTTCTACTGACAAGGCTTGCAACTCACTTATGCGCCTGGCAGAAATGATAGCCACTAGGAAAACAGTTTTCCAAGTTAAGTACTTAAGCTCCGAAGAAGACAGAGGTTCAAAAGGGGGTTGCATTAACTGGGCAATGCAAACATTAAGGTCCCAGGCAGGGGCCGGATCCCTAAAAGGTGGATTAGTAAAAAACTTGGAAAATACAGGGTGAGCGGAAAGAGAGGAGGGCTTTCCTGCTGACACAAAAGCAGAGACAGCTGCCAAATGTACTTTCAGGGTAGCTGGTCTCAGGCCCAAAGAATTAAGATGGACCATATAGTCCAAAACAATGGGCAAATCAGCAGATTCCGGGGAAATATGTTTCCCAGAACACCAAATGGAAAACCTTTTCCACTTAGAATTCTAAGTAGTCCTAGTGGAAGGCTTCCTAGAAGCCTTTAGGATTTCAAGAACACCCTGAGAAAGGTGTAGGTCAGCAAATTCTAACTCCTCAAGAGCCAGGCCTTGAGGTTGAGGGATTTGAGGTTCAGATACCAAACTCTCCCCTGGGCACAGGTTAACAGGTTGTGATTCTTGGGAAGACACAGGGGAAGATGGACTGCTAGGGACAGAAGGAGTGGGTACCAGGGCTGCCTGGCCCAATCTGGGGCAATCAGAATCACCCTGCAAGGCTGGGATCTGATTTTGACTAGCACCTTGAATAGGAGAGGGAAGGGAGAAAGGCATAAAGAAACTTCCCTTCCCAATCTAGGAGAAAGGCATCCAGGGAACTGAGCCCAACATCAGGTCTGCAACAGAACAGTGGAAGTTGGTGATTGTCTGGGGCTGCAAAAGATCTATCTGAGGGTGCCCCATCTGGCAAAACTATCCGGTATTGAGGATCCAGAGACCATTTGTGATGGCTCTGGGAAATCCTGCTGAGAGCATCTGCTAGGACATTGTCCTTTCCTGGAAGGTGAACTGCTATGAGGGAAGTGTTCAGGGAATAGGCCAGAGACCACAACTTCATTGCCTCGGTGCACAAGGCCGAAGACCGAGTGGCCCCCCTGCTTGTTGATGTACCACATTGTTGTGGTGTTGTCTGTTCTGACTTGTACCACTTTGTTCTGACCAGACGCAGAAAACACTTGAAGTGCTAAAAAGACAGCTCTGAGTTCCAGCAAATTGTTGTGGAGCAGAGATTCCTGAGGGGACCACACTCCCTGAGTGGAGAGGTCGCCCATGTGGGCTCCCCACCCCAGGAGGGAAGCATCCGTAGTGAGGGTCAAGGAGTGAGACAGAGGAATGAAGGGACCCCCAGTCTTAAATTGCTCTGATCCTGCCACCACTGGAGGGCCTGGATCAGGGTTCGGGTCACTGGGACCAACTTGGAAAGGGGGTCTCTTCTCTGAGACCAAAAGGCTCTCAAGTGAAACTGAATGTCCCTCATCTGAAATCTTGCTCCTTGCACTACAGCTGTGGGCGCAGCCATGTGCCCCAGGAGCTGCAAAAAGTGTCTTGCTGGTCGAGAGACCTGCAGAGTGAAGGAGGAGGCCAGAGCCACCAAGTTCCTTACCCTCTCGAAGGGTAGGAAGGCTCTGGCCTGCTTTGTGTCCAATTCTGCACCTATGAAGGTGAGCACCTGAACTGGTTCCAGAACTGACTTTGGAAGATTGAGCAAGAAGCCCAGGGAGGTGAGCAGCTGCTGGGTAACTTGCAGGTGAGATTTTACCTGTTCTGGGGACTGGCCTACAATGAGCCAGTCATCCAGATAGTGAAAGACAGCAATCCTTTGCCTTCTTAAATGAGCAACTGCTACTGCCAGACATTTTGTGAATACCCTTGGGGCAGAGGTGAGGCCGAAGGGCATTGCTCTGAACTGGTAGTGACCTGAGGGCAGTTCGAATCTGAGGTACTTTTGGTGGGAGCTTCTGATTAGGATGGAAAATAGGCATCCTTGAGGCCAGGGAGGCTAGCCAGTCCCTGGCCTTAGAGAGGGTAAAATCATTGCCAGAGTTACCATTCTGAACTTTGGTTTCAAAAGGTGTTTGTTCAGATATCTCAGGTCTAAAATGGGCCGCCATTCTCCTGTCTTTTTGGGGTAAGGAAATATCTGGAGTACAGACCCTTGCCCTGGTGTAGGGAGAAACCTTTCTACAGCTCTGAGAGCCAGGAGGGTTGAGACTTCTGTTTCTAAAGTAAAGGTTCTCTAAAGAGTTTGCAGGTGGGAAAGATCTGATTCTCATCTTTGGGAACTTTTTGAAGCTGAGAACCAGACCCTGGCTTACTACTTCCAGGACCCACTTGTCTGAAGTTAGAGACACCCAGTTCTGAATGAAGTAAGCCAACCTGCCCCCTACAGGTAAAGGAGAATCGGCCCTGGGCACCCCATCAGGGTGTCTGTTTGGCAGGTGCTTTAGGCTGAGGGGTGGGAGCAGGCCTGCCCACACCCCATCTGCCTCTCCTCTGAAGAACCTCTGAGCATAAGCAGAGGAGGCCTGGGTTTGGTAAAAGGCCTGTGAAAAGGCCTACCTCTACCCTGGGGGTCTGCCTCTGAGGAGTGACTTGCCGCCTTAGCCTGAGCACTCTTATAGGTAGTCCTATATTCATCCATTTTCTTCATATAATTCTCTGTCTGCTCCCAAACAGAGAATTTCCAACCAGGAAAATCCATAGCCTTAGTCTGTATCCTGGTGACAAGCTAGTACACCTGAGCCAGGCCAACTCCATAAAAGCTACAGACGTAGCTATGACTCTAGAGGATACATCATTAAAATCCACAGCAGCATGAAACTGCACCTTAGATGCCTCAATGCCATCAGCAGCCACCTGTTCCAGCTCATTAGCAAGCTGGCCAGAGGCCTGTTTGGCCAAAGCCATGACAGTGTCCCATCTAGATTTTGATACCTTGCTACATAAGCCATGTAATTTGCTTGCCTGAGTCCCAAGGACGCTGCCATGTATTGTTTTTTAGCCATGGCATCAATCTTCCTGGAATCCTTGTCAGGAGGATGTGAAGCCAAGGGAATATTAGCTTTATCACAGGCTGCAGCCTGAACCACACCAACGTGACTGCATTGCTGTGAAAGGAATTCCGTATCAGGACCTGACAGAGTGTACCTCCTGTCCATCTTTTTGTCCACAGGAGGCACAGAATTAGGAGTTTTTAAAATTTTTGTTTGTTTCCTAAATGATTTATGCAAAGGAATAGACAACCTCCTAGACTCTGGAATATCCATTATTTCTACAAAATCAGGTTCCTCTTGCTCATCCACAGCTTCCTCCAATGGGAGCTGGAGGGTTTCAGCAACTTTTTTGTAAAACATAAAGTGAGAGGGGGACTCAGAAAGCGAAGGGGGAGATTCAAAAGGTCTGTCTGGGAAGATGTCCGGTTCAATGGGCACACCCAGACTCTCCAAGTCACATTCATACTGTTCATAATCATCCTTCCCCTCCTCTGGTTCATAAAACTCTTCAACATCATATTCCTGAACCGGTGGAACCGACCGAACCGACCTTTTACCAGACAGTGGCGGTTCGACGAACCGGAGAAAGTGACTGGACAATCTGAATAGCTCTTGCTATCTCTGCAGCAGTTGGAGAAGGAATTTTGGGCTCCACACCTGCTGATTTTCTTGTTTTCTTTACTGGAACTGGCCCCTTCGAGCCAGCTTTACATTTGCCTGAGGAAGTCTCGACCTGGTCAGAGGGCACTCCCTCCGGTTCGGTTGGCACCGAACCGGGCTGGCCATCCGGGTCAGCGGACTTTTTGGCCTCTCGTTTCCTGAGCCTGCCAACTCTCTTATCCAGGGTGGCTGCAGGAAATTTTTACAAATCTGGCAGTCTGAATTGAGGTGGTCAAACCCCAGACAATATACACATGTGGTGTGTGGGTCAGCCTTGGCAAAGACTTCCCCACAGACATCACAGTGTTGAAACCAGTGGGCCGGTTTTCTTTTGGGTTTCTCAGACATAATGCCAGCCTAACCAAAACTTGCCCTTTTAAGCGGCAGTGCCAGGCAAGACACCCTTATTGGTTCATAATCACACGGGTCTTGGAAAAACGAATGAAACTGCTTTTTTAGAACCGATAAGAACTGGAATCGCACTCTAAAACCTTCAATTTCAAGTTTTAAACAAGCTGATTGGTTCAAAACCGAACCGATAACATTTACAAGTTCCAACAGAAAATAAACTGTAATTACTTACAATACCACAGACAGAGCGTGAACCGATCGGTTTTGCAGTTAAAATAATAATATTCTCGGTTGATTTGAACCGAGAAAACACTGTTTAAACCGAGAAATGAACCGAAGCAGTGAGAAATCTCCGGAGCGACTGTTCAGTGAGGCGGAGTAAAGAATCTGACAGTTTGGGTTTGAAATAACCCAGACAGAGCTTCTCTAACCGAGCTCGCGCTCCAAGTTCCATTCTTAGAATGGGAGTTAACTCTTTCACCTCCGGAGCAGTTCTAATGGAGCAGTTCTAATGGTGGGACAAACTGCAATTGTCATAATATAGCAAGACTTCATGTTGTTTGAAAAAAAATTCAGGAGAGTGAAACAAAATGTTCATACACCTGGACTCAAACCTGGCAGCCTCACAACCCTAGCCTGCCATCAACCCACCATGCCATGGGGCCAGCTCGGCAGCCCACCACCGCACCATGCCTCACAAACCCTCCGTCCCTGTCTGCCTGTCTCTCCACGTGCTTGCTCCCCCCCATATGCGTGTACATATAGCAACATCCTGGTGACATCATGGACCTCCCCATCTGGTTGTCTCCCTGCTTGGTAGCCCTGTCAACAGGTGCCATGATTAAGTCTCCCTTTTGGAAAGTGCCCAATCACAGTCACCATTGCCACAGGTTACCCAAAGAGACCATTAGAAGATAAAACAGGTGCTAAACTCTATAGAGATACAAAAGTGTATTAAAAAATAATTAAATTATTTTCTCCAACCTAATATAACCACTGTATTATGTCTTATTATTTTTATTGTTGTATTTCATCTTTGTACCACCAAATTTTATGCAGGTTTCTTCTAAGATGGCACCCTTTAAAAAAAAAAAAAACTTTAATCATCCAGTACTCTTCCAGCCATCAGATGACCTCCCACTAGTGCTGTGTGGAATGCAGAATTCTACTGGTGAAATTTCTGCCAGAATTTCACTGGTTCTTCAGTGAAATCCGCCCACTGTGATCCGTGGAATAATATTAAAGGAAAAAGCAATTTTTCAGCAGAAAAATGATTCCGCATCATTTTCTGCTGAAAAATTGTAAATTCAGTAAATATTGAGATCCACGGAATAATATTCTGTGGAACAGCATTTTTTTCTACGGAAAATCATTCCACAGCTAATATCTACTGCAGAATTTCACCATTTCGCTTGTGACAAAATTTGGCGTAATTTTGAAAATTCCATTGAATTTCATTCTGCCAGAATTTGAAATTTACACACAGCACTACCTCCCACCTGAATCAATAACTCTGCATATGTAAGAGGGAGATCAATAAAAAAAGCAAGTTTTAACCATGGAATCCCACATACTATGATACAGGGTTTTATTTAACTCTAAAAACTGATTAGTGTTTTGCTCATAAAAGTGCTAAAACATTGTGAAAATGCATAACATTTGCCCCACTTAGTTCAACAAACATAACACTTCTAGAAAACCTATATAAATATCTTCTTTACAGTTAGTATCATTCAAAGAAAAAAACTGATAATCAATTATTTAAAACCCTGTGATAAACAAATGCAATATAGTTAAAAAAAAAGCCCTAAAGGGGTGCCAAGATTTCTTCCCAAACAGCTTGCCCAGATCAGAGAACCTGGTTTTGCTACCCAGAAATTAATTGGGGCTGTAGAAAAAGGGGAAAAAAAACATCAAGCCCTCCCCGGAGCCCTCAGTCAGAGCCTATAGCAATGGAGAGAGAGCCACGAAACTGAAATCTATAAAAGGTAGTATTCAAAATAATGAATCTTAATGAGGAGTCTAGAGGTACTAATGTACAGAAAAATGACATACCAGCTTTGTTGAGAGAGAGCGAAAGAGAGAGATCTGTGTAAACCAAATATGTTGGAATAGCCTTCCATAGGAGGCAGTGGGGGTGAGAACAGTGGTGAGTTAAACAAGCATTTGTCAATGCCAAATGTTGCTTGCTTCTATGTGCTGTTTAGGTATTTGGAAGTCATTGGAGTGCAAATATTGAAAATTTGCGAACTTACGAGCGTGCGTAGGAACTGCGCAATGCACGCTCGTAAAACAGTCATTTTTAGGAATTTTTTCACCAAATTTTCAACATAGCCATTTTAAGACCTCTGCTCATGAACAGTGGCATTGTGATTTTGTTAATGTGTCCCATACATTGAGTTTGCACACCGACTGCACCATTGTGCGCTACATGGGCCGAAACACGTTTTGGGCAGGATGTGAAAAATGACAGCTGTACTGCTCATAAGGAGGTGTGGTAAAATGGCAATGTTGAAAATCTGGAGTGGAAATATTGAAAATTTGCAAACCTACTGACGTGCGTGGGAACTGTGCAATGCACACTCGTAAAACAGTCATTTTTGGAATTTTGGCACCAAATTTTCAACATGGGGTTTAGGACCCTTCTCATGAATGATGTCACTGTCATGGTGGTATTCAGGCCCAAGGGTGATTTTGCAGTCACTACACAGTCACTGCGTGGAAATCACTGCCAGACCGAATACTCATGACATCGCATCGGAAGGGTCCCAAAACCCCATGTTGAATTTGCAAAATCTCAAAAATGCCTGAGATATGCAACAAAGTTGAAACCCCTATCTAGCCCATTATACAGCTTACGGCATTTCCTCAGTTTGCGGTCGGCTTTGAAGAATGCAGGCGTGTTCCCGGTCCACGAAGATCGTCGCGCGGGTCAGAAGTGAAAATGGGGTGAGGGTGTGGGGAAGCTGGGTGCGCAGTAGGTGGGTGCGGGTTGTGGGAGGGGCTGGCAGCATGGCGCCGCGGGGCCGTTCGTTTACAGGTTTCAAAAAAAAAAGACATCGTGGGACATTTGCCACACTGGGGTGGGCTCCCAGCGTGGCACAAGGATGTTGGGATGTTCAGCCGACGAGTTGGGCACCCCTGTCGGCTATAGACTGCTTGCCACGCTGAGGTGGGCCCCAGCGTGGCACCTGCTACTGGGACGAGCTCAGCCGACGGGGACTGGGCACCCCGTTGGCTGTACAGTGCATGTGGGGCGTGCACGCCTGAGGGGTGGGGGTCGCTGTGCATGAGCAGCCTCTTATCGGTGCTCACCGGCGTAGCTCCTCTTTCAATCAGAAAGGTACTGTATTTGGAGCGGTCATGACAGCTCCAAAATGAATTGGCTACAGGCCGTGCCTCACAGCACACTGACTGAATTGGAGGAGGAGGTGACACACCTCCGAAATCTCCGATGATGGCACTATGTTTCTTGCACATGCATGCAAGCAACATAAAAATGCCTGGAATAGGCACAAAGGAGTCCTAGGAGGAAGGAAGGGGGTGGAAAAGACAGTACTGTAGATCAAGTTGGGTCTGCAGCAAAAATAATCATAAATGAAAACAGACAGATTAGTTGGGCCCAGCAGTCATTATCTGCCATCAATTTCTATGTTCCTATGTATGACAGGTTATGTGATTTAAATGAATACAGTGAAAAATTGTTAATATGAGCAATGCCGATACTATGTGGCTCTCATAACTCATGTTGTAATGCACTACACAGACACGATAATCAAATGAGCAGTACTACATGTATTCAGCAAGGGAGAAAAAAATCAAGGGAAACACATGTGAAGCAATATACTATTCATAGAGTGCTGACACCATGATAGGTACATACTGTATGAAGTTACTGTACTATTATGGTTTCCAGTGGTATATCATTTTTGCATCAGCTACAATATGGGAGTTTATTTATTTATGTTTTAATCCAGACATTCTCTACACAGTAATCACAAATTGCACATACCCCAATAGTGCAAAGCATCATGGGAAGCATATGCAAATTCCCATGAAGTAATCTGGACTGGATCAACTTTAAGCAGAATTGCATGGTGCCAGAAGGCCTTACAACACAATCAGCAAAGGCTGAGAACAGCAGACACAGACACGTGTTTTGTCCTCATTTGGACTCATCAGTGTGCCATTTCTATATCTCAGCCCAGGGAGAGATAGCTAGCCACCCTATAGGGGATCTTATTGGTTTGAGTCATGAGCAGCCCAAAGTAGAGAGAGAGAAGAACAACAAAAGAAGCCCAGAGCAAATGCACTGGGGTAAGGGTTATCCCAGAGAATATTGGCTATACAGCCAAATTTTAAAGAAAACTTAGACTTTGCACATACCCCAATAATGCAAAGTATCATGGGAAGCATATACAAATGGCAATGAATTAATTTGGACTGGCTCAACTTTAAGCAGAATTGCATAGTGAGAACAGGATATGCACAGGTGAATGACTGTTCAGTTCAGTTTGTTTATTGTTGATCAATTTAAAACCATTACAACATATCAATTTTAAGATTACAAAACATATACAAATTTGACACAGATTAACATTAAATTTCTGGCTTCAATAAATAAAGTGCTTTCATGTTAAATTAAACCATTATTACATTGTATTAACAATCAGATAATAGTCCTATTTTAATTATCTCCATTCAGTTACTTAAAAAATAGCATGCCAATATAATTTACAGAAACATCACTGTTTAAAATATTACATCTCTATCTAACTTAAGATCATTCATTGAGGATTTACAAGCAATCTCATAAATGTGTAGCCTGAAGAAAGTGAACAATTTTCTCCATTATAATTATTTATTTAGTTTTTGTTAAACGGGTAAGTGCACTAGCCAGCAGGTGACTATTTTCAGGCACGACCCGGGAGGCACAGGAACAATACATAGTACATTTGCAAAGACAATGAGGCAGGGTTACAGGTCCAGGATACACTGACATATCACAATTGTTTTACAGATAGCAGGAGAAAAATGGGTACTGGAGCCGGGACAGACCTCAGAGATTATACTGGCAGACATGGTGGGAGGAAGAAAGAAAGGCAGGGGGACATGGGGAAGGAGGGGGCTAAGGATCCATGAAAGCAAGTTAGGACTGCGCTCAAGCAGCATCCGTGACAAATAGCAGGGACTTGAAACCGGGCTCATGGGTTCGTTTTCCGGCTAGAAGTATCAAGAAGGCGGGGGGTTGGAGGTGAAATACGGCAACCTTGCGGCATCAGCAGCCGAAGGCAAGGAAAGTGTCCAGGCCAACTGGTTCTATTACCGGGGCATAGGCGCTGAAGTTCAGTCGGGTGTGAAGGGACTTTACGGATTTTGCGGCAGAAGGCTGGGATCTGAAACCGGGCTCATGGAACCATTCTCTGGCTTGAGAGTGACCGAAAAGGCAATTATTGTTCATTAAATATTTCACTATTTCGTTGGAGGGAGGTCAAGATTTGCCATGATGTCACCTAGCCATTTCAATCATATTCCTTTATATAAAGGGCATAGACGTAGAATGTGGTTTAGGTCATCCTCAGTCGATCTATCACATTTACAATAGGGAGTAGAAATATTCTCCCTTTTTTGTTTATGAAATACATAGTTGGCTTTATATATTTCAAGTCTGAATTTAGTCATTGTTCTTCAATCACATGGGTTAGTTAACCTAACTAAATAAGGCTCCAGGCCATGTGTACAGTAGACTTAATCTGCTTAAACCATCTTTATAATTTTAATTGTTTCATTCTTGTCAGCAGCTTAATTTTTTCCTGGTCCCTTAGGCTGTTCTTCACCCGCTCAACCATCATTTGCCAGGGGTATACAAACATTCCCCTCAAAATATCCCCTAATCTGTTCGGAAAGACAAAATGTTGGAAAATCTCCAAAGTTGGAAAAATATTTCCTATCAAAGTATATTTTATTTCTTCATCCAAACATATCTTGGGTAATCTGGTTTCATCGAATAAAAATAAATTTAGTGAAGAAAGAATCAATCTTTCAGTCACTAATGTAGAAATAGAAAATTGTCCCAGTTCTAGATTCACTATACCAGCTGGTATAGATTGAGGTACTTTCAAGATATACCTTTCATTTTGTTACATGATATTTCTAGATTTTTTAAATTGTCTGTTCCCCAAATTTCAGCTGCATAGAAAATACTAGAATTTATTTTAGCTTCAAATGCCCTCAGGACTTCTTCAATTGTTGTCTGTCCCAACTTGGAATTAAATATCCTGAAGGCATTAAATGTTTTTTTTTATTTATTTTCATTAGAATATGGGCTATATGATCTTTCCATCTTAATGACTGATTAAATCTAACACCCAAATAATCATAGTATTTAACCCTTTCTACTTTTTCAGATTTAATCCATAATGATTTAATATATTTCTTACTATTCCCAAATGTTAAGATTTTTGTTTTAGACATATTTATTTTTAATTTGTGCTCGAAGAGCTAAGTATGTACACATTGGAAGAGAGAAGGGATCCGGGGGACATGATAGAGGTCTTCAGGTACATGAAGGGGGTAAATAGGGGAGGAACAGTCAGGATGCTTCGAAGGAAGGAGGAGGGGGCCACTAGAGGACATGGGTGGAAGCTGGAGGGGGGAAGATTCAGGGGAGAAAAGAGGAAGTGCTAATTCACTGAGAGGGTGGTGGAGCTACAGAATGCGCTGCCTAGGCGGCTGGTGGAGGCAGAGATGGTGGAGGGATTTAAGAGGGGGTGGGACAGGTACAGGGGAAGGGTTCTGGAAGCAAAATCCAATGCAGTGAGAATATCTGGAAATGGGAAGGGAGAAGCCATAGAAGGTGAGGGGGGCAGCAAGGTCAGCTCCCAGGGTGGGGGCTGACCAAACGAGCAGATGCGAAAGACCAATAGGCCTATTCTGCTGGCATTTTAGTATGTTAGTGTGTTAGTATCATCACACAACTAAGAGAAATAATTAAGTTTTCTCTGTAGACCCAGAATCGAGGTGGAAATCAACACCAGATCATCGGCATAAGCCAGACAATTTACCTGAGTATTTCCTATTTTGGGTGCATGGTACAGAGAGTTTTCCAAGTCCTTCAGAATATCGTCTATGTATATATTAAATAAAAATGGAGCCAGGAGACATCCTTGCGTAACTCCTCGTATCATTTTAAATGACTTAGAGATATTCCCATATTGGTCATATCTTATTGCAACCCATGTATCTGAGTGCAATCTTATGAGTATATTAAGGAGTTCTGGGTATAATTCTAAGTTCTTTAACTTATTCTACAAGATAACTCTGCTTATACTGTTGAATGCGGATGAAAAATCCACAAAACAGCAGTAAAGTGGAGTATTTTTGATTTTTGTATATTTCCAAATTAAATGTTTGAGTGTGTAACAATGATGGGTTGTAGATCTATTTCTCTGGAATTCATTTTGAGATTCATGAAAGATATTATTTTCTCCTGCCCATACTTCGAATCTTTTTAAGATAATTTTAGTAAATAGTTTTTGTGAAGTATCAATAAGGCTTATTGGACAGTACATTTTAGGATCACCTGGGTCACCTTTTTTAAAAATTGGAAATGTTATACTACCCTTCCAGCTCATGGGATAATCATGACCTTGCACGATAACATTAAATAACTTTTACAAGACTGGAGCCCAGGAGAATGACTACATTCTATAAAGGAATAATTGGGATTCACTGTGCTCATCAACCCCCTCCCACCTTGCTCGGTGTCCACCACATTGAACAGTAAGTCACATTGCATGCCCCTTGCGTTTCACAGGGCACCATGTAGAAGGGTGTAGGAGTGACAATTTTTCATGCTAGTTGGGTGGGAGGGAGGAAGTGGGGTCTGCAGCAAAGAGCTGAGCAGCTTGTTCCAACTTCATTGATCTGAGTGAAGAGGCAGCCCTAAATAACCCTGGACATGTCATGGACGCGAGCTGACTCCTGCAACTGCCCATTTCCACAGTTGAGTGGATTAGGGCACTGGGACGTTAAATGGCTTGTCCAAGGTGACACAGTATTTGGCTGTAGTGGGGTTTGAACCTGTGATCTCCCAGTTCCCAATCTTGTTCTCAAACTGCTGGACCATACTGCCTCTGAAGCTTCTCTACATTACTACTGTTGTTCAGAACTACCTATACAACTGGTATAGGGTTGAATAAATTGTATTATAATAATAGTTTTGTTTTTAAGTCATAACTGTATGTCCCCATAACTAGAAAGTTTCTTTATAATTCCAAGGTGGTTTTGCCTTATAAGGAGAATGCCCCCAAAAATAGCCACGTGGAAGCCCGATGAAAACAATTTTGCATTTCAAAGAGTTTTGAGCTTTTGCTTGCGCTTGCTATGATCTTTGTATTGTTTGCATTTTATTCTTTATATTGTATAATATATACTGTATTTAAATAATTCCCAGCAATGTAAACCACTGATCACAAGAATGCATTTGTAAAAAAAAATTAAAATCACAGTCTGTATTCCTGCTACCCCTCTAGCCCACTATGCAGTATAATCCATACCTGGAGTCTGAAAATCACTTAATGCTGGCAATTTCTGTTTTCTCCACACATAGTCGCAAGGTATACAATGGATATAAAAATATATATAAAGTTATAAAAGGAAAAAGTTCAGAGAAAAAAATAATGATTGATACAAAGCCAATGCAAGAGTCTCTCCACTGTCGGTAGTTTGTCTGCTGTAGGAGGGAGGGAATTACATTTTTAAAACTGTGTAAAGTACTAGCAAACTGCACAGTGGCCATGCCAAGTGTGGGCAACTGGAACATGGCATGTGCAGTGATTTATTTAACATCTGATGCAGCCTTGCGTGTGCTTGACCTGATACAGTGAAGTTGTGTTGGGAATGGGATAACATCATTGTACAAGGTGGCCACTGATCAATAAGGGGACAGGATTTTTTCCTGCCATGGTATAACAAATGCCTTTCCAGCCTCTGGATGGCTTCCTTACTTTGTTGCTTAAAGCCCAGTCCCCTAAGTAGTACAAGTTCATAGAGTGGTCATGTTTTATTTTTTTTAATACTAGGAAAGCCAACTAAATAACATGATCATGAAGTTCCAAAGCTGGTCGGCACCAATTTTAAAAGGCTGCTAATTTCAAAGTGCTCAGAAGAAGTATTAAAATATTTTAGACAAGGTGTATTATAGAAACCCTGTGTGACCTCCTTTAAATAACTGAACTCCCTTTGAAGATGCTAAGCCAAACATCAAAATGATATGAATTATATTCTGTACTGTGTAGCTGAACCACTGTATCTTGAAATCCATAATGGTTCACTTTTATGAGTTGCTTTTCAGCAAGTTACCCTTCATTGTCCCTAATGTTATTGTTCAGCTCTGTTGCCCATATCTGTAGAAACAGATCTGCTGTAATAGTGGTTCATAAAGCATGGAGATACCAAAGTGAAAATAATGCAGTATTTCATTGACTACTTCCAAATGCTTACATCAACATATAGTACTTGCACAGATTTCCTCGAATCAATACATCCCAAATATTCTCTTAATAAATACATCTATGATATTAAACAAGTACTGTAGCTGGTAGAGTTATATTTATTGCTTCGAATTCAATAAAGCTATTACATATAGATTTTTTTTTAAACAGTGAAGTGTGAAAAGTTTGAGGGAGGCTTAGTGTCCAGGATTGCAGGCTCTGAAATAGCTGTAATGTTACTATCTCTTGTTCAGACCTGCAGACTATTTCCTTTTTTAACTCCCTGTAGACTGTCGATCTTACACCTGCTGAGCTGTGAAGTCCTTTGTTAGTTTTTGAATGGTGTATTGCATTGTTTTTGACAGCCACTTGTGATTAAATACTTTGATGTCCACTATCAATGTAATGCACCTGATTTTTTTGTCATAGAAGGAGTATCAAAGTATTGCAAAATATCGGCATCGTCACGGTTCAAACAGCAACGGACAAAATATACAATGCAAAATGAAATTATAGAATTCCGTACCAAACAATATTCAAATTGACTGTCAGTCATCAATGCAATCTACACAGCACTACTATCACAGCCGGGCCAAAAAAAACTTATTTTAATTTTTGTTTTAACAGTCTACATGAAAAAATGAACCTGTTAACAGGTGTCAGACTTATTGCTGTGTATTGTCGATTGTCATGAGTGACTAGTTGGTTCCTGATAGCTGCGTGAACACTGCAGCTGCAGGTCGCAAGCACCTGTAAAACCTGCCTCCAAACTACTTGACTGACATAAGTCCCCCCACCACCTCATTACCACAGTTGAAACAGTTTAGGACAGAAAATAAGTTATAGCTCATTACATTAAAGCAGTAAACAGACTGTACTTTCATGAACAGACAACTTCATTAGATAGTGTCAAAGCCTACTCAGGCTCTTCTTCAGGTACCTCTTTAAAAAAGGGAAGACATCAAGTGGCTATTTAAACACCCTTTTACGAGGACCCCCCCCCCCATATAACAAAAACAACAAAAGCCTCCAGTCAAAATGGAGACAATCTTATTCCATTGACTAGTCCAGTTTAGAAGCGGTCTTGTCAGGTATGCATGTGGTTGTTCACAAATCACTCAAATCGGCATAAATAATCTGCAAGTAGCAGAAGAACTGGAGGAAAAGAAAGAGGAAACTAATGTTCCAACTTGAATGGCTGTAAACTAGTTTTAAAAACAACTTTTTTTAAACTTTGGGAATATTTGCAGTGTGGGAATGTAGTCCTGTTAACACATAATATATGGAATAATGCATAGGCATTTACTAGATCAATTAAAATAAGTCATAGATCAGTGCTATAACAAAATTTCGGGGCCTCATATTGATCCCTTCTTTGGCTGCAAGCTTGTGTTCTGCAACATCCTTCTCTTTGTTGGGCCAGTTAAACAAGTATCCCAATTCAGTAGTCTCAACACTCGGATGATAGAGACCATAGAGAAGCCTGCGTTACCAGAGGAGTTGCCCATTAAATCACAAGGTCCTGAAATAATTTACTCCCATGCCAAACTTTACAAATTCTTGTACTCTATGGGCTAGATATTACAAAGTGCACCCTAAACTTGCACAATGGGGTGTGCAACGCAATCCAGTTGAGTCACAGGAAACAAAAGCAACATTCAGCAGATACACCACAGAAATGCGCCTGCACAAATCACATTGAATATAGCACAAATACACCAACAGACATGCACTGGAGTAACCTGAACTGTGCAGGGGTAAGACTGCATGCTGGATATAGTATGTGGAGCAAGGTGCACCATGCTCAAGGGAACACAGGCAGGGCTACGCAAAGGCACAGGAGCATGGAAGTGGAGGTAGGGGAGAACAAGGGGACAATGAGCAGGAAGCACAGAACAGGCACAGAGACCAGTGGCCATGGGCAATGCACAGAGCCCCACACAGACCCTGGGAACCAATGTGACAGAGTGCAGAATAGCCATGGAACAGATGGCCACAGGGACTGAGCACCTCATGACCACAGTTACAACAGCCAACATGGGATAGACAGCCTCCGTAGCCATTGTGTGATGGCACCATGCATGTACATTGTTCCACTGCCACACAGGCACAGGGCGGTATGGTGCACATGCCACACAGACAGACATGGACACAGGACACAGCACTGCCCAACACAGCAGCATGGGGAAGGGCAACACAGCTGGGGGTGTACTGTGATGCACATATAGACATGGGCACATGGCACCATGGCATGCACAGAGGAGGGCCATAGACCACACCCATGTAACAGTGACACACAGGGATGTGACACACAGGCCACTGGACATGTACCACACCCACACTGCAGGGACACCACTGGCAAAGGAAAGTACCTGCCAGACTACAGCAATGTACAACACCAGCACAAAGCAGCACCAAACATGTGAGGGAGACACAGTAACACATGAGTAAATGTTAGGAAACAGTTTAATACCACAGGTATGGAAATGACAAACAACTGTTGTATGTACAGAAGAGCCAACATGGTGAAAACAGGGAAGAGCAATGTTATATAAAGCAGTGCAGAGTCCAGTGAGGTATAAAAAGGTATGGGGAAGGGAGTGTGTAGGGAGTGCAAGGGGAAACAAGAAAACAATCCAAGTGGGATGGGGTGCATGGGAGGTAAACCTGGGGTAACAAAGGGCAGTGTCCTGAAACTATTTCCACTGCCGGTGGATGGCCACTCTCATCCAGTGCACCTCCACCACCAGCTGCTGTAATGCCACCAGCTGTCTCTTGGTCAGGTGGATGTGCAGTGTTATCCAGAAGATTATCCTCAGTGGAAGACGCTGTAGCTGCAGTATGCCACCACCCAGGACACCGACACCCTGATGCCCACTCCCTGGCCCTGGACAACCTATGCAAAGGAAACACAGAACAGCCACTAAATGACAGGCCCCATGCACCAAATGGCCAACACCCCCACCCAGGTCTGTGTGTGCAGGGGACAGCGGCGGTACCCTCCCATGGATGATGCCACCAACAGCACATGCACAGCGGACAACCACAGCAGCCCAGGTCACCAACCCACACATGAACTGTGTGGCATGCCATGCACCATCTCTTGTGCACAGGCACCCCACAGCAAGGTAACAATGCCCTCATGGGCAACACAAGAGCCGGCCAGCAGCAGCATGCATGCACCATGGGACACACACAGCCACCACCAATGACAGCAACAGGATTCCACTAGACAGGCACCATGTATGCTATGGGACTACCACAAGCTGCAAACCAACACAGGCAGCAGTGACAGTGCTCCAGCACACACCAAAGCACTGCATGGTGGCATTGCCCAGCTATGTGTTCTGCCCCATATCCCATCCTCAGCAACTGATGGTTAATGCAGACTGCACACAGTCACCTGCAGCCTGTCCCGCTGGCCCAGCCACAGCATCATCAACAGGTCTCTATCCCATCCTATCGGCCTCTGCCCTGGCCCTCCTGTGCACCTCTGGCCCTGTGAATGAAACACATACAGAAAGGACCACGAGAGGCATGCCACCAACAGACACCCATCCCCCCATCCACACAGGCCAGTCATGGTGCACCATGATGCAGCAGTCCATGTAATGACCCTGGCCCATGTGACGGGCACACTGTCAAGACCACTGGCACTGTGCAGCACACTGTCACACAGAGCACAGCCCCACCACACCACAGTACCCACATACTCTAACAGGGCTGGCCTGCCCTCTGTGCAGGTGTACATGTACCTGCTGCACATCCCAATGCACAAGTACTGGACAGAGGCAGCATGCACAATGCACAGACACACATACCTGGCTGAGGGGCCAAACCACGGTGGACATAATCCTGTAGTCACTGCAGCCAATCCGGATCATGGCGTTACAGGTCTCCATAATGGTGGCAACACTGTACCACTCTCCTGGCCACATCTGTGCACCTCTTCAAGCCTTCAGCCACACGGGCCCACACCTGGGACCATGCCTCCTGCCCCAAACAATTGGTCCTCCAATGGGACCACCAATGCCACCAGGTTCACCATTTCCACCTCACTCCAGTTTCTGGCCCATCTTCCGAGTCCCCCAGCACGTGCCATGCTCACTGCGCAGTAGATCATCAGCACTGTGCAATGTGGCACCAAACAGTAACTCACGTAGTACTGCTGCACGTGTTGCATGACAGAAACACACAGCACACCATCATGCAGCATGTAACTGCATGATAGATGTGCATAATCGTGCCCTATCAGGCAGTACCTCACATGCGCAGAGCCGTATGTGCAGGATAGAGTTTGGGGTCACATCCACAACCTGCGTACATGCAGGTGTGCATAAACACCATCCCGTGAAGAGCATGCATCGTCACACATGCCACATGCCAATGGCACAGTGACCGCACAAGCACGAACAATGGCATAGAGCAGTAGGGCTGGGTGCACGGTAAACCTGAGTTGTGCATCCATGCCACTTGCGCAACATGCACACATGGACGTATGCATGACAGGACTTGCAAGCACATCACACACGTCTGGGCAATAAGTGTCAAAGGACAGTGTACAGCTGCCTGCTTACATGGCAACTGTGGGAGTGCACATCGTGCATGCGCCTGAAGTGTGCCTGTGAATTGCTCTGGTGCAGTCATGTTGCACATGCCAGTGTCTGTTGCGCATGGAGCAATTCTGCGATATCAGCCAGCTTATGCAAATAGCCTCATGAGCCAATGCCAGGTACAAGTGCTCACATTAACATCTTATTACTGGTTGCTCACAAGCTTATTTGCATGAGTTGAGTCATAAAAGCAACACCAAACAGCACTGGTCACTGAAAGGTATTGCAGCCTTTAAGGTAAGACTGTTCACATTGTGAAATGTTACTGTTTTTGCAATGCTGAAATCCAGTTCTGCACTGTTACAGGTACTGCTGCTATGCCGATCACCAGTGCACCATTACTGTTCCCAGGACGCAGCATGTCGGATTCAGATGGTGCTGAGGAGCAGGTGCCAGAAAGGAAGCGCAGGCTGAACTTCAGCAAGGACGAGGTGCAGGCCCTGTTTGAGGCCTACCTGGAGAGGGAGGATCTCCTGAGCGGGGCCATAGGGACCACACAGGACCGGTCCAATGGGTGGGATGAGGTGGCAATGTACGTCAACGCCCATGACATCCACAACCGCAGCTCACAGGAGTGCAAGAAAAGGATGGGCATGGACAGGAGGTGCATAAAGGATAAGATATCTGCCATCAAGGCATCTCACAATAGGATGGGTGGCAGCCCATCAACAGCATCTGTCCTGTCAGAGGGGAGGATCTGGTGGCAGCCACCATCTGCCGGGCAGCCATTGAGGGAGTCCTGGGGGGGGGTTCGGACAGGAGGTGGCCTATCACAGCACTGTGAGTACGACAGCAGGGGGAGTGCAGTGTGTGCATGCCACTGGTGTGCCCGGTATGGTGCAGCTACGCTGTCCCCAATGCGGCATGTTATGGTGCACCATGCACGGACATGGTCCCCTGCATCTTGCATGTCAGCAGCATGGGGCATGTGATGGTGGGGGCATGCAGGGTCCAGGAAGTGCATGTCACCCTACATGCCCTACAGCTGTGTGGGTGCTGCAGTGTGTGGGGGTGCCTGCACAGACACAGTGGTCACAGTCATCAGCATGGAACACTGCTATTCTGACTACCCTCCCTGCTTCCTTCTGCCTTAACTGGTACAGTTCTCTGTCCTGCTCCTTCTGTGTTTCCTTATACTTCCTAAATGCTATCTTTTTCTCTCTAACCTTCACCGCCACTTCTTTTGAGAACCATAGTGGCTTTTTCTTTCATTTTGATTTGTTTATTTGCTTCACACAAAGGCTTGTTGCCTCTGTGATGGCAGTTTTGATATTTCCCCATTGTTGCTCCACCCCCTTCTTCTAGCCTGTTTGCTAGTGCTTTTCTAAGGCACTCTCCCATCTTGCCAAAGTCAGCCCTCCTGAAGTCCAGAACCCTCACTTTTGTATGACTTGACTCTGTAGCTGAGTTTATCACGAACCACACTGGTGGTCACTTGTTCCCAAATGGCTACCCACTTCTAGATCTGAGATCCTCTCACTGTCCCCATTTGAGAGTACAAGGTCTAAGATTGCTCCCTCACAAGTAGGTTCCAAAACTAGCTGTCTGAGGCATGCCACCTAAAGGGCATCAAGAATGGCCCTACTTTTGGATGTGGCTGCAGCAAAGGTGCTCCAGTTAACATCTGGCATATTAAGGTTCCCCATCGACATTATCTCCCATTTTTCTGCCATCCTAAGGATGCCTTCTAGCATATCGTTGCCCATTCCCTACCCCTGACATGGGGGTCTTTATACAACCCCTGTGCGGATTGTGGTGCCATTTCCAGTCTCTAAGGTGACCCACAGTGCCTCCTGTCCTTCCTGTTTACTATTTTGTTCAGTTGCTTTTATCCCTTCCTTTACATAGAGAGCTACTCCCACCCTTCTGCCCTCCCTGTCTCTCCTGTAGGTTGTGTACCCTGGTATGTTAACATCCCAGTCATGGTTCTCTGTGTACTATGTTTCTATGACTGCTACAATATCCAGGCATCCCTCTTCCATCAAGGCCACCAGTTCAGGGAGCTCGTTGCCCAGACTATGGGCATTGGTACTCATTACCCTCCATTTCTTGATGACCTAACTCCTTTTTGCCCCATCCCTGTCCTTATTGCGTTTGTCACTTTCTCCATTTACCCCTTCGCTTCTCCCTATTGATATCTCTATGTTGGTGTCTACCTCACTTAGTACCCTGATCTTTTGGGGGGGCTAGGATTTCCCTGCTCCTTTCCAGTGCCTCCCCCCTTGGCTAGTTTAAATGCTTGCCAATGAAGTATTTAAACCTATCACCTAGGATCCTGGTTCCCCTCCTGGACAGATGCAGACCATCACGTCAGTATAGGCCTGCATCCATCCAGGTGGACCCCCAGTCCCCAGTGAAGCCAAATCTCTGAGCTCTGCACCAGTTTTTCAACCACTGATTGAATCCCATGGTATGGAGCACCCTAGCCTCATCCGTGCCATAGACAGGCAGGACTTCCGAGAAGGTTACCATGTGTGCTATTTGTCTAAGGTCCCTCCCCATCTCCACAAATGCTTCTTGCACTGCTCTGATCCCTTTCTTAGCCAGGTAATTTGTCCCTATGAGGACAATGACATCCAGCTCCCTCCCATGTGCAGCTGCTCCTGTGATCCTGAGGATTCGCTCCCTGTCCCTTCAAGCCATGGTGCCAGGCAGGCACCTTACTTCCCTCTCCCCTTCCTCCCCCAGTTCTATCTTCCTAACAATGGAGTCCCCCACCAGGAATTGTTTCCTTCCCCTGTGGGGTCCCATGTCACCCTCCTGTGGGTCTCCCTTGTGGAGGTTCCCAGCATCCTCCTTGGTCTCCACTGTGGGTGCCTCCATAGAGGAACCACACTTTTCCAGAACAGCATAGAAATTGTGGAGAGGTACAACTGGAGGGATGTGCCTCTGTTCCACCACCCTCACCCTTCCTGAGCCCACTGTGGTCCAACCACTCCTCTTTCTTGGCAACCTCTGAGGCAACGGCAATGACCCTGGTGGTCCCTGGGTGGGAGAGGAGGTCCCACAAATCCTGGCCAACTCAGCCTGGAGATGAGCAACCTCTTCCCTCAGCCCAGAGAGGTGCCTGCAGATGGGACAACACTGCATCCTCCAGAATGTTTCCTGGAAGACTACTGCTCCACAGCCACTGCACTGCACCACTCCCATCATGTCTTTTTTATGGCCCCCTAACTGTTGTTTGGAATACTTACTCTTTCCTCTGTTTGTTTATTTTCTTTTTTTTTTTCTTCCCCATTTACTTACTGCCTCTGTGCCATTTTAGCTCCTGATCTTCCTGTTCTAAGACAAGAAGTTCCTATATTTCTCAGTAGTCTCCTTGCTTGCTCAGAGTCAGACCTTCAGCCACTAGGGGGGGACGGAGAGCAACTTTGCCCTTCTAGGATGGTGAGTCTTTGGTGGATCTGTGATCACTCGCTTTCTGCTCCCAAACAGGAAGTTCCTGTTGTCAGTTAAATCCTGTGCCTATAAAAGTAGAGCTGATTTAGGGTGCGGGGGCAGAGGGGAGGGAAGGAGGGCAGTATAGTCCCAGTAGAGAAGTTTTAGTTATACCAGTAGCTCCTTCCTCCTGGTGTTCTGTCTGCTCTCTGGCAGAAGCTATCTAGGGCAGTGCTTAAATCTGGTTTTAACCTGGCTCCTTCTAGCTAAGCCACTTCCCCTACTTTGCAAATCTTTCTACACTTAGTTCATTTCATAGATAACAATTCCCTTCTGATTCCTGTGACAAGCACCTCGATAAGTTCACAGATAACACAGATAACAGATAACAATTTACTTCAACTACCTCTGACAAACACACTCTTTTTTTTTTACCCTAAATTGAAGGTCCCAGTACAAGTTCTTAGTCCCAGTAGAGAAGTTTTAGTTATACCAGTCGCTCCTTCCTTCTGGTGTTCTGTCTGTTCTCTACATGAGGAGTTTTTTTTTAATCTCCAGTGTCTCCAGTGTTACCTAATGGCTGCTGCAAGTCATATGATTTGCCACCAACTTGGACATGCTCAGTATGTGCTCCCTATTAAAAGTGCTTCCTCATAATGCCAACTGCCAGAGAGAAACAGAGCTTCTTCAAACCTGCTTTGGCAGTGTCCAAAGCAACAGATTTCAGTATGTTTACTGATTGCAAATTCTGTACTGGATTGTCCTTACTAAGCACTAACAAAAGTTTCCACACGTAAAAACATACATTTGTTAGCAGAAAAGGACCACTTGGCTCACCCAGTCTGCCTAGATATTCCCTGTCTAATCTGTCTTTGCAGACCCTAACTGGTCTCTGGCAACCCTCCCTGCTCCCTGACCATTGTCTAACATGCCTCTAATGCTATCCCATGCATGCTAGAAGTCCCCCACAGTTTTTACCTCTACCACTTCTGGTGACAGTCTGTTCCAGGTATTTACCACCCTTTCAGTGAAGAAATAGTTCCTCACATTTCTTGTAACCTCCCCCTCCTCCAGCTTCATCACATGCCCCCTGGTCCCAGTTCTCCTTCTCATTTGAAAGAGACTCCCCTCCTACACCTTGTTCAATCCTGTGAGGTACTTGTAGGTCTCTATTGTTTCACCTCTCACTCTCCTCTTTCCCACAGTATACATGTTGTGATCCCTCAGTCTCTCCTCATAAAGCTTCTAGTGGAACCTCAGCATTATTTTAGTTGTCTTTCTCTGGACTGCTTCTACCCTGTCTATGTCCTTTCTGAGGTGTGGCCTCCAAAACTGGACTCACTACTCCAGGTGTGGCCTCACCAGCAAGTGATACAGAGGCAACACCATGTCCCTCTCCTGCTGGATATGCACCTCCCTATGCACCCTAGCATCCCATTAGTCCTACCTGCTATTCTGTCACATTATGCTGTCACCTTGAGGCTGTCAGATATGATGACCCCAGGGTCCTTTTCTTGTTTAATGACTGTTAGCACATCCACCCCCCTTCTCCTCATCTTATACTCAGCATCTGGGTTCCTATACCTTAGATGCATAATTTTGCACTTTTTAGCATTGAACTCCAGCTGCCATGCTTTAGATCACTCCTCAAGTTTCCCCAGATCCCTAGTCATTCTCTCCACCCCTCCTGGGTGTTCACCCTTTTGCAGAATTTGGTATCATCTGCAAAAAGACATACCTTTCCATCCAGTTCCTCAGCAATGTCGGTTATGAAGATACTGAGGAACACTGGTTGCAGTACTGAGCCCTGCAGCACCCTGCTTGTCACTTCTCTATCATTCGAGTGAGTGCTGTTTACCACCACCATCTGCCTCCTATCTGTTAACCAGCTTCAAACCCAAATCACCACTTCGGATCTCAGCCCCAGGCTGCTTAGTTTCTTTATCAGCCTCCTGTGTGGCACAGTGTAGAAGACTTTGCTGAAGTCCAGATAGACCACAATCCATTGCCCTGTTCCATTTTATGATCTACTG
This sequence comes from Neoceratodus forsteri, assembly GCA_016271365.2. Lineage (NCBI taxonomy): Eukaryota > Metazoa > Chordata > Ceratodontiformes > Ceratodontidae > Neoceratodus > Neoceratodus forsteri. The sequence goes on along the minus strand of CM057455.1, from coordinate 1,099,143,955 downwards.
CATTGGGGGGACAGAGTACTCGATGGGAGGGGTTAAACTAAGCACTGCAGCAAAGGAAAGGGAACTGGTAGTCATCATTAGTGACTCCATCAAACAATCAAGCCAGCGTAACAAGGCCTATAGCAAGGCTAATAGGATGCTGGGGTGTATCGAAAGGGGTACTGGCAACAGGAAAAATAGAAACATAGAAGGTGATGGCAGATAAGGACCGTAACACCCATCCAGTCTGCTACTACTACCTCTATATAGGTTACTGGTGATGCCAGATCTGAAATATTGTGCTCAACTGTGGAGCCCTCACCAAAGGAATGAGAGGGACAGGCTGAAGATAACGTAGCGCAGGGTGACCAAGATGATTCAGGGTCTAAAGGGCAGATTTTACGAAGATCATCTGAAGGCACTGAACATGTACTCATTGAAGACCAGGTGAAAGGAGGGACTAGGATAAAGACCTGTATGTTCCTGAAGGGGACTAAACAAGGTGAACTGCAGGGAACTATTTAGCAGGAGTACAGTCAAGAACTTGAGGTCATGAGTGGAAACTAGTCGGGGAAGGTGTAAGAGGGATGTAAGGAAGTTCGCTATGGAACAGTCTGCCAGCAGAGGTGGTGGGTGCCAGAACCATAAATGGATTTGAGCATGTCTGGGACAGAGTGAAGGGTCTGGTGGTTGCTAAGGTGGGTAGCAGTAGGGAGGGAGTGGAGGAGTAAATCTAGAGGGACAAACTATTCCAGTGAAGACAGGGAAATCTGGGCAGAACAGATGGACCTTTGGTCTTTTTCTACTGCCATTGCCTATGTTTCTAGTTCCCTGGTTACCCAGTCAAAGAAATCCATCAGATTAATTTGGCATGACACCTCCCCATGAAGCCATGCGCCTGTAGTCTTGCAACCCTTTGGATTCAAGATATTCAACCAGTCTTTTTCTCAGCAGGGTTTCCATTAATTTCCCCACAACTGAAGGAAGACTGACTGGTCTATAGTTCCTGGCCTCCTCCCTGATGCCACTCTTAAGTAGATGGCCACATCAGCTCTTCGTCAGTCCTTTAGAAACATGCCTGTTTCCAATGAGCTGTTGAACAAAGCTGTCAGTAGGCAGCTAGCACCTCCCTGAGTTCCTTTAGAAACCTTGGGTGTATCCCACCTGATCCTGTAGCTTTCTCCACCTTCAGAGTTGCAAGATCCTTCTGGACTGTTTCTTCTGAAAATGGACTTATGGCCACCTCCCCCTTCCCTCTTCTGTTCCTGCTTGTGGTCCATCCCCTTACTTTCACTGTGAAGACTGAGCAGAAATACCCGGTCAGTATGTCTTTTTTTCTTGGCACTCAGTTGAACATTCTGTCCTCACTGCCCTTCTAATCCTCACTATCCCTCACCTTGCTTCCCACTTCTCATTTATGTATCTGAAGCAAGTCTCATCCACTTTAGTGACCCCTTTGCTGATTTTTACAGATTGCAGTTATGAAATTAGGCAACTGAATGCCTGTAATTCTGAAGGCATTATATATATGGCTGTTTGTGAATGTAACTCATTCAACATTGGTAAAACAAAAAAGGTAATTGAAAATTAGGGTGAAAGAACACAGAAACATAGAAGCTGATGGCAGATAAGGATCGCAAGGCCCATCCTGTCTGCCCATTTCTTTTTCTACCTTATGAATGTGCCATACGCCTTTACTCTGTCAATGGCCTGTCTATTCATACTCATCTGTATTGCTCCTTTATGCCCATACCATGTCTGTTTGAAGCCATGCACTGTATTCATAGCAACCAATTCCTGAGGTAGGCTGTTCCATGCATCCGCCACCCTTTCTGTGAAAAAGAACTTCCTCACATTACCCCTTAATCGGCCTCCCTCTAATCTCATGCTGTGTCCTCTTGTCCTACTATTTTCTTATATTAAAACATGTTAGACTCTTTCACCTTGTTAATGTCTGTAAGGTGTCTGAATGTTTCAATCATATCACCTCTCTCCCTCCTTTGCTCTAGAGTATACATATTGAGCTCCGTTAATTTGTCCTCATATGTTTTCTGATGCAGTCCCTGCACCATTTTGGTTGCCCTTCTCTGGACTGCCTCCATTTTGTTAATGTTCTTGTGAAGGTGTTGCCTCCAGTACTACACGCAATACTCCAGATGGGGCCTAACCAGTGTCTTGTAAAGAGGGATTGTTACCTCCATCTTACAACTTGTGATACTCCTACTAATACACCCCAACACCCACCCCCCCAGCCTTACCTACTGCTTTAGTGGTCTGCTTGGATGATTTCAGGTCATCTGTGATGATGATGATGCCCAAGTCCCTTTCTTCCCTTGTGATTGCCAGCAACTCCCCTCCCAACCTATAGGTGGCTTCGGGGTTTCTCTTCCCTGTGTGCATGATCTTGCATTTCTTTACATTAAATCCCAGTTGCCACTCTTCTGACCATTTTCCAAGTTTATCCACATCTCTTCTCATTCTACCCACCCCATCTGGATCATCTTCTCTGTTGCAGATCCTGGTGTCATCTGCAAACAGCAAACCTTACCCTCCAGTCCATCTGCAATGTCACTGATGAAGATATTGAAGAGTACTGGTCCCAGGACTGATCCCTGAGGTACCCCACTTGTGACTTGCACCTCCTCTGACTGTATACCATTTACCACCACTCTCTGTTTTCTGCCCGCTAACTGGTTTGCCACCAGTTGACCAACTTCTTACCCACCCCAAGCCTACTCATCTTATTAATCAATCTTCTATGTGGAACAGTATCAAAAGCTTTGCTGAAGTCAAGGTAGGCGACATCAACCACACACCCTTGGTCCACCACTCTGGTTTCCTAGTCAAAGAAATCTATGAAATTAGTTTGACAGGACCTTCCTGTTGTAAACCCATGCTGTCTTGGATCCTGTGATCTTATAGATTCTGGGTGTTGCACTATCCTTTCCTTAAGGAATGCCTCCATAATCTTGCCCACTACTGAGGTAACAATGACTGGTCTGTAGTTCTCTGCCTCCTCCCTGCTACCACTCTTGTGGAGCAGGATCACATGAGCCCTCCTCCAGTCTTCTGAGACCTCTTCTGTGTGCAGAGACTCATTAAACAGTTCTGATAATGGTTCTGTTAGTTCCATCCTTAGCTCCTTTAGTACCCTGGAATGTATGCCATCTGGTCCCATTGCCTTGTCCACCCTGAACTTACCAAACTCTTGTAGGACCCTTTCTTTTGTGAAGGGACTTGTGCACATCTCCCTTCCCCATGTCCATGGTGCTGAGCTGTGGGCCTGTCCTACCTTCTCCTCAGTAAATACTGAGCAGAAGTATCTATGTAGGATAGATGCTTTCCTTGGTCCTCCTCCACACACTTCCCCTTATCCCCATTGATCTTAGCAATAACCCCTCTGGACTTTCTCCTTTCATTAATGTATCTATAGAAAGTTTTGTCCCCTTGTTTTACTGTTTGTGCTAGTGTTTCCTCAGTTTGGGCCTTTGCATGCCTTACTGCCTTCCCTGCCTCCCTTAGAGAAGTTTGATATGCCTCCCTATCTTTATCCCACTGCATTCCCTTATATTTCCTGAAGCCCAGTCATTTGGCTCTGACCTTTTCTGCTACTGTTTTTGAGAACCAAAGTGGTTTCCTCCTTCTTTTGTTCTTGCTTTTCTCCCTAACACAGTGAGATGTTGCTTCAAGTATTTCATCCTTAATGCTTGCCCACTTTGCCTGTACCCCCTCACCTGTATTTCTTCCTGCCAGGGCTAGCTTAACTCTGTTGGCCATCTTATCAAAGTCAGCTCCTCTGAAGTTCCATATTTTTGCATTGAAATGGGATGATTTAGTTCTAGTGGCCAAACTGAACCATACCAAGTGATGGTCATTGGCCCCCAGGTGACCTTCTGCCTGGTGTTCTGTGATCCTTTCCCCATTAGTCATTACTAGATCTAGGATACCTCTGTCTCTTGTGGGTTGTTGTACCAGTTGTTTGAGGCCCTCCCCCAGCAGGGAATCCACTATGTGTCTAATTCTGGTGGATGTTCCTGCTTATATTGACCAATCTGTATCTGGCATGTTGAAGTCTCCCATTATCAGCACCTCCCCTTTAGCTGTCATGTTCTGTATATCTTCTAACAGTAATGTGTCTATGTCCTCTCCCTGCTGTGAAGGCCTGTAGACAACCCAAGTTCATATGGCTGTCCCATTTCCTGTTTCCAGGGTGACCCACAGTTCTTCTGGCTCCCTATGTATATTCTGAATTTCTGTAGCTTTGATATTTTCATTGACATAAAAGGCTACTCCCACCCCCCTTTTTTCACCTCAGTCTCTTCTGAACAGTACATAGCCGGGTACTGAAGTCTCCCAAGTGTGGTTACTGGTGAACCATGTCTCGCTAATGGCTACTATATCCAGTTTAGCCTCTGTCATTGTCGCTTGCAGGTCTGGGATCTTGTTTCCCAAACTGCGGGCATTTGTGTACATGATTTTCTATTGGCCAGGTTTCGGTGCATTAGTTGTTGGGTGAGGTCCAGTGTTTCCCCTGCACATCATATGGGGAGCCAGACCTTTTTTCTTTCCTGGTGATGCAAATGAATTACAAGCATGCTTAACTCCTGTTTGATCACTAGCTGAGGGCAGAGGGGTGTTCTTCCCATTTGATGTATCAGGTGCTGCACCTCTCTCCCCTTTGGCTAGTTTAAATATTCTGCAAAGACATCAAACTTCTGCCCCAATGCATTGACTCCCTCCTTAGTCAGAGGCAGTCCATCAGATTTAAAGAACTTTCGCTCCCAAAACTGTTGCCAGTTACCTACAACTTTGTATCCTTTTTCCTGGCACCAGCCCTTGAGCCACATGTTTAGCTCCCCTATCTCTCTTTCTCTGACCTTCTGTCCATCTACTCCCCTTTCCCAGACCAGCAGGATCTCAGAGAAGGAGATTCCAGATGAAATGGATGACAGTTTGTCTCCCAGCCTGATCAAGTGTTCCTTGGTCTCCATAACTGACTGGCTGGAGAGATTGTTAGTCCCTATGTGTACCAGGACATTGATGTTTTCTCCTGCTTCCTGCATGATTTTAGCAATGCATTCAGTGCCTCTCCACACTGATGTACCTGGGAGACATATGACCATTACCCCTGGCTGGAGGTGGGCATCAACTCCCCAAATCATGGAGTCTCCTATGATCAGAAGTGTTTTTTGTTTGCCTTTTTTTTTTTTTTGGTCCCTGCTTTGAGTGAGGTTTGTTGTGCTAGTTCCTGTGCTGCAGTGTCCTGCTCTTCAGTGTCCTCTGCCCCTATGTTTGGTTTTGGGGATAGAGGCAGATACCTGTTTGCAGTTTTTATATGGTTTATGGAGGTGAGACGCTGGAGAGTACTGAGTGATGGGGCACCCGATTTGCCCCTCCTAACCACCTGCCAACCTCCCAGACCAACTACTCTCTGTGGTCGAGGTGCTTCAGTTGGATGTTGGGGAAATGGCAGGCGATTCTTATAATATATTTCCTCCTGAATATACAATTTGAGGTGCACAATCTCTGCCCATGCTGCCTGGAACTGAGCCTTTAAGATCTCCAATGGTCCAGCATGTAGGACAGCATCCTAAATCCTCTATAACTGCCCTTTTGAAAAGTATCCCACAGTGCCTGCAGTTAATAATGTCCATTCCACTTGAGCTGCCCAGTTTATAACCTAGTCTGAATAATTAGAAGGAGGAAAAAGAAAGCAAAAGTTTGATTTTTTTTTTGGTATAATTTGTTATAACAAGTTAAATTACTTGTACCCCTGTAAGTGAGGTCACTGTGTGGATACCCCTCTGACCCTCCCCTTCCTGCTTTGCTACAGGAAATGTCACGACTGTGCTAATCTATAAAAGGAGTGTAGCATGGGGTGGTTCTGCATGGGGGTTGGTGGGCCCCTGCTGAAAAAGAACCACAGATGGAAAAACAAGGAGGTAAGAGCAGAAACAATCAACCAACAACAAATGCAGTAGCCCTGAAAGCTTAGCCTAATGACAGCTAAAACTATAAACCCTGTATGCACCACCTGTGACAATTTCACATAAGATATACCCTGCAAAAAACACTTTGCTACAGAGGAAAATAAAGCAGTAACAGAAGATATACCTTGCAAAAAACAATTTGAATCAAAGAAGATTACAGCAGTAATCTTTAGACACAAAACAGCAACAACCCGGTAGGCACACCCTGTAATAATACAGCAGGAGGTGTACCCTGCAACAGCAATTTGATTCACAGAAGATTACAACAGTAAAATGTAAGCACAAAACAGTATCAAATCTTGTGAGCACAAAAGAAAATAACAACACCCAGTAAATCTGCCTAGCAAAAAGAAGCCTTAATCTTTGTCCTTGCTCTGTTAATGTTCCTTGCTCTGTCCTTACAGGTAAACCTGGAAGAAAAGAGCTCAGGTGAAGCTAGGTGCCTTTGCCAGCAAACCTAGTGTTTCCCATGTTTGGGCCATTGAAAACGCAGACCTTACTTATGCTAGAGCAGCACATATTGCAAACTCCAAGGACAAAAGTAAACATAGATTAGGTCTATGGGAATAGAGAAGGTCTGCCTAGACCTCAAGGGGGGGGGGATTTTAATGATCTTTTGTTAACTCGTGAGGCATTCTGGATTATAAATTTGAATGCAACCAAGAATAAGGGGTTGAATTCTGGATTTAAACTAAAGCCTTTTTTAAAGAAAAGGAAAAAGAAGTAACGTTCTCCGGCCTTATGCTTTTCAGCTTTATTAGAAACATAGAAAGATAGAATCTGATGGCAGATAAGGATCACTTGGTCCACCTAGTCTGCCCATTCCCTACCTAACGGATAAGCTGCAGATCCTAGTTAAGCAACAGCCTACTTCCTCCTACCCCCAACTAGAATTGCCTTATGTTTGTCCTATGCATTCTTCAATTCCCCCACTTTTTTTGACTCTACGACCTCCTCAGGAAGGCTGTTCCATGCATCCATAACCCTCTCTGTGGAGAAATACTTCCTCACTTTACCTCTGAGCCATCCCCCCTCTATCTTCAAATTGTGCCCCCTTGTTTTTGCACATCTCTTTTTCTGAAAGAAGCTACCCTCTTGGACTTTGTTGAGTCCTTGAGGTATTTGAAAGTTTCTGTCATGTCCCCCCTCTCCCTCCTTTCCTCGAGGCTATACATCTTAAGCTCCTTTAGACTTTCTTCAAATGTCTTCTGGTGCAGACCCTGCACCATTCTGGTTGCCCTCCTCTGGACAGCCTCCACCCTGTCTATGTCTTTGTGGAGATGGGGTCTCCAGAACTGTACACAGTACTCCAGATGTGGTCTTACCAACTGTCTGTACAGAGGGCCAACAACTTCCTGTTTTCTACTGGTGATGCCTCTCCCTATGCATCCCAGTATCCCCCCAGCCCTCCTTACTGCCTTCTCATATTGCTGGCCCACCTTTAGGTCATCTGATAAGACTACCCCCAGGTCCCTTTCCATTTTTGTTGTTGTCAGTATCTCATCCCCCATTGTGTACTCTTCCCCTGGGCTTTTGTTTCCCAGGTGCATTACTTTGCGCTTCTTTGCATTGAATCTAAGCTGCCATACATTTGGCCATTCCTCTAACCTTGCCAATTCCCTTTTCATCCTTTGCGTCCCACCTTGCATATCAACCCTGTTGCAGATCTCTGTGTCATCTGCAAAGAGACATACTTTCCCTTTCAGTTCCTCTGCAAAGTCACTTATAAAGACATTAAAAAGGACTGGCCCCAGTACTGAACCCTGCAGTTCCCCACTAGTAACCCCCCTTTCTTCCCTGTGGACTCCATTTACTATTACCCTCTGTGTCCTGTTGTCCAGCCAGTGTTTTATTTATTTTTTTATTTATTTATTTCAATCTAGGATTACAATACCTTTGAGCCAAGGCTCTTTTACAAAGGTTCCACATCAGCGTGTGCAACAGTCATCATTTTTAGTTACAAACATATAGTCATTGACTTACAGACATGTAATAACCAGTACAAAGACTTGAGCTATGAGCAAGACATGGGAAGGGTGTTGGGTGGTGGGGGAAGTGAGGGTAGGAGATCGGGGGGAAGGAGATGCAGGGGTAAGAGGGAGTGCAGGAGGAGGCTGGGGCAGGGGCAGGAGTGAGATACGGGGGGAGGTGGGTGAGGGTGGGAGACAGTGCAGCCAGGGGGGCTTGTTGAGGGAATATGACAGGTAAGGTGCTAGGGGTGCAAAGACCGATTGTAAGTGCTGGGTGCTGGGGCATTTGCAGCTGGAACATTGGAAATGTTAAGATGGGCAATCGCAGGATACAAGCAGTGAGAGACGAAGCTTGGACTTGAAAAGGCCAAGTGTTGGAGCAGTCGCTATGTTGCTGCCAAGAGAGTTGAGCCAGTTGGATGCCCGATAGGTGAATGATCTTTGTCCTTGGGTCGTGCGACATTGTGGGATATGTAGTAGATGGGAATTGGATCTCCTTGTAGTGACGTTCCTATGCCTAGGCTTAAGGAGGGCACAGACACCAGGTGGGGCCAGACCCATTATAATTTTCTTGGCCGTGATGCAGGTTTGGTATTTTATGCGTTTGTCCAGTTGAAGCCATCCAGATTGGGAATAAAGGTCACATGTGTGGTTACGGCAATGTGAGCCAGTGATGAGATGACAGGCCTTATTCAGGGAGGTTGCGATAAGTTTGAGAGCAGAGGTAGTTGCAGACCCATATATGATAAGACCATAGTCTATGATGCTGACGATGGAGCTTTGGATGGCCACTGCCAGTGCTTCTGGGGTTAGGTGTTTCCTGTGCCGGAATAATATGCCTAACCTCGCATTGGCAGGCTTTGCAACATTGCTGATATGGACAGTGTATGAGAGGTGGGGATCAAGGGTGATGCTGAGGTACTTGAATGATTGTGTTTGCTCTAGGATGGCTCCTTGTTTGGTTGCAATGGAGAGGTGGAGTTGTTTGTTTTTGTTGTGGGGGGTGTAGAAGACCATAGACTTGTTTTTTTTCTGACTGAGAAGCAGTTTATGATTTAGAAACCAGGATTCAATGGAGTAGAAGGACTGCTGAAGTTTATTTTGTAATTGGATTGCATCAGGGTCCTAGGTGAGGATCACAGCATCATCGGCGTAGAGAATTATTTGTTCTGGGCAGCTGTCTGGTAGTGAGTTTAAGAATAGGCTGAAGAGGAGGGGTCCCAGAATGGAGCCCTGGGGGACCTCAGTGGACCGGTCTAGGGTCTGAGAGTGTATCAGTGATTCTTACTGTTTGGGACCGTTCTTCAAGGTAGCTCTTAAACCAGCCAATGGAGTCAGTTGACAGCCCAGTGTTCTGAAGCTGGACAAGCAGGAGGCGGTGATTGACGGTGTCGAAGGCTTTAGTTAAGTCAATGTAGATTAAGCCTAGTAGTACACTGGAGTCAAGTGCATTGTGGATTGCGTTGGTGAATTCAAGTAGGGCTGTGGAGGTGCTGTGACCTTTGTGGAACCCGTGTTGTTGCTTGTACAGGATGTTGTATGTATCCAGGTATTCTGTGAGCAGGTCTGAGACAATGCGTTCTAGTGCCTTGGAGAGTGGGGGTAGTAGGGAGATAGGTCTGTAGTTATCCTGGGCTGTTTTGTCACCACTTTTATGGATTGGGGTGACAGTGGCAGATTTCCATCTGTCCAGGAACTGGCTAAGGCTGAGAGAGAAGTTGAAAATTCTGGTCAGAGGACTAAGCACTTCATCAAGTGTGAGAGACAGGATTTTGAGATCGAGGGAGTCATTACTGAATATTGATTTACCAAGGGCTTTGGTTACATATTTGTGTACTTGGTGAGCCTTGACTGCTTTGAAGTAGAAGCGGGGGGAGCTGGTGGGAGTAGTGTTCATTGCAGACAGAGGGGCTTCACCATCTTTGAAGTAGTCCTGGCGTAGGACAGCGCTGAGGTCAGTAAAGGCTTTGTTAAAGGTATCTGCAATGGTTTTTGGGTTGAGGGTTGTGGTTGGTTCCGTTGATGTTGAGTATTAATAGGGGACTTTTGGGTGGATTCCCAGTGAGTTCCTTTATGTTCTTTCAGAATTCCCGACCATTGCCCCAGGAGTTTTTGAGGGCATGCTTATAGTAGGCGGACTTCATTTGCTGGATGGTTTTGGTACAGACATTGTGGGCATGTTTGTAGTTTTGGATGTCGTTTTTGCCTTCCAGAGTTTCTGGCCAGCTCCCATAGGTGGTCTCTTGTTTTTAGCATCCTGAGGAGGTCACCTGTGAGCCAAGTGTTACTGAGTGATTTGACTTTGCGTGTCTTAATAGGAGCATGCATGTCACAGGCCACAGTGAAGATGTTTATGAAGTGGTCAAGGGCAGTGTTTACATTGGTTGCATTGAAGATAGAGGACCAGTCTTGATGGAGGAGGTGGGATTTGAGTCGAGGAAGGTGACCAATGCTGGTGATAGTTTTTGGTGGTTGTTTGATGAATTTATTTGACCAGGTGCAGCTAACAGGGGGAGTGGTCACTGAGAGAGTCAGGGAGGACATTAGTGTTAGATATCCATGATGGGTGACTGGTAAGGATCCAGTCCAAGAGTGTGCTGGTGCCGATCCTATAATTTTTCCTGGTTGGTGAGTCAACCATTTGTGTGAGGTTCACCGCAGCAATGGTATCCCTGTGTGCACCAGCATCGGCCGCAAGCCAGCTGATGTTGAAGTCACCTAGGAGGATGGATTCGGTGTCTGGTGGGAGTGACTTTACAAAGTCAAGAACAGCTGTTAGACCAGTTTCCTGTTCTTTGGGAGGGATGTAGATGGTTGCAACATTGAGGGTTTTGTTTTGGGCTCCGAGGAGGATTCTCACTGGCAGTATCTGAGCAGTTGTGGGTTGGAGTGAGGTAATGATGTGGTGCCCCTGTATGGAGTCTTTTAGGTAGAGAGTGCAGCCCCCACCTCTTTTGGAGAGGCGATCCAGCCTAAAGACGTTGTAGCCAGGAAGGCTGATTGCATGGTCTGGTACTGATGGCATGAGCCAGGTTTTGACAACTGCCAGGATGTCAGGGCTGTGCTGGCTGGTGAAGGCATGTAGGGCATCCATCTTAGGAAGGAGGCTGCAGATGTTGATTGATATGAATGACAGGGCACCCGAAGGCTTGCTCAGATTAATGGCTTTAGAGCAGAATGGGCCAGGGTTTGGGTGCACATTGCCTGACAGCATTAGGAGGAGGAGGACTAGCCTCAAGGAGCTGCGGCGTATTTCTTTAAGGGAATGCTTTCACCTGCTAGCATCTCTGGAAATTGCCGAGCATCGATGATAGTGGGCAAGGGTAAGTGTAGACAGGGGGGATCAGAGTGGAGGGCTAGGACTAGTGTGGGTGTAGGACAGTTTCACTGCAGTAGGATGGACCCTGGGCAAAAGGCAGTGACCAGTGTGCAGCATGCCTAAGTGGAGGAATGATGTAGGAATGTGGAAGCTGTGGGGGAGGAAGGGAAAGCCAGGCTACCACCCTGGGACCCACTCCCAGGCTGGCTGATTTGTTTTTTAATCTTTTGTGTGGGACTGTATCAAATGCCTTGCTAAAGTCTAGGTAGGCCATGTCCATAGCCCCTCCCTGGTCTACTACTTTGGTTGGTCACCCAGTTAAAGAAAGCTGTTAGATTTGTCTGACATAACCTTCCTGCTGTGAATCCATGCTGCCTTGGGTCCTGTGCCCCACTGGCCTCTAGGTACTCAACAATTCTTTCCTCCAGAAGTAATTCCATCATTTCGCTACCACTGAGGTCAAACTGACAGGTCTGTAGTTTCCTGCCTCTGTCTTGCTCCTTCTTTTGTGAAGGGGAATCACATCCACCCTTCCCCAGTCCTCAGGTACCGCACCATCCTCCCATGATTTATTAAAAAGGGTAGTCAGGGTCAAAGGTATTGCTCTAGTCAGGATGTTGGGCATTTTCTGTCTTATATTTAGCACCATCAATTAAGCTATGACACAGGCTGTCCTATGTAATATTTAGACATTTCTGTTTACACTGTTTTGTGATAAGAGTTTTCCGCCATATTGGTTCTTGCAAAACAGGAGAAGATGGAAGGTTTGATACATTTTATTGGACCAACAAGTGTCTTGTACAAAGATGGAATTATACACAAGCTTTTAGGGCCACACATGTCCCTTCTTCAGGTGAATAGCAAAACGGAGCAACATAAGCAGTATTTATATTCACTGTGGAGCAATTAAAAATCAGGAAGTGAAGTAGGAAGGTAATAAAGGGGACTAGAGATGATAGTCTAAGATGCAGAATAAAAACATGAGAAGAAATGGGGAGGGGGCATAGTAGGAACAGGTCAGTAGGAGAAGAAAGGAAGCTAAAGGGAAGACAAAGCATGCAGATAGGATCTGAGTTCAGAGGCTAGCTGAAAGGGCAGACTGGACAAGAGATGCTTAATAGATGCAAGGAAATCAAGAAATTAGGAGAAACAAAAGAACAAAGGCCTAGATAAACAGAGGTGTGGAAACAATAGGGAGTAGGTGGGACTGAGCTCAAGAGTTAATAGGAGATGCAGGGAGCATGTGAGGTATAGGTAAAAAAAAACAGAACAGGCAGAACTCAGAGAAGAAAATATATAATAATAAGAGAAATACAGAACCAAAGTGTAATAAATAGAGACATGATTTAGTACACAATAAGAAAGAATTACAGTTTACCATAGTGGGTCATGAAACCAATGCCCCGATTCAGTCCAGAAATGTTAGATTTAAATTGTTTTACATATTTCAATCCCCATGTCCTTCTGTTCTCTGTGTTTCTGAAGTTGCCTCTTAGAATCAAGACGGATAAATCCAAGAGAGTGATCTGTTTGTGAAAAATGGTTTCCTACTGGTGTACTCATAATCTGGTTTACTATTGTGTGACGGTGGTGATTCATCCTGGTTTTCAGTGGTTGGCTAGTTTCCTCAGTATAGCAACCATTTGTACACTTCTTGCATTGAATTAGGTAAACCACATTGCTGGATTGACATGTGAAGGATCCATTAATTTGTATTATGTTGTTCTGGCTTGTCTTAATGGTGACCTGTGCACATATGTGGGTGCAGGTCTTTCATCTTTCCATGTTGCATAGTGTTGTCCCTCTTGTTTTCTGGTTATTTTTATCTGCTGGGAGTTTGTTGTCAATCATTATGTTTGAGAGGCTAGGGGGCTGCTTATAGGCAATGATAGGTGGTTCAGGGAAGATGTCTTTCAGTGTTTCATCTTCTCTCAGCATGGGTTGTAGATCTTTGATAAATTCCTGAAAGGGTTTTAGCAGGGGGCTGTAAGTGACCACTAGGGGTGTGTGGTCAGTTTGATGTCTTTGCCTGTATTCCAGCAGATTGTCTTGTGGTATTTATATGGTCGGCTCAAATTCTCTGTCAATTTGTCTTGGAGAGTGGCCCTGCTGAATTAAGGAATTCTGAAGTGTGGGGAGCTGTCTGTCTCTTGGTCTCTCATCAGAGCAGATTCAATGGTATCGAATTGCCTGACTGTAGATTACAGATTTTTTTGTATGATTAGGGTGGAAGCTGGAATTATGCAGGTAGTGGTGTCTGTCAGTGGATTTTCTGTAAAGAGCAGTTTGTATATGTACATTTTTAGTGATACTGACTGTGGTGTCAAGAAAATGTATGCTGGTGGTGGAGTATTCAAAAGTGAGATTTATGGAATGATGAAAGTTGTTAAAATCATGATGGAATTTTTTGAGAGAATCTTCACCTTCTGTCCAAATCAGGAATATGTCATCAATAAATCGAAGGTAGACAGATGGACTATAAGACTGTGTTTAAAAAAAATCCTCCTCTAAGCAGGCCATGAAAGGATTGGCATATTGTGGTGCCATTTTAGTGCCCATGGCTGTCCCCATGATCTGTAAAAAGTGCTTGCCATTAAAGGTGAACTGTGTCAAAATGAATTTTATTAGGGTGCTGATGGTGGTTTCTGGAATGTCTCCTGTGGATGTGTTTTCCTTTAAAAATTTCTGACATGCTGCTATGCCATCTTCATGTGGGATGTTGGTGTACAGGGCAGTGACATCCATTGTGGCTAGGATAGTGCTCGGTGGCAGTTGTCCAGTTTGTTTCAGTTTCGTGAGGAAATCAGTGATATCCTGAATAAAACTGTTAGTAGCTCTTACTAGTGGTTTTAAAATGGATTCAATAAGTCCTGAAATGTTTTCAGTGAGCGTGCCAATGCCAGAGATGATGGGTCATCCTGTATTCCCTGGTTTGTTTATCTTGGGTAGCATATAGAATCCCCCGGAGTAGGTTTGCTTGGAATTAGTATTTTTAACTGTTTCTCCTAATTTCTTGATTTTCTTGCATCTAATAGGCATCTCCTGTCCATTCTACCCTTTCAACCAGCCTCTGATCTCAGATCCTATCTGCATGCTTTTGTCTTCCCTTTAGTTTCCTTTCATCTCCTACTGACCTGTTTCTACTATGCCCCCTTCCCATTTTTCTCATGTTTTTATTCTGCATCTTAGACTTTCATCTCTAGTCCCCTTTATCGCCTTCCTACTTCACTTCCTGATTTTTAATTGCTCCACAGTGGATATAAATACTGCTTATGTTGCTCAGTTTTGCTATTCACCTGAAGAAGGGACCTGTGTGGCCCCAAAAGCTTGTGTATAATTCCATCTTTTGTACAAAACACTTGTTGGTCCAATAAAAGGTATCAAACCTTCCATCTTCTCCTGTTTACACTGTGTAATTATATTACTGTATTGCCTTAGGTCTTTCCTCTCCTCCCCTTTCCTATCTCTTCCTTCTATTTTCTCCTCCCCCACCTCCTCCTCTCCCCTTCCCCTCTCTCCTCCCTATCCCTCCCTCCTTTAATCTTCCTTTACCTTCCTTTTACCCTCTTTACTCTGTATTTATGATGCTCTGTTTTGTATATAATAGTTATTATTTTTTGTTGTCTATGTGGTTTTTCAGTTATATGTAATGTGCTATTTAAGACAGAATGTCTTTAAGGAGTAATTAAATTACTGCTGCTCTATTGACATGGGGAAATAAGGGTGACCTGTGAGAGTTAGTCATTTTTATAACATCACTATGACATATTTTAAATTGTATATATAACTGCCATGCACTTGCATTTGAATAAGCCTTTGAGAAAGGATGCTTATACATCTGAAACACATCAGGTTTTATGCCTTTTCCATGTAATTAATAAACTTTTTTAGTTTCAATCTTCAGAGACTGGTGCCCTTGTTATTGATGAGGTTGGTGTGTGCTCTACTTCTATGGTTGTTTGTTTCTGATTTTAGTATTGAAGCACCACCATCCGTGTTGCTGACTCCTTTGGTACTGATGATTCTTTCCTCTGTTTGCACCTTTGCTCCCCTCACTGCCTCCTTGTGTGCTTACCTCTGCTTTACTACGTATATCTGCCTGTTCTCCTTCTTCTGTGTTTCCTTATACCTCTTGAATGCCACCATTTTTTCCTTCATGATCTTTGCTGCTTCCTTAGAGAAACATAAAAGTCAATTTTTCCTTCTACTTTTATTAACTTACTTTGCACAGAGGTTATCTGCTTGAGACATATCTTTCCTTATTTTCTTCAATGTGCCTCCACCCCTCCCTGGAAATACCCCCGCTTCATGGCAGTCTCTGAGGTAGTCCCCCATTTCTTTAAAATCTGTCCTCCTAAAGACCAGGACCCTCATCTTTATGTGGTCAGCCTCTGCTTCTGTCCTAATGTTAAACCACGCTGTTAGTGATCACTGGTACCCAGGGACTGCCCACTTTGAAGTCTGCAATGCTATTCCTCTTTATAAACACCAGGTCCAGCACCGCCCTGTCCCTAGTAGGGTCTGTGACTAGCTGCCTGAGAAAAGTCCCTTGTATAGAGTTCAGTGTGGCCCTACAGTCCCTGTGAAAGCTACGGTTGGAAGGCTCAGCACCATATCTGGACATTGAAGTCACCAACTAGCAGCACATACCCCTTACTTGCAATTTTAATGATGGCTTCCAAAAGAGTCTTATCAAACTTTTTCCCCTGTGCTTAAGTTCTGTACACTACCCTGGTATGGATAACAGCCCCAGAGCCTGTCTCCTGGGTGACCTACAACACCTCCAGGCCTTCATTTTCCTTCTGGTCCACCTGTACCTTCATGGCCTTGATTCGTTCTCTCACATATAAAACAATCCCTCCTCCGTTTCCTTCCCTGTATCTCCTGAACATACAATAGCCTGGTATGACCGTGTCCCAGTCATGGTGCTCAGTGCACCATGACGCAATAATGGCCACTAAATCCTGGCTTCTAGGTCTATAATTTTGTTTCCAAGACTTTATGCATTGACACACATGGCTCTTCACGCCTTCCTTCTACCCTGCCTGTTGTCCAGGTAAAACTTCAGCCCCTTCTTAAATGCCTCACCAAAGGAGGAATTCTGCACACCACTAGGTAAAGTGTTCCAGATGGCCAGGCAGTCCCCAGACTGTTTTAAATGGGATCATGGGATAGTCAGAAAATTTGTCTTGGAAGGGCAGAGATGATAACACAGAGAATATAAGGGCAAGAGACCTTTTAGGTAGCAAGGACCCATTCTATACAGGGTTTTCTGTGTTAATAAAGTAGTCATGAAAATGGTGTGCAACTGAACTGGTAGTGGCACACAAGGGGCACAAGGAACCAGGCCCCTCCCGAGATCAAGCACCTCCCTTTTTCAAATAACTTTATTTAAAAGTCAGTTAGTTGGTTTAGCAGTGCAATGTATACTTATTGGTTGGTTGAGAGCCAAGTGGGTGCTATCAGTGTCATACAGCACATGACTTCACTCTACTGAATGGGGTATGGCCTGCTTGTGACCTGCACTTCAGCGTATACTTCCATAAATATGATTTTTCAGCTATTACAATTTACTAGAGAATACTATTTTTTATTTTCAATGTTCCTTGCCAAGGTTTACAGCACACCTTGGTTTTATATCCAACAAGTTTATATAAAAAGCATTTGCCTCTCCTCTGTTAACCTTACAATTATTTTGTTTATAATATCATAGATCTCACCATGACAATGAACTGTGAAGTCACAGACAGATATTGTGAGGTTAGCAGGGTACAGTCAGATACATTTTGAAAGACTGAAATAATTGCTGCATTATCTACAATATTTAGTAGACCAACAGCAGGGGAAGTAAACATAAAACAAAAAAAAAAAAAAAACACTAAAGTTAAAACGTTACTGGTGTAAATCTAGTTGTGTAAAGTATTTTAGTAGAGAGTTGCTCTTTAAGCCTGCCTGAGCCTGGGGACTGGACTTCAGTGACTTGCAGTGTCGGATGGTGTCACTGCCACATGCACACTGCATGCAGGAGTATTGTTCTTTCTTGTCTTGCTGGGCTGTACATGCATGTGAGACTACATCCTTCATTACCTCCTCTCCTTGTGCTACTGGTGCTGAATGATGTCAGTGTGTATCTGTGCATGGCTATAGCAGAAGTCGTGAGACCAATGTCTTCTTCTCCTGTGGCCCTCATTGGCTGACAACTGGTGCCAACTCCAGTTAGAAACCCTCCCAATCAACAGAAGTCACAGGACTCAATGAGCATGCCCAGTTTCTGGCCATCCCATGACAAAGACAAACAATAGCTCTGGTAGCCAATTAAGCACCTGCACATAAAATCGATGATGTGGCTGACCAATCAGAGACTGTTTCACTCTGTCAGACCTAGACTAGACTGCTCAGCAAGCAACTTTAGATCTGCAGTTTGACAGAAATTTGTTTCTTCATCAGTGAAGTCTGACCAGAGAGCTTCTTGCACTTGTCTTGAAGAAACTAAAAAGATATAGCAGTACTTTACTTATTTTGTTGAAGTTCCTTTAAGAAATATGAGTTAGCAGGGCAGGCATAAAGGACAATTGAGAAAAAGATTGAGGACTTTGGGAACTGGAGGGAGAGAGAGGAATCCTCTCACCACCTTAGTACTGAAAAATAGTAAGGGTCAGATATTCAAAACTTTGTGCCGGGCAAAAACTGTTTGTGCAGGTTTAGCGCGGGATTAGCGCGGGTCTGCTATATTCAAAAGGTCAAATAGCGCAGGCAAACTGCATTAGCGCCAGGCAAAATCATAATGTATGCATGGGGCAAACTGACATGAATACAGGCGCAATGCTATATTCAGTGACTAGCTCTGCGCTAAGTGGTTTTGTGTGACTTAGCATGACACTTAGTGCAGTGCACATTACTGCCCAGGAAAAGCTTGTCTTAACCCTGGGCAATGAGCTTTGTGCGGTGTTGCGCAGCTTTTGCGTGGTTTTGTGCGACCCATAACAAATAAATATGACACACAGACAAAGCCAAACATAAAGGAAACATGCTGCTAACTGATGGCATCACAATGATGCCATCATCTTCCACCAGTCCCAGCCATGCCAGGCAGTAAGTGGTGACCCTGCTGCCAGTGGACAGCATGGCAGTGTGGCCATACAGCACACACCTGTGGACCACTCTTCTGTGGACACCAACAGATGCCAGCACACACATGCAGCACTGTAGGCATTGAGGATGTTGAGGGGGAGAGTGTATGGGTGGCCAGGCTGTGCCACAGACCAGGTGTGGCCACAAGGCTGGGACACATCATGCAGTGCACATGGGCCAATATTGGGAATTCCTCAACACCAGTTTGCCGTTCTGATAATATATGCCCCCCCCCGCCACATACTGCACAGCTGTACAACTGACACAGCACACAAAGCTGGACATGTACATGTTACTGTGAGCATCCCATGCCAGAGGTGCAGCATCTGTGAGTCACACAACAGTGTAACAGTAATGTCCACTGTCAGTAAATGCCTGCAGGTTGGGCCTCTCACTGTGTATAGTGCAGTCATCATCACTGCCCTACACACTATAGGCATTGCTGTGTCCACACACTACTGGCCCCCTTGCTACTGTAGTGTCTGCTGTGCACTGTAGCATGATCTACAGTGTGATAGTTGCATGCAGCAGCACCACCACCATCTGTGCCTACGCCATGTTGTCCCAGTACAGCTGCAGGCAGCAGTGCATGTGAAAGTACAGTGTTCAAAACTGTATAATATTCCCCAAACTGTTTGTGCAGAGCTAACACGTTTGCGCTGGTTTAGCACGGGGCTAAACCGATAGCCCGCTGCAAACTACATGCAAATCAGGGCATAATGAGATGCTAATTTGGATGTTTGCCCAGAGATTACCTAAGTAGGCTCATTTACATGTCACTTCTGAATATGGCAAAGTTTAGCACCGGGCAAACGTGTTTGCACCGGGCTAACGGTTTAGCCCTCCGCTAAACCCGCGCAAACGTGTTAGCGCTGCGCAAACAGTTTGGGGAATATTTTACAGTTTTGCACACTGTACTTTCACATACACTGCTGCTGCAGCTGTACTGGGTCCACATATTTGCTGGCACACACATTGGCCACATAGTTCACCTCTACCTACCTTCACATGACTGTGCACTGTGTTGCTGTTGTGGTTTGCACTTCCTGGTTGCCATATTCAGAGCTGTCTTATTCCAGGGCTAAGTTTGCCCTGCACTCCCAGCCCAGTTTGCCCGACCTCATTCCCATGCTATATTCAGACGCTGTTTGCCCTGGGCTATTCCTTTTGAATATGACTTGCTTTGTGCTCCGGACTAAGTTTGCCCACCGAGTAGTGCTAATTTAGCCCCAGGGCAAAGTTTTGAATCTCTGGCCCTGGTACTGCTTGCTATCCTGATGTTCATTTAGAACTAGACCAAAAACATAAAAAGTGAGTGAACCGGGTGAGGCAGGCCCAGGAGGAAAGTGGAGAAAAGGATTAAGGGTGTGCAGGGAGCCCTCAGGACATCTGAGTGAGACTATAATACATTTGTCAGTATACTGCATTTTATTCACTCAGCATGCAAAGCGGTGTATGAATACTGCTTGAAAGTAATTATTTTCTAATAACTGGGGAGCTTTTTTCCAGTTGCCAGTGCCAGTTATAATTCACCATTATAACCAGCTGGCTATAATGACAAACATGCAAAGCTCTGTGAGGGGGAAAGCCACGAGTCACTGATTGGCTTGCGCTGTACTGTTTACATGTTCTAGTGACACTTGCTGAGGAGAAAAAATGTTCCCCAGCAATTAATAAAACAAGGCATGGGGTGGTGTATAAAGCTTGAATTCTACACATGCCCACCATGGGAAGCTTAGATAAACCCCTCGAGCTTCCCTCTTGAGGTTTATGTAGCACCCCACACCTTGCGTGTGTGTAACATTCTAGTTAGACACACCACCTCATACATTATCTATATAAAATCCATATTAAATACTCTGAGCTGGGGATGGAACTGGACATGGGCAGCCTGGGTAAAAAAGAAAAAAGAACATGACTGAAAAACACACTGCTATTTTTCTTACCTGACTTAAAGTGAGCTGTAGAAAGCAGCCAGAAGGATGTAGAATATAGCGTTGCAGAATAGAAGTCTAGTCATCCAACTTGGACACCTGCCTGCTTCGTGGTTAATGGCAGTTAGACAGAGGAGTCAGGCAATTGTTGATGCTGCCTGCTGTGTACTTCATGATCACAGTAAATACATCATTTCTGTCTTTCTTCAGTTGAAAAGGTACTGGCTGCATCTGTTGTAGTTTGTCTACACATAGGCTGTGAGGGTGAGAAATGTTACAGTCATTGTTAAACAAAATAGTAGTCACATGGGAGCAGCTGAGTAGCAAGTGTATGGGGCTGGTCACGGCTCGGGGGCACTCATACCCCTAGTGGCAGAGGAGACAGGCAAAGGCAACTGTGTTTACATTTGTAGGCAGAGGCGTGCATGGGGGGGGTGACCCTGGCCCCACCCATGTTAAATGTCCTTCAATTTTTTTATTTAATTCAGCCAGGATATGGTCGGCTAGAAAAACTGATGCTCAGGCTGGCTGCTGCATCATATTATTTTTCATGTTAGACTACTGCTTTAACAGTAGACTTAGTTTGCCCCACCACCCCGCCCAACTTGAGTCCCTCCCAACTTCACTATACTAGATCTGCGACCACGCAACTACAACAGGCACTGCAGCTCAGTCTTCCAGTAATACCGTGAGCCACCTATGACCGTCCTGAGTCCTGACCCAAACGTATATCACTCACACAGTGATGACACTGACTGACAGCAGTGAAGAACAGCCCACCCATCACTGGATCCCATAGCAATCATCCGACTGACTCCCTGTTGCAACTTGCACATAACTAACAACAGCAACACTTACTGGAGACGGAGGAGAGGTCGCTGATCACTGGCATGCTAGACGGTCGGGTCGGTCACAGTCCAGAAATGTTATGCTTTCTGTGCTCCTGGGGGGGTGCTCCTGCTGGCTCTGCTCAGAATCTTGTTCCGTGGACCAACTCCAAGTGCTGTGGGGGGTGGGGTTGTGGATTGTGCTGGCAATGGCAAGAGTGGTAGACAGCTTAGAAGAGTTGTCGCCACTTGTAATGCTCTCAGCCGCTGCTCTCACTTCTGGCCAGGGGGGGTAGCGATGGTTGTGGTGGACTGACGGACATGGTGATGCTTTGTGTTGATATTTAAAACTTAAGCTGCAGCCTGTCTGAATATATATATTGGCTTGTGTTGCTGTTTGGACTGGGAGGGACTGGGAGATAGGATGGGACACAGGACTTGGGAACTTATGGACTTGATATGGAGTACAGACCTGATAATACCAGTAAGAAATGGAGAGGTGCAGAATCAGAGATCAAGCGGTGGAGTGACAAACTGATCAACTTAACTACTTACACTGCAGTTACACAAAGAAGAATGGGGAATGATGGAGAGAGAGTACAATAATCGATTCCAAGGAGGACCCAATGTCCTATAGCAAAGAAGTGATTTGGGGCCAAGAAAAAAAAAGAAAATATCTTCAGAGAGAATAAGATCATAAACCGCGGTGTCGGCAGTATTCAGAATACCTCCGATACCGCAGTTGCCCTGTGTTCTGCATTATCTCCTAAGACATTTTCTTCTTTTTCGCTTGACCCAAAATCACTTCTCTATCATAAGACATGTATTCATCATAGACAGAACAGAGAACACACAGGGATAGCTCAATGTGAACTAAGATTAATAGTACTCAGAGGACCCACTAGACTACCTAGTCTAGAATGAAAATGGCCGCTAGGCTGAGCGTGCCGTCGCTGCTTCTTTGAAAAGAAAGTTTTTATTTCTGTTTATGATTCGGCTTATTTTGGCGTTTTTACGTTAAGTGTCAAACGTTATTATTTATTATTTGACTGCATTTGTTACCTGAGTGTCGGTTCGCCGTTGCTGTTCTGTGGAGATGCCGGTCGGCTTTCTTTTGGAGTCTTCGATGGTCCTGGTTGAGAGACGGGTGTGATTCCTGCGGAGAGAGTGTTTTTTGCAGGTTGCCAGCTTCACGGGACACTCTGTGGGTCGTTGTGTGTGGGAGTGTGCCTGCAGGAGCTGGGAGAGTGAATTTGCTGGACAAGAAGTGGAGGTACAGCGGGAGACATCATTTGGTGCAGCGGGTCTTGTGTTCAGCAGCTGTACAGTATAGAGCGCTTGGTATGGAGTAGAGGTGCTGTCGCGCTCGCTGTGCACCTAACAGCCTTAGCCGGGTAACCGTTGACAGCAGGATCGCCTTTACGGTCTAGCGGCCGCAGGCTTGGGCTTCTTTTGTTGGGGTGCTTGTAGACTTATAGCTGCACCCTGCACCTCTCTACTTTTGCTCCTGCATTCGTCTTAGGAGAAATTTGGGAGATTGGATGGCTGCCTGACTTTAAGGTTTTTTGTTTGACTCCCTCTGATTTGGGTACTGGAAGTGTTTTTGGTCGAGCTAGCCCTGAATGTGTTTGGAGGAGCTTTGGATTCTGTGATTATCGAAGAGGAGACAGAGGATTTTTGGGACCAGGGCTCTGTTGGAGACTGTGAGCCTCTGAGTTTTCAATCTATAGGTGGTTTCTTCTGCCTATTGTTTGCTCTGGCCGGCGCTTTCCTGGGTGTTGCTACTCCACAGGGGTCGGGGTACTTTCCAGTTGGGGAGCCGAGTGGGGTACCTCGCCACCTTGGTCCATGGAAGGGGCTGCAGTAGTGGTTCCTCTCATGGCCCTTTAGTGTAAGTGGCAATAATTGCCCGGGGGCTTTCGTTGGGAGTAAATGGGATTAGAGTCTGCTTACCCTCATGGACATAATCTTGCTGGATTTTGAATCTACTGGATCTCTTTTGACTAATTTTCCTTTTGATTTGTGCTGCTACCCTTCCTTGGATTTGACTGTTTTGGACCTAAGTCGTATTTAAGAAACTGCTGGTTTTTGTCTCCCATTGACTTTGTTTGGACCTTGGGGTGGTGAGAGGACCCTGGGTCCAAAATTTTTGTTTATTTAATTACTTTTATTTTGTTTGATTTGATAGTGTGTGCCTTTCTCCTGGTTGGAGAAAGACTAATTTTATTTCTCCCCTGTTGTGAGAGAACTGGGGGGAATTTAAATATTTGTACATTTTTTATTAGGCAGTGAGAGTGCCTTTATACCCTCGCTCCCCGGTGGTGAGAGGACCTGGGTGGGAGGGGTTTGTTTGTTTTAATTTATTTTTGTGGATTTTATTATAATTTTGTTTATTAGTTAGTTTGGACAGTTAGTGTAGTTTTTTTGAATATTTTGGGGTGGTGGGTTTATTTTTATTGTTTAATTTGGTAAGCAGCGTCATGTGCTGGCCTTTTTCCTCCACGGTGGTGCGTTATTCCTCCTCCTCTCTTCATGCCCTCTGCCCCTTTTGCACCCCTCCCTTACAGTTTGAGGTCTATCAGTGTTGTAGGGCACTTGGGATTGCCCATGGGAGGATGAGGGGGGCAGGGGTGCGTGAACAGGGGTGGAGGAACAAGCGGGGTCATCGTGTCGGGGTTATTAAGTCCAGAAGGCGCCCTGGGGCAAAATGGAATCCAAATCGGGGTCCGCCTTGTCTGGTTTCCATACCCATGGGCACTACTGATTTCAGTAGGCAGATAGGCCCGACAACCTCCGAGGTTTGTCCAACTTGGGCAGTATTATGCAATGCCAGGTCCGTTAGGAATAAAACTGCTATTATTGCCGACCTTATTGGTTCGGCTGATCTGGCTTGCATCACCGAGACCTGGCTGGATGAAAATTCTGGCCCTATAGTGGAGGCCATGACTCTGGCCGGGTACTCGGTGATACACCACCCGAGATTGGACCACAGGGGCGGGGGTTGCAGTCTGTTTTAAGACCGAATTGGGCCTCTCGAATGTGGTAGTGGGTGAGGCTGAGTCCTTTGAATGCACAGTTGTAGCAGGTGTAGGTGTTCGAATCATTCTCATCTACCGTCCACCCGGAGATGGGAAACGTTTCTTACAGGAAGTGGCAGACTTCCTCGTCGACGTGTCATTTGAGTCCCCCAGATTGATGGTGCTGGGTGCTTCAACGCCTGGGTCGATGATGAACTCTCACAATTTGGTAAACACTTCCTCCAACTGATGTCTTCTTTGGGCCTTTCACAGGTAGTTTCCACTGCTACGCATAAATCTGGGCACTCTCTTGACTTGGTCTTCCTTCTTGGGATTGATGCATCTGATATGGGGGTGGAACCAGTCATTTGGTCTGACCACCACATTGTGAGGTTCAATTTTTGCACCCCCCCCCGCGAAGGCCAGCCCCTGTGGAGATGGTCAGGTACTGCCCATTACGGAATGTTACTTCACAAGGCCTAGCGGCGGTCCTTGACCTATCATCCCTCGTGTTGGTGGGCAGTAGTCCAGAGGCACTGGTGCTGGCCTATAACGAGGCCATCACGGTTGCCCTGGATTCTATTGCTCCTGTTCACGAGCGCCCTCTCTCCCGTCACCCCAGGGCCCCTTGGTTTGATGGGACTCTGAGGGAGATGCGAGACAGGGGCAAGGTTAGAGCATTGCTGGCATGAAGTCCGCCTTGATGCCGACCGCCTTAGATTGATTGAACATTATACCAGCTATCAATCTGCAATCACCCATAAGAAGGCAGAATTCCTGTCCAGGGAGATTGCAGTTGCTCAGAATCGACTGGCTCAGCTGTTCGAACTGTAGATAGACTGTGCAACCCAGCCTGCCTGCAAGTTCGAAAGCCTTTTCGCAAATGAGTGTGATGAGCTCTCGCTTATCTTTGCAACTAAGGTGGCTGACATCAGGGGCTGACTTGTGTCTGACAACCTCTAAGGGTGACGTGGTAGGATGTGTGAGAGCACAGGGCCTCGTTCCTCCTGGAGTTCCTTTTGTCGACCTGAGTTCGTGGATATTATGAGGATCATCCATAGTGTGCGCCCTACAAGCTGCGGCTTGGATCCTGGACTGACTACCCTAATTTTGGGTTGCATTGACATCATTGGTCCAGTTTTGGCGCAAATAGCCTGGTGCTCCTTGGAGTCGGGTGAGTCTCCTAGCTCCCTGAAAGAGGCGGTGGTGACACCTCTCTTGAAGAAAGCTTCCTTGGACCCAGACTGTTTTTCTAACTACAGACTATCTCTAACCTTCCCTTTATTGGGAAGGTTATTGAAAAGGTCGTAGCTGTTCAACTGGATGACCATTTAACCATCCATAGTATCTACGAATCCTTCCAGTCTGGTTTTCGAAAAAGACACAGCACCGAGACTGCGCTGGTTCGGGTGCTAAATGATCTTCTGAGGGCGAGGGATCAAAGGAGACGTTCCATCTTGGTCCTCCTTGATCTCTCTTCAGCTTTTGACACTGTAGATCACATGGTGTTGCTAGCATGCCTGGGGCAAATTTGTGGAATGTCTGGAACCGTTTTTAAATGGTTCAATTCATTCCTTACTGGGAGATCACAAAGAGTTGTGTCGGGGAATTTTTCCTCTGGCCCAGTCTCTTTGCTGTATGGAGTTCCTCAGGGTTCTGTGTTGTCATCCATGTTGTTTGCAGTGTATATGCTGCCCCTCGGAAACATTATAAGATGGTATGGGCTGAGGTTTCACTGCTATGCAGATGATACCCAGCTATACCTGTCTTTTGCACCTGACCAGGATGGAGCTTTCTCGGTGTTTAATAACTGTCTGGGGGAAATCCAAGACTGGATGGACTCTAGTTGGTTAAAGTTGAACTCGGAGAAAACTAAGGTTTTGGTTGTGGACCCGGGTGGTCAGATTGAGAGGTTGTGTGCTGGCGCGCCTTCTGGAATTTTTCTTGGCGGTGTGTCCTTACTGGCCTCTGAACGGGTACGTAACCTTGGGGTGATCCTTGACGATAGGCTGACTTTTCAATCTCAGGTGTCAGCCATCATCAGGTCTTCCTTTTACCATCTTAAGATTAAGGGTTAAGCACCTTGTTCCGTCTGAATCTCTGCCGACATTGGTCCACGCCTTTGTGTCCTCGCGCCTTGACTACTGCAATGCCCTTTACTTTGGGCTCCCTGGGGTTGAAATCTGCTGCCTACAGCTTGTGTAGAATGCGGCAGCCCGGGTATTGACTGGGACAAGTTGGTCCTGTCATATCACCCCGGTGCTGCGCGAACTGCATTGGCCTCCAATACGGTGGCGGATTACCTTTAAAGTCATTTTATTGACTTTTAAAGCCCTTCATGATCAGGGTCCGTCCTATCTGAAAGACCTACTGGTTCCTTACTGCCCCGGCCGATCACTCCGCTTGGCCGACATGGGGTTGTTAGAGATTCCAAGAGTGAGTTTGAAATCTTCTGGCAGCAGAGCATTTTCTCATGCTGCACCCACTCTTTGGAATTCTCTACCATGCCGGTTACGGGAATGCGCCTCTGTGGAGGTATTTAAGAAGGAATTGAAAACTTATTTATGGAGATTGGCCTTCTTGGAAAGTTAATATGCCCTGTAAAATGCGTGAAATTTTATTGTAATTTATTATGTTTTTATGATATATTTTATAATGTTTATGGTTTGCTGTTTTGTATTGAATGTTGAAGTTTTAATCAGTCTGTTCAGTGCCTTGATATAATGAAAGGCGCTTTATAAATAAAATTATTATTATTATTATTATTATATTACTCTCTCTATGGCTACAATGGGATATATTGTACTGCCTACCAACCAAACTTATTAGCTGCTGCAAGCAGCACTCAAGATGTGGTGGCCAATCAGTGTGCCACATGGGTAGAGGGTCACATGACTCTAGAAGTTGTACATCAGGTGACTATATACCATTGCTGTAGGAACAGTGCATACAGGACATCAAGAGGCAGTCACTGACACAGATGAGCTTCTGATTGGTTTATAACTGAGTGAGCAGTGACTTGACCCATCAGAGTTGCATCTGCCTCAGTGATCTAAAGTGGAACACACAAGCTCTTTTCACTCTGATGGAGAAGGCAGGCAGGACAGTTGAATTGTTCTCTGTTCTGCATGTTTTGGCCTCATGGTCTGGACTTGTTAGTTCTTTTCTTAAGTGCTTCAAGCAACTATTTTTTGCCTTGTTCAAATTTTATTCTTGAAATAAAAGGTATTTTTCTGTTCTGATTCTCTTTAGTAAGTTGAGCTGATCATCTCAGTAACTACTCCAGGAAAATGTTGTGGAGGGAGAGAGGAGAGGGATAAGAGAATGTTGAAATTGCCTTGCTGCTGCCTGCTTGTTCAGTTTTAAAAAGCAAATCAGTGCAAGCAGTCAGGCCAGCCAGGCTATTTTATTTTTCTGGCAATCAAGGAAGAAGAGGGGGTCAGTGAGTGGGGGCCATTTTCTGGACACAAACATAGTCATAGAGGAGGAGGAGGTTAGAGCAGCCACTACTGGGAAAGAGAGTGCTCAAACAGAAAATGTAGGGAGAGAGAAATTTATTAATTTAAAAAAAAATAGGAAGGCAGGCATCTTTGTAGACAGTGCATCAGCCAGCAGCCACCAGCACAGACATAGCTAAGGACAGGGCCAAGGACAGCAGGCATCCTAGAGAGAAAGAGAGAGAGAGAGATCAGTTGAACCTTTGGAAACATTACATATTAGTAGGCTTGCAGTGTAGTATGTGGCCTCATGTGTGTATTTGGAATTTTATGGTTACATACATACCATAACAGCCACACAGTGCAGATAGACCTCTTGCAGCACCCAGAATGGGAGTTTAGCTGACAGACGGAAGAGTGATGGTGACAGTGACCCAGGCATCCTAGGGAGAGAGAAAGAGAGAGAATTCAGTTGATCCACTGGAAAAAATATATATCTTAGTGGGCTTGCAGTCTAGTGTGTGGCCGTATGTGTGTATTTGGAATTTTTTTACGGTTATATACCATAACAGCCACACAGCACAGATAGTCCTCTTGCAGCACCCAGCACAGGGATATGCAGAAAACTATAAATGCCCTAAAAAAAGGTGCAGAAATCACAGGCTCACAGTCTGCCTAGAAAGAAAAAGCATTGACTGATGTAAAAACGCAGTCACATTACAAACAATAACTTGGACAAGGAAACCTCTGTATAAAATAGTCATTGAGTAGTGCTCCATTACAGGAAAAAAAATGGACATAAGACAATTTTTCTGTTTCAAAGTTAAAGATAATGCTAAGAGTTCTCCAGAGCAGCATCAGAGTAATCCTATGATTAATCATCAGGCTGTTACAGCATCCATATCAGATCCTCGCCAACATGTACAACCACAGATACCGCATCAAAGTCCACAACCACTCATTTTGGAACAACATAGTCTGTATGATTCTGAAGGTGAGCCAGGCAAACCACTTCCATTAAACTGTGATCAGCAAGATTTAACAATTAGAAAGGAAATATATCAGCCAGTGTTAACAGAATATAACAAAAAATCATGCAGTGCAGGGAAACAGTCACAAAGTTTTCAAAAAGTGAGGTACAGTGATTATCCATGTCTAAAGTATTCACCCATAACAGACAAAATGTACCGTTTCTATTGCAGATGCTTTAGTACAAATGTTCAGTGTTCAGTGGGCCACGTTAGCACTGCTTTCAACACTTTAGGAACACAAACAAGTGGTTGGAAAGATGAAAGGGGCACAATACGAGAACATGAAAGTTGTGGGGTCCACATGCATGCATGCTCGTGCCTATGTCTCAGACATCAGGAAGGGTATCAGGAGTGAAATGAGTCTCTTTGCAGATGACTTGAAGCTGGGGGTGGTGATGGATGGGGAGGAGGGAAGGGCAGCCTTGCAGGAGGATCTGGAGGCTCTGGAGAAGTGGTCAAGTACCTGGAAACTGAGGTTTAATGCAGGGAAGTGCAGGGTGCTTCACCTGGAGGCAAGAAACCCAGGCCACGAGTACACCCTGGGAGGGAATACACTTCAAGTCTCAAATGGGGAGAGGGACCTGGGGGTGGTGGTGGATGTCAAAATGAACAGCTCTGAGAACTGTAGAAGAGCAGCGGCCAAACCCAATAGGATGTTCAGGTGCATCACTATGGGGATAACCTCAAGAAGGAGGGAAGTGATTCTCCCTCTGTATAACTACCTGATTAGGCCACAACTTGAATACTGTGTGCAGTTCTGGCTGCCGCTCTTGAAAAGGGACATAGCAGTCCTGGAGAGGGTCCAGAGGAGGGCAACCAAGATGATTAGTGGTATGGGGGAGAGGACTTATGGGGAGAGGCTTGAGGAGCTCAACCTGTACTCTCTGGAGGAGAGAAGGGACAGGAGGGACATGACTGAGGTCTTCAAGTACATGAAGGGGATAAATAAGTTATGCTTAGATGGGGTGGTCCAACAGAAAGAAGGGCGACCAGGGAACATGGGTGGAAGATGGGGGTGGAGATTCAGAGGGGAGAGGAGGAGGTGTTACTTCACTAAGAGGGTGGTGGAACCTTGGAATGCACTGTCTGAGTGACTGGTAGAGGAGGATATGGTGAAGGGGTTCTAGAGGGGATGGGACAGGTATGGGCGAGGGTGAAGCTGTGTAATGTTAGTGCTGGGGAGATAACTAGAACAGGGGGTAGGGGGGTCCAAGAGGGAGGAGGACAGCAGAAACAGTGCCCATTATGGGTGCTAACTCCTGAGCAGACTCAAAAGACCATGATGCCTATTCTGCTGGTATTTTAGTATGTTAGTATGTTAGGTCTTGCATATGCTACTTTCATGAAATCTGTCCCTATTGATAGTAAGTCAGATGATCAGGTGGCTGCAGCATCTTAAGCTAGAAAAAAAGTACAAGAAGAAAATAGAAATGCAGTTAAAATATTTATTGATATTGAGGTAAAACTAGGAGAGTGTGGACATCCCCTGAGAGGCCATCGTGAACATGAAGAATCTCATTACAAAGAGCTATTTTTAGAGATAACAGAATTGCTTAAGTAGTACTAAAGAAACACTTAAGAGTCTGACCCCAAAAATGCAACATATCTTTCAAACAGAAGTCAGAATGATATAACACAGGCAGCATATGGACTGCTTTTATATCAACTTCAGAAAGAGCTCGGTGAGGTTCGATTATCACAATTATAATGAATGAGGCAAGTGTGACAGTCTGTGGTGCTCCCAATATGAAGATGGTGGAATGAGAGGAGTGAGACACCAAGATCCGAATTATAGTGGATAAGATAACTGTTACCCAGACAGGGAGAGGCAGGAGTCATCCTAGAGATTCAGTGCCCACAGGGTGTTTATTTAGTACCAGTGGGTAGGGAGACACAGTCACAAGAGAAGGAGAAGACACCCAAAACAATAGGGCGGTAAAGAGGACAGAACACTTTTCTCTGTGACTGCTAAAATAACTTCAAACAGTAATAGCATATGTATTTAGGCCTACTGTCACTATACTTCTATAATTATTCAACAGTTCCTGTACTTATTGCTAAACTTTAGGCGCAAATCAGATGGTATGTACTACCCACAACAATATTTGGTTTAGCTATGACCAGAGAGTTCTACCGAAGTCCAATGTCGCCTAATTCCAGAGGTCTGATGTCTTCGTGTACACCATTGTTCTACGATGGTAGCTACAAAGGGGAGCAAACAGAATGGTCAATACTAAACACATTTCCCAGCAGGGACCTTGTAAAGGCCATTGGGTGGTGAGAGGTTTGGTAAACAGACCATATGATTCTTCGGCAAAAGCCCTCTCTCCAAGGCTGCCGGAAGAAAGAACCAGAGCAACTGGTTCCTGGAATAACCCACTTACAGGCTGTCAGATTCCAAACTGAAACAAAAGATATCATGACCAAAACCCACTTTCAGGGCCACCAAGGATGAAGAGGAACCAGGTTCTGCGTGGTGATGAATCCACTCAAGGACTACCACGGCCTGAACGATGCTGCAGCACTCCAAGGGCCAGCTAGACTCTGAAGGATCAGGGGTGAAGATTGATCTCTGATAGGACCAGGAACCAGAAGAATCTGTAGAAAGGATGGTTGATTCTACAATCTTGTCACCAGAAACTAGAACAAAATAAAGAAACGGCAGACGCGTTCAGAACTTGGCTTCAACGTACTCGACTTTCAGCGAACGACCAGGGGCACAGACCAGGTTCTCCAGGATGTGCACACTCTTCTGTGAAGGGTGACTAACTTCGGGACATCCAGATCAGGAACCATACAAAATGACACTGACACGGCTGTCGTGATGTGCTTGTACTTCAGCGGACTTAACTTTGAGCTGTGAGAAACAAGAAACGGTGGGTACGAATTGTACGAATGGCTACAGACTCGACTTCAGCGGACAACAAAGACGGAGGAGATGATCTGATGGTCGACCCCACTTGGGTGAAGAATGATGAAAAGACGTCCCCTTCTGGGTAGAGACTGATTCTGAGTATGTAATATTTCAGACCACACCATGGGACTGCAGTGTGGTAGAAGATTGAGACTGTCCCCATACGCTGGTAACAATGTAGCTAAAAGATGCACCTTTCTGCAATGCCAAGAGAACTGTGGAATGATCAGATAATTTGCCAGGGGAAGGTCAAATTATAAATTTAGGGGTAATTATTACAGGTGGGGCAATTGTTCAGATGCTTAGGGTAATAGTTCAGATGCTTAGAGCAATAGTCCAGATGCTCGGGACAATAGTTCAAATGCTTAGGGCAATAGTTCAGATACTTAGGGTAATAGTTCAGATGCTTAGGGTAATAGTTCAAATGCTTAGGGCAATAGTTCAGACTACCGGGGCAAATAACCACAATCCATATACAAGACAGTCTTGGAGTTTCTTAGCAAGTTCACAGTCTTTGAGATACTTTAGCAATGAACAGTTGCATGAACAGTACAGTTATTACAGTTACTTTGCAGCATTTATAAGCTGAGCACCCTTGGATGGACCCTTTTTCCTGACTGTAGAGCCTTCCCGAATAGGATCTGGCTGCCCCTGAACATTTTGCTATGGATGCCCTAACCACTATCCTGAGGGTACCTCTTGCCCTATGCTAATTGCCTGGGACACTAAAGGCCTAAATCCTTATTTGCTATGGAGCCTATATGCCCTACTAACTGCCACCAGGCTGGCTTGCCCTAATCCACTAGGCTGGGGCTGCCCTTACTACCACTAGGCTGGCTTGCCCTAATCCACTAGGACAGGGCTGCCCTTACTACCACTAGGCTGGCTTGCCCTAATCCACTATGCCGGGGCTGCCCTTACTACAACTAGGCTGGCTTGCCCTAATCCACTAGGCCAGGGTTGCCCTTACTACCACTAGGCTAGTTTGCCTTAATCCACAAAGCTGGGGCTGCCCTGGAACCCTGCTTTACCTCGGGTCTAATGCCCTACATTTACCTCAGGTCTAATGCCCTACTTTACTGTGGGCCTGGTGCCCTCTTTACTGTGGGTCTAATTGCCCTTTTAAAACTGGGCCTGGTGTCCTCTTAATGGTGGAGCTGGTGCCTTCACAGAAATGGGCCTAGTGCCCTCTTAACTGCTAGCCTGGTGTCCTTCAAAATGGGCCTGGTGCCCTCTTAACTGCAGGCCTGGTGTCCTTTTTACTGTGGGCCTAATAGGTCTTTTAAAACTGGGCCTGGTGCCCTCTTAATGGTGGGCCTGGTGCCCTCACAGAAATGGGCCTGGTGCCCTCTAAACTGTGGGCCTGGTGCCTTTCAAAATGGGCCTGGTGTCCTCTTAACTGCGGGCCTGGTGCCCTCTTTACTGTGGGCCTAATAGACCTTTTAAAACTGGGCCTGGTGCCCTCTGTATATTTATAATTGGCCAGAAATGGCAGGGCCCCTTTAAATCTATACAGCTGTCACTCTTTCGGCAGGTCACCTCCCCTAAACCCTCCCCTTCTATGAATATTCAAAAGGCCTTCACTAGGCCTACAGGACTAGCCCCTCCTCGTGGGCATTGCTACACCCGCCACCCCCCTCCAAAATATGAATGAGGGTCCTAGCGACCCGACTCATCTGTGGCGGTCAGCCGTTTTCCTAAGTGCCTAAAGCGCTACAATATTTAAAATAAAAAAAAAATAAAAAGGGGCAGGCAGCACAAATCTGCATCCTGCTGCAGACTCACTGCACACCACACAGGAGCCAAGGAGGCAATCGGGAGGAGGGAGGTGCTTGCTGGCAGAGGGAGGGCAATAGATGAAGCAGCAGGCAGTGCAGGGGACGACCTAAGGTGTCTCGGAGGGCCAACAGAACATGCGGCATTGCGGTGCTTCTCTGCTGCCGACGGGGGACCGAAATTAAACTATTTAAAATTTAAAAGGGAGTAAAATAATTGAACAACAGGGCTCTTAAGCCCAAAACGACTAAACTGGATGTTCTTGTACTTTGTGGTGCCCCGATGGCACCACCGACCTCAACACAGAGCCGAAGCAGGTGTCTTCAGACATGGGAGGCAGAGCAGGAACACAGTAAAGCCCTAAGGGACGGCTTCAACACAAGGTAAGCCCTAACCTGTCCCTTTAACTTCTGTGTCCTCTCTCCTCTACCTCTGCCCAGGAACAACTGCCTCAAAAAAAAGTTAAACATTCAAACTTGAACCCATAGGGTTCTAGAATGGCTGGAGTGGAATGCTGTGCATGAGCAGCTCAGCACAGCATTCCATCCAGGCCATTGTTACCAGAGTTGCTTCAAAATCTTTTTTTTTTTACAAAGTTTTAAGTGCACAGGGCATTTTCTTTATTATTTACAGTGTTTTCCCCACTATAGGGAGGGGAATTAACATTTGAGGGGCCATTTTTTTTTTACCCTTACCCTGCAGTCTATACCTAAGACAGGCACCCTGGGCACCTGCAAACCCCTAATTTTTTTATTTAATTTATATTTCTGAGATGTCCCAACTTTGGGGCATTACACAAGTGACTTTCAGCAATGCTGAGCAAGTCAGTATAGTGATGAGATATGTGGACAGTAACTGCAAAATCCAGGAATGGTTAGTTGATATTAGACAAACAGAAAACATTTCACACTGAAACCTTGCTTAATATTCTTTGGCCAACACTAGCTGTGTTAAAAACAGATAAGAACAAGATTATTGCACAATGCTATGATAGAGCAAGCTTTATGAGTTGTGCAGTGAGTGTTCTACATGCTCGAGTAGCAGATATTGTATATTACCAAAAGTCTTATATTTGCACTGCTTTGCTCATTGTTTGAACTTGGTTTTAGTATCCACAATGACAGAAAACACATATGCAAAGAATTTCTTTGGTATTCTGCAAGCTCTTTATGCTTTCATTAAGGGCAGTCCACAAAGACACAGTATACTTATGAAAACAGTAAGATCTGTAGAGGGTTCAATGCCTGTTAAAACAATTAAGAGTCTTAGTGATACCCGATGGAGTTGTCAAAATGAAGCTATTACCACAGTAGATGAAAACTTGGAAGGCATTATGAATGCCTTGGAAGAAATTGAAGAAACATCTAGAATTCCTAAAGTTTCTGCAGATGCCAGAGGTTTATTGTTTCAGATTAAAATTTTTGAATTCATCATTTGTTTAAGAGTTTTGAAAGCTATAGTTGGCAAGTGCCATACTGTCAGTGACTAACTGCAAAAAATTAAATTAGATATCATATGTGCAACTGAAACAATTCACATTCTCAAAACCTGTATACAGAGCAGCCGAACGGAAGAAAAACATCACGAGTACTTCTTAAAAGCAGGACAGAGATGAAAGAACCTTAGTATCAACACTGAATCAAGTGTGTCAAGACAAAAGAAAGTGTCAAGATGTTTTGATAACAGAGCTGTAATTGAACACATGTTTCAATCTTTAGAGGATGAATTGAGAGGAAAAATGTTTTACAGTGTTCTTGATCATGTTGGGACAGAACTCAAAAAGTGATTTAGCCAGGAGGCTTGTGAAGTTCTTCATCCCATGGGATTACTTTAAAAAAAAAAAAACAACTTCCAAGCCGAGAAGTAATTAAACCATTGGCAGATAGGTTTCATGTACCAAGGACTGAGCTTTGCACAGGGTGGGAATTTTTTGTCCATAACTCCTTAGTATGTACAACTGTCCCAGAGTTTCTGAATGCCTTTTACTCTGAAGGTCAAGCCCAAGTATACCCAGCTGTGTTTAAACTTTTGCAAGCCTTAGATACTTTGCTCATTACTTCTGCAAGTTATGCATCCTGTTTTTTAACTGTCTTAAACTGCTCTAGTTCCTGAATGTTAGCCTGACTGTTCCTTGTAATAAACTGAATTTTTACTCTGTAACAATCATTGTAATGCTTGTCTGTAACTAATCTATGTGATGTGGAACCTTTGTAAAGGAGTCTTTGACTCAAAGGTATTCTTTCTGAATTCTGAAATAAACAAAAAAAAAGTTGTGAGTGTACTTTCTCCAAAATAGGAATTCTGAAAAATAAACTATGCTCTACCATAAGCCAGCCAGGTATGCTCGCTTTGATAACTATAGAACAGGACCTGGTTGATGCTCTGAGTATCGATGACATTCTTCCTGAATTTGCTGTTACTGGAAATAGGCATTTAGACTGTGGTTTGTAATAACTCTCCCTGCAAAAGTGACTTTATATCACTCTACACAAGGCAAACTGTTTTGTGGAATGAGCCTTCTCAGTCTCTCTTTCCCACACCCTCTAAACTCTCTGAAAAAAAAAGAACTCACTATTATAGTTCTTTCTCCCGTCCTGGCCCGTCTTCAGTAACTGTCTCCGCTGTCTCCTTCTCTCTCTCTCTCTCTCTCTCTCTCTCTCTCTCTCAGCTGCTAGCACTCTGTCACACACTCTCTCGCTCAGGCTCAGCTGCTCTATCCTTGCTGCATTACGTGTTGGCTGTCTTGCTCTCCCACGCTTGCTCTCAGCTTCTCTGAAGTATTTCCTGATGTGCTGCTAGGGAGGGGATTTACACCCATAGGGTGTGCAGCCTGACATCTTCAAACAGTCCTGAAAGAAAATGCAATATCTTTACAACCAAGTGCTTCATCATGGTAAGCTGTAATGTATCTTGCCTAACTGTAAAATGTAGGAAAATGCACCATTTATAGTGATTTTTTCAAAACTTTCCTGGGGGGGGGGGCATGGCCCCAGACCCCCCTAGCTTTGTTAGGAATTTGGGCCCCCCTTGTTCACTGCCCTTACGCATGCCTCTGTTTGTAGGCACATCATACTTAATTTTCCTTCTTCCATAACTATGAATCATCACCAGCTGAGGAGCAAGTGCATGGAGCTGGATGTAGCTTGGGGACACTCATCCCCATAGTCACTATATCAAACCCATATTTTATTTATTTTAATTTATTAACTGGGAAGGAGCAGTGCACCAAGGGTCCTTTCTCAGGCTCAACCTGGGCAAATTATGTAGTACAAAAAATATACAGTATTCAGCAGAAACATTCATTTACAGTTATAAGTACATAAATCAAGCAAGTACAATTTTAGTTGCTGTTTAAAAGCATGAAGAAAACAGTTACTATGGAAACATTCAGGTAAACTATTCCAAAACTGAGAAGCAGCTGCAGTAAAAGCACATAAAACAGCTCTAGTTTTATAGCATCCAACATTAAGAACAGCTCTAGCTGATGATTGCAAACTAGACAACATATCCCTGATTGAAAGAAGATCAGACAGTGGGGAAAGGGTGGAGTGTAAAATAGCTTTAAGAACTAAACAGCCCAAACAATATTGTATACATTGCACTGGGGATAACCAACCACGCTGTGAGTATAAATAGGTTCCAAACAGCAAATGCCATGACTTAAGTGGTACGGGGTCAGTGCTAAACAGAAACAGGCAGCCATCCCACGCAAAATGAACAATGTCCAAAATGTGTAGCACTCAGAACCAGATGCAATCCAAATTATTCAAACAATTGCAGGTTGCATTTCCAAATATTCAGTGAAAGCAAATTCTCAAAAGTTACAACAGCCTGATCTACGTCTCTCTGTCCCAGGGGGCAGCTATAGTAGGCCTCAGTCAGCTCTAGTAGGCTTGCAAATGGGAAAATGCCCGGACCCAGATTGCCTATCAGCTGAGTGGTGCAAAGAATCTGTGGAGATTTTGACCCACCTTCTGTGCAACACCTGCTATGAGGTTCAGGATGGGATGACAATGCCACATCATGGCAACAAGCTCAGATCTCGGTGATATTGAAAGCAGGAAAGGATGTCACCTAATGCAGGGCATACTGTCCAATCTCCCTCCTAAACATAGATCAAAAGATCTTTACATCCCGTCCTGGTGGGCAAATTGCAGGCATGTGTGAGATCCCTAGTTTACTCAGATCAAACAGGGTACATCACAGGGTGACTGATACACGACAACATCAGACATCTGTTTATTATCATCTCCTGGCAGCACTAGACACTCAAATTCTCTCTGGCAGTGTTTATGAATGTCAAAAATGCATTCAACTGGGTGAACTGAAGATTCCCACACTGCACCCTTGCAGAGATGGGATTTAGTGAATCCTACTGATGAAGTATGGCATCAGTACATATGGCCCACAGGCCATGGTCTGTATCAATGGTGTTCACGCCGACCAATTCCACCTGAGTAGGGGCATGAGACAGGGGTATCCACTATCATCCCTGCTCTTTACCTTATGTATTGAGCTGCTGGCAACCACTATTTGCCCAAACCTGGCCTTCACAAGGGTGAAGGTAAGAAGGAAGTAACAAAAAAATCTTGTTTTATGTTGATGACTCCCTGTTTTTCCTCACATCCCCAGAAGAGTAAATATCAGCCCTGCAGACACAGCGACACACCTATGGGGAAATTTGGGGCTTAAAGATGAATTATGAAAAGTTGGAGGCAATTAAACTCAGCGGGTCACGTTCGGTGGATTTTTGACAGACATTCCCCTTTAAATGGGCCCCACACAGGGTGGTGCAATACCTAACAGTGAGGATCTTGGGGACTGTGATCACCCTAGTTAGCTTGAACTATGACAAGATATTGGGAGAGATCAAGGCAGATATAGCGTGCTGGCAGATGCTGCCAATCATACTGGGGTGTAGCATAGCGTCTCTTAAGATTAATGTTCTCTCTCACCTGCTGTTCCTCTTTCATGCACTCCCACTAAAGCTTCCCAAAGAGTAATAGTGAAATCTGAATGAGATCATGATGACATTTGTCTATGCCTTGGGAAGACATAGGGTGAGTAGAAAACTCCTGACCCTACCCAGAGAAGGGGGCTAAATGGCGATGCATATACTACCTGGCAGCGTAACTTGTACCGTTAGTCACAAAAACCAAGTAGCAGTGACACAGTCTGGCAGGAGACTGAAGCAAGTCAACCGCTGTCAGCTCCTTCATTTGCCCTACCCCATAACAAAATTCGCCCAGTCCTTTGGAGACACATCCCAAACTTGGCAAACACTGAGAATAGTATTGAAGGCCAAAACCCTCATAGACACTCATAATGAAATATGGCCCCTAACTAGTATAACTGTGCATACAAACATTCTGCCATCTTGTACAGATCTGGGATTCCAGAGATGGAATAGATAGAACATGGCCAGGAATGCACAGGTGGTGCAGGGGACTTCATGCCTGATGTTCGCACAGTTGAGAGACCAGTTTGGACTCCTGCAGCAGGACCACTTCAGATGCCTCCAGGCCTGCCACTACCTAATCTTGCAGGGCTTGATCTCCCAGATGAGATGACTGCTGATGCCACCAAAAAACTTTCCTTACTGGGCAGCTATGCTGATCAGAAGTAAGGGAATAATTTCCTGGACCTATAAAGTGTTACTGGGGACAGAACACCCAGAAACCCAGCAGCTTAAGTCCCACTGGGAATGGGAGGCACAGCAGGATACCCTAGATGAGGAATGGAATGGAAAGAAACAACTGTGGGAGACAGGACAGAAGGTTACGGCCTCTCCAGGATGGAGGTAATATTGATGGAAATGTTGGGTGAGATTTTTTCACACTCCTACCATCACCCAACACTTCAGTCCTGGCAGGTCTAACCTGTGCTGGTGGGGATGTGAAGACATTGGGTCATATTATTAGGTATTCTGGGAGTGCCCAAATATCACTCCTTACTCGATGCAGATATATGGGGTCCTACCAGATCTATGGGATACCCCTATCCCATTCACTTTCAAACACTTAGTGCTGGACATGTATATGCTGGGTATGGGAAAGAGGCAGCAACAAGGCCTACTATGGGACATCTGTGTGGTGGCTATGAAGGAGAAAACAGCATGCTGACTACTTGAAACTGCTCCTGGCTTGGGGGTGTGAGAAAATAGGTTAACAGAGTTGTGTAGAATGGAATGAATCACAGGGACATTGCATCTAACCCTAGATCAGTACATGGAATTGCGGCAGTAATAATAGTGTAACCCACCCTTGATCCTCAATTCATCTAGGGGTCCCGATGCTGTGATGGGGGGGGGACCACAGATCAGAAACACTCCACAGCATTTTCATAGCAAAGGAATGGAAAAATGAGGTGGCCTTACCTGCTAACATCTAATTCCTAGCAAGGCCTCTGTCAACCCAAAATAGCTTCTCACAGATACAGGTGGCAATGAAACGGGCAGGTGGCATCTTCTGAAGGGGTAACACTTCCGCTGCTCTCTCACTGGGGGTGGTCAGTTTCTCCAAAAACAGAATAAATACTGTGCATGGGTAATTTAAATTAATTACACCTTAATTCATTAATCAAATGATCAGTCACCACAACCATCTTCACAGAAACATGTAAAACTTTATTCTTGAACATTGAAAATGATTGCATCCAAGGAAGCTTTCTTTTAATTAACTAGGAGCAGCTCCATGGGGCTGAGAGATGAACCCCAGAGTAAAAGCAGCTCTTTCAGGCACACAGATCAGCACAGCAGCAATAGTTTGTCTCAATGCCTAGCACTTAGATCAATCTGGCACCACTTAAAATTTGTCTTTCTTGGGCAGAGATCTCGGATAACCAGAACACAGCTTTTCCTTCATAAGTCTTCCTTTTCACACTTCAACCTTCACGGGAGTGCCTCACTCCTCCTGAGTCAGCCAAACCAGTTAATGGCCTCGGGGCGATTGCAGCCTAAGCCTCCTGTGGCTGCTCCCAATTAGTTACCCCAAAAGTTATCCAGAGCCAAAATGGTGCTCACAGTTTCCTCTGATTGCTGATCCAGTACTCAGGCACTCAAAGCATAGCAGCGGCTCCATTACTTACCAATTCCTATTACCAAAGAGTCACAGCCCTTAATGGGTCTGACAGACCTGCCCCAGACACTGGCATGGCAGGTTCCAGGACCTGCCCCAGACACAGGCACAGCAGGCTCTATGGCAAATCCCAGGCCACACTCCCCTTACTTCAAACATTTCCCACTGACAGCGTGCCATGAGGGAATGGTACACTGGAGCTGCCACCTCCAGTGACCATGCTGTAGCCCTGCCACCACTACATCAGCCCCACTGCCAGGATACCCCTTACTTTTAAACAGGGTAACAGAACCTCTGAGCTAAAGAGGGAATCTTGCACTATTCAGTTCTGCTTTCTATTGTTTGCCTCACCTCCTCCTGCAGCTGATGACACAGATCTCACCAGACTCACACAGCTGCACATCTCCTACCAGCCCTCCTTTGGAGACCAAACCCCCCCGCATCGTCCCGATGCTGCCCATTGCCAACTCCTGGCCTGGGGAAGCGACCCCCAAAACACTGTCTCTACTCACAGCCACCAACTCCTCATCTCCCTCCCACCCTAGGGGACCAGGGCTTAAATACAGCCAAAAACATTGCCCCCTGATGGCAGTGCAGATGAAATGGCCCAAAATAATTCCTAGACTAGGGGGCACCAGAGGAGGGGGAGATTCAACCCAAGGCTAATAAGTCCACCCCGTGAGCGGGAGGCTTACACAAAGCTTGGTAGACAGACATGCTAACCCTAGAGCGAACAGAAGGAATTTTTATTTATTTATTTATTTAAAATTTGGTGACTGGGGAGGCCCACTGAGGCCCGAAGATCCCTTTTTCAGGGGCGACCCGGGATGACAATACATACTTTCATACAGAGAAAGACTTGGGTTACAGAGTAGTTTCAGGTGTGTGAGCAGGTTATAGTCATGGTTATCATCATGCATCAGTCCTTACAAATATGTTGACAGTAGAATTAACAAAAGGTGCAGAAGAATTGTAATTTTTCATGGTAAGCTCATTGTTTACTACTGGCATGGTTCAGTGGAACGTTAGCTGTGGTACTATGCCTAGAGGGAAGCACTGTGGAACCTGATAAGGTGCTTGGAGGATCTGGATATTAAGAGGATAGAAGCAAGTGGAGGGGGGTCATGAGCTGTGGCAATGACAAGTGCTAGTATCAGACATATAGGCTTTGAGTCTGGTGCAGAAGTTCATCAGTGAGGAGGCTTTCTGCACTAGGTGTGGGAGTTTGTTCCACAGATAGGGGGCTGAGTAGGAGAACAACTTGCCGCCAACGTTAGTTCCGACTCTGGGAACTTCAAGCAGTGTACTGTACGTCCAGATGTCCGTAGGCTCCTGGGCTTATGTTTGAGTGTGATAGTTCCAGTGATGCTGGGTGGAGCTGAAGGGCTCAGTAGCTTGAAGGTCAAGCAGAGCAGGTGGTAGTGGAGACGAGAGGTCAGCGAGGGCCAGCGTAGCTGGGCAAGTGTGTCACAATGGTGCCTTCACGAGTGGTCCTGGGTAGCAAACCAGACTACCTTGTTATACAGGATTTGCATCTTGGTGACCTTCTGCTTGGCAATGCCCTGTAAGATCAACGCAGCATAAGTCAGGGTGGGGTGGGGAGGAGGATACTTGTGGCGATTGAGGTCCTGGCCTCAGGGATGAGCTGGTCTTTTAGCCGGTACAGAGTACCAAGTTTGCAGTGTATGATCTTGGTGACCTGATCCTCGTGGTACTTGAAGGTAAGGCAATGGTCCAATGTTGGACCTAAGTATTTTAAGGAGGGCACAACCTCGATGACCTTTCCCGAGAGAGCAGTGAGTTGCAGAGGTTTAGACCTGTCGTGTCCAAGGGCATTGCGTCTGAATAGCATTGCCTTAGTTTTTCCTGCATTTAGGACCATTCTATTTGCTCTCAGCCAGGCCTCAAGAGATGCTAGGTCGGCTTGGAGAAGGGGACCTAGAGCTGCAATGTTATCCAGGGATCTGTAGATGACGGTGTCATCCGCGTACTGAACGACCGAGCTTCCCCCGCAGTGGAGGCTTAGGTCATTAGTAAATATGGAGAAAAGGAGTGGGCTGAGGATCAAGCCCTGCAGTACTCCCTCTGTAAGGGGTAGAGGGCCCAAGGTGGTAACACTAAGACTGAACCTGTCCCCATTGAGGTCAATGGTCAGCCAGTGACCCTCAGGGATCGGCCCGATAGGTAACTCCCAAACCATTTGAGGGCGAGGGGGTCTAGGCCAGTTTTATCCAGTTTTAGTAGCAGGAGTTTGTGATCCACAAGGTCGAAAGCCTTGGACAGGTCTATAAAGACGGCACCAGTGGGTGTCCCATTATCCATTGCTCTGAGCAAGTCATTCGAGAGATGGATGAGTGCTATGTCAGTCCCATGGTTAGTTCTAAATCCATGCTGTGAATGTGCAATTACCTGATGGGACTCCAGGTAGTCATGGAGTTGGCCATAGACTAACCTTTCCTGTAGCTTTGCAAGTGTACTGAGCAGGGAAATAGGCCTGTAATTGCTTATGTTTTCCCTGGAGCCACCCTTGTGAATAGGGACCATGTTGGCCTGTTTCCACTGGTCCGGAACAGTCCCTTCAAGTAGGGATCTGTTTATGAGCCAGGTCAGGGGTCTGGTGAGGAATGGGACACGAGCCTTAAGTAGCCGAGGGTTTATCCCATCAGGACCTCCTGAGCCTTTGTCTTTCAGAGCCCTTAGGAGGGATTGGACCTCTTTTGTCTTCACCAGTCTTACAGTAGATGGAAGGATTCAATTGCGAAAGAGATAATTTAATCTCAATTTGAAATCCAATAAAGTTTGAAAGTTTGAAAGGAGGGACGGTCAAGGTGAGTAGGCTCGATAACATTAGGAGCCAAGGTTGGCGAGGGCAGGCCGACCTTGTAGGCATCGAGGTTACCAAAGTGATTGTTGAGGGCAGTAGCAATTTTGAGGGAGTCGCTCACTGGCTGACCATTGACCTCAATGGGGACAGGTTCAGTCTTAGTGTTACCCCTGATCAGGTTGTTGACGTGATACCAGAATTGTTTAGGGTTGCCCAAACTGATTTTTTGTAGGTGAGTGACATATTCCCTTTTTGCAAGTTTGATGCCTGTCTTGCATTTTTTTCTTAAGACCTTGTATGACACGAGGTCAGCAGGAAGGGAAGACAGCTTTAACTTCTTCCAGGCCTTGTCTCGACTGACCATAAGGGTTTTTAACGATGGAGAGATCCACTTGTAGCATCTACCCTTTGTTCTACGTTTTTTCAAGGGGGCGAAGAGGTTAGCTGCTGTACATACTGTGCTGTTTAAATGCTCCAGAGCCTCAGCCAAGGTGGGGAGGAGCTTAATTGGGCTCCAGTCCAGACTGTGTAGGTAGTCATTAAACTGCACTGCTGAGAAGTCTGTGTAGTCATGAACAGTGAGTATTCTGAGTTGGATCTTGGGTGCTCTGTTCTTCCAGATGCAGGATATGGGGGAGTGGTCACTTAAGGAGGAGGGTAACACTTCCGCTGCTCTCTCACTGGGGGCAGTCAGTTTTTCCAAAAACAGAATAAATACTGTGCATGGGTAATTTAAATTCATTACGCCTTAATTCATTAATCAAATGATCAGTCACCACAACCATCTTCACAGAAACATGTAAAACTTTATTCTTGGACATTGAAAATGATTGCATCCAAGGAAGCTTTCTTTTAATTAACTAGGAGCAGCTCCATGGGGCTGAGAGATGAACCCCAGAGTAAAAGCAGCTCTTTCAGGCACACAGATCAGCACAGCAGCAATAGTTTGTCTCAAGGCCTAGCACTTAGATCAATCTGGCACCACTTAAAAATTTGTCTTTCTTGGGCAGAGATCTCGGATAACCAGAAACACAGCTTTTTCCTTCATAAGTCTTCCCTTTTTTCACACTTCAACCTTCACCGGGGGAGTGCCTCACTCCTCCCTGAGTCAGCCAGGCCAGTTAATGGCCTCAGGACAATTGCAGCCTAAATCTCCTGTGGCTGCTCCCAATTAGTTACCCCAAAAGTTATCCAGAGCCAAAATGGTGCTCACAGTTTCCTCTGATCGCTGATCCAGTACTCAGGCACTCAAAGCATAGCAGCGGCTCCATTACTTACCAATTCCTATTACCAAAGAGTCACAGCCCTTAATGGGTCTGACAGACCTGCCCCAGACACTGGCATGGCAGGTTCCAGGACCTGCCCCAGACACAGGCACAGCAGGCTCTATGGCAATTCCCAGGCCACACTCCCCTTACCGCAAACATTTCCCACTGACAGCGTGCCATGAGGGAATGGTACACTGGAGCTGCCACCTCTGGTGACCGTGCTGTAGCCCTGCCACCACTACATCAGCCCCACTGCCAGGATACCCCTTACTTTTAAACAGGGTAACAGAACCTCTGAGCCAAAGAGGGAATCTTGCACTATTCAGTTCTGCTTTCTGTTATTTGCCTCACCTACTTCTGCAGCTGATGACACAGATCTCACCAGACCCACACAGCTGCACATCTCCTACCAGCCC
This sequence comes from Neoceratodus forsteri, assembly GCA_016271365.2. Taxonomy (NCBI): domain Eukaryota; kingdom Metazoa; phylum Chordata; order Ceratodontiformes; family Ceratodontidae; genus Neoceratodus; species Neoceratodus forsteri. The sequence continues at coordinate 1,099,099,046 of CM057455.1, read as the reverse complement.
TCCTTTGGAGACCAAACCCCCCGCATCGTCCCGATGCTGCCCATTGCCAACTCCAAAACACTGTCTCCACTCACAGCCACCAATTCCTCATCTCCCTCCCACCCTAGGGGACCAGGGCTTAAATACAGCCAAAAACACTGCCCCCTGGTGGCAGTGCAGATGAAATGGCCCACAAGGGAGATTCAACCCAAGGCTAATAAGCCCACCCCGTGAGCAGGGGGCTTACACAAGGCTTGTTAGACAGACATGCTAACCCTAGAGCGAACAGAAGGAATTTTTATTTATTTATTTATTTAAAATTTGGTGACCGGGTAGGCCCACTGAGCCCCGAAGATCCCTTTTTCAGGGGCGACCCGGGATGACAATACATACTTTCATACAAAGAAAGACTTGGGTTACAGAGTAGTTTCAGGTGTGTGAGCAGGTTATAGTCATGGTTATCATCATGCATCAGTCCTTACAAATATGTTGACAGTAGAATTAACAAAAGGTGCAGAAGAATTGTAATTTTTCATGGTAAGCTCATTGTTTACTACTGGCATGGTTCAGTGGAACGTTAGCTGTGGTACTATGCCTAGAGGGAAGCACCGTGGAACCTGATAAGGTGCTTGGAGGATCTGGATATTAAGAGGATAGAAGCAAGTTGGGGGGGGTCATGAGCTGTGGTAATGACAAGTGCTAGTATCAGACATATAGGCTTTGAGTCTGGTGTGGAGGTTCATCAGTGAGGAGGCTTTCTGCACTAGGTGTGGGAGTTTGTTCCACAGATAGGGGGCTGAGTAGGAGAACAACCTGCCGCCAACGTTAGTTCCGACTCTGGGAACTTCAAGCAGTGTACTGTACGTCCTGATGTCCGTAGGCTCCTGGGCTTATGTTTGAGTGTGATAGTTCCAGTGATGCTGGGTGGAGCTGAAGGGCTCAGTAGCTTGAAGGTCAAGTAGAGCAGGGGGTAGTGGAGATGAGAGGTCAGCGAGGGCCAGCGTAGCTGGGCAAGTGTGTCACAATGGTGCCTTCGCGAGTGGTCCTGGGTAGCAAACCGGACTACCTTGTTATACAGGATTTGCATCTTGGTGACCTTCTGCTTGGCAATGCTCTGTAAGATCAGGGCAGCATAAGTCATGGTGGGGTGGGGAGGAGGATACTTGTGGCGATTGAGGTCCTGGCCTCAGGGATGAGCTGGTCTTTTAGCCGGTACAGAATACCAAGTTTGCAGTGTATGATCTTGGTGACCTGATCCATGTGGTACTTGAAGGTAAGGCAATGGTCCAATGTTAGACCTAAGTATTTTAAGGAGGGCACAACCTCGATGTCCTTTCCCGAGAGAGCAGTGAGTTGCAGAGGTTTAGACCTGTCGTGTCCAAGGGCGTTGCGTCTGAATAGCATTGCCTTAGTTTTTCCTGCATTTAGGACCATTCTATTTGCTCTCAGCCAGGCCTCAAGAGATGCTAGGTCGGCTTGGAGAAGGGGACCTAGAGCTGCAATGTTATCCAGGGATCTGTAGATGACGGTGTCATCCGCGTACTGAACGACCGAGCTTCCCCCACAGTGGAGACTTAGGTCTTTAGTAAATATGGAGAAAAGGAGTGGGCCGAGGATCAAGCCCTGCAGTACTCCCTCTGTAAGGGGTAGAGGACCCAAGGTGGCACCCTTCCAGTTGACCCTCAGGGATCGGCCCGATAGGTAACTCCCAAACCATTTGAGGGCGAGGGGGTCTAGGCCAGTTTTATCCAGTTTTAGTAGCAGGAGTTTGTGATCCACAAGGTCAAAAGCCTTGGACAGGTCTATAAAGACGGCGCCAGTGGGTGTCCCATTATCCATTGCTCTGAACAAGTCATTCGAGAGATGGATGAGTGCTATGTCAGTCCCATGGTTAGTTCTAAATCCATGCTGTGAATGTGCAATTAGCTGATGGGACTCCAGGTAGTCATGGAGTTGGCCATAGACTAACCTTTCCTGTAGCTTTGCAAGTGTACTGAGCAGGGAAATAGGCCTGTAATTGCTTATGTTTTCCCTGGAGCCACCCTTGTGAATAGGGACCATGTTGGCCTGTTTACACTGGTCCGGAACAGTCCCTTCAAGTAGGGATCTGTTTATGAGCCAGGTCAGGGGTCTGGTGAGGAATGGGGCACCAGCCTTAAGTAGCCGAGGGTTTATCCCATCAGGACCTCCTGAGCCTTTGTCTTTCAGAGCACTTAGCAGGAATTGGACCTCTTTTGTCTTCACCAGTCTTACAGTAGATGGAAGGATTCAATTGCGAAAGAGATAATTTAATCTCAATTTGAAATCCAATGAAGTTTGGAAGGAGGGACGGTCAAGGCGAGTAGGCTCGATAACATTAGGAGCCAAGGTCGGCGAGGGCAGGCCGACCTTGTAGGCATCGAGGTTACCAAAGTGATTGTTGAGGGCAGTAGCAATTTTGAGTGAGTCGCTCACTGGCTGACCATTGACCTCAATGGGGACAGGTTCAGTCTTAGTGTTACCCCTGATCAGGTTGTTGACGTGATACCAGAATTGTTTAGGGTTGCCCAAACTGATTTTTTGTAGGTGAGTGACATATTCCCTTTTTGCAAGTTTGATGCCTGTCTTGCATTTGTTTCTTAAGACCTTGTATGACACGAGGTCGGCAGGAAGGGAAGACAGCTTGAACTTCTTCCAGGCCTTGTCTCGACTGACCATAAGGGTTTCTAACGATGGAGAGATCCACTTGTAGCAGCTACCCTTTGTTCTACGTTTTTTCAAGGGGGCGAAGAGGTTAGCTGCTGTACATACTGTGCTGTTTAAATGCTCCAGAGCCTCAGCCAAGGTGGGGAGGAGCTTAACTGGGCTCCAGTCCAGACTGTGTAAGTAGTCATTAAACTGCACTGCTGAGAAGTCTGTGTAGTCATGAACAGTGAGTATTCTGAGTTGGATCTTGGGTGCTCTGTTCTTCCAGATGCAGGATATGGGGGAGTGGTCACTTAAGGAGTCTGCCATTATGCCGGCTTTCTGGATGTTGGCAGGATTGGACACCAGAGCCCAATCAAGGGTGGTGTGGTTCCCCGATTTGTAGTTACGTCTGGTTGGTTCTAAGATGACCTGTACCAAGTTTGCTTCTTGGGTCAGTGCCATAAAGACGTTGTTAGGGTCCTGTGCCCAGTTTAGGTTGAAGTCAACCAGAATAAGGAGCTTCGAAGAAAAAACTTGGGCCTTGATTTTTGTTATTGCTTCTAGGGATTGAAGAGCCAATTTGGGCGGGTGGTAAACACAGCCAATAGCGAGTTGCTTGTTGTGCCCTAGGGTGACTTGGATGAATATAGATTCACCATCAGAGGAGGTGTGTTGCTGCAAGGTGAGGAGTGATACGGTTAGGGCTACGTTGGTGTAAATGAGTACACTGCCCCCTCTTTCGGTCAACCTGTCCTTACGGTACATACTATAACCTTGGGCCAGTGTCTCGTGATCGTGGATGTGTGCTTTAAGCCATATCTCTGAGATGGCTAGGATATCACGCTTGTAGAGATCAAACCAGGCTTGTACCTCTTGCATTTTTGATCTTAGGCTGCATACGTTCATATGCGCTATCCTTAGCCCCTTTGTGGATGCCCAGTGAGGGTCATGAGAGGATGTTATTGAGAAGTTGGTGGTGTTAGGGCCAGGGTTAGATTGTATGTCACCTGCCAGGAGTAGTAACGCAGCTAGAAGGCAGAGTAATTTTGGGCTGGCCAATGGGATTTGGTTGCCTCGGCACATCCTGCTCGCAAAGTGGAAGATATCATAGCATATCCCCTTTCTTATGAGCTCGTGGGCTGAGTAGAAGGCAAGTAAGCTGGAGAGGAGCATTCCATTGTAGAGGCTGACAGGAGGGGTGTCATTGTACCTTTGTCCCCTTATTTCTGGATGTCCTAGGCCTATGAGCCTGTCCAGCCAGAGAAGGGACAGTATATAGACTGTCATCAGTAGTAATCTCCTATTGGAGAGAAGGACCCAAGGGTTGTGTGCCCCACGTGGCACGTGATCGTGGGTAAGCTCCTGGAGAGGCATGCTATGCTAGCAGAGGTGCCAGTAACAAGCTCTTTTGTCCTGTTTTTGGCAGTTATTCAGACATAGGATGGGTACCCAGTCTATGGAGGAAAGTCAGGTGAAGAACATTAAATCCTCCATAATAATCAGTCTTAGGGCCGATTATCAGGTGTGAACTGGTATCTTGTTTCTGCTGGGATTTCAGATGATACAGTATGCCAGTATAGATGTTCTAAGGAATTAGTAGTCAGTAGGAGAATAACCCTGTCCCGCTAGGATGGGGGGGAAGCAGGAAAATAAAATCCCCCTTGTAAGCGTGCCGTAGTGATCAGAGTAGTTTCTGTCCCTTATATTTTCCAGAAGCAGGATGTAGGCAGCAAACACAGTAGAATGCAGGTTCTAGGACTGCCCACAGTTATGTGCCATGCCCCTTTATCACCAGAGGCCAGTCAGATAGGGTATAGGGCGGAGCAAAGGAGTATTTAATAGATGGAGGACGTGGGGGGGTGGGCGAAAAATTTAAGCTTGAAGGAGCACAGCTAACACCAGGTAAATGCAAGCAGCTCCCTCTGAATAGCAATGAAATTTAATTGGGCTACTGCACCACAAATAGTGGCAAGTTCAAAAGTTTTGGTGCACACAGTGCACTCAGGGCTCCTCCGTGTCCGTACCTGCGAGGCAAATTCTGGAGGCAAGCTGTCCTAGGTTGGGCTGGGGAGGGCTGCAGAAGCAAGCCCTCAAACCCTTGAAAGGAAAGGAGACAGAGGGGGCTAGCCTTTTGAATAGGGAAGGAAAATCAAAGATTAGACAGAAACAAAGAGAGAGAGAGAGAGAGAGAAGGGACTTGAATAGGGGAAGGAGTTGCACTACAGAGCAAATTCTGAGGGGGAGGGAAAGTTCTAGTGGCAGGAAGATCGCATTTGGAACAAGGTAGGGAAAGCACAACCTTACAATTAAACAATTTCGGAAAATTAATTTGCAGGATTTAGCTTAAAAATCAGATTACATTGCAGTTCTGAAAATGTTCAGCTTGAAGGAGCACAGCTAACACCAGGTAAATGCAAGCAGCTCCCTCTGAATAGCAATGAAATTTAATTGGGCTACTCACTGCACCACAAAAAGTGGCAAGTTCAAACATTTCGGTGCACACAGTGCACTCAGGGCTCCTCCGTGACCGTACCTGCGAGGCAAATTCCGGTGGCGAGCTGTCCTAGGTTGGGCTGGGGAGGGCTGCAGAAGCAAGCCCTCAAACCCTGGAAAGGAGAATGCAGTGGTGGAGACCAGATGGCCCTGCAGGAAGTAAGAGTTACGAAGCCCTGGCTCCTCAGCACCAAGTGAAAATCGCTGTCAGAAACATGACTGTAAAATGTATCACACCAAACGTGTTGTTCAGTTAGGGGCACTTGGGGCACACAGTTTAGAGTTGACAGTTTAAAGCTTACCACTTTGGGTTCTACACCGTTAACACAGCTGAAAGTGGCATGATACTATAACGCTAAAGCAATGTAAGTTCAGACTACTTGAAGCTGTAATTTGCTCTGTTCTGGTAGGTCAGACTCTAAGGACCCCTGTGTGGGTCAGATATGACTGTATATTATGCATGGTTTCTTCTTTTTAAATGTACCATACTATAAAGCAAATAATAAAGAAACATTTAAAAAAAGGAAGAGACCTTGAGTAATTTGTGTTAAAAGTTAAGGGCATGACACACAGGGAAGCTGTGTGTGGGAGACAGCTGAACTGAACATTTTAAATTAGTAGAGCACAACCCCTATACCATGAGTGAACTATCTGCTATTTTTTGTAGTCACAGCTCAATTTTAAATTCAGCTGTCTCCCACTCACAGGTACCCTGTGTGCTGTGCCCTTAACTTTCAACACAAATTACTCAAGGTCTCTTCTTTTTTTTTTTTGAAGCTTAGCTCTATTATTTGGTTTACAGTATGGTACATTTAGAAAGAAGAACCCATGCATATTGCACAGTCATATCTGACCCACACACTGCCTAGTCACAGTCATAGACTGTAAACTTTCTGAATTTAAAACTGAGTACCACAGCAGCCGCTCAGTGTCAGATCAGGCAGCCCAGCTTGCTTGGCTGTGTCTCATGACCAATTTTGTTTATTCAATAAATAAAGCAGTTTGATAAGTCCTTATTCTTCTCTTCAATATGCATTGATTGCAAACCCCATGTACAACACTCAACAAGCTGAGTAAACGTTATGCCTTACTGATACTACCCCCATGCTCTGAAACACAAAACCTCTTGTCTCATCTCTGAAGCACTTCGCTCTAGCCCATTTAGTATGTCTGTTTATAATGCACAACCTGTTGAACAGAATTATGATTGTCTTTTAGTCTGTGAGGAGTGTGCATTTTATTGTAAAACAACTTTTATTGTGAGAGAGCCAGAGACTGGATTGAAGCATATTGTGCAGCTGTCAGCCAGAGTATCACAGCATGAAATGAAAAACAAAAGTAAACACTGCATGATGTATAAGAAGATTTATGCTCTAATTTATGCAGTACTGGTAATAATAGTGGTAGCAATGAGCAGCTCCACATTTCTAATTCCAGTGAGGTGCATGAGGTATCTAGCTTCTCTAATGTCCCATCAATGCAACAGTCAGCATCATCACCAATAGTGACACCACAGTTACTGTCTAAGCATAAACATGAAATGAGTGATAGTCAGATGTTGGCACATTACTAACATCTCAGCGTTTTGATATTGGGAAACATGTGGATAATACACAGTGCATAAATGATAAAGTATGATATGCTCTGCTAAAAACTTCCTGGTCAGCTGATAACAATTTTACCCCCCCCCAACCCCCATAACAACATAGAAACACTGATTTTGGCAGAAAAGGACCTTTAGGCCCATCCAGTCTGCCCCTTATCCCTGCCCTCTTCTGTCACCACTGACCCTGGCTGGTTAGAGGTGTAATTCCCTGACCCCCATCCCCAGTTCCTCCACCTAATATGCCCTTGTACCTATTGCACACATGCTTAAAGGTCCCCACAGTCTTCGCCCTCATTACCTCCTCTGGCAGGCTGTTCCAGTCATACACAATCCTTTATGAGAGGAACTATTCCCTCACATGTCCTAAATATCTGCCTCTTAGCATCATTGCATGGCTTCTTGCTCTAGTGCCTTCCTTTGTCTGAAATAGACCCTCCACTTGCACCTTGTTCACTCCTGTGAGGTACTGGTAGGTTTCACTCATGTTCCCTCTCCTCTCTTCCAAGAAGTACATGTTGAGTTCCTGTAGCCTTTCCTTGTATGGCTCAGGAAGGTAAAAGGTGCTAATTTCAGATTGTTCCAGTTTTGATAGCTTTCATATGGTGACAAACATAATGGCAGCTTCCGTGTGCTGTTTGCACCAAGAACTGCAGGGAAAGAAAGTTCTCCAATACTCCAAGCATTGATCACTGAATGTCTTTGTAAATACAAAGATGCTGCTGTAAAGAGATCCTCAAAAAATATTAAAGTAAAGACTATCTCCAGGCTGCAGAGACAGAAGCAGAATTGCCTGTACAGTGGTTTACAGGCAAGACAGAAGATGCCAAAAATCTGATTGATAATGCCAGTTTGAGATTAATCAGAACAGGAAATGTCTTGTGCCTATATCTAAGACAGTATTATTTTGTTCTATGCAGGAACTGCCCTTTCGAAGGCATCAGGATAATGGACCACTTGATCCTACAGAAATTACAAATAACTATAAGGGTATGTTTCATACCACTCTTTGCTTTCAGTTACAAGCTGGAGACCAAATTTTGGTTCAGTATTTATCAAGTAATATGGCCAATGTTACATACAATCCTGTACTGTATATAAACTGAAGATCACAAAATATAATTACAATTACATGTTTTTGGGTGAAGAATAAGCCAATGCTAAGCAATTTAAATCACAAATTGTAGTGAGAGTGAAATAACATCAAACATAATGTCAAAACTGCATCAAGCAAGTGAGAAAAAGTAAGAGAAAAATGAGACTGCTATAGTTCTCAAAAAAGGTAGCTGAAAAAGTAAAGGCTAAAAGGGTAGCATTCAAAAGATATGCAGTAAGGAGATGCAAAGGAAGAAGGATAAGGAGATGTATCATGAGAAACACAGAGAAGCAGGGAAAACAGTAAGACATGAAGGCACAAACTGAAGTGAGAATAGCCCAGGGTTAACAAAGGGGCAAGACATTTTTCGGTATGTAAGTAAAAAGAGAAAGACCAGGAAGAGATTGTAACATTAAAAGGGATGGGAGAAAGGGCTGTGTGTTGGGGGCAGGAAAAAGCAGACATCCTGAATAAATACTTTTGTTCACTGTCCCCAGTGGAAGGGCAAGGGGAAGGGTCACAAAAAAGTAAGATGAGCACCATAGAGAGGCAGGTAGACATTACCCTTTTTCAAAGAGAGAGTTACATAGAAACATAGACTTTGACAGCAGAAAAGGACCGCTTGGCCCACCTAGTCTGCCCATTTTCCTACCTAGAGGATAAGCTGCAGATCCTATTTAACCAACAGCCTATTTCTTCCTACCCCCTACAAAAATTGCCTTATGTCTGTCCCATCCATTCTTGAATTCTCCCACAGTTTTAGACCCCACAACCTCCTCAGGAAGGCTGTTCCATGCGTCGACCACCCTCTCTGTGAAAAATACTTCCTCACATTGCCCCTGAGCCATCCCCTCTATCTTCAAATTGTGTCCCTTGTTCTTGCACATCTCTTTTTCTGAAAGATGCTACCCTCTTGGACTTTGTTGATTCCCATGAGGTACTTAAACATTTCTATCATGTCCCCCCTCTCCCTCCTTTCCTCAAGGGCATACATATTAAGCTCCTTTAGCCTCTCCTTGTATGGCTTATCTTGCAGACACTGCACCATTTTAGTTGCCCTCCTCTGAACTGCCTCCATCCTGTCTATGTCCTTGTGGAGATGGGGTCTCCAGAACTGGATGCAGTACTCCAGATGGAGTCTCACCAACTTTCTGTAAAGGGGGATAACAACTTCCTGTTTTCTGCTGGTGATGCCTCTCCCTATACATCCCAGTATCCCCCCAGTCCCCCCTACCGCCTTCTCACATTGCTTGCCAACCTTAAGGTCATCTGATATGATTACCCCAGATCCCTTTCCATTTTGTTGTTGTTACTACCTCTCCCCATTGTGTAATCTTCCCCTGGGTTTTTGTTTCCCAGGTGCATTACTTTACACTTCTTTGCATTGAATCCAAGCTGCCATACTTCTGACCATTCCTCCAACCTTGTCAAGTCCCTTCTCATCCTTTCCATGCCTCCTTGTGTATCAACCCTGTTGCAGATCTTTGTGTCATCTGCAAAGAGGCATACTTTTCCTTCCAGTCCCTCTGCAATGTCACTTATAAAGACATTAAAAAGGACTGGACCCTGGAGTTCTGAAGGGACTTGCTTATCTAAAAGTGAACAAAGTAATGAGGCCAGATATAGTACATCCTAGAGTATTGAGGGAGCTCAGGGAAGCACTAGCTGCACCTCTGACAGTCCTATTTAACAGCTTACAAGAAACAGGAGTGGTTCCAGAGGACTGGAGAAGGGAAAATTTAGTCCCACTTCACAAAAGTAGTAGCAGGGAGGAGGCTGGTAATTATAGGACAGTCAGCTTGACATCAGTGGTGGGAAAGTTAATGGAATCTCTGCTGAAGGGGAGGATAGCAGAATATCTTGAATCAAGTGGGTCAAAAGACCCAAGACAGCATGGATTCATGGGTGGGAGGTCATGTCAAATGAATCTGATAGATTTATTTGATTGGGTGACCAATCAGGGTGGAGCACTGGATTTGGTATTCCTAGATTTGGATTTGGAGCCTGAAAGAGGATGAACTTCAGGACAGGGTTTGTTCCTGCTATTTGAGGGAGAAGCAACTAAAAAGGGAAGTATTTGTTCCTGCTGTTTTGATTTTATTGTCTTAGATTGTACTGGGAGGGAGTATGTGCTTGAGGGTTTAATCACTGCTGTTTGGGATTTGAACTGTTTCTGACTGTATTTCTGTTAATTTCACTTCCTTTGTGTTTGATTTCAGTAGCTTCAGGCCACACTGCTGGAGACAGACAAACTCTGGAAAATGGCAAGAAAAACCAAGAATGCAAATGACTGGATGATCTTTAGGAAAGTCAGGAATAGATGCACCAAGAAAGTTAGGGATGCAAAGGCTGCCTTCTACTTGGCCGAACTCGACTCTTCCTACCATAATCCTGCTAGGTTTTGGGGCACCATCAAGGGTATGGTGGGGCAGGATGCTAACACCCCCCTTCCAACTCAATTACACAACAGTTATGGCCCTATCACTGACAAAATGGAAATTCTGGATGCCTTCAATAACCACTTGACAACGGCTGGCCTTGCCTTTGACACCTCTCCAGCTAACCTGCTGAGGGAACAATTAAGCTCCCATTACACTGGTGATCAGAGAGTTGACTCTTCCTTCAGCTTCAAATCTATACTGTTGAAACAAGTAGAGGATCTATTATGGCAAATGGATACCAAAAAAAGCGCAGGGGCAGACTCTCTGGACCCCTACTTTCTAAAGATTGCATGCCATGTACTTGCAGTCCCCCTAACACACCTCTTTAACCTATCCCTAAACTCTGGCTCTATTCCCACACTGTGGAAGACAGCCCAAGTGGTTCCCCTTCTAAAATCAGGGGACCCTATGGATCTTAATAATTACAGGCCCATTTCCATTCTACCAGTGCTATCCAAGATGCTGGAGAAATTAGTGAGTAATCAGTTAAGGGAGTATCTTGACAATGCTAACCTCCTAAACCCAGCTCAATCTGGATTCAGGGCCAAGCATAGCACTATCACAGCACTAGCCAAGGTCACAAATGACTGGCAATCTGAATTAGATAAAAAGAATAATGTGCAGTATTCCTGGACCTGAGCAAAGCATTCGATACTGTGGACCACGAGCTACTACTTTCATCCCTGTACTCCATTGGCCTAGATCCATCCTCCCTTAAGTGGTTCAGATGCTATCTCACCGGTAGGTCACAGCAGGTAAAAGCTGAAGGTGACCTATCCCCATTAAAACCACTGTCAAGAGGAGTCCCCAAGGTTCTATTCTGGTCCTATCCTTTGCCATTTATATAATAACATTGATTCAACCCTACTAATGCCTCTGTACACCTCTTTGCTGATGACACTGTTCTGTATGTCAGCAACCCTTCACCTGCAGCTGCTCGTGAAGTCCTACAAACAGAATTCTCCTTGCTACAATATCAGCTACTCAGAAAAAGCTTCTGTTAAATGCAAAGAAAACTAAAGCAATGATGTTCACAAATCAAAGCTCCACCAGCACATCCTCTCCAATCATTCTCCCCAGCTATGCACTATACTTGGAGAAAATCTGGAGTATGTAGAAAACTTCAAATACCTAGGTGTGTGATTGACAACAGACTTGACTTCACTCATCATTTAGAAGAACTGTTAAAAGCTCAGCCAAAGGCTTGGCCTTCTATAGATTAAAACCCTTCCTAAACAGAGACTCAAAGATGAGGTTAGTCCAGGCCATTTTCTATCAGTTGTTGACTGTGCAGACTTCCTTTATAGTCACTGCCCCATCTCCTACCATCACAAGTTGGATACCTTATATCATAGAGCAATAAGGTTCATTACAGATCTGCCATCTAATACTCATCATTGCTCTCTTTATGCTGCAGTTGGGTGGGTTTCCTTCACCTCAGAAGGAACAGAAATGCAGTACTATGGATTTACAGAGTTGTCAAAACTTCCAAACTATATCCTGGACTGCTTCACCCAGACCTCTCCTAGCTCCTATGCCCTAAGAAGCAACAACATCATCCTGCTCAAATTGCCCAACTTCAACACCAGGCTAGGAGGGCAGCAATCAGCTATTCTCTAGCTATAGCATGGAACACCCTACAAAATCCCTAAAACTGTCCAATATCATTCCATTTGCATCCTTTAAACAGCATTGTACAGTCTTCTTCAAAGAGAAATGCAATTGCTACCACTAGAGCTAGCATTGTCATCTCACAAATCTCCCTTCCAAACCATATATGGCATATTCCTTCCAGACAGACACCCCATCTTATGGCACCCAGTAATACCTTCACCATCCTAGTATTATATTATGTTGAGTGTCTGCCATGCCCCCCCACTGGGATATGTATATACTGTACATACTGTAAATATTAGCTTAACTTTCCTGTAACTGTTTTTTTATCATGTGAATTTACTGTACATCACTGTGTTTATAAATGTTATTTTCCCCTGTATGTATAACTGTCTTATATAAGTGTATGATGTATCTGTTGTGTATCAACTATTGAACCTTGACCTTATCAGGTCCATCTTGTAAATGAGCCTTGCTCAATGATGTTCGCCTGAATAAATAAAGATTTGATGATGATGATGATGAGGACTGACTAGGGAGGCTTCCATTTGTTTCTGCTGCAGTTTTGGAAGCATCCAGCAGCTTCTAAGTGGGTGTGGCTGGACCAGCCCACTGCCTGGGAACTCCTTGGCTGATTTCCTTTGTACACAGCCTGTGGGGTTGATCCCACCCACCCACCCTCCTGTCCCACAACCCACCGACCCCAAAGCTCAGCCTTCATTTATAGGGTGGGTCCCATAGTGCCCTGCAATATCCTGCAACCACAGAGGATGTTGCAAGCAAAACAAAACAGAAAATGGATAGAAGATAGCAAATAGCAATTAGGAGGCATAAGCAGGTAGAAGAATGAGGAGGGTACTGTGATTTCTTCTTTTTTCATCATCCCACAACCTAAGGGGAAAAGGGGTTTTATAGGTACAATTGAGGGGGAGTCCTTCTTGCTTTAGGACTTAGGGGGCAGACTGCATTTATTTGGGGGGGCAAGCTTTGTTGGTTTGCTACCTTTTACATGTGGGTAAGGTATTGGGGAGCTGGGGGAATCATGAGCACAACTGGAAAAGGTGGATGGGAGGGGTCATGGGAGTGGCATGGGCATCCTTCTACCGAAAACAAGGGGGGATGCTGGTGGGCAAATAGTGGTATGGGAAGGGTGGTAGGCTGCAATAACTGAGGAGCGGCAATCTTTCTGAATATTGCATGGAGATTGGGACGGTGTTTGGTGTGCAGGCAAGTAAGGCAGCTTAGGGATGAGATCAGCTGTTTATAAATGGAGGTTAGGAGGGGACTGAGGGCTGCGATGGTGGACAACTGAGTGGCTGGGGAGGAAAGGAGGGTAACTGTGGGGGAGGAAAGATCAAACAGGAGGGGGAGGAGTGGGAATATGGGGCAGATGGGGAAGGAGACAGGAGGTCAGCAGCAGTGCAGTGAGCAGAAGGATGGAGGAAATAGGTGGTAGTGAAAAGACATCGAAAAATTGGTTCGAAGTACTAGCAGGATTGGGGGATGTGATGGGGGACTACAGGGTGTGGGAGCTGATGACAGACAAGGTGAGAACGGAATGGGAGTGGGGTCAAGGGGTTGAGGGGGTATGGTATGGGGATGGGTTAGTAAGGAGGGTGGTGGGGAATGGGGGAGGGAATGCATCAGGGGATGCATCAGGGGGAGGAGGCAGGTGGAGCCCAGTGGAGAGAGAAGGTAAAATCAGAGGAAAAAGAGAGAAGGAGAGCAGGGCAGAGGCAGGGGACATCACAACAGGAGTGCAAGGGGGGAACAACTGTACTGGAGGAGGAGGAGGAGGAATGGAGAGGAAGAGGAAGAGGATGGAATAAAGGAAGGACAAGGTGAGCAGAACATCAAAACAAGGGTGGGATCCTAGAGCTGGAAGACTCGATTCTGAAAGGAATCAGATGGGGAAGCAAGGGGGAGAGGCATAGTCACATATGGGTGGAGGCCATTTCAGGCATGACAGTGGAAAGGGTGGGTCAATCTGTTCTGAAGTATGCTAAGAAGGGTAGGGAGAAACCTCACATAGCTCAGCATTTGGGAACAAATGACCTGGTGGGAAATACAGTAGGTGTAGTCCAGAGGAGGTTTGAGGAGCTGGGGCTGATTTGTGAGGAGGCAAGAAGATCAGTAACTTTATCGGTGGTGCTTCCAGTACCCAAGGCAAGCACTGCAAGGAAGCTGAGGATGGAGGAATTTAACATGTGGCTAAGAGAATGGTGTCAATCCAAAGGGTATGGGTTGGTGGGGAGGTGGGAAAGGACCTGAGAGGGCAAGGATCTCTATGCTAAGGTCAGGTTACACTTGAGTGAGGAGGGAAGGAGGGTATTGAAAAAGAAAATGGGGAAATACTTAGCAAATGCTGAGAATTTAAACTAGAAGAGAGGGGTGGCAGGTGGGCAGAAGTCAGGCAGGATCCACAGGAAGGAAAGCTGAACGAGCTTACACCCCATACCAGCAGCAAGGGGCTCAGGGAGAGGTCAGATGGGGATGCTAGAAAGGGAGAGCAAGTGGGGGGGAAGGAAGCAGTGTGGAGGGTAGTAATCTTGAATGCTAGGAGTCTAGGGAAGAAAAGAGCAGAGTTGCAGTCTATCATGGCAGATGGGGGAGGTGCACATGGTGGCCCTTACTGAGACATGGGCCACCCATTACCATGACTGGGACCTGGCAGTACCAGGGTATACAGTAGGTTATTTTGGAGGGACAGAGTAAAAGGGAAAGGAGAGGGGTGGCACTGTATGTGAGGGAAGGATTGAAATGTGTCAGGGAGGAAGAGGAGGAGGGAAGCACAGAGTCATTATGGGTGCAGCTCCAGGACTCCAAAAATAGGACCCTCAGGATGGGAGTGGTGTACAGGCCACTCTCTCAGACTGAGGAGTTAGACAGAGAACTAGTGGGACAGATCAGAAGGACCTGCAAGAGGGGCAGCACAGTAATTGTGGGGGACTTCAACCTGTCAGGAGTGGACTGAGGTACCCCAGTCACCACGAACAGGAGGGAGCAGGTGTAACCAGCGAGGGGTCAGGTTCATGTTATTTTTTGTTTTTTTAGTGCGGTGCCTCCAGTTTTGTAACCCACTACCTGGCTGCCTGGGTTCGGGGAGAAAACCGTTGCTCGGCATTTTGGCTAGGTTTGAAACTTCTCCACAGGGGCACCCAAGTAATCCGGACACAGGAAGCAATAACTGAAATGTCCAAACCAAGGACGGATTCTAAAGTGTGGCTTTTATTCACAACAACAACAGAATAATAGAGCATAGATGGTCCCCCATGGAGCTACACTCCCTGGTAAAGCAGATTAATGGAGACAAGAACACATCTTTTTCACAACACTGTAACCCTCAGGTTCTGAACACACTGGGCTCTCAGCCTGAACTGGTATTCTTCTCTTGGATTCCCTGGCATGGCACCTCGGCCAGCACTGGGACATTTTTCCATATGGCATGGATATTTATTGGTGGCTCCCTCTACCACCCATGAGCACTTCCTAGCTCCATAAGGGAAAACATCATCCTCAATCCCACATCTGGGTACTTTCTGTGAACACTGGTCAAGTGCCCGTAAGAAAGATATAGGTGCCCAAAGTGAACCCGTGGAGGTACATCTGGTTACTCCAGATGGGGGGGGTCTCCCACCTCTCGCTCCCAAATCGATACCCAGCCATTCATTTGGAATCAACACCTTTCTTGTGAACCTCTCTGGTTGTAGAATGCTATCTCAAAATGTATCACATTTAACACTCTACTCTTCATGAGCTGGTGTCCTGACTTGTAATGTTCTTTAGGTGGCTATGTCCATCCCTGTAGACCCCCTCTGTTTAGAAGCATTTTAAGTCATACACAAACTTCAAGTACTGTACTTGGCTGTCCTTCCCTGACCCCACAGTAGCAGATACTTTGCACACTGTCTCGGTGAACACATGGGTTCTATAACAGAGCAGGCTCACCAACTGGTTTGCAGGTGCCCCAGGGCTCCTGGCAAAGGAAAACACATCTTGGTACCTCAGTACTTGCTCTACAAATCATCAGGTGGCTTTTCCTCCTTCAGCAGTGCCAGGGGATTGCCCCTGACACTGCTGGTCTCTTCTTCCCATCCCTCCAAGGATGAGGCACTGGAACAAGCCGAGGAGCGGTCTCTACCACTATATCAGGTTTCTTCTGTGTCTCTTTCTAGGGTGAGAACACACACCCTCTACCTCTGGGTAGCTATATAGCAGAGCTAAGCTCTGAGGGGCTGCCACCTACAGCATATCTCCTTCACTCTCTGACCCTCCTCTGCAGACTACTCCTCAAGACTGACTAAAAATCCCCAACGTTCTAAGCTAACTCCTTGCTGAAGCATTCCAATGTGGCTTATGCTGCTGTGAGAATTCTATATGATGTCATCCCTCCAGCTCAGCTGAGACTGAGGACAGAGTGAGACAGTGTGAAACCCATTTAACTGGTGTCTCACAAGCTGCCTTTCCATGCCTGCCACTAGATCTAAGTGGAATTCCTGTAACCCGGGGTGAGGGGGGGGTTACACAGGTACATCTGGATTCCTTCCAGGACAGCTTCCTATTGCAGATGGTCAATGAGCCAACCAGGTTAGGGAACACCCTAAACCTTGTACTGGTGAATGGTGAGTTTGTGAGGGAGCTGGGGGTGGAAGAACCGCTGGCGGAAAGTGACCACCACTCAGTGTGGTTCACGATAAATATGGGGAAAGGGGGATGAGAAATAGGAACAAGGATGTTAGACTTCTGGAGGGCCGACTTTCGGGAGGATGAGTGAAATAGTACAGGGGTATCTGGTCAGGATCCATCCAAATATGGACACTAACCAGAAGCGGGAGGTCATTAAACTGGGAATTGTGGAGGCAACCACAACATGGAGAATGGTCCAAAGTAAGAAGGCTAGGGCCAAGATGCCTAGGTGGGTGAGCAGGGGGTCATGGAAAAAGTAAGGAAGAAAAGAGTCATGTTTAGAAGGTACAAAAAAAAACAGGGATCTGGGAGGACAGGGAGGAATACCTGAAAGAGTTGAAGGAAGTGACAAGGGAGGTCAGGGCATCCAAGGCATCCAAGCAACTCAGGCTAACACAGGGCATCAAAGAGGAGAAGACGGACTTCTTCAGGTACATCAGGGAGAAAAGGAGTTGTAAAGACCAGATAGTAAAGATCAAGAGGGATGAGGAGTGGGTAAAAACAGGGGCACAACAGGCAGAAGCATTAAATGAGTACTTCTGCTCAGTATTTACTAAAGAGAAGGTGTAGCTATACCCAAAGGGGTGGGAGGGTGGGCACGAGGGGAGTTGACAGATGGAGAAATCCAGTGGGAAGGGTACTGGACGGCTTGAGGGCACTCAGGGTGGACAAGGTGCTTGGGCCAGATGGTATACACCCCAGAGTGCTGAAGGAGCTGGCAGAAGTCCTGAAAGAACCCTTGGCAGACCTGTTCAATGCCTCCCTGGACTCAGGGAATGTAACTTAGGACTGGAGGATGGCACACGTGGTACTCCTTCACAAGAGTGGTCCCAAGGATAAGCCAGGAAACTACAGACTGGTAAGCCTCACATCCATCGTGGGAAAGCTGATGGAGACAATCCTGAAGGAGAGGCTAGTTTCCCTCCTAGAGGCTAATGGGCTGCAGAATGGCAGACAGCATGGATTTGTCTCAGGCAGATCCTGTCAGACCAACCCGGTGGAGTACTATGACTGGGTAACCAGGCAATTAGACAAGGGCCATGCAATGATTGTCCTGTACTTGGACTTCAGTAAGGCCTTTGATTCAGTGCCGCATGGGAGGCTAGGAAATAAGCTGGAAGGCACAGGGGCAGGGGTGAAGATGGTGGGATGAGTAGTGATCTGGCTGCAAGGGAGACAGTAGAGGGTGGTGGAAGGGGAGCTCTCATCTCCCAGGGCGATGACAAGTGGGGCGCCACAGGGCTCTGTACTGGGAGTGGTGTTGTTTGGGATCTTCATAGCAGACATCTCAATAAGCATCAAGAACAAGATCAGTCTGTTTGCAGATGACACCAAGATGGGAGCATAGTGGATGACTTAGGAGGGTGGTAGGGGTTGCAAGATGATCTGAAAAAATTGGAGGCCTCGTAAGACACTTAGCAGCTTCGGTTCAATGCCAAGAAATGTAAGGTGCTACATTTTGGTGCAAAAAAACAAGGAGGAGCTACCAGTTAAGGGGGATTCAACTAGCCACAACGGAGGAGGAGAAGGAGCTGGAGGTGACCATAATGGGAGCAATGAACAACTCAGCACAGTGTAGAAAGGCAGCTGCAAAGGCCAATAGGATGCTGGGTTGTATTGCCAGAGGCATATCCTCCGGGGGGGGGAGTTATCCTGCCGCTATATTGGTCACTGGTTAGACCACACCTAGAGTACTGGGTGCAGTTCTGGTGACCTTATCTGAAGAAGGACATTAGGTTACTGGAGGTGGTGGAATGCAGGGCAGCAAAAATGATCCAGGGTCTACAGGACTTACCCTACAAAAGCAGGCTGATAGAGCTGAACATGTACTCCCTTGAGGAAAGGAGTGATGGGTGGACATGATTGGAACCTTCAAGTACATAAAGGGAATAAATAAAATGGGCATGGAAGAGATTTTCAAATTAAGATGGAGGAAGAACCCTTCGCGGGCATGATCTGAGAATGGAAGGGGGAAGATTCAGAAGGGAAATGAGGAGACACTTTTTTATGAAGAGGGTGGTGTCTGGGTTGACCGCAGTGCCAAAGGAAGTGGTATCCTGTAGAACAGTGGGCTGCTTCAAAAGGGGATGAGACAGGGAAAGAGGGAGGGTCACTGGAGGGAGGGAGGGGCAGCTGCAGTATAAGGGCTGCCAGCTGTACAACTGGGCAGATTTGAAAGACCATAAGGCTTTTATTTGCTGGCAGTTTCGTATGTTCATAGATTTCAGCAAGGCTTCTGATAATGTTCCATGTAGGAGACTGATAAGCACGCTGGGCAGCTTAGGAGTGAGTCCCAAAGTGGTAAACTGGACAAGAAATTGGTTAAGGGGTAGGTGACAGAGCATGGTGTTAAACAGAGTTAACTCTGAGGAAGGGAGGGAGGGTGACCAGTGGGTTGCCTCAGTGTCAGTGCTGGGACTGGTTCTCTTTAATGTCTTTATAAGTAATCATGCAGAGCAGCTGGAGGGGAAGGGCTGTCTCTTTGTGGATGACACAAAAATCTGCAAAAGAGTGAACACTCTGGGTGGGGGGGAGTAGAAGGGATGAGCAAAGACCAGAGAGAACTTGAGGAGTGGTCAAAGCTATGGCAGGTGGGTTTCAATGTGAAAAACTGCAAAACAATGCACTTGAAGCACAGAAATCCAGAACCAGACTTCAAAATGGAAGGAGGGCTATTGATGACCACCAAGCAGGAGATGTAACTGGGGATAATCATCTCTGATGACCTGAAGGTTACCAGATAATGCAACAAGGCAGCTAAAAGATCTACTGGGGTGCTGGGGTGCATAGGGAGAGGTATCACCAGCAGAAGGAGGGAGGTGGTGTTGCCTCTGTATAGATCTCTGTTAAGACCTCACCTAGAATACTGTGCACAGTTCTGGAGACCACATCTCTGGAAGGATGCAGACAGAGTGGAAGTGGTCCAATGTAGGGCAACTAAAGTTGTTAGGGGTCTGCATCAAAAACCCTACTAGGAGAGACTAAAGGAACTAAATAGGTACATCCTTGAAGGGGGGAGGGAGAAGGGGATATAAAAGAACCTTTAAATACCTCACTGAGCTAAAAAAGGTACAGGAGGAAAGTATTGTTTTGAAAAAAAGTGCTCTAGAACAAGGGGATATGCTATGAAGCAGGACGGTGGTAAATTCAGGAGAGATGTGAGGAAGGACTTCTTCAAAGAGAAAGTGGTAGATTCTTGGACAAGCCTGTCAGCCTAGCTGGTGGGGGTGAAAACAGTGCATGAGGTTCAAAAAAGCATAGGATAGGCATAAGTGAACCTTAATGGAAAGGAATGTGGGCTGGAAGAAAGAGCTGGGGATCAAGCAGGTTCTGCAGTGATACAGCTAGAGAAAACTGGGTGGCCAAGCAGTCCTCCTCTGCCGACAAATTGTATGTTTCTATGTTTCTAATGTGACCTACTGGGAATTGAACCCAGGTCCCCAGAATACCATTCTGGTGCTCTAACCACTGTGCTACATGCTCATGTGGTTGGACTCGGGGTTCCCAGACATGCTTCCTTTCTCTGGTATTGCATATCCAGCAACTTGAAATAATCAAGATGACAATCAGATATTTTTTGATGCAGTATAAGCCACAGCCAAGTAATTTAAATCACAAATTGTAATGAGAAAGGAATAGTGTGATGTGCTGGGAATGTAACCCAGGCCCCCAGAATATCATCCCAGTGCTCCAACCACTCAGTTACAGGCTCACATGATTAGACCTGGGGTTCCCAGACACACCTCCTTTCTCAGGAACTGTATATCCAGCAACTAGGAATAATCAAGATGATAATTAGATGTTCTTGGTACAGTATAGTTTAAGAGCAATGTGAGAAAGCTGTAACTGCATTCACATGGGTCTTTTACAGTAAAAGCAACTAACAAATAAATCAAGGCAACCACTCCACCTTAAATATCAATCAAGTAATTTTCTGGATTAAATATTTAAAACATGATTGTAAAATATTCATAAAGATTGTTTTTGCAAGAGTGAAAGATCAGTTAAGTGGTGGTGGTAGCACTGGATGGTAGTGCACAATGGAATTTAGTATGTGGTTGGAATGAGGTGTGGTGGTAAATGTACAGTAATCCATTCAAGCAGAAACTGTTTACATAGACTAAAGTTATGTAATATGTGGAGCTAGGCAAATAATACTATCCTATCCCATACAAAAAAATCCTTGTAACACAACAGTAGGCAAAGTGATAATACCATCGTTGGAGACTAATAATACTATCATTCAGGAGTGATAATACCATCAGTCCACTTCTGAACGATAGTATTATCATAAGCAATCAGCAACACGAGCGCAGTCACCTGGACACTTCAAGCGTGAGCTCTGTTTCAAAATCAAAACAGTTTCCTCACAGAAACACTGCTCCTTGGTCGCCGCTTAACCGCAAACACAAAACAATGGAAGCTACTATCACGAACACCACCGAAGACAGAATACGTTTTGTACAAAACCAGGGAAATGCTAACACTATCAAAAAAATGAATTTCAACTTAAAACTGCTGCAAACATACCTCACAAAACAAAGTGAGTCATGGTCCATTGAAACTATCCCCACAGACCAGCTAAACTCCATCCTCGCTAACTTTCTGTACTACTTAAAAAAGCAAGATGGCTCTGAATATGAGCCGAGCACAGTCCGAGGTGTCCTGGGGAGCATCGACAGACACCTACATAAAATTAATTACCCCGCATCAATTTTTCAAAGTCCTTCAACAGTCTTCAAGCAAACACTAGAGACACTAAGTGCTAAGCAAAAATATTTAAAAAAACTTGAAATGGGTAACCGGCCAAGGCAAGCAGAAGCTCTAACTGAAACAGACATAGACTTACTGTACACATCTGGCACACTAGGTTACAACTCCCCCACAGCACTCCTTCATATGCTTTTCTTCAATATAGGGCTACATTTCACCCTACGAATAAGCGAGCAATACCTCCTCCGGTAGGGCGACATAGTTTTAAATAAACACAGCCAAGGAAATGACTACCTCGAATATCATGAACACCAAACAAAAACTAGAACTGGCTTAAACATAAGGGATATTAGACCAGTGCACTCCAGGCTATACCGCGACGCCACAGATCCAAGCAGAGACACAGTAAGGGCCTACGAACAATATTCTACACAAAGGCCCACTGCTATGCTACAACCTGATGCTCTGTTCTATTTAGCACCAAATCTGAAGCTAAAACCAACCAGTTTATGGTTCAGAGCCATGACAATTGGAGAAAACAAAATTTGTAGCATAATGAAAATGCTACAACAATCTGCAGGGCTCCCACCAGGAAAACACATTACTAACCATAGCACAAGAAAAACGGCTATACAAATGTTGATTGACTCCAATGTGCCTCCCACTGAAGTAGCCCAAGTGTCCAGCCATAAAAACATCCAGTCCATCAACAATTACAGTACCTTGTCTGAGGTCAAACAACAGAAAATATGTGCCATCCTCTCCGGAGAACAACCCAGCACTTCAACAGCTCGTCCAGCACCTCCTCAGCTTCCAGAACCCAGACTTGACATGGCAACTAACTCCATTGCAGTCCCACAGGAAATGACAACACAAATGTCCTCCAAAAATTCACACATCTCCGCTACTGCAGGAAACATATTTGGTTCGCACTGCAATTTTTTTGGCAACATGGCGATCAACATCCGGAAGTCACCACCCCCACCAAAGAAGCGACGATTTGTCATGTACTCTGACTCATACTCCAAGTAGAACATCTCACATGTTAAACAAAAAAAATATTTAAAACTCAACTGTTTCATGTTTTGTTAGCCACAATCATTGGCTCCTCAACTACCTTAGATTCTGGACTGCTTTACTTCAACTTAGTTCTTGTTCATGATTTTACTACAGAGAACCCATCAGCCAACACCAAAGCCAAGAAAAAAATATTCCTGGCTCCATATATTACAAAAAATAACACATAGCTAAGTATGTATTTCTCGGCAGCAATACCATCTCGAGGTTTTGGGAACTTTGGGTACCTCTCGAGCTTCGCTTTCGAGGTACTAAGTCCTCAAAACCTCTCGATGGTACAGTATTACTGCCTTGTGATACATACTTAGCTATCCATTATTCTATTTATAGTGTATGGTGGAATGCTGTTATGCATGGAATTCCATGCCTGAAATATGCTTGTTCAGCTGCAGTAGTGACATCATTATGCTGTTGTGGTGCAGTAGTGATGTCACTACTACAGCAGAACAACTTGGAATGCTGCCACATAGTTGCTTTCCTCTATCCAATCAAGCTAGAAGTTGTTGTTTTTTTAAACTTAAACTTGCAGAAACATCTGTAGCACACTGTCAGTAAACAAAGAAGAAAATGTTAAAATTTCTATTCTCCATTTTCTTTACTAGCTGGTGTTCTGTGATTGTCTATCCTGTGACTGCCCATACACTATAAAAGATTGTGTATGAGCAGTTATACACAAACAAGGATATTCTTCTTGTATCTCGAGCTGCACTCTTGAGGTCATCTGTTACCAAGGAAACCTCTCGATACAAGAATATCCTTGTTGTGTATGACTGCTCGTACATAGTCCTCTATGTTACAGCTACAATCTGCATAAAGACAAGCAGCTCATCCCTAGAGAGGATATTTGCCATTACAGACTGAAGCATCAGCTGCTATGTCCATGATGTGATGTTTGTAAGCATTATGTGACATAAAAGATTGCATAAAAATACTTATACAGTAGTTATCTTTATTAAATTGCAGTGCTTTTCCCAGAAGAAGCCACATATGAGGTGGCAAAACATTAGGGCAACATTAGAATAAATGAAGATCTAAGACTGAATTGGTGTTTGGACTGTTTTTGGCATAGACCCCCCAGTATTTGTCGGCTAATGGCCAGTCATTTTGTTCCATCCTCTGCTGAAAAGTCATTTTTAAATTGACCCCCGAATGGCCCAATGGTCTTTTTAGTGGATGGTTTAAATGTTACTTCAATGAACATTTAAACTATCCAAGGGGTGTGGTGGAAGTAAAAAGGGAGGCAGAAACTGCCCCCCCCCACACACAGGCTGAGATAGAGAGCAGACAGTTCCCAAGGGGCAAGAGTCCCACCACAATGCATGTTGATTGAGGAAATAGTGGGTTAGTAAAGGAGGAATGGAGGGAAAGAATCAGTCAGAAGAGGAGATGGAGGAAGGGGGAATAAAAGGAAAAAGAGGGAAATGGAAACCAAAGAGCTAACAACATCTGGAAGGCCATGTGTGCTAATGCTAGAAGCCCAGACCTAGAGGCCTTCATGGTGGAGAATGACCTGGACGTTGTTGCCATTACTGAGTCATGGTGCACTGACAACCATGGATGGGATGTAGTCATACCAAGTTACATGATGTTCAGAAAGGACAAAGTAGGAAGAAAAGGAGGGTGTGTGGTGCTTTATGTGAAGGAAAGCATAAAAACAACAGAAATACAGAGAAGTCAGGAGGCAGAAGTGCTGGGGATCACCCTCGAGTTAGGGAAAGGAACTACTATTCGACAGGCATGATCTACAGGCCTATCACCCAGGGGAGGACTTAGATAAGGAAATGTTAGAAGTAACTGGCAAAGTAGTTGAAAGGAGGGAGGTGTTGCTAGTGGGGGACTCCAGTTTGCTGGATGTAGATTGAAGCCTTCCAGCTGCAGCTTCAGCTAGAAGCAGGGACATCCTGAGCTCCTTGTGGGGGGCATTCCTCAGGCAGCTAGTCAGTGAACCCATATGTGACAGGGCAATAATGGACCTGGTGCTTACTAACAGGGACGGTATTACAGACATTAAGGTGGGAAACCATCTGGGGACTAGTGAGCATGGTACAGTGTGGTTTAACACAAGAACAGCTGTAGAATCCAACCACACAACAGTACGAGTCCTGGACTTCAGAAGGGCTGATTTTGTAAAGATGGATGAATGCTTCAGGAATGACCTGGCAGGGGAAATGACTGCAGTGGGGCCGGGTGGAGGAATGGGGGAGCAAACTAAAAGAAGGCATAGTGAAGGCAACAGGAAAAGCAGGTAAGCAAAAGGAAGAAGAGACTAGGGATGGGCCGGAACTAAAATATCCGACCCCCAAGACTACCCTCAGGTATCTCAAAAGTACCCTTAAAATACCCAGATGAAAATCAAGTAGTGGGGTCAGGTCATGTAGTTACCACCTGACCCGTTCTACTACCCAATTACTTGATCATAACAAAAATCATGTGAAAGACTGTTTTTTTGGACTATTACACTGTCTGTTAAGTGCCCCAAGCCATTATATCCATAGGGGGCATTGCTGAGGCAGGTTCAAGAAGCACAGCTGCTCTTAGTGAGCCTGCTGTTGTTTCCAAAAATTATACCCATGACGAGCATTGCTCAGGCAGGTATGAGAGGCACAGCTGCTCTTAGCGAGTCTGCTGCTGTGTCCAAACACTAAACCCATGGTGGGCATTTCTGAGGTAGGTATGAGGGGTACAGCTGCTCTGATTGAGCCTGCTGTTGATTCCAAAAATTATACCCATGGCAGGCATTGCTGAGGTAGGTGTGAGAGGTGTGCCTGCTCTGATTGACCCTGCTGCTGTTTCCAAAAATTATACCCATGGCGGGCATTTCAGAGGTAGTTATAAGAGGCCCAGCTGCTCTTATTGAACCTGTTGCTGTTTCCAAAAATTAAACCCATGGCGAGCATTGCTGAGGCAGTTACGAGAGGTGCAGTTGCTCTTAGTGTGCCTGCTGGTGTTTCCAAAAATTATACCCATGGCGGGCATTGCTGAGGTACGTATAAGAGGTGCAGCTGCCCTGACTGAGCCTGCTGCTGTTTCCATAACTGATACCCATGACAGGCATTGCTGAGGCAGGTATGAGATGCACAGCTGCTCTGATTGAGCCTACTGCTATTTTCAAAAATTATACCCCTAGTGGGCATTGATGAGGTAGGTACGAGAGGTGCAGCTGCTCTGAGTGAGGTTGCTGCTGTTTCCATAAATTATACCCATGGTGGGCATCAGACTTACATAATATAAAACTGATGACTGACATAAGAAAATTAAGACTAGTGTGGCACATGTGGCTGTCATGGTGGCAGTGGTGATGGTTCTATTAGTTTTGTACACAACCTAGTGATAATATTCAGTATCACTATTTGCAGGCTGTTGTTCATGTTCAGGGTCAGATTCATATAATTTAGTGTTTGGGACAATTGAGAAATTGTCAGCATTCATTTAGAGAAATGTAAGCCCTTCCATATTGGCAGGACTTAGCAGTATTCTGTGGTCAGTGACTATTCCTCCAGCTGCACTAAATATGCATTCTGAATATACATGTGAAGATGAACAGCTGAGGTACATTATTGCAAGATTTGCTAGATCTGGCCATATTGTTCTCTTTTATTTTCAATAGAGTAACAGACCTTACTTGAGACCAAGCACAGTATGGTCTGCAAAATACTCCAGGATCATTGTGCTGCATGAGACGGTTACTAGTCTGGCAGATGAACCAGCTACACCTTCTTTATAGGATACTAGTCCATGTTGTTGCAGGCAACTCAGAAGTGATTTGCCATTCTACCCTTAACATAGGATGCCTGAGAAGTAGCTGTAGATGTCCTTTCCCTCGCGAATAACATTGATGACTGTGAAGAACTGATAGATGTGCTTTTGTCTGCTCCAGAGGCACATACTGATGGTCCAGCAGGGTTTGACTGCTGTACATCAGTTAATGAAGTTGTTAGGACAATGCCACATTTGGTTAGTAGAAGATCTCTCCAATACTCAATGTGTTTCCCTGCAGGAAGGATGGCTTCAATGTTCCACTTAAAGTGGGGATCTAGCAAAATGTAGCCAACACATAGGTATCATTCTTAAACATGGCAGTTATTCTCTAATCAGTCAACAGTCTGAGACTCAAGTCATCTGCCAGCATAACAGTGGTGGTGTCTTCTTTTGTCTGAAAGTCTTTCTTTATGTCATCAAGGAAAATGTGAAGAAATCTGATCTGAGGAAGAATTTGACTCGTAGTTGCACTTTCAGCACTGACATCATGTGTGGCAACCTCAAATGGCTCCAAAAAGGTGACCAAAGATTCAAGCAGACTCCAACTGCTGGAACTGAGCATGATGTCTACTTTACCTATTTGATTCTGCATGATGTAGTCATATACAGCTTTGTTCTGTCCAAGAGGCCTTTTTAACATGTAAAATGTTGAATTCCAGCAGGTTGAAACCTCCTGCTTTAATGGACAATATGCAGTGGTAAGTTGTTTGACCTCTGCAGCCCCTTCAAGAATTTTTATGCTTTCACAGAGTGGCTGAAATGCCCACATATTTTCCTAGCAAGACCTAACAGGTTTTCAACATTTCTGTTTACATTTAAGAAACTATGGATAAGAAGATTTAAACAATGTACAAAACAAGGTATGTGTTGGTAGTTGCTATCTCTAGCAGCTTTGACTATGTTGGCACCATTATCTGACACTATGAATCCTGGAGATAAGGAATATGGTTTAATCCATTTCTGGAATTAATTTTGCAGCTCCTGCAAAATATTTACAGCAGTGTGGCTGTCTTCAAAATTGGTGACACATAATACAGCTTGCTTCCTACTACTTATGGTAGAGTGGGATTATTACTTTCCGACTGAAAACTTGCCCAATGAGCTGTAACAGTCATGTAGTCAATTGTTTGGTTGCTGATCCATATATCTGTGGTTATGTAAACCTGCTTCACCTCAGAGAGTTTCAACTGCTTAATGACTGCACTACACACCATGTCACACAACTGTGGAACAGCCTTTTTCAAGAAATATGTTTGGCAGGGAATGGTATACCATGGTTCAGTCTGGTTCATGAACTTGAGGAAACCTTTATGAGCAACAAAAGCAAGAGGGAGTTGACAATCAGCAACAGCTCTGCAATGGCTCTACTTAACAGCTGGCATGTTGGATGCTTGTGGGTACATTTTGATCTCCTTGCAACACTTTCTTTTAATGTTAGTTGACAAGAATGATGAGATATTTTTAATTTGGGGGGGACTGTATTTGTCACACCTTTTTCACATGAAGTACTACTTTGTAATTTTGCAGTACTTGATGGAATCAGAGAAAAAACAATCTACGTTTGTCTGGGAAGACTGCAAGGATGCAACAAGTGATTCAGTGTCAGTTCCTGCTTGCAGTTCATTCTCACTGTGGTCATCACCACCACCACCTCCTCTATCACCCATAACAACCACACTGCTCATTGTCCTGCCCCACTCAATTGGGTGTTTTGCCTTTGCATGTCGTATCATTACTGATGTTCCAAAATGTCCCATTTTGCCACCATGACTGATTCTCTTTTCGCACAGACTGCAAAGAGCTCAAGAGTTATCTGCAAGGATCAATAGAAAATAAATTCCACACTAAAGATTTACCTTTTGTGCTTTGTACTACAGTGTCTGACACTATTTCTTGTGCAGTCAAGGGACCTGGAGTTCAAGTTCAAATTCAAGTTTATTGCAGGAAAGACTCCGTTGAGCAAGCTCATTCACAAGGAGGTCCTGAGGCACATACACATACAGTTTGCAATTACATAGACAGGAGATATAAAATGTAGAACAACAAAGAAAAAATATATAATACAAGAGGTATACACAATAGAAGTCCTTATGCTATATATGCAGTACATTCCAGCTTTAACCTTGCCCTAAATTATGCAACACATTTCAGCTTAATAAGTAGAGGTCCAGTTGGTACCTAGGAATTTGACTTGGCGTTGGGGGCCTAGTAACACCTACATATGTCTTTTAATTTAGAGATAGCTAGTGTTTTGTAGGAGTTAATTGATACGATGCTGGTTAGCTTCAGTATGGCTTGTAGTTGGTTCCAAATGTTTGGGAGGGTGTATGAGACAGCTCTTTGGCCAGCTGTGGTACGTGTCCCAGGAACATCTAGTAAGATAAGGTTGGATTTCCTTAGAGAGTAGGTGCTATGTGAGATGTGTATGAGAGACGTTAAATAGACAGGCAGTTTGTGGAGTAGTAATTTGAGGGTCCAAATGCCAGCATGTAGGAGGTGTCTGGTGGCAAGAGAGGTCCACCCAACTGCTGCATAAAGATCACAGTGGTGGGTCCTTTTACGCATAGTTAGTAATGAAGCGAAGAGCATGGTGATAGAGTACGTCCAGTTTAGATAGGCTCAAGGTTGGGGAGGAGATAAAGATAATGTCTCCGTAGTCAAGCAAGGGAAGGAATGTTGCTTGGACAAGTCTTTTGTGGGTCGCGAGAGAAAAGAGGGTCCTATTTCTAAAGAAGAAACCCAAGCGTGCTTTAAGCCTCTTTGATAGATCCTCGATGTGGTCGTTGAAGGAAAGCTTGTCTATCCACATACCTAGATATTTAAATTTAGGTACGACTTCCAAGGCAGGAAACACAACACTGCCATTTCATTGTTGACATCAATTGTTCCCATTCATGCTCATCTTCTTATTCTTACATTTAGCATATGATTTTTTTCTGCACTTGCCACGCATGCCTTAGAGTGGCATCCTCTCCTACCCCCTCATCGAAACTACAGACCTCATTGCCACAAGATTCAGAAGAACTGGAAGTGCCACCATCATCAGGTGGGACATAACCTGGGCTATCCCATTCCCAGTCCCCACTATCACCACCATCTTTATCAGCATTCACTGCCTCAGCATCTGAGCTTATATTTGAGGAGGATGCATCCTTGTCCTTGCGTGCTGCAGCAGCTGGAAGTATCCTGGCACATGTGGCAAAATGTTCAGTACCTCTATGAGTAACTCCAGTCAGTTCTTTCCAAAACTCTACTATCATTTCATTGCTAACATGCCTTTTTGGTTCAGGAGGACATTTACTGCCAGTTCTGGTGATGTTATTATTATTGTCACTATGTTCTTCATTAGTGCTAGGGTCCAGATTGTCTCTATCATTTTCAGTTGCCTGTGCAGTAGCACTGTGTATCCTTTTTAGTAGACTTAGACTGGGAAATACAAGACATAGTTGAAACTGCCATGGCTTTTGACACATGCACAGTGTAGCTAATTTCACACAGACAGGGCTCAGGGCACCTAACTGGCTAACAAACAGTGTAATTCAGCCTAAATGGTTTTTCGCTATACTACAGAGAGACACAGAGTAGCTATGTCACAGACAGGGAACAGGAGGGCACCTAATAGACAGTGTGAAATACAGCCTAAATGGCTTTCACTATGCTTCAGAGAGACATCACAAACAGTGTAGCTATGATAGGGCTCGGAGCACCTAACTGGCTAACAAACAGTGTAATTCAGCCTAAATGGTTTCCGCTATGCTACAGAGAGACATCACACACATTGTAGCTAAGATAGGGCTTGGGGCACTAAACAGGCTAACTGACAGGTGTAATACTGCCTAAATGGCTTTTGATATGCTACAGAGAGGTGCCACACACAGTGTAGCTATAACAGGACACAGGACACCTAACAGGCTAACAGACAGTGTAATACAGCTTAAATGGTTTTCACTATATTGCAGAGAGAGACACAGAGTAGCTATGTCACAGACAGGGCTCAGGGCACTTAACAGACACTTGTAATACAGGCTAAATGGCTTTCACTATATAGCAGAGACACACACATGCACACACACACACACTCAGTGTAGCCAATGTCACAAAGACAAGGCTCAGGGCACCTAACAGACAGTGTAAAACAGCCTAACTGGCTTTGACTATGCTGCAGAGAGATGTCACACACAGTGTAGCTATGACAGGTCCAGGGCACCTAACAAGCTAACAGACAGTGTAATACAGCCTAAATGGCTTTCACTATATTGCAGAGAGTAGAGTAGCTATGTCACAGACAGGGCTTGGGGCACCTAACAGACAGTGTGCAATACAGCCTAAATGGCTTTCACTATTCTGCAGAGACACTCAGAGTAGCTATGTCATAGACAGGGCTCAGGGCACCTAACATAAAGTGTGCAATACAGCCTAAATGGCTTTCACTATACTGCAGAGATTAGAGTAGCTATATCAAAGACAGGACTCGGGGCACCTAACAGACAGTGTATAATAAAGCCTAAATGGCTTTTACTATACTGCTGAGAAACACAGAGCACTAGTTATGTCACAGACAGGACTCATGGCACCTAACAGACAGTGTGTAATATAGCCTAAGTGGCATTCACTATGCTGTAGAGAGACACAGAGTAGCTATGTCACAGACAGGACTTGGGGAACCTAACATGCAGTGTGTAATACTGCCCAAATGGCTTTCACTACATTGCAAAGAGACACAGAGCAGATAGGGCTCAGGGCACCTAACAGACAGTGTGTAGTACAGCCGAATTGGCTTTCACTGTACTGCAGAGACACACAAACGGACAGTAATTACAACTTCACTGACTGGAGGTGCGGTATTAACATAAACCAAAAGTCAGCAAAAAAAACACACACCCCATTGCATCCAATGCAAGGCTTTATTAACGCCAACAAAGTTTAAAAATGTTGATAAGTGTGTACACCACAGGTATGCGGAAAAAGCAGTTCCCTGACCGGTTTCATGCTTAGCAAGTCATCAGGGGGGTGTGACCCATCTACAGTCACCCTCTACTTTATAAGGTTCATGGTCTTAAAGAGACAGGCAAAAGCAGCACCATATATATACTTATAAAGTGCTTATCATATCCTAAGTACGAAAGAACAATATACAAAGTAACCAGTGCTATATGTATTCATGGCAAAAAAACTCCATTAATGCATCAGTTAGGGTTCATAATACAGTGACAAAAGCATGGAAATGTGGTGCTAGGTTTACCACCCCTACAACCCCCCCCACCCTCCACACACTAACAGGCATCAGGGTGTGCATTGGCATCGTCGGCCTAACTCTCACCCCATTCCATGTGTAAACAACTGAGGTGGTGCAGTATAGGAGAATGGGGAGATAGTTAGGCACGACATTTCTCCCCAATGACTGTTAGTGTGTGGAAAGTGAAATGGTAGGGGTGGTGGACTCAGTACCACATTTCCATGCTTTGCTATTGTGTTGCACCCTAAATGATGCATTAATGGAGTTTATTGCCATGAATTTCCCTTCTTTTTGAGAAAGTATAATGTAACTGGTAAGTGGTATGTGTTAGTGGAAGCACGGGCCCTCTGGGCCCTGCACTCCCTTCATATTGCCTATTTTTTGTGTAATGGTATGAGTATGTGGGAGCACTGGCCCTATGGGCCCTGTGCTCCATAACTACAGAGCCATACAGCAGCCCTACAGGGCAAGGAACTCTTGTAACATTAATTTTCTAATATCTCAGCAACTGTAGCAGCTAGGAAAAAAATTCCAGTGTTGTTGTAATCATGACAGTGAGTACTCCACGAGAGATAAATCAACCAAATCTGTATCTCGCATCATTTACAAGATGGGGCACTGAAATATGCTGAAAAGACACCCTTGGAACCCCTGTGAC
The DNA here is from genome assembly GCA_016271365.2 of Neoceratodus forsteri. Classification (NCBI taxonomy): domain Eukaryota; kingdom Metazoa; phylum Chordata; order Ceratodontiformes; family Ceratodontidae; genus Neoceratodus; species Neoceratodus forsteri. Next base: position 1,099,067,024 of record CM057455.1, on the reverse strand, counting down.
ACTAATTTGCCAGTATCTCCGTAACTGTAGCAAGCAGGAAAAAATTTCACTGCTGGTGTAATCTATGATTTCCAAACTTATCTCTCCAGATTAGATCACCTAAATTAGATTGCCTAAAGGTGATCTAAACTGTGGGTAGCAAAAACTCTGTATCTTGCTACATTTTCGAGATACAGGCGCCAAAGGTGTCACGGGCGCCGCAATGTTATCCTATGGGAAATTTCTCAACTTCAGAACATCGTAACTTTGGTCCCATTTAATGTTTTGGCACCAAACCACCAAAATGTGGGACCAGGGCTTGCCATCCTGCAAATTTTGCTGCAGGGGGATGGCAAAGATTTGCAGTTTTTGAACAAAATACTTTTGCAAATTGCGAGAGGTTTGCAAAAAACGTCGAACTTTGACTTGTGAAAGTTTCATGGACGCCCCATGATCTGTGAAAATACTGGGGCTCCGAGTTTTAAAACAACATTTCTGGGGGGGGGGGGTTACCCCAAAATAAAGATAGAGCTGGCATCCTCAGGACCCAACTAGGTAAACCCAACAGTCAGTGTTCACCTAGGGGTCCCAAATTTAAACACCAGGTATTTTTCTCTCTCACTAACTGAAAACAAGATGGTGGCAGCATGAAAGTAAAAGGGCAATTTGCGAAAGAAAAATTGTACTTGCGACGCTTTCGTGAGATGTATATTTTTTCTCCCTTGACTATAATGGGAAATTTGTTTTTTGAATAACTTTTGAACGGTTTAATATTTTTACACCAAATCTTCGAAAGGCACATCAGTGACCCAGACTGCATCTTTCCTGAAGAGTTCAGACCAAACAGACAAATTGTGCCGGCTGTGGGTGCAAGCAAAGAAACACACAAAAAGTCTGTTTTTTTTGCATTTTTTGGCATTCTGCAGCTCCGCAACTGTACACCTAACCATAACGCAACTTGCCAGATCCAGAGAGCTATGGTACCACACCATGCATGCAAAATTTCAGGCAAATCTGTCTTATGATGGCAAAGTTTTTAAGGTGCAAAATTTGAGGTTTAACATTAAAGTGCTTACTCAACCCTAACTGTACTGGTGCTACCGTGCCAGTATAATATATATATATATATATATATATATATATATATTTAGTTAGTTAGTTTTTGTTGACCAGGTAAGTACACTAGACAAAATCCTGCCTATTTTCAGGCACGACCTGGGGGAGGGAGATACAGATGAATGCCAACTGACTTTGAACCAGATTAAGCTGTTGGTGGTATTTTTAGTGAATATAAACACACATACATGCAAGTAGGGGAAGGACCAAGACAACACAACCAATCACACACATCCAGCAGGAGGTGTATACCTGTGTTACTACAGGAAGTGGAGAAATACAACTTCAGATATCATACATTATTTACAAAGTTCGTCTTCGAGGTTAGTTCACATGAATGTGAACCAAGCTGGCAGTAGCGAAAATGATGTACCTCGCTTTGTTTTCAACATATGGGTGGCAGAAGGCATCATGGGCACCACAATGTTAGTCTATGGCAAATTGCTCAATTTTGGAACAGTGTAACTTTATAATCCTTAAGTATTTTAGCACAATAGCAGGAAAAACACACATGTGGGACCAGGTCTTGCCACCCTGCAAATGTCAGCCCAAAGGACCCAACCGTTTGCTTGTAGGATGATGGCAAAGATGTGCAGTCATTAGGAGCATACTTTTGCAAAATACTTTCGCAAACACGAAAGTGTCATAGCATGACACTTTTGCATTTGCGAAAGTGATTTTCGAAAGTATTTCAGGGAATGTGCAAAATCCTGTTTTGGATTTTGTGAACCCCAAAATACCATATGTGTAGTCTGTGTTATGTGTTGGTGGCAGCGTGTGGCCCAAGATGTCCAGTTGTCTGTAGTGATATGTGTTTAGCGGTGTGTGGAATGTCCAGGATGAGAGTTAGCAGTGACGACCCCATGCCATAGCCCGATGTGAGCATGGGTGTGTGGTTTCATGGTTTACATAGTTGTATGTTATTCCTGTTACCTACTGCTGGTTGTGTGTGATTGATTGTGTTTCCTTGGTCCTTCCCCTACTTGCATGTATGTGTGTAGGTAGTGGTGGTGGGGTGGGAGGGAATGCGCAGTTAGGGTTTTCAAACCTAACACCGAATTTCCTCGCTTTTGTCACTGTGGAACAACCCTAACTGATGCATTAAACAGAAATTTTTGCCATGAATTTCCCTTCTTTTTGAGAATGTGCACTATAAATAGTGAATGGAATGTGGTGGTGGGAGCACAGGGCCCACCATGTGATTTTTTTTGTCACTTTGCTGTGCAAAAACTGTATGACCGACTGAAATGAAAATTGATAAATAAAGACATGTACCATGGCACACCGTGTGTGCAGAATTGTGAGTACATCCGTTCAATGGTCAGACAGTGCCACGAGCAAACAATGTAACATACAATATTCAGCAACCATAAGTGCCAGTGACCCAAAAATTGGCACAGTGAAAGATGAATTATAAATCTTTCCAAATGCCAGGTAAATTGTACAGATGGTTCAGAAGTTATTGAAGTGTAATGAACCAAATTTTCATTTGTTGGAGTGGCAGAATTCCGCACCTGTGAATGTTTTACACACGCAACCACTGCAAGGCACCTCCAAGCCACTAGGGCTACCTACGCTATAAATTTAAAGGTAGCAGCACCATGCAGAATGCTATGCACAAAACGTTAACTGCGTCACACAGTATCTCCGCAGCGAATTATTTTTAAAACATGTAAACAGCATGATTAATATATCCAGGACATCAACTCAACACCCTCCAAATCTCATGTGAAAAGACCAAACAGTTCCAGAGATATTCAATTTTTATGTTTCTGTACCTTTAAGAAGTCTACCACCACAAAATGGCGGAAATCTCGGCCAAAAATGCACTAAAATGGCAGACTGCGAGGTGGACCAGCTTCAAGTGGCCATAACTCTGGAACAAAACAACACTGTTTTACTAAACAAAAACTGCCATGTTCATTGAATAAATGTCTTTCTACCTGCCAACTTTCAGATCAATCAAAAACACACTGGCTGTGGTATGTTTCACGGAAGACAGTGCAGACAAATAGCTAAAACATAATATTTTGCACTGCAGTATGCAAACGCAAAATGCAAACGGTAATGGTAACGCAAACGGTGATGGAAACAGTGAAGTAAAATAAAATAGTAATGCTAACTGTAAAGCAAGTGCAAGCACAAACAATAATGCACATGGTGACACAAATGTAAATGATAACGCAAACGGTAAGAGAAATGCAAACGCAAACATTAATGAAGACAGAAATGGTAACGCAAATGGTAATGCAAACGCTCACGGCAACAGAAATGCAAACGTTAACAAAAACAGTAACGCAAATGCTAACGGAAATACAAATGCAAATGGAAACGAAAATGCAAACGGTAACACAAACAGAAATGCAAACAGTAATGGCAACGGTGATACAGAAGAAACAGTAATGAAATCAACAATGGAAACACTACCAAAAATGCAAACGCTAAGGCCAACAGAAATGCAAACGGTGATGAACATGCAAACAGTAACGGGAACACAAACGGTTATGGTAACACCAACGATGACGCCATAGGGAACAGTAACACAAACAGAAATGCAAACGCAAGCACATATGCAAATCGTAATGCGCACGGTCACGGTAACGCAATTTGAAATGCAAATGGTTATGGTAACACCAACGATGATGCCAAAGGAAACACAAACACAAATGGAAATGCAAATGGAATCGCGTACGCACACGCAAATGGTAATTCACACTGTGACACAAAAGGAAACGCTAACAAAAACAGTAACGGAAACACAAATGTTAACAGCAAGCGCAAATGCAAACGCAAAGGGTAACACACATGGTGACGTAAATGGGAACACTAACGCAAACGGTTATGTAAATGCTAACTGTAACAGTAACGGAAATGCACATACTTTTTTCCCCAAAAGGTGCATTCAGAAGCACAGTGAATACAAAGAATGTATGCATAATAATGGGCCTTGGAGCAGAAAATGAACACTTGGAATACTAAATTGCTTATACCTCAGGAACTGTACGACGTAGGAAAAAAAAGTAAAATCTCATATTACTTATGACTTTCCTGGCTAGTTTTGCACTTAGCCCCCTAGTGGGGGGCTAAGCATTTTTCAGACAAAAAATCCATATCGCGAAGCATTTTCGAGATACGGGCCCCAAAAGGTGCAACGAATGCCATAATGTTAGCCTATGGGAAAAAGAATCAACTTCAGAGTGCCGTAACTTTGCATCCCTCTAATATTTTGTCACCAAACCACCAGACGGCACATCTGTTGGATCTTGGCTTTCTTCTCCTCAAATTTCAGCCCAAAAGACCAAACCGTTCTTTTACAGCAGGGTGGCAAAGATTTCCTATTGTTTTGGGCATAGTGTCGCAAAGTAGTGTCGTGATTTGTGACACTTTCACAAAACAATCACAAAAGTGTCAAATGTGTGAAACTACTTTATGACACTACTGTTTACAAAAATGTGAAAAACATATTTCTGGGGTGTTTAACCACCAAAAAAAGACATGGCTAGCATCCTCAGGACAAGACTAGGTGAACGCAGCAAGAATTGTGTCCCTAGAGGGTCCCAAATTTAAATGTCATGCATTTCTGTGACCACCAACTGAAAACAAGATGGCAGATTTGCGACACTACAGGGGTCATTTGCGACACTTAACACTGCATTTGTCACACTTTCAAACTTTTTGTTAACTTTTCCAATTGACTATAATGGGAGACTTGTTTTTTGAATAACTTTTGAAGCGTTTAATATTTTTTCACGAAATCTTCAAAAGGCACATCAGGTACCCCGGCTGCACGTTCCCTGAAGGTTTTGGACTGGTCATGCAAACCATGCAACCTGTAGGCACGAGCAAAGAATGTGCCAAAATGAGTAATTTGTGTGGTTTTCAGCACTCTGTAGCTCCGCAATCGTATATCCGACCATTACGATACATGGCAGATCCAGAGATCTATTGTACCAGACTGTGCATTCCAAATTTCAGGCAAATCCGTCACACAGTGGCAAAGTTATTAAGCTGCCAAATTTCAGATTTAATCTTAAATGGGGTACTCAATCCTAACTATAGTGACACTACCGTGCCACTATAATATGGATATACAGTGTATAAATATATATATATATATATATATATATATATATATATATATATATATATATATATATATATATATATATATATATATATATACTGTATATAAATATAAGTTAAACCACCTAAATAAATAATCAGACTGCAATTGTTATTGTTACTAATAGCTGGGATGTAAGGTGTAGTTCACTTCCTATACTTAAAGGCCTGGATATTCAAACTGTGCCAGGCCGTGGCACAAGCTTGGGTGCAGCTCAACTTGGCTGCGCAGGGGTGTGGCCTGGGCATTATTCAAAGGAGCTGTGCCATGGCCCAGCAGCTTTAAATATCGCACCCTGGCCACCCCCACTGTGCATGGCGCAGTGGCACTGCGCCAGCACAAGTGGCCAGAGTGGAGCATGGAGATGCGCTAGCGCAAGTGCCATTGCGCCATTCACAGCACCCGCGATATTCAAAAGGTGACATGCAAATGGGGCCATAATTTATGCAAGGCACACATGGGGCCATTTGCATGTCATTATGGCCCCATTTGCATCATTTGCATGCAGGTGCACGATCTCCGATGACTTGCGCCTGGCGCCCTGCCAGGCAGCAGCCATTGGGACCAATGCCCCCTGCAGCCCGATCGCAGGCATATGTCCAAAAATAGAATGATGCTATATCCCTGGTGGTCCAGTGGACCGCACTCTGCCCGATCGCGGGCATCTGTTATAATAACCCCACCACCAATATCACTGGTGGTCCAGTGGACCGAGTGCTGCCCGATCGTGGGCATCTGTTTAAATAAAAAAAAAACCCGGCCAATATCCCTGGTGGTCCAGTGGACTGAATGCTGCCTGATCGTGGGCATCTGTTTAACAGAAAATGTCCTATTACCTGGTGGTCTGGGTGCCCCTCCCCACCACCCACCCACTGAGCCCCACCGCGCTCCACGCCCCAGTCAGCGGGAGGCGGCAGCACCCCACCCGCCTGCCCCCGCCCGCCTGCCGACTGACACCGGTAGGGCTGCATGCCCATTGGCTCACGATGGGGATGTATATTGTGACAGATGCACACGATCAGGGCAGAGAGGGTCCACTGGACCACCAGGGATATAGGACAGGGACTTTATCTTTGAACATATGCCCATGATCGGGTATGGGGGGGCGCCGCCAGGTGCAGCCGCAACTCGGGTGGTCACCCACAGGCAGCTCACCTGTGGGTGGCCATCAGTTGTTCCTTTTTTTTTTGGCTTAACTTTGTGCTGGCACAAGTAGGGGTTGCGCATGCATGGCTCTGCACATCCCGGGCTGAATATCGGGCTGTGCAGGTTATGTATGGGAACGCCCCCCCCCCACACCTGTGCTTGCATACATTACTGATGCGCTCCGGTGCATCGGGATTTGTGTGGCGCACTTTTCCCTTTTGAATATCGCGCCGGGGCACATCAGTGGGTTGCAGGCCAAAGTGTTTATTTTTATCATCACAGGTGAGGCAGCCCTGGGCAATCCCTCCTATTACCTGCAAGAAAAACGCACAAAGAAAAAGGAAATGTTAAACATTTAATCCAATCACCATTATTTATACTAATTCCAGATTATGCAACTCCATGATTATATAATTTCATTAAAAGTTTCTCTGAACTGGTATATATGTTTTTCATATATACAGCATATTTTTATATATTTTTTAATATATTTTTAACACTGAATGCTGCCCTGTTTCATCTTATCTGCATCTAATACAAGGGAGCAGGTCAATTTTGTCATTCAGCCTGGGCACAGTAAGGCCACCTAGTGTGAAAATCCAAAAAGATTCTCTTTCTGATAGTTTGTCACTCAGATGCCCTCCTCTAGCTCCCAGTGTGACTTTCTCAATACCACAGAATTTGAATACATGCTTTCTACCATCATTTCTCCTTGTTTAACAATGATTTGACAGGGCACTCCTTTCATCTTGATTCTCAACGGATCTCGTGTGTTCCCCCACCCACAGCTTTAACATCCTAGAGGTCTTACCAATATAAAAAGAACCACACTGGCAGGTGGAAATATACACAACATACTCCGTTGAGCAACTGATAAAGACCCTAATCATGTAGTCCTTAGTGCTGCTACAGGTGGAGAAAGTCTTGAATTTAATCATGGTTACAGAATTTACAATTTCCACATTGGAACATGCCCAAAGGCAGTGAGGCACTTAGTTCTTCTATGGGCTCCCTCAGAACTGGCATGTAACTATGTATGACCCTATCTCTGATGTTTCTATCTCTTTAGTATATCGTTCTTGTTTTCTGCTTGGTATCCTCACTTAGAAGAGGGCCTGACTCCAGAATATTCCAGTTTCATTCTATGATATCTGTATTTTACCAGAATGCCCTAAAAGTGTGGTAATAAAATTCATCCTGTTCCTGTCCTCATTCACACTGGGTTCCCTAGGTCTGAGTAGACTACTTCTGTCAATAAAACTAGGCATCTTGAAAGGTTTTCTCAACAATTCCCCATCCATAACCTCTTTGCACAAATCTTTCACACATCTCTGTGCCACACTGTTCAAAATCATAAGCTTCACTACAGTTCCTACGGACACGCGATAGTTGGGCTTTTGGGATATTGACCACCATATGGCGTGGGTGGCAACTGGATGCTAATAGCAACAAAATCCTGCCTGTGTCCTTTTTGTATTGGCTAGTTTGTAATGTTCCATCCTCTTTTTTGGTTATCTTAATATCCAGGAACAACCCAGACAGAGAATCACATTGCATTGAAAATTTTAAATACTCATTACTAGTCTCAAGAAATTTCACTAATCCATTAAGTTCATCCCGTGTACCACACCACACCATAAATATGTCGTCTATAAAATGATGCCAGCAATCAATCCTATCATAGTAAGGATTGCTCTGGCTGTCATAGACACTTGTTTTTTCCCAATGACCCAAATAGAGATTGATATAGTTGGGTTCAAAAGTTGTCCCCATGGCCATCCCCTTACACTGTAGATACCAGCAGTCCTGAAATAGAAAACAGTTGTTCGTCAGTACATGTTCTGCACATTCTATCAGAAGCATTTCTTAGCATGATCAATGTCAGGGTCCTGGTCAAACCAATATCCCAAAGATTCCAGCCCCTCTGCATGAGGTATATTTGTATACGGGAATGCCACATCCATTGACACCAAAAATCACGACTGTTCCAATTGCATATTATATAGAACCTCCAGGATCTGCATAGTGTCCCGCACAGAAGATGGCAATGTTGGTACATACTACTTTATATGCACATCCACATATCTTGATAGGGGTCCAGTTAACGACCCTATTCCGGCCACAATTGGTTGGCCTGGGGGGGGATTATGCAGATACTTATGTATTTTGGGCAATGTGCAGCTATTTGCTCATACTGGGCGTGTTACTATTAGATAGGAAAGCCCCTCGTGACTGATTATTCCCCCACATTCAGACTCATAGAGGAAACCATCTATTTCTCTCTTGTAACCTGCAGCTGGATCACCTAGCAGTGGATGATAAAAATTCATTGCACCCCAGTTGTCTTTCCATTTCCAACATATATTTCTCTGTTGACATAACAACTATCGAGCTTCCTTTATCAGCAGGCTTTATAGTTAATTCCAGTTGCTCTCCAAGTGTTTAAGTGCCACTGCTGTTGATAAATGGAGGCTTAGTGTCTTGTTCAAAGAGTAACCAGAACTGGTTCTCACATACCCTTTCAAAGATTATTACAGTGTCACAGTATGGTGGTATAAACGTAGAAGGAAAATTAAATGTCCTTGCTGCACTGGTGGTTGTGTCACCTGAGTTCATCTGGCTGCCCGTCTGCGAATTTAGTCCATGATTACTGCCACTCCTTGAAAACAATGCTTTTAAATTAAGGTTGCGTGTAAACCTATGTAGATCTATGCGCCGGTCAAAGGGTTTACTGACCTCTGTCAGTCAGAATAAACCCTTTTGCAGGACTCCCAACTGCTGTTCATCCAATTCAACGTGTGAAATATTGATGACAATGTTCTTACTGCTCAGAACTGTTTTCCTTTCTTGCCTCTGCCTCTGCCATTGGTGTTTGCGTCCACCCCATCTCGTCTTAGATCTCTATCCATTGGGGATATCCCTGGTCCCTGCTGGTGGCTCCTCAGGATCTGCAGTTCAGGTACAGGTGGCTCCTTGAATTGGACCTGATGCTCCGTCCATCATCTGTCCAGATGATTTGGGCCTCTCTCTTAAAAGGGTCATCTGATTCTACCTCAGATTCGCTGTTAGAGGTATATACAGGTGAATTGCCACGGTTGCAAAGAATGGACCGGGGTTGCTCCTCAGTACTTCATCCTCTCCAATTTGTATTCCAATTGTTACCACTGCATCACCGTGACCTTTGACATCTATTGTTTCCCTTATTCCAGGTGAAGAACCTGTCTTGTAAATAGTCCTGGCGGTCTCGCTCCCGTTTCTTAAGCATAGTGTTCTTAATCTTACGTTCCTCCCTCTTTATAGTGTCTTAGTTTTTTTTTCCCATAGGTAGCAAAGTCCTGATTTTCTTTAAATGTAGATACTGTATCTTATTTTTTTCTGATATCAGTCAGCACCGCCTCCTGTTGGGAGTCATGATCTTTAATAACAGTTTTTATTAATGAATCTGTGCCCAATTGGAGAGAGGCCTTCCAGTCCAACATGAAACTCTCCCTCTCCCACCCATAACCTAGGGTGCATGTAACCCTCGGCCCCTGTGGTGAGCATCCTACCTTTCTGGGGTGACTGTAGATGGGTTACACCCCCCTGATGATGTGCTAGGCATGTAACTGGTTGGGGAACTGCTTTTTCTGCATACCTGTGGTGTAAAAACTGAGCGTCATTTTTAAACTTTGTTGGAGTTAATAAAGCCTTGTATTGGATGCAGTGGGGTGTGCATTTTTTGCTGACTTTTAGAGACACACAAAGTAACTATGTCACAGACAGGGCTCAGGGCACCTAAGAGACACTGTGTAATATAGCCTAAATGGTTTTCACAGCTGCTGCCAGCAATGAATGTCTCCCCCTTCATTCTCCTGCTTTCCCAGATCTGAGCACTGCACTGGATGATTCCCCAATTACTCCCCCTTTAGTCCCCAACCCTTTGCTCCTTTGTGCACTAAACATTGTGCTTTTTAACTTCTTTTGTTGTTTCTTTCACCACAACTGCAGAGTGAGTGCCAATTCCTCCCTATCCCAACAAACTCCGCTTCTATCTACGTGCTCACAGCAGACACAGAGCGCAGACACCAGCACTGACCAACTGGATTGTCAGGCCAGTGTCATATGCTTCTTTCTGCTGTGAGGACCCTACAGGCTGCCCTTTCATGCCTGTGACTACAGCTTCAGAAGAGTTCCAGGACCCCACAGGCTGCCTGTAATACCAGTTTAAAAAATGAATTACCTGTTACCCAACCCCTTATCCATGTCAATAGTATCGGATCCGTGAAGTACACTGTTATATTGGGTAGGGTAAATTACCTGAACAACCCTATCCAGCAAAAAAACACTGATACCCAAACTACCCACTCCAGCTACCCAACGGGTATCCCATCCCTCAAAGAGACCACTATGGTTCTCAAAAGGGGTGGCAGAAAAGGTAAAGGCTAAAAGAGTAGCATTCAGAAGGTATAAAGAGCCCCAGAGAGAGGCTAGGGAAGTGTTTCAGGGGAAACAGAGGGAGGCAGGAAAAGTAGTAAGAAGCACAAATGTAGAAACTGAAGAAAGTATAGCTCAGGCAGTATCAAAAGGGGACAAGATATTTTTTAGGTATGTTAAAAAAAGAAAAACAAAGGGAGGGAGTGTATGGTTAAAGGGGGGACTGTACAGAGGGTGGGATCAAGAAAAGGCAGACATCTTGAACAAACACTTTTGTTTAGTATTCACAATAGAAGGGAAAGGGGAGCAACCGTGAAAAGGTACCATGAGCTTTGAGGGGAGGTGAATGGACATTAGTCCTTTTCCTGTGGAGAGAGTCAGGAAAGCACTCACTAACCTGAAGGTGGACAAAGCTATGGGGCCACACCCTGTAAGAAGGTGGCCCCTGGGTAGAAGGCTAAATTCTTCTGTTCTGTTCCCCCCCCCCGAGAGAAGTTCTGGCTAATGTTTGTTGCTCGCATAAATGGGCAGCTATGAAATGCATGAGTGCAGAGGGATTAAAGTGCCTAATTAAGTGAAACACTTACAAATGCAGAGGCGAAGCACAGAGCCCTTATAGGAGAAATATAGAATGGTACTGTCTGTTTTACTCCCAAAGGAAGCGAAGCTCTGCAGACTCCTGCAAGCAGGGTGTGTGCTCTGTTTGCCTAGTTGCTGTGTGCTCACATTATAGGGTGGCAGCGGCCTCTAGTGTCTACCTTTATACTGCAACACCTTACCTTAGACCTGAATGAAATGTTTCCTGTTTGAAATTAAAGCTCTCCTTAACTAAAAATATGTTCTGTTTGCTCAGGCCTGATGTAGTATATATTAATATGAGCTCCCTATATTATATAAATTAAATGGAGCTCTAAATACAAACTTATATGAAAACATGATGATGCTGTGGGCACATGACTATGTGGGTGGGTATAAAGGGCTAACCTGTTCAGCATTTCTGGAGATAGGGTCAGTGTTTTCTGACCAGGGAGTGAAAAGGGTCGATAAGACCTTATCACACAAGTGGAAACTGAATGCTTAAGTTTGCCACAATGGTACAGAATGTTATTTGCTTTATATAGCCTTTATTTTGCTCGCAGTTTGAGCCTTTTACTTTATTTCCTTTCTGTTGGTTTTGGAACAAATAAACATTGTGCCTTGCCAATGGTGCATTGAACGTTATACCAGACTGTTGTGCCCATCTGTTATCCTACACCAGGGGTCTGCAACCTTTTCGGGCCTGAAAGCCACAAGACCAATGACCAAAAAATGGCCAACCGCAAAAGAGCCATTCAGAAATGTGGTCGTGACTAACATGCACACATACGTGCTAGACATTCTCAGAACATGTCATTTTATGCAAAAATGTATGTTACTTTGTTAAAAGAACACGGACTGCTATATTAAGAGGAATTTAGTTTTTATTGAATACAGTTTCTGTGCAAATGAATTCACTGTTTCTTGAGCAATTAATAAATTCTGTGCAAATGAATGTGCTGTGTTTATTGAATACATACATTTGCTGTGCAAATGAATTAGCGGTTTCTGTTGAATAAATACATTCTGCGCAAATCAATTCACTTTTCCTTGAGCAATAAATAAATTCTGTGCAAACAAATGTGCTGTGTTTATTGAATAAATAAATTTGCTGTGCAAATGAATTTATTTATTTATTTATTTGCTTTTGTTAACCGGGTAGGCACGCTAGACAGCCATGTGCCTATTTTCAGGTGCGACCCGGGAGCGGTTTCTATTGAATAAATACATTCTGTGCAAATGTAGCAAATCGCATTTATCAAAATACAATAAGGTTCATACCCCACTATCTGTGCCAGAGCTTAAACTGCAGGTTATTCAACATCCCTGTTTCCAAAACAGACAGTTCTGCTTAGGCACCATGTTTCTGTGGCAATGCATGAACTGCTGAACCGTCTTTCCATGATCAGACCAGTACTGTTCAGGTACCAGGTTTGTATTTTTGGCAAGAGGGAGTTTGAATAACCAGAATCCACCTCTGTGCCCATGCAAAGCTGCTGGTTATTCAACATCCATCTTACAAAGTACAACCAACATTGCTCAGCCACCAGTTCTCTGTACCAATGCATGAACTGCTGTCTACAAGAAAAATCCCTCTCTGCAGTACTTGTCAAGTCATCTCTTTTCTGTTCCATTGCATAAACTGCTTGCTATTACAAAAGCATCTTCTCAAGATACAACCAGTACTGCTCTGACACCACTTTTCCTGTGCCAATTAATGAAAGGCAAGCTTTCCAAAAAAATAAAAAAAAACCAAAAAACACACCCCTTTTCCCCAAAATACAGACATCACTGTTCAATTCAGTACTTTTTATTAGTGCATTTCTGGCCTTGCATCCCTTGCACAGCTTTTCTATATTTGACTCATAGCTGGTTAGTTTTAATCGAGTACAGACATCTAATGATCCATCAGTGAGCTGAAAGCGGAATTTGTTTTAATACAGTTCATGCGAGAACACTTGTTCAACAGATAGGTGGAGCCAAACGGACAGCATGCCAAAAGCAAGGCACTTCATTGTCTTGAAGTTATCAGAGAGTGCCATCCAAACTTGGAAGATGAGCCCATCTGTCTTTGGCAGCCTTTCCATCTCAGCCCTTGTGTGCTGCAGCTAGCTCTCTGCCCTTCGTCTTTCCAGATGCTCTAGCTCTGCATTTAACTGTCTAAATTTATCTGTCCAAATGTGTGACTCTTCGAATTCAACCACTTCCATCTCCAAGTCAGCAATGGGGATGTTAAAATGGTCCAGCCGCATTTCTTCAAGATTTGACTGATACGGCTGGGTCATAAACTGGAAGGTTGGTACATACTTTCTGAAGTCATTAAATCTGTGACCAAAGTTTTTGATCAGCCCATTGATGGCTTCCTCAAGCACTGCAATGTTCATAGTGAAGCTGGGTTCTCGTGTCTCATTGTCCATTTTAAATTTACAAAGGTATTCAAAGTGATATAGTGTTCCTCTTTTTAAGTCATTCTGGAACACTTTCAGTTTTGACGAGACTGTCAGGACCTGTTCGTACAGGGAGAACACAGTATTGCCGCTTCCTTGCAGACCAATATTCAGTTTGTTCAAGTGTCCAGTCAGATCGACCAAGAAGTAGAACTTCTGGAGCCAAAAGCTGTTTGACAGTTCTTCTTGCACAATGCCTTTCTCATGTAAAAACTGCTTAATTTCAGTCATGCAGTCTGCAAACCGTTTCAGGACCTTACCCCCAGGAAAGCCAACAAACATTGTTGTATATCAGTAGGTCAGAATATTGGGAATCCAGCTCTTCCAGAAGGTGTCTGAACTGACGATGGTTCAGAGCCCTGGCAAGAATAGTGTTTACAATTTTCACGACCAGTGCCATAACATCTGCCATCTCCTTTCCAAGGGACTGGGCACACAGTGACTCCTGGTGAAGAATGCAATGAAAAATAATAATTGACCCTTGCAGTTTCTCCTCGAGCAGCTTTACAAGTCCTTTATGACATCCAGTCATGCTGGGGGCTCCATCAGTACAAATACTCACTATTTTGTCCAGGGGCAGGTTCTCCTTCTGGAAATACTCACAGAGAGCAGCGAACAGGTCCTCTCCTCTGATTTGTTGCTTCAGGGGGCAAATGCTCACTAGTTTCTCTTTCACTCTGGATCCACAAACAAAACGAACCATTATTGCCAGTTGTGCTGTGTCCTTGACGTCTGTGGATTCATCAAGTGCTAAAGAAAAATATGAAGATGATATGATATCTTTCACTACCTGAGAATCCACATCTTGCATCATTTTGTGTGCACGATCCTTCACGGTCTTGGCAGACATTGGCAAATCTTGAATCTGGCGAACAATTTTGTCTTTTTCCCGGAATTCTGCAAACAAATACGGAGCCATTTCAAGAAACGCGTTATTCAAAAATTCTCCATCCATGAAAGGCTTCCCTGCGCGAACCACCTGCAGAGCTCCAATGAAGCTGGCTGTTGTGAGATATTTGCAGATGACGACCACGATGTCAGCACAGTTTGCTCCTTCCCCAGTTTCTTTTCCAGCTCCTCAAAGACCTTCCTTCACGCTTGTCTTTCAGGGTATTTAGTGGCAAATGCTGCATGTTTTGTCATGAAGTGACGCTGTACATTCGATTTCTTGTTTCGGCAAGAGACTCTCGACAAATCACGCAGAGCGGCGGTCCCTTCCTACCGATGAAGCCATAATCAAACCAATCATCTTGAAATGTCGGTTCTCATCAGCGATCTTTCTTTTTAGCGGATGTGCCATGTTTCTTTGCAGTGTACACCAACCGAGATACTTTCTGAATAGTGGCCACAAAACAAAAGAAAGAAGCAAAAACAAACATCTAGAAATGTGATTAGCAGCAATAAGATCATTAAAATGACACACCACAGCTTTGAGATACTTGAGGAACAAGAAAAACAGAATGAAAAAGTTCTGTTGCACGAAGTATGTGAACAGAAAAAATAAGAGCGCCACAACCGGAAACACATTGAGGAGCGGGAACATCATAATACTCAATCTGAGAAATACATGTGGCAGAAGCGCACAGAAAAGGAGTTAGACAACTTGCTAATATGCAGTCCAGATGAAGGAAAAGATCATGCCTCGGACACAAGTGGGAGCCAGAATTATATGTAATCACAGGCATTGGATGATTGCAAGATGCAGAAACGGAATGTTTATTCTTATGCAAGACATTACTAAAGGGCCCAACAATCAATATCAGCAGAGAAGCACTTTTTTTAGGATGCAGAACCAATGAATGCATCACAACAGAAGCCCCCCCCCATATACAGTCACTCCAAACAAGGCAGCACAGCACATCATCTTATTTATTAAACACACAGAAGTGACAATGCAGTGCCCAGAAGCCAGAGATAGGCCCAAGTGCCAGATCTGAGAACTGAACCAACAGCCCTCTGATCTCCCAGCCTCAGAGGCGAGTGTGCTACCTACTGAGCCACTGACACTGACAAGTTATCTTTAGCGAGTGGGTCAGACGGAATCAGAACCGGATTGTCATGGCTCTCTTATGGCTCTTTTTTCTTTGGTACAGCCGAGTGACAGAAGTTTTGGCTGATCGAAGCTTTGGTGTACTGCCAGGCTCTGTGCACTTAATTGGACCGCCGTATCCCTTTGAACCATCCGAAGGCAACACTGGACAGAGGGGCTCTTAAGCAGATGTGGCGCAACAGCTTCTCCTTCTTCCGATCGCTGCAGGGCTGGCGTTCCAGGGTCTCTGGATAAAAAGAACTTCACCCACGGACAGTACGGCAGGACAATCCCGAGACTCAGAGGCTCTCTGCTGCTCTTCGTTTGCGGACTCAGTGATAGACAGTTCTATGAATGGACAGCAGTTGAGGGAATAGTAAAACTTGTGCCGGTATTTAAATGCAGTGCAGAAACGAAATAAACGCCCCCATCCTGACGTCACAGCCTATTGTGAGCATTATTTGGCTGGCGGACCCAGGGGTGTAGCCAGGAATTTCTGAACTGCACACCAAGTGTGGAGTCACTGCTACCCTTCCCCCCCCCGGTTAGGGTGAGCTATTTATTATATACCAGCACACCATTAGCCACACCACCAAAAGGTGTAGCAGACTGGCTTTTGGTTACAATATTTTACTGTGACCATTCTATACCTCATCAAGGTAGCCAGTCCCACAGAGGTCATCTTTCTAACTGGATTAAAACAATTCTCTCTACTGCAATAATATGATAGTGTCATAGAGACAGTTTCGGAAATTTAGGGTCACACATCAAAAGACAAAGTTAAGAGGAAATACTACATTTCTTGACTTCAATGTTCACTTACAGCTTTGCAATTTTTGCACTTTTTGGCCTCAAATGTGCACATAACCCTTTTGTTACCACTTACTCCACCTGCTGAACATAAGTGGAATTTTTCAAATCACCTTTCAGACAGTATTTTAAAAACTCCACATATCTTAGTCATAACGTGGGGTCATGAAGACGTAAAAAATTTGGGGCCACAATGTGAAAAACAACTAAGTAATGAATAAACATTGGATTGTTTCAATGTTTACTCAGCTTTATTTTTGCAGATGTTGGCCGCTAATGTTCAGCATATTCCTTGTGTTATACTACCTCATGAAGGTGAACATGATAGAAGTCATGTAATGTCTAATGCCTTCCAAAACATGGTTTTACACTCAGCAGTGTGAAATCACTTTTTGGGTGAGATTTTAAGAATTCCACATGTCTTGTTGATCATAACATCAGGTCAAAAACAACCATGTTTAAACTTTGGGGGTCAAAATGTGGGAGCTCAGCTGGCCTATCTGGGTAAATACTAACTAAAAAAAATGTATAAAAGCAGGACATCACTGAGAATGAGATATTGCAACTACTCATCTGCTCTGTTCTGAGTAAGTAAACATGTAAAAGCAGGACCCCAGTACAGCAAATCACCTGTGTCTATCTTGCTCTATACTGGGAAAACCACATTATGAAAGCTAGACCCACTGAACATGTAACTTGCCTTTCAGCTGAGATATCCTGGATAAATGTAAAAAAAAAATGGGTAAAAGCAGGGCTGCAAACAGGCATGTCATAGGCATAAGGGAGCAATACAGATGAGTATGAATAGATATGCCACTGACAGCAAAGACCGATGATGGCACATTCATAAGGTAGAAAAAGAAATGGGCAGACTGGATGGGCCTTGCTGTCATTATCTGCTGTCAACTTCTATATTTATGTTTCTATGTATATTTGGTAAGCAGATCCTCTGAAAACAAGATGCATCCAAGCTGCCTTAGAAAATACAACTAAAAAAAATGTTGTCATTGAAGGCCCCCATTGAAAATGATATCTATTTCATCCCAACTGGATTCTACTGGATAACTATATTGCAAAACTAAAAACCAGGACCCTACAGTAGAACTCCACAAACAAGGAGATGTTGCATTTAGCCTTCAAAAATTTACTAAATCAGAACTGTGTCACAAAATAATTACCACTGAGCCAAGTGTGCTTAGAATCCTTCCACTGAAAGTTACTGATACATAAACCAAAGGTAAAACAAATGCTGGATCAGAATGCAATTAAATTAGATAATGCTATTAAATAATTAGAGGTAACACACATTAGGCAGCAGGCTGCATAGCCTCAAATACCCTGGTACTTTGCAGGCGGGCATCTGATGATCAGCAGACAGCATACAAGCTTTTATTTCATTAAACAGATGTTATCATGCTGGCCTAGAAATACCCTGCCCTGATCTGTCTAACACTCAGCAGTCCGCAGTGGCCCGCCCTGATCAGAAAAATGGAAAAATAAGTTACATACCAATTTGTCAGCTTTCCAGCTCAGCTCCTTTGATTAAATCCCCAAATCTGACTGCAGCGCTATGCTCCTTTTGCAGTCGACTGACACACCCAGTATTCAGTAAAGAAAATAAAATACACCGGTTAATAGCCCAGGACTGCAGTAACATTGCAGAGACTGAGACAGACAGTTGCAGGGCAGGCAGCAGCTCAGTCTCCACTCGCTCTCCACTCTGGCTCGTCCGCAGTCTGTGACCGACCAGAATAGTCCCAGTCCCACTGTTCTCCTGCAGCTGCCTGTCCCTCCGCTCCTTGTCTTCTCCTCCTCAGATGGTGACGGCGGCAGCAGCACTCACTCAATCGTTCTCTGACCCGCCGGACTCTTTCACGTTTGCAAGCAAGCAAGTAGACTGCATGCCATACAATTTTCTCGGCATTTAAGGAGCCCGCCCGACCCCCGCTCCGCCCCTTTCTAGCCAATGTGTGGCTGGTGACACGCCTTCTTTCTCTTATGTGGACCTGATTGAGATAGGCAACATACTCCTCAATCAGGTCCGATGGCTGGGTTACGTCACACCCCATCCCTCCCCCGACCTTAGAATTTCACAAAGGCCTCAGATTGGCCAGGAAAAGCCTACAAAAGAAAAAAAAGGCGCCAACATTTAAAAAAAACATTATAGCCATGCAGTTTGGCGTTTTTTTCTTCAAGGACGACTCAAGCAGGGGAGTAGCTAGGCAGGGAGATCATATGCCCGAGCCACGGGTTGGCAACCTTTGTCCTACTCACTACTACACTTTGTGTTAGAAGTGGGATAACAGATGGACACAACAGTCTGGTATAATGTTCAATGCACCATTGGCAAGACACAATGTTTAGTTGGACAGCAACAGACTGGCCCACCTATCTGAATTTCACCCCTGGTGGTCAGTTTATAAACTCTGCTACTCATGACATTTAGTCAAGTGGTTAGGCACTTAAGCTGTTTCTCTATCTTTCTAATGCCCTGCTTTATACTACAAAGTGCTGCTACTCTCAAGAGAATGGGTGGGGCTAAGGCTCATTAGAGCCTAATTTGTTATTCATGGCTGTTTTAGTAGTCCTGGATGTCTGTTGTTATCACATTACCTGCCTGATGTTAAAGCTAATACAGAATGGTTTATGCTCCTGGGTCATTCTGCCTGACATTATAAAGTCAGGGATAGAAATATAGAGAAACAGCTTAAGTGCCTAACCACCTGACTAAATGTCATGAGTAGCAGAGTATATAAACTGACCACCAGGGGTGAAATTCAGATAGGTGGGCCAGTCTGTTGCTGTCCTCAGAGAGAGAAGGTGTGTGTTACCACACAGTACTGAGTTTAAAGCTAAGTTAAGACTAGAGAGGAGTCTTTAGGTGTGCTGAATTAACACAGTATTTTTTTTTCTGTAAAGATTTATTTTATTATTTCAATTTTCTACAAAAATAAAATGCTAAATGCTGTTATGCATTTCTCATGCACCTAACATTTTGTCTGCCTGTTTGTGTGAAATCCCACACCCTACGACACACCCGAAGGTGGACAAACCTATGGGGCTAGACAGGGTGCATCCAAGGGTGCTCTAGGAGGTACTAGCTGCACCTCTGACTGACCTTTTTAACAGATTACTGGAGACTGGAGTGGTCCCAGAAGACTGGAGAAGGGCTGATGACCAAGCAGGAAAGAGACTTGGGGGTAATCATATCAGACAACCTAAAGATGACCAGGCAGTATGATAAGGTAGTTGGGAGGGCTAGTGGGATGCTAGGATTCATAGGTAGGGGTATCACCAGCAGAAAGAGGGAGGTAGTGTGGCTCCTATATAGATAACTGGTAAGGCCCCATCTTGAGTACTCTGCCCTGTTCTGAAGACAACATCTCAGGAAAGACATAAACAGGGTGGAGGCAGTCCAGAAGAGGGCTACCAAAATGGTGCACTGTCTGCATCAAAAGCCCTATGAGGAGAGGCTAAAGGAGCTTGATATGTACACCCTGGAGGAGAGGGGGGATATTATAGAGATCTTTAAATACCTATCAAGGAAGGTACAGGTCAGAGGTATTTTGTAAAGATAAAGGTCTTCTACAACAAGGTGTTACGTAAACAATCTCAGATAATAGAGTAAATAATCATAATACTAATAATACAGATTCTTGTGTCTTTGGAATCTGCCAAGAAACATTCATAAACAAGCAAGGAGTACTAATAAAGTTTATTGTAACCCCCTTACAAATGGGGGTTCCCGAAAAGTCTTCCTCGAGCTTGCCTAAATGCTCACTGCCAGGCTGGTGTCCTGCATTTTAGCAGTTTAAATGTGATTGCCAGAGAGTGCCTGTATAGCCTCTGTGTACTGTCTCTTTAAGAGCTGCCTGGAAGCAGTCATAAGTAATCTGACAGGGAGCTCTGTTGAAAGATGTAACTATTTGCTGAAAATCATTTAGAGTGATAATGATAATGTAGTTTGTCTAACCTGCCTTCTTCGCAGCAAGGACTGTTTTGTTTATCTCCACTATCTTAGTCCTGGACTGCGAATTGGACCAATCAGTACTGGTGGGACCTAAAATGGAGCTGGACTACAGGAGCTGTCTGGAGTCAAAATCTGTAGGAATTGTAGTTTTGGGCTTTTTGCACCTTTTTGCACCTGAAGGGGGAGCCTTTGTTGTGACTGACAGGAGGATCAGCCAACCGAACCTTTTGGATCTTGGGGAATTTCCCAGGCTGCTGCAGCTAGTTTCAGTTTTTGAGCTGAGAAATGAAGAAGTAACAGCTCAAATGATTTTGAGCAGCAGTTCTGTGTAGTTTTGCATGGGAGAACTGTGAAACTGGGCTGAGTTTTGGCCTGCCTGTTTGCCTGCTGTCCCTGAGAGGGAAAATAGAGTTTATTCGGACCAGGCTTTAACCTGAAGAAGACCGAAGATTTGCTGAATGCGATCGGCCTGTCAGGATTTCCAGCTGCTTTTGAATCCCCAGTTTGTGCAGAAACTTTGCAATCGTGACCAGAGAGTGGTTTGCCTGGTACAGTAGAATTTCTTTACATGTAAATGTGCTGTGTATTGAAAGTGGGTTGTGATTTGGTTCCCCACTGTGTGAACTGTGTTCTGCTTGCTGGAAGCTTTATCCAGCCCAATTGGACTGAATCCGCATTCATCTCCATTCGGCCTGGGCCATGTCACACTGGCCCTGCCAGACTACCCCACTGCACAGAGAAAGCCACCAATGAAAGACCTGCCTGGGGATCAGCCCCCTGCTCCACGCTTGAACAGGAATGACGCCTTGGTGAATCGTGTGGGCCCTGCTTCTTCTGGCACTCCAGATTAACCACCTGCTGTCTCGATTTTCATCCAGCCTGTGTCCAGTCTTGTGTATGATGAGTAATCATCAGGGTAACTCCCTGCAACAACAGCCTAATCTAAAAGTGTGTCACCTGATTGTCTGGTTGTTTTCTTTTGATGAACTGAGCCCTCCAGCTCCGGATTACAAATAGTGTGTGTTGTGCATGTTGTTTTCTTCCATCACAGGGCCCCAACCAGCTGCAACATTCCTGGCTAGCCCACCAGTCTCCATCGGGGTACCTAGAGTGTGTGACTGTTTATGGACCCTGAAGTGCATGCATAACTGTTTGATTGATAGAGCCTTTAAGCAAATTAACCTGATTACGCCCCTCCCTTGTTCAAGCCCCTTAAATAAATCAGATCTAACTCTTTTTTGCGTTTACCCTGACTGTGGTTCCAGTTTGTGCAATAGTACTGTACTGCTGTTATTTGCTGTGTATAACCTTGTTTTACATGGGGTCCCCAGGGCTGGGCCAGAGGAAAGCCTTAGTGGTAAGTGCAAACAGTGTGGGTACTTGTGTGGTGTACCAGGGGTATTGTGAAAGTGATTATTGTGTATTATTCCAGCCACTTGTAAGGAAAGAGGGGGGTTACAGTGTTCCAGAGGGCTGTGCCCAGGTTAGCTTGACCACTACCAACCCTGACCTCAGGGTGGAGGCACCTGTTTCAGAACTCAGGCCCCTTAACCTGCTACTAGCCAAGCAGGCAGGGGTAGTAGCCCTTGGGATAGTGCCACCTAGGGGTTACATTTTGGAGGCTCACTGCTGGGATTTTGTGCCTTCTGGTGGCCAAAAATTATGAATTATTGTTAAAGATTAATAGCTACCCCAGTAGAAATGGCTGTACACCAGTTGGTGGGGTGGTGTACTGGGCAGGAGATCGATCCCCAAAATGCTTTACTTATACTGGATTTTCCCCTGGGTACCAGTAAAGACACTGTAGAGGGAGCACTCTCCAAAGTTGAATGTTTAAAAAACCCTGTGGTAGTGGGTCGACAGGCTGATTTGATCGCCCAAACTTTCATAGCCTTGGTTAGAGTGTAGTGACCTCATGGACAGCTCTAAAGTGCCATAGACTATTGCCCCAGAAGGGGTTCCAGCTGCCTGGAGAGTGATAGCAAAAGATAGTAAAGACCCCCGGAAGGATGACCTCCCACCATTATCTGAGACTTTTGAGGAGAAATTTGCTAAGTTGTTGCTTCAGGAAGGGAAAATCATAGAGGACTCTAAGAAACTATTCCTGCCCCCTTGGGGTGTTCCTTCCCCAACACCCCCCACTCCAGCACCTGTTACTGCCCCACCTTATGTGCCCATGCCAAAGCTGGCCCCTATATCTGTACCTGCCATTAGTCACGACTCCTACCGAAGGCTGAGAATCTTCTCGGGCACCCTCCCCCCCAGGGGGAGGATGACTAGGAGACCTGGATAGACTATGTTGCCCCTCTAGTACTTGAATGGCAATGCTCAGAAGCAGAGAAATGAAAGAGGTTGAGTGAGAGCCTCCGAGATCCTGCCCTGGCTACCATCTGTGCCAAGTGGGCCAATAACCCCGAAGCAACTGCACAGAACTATCTTGATGCATTGGAAAATGTGTATGGGAGCCCAGATTCAGATGAGGATCTGTGGTGGAGAGTAAGAAATGCTCAGCAGTACCCAGGGGAGCCATTGTCTGTGTATGTACCTCGGCTTGAAAAGCTGCTACAAGAGTGCCTCAGAAAGGGTAGTTTGTCATCAAATGAATTAGATCGAACTAGGCTGGACTGGATCCTTAAGTCTGCTCCATTTTCAGAATTGTTACTGCTTCAATTGTGCCTTGCCACCTGACTGGAATCGCCCCCCTCCTATGACGAGCTAATGAAAGAAATTCGGGGGTTGAGCAAAGGCGACCCCATGGGGGAATTGCACCCATATCTGCTGCTGCTGCACAAGTGACCAAGAGTGATCAGCCAAGTGAGGCTCAGGGGCAAAAGTCGACACTTAACAAGCACTTTGAGAATGCAAAGGACTTCCTGCCCTGGGCCCAGCATTGGAAATACGAGCTACTAAAGGAAGTCTGAGAGTTGATGATGGGTGGCTCTGCAAGGGTTTCCCCATGGAACAAGATTCTGGTCCCTTTCACAATGTGACTGCCATGGGGGTGGGGTGCACCCTCAGGCATCCGCTTCCAAGGGTGGCTCCAAGGCTGAGATCACCGGATTGACTGCCACTCTAAAGGAACTGTTAAGACACGTTGCACCACTCTCACCACTGCAAGCAGATACTAGACCCCAATCTCTTACTACTGCTTCAGTTCCTTATATGATGTTCTCTCCCAGGATGACCCAGGAGTCTATCATTTGTCACAACTGTGGAAAGGATGGCCATATGAAAAGAGAATGCCAGTCTCAGAGGAACTTAGAAAGAGTAGTAAACAGACTCTAAGGGGAGCTCCGAAAAGCAAATTGGCGGCCAAGGGGTGCCCAAAATGACGACAGTGAGGGTTCGAGAAACCCTAACTCAAATTTCTTTGTGGCTAAATGGTCTGTCCAGGCCACTGCTACTGCCTCTCCAGACTGGTCCAAAATAGTGGGCCCTTCAATGGAGACTACGGTGACTGTGAATGATATTCATACTCAGGCTGTGCTTGACAGTGGGTCGCAAGTGACCATTGTATTCCAGGACTGGTATGACAAAAACTTATCTGATGTTCCTTTGCAATCCTGGAAGGCCTACATGTGTGGGTCCTGAGCGACAAGTATTACCCCTACCTAGGGTGTGTCCGCCTCTCGTTGTCTTTTCCTGCAACTGTAATGGGTGTAGAGGAGTGAGTAGAGACATTGGCCCTAGTGTGTTCCCCCACCGGACAATATGATGGAGTCCCCCTGTTAATTGGGACAAACGCCCATATGTTTGGGAGACTGGCGCAACTCTGTCACGAGAAACAAGGGCAATGGACTGGGAGGGCCCTGAAAATTTCTGCTCTGATGAAGAGGGCCTATGATTTGCAACAGAAACCCAAGGAAGTAGACCAGGATGAACTGGTAGAGATTGTGTGGAAGAAGGATTCTGAGTCAATGGTACTGGCCCCTAACACCCAGTGTACCATTCAAGGGGAGGTCCACCTCCGGAAAGATGTCAAGAACAAAATACTGATGTTGGATGCGCCAGGCGATAGAAAATTGCCAGAAGGATTATTGGTCAAGTCTGCTCGTGCCCATGCCTATGCACGAAGAGTGATGGTCCAGATTCACAATGTGTCAGATTAGGAGATCTGGGTGAACAGGGGATGCACCCTAGCTATGGTACACTGTGCAGACACTGCAGTAGTGCTCAGCAACAAGCACCCTGGTGAGAAGGACAGAGTGACCCCAGACTTGTTTGACTTTGATGACTCCCCATTGCCAGCTGAATGGAAGCCTAGAATTAGCAAGAGACTTGCCCAGAGAGACCAAGTGTTTTCATTGAAGGAATGGGATGTGGGATGTGTCCAGGGTGTGGAGCATCAGATACGCCTGCACGATGAATGGCCATTTTGAGAGAGATCCTGATGCCTAGCCCCAGCAGACATAGATGATGTGAGAAGACACCTGCAGAAAATGCTTGCTGTTGGCGTGATAGAAGAATCCAGGAGCCCATACGCCTCTCCCATTGTGGTTGTGTGTAACAAGAATGGGTCTGTGAGGATGTGTGTTGATTATCGAACCCTGAACTGGCGGACCATCCCAGACCAATACACTATGCCTCGTATACAAGATGTCCTGGACTGCTTGAATGGGAGCAAATGGTTCTCGGTGTTGGATCTTCGCAGTGGATACTACCAGATCCCGATGGCCCCAGAAGACCATGAGAAAACAGCCTTCATCTGTCCATTTGGGTTCTACAAGTTTCTGAGGATGCCACAGGGGATATCGTGTGCCCCGGCCACCTTTCAGTGACTGATTGAACGTGCGGTGGGAGATATGAATTTGCTGGAATGCCTGGTGTACTTGGATGATGTCATTGTGTTTGGGAGCACATTAGAGGAGCATGAGAACCAACTGTTTAAAGTCCTAGACCAACTGGAAGACTTTGGCCTCAAGCTGTCCATTGACAAGTGCCAGTTTTTCCAAACCTCCGTGAAGTATGTGGGGCACATAGTATCTACAAAAGGGATAGAAACTGATCCCAGTAAGGTTGAAGCACTGACTACTTGGCCCCAGCCCCATAATCTGAAAGAACTACAACATTTCCTGGGGTTCTGTGGCTACTACCACAGGTTCAAAAAAGGCTATTCCAAGGTGATTCACCCACTCTTGAACCTTACCCAGGGTTACACTCCTTCCAATCGAAAATACAAAAAAGGGGCCATTAAAGAACCAAAAAAAGTATATTTCCACCCAGGTAAACCCTTCGGGCCCCACTGGACACCCGACTGTGAAGCAGCCTTCCATGAGATCATATACCAGCTCACCCACACCCCCATCCTCACCTATGCTGACCCCACCAAACCCTATGTGCTGCATACGGATGCTAGTCTGCAGGGTCTTGGAGTGGTGCTGTATCAAGACCATGAAGATGGCCTGAGACCAGTAGCTTTTGCCAGTAGGAGCTTGACCCCATCCGAATGAAAATGCCCTGTGCATAAGTTGGAGTTCCTTGTGCTAAAATGGGCCATCGTTGACCAGTTTCATGAATACCTCTATGGGGCATAGATATTGGTGAAGACTGACAATAACCAGTTGACCTATGCACAGACTTCAGCTAAGGTAGATGCCACTGGGCACCAGTGGCTTTCTGCATTATCAACCTATGATTATGCTGTCGAATACAGACCGGGCCGCTGAACCATATTGATGCTGATGCCTATCATGAAGGTCCACTTCCAAGAGAGGTTGGGTCAGGCTGTCTGAACCTGACATTCAAGCATTGTGCCAAAAGTCTGACAGAGATGAACAGATGTCTGCGGACACAGTGGACTGTTTAGAAGATTGCTTGGGCCCTTCTGACACCTGCATACCAGCTGCTTATTGCCACTTCTCTGCTCTAGATATTAGTGCACTACTTCAATTTGACAAACACAGCATTCAGTGGGCTCAATCCCAAGATCCTGTGATTCAGCCAGCACTTGATGCCCTGCGTGCAGGGAAAGATGTGTCTAAGTTATGTTCCACTGACTTGCAAACTGCTTTATTGTTTAAAGAAGACCCCCGATTGAAGTTGCTCAATCAGTTGTTGTATAGAGAGACAGTAGATCCTAGTGGTAAAGTAGACAAGCAACAATTGGTCCTGCCCACGGCCTTTAAAGATTTGGTACTGAGGTCCCTCCACAATCACATGGGGCACCTCGGTATTGACAGAACCCTTGACCTGGTATGATCTCGATTCTACTGGCCCAAAATGGGGGATGACACTGAGCACCATGTAAAGACTTATAGTTGCTGCCTGCAAAGAAAAGCCCTGCCTCAGAGGGCTGCCCCCTTGTTAATATTACTACCAGTGCCCCCATGAAACTAGTCTGCATAGACTTCTTGTGTTTAGAACCTGATCAGCGGAACACTGGCAATGTGTTAATGGTTACAGATTATTTCACACGGTATGCACAAGCTTTTTCCACCAAAGATCAAAAGGCATCTACTGTGGCCAAGGTGCTAATGAAAAATTTCTTCGTCCACTATGTGCCCCCCAGTGGATTCATTCTGATCAAGGCAGATACTTTGAGAGTCAGCTAATCAAAAAAATGCTCTCTCTATGGGGGGTGCGAAAGTCAAGAACCACCCCCTATTACCCGCAGGGAGACCCTCAACCAGAACATTTTAACTGCACCCTTCTAGACATGCTAGGCACCCTCCACCCAAAAGACAAGCATAAATGGAGCCAGCAGATTAGCACCTTGGTACACACATACAATTGCACGAAAAATGATGCTACTGGATTCTCCCCCTACTACCTCATGTTCAGGAGAGAGGCCCGGCTGCCAGTTGATGTCTGTTTTGGGGTCTCTCCCGATGGGGTCCAAGTAGAAAACTACTTGCAATATGTACAGAAACTGAAAACTCAATTGAACCATGCCTATCAACTGGCCCAGACAATGGCCACCAAGAGAAATCTAGCCAACAAAGAGAGGCATGATAAAAAAGTAAAGGCTCAAGAGCTTCGACCTGGAGACCGTGTGTTGCTATGCAATTTGAGACTGCATGGTAAACACAAAATTGCTGATCGGTGGCACAATTTTCCCCATGTAGTAGTTGGAAAGTTGGATGATTTACCTGTGTACAAGGTGCGCCCAGAGAACAACTCCAAAGCTGTCAAGACCATGCACCGTAACCACTTACTAACCATTGGGCAAGTCATGATTGAGGCTGAACTTCCAGAAATTGAGCCCCCTGGGCCAGTGACTCGTGCTGTTGCAAGAAAGAGACAGTGTCAACCTACCCCAGTGGTCACAGATTTAAGGTTTCCTCCGCAGCAGGCCCAGAATGATAGTGACTGTCAGTCCACTTCTGACGAAAGTGAATACAACCATGCCTATTACTCCTCTTATGAACTGAGTCAGCTGTTTTGAGGTAACCCCCTGTTAAATTGTGGGGTTGGACTGGGCCTTCTGGACTGCCTTTTCCTCCAGCTGCATCCTTGGAGCCAATGCTCCCAGAAGGTGAAGTGCAAAGTATCACGTCTGAAGATGTTGAGTCTCTGTGTATTGTGGAACTGTGTGAGTTGCCTGAAGAAGGGGCTGAGGGTTTGAGTCTTTCTGGTGACATACCAGAACTTGAAGAACACTATGAGAGTGCTGACCACCCCTCTTCAGTGCCTCAAAGCTTGATTGTGTCTGAGCCTTTGCAAAATGAGTCAAGTGTTGTAGAAACAGAGCCTGCAGAGCAAGGAGCCGACAGTGCCCCAAGTTTGGACATTCCCACCCAGGTAGAGGCACCCCTCACAAGTGATGAGAGTCCTCAGACCAGTGCTGAGAGTACAGAGACTGTAGTTGTCCCCTCAGAAAGACTGGTCGAGCTGTCAAGCCAGTAGTACACCTCAGTTATGATTCTCCCGGGAGGCCAGTGGATTTGCCTCTCAATGTGGTGCACAAAGGTGTTTATGTCTCACCAAGCTCACTGCCCAAATTGAGCTTGACAGCCAATTCCAGGTTACTTGTCTTTCCCTCTCACCATGGTGTCCCTGCCCCCTCTAGCCCCAAGTTAGTTGATAGGGAAGGGCCCCCTCTTGCATTGTTTAAGGTACAAGAAGTTATTACCTGATTCAGTATAGTAAAGTTCAATTTACCTGTGAGAAATATGCACGGTGTGTTGTCAGAATGAATATAGTATCATGAAGTGTAGTGAATATGTATAGTAAAGTAATAAGTTTATGTTAACTGATGCATGATGGTACAGTCTTGAGTTGGACTCCAAGTTTTCTCCAAGCAGGGAAGGGTGTAACCCCCCTACAAATGGGGGTTCCCGTAAAGTCTTCCTCGAGCTTGCCTAATGCTCACTGCCAGGCTGGTGTCCTGAATTTTAGCAGTTTAAATGTGATTGCCAGAGAGTGCCTGTATAGCCTCTGTGTACTGTCTCTTTAGGAGCTGCCTGGATTGCAGTCATAAGTAATCGAGAGGAAGCTCTGTTGAAAGATGGAACTATTTGCTGAAAATAATTTAGAGTGATAATGATAATGTAGTTTGTCTAACCTGCCTTCTTTGCAGCAAGGACTGTTTTGTTTATCTCCACTATCTTGGTCCTGGACTGCGAATTGGGCCTATCAGTACCGGTGGGACCTAAAATGGAGCTGGACTACAGGAGCTGTCTGGAGTCAAAATCTGTAGGAATTTCAGTTTTGGGCTTTTTGTGCCTTTTTGCACCTGAAGGGGGGGCCTTTGTTGTGACTGACAGGAGGATCAGCCAACCGAACCTTTTGGATCTTGGGGAATTTCCCAGGCTGCTGCAGCTAGTTTCAGTTTTTGAGCTGAGAAGTGAAGAAGTAACAGCTCAAATGATTTTGAGCAGCAGTTCTGTGTAGTTTTGCATGGGAGAACTGTAAAACTGGACTGAGATTTGGCCTGCCTGTCTGCCTGCCTGCTGTCCATGAGAGGGAAAATAGAGTTTATTAGGACTGAATCTGAGTTGCAAGGACTATTTAAGCCACTGGACTGTGACCAGGCTTTGACCTGAAGAAGACTGAAGATTTGCTGAATATGATCGGCCTGTCAGGATTTCCAGCTGCTTTTGAATCCCTGGTTTGTGCAGAGAGTTTGCGATCATGACCGGAGAGCAGTTTGCCTGGTACAACAGAATTTCCTTACATGTAAATGCGCTGTGTGTTGAAAGTGGGTCATGATTTGGTTCCCCACTGTGTGAACTGTGTTCTGCATGCAGGTACCATAGAATCCTTTACATGTAAATGTGCTGTGCATTGAAAGTGGGTCGTGATTTGGTTCCCCACTGTGTGAACTGTGTTCTGCTTGCTGGAAGCTTTATCCAGCCTAATTGGACTGAATCCGCATTCATCTCCATTCGGCCTGGGCCATGCCACACTGGCCCTACCAGACTACCCCACTGCACAGACAAAGCCAAAGATGAGAGACCTGCCTGGGGATCAGCCCCCTGCTCCACGCTTGAATAGGAATGACACCTCGGCGAATCGTGTGGGCCCTGCTTCTCCTGGCACTCCAGATTAACCACCTGCTGTCTCGATTTTCTTCCAGCCTGTGTCCAGTCTTGGGTATTGTGAGTAATCATCAGGGTAGCACCCTGCAACAACAGCCTAATCTATAAGTGTGTCATCTGATTGTCTTGTTGTTTTCTTTTCACAAACTGAGCCCTTTGGCTCCGGATTACAAATAGTGTGTGTTGTGCATGTTGTTTTCTTCCATCACAGGGCCCCAACCAGCTGCAACATTCTTGGCTAGCCCACCAGTCTCCATCGGGGTACGCAGAGTGTGTGACTGTTTATGGACCCTGAAGTGCATGCATAACTGTTTGATTGATAGAGCCTTTAAGCAAATTAACCTGATTACACCCCTCCCTTGTTCAAGCCCCTTAAATAAATCAGATCTAACTCTTTTTTGCATTTACCCTGACTGTGGTTCCAGTTTGTGCAAGGGTACTGTACTGCTGTTATTTGCTGTGTATAACCTTGTTTTACAGGGGGTCCCCAGGGCTGGGCAAGAGGAAAGCCCTGGTGGTAAGTGCAAACAGTGTGGGTATTTGTGTGGTGTATCGGGGTATTGTGAAAGTGATTATTGTGTATTGTTCCGCCACTAGTAAGGAAAGAGGGGGGGTTACAGTGTCCCAGAGGGCTGTGCCCAGGTTAGCTTGACCACTACCAACCCTGACCTCAGGGTGCAGGCACCCTTTCAGAACTCAGGCCCCTTAACCTGCTATTAGCCAAGCAGGCAGGGGTAGTAGCCATTGGTATAGTGCCACCTAGGGGTTACATTATTATACTACTTATGCCAAGCATGTGACAGAGAAAATCACAAGGGAGATGGGTTTCTCACCACTCTCCTGAAGAATGTACATAATATCCAGGATTGTAGGATCTCAGGTTCTCCAAGATCTTGGTCTCTCTCCCTGTGGAACTGGGTTGCAAAACTTTAAATACTACAGATAACAGCATAGCAACAGAGATTACCTCATAGTTACAGATATGAGAAACAATATGTATTGGTCCTAAGTCATTCTCCTTTGGATGATGACTTAGGAGACAGAATTACTAATGAGTATCATATGAGACAGAATATGCTTCCATTTGCATTATAGCTTGGACAAAAGAAATGCTGACGGGTTCAAACTACTTGTGGCATTTCTTGCTTATGTACAGTATAAGATATAAAGACATAGCAAAGGCTTTCTGTCTCTGTCAGCTTGCTTAGACAAAGAGAAGTGCTGACAGGGCTCTATTACACATGGCATATCTGCCTGAGTGTAAAACACACACTACATATAAGTATATGAGAATATAAGTATACAATAATCACTGATGATCCCTCAGAGTCATCTTATCAGTGATTAGGTAAATTATATATGGAATATATATGAAAGACAAACATAATCTACAAAAATGTATTATAGTGAGGTTTAATGAATCATGCATGATAAACATTAGCATATATTAGCAGCAAAGCACTTTCCTAGCACTCATGCTTATATGATGAGTGCCTATATCTATATGTTAGTGCAAAATAGCAGTATCACAGTACAACAGACCAGGAATACAGTGTGAGATGTATGTGGGACAATAGGGGGCATAACCCAGGCATAACAGTCTCCTCTTTGTTGCCCTAATTGCAAAAGTGGCAACACAAAAGAAAGACGATGGTTAGGCACCATTCGTCTACAGGCCCGAGGCACGAGTCTGATAGAGGAAGTTTAACTTGTCACGGTGGTGTATCAGGGTTTTCCTTAAACAACAAAATGTAAATATAAGGGTAATGTTAGTAAACCTTGTATTACTGTAAACATTTGGAATAAAACTTTACAATGGGGTTTTCCAATATCAAAACAATCAGTAAATACTGATATGTATCAGGTGTGTATCTGTCCTATTGGGAAGAAATTGAAGAGACAAACTTAAGTTGCTTGTATGAATATGCAAAATAAGTAAAAATTGAGATAGAGCTTCAAGATAGGACTAGACTTAATGGTATCTGGTTCTGGGATGGGAACAGGTGTGATTACCGTATAACCTATTACCTGTTTAGGGAGTAAAAACAGAAGTTAGAAAAGTTCACTTTGCATAACTTTTAGCCCATATCAGAAGAATGTATAGTTGGTCACCACATCAGCAGAATATACCACCTTGGAGGATGGCATTTTTCAGTTAGTAAGTCAGACAGGACATGAAATGTCAATGTCCACAAGCCATAAATGATTGCCAGTTCCAAGGATAAATCCAGGGTTTCTTCAAGTGTTAGATGAAGATTCATAGTTCAAATTCGATGCATTCAGATTTTCCAAAGGTTGATCCAAATGTTTTGGAGGCTGCAGTATTTTCAGAGGCCTCAGCAGGGGGTGCATTAGATTGCACATTGAGTTTTACAATGGAATACCAACAGTGTTCAGTGGAAGATGATCACATGGCTGCACAAAGTGTAAAAGTTTATGACAGTACTCAGTTTGTATGAGGTGCCAGCCAGGCCTGGTAAACAAGCAGTGAAGAAAATGGATTTCTTGATTATAGATCAAATGAAGAAGAGTCTTCTTACTGAAGTTAGGGGATTGCCCCCACCCCAGACTTGCTTCATAGTATGCATAACAATGAGCTTGATTGCATAATCTTAATTGGCTGGACTGAATACAATTTATTTGAAAGTTCACAAGTGAAAGCCTAATTTTCAGTTATTAGGCCTGTATTCACAAGTTGGTAATACAAGTTGGAAGGTGTCACATCTGCATAAAAGGTGGTGTTCCTTTCAGGTATGACAATCAAAGTTCAGAGTCAGTCACGATTCTAAGACCTCATGGTAAACAAGGAAAGGAGGTAGTTTCAACCTTTTAATGATAAAAGTCCCCATCAAGATGACCAATAGAATGGACAGTTGCCAGACGATCAGAGATGGATGTTGCCGGATGAAAATGTGGCAATGACATTGTGAGAGTCACAAACATGGCTTCCTGGATTGTGCAGGAATAAGTTTCAAAACATGAAGCAATACTGGTGTGTGTGGCGACATATCCAAGGTTCCTTGCTATTGACAAGGGAATAGTGCTAGATTCAAATAAACATTTATTAACACATGCAGTAGAAGTGCAAAATGTGGCAATGCCACTGACCTATCTGTCTGTCATGTATGAGATCAAGGATATGTCCTAATTCCAGATCCCAGAAGAGATAACCAAAGGGTTGTAATAACATAATAGCTATAGGCAATTCAAAGGACTTTCCTAGCTATGTGAAACTCATCTGATTCCTTAATGTGAGCAGAAAATAATTCATAAACATGAACATTTGTCAGGTCAAGCCCCTTTCATGATATCTTTAATATTGTAAATGTAAATCACTCTTTATGAGCAAAATCATGTATACCATGCAATGGGGGGGGTTATGATATATTTCATACTATCATGAACCTTTAACATATGTGCTTGAATAATGGCGATATCAGCTCTATTTCACATAGATATGTCAGAGCCAAATAGGCTTGAGTCTAAACCTGTGTTGTTGTTTTTTTTTTTAAATAAAAAACAAACAAAACAAATACAAAATGCCTAGTGCATTTGGGTAGGTTTACAGTCATTGGGTGTACCACTAGCGCTCAGGATGTGAAAATCCTAAGTGTGTGTATGTGGTGCATGTGTGTTATGAGTTCCTGTGTAGGGGGTCATTAATGAGTACCTGGTATGCTGCCAGGGTATCCAGTAACATCATTAATAAAAAAAAAATTCAGAAATGTTTGTTGTGAAACATAAAACAAATCATTCCAAGTTTAAAAGATGAGATTTGAAATCACTGGGATGTGCATGAGCTGCACATTATTAACTAGGGTACCTGGTTGGGAAGTGGCTATTAGACCACTGGGTGGGCCAGAGTTCTATTTCGGGCACTCAGTATTAAGTGTTACAAATTCTGGGGCATCACAGGGTAAAAACCTTAAGGTCTAATGGCTTTTATTACCATATAAATTTGGATGCAAAATTCACTGATTATCAATAAACTGTAAACAGGAGTCCAGATCAAGTCTAGCTTCTAGGACTGATCCAAAGCAATGATCATAATATTCAGTAGGGCCTCACTACACTTCTGAATGATTAACATGTCTTTTAGGACTTTAGTGTAAATTCCACAAGATACAATTAAATCATGTGGACTTGTGAGGTACTCTGCCTCAACAATCTTTTTAGGTTTAGGTCACTAGTTCTTATCTGCAATACAATGTGCAGTTCACGCTTATAAAAAGGCCCATACTTTTAAAAAGAATAATAAGCATAAAAGCAAGCATATCTCTCTCTGGAACCTAAAAGGAAAGAGAAAAGAAAAAAAAACATATAGTTAGTTTAGTACCATTCTGCCCATTGGGGTATGGAAAAGTAATTTAATCTTCTTTAAACAGGTTCATTTGATAGGCACGTAGCCATTTATCAATGACTGTTATAGTGAGGCAGTCTAACTTGGTAGACTGCTGGACTGAGTTTGTTTACAATGGGATAGGGCCTGTTGTTGGGCCTTACCCATACATCATGCAGCAAACAAGTGTACCTTTTGGATGTCTTGTTTGCAATATTTAACATATTTATCTACCGATGCTCCATCAGCAGTGGCAGTACACAGGTCCAGAAGTAAATGTTCTGGGAGTCTCATGGACTGTCCAGTCATTATTTCAAAAATGGGGTATGCTGTGTACCTGCAGAGGGTGTCCCTCTAACTGCCATAAACAGTAAAGGCAATAATGAATCCCAGTCCTTTGGGTTTTTTCTGAACAAGTTTATCATAACATAACTTTGATCTGCCTGTTAGCACATTCCATGTGTCCTGATGACTGTGGGTGGTAAGGGATATGAAACTTTTGTTTTACCCATAACAAATCCAGAGTCTCCTGCATTACTTAGTCTATAAAGCTGGCTCCCTGTAATCATAATTTACTTTTAGGGGTAACTCCCACCTGGTAGATAGTTGGTTTACCAAGATATTTGCAGTCACTTTGACTGTGTTGTTCTGTTTTGGGATAGCTTTAAACTGTTTGGAAAATAGGTCGGTGATCACTAGTGCAAACTAATTGTTCTTAATGGTTGGCAAAATCCAATGTAGTTACTCTGGGTGTTGTTCCAGGGGCCTGATTGCCTCTGGGGAAACAATGCATTTTTCCTAGCTAGTATAGAATTGTTCTGTTAACAGATCAAACAGTTGCTGATGCAGTGTTCTACATCATTTCTCATGTGTGGTCATAAGACAGAGGATTTCAGCCTGTCTAGGGTTTTTATTGACACACTGGTGTCCACCAGTTGGAGTATCATGTACTTGGTACAGTAGATAAAATCTACTCTCAGGTGTTCAGGAATTACCCATAACTTTTCATGAGTGTTGCAGTAGTGATACCAAATGAATATGCCATCACTGGATAGGTGAATGTCATTTTCACTTTCCTATAATACAATACAATTGGGGTATAAGGGCTTATTTCTGGAAGTTATTGCCCAGTTCCTTTATTAAGGACCCTATATACTGCTCTCAAATAAGGATCCTTCTTTTGAAGCATAAAAAATATACATACAAATTGCTCGAACCTTATGAATGTAGAGTTTGTATTTAAACTGTTAGGTTGTGATGTACACAAACAAGTCACTGTATTTCACAGCGATACTATAGAGTGCTGGAATAGAAGTTTGCTTTTCTTCCAAAGAAATTCAGTTTAGAGAGAAACAGATCCAATTAGAAACTGTAATAAAAACATAGTATCTGCAGTCTTTTAGATCAAGGCCATTTCGTCAGACTGCAACACTTACCCTCTTATGGAGTGCTGGTATCATTTTACTTAAGGAAAAATCTATTTTTATTCTTCTCTTAACACAAGCTGTGTTTATCTCAAGGACTTTATAGCTCTCTAAACCATCCACACATTTTTGTGGTAATTAGGGGACTCCTCCCCTCCTTGCTTTTCATTTTATTTGCCAGGTGTGTTTTAACATTGCCTGTGAATCGTACATATACGATGATGCAATTACTAGCCATGCACACTCTGTTATCACAAGAATGTAAAATAATTCCAAATCCTGCTATCTGACTCTAGTTGGTATATGTGGCTGAGTCATCAGTCAAAACATGACACACAGTGGTGTCTTTTAACACTTTCTGGGGTTCTGTCAGAAAGGTCCCTGGGACAGGTAGGTCAGGGGGTAGGAATGAACAATCATGGGTCTCTCCTGTAAATTGTAGGCCATGGGCCAACAAGGATGTAGTTTTGATAGGAAGGACAGTGATGCCATGATCCTGTAAAATGAGAGACCAGTGTGTAAGTCTGGCATTGGATACAGAGTCATCTTTTACTCTGACAACAAAAAGTTAGTTGGCAAATGATTGGAATGCAGCACAATGGATGCATATCCAATGATGTACATAAAGTATCTCACTGCCCAGTATGTAGCCAAAAGATTCCTTTCACAAAGGTTGTATTTCAGCTCCACTGGGGCAAGCATCTGGGATGCATCAGCAATGGATCTGATGTGTCCATTGTATGTCTGGGCTAAAACTGCTGAGATTGCTACATCTGATTTAGCAGTTTCAATATACCCTAAAACTGTGTTAGGATTAACCAATGCTAGGACCATGGTCAGTGATCCCAAAAGAAAAGCCAATGATATCAGTATTAGGATACCTTGTACCTTCTTAGCAGAAGTGCCTGCTATAGTCTGTACTGAGAATAACCCAGATGGTTTCTGACTTGTGTCTGCTATTGCATGTGCAGGGAATAACCCAGACTGCTCCTGACTTGTGACTGCTATTGCATGTGCTGGGAATAACCCAGACTGTTCCTGGCTTGTGCCTGCTATTGCAGCCACAGTATGGGATGATCCAGGTGTCGCTGGTGGAGGGGGTTCTGCATCATGTGCAGGCAGTGCTGACACTATCAGGGGTGCCTGCACAGTTGAGAAAAGTGGTGTGCAAGTTTTACATAGTTCTCCAGCTATGGACTATGTTTCAGTAGCCATCGGGGGCTGAGAAAATAGTACTAAAACAGCTGTCAGCACAGGTTCAGAAATCAAACCTGTAACCCTCTCCCCAACGTGGCCTGTGATGCTGACAATATCACAGCCACAGGGCTTTCAGAGTCAGGGCTGTCCCCTTCCCCATCAAATGTAAAGTGGGTCTCCCCAACGGAAGGTTGCTGGATGGTAACAACATTGTTTTTAATGTTACAGCTTATGGTATTAATGCACTGCATAGGAAAAACAATATGTTCAGTCTTCTCAGGGAAAGCTGATGTAAAAATTGCATAGGAAAGAATCACAACATTTTGTGTAATTAACTGCAATGTGTTCCTTAACCATGTCCATTCTAATATAGTAAACATTGTTAACAGCAACAACTGTTTCTGCAGCATCAGACACTGACTTCATGACTGATTGCATATCAGCCTTATTCAAAAGTACGTCAACATCATTTCTAATGAGAATCTTCTGTCCCTCAGAAACACTAGTTTTACTGATAACATTATTAATCATGCCAAAGAACTCTGGTTTGCTTTGTTTGGTTATGGCAGCAATCACAGGTCCCTGTGACTGCATGATTGAACCTCCATGATGTGGTGGTCGACCATTTTGGATTACCTCATGGGCATCTTGAGTTACTGTGTTATGACCATCATCACATGACAATGAGCGGCCATCTTGGGGATGGTATGGGGATGCAACCTGATGATGTGTGTTCACCATTTTGAGACTATAACAATTCTCCATTTTGTGAATCACAGAAAAACAAGTGGCTAGCCTTTGTTCTAGTACACCCCATAACATACTGTGAGTGTTCAAAATCAAACTCTTCAACATGAGAAGAGGCAAAGTCTTTGGGCATTGAGTCAGTATGCCCTGTCAATACCTCTGGCTGATGGTGCAAGTTCGCCATATCTGGCTTTTTACTCCTACATTCTAACTGCTCAGATACAGGAGTTAGCACACTGTAAAGTGCATTGTTTTCAGATTGCAAGACATTCTCATCTTGTAAAACATGCCCATTATCAACAGAAGCTGTGTCACGGTTTATATTCAAAACATTTGTTTCAAGTCTGCTGTACTGAAAACATACTGAATCACGCTGTTCAGTCAAGGTCTGGTGTTGACATACCAGCACGTTAACTCTTTCAGTAACTTCTTCAGACTTTTTATCCCTAAGTTCCTTGTTTCCAAAACATAAGGAATCAGTGTTACTAGCCCGAGCAGCATTCATTTGAAAAACTTTTTTTCTAACAACATAGAAACATAGAATTTGACGGCAGATAAGGACCGCTTGGCCCACCTAGTCTGCCCATTTTCCTACTTAACAGATAAGCTGAAGATCCTAGTTAACCAACAGCTTACTTCCTTCTACCCCCCACTAGGACTGCCTTATGTCTGTTCCATGCATTCTTGAATTCCCCCACTGTTCTTGACTCCATGACCTCCTCATGGAGGCTGTTCTATGCATCCACAACCCTCTCCGTGAAAAAATACTTCCTCATATTACCTCTGAGCTGTCCCCCCTTTATCTTCAAATTGTGCCCCCTTGTTCTTGCACATCTCTTTTTCTGAAATGTGCTACCCTCTTGGACTTTGTTGATTCCATTGAGGTACTTGAAAGTTTCTATCATGTCCCCTCTCTCCCTTCTTTCCTCAAGGGTATACATATTAAGCTCCTTTAGTCTTCAGGGAGGCAGTATAGTGCAGTGGTTTAAGGCTCTGAGCTGAAAATCTGGAGACCTGGGTTTGAATCCCACAGCCCCCATTTGCATACACTGTGTGACCCTGAGCAAGCCACTTAACTTCCCTGTGCTCCCAGGTTGCACCTGTAAAAAAGTTTTCAGCTTAGTGTGTCTCATCTGGTTAAACAATTGAAAAAAAATGTATTTCTTCATATGTCTTCTGGTGCAGAACCTGCACCATTTTGGTTGCCCTCCTCTGGACAGCCTCCACTCTGTCTATGTCTTTGCAGAGATGGGGTCTCCAGAACTGCACACAGTATTCCAGAAGGGGTCTCACCAACTGTCTGTACAGAGGGATAACAACTTCCTGTTTTCTACTACTGATGCCTCTCCCTATGCATCCCAGTATCCCCCTAGCCTTTCTTACTGCCTTCTCACATTGCTTGCTCACCTTTAGGTCATCTGATATAGTTACTCCCAGGTCCCTTTCCATTTTTACTGTTGTCAGTATCTCACCCCCCCATTGTGTACTCTTCCCCTGGGTTTTTGTTTCCCAGGTGCATTACCTTGCACTTTTTTGCATTGAATCTGAGCTGCCATACATTTTACCATTCCTCCAACCTTGCCAAGTCCCTTCTCATCCTTTCCACTCCATCTTGTGTTTCAATCCTGTTGCAGATCTTTGTGTCATCTGCAAAGAGACATACTTTTCCTTCCAGTTCCTCTGCAATGTCACTTATAAAAACATTAAAAAGGACCAGTCCCAGTACTGAACCCTGCGGCACCCTGCTAGTGACCCTCCCTTCTTCACTGTGGACTCCATTTACTACTACCCTTTGCATCATGATGTCTAGCCAATTTTTTATCCAGGCTACTACCTTGGGACCCACTCCAAGGCTGGCTAACTTGTGTATTAATCTTTTGTGTGGGACTGTATCAAATGCCTTGTGAAAATCTAGGTAGGCCATGTCCATAGCCCCTCTCTGGTCTACTACTTCGGTCACCCAGTCAAAGGAATCTATTAGATTTGTCTGACATGACCTTCCCATCGT
Source organism: Neoceratodus forsteri (assembly GCA_016271365.2). Lineage (NCBI taxonomy): Eukaryota > Metazoa > Chordata > Ceratodontiformes > Ceratodontidae > Neoceratodus > Neoceratodus forsteri. Next base: position 1,099,027,221 of record CM057455.1, on the reverse strand, counting down.
GAATCCATGCTGCCTTGGGTCCTGTGCCCCACTGGCCTCTAGGTACTCAACAATTCTTTCCTTCAGAAGTGATTCCATCATTTTCCCTACCACTGAGGTCAAACTAACTGGTCTGTAGTTTTCTGCCTCTGTCCTGCTCCCATTTTCGTGAAGAGGAATCACATCCGCCCTCCTCCAGTCCTCAGGTACCACCCCATCCTTCCATGATTTGTTAAAGAGAGTAGTCAGCTGTGTCACTAGTTCTACCCTTAGTTCTTTTAGAATTCTTGGTTGAATCCCATCAGGCCCCATTGCTTTGTCCACCTTCAATTTTATTAGTTCTTTCAGAACCCTTTCTTCTGTAAATGGACAAGTTTTGCCTTTTCAACATTATCTCTTAAGGCATGCAGGTCTTGGCTGCTTCTCTCATTAAAGAAAGACTCATTTTCTAGATGGAGAGACTGCAGCTTAGACTGCAGTCCATCTAACCTTTCTTTATGAGAAGCCTTTTTCAGACTAATTTCCTGCTCGCAGGCTGCATTCTCCATTTTGCAAGCAACATACTCAGATTCCAAAACAGATAGTTTATTTAGAACAGCATCAAAACATTTAAACAATGCTGCAATTAATAATCCTTCAGGATCAACTCTTTTGGTACCATTTTTCAATTCCCCATAATGGGCAATGATTTCCCTGAAAGGGCTACCATTGGATTCTGCTACCTCAGCAAAATCACACCAACCACCATAGGCAGTTTGGTCTGTTAAGGCATCCAGCCTCAACTCAGTACTGATATTTTTAAAACATGTCTTTTAAGATAAGAAACCCTTAGCTGTCTGTCGATCAAAAACTTTGTTTGCAACCAAAGTTCATGAAAGGACACAAACAACATTTGGCATAATGTGGACTCCTAGATGAGTATATACCCATTAGGATTTGAATCCACAAATGAAAGCAGTCTATCTTGTCTGTTCGGATCCCTTTACAGCTATGTGTTCCCACAGAAAAAGAATAAGGAAAAAAATAAAACAACTCATTACACAGAGACTGAATATCTGACAAGAGATTGTTTTGTCTGCACTGTGGAACACACAACAGACCAAAAGGTTAAATAGAAGATACTCTTAGCTGCTTGTTACTGGAGATTTCTCAATCAGTGTTTTAATTTACAGAGGACATTAAAATGCAACTTGGCAAACACCCAGACTCCACTCACAGATGCCATTTATGTTACTTAAACAATCTCAGATAGTAGAGTAAATAATAATAATACTAATAATATAGATTATTGTGTCTTCAGAGTCTGCCAAGAAACATTGGTAAACAAGCAAGGAGTACTAATAAAGTTTATTATACTACTTATGCCAAGCATGTGACAGAGAAAATCACAAGGGAGATGGGTTTCTCACCACTCTCCTGAAGAATGTACATAATCTCCAGGATTGTAGGATCTCATGTTCCTCATGATCTCAGTCTCCCCTGTGGAACTGGGCTGCAAAAAGCTAAATACTACAGATAACAGCATAGCAACAGAGATTACCTCATAGTTACAGATATGAGAAATAATATGTATTGGTCCTAAGTCTTTCTCCATTGGATGATGATTTAGAAGACAGAATTACTAATGAGTATCATATGATACAGAATATGCTTCCATTTGCATTATAGCTTGGACAAAAGAAATGCTGACGGGTTCAAACTACATGTGGCATTTCTTGCTTATGTACAGTATAAGACATGAAGACATAACAAAGGCTTTCTCTCTCTGTCAGCTTGCTTAGACAAAGAGAACTGCTGACAGGGCTCTATTACACATGGCATAACAGCCTGAGTGTAAAACACACACCACATATAAGTATATGAGAATATAAAGTATATAATAATCACTGATGATCCCTCAGAGTCATCTTATCAGTGATTAGGTAAATTATATATGGAAAATATATGAAAGACAAACATAATCTAGATAAATGTTTTATAGTGAGGTATAATGAATCATGCATGATAAACATTAGCATGTATTAGCAGCAAAACACATTCCTAGCACTCATGCTTATATGATGGGTGCCTATATCTATATGTTAGTGCAAAATAGCAATATCACAGTACGATAGAACAGGAATACAGTGTGAAGTGTATGTGGGATGATAGGGGGCATAACCCAGATGTAACAAAGGGGACATGCTATGAAGCAGGAAGGAGGTAGATTAAGGATAGATGTGAGGAAGTATTTCTTCACAGAAAGGGTGGTGGATTCCTGGAACAGCCTGCCAGCAGTGGTAGTGAGGGTAAAAACAGTGGTGGTGTTCAAAAATGCCTGGGATAGACAAAAATGAATCATTGGGGTAAAGAACAGGGGGGAGGGGAGAGACAGAGCCATAGATCATGCAAGGTCTTCAGCAAAAATGAAGATAATAAAAGTGGGCAGACAGGGTGAGCCCAGAAGCCCTTATCTGCTATCAGTTTCTATGTTTTTAGGTGGGGCACATGCAACATTTTTAGGTACTGCTAAGAAGGGACTGCATCTGTCAATGACAACAACAGGGCAGAGGTTAGCAGATCACTTGGTGCTCCTGTAAGAAATTCTATGTGGAATGTCCAGTTAGCCCCCAAGGGTTTGCATCCTGGCACACATTTGTGCTATTATTAACAACAATCCAATGCCCCGGGTGCGCCGTTTCAACAGGCACTCCAGTCAGACCCCACCTCATTTCAATTCATGGCATTGTAACATGTCCCTCCACTTGGGGGGAAGGGAAATGTATTGTTAAAGGAGACCAGTTAGATAGTCACTTCAAATACTGCACAGACCTTTGGTCTCAACGAAGAGATGGATTGTGTTCCCTTTTGTGGTAATAGTGTAGGTAGGGATAAATGGGCAGGCAGAATGGGCCAAGCAATCCTTATCTGCCATCAAATTCTATGTTTCTATGTTTTATGTTTTTCTTTTACTCCTTTGACTTCTCATCTGATTTTTGTAGCATATGTTGGTTAAGCTGATGTACAATTTTTGTTCCTTTATTAATAATGTGACTTTTTATCTTTGTTCTTTGCCTATACCTCTAGGATGATTTCTTCTGTGTAGCCCTTTCAATTACTCTAACCTTGCTTGATGGACTGTGACAATCGTTCCTAGCCTTCAGAACCACTGGATTCCAAGTCCTTTTAGCTTCAATTGTATAGCCTTTCTAGGAAATGTGTATGTTATTTTTATGCTATGTTTGAACTGACTATAAATTCTTTTATTCTCAAGGAAATTGGGCAGAGTATTTTTCACCTTTTTACCCCTCTTTTTTGTAAATATGAGTATGATTTAGGCAGAGAACCTGGTCAGTGTTCACTCACCCCCGCCCCCCATACTTTGTAAGGCAAATGTGTCCTTTTGAACCTTTTATGTCCTTGGAGAAGCATTTATTTCTCCATATTTCAATTTATTATATTTAAAATTTTGAACTATAACTTTAAAAAGAAGTTCTGAAAGAAGGCTTTTCTGAGTCCAGTGCCCCTATATATAAGCATATTATAGTTCTTTATCAATTAATTTTTCTGCCAATTTTCAGTATTTGCAGTTCTTGTTCTTATGATTTCACTATATTGTAATATGAAATTTTGACTTTTTTATTATATTTGATAGCACTATTAAGTATTCAATATTAAGTGCACACAACAGGGTAATTACACTGTGGTTATGTTTATTGCATGTAACTACATTGCAATGGTATTGCAGTTACAGCCTGCATTCTAATATTGGTGAAGACAGATTAAATGGGCATACACACCTTACAATCAATTGTGACACTGAGACTGATCCTGAGGCTATAATTGATGAGCTAGCAAAGAACCCAGGATGCTCAAAATGTATTCTCTGAAAATAGGTCTTCAAGTAGTAAACAAAACAACAGTCCCATCCACAACATCAACAGGCAAGTATCAGTTTCACTGTCTTTTGACCTCATCAGAAGTACATAATGACCTTAACAACAGAACACAACAAAACTGTATGTGTGACAGGGTTTAGGGTCCTGTCCTGCATAAGGGAAATGGTGGAAAGTGGCACCGCCATGGCAAGGACCCCCCTTTGTGGTGCTGGATAAAGATACCTCTAGTTGCAAGAAACAGTGAACATGAAAGCACCTAGGTGACAAATAAAACAAGCATTTCTCAATGCCGAATGTTCGCTGTTGGTATTGCTGTTGTACTGGCTCTGGCTTAAACACATTTTATTATATACGTACCCAGAATAGAGCAGATGAGATGCAGTCTCATTTTCAGTGGTGTCCTGCTTTGACACGTAGTTAGACTGTAATTACCCAGGATAGGGCAGCAATATCTACTTTTAAGTGGGCTCCCACATTTTGACCCCAAATGTCCAACAGTTTCAGAAGGGATTTGAAAAATGACACCTGCCATGTTCAGGAGGTGCATCAACACAAGGGATATGTTGAATATTGGGAGCCAAAATGTGCTAAAAATAAAGCTATGAGTAAATGATGAAACAATTCATTTCCTCATAACTTAGTTGTTTTTTCACATTTTTATCCACAAATTTTCAACATAATCTTTTTATGACCACTCCTCCTGAGCATGACAGGTGTTATTTATTAAACAATGGCCGAAAGATTATTTTGCGCCACGAGTGTTAAAACACATTTTGGGTAGGATTTGAGAAATAACAGGGTTCCATGACTATGGAATGATGACCTGTGAAGAGGGCAGAAATACCACAGTGTGATGACTTGGAACTAAGTCTTTTTTTGTGAGAGGGGACTTCACCCACCACACCCCCCCCTTGTGGGGAGTTTGCCCCCCACACCCCCTTTATTTATTATACTGACTCCAGGGTGGTATACCTCAGGGATGGAGAAAACCACCAGTTGCTCAAAAGTGTTGGTGCTGTGGTGTCATCGCCCTGTTCATGGGTCACCGTTCCACAGTTGCTGTTTTGATGTGCTACCAAATAACAGCTGTCACATTCATGAGGTGGTATGAAAAAATGGCAATGTTGAAAAGTTGGGGTCAAAATATTGATGATTACCAGTTACAAGCATGCGCTGAAAATTGCAAGACTCATAACTTTTTTTTACCCTAAATTTTCAACATAGCCTTCTTATGAGCCCACCTCATGAAGGGCAGGGAGCATTTTCAAATCTTGCCCAACAGGTGATTTCACGACCACAGAAGTGAAAACATATTTTGGCCAGGCTTTGAAAAATGACAGCTATCACATTCATGAGGTGCTGTGAAGAAATGGTTATATTAAAAATTTGGGGTTAAAATATTGAAAATGACCAAAGTTAAGGGCCTGCATTAGTAAATTTCAATGTAGGCTCATAAATTGGTTGCTTTTTAATATTTTTACCTCAGATTTTCAACATACCATTCTTATGACCCTGCCTCACGAACAAGGGTGGAGAAAATGTTCAACTCCTTCCCAAAAGGTGATTTCGTGCAGTGACTGCAAAATCACCTTTCAGAACATGAAAACACATTTGGCCAGGATTTGAGAAATAACAGCTCTCACATTCATGAGGTACTGTGAAGAAATGGCTATGCTGAAAATTTTCAACATGTCCTTCTTATGACCCCACCGTAGGAACAAGGGTGGAAACATTTTTCAACTCCTGCCCAAAAGGTGATTTTGTGCAGTGCTTATGAAATCACACTTTGGGACAGGTTCATCTACTTTCACTGCCATTGTTTATGAGAAGGGGTCCCAAAAAAGGCATGCTGAAAATTTGGGGCAAAAATATTCAAAAATGACCAAGTTATGCCACTAAGTTCAAAACTCCACTGAAATACATTGATCCACACACCTGATTCCCTCAGCTCACGGTCTAGCATTGAAGAGTGAAGACATGTCTGTGGTCCAGAGAGAATTATGGTATTGGACCCCAGGTGGGTAAGTAATGGCTTGGAGGGGTATGCAGTGGTGGGTTCTGAGTGGGAGAGTTGGGTGGGGAGACTAATGGCCACAGCAGTAACAGACATCGATGGACAGTTTTCTTTTTTACAGGGTATATTTAATTAAAAAAAAACTACTAGGGATGGTTTTCTTTTTTCAGGTGGTAACACGGGGGTATAGGGCACCCCCAGTGTCGGTGATATGTTTGTTTGGGGGTGCAGTGATGAGTGCTGAGAGTGAGGGTCGGGTGGGGGACAGTTATGGCACTGGCAGCAACAGACATCGATGGATGTTTTCTTTGTTACAGGGTATTTCAGGTGGTAACACGGGATTGTGCATCCCCAGTGTTGATGTTATATTTGTTTGGGGGGGGTGCTGATTGGGAGGGTCGTGTGGGGGAACAGTAATGGCGGCGGCAGCAACAGACATCGATGGGTGGTTTTCTTTGTAACAGGGTGAAATTCAACCTCAGCAGGCTGATCATGACAGATCAGTTGTGCTTGCTGGTAGAGATGTGTCGAAGTTTTAAGTCACCAGTGAAGTTGCCAGGAAGTGACCAAAATTCACATTCATGGAGATTTGCGAAGGTTTTTCTGCTGTCAGCAACTCTGACTATGCCCAAATCGCAAAGTTTTCAATGCGAAGTGCAGAATTTCATCCGCGAAGTATGGAATTTCACCTGTGAATGGTGAAATTCCACCTTTCTTGGGTGAAACTTCACACTTTGTGGCAAGCTTCGTACTTTGTAGATCAATCCCCACTCTGTGAATTGCACTAAATTCGTGGATCAACTTGTGGAGTGAATTTTACCAACTTCACCCATCTCTACTTGCTGAGCAGTGTAAGCCAAAGGAAAGAGCCAACCTATGATTGGGTCAGCTCTCTCCTTTGAAGTACACAAAGTTTCCACCCAGCAAGCCAGAACAGTGTCATGGTCAGCCTGGCTGATGATCAGTGTAACACCAATGAGCCCCTTGCAGACTACTCTGCATTGGATTGACAGTGTCACACCCCTCAAAAGCCACTCTCCTAACAAAATGTTCGCTGCCCATGCAGGCATGGTGAACATAATAAAACACAAAACTGTATTCTGTAGTTACACTCTGTTGCACAGCAGCATCTCCTTCTTGTCTGTTCTTCCTTCTGTCTTATTCTGTGCCCCTGACTGATGATTGTGTACAGGGGAAACCTCACTTCTCTGGCCTCCTGTTCTTACTTTCTCCTTGCTGTTTTCGTACTGAAGGCATAGGTTGGTAAGGCTTTTGGTGTAAAGGCCATATAGAGCTGTGATCTTGTGGCTGTTCCCTATTAGAATTGCTCAGTTTTGTAAATTTGTTCAGCTTTTACAAATTGTAAAATGTGTTACTCATGCAGGATGTATTTCCAGTATTCCTATATCACTTAATCACAAGTAAATGAGCTGTGTGATCCTTCCCTTCTGACCAGTGTCATGCAGCCTCAGAGCCAAGCAGTCAAAAAGGTAACTGCTTCACTCATCAGAGCTTGTTAAAATTAAAAGAAAATGTTGTATTTTAGTCGCTCTCCCCACTCGCTCCACAGTTGTGACTGGCAGGCAAGAGAGAGACAGAGTGAAGGTTTGTGCTCAGCTCAGCTGATGCACGTTGAAGTGAAGAACCACTTCACTTTTGCTCTTTTCCCTCCTCACTTGAACTGCTGACAGGAAACAAGTGATAGAGGGTAACAGCCCATGGTAAAAAGGAAAATGAAAGTTCACTTTCCGTGTACTACCCCCTTCCCCTTCGCTGAATCTGTCAGACAGGCACATGTAATCTCCTGACCCTGCTCTTCAAGGCAACATTTTACAGAGGGAACATAACAAATACGGGGCCAATTCAATACAATATAAATAAATAAATAAATGTAAATATAAAAATAGATGGATGGTCCCTCTCTGTGATGCAAGAGACAGAGAGAGCAGCAGGTGAGGGAATACAAGAGTGCTAATATGCTCTTTTTCTAGCTGGCTGTTGCCCCTTATATGTTGCTGGTTTATATAAATTAACAAAACAGAAGGGCAGTAGTTTACAGGGCCACGTGCTTTGTTTTCACTGACAACTGTCAGTTTCAGATGACCCCCCCCAAGCAAGACTGAGAATACAGTGAATCTGTGGCAGCGCTACAGAAGAGAAACTGGCCCAACTGTAAACCACAAGCTGCTCTATTTGCACTAGACCACCCAGCCTGTGCCATATCTCCTAAGCTTCCTCCTTCCACCTCTTACCTATGACTGTTCTGGCAGTGTATACTCCTATGGAGCAGGTGGGTTGTTACCTCCCCCTTTACGTACAGTACCCTGGGAGGTCTGCTAATTAACAGAAATTTGCAGATACAGTATAACTAATTTTATAAAGTTGGGCTGTTGCTGCAGCAGAAAGTGGAGTAAAGTAACCTGTTTCACTTTGCATATATTGTGCAATACACACTGTATTATCTAACTGGTAAAAAGGGGAAGATCACATGGTCAGAGGGAGGAATATTTATTTATTTATTTTATTTTATTTAAAATTTGATGACCGGGAAAGGCACGCTGAGCTGAGGTTCGTTTCCAGGTGCGACCTGGGTACAGTTTGTACAGGGAGTATCAAGAGAAACAGGAAGTATAGGCAGTAATCACAAACATTAATTATACAGTACAGTACATATCGAAGATGTAACATTTGGTAGACTAGGAGTGTGAGAGAGATGAGGAGAGGTCTACTAGGGGTGGCGTCAATGGTGAGTTGGAAAGGGCTGAGTGGTGCCTCTGTGGCTCATTTGGACCAATTGAGCATGTAGGACAATGCGGGTTAGGTAAGAGCCTGAGGAGCTGGGTAAAAGCAGAACAAGAAGGGGCCTTGTGAAGGTCAGAGGGCAAAGAGTTCCAGAGAAGGGGGAGACGGTAAGAGAAGGCAAGTTGGCCGGAAAGGGTGTGAGGGCAGGGGAGGTGGAAGATGAGAGGGTCCCTGTGGTGAAGAGAGTAGTTTTGGAAGGGGAGGTCTGGTTGAGTAGGGACGCGCGGTATGGGGGGAGGAAACCAAACCAGAATTTCGCTAAGAGGGAGGCACAGTGGATGGCATGCCTGTGGGAGAGCGGGGTGATGGATAGTGGTGTAGAGCAGGCAATGGTGAGTGGGGGGGGAGGCGGTGGCGAAACAGCAGAAGGCGTTGAGCAGGATGTCAGGTCTGGAGAGGGACGATGTGAGGGCCGTACCATATACTATGTCTGCATAGTCTATAACTGGCAAGATTGTTTTGCATATGAGCTCGCATTGGGTGGGGATCGGTATGCAGGATTTGTGGTGGTACAGGATAGCGAGTTTTGGTCGGAGTTTAGTACAGATTGCCTCGACATGGGTGGAGAAGTTGAGGTGACAGTCCAGCCATACACCCAGGTATTTGAAGGCTGAGACTCGCTCCAGTGGTGAGCTGTCCAGGGTGGAGAGTGCTGGGGAGGCTGAGAGGGTTGCCAGCTTCTGTCTGGCGCCAAAAACCATGGAGACCATCTTTTTAGCAATAAGAGTGAGTCGGTTCTCGAGGAGCCAGGATTGAACTCTGTTGAAGTCACTTTGCAGAATGGGGAGGACACTGTCATGGGAGGTGCCCGAGGCAAAAATGACCATGTCATCTGCGTACAGATGGATGTTGGAGGAGAGGCAGATAGAGAGAAGGTCATTTATGAAGAGAGAGAAAAGGATGGGGCCCAGAATAGATCCTTGGGAAACGCCAGATACAATAGGGAGAGGAGGGGAGGGGAGAGAGTGTCACCAATTTGAACTGATTGTTGCCTGTTGTGGAGGTATGAGTGAAGCCAGGCGATTGCTGGGGGGGTCAAGGCCGAAACTGTGGAGTTTGCAGAGTAGCAGCAGGTGTGAAACTGAGTCAAACGCTTTGGCCAGGTCTATGAATATGGCGTCTGTGATTTGACTATTATCCACGGCCGAGAGTATGGAGTCAGTGACACTTAGAATGGTGGTTACGGTGGAGTGGTGTTTTTGAAAACCAGACTGGACTGGAGAGAGTAAGTTGTTTGCTGTGAGCACAGACAGTCTGGACAGTATAAGGGATTCCTGGACTTTGGCCAGGGAGGGTAGGAGTGATATGGGCCTATAGTTTCCCAGTTGGGAGGGGTCACCACCTTTGTGCAGGGGGATGACTTTGGCAGATTTCCAGGCTACAGGTACTGTGGCAGTGGATAGAGAGAGGTTCAGTATGTGAGACAGGGGGGCAGCACTAGCTGCTGCTGTGATGTGGAGCATTTAAGGGTGTATACCGTCTGGGCTGGATTTGGAAGAGTTGAGGGAGGAGAGAGCGTGGTATACTTCAAGGGGCATGGTGGGAGGAAAGACGAAACCAGCGGCTCTGTAAGACGGTTCAGCTGAGAGTGGGGGGATATAAATTTCCTTAGTGTCCTACCAAAGGGTTGAGATAGTCAGTCCTTGCAAAGCCTCAGAAAGTGAAACTGGTGAAATCTCCCGTGCTTAGGTGGGAAACCCAAAAGTTTTAGCATTTTCTGAACCCAGAAAAAACCTTAAACATGCATTTGTCAATGCCGAAGTCTGTCAGGTGCACTGGTGCCATTTGGGGTGGGGGTTATGAGCTGGTGTTGGCAAATTTCAACATGGGTTCATAACTTAATTGTTTTTAATATTTTTGCACATTTTCAACATAGCCATCTTATTATGCCACCTCATAAAGAAAGGAAGAGTACAATTTTAACTCCTGTCTGAAAGGTAGTTTCATGCAGTGGCTGCGAAATCACCTTTCAGGATGCAGAAAAACATTTTACCCTGGATCTGGAAAATGGCAGCTGTCACATGAGGTGCAGTGAAGAAATGGCTATGATGAAAATTTGGGGTCAAAATATTGAAAAGTACCAAAGATACGAGCCTGCATTTGCTAATATAAGTGCATGCTCATAACTTTGTTGTTTGTTAATATTTTCATACCAAATTTTCAATGTAGCATTCTTATGACCCCACTTCATAAAAAGTGCCACTGCCATTTCGTTTTCTTGTCCTGAAAAGTGATTTCTCAGAGCCACCAAGCCATTCTCCACCACAGGTGTGAAAATTTGTTTTAGGTAGGATATGAAAAATGACAGCTATACTGTTTTAAGGAGGTGTGAAATAATAGCAATGTTGAAAATCTGGAGTGAAAACATTAAAAACTGGCAAAGTTAGGAGCGTGTGTAGAAACTGAACAATGCACGCTCATAACGCAGTCATTTGTTGAAATTTTTTCATTAAATTTGCAACATGGGCTTTTTGGGATCCCACCTCATGAACAATGGCACTGTCATTTCATTAATCGGTCTCGAAAGATGACTCCACACAGCGACCGCAAAATCACCTTTCAGGACCGAGTAATGAAATGACAGTGACAATACTCAGGAGGTGGGGTCCCAAGAACCCCATGTTGAAAATTTTGGGCCCAAATTCCTAAAAATGGCTGAGATATCAACCTAAGTTGCCCCCCCCCCCCATTGATTCCTATTATTCAGCTTACCTTGAAATCTTCACTTTGCCGGTCGGCTTTGAAGAGTGCAGACATGTCCCAGTCCACAGAAGATCGCTGCTTCTGACCTCCAGAGGTAAGTATGGGTAAGGGGAGGGTGCAGGGAGGTGGGTGCACAGTGGGAGGGTCAGGATGCAGGAGGGGGACAGGGGAGACAATGATGGACCATTTTCTTTTCTGCAGGTTTAAACAAAGAAAGACACTGGGGACCATTTTCTTTTTTTTAACAGGAAGCTATGTTGTGTACATTTCTGGACACTGGGAGTGGGATCCCCAGTGTCCATGGAGACAGAGAATGGAGGGTGTGAGGAGGACAGCAGCAGTGGAAGGGAGGGAGTGGGAGGGAGGGAGTGATTTGCTGGGATGGGGGAGACAACGAGGGACTGTTTTCTTTTTTGCAGGTTTAAAAAAAGGAAGACATTGGGGACTGTTTTCTTTTTTTCAACAGGAAATGATGTTGTGTACATTTCTGGACACTGGGAGTGGGCTCCCCAGTGTCCGGGGGGACAGAGAATGGAGGGTGCGGGCAGGACAGCAGCATTGGGAGGGAGCGGGAAGGAGTGATTTGCTGTGGGGGGCTCAAACAGAACAGAGGGTGTGGGGAGCACAGTAGCAGTGGGTGGGAGTGGGAGGGATTGATTTGCTGGGGGGGTTCAAACAGGTACAGAGGAAGCAGAGAGGATAGCAGCAGTGGGAGGGAGTGGGAGGGATTGATTTGCTTTTGAAGATAGTCTCAGTGCATTCACATGTCAGCCATCGTCACTGTAAGCGCTACAGCACTGTGATCCAGGAAATAACTGTAATGCAGGGCTGTTTACACATCAAAGGACTGAGCTGCACCACTATTGGTTTTGCTCTGTCCTTTGATAATTTTGCCAACTCCACCCCAAAAACAGAAAGTGAATCATCGGCAGCCTGCCTACTGATTCGCCTGCCGCAGACCTGGCCCTTGAACAGAGCTCTCTAGTGGATGCACCCCCTCACAACCCTCTATAGCCACTCTCATATCAACAAGTTCATCTGCGCTTGCACACACAACGAACTTAAAAAGGAACAAACATTTAGATCAAGTCTAAGAATTGGACTAAATATTTCAGAAAACCCAGACTGGGCAATAGTATCCAACTAGTACACACCCCCCTTCACTGGTCTCATCATAGATACATGGACAGTGTCAGCAGATAAGGGCCTATGGCCCACCCAGTCTGCCCATTTGAGCTTGTAAGTTCAGTTTATGTTTTCCTAGAAGTCTATTGCACCTTACCCCTGACCTCCAGAATTCCTTTATGTCTATCCCATGCATTCTTAAATCCCGTGATTGTTTCAGCCCCCACCACTTCCTCTGGCAGGGTGTTCCACTTGTCCACCACCCATTCTGTGAAGAAATTTTCCTCACGTTTCCTCTGAATCGCCCTCCCTCCAACTTCATCCCATGCCCTCTAGTCCTGGAACATCTTTTTCGCTTAAAAATAGTGTATTCCTGCACCCTGTTCCTCCCTGTAAGATACCTGTATGTCTCTATCATATCCCCTATCTCCCTCCTCTCCTCCAGGGAGTGGAGTACATATTCAGTTCCTTCACCCTGTCCTCATAGGACTTGTGATGCAATCCATGCACCATCTTTGTTGCCCTCCTCTGAACCTTCTCTAACCTGTCTATGTCCTTACATAGGTAAGGTCTCCAGAACTGTACACTGTACTCCAGGTGAGGCCTCACTAGTGTCTTGTATAGCGGAATTATGACCTCCCTTTTCCTGCTGGTGATGCCCCTGCCTATGCATCCCAGCATACTATTTGCTTTACCTGCTGCCTTGTCACACTGTTTCCCTACCTTGAGGTCATCAGAGATGATAATCCCAAGATCCCTTTCCTGCTTGGTGCATGCTATATCCTCACCCCCCCAACTGATATATTGTGCCAGGGTTTTTGTGCCCCATATGCACTATCTTGCACTTCTTTGCATTGAATTTCAATTGTCAAATAAAGCAGTTCTTTTTGTACAGTTACTTAGACTATGGAGAAACTGCTCAAACTTTGAGGAGTTCAAAAAAACAATCTGGCAAGATGAACTAAAGATTCCTACAGAGGGGTCATAGAGTAGATATTTTGGATGAGGCTGCTGGAAAAGAGGAATGTCTGGACAGAAACACTAAAAAACCAGGGACAAAAATCAGATGATGGTCCTCCCCTAAACTTTATTCTGGAGTACAACACAGTAGCTCCAATGGTGAAGAACATTTTGTTAAAGACTTGGAATATTCTGAGTCACTAAAGAAATCCAGAGGTGTTTGTGGACAGACCAAGGGTCAGTTATAGTACAACACAGAATTTGAAAGATTTAGTGACTCACAGTCACTTAAAATGTGAGAGGATTGTAGTACCCCGAAGTTAGGGGATATTTGGAAAGGGGGGACAGGAGCAGGAGACCCTCCCTGTTGGCACAATAGTGCCCAATCCTCTGGTGAGAAGCCAAGACCTCCCCTGCCCTACAAAAGGGCTGGGAAGTGGCTAAAGCAGGGAGTCAGCAGCTAGACATGGAGGGTGGAGGACGCGAGGAGCATGGACAAAGAAAAAGTACCTGGCCTGAGGTGTGTCCATGGCTCCTCCAGCGTCGCTGCCCCCTTGTTCACTCCTGGGGCATTTGGTGGTGGCAGCAGTGGCAGGGTAGTGTGAGAGAGTGGCTCCCTGACTCGAACTGTCTCCTTCCCCCAGAGCTCATGGGGTGTGGGGGGAAGCATCTGCCAGCCGACCAAAGAGGTGCATCAGGAAATTGGTCCTGGCAGAAAATGCATCCGGGACCCTGTGGCTCTGCCCCAGCAGCCGTGCAGGCCAGAGAAAAGCTGGGTGGAAACATGGCTCCCCGGCCATGTTTCTTGCCTCCACCAGCAGCGATAGTCCCAGGCTGTGGCGGTGAGTGAGCCGAGTGGCCAATCTTTTGTTTTAACTCTTGCTGTAGGGAGAGGGGAAGAGAAAAGATTTGAGGGCCGGAGCCCAGCAAATACAAGAAGGGGTCAGAGGAAAAATTAAAGGGCCAGCGCCCTAGTAAGGAAAAGGTGGGCACAGCGGGCTCCCTGGGTGAGCTTCCAGCCTGAGGGGGAGCGGAATGTGCAGGCAGTGGACCAAATGCCCAGAGGGGAAGGCCACAAGAGTGGCCAGAGATCACTGTGCTCTATTATTTATTTATTTTTTTTTTACTATAACCAAAAGGACTCCAAAGAAGGCAGGCAGAGCCAACAGTAGCTTGCCTCTAGGGGAATTAGGAAAAAGGGGTGCCATGACTTAAAGGCCCCAAGAGCTGGGAGGTGCAGGCTGTGAGGGTCTGGGGTGGCAGAATAGCCTAGGGGTTGGCAGGATCGGTGGATGGGCTTGGTGCATCCAGTGAGCCTGGGTCTGAGTCCCATGGCCTCCACCCAGCAGGCCCTCATTGATGGTCATGAGGGAGGTGCAACAAGGCAGGAGCCCTGTTGACTCAGATGTAGGGGTAGTTATACACATTAATGAGGAGAGGGAGTGGTCTAGCAGCCCTAGGTCACCCATGGTAAAAATTGTTCAAGCACCACTCAAACTGAACTGTGCTGTTGCCTGCCCAGTGCCCCCTAGAGACTGTATTTTCTGCAAAAACTGAACTGTGCTTAAAAATCTAAACTGTTTGCTTGCTCCTGGACTGTGCTATCGATTTGTGTCCTTGCATACCTGACGCCCAGCTTCACTGTTGTTCTCCGAACCAACTTCGCCAGAGCTTGACGCTGACCCAGGGAGGTACCCGGCCCATCCGCCATCTGCAGCAGAACCACTTCCAGTGACGTCAGCCTGTGCTGAAGTCCCACCACGAGTGTTCCAGCATCAGCCCTGCAATGGTAAATGGTAGACAGCCACTAGTGATGTATCCAGTAGTGAGTCAGCTTAGGAGCCACCCCGGCTCAAGCTTGAGGGACCACAGTTAACATTGTGTTTGCCCTTTTCTTATTTTGCCAACTGTTCATAAGTGTGCACATGCCCATGCCGCTCCTTAGAGGCTGCCCGAAGATCATACCACTAGCGGTCTTGGTGAGAGGTCACCTGGGTGCCTGGGACCTGCCAGTGGTCATTGCTGCAGATCTCCCAGAGAACCACTGGCCAGGCAGAAGTCTTCAGCTTCTTGCCTGGAGCTGCTATGGATCTCCACCTTCCTCCTTGTCCAGCTAACAGCGTTCCCCTTTGCGTGTTGTTCATCTGGGAGATACCCAGTTATGGCCTGTTTGTAACAAGTGCTTTGTGGGGTCAATGCCCACCTGCTGATCAGCCGATGTGTAGAAAAGCCCAAGCTTGGTTCGTCCGTAATGTCATCATCTCAGCCAAGGGCACACATGACTTGGACTCAAACGGATTAACCACTGTTCTTGGTTCGACCAATTGTTGGTCCTGATCATAATGTTTGCTTATTTTTATTATCCTGAAGCACTGTAGAAAAAATGTTATCTTATTTTATTGTCCCTGGATTAGAAGTTTTATTCCAGTCTTGTAGAGTAAGTACCAACACAGTGCTTCCAGAAATCATAGCATTTCACCAAGTAGGCTTTGTCAAACATTTGATAAAGCCTACTTGGTGAAACGTTACGATTTTCTGGAACCATCACGTTGGTACTTACTCTACAAGATTGGTATAAAACTTCAAAATTGTAAGCCTGGCTACCTTGATTCTGTTCACAACTGCTATGTAGTGACAAAAGGGGTTTTGAGTGCTGTGACTTTTTCCTCACACCCCATCAGGTTCTTATGTGGCCTCTGAACCCATGACATTACATGTGTTGTCTATCATTTGCACCCACTCAAATATTTTCCTGTATGTGCCTTTACAAGAGTGGTGGAGGTTTTAACTCCAGCTATCAACTTGGTCACAGCATTCTGCACCACCTATAGGTGACACACCAACTTTCTAGACATCCTTAGGTACAAAGGGCTATAATAGTTGAGTCCAGATGTCACAAAAGCATGCAGTGGGGTCATCAGGTGGTGGTGCTCTAGATAAGGCTCTAGGAGGTATTTCTGACTTGGAAAGATCCACTACAGACCCCAGCAACAATGTGATGTTCTAGCAACAGCCTGCAGTCCACAATAACTCCCAGATTCTTAACCCGGTCCACAGCTCACATCAACATGCCATTTAAAGATGGACATGCAGTGAATCCACTTGTCATTGCTGACCCCCAGGGACCTGGATCCATCGGCATCACCTTTATCTTTACAGATTCAATCTCAGCGAGGTGGAAGCCATCCAGTGAAACATTTCTTTTAGAAATTGGTTTAGCACAGATACTGCCTCATGCCTGTGGTGCAAATGGCAGGTACAGTTGGGTATCATCTGCAGAGCAGTGAAGTTGTACCACCTAATGTCTTCTCCTAGAGGCAACACGTTTACGTAAAATAACACTGGGGACAGAATCGACCCCTGAGGCACCCCATAACTGCTACATCTGGCCAAAAGGAGAAAGTTTCCAATGTAACCTGTTGAGACCTACCAGATATGAAGGACTCAAACTACCTAAGAGCAGCCCCACTGAGAACCCTCCATATTGTCCCAGCTGACCAATCAAAACACCATGATCCACTGTTCGTAAAGCCAATGAGAGGTTAAGGAGAATGTCAACAGTGTGCTCTCTCTGTCTTTCACCAGTTCATTGAACACATGAATCTTTGATCATTGAATTTACAAACACACAAACATGCAAACATGCAAACAGATAAGGGCCCTACAGTCTATCTAGTCTACTCCAGTGTGCAGTTCCCACTGTGTTTACAGAGGGAACTGCCCCTTCTGCATTTCCTTATTGACCTCCTCAACTACCCCCTCTCCCCTTGACTTGCCTCCCTTCTACCCACAAGGTTCCCCTTCACCCTGTCTCATCCCCTCTTGAGGCTCTTCACCATTTTTAGGGATACCACCTCTTCTGGCAGCTCATTCCATTTGGCCAGCACCCACTCAGTGAAAAAGTGCTTCCTCAGCTCCCTCCTGAACCTTCCCCCCACCAGTTTTAGTCTGTGCTTCCCAGTGGTCTTGTTCCCACTAACACTGAAGAGGCCTTCAGTAATCACCCTGTTTATACCCTTAAGGTACTGGAAGGTCTCAGTCATGCCCCCTCTAACTTCTTTCCTCAAGAGAGCACATGTTGAGCTCCCTGAGCCTCTCTTCATATGTGTTGCCCTGCTGGTCCTGGATCATCTTGGTCACCATTCTCTGGACTGTCTCCAGTGAGTTGATATCCTTCTCAAGATATGGACACCAATATTGCACACTGTACTCCAGGTGCAGCCTTTCCAATGACCTGTACAATGGCAGAATGACCTCCACCTTCCTGGTGGTAACTCCACTGGCTATGCAGCCCAGCATCCAATTTGCCTTGGAAGCTGCTCTCCTGCAGTGTGCCGAGTGTTTCAGTTCACTTGTGATAATTACTCCCAGTTCCTTTCCTTCTTCTGACCTTGTTATCTGTGTGATGTAGACAGCCAGCTCTGAGTGCTCGATTGCTGTATTAATTTTTGTTATTACATATCAAATATGTGACGGGAAGGGTCAGTTCAAGGAAAAGGCTGTCTTACTGGAACTGACACATCAAAACCCCCAGGGATAAGTTCAAAGGACAGGAGGTATTTTAAACTGCAAAGATCTGGGGTGCAATTACCTTGTCAATTTGCTTTCATCCCAGGAAATAAGATTATCCATTCATAATGCCCTCAGGGAGATCCTTTGACTTGCATAGTTGCCAGGGAAGGACTTGTGGGGAGGAGTGTCAAAGAGAGGCCAGAATGGACATTGAAGAGGTTTGATGTCTGAGCCAGGGAGGACCCAGACGATTCTGGAAGGTCCAATATACATTTCCAGGGAACCCTTGAATTACATGAATACCCTTTGATGTGTAGATACCCAGGGCCCAGACGAGGTTTAGGAATCAAATACACTTCTGATTTGAATACAGTGACTTACATCAAAAGACTGTTTATGTGTGTGTGTGTAGCAGAGCACAAAGCAGTTCTGACCACTTGACCTGTGGAGAGGAAAGTTAGTGAGGTCATCTCATATGTTTTTTTAAATATTTTATTTGGAGACCCTGTATTGTAAAATATAGAGTTTTATTCACCAAGGCGGAGTTAGTGACCTCATGAGAAGGCCGGCTCAGAAGTGTGTTTAAGTGCTGAAAGAACCTGACAGAGGGACACAAGAAAATATTTCTGACTGACACAAGAGAATATTATCTGACTGAGGGAGAATCATTACCGCACTGAAAAAGAGTAAGATTAGACCAGTCTAAATGTATGCATTGTAGGAAGTGTACTTTTTCCTGTTTGTTTTAAGGCTGTATGTGTTGGGATATATATACATTGTTATGTAATTATTGTTCTGTTTTGATATTTTTAAAGTAAAGATATTTTTTACAAACGAAACTGCTGGAGTGCCTTGACAATTCTTTTTATTTGAAGTGGAGCTTTTAAAGGTTATAAGTACACTGTGTATGGGCTTACTGTATACCAAACTGGGAAATGGATAGAGTTCTCTAAAAGTCTTGCATTGAGTTCTAAGGGTTCATTTGAAAGACCTGGTTGGGTGCCCGTTGGCAAAGATATCTGGCCCCCTGAAGACAGAATTATCTGAGCCTGATAATTGGGTACGCTAACAAGAGGTTATCAGTTTGAATCCTTCCAGAGCTTGAGACTAAGGTGACTTGAACCCACAAAACAGACAAGAGGGTTACCTTGCCTGTTCACTGTACACAAATCATACGCTCAGAGGTTGGCACTTTGGAAGTAGAGGGTTGAGCGGCTAAGTGAGTTTGTGATAGATTGGTTGGCAGCGGTGGCATAAAAGTTTGGTGGTATAAGCTTCATTGTTCAGTGTGTTAGCTTGAAACCATTTAGCTCACTTGGAAAAAAAGAAAGGCAGCGTTTTATTTCAAAAGGAAACAGAACTATATTCCTCGACTTACAGTTAATTTCCCACCCATTTTATTTTTTTTCCTGAAATGCCAGTCAGTATAGTATTAGTAGTGAGAGAAGAAGAAAATGTCTTCCAACTACAGCAAGCACACTGTAGATTTCTTAAAGCAGTTATGCAGGGACCGTAGTCTCATTTGGGTGAAAGCAAATAAGCAGAACCTCATAGAGGCCCTGATGGTAGCAGATACCCAGGGCAGCGAGTCACCAACCATGACTGAAAGGGACCAGACCTCGAGTGTGGCAGAACTAGTGGCCAGTGAGGGGTCCCGAGCTGATGAGGCAGACAGCAGGGCCACTATCAGTGAAGGGCCACAGCAGCAGGGGAAGGTCACCGGTATCCTGAATCCAGAGGTGCTCAAGTTGCAAATTGAGTTGCACAGGATGGAACTGGAGGCAGAGCGACAACAGAGGGAGGCAGACCATCAAGAATGTGAGTGCCAGCGAGAGGCAGAGGAGAAAAGAGAGTGAGAATGCAGAGCTGCAGAGGAGAGGAGAGAGGAGCACCAGTGGCAACATGAACTGGAGAAGCTACGACTCCAACCTGTGGCACCGGGGCAGGTAAATGGCTTGGGTTTAACTGGGACTGCAGGACTGGGTTACAAATTGAACTCTAAATTAATAGCTGAGTTTAAAGACAGGGAGGACATAGATGCCTTTTTAAATTCTTTTGAAAAAGTTGGTATTCAGGCTAAAATTCCTAGAGAGTCCTGGAGCTTCCAGCTATCCCCGCTACTTACTGGATAAGCTTGGGATGCATTGGGTCACATGGACAATAAAGACAGTGATGATTACAGCAAGTTAAAAGCAGCATTACTAAAAAAGTTTGAATTAACTGCTGAATCATACAGAGCTAAATTCCGTAAGCTCAGGAGAAGCCCTGATATGAGCTATGAGGAGCTAGCCAAGAAACAATGTCAGTTTTTAAACGTTGGTGGGAAGGAATTGAGGCAAACACTGTTGATACAATTGAAAATGTGATTTTATTAGAACAGTTTTATTGGGCATGCCCAACAGAGTTAAAAACCTGGCTAGAGGACCGAGATCCAAAAACAGTGCAAGAGGCTGCTGAACTCTCGGACCACTATGCCAAGAGCAGACCTGTTCTGAAAGCGAATAGGGTGAGTGTGGCAGCACAGAAAGGGAAAAGCACGCCTTCAGGGCAGCTGAAACCCTCACTGCCTCCACCGAAACCAGTTAGCCCCAGGTTTCAAAGAAAAAATTTCTCTGAAGTAAGAAATGTTTGTTGGTTATGTAAAGAAACTGGGCACTTTGCCAGACAGTGTCCAAGAACGGCAAGCAATAATACGCAAAGTAGTACCAGAAAGGAAGTGGGCTGTTTGTGTGTCCCTTGAAGCATGCCAGTGAACATGAGGGAACACATGCACCCAGTCATGGTAAATGGCATACAGACGCAGGGGTTAAGGGACACAGAGGCATCCCTGACATTGGTAAAGAAGGATCTGGTACAGCCTGGCTAGTTTATACCCAACAAATACATAACTGTACAAGGATTTACTGGTGAAGAGAAAACCTTATCACTGGCCAGCGTTCTCCTGGACTGGGGTGAAACAGGGGAAACTGTGCAACAGGTGGCTGTAGCTAACACATTAGCAGTGGATGTGATCTTGGGTAACAATCTCCAGCAGGGGGTGGTATGTGCAGTTACCCGTAGCCAAGCAGCCAGGGAAAATTGTAGTTCTCTGAGCCCCCCAGAAGCCATTGGGGAAGATACTAAGAGGCTGGTTCCCCAGCCTGTGTCTCCAGAGGGGGAGACTGATCAAAGTGGGTAGAAATTTCTCCAGGAGCAAATAACCACATAGCTACAGAGGGTTACTCTGAAGAGGGAGGGGTGACCCCTTGTTAGAGGGTAGGGATTGACAGTGATCATGAAGGCCCTGACGCTAGTGCTAGGGATCCTAGTTTAGCGACTGAAGGGGACCTGTCCCATGCCTTGGGAAAGTGTGAGGGATTCGCAGCTGATCAGAGAAGTGACCCTAGTTTAGAGAAGCTGAGGGCTTGGGCAGACTCGGACGGTGCACAGGGAGGTGATGGAAGACATAGAGTTTATTGGGAAAATGGATTTATGTATACACAGGCAGTACAGACAGAGGGAGGGAAACTAGGCAGGCAGCTTGTCGTTCCCCAGGGATATCGTGAGCAGTTGCTCAAGGTTGCCCATGATATTCCCTTATCTGGTCATCTGGGAATCACACAAACTACGCAGTGGTTGGCCCAGAATTTCTACTGGCCTAACTTCACCCAGCAGGTGAAGGAGTATTGCAGGTCTTGTCACCAGTGCCAAGAAATAGGGAAGGCGGGCAAGAAAACCCAAGCAGCTCTGATCCCCTTGCCCACAGTGGAGGAGCCATTCCAGAGGGTGGAAATAGATATTGAGGGGCCTTTAAATACCCCCAGCTCCTCAGGGAAAAGATTCATCCTGACTGTGGTGGATTATGCCACCCGGTACCCAGAGGCAGTATCCCTTTCCTCACTGAGGACAGACAAAGTGGCAGATGCCTTGTTTGGGATTTTCTTCCGTGTTGGGTTTCCACAGGAGGTAATCACTGATCGTGGGGGTTCCTTCATGTTGAACCTAATGAAATGTCTATGGAAGAAGTGTGGGGTGGTGCAGAGATGCACGACATCGTATCACCCACAAGCCAATGGGCTCGTGGAACACTTCAATGGTACCCTAAAGTCAATGCTCCAGGTATTTGCTGAACAGCACGGAAGGGACTGGGAGAAATACCTTCCCCACCTGTTGTTCACATACAGGGAAGTGCCCCAAGAGTCTACAGGGTTTCCCCCTTCAAACTCTTGTATGGACGCTGGGTACATGGGCCCCTAGACTTGATCCAGGAGGACTGGGAAGGCTAGCACACCACTCAGGGAATTTTCATTGTGGATTACATCCTAAGGTTTAGAGAAAGGCTGAAGGAGCTTATGGGGACAGCCCAGAGCAACCTGGCAGCTGCCCAACAGAAACGAAAGGTATGGTACGACCGCAGAGCCAGAGCTCGCTCACACATGGTGGGTCAGGAAGTCATGGTCCTTATTCCGGTCTGGAAAGACAAGCTGCAAGCTGAGTGGGCAGGACCGTACAAAGTGGTTAGGAAGGTAAATGATGTAAACTACATTGTGGAGTTACCTGACCGTAGACAGACAGAAAGGATGTACCATGTCAACATGATGAGGCCATATGCAAATAGGGCTGACATGTTGTTCGCAGTGTGTAGTCATGGGGAGGGGACGGACGAAGGAGACCCCCTTCTGGACTTGCTGGAAGAGAGTAAGTGGGAGTCCTCTGTGGAGGCAGTAAAATTGTCTCCCCAGCTGACCCCGGGCTAGATCCAGAAAGTGAGGGAGGTTTTAGCAGATTTTGCCCCCTTGTTTAGTGCCAAGCCTGGACTAACCCCCTTAGCAACACACGATGTGGAGACAGAGACACAGATGCCCATACGGCGGACCGCATATCGGGTGGCAGAGGCTGTCCAAAAGAACATTAGGAGAGAAGTGGAGGAGATGCTGGATTTAGGGGTAATCCAGAGATCCCACAGTCCCTGGGCCTCACCCATAGTCCTCGTACCCAACCCAGATGGCTTGACTTGTTTCTGTGTAGACTATCGTGGACTGAATGCAGTCACGAAGTCAGACGCCCACCCGATGCCCAGGACGGACGAACTCCTGGACAAGTTGGGGCACCTACCCACGCCACCATACTGACCTGACAAAGGGTATTGGCAGATAGAGTTGACGGACGAGCTAGGAGAGGTTGGCCTTCATCATCTGGATAGGCTTATTTGAGTTCAAAGTAATGCCTTTCGGAATGAAGAATGCCCCGGCCACTTTCCAAAGGTTGGTGAACCAGGTGTTAAATGGTGCTGAGGAGTACGCCGTGGCGTACCTGGATGACATTGCCATCTCCAGTACCAGCTTGGAGGAACACCCATCACACCTTAGGGAAGTGCTGGGCAGAATACAGAGGGACGGGCTCACTGTCAAAGCCGAGAAGTGCCAGGTGGCCATGGGAGAAGTGGCATACCTAGGGCATGTGGTAGGTCGGGGACAGCTCCGTCCTAACCAGATAAAAATAGAGGTAATACAGGCATGGCCCAGAACAGAAACTCAGAAGCAGGTCAGGAGTTTTCTCGGGACAGCAGGGTACTGCAGAAAATTTGTACCAAATTACAGTGCCCTGGCTGCTCCCCTATCTGACCTGACAAAGAAAAAAATGCCAAGGAAAATCACCTGGAGTCCAGCCTGTGAGGAAGCCTTTACCAAACTGAAGGAGGCACTGTGCAGTGCTCCTGTTTTGACAAGTCCGGACTATAGCAAAACATTTGTAGTTCAGACAGATGCCTCAGACGTGGGTATTGGGGCAGTACTAAGCCAGATATCCAGCGAAGGGAGGGACCACCCAATAGCCTACCTGAGCCGAAAGCTGCTCCCCAGGGAACAAGCATACTCCACAGTGGAAAAGGAGTGCCTTGCCCTAGTGTGGGCCCTAAAGAAATTGGAGCCATACTTGTATGGGCAGCCTTTTTTGTGGTGCAGACTGACCACAACCCCCTGGTTTGGTTGTCACAGATGGGGAAAAACAATGGCAGACTGCTCAGATGGAGTCTTGCTTTACAAGGGTATGATTTGAAAATTGTACATAGGGCCGGAGCCAAAAATAAGAACTCAGATGGACTGTCTAAGGTCTATGAGGAGTGAACTGATTTGGGAAGCTCATCCCATGTAGGGGATGGATCCCCCAAATTCAGTCTGGGTGGGGAGGAGTGTGATGTAGACAGCCAGCTCTGAGTGCTTGAGTGCTGTATTAATTTTTGTTATTACATATCAAATATGTGAAGGGAAGGGTCAATTCAAGGAAAAGGCTGTCTTACTGGACCTGACACTTCAAGACTCCCCCCCCCCCCAGGGATAAGTTCAAAGGACAGGAGGTATTTTAAACTGCAGAGATCTGGGGTGCAATTACCTTGTCAATTTGCTTTCATCCCAGGAAATAAGATTATCCATTCATAATGCCCTCAGGGAGATCCTTTGACTTGCATAGTTGCCAGGGAAGGACTTGTGGAGAGGGGTGTCGAAGAAAGGACAGAATGGACATTGAAGAGGTTTGATGTCTGAGCCAGAGAGGACCCAGATGATTCTGGAAGGTCCAATATACATTTCCAGGGAACCCTTGAATTACATGAATACCCTTTGATGTGTAGATACCCAGGGCCCAGACGAGGTTTAGGAGTCAAATACACTTCTGATTTGAATACAGTGACTTACATCAAAAGACTGTTTGTGTGTGTGTGTAGCAGAGCACAAACCAGTTCTGACAAGTTAACCTGTGGAGAGGAAAAACAGTGAGGTCATCTCAAATGTTTTTTTAAATATTTTATTTGGAGACCCGGTATTGTAAAATATAGAGTTTGATTCACCAAGGTGGAGTTAGTGACCTCATGAGAAGGCCGGCTCAGAAGTGTGTTTAAGTGCTGAAAGAACCTGACAGAGGGATACAAGAAAATATTTCTGACTGACACAAGAGAATATTATCTGACTGAGGGAGAATCATCACCGCACTGAAAAAGAGTAAGATTAGACCAGTCTAAATGCATGTATTGTAGGAACTGTACCTTTTCCTGTTTGTTTTAAGGCTGCATGTGTTGGGATATATATATATTTTGCTATTTAATTATTGTTCTGTTTTGATATTTTTAACGTATTTTTTTACAAATGAAACTGCTGGAGTGCCTTGACAATTGTTTTTATTTGAAGTGGAGCTTTTAAAGGTTATAAGTACACTGTGTATGGGCTTATTGTATACCAAACTGGGAAATGGATAGAGTTCTCTAAAAGTCTTGCATTGAGTTCTAAGGGTTCATTTGAAAGACCTGGTTGGGTGCCCGTTGGCAAAGATATCTGGCCCCCTGAAGACAGAATTATCTGAGCCTGATAATTGGGTACGCTAACAAGAGGTTATCAGTTTGAATCCTTCCAGAGCTTGAGACTAAGGTGACTTGAACCCACAAAACAGACAAGAGGGTTACCTTGTCTATTCACTGTACACAAATCATATGCTCAGAGGTTGACACTTTGGGAGTAGAGGGTTGACTGGCTGAGCGAGTTTGTGACAATCTGCACACCACCCAAACAGTATTTGGTCCCTGGATTCTTCACCCCCAAGTGCCCCAAGTAACCTGTATATATTGTTACCAATATATATATTTTGTCAAATGTTATGCTGTATTGTCTGGAAATACCTATACAATGCTATGTATGCCAACTGAATTAATGTTATACTCTATACTCTGTAACCACTCCAAGGTCCATCTTATGAATGAGTTCTTCTCAATGATATTTCACCTGGCTAAATAAATAAAGATAGATTGATTGACTGAAGTGCATAACTTTACACTTTCCAGAGCCGAACCTCAGCTTCCAAATGCCATACCACTTTTCTAGCCTAGACAGGTCTTTCCTGCATTCCTGTCTCCCCTCCTCCATATCCACATTCCCATAGAGCTTGGTGTTGTCCACGAACAGGCAGATTTTACCCTCGATCCCATCCACAGTGTCACTTATGATGATGTTCAACAACACCAGACTGAGTGCAGAGCCCTGTGGGACTCCACTGGTCACATGCCTAGCTTCTGAGAATTCCCTCCTGACTACAACTTTTGGCTTCTGTCCTGCAACCAGCTCCTGACCCATTCCATGAGCTTAACCCCATCTCCACATCTTCCAATGTCCTGATCAGTCTCCTATGAAGCACAAAGTTGAAAGGCCTTGCTGAAGTCCAGACACAGGACATCAACCACCTGGCCCTTGTTCACTGTCCTAATGACACAGTCAAAGTCAATTTGGTTAGTCTGGCAGGACCTCCCCAACACAAACCCATGCTGCTTCACATCCTGGAGCCCATTTTCCTCCAGAAAGCCCACCAATCTATCTTTCAAGATGGTCTCCATCAGCTTGCCCACCTACTGTTTAGGTCAGGCTTACTGGCCTATAGTTTCCTGGTTCATTGCTCAGCCCACTTTTATGAAGAGGCACTATATGTGCAGTTCTCAAGTCCTGGGGCAAGTTCCCAGACTCCAGATAGGTCTTAAACAGGTCTGCCAGGGGACACGCCAGCACCTCTGCCAGTTCTCTTGGGACCATTGGGTGCATGCCATCAGGCCTTGGTGATATGTCTACCTTTAGGGCCCTTAGGTCCTTAAGTACCCTGCCAGCTTGTATTACGTAATCTGTGACTCATCATTTTCCATTCACCACCCCATGCTCCCTTGTGGCACCAGTCCATCCTTTCCCTGTGAAAGCTGAACAGAAGCACTTATTAAGTACTGTACGTCTGCTTTTTCCTCACTAACCTCTGCTCAATCCCACTCCTTTTTTAACCTGACAATCTCATCCTTTATGTTACTGTTCTCCCTTATATATTGTAAAAAGACCTCCTTAACTGCTTTTACCCCCTTACTAGCTGTACTTCTCTTGTGTCACCTGCTTTTACCCCCTGTGCTAACTGTACTTGTCTTGTAGCATTTGTCTACGTGCACTCAGAGGAAGCAATTTGATGGGGTGTGGCAATAACTTCAAGCCCTTGGAATTGTCAACTCCTTCGTGCTACTGGCTCATCTCCATATTCAATACAGAGGTAAGGTATTTCAATTTATGGACCCAGATTCAGCGGGGAAGTGGGCTGTGAAGACCGCAAAGGAATTCGCCCGAAAAGCTGACAAATCGGAAGATGAAGAGATTGCTTTGGAACAGTGACTCTTGTTATGACTTCTTTCACTTACATTAAACTTCAATGTTCTGGTAGTGCTTTACTAACTAGATATGATGTTTACTCTTCCATGCTTTTCGGTACGGGAATGGCTCACGGTGTTGACTGTTTAGTGACATGATTTGGGGGTACTCATGTTTTTGGATTCATTACACTGTTGCTTTTTATTTTTCTAAATGCATGCTCCCAATATGGCTCTGAAAGGTCATCTTGGGACACAGTTTCTCCCCACCATAGATATTTTAGGCAAGCGCTGTTTACTGCCTGCAATATTTTGTTCGGGAACTGTTTTTTCAATCTGTTTAGCCTTATCATTTTTAGCTACCGTTCTAAAGAACAGCATCAAGCTCACTAAGTCTGTATTAGACAGTTTTATTTCTCATTTAGATATAAACCTCTCTGGTACAAGTTATCCCCTCCTTCTCATACAGAGCCACTTTCCCCATTCCCGTCCCATTATCCTTTCTGTACATTTTATACCTGGAAATTGTGAAATCCCAGTTGTGATTTTGTGTGGACCAAGTCTCTGTGATTGCCATTATGTTCACCTCTCCCTCAGCCAGCACTCTCTGTAGTTCCACCATCTTGTTCCCCAGACTTCTGGTATTCAGGGACACCACCCTCCACTGCAGCTCAGGACTGGCCTTACTCCTTTTCTGCCCCCTTCCACTTTCTCCTCTGTTGGTCTGTCTTTTCTTCCTCCACCCCTCCCATCTAGCTTGTCATGCCAGGCTGACTAAGAGGGAGGCCTATCGGCCTCCTCCACTAGGTGACTAAGGGTGATGTGCACCCTGCTGCCCCCATGTCAGTTTAAATTAAGATTTCTAAACATGAAGTCCTCTAGCTTACCCTTTAGGACCTTGTGCCCTTCTTATTTAGGTGTAACCTGTCTGGTGCATACAGATTTTTGTTATCACAGGTCCCTCCCCAGCTACCAATGCACCCGCACCCTTCCACCTTGCAGTACCCTCTAAGCCATCTGTTAAATTCCTCAGTCCTTACCTTCCTTGTCACACTAGTCCTTGTAAGTAATTAGTAACTTGAGGCACAAAACAAACTAGCATAAGTCCGGTGCTCCCAGATTGGACAAAGCATTTTCCTATAGCAGACCCTAATTTTTCCTGTATTTTCCCTGTAAAACCTTGGTGAAATTCCTGTAGATTTTCCTGTATGCTCAAGCCAATTTATCATTGCAATTGGCGTCACTGTGATGGTAAATAAAATCACTACAACACATGTTCTGGCTGTTTTAAGTGTTCTTATTTACTTTAAGAATCAAAACTGACCTAAAAACATCACATAATTACATGACAACTAAAAGATATTTACAAGTAACATGAAAACAACAAGCAATGGTGGGGGAAGAACTGACATAGAAGGGAAATACTGACACTGAACGGTGGTATAAAGAGATAAACACAGGCATATATATGAATACATATAAAGTCTTAAAATGGGTACCTGAGGAGTCATATTGTGCAAAGTTACTCAGGGTAAAATGAGCACTTGAGGAGTGATGTGCAAAGTTTCTTAAAGTTACTTAGGATCCATCCACTATGCAAATGTGTGCACCCTTAACATTTGTCCTTGCATTTACAGCATTCCAGCATGGTCTTAGTTGGCTTAAATTTAAAGCAGTCATCTTCCGTTTTATTGAAGGAAACATGCAGCAGTGCACTGAGTGTGTTTCCTTTCATACAACTTCTGTCCTTTGTTTTGGTATGGTTCTCATCACTAAATAAGTGCTCCATATTGGTATGTCCATGGGGCAGGATTAGTAGTGCAGATGTAAGCCTGCCAAGTAGGGGGAACCTTAAGACACTTGGATTCCTGGGATTCTTCAAGTTTCTGATGTACTGCCAGTACTCGTCAATTGGCAAGGTGGTCTTTTCCTCTGGGAAGGTCATCATTTCGTATTCCAATACTTCATCAAGTTGATCCCTGACTTCATTGCTGGTTCTGACAATGTTGGGGAAATGGTCTGCCAAAGGTTTTAATTTAGCACTCGAGACATGTTGTTTCTCTGGGTTTAGTGCCTCCAGATGTTTATAGATGCCACCATCGTAGTCCACAAATGGCATTCTCCTTTTCACTTGCTGGCATGCCTCAATCCAGAAATCCTTTGCTAGTGAAAGAAACTGTAGAACTGTTTCTTCATCTCCTTCCTCTTGTAGTTGCTGTACAAGTGATTTGCAATCGGATTTTCCAAAAGCGACTTGGTCCAATGGAAGGTGGTAGTCTGTGTTTAGGACATCAATATCTTGAACTTGCGCAGCTTCTCAAATAGTGGCAGTGGTTATGAATTTTGACAGCAGTTTTTTGTACAGAACCTCCAGCTCACGGAGAACAATGTGAATATTTGGCTTTTCCTGCTGGAAAAGAAGATTGAACTCTAGAATGAGTGGTAATGCATAGTCCAGGAACATGAAGCACAGCTTTACTAGACTGGAATGTAAAGCAGTCCAGATTCCCAAATCTGTTGCACTTCTTTCACTTGAACTTTCAAAATAAGACTTCAGAGCTGGAAACTGTTCCACAATTCTCCTAGCCACTTGGTGCAGACTGAGCCATCTGGTCTGACACGGTTTCAGAAGTTTGTGTTGTTTTGTGTTGGCAAAGTCCTGAAAGGTCTGAAAGGTTTGCATTCTCCTGGCACTTTTCTTAAAATAGTACCAGATGTCTACAGGTAGGCTGTGTATCTCATCAGGGAATACATTGCAAGCATCATTTGCTACAAGGTGGGCAACATGGCAGATGCAATGAATATTGAAAATGTATGGCAGCTCCTTTTTCAGCCTGGAGAGAACACTATTTCTTACCCCTATCATTGCATTGGCTCCATCAGACCCAAACCCTACAATGTGTTCTAGGGGGATTTCATCCTTTCTGAGTTCCTCAGTAATGGCATTGTATAAGGTCTCTGAATCAATGTGACTCCAGATGCAGAAGGTGTACCCTGGACTTCAATCAGCCTGTAAAAGCATGACCTCACCCATCCCTGGGCATCAAGGATGCAAGCAACTAGGGCCTGCTGCTTTGCAGTAGTCTGATCATTGCTTTCATTGATGAGCAGAATGAAATGTTTTTCTCTCATTTGTTCAACAACAGATAGCTTGAGCTCTTCAATGACGTTCTCCAACAGGGATTTCATTTTGCTCTCCTTACAGGCAAACTTCTCTGCAATCTTGGAGTCCTTGAACATCACTGGGAACATCTCACTCATGTGGTTTGCCAGTGCAAATGGCAAGTGATGCTCTGCCACAGCCCTTGTCCACAACAATTCTGTTGATGCCACATCAACATCCAGGGAACATGCAAAAAACTTGCTGATCATTGCATTTGATGAGAGTGATATTAGGAGTTTCTTGTGTTTTTCTCCTCGACCATGATCACGAAGATCGTTCTTCCCATCAGTGGCAACCTTGATATGTTTGTTGCAAGGACTAGAGAGAGAGAGAGAGAGAGAGAGACATGATTAGTTTTATAATTTACAAAGACAATCTCCTCCACCCACCCCAAATCCTCTGATTACTACGCTGATAGCACCCCTGGCTTAAACTAGTAGTCTATTTTATTGACAGTGCATGCACACCACCTCACACTTTTTGCAGCCCCCTCCAAACCAACGTATCTTTTAGAATTGTGTATGTACTCACACGCAGAATGCAGGTTCTCCCCCTTTGTCACTCTTCTGGAGCCATCCTTTGAATTCTGCTTCAAGTTCCCAGCCTTTTCCGTAGCTCTGTCAGTACCTCATCTTCTTTGCAGGGGTGGAAGGTGATGATGGAGATCCAGATCTGACTCTCATGGAAGACGTATTAACCAGTGAGATTCTGTCACTGCTGCTGGTTCTGTTAAATACATAAAAAAATGTAAAAATAAGCGTCAGACGTATGTTTCATAAATCTCAGAAGTGCTTTTTTTCTTAAGCATGTGTAAAGCATAATTGTATGCTCACCAGGCAAAAGATGAAACTCTGGATCTCCAGGAGGCAGATGACAGTATGCCACTGGATGGCATCCAACAACCAGGATTCATTGAACAGCACTGATGAAGCCAGGATGAATAAAATGATGGACTAAACTAGACAGACACTACAGAAAATATTTTTAGTGACATCCATTGACACAGCTCAGTACAATGCTGCAGTACTTATGGCACACACACACAGTAATGGTATTACTGGAACTTGATCTTTTTTCATCCTGAATTGGCAACT
Source organism: Neoceratodus forsteri (assembly GCA_016271365.2). Lineage (NCBI taxonomy): Eukaryota > Metazoa > Chordata > Ceratodontiformes > Ceratodontidae > Neoceratodus > Neoceratodus forsteri. Next base: position 1,098,995,858 of record CM057455.1, on the reverse strand, counting down.
AACCATTTGATTTCAAAAGGGGTGGAGGTCTCTTGGTATTCACCTCAGGGCCCTGGTGTGAAGTCACCCAGCTACCATGTTGAGGTAGACCACCCATCAGCTGGGTTCCTACTCTAAATTACATCAGTCTCAAATGGCTTACCTTTATATAAGATGCATCAGGCCAAAATATGCCTAATCAAGGTTTGGGTCCCTGGCCAATGTGCAGGTAACTGGTTGAGAACTAGCTAAAAATCAATCATGAGAAAGCCATACTTCATTTACAAATATTAGCAGCTCACCTTTGCTTATTCACAAATTACCAGTGTGCTACTATATATGACATACATTAAAAAAAAAGCCAGAGCAATGACACTCTGCCCCCTTCCATCCCCAGAAAAGGAAAATGTAACATTAAGCATATTTTTCCAGCCTGAATTGGCAACATACTAATTTGATTTCAAAAGGAGTGGGTGTCTCTTGGTATTCCCCTCAGGGCCCTTCTGCGAAGTCACCCAGCTTAACGTTGAGGTTGACCACCCATGTAAGTTATTTACTGACCACTCAGCCACCACTCAAGGGGAAAAGGGGTTTTGCCAAGTCCTCCTTCCCCACTAACTACTGTTTTTTTTCCCTTTATTTTTTAACACAAAAAATAATGTCATTGTATAATAGCAACATACCCCTCCAGGGAGTGGGTATACTGGTGGATTTACTACTTCTGGTGTGGTTAAGTCACTTGGCTGCACCTCGTGACTGAACCACATGAGGCGTGGTAAATCCACCAGTATACCCACACCCTTGAGGGGTATATCGCTTAATTATTTCATAACTTGGGCCATCAGGAGTTCAACTTTGGTGGCGGGGGACACATTCATAGCATTTTTGTATTTTCCTTATGAAAGGAAAAACAAGCTATTCCAAGTCCTTTTATTTCACAAAACAAACAAACAGTGCACTCCATGTCCTTTCATGTTCAGAAGCAAGCCAGGCATTTAATCTAGGTTTATTTATACATTTTCAATTTATGCCTGGAGTCTCAAGAGGCTGACACCAATTTTTTCACCTCCAGTTAGTCTTATGCATTATGTTTTATGTTCTACTCTGGAAAGAGTTGCCAAGGAAAGGACCAGTGTCATTGTCATCAGGAACTGGACATGTATATATTTTTTTGCTGCTGTTTTATTCCATGGAGTGCTGGGTTTGGCACATTCTTGCCAGCCCTGCAGCTATATGTCTGATCTACTTCAAGCTCTGTGCTTTTGTTTAAGCACCCCTACCCCCAGCACAGAGACATGTAGGATGCTGTATTTTTGACTGAGCCATCAAACTGCAGGGGAGAAGGATTGGTTAAGTCTGCTTGTGGCTGGAGTGACTGCACGGGACATGCCCAGACTTGCCCACCCACAAAGCCTTTAAATTCTGACTAAGCCATCAAACTGCAGGGGAGAAGGATTGGTTAAGTCTGCTTGCTGGCTGTGGAGAAGATGTTTATAAGTTTTGCTATTGTTTTTTTAAACTACAGGAGAGAAGGATCAGTTAATTCTACTTGCTGTTGAGGGAGTTAATGTATAGAGGATTTTTGTAAGTTTTGATATTGTTTTATTTTCTTTTTAATTTAGCTTAAAGTAGAATTTAGCTTAAAGGCTTCGGTGGCTGGAGTGACTGTAAAGCCTCCCACCCACCTTTCCTTCAGCCTTTCTTAAATACTGAAATACCACTGGGGGTTGGGTTTGAAGCTGTGAGGGAGGAGCTTGGGGAGCTGCAAAATGATCTGAGCCCTCAGAACAAGCCAGGAAGGAGAAAACAAGGAACAGCCATATGAGCTAAGTCTTAAGGACATATAAATATACAAAACGTGTCAGTAGATCTATAGTCCTTATGAGTAGGATTGTGTTTTCCAGTTAGTATTGTAGTTGACTGTCTTATGCTGCATGCAAGGGCATTTAGGATAACAATTTCTGTTAGAGGCTGGGCTAGGATTAGTTAATTCTACTTGCTGTAGGGAGAGTGGTGTGGAGAGGCTGCATAGGTAGTGTGTAACATGAGTAGGATTGTAGGGTGCAATGGTTGTGGGGCAGCAATGCAGATGAACATACTGTTGGGGCTGGGAGGGTGTCAATATGCCACAGGCTAAGGAGGCTTGAGGAAGAGGTTCAGTGGCTTGGCAGGGAGCTGGGAAGGTTGAGGGAGGAGGGGAGGATTGCATCAGTAGGAGGGCTGACATCTGAGAGTATTGTGGGGGCACCACGGAGAAGGAACAGTGGGGCAAGGGAGAGGTCAGGGGAGGAGGCACAGTAGACAGGAAGCCAGTTGATGAAGGGTGAACTCTAGTAGGACCTAGAAAAAGAGAAGCAGCAGTAGGCAGGAGGGAGGAGGAAACACGCAATAAGGCAAAGGGAGGAGGGAACATGTTTGCTGTACTAGCAACACATGGGAAAGAGGACGCAGGAGGAGATTGCACAAGGGACAGTACTCACAAAAAGAAGGGAGAGAGGGGCATTACTAGTGGAGAGACTGAGTATGGCATGGCAGGGAGAGGGATAATACTCAGAGAGGTGAGGAGGCAGTGGAAGGTTGGCAGTCAAATAGGAGAAGGGGGAGGAGTCTCAATTGAGAAGGTCAGGGGGGATGACACTGGGACACACTGTAAGAGCACCATCTTGAGTGGCCCCAAAAATGAGAACCTTGGTGGGGGGTGGCGACAGGCACAAGGAAAGAGGAGGAAGGTGTACTAGTGTTGGGGGAACTCCATACTCAAGGGGATCAGATGGGGCAGCAAGGGGGAGAAGCACAGTCAGATATGGGTGGAGTCCATACCAGGATTAAAGGCAGACAAGGCAGGACAGGCAATCCTAAGGTGCGTAAGGAGGGGTAGGAGGAAACCACACATTGTGGTACATGTGGGAACAAATGACCTAGTGGGGGCAACGGTGGAGGTAGCAAAGGAGAGGACTGAGGAAGTGGGAAGGTTGTGTGAGGAGACTGGGGAGTCTGTGGCATTCTCCGGAGTGCTCCCAGTACCCTGTGCAAGCACAGTGAGAAAGGAGAGGATTAGGGAGTTGAACACATGGTTGGTAGAATGGTGTCAAACTAAGGGATATGGGGTTGTGCTTGGCTGGGGCAATACCTGGGATAATAACAATCTGTTTGCAAGGGATAGGCTGCACCTGAGTGGGGAAGGGAAGGAGGTATTAAAGCAAAGACTGGGGAGGTATATTGCGACAAAGGTGGATTTAAACTAGATGGGGGAGTGGCAAGTGGACAGGAGGTAGGCAGGGATCTGATAGAGTGGAGTCTACCCCCCAGGCTAGCAGGGAAGGACTCGGGATGGCCGAAAAAAGAGGGAGTAGAAGGAAGGAAATGGAGGCCAATGAAGGGAAGGGGGCAGGATGGAGGGTGGTCTCACTGAATGCAAGAAGCTTAGGCAAAAAATCTGCTGAGCTACAGGCACTCTTAGCAGTGTGGAGGGTGGATATTGCAACTGTCACAGAAACATGGGCAACCGAGCACCGGGACTGGGATCTGGCAATCCCAGGATACAAAGTATACAGGAAGGACCATAAGGAAGGGAGGGGCAGTGGGGTGGCAGTCTATGTGAGGGACGGGATCAAATGCACAAGGGATGAGGGGAAAGAAAGGAGAACAGAGGCAATCTGGCTGCAGCTCCTAGACTCAAGGGGTAGGAAACTGAGGTTTGGGGTGGTATACAGGCCACCATCCCAGTCTGAGCAGCTTGACAGGGAATTAGCAGGACAAATCAGAAAGGTATGTAGAAAAGGGAAGGTGGTCATCGTGGGGGATTTCGACTTGTTGGGAGTTGACTGGAGCATTCCAGTCACCTCCAGTGCTAGGGAGCAAGTGCTCCTGGATGCAATCCAGGAGGGTCTCCTGACACAGTTGGTTAGTGTACCTAGTAGGCTAAAGAACACTTTAGATCTGGTGTTGTCGAATGGGGAGGCAGTAAAGGAAATAAAGGTGGAGGACCCACTAGCCGACAGCGATCACCAAACAGTGTGGTTTAATATCACGATGTACGGGGAGCCAGAGAAATCAGTTACTCAGGTAGTAAACTTCATGGGGACAGACTTTGGGAGGATGCAGGAAGTGCTGAAAGGGAAACTAGAGGGCATAAGGCAGGAGATGGATGGAGAGCAGAAATGGGATATTATTAAAAGGGGGATTACAGAGGCAACAGAAGCCTGCACCAAGACACAGAGTAAGAGGAGCAGAGCAAGAAAACCATGCTGGTTGAACAGTGAGGTAGTGGAGGTGGTGAGAGCAAAATGAGAGGTGCACCAGAGGTATAGAAGGACAGGGAAAGAAATGGACAGGGAGGAGTATGCAAGACAATCCAGGGAGGTGACCAGAAAAGTGAGAGAAGCCAAGGCCCAGAGGGAGATGAGATTAGTGCAGGGAATTAACGGGGGGAGAAAGACTTTTTCAGATACATCAGGGAGAAAAGGAAGTGCAAGGAGACAATAGTGAGGATAAAAAGGGGTGGGGAGTGGACAGAAAAGGGTGAGGAGCAGGCAGAAGCACTGAATGAATACTTTTGCTCAGTGTTCACGGAAAAAATGGGGAACTGCTCCTACCATGGGCTGGGAGAGTGGGGACAGGGGGAGAGGAGGCAACAGATGGAAGAATTGAGGCAAGTAGAGTCCTAGAGGGACTGAGGGCACTGAAGGTAGACAAGGCACCAGGGCTGGATGGTATCCACCCCAGGGTGCTGAGGGAGATGGCAGAGGTGTTGGCAGAGTCACTGGCAGATCTGTATGGCGCCTCACTGGAGTCGGGATGTGTACCACTGGACTAGAGGATCACACATGTAGTACCATTACACAAGAGCAGACCAAGGGATGAACCAGGTAATTATCGCCTGGTAAGTCTCACCTCCATAGTGTACAAACTCATGGAGACAATACTAAAGGAAAGACTGATGTCATACCTGGAGGACAATGGCCTCCAGGATATGAGGCAGTATGGGTTTGTTTCAGGGAAGTCTTGTCAAACCAACCTGATACAATATTTTGACTGGGTGACAGGTGAGCTGGATAAGGGTCATGCGATGGATTTTCTTTACTTGGATTTCAGCAAGGCCTTCGATTCTGTGCCTCATGGGCAGCTTGGGGGGAAGCTAACTGGTGTAGGGGTAGGGGCAAAAATTAAGAACTGGATTAAAAGCTGACTGAGTGCCAGGCTGCAATGGGCAGTGGTGAGAGGGGAGCTCTCAACTCCAAGGCCAGTGATGAGTGGGGTGCCACAGAGCTCTGTGTTGGGGCCAGTATTGTTCGGGCTCTTCATATCAGACATTGCACGTGGGGTGGTGAGCAAGATAAGTCTGTTCGCTGACGACACCAAAATCGGAGCAGTGGTGATTGGAGAGAAGGGATGGAAGCAGCTGCAGGGGGACCTAAGCAAGGTAGAGGAGTGGTTAGAGAGGTGGCAGCTGTGGTTCAGTGCAAAGAAGTGTAAGGTTATGCACTTTGGGGTGAAGAACCCAAGGAGAGAATACTGGCTGGGAGGAGTTAAGCTGGAGATCACTGAGGAGGAGAAGAACCTAGGGGTAATGATAACAGGGACCATGGACAACACTGCCCAGTGCAGGAGAGTGGCTGCAATAGTGAATAAAATGCTGGGGTGCATAGCGAGAGTTTTTTCATCCAAGCGAAGAGAGGTGATCTTGCCCCCTACAGGTCACTGGTAAGGCCGCACTTAGAGTATTGTGTGCAGTTTTGGAGGCCATACCTAAAGTGTGATATCAGGCAACTGGAGGGGGTGCAGAGGAGGGCAACAAAGATGATATGTGGAATGGAAGGGACAGACTATGACAGTAGGCTGAGAGACCTGAATATGTACACCCTGCAGGATAGAAGGGACAGGGGGGGACATGATAGAGACATTCAAGTATCTGAGGGGGAATCAATAAGGATGGGGCAGATGGGGTCTTTAAGTAAAGAAGGGGGAGGGTCACCAGGGGCATGTGCTAAGAATAGAGGGGAAGATTTAGGGAAGTAAATGAGGAGACATTATTTCACAGAGAGGTGGTAGCAAAATGGAATGCCCTACCAGAATGGGTGGTAACATGTACAGTAAATCTGTGAACAGTTTCAAAGGGCATGGGTCAGGGAACAGGGAGAGTGAGGGTGGGGAGGGTGGGTGGTGGCAGTGGGATGACAAATGGGAGGGGGGTGGGGCAGCTGCAAACTAGTGGTGCTAGCTGCACACTCGAGCAGGCTTAGATAGGCCGGGGGGTCTGCTTCTGCTGGCACATTCATATGTTCGTATGTATGTGCTGCTTAATGAAGACACCATGCATTTTTTTCAACTCTCAGGTGGCATTATTAGTACACAGATGCTTATTCTGCAGTTTTATTATAAAAATAGTACTCGTTTCGGTGCTCACTTGCTAGTCGACATCTGTATGACAAAACCCACTACAAACCCAGCTATAAGTCACAGACTTGTCGATACTGGGATGCTGGCATGAGACACTTTCTTTACCCCCTCAAAAAAAATCAGTATTAAAATATAGAAAAGAATGTCAAGTGGAAAGCTTATGCAGTCTGGTGGCTCTGTTGTGTGTGTTTGTTAACCTTCTTGCCCACCCAGCAATGAGACATACAGGACCATGAATTTTTTTTTGGGTGCTGTTATGCCCAACATAAAAAGTCACAATATATTTTGTTTCTATTGGCTAGCATTATTAAGAAATATAGATGCTTAATTGTTTTTTCTGCATGTTTATTACAAAGAGCACTCAGTTTGGCACCGATTAGTTCCCCATCCCTCAGCTGCATGCCCTGAGAACCTCCACCCCCAGCACTAACTCATCAGACCTGCAGGATCCAAGATGCCAGCTGGAGATGCTTTTCTTTACCCCCAAAATATCAGTATTAAAATTTAAAAAAGGGTTACAAAGTGGGATGCCTCCCCAGTCCAGAGGCACCATTTGTTGCGTTTGTGTATTAAAATCTTTATAAATCAATACTGTGTGCACTTTTAGATTGTTTGAATTGCTTTCTGTCATGTTTTTTTAGTGGCCTTCTAACTTTGTATTTTAATTTTTTTTTCATTTTATATACACACATAATTCAGATTGAATAGGAAAAAGAAAACAACTTATTCCAGGCAATTTACAAACCAAATTAAGTACAAAAGACTTCTGATGTCTAACAATTGGTCTGGGGCAGCCATGCTGGAATGCTCAATGTAACTTAATATGCCTAGAAAAGATGTTTCACTCTGACACACATATTAACTGGTTCAGTTTATTGGTAGAGGGGCAGTATATTTAAAACAAGAGTCAGTAGCAAACATACTCTTTAGCAGTACAAATAAAGAAAACATTTAGTCCATTTTTTTTTAACAAAAACAATTGCCCCTTGGTCCTACCCAAAAACACTCAAAAACATAACTATGCTGTTGCCGTTGTAATAGTACCATTTTGTTCTATCATATTTCACTACTGTATGATAATAATTATTACAGTTCCAGCCTGTCCAAGTTAGCCATCACCTCTTGCTTAGAGGTAGACAAGTAAGAATTATCTTGTTTTTTTAAGTAATGTTTCTTTAAGCAGGATACTGTACCAACTGAGCAACTTCAAAAATGATTGTTGTATTGCCATCTGTACATTTGCTGGAGGCATAAGTGAGAACTGGCTATAGCCTCTTAAGATTTCTTTCCTGTAGGTCTCTTCTATGTTGGGTTTGAAAACAAAAATCCAGAAAAATAAAATATCTGAGATTTAAAATATGAGACTGGTCCAAAATCTGCTTTGGACACTGAATAAAAAAACATTTTGAAGGCATAACAAGTTGTTGGTATAAATCAGGTCAGACAACAGTGCACCAGACAATCTCTCTGGCTAGCTTACCTGATGGATGATGTATGATGGTGTGGTTAGAGTAGTGCTACCACTTGGCGCCACAAACAGAAAACCTTGACCGCTCCTCCTTGTCACACAGACCAATGCTGAAACAGAGAACCAGGGTGAAAAAAACTCTCAGTTGGACCCGCTGACTCGGCGGTGAATCTCTCCCACTTCTTGCTCAAAACGCCGGTGATCCTCCTCCTTGATGATGTCTTCTCTCCGGTAAATTCAAACAACCACGACCCTCTCTCTCCCAAAAGAAATTAAACTTCCTGGGAACATAAGCAGGTTTTATAGGGAGAGGGTTCACCTGGCAAGCCTATCGGGGTCACTAATCTGTACCTGTCAAGTCTAGCAGCAGAGCGTGTGTGGCTCTAATCCATCAGCCTATCAGGGCCACATCCTAGTGCGTGGTCAGAGCTCCCAGCAGTCTCCAGGAGCACATGATCACAGTGTGTTAGGTTGGAGGCACCAATCAAGAGTCTCTCACTCTGTCTGAGAGTCTCAGCAGGCATTTTAAATGTTCATCACTGTTGAACAGTGTTCCCCCCATAGCACTGGCAACAATCCCTGTGGATTTGCTAAAATAATTATTTTCTCCCCTTAGCCCGTTTTCAGCCTTAAAGACCCGTAAAATACAGGAATCCCCATAGATATGGGAGCACTGTAAGCCATGTCAATAAGGGTAGATTGAGAAGCTGGAGACCACAGTCTTGCCAAGCTAGAGAAAAAGGATGGGGGAATTTTGAATAAGATGCTATGCAGAATATGTGAGTCTGAGATAGGGTTCAAAGAGGATTGGGGAGTCAATATAACAGGGAGAATGGTATACTGCTCCAGGCAGAAGATACAGGGGCAAAGAAACCTCTGTCACCAACCATGAAAAGCTTATGAGAGAAGACAAAGATAGGCTAGAATTGGAGAAAAAATAGGACCCAGAAATAGGAGCAGAGACAGCATGTTGAGATAGGCACGATCAAGACTATGAAGAATCTTGATGACAGCTGAATTGGATCTGATAGTAAATTAGGAGTTAAAGTACAGCTTTTAGGATACAGGTGATGGAGTCAAGCCTCTTGGAGTTTATCAGGAGATGGGCAGAAGCATTTTTATTTTATTGACAGCATATACAAAAGAAATACAATTCCAACAAGATGATGAATACAATGGGGGACATTTTCAAAGGAGATGTGCCGGCGAATCTCAAGAAATGTGCCGCAGCATGATATTCAAAGGGAGGAGATCTGTCGCGCATCTCTGGCTGCGCCTAAGTGCAGTGATAATGTATGAGGTGCATCTCCAGTGGGTGTGCCCATGAATATGCGGCACATCCCCATATTCAGCAGAGATATGCAGCACATCTCAGAGATGTGCCGCACAAAGTTAGGAATGGAAGAACCATGCCTAAGTCCCAGCCACCCAAAGGTGGGCTGCTGTACTGCACACAGCAGCACAGCAGCTGCCTGCCCCTGCAGCCACGTGGCACCTCCCCCATCCTCGAACCCTGATTGTGGTGTAGATATGTGAATATTAATGTCCCCAGTCCCTTGGAGTCTACTGGAGCCCCCCATTCCAGAACCCCATTCACCGTAGCTGTACCCATGCCCCTTCTTTCCATAGTGTAGTGGCCCTCCTCCCCATACTGATCCTTGTTTGAAATATAATTCCAACCCCCACCCTTTTTCAGAGTGTAGTGGCCCCCCTCCCCATCCTGATCCCCGTTCAAAATATAATAACAACCCCCACCCTTTTCCATAGTGTAGTGGCCCCCTCCCATACTGATCACTGGTGGCATAAAAACAAAATAATTTCCCCAGCCCTTTTTTCATAGTGTAGTGGCCTCCCAACCCTACCACCCACTCAGGCACCCACATCCCACCCCATTCCCCCCATCTTTGCATGGCCAGTCAGCCAGCGAGCAGCACAGCCCTCTGTACACCTCCCTGGCTGCCTGCCAACTAAACTGTCAATGAATGACAGCTTACAGTAATCACTACAAGTCCATTGGTTGACATTGGTTGACACTGTTGACCGAGGGGCTTGCAGTGTGTACTGTAAGCTGCCAATCACAAAGTGAAGATAGCACAGCACGCGTTCATTCATTCATAATATTAGTGGGCTGCCGGCTGCATAGGAGAGAGGTGAGCTATGCCAGTGGTGTGCTTGGGCTTGGAATGGGGAAGAGCGGGATGGGACTGGAGGGACATTGCCTGCAGGGGTTGGGGGTGGAGGGGGTACACTGGACCACCAGGGATTTGGAATAAATGTTTGATTAATGGTTTGGGGGTAGGGAGGGAGGGAGGGTCACTAGACCACCAGGGGAAATAGTTTATTTTGATTTTATTTCGTCAGTAACTGTATGGTGGGGGATCAGGATGGGGAGGTGTTGACATCATGTGGTTGGGTAGGTGATTGGGTGGGGGAGGACCACTAGCCACCAGGGCTTACAGGAGACACTTTTTTTAAATGTCAGGTGGGTGATGGATGGGGGAGGGACTGCTAGCCACCAGGGATTATGGGGGATTTGGGCAATTTTTCAACTAATGTCAGGTGGGTTATTGGGTGGGGGAGGGACCACTAGCCACCAGGCATTTATTATTTTTTATTTCAGGCAGGGTTGGGAGGCAGCACTGGACAGGGGCAACACAGGACAATCTTTTTTTTTTTTTTTTCCTTCTTCCACACCTGCCATCTAGGTGAGCGGAATTTCTGCGAAATTGTGCCCAAAATCTTCCTGAAGTTTTCTGTTCTGCCACTGGCGGAGGTTCAGAAACTTCCACGAATGTTGCAAAATTTCATGAAAGTTCCGTTATGGTGGAAAAAACAACTCTCACCCACCACTAGCCATAACATCCAGACTCCTGGATTCCTTTTCAGGAGGCAAAGTACTCATGTGTCTAGGAGCTCTACAGCAATCATGAGCAGCCATGAAAACCATTGAATTACTTTTAGGCTGTAAAGCATAATAAGGCTTAACAGATGGAGCAGGGTACTGTTTATCAGCCTTTGTAGACACTGCAAGCAGGGTGTGAGGCCTACGCAAGTCTGCAAAGGTAGCATCCTCTAATGCAGGATACGCAGGAGGCACTACAATGGATGGTACAGTGGGAACCTCCAAAAAAAACCATAACATTTCTTTAACTGGAGTCCTCCTGTTCAGCCTCAAAACCCATGGCATCCTGGATTTGTCTGAGCAAAGTATGAAAGAAGGACCTTCAGGAGGAAACCTGGGACTGTATATCACCAAATCCTCACTATACAAGGAGAGAGTAGAGCTGGAAGGCAACTCCCTCCCCCATAGGTATCATCACCCCCCCTTCATACTTCAAATCCTCCTCCACATTAAGGAGAGCATTATTATATTCCACTTTGTCATCATCTGGAATGAAATGACAACGGGGACAATTGATGTAGCCAGCGATCAAAGTGGCAGCTTTGATAGAAGAATTATAGGTGTGCATTTAGATCCCATCAACAACAATGGTACTGATGGGGAAAGCCCAATCAATGGTATGGCAACTGTCATCACTGGAAGTGATGGTAACAGGCATCTGAATCATTCAGACAATGATGCCAGCACATCCTGCAAGTCGATGGCGGCAAGTAAAGTGTCCAGGACTGCTGACATCGATGGGATAGAACCTGACCATGGGGGTTGCTTAAAATCCATTGCAGATATGGTAGCGCCAGACCTAGACCCTGACCTTGATGTCTGGATGATGGCTGCAGGATGGTCATCACCACTGGATAGGACGATGACGAGGACTTACCCTCCTTTATTTTTTTAAACCTCCTCTTTATCGAGAGATTGGCAAACAGTCCAAAGATACAGCAGTGCCAACCAGGATACAATACAGTAAAGCTGCAATACATCACAAAATGCTGCAGTATCCTGCAGGGAACAATGTAGTTCAATAGCAATTAAGCCCTTTTTTACTGCAGTATTTTGTGACGTGTCATTTAGCACAAGTTACTTCATTGCATTGCGGCTGGCTCCACTGTACATTGCTTGCATACAATTAATGCAACTTGATCTGCCATGTTTTACAGTACAGAAAATGATATTATTACTGGTACTGGACATGACAATTACATATCTCTTGTGTTGCCTGTTTTTAAACCATGCCTGCTCTCTGTTCAATGAGTACCATGTTTACATTCAGACTACAGTTACCATATTTTGCTTTTAAAGTGATGTATTCTCAGATGTGACAGAGAAGGGTGGGTTATTTGCCCTTTGATAAAGAGCACTCTACTGTGTGGGCAGTGGGGTCTGGCAGGATTCAAACCTAGAGATACCCTGAGAGAATGTTTATGCTGAGTGATGGCAGCCACTGAGATACTCTTGCAGACATTTGAAAGGTTTGAGAATGCTTGTAACAGTCGGTTGAGTCTGGGAGAGACCAGTTTGCCACAACCAAGTAGAATTTTTGTTGTAAATTCAATGTACCAGGTAAGTTTTGAGACCTTCTCTTTGGAGACGGAACACAGTTTCTGTCAACATAACCAAGTTATCTGTATCTTCAAGGACTCAGTCACAGAAAGATGACGTATATGAAAATAATATCTAATACTTCAAGATACTTACACATATAATACAGTATACTACACTAAACTATGGGGAACAGTGCTTCAACAGATATAACAAAAAATGTTTTGAACAGTTGAAAAACATAGAAAAAAAAATCTTACTACACTTCCTAAATTTGTCAAAGCAGAAAGACCATACTACACATGATACCATGATGAATCAGGGCAGACTCAAAACTTAGATGGTAATTGCTCAGAGTCCCAACCTAACTGCCCAGTCTCTCATAAAACTCAGGTTTAACAAGGTCCCAAAAAATAGGCCCTATCCACCTTCGGCACACATGTCCTATGACATCACTTCCAAGCCAGTTCTTTGTATCTCTAGAGAATGGTTCTCTGGGAAAACTGGTGTGATCTGGACTTCAGGAGTTTGCGTATTACAAAAGACACCTCCTTTGTCCTACCTCTTGTCTTGTCCAGCAGGAGTGACTGTTCCAGTTTTTAGCCACAGCTTCTTCCATCAACTGGCCAGGGGGTCCTGTAGTCACAGGACAAAGTAATCACTCTCCACAGGCAGGTGACATGCCTCTGGAAATTATGTTAATCTCATTTTCACTTCACAGATTTATTCAAACTGATCTATACAGCTAGAATGATTTAAATAAAAAAAAACTACAGTACGAAATTACATAGTAAGTTGTTACACCTTGCCCACTGGAAAGTGAAAAAAAAATCTTTTAGCAGCCCTAATTGGCATTTGTTTGTTTGTTTGTTTGTTGGTTTTTGTTTTTGTTATGTGAGTTGGCAGGCTCCAGCTGCTATTACTTAAGTTCACTCTGTGTGAACTCATAGCACCTCTCCTACTTAAAAAGTTGCACTAACTATTGTCTAGATAATCTGCCCATGTTGCCATGTGGTGACACACTGTGGTTCTAATGTTCATATTATAGGACTGCAGCAGCAGACTCCACCTCAGCAATTTGGGGTTTTGTCCACTGGTCCTGAGAAGCCATGTAAGGGGGTTGTGATCAGTGACCAGAGTGAGCTCCCTCCCAGACAAATAAGACTGCAGCCTCTGCATAGCACAGACAATACGTAGACACTCCTTCTTGATTGTGGCATAGGCCTTCTCTCTTGGCAGCAACTTCCTGCTCAGGTACATGATTGGGTGTTCCTCTTTTGATTGCATAACCTGTCTCAGAACCGTGCCTATCCCAGGATCAGATGCATCTACATGCACAATGAACTTTAAAGAATAGTGCAGATTGGCAAGCACAAATACCCAACACAATGTCTCCTTCAGCTGGTGGAATGCAGTATTGCTGGTTTCAGTCCACTGAACCTTTTGCAGTATTTTCCTTCTGATGTGATTGGACAGAGGTTTGGCCATGCAGCTAATATTTGGCACAAACTTATTGTAGTGCCCTGCCATCCCTAGGAAGTCCCATACTTTTCTTTTGGTTATGGTCATGGCCAGGGTCCCGTGTTTTCTGCAATTCTGCAGTTGCAGCAGTGGCCGCAGAAATCAGGGCTGACCGCAGAAATTAGTGCTTGCTGCAGAAATCAGGAAAACCAGCCATACCACCACAGAAATGCGAGCTATGCTATGCAATCACACAAGGCAAGGGTATAGCTATTGATGTGTTAAGTACACCATGGCACACATGCTCATTAGCAGGGACAGCAAACTGATGCTGTCCACTGCAAAGCCGAAAAGCTAGTGGCTGCATGGCATCTTGACTCGTGCTGACTCTTGTTACATAACTCCTTCCAGCCAATATTGTGTGTGTGGGGGGGAGGGGCGACTGATGCAATAGTAGCAGAGCTTGATTAGGTCCACAGCAGTTATGGTTTGCTGCTGTGTAGGTGTGGGTAGCTCAGCCATGTTAATGTTTCATTATGAAGCTGCTCATGGTGCATGCTGAATCCTTGGAAGATGAATTTGGAAGGAAGAACTGGAAGGCAAGCTGTAGTCAAGAAGTGAGAAAATTCAGAGGTGCCCATGGAGATGGAACTGATCTCAGTGTGGTGACAGGTATCGGAGGAGGAGCTGATTGCAGAAACATAGGGCTGGCAGCAGACTGAGCAGTGGACTTGGTCCCCACTGGTGGACATCTATCACAGTTTTGATTTTCGGGCTGCAGTTCTGTACCTGCAAGTGTGAGAGTAATTTCATGGCAAATCTGAACCTGCAGCCTAAGTGGCAGCATCAAGCTCAATTCTCAAGGAGGATCAAGTTGCCCAGCTGCAGCAGAGTTGGGGACCAGGGTATACTAGAACTGGAGCAAGTAGGTATGGAAAAAAATCAGAATGGAGAGTTTGATTGCTGCTATACATAAGTGAAATGAGGGTCACTGACTGAAGAACACCACCACCCCTGAGTTGCGAGGAGAAGAGAACATGCTAACCAAGGTTACTCCAGCTTAATAAGAATTACTTGCTTGCATTTTTTAGTTTGTCCCCTGAAAGAAAAATCAGGAGTCAACAAATCCTACAGACACTGCAAGTTACACCATCCTTCACTATTATAGGAAGACAATCTCCGCCCCCCCCAAAAAAAAACACAGAAACACAGATTTGTACACTGCACGCAACATGTTTGTTGCAAGGCAGTTGGTGTATTCCTAGTTTACAAAAATAATAATTTAAAAGAACATTGATCAACATCAGAAAAAATGGCCTTCAAGTTGGAGTCTCTCTTTACATCTGCTAACTGTCATTATAAACCAGGAGAAATCCAAGAAGGTTTTGCCTTCTGTGTAGTTTTAGCTAAGTGAGTATGTCCTCCTCTGATTATAACCTAGGAGAACAGCAAAGGACACCAATTTCCAGAAGAACAGATGAGCCTTCAAATTAGGGGTGGGAGGGAAAATTCATTAAAAGATAACACTGATACCCATGGCTGTGCCGGGTTTGGATTACTGCTGTTTAATATTTGTGATAAGAAGACTACATACTGTTAAATGGCGTGCTGTTCCACTTTCAGTGTAGAAGAGTGGTTGCACGAAGGCAGTTAAAGGGTTAACTAAGACTTAATCCCTTTGAAAGTATGCTGTTTAGCCACAATTTATCTGCCACAGAATAGTCGCAGAATCAGCAGTTGTTCTGCCACAGAATGTAGGTCTACTTTGCCGCAGTAAACACGGGGCCCTGGTCATGGCTCATCCCTGTATGGACTCAAATTTCATGGGCTTAGGCTGGATGTACCCACTTCCCATCCTGTGCCCAAGGTATGACATTTCTGCCATACCTATTTGGCACTTCTCCACCTTGACTGTCAGCCCAGTGACCTGCAGTCAGTGGAAGAACATGGTCACATGCCTGATGTGATCCTCCTAAGCCTGGCTATAGATGGCAATAACATCCATATACACCAGAGCAAAGTCTCCTTCTCCTATTCGGAGTGTGGCCCAGGTGCCATAGAAAGGTGGCTGGCACATTCTTCACTGCAAAAGGCATTACTATGAACTTGAATAATCCAAATGGGGTAATGAAGGCTGACCTTCCTCTGGCTTCAGGGGTCAGTGATACCTACCAATAGCCCTCTGTCAGGTCTATGGTGGTCAGGTAAAGGGCTCCCCTAACCTCTCTAAGACCTCATCTGTCTGGACTCCTGGGCATGGAGTATGCATCTGACTCGGTACAGCTGTTGAGCTTGCGGTAGTCAACACATAACCTAGTGGTCCCATCCTCTTTGGGGAGTAGTATGCTATGGAGTCCCAGGGACTACTGGACTCCTGCATCACCTGGAGTGCCAGTATAATTTTGCTCTCCCCCTCTATGGCATAATTTACTCCTGGGACTCTGTAGGGTGGCTGTCACACTGAGGCTTGGGACCCTGAATCCATGTGGTGCTCTGCCAGTGAGGTACTGTATACTCTGGCTTCTCCATGAACATCTCAGGAAATATATGCAGCACACCATGCATTTTGGCAGCTTGGGCTGGTTTCAGCCACTCTGACAGAGTGACAACGTGCTCTGAGGAGTCTCCCTTATCCTCTCCCAGGAGATCTACCAGGGGGTCTGCTTCAGCCTCCTTTTCTGGACAGCTGCAACAGCCAAGACCATTTTGTCCCTCTCATGCTAGGGCTTCATCATGTTTATGTGACAGGTTCACTGTTTGCACCTCTTGTCTGGAAGTTCCACCATGTAATTAACATAATTCACTCTCCTGACCACCAAGTAAGGCACCTCCAAAGCTACCTGTAATTTATTTTGTCAGATGGGGATGAGTACCATCACCCACTGCCCAACTTCATAATCACAAACTAGTTTACGGTTTTCAGGCAGACTGGATGGGCCTGGCAGTACTTATCTGCCAAGAATTTCTATGTTTCTATGTTTCCAGGTCTCTGGCCCCATGATTGTACCACATTTTCTGCCTCTGTTGTACAGTAGCTAGGTGCTCCTGGGCAAATCCCATGAACTCCTTCAGCTGTGACCTGAAATTGAGGACATCTTTCACAACATATTCCCCCAAGGAGCACGCTCACCCTCTCATTCATCCCTTACCAAAACAAAGGTACCCCCTACCTTATGACCACACAGAAGCTTGAAGGATGAGAATCCTGAATACTCCTGGGAACTTCCCTATATGTGAATTAAGAGATGGGATAAGTACTTTTCCCATTGTCTCACATGCTGGTTGGTGAATGTCCTTAACATAGTCTTAAGAGATGCATTAAATTGCCATCTTCTCAGTGGAGGACAATGACTCTGTCTCTGGGTACAGTGTTGTGTAATCTACACCCACCAAATTGTATCACTTGCTGATGCAAACTGAGGTGCTGAGTGGGCCCACAATGTCCGTGGCAACTTGCTGAAGTGGAACTTCAATAATGGATAGGGGAATGAAAGCTGCCTTAGCCTTATCCCCAACCTTCCCCACCCTCTGGCACCGTGGACAAGTGTGGCAGTAGTTTGCCATATCTTTAAAAAGACACGACAAACCCGCTTCCCCCTCTTCCACTGCTTCTCCCTCTCCTACCCTTTCCACTTCCTTCCCTCGACTCAGACCTACTGGTCTGAGTTGCCAACTGACTATAGCTCTCCAACAAAGCCAACCTCTGGCTGCACCCACCACCTGACAGAGCCAATCCCTGGCTGCCCCCACCTACTGAAAGCTGGCTTGTCTTGCCCCTGAAAGACATAGCAAATCCAACCTTATTCTCACTTACCAACCTTATTCTCACTTAACCTGTTCCCCCCCTTATTTATACCAACTAATTCTACTCTCCTCCTGCTACTCACCAGTTGTCATTCCTTGACTATCTCTTGAATCTCTTGATACCCTGTTTTATCATGTATTGCTGCAATTTGATGATGTTAAAGAGTTGCTGACTCTTAGACCCTCTCTGTATATAATGTATTGTTATGTAAAAATACTCATCTGATGTTGCATCTGTACAAATGAGTCTCCAACTCTTAGGCTTTCTCTGTATGTATTGTATTGTTGAACTGGACGTGGAACCTACAGTATGTAAAAGAATCCCTGACTCATAGGTAATTGTAATCTGAGAACTCAATAAATAAATAAATAAAAATATTCGGCCGGTAAAAGTTGTTAGTCTCTGTGCATGTCCCAACATGCAAGCCAGAGCAGAGCTTTGGAGAAAAATGGAAAAGTGGTTCCAATGGAAGGATGAAGCCCTGCTCACCACCACTCAGATGCCTGGAGCCATCTGGATATATGTGTTTGGGGGGAGAAGAGCCCTCCACCCTCTAGCTCCACCACAGGTCGTAGGTAATTTGTGGGAGACTCACTCTGGCTAAGTCCAGAGGAGGTGGGTGCCACTCACAGGGAGGTGGTGACAGGAGCTGAAGAGCTCACTGGAGGAATAAATAGCTCTTTGAAAACAATCCAGATTGATGTGGGTCAAAATGTGCCCCACCACACCCTGGACCTGGCTGGCCAATACTGATATTTTTGAGAGCCACTGGGAGCAAAGAGATCAGACGATAGATTCACAGTGCACTGGATCTTTACCTGCTTTTAAAATTACAGAAATGTGTGCCTGTCTAGGAGAGCACTGCCCACGATGAGGGAGAAGCATCATGGCACCTGTCTCAGTAGCCATGTACAGTAGGCAGCATGCTCCAAGTCTCCGCTGAAAAAGCACCTGTCTGTCTCATCCTCTTAATTCTTTAAAGGTATGAACTTTGATTTTGAACCTCTCACAGAAACAGACAAAACAGAGAAGAAAAATATAAAGCTTCTCTTCAAATTTGGGATTATGACTCCTAAAAAAGAAGTTAAAATGAACTATAGTAGAGCCAAACCCAAACCTTTCAAACCCCCAATATGGCTACTAGGAAGACGATTGCTTTACAACTGAAACAAACATCCAACAAGGTGCAACATGAAAATAGCGCCACCAGTCTAAATACCTCAACTGGCTTTTTCCCCTTGTTTCAATCAAATGAAAAACTGAAGAATGGAAAAGACACCAAAAACAATAAGCAGACTGAAAATGTGGAGCTGCCGGATAAACTTACCATTTCTGGGGCCCAGTTTATAGCAGCTGAAGGCTGTGCTGGTATGCCTCAAACACATCTTAATAACCAAACACCTATCTCTGGGGCCCAGCTCAAAGCAGTCAATGACTATGCTGGAACACCCCATCTACCTCTTTGCAGTTTGCCTCTAGCCTGGATAATTCAGCTTTAACAATTGAGGAGAGGTCAGAGAACCTTTTGCCCAATGAGGAGTAACTTTTGGTTGAGTTCTCTAAAGACTTAACTGAACTTTCAACAAACCAAGAGAAAACATCAGATGACACCAGCAGCAGGCTTCACCTGTTTCCTGAAAACATCAAAACAATGATCTCCCAAGGTTGTAAGGTAAGCAATCCAATTTTTATCAGTTCGGTGAATGAAAAAAATGATATGTTTACCAAATTTTGTGTCTGAAAATCCCAAAAAACAAGTACAGTTTGAACCTGAGCTGTTTCCCCCAGAAAACGATGTCAACTTTCAAAATAAATAGCAATGGTATTGAAACAAACAAGAAACCTTATAAAATGAAAAAAATAATCTAAGAGGGAAAATAAGCAATGTTGCATGCACATTAGACCTGCAAAATGAAAAATCTAACAAGGAGCAGGTGTCAGACTCTTCAGGTGAAGACGAGGAAGATCCCACAACTGACATAGGCTAAAATCTTATTTAACAAAATAAATTACATTTCAGAAAAAATTGAGTTGATGTTGGTTCATCAGATCAAACTTGATAGCTACTTCAAATTAACACAAAATTTATTGAAGGATAATCAGGAACTGAAAATGGAAGTAGCCCAGAAGAAACAAACACTAAATAAACTTCCTGATGAGACAGTGTCCATTCCAAGTAAGATTAAAGATTGGAAAATACAAACCAAGAACTGAAAGAGAAAATGGTAGACCAGGAATCTAGAGTGAGGAGGAATAATATCAGAATTTTCGGCATTCCAGAATAATGGGACAATAGCAAATATTTACAAGATACATTTAAATCAATTGCAGTGGCCTTTTTAGAAATGGGCCCTGCTGATGTTAACTTGGAAATAGATCGAGTGCATCATGGCCTACGAGCCAAACCTACACTCTCTGCTTCTCCCAGGCTGATAACACTAAAATTTCTGCGCTCCTCTGACAAGCAAAAGTTAATGGTTACGGTATATATGTAAAAAAACTCCAGCCTGCTAGAGGCGAGCATTTCAATGGCTTGCCTCAAGCTATTATACTTGCAAGAAAGAAGTTTGATTTTTTTATGAAACAAACTTTGAGGAAATGGCTATAGAATCACTATGACTTTCCCTGCAAAAATGTGAGTGATTGTTGATGAAAAACCATATGTTTCCGATACCTTGGAAGATGCTTTTAAAGATTTAAAAATTAGACTTCCAAATATTGTCTGAATTGAAAATTTGCCCTGGTATGGCATGGCATGCCGTGTGTGTGTGTGGGGCGGGGTGTAGGGTGTAACTATTAATACAAGTGTACAGGTGAAATACTAGTAAAATAGATACTGCTTTTTCTCCAAAAAGTTAACTAATGGGATAATGAGGAGGAGGAAGGAACGAAGGAAGGTGTGGAGGGGGGGTTTGAAAGCTCTTATAATACTTTTCTTTTGGCAGGTTTGGCTACTATGGTTCCAGTTTTTTTGTGTGACTATCACCATTGTAAATGGATGATGTAATTTCAACTTGTTACACGCTATAGTCACTGTAATGTAGTTACAATCGGATTCCCAGTGGTTTCATAGGAATCCACATGCATATGTGTTTTAGTGTATCATGTCGTCTCCAACTATATGTTATATTTGAGTTTTTGTGGGGAAGTGGGGATGGGGGGAGGGTGCAGGTGCAGTAAATAGGCAGAGATAATCTGCATTGGATTACAAGAAGAGGGTATGCTCTCATCTTTTCTGTCCATGATCCTTAGTTACATAATTCATGATTGTAAAATTTGTTTGTATAAAAACTTTGAAGGGATTACTACTTTGATATATTACAGGACCAGAGAAGGTTAATGCAGTGGCTTTGCAAACAAGCTCAAAATGTAACTTGGAAATGTTAAATGGAATTCTTTGCTTGGGAAGAGTCATTAGTAGTGGAGGTATAATAAAGAATATCAACAATTTAAGATGGGAGGACCCTACTGAAAATAAGGCTAATGTCGGCTTACTGTATATAGAATATATGTGCTGTAGTGTGAAAAAAGTAACCAGGAATTATGGCTAAGATTAATAAAGTTAAATTAATAGCATTAAATGTGAATGGTGTTAACTTCCCCAATTAAAAGATTTTGTATACTTGCTTATTTTAAAAAATAATATGCCCAAGTTATGTATGTACAAGAAACACATTTGGAAGCTAATGAAATAATTAAATTAAAGAAAAAATGGGTTGATTCCATATTTTCTAGCACTGGAACCAAAAAGAGTAGGGGTGGCTATTTTGATTAAAAAGGGTATGAATACTAACATGATGGACCAGTTCTTAGACTATGACAGCAGAATTATACTAATAAAAATCAAAATAGATGAGCATGACTTAATTATCAGTTCGCTCTATGCCCGTTTTGAAATTATTCAGATTTTTTGGTGAAACTTACTGAAGGTCTACAAAAATTACAATCTGATAATATTATTTTTGCAGGGGATTTAATGCCTTCCACAATCCATATCAAGACAAAACATCACCTCTACAAAAGGTAACTTATTAATATCTAAAAAGCGTGTTTCTTTTTTGAATTCTGTACACCTAATCAATGTCTGGAGAAATAACAATCCTACTAATAATTTATACACACAATTCAACAAAAAAACAAGATATTTACTAGGATCGATTACTTTTTTTATATCAAAGAATCTGGTACAGTTTACCCGTGCAACAGATATTCAATCAATATTTGTATCAGACCACACCCTGACATCTATAGATATTTGTCTTATAAACACTTATAGGAAATACACAAAAACCTGGTCATTTAACAACAAACTATTACAAGATTTAACCTTTACTCGAGTTATAAAGACCTCAATACAAGAATATTGGTTTTATAATCATGCTGCACAATGTTCTATATTATCATTATGAGGCACTTTCAAATCTACTTTGCATGTAGTTATTATATCATATAAAATAAAAATCAATAGAAGTAGGAATAAAGAAAACACAGAAACTGATTTCAGATTAAAACAGCTGGGCAGCTTAGTATTAACAAATTATAATAAGTATAAAAATGAATGTTATACATAAGGGCCCAGATATTCAAAAGTGTTGAGCCATGTGCAATAGGGTTGCTCCAGCGCAAGTCTGAAAATGCGCCATTCTGCGATATTCAGCAGGAGGCAGATGCACCCCCCAAATCACGCTGAGCAAGAGTGCAATGATAATGAATGCATGCGCAACTGAAGGGGGAGGAACCATGCATAAATGGCGCAGTGTGATATTTAACAACATGTGCCATGCACAATAGGGGAGCAAGTGGAAGTTGAGCGATAGCGGAAATGAGCCAAAATAAAAAGGAAGAAGGGAGAGGCGCAAGAACGCTACAGGGAAGGCACATGCGGCTGACCACTAGGCAGACAGACAGGGCAGGAGGGACACACAGGGAAGGGGCATCCTGAACCCACAGGCACAGGGAAGGTGTGGGGAGCCACAGCCAAAGACAGTGCAGAAGGGGGAAGTGCCACACAGCACTGAGGCCACCACAGGAAGGTGTTCCCGGTGCAGGAGAAGTAGCAGCCAGGACAGCGGGGAGAACACAGAAACAGCTGCCGGGGGGGGAACACAAGTCAGGGACATGGCCAGTGCCACCATCCAGATGGAGGCAGTAATGAGGGAGGTGAGAAGGCAGGCAGCAGAGGGGCGCAGCTATGGAAGGGCCCATCGGCGGTTGCCCCCAACAGGAAGTACCGAGTCTTCACCAGCTTCGAGCTGTACAGCGATACCGAGACTGTGGGCTGGTACCACCTGAATCGGGCAATTCTGAGGTGGCTCTGTGAGCTGTGCAGTGATGTGATGCAGGCACCCACATGATGGAGCCATGCTCTGTCAGTGGAGATTAAAGTGACAGCTTGCATGTGCTTGCTAACCACGGGTACCTTCCAGAGACCAACGGGGTCACCACAGGCATAACCCAGTCGGTCGCGTCACACCACCTCACCCAATTCCTTAGCACACTGCTGCCACATGCTGCAGAGTACATCCATTTCCCCAGCACACCGGCCGAACGCACAGCAAACATACAGGAGTTCCACAGGGTAGCATGTATGCCTGGCATGCTAGGGGCAATAGACTGCACCCATGTGGCCATCCGCACACCACCTGGCCCTGAGGGGGCCACATATATCAATCAGAAGGGCTATTCAAGTATCAACTGCCAGGTTGTGTGCGATGCCAGGGGGCACATAATCAATGTCTGTGCCACGCATCCTGGGGGAGCACATGATGCCTTCATCTGGCACCAGTCGGCACTGTACCACAGATTCAAGAGTGGGGACATCCCCACTGGCCACTTAGTGGGTGAGTATGCAAACCACGTGGAAAAACATAGAGCTTGGGAGGGGCATGGTCAGAGGTGACATGGGTAGTGGCCTACATGGCCCAAGGCAGGGCGACGCTGATCACCAAATTAACCTCTACCCTCTACACACAGGTGACAGTGGATATCCACTCCATCCCTGGCTGCTCATACCATACCGGCAGCCCACAACCCCATCACAGCAATGCTACAATAAGGCACATGCCACCACACGCAATGTCATCGAGCAGGTGTTTGGGATGCTGAAGGCACGTTTCTGTTGCCTGGACACCTCCAGTGGTGCCCTACAGTACAGCCCCTCAAAGGCCTGCGGGCTATTCCTGGCCTGTTGCATCCTGCACAACATGGCCAATGACTGTGGGATAGCCATACAGGTTGAAGAGGGGGACAGTGATGGGGACGATGAGGATGCTGGTGAAGATGGTGATGGGAAGCTCCCCTTGGGCAACGGGACCCCCGACTGCTCCGGCTGGCACAGCTGCACTGGGACACCATCACAGAGGAGCACTTCAGCCAACCCAGATAAGTCATGAGGCCAAGTGCAACCACCAGTGGCAAAGGCACAACCCACAAACATGCATGGACACACACCAGGGGTGCATGCTGTCAAGGGAAGTGGCTGAGCATGGAACCTCGCACACCACCAGGGATGGGCGAGGTCTAACCTGGGCACGCGGTCATACACACACACACACACACACACACACACACACACACACACACCTCACAAGACATGCACAAAGGGTAGGAGGCACGCTGACCCAGACCACCAGCCCTAGCCACACACACGTCCACAGACCACCACGCCCACTGCCTGTCACTGTGCGTGTGTCAGACGCTGGGCACCATTGCACAGTGGCGTACAGTACAACGCAGGCATCATCATGCACACGCCACAGCGAACAGCAGCCAGGAGGGTGTGCAGATGGAATGTGTGTGTGCATGCAGGGCCGAGTACCCCACCCGTGCATTGCCCGCTGAACGACACAATGCACACAGGGCCGCATCAGACAGTAGCCGTGCTGGAAGACAGGTCAGTCACACACCACAGTGCCACGACTGCCACAGATGCATGGGCAGCCCCGCCGAGACCCGCCAGCAGTGACAGGCTGACCACTGGCCTCATGGGGTGGCACTGACGGTCTCCCAGGGGTTCTACTGTGTGAACGCAATCGTGCTTACGCAGGGGTCTGCAGCACACCCGAACATGCCTGCTCCAGGCGTGCTCAGGATGCCCACAGCTGAACCCGGTGTCAACAAGGATGGTGTCACATGATGCCAGAAACGGTGGGTGGACATTGCACTGCGTGGTGTCTGCGACGCATGGGAAAATAACTGTGTGCCCATTGTGGACATGACAGCTGTGAATGCCTCCGTCTGCCTTTCAATGGCAGCAGACACATCCTCCCGCAACCGGTTCATCCCTGCCAGGAGCAGAGTGGTGTCTCTGCTGCGCCGCTCCTCTGCTTGGCGCAGAGCCACACTCAGTGTATCCAATGCCATCACAAGCCGCATTTGCTGTTTGACTGATGCTTGCAGTATGCGGGTGTGCTTATCTAAGAGGTCATCTGACTGATCGGCATGCTGTCCCTCAGGGTGTTCGCGGCCCTGATGCTCATCACCCCTTGAGGTGGGCACTGCACACCAGGGCCAGGCCTGGGCATGTCCACAGGTGGTGCACTGATGTCACCCCCTGACACTGTACCCCCATGGCTATTGGCTGACTGCTGATACTGCCCCTCCAACTGCCACTCTCCAGGGCTCAATGGTGCCTCCGCAGTGGCCGCAACAGTCCTACTGTCCTGGACACACATCAGTGCTTCCCCACTGGTGCAGACAGGCACAGGCTGGGACTGTGATGACATGCAGGCCTCCACAGTGGCACCACCCACAGCCATGGCCACGATGTCACCTGCTGTGTGGCCAATCTGTGGCCCACACGTCACCACCCATGACATTAGCTCCATCATCATCGGTGATGGATCTGGCACCAGCCCGAGTCTCAGCATGCTGGCATCCATGGACGCTGGCACGCTGGGACATGGGCAGGGCCTCCTCCGCACCTGCTCCACCAACATCAGTCTGGACATCCAGGTGGGTCCACTGTCACCCTGACCCCCATATTCCTGTGGAGGTGGACAGGCCCTCCTCCATCTCCATGATAATGGCCTCAATGGAGAAGCCCACCACCGCTGACGCATGTAGATGCTCAGGAGCTGTAAGGGAAAAAAAGTAGCATTACTGCATGTGACCTACCCTGTCCCCCCCAATAGACAGACCATGACCTACCATGCAGTGATGGGCTACCACCCGTCTGGAATCCACAACCCAGAACACCCGCAATAGCGCAACGCTGCATGCTGCCAGCAACCCGCTCTTCCTGTGGGGTCAGGTGTTGCACCTCTGGCTGTCCGCCACCAGTCGCAAACCGTGCTGCCCTGATGGCAGCCACCTTCTCTTTAATTCTCCGCCTGTCTGTGCCCATCTTCTTTTTGCACTCCTGCACGGAGCGCTGGTGGCTGCCATGCAGGTTGACAGCATGCGCCACCTCCTCCCATGCAGCAGCACGGGCCTGTGGTGTTCCCGGGCATCCGCCAAGAAGTGGCTCCTGGTCGAGGTAGGATCAAACAGGGCATCTGTCTCTGCCTTTGTAAAGTTTGGCCTCCTCTTCCTCCCATGACTCTGTTCCTCTTCCTCCACCGCACGATCGGTCATGATTCATCCTGTGAGAATGACAGGTGTTACCTGTGACTGTGCAGTTCCATGCATGTCCCAAACACCACAGTCCACACTCCCAAACAGCATGCAACTCACCGCAATAGACTGCAGTAACCGACTATGGCCAGTGCAGCCCAATGTTGAATTTTTATATCACAACCCATGCAAATGAGGTGAGGCGCATCTTTAAGTGGATGCAAATGCAGTGACTGCACCATTGAATGGCTTATTAGATGATTTGCATATGCCTGCTCAATATCGCATCATTGCGCTTTGTGCAATTGTGTTGAACGTGCTGAGCCAAGGGCGCAGTTCTGTGACATGCGCAGTACACACCTAACTGCGCATGCCCGGGTTGATGACGCAGGCACCTGCTGCGCTGCTGACATGCTGTGCACGGGAGGCAATGCAGAGCATGGCCACCATTGTGCCAGTGGCGCTACAGCGCTGTTCACATATGTGGCGCTGTGGCACTGGGGCATCATAGGCACACTGGGGCAACAGCGCTGTAGGCTGCTACAGGAGGTGGCACACAGGGACCCAATCACGCTACACGCATTGGGTTCCAATCACGCTGTGGCTGTCCGTGCACCAGAGACCCTTGACCCTGTGCCTGATGTTTGCCCCCTAGGCACCATGCATCAGGCACGGGTGCACCACTATCGTGCTGTTCAGTGACAGCACGATAGGGAATGGCAGCGCTGTACCATGCAGCATCTGCACGTGGCAGGACCGCGCTGCCGAGTGCCATTTTGACTCAAACACACAGCAGAGATGGTGCTGAGGCGTGCAGTCATTTGGAGCCAGGTTGAGCTAGCCAACCTGGTTGCTATAGTTGAGCCCCATGCTGGGGCTTTGTATGGAGAGGCACCCCTGGACAGAGCCAGGAGTGCAGTCTGACAAGAGGTGGCCAACACCCTGGAGGAGGCCACCGGTATGGGGTGCTTGGCAGAGCAGTGCCACCATCGTTATGGGGACCTGAGGTGCAGGGACCCGGACCTGCTTGCCCACCTGTGGGCACGTGTCAGGAAGGGCAGGGTGCCACGGCCAGGTGGGTGCAACATCCATACACTATTATCGTCCATACGGGTATTATGGTTGCATGTGTCCGGCACATGGGGGGGCTGTCTGGTGTTGGCCGTGGTGGTGGTATCGGGGTGTGGGGTGGATGGGTATGGCTGTGTGGGATTGCACACGCATGGGGGTGGGGGAACTTTGCCTCCGGATTGTACTGATGTTCCTCTCTTCATGTTTGCACCTTAGGGCCCGAAGAACGCTGGCAGAACTGGGACTAGAGGCACCGCATGGAGGAGCAGTGGGCCAGGAGGGATGATGGTGGTGAGTGACGTGTGGACCAGCCTGATGATGGTGAGAGCCTTACATCCATGATTACTATTGTATGCTGTATAACTGGGCAGGCAGTGGGGCATGGCCACCATCCATTGACACCACTGCCATGCACCCAACTTGTTACAGTCAGCACTGTCCAGTGGCGCTGCATGTCTGGGAGTGCATCAATGGTGGTCCATGCATGCACCGGGCACATGGCTGTGGCACTGCCTTCACACCACATAGCCAAGTCACTGTATGGCCATGGTGGTGCTGTGCAGGACATGGGCAGTGGGTGTGTGCAGTGGTCCACATGGCTGTGGCTGCCTGGGTGGGCTGGTCTTGTGGACACAGTCACTGTGGGTGGTTGCACACCATCACAGGAGCATGGCACATGGCTGTATGCCATGCACAATGGGTGGGCTGCAGTGGGGCTGGACAATCACACTTATTGACTCTGCTCCCTTGTCCTAGGTGGAAGGTGACTCCAGGAAATCCAGGGGAGTATACGTAAGCTGCTCCAGGTGGTGAGGGAGACGTTGGAGCTTCTTCATCTAATCCACCTCTATGGGGTGAGGAGGAGGAGGAGAAGCAGACGTTGGTGCCATGATGAGGAGGACCAGGGCACACGTTGATGTCCCCATGCCCCGACTACCACCTTCCCCCCTTTGACCCACCCTCACACCCCTTCTTCCCTCTCCCATATGTTCACCACTGCCCCTTACCTGCCCCCCACCTGTTATGTGGCCCTTCTCCCCTTTGTAAATATTGTATATAGTTTTTTGTTACATCTTTTAAATATATGCATTTTGTTATGACAACTGTGGTGGTCTCTGATTTGCAGTGGGCTACAGGTGCTCAGCTGCAGTGGTGTGCATGGCGCCAAGGGTGGTGCACGCATGGACATATGTGTGTGTGTGTAGGTGAACCGCCTATGGTGTGGGCAGGGGGATCAGTCACTGTCTGTGGTTTGTGTGTTGTACTCTGTGTGCACTGGATGCCTGTGTACAGTGGTCCATGGGGCCTGCACTGTGTGCATGGCACCCCTGTCAGACCATCCATGGCCTATGAAGCTGACACCCTTGCATGTCTGTGATATGCACAGTCTGCTGGCGTGTCAGTGGTGGCTGTCCATGCTGGATAACAACTGTACCCGGCACAATGCCAGGTTGCCTTCCATCACCAGTATGGTGCACTTCTGCCTCCGGTGGCACTGTGGCCTCCGCTGTTGTTGTCCCCCCTCCATGCTGTCGCTTGTGTCTGTTGCAGGGGATGTGCTCCAGTGTCTGTCACCTGTGATCCAGCGGCATGCTGGTGGCATACAGCTTCATGGTGCCTGTGCAGGGTGGCTGGCACACCTGTGCAATGTAGGGATGCTGGCCGTGTGTACACGTCAGCAGTGGCCACATGCCAGTGGCTTGGTTGACCCACTACTGTGTCCCTGTGTTGATGTGCCCTTGGGTATGGGTGGGTGTTTGTCCATGCACTGTGTTGCATCCTGTGTGGTGCATGCTTCCATGCTACACTGTGCGTGTCTGTGCTGGCTGTTGTGGACAGTGCTGGGACGGGATGTGTCCTTGGGAGGGTGTGCAGGGTGCTGTACCACTGGAGGTGGGGTCCGGAGCATGCCCTGTCACATGTGAGGTACCTCGTGTGCTGACGCATGGTCAGTCTCTCAGCTGTACCTCGGGAGGACGTGCAGGGTGGCACTGTGTATGCATCTGTTGCATTGCTGTCCGCTGCCACCCTCTGCAGGGTGCTCATGGTGGGGCAGCCTTGCATGGCTCCATGGTGCACAGGGTTGCATTGTCACAGTGGGGGTGGTGGCATGCATGGGGTGTCCTGCACTGTTGGGTGCTACTCCTGGGCAGGGTGTATGGGGATCTTGGTGCAGGGTGTGCTCTGCATTGGTGGGATGGTGTGGCATGGGGTGGTCCGCCCTCCTTGTGTGCCAGTCATAGCTTGCCAGGGGGTGTGCTAGGGCACCATGGCCCAGCTGTGGGTTGGTTGCTGGTATCCATGGGCCGGTGGTTATTCCAGCTATCCCCCAGTTGTGCAGTGCATGGGATGTGGGGGACGATGTCTGTTCTGCTGTGTGCTCCTCTGCCCATCTGTGGCATGGGTGGTGGGCCCCTGCATCCCTGGTTGTGCTGTTGCATTGCTGCCCTGCTGCAGGGGCATCCCTAGTTGCGCTATGGCACATCTGGACTGCTCTGCTGAGCATCCCTTGTTGCGTATGGCGCATCAGATATGCTCAGCTTCACATCCTAGTTGCACTATGGCACAGGTGGTCTGCGATATTCAGTGTTCGACCATATGGGCGCGTCTTAGCTCGCGGTTTTGAATATCGTGCTTCTTAGATAGGCACAGTGGACTTGCCCTTGCTCCTGCTGTTGCACACTTTTTGGGCGCAGTTTGAATATCTGGGCCACAGAATAAAACAACAACAACTATTACAACAAGAAACAATGAGACTGGCTTCCTGTATCAAAAATAGATATACCATACAAATAAATCAGGTAGGCTATTAGCCTCCTGATTGAGGACAGAAAAGGAAGGTACAGCAGGGGAAAACAGGGGCCAAACTAACTGCGGCCCCATCCGGCCACCCTGGTGTTCAGACGCTGCTGCCACTTGGCCACCAGCGTCTTTCAGATCTGGATCACTACCTCTAACATCATCGAGGCCACTAGGAGAGTCTGACACACCAGTCTGGAGATCATTGACCTCAGTGTTCTTCACCACCGGACACCTATAACAAGGAACAGGACAGGTGATCAGTGAAATGTCCCAAGGAACCATGCCCACTAACAGTGCACAATGGGCAGTGGGAACACACTCCTCAGGAGGGCCTGTAAAGGCCACCCACAGGGGGGTTGGCCAGCGCTAGCCAGCAACTCGGCACACCACGACACTGAACAGAGGTGGTCCCCACTGCACAATGGCCACCTGAATGCACAATGACAGTCACATGGCACAGTGCACCAGCAGCACCACAGTAACAACAGTGGCAGCTGGGCACATGCCCACCTTATCAACAGCTGGCACATGTGTCCAATGGATGCACCACAGTGGCATGCATAACACACAGTGCAACACACACAGCTGCCACGGCACATGGCACAGGCGGCCATGCCCACACCCACTTCCCCGCCACCCCACATGTACAGTGCAAAGGACCATGACAGCACCTACCTGCCCTCTGTGGCCCTGCTGGTGCTGATCCTGCTCCACCACAACCTGCTGCAGCCTGCTGTACTGCTGCAGCCTGGGCCCTATGATGGCCTTCAGGTCCTGGGAATTTTAAGAAGACAGGTACACATCAGGAACCGACCCCAGCATCTGCCCCCCCCACCTCCGCCCCTGTGCACAGGTTGTGCCCCTGCCTGACATGTTCTGCAAGACTGCATCGCAACACAAGTGGAAGCTGGTAATGCCACCCCACGATGCACACGATAACAGTGTACCCCTCTGTGGGGCATGCCAAATAGCCAAGTCAACACTACAGTACAGCACAAGACAGACATGCAGCATTGGATGACTTACCTGGCTGTGGCACAGCTTCATACCTGGCACATGCCAGTAGCCTCCTTAGGTGTTCTGGGTCCCGCTGCATGAGGTCCCCATAGCGGTGGCGACATTGTTTTACCTGTCCTGGGCACCCCCATCCTGTGCTCCAGGCTGTCGGCTATGTCATGCCACACGGTGCCCCGGCTCACTGCAAGGGCACCAGCCCAAAGAGCTTGGGGGCGCGGGGCTCCACACAGGCCACTAAGTTGGCCAACTGAACAGGTGACCAGTTCTGGGTGCTCCTGTGCCTTGCCTGCACCATGGTCAGCACAACACGTTCGGGGTAAAAATGGCAGCCAGAGGCACACGTGTCCACACCATGTGCCTATTGCACGATGCACATGAGCATGCGTGGTGCCTGCCTATTGCACAGTGCTGGAGATGGACAGAATGGGCATGACTACGCGGGATCACAGGGTCAGAGGTCTGAGCCAGGGGTCAGGGGTCACCCGACATTGTGCACATGCACGATAGGACATGGCACCCCATGCGCGGCCATGCGTGTAGCTGGCCCATGCACAACATGAGCAATGCCACTGCATTGTGCTGTTCGCACACAGTGCACAATTGACACAATGATGCCACGACGCGTGCGCTGTGGGCCTGCGCACCGTGCATGCATGCACGTTGTGCCATCGTAACTTTTTCATTTGCATTTGTTGCACCTTAAAAGTGCCACGGATGGGGATCACGTGATGCAGGGTACCGGGTAGAAGCTTCTCTGCATAGCTCCAGCCTCCTAACTGCAAAATATCACTATTTTGGCCATTATTTCTCCCTAAAAACCAGAAAGATTGCTGATTACTGCCTTCTTAATATCCTGGGTGCCTGCTAGCTTGTTCTCATTGATTATGGAGGTCTACATGAAGAAGCCTCCGCAGAAGCACACACCGCCGGTCACTCCCGAGAAGGCCCCGGAAAAATCAAGGGCCTCGAGTGCAGTGGATAAGCCAGAGCTTCAAAACCTGATCACTGAGCAAGAACCCCTAACTTTGAGCAGATTTTTGGAAGAGTTTAAACCCTTCTGGGAAGAAGTTAAAGAAATCTCAGCTGAAATTAAATTCCTCTCTAAAAAACTCGAAGAGGTCTCGATGAAAACTTCAGATAATGCAGCTTGAATCTCCTCTCTTGAGAAGCAAGTGGAAAAAATTGATCCCGTTCTCATGGCTATGCGGCAAAGGATTTCTAGTCTGGAAGCCAAGCTGGAAGATTTAGAGGGCTGCAGCCGAAGAAATAATATAGTTATCTTGGGCCTCCCTGAAGGAGAGGAAGGCCAGAATACACTTGTATTTGTGCAGAAGCTGATGGAAAAGATCGCTGGTCCCTCTCCTTTCGGGGCCAAGTACACCATTGAAAGAGCGCATAGGTCCCTGCAACCCAAGCCATCTCCAGGTGCAAAGCCACGTCCCATTATTTGTCACTTTTTAAATTACCTGGAACGACAACATTTTCTGACTAAAGTGAGAGAGTTGCAAGAAGTGAAATGGGAAAATGCCAGGCTCAGAATTGCCCAAGATTTACCGGGGTCGGTCAGAGCGAAGCGCACTGCTTTCCACCCTATTGTATCAAAAGTCATAGCAGCAGGCCTTCACTTTAAAATGGGTTATCCAGCTAGATTACAGGTACTAGTAGCTGGTACCTAGTCAACATATGAGAATCCTGAAGCTGCTCTGATGGGACTTAAGGCTGCTTTGCCTGATCTGTTTCGGGACACTTGATCTGTTTGGTTGGTCTCATCCTATCCTGCGAGGGAAAGGAGAAGTTTTTTCTCATACTACTATACAAAATGAGGAATGAATATCTGTCTGGTCTCAAAGGTTCCTGAATGCCACTGCGGAGGGGACTATTCTCATCAGAATCCTGCTCTCTTACAGTTTCCATCTTAGCGCTCTGTGTTTTGGAGCAACTCCATATCCCAGGAGTTTGTTTCTACGGGGTTGTGTCTTGTCTGGGAGGAAGATCCCTTTTTTCACGTGGATCACATTTTCTTGTTTTTCTTTTACAAGGACACCAATTTATTTCTCATGATGTAGTTATTATATTGAAAGCTCTCAGATTTGGTGGTTTTGATTGTTAAGGCATTAGTCAAGAGAGCGACCTTCTGGTATCAGCTTTAGCTGGGCATGCGTTTTTGAGATAATATCACCAGAGGGTGCTCTTGCAGTATATCTGGTGGATCAACCCCATTACTTGTCTCGGGAATCTATTTTCCCCGGTTGAATATAACAGTGGGGGCTTGGGAACAGGTGGAGATCTGCTTCTTGGGAGCATTTAGTTCTTTTGCTAACAAACATCACTGGGAAAATTTTCAATCTTGCTAGTGGCAGCAGTAACGATAACGTATTCTGCTATCACACTTTATACTGCTCTTTTCTTTCTCAGGTATTCGGGTTCTCTGGACTGCTCACAAGTAGGAGATGCTCTCTCTTCCCTTTCTTATTCTCATTCTCTGCTTTTCTGGACATCAGGAGTTCAGTAGTTGTATATTGTCACTTATATTATTTCTACCTTCGTTCTGATATTACTGATCATTGTTTGTATAAGAAGGTTTGCATATTAGGGCTGGGTTTTTGGGCACATGTTTGGGAGGTTGGAGGGGGAGGAAGGAAAACGGTATTGTGCTGAATGTTGCTCGTGACAGCTGGGGTGGGGGAGGGGATGATATTGTGCTCATGGTTTTCATTTTATTTGTTCGTTGGGTGGATCTGGAATATTTTGGGGGCTGGGGAGGTGGGTGGGAGGGAACTTGATGTTGGGTTGGGAGGAAATACAGCAGCAAACATGAGTTCTGGTCACTTAATTCCGATTGTTGTAATCCCTAGATGTTACATAAGAGACTCATTTTTCTTTTCCTTAGATGGCCAGTAGTATAAATCTGGCTACATGGAATGTGAAGGGGATAAGGAAAAGAGTCAAACAATACCAAGTGTTAAAACATTTAAGCTTATTGTCTTCTCAGATCACATTCTTGCAAGAATCTCATTTACTGGAAAGTGAATCTCTGCAACTTAGGAGGAAACAAATAGGGCAGGTATTTACTGCCTTGGGGTCCACTAACAGCTGTGGGGTTATGATTCTGGTCAACAGAGGCATTTCCTTTATCTCTAAACAGGTTCTCAGGGACCCGGACGGTACATATGTCCTGGTCCAGGGGGATTCTCTGGTCTATGCCAAATTTACTTGGTAGCATATATGCATGGCCCCGAGTTTACCGCGATTCCGTGGCTGTGGCCATCTGCGGAATTAGCCACGGATTTAGTGGCCAACCACAGAAAACACAGCCACCTGCGGAATTCACGACTGATTGCAGAATTTGCAGCCGACCACCACAGAAGTTACTGCTATGACCTCAGAGCTTGTCATCCTTTAGCTGTTGCCTGGGAGCCCTGTACTGTGTAGTTTAGTGTCTGAGCATTTTATTTAAAAAGTTTTTTAGTTTCACTCAGTTTAAATTTTCTTCTATGAAACTTGTGTTATTTCTGCTCTGTAGCCATAGAAATGGGCTTTTTTGTTCCAAAATGTAAATGTTAAAGAGCTGTGCTCATTGCTGAACTGCTGAACATCTGTGCTGGTCAGCTGTTAAGTTTCTTTTCTTGGCATCCTGTGGTCTAAATTTTGGACAGAAATGAAGGAGAGCTGAGAATATAATATTAACATATCTCTGTACCCTCAAAAACAAGATGGAAACCATTTGGTGTCCATTGAAAATACAGAAAATAAACCAGCATTCTGTTTTAGCCAACCAGAAATAAATTAATTTAGTCTAAAAAGAGCAGTGCCCACTTTTCCAGAGACCCACCGTAAGCCTGAACTCTTGCATTCAATGCCAGCCCCTTTCTGATTCTCCGGTACAGGATCCCTTTCATGCCCAGAGAGAAATAAAAAGTGCTCCAAGCGGCACGCTGCCATTGCTAAGCTCAATACCAGACACTAGTTACCTATATTGCAGATTAGGGTATCGTGAATGAAGAGGGTGCTGTATAGAAACCATATATTACAGTGAGGAGATACAACTTTGAGGTGAGAAGACTGCGCTAAGGATCTGGTTATTCATGTTCTGTACTGAGGGGTCGGGGAAAATACACTACTGCATCTGTTGATGAGGTCTGACCAGATTTAAATGTACAATACGGCAAATGGTTCTTTTTCAAACAAAAATTCTGACTTAGTACCACAAAAACTCTCCCCCAACCACCACAAAAAAATAAATATTAAATGTAAAAAACGTAGCAAGTTGTATAGTTCATTACACAGTCAGTAACTATGCAAGACAGTAAAATGCTTACTTTATCTCATTCTTGTGGCGACTGCAGACTGACAAGCACAACTCATGGTGTTTGACAGTTAGCTCATTTACATGATGGGTGTTTTCCAAGTTAAATATCCAAAACGGAAAAAAATCCCATTTGAATCGGAAAGCACCCATCATGTAAACGAGCTGACTGTTGTGGATTTCAGACACACTGAACTCATGCAAGAGAAACGAGAAGGAGAAACACCAGTATCAATGCAACTGGCACAGTTGCACTGTTTTTGCACCCCTTCTCAGCAATGCGAATATTTCTTTTTTTTTTTTTTGCAATGCCAAGATAGCTCACTTTGCAAATGCAGTGCGAGAGAGAATGGTAAAGGTTCAACCTGCCGTTAACGCAGTGCCCTGATTTTTGTGGACGGTATGCAATTTTGAAACCTTACTGCATTGAAAATGTGATGAGCAGAAAGCTATATCAGGAAAACAGAAGCAGTGCCGTAGAATTTCCAGTACCCCCTTACTTAGGTCAGCCTCTCTAACTGCCTTCAATTAATTTTTTTTTTTAATTAAAGTTTCTGCAGTTTGCATGGAAGATGTTAAATGAACGAACTCCCCTATCAGCATGACTATTTTTTTTTTGTAGCTGCCGACTCATTTTCCTAACTAAAGGGGCCTCCTGTTTTAGCTTAGGTTGCGCATTTCTCCTGATATTCCCACATATAGGGAAACTTGTACAGCAATTCTGTTTTTCATCTGTCAGTAAAGCTGTCAACATCCAATTCATGAAACTGAATTTATCTGCATTTTTTTTAATCCACATTGATGGCTTGTGGCTGTTTAATACACAGTTTTCCACTGACAGAAAACTCCTCTTCAAAGATCTGCACCGGGAATAGATAAAGGCAGGGAAAATAACCATCACCTTCATTAATGCAAGGAAAAAACTAACAGACAAACCCTTATTTGACCAATTAAAAATGTGCCAGATCTTGTTTGATGTAAATGAAACCTCTCAACTGCTTCCTGGTTCTGTGTACTGAATCGGGCACTAAGTCAAAAACATTGTATGCCACTTGAGTGGCTGTGGTTCAGAGACCAAGATTTTTTTTCTAAGCAGCAGTATTTATTTGTCAACATATAGTTTTTTCAGCAATAAAGTTTTTCCAGCAAAAATGTAAATATACCCCTTTTTTATTTTTGTCTTTCATTCCTGAACTAAAATATATGATTTTCAAGTTTTTAAAAGTTTCCTCTTCTCTGCTTTGCCTGAGTTAAAAGCTATATAAAAGAATTAAGACACAAGGAGAGCCTTGTATAGACCTGGAGCTTGTAAATAGAGTTTATTAGAGCAAATCTCATGTCCCCAGCAGGGATGGTGTCAGGTAGGAAGGGACTAGATGTTTTAGTTTTTATTTTCAGTCTATAGTGGGTTGGACCCCAGAGAGCCACGGAGGCTTCATTTAAAATGTAAATCCCAGCTCTGAAATATAAGAAAATGATTATGTTTAGGTGTGTGCATGAATGTTGAATTCCAGCAAAACATTCCATGTTGTTGCTGCACAAGGCCAGGCTGGTATTCCAGGCAATGCAGTAGTATATGTGACATACATGACTTGTCATAACTTACAAGAGATCTGTGAAGGTGGTGTACAGTGAATCCGACATCTTTAATTTCATAATAAAAATATAACAAAGAAGACACAAACTCAGTTGTGAAAAAGATTTATTAGCAGCTGAATACATTTCTTGTGTGTGATCAAACTACAGTTTCCCTCCTCTAATGTCCTTCTCAATTTCTACAATAAGAGCATATCACAATTAAGTTGTCTGATATAGACTTAATTTTCATCCCAAACACATTTTATTGTTTTCCTGAAATGTAGGAAGTAAAATCATA
This sequence comes from Neoceratodus forsteri, assembly GCA_016271365.2. Classification (NCBI taxonomy): domain Eukaryota; kingdom Metazoa; phylum Chordata; order Ceratodontiformes; family Ceratodontidae; genus Neoceratodus; species Neoceratodus forsteri. The sequence continues at coordinate 1,098,958,680 of CM057455.1, read as the reverse complement.
AACACCAACTTAAAGAAAGTGATATAATAACATATATATAACCACACATATGAGTATATACATACACAAAAAAACAAAACAGACGAAAAATAAAGGAAATAGCATCATAGCTATTTGCCGCAGAATTGCCGCAGAAATAACCATCCTCCGCCGCAGAAGTTCTACGGCAAATGGGAACCCTGCCACAGAACTTTGCTCCAAAGTGCTGCAGAAAAATCGGGGCCCTGCATATATGGGCAAAATGTAGATGATCCGGGCTTTTTTAAGAAGCTTATCTCCTTACTCCTTCCCATGCTTCCCATTGGTATAATTATGGGCGGGGACTTCAATCTGACTCTTGATCCTGAAGTGGATAGGTCTGGTAGTGGGTCAAGGAGTTTGTCGCCCGGGCAAAGGGCCCTCAGGGACTTTCTGGATCGGTGCGGACTGTGTGATGTGTGGCGTGTACTATACCCTAAGGATAGAGAGTATATTTTCAATTCGCCTGTGCACAGAACCCAGTCTCACATCGACTATCTTTTCCTTTCTCAGGTCCTCTTACCGGGGGTCTTAACTGCCTCGATTCAGCCTGGTCCAGTGTCAGATCACTCTCTGGTGACTTCTAATCTGGCTTTCCTTAACATTCCCCATAAAGAAACCCGATGGAAATTAAATGGGCAACTGCTGAAAGATATCAAATACTGTAACCTAATAAAAGAACAGAGTGATTTCTTTTACTCTGCTAATTCCTCTGAGGACATGGCACCTGATATTTTTGTGGGGCGCTTTCAAGGCTTACACGAGAGGGATTATTATCAGTTTAGCTACAAAGAGGAAAAGGATTCGAGAGGCGGAATTATTAGCTTCTTTATCTCTCATTAGGTCTCTGGAAACCAAGATATCCTCTAATACCTCGGAAGAGGATCTGAGGAGGTTTTTGGTAGCTAAAGATAAATATTTAGATCTGTTGAGGGAGAAAGCAGAGTTATCTATTATTTGCACCAAAGCAAGCTACACTGACCAGGGGGAAAAAGCAGGTCGCTTGCTAGCCTTAAGGTTAAAACAGCAGGAATCTGCTAGGTTCATACCTCCAATTAGGGCCCGGGCAGATGGATCCCTGAAGGTGTCCTCTTCCGAGGTTTTCACTTTAGGGTGGTCCAATTAAAGCACCTGCTTTCTACAGTATTTGGTATCATTCCTCCTTGCCCACCTGCCTTTCTATTTGTATCTGATCTCTTCTCCTTTTTGGGGTCACCAGGCGCTATGTCTAAAATATACCATGTTTTATTTTATTGGAAATATGGGAGACCTGAAGGCCCCACTCGGCTCTGGGTTTCCTTTTTTCCCCAATACACTCCCAACTGGTCAGTTTTATGGAAGTTCTGTCATAAATACATCTGTCAGGATAGACTCCGCCTAATGCAATACCACATTATGCATAACATGTATTACACTCCTGTGAAGTTGAGGAAATGGGGTCTTACAAGTTTGGGGGCTTGTACCAGAGGAAGTCAAGAGGATGGCATACTTCTTCACATCTTTTGGTCATGCCCCAAGGTAAGGTCTTTGTGGGTAGCCATACAGACTAACCTAGATCTTATATTAGGTTTGCAAGATTGCTTCACCCCAAAAGTATGTTTGTTGGGAGATATATCCTCTATCAAGGTGAGTATCAGGAGATTTCATATCTCCATGATTGCATTATCTGTTAAAAAAATTGTACTTCTGCATTGGAGGGACACAGTAAGCCCATCATATCAGGAATGGGTTAATGAGATCCTAGCTAACCTACGTACAGAGAAAGCGATAGCAAGCCTCCATAATATATTGCAGTGGTACAAGAATACTTGGGATCCCCTTCACATGCTAATTATGACCAGATCAGGTATATGAGTTACTGTAATCAATGATCTTTGATTTGTGATACTATATAGTACTCCTATCTTATTGCTGTATGGATTCTGCTGCTGTATGGGGTTGGGGAGAAGGGGGGATGCGGACAGCTCATGTAACACTTTGAATATAGGCAGAGTATGTTGTAACTCTCTGTCCCCTGTAATGTGAACATTTGTTAATAAAATACGAATTAAAAAAAAAAAGTGCCACGGAACAGCACAGGCCATGGACTGGTTTTGCAACCTTGATAGGTAAGTTGTGCATGCCGCTGCAGCTCACTGGGAGCTGACAGCACTACATGGTGGGACAGACTGGGGAGATGCTGCCACTGTCACACTGTGCTGTCCATGTCCACAGGCAGCAACATGTCGGCACATGAGGAGGGTGAGGAGCGGGGGCTTGCATGGAAGCACAGGCACAACTTCACAAAGGCTGAGACTTATGCCCTGTTTGAGGTCTACCTGGACAGGGAGCCCCTGTTGAGTGGTGTCACAGGCACACCACAGGCCAGGGCTGGTGCATGGGAGGAGGTGGCAACCTACGTGAACCAGCATGGCCCCACCAGTGGTTGGTGCAGAAGTGTCAAAAGAAGGTGGGAATGGACAAGTGGCAGATTACGGAGAAGTGGCGGCCATCTGGGCGTCCTGTACCACCACCAGAGGAGGGCTTGCAGATGCACCTACCCTAACACCACAGGAGGAGCTGGTGGCAGCCACCATGTGCCACACCATGGTGGAAGGTGTGCCTGGAGGAGGATTCCAGATGGGTGGCAACCCATCACTGCATGGTAAGTATCTCAGCCATGCACAGCCGGTGGCATGCTGGCATGCATGCGGCCGGCATGTATGTCATGTGCATGTGTGCACACCCCACATGCCATGCTGCAGGACACATGCAGTGGCAGTGTACGGGGGCACATGCGGGCATTGCATCATTGACATGCCTTTTTTCTCTTGCAGCACAAGCATGCCTCCGTGCAGATAATGGGGCGCTGGCAATTGTAGCAACTGTGGATGCTAGTACGGCCCTGGAGGACCAGCCATCCACCTCCACTGGCATCCGGGGGCCCATCAGGCTACAACTCAGCACTATGGTGCAGGCGGATGTCCTGGAGCTGGGATCGGATGAGGTCCTGGATGTGATCCTTCAGGATGTCAGCTTTGGTCTCCTGCATGTGGAGACACAGATTGGGGTGGGTCCAACTCCAATGAGTACTATTCTCAGCTCCTGGACAGCATGGGCAACATTGTGGGTGTGTCACCCCTACTGGCATCAGACACAGGCACCACACCCTGCACTAAAAGCTGCCTGCCACCACTGCAGGTGCAGCGGTGTGTGCTGCAATGGCTGTGCCCTGTGGTGGTGGTGGTGGCATGGCTGCACAGGTGCTGAGCAGTGTACAGTGGCCGGACAGGTGATGACAGCAAGCTGCGGGTGCCACCGAGCAGTTGGACAGAGGGTCTGCCACCGGTGTGCCTGCTGTGCCCATTCCCCCTGCAGACCCCACTGTGCAGTATCCACCATAGAGGGGGTCTGTGCAGCATGGCTAGTCACCCCAAGAGGATCAGCATCCCAACCGGGAGCCCCAGGATGCCTACCAGCTGGCTGAGCACACCTGTCTGCCGTGGATGCCCATTTAGCAACAGGTGCTGCTTTCCACTGGGGTGCATGCACTGTGTGCGGAGGTGCACCAGTTAGCTGAGTAGCAGGAAAGGGCTACTGCACAGATCCTGGTGGGGATGCAGTGCATGCAGAAGGCCATAACTGCATCCTTGGATTACATTGCCACTGCGATCACAGATGGCTTTGCGTTGGTGGCTGCCACAGGGCATGGCCGTGCACAGGTGACCCCCCCACAGTGCGCTGTTCACCCCACAAACTCTGCATCAGGTGACCCCAACACAGTCGATGCCGGGCTCTGATGTAGGCATCCCAGGCACGCCCGAGGCTGGCCTGTTTGGGTGCCTGCACACCCCCGCGCGGACATGGTCACAGTCCCATGGTTCAACCCCTGGGGGGCTGTTGTTAAACCCCCCCATGGCTGATGCACAGCCTGTGGCTGCTGATTGGCCCCAGCATAGCCACCCCCATGGCCTTGGTGGACATGGCTCCATGCAGCGACCCTGATGTGCAGGCTGCCCTGACCACAGTCTGCAGCTGCTGCCCTGTGGACACATGGGTGGTGTGTGTGTGTGCCTGCCACTGGTGTCACACCTGTGTGTTGTGCCACACACAGCCTGTGTGTGTGCTTGCCCAGCCGCTGGACCATGTGGTGTGGGCATGATGAGGACAGTCTAGCACTAGTTGCGCCTGTGCACCAGTTCACTGCATCTGATCCATGCTACATACCAATGCCTGGGTGTGTGGATGCATGTGAGTGTGTGTGTTGCTGTGTGTGGTTGTGTGCCACTGACTCCACCACCCCTGCATCATACCTCTGTGTGTGCAAGCCCATTGCCATGCATGCCCAAGCATGTGTTCTGTACCTTTTTCTGTGGCCCATGCATGTGTATCACACCACCTATTGTGTACATCATAGTGCTCCTGTACGATGTTGTCCTGGTGGCGTCACACCTGCTGGAGCAGCCAGGGGTCCCTTCACCCAGGGGGTGGCTGTCCACCACCCTCTGTCCCATTGCCTCTGTCTTCCCCACTACTGTTGCCCTCGTCAGCCTCGACAGCTATCCCACGGTCAATGGCCATGTTGTGCAGTATGCAGCAGGCCAGGATTAGGCCACAGGCCTTTGGGAGCTGTACCGTAGGGCACCACCTGACCTGTCTAGGCAACAGAACCATGCTTTCAGCATGCCAAAGATATGCTCAATGATGCTGCATGTGCTGGTGTGTGCCTCATTGTACCGTTCTTCTGCTGGGGACGACAGGCGCTGGTAGGAGGTGAGCAGCCAGGACCTCAGTGGATACACACTGTCACCTATGTGGAGAGTGACATGGTTATCCCTCTGCTATTCTATGCTGCATCCCTTGCCTGTTTCTGGTGCCCACGCCACCATGCATGCCCTGCCAACCCCCATCCCCAGGTCTGCTCTGCCCATCGCCCCTGGCCCATGCCATACTCACCCACTAGGTGGCCCGTGGGGATGTCCCCATGTTCAAACCTGTGGTGCAGCACAGAGCTGTGCCAGATGAACCCGTCATGTGCACACCCAGGGTGTGTGGTGCAGACATTGGTGATGCACCCCATGGCATTACACACCACCTGACAGTTGACACTCAGGGTTCCCTTCCATTTTATGTATGCCATGTCCTCAGGGCCAGGTGGCATGCGGATGGCCCTGTGGGTGCAGTCAATGGCCCCAATCATGCCAGGCATACGTGCCACCCTGTGGAAGTCCTGCATGGTTGCTGTATGCTGTGCCTGTGTGCTGGGGAAATGGATGAATTCTGAAGCACATGGCAGCAGAGCATTGAGGGACTGTGTGAGGAGGCAGGATGTGGCTGACTGGGTGATACCTGTGGTGTCCCCTGTTGGTCTCTGGAATGTGCCCATGGTGAGCAGGCACATGATGGCCGTCACCTTCATTTCACGGACAAGGCGTGGATCCGCCTGGTGGGTGCCTGCATCTCCTCACTGCACAGCTTGCAGAGCTGCCTCAGAATGGCCCTGTTCAGGTGGTACCAGCTCACAATCTCAAGGTCACTGTAGTTCTCAAAGGTGGTGCAGGCACAGTACCACCTGTGTCAGGTATACCGCTGATAGGCCATTCCTCACCACGTCACTGTTCCTCCTGCCCCCTCACACCCCTCATTGCTGCCTCCATCATGGAGGTGTCCACTGTCCCCCGGGCAGTTGGCTGCTGGCTGTGTACCTACCTGGTGCACTGCTTGTTTGTGTGTGTGTGTGTATGTGTGTGTGTGTGTCTCTTTCTCTCTCTGCCCCTCTCTCCCTCTCCAACGCCACCTCTGACCCTCTCCCTCTGTATGTGGACTTTGGTCTGTCTGTCTGTATGTGTGTGTGTGTGTGTCTCTCTCTCTCTCTCTCTCTGTCTGTTTCTCTCACTCACTCACTCACTCACTCACTCACTCACACCCTGGCACAAGTGCTGTCTCTGTGTTTGAGCCCTGTATTTATAGGAACAAGTCTGCTCAGAGCAACTTCGCTTTGCTGCACACTTGTGCCATGGATTCACAGTTGAATATGCCACTGTGCTGGATATTCATGGGAACACCCCCTGCTCTTGTGCCCGCATTCATTATAATTGGGCATTGGTGCAATGGATTTTGCACTGTGCACTGGTTCTCACTGAATATGGCTCCTTGGTGCAATACTGTACTTGCACCAGCACAACTCAGATATCTGGGCCCCTGTATTAAAGATGAACAAGGAAATATACAAATTACAGATGAGTCCATTGCACTTAGATTTTTTTTGAAAAATGTAGGAAAAATTAACATAATAATTTTATTTATGATTGTACACATATGGACATTTTTTTGAATAATGTCAAAATTACAAATGTAACCTTTGCATATATCCCAGTTACACAACAGGACATTATTGAGACCATAAATTCTTCACCAAGAGAAAATCTCCTGGTCTGGATGCCTTACAAATGAGTTTTTCCAGAGCTTTGCTAATGAGTTGGCACCTTGGTTGTTAAGATTGATAGAAGAACTATTACTGGATAAATCAAACTTAGATTTTCCCCCATCAATGCAAACTGCCAAATTAATATTAATCCCTAAAGAAGACAAGCCCCTGGATTCAACAGACGACTATAGACCTATACCCATACTAAATTCCGATTATAAGCTGATAGACAAATTAATAAATAATAAAATTTAACCATGTCTTGGAACATATATAAATCAAAATCAATACGGTTTTATGAAGGGAAGAACATTACACCAGGCAAACAGAAAAATTCAAGCACTTATTTACCTCCTAAATACAAATAAACAACATCAAAATGATTCATTTTATGCAGTTGCTGTTGATGCCAGTAAGGCTTTTGATTTATTAAACTGAGATTACATGTATCAAATACTAGAAAAATATGGCATCCCTCCAGAACTAATAATTTTAATACAAAAAAACTACAAAATAAAACCAAAAACAATAGGTTCCAAATCAATCATTATCTGATAACTTCAATATGATGAGTGAAGTTAGACAGGGTTGCTGCCCCCGTTGCCAAAATTATTTATTCTTGCATTGAAACCCTTCTTGCAATCAATAAGAAACAATTCATTAATAGGAGGAATTACTGTAGGTCAGGACCATATAAAATTAAGCACCTTTGTGGATGATATCCTCTTAATTATTAAAAATATTAAAGCAGCATTACTAGGTAATCAGGAAGTGATTATCAAAATTCTGCTTTTTGGCTAGAAGAATGCAGCCATAGTTCTGGTTTTCATATCTGTAAATATTTTTTTCTAGCGATCTTTAGTTTTTTAGATATTTAAAATTTATTTCCATTGTTGTGGCTCCACAATAAATATGGCTATCACCTAATTTGCAGCCAAACTCCCTCTCATGTTGCATCATGTCTTTTGTTTACTTCCATGGACCCTGTGCTGCATATTCCCACTGTCCCTGCGTAGTGCTGTGAGTCATGTGTATGTGCAGTTGGCAGCAGAGGGTTCCAATTCAACATGGTGGGTTGGAGAAATGTAAACAAAACAAAGAAAAATTGAATAAATTATGGGGTGATAATACAACAAAACAAGAAAGATTACCAGGTAAGTGCTCAGCAAAGTACAGGAAATAGACTGTTGCAAAAGATCCATTTTTATTTAGTAGTGCTGATTTAATGTTTCATTAGATTGCTTTTTAGAGGAAGTACAGTTATACTCTAGAATTTCAGGGTAACAAATCAATAAAAGTAAATATGTTATTATGAAGTTATCTAGGGCTGTGCGAATACCTTTTTTCGAATATTCAGTATTCGGAGCCCATGCATCCGAATATTCTACCAAATATTTGGTATTCGGCCACTTTTCTTAATTTCCTAAAAAAACTAAAAGTCCCCCCCCCACCCTCCTCCCTGACCCACATCTGGCAAGAATAGAGAGAACCCTTCCCCACCTTCAGATAGCACCCAAACCCCCAACCCTGACCACTTCATGCAAAGCTAAGATACATTTAAAAAGGCAGCCAGTGCAGCCGCCCTCTCCTCCTCAGTCAGCTGTCTTCTTATCAATGAACTCAATCACTTGCTTGTGCTTATATAGTAGAACGAGCTGATGAGCACATGATCAGCTTGTTCTACTATATAAGCGCAAGCAAGCGACTGATTTCATTCACAAGGCAGCCAGCCGAGGAGGAGAGTGGGCCGCACTGGCTGCCTTTTAAAAAAAATTTCTTTACGTGCAGGGTGCGGGTAGAAGAAGGGGCTGCTGATCCTGGTTACTGGGGTGTGTGTGCAGTGGGGCACAGTATTGAAACTTGGTGGCCGGCCGTGGAGGCGGGTGGGGTTGTGCCAGTCCCCATTGAATTTTCTGCATGTTTTCTTTATTTTTGTTATTTAATTGCAACTTATGTGAAGTGGTCGGGGGAGGAGGGGGTTTGGGTGCTATCTGAGGGTGGGGGAAGGGAGTCCTCTCTATTCTTGCTGGATCTGGGCTATGGTGGAGTGTGGGGGGGCTCTTAGCTTTTTAGAAGTGCTTCTTGAACACCGGCTGAATAGTGCACTATTCCATTATTCAGAATCTGAATAACGAATAGCTCATTATTTGTAGTATTTGGGAAATGATATTTATTGCTCGCACAGTCCTAAAACAAACCACTCAATATACAAAAATATGAGCAAGATTTCAGAATTCAGAAAGTTATTAAATATTTAGGAATCCAACTAACCCCAGATCAATCACACACCATTAAAATAAATTTTGATAAGGCAAAACAAAAATTGCATCATTGTTGGAGAACTGGACAAATCATTATCATTATGGGGCAAAACTGACACCATTAAAATGATGGCTCTACCTCACTATATTTTTATGACTCAAAACATATTAGGGGCCCCAAATAAAGCTGGTTTCAGAATGTTAAAAGGATTTTCAGTAAATTCCTATGGAGAGGAGGAAAGCCTAGGATTATCTGACACCTATTAACTACCCCAAGAAAAAAAGGTAGGTTGGGATGCCTGGATCATATAAGCTACATAGAGGCCCATATAACAGCAATGTTCTATCAGTGGTCCCTTTTCCCTGATATGGATAATACATTATATCAAATTATTGCTTATCTGTTGCCATCTAAATCAAATTTGCAGAATATATTTTTAGATATAGAATTGAACAAACAAATAACTCACTTTTTATCATTGTGGTTAATACTAATACAGAAACATATTAACCACCCATATCACTACAGATACCTTGGCTGTTTCTGCAAATATGTTACAATAAAATAATATGGGGAGAATATCATAATAATTTTTATTTCATAAGTCTATACGAAAATGAGAATAAGTTATGGAAGGGTATTATAATTAATAACCCATTGTGGTCTTATTCTAAGATAAAGGACAAGTTAAGGGATAAGAGATGGAGCCAGCTTCAATACTATTCAATTATAAACAATTTCCAAAAAAGAAAAATATTTTTAATAACAATTTAATGAGACTCTCGACATTATTAAAACATCAAACAATATTGTACAGTAAAGGAACAACTAAATTACTTGATAGATTTTATCAAATTTTTGTAGTTAAGAGGAACAGCGCATTTAACAAAATACATTCAAAATAGGGTGTTGAGGCTAGCACCTCACTATCGGCTAAACATTGGGAGCTTATAAGGATTCAGAATAATGATTTATATGTCTCCGCAAAAAATAAGTCAATACAACAAAAAATTTCTGATAGAGACTATTTAACTCCTGTTCAGATCTCTAAAATAAATAATGAATATTCTGAAACATCCTGGCATAATGGCAGTAACAGAGGTACCTTAATGGATTGCTTTTAGTCATGCCCGAAGATTAAATTATGGTGGTCAAAGCTTTAACAAAAACTCATTTCTTTAATGAAATTAGATGTCCTACTAGAATTAGACACATTTTTATTCAGTAATTTAAATGAAATAGAATGGAATACAACACACAAAAAAATGTTATGCTGGCAACAATGGCAATTAAATGTTTACATAGAAACATAGACTTTGATGGCAGATAAGGACTGCTTGACCCACCCAGTCTGCTCACTTCCCTACCTATTGGATAACCTGCAGATCCTAGTTAACCAACAGCCTACTTCCTCCTAACCCCCACTAGAATTGCCTTATGTCTGTCCCATGTATTCTTGAATTCTCCCACTTTTTTGTGACCCCAAGACCTCCTCAGAAAGGCTGTTCCATGTGTCCACCACCCTCTCTGTGAAAAAATACTTCCTCATGTTGCCCCTGAGCCATCCCCCCTGAGTTTAAATTGTGCCCCCTTGTTCATGCACATCTCTTTTTCAGAAATATGCTACCCTCTTGGACTTTGTTCATTCCCTTGAGATACTTAAAAATGTCTATAATTTCTCTTCTCTCCCTCCCTTCCTGGAGGGTATACATATTAAGCTCCTTTAGTCTTTCTTCATATGGCTTCTGGTGCAGACCCTGCACCATTTTAGTTGCCCTACTCTGGACTGCCTTCAGCCTGTCTATGTCCTTGTGGAGATGGGTTCTCCAGAACTGCATGCAGTACTCCAAATGGGGTCTCACCAACTGCCTGTGCAGAGGGATAACAACCTCCTGTTTTCTACTGGTGATGCCTCTCCCTATGCATCCCAGTATCCCCCAGGCCTCCTTACTGCCTCCTCACATTGCTTGCCCACCTTTAGGATGATATCCAGGCATCCCTCTTCCATCAAGGACACTATTTCAGGGAGCTTGTTACCCTGACTATGGGCATTGGTACTCATCGCCCTCCATTTTTTGATGGCCTTACCCTTTAGCCCCCTCCCTGTCCTTACTGCCATTTACCCTGTCCTGCTCCCTATTAACTTTTCTACCTTGGTGTTTACCTCACTAACTACCTTGTTTTGTGGGGGGGAAGGGATGGGATTTCCATGCTCCTTTTCAGTGCCCCCCCTTGGCTAGTTTAAATGTTTGCCAATGAAGCATTTAAACCTATCACCTAGGATTCTGGTTCCCCACCTGAACAGATGCAGACCATCACACCAGTATAGGCCTGCATCCCTCCAGGTGGACCCCCAGTCCCCAATAAAGCCAAAACCCTGAGCTCTGCACCAGTTTTTCAACCATTCATTGAATCCCATGGTGTGGAGTACCCTAGCCTTACCCATGCCATAGACAGCCAGCACCTCTGAAAATATTACCATGTGTGTCACTCATCTAAGGTCCCTCCCTAACTCCACAAATCTCTCTTGCACTGTTCTGATCCCATTCCCAGCCAGGTAATTTGTCCTGAGGTGGATAATGATGTCCGGTTCCCTCTCCCGTGCAGCTGTTCCCATGATCCTGAGGATTTGCTTCCTGTCCCTCCCAGCCATGGCATGGGCAGGCACCTTACTCCCTCCCCCAGTTCTACTCTCCTAACAATTGAGTCACCCACCAGGAGTTGTTTCCTTCCCCTGTGGGGTCTCATGCCACCCTCCTCTGGGTCTCCTTTGTGGAAGTTCCCAGCATCTTCCTTGTTCTCCACTTTGGGTATCTCCACAGAGGAACCACGCTCTGCCAGAATGGTGTATGAACTGTGGAGAGGTACAACTGGAGGGATGTGCCTCTGATCCACCACCCTCACCCTCTCTGAACCCACTGTGATCCAACTGCTCCTCTTTTTTGGAAACCTCTGAGGCAGCAGCAGTGGCTTTGGTGGTCTCTGGCTGGGGGAGGAGGCTTCCTGAATCTTTACCAGCTTGGCCTGGACACATGCAACCTCCTTCCTCAGTCCAGAGAGATGCCTTCAAATGAAGCAGCATCACAGCCTCCAGAATGTCTCCCGGAAGACTGCTGCCCTACAGCCAGTGCATTGCACCACTTCCTACATGTCTCTTTCCCTTCCTGTTATTTTTTTGGTTAGTGTGTGAGAGTGTTGCATGCATTTATACCCTATGCAGTGTGCTGGGCTATTAAGATTATGACAGGTGTATGTCCTTTGCCCTTTTGTGGAAATAATGTCAGAACCCCTGGTATAAAGGAAATGATGCACTTGGTGTGGGTGGGGTGAGGGCGGGTGGGTGGGACCAAGCCCATGCCCTCCAGAAATGATCAGCTACAGTTCTGACCCACCACCCTGGTGAGTATTTTCCTTCCTTTCAGTAAGACAACCTGCACAACAATTTAACAGAAAATATACCCAGTGAAAACACTTTGAACCAGAGAAAGATAAAGCAGTTATCTGTAAGCACAAATCAGTATCACCCTGTAAGCACACCCTGTAACAATTTAGCAGAAAATATACTCTGCAGAAAAAATTTAAATCAGAGAAAAATAAAGCAGTAAACTGTAAAGCCTGTAAGCACAACACAGTAACAAAAACCTGTAAGCACAACCTGTAACAATTTAACAGAAAATATACCTTGCAAAACACACTTTGAATCAGAGAAAAGTAAAGCAGTAATTTGTAAGCACAATTATCAAAACCTGTAAGCACAACCTGTAACAATTTAACAGAAACTATACTTTGCAAAAACACTTTGAATCAGAGAAAAATAAAGCAGTAATCTATAAGCACAAAACAATATCAACCTGTAAGCACACCCTGTAACAATTTAGCTGAAAATAAACCCTGCAAAAAACAATTCTAATCTGAGAAAAATAAAGCAGTAAAATGTAAAGCCTTTAAGCACAACACAATAACAAAAACCTGCAGGCACAACCTGTAACAATTTAACAGAAAATATACCTTGCAAAGAAACAATTTGAATCAGAGAAAATAAAGCAGTAATCTGTAAGCACAAAACAGTAACAAACCTGTAGGCACACCCTGACAAATAATTTAGCAGAAAATATATCTTGCAAAAAAAAAATATATAAACAATTTGATTCAGGGAACAATAAAGCAGAAATCTGTAAGCAATAAACAGTAACAAAACTTCTAAGCACAAAACAAAATAGTAACACAACAGTGTGACGATGGATTCTATTCAGAAGGGATTTAAGTCTGTTGCAATAGCACCATCCCTGTAAAAAAATCAAGTTTTACTTTACTTCTTTAAAAATCACACTATCAGGAAGGCCACCTGGTTTGTGTGTCTTTCTTTCCCTGTTCTCTTTTCCTTATGTTGTTCTTTCCCTGATTTGAAGAATCCATCCATGTTTGCAACCCCCCCCCCCATTTGCATTTAGGCTGCTCAGTTTCATTTGAAGAGCTATAAAAATATTTATTCATGATGGAACTATGGGAGTAGCATGCTTTTATGTTTCCATGGGATGCAGGCAACTTCACAGTATTTGTTCAGTTAAGTAATGGGGTTGCAGGGCTAAACTGTTGAAAATGTATTCACCCCCCCCCCATTTTCTGAGATGGCTTAAAACGCTGTCTCTGATTTAAAGTAGTGCCAGGTTAACCACATAAAGAGTGCAGAGGGTAGTGATGTAAGGCTATCCTAATTTATTTGTACCCTTGGGCCACCTCGGTGTATGTTAAGACACTCTGTTTATGCCCATTTATAAAACATTTTATGAAGTATATTGTGATAAGTGTTCTAGTCTCTTGAGACATTAGAAGCTGTTTGCTGTTCTGTAAGTGTGTTATGCTCCAAACATAGAATTAGGATGATGTTTTGTTTTCAAACAAGGTCATGCTTAAAATGTTACTGTGGGTTTCTACTTTCATTTCTGGTAGAGCATCTTAAACATTGTTAGTTTATTTTTGTGTAAAATTCGTGTTGCCTGTACCAGGTCTGTAGGGTGGGGTTTTAGCACGTAAAGCTTCAGAGAAGTCCCAACTTACTCTGTGTCTTTTCTATATGTGCTAACCAGACCTTTCTTTCTTTATAGAATTGACACAGAGGGGGTGGAGCTTCATCTGGAACTTTTGGCGAATTTCCTTTATTTGGTTGAATTAAGGTGGCATTCAATATTAGAAATAAAGTGAACAAGTAAGGAGATATATATTTATGTTCAGATAGAATAATAATGTTGTTTTCTGGAGTTTGGTATTTCACTGGTCAAAGTGGGAGGAGTTACGTTGAGCCTCCCCTAGCTTTCAGGTATATAAAGTGTATTCCCATTCATTTGGGAGATAGGTTTGTGAGGTGCATATGTGTTCTGTACTTATCAGTTGAAACACTAGCTATTTCTAGGGTGTCTATCTGAACCTTCTTCGATGTTCAGTTTGTATTGAATAGTCTTGTTTTTTTTTTGAATAAGTCTGTTGATTTAAAACTGCTTTAAAACAGTAAATCTGCTTAGCCAAAAGAAGCCTTAATGTTTCTCCTTGCTCTGATAATGTTGCTCCTTGCTCTGGCTTTCAAGCAAATGTAGAAGAAAAGAGCTCAGGAGAAGTTAGGTGCTTTCTGGCAGCAAATCTAGTCTTCCACCTCAAAAACATCAACTAACCTGCATTTTTAAATCTTCCTTCTGTTGGAAGTTACTAAGACTTTGTAAGCTCCACCCCCAATCTCCCGGAAGAGCAGTGGAAGAAAAGTCATTAGCTCCTTCAATGTGAGAAAGAGACTGCAACACCTTTAAGCCCAAAACAAAAACCTGTAAGCACAAAATAGTAGCACAACAGTAACTTTGCTTAGCCTAAAGATAGATCAAACTGTAAATCCTGTAAGCACAAAAAGTAACAAAACCTGTAAGCACAATCTGTAACAATTTAACAGAAATACACCTTGCAAAAACACTTTGAATCAGAGAAAAATAAAGCAGTATTCTGTAAGCACAAAAAGTAACAAAACCTGTAAGCACGACCTGTAACAATTTGGCAAAAAATATACCCTGCAAAAAACTATTTCAATCAGAGAAAAATAAGGCAGTAAACTGTAAAGTCTGTAAGCACAACACAGTAACAAAAACCTGTAGACACAACCTGTAACAATTTAACAGAACATATAGCCTGCAAAGGAACAATTTTAATCAGAGAAAATAAAGCAGTAATCTGTAAGCACAAAACAGTAACAAACCTGTAAGCACACCCTGACAAATCATTTAGCAGAAAATACACCCTGTAAAAAAAAAAACAGTTTGACTCAGAGAACCTGTAAGCAAAAAACAGTAACAAAACCTGTAAGCAAAACCTGTAAGTACAAAAAAAATAGTAACACAACAGTAAAACTGCTTAGCCAAAAGAAGCCTTAATGTTTCTCCTTGCTGTGATAATGTTGTTCATTGCTTGGTCCTTTCAAGCAAACCTAGAAGAAAGGAGTTCAGGTGAAGCTAGGTGCTTTTTGTCAGCAAACCTAGCCTTCCACCTCAAAAACACCAACTAACCTGACCTTTTAAATCTTCCTTCTGTTGGAAGTTACTAAGACTTTGTCAGCTCCACCCCCAGTTACACTCCTAATCTCCCGGAAGAGCTGTGGAAGGAAAGTAATTAGCTCCTTCAATGTGAGAAAGAGACTGCAACACCTTTAAGCCCAAAACAAAAATGTGTAAACACAAAATAGTAGCACAACAGTAACTTTGCCTAGCCTAAAGATAGATCAAACTGTAAAACAAGTAAGCACAAAAAATAACAACACCTGTAAGTGTAACCTGTAACAACTCAACGGAAATATACCTTGCAAAAACACTTTGAATCAGAGAAAAATAAAGCAGTAATCTGTAAGCACAAAAAGTAACAAACCTGCAAGCATGACCTGTAACAATTTAACAGAAAATATATCTTGCAAAAACCACTTTGAATCACAGAAAAATAAAGCAGTAATCTGTAAGCACAAGTATGAAACCCTGTAAGCACATGCCAGCCCAGTGGCACTGAGAGCTAAGGTGCTAGACACCTTACCTCGCGCCACGATGACAACCCATGTTTGGGAATGAGCATGGACTATAGGAGGTCGGCAGGGGAGGAGGGCACAGAGCTGAATGGAGCAGCCAAAAGGCAGCTCTCCTCTCCAGGGAAGGTTGGTGGTATCCCTCGGCTCTTGACTGTCCCGTGGTGGAGGCCAGGGGCAGTGCAGGCCAGAGGGAGTGCCAGGTGCTAGGCGCTAGGCTGATGGGTGGGTGGATGGGGTCATCACTGGGGCTGTAGTACACATACGTGCCTCCATGTGCATAAATCTCTACTCCAGGGGAACCTGGGGTTAAACTGGGAGGACTACAAGAAAAACAGAAAAATGAGCAGGCAGCAGGATGAAGTCTGACCTCCCACAGGCTCTGCTCCCAGGCCGGGTTTAAAGTAAGCCCTGTAATTCCAGGATGTCAGGGCTGGGGGGCGGCTAATGGGGGCAGCTAGTGGGAGATAAATAAATACCCTAAAAAAACTGTAAATTATAAAACTTGTAAGCACAACACAGTAATCAAAAACCTGTAGGCACACCCTGTAACAATTTAGCAAAAAATATACCCTGGAAAAAAAACAATTTGAATCAGAGAACAATAAAGCAGTAATTTGTAAGCTAAAATCAGTAACAAAACCTGTAAGCACAAAACAAAATAGTAACATGACAGTAAATCTGCTTAGTCAAAAGAAGCCTTAATGTTTCTTCTTGCTCTGATAATGTTGCTCCTTTCTCTGTTCTTTCAAGCAAACCTAGAAGAAAAGAGCTCAGGTGAAGCTAGATGCTTTTTGCCAGCAAACCTAGTCTTCCACCTCATCAAGAAAATGAGAAATTTAGTAAAACTATAACCAAAGACAACATGATGGGTTCTTACCAATGCATGAACCAATTAGACAAAATACACCCAGCCATAGGGCTAAAAGGGTGCAAGTCATTAACAAGTGAGATAATTACATAACACATAAACCAACCTAGCTAATGCTTTTTGTACCAAGGAAGGCCAGTAGACGAAAGGTAAGACTTGGTGGCACCACCCATTGAGCAGTGGTCAGGTGTGCCTTGGTGGGGTAGGTAATGTCTGAACCTGTAGGCCATGCACAGTTTAAAATTCAAAGATGTAGTTTTTTGTGATAAGGAGAGAGAAATCTAAGTCATTGGTCAAGCATGAGTCCCATGTACTTTAAACTGCTGAATTTGTCAGCAGGAATCTATTGGCAGAGGGAAGGGTTGGTAGAGGCATGCAAACCTGGAGTTTATATCTACAGCTAAAACAAATAGCTTTTGTTTTTCTACTGTTCAATATTAATTTGCTGTTAGATAGCCATGGATGAATGAGGGCAAAGGAATCTACAAGAGTTAGCTGAATATCAGAGATATCAGCTGCATTGCAATGCAGGACCAGGTCATTAGCATACAGTTACACTGGTGGCTAACATCTGGGAGACAGTTAATGTCAATGAAATAAAAACTGTCAACAGGAACTTCCTGTTTGGCAGTAGGAAGGGAAGAATCATAGAGAAACATTGGTTTTGTCAACCCTAAAGGAAAAAAGTAGCACACTCCCCCAGCTGCTGGTGGTCTGACATTGAGCAAGGAAGAAGGAGGCTACTGAAGAAGATAGGAAGTTGCTGTCCCAGAACAGGAATGGTGAGAGTTGTAAGGAGAGGAGAGAGTAAGCATACAGAGAAACAGTAGAGGGACACAAAATAAGACATGATAGGAGTGGTGCAGTGCAATGGCTGTGGGGCGGCAGTGTTCCAGGAGACATTCTGGAGGCTGCGATGCTGCCCTATTTGCAGGCACCTCTCTGGTCTGAGAGAGGAGGTTGCCTGTCTCCAGGCTGACCTGGCTAGGATTCATGAAACCTCCTTCCCCACCCAGGGACCACCAGGGCCAATGCCACTACCTCAGAGGTTGCCAAGAAAGAGGAGAGACTGGACCAGGGTGGGCTCAGGGAGGGAGAGGGTGGTGGAACAGAGTTGCATCCCTCCAGCTGTACCTCTCCACAATTCATTCGCTCTTCTGGTGGAGAGTGGTTCCTCTATGGAGGCACCTGCAGTGGAGACCAAGGAGGATGCTGGGAACCTTCACAAAGGAGACCCACAGGAGGGTGGCATGGGACCCCACAGGGGAAGGAAACAACTCTTGGTCAGGGACTCAATCATTGGGGGGTAGAAATGGGGGAGGAAGGGGAGAGGGAGGTAAGGTGCCTTCCTGGTGCCACAGCTTGGAGGGACAGGAAGTGAATCCTCAGGATCATGGGAGGAGCTGCACGAGAGAGGGAGCTGGATGTCATTGTCCACCTACGGACAGATGATCTGGCTAGGAATGGGATCACAGCCGTGCAAGAGGAGTTTGTAGAGTTGGGAAGGGGCCTTAGACAAGTAAGCGCATACGGTAGCCTTCTCAGAGGTGCTGCCTGTCTATGGCAAGGGTGATGCTAGGGCACTCCTCACCAGGGAATTCAATAAGTGGTTGAAAAACTGGTGTGGAGCTCAGGGTTTTGGCTTCATTGAGGACTGGGGAGCCACCTGAAGGGATGTAGACCTATACTGGTGGGATGGTCTGCATCTGTCCAGGGTGGGAACCAGGATCCTAGGTGAGAGGTTTAAATGCTTCATTGGCAAGCATTTAAACTAGCCAAGGGGGGAGGCACTGAAAAGGAGCAGGGAAATCCCAGCCTCCCCCCACAAAACATGGTAATTAGTGAGGTAAACACCAAAGTAGAGAAGTTATTAGGGAGCAGAACAGAGGTAAATGTAAAAAAAGGCAAAAGCAGTGAGGACAGGAATGGAGCTAAAAGGGGTAAGGCTATCAAAAAGTGGAGGGTGATGAGTACCAATGCCCGTAGTCTGTGTAACAAGCTCCCTGAACTAGTGGCCTTGATGGAAGAGGGTTGCCTGGATATTGTGGTAGTCACAGAAACATGGTACACAGAGAACCATGACTGGGATGTCAACATACCAGGATACACAATCTACAGGAGGGACAGGGAGGGTAAAAGAGGAGGAGGAGGAGTAGTAGCTCTCTATGCAAAGGAAGGGATCAAAGCAACATAACTAAAGAGTAAACAGGGAGCAGATGAGGTACTCTGGGTCACCCTGGAGACAGGAAATGGCACCACAATCCACACGGGGGTTGTATACAGACCCCCATCTCAGGGGGAGGGAATGAACAAGGAAATGATAGAAGGCTTCCTTAGAATGGCAGAAAAAGGGGAGATATTGTTGATGGGGGAACCGAATATGCCAGATGTTAACTGAAGCACCTTTGCTGCAGGCACATCCAAGAGCAGGGTCATTCTTGATGCCCTACAGGGGGCATGCCTCAGACAGCTAGTACTGGAACCCACTCAGGAGGGAGCAATCTTAGACCTGGTACTCTCAAATGGGGACGGAGAAAGAATCTCAGATTTAGAAGTGGGTAGCCATCTGGGAACAAGCGACCACCAAACAGTGTGGTTCACGATAAACACAGCCATACAATCAAGCCATACAAAAGCAAGAGTATTGGACTTTAGGAGGGCTGACTTTGGGAAAATGAGAGAGTGCCTCAGAAAAGCACTAGCAAACAGGCAAGAAGGAGGGGTGGAGGAACAATGGGGAGTGATCAAAACAACCATCACAGAGGCAACAAGCCTTTGTGTAAAGCAAATCAGTAAAACACAACGAAGGGAAAAAACGTTATGGTTCTCAAAAGAGGAGGCAGGGAAGGTTAAGAAGAAAAGGATAGCATTCAGGAAATATAAGGAAACACAGAAGGAGCAGGACAGAGAACTTTATCAGTTAAAGCAGAAAGAGGCTGGAAAGGCAGTCAGAATAGCAAAGCCCCAAACTGAGGAAAGGATAGCCAATTCTGTTAAGAAGGGGAATAAGACCTTTTATAGGTACATTAGGGAGCGAAGAAAGACCAAAGGAGGGATACTGAGGCTTAATAAAGGGGATGGAATGTGGGTAGAGGGAGACAGTGAAAAAGCAGGGATACTGAACAAATATTTCTGCTCAGTATTCACAAAGGAAGAGGAGGGGGAGGTACCTAAACCAAACAAGAGAAACACTCTGAAGACGAGGGTCTATACCAGTCCATTTACAGAAGAAAGGGTTCTGAAAGAACTAATAAAATTGAAGGTGGTCAAAGCAATGGGGCCTGATGGGAGTCACCCAAGAATTCTAAAAGAACTAAGGGTAGAACTAGTGACACCGCTGACTACTCTCTTTAACAAATCATGGGAGGATGGGGTGGTATCTGAGGACTGGAGGAGGGCAGATGTGATTCCTCTTCACAAAAGTGGGAGCAGGACAGAGGCAGGAAACTACAGACCAGTTAGTTTGACCTCAGTGATAGGGAAAATGATGGAATCACTTCTGAAGGAAAGAATTGTTGTGTACCTAGAGGCCAGTGGGGCACAGGACCCAAGGCAGCATGGATTCATGATGGGAAGGTCATGTCAGATGAATCTAATATATTTCTTTGACTGGGTGACCAAAACAGTAGACCAGAAAGGGGCTGTGGACATGGCTTACCTAGATTTTAGCAAGGCATTTGATACAGTCCCACACAAAAAGATTAATACACAAGTTAGCCAGCCTTGGAGTGGGTCCTGAGGTGGTAGCCTGGATAAAAAAATTGGCTAGACAACAGGACGCAAAGGGTAGTAGTAAATGGAGTACACAGTGAAGAAAGGAGGGTTACTAGCAGGGTACTGCAGGGTTCAGTACTGGGACCAGTCCTTTTTAATGTCTTTATAAGTGACATTGCAGAGGAACTGGAAGGAAAAGTATGCGTCTTTGCAGATGACACAAAGATCTGCAACAGGGTTGATACACAAGATGGAGTGGAAAGGATGAGAAGGGACTTGGCAAGGTTGGAGGAATGGTCAAATGTATGGCAGCTCAGATTCAATGCAAAGAAGTGCAAGGTAATGCACATGGGAAACAAAAACCCAGGGGAAGCGTACACAATGGGGGTGAGATACTGACATCAGTAAAAATGGAAAGGGACCTGGGAGTAATTATATCAGATGACCTAAAGGTGGGCAAGCAATGTGAGAAGGCAGTAAGGAAGGCTGGGGGATACTGGGATGCATAGGAAGAGGCATCAATAGTAGAAAACAGGAAGTTGTTATCCCTCTGTACAGACAGTTGGTGAGACCCCATCTGAGTACTGTGTGCAGTTCTGGAGACCCCATCTCTGCAAAGACATAGACAGAATGGAGGCTGTCAGAGGAGGGCAACAAAATGGTGCAGGGTCTGCACCAGAAGACATAAAGAAAGACTAAAGGAGCTTAATATGTATACCCTTGAGGAAAGAAGGGAGAGGGACATGATAGAAACTTTCAAGTACCTCAAGGAATCAACAAAGTCCAAGAGGGTAGCATCTTTCAGAAAAAGAGATGTGCAAGAACAAGGGGGCACAATTTGAAGATAGAGCGGGGACGGCTCAGAGAAAATGTGAGGAAGTATTTTTCACAGAGAGGGTTGTGGATGCATGGAACAGCCTCCCTGAGGAGGTCTTGGAGTCAAGAACAGTGGGGGAATTCAAGAATGCATGGGACAGACATAATGCAGTCCTAGTGGGGGGGTAGGAGGAAGTAAGCTGTTGGTTAAGTAGGATCTGCAGCTTATCTGTTAGGTAGGAAAATGGGCAGACTAGGTGGGCCAAGCGGTCCTTATCTGCCGTCAAATTCTATGTTTCTAGGGGGTGAAGAATTGAGCCTTGAGGAACACCAACAGTTATGTCTGCTAAGGCAAAGACAGTGAAGTGCAACCTAACGTGTTGCTCTCTGCCAGACAAGTAGTTAGAAAACCAACTTACAGCAGCAGGTGACACACCAAGTGTGGATAACTTAGAACAGAGTAGCAAGTAATTAACCTGGTCAAACACTTGCTGAAGGTAAGGTCAATGAACACTACTTTAGTTAAGAGGCCAGCATCCATGGCCAGATTGTATCATTTGTGAGTTTAACCAAAGTAGTGAAGGTAGCAAGATTTTTTTTCCTGAACCCATGCTAAGCATGCGTAAGGAAGTTATATTTTATTATGTAGTCAGTGAACCATTTTGCTACTCTAAGTCCACACCCCCTTCCCGATGTCTAGGGGTATGATGGTGGTCACTGTCCTTGGAGGGGGGAGGTACAGCAGCTGAAAACCTTCCAAGATGGCTTAAGTTTACCCAAGTCCATAACTGAAAAGGGGGTGCCTGCCGACCCCACCGATTCTGGTCTGGAAGGGAAAACAGAGGCCAGCAGCATCAATAGTCCTTAAAGAACGAAACAACTCTCTCTTGTTTAAAGAAACAATGGGATCCCAGTTTAATAAACATGATGCAAGAAATGCATGGCCACTTCATAGAGCAGTTAGTAGAACAACAAGGGAAAGAAACACATTACAGCAGACCATGGAGGTCACATAATTACTTGAGTACCTTCACACAAAGTCCATTCATAGGGCATGATCTGGATGACCCCCAAGTCTCAGGCAGCTCAGTTCATCCTGAAACAAGACAATTCACATTGCCGCAAGGTTGTTTCCCTCACAGTACCAAATATACTTGCTCCCTTTCTCTCAGCTTGGCATAGCCTCTTACCTCAGGGCTACTGCTTCACTGTCCCAAGGGTCCAAATTGGTCATTAGTTTGTTTCAAGCTAGTCTCTCACCTCAGGGCTACTGCTACTTCATTCCAGAAGTCTGTCTTTACTCACTCTATCACCAGGCTCACTGCTCTTCATGGGCGATGGCCCCTTGAAAACCCTGCGATGACCCGTCCCTGTCTCGGCTGCCACCTTGCTCTTCCTTAGACCTCACCTTTTGGGACTGCATTCCTCCAGCAGGGAATGCTCCCCAAAATTGTCCCCTCCTACTGGGGGGTCCTTGGAGTGGCCACTGCCATGTCCCACTTAGATGCTGTCACTTTGCTATTCCCCAAAAAGGACACTGTCCCACCACTCGAGTGGGCAATTTTCTTTGCTTGATCTCAGCTGACCTCTCTCTCTCTCTCCCTTCTCTTTTTCCGTGTTGTCCATTATGTTCATTACTGTCCCCAGGGTATTCCCATCCCAAGCTACCAGCAGTCCTCCAGGGTGGCAAACTATTAACCCCTTAAATACAGGGATGAAATGTCCCCATCTAATATCCCAAGGGTGCATGTCTAAATGCACAGAAATGATGCCTGTAACCCCATAGGAGGGACACTACTATTGTTTCAAGAATATCAGTAAGAACAAAAAGAATGACTATTGGTCAATAACTATCAATATTTTGGGGTCTCCTGATTTGAAGACTGGCATAACCCCGGCAATCTTCCACTTTACATCCTTGCAAAGATCTTACATTGTTGTCACAATACATATGTGTTTTACTATTGAACTCTGTTGATGATGGAGACATAAATTACATCCTACAGTTCTAAAATAATACCATAGGTGTGAACACCAGAAACTCACAGTTAGGCTAGTAAAAGGAACAATAATAGAAATGAAACCAGTATTTAAAAAAACAACTTCAAATGAGAACAAACTCTGGCCAGAGTCGATAGGGTTGCAACCAAGGTCACAGAAGAGGGGCTGGTGGAGCAAAGACATGGAACCGCTTGCAGCCATACTGAGAATGTGTGAGCTGGAAGTCCATGTATGCACATTAGCGTGCATCTGTTTTTCTTGCCATGACAGTGGCGCATCATCAATGAGCAGCTTATTATTATGTATATATTCAGTCCCAGAGCGGTCATTGATGCTTTTTAAACAAATTGTTTCACGATTTCTGCACCATGGCTCTCATGTTTCTGGACCCCAAGTAAGTGATCTCAGGGTCCGGGAGCACCGGGGAACTCCTGATGCACTGCTGTCGCGGTGATAAAATGGATGCATGCCAATGAGTATACCTGGACCACCAGCTCACACATTCTCAGTGCGGCTGCAAACGGTTCTGCATCTCTGCTCCTCTGGCACCGCTTTACACGGAGAAATGTTATGTGGGTCTGGACGGAGATTGAAACACTATAAGGGGCTCAGACCAAACCGGCAATGAGAAAACAGCACAAACAGGACATCCAGACGACAGAAAAATAGTGCCAATAAGAAGACTGCATTGACACAGTTGAGTGCTTCACAGACAGTGGAGGTGGCTGTCATGCAACTCTTAAAAAGGTAGCAAAACACTCTGATTCATAAAACATGATGTTGAAAAGACAAACTAAAAGAATGAACAGCAGACATGAAAGTACCTATTTAAGATATTACTGTATTTCAACAACAACACATTCTATTCTGTACTTATCTGAAGCTCAGAATGCTTTTATTTTTTCTTATATTAAACTGATTTCAGTAAATTAAGATGTTCATATATTTATTATTATGGTGTAAAGTAGCCAGTAGCGATGGATTCATTAATCCATCCCTTTTCAAAATCTGTATACAGCAAGTTTGCTAGAAAATTTATCTAACCTTATTCTTGTGCGTATTAAGTGCCAGTCAATGAGACATGACTCCTAGATTCCACAGTGCATGAGTTTTACCCACAAAAAATGTTCAATTTCATATCATACTGGGAGAAAATGTGTTTCAAGCTATGCCAGCATTCTGCATATCTAACAGGATGTGTTAATTCTATTTTAGGTTTGTATAAAACTACAATAACTCAAGTATGAACATAAACCTTCTAAAAGAAAGACAGAAGCTGACTTTTCTTTGTGACAGTTCAGGTGCTTTGCAGACATGTTTTTGGGACTAGTTTCTGTCTTTAGCAAAAAGTTAAAAAAAAAGATCTATGCGTTATGCAGTTATGCAACATTAGCAACATGTAAAACCCAATTCTACATTAATTGTTTCAACATCCACTCCAGTGATTTTTTTCAATATGACAGTTAGATGCTTGTTAGTGCAGTGTTAGCCACTGCTAAGCAATTTAAATCACAAATTGTAGCAAGAAACAAATAATGTGACCTACTGGGAATTAAACCCAGGCCCCTGGAATATAACACTATCCAGTTAGTTCTCAGTGGATAATAAAAGCAATAATGGGTGCAATAAATCTCATAGAAAAAGAAAACCTCAACTCCACTGTTGCTAGCCAGTAATTAAGCCCCCCCCCCATACACACACAGACACACACACACTCCAGAGGCTCTTTTTCAATATGACAATTAGATGCTCGTTGGTGCAGTGTTAGCCACTGCTAAGCAATTTAAAACACAAACTGTAGTGAGAAACAAATAATGTGACCTAATGAGAATTGAATCCAGGTCCCTGGAATATAGTACTCAGTGCACTATCCATTTGGTTCTCAATGGTTAATAAAAGCAGTGATGAGTGCCTCAACTCCACTATTGCTAGTCAGTAATTGAGCCCCCTCATATGCACACAGACACACATAAGCCCTGTTTACATGGCTGGTTTGCTCTTTCTGTGGAGTGTTGCAGCGTGGTCCCTGACCAAAAAACATGCTCTGCTTCCATGTCCACACTGCCCCGCTCAGTGCCGATGCAAGACATGCTGGAGAAGGGCTACGAGTCAGTGGGCGGTCGGCTGAAAAAAGGAAAAAGATGCCCACAGTGTCTAGCACATGGGAGTGAGCAGTGCAGCCTGTCCATATGGCCGGTTAAACTGCTCACTCACGAACATGTTCCTAGATTTCATGAGACTGCCAGAGCGGAGTAAGGACTGCCTTACCACGATCTGGTAAATGTCCATGCAATGGCATTTGCACTGCAGCAACCTGGGTGCTTGGGTTGCTGTGGTGCAAATATAACCGTGTAGACAGGGCTATAGCCATGTTGAGTTTAAAAGGGCACTGCTGTTCCTTTCTCCTAAAGCACTACTGAAATAATACCTGGCTCTGCTTTCCTCATTTTCCCTGAAAGTAAATGGAGAAAACAAGTTCATACAAGCTCCTGCTGGCTGGATTGGAAGAGGTTAACAGGAGACATGACAAGCTGGGAAGGGGAGCTATTGATTCTTTCTATCAGTTCCTCCCCAGCTGATGTTCACAGCCCTGCTGCCTTAACTCCCTCCTCGCAGTGAACAAACAAAACAGCATAGCCAAAGGGGCTAAAACACATGAACATTATACATAGTGTAAAGTGTGGCACACTTTTAGGAATCTTTGCGTGTGCTCATTGCCAGTAGGTAGTATTTTTCCTGTGACCAGGTTCCCTAATAATCCTTTGTTGCAGGTTGTGTTCGAAATATTGAGGGTGCTTATGTCAACTTTGTGGGTGCTAGAGCACCCAAGCACCCATGGAGTCGGCTCCTATGGGCACTGGTTCTTTTTAATGTATTCATAGCTATTTACAGCAGTTATAGGATCCCATTGGAGCCAAGCACAACCTCTCACAAAGTGGCAGGAAATGCCAACAAAAATAGCTCTAATGCTGTACCTTGTTTATATCTCGGATAAAAAAAATTCTATGCCCTTACCAACATCTCTAAATTTATACACGTACAGTAGGATCCAGCTGTACAATTTTGCATGAGACTTCTGAATGTCTTATATAGTGTAAAAAGTCAGGAAGACCATAGCAAATCCAGAGAGATTTAGATTTATTTATTTTTTGTTTGTTTTACTATAGTAAAATAATGTCCACATTTATAAACTAAAATGCTTTCTTTCAAGGTCCTCTGACTTTGCCTTGGCCTCCCCGCTGCTCGCCGGTCCCTCTCACCTGTTTGTCTTCTAGTACTAGTAGTAAAAATATTTATTTTTAGACAGGGTAGTACTTTAGGTCCAAGGACCTATTTACAAAGTAATCCTGTTTCTCATTGATACAAAGTTACAAAGCATTTACAATTCAACAACAGACATAAACAGATATACAAAATTCTAAAACTTCCTATCATTAATCATAATAAACGAAAGTTATCTACATTACAATCCATCATTCATGTCAAATAGGTAGCCATAAACAAACAAATTAAAATTGTCAATACATATACCAAAAGGGAGCTAACAGTGGATTAACATTCCCCCCTTAAATTAGAAATACTTCTAGCATGTACATTCTGTAAGATAAGTTTCATCCAAACTGGATTTAAATGTAGACAATTTTACAAGGTTTCTTATCTGTGGTGGAATTTCATTCCAAGTTTTAGCAGCCTGAGCTTGTAACATCATACTTCCACGTCGTGAGGGCTCAAGAAGGAGACCGCCCTCCCCAGCAGCAGCAGCAGCAGCGGGGACTGGACCGCACGCTCCCCAAGACCTCAGATTGCCCGTGGGTCATGAGGGCTCAAGAGGAGACCGCCCTCCCCAACAGCAGCACCCGGCAGGACTGGACGCTCGTGCTCCCCAGACCTCAGATTGCCCGTGGGTCGTGAGGGCTCAAGAAGAGCCGCCCTCCCCAGCAGCAGCAGCGAAGCGGGGACTGGACCGCTCGCACTCTCCCCCACCAGACCTCAGATTGCCCATGGGTCGTGAGGGCTCAAGAAGGAGACCGCCCTCCCCAGCAGCAGCAGCCGAAAAGCAGGACTAGACCACTCGCGCTCCCCCAGACCTCAGATTGCCCGTGGGTCGTGAGGGCTCAAGAAGGAGACCGCCCTCCCCAGCAGCAGCAGCCAAAAAGCAGGGACTAGACCACTCGCGCTCCCCCAGACCTCAGATTGCCTGTGGGTCGTGAGGGCTCAGAAGAGACCGCCCTCCCAGCAGCAGCAGCAGCGGGGACTGGACCGCTCGCGCTCCCCAGACCTCAGATTGCCTGTGGGTCGTGAGGGCTCAAGAAGGAGACCGCCCTCCCCAGCAGCAGCAGCCGAAAAGCGGGGACTGGACCGCTCGCGCTCCCCCCCCAGACCTCAGATTGCCCGTGGGTCGTGAGGGCTCAAGAAGGAGACCGCCCTCCCCAGCAGCAGCAGCCGAAAAGCGGGGACTGGACCGCTCGTGCTCCCCCTCCCCAGACCTCAGATCGCTCGTGGGTCGTGAGGGCTCAAGAAGGAGACCGCCCTCCCCAGCAGCAGCAGCCGAAGAGCGGGGACTGGACCGCTCACGCTCCCCCCCCAGACCTCAGATTGCCCGTGGGTCATGAGGGCTCAAGAAGGAGACCGCCCTCCCCAGCAGCAGCAGCCGAAAAGCGGGGACTGGACCGCTCGCGCCCCCCCCCCAGACCTCAGGTACTGCAGACCGCGGAGTACAGGGAGTCTGAAGCTCCCAGTTTGAATTTGGCGCCTAAACTTGGACTCTTACACAGCGCCTGCAACTGAACTCTGAGTGCCTCTAATTTTATTTCCACCGCTTATAGGCTGATGTTTAACTAGTGTGCTGTTGTTAGCCATACTCTTATAGTGTAGCCTTGCATCTCCCTGTGTAATTATTAATTGTGAAGATTGCTGAAGGCTTGCGGTGACATAGTCTGGGATCGCGATTTACAAAAAGGGAAAAAAATGCTGATTTGACTAAATCTGCTCTTTTGTCTTACCTGGCCCGCCTCCTCATACCAGTACTTAAACCCTTCTCTCTCCCCAGATTGCCCGTGGGTCTTGAGGGCTCAAGAAGGAGACCGCCCTCCCCAGCAGCAGCAGCCGAACAGCGGGGACTGGACCACTCGCACTCCCCCCCCCAGACCTCAGATTGCCCGTGGGTCATGAGGGCTCAAGAAGGAGACCGCCCTCCCCAGCAGCAGCAGCCGAAAAGTGGGACTGGACCGCTCACGCTCCCCCCCCAGACCTCAGATTGCCCGTGGGTCGTGAGGGCTCAAGGAGGAGACCGCCCTCCCCAGCAGCAGCAGCTGAAAAGCGGGGACTGGACCGCTCGCGCCCCCCCCCCCAGACCTCAGGTACTGCAGACCGCGGAGTGAGGGGAGTCTGAAGCTCCCAGTTTGAATTTGGCACCTAAACTTGGACTCTTACACAGCGCCTGCAATTGAACTCTGAGTGCTGCTAATTTTATTTCCACCGCTTATAGGCTGATGTTTAACTAGTGTGCTGTTGTTTGCCATACTCTTATAGTGTAACCTTGCATCTCCCTGTGTAATTATTAATTGTAAAGATTGCTGAAGGCTTGCGGTGACGTAGTCTGGGATCGCGATTTACAAAAAGGGAAAAAAACGCTGATTTGACTACATCTGCTCTTTTGTCTTACCTGGCCCGCCTCCTCATACCAGTACTTAAACCTTCTCTCTCCCCAGATTGCCCGTGGGTCATGAGGGGCTCAAGAGGAGACCGCCCTCCCCAGCAGCAGCAGCAGCGGGGGACTGGACACTCGCGCTCCCCTCCCAGACCTCAGGTACTGCAGATCAAGGGAGTACAGGAGTCTGAAGCCCCAGTTTGAACCCCGCCGGCACTGCGTGCCGGCTCCTCACCGCACCCACCACCACCCTTGGTCGTCTCTCCACTTTATAGCCATTACCACGTGAGGCTGTAGAACCAATCAGCCCACTTTACCATTTGCAGGTTATACTGGCTGGACACTAGAGGGACCCTGCTCATCTAAGCCCTCCTATTTCTCTAACAACAGCATATCATAATGACTCCTTTAGGTATTGCATTATTCATGCTGATCCTCTTCACCCCAACACTGCTACAAAAAAACACAGTTCTAAATATCCATGACACTGCGACATATGTTCTTATGCTAGCCTCTCGTGCACCTTCCATTCCCTCTAACCCCTCCCTCTACTCCCCTTTCTCCACCTGCACCCCACACACACTGGCTCACCCAACTGTCTCATCACACCCCTCTGGCCACCCATGCCTCCAAGAGCTGCCAATAGCTGGTGGCATCCCCTGCACTAGCCCTGCCCACCCCTTAGCTCCCTGCCCATCCCCTGCTGTGCCCCTCGCAAATCCTCCCGACCACCCAGACATCACCTCCGTCACAGCTGCAGTCCCTTACTCCGGCTCACCATCTTGCTCCTCCTGCTCTCTGGTAATGTCCATCCCAACCCAGGCCCAGACCCCGGTGCATTGCCCTCCACAGGGCATGGCCTCCGCATTGCCTGCATGAATATCTGCAGCCTGCCTAAAAAGACTGCTGCACTCCAATGCTGGGTCTCCCAACATAAGCCCGACGTCCTTGCCATAGTGGAAACTTGGCTCTCACCAGTGACCCCGGACTCGACGGTCTCCCTCCCTGGCTTCTCCCTCTTCAGAGAAGATTGTGTGGGTAAGCGTGGGGGGGCTGCGCTGTCTACCTAATGAACTCCCTCCTGGGTCATGCCCTGCATAGCCCGAAGCTCGATCATGGGGCCCAAGCAATCACCATTAAAATCTCCCCTGACCCAGGCCGTGGCCCTCTTTACCTCACAACGACATATGTACCCCCACGAGAACAAAACCAAGCTATCCGCTCCCTCACTGAGTACCTCACTTCCCTGCCACACAAGGCGGAACAGCTCATAGTGGGTGATCTTAACATCAACTGGCTCAGTGCTACCTCAGCTCAAATCAAAGATACCTTCACAGCCCTCGACCTATCCCAACTAGTGACTCAACCCACCAGATTTAACCAATCGAATGGGACTAGCACGCTTCTTGACATTGTGCTCTCCAACCGCCCTCACAAAATAAAGGATATTAATGTATTGCCCAACTCTCTCAGTGACCACTCTCCAATTCTTTGCCACTGGTCCACCCCCACACTCAAAACTGCATGGCACGCCACCCCCTGCCATCGTTTTCACCCTGGAGGTCTATGCAAACTTAAGCATCACCTTGCACAACTTAATTGGTCCCCGATCTCCCTTGCTACGGATATAGACGTCGCCCTTGCTTTCCTCACCAATGCCTTCTGCAAGGCCTGTGATTTTTTTGCCCCTGTCACCCGCACCCATACAAAGAGACTCTCAGCTGCCTGGATAACCACCCCTGATCCAACAGCTGAAGCAGCGTGATAATCTATGGCACATTGCTGTCAATACTGGCAAACTAGCTGACAGGCAGGCCTATAACGCAGACTACGCAACCAGTGCACCTGGGCCATAAGAAAAGCCAAAGCCAGCCACTACAAATCCACCCTGACATCCACGTGGGCAATGCCGCACCTTCTGGAATAACGTGAAAGAGTTAAGCGGGACAACCTGCTCCACCCCTCCCGCTCAAATGATCATAAATGGCGCTGTTAATGCGGACCCTTCCCGCATTGCCAACTGCCTTACCGAAACCTTCACTGATCTAAGCTCAGTTCTCCTGGCCCACTTCTTTGACCCCATACCGGTATGCAACAATCCAGCTATTGCTCACCCCCTACTTCTCTTTAGGACTATCTCCCCACAGGATGCGAAACCAATCCTCCAAAATGCCCTCTCTTCCCGCAACCCGGGTGATGACCCCTCAACTCATGGATACTCCGCCTAACATTGGATGTCATGCTAGTCCCCCTCACTGACCTCCTCAATCGATCCCTGTGTCTCGGCCAATTTCCGAAGGCATGGAAGCAGGCCGAAATCATCCCTATACATAAGAATGGAGACCGCACTGTACCAAATAACTACAGAGCTATCTCCATCCTCCCCCCCTCTCCAAAGCGCGAAAAAATAGTATCCACACAACTTGTGACTTATCTATCCAACCACAACATTCTGTGCCCTGAACAACATGGCTTCCGCCCAGGTCACAGCACTACCACAGCTCTACTGGAATTATCTCATCATATACACTCTGCATTAGATGGCAGGGAATTGGCTGGGGCAGTATTCATTGACCTGTCCAAGGCCTTTGATACTGTGAACCACCCACTATTGCTTGACACCCTCTGAAAGTAGGGCTGTCATCTGGCCCGTTAGCCTGGTTCTCCAGCTACCTTTATGGTAGATCCCAACAGCGTCAAGCTAACTGATTGCCTATCCTCGGCATTGCCTGTCCTTTCAGGAGTCCCTCAAGGCTCCATTCTGGGCCCCACATTATTCAGTCTCTTCCTGAACACCCTTCCCAGCTCTTGTGCAGGAAAGCTGCTATTATATACAGATGATGCAGTCCTGCTCTCCTCGCGCCCCAATCCAGCCACTCTCCAGAACAGCCTACAAACCTCTTTCAGCCAAGCTGAAAAATGGTTCCTTGACCACCGCCTGGTCCTGAATCTCAAGAAAACAAAGTCAATGATCTTTACACACCACCAAAGTAGCTCCAAAAATGCCCCCCTCTCCATCCTTCCCAACACCCTCCATCCCCTTGAGCAGGTGTCAACATACAAATATCTAGGCATCACCTTTAACTCGGCCTACTCCTTTCATGCCCATGTCAGTGCCCTATCCTCTGCCATGAACACTCGGATTGGGGTCCTTTATCGTCACAAAGACTGCCTCCCTGGCTTCCGCCTACGGTTGGCCATCACTTCCTCCATCCTGTCACTAGTTGACTATGGCCTCCCCATATACGCAGCCGCTGGCCCCACCACCCTCACCAAAGTCCAGACCTCCATCAACAAAGCCTGCAGGCTCCTGGCTGGTGCCCCAAGCGGAACTCACACATGCCGGCTTCATGCCGCAACAAACAAACTCAATCTGGAAGAACGCCTGCAATATCACACAGGTATCCTAGCAAAAAGACTCTTCTTGACTGTGTCCCCGGTGTCACTATTCAGCTCCAGCCTGCTTCCCACTCAACCGCACCCATACCGTCCCAGGCCGCCTTCCAGGTGCCTAGAGCCAGGACCTCCCTTGCCTAAGGTCTTTTATTACAGAGCACCGTCCTGGTATAACTCCTCCCAAGCACATCTCAGACACCCCTAAAATTGGTCAGTTCAAAACTGCCCTACGCAACCACTTACTTGGTCCCCAGAAGTGTACATGCCCACGGTAAGGCCTACTGCTGTTCCCCAGGTTCATTAGCCTGCCCCACTCCGTTTTCCTATGGCTATAGCCTCATGACCTACCAGGTCCTAACAGCGCTCTCTGCTCTGTTCTCTGGTAAAATACCTATGTCTTACGCTATGTATAATGTACTTTGGTAAAATACCTATGTCTTCTGCTATGTATAATGTATGTACTGCACCTGTATTGTTCCACCCTGTCTCACCGCACTACTTGTTGTTTCCCCTCCCTGTGACGAGGTGCCTTTGTAAATGAGTCTGTGACTCAAAGGTTGTAAATCCGATTTATGAACTAAATAAATAAAAAATATCTAGTATTTATTTTTTGAAAATTCAACCCCCTAAATTTAACTTCCCTTAGTAAGTGTTGATCAGACTCACAACCGAACCTGATGTCCATATTCCCCTTAATTAATCCATTTTTAACTTTAAAAATAAAAATAGAAAATTGTTTTTCATATCGGGTAGACAAGCTGTCCCAATTTAACTCTCTGTACATGGAACAGTGGTGTGTTGTATACTTACAGTTCAGAATAAACCTTGATAACCGATTATTTGATTTAACTAATTTATCGAGGTGTTTTTGTTCAGCGAGATTATAAACTAAATTTCTGTATTCCAATACAGGTAACACAAGTTGAATAGCAATTGTTTTCCGTGTCTGAGTATTTAATATTTGAGAAGACCTGCGCAATGCACAAATTCTATTGTTTACCTTTTTGGACACAGTATCTATATGATCAGAAAAAATAAGAGAACTATCAATTAGTACTCCCAGATACTTATATTGTTTTGTAATTGTTAATTGTTTCCCACCTCTTGTTACTATTCCCTTAACAATGTTAATTTTATTATTAACTCTAATTTGTTTTTTACTAAAGTACATTACCTGTGTTTTCTTTTCAATAACAACTAATTTAGAAACTAAAAACCAGTCTTGAAGGACATCAAAATCGATTTGTAACCTTTCCAACATTTCTTCTTTGGTTTTTGCTGATGCCAAAAGTACAGTATCATCCGCGTAAAGGCATATGTGAGTGTTTTTATCTGTAGCGGCAGGTCATTCACATATATTAAAAACATTAGTGGCCCCAGGATTGATCCCTGGGGCACACCTCTTGTTACTTTACCAATTTCTGAGTATTGATTATCTATTATGACTTGTTGTTTCCTATCACTTAGATAAGACTCAAACCATTTCAAGGTCTTGGGAGTGATCCCGATCCTCCCCATCCTCTTAAACAGCAAATGGTGGTCTACTAAATCAAAAACTTTGGATAGGTCGATGAACACCGAACCCACGGTCTCCCCCATCCAAGGCTGTGGCCACCTTGTCCATGAAGTCCATGAGCACAGTGCCCATCGAATAACCTGTCCTAAAGCCATGCTGGAATTTCGTGAGTTTGGAATGTTTTTCCAGATACTCGTGCAGTTGAATGTACACCATTCACTCCATTACGTTTGAAAGGATGGGGAGGACCTCCATCAGCCTGTAATTAGAGGAGTCATTTGGATTTCCACCTTTAAATATGGGCACTATTTTTGCAATTTTCCAAATATCTGGGAATGTTCTCTCCAATAAACTCTGATTTAACAAATCTGTGATTTTTGGTGTTAATACAACTACTGCATCTTTAATAAATTTTGAATCAATCTTATCCAAACCACATGATTTCTTAAAATTCAACTTTCTAATTTCACCCCTAACTTCTTTTGTAGTTATTTTCCTAAAATAAAATTGGGGGGAACATTCAACAATATCCGCAGATCTGTAAGGATCATTCGGAGTGTTAACTCTAATATCTATATCTGGTAGGGTAGTGAAATAATGATTCAATACCTGCGCTGTTGTTTCTTTATCCAATAATTCACCCCTTCATTTACCATTTTTGATATCTTTTTTGTTCTTAATGGATTTTCCGTGCCTTTTATAATATCCCAATATTGTTTTGAATCTGTGGTATTTTTTATTTTATTGTTATAGAATTTTTTCCTGGCCTGCTTAATAAGTCGTTGACACTCATTATCCTTTAATTTATAGATGTCCCAGTCAGCCCTATTTTTTTGTTTTATGGGCTTTCTTCCAGATCCTATCTCTGATACATATCTTTTTCTTTAAGTACTCGTTAACCCAAGGAAAATGCTTTTTTGTAACTTTTTAGTCTTATAAGGGGTATGTCTATCACAAAGACTAAGGAAAGTTCTTGTGAACTCTACAACACCCAGGTTTATATTGGGTACTAGTCTCAACCTTCCCAATTTTTTATTTTCCAAGTCCCTAACAAAAGATTCCTGGTGAAAATTTGTAAAGCCCCTGCTTACCACAATCTTCTCATGCTCTTTAACAGGATAATTATGAATCATAAAACACAATACCGAATTGTGGTCATATAAATTAGGGAGCAAAATCTGACAACCATTAACGTGAAACCCTTTTGAAAAAAATACTAAATCAAGAATGCTACCCTGACTGTTTACCCCATTTTTTCTTGTGATTTGATTCACTATCTGCTTTACATTTAAAATTTCAAAACTTTTCTCTAATTTTAAACCCCTGGGTTTGCCCAGGCTGCATTAAAATCTCCAATAAGAACATTATTTTTTACCTCTGCCAGAGAGGCTAACTTTGTCGCCAAAATCTCAAACTTGCTTACATGTACTTTTGGGGGGGAATAAACTACACCTATAAGGAGCTTTAACTGATTAGATTCAACACAGAGACATGCTATATCTTCTCTCTTTCCCTGAAATACTGACTGGAATGATCCAATTGTATTTTAGATGTATAAAAAAACACCTCCCCCTTCCCATTTTCCTCTGTCTTGCCTGAAAAGAATATACTCATCAATTTCAGCCTCATTAGACTGTACTTTTTGGGCTAGCCAGGATTCAGTTATACCAATTATATCTGGCCTTAATTGTTGTACCCACATCTTAAATTCCTCTACTTTATTTATTATACTTTGTACATTATTCAGAACTATTTTTAAACCTGATTTTAACTCAGTGTGGGGGCCAGGATTCATTTCTATGTCTCCTGCTAGGAGCAGAGCAAAATACCATGCAGTTGAACTACGATTTGTCAAACTTAGACTCTTGTCTATAAAGGAAAAACATTTACAATAATTAAATAAATTCCAGTTGTTCATAAAAGCATTACGTCTAATTTTGTGTACAACTTCAGGGTCTAAAGGAGTTAGTAACAGCCACATAGCAATCTTACACTGCAGTCTTTCATGAGACAAGCCAACCTTATTTAGTGGGCTTTTGACTGACTGCATTTGCGACAACAGGCCGCGTAGCACACATGTCAACAAACACTTCAACATTATTATAGGTGCTAAAACTGTATTTCAATCTTTAAAAAAGCTTTATAAAACTTGTATCAGTTTCTAAAGTACATACACAAGTTTAATCTCAAACTTTATCCTAATATACAAAACCTCAGTGACTGGATTTTCTTGTATCAAGTGGCGCTTGCGACACTCATGCTTGTGCTACTGCGCTCGCGCAATACCAGTGTGAGCTTTTTAAATCACTCTGCCCCTCCTTCTGTGCTGATCTGGTAGCCAGGTAGCCACCCTTCTCACCTGGTTGCTGGTTCTGGCAATGACAATACCAGGAGATGTTACCTGGAGTGTAGTCTAGCAGAAGGAGCAATGGCACAGATCTTTAGAACTCCATAGGCACATTAACAGGTACAAGCAATCAAACAGTCACAGTTACAGTGTGAACCTGGATAGAACAGCAGCACAAGCTTTTTAAATCAGTCTGCCCCACCTTCTGTACTGACGTGGTAATCAGGTAGCCACCCCTCTCACCTAGCAGCCGGTTCTGGCGATGACAATACTGGGAGATGTTACCGGGAATGTAGTCTAGCAGAAGGAGCAATGGCACAGATCTTTAGAACTCCACATGCACACTAACAGGTACGAGCAATCTCACAGTCACAGTTACAGTATGTACCACTGTTCTGGGACCACTGCAGCTCCTCAGTTGTGATCAGATTTAATTTCCCAGGCTGGGGTGCTCTCCTCTCACTCTCTGAACATCAGATCATGGCACTACTGCCTGCCACCACCACACTGCCGGGACTGAAACATTTTGAAAATAGCTGTCCCTGGTCCTGCTTCTGCTGCTCCTTCAACCAGCTTCCCTGTTCCACAGAATGGTGTCCAGGCAACTTCTCTCTCTCTGCTTCTCTCTCACTCTCTCCTCCGGTCGATTCTTTCATTAAGTTGCATGCCTTGGATCCCCATGACAGACAGACTCCAGATCACTGATTGTACTACTGAAGCAAAAAAATAAAAAGTTAAAACACTAATTTATAGTCATGCAGTGCATGCCTTGCATATAGTGACTGCATGCATTAGATAGTGCCACTATATTAATTTCCCTGTGAGGTTCCTTCTGTATCAGATGGCAGCAAAATAGTGCATATGAGAAGACTGCATTAACACAACTGCGTGCTTCACAGACCATGGAGACAACTGTGACTCAACTCCTAAATCGTTGTTAGGTCAGAGTGTGAGTCCTTTTTTGCTCACAAGAGGTCTGCAGGGCTCCGCCTACTGCAGCCCTAAAAAGGTCTTCCAGGTTCAGCATAATTCTCCATTAAGTAGTTTACATAAACCTACTATATCTGAAATGGTATTAGGAATATTAAAAATACACGTTAGTTTCCTGGTGATAGGGTGTAGGGCAGCTTCACAGATATTTAAATGTGGACTCTGAATTTTAACTTGTCATTTGAGTAGTCCCTTGAATTGGAAAGTTTTCTCCTGTATGTACTGTAGGTTTGCTTCACTGCCATGCTTCATGGGCTTTATTTGAGCTCCACGAGGAAGTTAATACTGTTATTTAACAGCAAATATGTTATCACTAATTTCTTACCCCACAAGGTATGTCCATTGCCTCAGTGAGTCACTTGGGGTTTGTATTACTGTGGTTTATTAGAACGGGGCTGTAAATGAACACACACTGTATGAACAATTAGCTTTTAACTTCATATTCCTTTACTAGACACTAACTAATTTCATTTTATTATAAAGGACTGTATTAAAAAGGCAGTGCAATTTACAAGAGCTGCCAGGTTAAGTCTCCATTAATTCCAAAGTGTAAGGGAAAATTACGATGATGGTAATAATGACTATAACTACGAGCTTTCATATTTACTGATTAAAAGCAGGGGTGCAGTTAGGCCAAAGCATTCAGAGTAGCCCTGGGTCTTCTGTAGATACCTCAGCAGCCTGCAAACACCCCAGGTCAGTATTTTGTTTTCAGTCTGGGGGAGGCCTATGTCCTTGATGTTTTCCAGTTCCAGCTACACACTTTTTTTAAGGAATAACGAGGTTCATCTTTACCAGTTTTTTTCCTGTAAAAGTGAATGTCTCAATTAGATTTCATGTTTTAGTAAAGATTAATGTATCTATGACACTATTACCTTGCATCTCCATATGACATCTATACTGTGAGCATGGAGCGGGATAGCCACATCCCTTACATGAGAGCTGTCTGGCTGACTAAGTTGGTTTATACACTGTTTACTTCATCTTGGTGCCAAATTATTTTTTTTTTAATTTTTACATTTATTTTTATTGAATGATTGTGAGTTTCACAATATAAACAGCATATATTTCATCTTGAAAGTTTTGTGTCAAATATGTTAAATGTAAAGGAAACAACATTTTATAACAGTAAGCAAAACGGGTTGGAAAAATCCATACTGCTAATTGGCTGAGGCAGGTTGGCACGCAAATATTCACCTCAGCCTGATGGCCAGTAAAAAAGTACTAGTGCTATTCTACTCACATACCAATCATATTAATATGCAACTTTAAATGTTAACAAAGCCTTTATTTTTTAGCTTACTTATCACACACACTCACACACCATTAGTAGTACTAAATGCTCCTTCACAATGTAAACATGCATTGTTCCTTACTTCTTCAACTGCAACCAACTACAGAACTATGGTAAATGGTACAATGACTAGAAGAAACAGGTGGAGACAGGAAAAGGCAGGATTGCGGATGGGAGAGAGAAAGTTCTTCATCGAGTTGGTGGTAGATGAATGGAATAGACTGATCAGTGAGGTGGTTGAAGTCAAGATTGTAGTGCAGTTGAAACTTGTGTGGGACACAGATAAGGAAACAGTGGGACCACAGGCAAAAGAGGGGAAGGGAGGCATGTGGAAGGGGATGAGAATCAGCTACTAGGGCCATTGAATCTCAAACTCCAGCATAGTGTTAGACTAAGCATGGAGGCAAGCAGGGAAACTGGCAGACTGGAAGGATCTCTGAATCTTTTTCTGATGACACAATTTAGTTAAACAGTGTTTTCTTCGTGTACAGTCAGAGTTGAGGGGAGGGGGACTGAGTGTCTGGAAGCTACTGTCACTTTGTTTAAATTATAATTTCTAGAACCCTCCTTTGCTCTGGACACCTACCAAGATTAGTGAGAGAACAGGATGCCCCACATCCCCCTAGGATGTGCACTGTGGAGAATCTATACATGACCAATATTTGTTGGAAACAGAAGGAACCATAGAGTTTCTTCAATCATTTGGCAGTACAATACATTGATTCCCCATATTGCCCAGCACAGAGGGATTTATAGCACTTCTAGATTTTTATGTAAAAAAAACTCTTCTTAAAATTAGATTAAAAAGTGAATTGACATTGGACCATTGGCTTACCAGCACAGTGGCAGAGGTGCTGCCTATACTGCCAGTGAGCTGGGTTCAGCAACGAACACAGAAGCCCAACGGGTGGCCAGGGGTGGAGGATTTAGCATCCCAGAATATATGGAGAGGGAAGGCAGCAGGTTCCACTGCTGAGCCACCACTTGGGTGAACACAGGTGGTGGTATAGTTTCAGTGACTCATGGGAGTGGGAAGCCAGCTGGCACCATACACAGGCATGGATCTGCACACACATGCACACATGCATCCCTTGCCATTGGCTGGAAGCAACCCAATACTTAACAGTCCAGGGTGAAGCAGGAAAACACTGGTCCTCTAGGGCCCCACTGACCAACTGCCCACCACCTCCACCAACATAAGATTGACCTGTGGGGGGACACCAAATCCCAAAAGGTCCCACCATACTATAGGAGGATCCAGAAGGGACTGGAGACTGGAAAAGCAATAAACAGAAGCTTGGTGACCAAGGTATAAACAAAGTATTACAAAATATTTTTTTCCCTTTTCATTATTACAACATTACAGAACGACAGCTACAGGCTTGCATACCAAAGATAATTAGATATAAAAATATAGGTCCATTGGTCATCTATTTAACAAAACATTATCAATTTCCATAGCTATGGTCCTAAAACTCTTGTTTACATAAAGTTAGTGGAACGTTCAGAAATGACAGCATTATCCCAGAGGGCTTTCAGTGTCAGAGATGTGGTTGTTACTAGTCACTTTCAACCACCTCCTAAAACAGATTGGTGGCACCGAAAGCCAGTTGA
Source organism: Neoceratodus forsteri (assembly GCA_016271365.2). Lineage (NCBI taxonomy): Eukaryota > Metazoa > Chordata > Ceratodontiformes > Ceratodontidae > Neoceratodus > Neoceratodus forsteri. The sequence continues at coordinate 1,098,918,740 of CM057455.1, read as the reverse complement.
CTTTTTAGGGGCCAAAATGGCAGGACACAGTATGCTGATTTGCCACAGTGGGACATTCTGTTTATTTCCTGGCCAGGATATAGCAACTGATATCAATTTTGTGATGTGTAATACTACACATGTGGTGTATGCAGTCTCATCATGTCCTTGCCTCCAGGTCTATGTCAACCGCACAGTAATTAGACACCAAGAACATGTCCGGGCAATTTGTAACAGTGTGAATGAGAATGCCTTGGGGCACATTTTGACGTTATGCACAATGGGGCCCTATTCTCCAAGGTGCAGAGTGGCTACGCGCCATGTATCTGGGGCATGTAGACACTCCACACCCATTGCGCCCTTCTCATGGGATGTTGAAATGTGGAGTGAACCCCACATGCACCCGATCCCTGGATCATCTACGAGTGACTGCGTGGGACCGGTCCATGGGATGGTGCAGGGGGCGTGGCCACACTCCATGCCATTCTTGGAGGTGCGGAGTGCTCAGCACAGGTGGGCAAGGGGGGGGCACAGGCTACATGACCCTGAGGCAGTCATACCTGCTACATGTGCCCCCCCGATAGTATGCCGCTGGCAGCAGCACACCCTGTAGGGCCCCCTGCTAAGCCTCCCCAGCCCAATGGGACCATAACCAGGGGCTAGCCCTCCCACCACCTGAACCCCTGCACCCATCCCTAGTCACCTGGTGGCACACACCTGGCAAACAGCTATGAACCAGCCCGCAAATGCCAACACCCCCCACACACACAGAGGAGCACCGCCCCTGTGACTGCAGACACCCCACTACCACCACCCTGCCTGGTACTGCTCCACCAGCCAATCCTCCCAACCTCCAGGCGCTGCCCCCCAGCCCCCACTGGTGACTAGTGGACCCCCCACCCCTGAAGAACTGACAACACTACCCCTCCACCCCATACTTGCCCATTGGTGCCATAGCACAGGATGGCCAGCGGCACAGCCCTCCTCACACCTCCTCAGCCGATGGCCATCCATGTGATATTGGGCATGCGTGGCCTATATATGACAGCATGCTCACAGCAGCACTTGGATGGCTGGCGACCGAGGAGGTGTGAGGAAGGCTGTGCCACTGGTTGTCCTGCCCCGCAGCACCGACCAGCAAGTATGGGGGTTGGGGGGTCATTACTGCTGCAGGTGGGAGGAGGGCACTCCATTGGCCACCTTTTGCAATGATGGGGTACGGGTCGGGTCTGGAAAGTGAACCAGGGCATGGTGGTGTGTATGGGGGGTCATATATCTGGGTGGCACATGGTGCTATCCCTGGCAGGTAACAGACTCGGAGCACATGTGGTGTGTGTGTGTGTGTGTGTGTGTGTGTGTGTGTGTGTGTGTGTATGTGAGGGGTGCTTCCACTACAATGGAGCTGGGGCACTACTGTGGTGGGGGGCTGCTATGGCAACAATGGGAATGGGGTACCACCGTGGTGGGAGGCTGCCATGGCTACATCGGGGATGGGGCATGACCATGAGGGTCTGGGTGCCTGCAGTGACTATTCTTGTACCTGGACCTGTGCCTACACTTGTAGGAGATCCACTCCGAGCCTGGACAGCATCTAATCAGATGCCCACCTGGGTGTGTTACTCCTCCCCCAGCTGCCCTGCACAGTCCTGCATGCCATGGGGGTGGGGCCATGGACAGGTGCCTTGCAGGTGCGTGCAGTTGTGCATACCATGCACCCTGTGCCTGTCCAGGGCTGCCAAGCTATGTGGGTGGGTTACACACCTCTAGCACACTTTTCCCACTCCTTGGAGAATCCCCGCATTGGGTGCTAATCTCCAAGGTGCAGAGCGGCTACGTACCATGTATCTGGAGCACATAGACACTCTGAGACCGCTGCCTCACCTCCACTGGATTCTCCAAAGAGGCACGGGGCTGATATGCGCTGGATCCCCAAGCCCGCCGATGATCTCCACGTGGAGGTGGTCCTGGGGCCAGTGTAGGAGGTGTGCCCACACTCCATGCTATTCTTGACAGTGTGGAGTGCCAGGCAAGGGGGAGCACAGGATGTGCCAACATGAGCCAGACGTAGCCAGTACATGCCCCCTGGGATGCCACCACCTGCTGCTGTGGAGATGTGGGGGTACGGAGAACTCCCCCAACACACCACCCCAGCCCTCAGGTATCACATAGAGGGCCAGGGTGGCTGACTGGGCACCCACCTGCCCCAATGCCACAGCCTCTCCACAGCTGCATAACTACCATGGTGCCCCAAGGGCACAAGGGATCCAGTGGCGGACGGGGTCCGTGCATCCCACTGGATGCCTGCCTGTGTCCATGGAAGAACTCCTGTGCACCTATGTACCTGGGGGGGTGGGGCCATGGAAGGGGGGCCACGTGGTGGCCATGAATATGGCCACCATGCACTGTTCTGTTGGTCCAGAGCTATGTTGGAGTGATACGCACCTCTGGCACATTATTCCTGCCCCTTGGAGAATCGCCCCTAATAGAGATTCCTTCCTGTTACAATTTTGTGCCCTACAGCATGTTGCTCCAAATCAAGGGGAAGGCGCAGCCTCTATTTATACCCCCAGATGCCTAAACACAGGGATCGAAATAATAAAGAAATGCAGGTGGGAGTTTTATAATGCTCCCTTATGAAGAGAAGCTGTAGTATTTATCTGCAAGCATTTCAAACTATCCTTGAGATTTAATGATTTAATGTGAGAAGGTTGTTCCATGGATTTAATTAATTGTTACTGACAGATTTTCTCTCTATTATTTCAGATCAAAAACAGAAGACAAAATTGTTTTTCAGTGCATAACTGTGGCTGACAGATTCTTTTTCTTTTTGTTTTCATTCCAGATTGTAAACTGAACATGAGGAATTCAAATTAACTGACTTTGGTTTTAGAGCTTATAAGGGTGAATATATTTGACTGTGGTCTATACTTAAAAAATCCCTGTTTCTCATTTGTCTGTAAAACATGTGTTCTTTTATTTCAAAGGTCACAAAATAAGGGTGCCCTGGTACATTTTAAATTACCCTTTGCAATGCTCTGTTAAGCTAGTTCATTGCACCTTCAATGTATTTTTAATTCTTTCTTTGTAAACAGTTAATTAGCATCGGTATTCAAAGACTCAAACATCGTAATTTCTTTTCTTGTGTGAGTATATTTCTTTAAGAATAAGGACCATCATAACTCTTTACCTGAAATAACTTGCATGAGATTCTCAGTTTTTCCAAAATGCTATTATTTTTAATATTACTGCCTAATGGCTAGACTAATTCAAAAATACTTGCTTTTAGAAACATAGAAACACAGAAGTTGTTGGCAGATGGGGACCGTACGATCCATCAAGTCTACCTTTTTCTTCCTACCCCCCTACTTAGCTGCCTGCTTGTGTATCCCACAGTGTCTGTCCCATGCCCACTTAAATTCCCTCACTGTCTTGGCTCCCACCACCCCCTCCTGCAGGCTATTCCATGGTTCCACAACACTTTTTGTGAAGAAGAACTTCCTTGCATTGTTTCGGAACTTTCCTCTTTTAAGTCGAAGGGTGTGCCCTCTAGTCATGCTGTAGTTCTTTACCTGAAAGAGGTTCTGCAAATGCACCCTGTTGTTGCCTTTAAGGTATTTGAATGTTTCTATTATGTCCCCATGATTCTTGCATTGTTCTAGGGAGTATAATTTGAGATCATCCAGTCTTGCCTCACAATTTCTGATGCAAGCCCTGCACCATCTTTATTGCTCATCTCTGTATCATCTCCAGTCTATCTATGTCCTTCCTGAGGTGTGGTTTCCAGAATTGGACACAGTACTCCAGATGAGGCCTGACCAGGGACCGATACAGGGGCATGATTACTTCATTCCTTCTGCTCGTAATGCCCCTCCCTATGTATCCCAGGGTAACACTAGCCTTTAGTGCTGCCTTTTCACATTGTCTACTGACCTTGAGGTCATCTGATATGATCACCCCTAGGTCTCGCTCCTGCCTGGTAGCCACCAGCTGCTCCCTTCCCATTGAGTACAGTTTCCCTGGGTTACGCTTTCCCAGGTGCAGGACCTTGCATTTTTTGGCATTGAATTTCAATTGCCAGGTCTTGGACGACTCCTCTAGTTTTCGGAGATCAGCATCCATGCTACGCTGTCCCTCTGTTGTGTCTACCCTGTTGCTGATTTTGGTGTCATCTACAAACAGGCACACCTTTCCCTCCAGTTCGTCAGCAATGTTGTTGATGAATATGTTGAAGAGGATAGGCCCCAGAACTGAGCCCTGCGGGACCCTGCTAGCCACCCTCCCCTCCACAGACAGAGTGTCATTTACTAATACTCTTTGAGTTCTCCCATGTAACCAGTTTCTGACCCAGTTTGTAACCTCAGGCCCAACTCCCATGTTCTCCAGTTTTTTACTGGTCTCCTGTGCAGAACAGAGTCAAAAGCTTTGCTGAAGTCCAGGTAAACCACATCCACTGCCCCACCCTGATCCACTGTTTTGGTAACCTAATTGAAAAAATCAACCAGGTTTGTCTGGCAGGACCTTCCTGCCGTCAAACTGTGTTGATTTTTGTTGAGCTGACCAGTGTGCTCCAAAAAAAAGCAGGGACTCCATCAGTTTTCCCATGACTGATGTTAGACTAACTGGATGGTAGTTACCTGGCTGTTCCTTGCTTCCACTCTTGTGGAGTGGTACTTCTGTTGCACTCTTCCAATCTTCCGGCACCTCCCCACTCCTTAATGATTTTTTGAAGAGCACTGCTAAGGGAGCTGCCAGTTCCCTTCCTAGTTCTTTCAGTATTTGTGGGTGTATCCCATCTGGCCCTATAGCTTTATTTACCTTTAACTTGTCTATTTCCTCTAGGACCCTTTCCTCTGTGAAGGGACCCGTGTCTGTTCCTTTAATTGGACACTTCTTTATGCCTATTGTTGGTCCATTACTGTCTGCTTCCTGTGTGAAGACTGAGCAGAAGTACTCATCGAGTGCCTCTGCCTTCTCCCCGTTTTGCTCTGTGGTTTGTCCATCTTTTTTTGTGATTCTAACAATGCCCCCTTTGGTCTTCCTTTTTTCATATATATACCTGTAGAATGTTTTGTTACCCTTTTTTACTTCCTGAGCTATCCTAACCTCTATTTAAGCCTTTGCATTTCTTATTACTTTCCCTGTCTCTTAGAAACATAGAAACATAGATTTTGACGGCAGATAAGGACCGCTTGGCCCACCCAGTCTGCCCATTTCCCTACCTAATGGATAAGCAGCAGATCCTAGTTAATCAGCAGCCTACTTCTTCCTACCCCCAACCCCTAGAATTGCCTTATGACTGTCCCATGCATGCTTGAATTTTTTGACTCCACAACCTCCTCCAGAAGGCCATTCCATGCATCCACAGCCCTCTCTGTGAAAAAATAATTCCTTAAATTACCTGTGAGCCGCCCCCCTCTATCTTCAAATTATGCCCACTTGTTCTTGCACACCTCTTTTTTTGAAAGATGCTACCCTCTTGGACTTTGTTGATTCCTTGAGGTACTTGAAGTTTCTATCATGACCCCCCTTTCCTCGAGGCTATACATATTAAGCTCCTTAAGTCTCTCTTCATATGTCTTCCAGTGCAGACCCTGTACCATTTTAGTTGCCCTCCTCTGGACAGCTTCCATCCTGTCTATGTCTTTGCAGGGACTGGGTCTCTAGAACTGCATGCAGTACTCCAGATGGGGTCTCACCAACTGTCTGTACAGAGGGATAATAACTTCCTGTTTTCTACTGGTGATGCCTCTCGCTATGCATCACAGTATCCTCCCAGCCCTCCTTGCTGCCCTCTCACATTGCTTGCCCACCTTTAGGTCATCTGATATGACTACCCCCAGGTCCCTTTCCATTTTTGTTGTTGTTAGTATCTCACCCCCCATTGTGTACTCTTCCCCTGGGTTTTTGTTTCCCAGGTGTATTACCTTGCACTTCTTAGCACTGAATCTAAGCTGCCATACATTTGACCATTCCTCTAGCCTTGCCAAGTCCCTTCTCATCCTTTCCACCCCACCTTGTGCATCAACTCTGTTGCAGATCTTTGTGTCATCTGCAAAGAGACATACTTTTCCTTCCAGTCCCTCTGCAATGTCACTTATAAAGCATTTTGCCTGCCTCGTTCCCCGACTCCTTGTATTTTCTGAAGGCTATGCACTTTTCTCTCACCATGATTGCCACCTCCTTGGAAAACCATAGTGGGTTTTTCCTCCTTTTGTTCTTACTAACCTGACAGGCACACTGTGATGTGACCATGGTTATTGCATCCTTCAACCTTGTCCAATATTCCTCAACGCTCCCTTCTGTTGAGTTACTAAGGTTGTCTCTTAGGCAGGCCTTCATGTTTGTGAAGTCTGCCCTCCTGAAGTCAAGGACCTTCAGTTTGGAGTGTGTGGAGTCTACAGTCCTTTTTACCCTGAACCATACCGTGTTATGATCACTGTTGCCTAGGTGGTTCCCTACTTCGGATCTCGTAACCCTATCGTTATTTGTGAATATCAGATCTAGAACCACTTAACCCCTTGTGGGTGATGTCACTAGTTGACTTAGGCCTGCTTCCTGTAGTGTGACTAGGAATTCCTTGCTCTTCTGTGATGCCGCTTGTGTGGGTATTCCAATCTATGTTTGTGAATGAATCCACTGGCTATGTCCTTGCCTGACATCTGGAGGATGGTTTCCAGGATTTCCTTATCCCTGACTTCCTCCTGATTTGGGAGTCTGTAGATTATTCCTACCCGAATGGATTTCCGGCTTCCGGACCCTATTGTGATCCATAGATCCTCTGTTTCCCCTAGTGCCTACTCCATTTCTGTAGTATTGATGGTATCCTTAACATAAATAGCTACCCCTTCCCTTTTTCCCAGTCCTATCTCTCCTAAACAAGTTGTACCCGGGGATAGTCACATCCCAGCCATAATTTTTTGTGAACCATGTTTTGGTCACGGCCACCCAGTCTAGTCCTGCCTCAGCTATTGTGGCAGTGAGGTCAGTCATCCTGTTAGCCAGACTGTGTGCACTGAGGCATAGTGTTGACCAAACTTGCTGCATCACTTTGTTTGTCATGCCTCCCTTGATCTTATTGTTCGTCCCTTTGTAGTTTCCCTTTTTATTGTACCTTCAATGCATTAGTTTATATTCATTCAAAAACCCCTGATATCACTTTAAAATGTTGCATTTTGTAATAGTTTCTTTTTAAATAAAAGTATTTAATTTAAATATGTCTCTGTTCTGATTCAGCTTGTTATGTGGGTAATACCCTTCCATTTTTTGGTTAAACCTGTCTGTGGTAAAAAAACATGCATTAGCCCTTTTTTGTAAATGCTCTCTTTTGAGATTTTTAAATAAATTAGGTTACTAAGTGCATTCAGTTTACAAGTGGGTTATACCTTTAAATGGGTCTCAGCTGTAATTCAGTGTGTGCTTTGTAGTTTTTTTCTTTTTCCTTTTCATTGATTTATTTTTTTCTTAAGTGGGGGGAGGTTGTGCCTTTGGTTCCCCCCCCCCCATTCCAGCCAACCAGCCTGGCTGCTGCCCCGGTCATGGACAGAGCTCTGACCTCCCTGTCATTACATCCTCTGATCACATCACAGTGGGTACTTACCCCACCACCGTGGAGACCAGGAGGGTGGACCCAGGAGGGAGCTGACTTGCGCATGACCTTGGCAGTGCTAGCGAGCAGCCTTTATGCTGCAGAGAATTTCTGTGTATTGGTTCCCCCTGTGGGAAGGGGCCTGCAATGACACCAATGGAAGGTGTGCACATGCTTCTACACGTGCTCTTCCCGGCGTCTGCCCCCTCCTGTCCCTCTTTCTGCAGCGTCAATGGTGCTGCCCCCCAGTCTCCACTAGAGGCTAGATGCACAGCGACTGCTGATGTCCCCCTCCCCAGAGAAGGAAAGCAGTCCACCAGATGCTCGATCCTTCTCCAGCCCTGCCAATCCCAGGCAACCTGTGCTCATTCCCAAACACGGGTCACCAGCGTAGTGTCAGGTAAGGTATCCAGTGCCTCAGCCCTCAGCGCCACTTGGCTGGCTATAGTTTTTTCTTACGTTTTTGTAGAACATGTCCGTGATTAAAAAGTGAATATTTAGCTACAGTATTTATAGCTTGTTTCTCAAAAATACTTTCAATCTTAAAACTTACCTGATTTATATGTGCCCAACATATGTTTCTGCAGATTTATTTTCACTCATTTACAAGTGTTCTCTACCACTTTCACCAAAACCTGCACTGTTTCTTAGCTTTCATCATTTGAGTAAGAACAAAGTTGATGGGCTGGACAGCGTAATGACATTTGAGCACCATGACATCACATGCCAAAGCATGTGATGCATTCTGCTGACCCGTCTCCACTGAAACAATGGATGAATCCTCTAAAGCTGCAAGAAGCAGCTACAAGCACCATATGGTGCTAGAGGACCCTCCATGGTTCAATTATGCTTACGAACATGAGTGCCTTGCTGATCTGAGTGTTACAAATGTGTGAATAATCTTTTGAGAAAAATAAATTATAGAAAGAACTTACTAACATGCTCTCCCACCTATCTATTTATGATATCTAAAATAAAAATAACATTTTGTTACTTTAAAGAGGGAGTCCAGTCAAAGATATTACATTGCAGAATTAGAATCAGCCTACCTTCAATAAATCTCATGCCAAAAAGTAGGTTTCTATGTTACTTCATTTTAAAGTTATGAGCTATTTTGTAACCCTGATTTCACTACCTGTTCAAGAAAGCCAGTTTCAGTGAAGAGGCACTGAAGATGTCACAACCAGAACTCACAGACTAGTCCTCCCTGTCAGCGACCCTATAGGACCTATTTCTTTGAAGTTATAGAAACTGAAGCTGTAGTAATTATTAAAAAAATGCACACAGGGTTGCCTGCAGTGCTTGCATTTCCAGAATGTTCAGATGCATGGTACTGTACTTTAGAATGCATCAGGAGGTGGTTTGGGAATAAGGCACTGAACCAAGGTATTAAATGTCAAAGTGGAGTACAATGTTAGAATGTTGGGGTGGGGGGCATGCAATCGCCTCATGTGGCAGAGATGCACCAGCTCACAGTGTGTGTAAGACACTCAATCTTAGAATGTGACAAGGGCACACATCAAGAAATTCAATGATAACTGGCAATTCTGGAATGTAGTAAGGATGTACACTGTTGGAATGTGACAGGACACACCATTTTATTTTGAAACTGCTTCTTCTTGCCACATTCCAGAATTGTACACACCCACCGCATTTCAATATTGTGCATCACATCCCCACCACAATTCAACATTGTGCATTTCAGCCATATTCCAAAATTGCACATTCCTGCCACATTCCAAAACTGCATATCCACACCACGTTCCAAAGTTGTGTTTCAGTGCCACATTCTGAAACTGTCACCATCACATTCCCAAACTGTGTGACTGCATCATTTCAAAATTGTGTCACCACCACAGTCCAAAACTGTGCACCACCACCTCATTCCAAAACTGTGCATCACAGCCACATTCCAAAACTGAGTGTCACTGCCACATTTCAAAATTGTGTGTAACTGCCACATTCCAAAACTGAGCATTGCCACGACATTCTGAAACTAGGCATCGCAGCCACATTCCAAAACAGCATCACCACCACAATTCACCACTAAACACTGGCTGGGTGAACTCCCTTCCCACATCTCCCCCTCATTTCTAACACCCTCCTCCTTCCCACTCCCTCAGATCTAGCGACACTCACACACTAACTGGCCCCCGGCGCTGCACCCTCTCAGGCAAGTCTAGGTACTCTCACCATTTCCCTAAAATATGGAACTCTTTACCTCTCCAAATCCGACACTCGTCCTCCCTCTATTCTATCAACACTGCCCTCTCCAACTTTCTTGCACCTACCTGTACCTGTTATGACCCACCTTAATTTCCTTCATCTTGCTCCTTACAGTTCGTCTCCTTTTGGAATTTACCCAATGCCTCTATCGCTTCTACTGCCTCTACTGACCCTAGCCCCTCCTAGGTACTAGTTCTCATACCTTTCTCCCTTCCCCTCCTCTCCCACCTTTTTCCCTAGCCTTCACACTCCCCTTGCAGGGTTATCAGGATACTGAAGGGGTCCTATAGTGCCTAGACTTGTCTCCCTTTCTTCCCCTATCTACCTATCCTTGACCTTCCAGGTCCCCTTGCAGGGTTCCCAGCATCCTGGAGGGTTTCTTGGATCAGACCTCATCTCCTCTCAGGTGTTATTTCTCATTCCTTCCCTCTCACTATCCCTCTCTAATTAAAATGCCTAACTGCAGTAGGGTTTACAATTGCCTGAACTTCCCTGCCCCCTTGCAGGGTTCATCATATCCTGAAGGGTTCTTTTTTTTGGGTCAGGTCTCATTTCCTTTCCTAGGTGTTAATCACACTTACTCCCTCTGTCTCTCCCTCTCTAATCCCTACTCCTGTCTCCTGTCCCCTTGTAGGGTTCCCCACATCCTGAAGGGGTCTCTCTGGGATGCAATTCTTCACTATTTGTCATCTCATCCTCTCTCTCCTTCGCCCCTTATTTCATGATAGTACTTGTTCACTTATTACCATTTCACTTATTAATTGTTCTCACAAATTACATATGTTTGCAACACTGTTTGTAACAACTGCCTTAATTAATCGTATGCTATGGTATTTGTAACTTGAATGTAAAATGTCTCATCTCTATTGTACTCCTTCCCCCGAGGTCGCACCAGGAGCGAGCAACCTGCTGCTCAGTGTGCCTTCCTGGTGAAACATTTCAATAAATAAATAAATTCTGAAACTGGGTGTCACCCGCCACATTCTGAAACTGAGCATCACTGCCACATTCTGAAATTGAGTGTCACCGCCACATTCTGGAATTGAGCGTTGCCACCACATTCCGAAACTGTGTGTCACTGTCACATTCCAAAATTGTGCATCACCAACACACTATGAAACTGTGCATCATTGCTACATTCTGAAATTATGCATCACCGCCACATTCCGAAATTGAACATAACCGCCACATTCTGAATTTGTGCATCACTGCCACATTCTCATTTTGTGCGTCACCATCACATTCCAAAATTGTGCATCACTACCACATTCTGAAACTGTGCCAGACCACCATAGTCCAGAATTGAGCATCACCGCCACATTCTGAAATTGTACATCCCCACAACATTCAGAAATACTATGTCACCATTACATTCCAAATTTGAGCATTACTGCCACATCCCAAAATTGTGCATTACCGCACATTCTGAGATTGTACGTCACCACAACATTCTGAAATTGTGCGTCACTGCCACATTCTGAAACTGCATGTCTCCTCTACATTCTAAAATTGTACCTGCCTGCCACATTCTGAAACTGTGTGTAAACTTCCACATTCCAACATTGCTTGTCATTGTCACATTCTGAAAACATGCATTCTCACCACATTCCAAAATTGCACGTCCCCACCACATTCTGGAAATGAGTGTCACTGCCACATTCAAAAATTGCATGCCCAAGTTACATTTTAAAATTACGCATCCCTACCTCATTCTGAAATTGCATGTGACTACCACATTCTGAAACTCTCACTGCCACATTCTGAGATTCCGTGTCCATGCCACATTCTGAAACTGAATGTTCCTACCATAATCTGAAATCAAACATACCAACCATGTTTTGAAATTGTGCATCACCACCACATGCTAAATTAATGCATCCAAGATGCATTATGAAATTACATATCCTTGCCACCTTTCAGAACTATGTCTCCTGCATTTCAAAACTGTGTATCCCTACCACATTCTAAAGCTATAAGACACCACCACATTATGAATTTTAGCGACTCTGCCAATTTCCAAAATTGTGTGGCCCAGCTACTTTCTGAGATTGAGTCATTGCTGTATTCCACAGTTGCAGTCTGGTGGCATTTTGAAATATTATCCCTACAGTGTTCTAAAAATTTAACACATTTTTGTCATTCTAAAGCCATGTTTACCACTGTATTCCCCTTCTTCCCCCTTGTCACATTCTTAAGTGCTCTACCTTGCATCTGAATATTATGGAAATGAATGCTCTGACCCCCTCAGTGTCAGCTTTCCTTTTTCAGATGTTTACTACAACTGCAGTTTTATGTAATGTGGGAGAAATAAGTCTTATAAAGTATTTTGTGAGGACTAACTGTGAGATTTGGTTGTGACATCATCAGTAGCTCTTTGCTGAAACTAGCTTTTTGGACAGGCAGTGAATTTAGGGTTACAAAATTATTTATAACATTTAAACAAAGTAACTTAGAGATCTCATTTTTGGCATGAGGCTGATTGGGGTAATGCTGATCCAAATTCTGAATTCACTGATGCTAGAAATTTTGACAAGACTCCCTCTTTAAAATATAGTTACTGTGAGTTTTTGTTGGGTATTTTTACAATCTGTATCTTAGTCTCTTCTGACAGTGGGTATTTAAATAAGAACATTAAATTGTTAAGTGTTTTTTTACATGAAGGTTGTTATCTGTTCGGTTACTTCATTCAGGCCATGTCTTTCATTTGTTGTGTTTAAATGTGAGATCCACCAAGTCTCTGTTTTTAAGAGGGTTTTAATACCACACTCCCCCACTTCTTGATGATTCCACTTCATCTATGACTAATAATCATAGACTTGAAATGAGGGGGTCTACTGAAATGCCTAGATAAGAGGTTGGTTTTATCTCTTCTCATTAAACTCTTATGCTCACTTATCCTGATGATTAAAGGCTGTGTTGTTTTCCCACTATATAGCAAGCTGCATGGGCATTTTTTGCAATATATGACATGCTCTGAGTTACATTTTTTAAACAGTTGTATTTCCTATTGCTTTTCCTTGCAGGAACTTTTAAACTTCTTTGTTTTCATTACATTGTAGTGATGCACACAGTTTTGACATGACTAGAAACCCTGTGGTTTTGTGTCAAATCATGTAACTAGTCCTTTTTCAGGTTCCCAATGCTGGGTTTTAACCAGATGGTTTTTGATGCTTTCTGTTTTTCTGGTTGTTATCTATGGTCTTTCTCCAGAAGTTGGACTTCCTTGTTCCGTACTTTTCAAAATTTTCTCATGTTTCTAAATGATGCTGCATTTTACCAAATTGATCAGAATATGTGGTTATCATGGATAGATTATTCTTTTTGTCTTCTTTGATTGATTGGTGTATCCTGTAATAATATTTTTGTCCTTATTATCTGTCTGTTCTTTTGCTTCTTTTTAGAAGTTTCTAATTGTAGCCTGTCATCTGAAACCCTTCTGTTAAATCCTTGAAGGTTTTTTCCAAATTTACTTCAGTCACCACTGTTTCTTGTATATCTTAAGTACTGACTTACTGCATGCTATCCTTTAGCTTCTTGGAGTTGAATGCTAGTTTCCATCAAAATAGTATTTCTGTCTTACAGTTTTCTATACAAATTGTTATTATTTGTCCTTCAGTTTGGATCAGTAGGTCCAGAAATGGAATTTTAGCGGGCATATGCTTTAGTGCATATTATAGTGAAGATGTACAGTTGTCAAGATATCAATGAAAATGTATTAATTTGCTCACTGTCATAACATAATCATGTCATCAGTAATGTGTCCACAGGAGGATTTTGTCAAATGTGGGTCCTTCTTTATTGTATATGTACCTTTGTTAAAATTTGCACTTAAATGAATTTGCATATGTGGGAGCAATGCTGGCTTCCACTGATGTTTCTTGACATTTGATGGAATGCCTGTTCCTCAAATTTAAAATAATTATTTTCTGAATCTAGTTGGGCCAACTGTATTTGGGGAAATTGTAAGTGGTCTAAGCTGTCTATTTTTTTTCTAATGCATTAGCTAGGGACTTCAGACCTTCATAATGTGGAATCAGTGAGTAAAAGTTTTCACATCTATCATTTCTAGAATGACATCAAAGTGATCTTGAATTCTGTGTTGAATTCTTGCAAAAGTTGAATGATATGCTTGGAATCTTTAATGTATGATTTCATCTCAGAAACTACACTTTTTGAGTGAAAAGCCACATAGATAATGGTTCTGTAATATAATCTGTTCATGAGATAATTGTTTTTCTTATGGGTTTCAGTGGATTTTTGTGGATTTTGGGAAACATGCATTATTAGAAGAATTTTTGGAAATTTATTTTTCATAGCATCACCCTCCCATTCATCAATAACTGTCTTCCTAATGTGTCTGTGTTGTTGTGCATCTTTTCTGTTAAGTCCACAAATGTTGTGGTGTCTAGCTTTTCATAATTTGTAATATCATTCAGTTGTTGATTGCATTCTTCCTGTTAATCTTTCAAATCAAGGATTTCAACCCCTACTTCTTTATCAGCTCTTTTTATGAAAATACTTCTGTCATCTTCCAGGGATGTTGATGTTATGACTATGTTTGTTGTGTATTTTTACAATCTGTATCTTAGTCTCTTCTGACAGTAGGTATTTAAATAAGTGACACCGCTGACTACTCTCTTTAACAAATCATGGGAGGATGGGGTGGTACCCAAGGACTGGAGGAGGGAAGATGTGATTCCTCTTCACAAAAGTGGGAGCAGGACAGAGGCAGGAAACTACAGACCAGTTAGTTTGACCTCAGTGGTAGGGGAAAATGATGGAATCAATCCTGAAGGAAAGAATTGTTGGGTACCTTGAGGCCAGTAGGGCACAGGACCCAAGGCAGCATGGATTCACAATGGGAAGGTCATGTCAGATGAATCTAATAGATTTCTTTGACTGGGTGACCAAAGTAGTAGACCAGGAAGGGGCTGTGGACATGGCCTACCTAGATTTTAGCAAGGCATTTGATACAGTCCCCCACAAAAGATTAATACACAAGATAGCCAGCCTTGGAGTGGGTCCCAAGGTGGTAGCCTGGATAAAAAAATTGGCTAGACAACAGGACGCAAAGGGTAGTAGTAAATGGAGCACACAGTGAAGAAAGGAGAGTTACTAGCAGTGTACCGCAGGGTTCAGTACTGGGACTGGTCCTTTTTAATGTCTTTATATGTGACATTGCAGAGGAACTGGAAGGAAAAGTATGTCTCTGCAGATGACACAAAGATCTGCAACAGGGTTGATACACAAGATGGAGTGGAAAGGATGAAAAGGGACTTGGCAAGGTTGGAGGAATGGTCAAATGTATGGCAGCTCAGATTCAATGCAAAGAAGTGCAAGGTAATGCATATGGGAAACAAAAACCCAGAGGAAGCGTACACAATGGGGGGAGAGATACTGACAACAGTAAAAATAGAAAGAGACCTGGGGGTAATTATATCGGATGACCTAAAGGTGGGCAAGCAATGTGAGAAGGCAGTAAAGAAGGCTGGGGGGATACTGGGATGCATAGGAAGAGGCATCAATAGTAGAAAATAGGAAGTTGTTATCCCTCTGTACAGACAGTTGGTGAGACCCCATCTGGAGTACTGTGTGCAGTTCTGGAGACCCCATCTCCGCAAAGACATAGACAGAGCTGAGGCTGTCCAGAGGAGGGAACACAAATGGTGCAGGGTCTGCACCAGAAGACATAATGAAGAAAGACTAAAGGAGCTTAATATGTATACCCTTGAGGAAGAAGGAGAGAGGGGACATGATAGAAACTTTCAAGTACCTCAAGGGAATCAACAAAGTCCAAGAGGGTAGCATCTTCCAGAAAAAGAGATGTGCAAGAACAAGGGGGCACAATTTGAAGATAGAGAGGGGACGGCTCAGAGGTAATGTGAGGAAGTATTTTTTCACAGAGAGGGTTGTGGATACATCGAACAGCCTCCCTGAGGAGGTCGTGGAGTCAAGAACAATGGGGGAATTCAAGAATGCATGGGACAGGCATAAGGCAGTCCTAGTGGGGGGTTGGAGGAAGTAAGCTGTTGGTTAACTAGGATCTGCAGCTTATCTGTTAGGTAGGAAAATGAGCAGACTAGGTGGGCCAAGCGGTCCTTATCTGCCATCAAATTCTATGTTTCTATGTTTCCTCTTTTCTCAAACTGGTCTTTATTTTGATGTTTCACTCTCTTTGACTGTTTTATATGTCATGTTGTAGTAGACTGATATATGTTTCTATATTTGAAGGAATTGGGCCTAGTAGTAAAAAATGGATTTTACTTGGAGACCTTCCCTTAGTTGGATTTTTTTCCCCTTTATCTTTCCATATTTTTTATTGTGAAAAATTACCTAATCCTTAACTTCTTGGAAAACTTTCAAGAACTAACTTCAATTGAAACTGATTCATTTTTGTACAGAAAGCTTTACCCTGATAAAGTAACTAGAATCAGTTACGAAATAGTTTTGAAAAATGGTGCTGTGATGAAATGATAATAATTTTGTTAAGCAAGACTGTCTGAAGGCTCATTTTGCAACTAGTATATTCCAGTTTCAGGCAAACTTCTCCCTGATGAACTTTCTTTATTTTTACCAGGATTAAAGGTTTCCATGGCATGTTCTGAATAATTGCTTTTACTCTAGCCCATGCAAATACTAATTGGCATATCATAAACATGATGATTGTTATGTAAATGGCTGCAGTACATTTTTCCCTGATCCCTGTCTTTAACACATATAAAGCTTACTGTAAGGTTGTGGATTGTGAAGCAGCAACATCTAGGAGTGGAAAGAGACAGGCCCTTGTAGTTTCATTATAAGAGGGCTTTCTTGTACAGTGGGTGAAAGTACCCACCAGGGAAGGGGCTATCCTTGGTCTGGTGCTGTCAAACCAGGACATGGTGGAAGAAGTTAGGCTGAGGGAACCCCTGGGAAATAATAATTGCAACTTGGTTTGGTTCAACTTGGCCCTAAATAACAAGAAGAAACAAGCATTTGTCAATGCCGAATGTTGTCTCACTGGCATTGGCATTGGTAGTACCAGAGCTAGAGACGCATAATAGGAATGGCAGTGAAATGTTGAAGTGACACCAACCCCACTCCCACCTTGTAGAGAGTGACAGGCATTGGGGTATGCGTTTCAGTCATCAGCTATATCGCTAATGCCATTGTACCTCACCATACCCTGTAGACACTGTCAAGTGTTGTGGTGTGCTTTGGGGTCTTTGGGTGTTATACTTACCCATTCCATAAGGAAATACACTGATGTGGGTGCAGTATAGGAGAATGGGGTGACCTTTGTGGCTGAACAGTGCGAGGCACACCACGATGCCTGTCACTAGCAGCAGGATGGGGGTGGAATGGCATGAGCATTACAGCCAATGATCCCAAGTCACATCCCTGATGCCTGTCAGTCTGTACAGGGTGGGGTGCTACAGTTGGAAACCCTAACACCATAGGCATGTGTTGGTATTTTCACTCCAAATTTTCAACATGGGCTGTTTGTGAGACCACCTCATGAAATGCGGCACAATCAGTTTGTTAGCTGAAAGGTGGTTTTGCACAGCGGCAATGCCATTTGGTGACACAGGGATGAAAACACATTTTGGGCAGGATATGGTAAATGACAACTGTATTGTTCATGAAGAGGCATAAAAAAATGGCAACGTTGAAAATCTGGAGTGAAAATATGAAAAATTGGTAAAGTCATGAGCATGCATAGAAACTGCGCAACACACGTCCATAACCCAATTATTTTTGGGAGTTTGTTTGCCACATTTTCAACATAGGCATTTTGGGACCTTCCCTCATGAACAGTGGTGCTGTGATTTTATTAATCTGTCCCAAATGTTGATTTTCCACGGTGTCCACGCCATTGTGCGCCACATGTGCGGAAACACATTTTGGGCAGGATGTGAAAAATGACAGCTGTACTGTTCATAAGTAGGTGTTAAAAAATGCCAGTGTTGAAAATTTGGCATGAAAATATTGCAAATTTGCGAAGTTACAAGGGTGCGTGGAAATTGTGCAATGCATGCTTATAACACAGTCATTTTATGGACGTTTGGCACCAAATTTTCAACACAGGCATTTTAGGACCTCTGCTCATGAACAGTGTCACTGACATTTCCTCAAACAGTCCCAAAAACTGATTTCGCACAGCGACTACTCTATTCTGTGCCAGACGTTCAAAAACACATTTCGGTCAGGATATGTAAAATGACAGCTGTACTGTTCATAAGGAGGTGTGAAAAAATGCCAATTTTGAAAATATGGAGTGAAAATAGTACAAATTCATGAAGTTATGTGCACGTGTGGAAACTGCACAACGCATACTTGTAGAACAGCCATTTTTTGGATTTTTCTCAGCAAATTTGCAACATGGGCTTTTTGAAAGGCCCCCCTCATGAACAGTGGCACTGTCATTTTGTTAATCCATCCTGAAAGGTCATTCCGCACAGTAACCACAAAATCACCTTTCGGGGCTGATTAACACCATGACAGTGCCAAAATTCATGAGGAGGGGTCCCAAAAACCCCATGTTGAAAATTTGGTGCTAAAATTCCAAAAAATGCCTGAGATATGTATCAAAGTTGAAAAAACCCATTTATTCCATTATACAGTTTACTGGCATTTCTTCAGTTCGCGGGTGGCTTTGAAGAATGCAGACATGTTCCCTGTCCACCGAAGATCATCGTGCTGGACTCCGGAGGTAAGTATGGGTGAGGAGGGGTGTGGGGAGGCAGGGTGCACAGAGGGTGGGCACGGGTTGTGGGAGGGGGCAGGGAGACTGTGAGGGGCCTTTTTTTTTTTTACAGGTTTCCAACAAAAAAACCATGGCGGGACTTTTTTTTTTTGCAGGGTTGTGGCACTGGGGTGGGCTCCTAGCATGTCACCTAAGTGTTTTGGGGGTGATTCTGTAGCCGACGGGGGATTGGGCACCCCCAACGGCACATACTGAGGGGGCGGAGATACGAGCCGAGGGGGATTGGGCACCTACTCAGCACGCAACAAAAGCGGGGGAGAGACATTATGCTGATGGGGAGTGGGCACCCCATCAGCACAATCAACGAGGACAGGGATAAACACCGACGGGGATTGGGCCCCCCATCGGCAAAGAAAAACTGTTGGGTGGCGCCACATGATGCCGACGGGGAATGGGCTCCCCCGTCAGCATTGTGACAGGTGGTTTGCCTGCACATCGGGAGGCGTGTTGAGGTCCCACTGCATGACAGCTTCACTCTCATTGCAGCGGACCTTTTCTTTGTTCTCGTGGCCACATTAAGGATATGTGAGGTCAGTGCCTTGTGCTGGCTGATTGAAGAATGAGGGATGCGCCTTCTGATGTGTGCCCTGCATTCAACCAACAGTGACCATGCCTCCAAATCTGCTACTACCATAAGATGTTGGCTGCGCAAGCGCGAGCCAACGTAAAAATATGGAAAACTTTTAGGAGAATGGTGGAGACCTGCTGAGATAAACTCAGGGATTTGGAAAGGGTTCAAGGAGAAAAGGAAATATGGGAACTCATTAGGATATTCCTTTGGAGGTGACTAAAACCTGTGTGAATCAGCTACATAAAATGTTTTAAAAAAACACTCTGGTTCTCCACAGGGAAATGAGATGCAAGTCCAGGCAAAGACGGCTGCATTCCAAAAGTATAAGGGTATCAGTATGAAGGTGATAGAGAAGCATGCTTTGTGAAAGTGGGCTGACAAGGGCTGGCAGTATAGCCTAGAGGTTAGAGTAACGAGCTATGAACAAGCTTGGTACATCCAGCAGAGCAGACCTGAGTTTAATTCTCACAACCTCCACTTGCATACTGTGTGACTCTGAGCAAGTCACTTCACTGCCCAGTGCTCCCAGGTTGCCCCTGAAAACAGGCACTTGTGCCTAGTGGGCCTTACCCGGTTACCAATGACTAAAATAAAATAAATAAAATGAAGGAAGCAAGCAGAGTCATAAGGACAGCAAAGGCAGAGATGAAACTGAGGATAGCTGAGGGGGTAAAGAAAAACAAGAAGCCTCTCTGTAGATATAGATTTTCAGACAGAAGAGGTGTACAAAGGAGGAAATTGTTTATTTAAAATGTTCTATTTATTTAAAACATATTTTACCAGGTGAGCACACAGAGTCTAAGACTCATTTCCAGTTGTGATGGGGGGGCTGGGAGTGGAAGGGTACATTTGCACTGTGAAAGCAATGCAAGATACACAGTTTGCATTTCAGAGTGTAATTTTACTGTAAAGATAAAACTGGGAATGTACAGTATGTGAAGAAGATGACGGTAAGAAGGCTGACATTCTCAATTAACATTTCTCTCAGTATTCATGGCAGAGTTGGGGAGTCCACATCCTGACTGCAGTAGGCAGGCTACTGGAGTGGCAGAGGGAACTGCACTTGAGACCAGTGTTAGGGTATCAGATACTTAAGGGACTAAGGACAATTATGGTGAATAAATCTCGAGGACCACATGAGTTACACCCAGGAGTGCTGAGAGAAATGGGGTAGGAATTTGCTTGGCCCTTGATGGTCTTGTTGAACCACCTCCTGGAAACTGGTGTAGTCCCAGTGGATTGGAGGAGAGTGGACATGGTCCCCCTGTACAAGAGTGGGAGCAGAGATGACCCAGGAAATTACAGACCAGTTTGTTTGACATCCAAAGTGGAACAGCTCCGGCAGACTATCATCAGGGAACATGTGGTGGAATTTCTTGTATTCATTGGCTCCAAGAGAAGAGGCAGCATAACTTCATGAAGGGAAGGCCATAACAGATTAACCTGATCAAGTTTCTCAGATCTGTAACCACAGCAGTGGACATAGCCCAGGAAGTCACAGTGCTGTATATAAATTTAGAAAGGCCTTCAACTTGGTACCCCATAGATAGCTTAGTAAGAAGCGGGGGGATCTTGAGGTTTGGGCAAAGCTAACAGGGTTGTTATCAAATTGGCTATGTTAAAAGAAGGTATAGTAAATGGGGATCATTCAGAGGTCAGGGAGGTCACACATGGGATATCACAAGGGTCAGTGCTGGGATCAGTGCTGTTTAATGAGTTCATCTGTAACACAGGGGAAAGGATCAAGGAAAGAACTTGCCTCTCTGCATATGACAGTGAACTGTGTGACAGGATAGACTCCAAGGAAGAATCAGGGACATGAAGAAGGACCTAGAAAAGTTGGAAGGGTTTAGTTTGGTGAGTTGAAGTTCACTACATACACTTCATAACATAGGGACATCATTTCAGTATTTATACATAAAACATATAAACCCTTTTCTGTACAATATCAAGCCTACTACATACACATAACTCAACTATACTCACTGTAAAAAAATTAATAACCATATAAATTATTTGACACATGCACTAATCATTTCAAGAGAGGGCCAGGGGTCAGAAGGACAGTGTAAACTTTACACATTTAAGCATATTGCACATGTGTCCAAGGTATGGCAACTGAAGTTTAAAGCATAAACATGCAAAGTTGTGCATGTATGCAGAGGTAATCAAATGATGGGTTATTGGATGGGGTGAAAAATCAGTCTAGCCGCTGAGGACATGGATTTAGAGATCATCATTAGTGATACCCTCAAATCAATAACCCAGTGCACCAGAGCATTTGGGAAGGCAAACGGGATGCTGTGATGCTTAGGTGAATAAAGTTCTCCAGTAGGAGAAAAGAGGTACTGTTCCCCCGCTATGGATCACTTTTGAAGCCACATCTCAACTACTGTGTCCAGTTCTGGAGCCTACACCTGAAAGAGGATAAGAAAGGCATATAGTCTGTCCAGAGGTAGGCTACAAAGATGCCACAGGATCAGAAAGGAAAATCATATGAGGTGCATTTAGCCACTCTGAACATGTACTTGCCCAAGACCAGAAGGGAGATGGTACACTTGATTAAAATCTTTAAGTATCTGAAAGGAATAAGCAGGATAGTGTCATAATCTTTTTTAAGAATAGTGTCAGCTTAGCAACTAGATGGCATGAGTATAAATTGTTGGAGTTAGATTTTTTTTTTTTTTACCTTTGTTTTACCAGGTGAGACACACTAAGCTGAAAGCTTGTTTACAGGTGCAACCTGGGAGCACAGGAAAGTTAAGTGACTTGCTCAGGGCCACACAGTATGCAAGTGGGGGCTGTGGGATTCAAACCCAGGTCTCCAAGTTTGCAGCTCCCAGCCTTAAACCACTGTGCTATACTGCCTCCCAGATTTTGGAAGGATATATGAAAATAATTGTTTACAGAAAGGCTCATGGACAGATGAACTGGTTTGCCAAGGAAGGTTAAAAACAGCAAGACAGTGACAGGTTTCAAAAGAGCATGGGACAGCTATATGGGGTTGGTGAAAATTAAAACAGTGAAGGAGTTGAGAGATGGGGAAGGGGATAAACTACCAGTGGGCATACAACCTAGGCATGACCAAGGGCAGGCTGCTGTGTCTCAGGCAGGAAAATGGGCAGACAAAATGGACTGAATCTTTTTCTGCTGACACCTTTCTAACCAATGTGCAGTCACTTTTAGAGATTATGGTATATAAGGTGTGGTAATGCAACCTATTGTCATCCTATCAATGTATCTGCGAAGAGCTGATTTAGCTGTTTTCTGCCTCCTGTAATACTATGCTCACTAAGAATGTTTGTGTACATTATGCTTCTAAAATTAAAAAGTTTTGAGCACGTAACCATTTTGGTGACATGTACTTTGTGCAGCAGTTTGTTCATGGAAGATTATAGCCAAAATTATTCTCCTAAAGTCTGACTATGGGAATGTGGTGTGCAGTGCAGCTGCAAAGTCCACCCTGGCCAGACTGGACCCCATATTCTACTTCTGCTGTTGCTTTACCTTTGACTGCCCTACTCACATTCGTCACTGTATCCTCTACTCTTCCCTCTCTCTTCGCTCCTTAATGATCATTGCCTCTCCCACTGCACCTCACTCATCTCTAAATTCTAGTTTGGTTCTCTTCCCTGATATATTAGCTCCCTCCTGTCATGACCTCATCCTCCAACCCCCTTAATTATACTGACCCCCATTCTTTCTCCCTTCCTTGAGCTAAGACATCATTAGGTCAATCAGCCTTCTCCGGCCATCTCTCCTGCCTTCAGTCTAACCTACCTCACTGTCTGTTCTTCCTCTCCTTCTGCCCAGAAATACCTGCTCAATGTCCACACCTCTGATAGCTGCTCCTGATCCCATTTGGATGATTGGATTCTCCCTGCTATGCTGTGTTTGCTGTATACATGCTCAAATTGCATTGCTTAACTGATGCTTTGTAACACTGTCATTCTGCATATGTAATTGCTGTTACACTGCACTGCAGTTTTTAGCATCTTATACTGCCATTGCTGAGCTGATGTGCAATAATACTGTCCTACTGCACCTTGTTAGTTGTTTCTCTGTAACCACTTCATTTAGAATTTCTTGTACTGGGTGCAATACTGAAGTATTTTTTTTTAATTCTATTCCCATGCAACCTTCACAAAGTAAGAAGCATAGCACCCACTAAACAAGTCACGCAACCATGATATATATTTAAACTGTTTAATTCATGCTAAGTGCAAACCATGCCCATGTGCAACAACACAAGAGAAGAAAAAAGTCATTACAGCAATAGCGTCGTCACTGAATGACGTTCGCCTAGACGATACTAGGCTTCATCTGCTGTTCACAACCCACACTGCCCTTAAATACAATCACGTTGAATAAAATCACCTGTATAACATTTAATTTAAATATCACGTGATTAAGTAAAAACGTGAACAGCCACTTAAAGTTTATCAAACTACATTTGATGTATTAATTATTGGCTATCAGGCACAAACTTTATTATTGTAAATAAACAGATTAAGTATTCTTCAGATCAAGTGAAACCCATGCATTAAAAACATTTATTTTTTACTATCTCTTATACATCATGATAAATACATATTATCCTGCCCCACTTACATCACAATTTAATCATGTCTCAGCATACATCAGTTTCTTGTATTCAGTCATTCACCTTACTTTTTTAATTTGGTAAGGAACACTGCTAAATGAATATTATCATTAAGACCTTGATTGCTCCTAGCCCTAATCAAGTAGATCCACAGACTTTTCCACTGGCCAATCCTCTGCTCTAGGTTCCCTCCCTTTAAACTGCAAGCCACTTTCTCAATTCCTGGGAATTGCACTTCATGATGTACATGTGAATTTTGTGCTGTGTGTTTTGCTATAGCACAGCTCATGTCTCCACATTGTATTGCCGTTATGTGTTCACCCATCAGAACTTTAAAAGCCCAGGTGGTGTGACCCACATAAAAACTGCCACAACTGCAGCTGCATAAATATACAATCCCAGTAGTTGAGCATAAAATCCTTTATTATTACAATTTGCCCCTGGAAGGATTTATAAAGGTCTTAAATTGACCATATTTCACTTCTTGCAGTTTTAACAAGATTGAGTCAGCCCACATAAACCCTTATCCATTTAAACACAGACCTTTTTCATGTTTGCTTGCCATAGGTGAAGCAAACATACCAGGATTGGTGTAGGAGCTTAGAAAGCTTGGCAGAGTCTCAGTCTTGCAGGGAGTTACAATTGGCATGGGGGGGAGGGGCTGGTATCTCTCAATCAGTGTTGATTGGGCCTATGCAAATGTGTAACCATATTAGAGATAGTAAGCATGCCCTACAGAAGACATTAGGTAATTCCTGATATATATATCATCTAAGTGTTTTGCATTATTTCTCATATGAGATCAAAACTTGCTTGTGCAGGACAGGTATGCCTTCATCTATAGCCATTTACATCACTGCACAATGTGTTCACACCTTCCATCTGTTTCGTATACAGTTCTGGGTTCTCAGAGAGGTTGGATGTGGACAGCAAGATTTCCTGTCATTTAAATGCCTTTTGTTCTATATTACAGCAGGACCCCTTTCAATTACTTTCACACCCTACATCTGTTTTGTGTACAGTTCTGGGTTCTCAGAGAGGTTGGGTGTGGACATCAAGATTTCCTGTCATTTAAATGCCTTTTGTTCTATATCACAGCAGGGCCCCTTTCCATTAATGGGTGTCTGTTTTGTGGAATTTTCAAAGGAAGATTAGCACCTTTCATATCAAAGGAGCTGCTTTACATAACATCAGAACCAAGCATTCCCAGCTGGTAGACTGGGGGTTAGAACAGAGTATGGACATTACAATCCATATAGCTAAACTCAGAAATGACAAATCTGGTTTGAACCTGTTCTCCGGAGGGGTGTCCCCCTCCCAGGGAACAAAGAGATAGTTGATCCTGTGATGTCAGAGTGACATATTTGATGATGTGGCATGGTGGGCCAGCCTACTGAAAGCATTTGGGAGTCTGTGTTTGGCCCTACATAGGCAGTTAGGATTGAGATTCTGAGCAATAAACATCAAGGGTTAGAGTCTGCCTTAACTCACTGAGTTCCCAGTTGTGGTAAGCCTCTACTCTGTTTAGTGTTTAGATAAAAGTGAGTTAGCTAATTCTGAGTGTTATCTGTTTGTTTCAACAGTCTTTCGTTTTACCTCTGTAGATATACTGTTTCTCCATACTCATAGTGTTTAGTATCCTGTAACATGTAAATATCTTGGTATTTCAAATATTATTTGTATATACTTCAGACTTTCTGTGAGTGAGTCATTTCTGGTACATATAACTGGGATAACTGACAAAAGCAGTGGTCTGTCTTTGAAGAGGAAGGCTACAGTTACCATATATTAATGTAAAGTCGCCTCAGCTATGACAATGGGGTGGGTCATTTGCCCTTTGGTAAGAAGCACTGTACTGTGTGGGCTGTGGCTTTGGTGAGATTCAGACCTAGAGATACTCAGAGTGTGGGTCACACTGAGAGGTGACAGCTTATCCAGGTACCCTTGCAGGCATCTGAAGAGTTGATAAAACTGGTAACAGTAACAGGTTGAGTTCTGGGACAGAACAAATTTGGGACAAGGTCAATTAGAAAGCTAGAATATATTGTAATGTAACACAATGTAGCTATGGCACTCACTGATCAAATGGACTGTCACTTATAAGGACTGCAGCTGAATAAATCATGACAATATATGATGCTACACAGCTACAATACCATGCTAATTAGTCTGCCAGGCTGTTAGCCACTGTAATTGCACCCTACACAGCAATGGAGTGCTGTTGTTTCTGTCTGCATGGGAGGGGAATGGCCATCAATTCTATAGCATCTAAACCTCTCCAAAAGAATTACAAAAAAACAGTCAAACAACAGTGGGTCAGCAATCTTCCCAGTTACAGTTTAAAGTGATCAAATGACCAGGTTTTTTATCTTGTCAGTTAAATAGCTTGATGGAGATGGCTACTTTACAGATTAAGTATCGACATTTGTTTGTAATGAAACTGTAAATCAGCTACTATCCCCCAGGCCAGCTGATATGCCTGATAAGAATGGTAATTTGAGCACTTAAAATCTTAGGAATTGCCATAATATGTGTATTGTATACAAAAGGAAAATGTGAACTGATTCCAAAGATAGGGAAGCATGTGGGATTTGTTCAGTTTTACAAAAAGGGGTGATGTTTGAAAATCATTTTGTTAAATTTGTTCAGTCATATTCTTTTAGCCAAAATCAGGAAAGGTTTTAACAAGGTGAAGTGTTTATGAGTAATATCCATCGTCATTTTCAGAAAACAGAAAAGCAGGAGGGTCACCCTCATAGTGCTATAGCATGGTATGCTGCCTATCATGTGATGATATCCAGTTGAAGTGGTATCCACAGGAAGGATTTTTTGTCCTGATGCATGCCCACCCCCCTTGTTGCCGTGTGAGTGGTGCAAAGCTCAATATTCTGAGGGAAGTCAAACAGATTTAAATCTGGTAGGGACCTACAGAACATGAGGAGTTAAAACGTGCGTTCACACTACCTACACGGTTCTCCTTTGTGTTACAAATCAGGCTGTTCCATTGGATCTGCAGTGATGCTGCTCTCATTCACTCAGCAGCCCCCTACATTGTTGTGGCTTAATTTCTAGCCCATTTTCAAGAATGACCACGATACACACAAACACATTGTATTTATTTTTTATTTATTTGAATCTAGGATTACAAGTACCTTTGAGCGAAGGCTCTTTTACAAAGGTTCAACGTCAGATGAGGTACAATTCAAACAAGACATTGAATAACAGTATAACAGTGGGTTACAGGCAGTTACATACAGTTTTATACATTCAATACAGTGGCAAAAATGCTGGAAGGAGGTCTGGTAACAGGGTTGACATGCTATGGAGGCAAGACACACTAGTGGGGTGTAGCCATAGGCACTTGTCAAATATCAATTAATGTGCTACAGGGGGGTAGGGAAGGAGGGTGGGAGGAGGGGAGGATGAATGGGTGTATGGGAGAGGGAGTTGGGGGACAGGGTTAAGTGCTAGTTGGAAAGAGCAAAGAGGAGAGGGGAGAACAATTAGGAAGGGCAGTCACAGGAGCTAGATGCAGACAGGATGTGACAGAGACTGGATTTGAATGGACCAAGCTTTGGCATTGAGGTGATGTCAATGTTGATACCACTGAAACAGCTGGGAGCTCTGTGTGCAAATTATCTTTGCCCTTGTGATGTGCGGAAAAGCAGGATATGCAGAAGCTGGGATTCAGAGCCCCTTGTGATGTGAGTAGTCCGCACTGGTCAGAGAAGAGCTTGGACACCTGGGGGAGCAAGGCCTAGTGTTATTTTCTTTGTCATAAGGCAGGTTTGGTACTTGATTCAGTTTGAAAGTTGAAGCCACCCAGTCTGCGCGTAGAGATGACACATGTGGGTGAGGCGATGGGCGCCGGTTATGAGATGGCAAGCTTTGTTTAGTGCAATGGATGTGTGCCTGAGGGCGGTGGCAGAGGCAGAGCCATAGATGATCAGGCTGTAGTCGATTATTGAGATTACTGAGCTCTGTACTGCAATCCTTAAGGCATCTGAGGTAAGGCATTGCCTGTGCCTGAAGAGCAGGCCAATGTCAGTGTTGGCAGCCTTGGCAATGTTGTCAATGTGCGTAGCATATGATAGGTTACAATCGATGGTAATACCTAGATATGTAAAGGATTGAACCTGTTTGAGGGTTGCACCAAGGCAGTTTTTGATTGTGATGGGACTGAGTCTGTGTTTGTTGTGTGGACTGCAGAAGAGCATGGACTTGTTTTTTTTGTAGTTGAGAACCAATTTATGTGTACTAAACCAAGTTTCAATCGAGGTGAAGGCAAGCTGCAGATTCTTTTGAAGAAACAATAGAAACAATTAATACATATATCATAAAAATTCAATCCCAAAGCCGGGTTAAACTCCACAGGTTAAATGCTGCACACCACACTCCAGCCTCCACACATCTAGAGTCTGTTTTCATGCCATTCAGTTTGTGTGCAAACCATCTCCTCCTGTGACTCTGTGCAGTGTCTGTCCAGCTAATATTATGTGTGCTTTCCATGGGCAAAGTAAACATATTGGGATCACTTTAAGAGTGTTGGGGGCTTAACACTACCTTAGTTACTCAGAAAGCTTCAAAATCACATCAACCACTTAATTCTGTTTACTAGCCAGTCACCACTGTGGGTTTTAGGGCCTGCGTTCATCTTCAGCTAGTCATAATTATCCAAAACACTATCCCCATCTCCCTTCTGTTTTTTGTTGTGCTAGCCAATAAGAAAGCTTTCATATTACCTTATAGAAACATAGAAGTTGTCAGCAGATGGGTACCTTATGATCCATCAAATCTGCTCTTGTTTTTCTAACTCCGGCCCCCACTTATCTGACTGCTTGAGTGTCCTGCAATGCCTGTCCTATGCTCGCTTGAATTTCTCCACATCTTTTCCCCCACCACCCCCTCTGTCAGGCATTTCTACAGTTCAACAATGTGCTCTGTGAAGAAACATTTTGTTGTATTGCTCCTGAGCCTACCTCCCTTGAGGTGAAGATCATGCCCTCTTGTCCTGCTGTAGTCTTTTACCTGAAAAAGGTTCTGCACCTGTACCTTGTTGTTGCCTTTAAGGTATTTAAATGTCTCTATCATGTCCCCCCGATTCCTACACTGATCTAGGGAGTATAGATTGAGGTCATTGAATTTGACTTCATACGGTTTCTGGTGCAAGCGCTGCACCATCTTTGTTGCTCTTCAGTGCACCATCTCCAGCCTATCTATGTCTCTCCTGAGGTGTGGTCCAGAATGGGACACAGTATTCCAGGTGGGGTCTTACCAGAGATCGATACAGAGGCATGATTACTTCATGCCTCCTGCTTGTGAGGCCCCTTCCTATGCATCCCAGGATGCCACTAGCTTTTAGTGCTGCCTTCTCGCATAGTTTGCTGACCTTGAGGTCATCTGATATGATCACCCCCAGGTCTCGATCTAGCCTTGTATCCACCAGCTGCTCCCCTCCCATTGAGTACAGTTTCCTGGATTATGTTTTCCCAAGTGCAAGACTTTATGTTTTTTGGCATTGAATTTCAATTGCCAGATCCTTGCCCATTTCTCCAGCTTTCGGAGATCAGATTCCATGCTTTGTTGCCCCTCTGGTGTGACAACCCTGTTGCTGATTTTGGTGTCATCAACAAACAGGCACACCTTTCCCTTCAGTCCATCAGCAATGTCGCTGATGAATATGTTGAAGAGGATCGGTCCCAGAACCAAGCCCTTGCTGCAACCCCACTAGTCACCCTACCCTCCTCTGACAGACTGCCATTTATTAATACCCTCTGTGTTCTCCCATTTAACCAGTTCCTGGCCCAGCCTGTTACCTTAATCCCGAATCCCATGTTCTCCAGTTTATTGACTAGTCTCCTGTGTCAAACCGAGTCAAACACCTTACTGAAGTCCAGGTAACCCACAGCCACTGCCCACCCTGATCTGCTGTTCTGGTGACCCAGTTGAAAAAATTTACCAGGTTTGTCTGGCAGGACCTCCCTGCTCTGAAACCATGTTGCTTTGTGTCGAGCTGACCACTTTCCTCCAAAAAAACAATGATTCTTTCCTTCAGTAGTTACTCCATCAGTTTTCCCACCACTGAAGTTAGACTAACTGGACATCAGTTTCCTGGCTCTTGCTTGCTTCCGCTCTTGTGGAGTAGCACTGTTGTTGCCCTCTTCCAGTCCTCCAGAATCTTCCCACTCTCCAATGATTTGTTGAAGAGCTCTGCTAAGGCAGCTGCTAGTTCCCTCCCAAGTTTCATAAGTATTCTTGGGTGTATCCCATCTGGCCCCATAGCTTACCTTTAACCTGTTGATTTCCTGTAGTACTAACATAATAACATACTAACATATTATTTGCCAGCAGATTAGGCCTTACGGTCTATCAAGTCTGCTCGAACCTTAGATCCTTAGTTGGGTGCTGAGACCCTCCCATCCCTTGTGCTCCAGAAACCCGTATCATCCATCCCACCCCCCCGGGACAGGCCATCATCTGATACATCCACTTTCTGTGTCTGTCCCACCCTCTCTTGAAGCCCTCCACTGTGGATCTCTGAACCAGCTCACCAGGCAGTGCATTCCAAGGGTCCACCACCCTCTCAGTGAAAAACCTCCTCCTCTTTTCCCCCCTCACCCTTCCACCTTCCAACTTCAAACCATGCCCTCTGGTGATACCTCCCTTCTTTAGTCTAAAGATCCCCTCCATGTTTACCCTATTTATTCCCTTGAGGTACTTGAAGACCTCAATCATGTCCCCCCTGTCTCTCCTCTCCTCCAATGAAAACAGGCAGAGCTCCTTAAGTCTGTCCTCATACGTCAAATCCCCTAGCCCTCATATCATCTTTGTTGCTCTCCTAGTACCCTTTCCTCTGTGAAGGAACTTGTGTTCTGTGCCTCCAAGCGGAATATTCTTTTTGCCTATTTTTGGACAGCTACCGTATGCTTCCAGTGTAAAGACTGAGCAGAAGTATTCATTGAGTGCCTCTGCCTTCCCTCCGTCACGTTCCATGGGCTGCCTGTCCTTTTTTCGTTATTCTAACAATGCCTCCCTTAGTTTTCCTTTTTTCTCATATGTACCTGTAGAATGTTTTTTTTTTACTATGATCTTTTTCCTCCTTCCTTCCACATCACTTCACCCATTCAGAGCCCCTACATGCCTTGCCTGCCTCGGCAGCCCAATACACAGGAGTCTGCCCGTAGAGTGCACACCCCCACATTACCCCTAGGTATCCCAGATATCACCCCCCCGGGTGGGGAGAGGAGAGGCCCCCTCTTACCTTCTCCCTGCACAATGGTGGAGCGGGTGCTGCACAGTGGAGTCTGCTCCTGTCTTGGTTGGTTGCTGAGACACTCAGTGAAGTGTTGTCACCTAGGAGTGGTGGGCCACCATTTTCCATGTTCTGTTCCCCGCAGACGTCAGCACTCTAGGAGAGCCAATTGGGAGGTACGTGTAAAGATGCAACTCCTCCCAGTGCTTCTCAGATGACGCTGCCCCATACCCCTTTTTGCGTGACTCGATCTGCACTGTCAACCCCGGGTTCACCCGAGAGATGGCAGTACAGCAGCGAGACTCACACAGAACCCTACCCAGAAAAGGAGAGCCGCCATTGGATGCTCAATCCTTCTCTCCCCCTGCCGATCTCCAGAAGCCTGGGCTCATCCCTGAACCTGGGTCACCGGCGTGGAGTGAGGTGTGGTGTCCAATGCCTCAGCCCTCTGCATCACTGGGCCGGCTTCTGTAGAATGTTTTGACACCATTCTTCACTCCCTGAGCTACCCTCGCCTCTGTCTGTGCCTTGGCATTTCTTATCACTTTCTATGTCTCTTTTAGCTTTTCTTTATGTTATATCAGCCTCTTTCCCTGACTTCTTGTACTTTTTGAAGGCTTAGTGATTTTCCCTCACCATGGTTACCACCTCTCTGGAAAACCATAGTGAGTTTCTCTTCTTTTTGTTCTTACAGACCTGGCAGGCACACTGTGATGTGACCATGGTTATTGTATCTTTCAATCTTCTCTAACACTCCTTGATGCTCCCTTCTGTTGTGTTACTAAGACTGTCCCTCAAGCAGGCCTTCATTTTTGTGAAGTTTGCCCTCCTGAAGCCAACCACCTTAAACTTAGAGTGTATTGAATTCTCAGTCCTGCTTACTTAGAACCATACTGTGCGATGGTGACTGTTTCACTGGTAGTTCCCACTTCGACACCCAGAACCCTATCACTATTTGTGAATACTAGGTCTAAGATCACGTTTCCTCTTGTTGGTGTCTTCACTAGTTGACTTAGGCCTGCTTCCTGTAGTGTAACTAGGAATTACCCTGCTTTTTTCTGATGCTGCTGTGCGGGAACTCCAATCAATGTGTGGTAGATTGGAATCCCCTACCAGTACCATGTCCCCTTTGTCTGACATCTGAAGGATGGTTTCCAGGGTATCCTTGTCCCTGGCATTCTCCTGATTTGGGAGTCTATAGACTACTCCTATCCAGATGGGTGTTTGGCTTCTGACCCTGATTGTAATCCATAGTTCCTCACTTTCCCCTGTGCCTGTTGGATTTCAGATGCACTTATGGTATCTTTAACATAAATAGCTACCCCACCTCCATTTTTCCAAGTCCTATCTCTCCTGAAAAAGTTAAATCCTGGAATAGTCACCTCCAAGTCATGATTATTCGTGAACCATGTTTGGACCACAGCAATCCTGTCCAGTCCTGCCTCTGCTATTGTGGCATGGCATTTGACACAGTTCTACACAAATGATTAATAAACAAATTAGCCAGCCTGGGAGTGGGTCCCAGGGTGGTAGCTTGGGTCAAACACTGGCTGGACAACAGGACACAGAGGGTAATAGTAAATTGGGTCCACAGTGAAGAAAGGGGGATTACTAGTGGGGTACCGCAGGGTTCAGTACTGGGGCCGGTCCTTTTGAATGTCTATATAAGTGATATTGCAGAGGGACTGGAAGGAAAAGTATGTCTCTTTGCAGATGAACAAAGATCTGCAACAGGGTTGATATGCAAGGTGGGGTGGAAAGGATAAAAAGGGACTTGGCAAGGTTGGAAGAATGGTCAAATGTATGGCAGCTTAGATTCAGTGCAAAGAAGTGCTAAGTAATGCACCTGGGAAACAAAAATCCAGGGGAAGAGTACACAATGGGGGCTGAGATACTGACAACAACAAAAATGGAAAGGGATCTGGGGGTAGTCATATCAGATGAACTAAAAGTGGGCAAGCAATGTGAGAAGGCAGTAAGGAGGACTGGGGGGATACTGGGTTGCATAGGGAGAGGCATCACCAGTAGAAAACAAGAAGTTGTTGTCCATCTGTACAGACAGTTGATAAGACCACATCTGGAGTACTGTGTACAGTTCTAGAGACCCCATCTCCGCAAAGACATAGACAGGGTGGAGGCTGTCCAGAGGAGGGCAACCAAAATAGTGCAGGGTCTGCACCAGAAGACATATGAAGAAAGACTAAATGAGCTTAAGATGTATAGCCTCGAGGAAAGGAGGGAGAGGAGGACATGATAGAAACTTTCAAATACCTCAAGAGAATCAACAAAGTGCAAGAGGGTAGCATCTTTCAGAAAAAGAGATGTGCAGGAACAAGGGGGCACAATTTGAAGATAGAGGAGGATGACTCAGAGGTAATGTGAGGAAGTATTTCTTCACAGAGAGGGTTGTAGATTCATGGAACAGCTTTTCTGAGGAGGTTGTAGAGTCAAAAACAGTGGGTGAGTTCAAAAATGCATGGGACAGACATAAGGCAATTCTAGTGGGGTGTAGGAGGAAGTAAGCTGCTGGTTAACTAGGATCTGCCACCTATCCATTAGGTAGGGAGATGGGCAGACTAGGTGGGCCAAGCAGTCCTTATCTGCCATCAGATTCTATGTTTCCATGTTTTAGTGAGGTCTGGCATCTGATTAGCCAGACTGCGTGCATGAGACATAAAGCTGTCCATTCCCAAAGTGCATCCCCATTTGTGATACCTCCTTTTTTGTTCTTGTTTCTCCCTTTACCTTTTTTTTTGGCCATTGTAAGTTTCTGACAGGGTTGCACGCTTTCGGCCTTCTGCAACTGTCATTCTGGAGTGTCCTGTAGGATTGGCGCTTGCTGGAGGGGGAGAGACAGCAGGCTGTACGTGTGCTACTTCTAGAGCCGCTGTCTTCTCCCCATCCACTAGTTTAAATGCCCTGCATGGACATCAGATTTTTGGTCCAGCACCGTAACACCCTCCTTAGTCACGTGGAGGTTATCAAATCTGAAGAATTCCCTTTCCCAGAAGTTGTCCTAGTTTCCAATGAAGTTATGCCCCTTGGTGTGGCACCAGTCTTTGAACCATGTATTGCACTCATGTATCTCCTTCTGCCTGTTTTTCCCTTTTCCCAAACAGGCAGAACCTCTGAAAAGGCAATGCTGGAAGAAAGGGTAACCAGTTTCTCCCAGAGTTGGGCAATGTGGTCCTTAACCTCCTCTACCGGCCAGCTAACAAGGTAACTAGGTGGACCAGGATGTTAGAACCTATACCTTCTCTTTGAATTATGCTGACTATTCAGTCAGTGTCTCTCCAAACAGCTGCTCTTGGGAGAAATCTGACCTGCACATCCACTCGCTTGTTTCTGCTCGGGTGGGGATCCACACTGCAAATCATGGAGTCCCCTATGATTATGAGCTTTTTCCAGTTGTCCTTGGAATTCCATTTATAATGGTGTTTTGTTAGCCTGTTGCTTTTAGCTTTGTGCTGACCCAAGGCCTCCTCTCTCCTTTCTGATGGTATAGATGCAAGAGGCGTGTCACTGTTTTCTGTGTTGAGAGTGTTCTGTCTGTTAGGGAGATTTGTCTGGGTGCTGTCTTCTTTTCCCTTAACCAGCTGCCCCCCCCCGGCTTAGTTGTTCTTTGGGGGAGCAGCATGCTTGTTTGGTGCCGACAATGTGGAGATGCATTCCCATAAGAATAGTTTCCTGTATGCGGTTATGTAGGAGGCTGATCTCACCCCAAGTTTTGTGGAGCTGAACTTTGAGGTAACATATCTCCCCAGCATACTGGACAGTGGCCCTGCCTCCGGGCGATGTGTCCATTGAAAAGTGTTCCACAGTGCTGGCAGCCAATGATATTCATGTGTGTTGCCAGTGGATGAAAAAAGAGAGTGGAAAATAAACAAATAGGATGAACAAAAAGGAGAGCATAAAGTAAACAATTAAGATGCCAATCTCCAGTTCTGGGCAAGTGGATGAAATAGAACCTGTAGAGTAAAGCTAAATAATACATTTTTTGGAGATTTGCAGTAAGTTCTGCTCCTTCCTTACTTCTGCAGGAAGGATTTGAGGGAGTCAGGGGCTATATTAGATGATAAGCATGGGGTGGGCAGGAATGGGGGCGGGGTGGGTGGATTCTTCCCCTGCTGAAAATCAGTAGAGGTACCTGTAGAAAAAAAACAATCAACTTTTGGCAGTGGTTCCAACAAACACCACCAACCACAGCAACCTTGGATGAAAGTAAAGGTAACCTGACCCTTTAAATCTTCCTTCTGGTGGATGTTACTAAGCCTTTGTAAGCTCCCCCCCCAGTTACACTTCTAGTCTCCTGGAAAAGCTGTGGCAGAAAAACAATTAGCTCCTTCAATGTGAGAAAGAGACTGCAAAACTGTAAGACTAATACAAAACTTGTAAGTACAACCTATAAGCACAAAACAAAATAGTAACAAAACAGTGACTCTGCTTAACCTGAAGAGAGAACAAACTGTAAAACCTGTGAGCACAAAACTGTAACAAAACCTGTAAGTACAACCTGTAAGCACAAAACAAAATAGTAACAAGACAGTAACTCTACTTAGCAAAAATAAGCCTTAATATTTCTCCTTGCTCTCTTAATGCTGCTGTTTGGTTTGTCCTTTCGCGAACCCAGAGGACAAAAAGCTCAGGTGAAGCTAAGTGCTTTTTGTCAGCAAACCTTAGTCTTCCATCAAAAAATCTCAGGTGAAGCTAGCTGCTTTCTGTCAGCAAACCTTAGTCTTATCTCACATAGACAGCATGCTAATTGATCTATCCAGCTGTCAGTCACTGTAACTGCAGGTCTATGGAAAACTCTAGTGTTCTCTTTTAGCAGGCCTGCTGTGACCTACAGTAACAATCATCAACATCCACCCAGTCCTCCTCCTACCCATCGACACCCAGCCAACACTGGCAGTGCCAGCTGTAAAACATGCCTCTCCATGGCATGTTCTCACCCTCCCACTCCTCCCTACACAGCCAGCACCAGCAGTGCCAGTTGTAAAACACACTGTTATGTGGTATGTTTTCTACAGCCATTCTCCTATCCCACACCCAAACACTACCAGCAATGCCAGTTTTTAAAGCCCCAAAGGGACTTTTTTAACAAAGGCTGCCAATGTGGTGGCCCTGAGCTCCAGAGAGACTTCTTTAGGAAAGGCCGCTCCACATGGAAACTCTGAGGCCCCATTACACCCCACCTCCCTCATTCTGTGTTGCACATGATTCCACATTTCAAACAGTTTGTTAGTCCCTGGTATTTTGGAGAACTCCCTGTACTCATTAGAGGCTCTGCCATATTCCAAAGGGTGACAGGCACAGTCTACCACACTCCTCTGCAGCCATTACCCTCATTGTTGCTAAACTGCATTTATATTTAGTAAAAGGAACAGAAACTTTTACTCAGTTTTTACATTTAACAAACCATGCCTTTACTGAATCCAACTGCAGATGAGCGATAATGAGGGCAGTGTGCTGTGAAAGAGTGGTGAGTTGAGATGGTCATCATTGGGAATAGGACACGATCGCTAACAAATGTGGAGGGTCTCAAAAAGAAACAAGGGATTAAAGGCGAAAAGTACTGTCTTTTCTCTGTCCCTCCTACACTGGGTACATTTGCCCTAAATGGCATAATGATACTCCCTGTCTGCCTATCTTTGGGAGCTCCTTCTGGGTCCCTCCAACACTGTCATCCTCTTTTTTTCCAGAAGAAAGACTTTATGCCTTTGCAGTTTTAAAGTCTATATTGTAAAGACTGATGTGCTCTGTATTAATGTACAGTACATTTTATTTTAATTTATCAGCATGCACAGTATCGAATTCATCTGACTTTGTGTTGTCAACGTTGCGATCAGTTTCCTCACAAGTCATGCTGTGTGCTTCAATTTATATCTTCCTAGCATCTTTCAGAAAATACAAAGCCTGCAGTACACCTGTACCATTGTCTTTAAATAGTTGTTTATAAATGAAATTATTCAGAAATAATGTAATTGTTATACTTTAAAGGTGACCTGCAAAGTCCACAAATTCACTTTCTGCTTATCACTGTGTCTCCAGTCCCTGTCTGTGCATGAAATGATGGTCTGAATAATTTTTTTTCCTACCTTCATTTATTTCTGGATGTTTTCAGTAAGCTCCGATTGTGTTGTGTAGAGCTGTGACGAGGCATGGTGCCGATCGGCACTTTCCGTCACTGCTGATGATGTAACACGTCACTGCCACCACTCCGAAAACTCCAGAGTCTGAGCCGATGTTATGCCTATGTGCAGTCAGCGGTAGGCAAATACAGTCTAATTATTGTGGTCCTGTCATCTACTAGGTGGCAAGTGTTCATCTGGCTGTGTAGTACTGTGTCCATGGAGAACACCACAGTACATCATTATGTCTGTTTACAGGAATAAAGTGTTTTGTTTGCTAACTGTGCCATAGTTCTGCATGTCACTGTGAATGCTTACTGCCCGCCCCCCCCAGCCATACAATGTGCAAGTCAGGTCCCATTATTAGCGGTAAATGTGTCTATTTTTGCCGCGTAAATCAGAAAGCCAGTGTTGTGTGGCCAATGGCAGTTGTTCTTTCTATGTTTATTCATGTCAATAAAGCTTGAAAGAAAAACAACCAAAGCGTGTGTGCTGTCTTCTTTTGTGACAGTCTTTCATCATTGCAGGTCTGACAGTGTTTCACAGTGTGAAGAATTTTAGTGTGCTGCACTTCTGATGTATCTTAATTGACTAAGTTTGAATGTTTTGTATTTTCTTGTGTTTTTCTTCAATAGTTAATTTTTTGTCATTTGCTTGTCAAAGACTTTCATAGTCTTTATTTGTT
This sequence comes from Neoceratodus forsteri, assembly GCA_016271365.2. NCBI lineage: Eukaryota > Metazoa > Chordata > Ceratodontiformes > Ceratodontidae > Neoceratodus > Neoceratodus forsteri. Next base: position 1,098,880,962 of record CM057455.1, on the reverse strand, counting down.
GCTGCTGTCAGCCTTTCCAGCATACATAATGGTTTACTGTGCTGCCCCAACTGCAAAAATGGGGATACCAGTGGAAAGTCTTTCTTCACGTTCCCAAAGTGCAAGAAGCTGCGATGTGCCTGGGTGACAGCATGCCATAGGGAGCGTAGCTGGAGGCCTGGTGACAGGGCTGTATTGTGCGAGGATCACTTTGAGTCCTTCACCATGCTTCCTGACCTTGCCAGACAGTGTGGATATAAAAGGATAGATCTGAAAAAAGGTGTGATCCCACGAAGAATCGAAGATCCCTCCAAGCAGCAAGCCCAGCCATGCCGGAGAGAGAGTGTGTTCTTGAAAAAGTGTAAACTTGACCAGGTATGTTGTTACATGTTTTTTGAAAATGCCATGCTTTATGTGTCTCACAAATATCCTTGACCTGTCATGCACAGTTGCATCACCTGTGTTTCACCCGTCCCCCTTCTGTCGATGCCTTGCATACACCACTGTATCATTGGCTTATACCTGGTTCTGTATCCTACAATGCACCAGGTGTGTGTCATAACTTGCAAGCTTCTGAGTAGCACACAGTACTACATAGCAGATGCAGTACTGTTAACCTTATTTGGCAATTGCAGTTGATGTGCCATCATGTTGGTGCTGCCATGCCACATCTCATCACAGTCAATGGTATTGTGAAATGGTCACCATGGGCATAGGATGGTGTTTCACTTGCAGCAGCCATCATATACTGTAATCAGTACTGATACATGGAGTTGTGGCACATGCTAAGTGTATGGTGTATTAGGGGCGTGCATTAGTTTTGCATCAGCAAAGTCTCAGTCATGTAACACCTGTCATTTACCCTTATTGCCATCCCCCCTCCCACCACTTATAAAAAATAAAGTGAGCCGGCCCGCCGAGGCAGCGGTTGGATTTCCGCTCGCGACGCCAGCAACCCGGGTTCGGGAACGGGCCCAGGTCACTGGAGGGCCGGCCGGGGGGAGAAGGATCGAGTATCCCAGGGACAGCTCTCCTTCTCCGGGGAGAGGGTAGAGGAATGGTCTGGCACCTGCTGGCTCCTAGCGGAGGCTGAGAGCACCACAGGATGCACGACCCAACACTAACTGGGGGAGGAGTGGACGTCAACGTATGCCATGACGTCACTACGCTGCCCCCAACAGAAAGCCGGAAAAAGTTGCTCACTGGCCCTCCAGATGACGGCTCTCTGTTCCTGGGGACCTCCAGTGCCTTCCCGGTGCCTCCTGTTCCCCAGCAGCATCCCCGGACCCTAGAAGGATGTGCTGGGGCTGTCCTCCCTCCGGTGCTTTCCCCCTCAGAGGAGAGGGACCTGCCCAGTGAAGGGATACACCGGGATATCCTGGGGTCGGCTGCGATCTGGGGACAAGAGAGGAGGACTGGGTAAGGACAGAAAGAGGTCGGGGGGAACCTTGCAGAGCCTGAAGGAGGGAGGACCAGCGAGCACGAGGCAGAAAAACAGATAATGCAAAAAAATAAATAAATAAAGTGTCCATGCCACTGGCTGCTGTAAAGAAGCTGTCAATATCAGCAGAAAAGGTTCTGTGTTATTGTATTGCTATGCACAGTACTTATGTGTAAGGACAAGTGGCATGCGTTTTCCCCCACCACCCCATAGACTGAAATGACATCTTTCTCACTGTGCTGATTTCACATAAAAAAAGGTGGTTCCAGTTAAAACCTTGGCAGACATGGCTATTCAGTACTTGTTAGCCCTGGTAACCAATTAAGCGTAATGTGGAGAACCATCCATTTTCCTGACGTTATGTATCACTGTTCTGAAAACTGAAAACTGACAACGACAAATTTGTGACCCGACTACCTTGTTGTATACAGGTGTCCCATTGTCGTCACCACAATACAGATGGTAGCCTCCTTACTCCTTACCACCACTTGGTGAAACACCATTTTGAAGGTGTCACCGCACTATTGCCAGGACAGTACTGTGCTGTGGGAGTGGTGTACATGGTGTACTTCGTGCTGCAGTGTACTGCTCTATGTCACCATTACAGGGGGTCATGGCCTGAGTCCTGGGGGTGAGGGAGACTTAAGAGTGAACACGAGAGGGTAATTCTTCACTGACAGGGTGGTGGATAACAGTAATGTGCTTCCTGAGGAGGTATTGGTGGCTGATAGTGTTGTGGGGTTCCAGAGGGCCTTGCACAGGCATTATTGGGTTCAAGGGAGCTTGGTGGGGGCTAGGTGTTAGCATGGTGAAAATAGACAAACTTCATGGGGCAAGTGGTGGTCTCCTGGCATCCATTTGTATGCTTATGTGATTTCATTGTTCAATTTATTTTTGGAAACAGGTGTTATAACTGCTGGTTCACCACAGTCTGAAACTGTGACTGTACTTTGGCTGCTTATGAATGTGCTTACCAGTAACACTTGAAAATAGGAATGGAGGGGTGGTAAGATGGTGTTATAAGTCATTGCATGAGATAGTGTTACCATACAGTGTATAGTACTTTTTACACTGTAACCCTTATTCTCCATTTTCTTCATCTTTGCAGCTTATTTCAAATATGTCTCCAGCGGCAGATGATGAATTGGATGACATGGTGTCAGAATCTGCATGTGCATCAGAGACTGATGACAATGGTTGCATGACACAAACTGAGGATGGTTTCTCAGTGTCCTTTGACTCTGGATTCATGGATGTGAACAGTCCTTCCATGTGCAGTGTTGCTATGCAGGTTTCCCCTGTGGTAATGTTTTTTGCATTGATGAACTGTCTCTGTTTCTTTGCAGATTTAGTGATTGCACACAATGTTCACATATTATTCAATATAGTTCTGGCAGTGTTCCAAACTGTGACACCTTGATATGTGTGAGAAGTACATGTGGGGTAGTGTGTCCTGATGTGCACAAAGGGACATCATGTCTGATGGGTATGAAGCGTCACAGTATGTTTTACAATCACTGCCCATGTCTCCATGAACTATATGGGTTATTACTTGATTATGTGGCAGCAGTAACTGATGATGTAGTGTGTCTCCAGATGGAAACAATCAATGTTTCTGTCATTTTATGTCCAGCTTTGGTGGAACACAATAAGTAATGTGTACTGTGCTACACCACGACCTTTCAATGTAACTCACAGTCATGCATTCATACACGTGTCAGCAGAGAATGCCTTTCTGTGGACATTGATTACTCCCATTGCCCCATCTTGCATGCCACCCCCCCCACACACACCCCCCACCGACAACTCCATCTGTTTGTCCAAGGCCTTCCTCAAACCATTCACTGTATTTTCAGTCAACACCTACTCCAACAGTTTGTTCTACGTGACAGGAACTCTGTCTGTGAAATAGCATTATATGATGTCTTCACAGAACCTTTTCCCTTCCATTTTAATGAAATGAGTCTTATATATTTTATGTCACATAGTAACGTACTATGAAGTAAGCAGATTCTGCCCTATCTTCTATAGGGTCTGATATGGCCAATAGCAGCTCAGGGAACAGTGTGAAGAACACCCTCCCTACAAGGTCCCCCATTCCCCAGCGTGTCTCCTAAATGCAGCTTCCCCAATCCATATCCAAGCCACTCTTGAACCATTTTACAGTAGTAACAGCCACCAACTGCTTTGGCAATGCATTACATGGGTTCAACAGTCTGTTATTTAAGTAGCGCGTCCTTGTATCACCCCCCAGTCTCCCATCTTCCAGCTTAATTTAGTGTCACTTACTGTCCCCTATTCTCTCAGCTTGATGACACTGTCAAGGCTCAACCTATTCATTCCCTTGAGATACTTGAAGATGTCTGTCATATCCTCCTGTTTATTCTCTCCTCCACAGACTACAGGTTGAGGTCCATAGTGTGTCCTCATAGGGCCTATCCCTGAGCAGCAGTACCATTCTGGATGCTGTACTGTGCAGCGTGTTCAGTAACACGATGTCCAGGGATGGCAAAACTGCATGCAGCATGCAAGGGCTGGTATAACCAGGCTATTGTACAGTGCAAGAAGAACCTCAGGATTTCATGAGGTGATCATCATGGCTATGCACCACAGCATTTTATCGTACTGTGTATGTGCCACTTTACATGGTTCTGACATTCTTTTTTGCATCCACCACCACCATGTGCTCTTTGTACCACCTAGAAACATGCAGTGTCCTCTCAACCACCCAGGTGTATACATGAGTCATACTCTGGTTCCCCACGTACAGAACCTTGCAGTTATCATCATTACAGTGTATTTTCCTGGCTCATGACCATGTCCCTATAGTGTCTAGGCTGTCCTGGAGCTCCATCTTTTACTCCTCTCCATCCACCACTGCCACAGGTTTGTGTCATCCACAAGGATCCCATTCCTGGCAACACTTCTGATGGCAGCAATAAATGTGTTAAAGAGTACTGGGCTCACTTGTGAGTAAACTGTAGAATTACACTTCCCCCACACCTGTCACCTTCTGTAAACTCCCGCTAGCCAGTTTCATATCCACGTGAATATCTGGCCCCACACTCCATAGTCTACATTTTCCCCAGTAGCCCATGGCATGGAGTCAAATGCCCTGCCATAGTCCACAAAGAGGACATCCACTGACCTGCCCTGATCCTGCACCCTTGTCACCCCTTCATAGAAGTACACAATGGTGTTTTCACACGATGTGCCCTAAGCAGAGGCGTGCTCTCGATCATCTATGTGACCACATGTACTCAGAAACCCCTCCATCCTGACCTTCGGGACGACTAACATCAGTTTTCACACTGCTGACAAGAGGTTTACCAGTCTATAGTTACCCAGCTCCTCTGTGTGGATCCTGGGTCTTACTCGCTTGTCTGAGGTTCATCTGTGGCCTGTCTGGTACAGTCCTCAGGTGGTTTATATCTGTTCTTACTGGAAGAACTCAGAGGGTGGTGTAGTGGATTTGTTCCTCTGACCCAGTACCTCTGTCCTGTTAGGGGCCAAAGCATTTCTTGACTGATTTATAATTTCCTTTTAACTGCAATATTTGTTTTTATGTATTTATGCTGTCATCTGGCCCAGTGGCGGTGATGGTTGAGGTGCTGTTTCTTTTTTTTTTTTTCCTAAGCCATCATTCACATACTTATGTCTGACTGTACATTACTTTCAGGTACTTGCGCGTTCCACACAGACACGCATACCACTTTTGAGCAAAGCTACATAGTACAGAACACCTTCAAGAGAGATTGGCATTCAGTGTGTGCCGTTCATGGTGGATGTGTCTACTCAGACGACTACAGTTGAATCATTGCATGGCAGTGACAATGAAGAGATCGACATGTATGATTCAGACCTAGAACAAAAGATGGAACACAATGACCCCAACTGGCATGTATCAGACGCTGAAACTGACAGCGATGTATCAGACATTACTGTATCTCAGTAAGTTTTTCATATTCAAGTGGATGTGTTCCACTGTTATTCAAATGTGGGCACTATCAAGATGTTTCATTGCTGAAGTAAACAGTGATATTGTTTGCAGATAGGCAGTTTTTGTACCTTATGTATAGCTGTCTGTAGGCCATATACATAGAAACATTGAAACTGACGGCAGATACGGACTGCTTGGCCCACCCAGACAGAGACTCAGTTATCTCACTGTCAGGGCAAGACGAAGACAGTTCCCTGATAAGCAGTTAAAGACACAAGGGGGATTTTTGACTGTCAAGAAAGAAACAGTTGTAGAGAACACTATAAACAATAGTTATTGTTTCTAATTTGTTTTTGTATGTAAGGAGAGTGTGATAATCAGGGAAACCACATTTAATTCCTTTGTTTTACTGCTTATTTAAGGTACTTCTATTTTTTGGGTCCAGTGGAAGCCTGTTTACAGTCGAATGGTAGCAGCTATTTTGTGGTGGAAGTTCAGCTCTGGCAGTAGGGGGCTAACTGAAATGCCTGTGTTGCAAATGCCCACTGATCTGTGTTACAGACTGTTCAATGCTGAGCAGTCCTTTCCTTTACCCATGAGCAAACTGTATTTTACACATAAATAAGAGCCAATCAGATAACACTATTGTAACCTGCCATTTTATAAATATATACAGACATAATTTTTTTCCAGTGTTTATGTACAGGTTACTCAGTCTACAAACATTTCATTTTTTGTTTTAGGACTGACGATGTCCTCTGCAGGTCACCAAAAAATGGAGAACGAAAGTTTCTTGCCTACGAGTCCAGCTTGACATTAGCCCTGGAAACCTGCCCCACTTGAATGTCTCCATGTAAGGTCAGTGGGAGTCAGCTATTTGGCTCATTTGTGGCACTCCACATCATAGTGCCGCTTTTGTCACCAGACCATGTGAGAGAGTCAGCCAAGGTTTGGATGTATGGCCGTGGGCAACCTTGAGATTGCAGCATCCATATTTCTTTCCGGTGCTCTTCCAAAACAGTCACTGAGTGTTTTTGCTCATTGTAACATCCCCATGATTTCTGTAAGAACATTTCAGTTGATACAGAAGTCATATATTATTCCTGCCGTAAATGCAGTGTGGTCAGATGAGCAGAAGAAGATACTGTCTGCCATCACATCCCCAGTGAACATCGGTGGTGATGCCAGATGCTGTTCTCCAGGACACAGTGCCAAGTATGGGACGTACACATTCATGGACCTTGACACCAAGAAGGTTTTACACATTGAAAATGTCCAGGTATGACACTCCTCACTTTCACATTTATGGCACTGTGTGCCATGTCTGTCATGTCTTAACACTCCATGCTGAACCAAGGCTTACATTGTTTGCAGTGATAACAGTGGCAGTAGTACACCAACATTGTGTGACTTTCTGTCTCTGTACTCAGTGCAACGAAGTCAGCAGCTCTAATGCAATGGAGCTTGAAGGTCTTAAACGTGGGCTGTCATACCTGGAGCAGAAGGGCATAACGTTGAAGAGCATCACCACAGACCGCCATATGCAGGTCCGTAAGTTCTTGAGCGAGAAGAAGCCAGATGTGAAGCACTGGTATGATTTGTGGCACGTGGCAAAAGGTAACAGTCTGTACAAATTCAATTTGTTCATTGGCTGACACAAATATGTTTGTTACTAATGAGATGGAAGAACTGAGGTGGGAGGGAGAGTCATACAGGGGCTGAGTAGATGGGCCTAGGGGTAATGGTAACAGGGACCATGAATAACAATTCCCAGTGCTGGACAGTGGCTGCAAAGTTAACAAAATGGTGTGCTGCATATTGAGGGGTGTTTTGTCCAGGTGAACATAGGTAATCATGGCCCTCCAAAGGTCATTAGTAAAGCCACACTTGATTGTTGTGTGCAGTGTTGGAGGCCATACCTGAAGTGTGCTGTCCAGTTACTGTCGGGGTACAGAGGAGGACAACAAACATGATTTTTCGAATGGAGTGGTGACAATATGACAGCAGGCTGTGACACCAGAATATGTACACCCTTGAGGAGAGAAGGGTCAGGGGGACATGATAGGCACATTCCAGTGTCTGAGTGTAATCAATAAGGGTGTTGTAGACAGGGTCATGCCATGGACATTATAAGACACTGAGCGACAATGATACATCATGCCGCACTCCAAACTGCTAATAGCATCTTGGAATGAGGTCATGCTTTGGAAACTTCAATGCCTGTTGTTCCTTATTGGTTATGCTGTTCAACAGAAATTTATTGCAGTTATGCTTACTCAACATGTAGGCGTCACAAGGAAGATAGAAGCAGCAGCAAAGCGCAAGACATGCCAGGACCTCCTTGGTTGGTGTCACTCAATAAGTAATCACCTGTACTGGTGTGCTGCCAGCAGTGGTGGCAATGCAGGATTGGTCAAAACAAAATGGGAGAGCGTGTTGAACCACAGCATCAACATCCATGAAAATCATGGTGGCGACATTTGAGAAATGTGAGCATGGAGACCACTGGCTTCGGAGTGGTAGGTGACAGTTCTTTGCCAATGCTAAAAGTATGGCAATAACAATGCATCGTGGGAAGTATTATCACTGTTCTGTATTGTGGTTCATAGGGTCTAAAGCTTACAAGGAACTCATGCTAATAGTGAAGAACAGGTGCCTTCTCACTGATGTGGCCATGCTTACTCGGGGGAGCAGACATCAACGGTGGAATCTTTCCACAAAATTGTTACCTACTTCGCTCCCAAGGCAGTGCATTACTTCTACCAAGCAATGAGTGCACGGTGAGTAATCACTCAGAACAATGTAGAAACATAATATAGAAACATAGAAGCTGGCGCAAGATATGGACCGCAAGGCTCATCCACTATGGCCATTTATTTTTCTACCTTATTAATGTGCTACAGGCCTTTGCTCTGTCAATGGCCTATCTATTCATACTCATCTGTATTGCTCCCATATGCCTAACCCATGCCTGTTTGAAGTCCTGCACTGTATTCATATCCACCAGTTCCAGAGGTATGCCGTTACATGCACCCACCACCCTTTCTGTGAAAAAGAACTTCATCACATTACCCCTTAATCTGCCTCCCTCTAATCTCATGCTGTGTCCTCTTGTTCTGCTATCTTTCTTATACTGAATCATGTTAGACTCTCACTTTGTTAATGCCATTAAGGTGTATGCAACCCACAGCCTTATGGCATTGTACATTACAATAATTGTGCACATTTTTATTGTAAATATTATGGACATACTACTGTTCCTGCACTACTGTCCATTTTACACTGACTGTATGTTTCTCCTGCCCCATCATATTCTGTGTATGACGATGAGCCTTTGTAAAGGAGTCCTTCACTGAAAGGGCTGCAATTCTGATACTGCAATAAATAAATAAATACAATTCTGACCACTGACCATGGCCATGTGTTAACATCTGTTACACTCACACCCTGTCCTGTCCTTCTGCTGACATCAGGCCCCGCTGTCTACCTCCTTCCCTCCGGGTTATAAATATAAACCTGTGTGAGTTTCTCTTCATATGGCTTCTGTTGAACACACTGAGGTAAATTAGTTGCCATCCCGTGCACCGCCTCCATACTGTCTAATTCTGTGCGGAGTTGGTGTTCTCTAAAATTGATCACAGTACTCCAGCTGTCATATCAGCAACTGTTTGTACAGAGATATAATAATTGCCTTTTTTGTAGTGGTTATGCCTCTGTGCAAGCATCTCAGTATCCCTCCAGGTCTCCTGACTGCCTTCTCACACTACTTGCATACCTAAATGGCATGTGATATGACTACCCACAGATCACTTTCCATTTATGTGGTACCTATTCGCTCCTCACACTTTGTGTAATCTTACTGTGGGCTTCTTATTACCTGGAGCATCACTTTGTACTTGTTGTCATTGTATCTACACTGCCATACTGTTACACTGTCCTCCAAAGTCCAGTGCTTTTCATTTTAGGGGCAGCCTTGTGAGTGACTGAATTGATGGTTCATCACCCCCTCACTTTCTTGATATAGACAGCCACATCTTATATTAGGTGGTGCAGTCGGAGGAGCATTCACAGATGACAGGATGGTGAAGTCTGTGCTTACACAGCCAAAGTTTCAGTACATTGCTTATTTAATTCTGCTAACAGTTCATGGAATAGTTTAATGGCTGCGATGTGTAACCATCACCTCATCACTTTTCCTTCTGTTTTGTAGCGTTTTGCTGTCTGTGCTTCATTTCAATGAAAACAGCAATAGGCCACAGTTGGTTGACTGAAAGGGCGAAGCAAGGTGGAGAATTTCATACCCCAAGTACTGCAAGGGTCAGAGCATAGTGAGGGAGGTGAAGGTACCATGCCCCTACAGTGAGTAATGATGATAACTGGGATAATGTTAAGTGAATGCATGTCTTAATTACAGTTCACAGTGAGGCATTGCTGGAATTCGTACTAGTTCAACTGTTGTGATATACAGGTGGCGACAAGAGAAACATAGAAACATAGAATAGGACTAGTCCCAGCACTGATCCCTGTGGTACCCCACTGGTCACTCTTCCCTCTGTGAAGTGACATCCATTTACCACCACCCCTCTGTGTCCTGCCACCCAGCCAGTTACCTACCCACCACACTACTGTCCTGCCCACACCCATATTCCCGATGGGGGGGAAAGACCACAGGGTGGTGGTGGATTCCAAAATGAACGACTGCCACATACAATGCTGAGCAGCATAGCCATGGGGATAACCACAAAGACTATTGAGGTAATTGTTTTGCTGTATGATAGCTTGGTTACACCCCACTTGGAATACTGCGTGCAGTTTAGGTGTCCATGCTTAAAGAAGGACATTGAGTTACTGGACAGGGTACAGAGGAGAGTGACCAGGATGGTACTGGGGCTAGGGGAAAGGCCCTGTGATGAGCGAGTGGTGGAGCTCAACCTATAATCGTTAGAGGACACAAGAGAAGAGACGGGGGGATGATTCAGGTTTTGAACAATGTTAGGGGGGATCTATATGGTAAGCCTTGAGGGGGTCATCCAGCTGAGGTAACATGGGGCCACCATGGTACACATCATGAAGCTGGATGGTGAGAGGTTGAGGGTGGAAACAAGGAGGCGGTACTTCACTTACACAGTGGTACAGCCATGGAATGCACTGCCCAGAGAACTTGTGGCTGCCACTACTGTGGAGGAGTTCAAGAAGGGCTGCGATAGGTGCAGTTGGAGGGTACATCTGGGAGCCATGCTGGCAAACAGTATTGCATGGTAATTTGTCCAGTTGTAACATAACTCTGTCTACAAGATCCTTAATATGTGTACTTGTTATGTCCTCCAACAGATTATGCGTCATCAGTTATGGCAGAAGTCATACGTCTACGTCACAAATACCCAAGCTACTGTGTGGCCCAGGAGATGGTACAACAAAGTGAGTGTAAAGCACCAAGACCTCTGTCAGACAAGTTTAATAAGGTTCCAAAGGCCGAAGTTGTGGAACGACACCGCAGCTGTTTTAACAGACCAACGAAGGTTGCTTACATGCCGTCTCCATCTGACAACTCAACAAAGTGAACTGTTTAGCTACACTGTGTCCACTAGGTTTGTAAATGAACTGAAAGAGGTGACAAACATTATTTTTAAGTGGAAACACTGACATAACATGGGAACCTGCAGGTTTAAGCAATGGCTGCAGACAAGAAGGTGAAGGAATGACATGTGCATACCTATCAACTGTCCCTTATTTTAATGTACAGTATGTGACTGATTTGGGATGAAATCTATCCTGTGTCCAAATCATTTGTGGTTTTTGGGCAGAGCAATGGAGATTGTAAGCACAAAATAATGTCAAACAGTCCGGTTATGTAGTTGTTGTTCTTTTGACAGGTATGGACACGTATAACATTAAGTAGCTTGTGGCTGTCAGAGTGACAGGCATCATGCACATTAGTTTGAAACTTGGATTTCATTGTCAAGTGTCAAACAACGTACAGCTACTTGATAGCAATAGTGATCAGGCATGACTTACGGTTCACCGTAGCTGGGTATATTAGGTGGCAGCGTGAATGTCTACAATACCTCTTGAGGACCATGGTGTTGTTTTAATGACTTTTGGTTTCTTGACTGGCTTCACACAAATGCTGCTTGCCTCTCTGATGGCTGTTTAAATTTTCCACCATTGTTCCTCCACCCCTCATTCTTGCCCATTTGGTACTACTTTTCTTTTTCTTTAATTTTCATTCTTTCTCCGCATACTGTCCCCTCTTTACACTGTCTCAGACACCATCACCTGCATGATCCTTGCATCTCAGGGTCTGCCCCTGCATTGCACAGCGCTGCTTCTGTAATCCTTGATGCCTGGATAACACCACCCTGTGGGGTGAGAAGTAGAGGCCACGACTTACATCCTGATCCACTGCTATGGAGTGGGCTTGCACAGCAGAGTGTGCCCTTATGTCCAAAGGATGTGTACCACAGAGAAGTCATCACCTAGGAGACATGGGGTGTGTTTCCACTGTTCCTACTCACCATAGACATCAGCCTGAAATGAGGGACAATGAGCGAGGAGACGAGCTATGACATGCCTCATGCTCTGCTCCTCTGCTGATGTCAACCCTGTCCTTAGTGCTGGTAGTCCCTTAACTGCACCTATCACCTGACTTACACCACATTGCGGTATCGCGGCATGTGATGGGAGCTCTCCCCCCACCCCACCGAGATGGAGACCAGCCGTCAGGCCCTGTATTCTTCTCCTTCCCTGCTGACTGCCAGCGGACCATGCTTGTTCACAAACACAGGTCTCCAGTGTCGGACAAGGTAAGGTGTCCAGCTCCTCCACCCTCTGCACCATCGTGCCATTGGAGGACTGGAGCAAACTTCATGGGAACCCGGCATTGGGCATGGTGACGAACCAGTGGTCACATGTTAGCCTATCAGCGGTGAGGTGGTTTGACTAGTTTGCCACCATTGCACCGGCCTGTAATGACGTTGGCACATAGCCAGTCTCACAGATTGCCTGATAGCAGCAATCCCCAACTGCTTGATCCTCGCTTATCAGAGAATGGTCACAGCCTCCCCCAGGACTCAGCACTTATCAGAGATTCTCACTGTACCCACCCCAGGACAAGACAACTGTCCTGAAGATGGTCAGCCTTCTACCTCCCCTGCCGAACACCCATGTCACAGGATCATTCCCCAACTTGGGTTGGCAGTGTGGTGTGAGTTATGGCCTCCAGCACCTCAGCCCTCAGCACTACTGGGCATTGTGCTTTCTAAGGATACCTTCCATCATTTTCTTGTCCATTGTCTACCCCTGAGATTGGGGTGTGTATACAACCCCTGGACAGATTATGGTGCCATTTCCCATTTCCAGGGTCACCCACAGCTTCAATCAAGGCCACTACTTCAGGTAGCTTGTTACACAGACTACGAGCATTGCAACTCATCACCAATGCTAGTCAGGTCAGCCTCTAGATGTACAACCTGCAGAATGCATCTCACAAGACTGCCACTACACAGCCATTGCACTTCACCACTCCCATCATGTTTCAGTTTGTGTCACCTCTCCTGTAGTTTTCTATGCTTACTCTGTCCTCCATCTGTTTATTTTGCCACCTACTGTCATACTGCCTATGGGGCCAACAACTCTGACCTTCCTGTGGTTGGACAGAAGTCGCCCTGCCACCTCACACTCTGTTAGGTCCTCTGAATCCTGTGCTGTTGCCATCCACAGAAGCCGCACCTCCATAGGTCAGGAAGCATTGTCAGTCCGCTTCACCAAAGTATGGAACTCGGTTACTCCTCCGATGCAGCTCACATCATGCCCATCATCCCTGCACCTAGATGTGAGAAACTTATAATCCCCTAAGTGGTCCTTACCATAGCCCCCCTTTAAATGCACCACCTCTGTTCCTCACGCTATCAAGGTAGCACTCCTTCTGTTGGTCCGGTAACACGTCTTCTCTTTGTAACCCTTATTCAACTGCTGTCTACCTCTACCCTACCTACCTTCTCCCTACCACCCTCATACCCATTGCCCTGATTATGCCATCCTTGCTGGGTTTCAGATGCACTGTGAACTGAATTTCCGGTCAAGATAACCTGTCCCCCTGTACCTCCCTCCACCCCCCATTACCACCACACTCTATGTGGTGTTCACTGCAGTTAACAAATCCGGACTCATAACTGTTTTCAGTTGTGTAAAGTCTTTGTTTGCTTCTTTCATTGCATCATTGTCTCCAGGCAACATCCACAACACATAGTTGTGAAACTTTGAGTTTCTTGTATGTATGTCTCTGGCCATTATATTATAGGAGATTAGTCTGCAACTATGTATTTTAAGGAGTTTGCACCTCTATTTTTAATTTTTATTTGTATTATTGTATTCCCTCACCCCAGGTTTTGCAACCCCACCTCATCCTTAATGCTTAGTCAAAGTACCTGCTCGACACCTGATGCTGTCTTTCAAGGTGAAACATTTTGAAAATAACTAAAAAAATATGTGGTTGACTTTGGGATCATAGTACTGTTAGTTGCATTTATAGAATGTGTGTATCCATCACTGTACATTTCAGTACTATAAATGAGCTCTGTACAATCCCACATACATTACTAAGCTGTAAGAGGAGTCGGGGACTGCTATAAGTAACATGTTTGAAACAGTGTTAACATTTTATAAAATCGACTAAACATTTTGCCAACACGGGAGTGCCAACAAGGTCCACATCGAGTGGGCGCAGTTGACATGGGTATTCTCACCATTTAGTAACGCCGCAAAAACAAGTGCTCTTAATGTAGCAGCAGTGCAGGGTGTTCATATTCTTATTTTATTTTTTCACGTGATCTTGATGCATAAATTAATTAATACTTACAGCAACACCAGAATGACTTGTTGCTGTAAGTATTAATTAAAGCATCAAGATCCATGTGAAACCAATAATGCTGATACACTACGAGCACTGGTGTGTTCGACTTCACTAAATGGGTGCAATACCCATGTAAACTTGTGAGCAATCGATTGTAACGTTGACGGCACTTCTGTATTCGGCAAAACGTTTAGGCGCTGTATTAAAATGTTCATACTGTTTCACAAATTTCAGTTATAGCACCACCCAGACTCCCATCGCAGCTTAGTAAGGTATCTAGGATGTGAGCGGGATCCTTTACTTACTTTGCAGGTTAGCTTTCAAAATGCACATATAATACTTCGACTTCTAAGATACTGTGGTGAAGACAGTGTAATAAAGATTAGCTGACAAATTGAAGGATGTTTATCCAAAGTAAGTCATGTTAGCCAACAATGTAAAATCAACTGTGAAATATCTAAGAGTAACATATATTGTAATTAATAATATTCATTAATGCATTTCATACAATGAATGATAACAGCTCCTTTGTGAATAATTGCAATAAAACAGTTCACGTGTTCATTCACAGCAAATCTTCTAATAGTAACTGTGGATATTTGAACCCACAGTATTCCTCTGATGGGAACTTCTCCCATATGGCTGTCACCACACATGCTGGTAGAATTTTGCGTACCCTTGGTCCGAGTCTTCCGAAAATCTACCTCACAAACTGGCGGTAGGCAAGGTAACGGTACTGCCTGCAATACAAAGAGATAAAAATAGGCTTGAGTCAGAATTGGGTATAAATGCAGAATGCTGTAGTGCTACATCACAGTTGTCAGTACCCGTACCCATTACCTTTCATGGCACTCCCGTGTTGCTGCACCAGTCAACAGGTAAGCAATAAGACACTCCAGGATGTGCATAGAAGATATTTTAACACACTGCTAGGGGCGTAATAAGGCACAACGCCTTGACAGAGTGCAATTAGCCACTGGCGTGTGGTAAAATACTTTACATGCACACTCTGCAGTGTCTTATTGCCAGGGTTGCACAAATGTACCATGCGTGACTGAGGAGTCATAACACGCAACTCGGCATACTGCATTCTGAAGCTTGGCTGGAAAGAGCCCCCTGACATTCCACCTATGTAAATTACTTGAAAGTACCAAAACTTACTCATGAATTGGGTGTTCATCGTCCTGTGGGCCTTCATCATAGATGAAAGTGTAGTACAGTGCCTCAAGCACATCGATATCCAAACAACTAGACTGAAATCCAGTTGTCAGTGTGATGCAGATATGCTGGTGTGTCTCCAGTCTATCTAGAACTTGGGGTTGTAATATCGACAGCAGATATTTTCACATGTAGTTGGCATCATTGAGCAATGAGAACAGGAACACCTTAAATGAAAAGTGAAAAAGAGAGAGATACTTCACAACGGTTGCTTGGAAAGCATTCAGACATAGAAAAAACATAAACAGAGTAATCCCAGATTACACCTTTTTTTTATTTTATTTATTTATTTATTTATTAAATTCTCGGATTACAAATACCTTTGAGCAGAAACTGCTCGTTTACAAAGGTTCCACGTCTTCCACACTTTTAACATGGTAGCTAATGTTTAAATCACTTTACAGTAAGGTTCAGCATTGTGAAACTGAGACTGAACAGCTGAGAATTTACTGGCTCTTCCCTAGGCTCATTCTTGCGTATGGGCACCACATGGCCCACCCTCCAGTCCTGAGGCACACACCCCTTTTACAAGTAGGTGTTGAACAGCATTGACAGTGGTTCAGCTAATGTCCCTCAGCAGCCTTGGGAGGATGCCATCAGACCATGGTGCCTTGTCCACCCTTAATGCACTCACCCCTCGACTCACTGTCATCATTTTGTCTGTCACCTCCTACCCTCTTCCCCCACCCCCACAGCCGATAGTGGCACTGGTACATCCCTGTCCTTAGTGAAAGCAGAACAGAATTAGTCATTTACTATTTCCACCTCTTCCTCTGCTTTTTTCAACCATTCCCCTCCCAACTTTATTCTCACTATATGTTCTCTGCAGTTCTTCTTTCCCCCGACAAACGTACAAAAGTCATTCTTCCATGCCTTTATACTCTGTGCTAACCTTAGTTCCCTGGAGGCATTGGCTATTTTCTCCCACCTAGTCACCTCCTGCAGAAACTCCCATAACCCTCTTTATCCTCCTCCTTCATCATTCTCCTGTACTTGCTATACGCAGACCTCTTTGCACTCACCACCTGCAGAAATTCACTGTTTAGTCAGCATGGTTTGGTGCCTGTGGTCTTCTTAATCATAGCCATGGTGCAGGCTACTGTTGCCTGTTAGCACAGTTTTAATGACTTCGTAGTTTTACTCTGCATACATACAGAACCTTGTATTCTGAAGTCTCCTTTGCATTATTTCTCCCATCATCCAAAACTGAGTCATCCTAAAATAAACCACCTTAGTGCCTCTGCCTCCAGTCTCACTGCGCAATGTGAACATGAAACACACTGTTTGGTGGTTGATACCACCTAGTGGGTCCTCGATTATTACCTCCCTCACTGCTGACACATTCATCACTAACAGGTCCTCTGTGTTACCAAGCCTTGTGTGACCACTTACCATGTATGTCAGGAAGCCATCCTGGATTGTATCCATGAGCACCTGCTACCTGGCGAGGTGGTGATAGGGGTACTCCAATGAGCCACTGGCAGGTTGAAATAATGCAGTATCACCACACTTCCCCTCATACACATCCTCATCCTCCTTGTCTGCTCTGCAAACTGCACATGCATTTCCCATGCTTCAGCTGCTCATCTGTACACAACTCCCAAATAAATGACAACACTATTCCAAGACTGATGTCCACAAATATTTGCAGAACAAAAACAAAATAACCGCAGTAATGATCATCATATTCCTAACTTCATGCCACATGTACTGCTATGTTTATTGCAGTAAAATAAAGTACACTTGCAATAACATCTTTTTTGTGGACATGCAAATCGTTGTGGTCATCAGTCTTGGTTGAGTGCTCTCCTTCACATATCTCAGTGTAAGTTTGGATGCATGAGGATGTCTGCACCAGCAGGAAAAATGGCATGCATACTCACAATATCATGCATGGTGAAATCTTGATATTGCACCAGTGAGAACACTGACAGAATGGTGTAATGTGAACCTGTACATGGCTGCAGTAAAACCACGGTTCCCAACTGCACACTATGAGGTGCATAACAGATCTAAATGGGTGTAGTGGACATATATGACTGGCAATGTTGTCTTCATTTTGTTGTGGACACCAGCAACACTCAGAGCAAAGACAACAACAGCCATCAACAACACTCAACATATCCCACCTTCACACCACCCTGGGACAATAAAATAAAACAATTCACCGGAAAAGATGGCAAATGCACCCACACACACTGTGGCTGCTGAAGTGTTGGGGTCATCAATTAACTGTCAGTGTACACAGTACTCTTGGGAAAAGCAAGGAATTTAAATGACTCCATTACCTTGTTGGATTTGGGGGCACGCTGACTAGTGGGTGTACCAACACAGGTAATCCATGAAAGACCAACTGTGCATCATGATGCAGTAGGACAATAGCATGTGAAGTGACATGATAACCTACTGCACTGCTGTGAAACAAAGTCACTAATAGGCATAACACAAAGCATGGTTAAGCTATGATGCCTATGAGAATGTTACCTTCCATCACTGTATGGCCAGCTCTGTAACAGATCAACAGTAGAACAGCAACATAGCTCACATACTACACAGTGGGAATGTAAACGACTAATGCTGGGGAAGCCCCCCCCCAAAAAAAAAATCATGAACCGTTACAGCCCACAGTACACTTGTACCAGTAAAATCATTTACAGCATACCCCTATGTACAGAACGATAAGTGCACCAATTTAAATTACCATTCTTGCAATGGCAGAGGTGGCGATTCCTCATCGGAGCTCTCATCTTCATCCTCAGAGCTACAGGACACATTTACAGTGTTCAAGGAACGCAGCAGTGGCTCGAAAGAGTAGGGAAGAATTGTTCTGATGGTGGACACATCAATTAAGTCGAGATCAGTGTCTGATTCCGAGCTGCTGCTACTTGCAGCTGCTGCAGCCATCCTTGCTGTGCTGTCAAAACAACAGTCCCGCCAGTGGTGTTAGTGATGTCAGTGCCAACCCACAGTCGAAAGCAGAAAATAAAGATGCTTTTTGACAACGCTACATCGGATACAAATAAAGTGCGAATATACTGCCTAGGGGGTACAAAAACGAGAGGAAACATGCTGTGGATCATTTACTCAGGATACAAGGTACATAATACATAAAATAACGTGAAAAAGCAGACTTCTTTGCAGGTCACCTTTAAGAAGATCTTTCATGGTCAGGTATTTTATTATTTGTGTAATGTCTTCACATACAGGACCTGGCAAATGTACTTTTTGTGGTGGATGAAGGTGAGGAGACAAGATTTGATACAATGTTGTTGATGCCTGAGTTGGCTGGGGAATGACTTAAGGAGACAGAGTACACACATACATGTTGTTTTAGCTCTGATTTACTGTATTTTGAGACTGTTTTATAATGCAGAAGAACAAGCAAATTTGCTAGGAATCAAATCAGGGATAACACCTTTACTATCTGGAGACCAGGGTTTGAATCCCACAGCCCCCACTTGCATACTGTGTGATCCTGAGCAAGTCACTTAACTTCCTTGTGCTCCGAGGTCGCACCTGGAAACAAGTGTTGGCAAGAGGAGTCCCCCAAGGATCCATCTTAGGCCCTATCTTGTTTTCTCTGTACATTAATGACTTAGATGCTAACATATCTACGTCCAATCTGCACTTTTTTGCAGATGATACTGTGTTGTATGCTTCTGGCTCATCGTTATCTGAAGTCAAGGGAGTGCTTCAAGCGGACTTCGCACAACTTGAGCATAATCTAATAAAGGCAAAGCTTCTGCTCAATGCTAAGAAGACTAAAGCGATGATATTCTCCCGCAGTGCTGTCACAGGCCCCCCCAATACCCGTGCCCAAGACTTCATTGTCACCACGCTAAACGAGCTTCTGGAAGTTGTAACCAAATTTAAATATCTAGGTATCTGGATAGACAATAAATTATCTTTCAGTGACCACGTCAAGATGTCTCTAGAAGGTTAAAAGCAAGGTTAGGTTTCTTCTACAGAAATAGGCCCTTCCCTTGAAACGCGAACAAGCTTGTACAGGCCACTTTTTCCCCCTACTCGACTATGGCGATGTAATCTATTCCTCCACCACTTGCAAATCTAAGTAAACTGGACATCCTTTATCACCGTATGCTACGGTTCATTACCAACTCCTCACCGCTCGCACACTGTGTCTTATATGCAGCTGTTAGTTGGGCATCCTTACTACTAGACGCCTGCTCCATGCTGGGCTATGGACTCTTAAACTGCTCCTGCAGAAATTGCCAAGCTATCTCTCTTCCTTATTAGTATCTCACATAGTGCATACTCATTAAGAAAATCTGACTTTATTATGCTTGACATACCAAGGACGCTGACTTCCTTTGGTAAACGTGTTATTGCATATGCCCTTCCCTCCATTTGGAACCAATTACAAACCGCATTGAAACTAACTAGCACAGTTTCAATAAACTTACAAATCGCTAAGTTCAGCCAAAATAAAAGACACCTGTAACTGTCATTAAGTCTCTTCCTTCCTCATGTGTGCTATATTTATCCACTGGTAAGGTATAATTGATTTGTCATATTAACTGCTTTCCTTCCCTTCTACTCCTGGCTTTATCTTTTGCTTACGCCCACTGCTACTCTATCAAATCACCTCCCCATATCAGTTGTAGCCTGTTGTTTGCTCTAGCTGCCAAAATACTGTACATGTATTGACACACCAGTCATCATGTTTCATTTATCAGTATGCAACCTGTAAGTCGCTTCCTGTCTCATATCAATGTTTACCACCAGGTCACCCTATGTGGTACCCTTGTATGTATATCCAGCCTGTATCATGTAACATGCATTTCATGTATATACTGTTATTACCTATCTGTGTTTGTACTTTAAGTGTTTATGTCACAGGACCTCCTTGTGAATGAGCTTGCTCAATGGAGTTTTCTTGCAATAAACTTGAACTTGAACTTGGAAAAAGCATCGGCTTAGTGTGCCTTTCGTGGTTAAACAATTTCCCCTTCCCCCTCCCCCCCAATAAATGGTCTATAAAACACAAAGCAAACATTGTTGACATTGGCTGCTGCTTGTTTTAATCACAAATAACCAGGAGAAGGAAGCTCATTCATTTTCAGCTCCCACAGCTTCCTCACAACAATTTCCTGGTGCTAAGCTCCATCCACTTAAATCAATATGCAGTAGCCCTGAATTTAAAATATACATTAAGCACAGTCATTTTTATGCTGTCTTGTGCAGGCGCAAGCAACATTTTGTGACAGTAGGAGATGGTAGTATGAGAAATACAGAGGTGTGTCAGTTTTGGAGAATGCAGGGCATGCTTTAGAAGGTGCATTCCTCATTCTATGATGAGCCAGCATGCTAGCACTGACACAAATTTGCAAAGTGCCACCAACTTGAAAGAAATGTGCCTCTGCAATCTGAGACAAGCTTGTTATGCAGCGGCACAGAAGACACGCCTCCCCTTCGTGCCTTGCCTGATGAAACATTTAAAATAAACATGGCAGTGGCTGCTGCCATCTGCTGCACAATACCAAAACAAAGCTGACTTTGGGGACACCCAATACTCCTGTCTGCATGTCCGCCACTCCCCCACACACACACACAGATTGCGTGGCACACCGGGAGCTCACCCCAGTGTGCCTCCATTAACAGAAAGCCGACCGCATGTTTCTGCCCACCCCCATTGTGTGGCCCAACATCAACCCCCCCAGAAAGTCATGGTGCACACTGGGACCCCACGCCAGTGTGCCTAACATTTGTTTTACTTAACCTCTAAAGAGAGAAAGCCGTCCCATCGGGCAGTGTCCTTTTTTTCGCTCCTGAAAAAGGAAATGCTCCATTGTCGGTGGCACCCCTCACCCCAACCCACACCCAGCCTCTGCACTGCCCCTCCCCACCCTCACCCCATACTTACCTCTGGAGGGCTGGTGCTGCGATCTTCAGTGGAGTGGGAACACATCTGCACTCTTCAAAGCCGACTGTGAACTGAAGAAATGCCAGTAAGTTGTGTAATGGCATAAGTGGGGGAGGGGTGTTCAACTTAGGCGGATATCTCAGCCATTTGTTTGAATTGTGACTCCAAATTTTTAACATGGGGTTCTTGGGACCCCACCTCATGAACATATGCACTGTCATCTTGTTATTCAGTCCTGAAAGGTCATTTTGCGATCACTGTGAGGAATCACCTTTTGGGACAAATTAACAAAGCGACAGTGCCACTGTTCATGAGGTGGGTCCCAAATAGCCTATGTTGAAAATGTGGTGAAAAAATTACAAGAAATGACTGTGTCATGAGCATGCATTGCACAGTTTTCACACATGCCCGTAACTTTGACAGTTTTTAATATTTTCACTCCAGATTTTCAACATTGCCATTTTTTCACACTTCCTTATGAACAGTACAACTGTCATGTATTACATCCTGCCTGAAATGTGTTTTCATACATGTGACACACAATGATGTAGTCACAGTGGGAAATCTATGTTCGGGACAGAGTACCAAAATCACAGTGACACTGTTCATGAGTGGAGGTCCTAAAATGCCTGTGTTGAAAATTTGGTTAAAATAATCCCCAATATAATTGCGTTACAGGTGTGCACTGTGTAGTTTCTATGCACACTCGTGACTTCACCAGTTTTTCATATTTTCACTCCAGATTTTCAACATTGCCATTTTTTTACACCTCCTTATGAACAGTATAGCTGTCATTTTCACAACCTGCACAAAATGTGTTTTCGAACATATGGCGGTTGCCGTGGGAAATCAATGTTCAGGACAGAGTAACAAAATCACAGTGACACTGTTTATGAGCGGAGGTCCCAAAATGCCTATGTTGAAAATCTGGTTAAAGAAATTCCCAGAATAATTGTGTTACGGGTGTGCATTGTTCAGTTGCTACGCATGCTCGTAACTTCACCAATTTTTCATATTTTCACTCCAGATTTTCAACATTGCCATTTTGTTACATCTCCTCATGAAGAGTACAGCTGGCATTTTTCACATCCTGCCTGAAATGTGTTTTCCCACCTGTTGCGGCAAATGGCACAATCGCTGTGCAAAATCACCTTTTGGTTAACAAACTGATAGTGCCCCTGTTCATGAGGTGGGGTCACAAACAGCCCATGTTGAAAATTTGGAATGAAAATACCAACAAACAACCAGGGCATTTGGGTTTTCAGCTGTAACACCCCACCCTATAGAGACTGACATGCATCTGACTTGGGATTGTCTGCTATAATGTTGATGCCATTCCACCCTCACCCCCCACCCTGCAGCCAGTGACAGGCATCAAGGTGTGCTTTGGAGTCTTCAGCCCCAAAGCTCACCCCATTCTTCTATACTGCATACATCTTGGTGTATTTCCTAATGAAATGGGGAGAGTGTAAGGCCCGAAGATCCCAAGGCACACCACAACACTTGGTGGTGTCTGCAAGGTAGGGTCAGGTGAAACGGCGTGAGCATTATGGCTGATGACCCAAAAGCACACCCAAATGCTTGTCAATCTCTGCAGGGTGGGGGAGGGGTTGGCATCAGTTCACTACTTCACTGCCATTCCTATGATGCATCTCTCTCTAACTCCTGCACTACTAATGCCAATGCCAGCAAGACAAAATTCAGCATTGACAAATGCGTGTTTATTCTAATCTTGGAAGGGCTGCTACAAAACTGAACAAGAGTCCCATGATACTTTTATTAATGTATTCTCTGCAATTTTATAATGTCTGAATATTTATAAACCTCATACCTTTGCACCACACAACATAAAAATACATACTCGAAAAACATGTTCCAGTAATTATCCATAACATTTTTAGTACATCTAGGAACTCCCAGCAGTCCTTATACTGACCTCCACTCCATGTAAACTAGGTGAGATTCCCAAGAAAGATTTGAAGTAAATCTCAAATCGAAGTATTAATAGTTTACTTGCTGTGTCAAATCTATTTTGTCCAATGAATCATATCAATTGGGGCAGATGTTTCATATTAAATCCTTTTTTTTAAATTTGCAATGTTTTTTACCCTATTCTCTTTGCACAACTTGTTTAACTTGTTTAGTTGCCTCTGGAGCCCTCATTGGGGATTCAAGCAATATTGTCTGTAAATGTAGGGAATTAATTTCTCTGTCCTTTTCCTCTAGGAAGTGAAATGTGTCTGAGGCTAAGCCTTCCATTATATCATTATTAAAAACATTAAAGAAGGGAGGGAGAGAACACAAGCCTGTCTTACTCCTTTACTTACGTGAAATGTGCAAGACAGCACACCCACCTTTTCCATTTTGACCTGAGACCATGTAGCTTCAGAGAGATATTTCACATAGTTAATGAGATTTGGTTGCATCCCTAGCTTACAAAATGTATTCCATGGACGAGACCAATTTATGCAAACACTGAGGAGAAGTCAGTAAGTGCCCCAACCTGTATAATCCTGTTTTCTTGTATAGATTCCGAAATATGGATCTGCGAAATAGTATAGATCAAAGCACTGGTTAATAAATGAATACTCTCTTCTGAATCCTAACTGTTCCTCTCTGAAGGTATTATGTTCCATCTTCTCCCAGCCTAGCCATCTATTTAGAATATTTTCCCATACATTGTTTTGTTGAAATACAAATAAAGCTGATTGTTCTAGATGGATTCTGGTTTTTGAAATACAGGCTATATTGGGTTTCACTAGGAAAGCTTCATCTTATACACTTCAGCTGGGATCATATCAACACCATGCTCTCAATGAGAAAACCATCTCTTTTGTTTATGTTCTGTCAACATTATTTCCTCCTTATTGTGACACTTAAAACTATAATGACACTAATAAATGACTTTTCATCCCTTTTCATAACATTTCTCCTTACAAAGTCCTCATGCTCTGTCATGGTTTACTATTGTTTGTAATCCTTTGTCTTGCAAGTTACTAGATGCCTTCTAATACTTCGTATTAGCATCCTACAGCTCTTTCCAAATGTTTTTTTTTGTATAGTCAAGTTTTTTTTTTTTTTTCTGGCATACATATTTACTTTTATTCATTCTTAGGGCCTTGTCAACATAGCTGAGCAGGATGTGCTCAATTTTAGGATATCCAGGCAGTGGCACTCAGCACCCCAGTGCTCATCCACACCAGATGGCACCCACAGCCCTTGCCACTGTGCTCCACTGGTGAAGAGTCATGCATGGGGCCAATGCTGTATCAGAGTATAGGCATTCAGGTGGATGCCAGGACAGCTCACTGATGGATTTATGACTCCACAAGAAGCAGGGGTTGGCACGATATAGCAGTTCTTCAAGGACTGCTGTATTCCTACCAGTAATGTACAAACCTAATGTTTGGCACCAGCTGGTGCCTGTACAATTCCCAGGTCTCTTTGGAGAGTCTGGGCATTGGAGCAGGTGGAAGGTAGCTGACTGGGTTCCAAGGAAAGAAAAGAGGCCATGCAGAGGGGGGCGCATAGCTACTAATGATTCCCTTAGGGTAGTGTAGCCTCCACTTTCTCCACCAGACTCCACACTACGAAGTTTTGTTCAGAAATAGGACCCATGCCCGCCCTCTGGCCTACCCTGTCCCACCCACATGCTAACCCCACATATGGCTCAGGATTGAGTGTGGAGGGGGCCAGCAGCCATGGTTGTGGCTGTGCATTGGTCCCTGTATGTGCAGAATGGGACCTATGCACTCCACCTGCCTGCATATCCACCCCTTCATTAGTGCATAAGTGGGTGACAGGCTTTTGACAATCGGGTCCTTTGCATTAAATTACTTTCTGAATGCATAAATGCTTAACGTTCTATGGCTCCTCAAGGCATTCTATTTTCCAACCTTTTTTTGCTTTACACAGTCATGTACAAACCATCTGTATTGATTTCTCTGTGCTGGAGTCATTCTTTGTTTCAGAATACATTACATTTTCTTATTCTCTCCGTGTATGCACACCCAGTTGTGCAGTACTTAGCAGGATCACTAAAATTTAGAATGCAAACTATAGTTCTACTAGTATCAGGCCTCCTGATCAGATCCCCAGAGTTGTTTGTGAAATTCTTTATTCAGTTTTGTCTCCTGTGAAGTATCAGAGTGATGCCACCCTCATACTGATCATAACATATTAGTGATATGCAGATCACAGCCATCCCCATCCCATAACAATATACTGTACTAATATGGCAGCTGCTGTTTTGCAACATTGGCTGTCTATAGTGTTCTGATATCACACTTAGAAATTCTGCATACTGTAAGTTCTACAGAAAATACTAGTTGGCACTGTCCTGAGTTTAAACTGCACATGTGCCACACTGTATGTGGCTAGATGGCACTATGCAGTGTTTCTATTGTGCATGTACCACACTGTCTGCTATGGTGAATACAGCTCATGAATAGCAACAGTGTTACATTAATCTCCAGTAAGCACTGGAGTGGTGAAGTGGTTTAAACACTGACCACTGATCTGGTCTAATTTCAGTGAACACAGCTGGGGGTACTTTAAACACTGACTACATAGCTAGAGAGAATTTTAAGCACTGCTCACCTAACTCCCAGAGTTCAGCAGGGGCAGTAAAAGGCCTCCTTAGATTTACTTGGACAAGATTCACAAAACTTTGCCCGGGTGCAAACCCAGTTTGCCCAGTGCAAACTGAGTTTTGCCTGGAGTTGGTAGTCACAAAGCACAGTTTTCCATGCAAACCGGGTTTTCACCCAGGCAAAGTTGTGAAGTGGGCCCCAATGCAAATGAGGGGGAAGGGACCTGCATATCCCCACAGATCAAGTCATAAAAATTTTGCTCCATGCAAGGGCCTTTTGCGAAGGTCCTTTTGTGGAGAAATTACCACCACCCAAAACCTGACAGTAATCTGTGCAACCCTAGTGGTTGGTAGAGGTATTCTGGCCCCCAACACTCCCCAGTCATTGACCGCCATCCCCAAAGCAATACATGTATTTCCTGGTAGCCCAGGGCCCCCTTCCCTGATTGCCAACTTATATGTACAATACAGATTCTGTAGGGCACTGCCCCTTGGTCACTGATCACCATCCCTATATGATATTTAGGTTTGCCATAGTCTAGTGCTGCCCTCCCCCACCCCAATTGCTGACCCCATATGGTAAAACATTTTTCCATAGTGTACTGGTGCCCTCTCCTACCCTGATCGCTGACCCTATATGCCATTTGGTAAAACAATTTTCCATAGTGTAGTGGTGCCCTCCCCCACTCCAATCACCAACCCCATATAGTAAAACATTTTTCCATAGTGTAGTCGCCCCTTCCCCTCCTCCACCCCAGCCACCAATTGCCATCCCCAAATGAGCCAAATATAAATGTCAACATACCAGGATACACAATCTACAGGAGGAACAGGGAGGGTAAAAGAGGAGGAGGAGTAGCTCTCTATGTAAAGGAAGAGATCAAAGCAACAGAACTAAAGAGTAAACAGGGAGCACATGAGGCACTTTGGGTCACCCCGGAGACAGGAAATGGCACCACAATCCGCATGGGGGTTGTAGACAGACCCCCATCTCAGGGGGAGGGAATGGACAAGGAAATGATAGAAGGCTTTCTTAGAATGGCAGAAAAAGGGGAGATATTGTTGATGGGGGACCTGAATATGCCAGATGTTAACTGGAGCACTTTTGCTGCAGGCACATCCAAGAGCAGGGTCATTCTTGATGCCCTACAGGGGGCATGCCTCAGACAGCTAGTATTGGAAACCACTCAGGAGGGAGCAATCTTAGACCTGGTACTCTCAAATGGGGATGGAGAAAGAATCTCAGATTTAGAAGTGAGTAGCCATCTGGGAACAAGCGACCACCAAACAGTGTGGTTCACGATAAACACAGCCATACAATCAAGACATACAAAAGCAAGAGTACTGGACTTTAGGAGGGCTGACTTTGGGAAAATGAGAGAGTGCCTCAGAAAAGCACTAGCAAACAGGCAAGAAGGAGGGTGGAGGAACAATGGGAGTGATCAAAACAGCCATCACAGAGGCAACAAGCCTTTGTGTAAAGCAAATCAATAAAACACAACGAAGGAAAAAAACGCTATGGTTCTCAAAAGAGGTGGCAGGGAAGGTTAAGGAGAAAAGGACAGCATTCAGGAAATATAAGGAAACACAGAAGGAGCAGGACAGTGAACTTTATCAGTTAAAGCAGAAAGAGGCTGGGAAGGCAGTCAGAATAGCAAAGGCCCAAACCGAGGAAAGGATAGTCAATTCTGTTAAAAAGGGGGATAAGACCTTTTATAGGTACATTACAGAGTGAAGAAAGACCAAAGGAGGGATACTGAAGCTTAGTAAAGGGGAGGGAATGTGGGTAGAGATTGACAGTGAAAAAGCGGGGATACTGAACGAATATTTCTGCTCAGTATTCACAAAGGAAGAGGAGGGGGAGTTACCTAAACCAAACAAGAGAAACACTCTGAAGACAGGGGTCGATACCAGTCCATTTACAGAAGAAAGGGTTCTGAAAGAACTAATAAAATTGAAGGTGGACAAAGCAATGGGGCCTGATGGGATTCACCCAAGAATTCTAAAAGAACTAAGGGTAGAACTAGTGACACCGCTGACTACTCTCTTTAACAAATCATGGGAGGATGGGGTGATATCTGAGGACTGGAGGAGGGCAGATGTGATTCCTCTTCACAAAAGTGGGAGCAGGACAGAGGCAGGAAACTACAGACCAGTTAGTTTGACCTCAGTGGTAGGGAAAATGATGGAATCACTTCTGAAGGAAAGAATTGTGGAGTACCTAGAAGCCAGTGGGGCACAGGACCCAAGGCAGCATGGATTCACGATGGGAAGGTCGTGTCAGATGAATCTAATAGATTTCTTTGACTGGGTGACTAAAGTAGTAGACCAGGGAGGGGCTGTGGACATGGCCTACCTAGATTTTAGCAAAGCATTTGATACAGTCCCAGACAAAAGATTAATACACAAGATAGCTAGCCTTGGAGTGGGTCCCAAGGTGGTAGCCTGGATAAAAAATTGGCTAGACAACAGGACGCAAAGGGTAGTAGTAAATGGAGTACACAGTGAAGAAAGGAGGGTTACTAGCGGTGTACCGCAGGGTTCAGTACTGGGACCGGTCCTTTTAATGTCTTTATAAGTGACATTGCAGAGGAACTGGAAGGAAAAGTATGTCTCTTTGCAGATGACACAAAGAGCTGCAACAGGGTTGATACACAAGATGGAGTGGAAAGGATGAGAAGGGACTTGGCAAGGCTGGAGGAATGGTTAAATGTATGGCAGCTCAGATTCAATGCAAAGAAGTGCAAGGTAATGCACCTGGGAAACAAAAACCCAGGGGAAGTGTACACGATGGGGGGTGAGATACTGACAACAGTAAAAATAGAAAGGGACCCGGGGGTTATTATATCAGATGACCTAAAGGTGGGCAAGCAATGTGAGAAGGCAGTAAGATAGGCTAGGGAGATACTGGGATGCATAGGAAGAGGCATCAATAGTAGAAAACAGGAAGTTGTTATCCCTCTGTACAGACAGTTGGTGAGACCCCATTTGGAGTACTGTGTGCAGTTCTGGAGACCCCATCTCCGCAAAGACATAGACAGAGTGGAGGCTGTCCAGTGGAGGGCAACCAAAATGGTGCAGGGTCTGCACCAGAAGACATATGAAGAAAGACTAAAGGAGCTTAATATGTATACCCTTGAGGAAAGAAGGGAGAGAGGGGACATGATAGAAACTTTCAAGTACCTCAAGGGAATTAACAAAGTCCAAGAGGGTAGCATCTTCCAGAAAAAGAGATGTGCAAGAACAAGGGGGCACAATTTGAAGATTGAGGGGGGACGGCTCAGAGGTAATGTGAGGAAGTATTTTTTCACTGAGAGGGTTGTGGATGCATGGAACAGCCTCCCTGATGAGGCCATGGAGTCAAGAACAGTGGGGGACTTCAAGAATGCATGGGACAGGCATAAGGCAGTCCTAGTGGGGGGTAGGAGGAAGTAAGCTGTTGGTTAACTAGGATCTGCAGCTTATCTGTTAGGTAGGAAAATAGGCAGACTAGGTGGGCCAAGCGGTCCTTATCTGCCATCAAATTCTATGTTTCTATGGTCCCATCCTGTCCACCATCCTGCTCCCCCACAAGCTATACTGTATTCAGTACGCATTCCATGAGGGCCCATTCGGTAGCCAGCTGCGGTGGTGAGAAAAGGGCTGTGCAGGTCACCGGCCATGGATTGTGATGGGGGACTGTGGTGGTGGGTCACATTGGATGTGATGGGGGGTAGGAAGAGGGACTGTAGACTACCAGGGAATAGGTTTTGCTCATTTGAGCAGTTAGTTAGGTGAAGAAGGAAACTGTGAATTAGGGGGAGTGGCTTAGGCAACAGGAAGCCAGGTGTTTGCATTTAAATCTGCCCTAGATAGCTTTTGGCTGAGAACAGCAAGAGTAAGGAGGTGCTGTTAGAACTTTACTACTCTACTGGTACTAAAAAACTATAACTCTACTACTAGGAGCTTCAATTTAGGGTAAAAACAAACAAAACAAAAATAGAGTTAGTGTATTTGTTTGAGTTGGGTGAAGTGAATTATCTGTGCAGTTAGCTAGGTGAAGAAGAAAACTGTGAATTGGGGGGGAGTGACTTGGGCAACAGGAAGCCGGGTGTTAGCATTTCAATCTGTCCTAGATACCTTTTGGCAGAGAACAGCAAGAGGAAGGAGGTGCTGTTAGAACTCTACTACTCTACTGGGACTATATTGCCCTCCCTTCCTCTCCTAGACCCCCCCCAGTCGGTTCTACTTTTATAGGCACAGGTTTTGACTGACAACAGGATTTTCCTGTTTGGGAGTAGGAAGGGAGTGATCACAGAGGCACAAAAGACTCATCATCTTAGAAGGACAAGAGTATCTCTCCATCCCCATAGCTGCTGGAGGTCTGACTCTGAGCAAGTAAGAAGGAGATTACTGAGGAATATAGGAAATTCCTGTCCCAGAACAGGAAGAGCAGGAGCTTTATGGGCATGAAGGCAGTAGGAAAGAAGGGAGGAAAAAAAAATATAAATAACATAAAAAAAGTAAATAAATGAACAGAGAGAGGAAGAGAGGAAAGAGTAAGCATACAAAACAACAGCTGAGGGCCCACAAATAAGACATGATGGGAGTGGGGCAGTGCAGTGGCTGTGGAGCAGCAGTCTTCTGGGAGATGTTCTGAAGGATGAGGTGTTGTCCCTTCTGCAGGTAACTCTCTGGGCTGAGGGAGGAGGTTGCTCATCTCCAGGCTGAGTTGGTCAGGATTCAGGGGACCTCTTCTGCCACCCAGGGACCACACCAGGGCTGCCGCCGCTGGCTCAGAGGTTGCCAAGAAAGAGGAGCGGTTGGACCACAGTGGCACAGAGAGGGTGAGGGTGGTGGATCAGAGTCACATCAATTCAGTTGTACCTCTCTACAATTTGTACACCATTCTAGCAGAGTTTGGTTCCTCTATGGAGGCACTCACAGTAGAGACCAAGGAGGATGCTGGGAACCTCCACAAAGGAGACCCACAGGAGGGTGGCATGGGACCCCACAGGAAAAGGAAACAACTCCTGTTGGGGGACTCCATTGTTAGGAGGGTAGAACTGGGGGAGGTGGGAGAGGGAGGTAAGGTGCCTGCCTGGTGCCATGGCTTGGAGTGACACAGAGCAAATCCTCAAGATCGCAGGAGCAGCTGCATGGGGGAAGGAGCTGGATGCTATTGCCCACCTAGGAACAAATGATCTGGCTGGGAAAATGATCGGAGCAGTGTAGGAGGAGTTTGTGGGGTTGGGGAGGGGCCTTAGACAAGTAGCACACACGGTAACCTTCTCAGAGGTGCTGTCTGTCTATGGCATGGTGAGGCTAGGGTGCTCTTCACCATGGGATTCAATCAATGATTGAAAAACTAGTGCAGAGATCAGGGTTTTGGCTTCATTGGGAACTGGGGGTCCACCTGGAGGGATGCAGGCCTATACTGACGTGATGGTCTGTATCTGTACAGGATGGCAACCAGGATCCTAGGTGATAGGTTTAAATGCTTCATTGGCAAGCATTTAAACTAGCCAAGGGGGGAGGCACTGAAAAGGAGCAAGGAAATCCTAGCCCCCCCAAAAAAATCAGGGTAGTTAGTGAGGTAAACACTAGGATAGAGAAGTTGATAAGGAGAAGGGCAGGGGTAAATGGGAGAAAAAGGCAAAGGTAGTAAGGACAGGGATAGGGCAAAAAGGACTAAGGCCATCATAAAATGGAGGGTAATGAGTACCAGTGCCCGTATTGTAGGTAACAAGCTCCCTGAACTGGTGGCCTTGATGGAAGAGGGATGCCTGGATATCGTGGCAGTCACAGAAACATGGTACACAGAGAACCATGACTGGGATGTCAACATACCAGGGTACACAATCTACAGAAGGGACAGGGTGGGTAGAAGGGGAAGAGAAGTAGCTCTCTATGTAAGGGAAGGGATCAAAGCAATGAAACTAAAGGGTAAACAGGGAGGAGAGAAGGCACCGTGGGTTACCCAGGAGCCTGGAAATGGCACCACAATCTGCATGGGGGTTGTATACAGACTCCCATCTCGGGGGGAGGTAATGGACAAGGAAATGGTAGTAGGCATCCTTAGGAAGGCAGAGAAAGGGGAGATATTGTTGATGGGGGACCTGAACATGCCAGATGTTAACTGTAGTATGTTTGTTGCAGTCCCATCCAAGTGCAGGGTCATTCTTGATGCCTTACGAGGGGCATGCCTCAGTCAGCTAGTATTGGAACCTACTCAGGAAGGAGCAATCTTAGACCTGATACTCTCAAATGGGGATGGAGAGAGGATCTCGGATCTAGAAGTGGGTAGCCATCTGGAAACAAGTGACCACCAAACAGTGTGGTTCCCAATAAACACAGATGCAGAGTCAAGCCATATAAAAGTGAGAGTACTGGACTTTAGGAGGGCTGACTTTGGCAAGACGGGAGAGTGCCTTAGAAAAGCACTAGCAAACAGGCAAGAAGGAGGGGTGGAGGAACAATAGGGAAACATCAAAACTGTCATCACAGAGGCAACAAGCCTTCATGTGAAGCAAATAAACAAATGAAAGAAGGAAAAAAAACACTATGGTCCTCAAAAGAGGTGGTGGGGAAGGTTAGGGAGATAAAGACAGCATTCAGGAAGTATAAGGAAACACAAAAGGAGCAGGACATAGAATTGTACCAGTTAAAGCAGAAGGAAGTGAGGAAGGCAGTCAGAACAGCAAAGGCACAAACCGAGGAAAAGACAGTCAACTCAGTTAAGAAGGGGGATAAAAACTTTTATAGGTACATTGGGGAGCAAAGAAAGACCAAAGGAGGAATAGTGAGACTTAATAAAGGGGAAGGTGGGTGGGCAGAGAGGGACAGTGAAAAAGCAGGGATACTGAATGAATACTTCTGCTCAGTATTCACAAAAGAGGAGGAGGGGGAGGTACCTAATCCAATTAACAGAAGCACGCTGGATAGTAGGGTTGAGACCAGTCTTTTCACAGAAGAAAGTGTTCTGACAGAACTCCTAAAGCTGAAGGTGGACAAAGCAATGGGGAATGATGGAATTCACCCCAGAATTCTAAAAGAACTAAGGGGAGTGCTAACGAAACCACTGACTACCCTTTTTTACCAAATCATGGGAGGATGGTGTAGTACCTAAGGTCTGGATGAGGGCAGATGTGATTCACCTTCACAAAAGTGGGAGCAAAGTAGAGGCAGGAAACTACAGACCTGTTAACTTGAACTCAGTGGTAGGGAAAATGATGGAATCACTTCTGAAAGAAAGAATTTTTGAGTACCTAGAAGACAGCGGGGCACAGAACCCAAGGCAGCGTGGACTCACAGGGAGGAAGCTCATGTCAGATTAATCTAATAGATTTCTTTGACTGGGTGACCAAAGTAGTAGACCAGGGAGGGGCTGTGGACATGGCCTACCAAGACTTTAGCAAGGTATTTGACACAGTCCCACACAAAAGATTAATAAACAAATTAGCCAGCCTGGGAGTGGGTCCCAGGGTGGTAGCCTGGGTAAAACACTGGCTGAACAACAGGACACAGAGGGTAATAGTAAATGGAGTCCACTCCAAAGAAAGGGGGGTTACTAGTGGAGTACCACAGGGTTCAGTATTGGGTCCAGTCCTTTGTAATGTCTTTATAAGTGATATTGCAGAGGGACTGGAAGGAAAAGTATGCCTCTTTGTGGACGACACAAAGATCTGCAACAGGGTTGATACACAAGGGGGGTGGAAAGGATGAGAAGGGACTTGGTAAGGTTGGAGGAATGGTCAAAAGTATGGCAGCTTAGCTTCAATGCAAAGAAGTGGGAAGAGTACACAATGGGGGGGGGCAGAGGGGTATGAACAGCAACAAAAATGGAAAGGGACCTAGGGGTAATCATATCAGATGACCTAAAGGTAAGAAAGTAATGTGAGAAGGCAGTAGGGATGGCTGGGGTGATACTGGGATGTATAGGGAGAGACATCACCAGTAGAAAACAAGAAGTTTTTATCCCTCTGTACAGACAGTTGGTGAGACCCCATCTGGAGTACTGTGTGCAGTTCTGGAGACCCCAGCTCCACAAGAACATAGACAGGATGGAGGCAGTCCAGAGGAGGGGAACTAAAATGGTGCTGGGTCTGCAGCAGAAGCTATACAAAGAGAGACTAAAGGAACTTAATATGTATACCCCAGAGGAAAGGAGGGAGAGGAGAGACATGATAGAAACTTTTAAGTACCTCAAGGGAATCATCAAAGTCCAAGAGGGTAGCATCTTTCAGAAAAAGAGATGTGCAAGAACAAGGGGACACAATTTGAAGATAGAGGGTGATCAGGTCAGAGGCAATGTGAGTAAATATTTTTTCAGAGACAGGGTGGTGGATGCATGGAACGGTCTTCCTGAGGAGGTCTTGGGGTCAAAAACAGTGGGAGAATTCAAGAATGAATGGGACAGACATAAGGCAATTCTTGTGGGGGGTAGGAAGAAGTAGGCTGTTGGTTAACCAGGATCTGCAGCTTATCCAATAGGTAGGGAAATGGGCAGACTAGGTGGGCCAAGCAGTCTTTATCTGCCGTCAAAGTCTATGTTTCTATGTTTCTATTTGGGAGTGGTGATCAGTGACCGGGGAGGGACAACTACAGTATGGAAAAATGTTTTTGCCATATGGGAACAGCGATCGGAGTGTGGGAGAGAGCCACTACACTATAGAAAGATGTTTTACCATATGTGGTTGGTGATCGGGGCAGGGAGGGATCATTACACTATGGAAAAGGGTTTTACCATATGGGGTCAGTAATCAGGATGGGGAAGGCACCATTACACTACAGAAAAATGTTTTACCATGCAGGGTCAGTTAACAGGGTGGGGGAGGGACCACTGCACTGTGGAAAAATGTTTTACCATATGGGGTCAGCAATTAGGGTGGTGGAGGGACAACTACACTATGGAAAAATGTTTTACCACATTGGATCATTGATTGGGGCAGGAGAGGGACCACTACACTATGGAAAAATGTTTTACCATATGGGGACAGTGATCTGGGACTGAGGAAGGACCACTACAGTATGGAAAAATACTTTTTCTTAGGGGATTGGGGAGGGATCCTGGACTGCCAGGATATACAAGCATCTATTTGGGGACAGCAATTGGAGGACGGGGGGGGGGGGCACTACACTAGAGGAATTCAGCTTTGTGGGGCATGGGCTATTGGGAGGAACCATGCTAGACTAAACAAAGGCTATGCAAATGGGCCCATAATGGGCATGCTAATGACCAATTGCAGCTTGCATGCTCAATGGGATCATTTGCATGGCCACTGTCATGAAAAGGGAAATAATGCATGTGCACTATGTTGCCAGCCCATTCTCCTTGCTGGTTGTGGGAGCAGTGCTACTGGGGTGCCTGGTGTTTTTCCACAGTTAGCACTGTCCCAGCCTGCTCCTATTCACAGTCAGATAGTGCTGTGAATAGCAGGATTACCCATGAGCACAACTGTGAGGTGCAGAGCAAACTTTTGCACGTCACTTTGCATTTTTTAGTGAATCCTGCCCTTGATATTTTATGCCTAACAGAAAACTGGCTCATACCCTCAGTATCCAATACACTCTGTGACATAGCTGATTATAACTTTATTAGATGTGATAGGCCCTCCCCCAGGTGTGGAGGCGGCACCATGATATACTTCAAATCCGGCTGTATGACACCGGTTTGGCAAATATTTTGTTGACCAATGTTACACCAATGGATCTATGTCAACTGCAATTGCAGTTGGCATAAATCTGTCAGAGAACATTGTGTTTTCTCCGGGGGGCTCCACCCCAAACCCCCATGTGGGGGGCTCTGCTCCATGCACCCTCTGTACTTAAGAAGATCAACTCTGAGTCAGAGTTGATTCAGGGAGGGGGTTCAAGACCCCAAGAAAGCTGTGCCATTGTCCCACGGTGACAGTACAGTGACCCATCACTGAGTTTCTGTACTATCATTCACGGTAGAGGTGTCAATGTTTGATTGGCATACGCTTCAAATCCCACTTGAACTTCACTTCTTTTACCCCTTCCCAGCATACACACTCACAGATCTCATGCCTAGAATTACGTCCAGGAACTCTAACTCTAGGTAACTCCAAAAAACTGCACATCTTCTGTGTCTATCTGCCTCCAGACACCAGCCAAAGTAGGCTTTCCTCCCTCGTTGACATATTAGACCCTATCTTAAGTAACAATGACTGTGTCATTCTAGGGGACTTCAACATCAGTTGGTTTGATTGCAACAACTCAGCTGCAGAAATCTTGCTCAGCAAGTTATTGCTCATTCATATAATCAAACAGCCTACAAGACTTTTTAACAATGCCCTCACTGCCACCGCCATTGACTGGATCCTTGTTCCTAGTACTGACAACATCTACTCCACTGGTATTTCCCAATTCCATAACTGATTATTCTTGGGGTTAGTGTCTCCAAATGTTTAGGGATTTCTAATACCATGGCAAGAATGACACTCTCCAGTGTAGTGCACCTGGTGCTCTAAAATATCCAGTGCCCCACCTCGAATAATCCACTTTCACAACTACTCACTCCTTCACCGCACCCTATTCAAGTCAGAACTGGCCAATCAATACTGGGCTCACCTGTGGAACACCTCTGACATTAACATAGCAATGTCTTATTTCAATGCAATCCTGCTCAATCTCCAGGATAAGCATGCTCCTCTCACCTCCAGGAGAGTCCGGGGCCAGAAAACAAGATGGTTTACATGTCCTATCTTATCTCTCATAAAAGAGAGAGACAAATGCTGGATCTCCTTTAAAGCAACCAGTCCCACTCAGACTGGGCTCACTATAGGTATTTACAAAACAATTGTAAGCAAGTCATCTGGCAAAGCAAGAGCAACTACTTTCGAACAATGCTAGCCTCCTCACATAATAATCCCTGCCATTACTAGAACAACCATAAGCAATCCCTGTGTACTTCAACCCTACCACTCCATCAGACTTCGAAATGCATGGTGTCAGTTGTAATAAAACCATAACTATATCAAATGCCTTCAACAGACAATTCTCCCATCTTTCACCACTCCCCGAGGCCTTAAACCCACATTCGGACACCTTGACTCACTCTACAACCCCTCCTGCAGATCCACATCCCCCCTTCCACTTTAAACACGTTGGCATTGTGGAGGTCCACAAACTACTTTCATTGATCCCTGATTACAAGTCAGTTGGCCCCGATGGCATCAAACCAAATCTACTAAAACATGCAGCCAGTGAACTTACACATCCCCTTATCTACACCTTTAACCTCTCTCCTCCGACACTGCTCCTCTTATCTGGAAAAATGCAAATATTGTGGCTGTCTTCAAAAAAGGAACCAGAAATTAACATCTAACTATAGACCCATAACCATACTGCCTGCTCTTAGCAAAGTGCTTGAAAGAATAGTTGATACCCAACTTAATTCATACCTTGAAAAATACGACCATCTATGCCCTGCCCCAGCATAGTTTCCACAAGAACCATAGTATCACCACAGTTTTGCTCACATAATCAAATGCAATTTACTCATCTTTGGACAGAGGTGACATCACTGGTGGAGTATTTATAGACCTCACAAAAGCCTTTGGCATGGTCATCCACCCCATTCTCTTAAATAAATTAAATACACTGAGGATCTCAGAGCATGCCTTACCATGGTTTGCTAGCTACCTCTCTGAAAGGCACCAGTGTGTAAGAATTGGTTCCTCCATCTCTTTTTTTTAATAGAATGTACTTCATTAAGAGTTTTCAAAAACAGTACAAAAGACATCAATACCCAAGCATAAAAGCACAATACAGTATGGAACAAAAGCAAGCCCTCCCACCATCCCACCACTTCACCCCCCTTTTACTCCTCCACCCTTGCACTCTAGAGAATGCAATCCTTAAATGCAACTCATAGATAGTCACTCTTCCCTGCTTTACCTGTAGAAGACCAAGAGGAAGGATATATTTAAACCTATATTCAGGACACGTGGACTATAGGGACCCTATTTAAAACTCACTGACCACCTACCGAACACTTAAAAGGATCTCACATCTCTTGAAGGAGAGCAAGACATATAATGGTTCCAAACTTTCTGATATGTTGATAAACAATCTGACATCCCACCGATCATTTCTTCTGCTAGTAACACAAACACTATTTATTTATACCATTCTAAATATGCTGGAATTAACTGATCACACCAATGTCATTGGATAATCTTTTGGCACATTGTAATCAACACCATGTGATAACATTGGTGTCCTACTAAGGTGTCATGTATCACCCCAGTAAACATGCTGTACCTCAGGAGAAAATTTTGTATTCAACCCCATGTGTCAAATGGTCCGGTCCGAAGGAAAGACATGTTTAATCAGTGTCAGTGGCTCAGTAGTTAGCACACTTGCCTCTGAGGCTGGGAGATCAGAGGGCTGTGGTTCAGTTCCACATCTGGCACTTAGGTTACTATCCCAGTGCTGACACTATAGTGCAGCATGGGAGGGTGTTGCACTTCTGAGGTGCCGTCTTTTGGATGAGGCGTTACTGAGGTCCCATCTGCCTGGATTGGTGGTAGTTCAGGTGGATGTTAAAGATCCCATGGCACTTATCGGAAAGAGCAGGGATTTCCCGTGTCCTGGCCAAATTTCACTCATTCACTAAAAAAATACCACCAACAGCTTAATCTGGTTCAAAGTCAGCTGGCATTCATCTGTATCCTCCTCCCTCAGGTCATGCCTGAAAATGGGCAGGATTTGTCTAGTGCACTTACCCGGTCAACAAAAACTAAATAAAATAAATAAAATAAAAAAATGGAGTCCTATGGGTGTCACCTTTTCACATTCCCATAAAATGTGCAACAAGATACCTTGTACCTTTCCACAACTTGTACAAATATCATTCTCGAGTATGCCCATTTTAAACAGCTCAACCAGTGTATAAAAAACATTATGAAATATTCGGCATTGCATATATTTGTACCTATTCCATTTGCTATATTCATAAAAATTGACCCATAATTGGGGCCAATCATATAGCTTTCCAGGAGAACCCAAAGCTTTATCCCAATACGGAACAGTGTCTACCACCCTTAAGGGAACAACTCATAAAACTGATTATAAGGCACAGAAATGGTGTGAGGTTCAGAAGCCTTAGGAGCTAAACTAAGTATTTTAGATCCATTAACATTAGACCATGGGCCTGAACCAAAATAACTAAATAATAAATGTCAAACTTGAAAAAATTTAAAAGAGTGATTATTAGTGAATTTGAATTTCTGTTGTGCTTCCTGAAATTTCATCAGGGAGTCATCCTTGAGATAATCTATTGATCTGATCTCTGGATACGGTGAAAATGTTACGTTAAGGGGTTGCCCCCACAATCTTTAAGGTTGGATTCCCCAATAAGAGTAGTAAGACATTCTATACAGGGTCAAGATTTATAACACACAATTGCTTATGTGCTCTAAGTGACATGGCAATTGGTTTATCAGTCAATAAGGAAGAGAGTTTATTACAAGGAATGGGGCCTATTCACTAATATGGGTGGGGTTACATACAGAAGGCACGTAATGCCCCCCCCCATGAAGCTCTGCATCCTCTGGAATTCCATGCATTGGCCATATTCTTGAACACCAGACAATGCACAGCTCCCATCCATGGCCCCACCTCCCTGGCATGCAGATTCATGGGGGGGCAGTCTGGTTCGGAGCTGTGGACACAGGCAGGCAGACAATCAGCTGCCTGTCTTGGGTCCCTTGCTGGATCCACTGCACCTGTGGGGCACCATGTTGGTGGCAGGTGTGAACATGCCTTCAGCACAGGGGGCTGGGGATCTCCCAGATGACTGTTCCCCAGCCCTCCCAATGTGCTCTGATATCAGAAGCAGGCTCAGTTTGGAGTCCATTGACCCCTGCCATCACCACCGTGACCAGCAGTAGCATCCGGGGGGGATAACATTTACGGCTGCCTGCAGAAGGCATAGCCATCACCCCCCATGCACCGCACCCATACTGTCATGCATGGCAGACAAGCCCACTGGCCCTCCCTCTCACAAAGCTGCATGTTCAGCTGTGGGTCGGGCAAATGGGGGGGTGTAGTGGCATTGTGAATGCTGCAAAGGGGGCACAATGGAAGCTGGAAGATGTGGATGGGTGCAGGGTGGGATATGCGCCCGGGTTACATGGTGCTAGCTACTCCATGCCATTTGTGAATAGGGCCCATTATACAATAATGCCCTAATATTTATCTTTAAATGATCACAATAAAATCTTTCAGTCTTCAGCCACTGAGGTGTGTATTCCGCATCGTATCCTCAGTCAGATCCCTATACCATTGCAGAAACCTAGAGCTTTGTATCATTAAATAGTAAAATAAAATTAGGAATGCAAAGTCCCCTTCGCTTTTGGGTGCTGTTAATTTGCTAAAATCTCTCCTGGAAGGCTTGCTCTACAAAGAAAAGTAGACAATAGTGGATGTAAATTATTAAACCATGATTGAGGAAGAACTAAATTGAACATAGCAAGGGGATACAAAATCCAGGGTAAGACATTCATCTTTATGATATTTACCTGGTCACAGAAAGGTAGAGGTAAGAGTGCCCATCTGTTCAAATCATGTTGTATCTGGTCAAGAAAAGCATCCAAATTATAATGCCTCATTATTTTCCAAAGACATACTTAGTTGTATACCCAGGTATTTAAGTTTCTTCTTAACCCAGACCAATCCTAAATGCCCAAGGTCCACCTTAGTAGTCCATTTATTCAGGGGCATAATCTCTGTCTTATCAACATTCAGTTTGTAGTTAGAAAGTTTCCTGAGTTGACCTGTTATTTCCAGTGCAGAAGGTAAGGATGTACCAGGATGGATTAAATGTACAAAATATCAGCATAGACCAGAAACTTATACTGGTATGATCCCACAGAAATTCCTCGTACCTGAGGAGTATTATTTATTATCCTAATTATAGGTTATAAAACAAACGTTTAAAAGAAGAGGGACAAGGGACAGCCTTGCCAGGTGCTCTGTTTTAAATAAATACTGTCAGAATGAGTGCTATTACATAATACACAAGCCGAGGGTTTAGTATATAAAACTTTAAACCAATGTATACATTTTAATGGAATCAGATATTTAGGGAACAACTTATATAGAAAATCCCATGAAACTCTATCAAAGACCTTCTCTGCATCCAGGGAGACCAAAGCAGCTGGGTCAAAGGACTTCCTGGCTGCACAGACCAAACGCAATAATTTTCTCACATGATCTGCTGACGTCTGGCCAGACACAAATCCCACCTGTTCCCTACTTATTAAAACTTCCCAAATCTTTATTCAGCCGAGTAGCCAAAACATTGAATAATATCTTATAATCCAAACAAATAAATGAAATAGATCTATAACTTTGAATCTTTAGGGCCTTTTCTAGGTTTTAAGAGGACAACAATTAGGGATTCCATTAGAGAGGATCTGTAATACCACTGAATTGATACAGTTAAACATGTCTAATAGAATGGGGCTAAAAGATTCTTAAACTTTTAAAAGGTTTGGAGTATAGCCATCCGGCCGGCACCTTATCTGAAGCTAAAGAGTCGATGGCCTCTTTTATCTCTTGTTCAGTTAGTGGGGATTTCAAAACATCCTCTTGAGCCTCCTGCAATTCAGGCAGGTCAAATCCTTGAAAAACAAGGTCAAATTGAGAATCAGAGGGTGTGTCCAAACCAGGAGTATATAAGGCTTGGTAATAGTCCTTAAATTGAGCTACAATGCTTCCAGGAGTAGCAAACAATTGACCAGACTCAGAGCAAATGGAGGGAACTATTCGATCCATAGTTTGATATTTCAGCCGAACAGCAAGGAGCTTTACTGCTCTTTCTCCTTAATCAAAATAATGAACTTTCATTCATAATAAAAGATGTTCCACTTTTTCACTTAAGAGCACATTATACCGTGCTCTGAGAGACTTCAAATGTTCCAAACCACATCAGGAGGATAAAGAGAGAGTTGACTCTCAAGCCTCTTAATCTGATCTAACAGATCTGACATTAGTTGGGATCTTAGTTTCTTATGCCTTGATGACATTCGTATAATCTCCCCTCAAAGGGTGCATTTCAGAACACACCACAGCAAATCTCATCAAGGCATGGGGGAGTTCACTTTCAGAAAAGACTTAATAAATATTAAGAATGTCTAAAATCTCTGGTGTTTTCAAAAACTGGTTGTTAAAACATCACGGTTTATCATTCACTGCAGATGAGGAAAACTAAATTGGAGGATCAGAAATAACTTAAGCCCCAAAGTAACATAACTGAATACCTTGCAAGTGTTCAGTCCCTAGTAAGAAATAATCTATTCAAGGAAAAGAATTATGAGGTGCAGAGTAAAATGAGTATTCCATGATGTTGCATTTAATACATGCAGTAGATCTGCCAGTCCCAGAGAATCCATCATTTCTCTCAGTGCTAACTGCCCAGGTGTCAACACCAGCCATTTTGACCCAGGTCTGTCTAGCTCATTGCTAAAGACAAAATTCCAGTCTCCAGCAAGTAACATAGGAAGGGGTAACCAAGGTAACAACAAGTTCAATATATTTGCAAAAAAATTAAGTTAATCAGCTATAGGGCCATAAATAACCCCCAAAATGATCTCCAGATGTCCTAGTAGAACTCTAAGTAGTACATAAGTACCCTAGGCATAAATAATCTCTTGTAGCAAATGGAAAGGCACTATCCTTGCTCCTGAAACAGCTACCCTTCTTTTTCCGGTATCTAGCCCCACCCTAAAACCTGACCGACCCATAACCTGCAAAATAAGGAAAGCTGTATCTTGGGCAAATGGGTCTCTGAAAGGGAGTGATATCAGTCTGTAATCTATGCAAATAAAGTAAAATCTGAGATCATCTGGATGGTGATTGGCACCTTTAACATTCCATGAACAGAAATGGTATCTTTGCAACATCCTAACTCACCAATTTACTATTATGGCATAACATTTCCTTCCCAGCTAATTTATAGAGTACAGGGAGACCATAAAATAACATTCTCCAGAGTACTCCCACCCTTACCACCACCCTCACCAATAGCTACAAATCCTACCGCCTGCCCTCACATAACCCAGCATATAATACCCCAGAAGAACAATACCACTGTCCATTCCAGATTACACAGCTTCTACATAGACATTAAACTGTACCCCTAAAATTTGTAAAATATAATATGAGGCATTGTAAAGTACTTTACCACAACTATAAACTAATATAGACGATACCTAAGAGGTATGAGGGAGATGGGAAAAAATGAAATCATAGGAGTGCCAAAAATTCCACTCCATGCAGGAAAACTAATAACAAATCCACTCCCCACAAACCAAACTACAACCAAACAAAACATGGAGAAAACCCCACCCACCCTCAAAGCCACATGCATCACCTGGTGCATGATAAATCTCAGGCAACTTGCAGTATACCTTCCCATACTCCCCTCCCTCCTCACCCCACAATAGCAAACTGTATTGTGACTTGTAAGTATTATACTTAGAAGAAAAACTCCCCCCAACTTCTAGACACAACAGTTATTGATACTAAATTTATTAAATTGGAAAAATAAGCTAGAATTTAAACTAGCTCACACAAAAGACTGTCACAAATCTCTTTCTCCTATATAAATAGCAAAAAGGTATCAAGGACCATTGGTCCCATTATAACCAATGGCTCTTTTCTATCTGATATAGAAACCTTGAATCTCTTTAATAAGTACTTTTGTTCTGTATTCTCTCAAAAATCATCTATTAGTACATTCAAAGTTCACCACATAGATTATCATAGGTTCTATCCAAATGATATTATACAGGCTATCAAAACCTAAAAAAAATACTAGTCCGGGCCCAGACGTAGATCATCCACGGTTTCTGATCGAAACCTCTATAACTATTTCTATACCTTTGTCAATTATTTTCAATAAATCCTTACAAGAAAGCATTGTACCAAACGATTGCTGTTCAGCAATAGTTACTCCCATATTTAAAAAGGCAGTAGAGGTTCAGTGCAAAATTATTGTCCAATTAGCCTGACTTCAGTGGCTGGTAAATTAATGGAACGAGTAATGAAGTGTCTAATAGATCAAGATTGCAAAAATTAGGAATTTATGATTCAAATCAGCATGGGTTTACTCCCAAGTACTCCTGCACCACCAATCTGATATCTTTTACACTAATATAA
This sequence comes from Neoceratodus forsteri, assembly GCA_016271365.2. Taxonomy (NCBI): domain Eukaryota; kingdom Metazoa; phylum Chordata; order Ceratodontiformes; family Ceratodontidae; genus Neoceratodus; species Neoceratodus forsteri. The sequence continues at coordinate 1,098,836,887 of CM057455.1, read as the reverse complement.
GTACACTACTAGATGTAGGTATCCCTACTGATGTAATTCTTTTGGACTTTAGTAGAGCTTTGATAAAGTCTCACGTGAAAACTCATTACTAAAATGCACAATCTAGGTTTGTCACCTGATATTGTCAACTGAACTTAAACTGGTTGACAAATTGTTATCAGAAAGTCAGAATTAATGATATTGTGTCTGATTTGGGTAGGGTCACAAGTGGTGTACCACAGGGGTTGGTCTTAGGACCAACATTGTTTAACCTCTTTATCAGTGATTTACAAACAGGGCCAAATAACTTCATGGTTAAATTTGCAGATGATACTAAATTGGGGGGCAAGGTTAATAATTAAGAAACTATTTCTGCATTAAAGAAGGATTTGGAAAAATTAACACTTTGGGCAAATGAAAATCATATGCAGATAATCAAGACAAATGTTTAGTAGTGGATTTCGGTGTAAATCATCCAAAAACGATATATCATATAAACGGACTACCACTTGACTCATCAAATTGTGAAAAAGATTTTGGGATATATGTTAATAATAAACTTACATCAAATAATCACTGTGTTAGAACTGCTTGCATGACCAACAAACGTTTGAAACAAATAAAACACACTTTTGTTAATCGCACTGAACAATGCTTTATTCCATTGTATAGGGCATACATTAGACTGTATCTAGGCTATGGCTCCCCTTTCTGGAATCCAAACCAAAAAAGACATAGTAATTCTTGAACAGGTTCAAAGGACAGTAACTAGAATGATTCCAAGATTAACAAACTTGGATTATCAGAACAGATTAAAAGCTACTGGTCTCTTCTCTCTTTAAACTAGAAGATTAAGAGTTGATATGCTTATGGTTTTCAATTTAATAAATTCACAAGATCTAATAGAAAAATGTGGTGTAACACTCTCCAAAAGGAGACATGTTCTGAGACTGCATAATAAACAGCTTGAAGTAAAAACTTATAAAACCAGCAAAAGGGGAAACTTTTTTCCAATAAAAGCATCCATTGTATGGAACACCTTGCCATAAGAATTGGTAGAGGCAACTAGTGCCACTGTCTTTAAAAACAAATTAGATGTTTGGTTGAGGGATAATAGATGAATAATGTCCCACATAGTGTGGGGAACAGTCTCAATGGGCTCTGGCCTTCTTCTGTTCTTTCATACCAAGTAATAAGTAAATAACAGTCTATAATATGGATAGTAATATTACAAGCCCAGCAATCTGGTATGGAGAAGTTTAGAGGAAAATGAAATAATGCTTAAAACTCTGTTGTTATCAAATCCTCCATGAAAAAGGAGATAAATCCCCCTTTTAGCCATTAAAACACTAAGTAAGATACATAGTCGTGAAAAAAAATTAAAGTTCAGGAAACTAATTGTCCCACATTGTCAGCCAACTATCAACAAATGGGCTAAAATCCTTCAAGGATACCATTAAAAAAATGTTTATCCCTTCTGGTGATTATAATCAAGAACATAAAAACAAAAGAAAACTATTAACTTTATTATAACATAAAAACCTGGCTCTGCCGAAAAGAAAAAAAAGGGATCTCAGAGCAGTCCAGTGCAGACACAGCCAAAATAAAGCAATCAAAAAGCCCTTGTAGAAGTTCTTGTATAGCGGTTAGCCAGCTAATACTCCAATTCACTCCAGTAATGTCCAGACAGATCACTAGCCAAAAAAGAAAGAGAAGACTAAACCCAGCTCGAAGGAATACTTAGATCCATTGCGGTCCATAACGCTATCATTGATCGAACAAAGATTCCTCTCCAATACATTTGCACCATTGTAGCAGTTCCAGATGTAGCTATTGGCCTGGGTATTCAAACTGCGCCATTCTGTGGTGCAAGCCCTTGCTGCTCAAAAAGTTGGCGCTGTGGTACAGGGCGATATTCACGAGTTGCGCCATTGAGCAACTTCTGAATATCGCCCCGGCCACAGCCACTGTGCATGGCACAGTGGAACTTGCACCACCACAAGTGGTCAGAGTGAAGCATTCAGATGTGGTGGCGCAAGTTCCATTGCGCCATGTGCAAATCTGCGATATTCCAAAGGTGACATGCAAATGGGGCCATTTGCATCTCATTACAGCCCCATTTGCATGCCATTAGCATGCAGGTGCACTGATCTGACGACTTGCCTGGCACTGCCAAGCAGCAGCCGTCGACCAACGCCCTGCAGCCAGATCACAGGCATAAAGTAAGTCAACCCCCCGCAGCCCGATCACGGGCATAAAGTAAGTCAACCTCCTGACTAGCCCAATTGCAGGCAAACGTATTAAACCTCCGACTCAGCCCGATCACGGGCATAATGTATGAACACCCCACCACTAGCTTGATCGCAGGCATAACAGCAACCCCCCAAAGACCAATATCCCTGGTGGTCCAGTGGACTGCGAAGCCCGATCATGGGCATAAGTTCAAACCCACCCCCAAGTCCAATATCCCTGGTGATCTAGTGGCCCCCACCCACCCACCACAGAGCCCCACCACCCTCCCCATCAGCCTGGGGGCGGCAGCACCCACCCGCCCTGCCACCCCGCCCACTGACTGACAGCTCGGTAGGGCTGCACGCCCATTATTCAGGCATGAGCCATGGGCGCAGTCCATACATACAAGGCAGTCCAGATATGTGAATGAATGAATTCACATTCATTCACATATCTGACTGCCTTGTACGGTATGGGCTGCACGCCCATTGGCTCATGCCTGAATGAATGGGCATGCAGCCCTACCGAGCTGTCAGTCGGCGGGTGGCAGGGCGGCAGGCAGGTGGGTGCTGCCGCCGCCAGCTGACAGGGGAGCGGGTGGGTCTCATGGAGGGTGGGTGGGGCCACCAGATTACCAGGGATATTGGACTTGGGGGTGGGTTTGAACTTATGCCCGCTGATCGGGCTTCGCTATGTCCACCGGACCACCAGGATATTGGTCTTGGGGTTGCCATTATGCCCACGACATCGGGCTAATGGGGGTTTCACATTATGCCCGGTGATTGGGCCAGTCGGGGTGGTGGAAGATGTCCTTGCGCCCACGATCGGGCTGCTGCGGGAGGAATACTCTGCTGCCCACGATCGGGCTGCGGGGGTTACTATTGTGCCCACGATCGGGCTGCAGGGGGTTACTATTATGCCCGCAATTGGGCTGCAGGGGCATCTGGAACAGGAGGGCCACCACAGGTGGCAGCTGCTGTGTTGCACCCGTAATGCGGCAGTTCACCTGTGGGTGGCCCTCAACTTGATTTTTTTGGCTCAAAGTTGTGAAGGCGAGGTAGGGGGTTGCACCTACACAACTCTGCATGGCCTGGCTGAATATTGGGCTGTGCAGTTTATGCATGGTTCCTCCCCCTTCAGTTGCGCATGCCTTCATTAGCATTGTGTTGTTGCTCAGCATGGTTTGGGGGGCGCAACTGCCTCCTGCTGAATATCACAGAATGGCGCAATTGCGGACTTGTGCGAGTGTAACCCTAACTATTGCGCTTGGCTCAACTCTTTTGAATATCCAGGCCATCAAGTATTAATAATAAAAGAATATGCTCACCAACTTTAGATAAATGAAAATAAATGTCCAATCCACCATGTTAGAGTAGCAACTGTCAATATAAAAGTAATCAAGAACAGTTGCAACCGTAGTTAGCCCCTTCATTCTCAGAGAATGTACCAGATATCACAGAACAAAGAAAAAAGGCATTTCGAAGCAAAATGCTAAATCCAGAAAAGCTCCATGGTATGGATCCACAAAACAAATCGAGGTTTGGCCAGAAATAAAACTAAGCAGTGCAGTAATGTACAGAATAGATGGCCGATGCTAACACTGAGATATGGACCTTAAATCTTTATCCTTATTACCGGAGAAGCCATGGAGCTAATAGAAGGTCACTATTTAAACAGGGCCCCACAGAACTACACCAATCGGGGATGAAACCCACTACGATGCATGATTATGATTCAAAGTCCAGCAACGGGATCACTAACAGAAACTATTTATCAGCCCTTACTAACCAGAGGATGATATAGTACATACCACTACAAATGTAATATAGTCACAATATTAAAATAGCAACTTGACTCACATCAGCAATTAGTCAACATCAGTTGGCAGTTAAATTTGATCCAGGTAGCCACCTAGTTCAGCTCTCCTTAAATAACTCAGGTAGGAGCCCCTTTATCTCTATGGCTACATGATCCGTGGAGTCCCAGGACATCCAGGAGCCCCCAACTAACACCTGCAGCCTGGCAGGATACAACACCTTAAATCGAATACCAGCAGCAGGCAGTTTAGAGACTATTGGGTGGTAGGCAGCCCATTTCTGGTGAACAGAATTAGGAAGGTCCTGAACAACCGGCCAAAGCACACCTTCCCAGGATGCATCTTGCAATTCCTGAATTTTCTTAATTATGTGCTGTTTATCCCCAAAATTTAAGAATTTAAATGTAAAGGATAGTGATGGCAATCCTTCTGGTGGCACAGGCCAGAGGGAATGATGGCATGCTCAATGATACACGAGGGCCCATTCAGAGAGGGGCCAGCAGATGTGACACAGAGGTTTTGAGCAAACTGAATAGGGGGAGAACCTTTGGCTTGCTCGGGAAGACCAACTACAACACTGATCCAATGGCTCTGGCCCTCCAAATCTTATAATTTGGCTTCCATAAGTGCCATTTTTTGTATGTAATAATTCAAGTCGGGTTCAGTCTTGTCCCTCCATGACTCAAGGGGAAACGCTCCAAGTTCCACATCTCTGACCCATCTCCCCAAATCATTAATGTCCTATCGCAAAGTTTTGATCTCCTTGATAAGTTCCTGTAGAGTCTTTGAGAGGAGTAAACTCCATTAGAAAACATTCTTCCATTTATGGAGAAGTCTCTGAGGTTGTAAAAGGAGAGCGGCCTGCTCCAGAGCTGGAGGCCTTGGATCTTATATCTGGTGTGGGTGGCAGAGTATGTTTGGGTGGTGCAAGATACATTTTTTAATTCATCTTCCTTGCAAATGAACAGCCAACCAGAGTGTGGAGAAAGCACAGTAGATAGTATGACAGATTTAATAAATAGCTGATGTTCTCTCAGATGCATGTCCTGTTCACTCAGGAGTTCCTCAAGGCTCCATTCTTGGGCCAATTCTCTTTAGCCTCTTTCTGAGTGATCTTCCACAATCATGTCCTGCACAATTCCTCCTTTATGCTGATGACACCATCATCCTCTCCACTCACAAGAATCTGGGCCACCTTCAAAAGAATCTACAGTTTGCCATCACCTCAATTGAAACTTGGTTTAGTACACATAAATTGGTTCTCAACTGTAAAAAAATCAAGTCCATGTTCTTCTGCAGCCCGCACAACAAACACAGACTCAATCCCATCATGATCAAAAACTGCCTTGGTGCAACCCTCGAACAGGTTCAATCTTTTAAATATCTAGGAGTTACCATCGATTGTAATCAATCATATGCTACACATGTTGACAACATTGCCAAGGCTGCCAACACTCACATTGGCCTACTATTCAGGCACAGGCAATGCCTTACCTCAGATGCCTTAAGGATTTGCAGTACAGAGCTCAGTAATCTCAATAATCGACTCATGGCCTGATCGCCTACAGCTCTGCCTCTGCCACTGCCCTCAGGCGCATATCCATTGCACTAAACAAAGTTTGCTGTCTCATAACTGGCACCCATAACCTCACCCAGATCTCTCACACAGACTGGGTAGCTTCAACTTTCAAACCAGATCAAGTACCAAACCTGCCTTATGGCAAAGAAAATAACACTAGGCCTTGCTCCACCAGGTGTCCAAGCTCTCTGCCCAACGCGATCTACTTGCATCACAAGGGGCTCTGAATCCCAAATACTGCATATCCCATGTTTCCACACCACAGGGGCAAAGATCCTTTGTGACAGAGCTCCAGCTGGTTCAATGGTCTCAACATTGACACCACCTTAATATCAAAGCTTGGTCCATTCAAATCCAGCCTCCATCACATTCTGTCTGCATCTAGATCCTGTGACTGTCCTTTCTAATTGTTCTCCCCTCTCCTCTTTGCTCTTTCCACCTAGCACTTAACCCTCTCCCCCCTCAACTCCCTCTCCCATACACTCACTCATCCTCCCCTCCTCCCACCCACATTCCCTACCCCCTTGTAGCACTTTAGTTGATATTTGACAAGTGCCTATGGCTGCACCCCACTAGTGTGTCTCTCTTCCATACCATGTTAACCCTGTTACCAGACCTCCTTTTGGCATTTTTGCCACTGTACTGAATGTATAAAACTGTAACTGCCTGTAGCCCACTGTTATACTGTTATTCAATGTCTTGTTTGAACTGTACCTCATCTGACGTTGAACCTTTGCAAAAGAGCCATGGCTCAAAGGTACTTGTAATCCTAGATTTAAAGAAAAAGAAAAATAATATAATACTTTGCCAAAATTGAAGTAATTTTGCTATTTTTAGGGTGAAGGAATGGGAGCCAACACGAGGAGCAGTCACTCAGTTCTGGGCATCATGTGACCTCCAATTCCTCCATTTCTGAAAACCTCCCCACTTCCCTTGGTGTTCCCCAGGGCTCAATCCTTGGTCTCCTGCTGTTCTTTCTGCACATCAGTTCTATTAACTATTGCTTCAAAAATTCCACTCCTCTCCTATATGCAGATGACCTGGTGTTCCTTAGTCATGCCCAAGTGGTAACCAACATCAACCATGATCTTTCTTTGGACCTAAGAGCCATGTAATTTATTTTTTTTTATTGTAAATAGAATCAGAATTACAATCTTTGAGTCATAGACTATTTTGCAAAGGCTCCATGTCAGATCAAAGTAAAAAAAAAAAAAAGAACACACATACAGTAAAAATACACATACAGTATTAAAGTAACAGTACAAGGTTATGCAATCCTAGCTTAATCTTATTGAGATGGTTACATTATCTGGGAGCATATAAGATGTCCCATGTCAGATAGTACAGGATGCAGTTTCGTAGGATCTCGAGGGACCCCAAGTCAAATATCTGGACAGAGGAAAAGGAGAGTAGGGGGACATAGGAGGGAGACTGGCACCAACTAAAATAATTGTAACAGTAGGCACCCATGGAACAGTGGGCTTCTGCATAGCAGAAGTCACTGGGGAGGGTTTCAGGGTGCAGGGGGATAACTAGAGTGTGAGCGGGTTAACAACAGTCACAGATTGTTGAGTCAAGAAGTAGGGTTTTGAGACCTGACTTAAATAGATTGAGACTATGGGTCATGGAGATGGGGGGCGGTAGGCTGTTAAGCCTTAGAGAGGGTGCAGAAGCGGAAATATCTTGCCCAAGAGATGTTCTATAGTGGGGAGAAGGAGGAAGTGTTAGCTGTGAGCCTTTTTTGTCCGCCTGTGGGGGGCTGTGCAGATAATCGGGTAGAGGCCGATAGGGGCTTGCTGGAGTTGTATTTTTTTGGTTAGGAGGCAGGTGTGGTACTTGAGCCTGCCCTGGAAGTTTAGCCAACCAGTATGTTTATAAAGCACACGTGTGTGTTAACCTGTCACATCCTGTGACTAGATGGCAAGCTTTGTTAAGGGCAATGTTGATGCTGCGTAGGGCAGTTTGATCAGCAGATCCATAAATGACAATCCTGTAGTCCACCAAGGAAAGGACAGAGGAGGAGAAGACAGTGAGATGCATGGCCTGGGGAGGTAAGCAGTGCTTAAGCCTGTAAAGGATCCCCAATCTAGTGTTGATAGAGAAGAAGACAAGTTGTATGTGATTATGGTAGGAGAGGGAGGTGTCTAATGTGATTCCAAGATATTTAAAACATGAAACCTGCTCCAGAGTAGAGCCATGTGAGTTTTTTACAACTAGAGGTGCATGACAGTGGGGGCTTTGGCGGTGTGCAAAGAGCATGGACTTCATTTTCTTGTAATTGATCATAAATGGTGTTCAGAGAACCATACTTCTAGCTCCCTAAAGTAGTCCTGCAGGGCTAGTTGAAGAAAATTAGGCTGAGGGTGTTTCCAGAACACTACTGCATCCTCAGCGTAGAGTAGCAAGCGACCACTGTAAGACTTAGGGAGAGAGTTTATAAAGAGGGTGAAAAGTAGGTGGCTGAGTAATGACCCCTTCGGGACACCAGAACAAACCAGTTTGCATGAGGAGAGAGTTGTGTTAATCTTGACTTGTTGAGTCCACCCTGAGAGGTAGTCTTTGAACCAGGAAGTGACATGAGGTACAAAGTTGAGGGGTTGAAGGGCAAGGAGCAGTAGCTCATGACTGACTGTATCAAATGTCTTGGTCAGATCTACATAGATAGCCCCAGCCAAGGAGCTTTGGTCTAGGGCCTCACGGATGAATGAAGTGAGTTCAATAAGGGCAGATACGGTACTGTGGCCCCTCCGGAAACCATGCTGTTCTTGGCATAGTAGGTCGTGTTTGGTTAGGCAGTCAATAAGCTGATCAGATACTATTTCTTCAAGGGCCTTGGGGAGGGGTGGTAAGATTGATATTGGTCTATAGTTGCTTGTGATTGTGGGGTCACCACTCTCCAGAATAGGGGTAATTACAACTCTCTTCCAGGCTGAAGGGAATTGACTAAGACATAAGGACAGATTGAGAATTTTTGTGAGATGGGGTAGTGTCACATCCAGGGTCAGCCGAATGAGTTTGAGATCCAGGGAGTCACTGCTATAATGAGCGTTAGCCAGGGCTTTGGAGAGATGGCATTTTGCCTCGGAACAGGAGATGACTCTTAGTCTAAAGGGTGTAGTGTTGTTGATGTCCAAGGTGTCGGAGGAGGGTGGGGGTGGGGTCAAAGAAGTTCAGTGGGAGAATATGGGAGAGGTCCAAGAAGGAGGATTTGAGGGCATCAGCAATAGCAGTAGGGTCCTGGGTGGAAGCCCCATTTACTGTGAACTGAACAGGGGTAGGGGAGTGAGATTTCCCACTGAGTTCCTTGATATTGCTTCAGAATATTTTCCAAGAGCCCCAGGAGAAGGTGAGAGTTTGTTGATAGTATGCAGCTTTGGCTTGCCGGGTGGCCCATGTACATTTGTTGTGGGCCTCTCTGTAAAGTTGCCTATCCTGTGGAAGTTGAGTCTAGGGCCTTGTGCCATATTTGTCCCTATGGTGTAGCTGGTCAAGTAGCGATTGGGAGATCCAAGAGGAGCTTCTGTTTTTTTCTACTTGTTTGGAGAACGGTGTGAATATGTCACAGGCCTCTTTGAAGATGGCTATAAAGTAGGCAAGTGCCATGTCCACAGACTGTGCAATGTGAATGGGGGACCAGTCGCTGGAGGCTAGGTGAGATTTGAGACACACTAGGGTTCCTTTTTTAAGTTGTCTAAGTACAGTGACTTTGGGGGGGCAGGGGGATTTTAGTGGACCACCAGCAGGTCACTGGGGGAATGGTCGCTTATTGAGTCCGGGAGCACAGTGACTTGAAAGAGATTCTGAGACCTGTTAGTGAAGATGAGGTCTATAAGGGTTGAGGTCCCTATTCTGTAATCCATTTGGGTCGGGGAGTTGACGACTTGGGTAAGATCATAGGCAAGGGCTGTGTCTTTGCTGGGGGATGAGGCAGCTGATAGCCAATTGACATTAAAGTCTCCCAGCAAGATGACTTCACTCCTGGGAGGGAGGTGGGAGATACTGTGGAGTACTTTTTCAAAAGCGAGCTTTTGGTTGCTAGGTTGCTGTAATCCTGATTCAATGACAATAAACTCGTAATGAATTACAAAAATCCCAAGCAATGCTCTTTGGAACTCCCCACAACCTGCAAAATACTAACACTCCTTTAACAGTGGCCTGAGAAAATGGCACCTCTTTAGTAAATGTCACCTCTTTCAAATACCTAAGGATTACACTTGACCCACTCCCCGGAATTTTCCACCCATAGTCACTCAGCATGCAGGGCTTTCAATTCCAGCACAGGCATTACATACCATGCATGGTGTGACCTCACCCTATCTGCACGAATCATGATCACTCACAGCCTACTTCTCCCCAAACTATCCTATGGTCTACCAGTCTTTGCTCCCTCTTCCAGTAACTTGCTGCACAAATGGACAAGCTACAAGAACATCTATCATTTTGTCTTCATCTGCAACCACCTTACTCAGCATTGTCAGCTCTACAGTAAGTTTGGATGACCCTCCTCCACTGTCCTATTTGATCTCTAACTAGGTAGAGCCATCCACGGTATACTATCTGCCCAGAAACTACTCTCCCTAACTTTCCTACTGGTACCTTGCTCAAATCCTTACTCGCTCATGTCCTCCAAAACTGAGCAACTATCTATTCCAAGGTCCCACACTAAATATGGTACAATGGCTTTCTCCTCTGTAGCTCCAAAACAGTGGACCTGCATTCCTCCTCCAATACTTAATTGCCAAATGCCTTTAAAAGGCTATTCTGCTCCTTCCTGCTGCAATGCTCCTCTTGTTCCTGTCCCTAGCTATACAACTTATCACACTTCATCCACTAACCTCTTGTCCTCACTTCTTACCCCTGTCCCTAATTAACTTACCTAAACTCTAATCACCCCACTACTCCACAGCACTTCTTTCTCTAGTCCATTTGTCCTGTCCCTACTCAAACCTAGTGACTCTGGCCCTGTGTTCTCATTCTCATATCCCATTTACTAGATTCCTCCACTGTTAATGTGTATCTTGCTGTTGTAAGTTTTACTCAGAAATTTGTTGTTTCAGCCTAACTTCAACAATGTATTCCTTTACTGCCTGTTAACTGAATGTTTCATCATCATTATGTTCTTTGCAATGCTCTCTGTGTTACTATTGTGACTCTGTATTCCAACCCTGAATTGTATTGTAATCTCCCTGGACATGCCTGAAAATAGTTAAATGTTTGCCTAGTGCGCCTTACCCAGTAAACGAAAACTAAACACTGATCCGCATAACAGACAATTAAGCAAGCTAGGTAACTTAGAAGTGGGTCTACAGGTGATAAGTTGGATAAGAAATTGGTTAGGGATAGGTGACAGAGGGTGGTGGTACACAGAGTTCATTCTGAGGAAGGGAGGGTGACCAGTTGGGTGCCTCAGAGATCACTGTTGGGACTGGACCTCTTTCATGTCTTTATAAGTAACATAGCAGAGTAGTTGGAAGAGAAGATCTGCCTCTTTGCAGATGATACCAAAATCTGCAACAGGGTGACACTCCACATAGGATGGAAAGGATGAGGACAGACCAGAGAAAACTTGAGGAGTGGTTATGGGCACGGCAACTGGGTCTCAATAGGAAAAAGTGCAAAATAATGCATTTAGGGCACATAAAAACTTGGGGACAGAGTGAAAACTGGGTGGAGTGGTATTGATGACAACCAAGCAGAAAAGAGACCTAGAGGTAATCATATCAGATGATCTAAAGGTGGCCACGCAGTGTGACAAGGCAGTCAGGATGGCTAGTGGGATACTGGAGTGCAGAGGGAAGGGTATCACCAGCAGAAAGAGGGAGACAGTGTTGCCTCTGTATTGATTGCTGGTAAGACCCTACCTAGAGTACTGGATCCAGTTCTGAAGACCATATCTCTGAAAGGATATAGATAAAGTGAAGGCATACAGAGGAGAGCAAATAAAATGCTTCAGGGTCTGCATCAAAAGGCCAATGAGAACAGACTATGAGCATCAGTATGCATGCACTTGAGGAGAGAAGGGATTTAATAAACCTTTAAATATCTTACGAGGGTAAAGAAGGTACAGGAGGGCAATATGTTTCAGAAAAAAAGGTATTCAAGAACATAGAAACATGCTATGAAGCTGGAGGGGGAAGATTCGGGAGAGATGTGAGGAAGTACTTCTTCACAGACAGAGTGGTGGATTCCTAAAACAGATTTTGAAAGGAGGTAAAAATAGTGGTGGGGTTTAAGAATGCATGGGACAGGCACAAGGGAATTGGAGGGGAAAGGAAGGGAGGGAAGGAGAGAGAAGGAGCTGTTGATCAAGTAGAATCTGCCGTGATAAAAGTAGGTAGGGAAAAATGTGCAGACTGAATGGCCCAAGCAGTTCTTATCTGCTGTCTGAGTCTATGTTTCTATGTTTGTATGACAAAGGGAGTATAAACCAAGGATGTAAAAGCAGAGGAGTAGAAGAGACAAGAAGCAGGGAGGGTAACATGGAAAGAGAGGGGTCGGAGGGGGAGAGACAGAGCAGCACAGGCAGTGGGGGAGGGTAAGAAGAGGTTGCAGGGTTGTGTGCCAATGCAAAGAGTCTGGAAAATAACATTCCAGACCTGGAGGCTATCATGGAGGAGGCTGGCATGGACTTGGTGGCTGTAACTGAGTCCTGCTGCACTGATAGCCTACAACTGGGACACAGCTAATAGGCTGCTCTCGTTCAGCAGGGATAAGGAGGGAGGAGGGGATGTTCAATATGTGAGTGAGGGAATCAAGCCTATGGAAATACAAGGGAACCCAGAGGAAAAGGAAGGGCTGAAGGTGCTGTGGGTCACCATGCAGGCATGCACTAAGGCCACTATCTATATATGGCTAGTATACAGACCTCCAGTACAGGAAGAGGAGGTGGATAAGCCTTATGGGGAAGCCATCATCAGGATGGCAAATAAGGGACAGATGCTGCTAGTTGATGACTTCAATCTGCCAGACAAGGACTGAAGCCTTCTGGCTGCAGCCTCAGGAAAGGCTCAGGACCATCCTTTGCAGAGGCTTTTGGCCTTTCCTAGCAACCTGAACATGATTTGATACGTTTAACACTATATCTTTGATCATACTATTTAGTTGTTATTTATTACTGATTATTTTATTTTTTGATGGTGTTGTTTTGTTTTATTCTCAATTCTTTTATTGTTTGATACTCTGTGCTGCACTCAGAGCCTAATGGAAATGAGTGCTTTATAAATAAAACTTGCTTGCTTGCTTCCTTGCCTGCATCTTTGATACCCTACAGGGCACATTTCTCAGGCAGCTAGTCATTGAACTCACTAAGACAAGGAAGTGCTGGATCTCATGCTTACTAAGAGAGAGATATAATTGCAGACGTCTTGGTGGGCAGTCCTCTAGGGACTAGTAATCACCGTACAGTGTGGTTCAACTTTGGCAGGTCCTGACACAAACCACATGAAGATGAAGTTCCTGGACATTAAGAGGGCAGATTTTAAAGAAATGGGAGACTGTCTCAGAAGCTGCCTAGCAGGGGCGGATTTTCAGGCAGGGGTAGAAGAATAGTGGCAAAAAATAAGAGAGGACATAATTATGGCAACCAGCCTCTGTGTGAAGGAGGTGAGTAAAAGCAAAAGGAAGAAAAGGCTGTTATGCTACTCTAAGGAAGCAGCTACAGTGGTGAAGGAAAACAAGGTGGCATTCAGGAGGTACAAAAGAAACACAGAGGGATATGACAGAGAGGTATACCAAGCAGGGCTTCAGATAAGGGTATTTTGGACTTATTTTACATCCATAAGTTTGTCAGAAATGTCCAAAATGGACTGCCTGGAGTCATTTACATCTTATAAACATCTAGGTTAAAGGACAGGCATCCATTTTTTTCTACTGTGGACATCATTTTAGCATTTACCAGTTCTGTTTCATTGAACTAAGTTGACTCAGACTGATTAACTGCTGTATGTGCGTGCGTGTGTTTGTGTGTGGGGGGGGGTAGCCTTGTCATCAGTGTGGGTTGCCTCAGCACAGTGAGTAAGAGAAATAAAAATTAAACTGAACTACCAGCCCTTTTTCACTGTGAACTTATCAGCAGGGTCTGCACAGCAGCTTTGTTTGTGTTAATTGGATGAAACATAAATCCTCCTGACTTTTTTGGTTTCTTGCTTCCTTGCCCCAGCTTCCTCTCCTGACCTCTATGCTGTACACCATCTGACTGCAAAGTAAAGCAGACCTGACAGCAGGTAGCTCCTCTTACACATGCCAAATAAATCTAATGACACCTAGACTGTAAGACACAATCCATGTCAAGCAGGCAAATTTGGGAGATGGTGGTAATTATATGCTATCCCTTCAGTGCCTTTATTAGATTAAATCTTACTGTATAAACTGCAGAAGATGAATGGCATAGCAGTTAAGTATAAGTCCAATATCACAGACTCCCAGAATGGCTGTGGACAAAACCAGGTGTGGGAGCTGCCTGTACCGCTTACTTCAAGGCAATTCCCAAACTGCTTAAAGTGCTTTGTCATTTTGCACTTTAACTTTAGCTACCAATATCGGATATAACTACATGAGGTTTCCTAGTTATTATGTCTTGGTTCTGGTGCAGATCCAGTGCATCTCCCTACCCCTTTTGCTGCTTGTCTACCTCTGTGGCTAATGTGCTGGCATAGCTGCAAGGCTATTCTCTGCAAAGAATAGATGTGCTCAGCTCTGAGGTTCTCATATTCTTTAATCTTTTGGGGAAAAAGTAGTTATATTTTCCTGGGGGCTAAAATCTTGAGGGCAATAATACTGCAGCGGGCTTCCAGATGTGGCATCACTGGTCACTGAAATCCACCCACCTGAAGCACTCCAGATCCAGGGCTGGTTGGCTAAAGGAGAAGTGATAAAACTTTGCTAGACTAGAGAGCAGTGCCAAAATGCCTAATACAGGGTAGGTGGGGCTTACATTTACCCTGCATTTTTTCATGATAAACATGTGCCATTTTGATTGTTAAATCAAAGATGCTGCTGTTACCATTCCTGCTGTCTATGGCTTTCTTAGGTAAACATATGAAAGCACTGTGGTGGAAGACAGTAGACTGTTATTGAATGTAATAGTGCCAGAGGAACAAGATTAAAATATGTGTTTATTTTTTTTTTTAAATGTTGGGTACTACTTGATAGAATCAGTGTCAAGACGACGTCAGTTTAACAGTTGATGGACTTAACCTTTGCTGTTGTTATTATTCATCTCTGCAGTCTACATATGAAGGAAATTCAAGTAAGATGTGAGAAGAGATGGGGAAAAAAACACAAGGTTTTTGAGGATGCTCTGGTTCTTTTCTGGAATATAAATCTACGCAAGTCAGTCTGCCATGAAAGTGTGGTAAATAGATTTGCAGTCAGTTTTCATAACTGTCTGCATGTTCGATCATACAGCACCACTTTGGGGGATACAAGACCACTGAAAACCAGGTCCAGTGGATCCACTGTGTGTTGGGATGGGACAGGACTTTTCTTTATTTGTACCATAGTATTCCAGGACCTTGGCATTCTTTTCACT
The DNA here is from genome assembly GCA_016271365.2 of Neoceratodus forsteri. NCBI lineage: Eukaryota > Metazoa > Chordata > Ceratodontiformes > Ceratodontidae > Neoceratodus > Neoceratodus forsteri. The sequence continues at coordinate 1,098,821,752 of CM057455.1, read as the reverse complement.
CTCCTCTGAATCCTTTAATGTGTGCTGATGGTATTGGTAAATCCTATTACTGGTGATAGCTAGCTTACTGCTAGCTTGCAGGACAGACAGGCAAGCAGGCAGACAGACAATGGTGCATCATCAAACCCAGCTGCTGTCTTGCAGTTTTGGTTTCAGGATAAGTGCAAAATGAATGCTGTTGGTTAGTATGTTAGGAGTATGAGAGAAAATAGTGTGTAAATACATATTGGCACAATGGGACCTGTGGATTTCTGTCAACAACTCATTTGTCAGTCAGTATAGCTCAGTTGGCAGCACATCTGCCTCTTGGCCAGACGGTTGTAGGTTCTAGTCTCACACCAGGACCTGGGCTCATACCAAAAAACATTGGCACCCTAATAAAGCACTAATTCATGCATGGGGGGGGGTACTGAACTGTTAAGGTGTGCCATCATTCAGAAGATATGTTAAACTTAGGTCCCTTCTACCCATCTCTGGTGCTGTCCTGGTAGGTGTCCAGGAGAAAGTAAAAGAACCCAAATCACTTTTACTAAGAGAAGAGGATTTTCCCTGATGTCCTGGCCAATAACCCCCTTCCCTTAAAACCTGTTCAGGCAGTTAAGAAATGTATTTCTGTGAATGTGGCATGAATGGGGTACAATGAGGTATTCAGAAGGCCTACGACTTCAAAAATACATAGCACCTGGGGTATTTTGACTTCCAATATTTGTGGAGTGGAATTATTTTGACTTCCAAAAATTGACAGCTGGAAGTATTTTGACTCCATTAAAACTGAAATTGCTTCCAAATTTCAACCTATGGAAGTATTTGACTTCCACCAAAAAAAAATATCTGAAGCCCTGGTACCAAGTAAAATAAATGGAAGCAGGTAAGGCAGTGAAGAGAGAAAGGCTGCAGAGGAAAGGACAGCCAAAGAGGTAACTAAAGGGCTAAGATTTTCTTCAGGTACATACATTAAGGAGAAGAGGAAAACAAAAGTAGCGATAGAAAGGCTAAGGTCGACAATTGAGTGAGACTGCACAGAGGAGGATCAGGAAAAGCAGACTTCCTGAACAGGTACTTCTGCTCAGTCTTCATAATAAGAGGGAGAAATGGACCACCAAGAATCAGTAAGAAAAATGGAGGTGGGTGGAGGTAGACACAAGTCCATTTTCAATGGAAAGAGTCCTGAAGAGTATTGAAGACCTGAAAGTGGACCAGGTCATGGGACTCGATGGTATACACTACAAGGGTACTAAAGGAACTCAGGGAGTTGCTTGATGCAGCACTGGTGGCCTTTATACAACAGGCCACTGGAAAAAAACATGGTTCCAGAGGACTGGGGAAAAAGCAGACATGGTCTTGCTTCATAAGGTGGCAGCAGGGAGGAGGAAAACAACTACAGACCAGTCAATCTCACATCAGCGGTGGGGAAACTAATGGAAACTCTGTTAAAAGGAGAGGTTAAGCACATACAGTATGAACATATGAATCTGCCAGCAGAAACAGGCCTTATGGCCTATCACATTAGTCTGCATTAATGCGCAGCTAGCACCCTTATATTGCAGCTGCTCCCCCCTCCTCTCCTCACCTTACTCCCCTTGCACCCTGTCACATGCTCTTTAAAACTTTCCACTGTGCTACAGGATACCAACTCCTCAGGTAGAGTGTTCCATTTCTCCACCACCCTCTCTGTGAAAAAATTCTCCTCATCTCTCTCTGATATCTTCCACCCTCCAGCCTGAGACCATGATCTCTGGTGTCCCTTCCTCTCCTCAGCTTAAATATCCCTTCTGTGCCAATTTTGTTAATCCTCTTCAAATATTTGAAGGTATCAATCATATCCCCAATCCCTCTCTCCTCTTCTCCAGGGTGTACATATTCAGTTCAGTCAGCCTGGCCTGGATTTTCCCTCCAGCCCATGGATCATCTAAGTTGCCCTACACTGCACCCTCCAGCAATCTGATATCCTTCTTCAGAAAGGGATGCCTTAACTGCATGCACTACTCCAAATGTGGCCTGACTAGTGACCTGTGCAGTGGCAGGATCACATCCCTATTTTGGATGAGATTCCTCTCACAATTCACCCCAGCATCTTGTTGGCCTTAGCTGCCACCTTCTGCACTTCCTGCACTGTAGAGTATCTTGAATCTAATGGGATACAAGACCAAAGGCCAAAGGCAGCATGAATTCATTGGGAAGTCTTGCCAGATGAATCTGATTGATTTCTTCAACTGGGTAACCAAGGAAATAGATGAGGGGAGGACAGGGGATGTATCCTATTTGGAATTCAGCAAGGCCTTCAACACTGTGCTGCACAGGAGACTGACAAAGAAATTAAGCAGTCTAGGGGAGGGATTCAAAGTGGTAAACTGGGTAAGTAATTTGCTAATAAATAAGCAACAGAGGATGGTGGTTAATGGTACTTGCCCTAAGGAGGGGAAAGTGATCAGCAGGGTGCCACAGGGCCCAGCGCTGAGTCAAATCCTCTTCAATGTCTTTGTAAGTCACACCGGAGAAGGGCTGGAAAGGATGGTATTCCTTTTTGCAGATGACACCAAAATATGTAATAGGACAGATACTCAGGAGTGGGTGGAGAGAATGTGTAGGAATATTGGGAAACTCAAGAAGTGGTCAAGTGCATGGCAGCTGGGGTTCAATACTAAAAGTGCAAAATCATGCACCAAGGGCATAGAAACTCAAGAGCTGGGGGGGAGAATATTGACAGTCACTAAGCAGGAAAGGGACATTGAGGTAATCATATCTGATGATCTTAACGCACCACGCAGTGTGATAATGCTGAGGGTGGGGCCACTGGGATTTTGGGATGTACAGGAAGAGGTATCACCAGCAGCAGGAGAGGCAGTGCTACCACTCTTTCAGTCACTGGAGAGACTCCACCTGGAATATTTTGTTTAATTCTGGAGGCTGCACCTCAGAAAGGACCAGAGGAACAGGAAGAGACAGTCAGCAGAAGTGGTGGTAGTGAAAATAGCGATGAGCTTCAAGCCTGCATGGGATAGGCATGGAGGAATATTAGGGCTGATGAGCTTGTTTAATGTTAAATCTCAAATTTTGCACATTAATTAGTTTGTCTCTCTTCAATTAAATGATCTGAAATTTTGTATGTGTTGTCTAGAAGGCAAGGTCTTGACGTGTGGAAATTTCTGTGATGGCAGCATGTGTAGTTTCTGAGATCCACATATGTCATTTTTAAAAAAAAAACACTTTTTTCCTATACTTAACAATGGATTTTCTTGCTGTCATCTACGGCCTACATGGAAAGGATTTTTTGGCCCAAACTTGCAGTGGACAGGTGTCATGTCCCAAGGTAGTGCCTTTGACAGGTCTGGGGAAAAAATATCAAAGGGTTCCAGAAACTTTTTTCCTGTACTTACTGGATTTTTTGCTGTCACCTACAGCCTACATGGAAGGATTTTTTGACCTAAACTTGCAGTGGACAGGTGTCATGCCCCAAGGTAGTGCCTTTGACAGGTCTGGAGAAAAATATCAAAGGGTTCCAGAGTTATTAGGCTTTAAATTATACTGTTTTTCTACTTGTACCTGTGCAGTAGGGTTTTCACACAACATCTTGTGACAAAAGTAAAAATTTAATGCCATCAATGCCAGTTTTTGCTTTTGTGCCACTGAATTGTCACAGCACCAAACTTTTTTGTTCCGTGCCAATCACCATCTTGTGGATCTTTGCATGAAACCAACAAACATGGAAAATACACAAAAATGCTGGATTTAAAAAACAAACATCAGAAATGGGACCCGTTTAGCTAGATTCTGATGTTTGTTTATTAACTATGATAATACAAATTGGTTTTCTGGGCACCTTAAATCCATGTGCCCAACTTAGTGAGAGAAGCCATGCACCCACATTCTCTGTATGAGAACAGTGGGAATTTCTTGACTTCTACAGCCACAGCTGGAACTTGTGCTATGGGCTAGTAGAGAGAGCAGAGAGTCACTAATCCAATTATGTCTGCAAGGGACTACTGCAAGTTTCCCTGGTATCTAGTGCCTCCCAGCCCTGCCTGATCCCCAACCCCAATGTTTCCCTAGCATCTATTAGCACCATAAAATAATGGAAAGTGTCCCACAAAGGACCGGTACCACACCTTTACACAGCTTTTAGCCAAGTACTGAACTGCCATCCCTGTTATTTTATATTTGTTCCCTGGTGTCTACTGGCACCTACCACCCTCCACTTGGCATCCCCCTCATCTTGTTTGCTCCTTGGTATCTAGTGGCATCTTCAACCTCTGATTTCCATCCTGTTATCTATGTTGTTTTGTTCCCTGATGTCTAGTGCCCCCCCCCACATCCACCTGGCAATTGCCATCCCCATTAGTTTTCTTATTCCCTGGTTTCTTGGGCCCCCCACCAGATCACCATCCCATTATGATAATTTTGCTCCTGATGTCTGAGTGACACCCCTACTTCAGGCAAAACCTGAAATAAAGAAAACGTTCCTTATTTTTTTTAAACTTGTGAAGAAAGAAAATGGTCCCTCATCTTCCCTGCCATCTCCCTCCCCAATTCTGACCCTCTCATTGAGCAGCCATCACCCCACCCCCCCTTACCTTATACTTACCACTGGAGGTCATAGGCTGTCATCTTCTGTGGACTAAGAAACATCTGCACACTTCAAAGCTGAACCATGAACTGAGGAATCAAGGTATGTGCCGTATAATGTATTTCAATGACATTTTGAACTTGTGTTCATAACTTCATCATTTTTGGAAATTTTTTCACGAAATTTTCAACATGACCTTTGGGACCCCACCTCATGAACCTTGCACTGTCATTTTGTTAATCGAGGCCTGGAAGGTGATTTTGTAGTGATATCCGTGAAATCCCTTCGACCGAATAATGAAATTTCACCACCAGTGTTCATGAGGTAGGGAACCCAAAAAGGCCATGCTAAGATTCTGGTGAAAAAAAATTCCTATAAATGTCCGAGTTATGCAGATTCATTGAAAATTTTCTATGTACGTACATAACTTTGGTAATTTTCAATATGTTGACTCAAAATTTTCAACATAGCCATTTTTTCACACCACCTCATGAACAGTACAGCTGCTATTTTTCACATCCTGTCTGAAACATGTTTTCACATCTGTGGTGCAGAATGGCCTTTTGGCACAGATTTGAAAATTTTCACCGAAGGGGGTTATGAGGAGAGGTCATAGGAAGACTTGTTGAACATTTTGGGTCAAAATATGAAAACATGACAAAGTTATCACCATTTGTTGCAATTTTGCTATGCCCATTCATAATTTAGATAATTTTAAATAATTCGACCCCCCACCGATTTTCAACATAGCCTTCTTATTACCCCACCTCATGTATGTCACAGCTGTCATTTCTTAAATACTGCCCAAAATGTGTTTTCGGACCTGTGGCACGGAATGACATTGCAGTTACACAGAATTATGTTTTTGAGGGGATTCGAAAATTTTCTGTACTGGGTACATGAAGTGGGTTAATCGATGGCTATGCTGACAATTTGGTCACTGTTGTCCTAGAAATGAGCTCAAGGGCCTACATGCTTCCCATAGCCTTACATATATGCATCTATGGAGGATGGGGAGGCGTAGGGCCAGAGGCTAAGCACTCCCACAGACAAATAAGGATTCAATTCTACTACCTCACAAAGTAAGGAAATAAATGGCAAAACTGATAATTCTCTATTTAGGAATAAAGCCACAAAAGTAGGGAATGTGGTGTTAGGGCTTCCCAACCTAACACCAAGACTTCATGCTGCACACACCAACAGGTGTCGGGATGTGCTCTGGAGGTTGTTAGCCCTGACACTCACCCCATTCTTCTATACTGTACCTATCTCAGCTTATTTACTTATGGAATGGGGTGAGCATTATGGTTGATGATCTCAAGGCACACCCCTGATGCCTGTTGGTGTGTGCAGTATGGGGTGTTAGGTTTGGAAACCCTAATGCCACATTTCTCTACTTTTGAGGCTTTATCCCAAATTAGAGCATTAACACAGTTTGTTTGAAATTTATTATTAAACAGGCAGGAAAGAGGGAGGATTGGCAGACCCCAGGCAGGGTCTGCAGTGACAGATAAGGCAGGGACCTTGTGGACAGATTGGGTAGGTCAAGTGGTCCTAATCTGCCAACAAATTCCATGTTTCTATGGTTCTATTGACCCAATCGATTGGTATTGTTTTTGTTTGTAAAGCTTTTCTATGTGCAGCACTTTGCAACTTCTGGAAATCTGGCAAGCGATTCCTCCTGCTTCAGCTGTTCTAGTCATTGTCTACTATCAGCATAGTCACACTCTTTCCTGTTCCAGAAAATAATCTGTTCCCACAGCAGATATAACCTTTATACAAACTCACTGTGCCAAAGGCTGACTTTATAGAAACAACAGTGCCAAAGTGAGACACAAAGGGAAAAAACATTGGGAATGTTCTCATGCATGAAGTAAACAGGGAAAAGATAGAGTCCATCATTTCTGTACAGAGTGACAGCTTCCAGATAATGGAGCCAAAGGAACACGCAGTGCATGAGCAGAGAATGACCCACTCCAGCAAGATTTCCCTTGATCTTTGATCACATCTTGATGGCCACATCTTGTATAAGTATTACTTATTTAAATGTACTTTTTCCGGGATATACCAGCTGCAGGCAATGACGTGTATTACTCAAATGAGCCTCAGCAGTATTTTAGTTAGGACTTGAAGGACTTATGTAGTTCAAAATCACTTGTTCGTGCTCACACAGGGATTGTTACCTAAATCTCTAGGCTCTCAGTCAGTTGGTCTAACCGCTAGACTGCATATAATGATATTAATAACATGAAGTATAGTCATAACTTTAAAATACAGCAACATAAAACAATAAATCTTTCTGTGACAAACACTCCACCTTCTGCTATTTTTTTTTGTTTAAATTTGGTGGCCAATAATAATTCATGCACTGGGAACAGGCTGATAAAATTATTTTGTCTGGTTGTCCTTACAGATTACAACCACAAACCTGAACAGTAATGTTGTACATAAGATACAGAGTCTCTGAATGTCCCAGAACTAAAGGACTGTTGATAAGGAAGTGCCTAGAGTCCCACGCTGTGGGTGTTCAAGTTGTAATGTACTGTCTAAAGAATAAATACCATCCTGCTATTTGGGTTTACACTAGCATTCTGAGCTACGAGTGATGCAGCACCCACCACCCTGAAGGTCAGCAGTCAATGGCAACAGTTTCAGGTGAACACTGCTGTAGAATGAAATACTACACACGTGCCATAAGGTTATTTTTTGTGTTTTGATCTAGTCTTTGGGTCTGGAGGAGGAGGAGGAGGAGGGCTTTGAGAGGTGTGCCTCATTAGGGCCTGTGATAGATGGGCCTGTGGGGTCACCCTTTCAGATTGGTATCTGCCCTTAATCTCACAACAAGAGGAATTGTACTTGGTGAACTATGGGAATCAAATAAAATGTCTACAGTTGGGCTGCACCAATGATAGTGCGCCAGGCTCAAAGATAAGTAATGAATCACTCTTACTTAATATGACTTGACATTGCCTAGGTAGGGGAACGGCACTAGATACACAGTTATACTAGAGATAGGAAGGTATTCATCTGATGTTCCCCACCTTACTCTCCTAGTTGTAAGACATGGGGTCTCCCCTCTTCTCGGAAGCCTAGGAGTGTGATAGTTGTTTTGATTTGATTCACTGTAGCTCACACAGAAAGATATGTAGATTCTGCATATGAATGGTTATTTACTGAACTTATTTTCCTTTGAACATGCTTTAAGTTTCGGAGTTGTTTGATATGTATGGTTGTGCACCTGTTGTACTGCAGTCTTTATACTAAAATATTAAATAAAATAAAAGAATCTGCGCTTTAAAGTTGCCATTTTACACTCCTCTATGGCACATGCTACTTCTCTTGGCAAATCATTACCCCTTAAAGGGACACTGTCAACCCCTTTAGGCCTCAAACAGTAAACTTCTGCAAAGATTGCTGATGAAGCAGGAAGTTTGATATTGATTCCATTTTAAAAGTGAAAACAGACTATCCTCAGTACTAGTGTTACCACACAAAAATGTTTATTTACAGTCATTGATCCATAGCTACTACAGTACATACTTTCTGTCCTTGAGAACACCTCTCAACAGAGTAGAGCCACTCATGATGCAGTAGGAGGAGAGGAGACTATTGTGTAATGGGTGACTCTACTGTATGGGGATGTTTGTAATGTTCAGGAAGTACACAATAAGACTAGATCAAGGATGTGAAACAAAACAAATGTGTATATAATGACACCATTAAAAGCATTTCTGTCCTACTGTGAAAGGAAGCAGATAAAACAACCTGCAACATCAATGAATTTTAGAAAAGGTAAGCAATCATAAAAATGTGGGGTTTCAACTGGAAATAGTGTGATGCAAAAATCGCACAGTGTCCTTTTAATAAGGTCAATGTGGGTTTGATAAACAAAATTAATTAAATCCATCATATTCATAGTTCATTTCAGTGTGACTGCAAACAGACAGATGATGGAGTGGTGGTGGTATTAATCAATAAAGAGGCCACAGCATTTCTTTTCCTGCTGTTATTGTGATAAAATTTGTTAACTAAAAATAGCTGAACATTTTTTTGCCCCACGGTTCTTTAGTCCAAAAAGCAAGACTTTTTTTTCACGCTTGTCAATTTTGCAGTCTAGCTTACAGAAAGAACAATACACTACAGTCCAAAACATGGGTTGCTGAAGGAAAGGATGGGACTTTGGTTTTACACAGCACCTTTTACACAAACTGTATCTTAAGGCAATCTATGAACAATGCATCACTGCCACCAGTGGAGCCTTTGCCAGCAATCAGGAAAAGGTGCCACAAGGAAGACCGGGAGCTATTGTCTGAGTGGGAGATACTCTCAACTAAGCAAGCACTTCTTGTCATCTGCAGCTACCAAGCTAGAATGACCACCACCGCCAGAGACTTAGAGTTAACTGAGGCTGCTGTTGACTTAAATTATAATATCAAGGTGATTGTGGTGGTCGTAGCTGGCCAATAGGCTCAACCATACACTAAGCCTTGTAACTGCTCATTAACTGGGAAGAGAAACTCCTGCATACTGATTGGTTGTTAGTCATGCATCAGAAGTGTCTAATGCATGATAGAAACAAGTGTTGCCAGTCTGGACACAGGACATAAAAACAAATCCTTGAGCCACCATAGAATTTCTAAACAGTATCAGCTACCATTTTTTTCTCTAATTTAGTCAAACAGCTGAAATCAGACCCCCCCCCAACCTGCTTTCCTCGCACACTGCCCTTGCTGCCTTCATAGAAACAGGCAGCTCATCTAAGGACAAGAAATTTGGATTTTGTATTTCTGTAGTATCTGTTTCACTTAATTTTACCACTTAAGTACCACCACTGCCCTTTTGGAGTTTATGGGTTACATCCACAACATACTGAATCAGGGAAACTGTGCTGGTGTGGTGTTCATTGATCTAACAAAAGTTTTTGACACCATCAACCACCCACTTCTACTCAGCTTTCCACGATTGGCCTCTCCTATGAAGCACTACAGTGGTTTGTGAGCTATGGGCTGGTTCCAACAAGTTAGGATTGCCAATACCACCTCAAATCGAAAGGCGTAACCCAGGGTTCCATCCTGGGACTGTTCCTGTTTAGTATATTCATGAATAATTCCTAGTGCTTGTTATCAGAGAATGTTGCTTTATGCAGATGATGCTGTCATCTTTACCAGCCACCAGGACTCTAAACTCATCGAGCATCATCTGCAGCTAGACTTTGCGAGGGTTGAAGAATGGCTCAGTGACAAAAAATTGATCCTGAACTTCAGCAAGACCAAGGTTATGCTATTCAGCAGTGTGTGTAGCAAACAAAAAAACAAGTCCCTCACCATCAAGAATGGCTCTGGCATCCAGTTTGAACAGGTCAAGCAGTTCAAATACCTTGGGATCACATTGGATAACTTCCTCTCCTATACACAACACATTGAGAATGTTGCCAAGGCAGTAAACATTCGAATTGGAATGCTTCATAGGCACAAACATTGCATGGCTACTGATGCCCTGCATCTGGCAATCCACAGCTCAGTCATCTCCATCATTGACTACGGCCTAGCCATCTATGGCTCCGCCTCCTCTACTGCTCTCTGGGATGATGGTAGCACTTAACAAAGCCTGCAGACTACTCAATGGCGCTGGCCATTTAACTCACACATGACCTATACACCCAGTCTGGATGGCTGTCACCCATTGTAGGATACAGTATCAGACCTGCCTGCTAACAAAAAAGGTACTCCTAGGCCTCAAGCCACCAGGTATCGAAAAGTTCCTTAACATGCACTGTACCAATCAGCGTACCTGTAATGCCATCAATCAAACCTTCCAGGTTTCCAGATGTCGGACCTTGATGGAACAAAGATCGTTAGCCTACAGGGCTCCACACTGGTGTAATGCTCTCAATCGGGATATCCTGAATACTCCCAAAATTGGCCCCTTCAAACAGCTGCTCCAGGAACACCTTATCTCTTCTAGTAGCTGCGACTGTTTCATGAGAGCACCATCCTTAGTACTCCAGACTATCCTGCTCGCCATGCTCCTTTCCATTAAATTTTGCTATTTAGTACACCTATTCATCCCCTGCTACCCCACCCCCACCCCCATCCTCACCAACATTAGCACTATTAGCACCCCTGTCCCCTACCCTCTACCCAACTAGCACTTCTCACTCCTCCTCCCTACTTGACAGTGGCCTTCTAGCCTTTCCACCCCTTCTGGGTCTACCCTCCCTACTGTTCGTCCCCATAACTGCCATCACATCTAGTCTACCGAAGCATGGCTTAGTTCTCAGTCTGAGCCACTCTCCCCACATCTATCACTGGTTCCAGCTCTACTTCTACCATACCTGTTTAATCTTGTATAATGTATAATGATGTTCACCTTTGTAAGTTCGCTACCATCTGTGTAATTTTTGTATAACTTTGTAATGATGTTCACCATTTGTCTATCAACACTTTGATGTTGAACCTTTGTAAATGAGCTGTTCTTGCTCAGAGGTGTTTAATCCGATAGTTATATAAAATAAAAAAATAAAATAAAAAATGATGGTTGCACCTCCACTGTACAGATTGCCACTCTTAGCTTGTACGCCTGCTCGGTCACTTGCCTTCCCTCTCATACTTTGCAATAATAGCCAAAAACAAACAAAACTATCCAAAAATCACATTCAAACAAATGCAGCAACTCAGTGCTGGGAGAAGTTACAATACTTCCTCCATCCACAGCCTAGCTCCTCAGCTGTCATGTTTCCTCCTGCCTGACTGCTCATTGGCCTGCTTGCAGCTGCCATAACTGGACTCAATAAATAAATATAAATACATACAAACTAAGCTATAAATGTAAAAGATTACTCTAAAAAAAAATGCAGAGAATCGATAAGTCTACAAGAGAAATTTATCACTTTGTATGGGGGGTTCCATGTTAACCAAGACAACCAACTATAGGAACAGTGGCCACACTAAGACAATGTCCTAATGGCAAAAAAAAAAATGCAGCAGTAGGCAAAGAAATTATTCTGCAACAAAATACAGTAAAAATTAAATTTTTTCATATGTAAACAGAAATATTTTAATTGCTACATGAATGTAAAATACACAGCCCCATTTTATACACACACTAGGACACTGCAGGGATATGCACTAGACATTTCTAATGCACAACCAGGGGCTGAAGGCAATTGGTGTTGCTATGGCCCTGTCTGTGGGTTAGAAGTGTCTAATACACACCGAGTCATGCCTTATTGCTTACACCACCTCCACCCCACCACCACCACTGGTAGTAGAGTCCATGTGCTACTGTGGACAATGTTCCAGGCCCCAGTCCTCACATGCCATAGGGTCAAGACAGCACTGTTTGTGTCAGCAGAGCTTGTTAGTATAAAGCAGGGTCATAGCTGAAAGCCAAATAACTAAACAAAGCTGGTGAAGCAAGTCCAGAACTGCATAAGCCACCACCCAACATCTCCTACTATTGCCAGTCACTGGTGGCTGGAGTGACCATCTCCTTAGGCCCACCCCAATGTACATAGAAGAACTTAAGTTTGTTTGAATTGGCATTTATGTGTTTTTTTGTCTTACTACACTATGCACTATACAGGCTCACACACCTTCTCCTCCTGTGATTAGGATGCATTGCTGCTGATGTGACTAGAACAAAGTAGAACAAAGTAGGTGGGGAGATCTTAGAAAGGCAATGTAGTCTGTTAATTAGAGTGCACACCTGTGTTTTCTACTTGGAAACACAGGTTAAAATCCAATGAAAGTCACTTTTTTATTGTGCGACCTTAAGTAAATTACTTTGCCAATGCCGGACGTGACTGTTCTCTGCATGTTAAGCACTTTACAACAGTCTGTATGAAATGAAATATGTAAGTTCATTTTCTATTAAAAAATACAAGCCCAAATAGAATAAAATCTGAGCAGTATTTGATCAAGAACATATGCATGCAGCAGTTTATAATTATATTATTATTATCAAGCTTATGAGACAGAGGTCCCACTTTAAGGGGAACTGGTACTGGTCAAGGAGAAAAATCTTCCTATAGGGATTCACTATATCATGAGTGAGTAGAGGATTGATTTTTTTAGGTGCTGAACATGAAAGATACGGGTATCAAGTGCTGAACATGAAAGATATGTGCATCAAGTGCTGAACATGAAAGATATTGGTATCAAGTGCTCAACATGAAAGATATGGGTATCAAGTGCTGAACATGAAAGATACGGGTATCAAGTGCTGAACATGAAAGATATGGGTATCAAGTGCTGAACATGAAAGATATGGGTGTCAAGTGCTGAAAATGAAAGATATGGGTATCAAGTGCTGAAAATGAAAGATATGGGTATCAAGTGCATTTTTATCAACACCTACTGGACATGGATTGTTTTCTATTAGAAAGCATGGAAAGAAATTGAAACTATCAGTAAATTTATAACATTTATTCTGAGTTGAGGACTGTACAGTATATGCAAATGCAGGTGAAAATAAACATACATTTGCTGAATGTATAGTTTATGATAAAGGCTGACTTATACAGCATTATTTTACTTTTGGCTTTGCAACATGACTTTGCAGTTCTACCAATGCAGCCACAGACTTGTGTTTGCCTTATGGCAGCAGTGTTGTGTGGAGGAAAATTTTAAATGTGGATTAATTGAAAATAACAAGTGTGTGGGTTTGAATTGTTCACTAAATTCACTCCCTCAGTTCTGCACAGACTCCAATGGCTATAAAAGTGCACGACCACTGCTAAATTCAGTACTACAGTTCGGATAGCCAAGTGGCCATGTAAGTCCACATTGGCACACAGAGAACTGATAACAGCAAACAGTGCCACATAAATTCCTTTACTTTGATGCCAAAAACATCTTCATATTTCTACACTTTTTTAACACAAAACTATTTTGCTGTATCACTGCCCCAAGCTTTGCCTCTCCCCTCCTCCATTTCTCTATGTATATAAGATAGTAATAATTTCCAAATTTAATAGTTAACGTTACTAATGAACTTCCTACATAAATATATCAGGCTTGTATAGCAATTTCCTCTTTTGCAAGTGTTTAGCAAGACAGGAAATGTGTGAGGAAGCAGCTTAGTGACCAGAACACATGCTTATAAGCCAGGAGACAAGTTCATGATCCATCAGAGCCACCGCACACACTATGTGACCCAAAGTAAGTCCTGTAACCTCTCCATGGCTAGATAATTTTCTAGGTCTTTAAGCTACTTATGATGGGAATCACACTTCTCCCCAAAACTGATTTGGCTGAGTGATATTTATACTACAAGAAAATGTCAGTCTTACCATTTTACCAGATATTAAGTCAAGTGAAATAAAAAAGTCAAAGCAAAAATAATTTGGAAGTTTTTAAACACTTCAATTTTTATTTCTGCCAGATAGTGAAGGTACATAATTCTCTATGATGGTCCAGTACTGCATTATTAACTTATGTGTAACATTTTTATTAAAATACAGTGATGTGCAGTCCCAGGCATATTTGGGGACAGAAAGATTCAATAATGGCACAGCTTCACTATCTCCAACAGTGTGCAACGAAGCAGATGGGGATTCGTTTTGCTGACAGGCTTTCTGCTGAACAGTAACAACAAAAAGAAAATACTCTCTTCTGGCTTTGACAAAAAGAAAATCCCATGTTCCAATACTAGAGAAGATATTGCAATATGAGTAATTTCTCATCAGTTTCACCCCCGACTTCCCATAGATGATTTATGTCTTATGCACCAATTCCAAACTTTGTATCTTGATTGCAGCAGCTTAACCAAGGGGAGTAGTACACACTCCTTTTCAGCACTCCCACGCCCTCTTTGAAAGCTCCTTAAATAGTCTCATTCTGAAGAAAGTAAAAAATGGCTGACTATGTCACAATCTCATGAACTGATTATTTCAGTGAAGGAACACTCCTCCAAACGCAGATCTCTGTCAATCATATTTTTTTGAATACTATAGTTAGCCAGCCCAGTGGCATGGAGAGTTGAGAAGCTGGACATCACATCTGCCACCCCACTGGAGACACATACCCAAGATTGAGCCTGGGTTGTTGGGGGCCCGCTTGGGGGAGAAGAAAAAATTACTCACCTTAGTAATGTTGTTTCTTCTAATGGAGTCTTGCTATATTATGACAAATTGCAGTTTGTCCCACCACTAGAACTGCTCCGGAGGTGAAATAGTTAACTCCATTCCATGAATGGAACTTTGAGCACGAGCTCTAAGATAGAAGCTCTGTCTGTGTAGTTTCAAACCTGAACTGTCAGATCTTTACGAGCAAAAACTCACTAAGGTCTGTGTGGAAGCTGTAACCTACACTAGCCAACTGGCTACCTAAATAATAACACCATTGCTGGTCCCAACACCAAAGACTCAAGTCAGGGGACCAGAATTAATAATATAATTTAACAATATGAGAAATAAAACGAGAATAATAAAACACCACACCCCAAACCCCAAAAAAGGGTGAAACGCCTAAAAGGGCATAAAATATTGCCCACACTAGGTTGCCCACACCATACCCAAGTAGAAGTTCTGAGAGGGGCAGGTTGGGGAGGTAATATAGCAAGACTCCATTAGAAGAAACAACATTACTAAGGTGAGTAATTTTTCTTCAAACAACATGAAGTCTTGCTATATTATGACAAATTGCAGACTACACAGCAGTACCTCCATGGAGGAGGGACAGAACCTACTTAGGGAATAGGCTCTGAAGCACAGCTGTGCCAAACCGAGCATCTCCTAGCCTGGACATCCAGGGAGTAATGCTGGTGAAAGTGTGTACGCTTTTCCAAGTAGCAGCCTGGCATATCTCCAATATAGGGATGTCTCTGGCAGCAGCTAGACGCGGCTGTACCTCTAGTAGAATGAGCCCTCAAGCCAGAGTGGGGATCTCTGCCCAGTTTCTGATAACAAATTGGATACAAGAGACAATCCACCTGGCAATTGATCTCTTAGTGGCAGGTTTCTTCCCAACCTCACCATAAGTGAGGAAAAGTTGGAGGATTCGAACCTGTGACCCTTGGTATGTTCTATATAGTAACTAAGGGCCCTCTTAACATCCAACTGCAATCTCCTCTCACCAGAAGAGGAGTGTTCAGTGAAGAATACTGGAAGGAGATAGATTGGTTAAGATGGAAATCTGAAACCACCTTAGGCAAAACTTCCTGTTAGTCCTGAGGACTACCTTATCCCTGTGGAAAAAATAAAGTCAGTTTCTACTGACAAGGCTTGCAACTCACTTATGCGCCTAGCAGAAGTGATAGCCACTAGGAAAACAGTTTTCCAAGTTAGATACTTCAGCTCTGCAGAAAACAGAGGTTCAAAAGGGGGTTGCATTAACTGGGCAATGCAAACATTAAGGTTCCAGGCAGGGGCCGGATCCCGAAAAGGTGGATTAGTATGGAGTAATCCCTTAAAAAACTTGGAAAACACAGGGTGAGTGGAAAGAGAGGATGACTTTCCTGCCGAAACAAAAGCAGAGACAGCTGCCAAATGAACTCTCAGGGTAGCTGGTCTGAGGCCCAAGGAATTAAGATGGACATGTAATCTAACACAATGGGCAACTCAGCAGATTCTGGGGAATATAAGCCCTAGAACACCAAATGGAAAACCTTTTCCATTTAGAATTATAAGTAGCTCTAGTGGAAGAAGCCCTAGAGCCTTTAGAATTTAAAGAACACCCTGAGAGAGGTGTAAGTCAGCAATTCTAACCCTCAAGAGCCAGGCCTTGAGGTTGAGGGATTTGAGGTTCGGATACCAAACTCTCCCTGGGCACAGGATAATAGGTTGTGATTCCTGGGGAGACACAGGGAAGATTGACTGTCAGGACAGAAGGAGTGGGTACCAGGGCTGCCTGGCCCAATCCGGGGCAATCAGAATCACCCTGCAAAGCTGGATCTGATTTTGACTAACACTTTGAATAGGAGAGGAAAGAGGGGAAAAGCATAAAGAAACTTCCCTTCCCAATCCAGGAGGAGGGCGTCCAGGGGGACTAAGCCCAACACTGGAGGCCTGCAACAGAACAGTGGAAGTTGGTGATTGTCTGGGGCTGCAAAAAGATCTATCTGAGGGGTGCCCCATCTGGCAAAGACTATCCCCAGTGCTTGAGGATCCAGGGACCATTCGTGATGGCCCTGAGAAATCCTGCTGAGAGCATCTGATAGGACATTGTCCTTTCCTGGAAGGTGAACTGCTATGAGGGAAGTGTTCAGGAACAGGCCAGAGACCACAACTTCATTGCCTCGATGCACAAGGTCAAGACTGAGTGCCCCCTGCTTGTTGATGTACCACATTGTTGTGGTGTTGTTGTCTGTTCTGACTTGTACCACTTTGTTCTGAACAGATGCAGAAAACACTTGAAGTGCTAAAAGACAGCTCTGAGTTCCAGCAAATTGATGTGGAGCAGAGATTCCTGGGGGACCACACTCCTGAGTGGAGAGGTCGCCCATGTGGGCTCCCACCCCAGGAGGGAAGCATCTGTAGTGAGAGTCAAAGTGTGAGCAGGGGGAATGAAGAGGACCCCCAATCTTAAATTGCTCTGATCCTGCCACCACTGGAGGGCCTGGATCAAGGTTCGAGTCACTGGGACCAATTTGGAAAGGGGGTCTCTTCTCTGAGACCAATAGGCTCTCAAGTGAAACTGAATGTCTCTCATCTGAAATCTTGCTCCCTGCACTACAGCTGTGGATGCAGCCATGTGCCCCAGGAGCTGCAAAAAGTGTCTTGCTGGTCGAGAGACCTGCAGAGTGAAGGAGGAGGCCAGAGCCACCAAGTTCCTTACCCTTTCTAAGGGAAGAAAAGCTCTGGCCCGGTTTGTGTCCAATTCTGCACCTATAAAGGTGAGTACCTGGACTGGCTCCAAAACCGACTTTGGTAGATTTAGCAGGAAGCCCAGGGAGGTGAGAAGCTGCTGGGTGACTTGCAGGTGAGATTTTACCTGTTCTGGGGACTGGCCTACAATGAGCCAGTCATCTAGATAGGGAAAAACAGCAAACCTTTGCCTCCTTAAGTGAGCCACTGCTACTGACAGACATTTTGTGAATACCCTTGGGGCAGAGGTCAGGCCGAAGGGCATTGCTCTGAACTGGTAATGACCTGAGGGCAGTTCGAATCTGAGGTACTTTTGGTGGAGCTCTGATTAGGATGTGAAAATAGGCATCCTTGAGGTCTAGGGAAGCTAGCCAGTTCCCTGGCCTTAGAGAAGGTAAAATCATTGCCAGAGTTACCATTCTGAACTTTGGTTTCAAAAGATGCTTGTTCAGATATCTGAGGTCTAAGATGGGCCGCCATTCTCCTGTCTTTTGGGGTAAGGAAGTATCTGGAATACAGACCTTGCCCTGGTGTAGGGAGGAACCCTTCTACTGCTCTGAGAGCCAACAGGGTTGAGACCTCTGCTTCTAGAGTAAGGGTCTCTAAAGAACTTGCAGGTAGAAAAAACCTGGCTCTCATCTTGGGGAACTTTTTGAAGCTGAGAACCAGACCCTGGCTTACTACTTCCAGAACCCATTTGTCTGAGGTTAAAGACACCCAGTTCTGACTGAAGTAAGCCAACCTGCCCCCTACTGGTAAAGGAGAATCGGCCCTGGGCACCCCATCAGGGTGTCTGCTTAGCAGGTGCTTTAGGCTGAGGGGTGGGAGCAGGCCTGCCCACACCCTGGCCTGCCTCTGCCTTCTGAAGAACCCCTCTGAGCATAAGCAGAGGAGGCCTGAGTTTGCAAAAGGCCTGTGGAAAGGCCTACCCTCACCCTGGGGGTGTGCCTCTGGGAGTGGCTTGCCGCCTTAGCTTGGGCACTTTGTAAGTAGTCCTATATTCATCCATCTTTTTCACATAATTCTCTGTCTGCTCCCCAAACAGAGAATTTCCCACCACAGGAAAATCCATAGCCTTAGTCTGGGTATCCTGTGAGAGGTTATACACCTGAGCCAGGCCAACCTTCAAAAGCTACAGATGTGGCCATGACTCTAGAGGAGACATCATTAACATCCACAGCAGCATGAAACTGCACCTTAGAAGCCTCATGCCATTGGCAGCCACCTGTTCCAGCTCGCTAGCAAGCTGGCCATGGGCTTGTTTGCTAATTCCATAACAGTATCCCATCTAGATTTCTGATACCTTGCTACATAAGCCATATAATTTGCTTGCCTGAGTCCCAAGGACACTGCCATGTACTGTTTTTTTGCCATGGCATCAATCTTCCTGGAATCCTTGTCAGGAGGATGTGAAGCCAGGGGAATATTAGCTTTATCACAGGCTGCAGCCTGAACTACCTCAACATGACTGCATTGTTGAGAAAGGAATTCTGTATCAGGACCTGACAATGTGTACCTTCTGTCCATCTTTTATCTACAGGAGGCACAGAATTAGAGTTTTAAGATTTTTATTGTTTGTTTCCTAAAAGACTTATGCAAAGGAATAGACGATCTCCTAGACTCTGGAATATCCATCATTTCTACAAAATCAGGCTCCTCTTGCTCATCCACAGCTTCTTCCAAAGGAAGCTGGAGGGTTTCAGCAACTTTTTTGTAAAACATAAAATGAGAGGGGGACTCAGAAAGCATAGGGGGAGATTCTAAAGGTCTGTCTGGGGAAATGTCCGTTCAGTGGGCACACCCAGACCCTCCCAGCCACATTCATACTGTTCATAATCATCCTCCCTCCTCTGGTTCATAAAACTCCTCAACATCATATTCTTGAACTCGATGAACCGGACGTAACCGACCTTTTACCAGTTAGTGGCGGTTCGGACGGGACCGAGACAGTGACTGGACAATTTGAATAGCTCTGCTATCTCTGCAGCAGTTGGAGAAGGGATTTTGACCCAAACCTGCTGACTTCCTTGTTCTCTTTACTGGAACTGGTTCCCCGAACCAGCTTTTCTTTGCCCGAGGAAGTCTCGCCCTGGTCAGAGGGCACTCCCTCCGATTCGGGTTGGCAATCAACCGGCTAGCCATCCGGTCAGCTGGACTTTTGGCCTTTCGTTCCCTGAGCCTGCCCAATCTCTTTTCCAGGGTGGCTGCAGGTAAATTCTTACAAATCTGGCAGTCTGACTGGAGGTGGTCAAACCCCAGACAATAAACACATGTGGTGTGTGGGTCAGCCTTGGCAAAGACTTCCCCACAGACATCACAGTGTTGAAACCCAGTGTGCCCGGTTTTTCTTTTGGGTTTCTCAGACATAATGCCAGCCTAACCAGAAAAACTTGCCCCTTTGAACGGCAGTGCCAGGTAAGACACCCTATCGGTTCCTAACCGTGTCATAGGTATTGGAAAAAATGTAATAAAATCCGCTTTTTAGAACCGATAAGAACCAGGAACCGCACTCTAAAATGACAAGCTTTAAAATTTTTAAGGTTTTAACTCCGCTTGATCGGTTCAAAACTGAACCGATAAACTTACAAGTTCCACACAGAAAATTCAAATTTAAATTACTTACGATACCACAGACAAAGCTTGAACCGAATGGTTTTATGGTTAAATAAAACTATTCTCAGTTGAATCGGACCGAGAACACACTGTTTAAACTGAGAAATGAACCGAGCAGTAGGAGAAATCTCCGGAGCGACTGTTCAGTGAGGCGGAGTAAAGAATCTGACAGTTCAGGTTTGAAACTACACAGACAGAGCTTCTATCTTAGAGCTCATGTCAAAGTTCCATTCATGGAATGGAGTTAACTATTTCACCTCCGAGCAGTTCTAGTGGTGGGACAAACTGCAATTTGTCATAATATAGCAAGACTTCATGTTGTTTGAATTCAGCTTTCCAGTGGACGTCCTCCTCTGGAAAAAGAAAGGAGTCATGCTCTAGAACAATACTGCCAGCTGGGTGACCACAGGTGACAGTGCACTACGTGAGACTTACTGGGCAGGGGACGCCGGTGGTGATATGCTCCATACCTGCATGTGAGCTTGCATATCACCCTTAAGCCAGAATCCCAGGGGAGAAATCCAGGAGGGAAAAATCCCAGAGCAACGATAAGAGGTCCAAACCCTCACTGGCCCTACACGGTGACAAGACCCTCACTCCATGAACTGGATCCAGTCTCCAGCAGGTAAGAGGGGGGCCTAACAAACCCCCATGGGGGAAAGCCGTAGGGGAAGAATGGAGGTCGAGCTAAGTCTCTACGATACTGGGTGATGGGGCTGGGGGAGGTCAGACCAGGATAATTTTATTTATTTTGTGTTGACCAGGTAAGTGCACTAGACAAATTCTGCCTACTTTCAGGCACGACCCGGGGGAGGCGGATACAGACGAATGCCAACTGACCTTGAACCAGATTAAGCTGTTGGTGGCATTCTTACTGAATGGGGGGAAATTTTGCCAGGGCACCAGGGAAAATTCCCTACTCTTTTCAAGAAGTGCCATGGGATCTTTAACATCCACCTAAACTACCACCAGAACAGGCAGATTGGACCTCGATTTAATGTCTCATCTGAAAGACAGCACCTCAGGAATGCAGCACCCTCCCATGCTGCACTACAGTGTCAGTATTGGGATTTTTAACCCACATGCTTGATGTGGGGATATAACCCACAGCCTTCTGATCTCCCAACCTCAGAGGCGAGTGTGCTACCTGCTGAGCCACTGACACTGTACCAAAGGAGAATGAATAAATTAACAGCAAAATACTACACAACTGAAATTTTCAAATGATGTTTACCACATCAGTCACACTTCCATTGGTTGACAGATTATACTCCAAAACCTCTGATTTCACCTGATGAAAGGGCCCCAATTCTTGTGTTTAATTATGAGTCAAGCACGTCCCATTAGAGCCATTCTAATATTTTATTTATTTGCAAATTTGTAAGCAGGAGAGGCATACTGAGCCAAAGCTCATTCCCAGATGTGACCTGGGGAGGAGAACAGGGAGAAGAGCTGCACAACACATAATAACAAATCAGTCCAAAACAAAATTTGGTAAAAGTTTGTACAAAATTAGGATAAAACAAAATTGTGTGTATGGAGAATAATGTGCAGCACAGCTCAGTAAGAGATACCTAAGAAGTGCAAATGCAGAAGTGGCAGCAATATTCGGTAAACAAAGAACAAATTTGACAACAGGCAAATGACTTGTAGGGTGAGTTGAAGCCTGACCTAGTGACACAGGGAGAAAATGGTAGTCATGAGAAAGTGAAACCAGGCAGTAGTGGGGACCTAGCCGGCTGCTTTACCAGGATGGTTAAGGCCTGGCCAGTGTGGTGTCAGGAGAAAGGTTAACAGGATCAGGTGGGAGAGGATGGAGTTTCAACTGGTACCAGAGGGAGACAGGGGATGGGGAGAGGTGGAGGAAGGAGGGGGTTGGCTCCAGAGTGAAGGAAGTTGATAGGAGGAGGCACATTGCCCAGAAGAGGAGCAGGGTGAGGAGCTGCAAAAGTGCAATGGTCCCTGAAATGGAGAGAACACAAAGCAGGGTAGAGTTGGGAAGGAGAAAGAAGAGGTAAGAGGAAAGGGAACCAAATCACTATTCACATATGAAGGAGCCTGGTGACATGAGGGCAGAGGGAGGATGGATAGGGGTGAATATAATGAACAAGGATGAGTATTGGTGGGGGGGGACCAAAGCAGTAGGAAGAGTTGCAGAGGGTGTTAAGTCTGGTGAGGGAAGTGGAAGGGGCAGTACCATAAACCCCATCTGCATAGTCTAAGTCAGGGAGCACCATTTTGGTAACAAGCTCCCTGTGGACATGTACAGATAAGCAGTCCTTTTTGTGGTACAGGTCACTGAGCTTGGGATGGAGTTTTGCATGGATGGCATAGATGTGGACTGAGAAGTCAAGCCACACTTCAAGGTACCTGAAGAACCGAACTGTTTCAAGAGTCGTGCCATCAAGTAGTGAAACGGGGGAGGGGGCAGTGAGTCCGCCAGTTCCTGACTGGCACCAAAGGTCGTGGACACTGTTTTGTTTTAGTGTTACCTCTGAGTTGGTTGGATTAAAAGCCGCAAAACGTTGTTGAAGTCCCGCTGGTGCAGATCTTCCACAGCTCCGGTGGAGGGAATGGAGGTGAAGATGACTGTGTCATCAGCATACGTGTGGATAGGCAAGTAGTCACAAGCAGAGAGGAGGTCATTCAGGGAGAGTGAGAATAGGATGGGACCCAGGGTAGAGCCCGATTGGACAGCAGCCTGGATGGGAAGGGGAGGTGACAGGGAACCTCCAACCTGTACTGACTGTCGGCCCATGAGGTAGGAATGGAATCAAGCAATAGCAGGAACTGAGAGGCCAGCAGAGGTCAGCTTGTCCAGGAGGAGTGGATAGGACACCAAATTAAAGGCTTTAGTCAGACTGATAAATACTGCAGCAATAATGTGTCCCTGCTCCATCCTGGAGAAGATAAAATCAGTGATGCCCAGCAGGGAGGAGATGGTAGAATGGTGCTTCTGGAAACCAGACTGGAGGGGTGAGAGGAAGCTGGAGGAGGAAAGGATGTCAAGGAGTCTAAAGTGGAGCAGTTTCTCTTGCAGCTTACAGAGGGAGAAAAGAATGAGTTGGGACAGAAGTTGCCTGGGGAGATGAGGTCACCTGCTTTATGCAATGGAATAACTTTGGCCAACTTACACGATTGAGGAAAAGCACTGAGGGAGAAGGAAAGGTTGAGCAGGTGAGTAAGGGAAGCTGCAATAGCAGAAGCAATGAAGAATCTTGGGGTACGGACTATCAGGGCTGGACTTTGATGGGCTATAGGAGGAAAGGGCAAGCAGGGATTCCTGGATGGAGACAGAGGGGATGTAGAAACCTGGTGAGGGGTGGGGGGAGCACGAGGGGAAGGAGAAGAGCCAGGAGGGAGAGAAGAGGGGAGGCCGCAGGTTGTGAAGAACTCAGTGAAGTGAGCTGCAACAGAGGTATAGCCAGACACAGGAGAACCATTACTGTCGAGGATGGTGGAGTGGGACAGGGCAGGAGGGTAAAAAAGGGAGTGGATAACCTTATAGAATTTAGCTGTAGAGTTAAGGGTTTTCTGGAGGGTGGTCTTGAACAATGCAATTTTGTGGCCTGGACAGCCTTCATATATCTCATCCTTCAGGCATTCTCAGATTTAAATATAAACTGAATGTGGTATGCAATGTATTCCTACACTGGAACTATATTTCTCCTTTATACCACAAGTATGCCACTTTGTGAAACATTACCAATTCATTAAGCAGAGAAAATTATCCAGTGGTGCTTTGTTGCTGGCCACTACACATACCTCAATTTAGAAAGAAAATCAGGATGATCCAATTAAAAGATTAGCTCCATTTTTGCATTGGAAATTTTATTTAAGAACCACAGCACCCCATACTTAATATACCACTTTAAAGGCAACACTGTACAGTTTTTGTTGCTATGCTTTGCTGTTACAAAAAGTAGAAATTCAATGAAGATGGAAAAAGCAGTGCTTTGGTGTCCTGCTCATTACACTGAGCTGGCTTTCTCCTTGACAAATTCTAGTCTTTAGCAGAGATAGAATTTTCATGCTTCCTTCTCATAGGTCCTTGTACAAACAATATCACCGATAATACATTTCTGTGGAGAAAACATAATATTTAGTTGGTACTGTTGACTAACAAACAGAACTAAACAGTGAACTTCCTTGATGCATCATCTTGCAAATGTGACGCTGTGACGCGCACACACACACACACACACACACACACACACACACACACACACTACATCCAGCACAATCAGAAGAAAGAGTAATATTGTTTTCTCATCTTTTGCAGCTTTTAGTTATTGAGAATCAAATTTGAATCCTAATACACTGCCACTTACTGTGTGTACTTGGATTTCTTAATCTCCCTGGGCTTTATCACCTCTCTCCCTCTATCCAAACCCTCACCAAGCTTTCCTTAGCCTCTTGGGGCATTACCACCTCTCTTCCTCTATCCGTAACCTCTCCGAGCTTTCTTTAACCTCCCTTGGCTTCTCTCTCTCCCTGTCTTTGCCCCAACCCCCAACTGGCTCACCAAGCTTTTCTTAATCACCCCAGGCTTTATCACTTTTCTTCCACTATCCACTGCTTCTCCTAGCTTTCTTTAACCTTCTAGGGCGTTGCCACCTTTCTCCTTCTATCTGTAACCTCCACAAGCTTTCCTTAACCTCACTGAGCTGTACCATTTCTCTTCTTCTATCCATTGCCTCTCCCACCTTTTCTCAAACTCCATGGGTTCGCCACCTTTCTCCTTCTATTTATAACCTTCCCAAGCTTTCCTTAACTTCCTGGGCTTTACCACCTTTCTCCTCTATCCATCACCTCCCAGAGCTTTCCATAAATTGCCACGTGGACTGCTGCTTTAAGTATTGTATTGGAATTTTCTGTTTACCCTGGTCAGCATAAAGAGTACTAAATCTGAAAGACATGAGCACTGTTGAGGCGGAAAGGGTCAAGTCGACTGATCAAACGAATTCACCATGGTTGAGGGTGGGGAGGGGAACTTATGAGACTTCAGCGGAGACAGTGACCCAGCTGAGTAGCCACATTTTAAAAAGACCCCAACTGCTTCTCCCTACCCTGGCCAAAGATCTCCAAGTGTGTAGCCCAAACCAGAACTATTGTACACATTCCTAACCCTGCAAATGGGAATGTAATGAATCGTGAACATAGTTACATTATATTCTGAAGTAACTACAAGGTACAGTACCTAGGTAGTAAGGTAGAATTTGTTGCAGATCCCCAACAACCCTAGTAAAATTTCACTCATGAACAGAGCTCTCACAGGCTCCCATCCAATTTGGTGCTGCAAACCTCGTAGCCTGTTTATCTTCTAATCAACTGTTACACATACAGCAGGCCCACTGAAAATATGGGAAGGCTGGCAAGAATTCAGTAGGGTGAAACTTTGTCCAGCATCAGAAAAAAACAGGCTTCTGAAGTTCTACAGTACCTATGATCCACCTCATGAAGGAACAAATACTGTATGCCCTGTAAGTTGATTTGGGGCGGGGGGGGGAGTCCAGGACCTTGACATTTGGTTTTGGTTGCTTCCAGTCTCTGATCCCCACCTTTACTGATAGTATGATTGTTGTACTCAGTATGACTGAAAACATAATGCTAAATGCATAAAACTAACTAGTGTTGCAATTCATCTGTCTTTTCTGTATGCAAATTCTTAAGCATAATATGCGGTATACAAGGAAAAAGGAAAACAAATACAGCCCTACTATATAATTAATGGTTAACACTGATATCATCTTGAAACCAGTGCTGAAGAAATCCTGTATTATTTATGTAAAACATGGTGACCTGAATAGGCACACTGAGCCAGAGCATGGTTCCACATGTTACGCAGGGGCAGGGGTACAGCCGGAAGTGAAACAGCACTAACAAAGCATATGAAAAAAGCTGGATGCATGTACATGAAAACAAATACCTGCATGTGAGATACAAATAAATTTCAGAAAAAAAAATGTATTGTACTGTACTATAATAACTGGTGACCCCTGATAGCAACCTGTTTTTGAGACCTGTAAAATATCATATCAACCCACGAGTTGACACCGCTTTTACTGTCTTGTGTTGGGTTGTGTGTAACACGCTAGCCTGTGAAAGAATTCACCAATATGAGTTATTATAAAAAATAACACATATGAAGGCGTGTGATCTGCAGTTTCTTTTCATACACCCTCGTTGTGTGACAATATGTAAACCTCTCAAGCTTCGCTCTTGATGTTTATATATTATCATACAAATTGGGTGTGTAAAAAATCTGCATATCCCACACTTATATATGCAATATTCTCTATGTATAAAGTGCACAAAGTACATCAGTTGTGGGGGTAGCAAGGATAAGAGCTGGGGGAGCATGCCACCGACATATGGCAAGATATTTGTAACAGAATTATGATGCCATAAAATTTAACGACAGAGTACATGAAGTTCTAAGCTACATAATAGGGTAAGAGGTAAAATAGGTAAATACCAAGGGGCAAACAGGGCATGGTTGCTGCAACATGGAGAGAAGAAGAAGAAGGGTAGCTGCAGGTGCATGCTTTGAAAAGTGTGTCGGTAGAAGTGGTTTGAGAGAGTGCAAGAAGGATGAAAGATGGATGGGGAAGGAGGTTGTTCCACAGTGCTGGCAGGTGGACAGGAAAGCAGACTCCTGCTACCAATTTACAGGGAGGAATAGGAAAGGAATGAGCAGTGGATGATCAGACGGAATAGCATTGCATCGCTGTATATCACAACCTTGCAATACAGGATTTTTGAAACTTTCATTGTTTATAAAAAATTAATTCTACCATTGGGCAGTTAAAAAATGTATGCTCCCCCAAACACACACACACACACACACTAGCCCCACACTGTAGACAATAATGTTTTTCCTGCTATTTTGGTGGTGTTTCCGATTTTAAAAACAAATGCAGACACCAAGTGTCTTCCAGTTCTGCAGGCTAAGCAAACTGTGGCCAATAGAAGGCACATTGGGAGTTCACTTTTGTGTTTAAAATTGGCAAACTTCACCAAAAGAACTGGACCAGAGGATAATTACAACAAAACCAGTAATTATACAAAGGAAAACATGGTTGACTGTTATTACTCACTTATCACACACTCTGCTACTGTGTAATATAACTGGTATTACTCATCATTACTTACTTATACACACACTCATTGGGTGTTGCCTTGGCAAACCAGATGAACTTTGCTCCCATGGTTTATGTGGCAGCACGCATTTCAAGTGTAAAAAAACTCATATCACACAGTTGCCCATACATTAACATTTGTAGTGAATACAACTTGGGAGAACCAAAGAAAAGATGCAGAGGGTTCTGGTGTACAATTAGCTACACCACTGACTGCAGCTAAGGACAACCCACCACAAACATGCATTTCATACTTTTGGCACCAGTGGTTGGTCATTGTTTTAAGGGACAGATCATCAAAAATTAAAACAAAACACACGGTGCAGCCGTATACTGTATAGCACAGAAGAAGCAAACTGCACAAAAATGACACCAGGGCATGAAACAAGCACCACCGTTAACCATTGGGAAACAAAGTTAAACAAGTCATGGCTAGGGACAAGAAATAAGATTTTTCATGCCATTTGATTTTATTTCCAAGGCCTAATATAGTGTTCAATGTTGTTACAAGTTCATGTTCCTCTGCCAGGTTAACCATTATAAATGGAATTGTGTTGGATAATAATATGATGTCAATCAGCATTTTGAAAACAGTTCTTTCACAGCTAAAGAGAGACCTCTGGGTACAGATTTTAAGGAGAGCAATTTAGCCTAGGTATTATTCTCACTTTGCCCCCCACATGCCCCTGGAGCTAATTTACCAGTAGTGAACCCAAGCAATCAAATGCAGAAAGTTTTTCACAGAACCTGTTTACTGTAAAAGCAGAAAAAGTTTTCATTTGGTTCTGAGGAGCTGGCCATCAATCTGACCCCTTCCCTACATGAGCGCCCCACCCCTGTACTCCAATGTTCTGTGACAAAATAGTTTGGACAGCATAAGTGTGTATTCCATGAAGGTCAAAAAGGGTGTCTTTTTATATTTGAGAGGTTTGTTTGTGTCACATCAAAGCCACCTCTCAAGTAACAAAAGCCTTGGAGCTTGGTTGTTTTTAAAACTGCTGAGAACTACTATCTTTATTGTGATCACCACTAATAATAATATAGCAGAGAAAATGCTAACTATGAGAAAACATATAGCTGTTAATGCCAGAATGCCTGTTCCTCCATGGAAAGTCATGACCCACCCAATGACTGTGTACTCCCTGCTGGCTGACCAAGGAGCAGAACTGGTGTCTGCTGTAAACGCAGTCACTCTCCACCCAATCGCTGACCTAAGAGAAAAGGTATTGGATGTTTTCCAACCTCAAACCTTTTTTACTTGCATGGTATTGTGATAGCTGTTCATTAAATACTGTCAATATGACTGTCTGCTCTAGATTGCTGGAGGAAGTAGGCAGTCTTACCACTATTAAGGTTCCATCTTTCAGCTCTCTTTCTATAGTTGTCCGCTTTTCCATTCCATTTCTGAACCTGAATTAGTTTGCCATTCTCAGGGTTATTGTGGTCTAGAGAAGAAGAGAGTAAAAGACAAGACCATGATTTCACTGTACCTGGTTATACAGTACAATGTATTGCCTCAGCACCCAAAGGCTGTAGTTTCTGGGGTGGGTGGTGGGTAGGTTCCTGAGAACTGATGCTGATGGATGCTTTGGGGTACTATTTTAGGACCATTACAATCCATGTAGATGGCAAGGGCTTTACACTTATTTACAAACGAGGGTTCATGGTGTATCTACATGCTAGTTTACAGTACTTCCCAATCTCTAATGTTCTGACTAAAATTGCTCCTAGTGAATTTATGCTAACCATGGTCTTATATCCCAAAATGTATACAACTTATTAGGAATCATATCTGAATGTTTCTTCCAAGGGCACTTCCAATAATCAAAGCTTAAGTACCCCATACCTCCTTCCTCTAATTGCCCACCCCTGGTCAACAGATTTTACATTTAGTCCAACAGCCCTCATAGTCAGCTTTTAATTTGGAACAGCAACACAAATCCAGTACAGCTGTCTTTAACAGTTTCCATAAAAATAGTGAAATAACCACTGGTACATACAGTGGTCCTGGAGTGGGAGAAGGCAGGAATTCAGTTCAGGTAGTGAGATTACATTGCAGTTCTATGAGCAAACAGGAATTGACTTTTTTTCCTTTTTTTTTGTAATTTTTGATCAGGAAAGGCACCCTAAACTGTGATAGCTTGTTTCCAGGTGCATCTTTGAGGGTGGGGGGTTACACTGACCTGTTTTATTGATTGGAAATGGAGACATGGTCACAGTGAACTGGCAGAAATGTACAGAACAGGCAGAGCAGAAATTAACTAGATGGAAAAACAGATTAATTAGGACTCTTCTTCTACTCATCTTTCTATACATAAGTATAGTTTCACCCTCTCCCTGAGTTAGATGTGAAATTGTATAGTGTTTTGTTTCAATGATTATAGGGTAGTAAACTGAACCCTGTTAAAAGAGAATTCACTTACAAACCCATTCGTTCTGGTGGGGTTAATGTGGATAATCCGTTAGCTTTCTTTACGGCTATGTTCATATATTACAATATCTCAGTTTTGCAAGGAAAAGATAAAACATGGACACCTCTAGTGATGGACTGCCTTTTGCCATGGTTAGCATAATGGCAAGAAAGCAGATGGATTAGCAGATTAAAAGACTACAACCTTGTGACTCTAATTATATGTATACAGTAATAAGAAAAACAAAAATGGAAAATTCCTGTAAGTATAGTCCAGACCAGCAATGGGAAGCAGCAATATTCCTATATATTAGACAGCTGCTTTAACCCTACATTGGTGTTAAAAACTGCCCTGAAGAGATGACATTAATAGCAATAAAGCTACCGACAAGTGTATTCCTAGCCAGGTAAGAGATACAGTATGGTCAGTATCCATAAGAGAAAGCCAGTAAAAGATTCTCATAAACATAAAACATAGAGGAGAGGTACTGCCCTTGGGACAGCTGTCTAATACAGTTAGAAACACAACACACTTTGCTATTGGACTGCCCATTTGCTAAACAATTAGGTCACCTTTAAGTTGGATATGGAAGCAACCATTAATTCAATAGTATAAATTATCAGATACTGGCGTTGGGAATATACCCTAGGTGTTGGAAAAAGTTCCATTCATCTACATTGCAATTATGTTTTTCATGTTGTAAAATGTATTCATGGCAAGCATGGTGTGCTTTACAAATACATCAGGAATACATATCCCCAGCCTCTTATTAATATTATTATTGTGGCTATGAGGAAAGTGTACAGAACTGAATGTAAGTCAGAACAGATACAAGCTGTAAATAATGTCTGGAAAGTTTTCACATGGACAATCAATAACTGTGTGTGTGTGTTACAAGAAAAGGTGGGTGCACTAGGTAGGAAAGAAAAAGGGGGGGTATGCACGGTCTTTAACTTCATAAGTGTATGTTGCATTTTTATTTTTGTCTATTGTAAGTTGTATGTATGTAAATATATTAATTTGAATGATTAATGCAGCATATGCATGTATGATTTATTTGTCCTATCAATAAAATTCCCCTATTCTTCTTTGATAAGTGCCATAGGATCTTTAACTTTATTTAACTTTCATCTGGACAGTGATTACAGATGGGCAGAAGGGTCCTCAGTTTAACATCTCATCTGAAGGCCAGCACCTCAACAGTGCTGCAACGCCCTCATATTGCACTACAGTGTCAGTTGTGGCACTCCTCAAGTACTTGGTGTGGGGCTAGAACCAATGACTCTCCAGCTGGCCCAGAGGGAGTATGGTACCTACTAAGCCACTGATATAGCAAACTACTAAAACTAAAGTCAAGAGAGTAAAATCATAAGAAAACATTGCTACACATGCAGGGTAACCAACGTTAGGAATAACCTATCTGGTGGGGCTGTGGATACTAAAACAATTCAAGCTTTCAAAGCAGGACTAGGCAGATTCCTGAAGGAGAACGGCACTGAAAGTTGCACATCATAAGGCAGTAATAGAAATCCAGCTGGTAAGCTTGCTTGTGTGTGCATATTCAAAAGTACAGTCACTGCCGTGCTCCAGAAGGGGTGCACAGTTTCCTTCCATCACTGCTATACTATGTTACTGTGTATGCTGTTATGACTGCAGCTCTATAGGATGTCCTCTATAATGACATACAGGGTCACAGATATAGTGCAACATGTAACATTTAGTGAGGAAACCTGTCCCCAGGCCCCTGTCATGATATTCCATCTCACATCAAAGGTGGAGGGTTACCTTAGTGAATGGTTACCACTTCCACACTAGAAACAGCATCTTATAGAGAGGTTCTGATGTAACAGGAAAAAGTTTGGGAAACATAATATTTAGACACTATTCAACTTAAAATGCTGATATGTTCTGTGTTTACCTTGCCTTTGTTCTATATTACTGAGGATATTCATTTATTTAGAATTATTCAAGCTGGGATAACCCCATGAGATCTTGTTTTCATGGGGTTCCCGTGAGCATAGCAGCAGTCAACAGGTTAAAATATTCCAGTGGGTACAGTTACATACTGTAAGCTAAATTATACAAGTTAAAAAAACTGCAATGGTTAAGTCCATCCAAACAGTAACAAAGTGAGTTAACAAAATGGGGTCACAGAAAATACAGAGCATGATCATTGTTGCACTCATGTTCCTAGTTGGACAGAGGGAGATTCCAGAGCAGAACAAATATAGGGAGCTCTATGGCAGCTCGAAAGTCTGGACTTCAACAGACACGCTAGAAGCATTCCTCAGCTGGAGTTTTCATCTGCTCCTGCTGCCTGTCCATGGGCTGCATCATATTTATCTGCTAATAAAATCATAAAAGTTTCTACAGCAACTAGTTGTGATGCCAAAAGAAGAGTACTGTGATGCCACTGGTAGGCAAGAGCAAACACAGATGAAGACCAAGTGGCAGATGTCATTTTTTATGAATATTTGATAAGCAGCAAAGTCAGAGAAGAATGTCCATAAAGGAAATATAAGCTAAATTGTGTACATTTATATTATAAATACATTATTTTTCTTTTTTTAATTGCCCCTGGGGTGTCAGAGATTCTTCCAAGCAATTTCCTGATCTCCTGCAAGAACATCACTCAGCTGGCATAAACAGACTTCAGTCAGACAAAACTAGCCCCAATCGGAATTTCTGATCATTCCACATCTTTTTGTTTGTTTCTGGTTTTCCCACATTGAGCATGCAGTCCTTAGCTTGTGACATCAGATTCATTTTCCATGGCTAGGAACAGATTGTGATGTCACAACCACAGGAACACAGTCTATGGGACAAACAGACTTTTTTTTTTTGCAAATGTCTTTAAGTAGTGTAATACAGGATGTAATGACCTGAAATTCATTTTTATGAGGTGTGTGCCATGGTGCTGTCAAGGTACATTTGTTTCACAGAAAACTGGGAAATCAGTTTAAGCACGGCTCTGAAAGTCTCTTAATGCAAGTTTTTGCTGAGGCAGTCTAGTAGAACGACTCTCACCTTCGTTTTTCTGTCATCCGCTGTAGTTTCATCAAACTCTCTGCCAGTCTGAAATTTATTTCTGTGTTTTAATCTTGCTTTGTGATTTTAAAGTGATAACGTCCCCATTTACAGTAATGATCAGGTCAGGCTTAGCCACTTTCCAGCTTTCCTGGTGACAAAGCCCACCTCTAAAATGCAAAAAAAAAAAAAAAAAATAAAACAAATTGTAGCATTATGAGAACAAGTATAGAGGGTGTAGAGAATGAAATCATGACAGAAATGTTTTACCTACACTAATTTGAAAGGCCCTCATGTACAATAAAATGCAACACCCTTAGAATATTGCACTATGTTGGCCTGTGATACCTCCCAGTATGTCTAGATATATGTCAGCATGTCTACATACAATATATCACAGAAAATTCTCATTCATTTCAAATCGATTTCCTGAGCTACAGTATATGCAGATAATTGTACTGGAACCTATATCAAGCTGCCACTGCAGCTGTAAAAATAAAACTTACAGCCAGTGGCAAAACAGCTTCAATTTACTCATGGAAAATTTGGCAGGTTTTGAAGTCCTGCTATTACAAGCAACGACTTCTTTATCTGTCATTCATTTGTCAAGATGCTACTAATGCGTTGCTGTTTTACACAAACAGAAAACTTAAAGGGGTCCCTGCATTTCACTAAAGGACAGACACGCTTGTTTACCAAACTAGTGATTGAGATTTTTCACCACACTTCAATTTCTGTGATCCTCCTCAAAACATACATTGCTCCCAGATTAATCTGGCGTTTCCCTGTAACTCCAGGGCAGTGTTCCTGTGTTTCCTTGTAGATTACATTATTTCCTATGCAGTCAAACGTATCTGCCTTCTCACATAACCAATGCAAGTCTATGGGAAGAATGTCCCTGCAGATGGTCACTTGCCCTGCAAAATACAGGAATCCCTGTAACTATAGGAGCCCTGCATTTATCATCTTAAAAGGGTACCCGCATAAGCTTGTCTGCAATGTATTCCTCGTTTCACAATGTTTCCACGAACTACATTTAAAAGCGGAGAATACAGCAACATTGCACCCCATACAGTAATCTCGTTGCTGTCAGCCCGCTTGAGGTTTATTTTTTAGCAATCCTCACCCAGCGCCTTCATGTACTCGTCCAAAATTCACAGTGTCTTTCAGTTTCCAAGTGCCAACAAAATCATGGATCGTGGTCATCGTCTCGTCTTTGGCAGTCAGGATCAAACTGCAGTATATCAGAAAGGAGAGACTGAATCCAGATAGGAGACATGCTTCCTTTCTAATACCGCCCGAGCAAACGCTGCTTGCAGGGAACCAATAGGGAGTTGCGACGTCACCAGTAGCGCTCTATCCCGTGGGACCAGCTCAGTGCCAGATGAGGAATGCTGGCACGTGCGGGAGCTGGCAGGAGTCTGAACTGTGCTAAAGTGCAACTTGCTAAAGGTTGGTGGGGAAGAAATTAGAATGTTATTATTATAGAAACAAAACTTCAACTTGGCCTCTTGCATAATCTCAATAGTTCATTAGACCAGTTGTACATGTAAGCGGCTGACCCCTCTCCCAGTTAGGAATGGCTGACTTCTTCTGATACTGGATTTGTTTTGAATGGCACATCCGAGATCTGTGGTGTGAGGTCACCGATAAGCCCTAACTCTCAACATAATTTACACTGTATTTACAAATGAGATATAAAACCATTCTTCCAAAACTCGGGTCAGCACCTGTGTAAAGTGAGGCGAGAATAGCTGGATTAAAAGAGAAATATCCACTGGCTGCTTCGCATTCTGTGTGTGGAAAACAGTCTGGGAAAAAGAAAACCATTGCCCCATTATGTCGTTCACTCTGATGCTGTGGGGTTGGGATTAGAGGTATGAAGTAAAATTATACATTCAGGCAACAGAAGAATTGATTTAGGGAACAGTACTTACAATAAACTAGCATTTATCGCTGCCGAATGTTCGCTGCTTGCATTGCTGTTGTAGGGTTCCTTGCTCGTACACGTTTACTGTACATTATGTCACGTGTCTGTCATTTTGTTCCCACCTCTACCTTCTGCTAAACCTGCTCCAACATTACTTGCACTGTCTAAATTTTGAAATTGCTAGACTTTCACATTTTGATAATATTAAAAAAACATAGTTTGCAATTCGCAATACCTGATGTTATGTTTGATGCCATGTTGCTCGCTAAATTACTGTTTGTTTTTGAAATTACTACTCTATTCCGAGTCCTCACAGCCTATTGGGTATAGTCTGGGCGCATGTGAAAACATTCCTAGGTGCTAAGAAACCTCACTTAGATGAAGATGCCTGGCATTCTGGGTAGGATTTTCACCTCTCTCTTTGCAATGGATTTCTCCTGATGTCTGGAAAGTGGCCAAAGGTTCCTAAGAAAGGTGATAAAAGAAATATGGCTGAGTACCATCCCATAGCTGTACTATCAGTCTTAAGCAAAATAATGGAAAAACTAGTATCTATCCAAGTTACTGAATTCCTGACCAAATATAACCTTCTCCCATTGATTCAGTATGGCTTTCATAAAGGTCATAGCACCTCCACTGCCTTGCTTCACCTTACAAATGACACCCTTACTGCAGTGGGCAAATGCCAACTAAGGGGAGCAGTTTTTATCGACCTCACTAAGGCATTTAACCTTGTTGATCATGCTCTTCTACTTGATAGCCTCCTAGCCCTTCGTTTCTCTTTTAACTCCATGGCCTGGTTTAGTAGCTATCTATCAAACAGAACCCAGCTCGTCAGATTCAATTCTGCTGTGTCCAGCCCCATGGCAATTAACCTAGGTGTTCCTCAAGGATCAATACTTGGCCCCCTTCATTTAACTATTTTTATTAATAGTATCTTGTCAGCTATCCCTGATTCCTCTGCAATCCTTTATGCTGATGACCTGGTCCTGTACTGCAGTGACAACAATATATACCACACAAACCAGACACTTTTTTCTACTTTCATGTCTATTCAGTCTTGACTGCTCCACCATAAGTTAACCCTTAATGCAAATAAAATGCAAACAATGTTGTTTGGGATGGCAGTCAAAATAAAACATAACCGAGACCTATTTAAGATGTCTGGTCAGGGTGGGCTAGATCTTGAATTGGTACGCTCCTTAAAGTATCTTGGAGTCCTCCTAGATGAAAACCTCAACTTTGATAAGCACATAATGTCCACCTGTAAATCAGTTAATGCTAAAATTGGGGTAGCCTACAAAGCCAGCTATGTCCTCCCGTCACTATCCTTCAGGGTAGTCACATATCTATATGCATCCCAATCTCTCCTCAGGAAATGGGATACCACCTACAACAGCATCTGCAGGTATGCCTCTGTTTCTCCCTGGTCAAAACACCATTGTCAGCTCTATGGGGATCTAAACTGGCTTCCTCCCACTTCTGCTCGTACTCTGGCCCTTGGCTCCCTGACTGACAATATACTTAGAGAAGGTGTCCCTGTCTTGATTGCCTCCTTGTTATCTCTGCTGCCCTCCTCACATGGTTTTCATTCATCTGATAAATCCTTGCTGTTTATAACTAGATGTAACTGTAACAAAGGGACCCTAGCTTTCACGCACTTGGTGGCCAAACTCTGGAACTCCCTACCTCTTGAGATCCACCTAGCTCCCAATCATGTCCAATTTAAAAACAAATGTCGCTCCTTCTTCTTCAGCCAGGACTCCTGTACGTGCTTCAAAGCCCCCTGAATATGCCATCCTATCTCTACGGTCCTGCAGTCTCACTTCCCACTGCTGCAAGCTGATCTCTAACTTATCCTGCCTATCTAGTTCTGTTGTCAAGGCACTTATGTCTCGAGAAAATACGCCTCTTATGCCCTTAAACCTAATTTGCTGTTTGCTAAATGTGTTATTGTCATTTGAACTTCGTATTGCATATGAACTCTATAACTATGCTGTTAATGCTTATGTACTTGAGTACTTTGGTTTCTCTGTAATGTTGTTTTCTCCCCTACCCAAAATGTATTCCTGTTTATCCTGCCTCATTGTAATTCTCCCTGGTAATGCTTGAAAATAGTCATGCCTTGGCTATGGTACTTACCTGTAAAAAAACTAACTAACTAAATAAATAAATAAAATTGTTTGGCTGTATTTATCTTCTATGTTCACTGTAATCCATATTGTAATCTGCATGTTTCCTATACTATGCTGTCAATACTGAAATTCACTGACTATAGCCATCTTGCACTTTCCCAGGTTGTGATTGAAAATAGGTATTTTGGGCCAGATATTCAAAACTTTGCCCAGGGGCTAAATTAGCACTGCCCGGCGGGCAAACTTAGCCCAGAGCACGGAGCAAGCTATATTGAAATGGAAATAGCCCCTGTGCTAATCCTGCTGAATATTGCAGGCTAAGGAAGCCGGGCAAACTGGTCTGGGAGTGCAGGGCAAAAATAGCCCAGGAATAAGACAGCACTGAATAAAGCAACCAGGAAGTGCAACCCACAACAACAACACAGTGCACAGCAACATGAGGGCAGGTACAGACAAACTACATGGCCAATGTGTGTGCCAGCAAATGCATGGACTCAGTACAGCTGCAGGAAGCAGCAGATGTGAAAGAACAGTGACCAAAACTGTATATTATTCCCCGTACCATTAGTGCTGCACTAACACATTAGCGCGGCATGAGCACGGAGCTAAGCAGTTAGCCCAGGGCAAACACGTTTGCCCGGAGCTAAAATGTGCCATATTCAAAAGTGCCATGCAAACGAGCCTACTTAGGTAGTCTCTGGGCAAACAACCAGATTAGTATCTCATTATACCCTGATTTGCATGCAGTTTCCCCAGCATTACTGCAGGGTCCCAGAGAGCCACCTGTAGGTCAGTCTGGAACTACAGGGGCTGACCAGGTCCAACCACAGCTCCACCTGTAGGTCAGTCTGGCAGTGCACGATGATAGCTGCAGGCTACATGTAAACAGTACAGCATAGTATAGCATATTGTACCCCAGGGGTCAAGACAGCATAGGCACAGGTGGTGGTGGTGCTGCATGCAACTCTCACACTGTAGGGCATGCTACAGTGCACAGCAGACACTACAGTAGCAAGGGGTCCAGTAGTGTGAGGGACACAGCACTGCCTATGGTGTGTAGGGCAGTGATGATGACTGCACTGTACACAGTGACAGGCCCAACCTGCAGGTGTTTACTGACAGTGGACATTACTGTTACACTGTTGTGTGACCAACAGATGCTGTACCTGTGGCATGGGATGCTCACAGTGACATGTACATTTCTGGCTTTGTGTGCTGTGGCACTTGTACAGCTGTGCGGTATGTGGCCGGGGGGGGGGCATATATTATCCGAAAGGCACACCAGTGTTGGGGGTATTCCCAATACTGGCCCATGTGCACTGCATGATGTGTCCCAGCCTTGTAGCCACACCTGGTTTGTGGCACAGCCTCACCACCCATACACGCTCCCCTCAACATCCTCCATGCCCACAGTGCTGCATGTGTGTGCTGGCATCTGTTTGTGTCCACAGATGTGTGGTCCGCAGGTGTGTGCTGTATGGCCACATTGCCATGCTGTCCACTGGCGGCAGGGTCACTACTTACTGCCTGGCATGGCTGGGACCGGTAGCAGATGATGGCATCATTGTGATGTCATCGGTTAGCAGCATGCTTCCTCTATGTTTGTCTTTATCTATGTGTCATATTTATTTGTTAGGGTCGCGCAAAACCCGCGCTAAACCCGCGCAAACACCGCGCAAAGCCAAAGTGTCATGCAAAGCTGATTGCCCAGGGTTAAGACAAGCTTTTCCTGGGCGGTAATTTGCACTGTGCTAAGTGTCACGCCAAGTCGCGAAAAACCACTTAGCGCGGCGCTAGTTGCTGAATATAGCATTGCACCTGTATTCATGTCAGTTTGCGCCTTGCATACATTATAATCTTGCCCCGCGCTAATGCAGTTTGCCCGCGCTATTTGGCCTTTTGAATATAGCAGACCCGTGCTAATCCCACACTAAACCTGCGCAAACGGGTTTTTGCCTGGCGCAAAGTTTTGAATATCTGGCCCCTTATGTCTAGTGCACATACCCAGTTACCATAAATAAAATAAATGAGATATAATATGCTGTTTTGCAATGTGGTTATGATTTTACTCAGTTTTATACTGCATTTACCAAGTATAGTAGAGGTGAGATGCAATATATTTTTATGTTGTCTTGCACACAGGTGCAAGCAACATCTTGGGTGGTACCACAATGAGAGGTGTGTCAGTGCTGGCGAATGCAGGGCACGCTTTAGTAGGTGCATCCCTCATCCCCCAATTAACGAGCATGCTAGCGCTGATGCAGAAATTATGGAAAGTGCCACCAAATTGAAAGAAAATCTGCCACTGCAATCAGAGACAAGCTCTTCATGCAGTGGCAGATGACACGCCTCCCCAACGTGCATTTCCTGGTGAAACTTTTCAATAAACAGGGTGGCTCCTGCCATCTGCCACACACAATCCCCATACCGACATTGGGGGTGGCCAATCCACTGTGTCAGAATGTTCCCCTACCCCACACATTTTCTTTGCCGACAGGGCCCAATCCCCGTTGGCATCAGTCCCCTCCAGACACACACACTTTCTTTGCTGACGGAGCCCAATCCCCATCAGCATCAGCCCCCCAAACTCTAAGGTACACTGGGAGCCCACCTCAGTGTGCCCAACATCCCCCTGAAATTATGGGGCACACTGGGAGCTCACCCCAGTGTGCCCAACATTCCCTCAAAGCAACTCATGGGGCACTGTGGGGCCCACCCCACTGTGCCCAACATTCACCCCAAAATCATGGGACACACAGGATCCCACCCAGCCGTGCCCAACATTTTTTAGTTCACCTGTAAAGAAAAAAACTGTCCTTCGATATCCGCTTTTTGTTTTCCCTGTAAAAAAGAAAACAGTCCCTTGTAGTCCCCGGCACCCCCCTCCATCAACCCGCACCCACCCTCTGCACACCCCACCTCCCTTACATCCCCCCTCATCCCATACTTACCTCTGGAGGTCCGGCACTGTGATCATCTGTGGAGTGGGATGTGTCTGAATTCTTCAAAGCTGAACTGCAAAATGAAGAAATGCCAGT
The DNA here is from genome assembly GCA_016271365.2 of Neoceratodus forsteri. Taxonomy (NCBI): domain Eukaryota; kingdom Metazoa; phylum Chordata; order Ceratodontiformes; family Ceratodontidae; genus Neoceratodus; species Neoceratodus forsteri. The sequence goes on along the minus strand of CM057455.1, from coordinate 1,098,782,087 downwards.
AAGCTATATAAAGGCATCAATGGGGGGGGAGGGTTCAACTTAGGTGGAAATAGCCGTTTTTTTTATTTTGGCTCCAAATTTTCAGCATGGGGTTCTTGGGATCCCACTTCATGAACTCATGCTCTGTCATCTCATTATTCAGTCCCAAAGGTGATTTCGTGGTCGCGTGCGGAATCACCTTTCATAACCAATTAATAAAAAAACGACAGTGCCACTGTTCATGAGGTGGGGTCCTGAAAAGCCTATGTTGCAAATTTGATGAAAAAAATTCAAAAAAATGACTGCATTTTGAGCATACGTTGCGCAGTTTCCACGCACACTTGTAACTTCAACAATTTTTTATGTTTTCACCCAGATTTTCAAAATTGCCATTTTTTCAGACCTCCTTATGAACAATATAGCTGTCACACATCTGGTGCCCAATGGCATGGCTGCTGTGGGAAATCAACTTTCTAGACAGATTAATAAAATCACAGTGCCACTGTTCATGAGCGGAGGTCCCAAAATGCTTATGTTAAAAATGTGATTAAACAAATCCCCAAAATAATTGCCATTGCCATTTTTTTTCACCTGCTCGTGAACAGTATAGCTGTCATTTTTCACATCCTGCCTGAAATGTGTTTTCGCACCTATGGCGCAGTCACTGTGCAAAATCACCTTTCAGCTAACAAACTGATAGTGTCACTGTTCATGAGGTGGGATCACAAAAGCCCATGCTGAAAATTTGCAGTGAAAATACCAATAAATGCCTGGGGCTTTAGGGTTTCCAATCATAACGCCCCACCCTGTAGAGACTGACAGGCGTCAGGGATGTGACTTGGGATCGCTGACTGTAATACTCATGCCATTCCACCCCCACCCCCACCATGCAGCCAGTGACAGGGATTGAGGTGTACCTTGGACTCTCTGGCCCCAAAGTTCACCCCATTCTCCTATATTGCACCCATCTCATTGTATTTCCTTATGGAATGGGGTAAGCCTTAAGGCCTGAAGACCCCAAGGCATACCGCGACACTTGTCAGTGTCTGCAGGGCAGGGTGAGGTGAAATGGTGTGAGCATTAAGGCTGACAACCCAAAGGTACACCCCAATGCCTGTCAGTCTCTGCAGGGTGGTGCTGGGGGTTGGCATCAGTTCAATACTTCACTACCATTCCAGTTATGCATCTAACTCCTGCACTACCAATGCCAGCAAGACAACAGTCTGCATTGATAAATGGTTGTTAGTGTAGTCCTGCTATTACAATATATTTTTCTAGGGCAGATCATCTTAGATGCAGCATCTCATTTTGTCACTATTGTCACTATTGATAAGGAGCAAAAAATGCATATGCCCATGCTTGCTCCTACAGTACATGGTTAGGTAATAGTTCAGTTTCCTGTCATCCAGCATAAATTTATCATTACTGCATTTAAAGGCCACTCTGTCATTACTGAGGACCAAAGTATCAGGTAAACCATTCCATATGTTTACAACTCTTTCAGTAAGGAAGAACATCCTTTTATTTGTTATAAAACTGTTACCCTGGACTTGTAGTGAATGTCCCCTGGTATGTGAGCTGTAATTTTTAAATCTGATACCCAATTCCTCTCTTAGAGAGTTATTTTTAATGTCATAGTACAGCAATAAATCCCCTCATACTCTCCTGTCCTCTATGGAGTACAGACCTAATTTTTTGATTCTTTCTTTATATGTAAGGTGTTTAACAGTATATACTATTCTTGTCATGCCATGCTGTATCTTTTCTATCCTTGCAATGTCACCCTTTTGTGTGGGTTCCATAGTTGAATACAGTAATCTAGCTGCAGTCTAACATAAGATCTGTACAGGGGTAATATTACCTCAGCCCTCCTAGTTTTTATGTTTCTACGTAATGAACCTACCACTCTAATTGCTTTAGAGATAGCATTAGTACACTGTGTGCCAAAGTCCAGATTACTGTCTATAAGCACACCTAAATCTCTATCACCAGTTGAGTGTTTAAGTAAAGTATTGCTGAGTGTGTATTGTACTTGTCTGTTGTTTTTCCCTAAGAGCAGGATACAGCTCTTGTCAGTGTTGAATGTCATACCCCACTCATATACCCAAAGTGTTATTAGGTTTAAGTCATGTTGAATAGAGTTAATATTCTCCTGTGTTTTGCAGGGACCACCTAACTTAGTATCATCCATGTATTTAATCAGTTTATTTTGGAGATTGCCCCCGAGGTCAGCTATGAATAACTAGAACAGCAAAGGGCACAAAACAGAGCCCTGTGGCACTTCTCTAGTCACCATATCCTCCTCAGAAAGAAAACCATCAACGGACACCCTTTACATCCTACCAGATAGCCAGTTGCTTATCCAGTTTATTAAATATGGATCTATATTTAATTACCGTAGTTTATGGAAATGAATCATATAAAAACAGACTAAGTTAGTAAGACATGAGTGGCCTGCCATGAACCCATGTTGTGTAGTATCCCCCATGTTCGTTGATTTAATATGTTAATTTATTTTATCTTTAATAATGGATTCAAATATTTTGCCTGGAACTGATGTCAGGCTAATGGGCCTAAAATTTCTAATGTTGTTTTTAGTGCCCGTTTTGTGTATTGGGGTTATCTTTTCAGTGGGGTTCTGCTGTAAGGTCCTGTTTTTACACAGTTTTGCAATATATTTATCCAGGATAACCCAGCTGAGATACAATATTCCATTTATTTATTTAGTTTTTGTTTACCGGCTGGGTGCACTAGACAAAACATTTGCCTATTTTCAGGTACGACCTTGACAAAGACAACAAAGGAGGTCAGCATAACAGTATACAAATATTCAGAGAAACATGGTTCAATACAAGCAGATAAACAGAACAATGGAAATAATATGCAAGATATAGTGTCTTGGGGCATTATACACTATACAGTACTATGTACAACCATTTACATACAGTCAGGATTCAGGGATATGTAACAATCATTAGTATGGTATACTGCAAAAAACAGGCATGGTAACTGTAGCAGCCTAAGCGGTATGCTTTTTTGAAGGCTTGACTGGATGGACACTGACAGACCATGATAGGGATGGGATAGGACCAGAGCAGGAGAAAGGCATTTCACAAAGTTTTTGCCTTGGTTTTGAATATGTTATAGGAACTGGGGACATTAGACCTCAGTGAATAGGATTGGTTATCTGGCATGAGTAGTGCTGAGAGAGAAATAGGGCATTGCCTGGTCACAGCCATGTGTATCACACTTCCCATAGTAAGTGTGCACAAGGCAGGTGGAGGAAGCTGTCCTAGTCTGGAGTAAAGGTCACAATGGTGTGTGCGTATCTATTCATGGCCCAGGTAAACCAACAAATGTTGTTGTAGGAAATGTCCCATTTTTGCAGAGCAGTTCTGGAAGCTGAGTAGTAGACTGCCATCCCATATATCAGTGTAGGGATGCCCCCAGGTGATGGCATTATGGGCTTTAGGAGTAAGGTTGTCTCTAATATTATAGGAGAGCCCTAGTCTGGTATTGACAGCCTTACAAGCAGCGGATATATGTGCTGAAAAGTCCAGTGAGGTGTCAAATGTAATAACTCCCAGGGAGTTAAAGGAGGGGACTGTAGTAAAACAAGATCCACTGATACATGCCAGTGCAATCAGGTATTGGATATTTTTATCCTATAAGCTGAGCCAAAGAGTATGGCTTGGGTTCTAGTATTACTAATAAGGAGTAGAGATGCAGCAAAGTTTTTCTCTGTGGGTAACTGTGGCAAAGCCACCAAATTCGCATCCATGGAGCACGTTGTGTAATTTTTCAAAATTACCCAGAATTCACCATTTGTGACTTCACCTTCCTTTTGGGGGATTTTAGTGCAAATTGTACTTAAAAAACCCAAAGCAAGGAGAAGTCGCATCATCCCCCTCCACAGCCAGCAGTGCGACTTCCCTCCCTGGTGTCTAGTGGCCCCCCTCTGCCACCAATTGCTGCCCACAATGTAAAAAAAAATATTTTTTCATTACATTTCTAATCTATCCCTTCCCTGGTGTCTAGTGCCCCCTTCCCATTGATCACGAGCCACAATAAATCTCTGGTGTCTAGTGATCCCCCTGCCACCGACTGCCATCCACAATGTAAAACATTTTTTTTCATTACATTCCTAATCTATCCCTTCCCTGGTGTCTAGTGCCCCCACCCCACCAATTGCTGGCCACAATAAATCCTCCATGGCACCCTGCCCTTGTGTCTAGTGGTCCCTTCCCCACCACCAAATTGCCACCCACATCAACAATACTGTATTAATTTAAAAAAATAATTTATTCCCTGGTGCCCATGGACCCCCCCTCCTACCCTGTCAGGTAGTGCCCCCACCCTGCTCCGCCATCCCTAACCCCTAGTGGGCCACTTGCACAGCCCTCCACTCACCTCCTTGGCTGGCAGCACGACTGAACTCAATGAATGAGCGCAATTTTGTACAAGCATTCGCTCATTCATTGAGCTCTGTCAGGCTCTTGGCTGTGGAAGTGAGTGGAGGGCTGTGCCGGTGGCCTGCTCCAGGTCAGGGGGAGAGGGGGGCACTACCTGACAGGGTGGGGGTACACTAGACACCAGGGATTAAATGAAACCCTTTTTATATATACAGTATTGTGTGGTCCTGGACAACAATCAGCTACAGTGGGTCTGAGAGGAACCATTAGACACCAGGGCAGTGTGCCAGGGAGGTGGCAGGGGGGCAGGTCACTACCACTAGACACCAGGGATTCAAAATTTAAGTAGTTTGTGTGGAAATTCCACACTTCATGGATGACCCCCTGCTCCATGAATTGCTAAATTTCACAAATTATGCTCCGTGAACTGAGCACTATTTGCAAAATTTTTCACTGATCAAATTTTGTTGACTTTGCCCACCTCTAATAAGGAGCCTGTCTCAATGGAGCCAGGTTTGTAGAGACTGAAGGTTGGAAGAGATGTGACAATTTAATTCCAGGATGTGGCAAGAGCGAGTGAAGAGAACAAGGTCCATTAGCATACAGGATTGGAGTGCAGTGCCTAAGACTTGTCTGAATGGAATTTACATATAGTGAGAAAAGTAGGGGCCACGGGATGGAGCCTTGAAGGACCCTAATTGTGGTAGAAGCAGGGTAAGACAATGTATGACCAAATTGAACTTGCTGACACCAATTTCCCAGGTAACTTATGAACCATGACAGGGCAGTGGAAGAGATACCCAAAGCACTTAGTTTACCACTGAGTAGGGTGTGATCAACCAAGTCAAAAGCCTTAGTAAGGTCAACAAAGACCATGTCACTGAGTTCACCCCATCCATGGCAGAGGAGACTAAGGAGGTGAGTGACAGGAGGGCAGTAGTGGTGCTATGGTTTTTACAAAAGCGATGCTGTGCCAGGGACTGGTGTCTTGCTTTGACACATTTTCTGTACTGTATTTACCCAGGATAGCACAACTCAGATGCTGTCTTGTTTTTAGTGGGATCCTGATTCCTGGTCTTTCCAAGTTTTACTCTGTATTTGCCCAGGATAGCACAGCCGAGATACAATATCTCATTTTAAGTGGGGTCCTGCTTTTACCCATTTTTATAATGGTTTATACCCAGGATAGCCCAGCTGAAAGGCAAGTAACATTTTCAATGGGGTCCAGCTTTTGCAATGTATTTTCCAAGAACAGAGCAGCATAGATGGAAAATTCAGTGGAGGATGTCCTGTACTGGGTCCTGCATTTCCACATTTTTACTAAATATTTACCCAGGATAGACTCCATGAGATGCAGTATCTCATTTTAAATAATGTCTTGCTTTTATATGTTTTTAGATTATATTTAGTCTGGATAGGCCAGCTGAGAGGCAATATCTAATTTCCAGTGGGCTCCCACATTTTGACCCCAAATTTCCAACAGTATTTTTATGACCAGACAATATGATCAAGACAGGTGGAATTTTTTTAAATCCCATCGGAAAGGTGATTTAGCAGTGCAACTGTGAATACAAGTTTGAGGAGGTATTTGAAAAAAGACACCTGTCATGATCAGGAGGTTAGGTAACACAAGGGGTATGTTGAAAATTAGTGGCCTAAATCTGCAAAAATAAAGGTATGAGTAAATGGTGAAACAATTCAATGTTTTTAATTACTTAGTTGTTTTTTTCAAATTCTGACCCCAAATTTTCAACATAATATTTTTATGACCCCTCCTTCTGAACTTGATAGGTGTCATTTATAAAATATCAGTGGAAATGTAATTTTGTGCCACAAGTGCAAAAACACATTTTGGTCAAGATTTGAAAAGTGACACCTGTCATGTTCATGAGGCGGTGTGAAAAAATGGCTATGTTAAAAATTTGGGGTCAAAGTATTAAATTGCCAAAGTTATGAGTGAGCATTGAGAAATTTAATGTACCTTCATAGTTTTTTTGTACTTTAATATTCTGACCGAAAATTTTTAACATTATCTTCTTAAGACTCTGTCTCATGAACCCAGTAAGTGAAAAATTTCAAATCTCACCTGAGAGGTGATTTCACAGAGTGACTGTAAAATCACCTTTTGAGCCAGATTTGAAGAATTTTACTGCTGTTGTTCATGAGGTGGGGTCCCAAAAATGCCTTGTTAAAAATTTGGGGAGAAATATTAAAAAATGACCAAGTTATGAATACAAGTTCAAAATGCACTTAATTACACTGAACTGCATACCTGATTTCCTCAGTTCCTGGTTAAAGAGTGAAAACATGTTTCTGGTCCAGCAAGAATTGCACCTTTGGACCCCTGGTAGGTAAGTGAGAGGTAGGGGTTGTGGGTTGGTGGATGCTGAGGAATGTCAGGTGGGGGGAGGGTAATGGTGGCTGGGGGGTGGAGGTGGCAACAGACACTGATGGACCATTTTCTTTTTCAAAGGGTGTATGAAAATAAAAAAAAGACTATATGGGATGGTTTGCTTTATCTCAGGTAATAACACTGGGGACTGAGCACCCCAGTGTTGATTTAACCTCTATGGGCACAGAAAGCAAGGGGAAGGTGGGGGGTACTTGGCAGAGGGTGGGAATACAGGAATTATTTTTTTTTAATTTAGTTGTTTAACCAGGAATAGCACACTAAGCTTAAAGTTTTTTTACAGGAGTGACCTGGGAGCACAGGGAAGTTAAGTGACTTGCTCATGGTCACACAGTATGCAAGTGGAAGCTGTGGGATTCAAACCCAGGTCTGGTCTGCTGGATGTCACCAGATTTGCAGCTCAGAGCATTAAACCACTGCGCTATACTGCCTTCCAATTTAAAAATTTAAATTTAATTTAAATTTAAAAAAGGAAAAAAGACTATGAGAGATGGTTTTCTTTATTTCAGATACTGACACTAGGGATTGGGCACCCCAGAGTCAGTGTTATGTTTGGTGGCACTGGGGGTGGGCTCCTTTGTGTTGTACAGTGAAAATGGGCAGAATGGGGGGTACCAGCCAGCATCAGGGATTGGGCACCCCAGTGTTGGAAAATTAAGAAGGAAGGGAGGTGGGAGGGATACTTGGCAGAGGGTGGGAGGGATCATTTTTATGCAGGGGGGACAACAGCAGGCTCCAAGGGATTGTTTTCTTCATTTCAGGTACCAGCACTGGGTATTGGGTACCCCAGTGCTGGATTAATCACTACAGGCACAGGAAGCGAAAGGGAGGGATACTTGGCAGAGGGTGATATTACAGGAATTTAAAAAAAAAGACTACAAGGGACAGTTTTGTTTATTTCAGGCACCAGCACAGGAGATTGGGAACCCCAGTGTCGGTGTTATGTTTTGCGGCAGCTGGGATGAGTTCCCTAGTGCTGCACAGTGAAATCGGCATGGTGGGGGGTACTAGCTGGCACTGGGGACTGGACACCCCAGTATTGGTAAATTAAGAAGGAAGGGGGGACCAACTGGAGGTGGGAGGAATACTTGGCAGAGGGTGAGAGGGATGGTTTTTATATTGGGGAGGAGGACAACACCGGGCTGATCATGAGGCTGATCAGCTGTACCTGCTGGGTGGCATCATGCAAATCAAAGGAAAGAGCCACTCTGTGATTCAGATGGCGCTTTTCTTTGAACTTTACACAGTTTCTACCCACCAGTCATAGACGAGTACCATGATTAGCCTGGCTGATGATTGGTATGACAGTGCTGAGCCCCTTGCAGACTGCTCTGCATTAGACTGACAGTGACACACCTCTCAAAATCTACTATCATACCTACATGTTCAGTTTGTGCAAGCACAAACATAAAAATACATATGAAGGCAATGGGTGACATGCTAGTCAATGAAAAAGCACAGATACAAAACAACAGAGGATGGATTTTCAAAAGTACCAAGTCCCACTCCATAGCCACTGATGTGGAAAAAAAAAATCACTGCACCAGTGGCAATTCTAATTTTCCACGTGGGTAGCTGCTGCAGCTGCGGGGCCTCTGATTTGCCTGAGATGGGCTGTAAGCACACAAGAGTTAGCCATATGGAATGTGCAGGAGGTCCTATCTGGCCGTAGTGTGGTCCAACTGTAGGGGTCGGCAGTACCCCCAGAACACGCTCCCACTTTGTGGAGATGCTACATCAAGTGCTAACAAGCACAATATTTTGATGCAGCTGCGCAAAATAAGTCCACAATGTGCCATAAATTGTGGAACCAGTCACAAACGGCTTCACAGTGGAAAATATGATGCATGCAGAAAAGGCAGTCTTTTGAAAATCTGGCCTCAGATTAATTTTTGGATATGCCAGTGGCTAATAGTACTAGTCTGCAACAAGTTTATAGTAAGCAGGAGGTGCTTAATATTTTTATTTACCAAAAAGATAGTGGAGACAGTCCCATGTTCTCACTGATGCTGTGATTTGTGTTTCTATCTGTATTGATCTGCATATACTGTAGTCCTATTACTTTTACCTCTTTTGCATTTGTGCGGAGGGGAAGCAGTGATGTTGCTTCAACCTTTATGCAAAAACATAATTCAAAGCTCAGCTTCACTACCAAAACATGCTTCAGCTGCACTCAACATCTCTAACAGAAAGCTTTTTGGTGCTGTTCACTCTTATGAGAAAGCACACATGTAACTGCAGTGTTCTCTACATGCAGCTCATTTCTTTAAGGATGTGAATGAGCGGCTTTGGGCTTGATGCTGGAAGGCAAACACATAGAATCATAGAAAACTGTCAACAGAGGAAGACTAATTGGTCTATCCAGTCTGCCCTTTGCACTACCTAACTACAGCAAGACTGAGCTCCCTGATGTTCACTCATATCCCCCTCTCCTGTTATTCCTGTCCCTCTTGTCTACATGTATGTGTCTATCACAAGCCTGCTTTCATCCAGCCATCACTTCTGCACAGACTAACTTATTGGACAATCTGTTCCTCTGTTCAATCACGCTGTATGTAAAAAAAATATCTGTCAATGCCAAATGTTTGCTTGCAGTGTATCAGGGCTTTAAAGAGACCCTGATATTGTTGGGACAACTGAAAAAAATAACATTTAGACACAATTCAACTTATAGGCTGCAGATCAAGTAGGATCTGGAGTTTATACAGTAGGTAGGAAATGGGCAGACTAGTTGGGCCAGGTGGTCCTTGTCTGCCATCAAATTCTATGTTTTATGTAACTTATATTTCACCCTTTGTTTTGTAATTGTCACTCTCATTTATCTGTTTCTAAGGACATTTGCATGGAAGCAGTATCTCTGCTATATTTGCTCTGTCTGCTTGTCTATTTCTGCAGTCACAGTTCTGTTTATGACATCTCAGTCTGTTGCTGTGAAGATAGTTATGATATCATAAACAGGGCATTATGATGTCACGTGTAGGCAAGCAGCCAAAGCTAACAACATCCATGGGGCAGTAATTAAGCAATAATGCACAACAAGGTGTGGGTTGTGCTGGGATAACCTCATGCCTGGGGTGGTTGGGCATGAAGCCATAGACCGAGTGCATCCAACACTCCAGAAGGGAAGTTATCCCAGCACAACCCACACCCTGGAGTGCATTATTGCTATTATACAACAGCTAGTTTGTAGAACAAGCAAAAAAATATGGGAAAAGTAATTTCTTGTTCTGTTTTTGAATGGGTAGGCATACTTTATAAAAAAATATATGGATTTCTTTCAGCCAGTAGGTTGAGCTGCTGCATTTTTTCGTGTGGCTCTGCATGTCACATACCAACTTTTGTTACTGCTGGCAGACTTTGTTAGTAATCTGCCCTTTGCCCTTGTTTTTTTTTTTCCTCCCAGTTTTGTTTTTCTGTGTTTGAGTTTGTATGTGTATTTCTTTATTTTGCTGCTGCATCGCATCGGAATTGGAGAATGCAGCTGCCGCACCCCCCGCCTCCTCCCTGCGCTGTGACGAACAGACCACCCACTGTCACTGCTTTGAGAACAGAGGTAGGGAAGAATGTTTTTGAGTCTTTTTATGCTGTGGTGAAAAAACGACACTGCAGTTAAGTGAAGAACGAGCATTATAGAAAAAGCTATGTGCCGACTCTTTAAACACGTGCTTACTCAGTGTCACGTTCACTCGGTCCTGTTTTCTGAGAGGGATCGCAGTGTTGTGATTTGAAAAAAAGAAAAATTAGTAATGACAGGGATTCTGGGATTCTGAAGAAGATTTTATTTTTAGAACTGACTGCATCTGGCCCCATTTTGGATCAGTGAGTCTGGTCATCAAGTGGGAGGCACTGAAGCGACTGCAGGTGGGAAAGTGGAGGAAATTTGCAGTTTGGATTTTTGAGCATTTTTTTAAGTGGCGCAGTGATTATTTTTTTGGTCCTGTGGTCATCATCCAGCCTGACCTTCATACAGTGAGGTTGTGCTAAGATAACCTCACTGGTGAAGGAGGGCAGTGACAATGAGATTACACCATATTTCTTGCCGCTGTATAATCTTGTTTTTATGTCACTTCTCTCAGTAATAAAGAAAAAGGGGAACACCTTGTAAATATATAGTTCTGGCTGAATAATGGGTCGTAGGTTCAGCCCCCCAAGGCCACAAACAATACTGTTGTAGGAAATCTGCACTACAGTAAACATGTAGCTGGACCACTGACATGAAGGGCTGAAGCGCCAGATGCCTCACCTCCTGCAACACCAGCAACCTGTGTTCAGGATTGGATCAAGGTCGCTTGGGGGCTAGTTGGGGGATTCAAGGATTTTCCATCCATGGACAGATCACCGCCTTCAAGGTGGGGGGCAGTGTGTACTGCTGCTCAGCTGCCATCTAGTGGAGGATAGGTGGCACAGCAGTGATCACCAGAATTGAAAGTTAGAGGCTGGCGTTGAAAGCATGCACCATCCTCATGGTCTACATGTGCACCACTACATGCCATCAACTCTGACTCAATGGGAGTAACAGTCAGACAAGAAAACCTATCTGCAGGGTGATGCTGCAACCCTAAAGGTACTGCAGCACCACCATACATGGCACCCACTCACACAATGAAGAAAGAAGTAGATGGGGTAATTCCTGGAGGTGGAGTGAAGTGGCTGGAGTTCGACAGCAGAAGGCAGCATATGGGGAGGTGCAGGAGAATAAAGTCCAGATGGAAAAAAAAACAAAGGATTGCAAAAATATTTGAATGATAAATTGAATTAATTCTAATTCTCACATTTTTCAAAGTTATCCAACTGGTAAGATGGGCTCTTTAAAGGGAACATAAACAATACATAATTTTATAAAATGGCAAGAAAAAAAATCTAGTAATTTCATTGGCTGAGAGCTATCAGCTGACCATACATTAAATCTCTTTAAACACACGGTCAGCTGTTGAGTCTCATTTTCCTGACCAAAAAATGACTTATCTAATAACATATCACTGCTCCAGCACCAGAACCACACCCTGAAATGAAACTAAAAAAAAAATGCCACTAGCCTCCATATTTAAAATCCTTGCCTTAATTACTAGCATATTTTAGACTCATCTTTTAAAAACTGCTCTCAGTCTTACAACACACAAATTACAACAATGCAGTTGCAACACATTCTCAAAAGGTTTGATACCTCTGACATTAAATGTTTCATCTATTAACATTTGAAAACAAACTGTGTGGCCCCTGTCAAGAACTCACAGTTTTTATTCAACCCCCCTCCCCCCCACACACACATAGATGCTTTGACACCATTCAGGATTGCACCCGCAGGAGGCTGACAGTTGCTTTCAATCACAAGTTGTAAATACAGTACTTTAATTTTAGTAGATAACCCCACAACATTTCCCCAACTCACCAATATGTTCTGTGTTGCCCGTTCACCACACACACAAGTCACACACATTGAGCTGCGAGCCACAGAGGAAGGAGCCACCATCTGTGCCACAGAATGGGAGGAGCCAGTGCTTTGTAGCCCATGGTCAAGTGGCCTCTCACTCACCAAGGCAACTGCCAGAATGGAGCTCTGCGGAACACAGCATGGGGGTGAGCTCTTAGGTAGGTGCATCAGGAAGTGGGAGACTGGCTAGTTCGCTATGCAATCTACAGCTGTAACATCTCCATGGTGAGTGGAGGAAACTCTTCATGAGTTGCATCTTGAAGTGGGAAAGAGATCCAATTCTGTTGGCAAATGATGGCGCTCTGCTTGAAGAGCAGAGGCTCTTCAATTAGCAACACTAGTCTCATTATTTAAATGCTACATGACAAGAAAGGGGAGTACAAAGCACCATCTAGAAACAACTAAGAATCTTGCCACACAATGCTACCTGCTGGAGATTTGCTTGGACGATTTTCTTACAAGTTTTTATTTAAAAAAAAAAACCTTATTTTCACAAGAACATTGTTTTATTTTAATCAGAACAAGCCATTTTTTTAATTTCAACAAAATAAGCCATTTTATAAGTGTAATAAGCCACTCCAGTGTGTGCATTGAAGGATTTTAAGGCACTTCCTTGGGGCATAAAGACACTCGGTCTTTAGCCTTGTACCTGACTATGCCCCTGGGGTGTGCCTTAAAATCCTTTAGTGCACATCCTGGAGTGGCTTATTACTTACTAACTCAACTGTTGTTGATGTTTTCTGTTCATTAATGACATGCTGTTAACATATTTTAAGCTATTATATTTGCATTTTGAATGTTGTTTTTTATCAACACTGCTTAGTGCTTTTAAACAGGCACTTCCTGTCTGTAACTACACACACACACACACACACGGTGTGAGGCTTGATGTTTGCCTTCAATGCCTTCAGATCTAAGTGTGCTGCCACTGAGAAAGCACTACCAGGGAGACTTGCTGCCCCAGGGAGACTCCTGTGCTGTCCCTAGAGTGAGAGCTGGTGTCCATGAGGCAGTGCTGCCCCCGGGGCACAGTTGAGGGCAAAAAATTACATCTGCATGGTGCAGTGGCCCCGTGGTGCAGCTGAGGGCAAAAACCTACATCTGCGTGGTTTGCTAGCTGGATAATTGGTAGAAAACAAGTTTGATTGGTGGGGCTTTCTCCTATTGAACTTCTTACACCCATCAGCTGCCTAAATGCTGTCATAATCAGCCTTCTCAGAGAGACAAGCCTCTTGCATTTCTGCATCCAATGGCTTATGCAGTACACCCCTACACAGCCCCCTTACATTACAGTAATAATATGTTCACTTTGCACATATGTGCAAGCAAAAATAAAAAGACTTCTACAGTAATTTCTAATGTCCTTTTTGAAGTTCCCCCTCCCAGTTTCCTTGTGTTATTCCTAGTGTTCTTGTATGCTATAAAGATGAAAAGCACACTGTTGTCAACTTTGTTATATCCCTCACAGAAAGTTAAATGTCGATCCTGTCCCCTGCTCCCCCCCTGGCCTCTAACGAGTAGTGAGTACATTCTCAGGTCCTCTAGCCTTTTCTCATATGACCTCCCCTGCTGCCCTTGAATCAGCTCAGTGAACACATCTCCACTTTCTATATCATGACCAGCCAGGCACTGGAAGAAAAAGGCAATGAAGGTTGCCTCCAAGGAAGGTACAATACTGTACATAGCAAACGACCTCAGGGGGTCAGGAGGGTCAGCCAACTCCTTACTTAGAAAGCCAGGGTGTCGGGAAGTACTTTTGACACCCCAGTTTTTTATTTGTATTATAACAGTATTGTCTTGGTGTGTGGAGCAGCTAATATTTCATCCAGTATTGGCAAAAGCAATGGAAACAAATTTGGGTTTGAGTGGCGAATTGTAAAAGTGCTTCAATCGTGATTGCAGTTAACGTTCACATTTATTTTAAAGCACGGTACAAAGCCTAGCTATAACTGATAGACTGCTTGATAAGTTGGGGTTGGCAGATTGAACATGTTTTTTTAGTTGATGATTGGCTGGATTACTTCCTGACTGGCAACAAGCACCTTAACTAATATTCTCCCAATGGTTGGCAGCTATTCAATCAGCCAGGATTTGTTTTCACAGTGCGTACACCCCCTTCTCCATTCATGAGGCAATGAGTCCCTGGCACTGGTGGGAAGCTATAGAGAGCACAGTTGACTAATTGTGGGCAGTGTGGTGAAGCTTTACTGTACTGTATGTAGACTGAGGCCTTTTGAACAGTGCAGAGGCTGTCAAAGTTACCAAATTACACAATTCCTGTCCTGACACTCTTGAATTTGTAAGGAATCAGACTGGCTGGGTACCTTCTTTAAATAACAGGTACCATGTTTTTTATATTCCCTAAGACCCAAAATGGGTTGTAGCCAACTGAGGTGTGTGTGTGTGGGGGGGAGTTGTAGCCAACTGAGGATTATGAGGAGTGTATCCAACTGAATGGGAGGCTGGAAGTCATAGAAGTGTCATCATGGATTCACATGGTCTGGTGGCAGTCGGGTAACCCACCCACCCACTCACAATCAGTGTAGTGTGTGTGAAAGGTTCAGCAGAGGGATGGAGATCTAATGGATAGCAGCTCTCATCAGCAGCAGCCTAACAGAGAGCAACTGTCCTCAGCAGCACCTTGCATTGCATGGCTGTAGTTGGAGCTGGCAGTTAGTACTGTAGGTATTGAAAACATGGCAATGAGATTTCTTTGAGTATTCATTAAGAGGGTGTGTCCTTTTTTCTTTCTTCTCATGTGCTTGTGTAAGGTTAGGTGAGATGATGGTCTGCTGGTCTCAGGGTATGTTTTGGGGTGGGGGTAACAGACTGAGTGAGTGTAATTGGGGATGCATCTTGGAGTTGTGTGGCCTGCTAGTTGGGTGTGGAAAGATTCAGGGGAGGAAATACAGAGTATCTCTCTTGGCATCTGGTTACAATGAATCACCTGCCAGAGAGGGATGTGCACACTGAAGCGGTGATGATTCCTTTGACAGAGGGTGAGTCATGTTTTTAATGTGTCCTCTAGGTTTGTGAGGTCTTCCAGGCTATATGTATGGGGGGGGGGTTATAGTATACTGAGGAAGGATAGGATCTTCATGTCTTTGCCTGGGCTTGTATGAGAGTCTGTTGGGATCAAGGTAGAGGTGGTGTTGCAACAGACTGACAAAGGGTAGAATCTTCATGGTGGATTTTTATGTCTCCTCCTGGTCTTGTATGAGGCCTCCTGGGCTCAGGGTATGGGAGGGGTTGTAGCAGACTGACAGAGGATAGTATCTGCATAGTGGATTTTTCATGTCTCCTCCTGGTCTTGCATGAGGTCTGCAGGGTTCAGGATATGGGGGGTGCAGAATAGTGAGGGAGGCCACAGGCATTTTGAGTCCTTAACTTGCAGTAAGGTGATGTGTGGGAATGGGGCCAAGACCAAAAAGAAGTTGAACCCTTCTCACAACAGCAGCAGTTTATTGACTTTAAATGTCTATGTATGCTATGTATAAATTTTCCAGTAAAAAAATTTAACAGCACAAAAATGTGTCTCCTTTTATTGGTAGTTGGAAACCATTGTTTTAATTTTTCTGTTCTTGGAGGTTATCAAACTCAGAACTTTAATTTTATTATTTAAAACCATGTAGTCTACATCAGTTCTATAATAGAACCATTCCAAATTGTTACACCATTGTATGACCTCAACGAATATCGGTGAATTACAAGGGCAGATAACAGCTCCAGAAGCAAATGGTTTGATACCTTTTACTGGACCAACATAGATATAACAAAATGAAAGAAGTGCCTAAGCTTTTGGACCAACCAAGTCCTTCCTTGGAAGCATATGCCAGTTGTTTAGAAAATCACATTATATTAACACCCAGATCATACATGAAAAAAACCAGAAAGAATTCTCATTGGTTTAAAATACCTTTTTTAAAAAATAACTGTGATTTAATGAAAGGAGCCCGATTTTACCAGTTTGCTACTGCTGAGAAACCTTCCAAGGTCAAATGTCAATAGAGGTAGATAAGATGACTACTCGAGCAGACAGTTCCACTAACTTAAATTATGAATGACTGAGTGTGTTATGTGAATACGGTTAAGAAGGGGGATAAAACCTTTTATAGGTACATTAGGGAGCAAAGAAAGACTAAGGCAGGGATACTGAGGCTGAATAAAGAGGAAGGTGGTTAGGCAGAGAGCGACAGTGAAAAAGCAGGGATACTGAATGAATACTTCTGCTCAGTATTCACAATGGAAGAGCATGGGGAGATACCTAATCTAGTCAATAGAAGCACTCTGGATAGGGGGGTTGATATTAGTTCTTTCACAGAAGAAAGGGTTCTGAAAGAACTCTTAAAACTGAAGGTGGATAAAGCAATGGGGCCTGATTGGATTCACCCCAGAATTCTAAAAGAACTAAGGGAAGAACTAGTAACACCACTGACTACCCTTTTTAATAAATCATGGGAGGATGGTGTGGTGCCTGAGGACTGGAGGAGGGCAGATGTGATTCCCCTTCACAAAAGTGGGAGCAAGACAGTGGCAGAAAACTATTGACCTGTCAGTTTGACCTCAGTGGTAGGGAAAATGATGGAATCACTTCTGAAGGAAAGAATTGTTGAGTACCTAGAGGCCAGTGGGGCGCAGGACCCAAGGCAGAATGGATTCACAGCAGGAAGGTCATGTCAGACAAATCTAATTGATTTCTCTGACTGGGTGACAAAAGTAGTAGACAAGGTAGGGGCTGTGGACATGGCCTACCTAGACTTTAGCAAGGCATTTGACACAGTCCCACACAAAAGATTAATAAACAAATTAGCCAGCCTGGGAGTGGGTCCCAGGGTGGTTGCCTGGGTAAAACACTGGCTGGACAACAGGACACAGAGGGTAATAGTAAATGGAGTCCACAGTGAAGCAGAGGGGTTACTAGTGGGAGTACCTGAGGTTCAGTACTGGGGCTGGTCCTTTTTAATGTCTTTATAAGTGACATTGCAGAGGGACTGGAAGGAAAAGTATGTCTCTTTGCAGATGACACGAAGATCTGCAACAGGGTTGATCTGCAAGGTGGGGTGGAAAGGATGAAAAGGGACCTGGCAAAGTTGGAGGAATGGTCAAATGTATGGCAGTTTAGATTCAATGCAAAGAAGTGCAAAGTAATGCATCTGGGAAACAAAAACCTAGGGGAAGAGTACACAATGGGTGGCGAGATACTGACAACAAAAATGGAAAGGGACCTGAGGGTAGTCATATCAGATGACCTAAAGGTGGGCCAACAATGTGAGTAGGCAGTAAGGAGGGCTGCGGAGATACTGGCATGCATAGGGAGAGGCATCACCAGTAGAAAACAGGAAGTTGTTGGCCCTCTGTACAGACAGTTGGTAAGACCACATCTGGAGTACTGTGTATAGTTCTGGAGACCCCATCTCTGCAAAGGCATAGACAGGGTAGAGGCTGTCCAGAGGAGGGCAACCAAAATGGTGCAGGGTCTGCAGCAGAAGACATATGAAGAAAGACTAAAGGAGCTTAAGATATATAGCCTCGAGGAAAGGAGGGAGAGGAGGGACATGATAGAAACTTTAAAATACCTCAAGGGAATCAACAAAGTCCAAGAGGGTAGCATCTTTCAGAAAAAGAGATGTACAAGAAAAAGGGGCACAATTTGAAGATAGAGGGGGGACTGCTCAGAGGTAATCTGAGGAAGTATTTCTTCACAGAGAGGGTTGCAGATGCATGGAACAGCCTTACTGAGGAGGTCATAGAGTCAAAAACAGTGGGGGAATTCAAGAATGCATGGGACAGACATAAGGCAATTCTAGTGGGGGGTAGGAGGAAGTAGGCTGTTCGTTAACTAGGATCTGCAGCTTATCCATTAGGTAGGGAAATGGGCAGACTAGGTGGGCCAAGTGGTTCTTATCTGCCATCGGATTCTATGTTTCTATTTTAATTAAAAGCCAGACCTTTAGATTTAATACACTCTAAAATGCATGTTAAAATGTGATAGTATTGTATGTTAAAAAACTATAAAACAGAAATGCTCTATATATGGAAATATGAGGGTATAAAAAAAAGTTTCCCTAGTAGGAACAATTGTTTCACACATTCATACAGTATTAAACCTATCTGGATACATTTTCTCAACTAAACACTCAACTAGTTAACATACTCCAAAAACATGAAGACCTTCAGTGCTGTAACAAGATAATATCAATTGTCAGTATTAGTGCCAAATTAAAAAAAAACTCTCAAGGCCCCCTTAGAAAATGAGTTCATGCATCCTAAAATGATCAGAGTTCAATCATGTGTCAGTATATAATCAAACTACTATGTGTACAGTAATAGTCTTAGGAATCTGAATAAAAATTCAATGGAATTAATCCCCCCCAACCAGGGAAAAGATAACTAGTTATAAGGAAGTATATATTCCTTATGTATGTGAACCAAGAGTCCTAACACACTGTAACATAATTATGACATGCACCTGAATATAAGCCTTACCTCAATATAACCACAACCCCAACCCACACTTTGTTTCCCTCTTCCTCCCCTCACACACACAACCCCTCCCAAA
This sequence comes from Neoceratodus forsteri, assembly GCA_016271365.2. Taxonomy (NCBI): domain Eukaryota; kingdom Metazoa; phylum Chordata; order Ceratodontiformes; family Ceratodontidae; genus Neoceratodus; species Neoceratodus forsteri. Next base: position 1,098,763,296 of record CM057455.1, on the reverse strand, counting down.
AAACAACACACCATCCTCCTACCCCAACACACACACATAGTTGCCCCACCCACACATACACGCCATACAAAACAACCCACCACCACCCCCCACACACACACACATAGTTATTTTGGTGAGAAACTAACATGTTGATAACCAGTTAAAGGAGAACTATAATTAGCCCAAATCACCCACCCCTGCAAGCCAGCACCCCCCGATTAAGGGTTTTGAAAATAAAGCTCCCTGTTCTATCACTTTCCACTTTATTTAATTTTTGAAAAGTCCAGCATTCGCCAAAATGGCGCATGCTCTGTAGCTCCATTTTGTGATAAAGTGCAGCGCTGCACTGCTCGGCTCCAGTGCTGCGCCGCACTTTATCACGAAATGGTTCTATGGAGCATGTGCCATTTTGGGGAATGCCGGACTTTTCAAAAATTAAATAAAGTAAGGAAAGTGACAGACAGGAGCTTTATTTCTGCAAAACCCTTAATCGGGGGTGAGGCTTGCAATGGTGGTGATTTGGCCACTACAGTTCTCCTTTAAAGTAGACTATGAATATTAAAACAAAACACAAAAGCACACTGAAGTCCTATTAAATGTACATCCTTTGAAGTAAAAGTCTGTGTAATTCTAAGTAGTGTGGTGTTTTGGTTTGGCCTACCACTAAAAGACCCTTACCTTCTCTGTAGTCTGCCAGATCTATCTGTTGCTGCTGGTGAGGAGGACCCCTCACTGGACTGTTTGAATAAACTGGACAGACACAGAAATAAATGCATAAACGGTTTATTCATAGACAGCAGTAGGTACATCTTCTCTCTAGGAGGTTCAGACTCTGACTGACTGACTGACTGATAGTCTAAGGGGTTTCCTAGCCCCTGCTAACACAATAATTAGCATAACAAATTAGCATAATGAGATAATTGCTACAATTGTTCTAAGAGCATGTAAAGGGACTGCAGCTGGCATTAGTCCCATACATAAGTACATAAGTGTACCCCACAGTAGAGTAATGTGTCATAAAACCCAAATCAATGTTCATGCCATCTGCTACCATATTGAGAAGTAAATTAAGCCTGACCTCAAAAGCCCATCGTTGTTGTGTATTTTTGAAATGTCCTTTTAAAACCATTACTGATATATATGAGATGGAGTGATCACTCTGAAAGAAGTGTTGCCCCACTGGTTTTTCAGTCATCCTCATATTAATAGTATGTCTGTTCAAGTTCATTCTAGAGTGGAGAGGTTGGCTTGTCTCTCCAACATACCCTGTTTGTGGACATCTCTTGCATTGAATTAAATAAACAACATTTTGTGATGCACATGTATAATTCCCCTCTATCCTGAACTGTCTGTTTTGCAAAGTAACCACACAATCCGAAGTGAAAATGAGCTTACAAGTCTTACATCTGGGGTGACTGCAGGGTAGTGTACCATTTAGTGTTATGGTGTTCTGTTCTGGTGCAAGTTAACCCCTAACAATCAGATTGGCTCAATTAGGTGGTTGTTTAAAAGATACAGTAGCAGCCACAGACACTGCCAGCTATTTCCCAAAATTTCTGTGATATTTCCAGATATATCTAACGCTTTCTCCATTTCTACAGTAGGGGCAGCAGAGAGAAACTCTTTAGAAATTTCGCAAAATATCTGGAAATAGCTGGCAATATCTGTGGCTACTACTGTAGCAGTGGTTGTTCTTGAAAAATGCAATTTAGGGTCTCATCCACACTAAATATTGGGTGGAGGTCCTTAATAATCTTATGTAGAAGTTCAAGGTCAGGTTGATACATGACTTCTAAGGGTATTCTGTTGTTAGTGGTCCTGTCTTTATACTGAAGTAGTTGTTCTCTTGCTCCCTGTGTTGCACATTCTACTGCTCTGTCAATTTCTCTGGAAGAGTGTCCCTGCTCAATGAAGGTTTATTTTCAGCATTTCCAAATATGTATCGCTGTCTTCCTTGTTTGAACAGATGCAGTGATACTGATGCTCTTGACAGTACATAACAGATTTTTTTTGTGTGGCTCAGGTGATTACTATTTCTGTGTAAGTATCTCTGTCTGTTGGCTTCCTTTTAATACATGTATGTAAGATTCCATCCTTGATGGCAACTGTGGTATCCAGAAAATTAACACTAGTGGCAGAATATTCCAGGGAAAGCTTTATGGTTGATTGAAGGTTAAGTTCCTGATGAAAATTCTTAAGTGTGTCAGTGCCCTCTGTGCAAATTATAAACAAATCATCAATGTAACAGAAATAAGCGAGTGGTTTGTGTGCACAGTGCCTTAAAAAGTCTTCCTCCAAATTCGCCATAAAAAGATTAGCATACTGTGGAGCCATCCTGGTGCCCATTGCTGTTCTCATAGTTTGAACATAATGTTTACCACTGAAGCTGAAGTTATTATGTGTCAGAATGAATTCAGTAAGTTTCCCCACCACTTCAGGGTCGAGGTTTTGGTCTAATCTTTTCTCATGCAGGTATTTAAGGCAGGCTGATATGCCATCCGTGTGTGGAATATTAGTGTAGAGGGATGTTACATCCATCGTGGCTAAAATGGTATTAGGTGGTAAGTCCTTATAACCAGAAAGGGAAAAAAAAAACATTCATATGGTTCTGAACCCCACTTTTTGAATCACTCCTCCACCCTGGTACCGTAGGCTGTTGCTTATTGACTATGGTGACCATCTTTGAGCTGCCATCACACTCATCTACCTCTGTTCCTCATTCCTGCCTTCGTTCCCTCCCTCTATCCAACACAGCCCTCTTCAGCACCCTCCCTACTGATATTCCTGCTAAAATCATCCCCTGTGCTGTGATGAACATGTCTGAAGTCTATCCTAGATCCACCACTTCAACTCACAAAATAGGGCTTTATTGTGCCTTAACCCACTTTCCCCTGCACACACAAACAAACTCACCATGTGTGAGCCTCAGGCCCTTCTTGCATTCTCTGGTTCTACAGCACTCACTTTGCAAACATTCAGAACCTCCCACCATTATTCATAATGGTGGGTAATCTCAATGATACTGAAAATGCAGTGAATGTCCCATGATGCGGCAGCAGCAAAAAGTGACTCTTCTCCTTGCAGCACTGGCCTGACATGTATCATCCATTTAAGCCAAGTGATGTCAAATAGTAATCCAGTGCTGCAGTGTGAGGTGCCACTCTCTGCAGCCACTACATCATAGGACATATCTGACATCTAGAACTGTGCCCCCCCCCCCACCAAGGCTTATGCAAACTGGTTGAGTGGACTGAGAATATTTGAAAGTTTGATTCTGCGTCCCGGGTTGGGATGGGTTTAACAAAAGAACAAAGCCAAATAAGGCTCTGTTTACGTAGGATGAGGTGATACGATATCCAGCATGGTCTCTGAACCTATCTTTGACAGCACCAGGGGGAGTTATTTTACCTGTGTTAAGCACAACGATGTCTACTGTGCAAATCTGTTCCTGTTTTTTGTCAGAAGGGATGATTCCATTTGTAGGCTAACAAACAGTTTAGGCATACAAACATCCTCAAGCCCTGTAAATGCTTTCCCAGCTCCTGCCACTGTGTGTCGAAGGAGAACCACTCCACAGCTACTGTACCTCCTGCTTTAGGCTTCCCAATATCATTCAATGGAACAGCGCTTCCTAACTTTTAAGGGAAAAAAAAAACAGGTGCACTCACCAAGCAGGCTCTAATTGGTTACACAGCAAAGAGAAGTAGCATAGGCAATTAATTCAGTTGCAGAGAGGCATTAATTCATTTTACAATGTGCTTCACAATTTGCTTTTCCATTGCAGGTTGTATATTATAATTTCCACCTTGTGCAAAACTGTGCAGATATTTAAACAACCTAAATTGCAGTTTTCATGTTTTTCTGATCACACAAGTAAGCTCATCAAAGTTGCTCCAGCACTTATCTCCAAATTGAGCTTCATCAGGGGACAGGATTTGTAGTAACAGACTCCCATTTTATGAAGCAAATCTAACATACTAAAATGCCAGCAGAATAGGCCTAATGGTCTTTCGAGTCTGCTCGATTGGTCAGCCCCCAACCTGGGTGCTGACCTTGCTGCCCCCCTCGCCTTCTCTGGCTTCTCCCTTCCCAGTTACGGACATTCTTGCTGCATTGGATTTTGCTTCCAGAACCCTTCCCCTGTACCTGTCCCAGACCCTCTTGAACCCCTCCACCGTCTCTGCCTCCACCAGCCACCTAGGCAGTGCATTCCATGGCTCCACCACCCTCTCAGTGAAGTAGCACCTCCTCCTTTCTCCCCTGAATCTTCCCCCCTCCAGCTTCCACCCATGCCCTCTAGTGGTCCCCTCCTCCTTCCTTCGAAGCACCCTGACTGTTCCTCCCCTATTTACCCTCTTCATGTACTTGAAGACCTCTATCTGACTGACATAATGTGTGAATCAGTTAATTTAACATATTTAAAGCTTGATGATTTGTATAATTATTTTCATGATGCCATCAAAAATGCTTACTAGCTGAGTCTGTTGAGTAAACTCTATCTACATCTTAAACCAAAACTGTGCAATACATGCACAAATTATTATTTACATCAACATTACAACAGTATGCAAAATATGTCTGAACATGCCAAATAAACCCCTCTCCTGTTTCATGAGGGCGCCTCTTTCTCTTGCTACCTCCTAACTACTACCATCTCTGTTGACTTTGAAACAGCTTTCAGCACTGTTGCCCATCCCTTTTGCCTGATAAAGTTAGACAGTGTTTTTCTCTCTTAACTGGCAATTCATTAATTCAGTTACCAGCTATCTGATTACTTTCAAATGGTCGATATAAATTCAACTCCAGACTGAGACTGATGTGCCACAAGGTTCTGTTCTCATGAGCATGCTGCTCTATATCTCCCTTAACGAGCTGCCCACAGCTTGAGCCTCCTTATACAATCACGTGGATGCCGAAGACACAGCACTCAGTGGTCTAGCTTAAATGACTTGGGTTTTCATACTAAGGTTTATACTAAGGTATGTGTTGGAACAAGCAGGCCTGTGAGCCCATAAATGTCCTTTTGTTATACAAACTACCTTAATTTACCTCCAGTTAATATATATTTGTTCAAATGTACAAAATCAAGAGGACTTTGATATACAACAGTGGTTTTGTACTACCCAATCTGACTGGAATACAAAGAAAACCAACACTATGACCTTTGGTTCCAAATCAAGGTTATCCAGACTTCCCTCACTCCCCTTCCAAATGACCCTCCATAGCTCCCACTTGGAGCATGTTGTACCCTTCAGTACCTTGGGGTTCAGCTGGACCAGCACCATGCATTCTCCAGTCATACTGGCTCTGTCTTATATGCAAAATTATCCTTCCCACCTATGGGGATGTTTGACAGTATCACGATAGTATTTGCTCCTGTCCAGACAAGGCTTCCAGATCTAGGGAGTTCTGTATTTACAGGAAATATAGTATTCTAAATTGATATTATAAGCTTGAATTTAGAGTCACAGTATTGAGTCCAGCCAGGTTAGAAAAAAGATTTTGGCAGCAATAGTGCTACCAAAATCATTTTTCTAACTTAGCTGGAGTCAGTACTGTGACTCTCATACGACAGTAACAATGCAGAACTGTAATTGTTGGGAAACCGAGGGTACTGGAAAAACAATTCTGGGTGCTCAAACCTTGCAGCTTTAGTGTATGTGTACAGATTTAGTCTTTCTAATATCAGATAATAAAAACCATTCACACAGAATGGAGTTAGTCAGGAGGCAATGAGCAGTGATTAGCATGCCACACTTTCATGCCTGGCAAAATGGAATATTTACCACTGGATTACACTGCAGTATTCCTCAACATGTCACTGGCAGAAACTATGATAATAGTGTTTTTTATTTTTTGGTCTTTTCTCCCCTCTCTCCATATTTTCGTTCTGGAGGGTGCTGATCCCATCCCCGATGTCCACCAGGTTCACTGACCTTCTTCTCCCAGGGCTTGCCCACTGAAAAACAGATCCAGTTCTGGTCAATGCCTGACTGGTCAGGGAGCGAGACCTGTAAGTCCCTCCTTCATCCAGTCACCGGAGACTTTTTCTGGCTTTTTCTTCCCTTCAGAGGAAGGGTGTGCAATGATGCCTGTGGTGGTGTCATGCATGCTCCTGTGCATGGCACGCCAAGTGCCTGGCCTACCTCTGCACCCCATGTACAGCATCAGTGTTCCAGCCCTCAGCCTCCGCTAGGGGCCAGACAACCACCAATCACTGATCCCTTGGGGCACTTGATCCTCCTCCTCCTCCCCGGCTACCTGGTCATGCCACGAACATGAGTTGCTAGCATGGCATGAGGTAAGGCATGGTGTCTCAGCCCTCCACACCACTGGACTGGTATGTAATAATAGTGTTGCATCCTAGCTGACTCCACTTTTTCTGAGACTGATGTAGTCAAAAAGTGGAAAAAATATTAGTCTTAAGTTGAAGGTATAAACCATGAAGTCTAATTTTCACAAAAGTTTGCATTGTGTTACAGCTTGACACAAACATGGGAACACACCAAGTTTGAACTCTATAGCCCTTGAGAAATTGCTTTCCAGACACATTGCATACAGTTTACAGTAAATGATATGCCACAGACTGTGATGCAAGTTCAAGGCTGAACTGGTGAACCTTCTATAAAACAGAAATGAAGATACTGTGCTTTGAAGTAGAAGTTTAAATGTTTAATTTCCACACTGCGTAAAAGTTTCATGAACATTTATATTCTTAAAATCTATGTTTCTTTTCTGGGCAGCATACTGTACATGGAACCATCTGCAGCATGCTGGTACAGGAGATGGGCTTTGGAATAGAAGATTAATAGTTCAATTTCCGCAAAGGTTAAAATTCTTATGAATATTTACTGTATATTATTAAAGTACACTGGTTCCTCTTTACAGTGAACCCATCTGTAGACAGATTGTTCATTGTAGCTGAGATTCATTCTCAATTTATCCCTCTCCACCGGAGTAATCCCCCACCATGGAAAATAGCCAGGGTAGTATAGCATGCACCAAACAGGAAAGGGATCTTGGGGTTATCATCTCTGATGACCCCAAGGTAGGGAAACAGTGTGACAAGGCAGCAGGTAAAGCAAATAGGATGCTGGGATGTATAGGTAGGGGCATCACCAGCAGGAAAAGGGAGGTCATAATTCCGCTATACAAGACACTAGTGAGGCCCCACCTGGAGTACAGTGTACAGTTCTGGAGACCATACCTACGTAAGGACATAGACAGGGTAGAGAAGGTTCAGAGGAGGGCAACAAAGATGGTGCATGGATTGCATCACAAGTCCTATGAAGACAGGTTGAAGGAACTGAACATGTACTCCCTGGAGGAGAGGAGGGAGAGAGGGGATATGATAGAGACATATAAGTATCTCACAGGGAGGAACAGGGTGCAGGAATACACTATTTTTAAGCGAAAAAGATGTACCAGGACTAGAGGGCATGGGATGAAGTTGGAGGGAGGATGATTCAGAGGAAACATGAGGAAGAATTTCTTCACAGAGCAATTGGTGGACAAGTGGAACACCCTGCAGAGGAAGTGGTGGGGGCTGAAACAATCACAGGATTTAAGAATGCATGGGATAGACATAAAGGAATTCTGGAGGTCAGGGGTAAGGGGCAACAGACTTCTAGGAAAACATAAACTGAACTTACAAGCTCAAATGGGCAGACTGGGTGGGCCATAGGCCCTCATCTGCCGACACTGACTATGTATCTATGTATCTAGTACCTGTTTTCAAGCAAGGGGACTGAAAGTGCACTGAAAACTAAAGGTCTGTAGCTATCCTGTCGGCTGTTAGCAAGCTATTGAAGAAGGTTGTAGAGGTATAACTGTCAGAACAATCGCAAAAACATGGTTTACTCTTCTCAGAGCAGCATGGTTTTTGTAGGGGCCACAGTACCGCTATAGCCCTTGCTAAGGTTATGTCCGAGATTAGGACAGTGACAGATCATGGCAGGTTGGGGAGATCTTTGTAGACCTCTCTAAGGCCTTCAATTTTGTGGACCATACTCTTCTGTGCAACAAACTTCGCAGTCTTGGTCTGTCCCACCCAGTCTTAGCATGGTTCTCCAACAACCTCAGTGGCAGGCAACAGCTTGTTAAATACAACAGAATTTTTCAGAACCTACTCCTTTTAATATTGGAGTTCCTCGGGGGTCTATCTCGGGTCCCATTTTATTCTCCTTATTTGTCAATGACTTCCTGCTGGTGCCCAGCCATAGCAGTACCACCCTATATGCCAATGACTTGGTTCTGCTGTCTAGCTCGAAAGATATCAGTGTCATAAATCTCAACTTACAAGCTGACTTCCATAAGCTACAAACCTGGCTCCTGACAAATAAGCTTGTTCTAAATCTAAAGAAAATGCAGACTATACTGTTTCACTGTCTGGCCAAACTTAAGCTGTGCCTTGCCCTCCTGAGGGTTACAAGTGCAGATGGTTCTCTGATGGGCACTACCTGCTCCTTCAAATATCTGGGAGTCATTCTTGACCCATATTGGACCTCTCCCTGCATGTTCAAAATTTGTGTAAAGCAACAAATATCAAACTGGGCCTAACCTATAGGGCTGGAGGAGCCCTTACAGTAGCTGCACATCTTGTCCTACACTCAGCTATGTGCTTAAAACATTCCCCTTTGCTACATAGTCTAGCCTAGCAAAGTGGGATGTTGCCTACAACAATGTTTACTGTTTTGCCCTCACTGCTCTTTGGTTCACTCATCACTGTGAGCTACAGTATACGATAAACTTCATTGGCTAGCACCATGCCATTACCACTCCTTTGTCCTGGACTGCCTTATTAATAAGGTAGTCAGAACTGCCACTCCTCCTGCCTTGTCAAACCTCCTTCAGCCTGCCCAACCCGCATACCAACTTAGGTCTACTGATTTCCAGTCTTTCCTTGTCCCTAAATCCTGCACTTTGGCTGGTGAACGGGCCTTTGCTGTCTGTGCTCCCAGATTCTGGAACTCCCTCCCTGTGCCTACTTGGAGTGCCACTACCCACTACAGTTTTAAGAGATCCCTATGGGAACATCTGAACTCTGCTTTGGCCTGCAACTTTCCTTAAAAAGAAGAGGACTTGGTGAACTATATCTTGTATTAATGCCTGGCCTCTACCTATGTCTAAGAGTGGTGTCCCAAAATTTGGCAACATACTGATACTTAAGCACTTATTGTCTACTTAACGTCTTCTATTCACTGTACTTTTGTTTTTTTGTCTTACATAATGTATGTTCCATTTCACATATTGTCAAAGACAGCCTCAACTTTATGTCCATGCCTTCAAAATATTGCCTGCATATCTTTTCTTTTTTAAATTGTTTGCACATTTTTCCCATTGTAACCTCCCGGGTTTTACCTGAAAATATGCATCTTTTGTCTAGTGTACATCCCTGGTCAATAAAAGCTAAATAAATAAATAATATGCATGCTTTGGAAACAATGGGTGCCATCGCAGATGTTCCCTATAAGAGGGATTTTTTTATTACTTTGCAATGAACTTATTTAAATTCTAGAAATACATTTCCTAAGAATATATTTGATGGACTAAAGCAAGATTTTGCAGGGGCTGGTATTGCCTGTTTTGCTACATTTGTCAGAGTCTACTATATTATGCATAAAGTGACATTGTGCCCTCCCCCCCAAAAAAACTATGGCACTGATCTAGACTGCACTTGTTACTCTGATTTTCTTTTGCTCATTAAAATGAACTGCAGTTGATTTAAACTAAGGTAGCTTGGGTTGGCAGCTGCCTAGGTATATGACATCATCTCTACATCAAAGAAAGTTATTCTTCTCAAGCAGCCCATCAGCACAGCAGTAGTGGTAGTGCTGCCACTCATGATGCCAATGACTGAGGTTTGGGAACAAGCCTGGGTCATTAGGGGTAGCTGGGGGGTGGAGCATCCCACAGGCTGCTTTCCACCTCTAGGGAGGGTGGGTCGCTGTCCTTACTGAAATGCTGCCTCCGTCCTACATGATCACAGGTGGCAGTGCAGTCAAGGGCACTGGTGGAGGGATGTACACAGGTTGGGGGTTCGGCATGACAGCATACCCCCATGCACACACACACCTAGACCTCCCTAGTGTGCCGGCACCCACGGGGATGGGGAGAAACAGCAGAAAATGGTCCCACCATGCAAAAGATGATGGACCCTAGTGGCCTCAAGATGACTGGTCCTGGATCCCACTGCCTGCCATCTAATGATGATAATACAGTCTGAGTGGTACAACCCCTCTACCTCACCTGGGGGTATGTCCAAGGCAGCATGGATGTAGGCAGCTGCTGGAGGGACATGGTCCAGCAGAGTCAAGCACCTATGGGATTCTAGAGGGAGTTTAGGCAATGGCATGTAGGGGGACATAAAAACAGAATATAAAAAAAGAAACCTATGATTATTGCAGTGCAGCTTGGTAGCAAATTACATGTATCAGCAGACCAAGGGCTTGAATCTTATTAGGAACCTTATATTTTATATTTATCCTTTGGCTAAACTTTGTGTAGAGGTTGAGGTACTCCATGGTGCAGCAACTATGACGTTTACCTGTAATTTGTAGCAGCAGAGAGATGCCAAAAATGTGAGCAGACAGCACAGAACAAAAGAAATAATGCCACAACACTCTAATACTACTGAACAATATGCTGGGAAGAACAGCAATTCTTGTCAAGGAGATACAAGGCAAGTGACTACTTGTTTGTAAATTCTGCCAAGTAACAGTACCTGTGGTACCAGGAAAAACTGCAAACCATATAGCCAAGTAAGTGCAATCAAAGATGCACAGCAGACAGAAGCAGCCGACTCCAAAAGAAGAGAACGGACTGAGTCAGACTTCATTAGCTGCCACAATAACAAGATTCAAATGAAAATGGGAGGGAGAAAGGGATGTGACCCACAAGTTTGCCCGTGCAATGGTTCAATCTGCTGTTAGCTTAAATTAAACTGATGGGCCGCTTGGCCAACTGTTCAGAAAGATGGCCCTTGCTGCATGAACTATGCCAAAACCTACACAGATGTACGAGAAGTACTTGCCAGAGGTATTCAACTCTGACATAGACCATATACCGGAACTGATATCTGCGTTACCAATTTCGGTTACCATCGACGAGACGCCTGAAATGCATGGAGACCCTGCTGTGGCAGTTTTATTTACATTTGCAGACAGAAACAATGGCTGGGTCAGGCAGACAATCTTGGCAGAACTGGACATTATTAAGTCCTGCAATGCCATTTCCATTGCTGCATTACTGTAAAAAGTGCTTGACTCGTATGGTAAAAGCTGGAAGGATGTTGTTTGCATCTGTAGTGACTTGGCCAGCTATATGAAAAAGTTCTGTGAGGATCTCTGCAAAGCACAGCCTCAATTCAAAGCCTTTCTGGTACAAGATTTATGCTATCTACTTGACAGTGTTTTGAAGGCTGACTTGGTTTCATCCAACTTGTTTAAAAAGGTAATCAATTTCATCTTGCATTCAGAGGCATTGTTTAGGTATGCTAGAGAAGTGAAACAGAAATATTTTGCTGTCTGCTCAAGGCTGGGGAGTCAAGCAAAAGACTATTCCCACTGTAATCCATAGCCGTTGGTACTCAGTACTAGAAGCTGTTGAAATTCTGCTAGCCATGTGGTGACCGTTCACTGTTTTTCTCTTGAGTGATGATGCTGCTGGTAGAAAATGTGATGAGCTGAAAAAGCACATCAATTCAGAGGTTAAAAAGAACACTGTGTACTGTATTTTAAACTTCTTAAGTGAGATCTCGCGACCTGTTATTGACATCATGAAGCGACTAAAATCAGAAAAAGACATACATTCATCAAGTCTTTAATATTGTTTGTGTGGGCACTAAAACTTTAATTGAAAGCAAAGTCGATGGTGGAAGCACTGAATTTGGCCCTGCAGCTACTGCACATTTAGGTTGTTTACCCTTAGAGACACAGCAAGTCCTGGAGGAACGTTTCCAACTGTTCTACACAATGATGTATGAGAATGGCAGAATGTAATGGCAAGAAATATTGCTAATCCTACTATGGGATTTGAGCTAAATGAGGCCTCTCTGTGGTACTCTGCACAAGTTGTAAACCCATTCAGGAGAAATGAGTTCTCAGTGAACAGTGAGCAGCACCGTTTCATATTTTACATTTTCAATAAGTCAGACACAGGCTTGCTTTCTGCTCAATTTGCTGAATATTTGGCAGAATCAATACCAACAAATATTGACTTGTAAGTGCATCAGTACTGGAGAGGAAAGTTAAAGCAGTGGCCTGAACTAGCTGAATGTCTTTTGTGTATGCTTGCATTACCTGTGTCAAGTGCTAATACAGAAGGTCATTCTCAGAAATCAGAGCATTTACTGCAAGAAAAGAAAGAGCTAGAATGTCAAAGCAAGTTCTGAAAATGCATTGCATGATTTACTATAATAAGTTAGCAATTTGATTACTTCTATTATTAACTCTATTATTATGCTAGTACAAACATGAAATGGCTATAGTTCACACTTACAATATTTATAGTTCTATATTTATGGTGCAATATTTATGATGCAATATTTACCATTGAGCAAGTCCTATATTTATGGTGCAATAGTTAAGATGCAATATTTATTAAGGTGCAATATCTATGATACACAGTGCATTTTTAAGAGTGATTTTTTTAATTGAGTGAATAAACACTGAGTTATAAAGATTGTGGTTGTCCATGAAATTGATTACACTGAAAATAACAGGTTTTCGGTATTTTTGAAAGGGGTAGAAAAAGGTTGGAAAAAAACACCTTTTTTTAAAAAAAAAATAAACACCTACCTATACACAGCCTACTTACAGTATAAATCAGAAGACCAGAGTTCAAATCTTAGCAGATACTAAATAATTAGAAGAGAAAATGGTTTGAATTCTAAGTGCCACTTTAACATTTTTTTTCAAAATATTTGATTACAATTTGCTTGAGTGGCAATCCATGGTGGCATGGAGATGGAATTGCTTCTTCTATTAGAAAACAAATGTAGTTATAAGGAACAGAATGAGCAGGGAGGAAATGTTGCTGTCAGGATTTGTTTTTTGACTGGAAATGTGTTTATTAATTGAAAACTGGTAACCTAGAAAGGCAGACTGGGCCAAGGCTCATTTCCAGGTGTGATGGGGGAAGGGGGTTGTTAGAGAGACACGCTAGGCAAGGTGGTAAAGGGCAATAAATTCATACAGTAACAGGGTGCAAGCACAAGAGACTTAGAGCACTGGAACAGGTACAGTAATGTGCCATAAATACACAGTGACAGTGTACAGACTGTTAGCTAAAAAGTTAAGACACTGGAACAGGTGCAAATGGGCCATAAGAGGTGACTAGCATGGAAATTAATAGGGGCAAAAGTAGAGGTGGGATTCTGAGCCAGGAGGGCTTCATGCACTGGGTAGGAGGAGGAGGAATGGATCAAAGAATGAATGCAAGTCAGCTAAGGCTAGGAGAGAAGACGAAGGGAGCAGCAAGAGGTTTAAGCCGATGCTTCAGGGGAATAAAGGGAGGGGAAGAGGTGACTAGTGGGAGGGAGATTGTTCTACATGGAGGGAAGATAAAAGGAGAAGGCAGACAGCCCAGCTGTGGAATTGGAATGTGGAACAGAAAAGGTTTGGAAGTTCTGCTAGTGAAGCGCATAAGAGGCAGAGAGAGTAGGTCAGAAGAGAGAGTGGAGTGGAGCCCCCTAATCCTCCTTTGCCAGTCTGGACCCCCTTCTCAACTCTTTTTGTTGTTTTGCTTTCAGTGCCCCACATACTCACCACTGTTCACTCTACTCTGCTCTTTCACTCCCCTCTCTTGATGCCAGGAGCCTTTCCCACTGTACCTCCTTTACATCTAAATTCTGGTTTGGGTCCCTTACTTCTCTCTTACCTTTTCCCTCAGCTTCCTGCTATCCTTTACATAATATTGTTTCCTATCCCCTCACTATTCCTTCTAGGAAATCTAGAGGTGGTCAGTCTACTTTCTTATATCACTTTCCTAACTTTGGTCCTCTCTTACCTTCTCTATTTGCTCTGTCTCTTCGACTTTCTCTTTAAAGTCTCTTCTTCATTACTTTTTTTTCCCTCCTGCAACTGTCCTTGACCCTCTTTCTTCCTCCGCCACTAATTTTGCCCTGACAACATGTTTCCGTCATTCTGTGTGGTTCATAGCTCCATGCTTGTGCTACATACAGTGGAGCTGAATAATGTAGGTTATGCTTGGATACATAGGCTGGGCCAGTAAGTAGGACAATGCCTGCAAGATATATGAGTTATATGAAATGAGCAGTGCTTAGATACTTCAGCATAGATATAAGCAAGTTAGTGATTGTAGTACATATGAACTGGATTGTATATGCATAGTGCTCAGGTGCTTGAACTGAATAACAATTTGTTGGGGCTTGTTGTTTTGGCCTTTCTCTATATCCCACCTAGAAAGGATCCTTATTCGAGTAAGATGAGACCCCTGAAAAGAAATAATGATTGCAGATATGATTATCTCCTCCAACTCTGTGGAGTGTGGCCAGTAGCATGCAGAAGAGGAACCGCCCCTTCCCGGGAACCTCTGAGGACCCATGGCTACTGACCTGCCCGTCCTTCTAGGCATACTAAAGGAGAGTAATCCTAAATGAGCAATTTATACATATTATCGGCTAGTCTGAAACTCCAAAAGATGAAGTCCAGAAGGTCGGGAAGAGAAAATGGAATACAGTACTGACGTTGAATGTCCAGCAAGCGGATGGTAGCAGATCCAGAGCAGTACCTTGTTGGAGACGTCAAAGTCCAGGGCAAAATACTAAGAGGGTAGTTGGAGTCCAGTAGAATGCAGAATTGATCTAGAAGGGCTGGACTGAGTTCCAATATGTGAGTTCATGGAAGCATAGAGTCTGGATGGCAAGGCGAGTGCTGAAGGCAGTCATGAAGCTGAAGAAGGTGGAGCAAATAAATGCCTGGTCCTGAGTGGGCGAAGCAGTAATGAGACAGGAGGCCAGAAGCCTGGAATCTCCAACCATCCGGTGAAGCAAACATGGTAAGGAACAGAACCTCCATGCCCCAAGTGGGGCAAGGGAGGAGTAAAGCAGAATTAAGTGAACCTCCAGGCCAATAGTGGGTGAGGCAGGTAAGAGCAGAAACAGCTGAACTTCCAGGTCCTGATGCTGGGCCAGGCAGGTACAGAGTAGAATAGTCGAACCTCCGGGCCCTGATGCTGGGTGAGGTAGGTGTAGAGTAGAAATAGTTGAACCTCTAGGCCCCGATGCTGGGTGAGGCAGGTGCAGAGTAGAATAGTAGAACCTCCAGCCTTGATGCTGGGCGAGGCAGGTGTAGAGTAGGAAAAGGTGAATCTCCAGGCCCCAATGCTGGGTGAGGCAGGTGTAGGGTAGAAATAGCGGAACCTCTGGGCCCTGATGCTGGGCGAGGCAGGTGTAGAGTAGGAATAGGCAAACCTCCAGGCTTTAAATGCCGGAGAGGCAGTTGGAGTAGGAGAGCAAATGCAGGTGAGCAGCTGAATGAGCATTGAATTGCTGAGATTGGAATGGGTGGCAAGAGCCAGACCTTGCAAGGTCAAATGCAGTCCAGAGTTATCAGAATTACAGAGGCTGAAGCCGGGGGAGAGCCATAGGCATGAAGCGATGATTTGCGCAAGCAAGAAGCAACGAGTTCGTAGACAAGCATGGACCTACATGTAGGTCGGGAAACAAAGTGGCAGTAAGGGGACTTGCATGTAGATGTGCAGAACAAAGCAACAATAAAGTCAAACCCCCAGGCTCTGAATTGGGCAAGGCAGGTGCAGAAGCTAAGGCAGACTTATGAGAGCAGCAAAATGGTCCTGTTAAATGTATTCCTGATGATCAAGGATGACAGAATGCAGTGAGAGATGGAGTCGGATGAGCTGGCAACTTGAACCACAGTTAATAAGCCATAGGGCACTGAAGTAGGGTAAGTCTGAGGCCTAAGCCATGAAATAGGAATGGCTCTAAGGAATAGAGCTCAGCTGAGAATCTTGGCAAGAAATGGGAGTTGCAGTAGATCCAAACACACTGAAGCAGCATGGCAAGAAGTGTACCAGGAAATTGATTGTGAATATCCTGGGATGTAGTCCAGATAAAAGTCCATAGTAGAACAAAGAAAGATATCCTTGATGAAAGAAAGTAGGTGTGAGCAGGCAAAGTGAGGGCTGCAGCGGCCACACTCGAGTACTGTGACTGAAGGCGAGAATCACTGGCAATGCGTCCATTCCTGATGGAAGTCAGGATGAGCAGGTGACCTAGAAGGAAGGCTTCTGGCAGATGGGGATCCAGTGAATGCCCAAAAGGAGGAAACAAGCCAGATAGGAAGGCAAGGAAGCAGCAGGAGCAAACAGGGTCCAGTCCAGGAAAAGGAGACACAGCAGAGGCACTGGGACAAGGCTGGCAAATAAATGAAGGCCGAGATGCAGTCCAGATCCAGAGAGCAGGCAAACAGTGGGAGCAGGACTGAAGCAGATGGCCCGAAGAGGAGCTCCAACATGCTGCAAGGATTGGAAGGAATGAACCAGATGATCCGGTCAGTGAAAACTGCAGGAGAGGGAAGCTTGCACGTAGCTGAAATCCAGTGCCCAGGGGAAGCACAGGCAAGAGAAATCATCCAGAGCCAGGAGCAGAGAACCACAGGAATGTCTCAACAGAGACCAATGCTGGATGGATGCTGGAAAGCAGGAATGAATAATGCAGTAGAGAAGCTTAGATGACGGCCAGCAGAAAAGAATCCAGAGCAGGCACTGAACATCATGATAGAGCACATGGCTGGAGTCCATGCCAGGAGTCCAGAGGACAGAGGCACAGTAACTAGCTAGGCCCCCACATGGGGGTAGAGGAGCGACTGGACCTCAACGTAGGTCAGCCAGAGGAAGGAGTAGTGAGTGGCAGCTAAGCCCCATGAAAGCTAGCAGGACCAACAAACCCCCAACACAGGGCAGCAAGGGAGCAGTGAAAGCTTGCCAGGCTAGGCCTCCACATGGCCAGTGGAACGGCTGAACCCCCACGTAGGCCAGGCAGGAAGGGGAGAAAGCAAGTCAAGCTAGACTCCATGAAGGCTAGCATGACTGGGGGTGCCACCACGGAGGGCAGACCAGTGTGACAGACATCCCAGGGCTGAAGCTGAAGGAGACAGCCGAAAGCTGGTGAGCAGCCAACTGAGCACCGATATGCTGAAATCACAATGAGCGTCGTGTGCTGAGACCTGGCTAGGTCAAAGCAGATTGAATGCAGGAGACATCCCAGAGGATGAAGTCAAGGGGATGCAGTAGGCATGAGCAACGATTGCGAAGCAAGCATGGACCTGCATGTAGGTCAGTAAACCGAGTAAGAAGAAGTGGACCGGCATGTAGGTCTGCATAACATGGGAGCAATGAAAGCACTGAATGCCAGGTAGGCATGAGCAGCCAGTACAAGGAAGACTGAGGAGCAAACCGGAGCTGAGGGAGATAAACAACCAGGTAATATATTCAAGACAGTACAAGCTGCTAGGTAGCTTTGTGCCAGGTCAAACACCTGGAGAGTCTAAGAGATCCGTGTCTGCTGAATTCGTCTCACATAAAACGACAGTGCAGAAATACACGTCAGGGAATATGCGTATGATGAATGCAGAAGTAGGGAACAGAAGAAACCAGAGTAGCAGCTGCAAATAACATAGTAGTCCAGCAAAGGAGTAGAACAAAGAAGTCCGTAGAGCTGGAGTGCATGGTAGTGCAGGAAGGCATAGCAAATGATGCCCAGGAATGCAAACGTGATGTGGGAACAGATATTAGTAGACAGGGAAGTGGTCGGAACAGCCGACAAGCTGTAGGGGCATTGTATGGAAGATGGCAGGCAAAGGAACTCATCCAAAGTCATGTCCTGTAGCCTGCTAGGAGCCAGTAGGTCACCGTGGAAAGACTCCATTAGAGGAGTCAATATACTATCCAAATGGAGCCAGCTGAGTCCGTGCCCATTCCCCAGTACAGAAATAAGAAGCCTGCAGGCATGCAGCTAGAGCAGACTGAAGGCTTCAGTGCAGGGAAGGCAGCAACCACGCAGTGAAGAGTGGGATGAAACTAAACTGCACGGCAGCATGGAGTGGTGGCTGCTCAAAAGGAAAGGGGAAAGGAGCCACAAGCAAGAAGGTAGCGAGGAGCAGAGACAGCAAAAGAATAGCAGAACACAGTGTTGGCTGCAAGGACCACAAGCCATCGAAGAAGAACAGCACTACAACAACACCAGCAGGAATCCCCAGAACAAAGCAAAAAAAAGAAGGTACAGGGTAAGATGGGAGAAGGGAGAGGGGGGAGCAAGGAAGGGAAAACACACAGAACAAACAAAACAATGACAGCAGAAGAGGGGATGAACAAGGAGAGGGGGAGCAGGGGGAAGAACGAGAGAGCAGCCACAGACTGGCAGCAACATCAGCTAGTGAGACTCATTCTAAGCTGAGCAGCGGTGGCCTGATCAGATTTGTAGGATATGGGGAGGCGCTTTTCCCCACAGAACTAAAGGTATACGCCTTACCATTATCTGCGCACGTTATTCTGATTCATAGGTCCTGATTTTACAAAGGGGAAGCAGGGCTTGTGACAAGCCCTGCATCTGACACAAAGGGGGTTGCAGATCACCAAAGCCCCTCAGATGCAGATTGCTCTGATTTTTAAAGCGGCATGCATTTGCAACAATTGCCCCACTTTATGACTACTTGTGCCAAAGGGTTGGCGCAAGTGCTGCGATCCTGGACGCAAGGGTCAACCAGAGAGATGGTGGTGGTCTAACCCCTTGCATCCTGAATTCCAGACTTGTGATGGGCATTTGTGGCACACATATTTGAAAATCCTACTTAAAGCAAGGTGTGACGTAAGTCACCACTTGCGAAACACACCCTGCCACAAGTCCAGTGCACTGCAGCATGGTGTTTTAAAATTAGACCCATAATATAGGTTTGATTATTTCTCCATTTAAATTGTATTTCTGCATTTCGCCATAGATATTGTAACTGTTGTATGTGATGTTCCTCAACCCCTAACCCCAGGATGCATCTGGAAATTAGCCGTTGCCAGCTTAGTATGTCTTTCCTGGTGAAACTTTTGAAATAAAATAAATAAAATAAAGTGAGAGGAGAGATAATGATGAAGAGAGTCAGTCCAATATTTAGAAGCATGGGAGGCACAGCATGAGACGATGGGAGGGAAGAGGAGGACTAGACAGAGAAGTGCAAATGGAGGCGTGATGAGTGCAGAAGGCAGGTTAGCACCAAAGAGGCAGAAGGCATTGCATAGGGGTATCAGTCTGGCTAGGGAAGAGGAAGGGGCAGTGCCTTGGACCACACCCACATAGTCAAATGCCAGCAGCACCATTTTGGAAAACATTATGGTATCTTTCTACAGACAGTGAGCATGAACTGAACTTTAGCTGGATTCAAAAAAATAATTTAACAATTCTTGTAGGCCATAATGACACTGGGTCAGAATAGCGCTGACCACAATGCTGTTGTCAACAATAGCGTGGCAATAATACCGTTAGTTTTATTTCCCCCACATCCCCCAGACTGAAGGATTCTCACTCTGGGGGAGTAGTGGATCACAAGAAAAGTTCAAATATGTGGGGCCGTAGAATACTGTTTCCACAGCCCCGTGTCAAAGAAAGAAAGTCCCAAGTGCACAAAAATATTGGAGACCAGGATTAGCGCTCTGTAGACTGGCAATGTTTGTGTTGCACTATTCTAACCGGGTACCAGCCATAATTACCTCTTGTTTGCATTAAGGTGATTTTTAAGGATTTGCAATTATTTTGAAGTTAAAGTGCAGAGGTCAGATAATGAAAGCATTTGTACCTCACACAAATCAAACATGATATATATTGGTACACCATAAAGAACAATTACATACTTACCATAACAGTAGATCTTCAAGAGAATCTCTTGCATCAGGCCATGCCTATGGAACTATAGCCACCAGGCACTAGGACCATAAAGAAACTTTTTTGCAAGCAGTCCAGTAGGGGCTACACATGATGACGTCTTACACTGATATCCTCTCTAACATACTAGTCACCAGCAGATAAGGCCTTACGGTCTATCGAGTCTGCTTGTACCTCAGAACCCTGGGTGGGTACTGAAGCCACCCCACCCCCCGTATCCCTGTTTCCCCTGACCTCCATCCCAGTCCCCCTTGGGCAAGCCAACCTTTGCTTCATCCCCTTTCTGTACCTGTCCCACCCTCTCTTGAAACCCTCCACCATAGAAACCAGAACCAGCTCACCAGGCAGCGCATTCCATGGTTCCACCACTCTCTCAGTGAAATACCTCCTTCTCCTTCTTTCCCCCCTCATCCTTCTACCTTCGAGCTTCCAACTATGTCCTCTGGTGATACCACCCTCCTTTAGCCTAAACATTCCCTCCTGATTTACTCTATTGAGTCCCTTGAGGTACTTGAAGACCTCAATCGTGCCCCCCTGGTCCCTCCTCTCCTCTCCTCCAGTGAGAACAGGCCAAGCTCCTCTAGTCTCTCCTCATATGTCAACTCCCCTAGACCCTGGATCATTTTGGTAGCTGTCCTCTGAACCCTTTCAAGGAGCTGGATGTCCCTTCTCAAGTGTGGCCTCCAGTACTGCACACAGCACTCAAGGTGTGGTCTAACCAGGCCATTGTACAATTGGAGAATCACCTCCCTGCTCCTTGAAGTAATCCCTCTTGTGATGCAGCCCAACATCCTGTTTGCGTTTACAGCCGCCCTCCTGCACTGTTCAGAATTATTCATGTTGACATCCAGTAGGACTCCCACATATTTTTCCCCTGCCGTGGCCTTCAACTCATTCCTCCCAGGATGTACTCATGTTTGGGTTACCCCTCCCAAGATGTAACACCTTGCATTTGGAGGAGTTAAATTTTAGTTTCCAGGTGCGGGCCCACCTGTCCAGGGTCTCCAGGTCTCTTTGCAGGGCCAACCTCCCCTCCTCCCCCTCAACCACTGCACCCAGCTTGGAATCATCCGCAAAGAGATTCATCTCACACCCAATACCCTGCCTTATATTGTTGATGTAGGCATTAAACAGTAGTGGCCCCAGGACCGAGCCCTGTGGTACCCCACTAATGACCCCCCCAGGAGACGAGACCTCCCCACTAACCACTACTCTCTGAGACTGCCCAGACAGCCAGTTTCCACTCCATCTGACCAGCAATGGGCCTGCCTCCACCCCCCTCAGTTTCTCCAGCAGGCCATTGTGGGGACCAAGTCAGATGCCTTGCTGAAGTCCAAGAACAGTACATTCATAGGCCTCCCCTCATCAAGTTCCAATGTTACCCATTCATAGAATTCCACAAGGTTAGTTTGACATGATCTACTTGGCACAGACCCATGTGGATGACTATCCAGGAATCCCATCTTCTCCAAGAACCCACCCAAATGTTCCTTAAGTATAATCTCCATCATCTTACAACCACCGACGTCAAACTGATGGGTCTATAGTTATCCAGCATCTCCCTCAATCCCCATTAACAGATGGACACCACATGTGCCAACCTCCAATTCCTAGGTACCCCCCATCTCGAGCAACATGTTGAACAGATCCGCCAGAGATGCAGCCAGTACATCCACCAGCTCCCATTGAACTCTGGGATGAATGCCATTTGTCCCTGGAGATTTTTCCTTTTTAAGGGCTTCCCACACCCGATAGCATTGTCAGTCCCTCCCCCCCCTTAGCAGATCCTTCCTGATGTGATACCTCTGAGGCATCACTCCCCACCGCCTGTTCTTTGTCTGTTGCTCCAGCAATCTCACCCGCTGCCGCTTCTGACTCCATCAGCTCCCACTTAATAAGTTTCTCAGCCTCCTCCCTAGTGTACACAGAGGCAAAGTAATCATTTAATACCTCCACCTGCTCCCTAGCCTCCTCCACCACCCTCCATTTGTTCTCAATCTGCCGATCTGGCTCTTGGTTTTTCTCCATTCCCAAATATACCTAAAGAACCCCTTTTCCCCCACCCCGTATCCCCTGTGCAAGCCTCTGCTCTTTTCTAGACTTTTCCCCCCCTCACCATCCAGGTGACTTGTTTGGATGCAAGACGGTAATTTTCCTTATCCCTCTCCCCTCTCATTTGTTTCATCTGCTGTAGGCAGCCCTCTTCTCCCTTACCATCTCCTAAACCTCCTTGGACCACCAGCATGGTTTACGTGACCTCGGCCCCTTGCACTTCACCTTTGCACAGGTCCTGAAGTCCCACTTTATGACCTCCCATCTCCCTTCTACATCCGTCCTTGGTGTAATCCCCTTCAAATGCTCCTTGAGAATCTTTTCCATGCCCATAAAGTCAGACCCCCTAAATTCAACAGCCATTGTCCTGGAACTGTCCCTCTCACCCCCCAAATTTAGCCAAAACCAGACAGTGTCATGGTCGCTCCCTGCCAGGGGATCCTCCACTGCCAGATCCCGTACCAGATTCCCGTCCGCAAGAACCACGTCCAGGACATGACCCTCCCTCGTGTGCTCCAACATCTGCTGGGTGAGGAACATGTCTTGAAAGCCATCCAGTAGTTGCTGCTCCCTGGCCATCATGGAAGTCATGGTTCCTCAGTCAGTAGCTGGCATATTTAGATCCCCCATCAACACCACTCCCTCCCCTTTTGGTCCACACTGGCCCTTAATGCTATCCAGCAGGCTATCCTCCAGAACCTCCACCATCCCTGGGGGCCTGTATACCACTCCCATCTTGATCTTTCCTCCTGCAGGGATTCACAAGGTGACCCATAAGGCCTTCATATTTCCCTCTGCTTCTTCCACCCTAATAATCTCTATATTGTCTCTAATGAACATAGCCACTCCTCCCCCCGCCCTCCATCCTATCCTTCCTCAACACTGTGTACCCACACACATTGAGTTCCCAACCATGGCTAGGGTTGTCCTAGGTTTCTGTGACCACCACCACATCTACCCCTCCCTCAATTAACATGGCCTGGAATTCCGGCATCTTGTTACCCAGGCTGCTGGCATTTACCAACACTACCCCCCATTCCCTGTCTCTATCCCCCTCTACATAAGAATACTCTACTCTATATAAGCATAGGTGGCCCCTCTCCCTCCTCAGTTCCCCTCTAGGGAACTAGGAGAGGACTGAAGTTTCCCACTACCAGGTAAGGCTGGAACAGCAGGTAGTCCATCCTAGAGAGACATAGGAACAAAAAAGCTCTGAGTTTAAGGGGGATGGAGGGTAGAATGGCATGGCCTAAAGAAAGAGATTCTCTTGCAAATCTACTTACAGTAAGTACATAACTGTTATATCTTATCTGAGGAGATCTCTTTCATCAGGCCACACCTATAAAACAAGTCCCATGCAGTACTGCCAGAGAGACAATCTGGCTGGCTGAAGGCTACAGGCCTAAGAAAGGAGTCCTTGAAGCACAGCCAGGCTGAAGCCTACCTTTCTTCTAGAGGCAATGTTCAGACTGTAGTGTTTAGTGAAAGTGTGGACAGTACTCCAAGTTGCAGCAGTAAAAATTTCTGCAGTTGATACATTCCTGAATCGGGCAACAGAAATGGCCATGCCTCTGGTTGAATGGCCATGAACAGCCCCAGGAAGTCCTTACCATACTTCCTATAATAAAAAAATAATACAGTTGGCCAACCATCTGGACAGGCACTGTTTAGAAACCAGCACACCCTCTTTCCCAGAGGTGAAGGAAACAAAATGCTGTGAGAATTTTCTGCAGTCTTTTGTATGATGAACATAATAGCTGAGTGTTCTATATACATCTAAGATCACAACTAGACAGCAGAAACGATGGGGGGAGAGAGGGAAACACCAGTCCTTTTATAACAGAAAGGGTCCTGGAGAAACTCACAAAATTGAGAGTGGACAAAGCGATAGGGCCAGATGATATACAGTCCAGGATATTAAAGGAATTAAGGACAGTGCTAACAGCACCGCTGGTGATCCTGTTTAGTGAGTTGCTTGATATGGGGGGTGGTTCCAGAGGACTGGAAAGGGGCAAATGTAGTCCCTCTCCACAAAAGTAGTAGCAGGGAGGAGGCAGGAAAGTATAGGCTGGTCAGCCTCACCTCAGTAGTGGGTAAGATTATGGAGGCACTGCTTAAGGAAAGGATTGTAGAACACTTGGAAACCATGGGAGCACAGGATCCAAGGCAGCATGGTTTCACAGGAGAAAGGTCATGTTAAACAAATCTAATTGACTTTTCTGACTGGGTGACAAAGGAGTTGGATCAGGGAGTAGCGGTGGATACTGCCTACCTTGATTTCAGTAAGGCCTTTGACACCGTACCCCACAGAAGACTGGTGAACAAGCTAAGGAGCATGGGGTGGGCCTCAAAGTGGAAAACTGCTTCCTGTCCCTCAACCAGTTCCTAACTCAGAGGGTGGTAGTAAATGGGATCAAATCTAAGGAAAAGCAGGTTACCAGTGGGGTGCCTCAGGGATCAGTCCTTTTCAATGTCTTCATCAGTAACATTGCTGAAAGGCTGGAGGGAAAAGTTTGCTTATTTGCAGATGATATCAAGATCTGCAACAGAGTAGACACTCCAGAGGGAGATGAAAGAATGAGGAGGGATCAGGGAATGCTGGAAAAATGGTCAAAGATGTGGCAGTTGAAATTTAATGCAAAAAAGGGCAAAATCATGCACCTGGGGTGAAGAAACCCCATGGAGAGCTACAGAATGGGGGGATTGCTGACAGTTACCAGGGAAGACAGCGATTTAGGAATAAAGATCTCAGATCACCAAGGGGGGGCCAAACAGTATAACAAGGCTGTGGCAAGGGCCAGTGGGATGTTGGGGTGCATAGGAAGGAGAATCACTAGCAGAAGAAGGGAGGTGGTGATGTCATTGTACAAAACACTGGTGAGGCCTCATCTAGAATACTGTGTTCATTCCTGGAGGTCGCACCTTTGCAAAGACATTAGACAGGGTGGAGGCGGTCCAGAGAAGGGTGGCCAAGATTTTGCAGGGCTTGCATCAGAAAACATATGAGGACAGATTAAAAGACCTCAATATGTATAAACTTGAAAAGAGGACAGAACCAGGGCTATGGCAGAGACCTTCAAGTATCTTAAAGGCTCAAAGTACAGGGGGGTGACATCTTTCAGTACAAGAGTTCTACAAGGACGAGGGGCATGATATGAGATTGAAGGGGGCAGGATATGGGAAAATGTGAGGAAATGTTTCTTCACAGAGGCTGGTGGATGCCTGGAATAGCCTACCCCAGGAAGTGGCGAGTGTTAACACAGTGGGGGGATTCAAACATGAATGGGATAGATATAAGGGAACCCTAAATGTGGGGAAGAGAGACAAAAGTAAATGACCAAGTATGGCCGCTGATGCAGGTAGGGAATACGGGCAGACTGAGTGGGCCTAGCAGTCCTTATCTGCCAGCAGGTACTCAAGGGTGCCGGAAGATGGTAAAAGCTGAGGGAGCTGAGAATCAAAAGGGTACTTATGAGGGAACAAAGGACACTTTTTCTATACTAGTTTTTGTCATACAGAAATTAAAAGTGGAGTAGCTACCGCCCCTTCCGCCCCCGTTGCGGCACCTATGCAAGTACTATGTTACTATGTAAGGTATGGAGCAATGCTTCTCCTGGATTGACATACTAAGGAAAATAAACTGGTAGGTGACAGTTCAAAGTAAACTCCAACACTACCTTACGAAAAATATTAGGATTAGTCTGTAAGGATACCCTGTCTTTATGGAAAATCAAATAAGCAGGCTCACATATAAGAGTCTGAAGTACGGAAAACCTTCAAGCAGTAGTCATAGTAGGGTATATTCATGAAAACCTTGTACCAGTGTCATGGAAATATTGACAGTATAATAGAAAATGGGGGAAAAAGAAAAAAAATAATGTTTAAAATGCTGTTCTGTTCCTTGATATATGTAGCGATACATATAATAAAATTGTGGCCGCAGCTGACATGAAATTTTTTTTTGTTGTTGTCCAACCCTATTTTCTTGCTATTTTTCTTGCACTCAGTAATGACATGGAAAACCTATAGGTTTGGGTTGTGGGTTTTCTGGCATTTCTGCCATGGTTCACTTTAAATAAAGTCTACATTAAACAGTTCAGATGTTGTCCTGTCCTTTTTTTTTACCTCCCTATGTTGTTTTCCCCATTATTGTTATGATTTGAGGACCTCCAAAATGTGTTCTGAACATACTAGCTGGTGTTCTCAGCTAGTACATTCAGAACATGGCCAAATAATGATATATTATGTATTTGTTGCCTTGTTCTTTATACCCCTGTGTGTTACCATTGCTGCCCTTGCTATAATGCCAGGCACAACATCTTGCCTGCTATTTCACTTTTTCTGTGAGGTCATCTGTCTTAAGCCCCCAACCAATGGTGTCCATGCTCTACCTCAGTACATTCAGAACAGCCCCCCACTCTCCCACTGGTCACCTGATCCCCTCGGTATTCTCGTTTTCCCTGATGAAAACGTGACTAGTGGGATATATAAAATATGTTGCTTCCAAGTCTCTGGCCCCTTTCTCTTCATTTTTTGTCAAGAAAAAAGTCTCTGTGTCCTGTTTCAACTGCCTTAGTGTGCTACGAACCTGGAAGAGCCCCGTTTGTTGAAAAGTGCTCTCAGAACGCTTGCACGGTAAGATAATTTCTTATCTTTAGTTTTCTGGCCAGGGGATCAGACTGCTGCACAGATATATGTTGAGGCAGCTGGAAATAAGAGGCAAATGCTGCCCATCAAGTTTTTTACCCACTTGGAGGGTGATTTAGTGTGCCGAGGACGCCACAGCATGCCCTGTCTTGGTATGTTCAGAATCGGGTGTCTGTGGCGTCCTCGGTACATTATTAACTTCTCAAGTTTTGTGTGTCTGGCATCCGAGTATGCTCTGAATGCGAGAGGAGCCTTTGCCTGTTTTTAGATTTGGTGTCCCAAGTACCCTTCTAATGGCAGAGTTACTTTTGTGAACCCCTACTTCCAGCGAGAGGTTTTAAATTCAGCCCCAGCTGCTTTGCAGTTTTAAAGTGCCCCTGACTAGCAGCCCAAGGTGCTGTGTTTATTTAGTGGGGCCCCGACTTGTATTTTGACCCCAACTTTAACCTTGAAAGGTTCCCAGAATGCCATTTGCACCTCGAGTTTTTCAGAGGTGCCCCAACTGTTATTTTTTGTTTTGATAATGCTCCCTAACTTTGGATGCTGGCTAACATGGAGCCCTCTGATACTGTACAAGATAAGCCTGGCTTTCTGTGGGCTTTTTGTGGGTGTGTGCAGGTTCCTGTCTCCAGTTGTGGGTTCACAATATTGGCTTTCTAGCTGAGCTATGTGTAGGCAGATGTGTTTTTAATACTTGTTTTTGCCAGTAGCTTGGTATAATGTCTCATGTTTCAGCAGGGCCAGCCTTAATCATTCTGGGCCCCTGTGCAGTCCCCTGCTGGGCCCCCCCACTCCATTCCCTGTGGGCCCCTCCACACATCCAACATTTACACCTAACTAACCCTCATGTCCTGTATTAATAAAGCAGCAGCAGGTCTACTAGTTTAACCAGCATCTTTTAATTAGTGCCATTGACTGCATTGAATTATTTGACTTCACCACTGGAAATGAATCTGAGCCTGGAGTCAGAACTTAAGTAAGTACGGTACTACTGCCTTATTCATTTCTGTAAAGACAGGGACATCATCGCTGGACACTCACACCTCAGATACTCTGATTTGCAGACAAGTTAAACAACTGACTTTTCTGGAGGTGTGAGAGAGAAATGAGAGGATTATTATAGAAGGCAGTATAGCACAGTGGTTTAAGGCTCTGAGCTACAAACCTGGAGACCTGGGTTTGAATCCCACAGCCCCCACTTGCACACTCATAAAACAATAATTAAAATCATGGGACACCTGTCAGGTTTTTTACCTGGTGATCAGGTTTTCAGGGTCAATATCAGAAAATCTGATTTTGGTCTGTCCTGGTCAGGTTTCTGAGCCATTGTGAGCAAGGGTCAACTGTAAAAAAATTTTTGCACTAGCTAGCAGGGCAAGTTGACTCAAAATTGCACTAGCCCTCAATTATAATGGTACATTTTGATCACTTACACAGGAAACAATGCAAGCCAAGAAACACTCTGATTGCACATTTATCCAGCTCCCACATTGCTTCCAGCTCCCCGGCAGAAAAAAGACTGCATGCCATCACACACAGTGAGCCTGCCCCCATTGTTTTGTACCATGGCCTCCTCTCTTCCTCTTTTCTTTCTGCGTACGTGCGTACACACACACACACGCACCCTAAACCAATGGATATCACAACAGCAAATGTTCAGTCAAGCAGTCCTAGCTCTGCACTCACACAATAGCAGACATCATGCACCTCAACACTCTGTCACCACCACCCACAGGGCAATAAACAGAGTCAGACAAAGACACTCTCGGTCCCCACCCTCTAGTCAACTGGAGACCTGCACTTCTGGAAGTTTTTGTACTGTCTCAAGTGAGCCAGGAGCACAGCTAAGATTTTTTTGTGGTGGGGGCTACACAAACCTAAGGGGTTTGGAAAATAGAAAACTATGACATTTTTATTTTTAAAAGCATTGATTTTAATATGCACTGCACCAACAATAACAGATTTTTCTTTAACATTGTCCTTTCATCTGCCCAGGGAAAACAGTATACAGGCATAATGCTATACTCTCTCTATTTCTATATATAGGATGATCTATGTTTGTTTATTTATTTATTTATTTATCTAAGCATTTTACCAGGAAGGCATACTGAGCAGAGTACTGCTCGATTACAGATGTGTCCTGGGGGAAGGGAGAACATAGGAAGACAGTTGAAAACAGTATAGACAAGAAAAATACATAGTGGGAGAAACACTAACATTTGGATCTGATTACAACTCAGTAGTAGCTTGAGAGAGACAATTAGTAACCACAGTACGTACGGTATGAGGTAAGCAGTTGAAGTCAGAATAGACAAGTGAATACATTGTGGAAGATAGCTAACATTTGGTTCTGAAACCATGTTCATAGAGGATTGAGTCAGTTGGTAACACAGTTACGTACAGCAAGTGTACAATAAAATTAAGTTTTGAGCCATATGAGAGACAGTATAAGGTGAGAGGACAATAGTTAGACACTGATTAATTGCAAATTTGCTAAGTGCCTACATACCCAGAGATTTGCCTAGCAATTGGTAGATGCCTAGACACAAGCACAGGTAGGGACAAAATGATCTTGGAGCATGGAGTTTAGGTGAGAAAGGGAGGAGAAGTGATGAATGTTAGCTGGGAGGGAGTTCCACAGCAAGGGAATGCGGTAGCTGAACCCTGACTGCCCTGTGGAGGTAGACCAGTATGGGACAGCTAGGGACATGGAGTCTGACTTTCTGAGTGTGTATGCTTGTGTGCTAGGGTTTGTTAAAATGTTGGAGAGGTAGGAAGGGAGCTGCTGTGTCCAGTACTTGGCCATGATTTTTGCGCAGTGGGTTAGCATGTGATAGTCAAGTGAGGTGAGGTTCATTGCTTGATATAGGGCACAATGGTGTGTGGAGTAGGGGCTATTCAGGGCGAAGCAGCAAAAAGAGTGGAAGAGAGGGTCTAGCCTAGCTAATGTGGTCTTTGGGGCGGCACCATAGACTACGTCCCCATAATCAAGGACTGGGAGGATCATTTTTTTTACAATGTCCTTCCTGGCTGGAAGGGGGATGTTGTCACGGTTCCGGTAAGGTGCACCAATCCTAGGGTGCAGCTTCTTGAGTAAGGAGTCAATATGTGCGAAAAAGCTGAGGTGCTGGTCAAGCCAGACACCAAGGTATCTGAAGATGGTGCAGGATTCCAGAGGGGACCCTTCCAGGGTGTGGAAAACTAATGGTGAAGGGAGCCTAGAAATTTTCTGACTCGTCCTAAAGGTTAAGGAGACTGTTTTGTTAGCATTTAGGAGGAGGTTATTTGAGCAGAGCCAGTGCTGGAGTGAGATGAAGTCTTGTTGAAGTCTGGATGCAACTTCAGAGGACGAGGGGCCAGATGCTTATAGCACCATGTCGTCTACGTACATGTGGATGGCGTAGTATGTGCAGGCAGATGGCAGGTCATTTAGAAAGACCGAGAATAGGAGGGGGCTAGGACAGATCCTTGTGGGACTCCTGACATGTTTGGGAGGGGATCCAACATGGACGATCTAATACGGACAGCTTGGGATCTGCCAGTGAGGTAGGAGTGGAACCAAGATGTGGCCCAATCAGATAGGCCAGCATTGGCTAGTTTGGTCAGGAGAAGAGAGTGAGTCACAGTATCAAAAGCCTTTGCCAGGTCGATAAAGATGGCAGCAGTGATGTGGCCAGCATCCATCCCTGTGAGGATGGAGTCAGTAATCCTGAGAAGGGAGGTGGTGGTGGAGTGGGATTTCCTAAAGCCAGACTGGCAGGAGGAGAAAAAGTTAAAGGAGTCCAGATAGGTGGATAGGCGAGAGAGAGAACCAGGCATTCTTGTATCTTGGCAAGGGTTGGTAGGAGGGAGATGGGCTGGTAGTTGCTTGGGTTAGAGGCATCACCACACTTGGGAAGTGGGATTACGGTGGCATGTTTCCACTCAGTGGGGACTTCTGCTAGGACGAAAGATAAGTTAAAAAGGGAGGCTAGGGGTTGAGCTATGTACCCCAGGAATGTCTATTTTGAGCTTTCAAATTATGTATTTTATTGCAGTTTATTTTTATACCATACATGATCCAAAGTTTTGTTTTTAGGATGAAAAGACATGCTGGGCGGGATTGTATGGATAGTGATACGAACATACGAATGTGCCAGAAGAAATAGACTGCTCGGTCTATCTAAGTCTGCTCGAGTGTGCAGCCAACACATCTAGTTTGCAGCTGCCCCAGCCCCCCTCCCCTTTATCATCCCGCTGCCACCCCACCCCCCACCCTCACTCTTCCCTGTTCCTGTCCTTTTGAAGCTGTTCACAGATTTACATGATAACTCCATTCTGATAGGGCATTCCATTTTGCTACTACCCTCTCTGTGAAATAGTGTCTCCTCATTTGCTTCCTAAATCTTCCCGTCTATTCTTAGCCCATGCCTCCTGGTGACCCTCCCCCTCCTTAACTTAAATACCCCATGTAGTAAGGATTGTGTACCCCCCCTTTATTTTTGGTAATATATTGCTTCTGGGTATTGTTATTAACCTGGCCATAATTGGTTTGGCATTCTGAGGTTTCATTTTGATATTGGGCTGAATTACACACTTTCAAATTTGCTGCAACAGTCACTCTTTCAAAAACTTTTCCTTTCTTTATTCTTCCTGTCATTTTAAAAATCTTTTTTATTTCCCCTACTCATAGAGTGGCCATCTATGTGTAGTCTTACTATCCCTAGTCTTGTTTTACATTTTCCTTGTGTATTGTAAGCCCATTATCATTCAAATCCTCCAAAATTGAAAACCTGCTGCTTTTGCGATAAACTGTGCGATTGTGCGCACGATCACGCTCTGCGACTGTGTGAATGTGCGAACACTCTGAAATGTTCACCGTAGTGGGTTCACTCACTTTACAGAGGAAATGTAAGCGGTTCTTACTTCTTGAGCTAGCGCTTGAATTTTGGTTTTGTAGAACACTTTCATTGGTAGAAGGAAGGGAAGCAAAAATGAATGCATTGGTAAGCCCTGTCTCTAAACTTCAGAGCAAGACAGCGACTTACCAGTTCTAGCACAGCAGTTCTGTTCTGCTACTCCAATAGGATTCACAATTTAAAAGCCCTACTTAAATTGCAGTTTAGTTTGAATTGCACATTGTGGGTGCTGCAATGGGGGTTTAAACAATTGTAGCACTCTGTATAAATTTTTGTTTAAAAGAAACAAAAGGTTATGTTATTGTTTGGTCCTTAAGTAAGGGATAGAAAACTTACTTTATGTTGTTTGTAGGCTCAGCAGTTTTCAAGTCTCTACTGTCAGCTCTCTACCCTTACTATAGTGCTGACCAGCCCTTTTACTCCCCCACTTTATAGTACAAGCCTGTGGGAGGAGCCTTGTGTGCACCATAAAAACAAAAATTACAGCTCTTAATAAGCTGTTAATCAAACTAGGCCACCTAGAACACAGAGGGAGATTAACAAAAGGACTACAGCCTGCTAAAGTAGGGACTTTTTCAACTTCATTAACAAACATGAAAAACCTGCACTAGTCAAGATGGAGAAGTAGAGGGTTAGCTGCAGTAGCCCTGGTCAATTTGCACTAGGTTCAGGGCTAGTAAAACAATGTTAAGGTCAAACCCTGCCTCTAAGGTAAATTGGACCCCAGATTGCGAAGAGTCCTTTTGTGCAATAAAGGATGCACTCTGTTCATCCCGAATATTGAAAAGTCCTGATTTTTCAAAAAAGTGTATTGTACAAACATATGCTTCTAATGTTGGTATAGGAGCAGTATTGTCCCAAATTCAGGAGGGAGAAGAACATCCCATACTTTATATTAGTAGAAAACTGCATGCTAGAGAAACTAAGTATTCTACAATAGAAAAAGAGTGCCTAGCATTGAAGTGGGCCATCGAGTCTTTGCTTTATTATCTATGGGGGAATCAATCTGAGGTATGGACTGATCATTATCCTCTTTGCAGGATTCAAAATATGAAGAATAATAACCCAAGAATCATGCAATGGTATTTAACACTTCAACCTTATAAGTTCTCTGTTAAGCACAGGGCAGAATCCATTAACTGTAATGCAGACTTTATGTCTCGCTTTGGCACTGACATAACGTTAAAGACAGGAATGGACCTCAGGGTAAATGAATGATAAAAATTGGTTTAGGATATGTAATATCCAGAGCTATCTAATGTATGTCTAATTTGTTTTAGGGACCCGAGGTGGAGCTTTGGGAGTGGGTGGGCTGAAGCACCCTCTCTCCTTTGTAGACAGATCTATTTCTTCTGTCTGAATATAGACAAAGAAAAGGAAAACCTATGGTTTTCTCTTGAGTGGGGAGGACTGTAGTAAGGATTGAGTACCCTCCCTTTATTTTTGGTAATATATTGCTCCTGGGTATTGTTATTAACTTGGCCATAAATGGTTTGGCATTCTGAGGTTTTGTTTTGATATTGGGCTGAATTACACACTTTCAAATCTGTTGCAACAGTCACTCTGTCAAAAACTTTTCCTTTCTTTATTCTTCCTGTCACTTTAAAAATCTTTTTTATTTCCCCTACTCATAGAGTGGTCACCTATGTGTAGTCTTGCTATCCCTAGTCTTGTTTTTCATTTTCTTTGTGTATTGTAAGCTCATTATTATTCAAATCCTCCGAAATGGAAAACCGGCCTTTCTGTAAACTGTGCGATTCTGCACACGTTGTACGACTGTGCAAGTGTGTGAACACTAAAATGTTCGCCATAGCGGGTTCACTCGCTTTACAGAGGAAATGTAAGCGGTTCTTACTTCTTGAGCTATCGCTTGCATTTTGGTTTTGTAGAACACTTTCATTGGTAGAAGGAAAGGAAGCAGAAATGAATGCATTGGTAAGCCCTGTCTCTAAACTTCAGAGCGAGACAGCGGCTTATTAGTTCTAGCACAGCAGTTCAGTTCTGCTACTCCGATAGGATTCACAATTTAAAAGCCCTACTTAAAACTGCAGTTTAGTTTGAATTGCACAGTGTGGGTCCTGCAATGAGGGTTTAAACAATTATAGTACTCTGTATAAATGTTTGTTTAAAAGAAACAAAAGGTCATGTTATTGTTTGGTCCTTAAGTAAGGGATAGAAAACTTACTTTATGTTGTTTGTAGGTTCAGCAATTTTCCAGTCTCTACTGTCAGCTCTCTACCATTACTATAGTGCTGTCTGGCCCTTTCATCCCCACTTTATAGTACAAGCTTGTGGGAGGAGCCTTGTGTGCACCATAAAAACAAAAAGAGCTGAAATATGATGTTTTATTTGGTTCTTTCAGGCTGAACTTTAGAAATATGCAAAAAATAAGTAGAAAATATAATTCAGATCACATTTAAGGGCTTTCTTATTAAAATAACTATGTTCTTATCATGTTTGGGGTGGAGTTATAGATGTCATGTGATCTGAAAACCATATATATTGTGGAAATAACCCTGTTGAGATCAGAAGTGTGGTAGGAGGGTGAACCTACCAGAGGTCTAGCTTGTTACTAGATGTATAATCTCCAGTGACATTAACTGATGAGATGCTGTAAATACCTGCATTATGTATGATTTATTTTATTTTCCATTGTTTAAGTCCGTTTATTATTTTCCTGCTTAAAGAATAAATCTGAGTTATTTTCTGAACCCTGACTATTTGCTGGACTCTATTTGTTACCCACGTGTACACCCCATCTGCCCTATCCTTATTGATTCCCCTCAGATACTTGAATGTCTCTATCATGTCCCGCCGTCCCTTCTGTCCTCAGGGTGTACATATTCAGGTCTCCCAGCCTGCTGTCATAGTCTCTCCCCTCCATTCCACATATCATCTTTGTTGCCCTCCTCTGCACCCCCTCCAGTAGCCTGATATCACGCTTTAGGTATGGCCTCTAAAACTGCACACAGTGCTCTAAGTGCGGCCTTACCAGTGACCTGTAGAGGGGGCAAGATCACCTCTCTTAACCTGGACGAAAAACCCCTCGCTATGCACCCCAGCATTTTGTTCACTTTTGCAGCCATGCTCCTGCACTGGGCAGTGTTGTTCACGGTACCTGTTATCATTACCCCATGGTCTTTCTCCTCCTCAGTGATCCCCAGCTTAACCCCCCCAACCAGTATTCTCTCCTTGGGTTCTTCACCCCAAAGTGCATAACCTTACACTTCTTTGCACTGAACCTCAGCTGCCGCCTCTCTGACCACTTCTCTAGCTTGCGAAGGTCCCCCTGCAGCTGCTTCCATCCATCCTCTCCATCCACCACTGCTCCGATTTTGGTGTTGTCAGCGAACAGACTTACCTTGCTCACCACCCCATGTGTGATGTCTGATATGAAGAGCCCAAACAATACTGGCCCCAACACAGAGCCCTGTGGCACCCCATTCATCATCGGCCTTTGAATTGAGAGCTCCCCTCCCCTCTCTCCACAACCTGTTGCAGCCTGCCACTCAGCCAGCTTGTAATCCAGTTTATCATTTTTGCCCCTACCTCTACACCAGTTAGCTTCCCCCCAATCCACCCATGAGGCACCGAATCGAAGGCCTTGCTGAAGTCCAAGTAAAGAACATCCACCGCATGACCCTTATCCAGCTCACCTGTCACCTTGTCATAATATTGTATGAGGTTGGTTTGATAAGACTTCCCTGAAACAAACCCATGCTGCCTCACATCCTGGAGGCCATTGTCCTCCAGGTAGGACATCAGTCTTTCCTTTAGTATTGTTTCCATGAGTTTGCACACTATGGAGGTGAGACTTACCGGATGACAATTACCCGGTTCATCCCTTGGCCCACTCTTGTGTAATGGTACAACATGTGCCTGGCTGATGGCTGGCATGGTCCATTTAGAAGAGCTGGGGACCCCCTACACTTGCCAGTAATGGCAGCTATGGATCTGTGGATGGTCATTTCAGAGTCGGGTCTGCAGTGGTGTCCATGGAAAGAACAGAGTTAAGAGATTTGGAAGGGAGAGGGAAGTTATG
The DNA here is from genome assembly GCA_016271365.2 of Neoceratodus forsteri. NCBI lineage: Eukaryota > Metazoa > Chordata > Ceratodontiformes > Ceratodontidae > Neoceratodus > Neoceratodus forsteri. The sequence continues at coordinate 1,098,727,766 of CM057455.1, read as the reverse complement.
GTGAGGCTGGGATAAAACCCACCACCTGCAGGGCCGACCCTGTATACCTCCTCACATTTTGTCACTGAAATATTGGATACAGACACTCAAAATGTAGGGAAATGGGGGCACTGGTCTTAATAATATGGGACAATTTTTTAGACGGAGACACATTCAGAAAACTGGAAGCTAGTGATTTAACGGCACCCTACCCTTGATCACACCCTGGACACTAGCTGAAAGTCCTAACAGCGGAGTGATAATGACTCACATTGAGTCTTTTGTGGGATCCCTCTCTTGAAGTGCCAGACAACTGCAGCTCTTAATGAGCTGTTAACCACACCAGGCCATCTGGAACATGGAGAGAGATTAGCATGAGGACTTGAGCCTGCTAAAGTAGAGACTTTTTAACTTCATTAACAGCCAAAACCTACACTAGTCAAGATGGACAAGTAGACAGCTGCATTAGCCCTGGACAATTTTCACTAGTGTTTGGGCTAGTAAAACAATGTTAAGATCGACCCCTGATTTTGAGTGCTCACATACTTTTGAAACAGATTTTGCCATTTCATTCATTGTTTCAGATACATGCCCAGGTTACAAATAAGTTCTCTTGTTAATATAGCCCTTTCTTTGTGAAAGCAGTCAACCTGGGAGGTGTAAATGATGGCCATTAACACCATTAGCACATACTTAATGTAATCTTTTCCACTGCAGTAAAGCTGCCCCACCATTTGTAACAGTAACAGAGCCAGTTGTCTTCCACTTTAATTTGCTGGTAAACATTTTCATCTACAACAAAATTTAGGCATTTTTAAATGTTTTTAATAATGTTTGCTTCCTCAAGAAAAAAGTATGGGCCCCCAAGGTGCAGAGGCACAGTTTGCACCTGGCTAAGGCCGGCCCTGTGTTGCAGAACTGGTTAAATGTAAAAATAAAAACTGTGTGTATTTTGGGTGGGGAGTGGAGAGGCCTCATAGTTGTGTGAGTTAGTGGCATCCATTTTGTTAGCTGGTATCCATTTTGCATTTGTTTGGAGTGGGGGGTCGGAAGTTTGTTTTTGGGGTGTGATTTGTTTGCTAATGTATGCACACTGGCTGTGTCATTAAATCTGTGGTTTGCATACATTTTTGGTTTATGTGCTGCTGACGTTTATACCCACTGCATGGTGCTAACATGGCTAGAAGCTGAGCAGGCCTTCGTTTGCTGCTTTACCTACAGCCATGTTGAGACCATGCAGTGAGTGCTTGGGGGGAGGAGGGGTAAAGCAATGTTTGGGAGCCAGTTAACAAAAATGTTTGTTTAATCCATGGTTTGCTGTGTGCATTCTGTACAAGTGTATGCCCACTGCATGGCATTAACATTGCTGGAAGCTGAGCAGGCCTTTGTTTGCTGCTTCACCTTCAGCCATGTTAAAACCATGCGGTGTGTGCTAGGTGAGGGGGGACAAAGCAATGTTTGGGAGACAGTTAACAAAATTGGTTGTTTAATCCGTGGTTTTGTGTGTGCATTTTGGTGCTTTTATATGCTGACGTCTGAACAATTATATGCCCACTGCATGGTATTAACATGGCTGGATGCTGGGCAGGCCTTTGTTTGCTGCTCAGCCTCCAGCCATGTGACCATGCAGTCTGTGGTTGGGGGGGGGACTAATGATTGGCCTGCCTGCTATTGAGATGTTTCTTTGTTTAATATCTGATTTTTTGTGTGCATTTCTGGGGTTTTGTGTGTGGACGTCTGCACATTTTTTAAAACCACGTATGGCATGGTCTCCATCTGGCTGGATGCTGAGCAGGCCAGTGTTTGCTGCTTCACCTTCGGCCATGTTGAGACCATACAGTGTGTGGTTGTTGGGGGACTATTGATCGGCCTGCCTACTACTGAGATTTTTTTTGTTTAATATGTGATTTTCTGTGTGCATTTCTGGGGTTTTGTATGCAGACATCTGCACATTTTTTAAAACCACACACTGCATGGTCTCCACCTGGCTGGATGGTGGCCAGGCCTTTGTTTGCTGCTTCACCTTGGCCATGTTGAGACATAGAAACACAGAAACGTAGAAGTTGATGGCAGATAAGAACCGCAAGGCCCATCCAGTCTGCCCATTTCTTTTTCTATCTTATTGATGTGCCATTGGCCTTTGCTCTGTCAGTGGCCTATCTATTCATAGTCATTTGTATTGCTCCCTTATGCCTATCCCATGCCTGTTTGAAGCCCTGCACTGTATTCATAGCCACCACTTCTTGTGTAAGCCATTTCATGCATCCACCACCCTTTCTGTGAAAAGAAATTTCCTCACATTCCCCCTTAATTGGCCCCCCTCTAATCTCATGCTGTGTCCTCTTGTCCTGCTATTTTTCTTATATTTAAACATGTTAGACTCTTTCACCTTGTTAATGCCCTTAACGTGTTTGAATGCCTCGATCATATCACCTCTCTCCCTCCTTTGCTCAAGGGTATACATATTGAGCTCTGTTAATCTGTCCTCATATGTCTTCTGATGCAGTCCCTGCATCATTTTGGTTGCCCTTCTCTGGACTGCCTCAATTTGGTTAATGTCCTTGTGAAGGTGTGGCCTCCAATACTGCACGCAGTACTCCAGGTGGGGCCTAACCAGTGTCTTGTAAAGAGGGATTATTACCTCCCTCTTACGACTTGTGATACCCCTACTAATACACCCTAACACCCCTAGCCTTACCTACTGCTTTAGAGGTCTGCTTAGATGATTTCAGGTCATCAGTGATGATGATGCCCAAGTCTCTTTCTTCCTTTGTGACAGCTAGCAACTCCCCTCCCAGCCTATAGGTGGCTTCAGGGTTTCTCTTCCCTATGTGCATGATTTTGCACTTCTTTGCATTAAATCCCAGTTGCCACTCTTCTGACCATTTTGCTAGTTTATCCAGATCTCTTCTCATTCTGCCCACCCCATCTGGATCATCTACTCTGTTGCAGATCTTGATGTCATCTGCAAACAGACAAGCTTTACCCTCTAGTCCATCTGCAAGGTCACTAATGAAGATGCTGAAGAGGACTGGCCCCAGGACTGATCCCTGAGGTACCCCACTTGTGACTTGCATCTCTTCTGACTGTATACCATTTACCACCACTCTCTGTTTTCTGCACGTCAGCCAGTTTGCCACCCAGTTGACCAAATTCTGACCCACCCCGAGCCTACCCAGCTTATTTATCAATCTTCTATGTGGAACAGTGTCAAAAGCTTTGCTAAAATCAAGATAGGCAATAACAACTGCTCCCCCTTGGTCCACCACTCTGGTTACCCAGTCAAAGAAATCTGTGAGATTAGTTTGACAGGACCTTCCTTTTGTAAACCCATGCTGTCTTGGATCCTGTACCCCTATGGATTCCAGGTGTTGCACTATCCTTTCCTTAAGGAGTGCCTCCATAATCTTGCCCACTACAGAGGTAAGACTGACTGGTCTGTAGTTCCCTCGCCTCCCTGCTACCGCTCTTGTGGGCGGGATCACATGAGCCCTTCTCCAGTCTTCTGGGACCTCTCCTGTGCTCAGAGACTCACTAAACAGTTCTGCTAATGGCTCTGCTAGTTCCACCTTTAGCTCCTTAAGTACCCTGGGATGTATGCCATCAGGTCCCATTGCCTTATCCACCCTGGGCTTAGCAAGCTCTTGTAGGACCCTTTCTTTGTGAAGGAGTAGTGCTCACCTCCCTCCCACCTGTGTCCATGATGCTGAGCTGTGAGGCCCTGCCCTACCTTCTCTTCAGTAAATACTGAGCAAAAGTATCTATTTAGGATAGATGCCTTTACAGGGTCCTCCTCCTCACATGCTCCCTTTTCTCCATTAAGCTTAGCAATACCCCCTCTGGACTTTCTCCTTTCACTAATGTATCTATAGAAAGTCTTGTCACCTTCTTTTACTGTTCGTGCTAGTGTTTCCTCAGTTTGGGACTTTGCCTGCTTTACTGCCTTCCCTGCTTCCCTTAGGGCAGTTTGGTATGCCTCCCTATCTGTAGCTTTGATATTTTCATTGACTTACAGGGCCACTCCTCCCCCCCCTTTTTGCACCTCAGTCTCTTCTGAACAATACATAGCCAGGTACTGAAGTCTCCCAAGTGTGGTTACTGGTAAACCACGTCTCACTAATTGCTACTATGTCCAGTTTAGCCTCTGACATTATTGCCTGCAGGTCTGGGATCTTATTTCCCAGGCTGTGAGCATTTGTGTACATGATTTTCCATTGGCCAGATTTTGGTGTGTTAGTTGTTGGGTGAGGTTTGGCATTACCCCTGTGCGTCGTATGGGGAGACAAACCTTTTTTCTTACCTGGTGACCATGTGGTTTGTGGTTATTTTGGGGGATGGGGTTAGTTCAAAGTACTCTTTGTGCATAAATGTTTCTCTAGCACTCCACGTTGTCAATGGGCAGTCATTACAACTGGGTATAGTGCTCCTCTGCCAGGGGAATGGCCGTAAAATGTTTTTATTTAAGTTGGTTAGCTTGCTGTGTCCATTTCTGTGGTGCTGGGCACTGACATCTGTCCGGTGTTGTGCAACCACCCGCAGCATGGTCTTAAAATGGCTGGATGCTGAGCAGGCCTTTCTTTGCTGCTCAACCTCCAGCCATGTTGAGAACATGCAGTATGTGGTTATTTGGTGGGTTGGGGTGGGGTTAGTTCAAAGTATGTTTTGGGCATGAATGTTTCTGTAGCACTCCACATTGTCAATGGGCAATCATTACAACTGGGTATAGTGCACCCCTGCCATGGAAACTGCCTTAAAAATGTTTTTTTCTTGATGTTGGCTTGCTTGCTGTGTCCATTTTTGTGGTGCTGGGCCTTGACATCCATCCGATGTTGTGCAACCACACGCCACATGGTCTCCACCTGGCTGGATGCTAAGCAGGCCTTTCTTTGCTGCTCGACCTCCAGCCATGTTGAGACCATGTGGGCTGTGGTTATTTTGGGGGTGGGAGGGATAAAGTATTGTACTTCAAGAAAAATGTTGTGCTTTTGAATTTGTTTTGCTTGTTCTTTCATTGATATGGTTTTGGCTGTTGATGTCCGTCTGATGTTTCATAACAACCCACCCACCCACCTTATGGTGTTAACATGGCTGGATGCTGAGCAGGCCTTCATTTTCTTCCTCAGCACTGGCCATGTTGAGACCATGTGGTGTGTGTGGTGGGCTGTTTACCCTTTTTAATCCATGGTTTGCTGTGTTAATGTCTGGTTTTGGTTGCTGCCGTGCCTCCAGTTTTGATTCGCATAATGCTTGCAGTTTTTAGTTACTGTTGCAGTGCACCACTCTTCTTCATCACATTCCTTGTCTCTCATCTTGTGTGAAACAACTGATGTGCGATCTTCTTCCTTCCATCATTTCTTCTGAGGCAACTGATGTGCGTGCTCCTTCCTTCCATCATTTCTTCAGAGGCAACTGACGTGCATTCTCCTTCCTTCCATCATTTCTTCGGAGGCAACTGATGTGCGTTCTCCTTCCTTCCATCATTTCTTCTTTGGCAACTGATGTGCCCTCTTCTTTCTTCCATTTACTGTAATATGTTGTGAGGCTGGTGATATTTTCTCCTTCATTCCATTATTGCATCTCCTCGGACCAAAATTGATGTGACTAACTCTTTCGTTCCATCATTTCATCTGTTCTGAATCAACCAGTGTGTGTTCGCTCTCCTTCTGTCCTCCTCTGTAGTGAAGAAATGGTGCCCTGTTGCACTGGCCATATCAGCTGAAAAAGAGGAAGTTATTGTGTGTAATTAATTCTGAATTTCTCTGCTCTTTAAGGTTCTTCTGAACAATAGAATCTCAACGTAGTCAAAGACCATGTGTGTGTGCTGCATCCTCGATCAACATTGGACTGAGAATGTTGTCCACTCCACTGACAGGAAAGGAGAGAAGTAAATGCTTCAGAGATGACATCAAGAATGATCTAGAATGTTATGAAGCATATCTGAATACCTACAGAGCTTGATCAAAAGCTTACCGTGAGAACCTGGATGAGGAGAAGCACTGTGAATACCAAGAGAAATCTAGACTGAGAGCGCAGAAGCACAGTGAATGTCAAAAGCAAAAGAAACTGGAGCAAACCAATAATGCGGAGTATGCAGTTTCTTGCAAACCGACCACAAGAAGAGAGACAAGAGGAGAGGAACAAAGAAAGCAACAGCAAAGAGAGACATGGAGGGAACAAAAAAGGAAGCACCGTTCAGCTACGTCAATGCAGAAGAAGTGGAGAATCAATGAAAAAAGACGACAAACCTACAAGGAGTCCAAAGAAGTATAGACCAGTAGCACACCTTCAGTGCAAGCAAATGTACCTAATACCCCTGATGCAGCTGCAGTGGAGGACCCCGATCTGATAGTGCCATTCGGAAGGCACTTCAAAGGACACGATCAGCACTGCCATGGTTACCCACCCATTTTGCATGTACAGTAGATAAGCTGATAACAACATGTTCACCTGCAGAGAAGGCTGCAATGGGAAAAAGAGGAAAAAACATGGCCGGTTGTGGAAATGTGGGGAAGAAACTGTTGGTGGCCACAAAGGAGAAAGTTAGTAGTGGGCAAAAACAGAAAGGTGAATGGGTCCGAGCACTTCTGTTTTTAAAAAAATATAAGATGCTACGTGATGCCAGCAGAACCCTTGGAATCAGCTGGACAACCCTGATGAATGCAGTGTGCAGAGAACAGAAGCATGTAAAAAATACATTCAAATTGGGCTTGCCTTTGGAAATGGCCAATAAAGTTTGAAGTTTTTTTGAAGAGTCTGCCACCACTCTACCTTACAAAAAGGGGTTTCTGAAAAGAAGTCAGTGTGTGAAAGCATTCCTTTCCAAACCGCTCAATACACTGCACCAAGAGTTTCTAAAGGAAAACCCAGAGTGCCATATTGGTGCAATGAAATTCAACAGTCTGCGACCAACTCATATGAAACTTGCCAAACAACAGAAACTCGACCAGTGCCTATGCGAGTACTGCGAAAATGTCTCCTTAAAACTACGCACTTTAAACCACATGGCTGATAATCATAAAATGAATGAGTGCAAAGTCCAGAACATATACAAAGCTGTGGAGCTGACAATGTGTCCGAAGGAAGGAGGTAACAGGTTCTTTAGAAGAGACTGTGTGGATAAGGTGTGTGACAACTGTTCTGTTAATGCAATAGATAAGCAACAGAGGAGCTGTTGAGGAAAAATGCATCAGAAAAGGTAAGGTGGTATCGGTGGGAAAGCATAACTTTGACCAAAAAGATTGATGGACTGAAAACAACAACATCCTGAAAAGTGCTGAACAGCAAGAAGACAACATTACACTAACTTACCAACATGCTTAAGGAGGATCTTCAGTTTTTGGGGCACCACTTGCATGTGGCTGCATGGCAACACTACCAGTTCAAAACATTTAATAAGAAACCACCTCAGGGATGGGTTATCATGGTACTGGACTTTGCTGAAAACTATGCCTGCAAATACCAGGACGAGATCCAATCCTGCCACTGGCATCATGAACAGGCTACAGTACACCCCATTGTTACATACTACAGATGTGCTCATTGTGATGGTACCATCACAGAATCCCTGGTATTCATCTCAGAGAACATCACACATGACCACCATGCAGTTTGGTACTTCGTTAACATGGCCAACACATATCTCACAAAGATCCAGCACCTAATAATAAAAAAGGAGATACATTTTACAGATGGCTGTGAGAGCCAATATAAATCAAAGTGGGCATTCAATGCAATTTCAATGGCTACCCAAGAATTTGGATTTTCAATTGAAAGGGCGTACTTTGGATCAAGGCATGGGAAGGGCCCTTCAGATGACAGAGGGCTGTTGTTAAATCAATGGCAGCATTGGCTGTCGTGTCACATCATGCAGTCATTTCCACAGAGGAACAGCTGTTTCTGTACTGTCGGGATAATCTGACACTAGCACCTCCAAACTGAAGGGTGCAGACACTACCAAAGAACTTTCTTCTGGGTGCCCAACAACAGCATAAGAAGGCCAAAAGGAAAAGATGTTAAACCTGTCCCTGGAACTTGACAGATCCAAAGTGTGAAGACTGTGGTGCCTGGTGTGGTGGCCAGCAGAAATTTAAGTTGTTTTTGAATCCACTGCCAAACTGATTATGGCCCATGTCTGAACAATGAACATCTACAACCATGGACAGTAAGGAGGCTCACAAATTCACATGTGAGAAGTTACGTTACTGAAATGCCTGCCCACAGGATGAACTCGGACCCTGTTCCTGGCATATCAAAGACTGCAATTACAGTGATGGACCCCTGCACTGTTTCTGGTACTCCACCCCTAGATCCTCCAACTGCTCCTGCAACTCCAGCGATGAACCCCAGTGATGCTTCTGGCTATCCAGTGATGGACTCCTGTGTCTCAACTCCAGTAATTGACCCCAGGGATGCTTCCAGCTATCCAGTGCTGGACCAATGTGCTGCAACTCCAGTAATGGACCCCCGTGCAGATTCCGGCACTCCACTGAACGAACCCTCAACTGCTACAGCAATGCCATCAATAGACCCCAAAGATGCTTCCAGTACTCCAGTGATGGATCACAACATTGTTTCCATCTCTCCAGTGACAGAATCCACTTCTGCTTCTGGCGCATCTGCAACAGACCCCTCCACCACTGCTCAGCACACTGTACTTCCACTGAGTCAAAAGAAGAAGATGACCCCAGACAAAATAGAAGTTGGGAAATTGTATGCAGTGTACTATTCAAAAACATTTTATATCAGGCAGGTGGTGGAATTCTTTGAAGAGAGATGTCTTTTTTCAGTCAAATTTCTGCAGTGACATGCGAATGAATCGTACATATGGCCACGAAAAAAGGACACTGACGTGGTCAGGCAACACTGACTTTTTCATGGGCCATTAACTCTGAATGCAGAATGCCAAATTGAACAACAAGTACAGCAAATAATTACAATGAGATATGAAAAGCTAAAGCAATGCTGCAACTGAAATCTGTTTTAGTTTGGAACATTATCAAATGTTGCTTTAAAAGCCTAGAGTATAGCTTAGAGGAAATACTGCAAGATTTATTTTTCTTTATTGGAAGAAATAAACATACCACGAAAGCAAGTGGGTAGCACCTGAGTTGCAGTTGTGTCCATCTGTTATCCTGCAACATAACAAATACATTTTCATACAGTTTCTCAAATAGATGTCGAATTGTTCATTTTTAAGAACTTGCACTGCAGTTTGGTGTCCACCATAACATTCAGAATGCATGCTTGGTGTCCACCATAACATTCAGAATGCATGCTTGATGTCCACCATAACATTCAGAACTTTAATCATAATTTTTCTCAGGCATTTCAAAGTGAGTTATCTCACAACACAGTGCACTTTTCACTGCAGGATCACAGCATGTTGAAATGCCTGAACAAAATCATATACTCTGTATTTAAAAACTGACCCCTCGTGTCACAGTTTGGTACAACATTTTCATGAACAGAGCCAGTAACTAAAAATAATGCTGTCCAAGAAAGGACGCGTAAGCCACAAATCATGGTTGGCTCAAAGGAAGCCAAAGTGAGTTTTTCTAGCACAAAATTCACATCCCATATTGGGGTTGGATTGCAGATGGGAGGCTTCAAGTGCAGGATGCCTCTCAAGAATGTATGGACTACCTCTCACTGAGCCACTGTATGGCCGTCTATAGGCACATGCAAAGCTAAAATAGCAACCAAGTGCACTTTGATTTCATTCATCAAACTATTTTTATACAGGTACATGCTGTTATGATACAAAATCCTGTTTTCAACTTTAGACCTGTGTGAAACACATGTGTAAAACAATACAGATAATTCAAACATGAAAACAACACAGTTTACAAGATACAACACTACATCACAATTTACAAGTTACATGTACGTGGTTTGATTAAAATTATTCTTTAAAGCTTTCTTGAAATTGAGTATGGATTCATAGCTTGAATATTGAGAGGAATCTGATTCCAAGGTTTGATCTCACATGCCTGGAGGCTAATGTCTCTGAACCTTGTGTTGGTTCTTGGGTATGGAAAGCCTCAATTTTCTGTTTGTATAAATTGGTAACATAGACTATGTTCACTCTCAGTTTCTATAAAGCCCCTAAGAGGATGTTTTGAGATATCTTATAGAAGAGTATTACAGTCTTGTGTCTGACAAGGACAATAAATACTCTAGAACCTGGATCACTGGGCAAGTGAAAGGATCCAAGTGATGAGACATGACCCACAAAGCAAACCACTTCCACTTCATTGGGTAGGTGGCCCTGGTGAAGGGCTTCCTGACAGCCATCATGACATCTGCCACCTTAGGGGACACTTCAAACCTCGCAATGGCTATGTCTTCAAGAGCCAGGCATGAAAATGGAGTGACCTTAGGTCCGGATGACTAGGGTTCCCTGTTCCTGTCATAGTAAGCCCTGCGCAGGAGCAGGGGTACTGGGAGTTCCATTGACAACTGTTGTAGTAAAGGAAGCCAGATCTGATGAGTCCAAAAGGGAAACACAAGAATTAGAGTAGCTCTCTCCATTTGGAGCTTGATTAGCACCCTCTGAATCAGAGGAAAGGGAAGGAAGGTGTAAATGAACCTCCCTTTCCAACAGAGAGACAATGCTTCTTGCCAGAAAACTCTAGGCCTTGGAACAAGCAAGCACAAAAGTGGCAGTTTCATGTTGAGTGGGGACACAAAAAGGTCCACCTATATATTACTCCACCTATCGAACAGGTCTTCGACCACTGAGATCAGCAGCTCCCACTCATGTATTCTGGACTGCGACCTGCTTAACTTGTCTGCCAGGATGTTTTAGACACCTGGAACATGGATTGCGGACAGATCTAGATTGTGTTCTAGATCGCAGTACCAAACCCTCATCACTTTTCTGCACAAGGGGTAAGAAAAAGGCCCCCCCCTTGCTTCTTTATGTAGTGTCCTACACTGACATTGTCCATCTGCACTAGCAGATACCCGGGGACAAATGGTCTTGGAAGGCTTGCAGAGAATACAGAATGGCCCTCATCTTTAGGATATTTTTGTGGTGGGATATCTCCACACTGATCCATGCTCCTTGTGTCTGATCAGGTGCAAGATGTGCCACCAAGCCCATCCATGAAGCAGCTATGATAAGAATGTGCTGAGGAAGGGAACATCTTTCAGCAAATTGCTGGGCTCTATCCACCACTGGAGCATTTTGCAGACAGAAGACATTACTAGAATCTATTGTTCTAGATCATTGGTGCACTGAGCCCACTGGATTCGTAATGTCCATTAAGGGATCCTCGTGCTGCCTGACCAAGGGTACCATGATAGTGACTTCTGCCATCAGGCCCAGCAGTCTCAGGAATGTCCTGGCTGTGACATACCTGCTGTCGTAAAGAAGTTGGGCCTGTGCCATGAGGTGTTCCACCCTGTCCTGGGGCAGGAAGACTAAGGCTGATCAGTGTCCAGTACTGCCACTATGTACTGCAGAAGCTGACAAGGGGTCAAGACTGACTTGGGTAGACTGACTGTGATCCCCTTCGGTTGAGGTTTTTAAGGCCCACCTCAAGGCCTGTTTAATCAGGCCTTTCTGGACCATGTATATTAGTCCTCCTTGGGAGCCCTGCCATTTTATTTTTCTTCTGAGTATCCATTTTAATAGGTTTCTGTGTTGTCACAGACCATATTTATTCTATGCTGTCATTATTATCATTATTTTACTCAACATTTATTTATTTATTTATATTGATAGTGTGTTTTTAATGTACAGCACCCAGAGCCTCTGGATTGGGTGCCTGGAAAAATAAAATTTGCCTTGCCTTGCCATCCCTAGGGCATTGAACAGTGGCCAGGTGTGCACTAGGCTGTGAGACAGTTGAGCCTTGGACTGAGCTCTGAGCAACAAGTCATCTAGATAGGGAAGACATTCAGTCCCTCTCTCCTGACAGCCACTGCCACAACTGCCAAGAATCTGGTAAATAGCCATGGCACAGATGACAAGTCAAAGGGCAATACCCTGAACTGGTAGTGTTCCTCCTGAAACAGAAACCTGAGATACTTCCTTTGGGGTGGAAAAATCTTAATATGCAAGTAAGCATCCTGCATGTCAAGGGAGCATATCCATTCCCTTTTTTCAGGAGGGGCAGCAGGCCTTGCAAAGTAACCATCCTGAACACCTTGTACTGAATATAGGAGTTCCGGTTCCCCAGATCCAGAATGGACCTCAAGTCCCCTGTGGATTTACAGACTAGAAAGACATGAGAATAAAACCCCCTGTTCTTTTGTTCCTTGGGAACCAGTTCTATGACCCTCTTCTGAAGCAGTATACATACTTCATCTGTGAGCACTGGGATGCGGTCTAGAGGATACATTAAAGGAACTGGTGGAAGGTCTGGAGGCAACTGCAGAAATTTCAGAGTGTGGCTCTGTTCTATAAACTGCAGAACCCAAGCATCTGTTGTAACCTCCCACCACCATTCCAGGTGGAGGGAAAGGTGACCCCCTACCACCACCTCCAGATTTGGCACTGGAGGGCTTTAGTCTAAGGAGGAGTCATGCTGAAGCAGATCCAGCGGCAGCAGCTCCACCTCCATCTCTAGGGGCTCTGGAGTGGGCACCTATGGAGGAGGTTACAGTCGACAAAGCTGATCCTGTTCTGCTTTTGCTCTGTTGTCTGGCCCTTGACCTGGGTCTGTTGGTAGCCCTGCGAAAGGAGACCTGCTGCCAGTTGCTTGGTTGTCCGTAGTAAAGGGAATGGACTGATCTTAGTGTCCCACCCAAGGCTTGCAGGACATAAAGGATATCTTGCACAGCTAGCCCAAAGAGCTTGTATCCTCTGAAAGGGGCATGCAGGATAGACTGCTGGACATCACTAGCAAATCCCGGTAACCTCAACCAAGAATACTTTCATAGGCAGATGCCAGCCATTGCTGATCTGGCTGAGGGATCCAAAATATAATAGGTAGACCTTAAAAGGTATTTACCCATGTCAGCCCCAGTCTGGAGGGCCTTAAGCATCTCCTGCTTCTGGAAACCCTCTGGGAGGGACTAGGCTACTGCTTTAGCTTTTCACCAGAGGGTATTCTGGTATTTGATCATACGGGCTTGATAATTTGCTATTCTTAGGCCAAGTGTGGCAGAGGCAAAGGTTCTCTTTCCCATGAGGTGCAGCTTTCTCAACTCTTTGTCTGGGGGGAAAGAACTTAGATGTTTAGGCACCTTTGACCTATCATGGGCTCCATTTATCACAATTGAATCAGCCTCAGGTTGGCCTGTGAAAAAGGGCTTTCCTGAGGTGGCCTTGTACAGCTTGTCCATTTTTCTGGGCATGGCAGGAATCAAGCTTTGTCTGTGCCAGGCAGCCATGGTGGTATCTTCCAGTACAGCCAATAGAGGAGGAATGAAGTGGAGAATCTGGCAGCTCTAGAAACTCCACCAGATTTCTCCTAGAGATGTTTTACTCTGCAACATCAAACCCCACTGCAGTTTGAAGCAATTTCATCATAGAGATGAAGGAGTGGTCTTCAGGAGGGGACCTCAGGGTATACAAAGTGGAGTCCTCACTCCTGGTGGAAATAGTGGAACCAGACCTCTCAGATGGGCTGCTTTCCATATATTCCTCCTCTTCCTCCTCTTGTATAAGAAGTCAAGGTTTTATCTGTGATCCTCACTGATGGGCTCTGAAGGCCACAAGGAGGGAAGTGAGGATGTTGATGCCCTGGAGTGTGTAGGATGCATCAACCTAGCAGGTGGCAATGCAAAGGGTGATCTGAGAGGCCCCATAGTCACCATGCCTGGTATAGGAGGAGGAGGTATAAGGCACTGTATTATCTCTGCCAAAAAAGAGCACCATCTGAAAGTCGACAGTAGCCTGCACTGCAGGGGTGCCTTGCGACATTGATGGGGGTGACTGGAGCCCCATTAACAGGCAGTCGACAGCTATAGTAGTTTCGGTGGAACTCACTGCCAGCTGACCTTGAGGTTTCTGAGGTTTGAGCAGCAGGACTTGCAACATTGACAGGGGTGTCTGCAGCACCAATTTGACAGGCCTTCACCAGCCATAGGAGGTCCAGTGGAACTCACTGCCAGAGCCGACCTTGTGGATGCTGAGGTCTGAGCAGCAGGAGGCATTGGCACTGAAGTTGACAATGCCACTACAATGGTCAGTGCTGAAAGAAGTGGTGACTGGCAGTGCATCTAGGGGAATATATCCTTGCTCAGCTTCCTCTTCCAGTGTTTGTGCTTTCCTGAGGACTTCTTTTGGACCTTGGAAGACTGTCAGCCCAACAAATGGGCCAGCGACACAGAGGAGCTTTTCACCTGGAGCTCTCTCTGCATTCTGGCTACCTGCTGCTCAAGTAGAAAAGTATACAGGGCTTGATGATGGCATCACTGGGTAGCTTAGTTAAACTTCAGGCAGATCTCACATGCCTTAACGCAGTAGACCTCTCTGAGACAGTACATGCAGAGGTGGTCTTCGCTGGAGTAAATTTTTCCACCACACTCACAGTAATGGAAGAGTTTAGTGATGTCGTTCATCCTCATTCATGACAACAGCAATCACTTTAAAATAAAGTGATAACTAGTAGAGTGAGAAAAATAATAATACTTGGGAAACTTGAAGATTTAGCAGTCGACTGTAGTGGCAGTGTCTTTGTGGAGTCCAGTGAGTATGGTCAATGGCAAGAAAAGAACTGAGGAGGTAGAGGGGCTGTCCACACTTATATAGAGGATGTTGACATAAGACATTGTCATGGGTGACCCCTATTGGACTGCTTACAAAAAAGCTTCCATGTAGTCCTAGCACCTGGCAGCTATAGTTCCACAGGTGTGGCCTGATGAAAGAGATATCCTTGAAGAAGATCAAATGTTCCTCCATGAAAGGGTATCAATATAAACCAGAACCAGTGATGACTATGAAAAATTAAGACTTGGAGGGACACAACCTAAAGCAAGGATAAGTACTGTATAATTGAAACTACATGTACTTATGTTAAGTTTCTTCCATAAATATAGAAGCTAATATAGAATAGACCATACCAGTTTCTACCCTAATACATATATTATAGTTCAAAGCATTTGACATGTACATTTTGCAGTTAAATGTAAGTTTGAGAGTTCAGTCTAATGTAATTAAAACAGCTGAACAGACCAATATGTTGACATTTAACTAATTACCAAGGCACACATTTCAAGTATTGCAATTTAATTGATATGGGCGGTGGGCAATGCAACAGCATAGCAGGAGAGATGCATTTCTCCAAGCTCTTGAGTATACAGACCAAAATTGTTATATACAATTTTTTTGGCTTCTTTGTGTGACCAGATAACACATATACATACAGTTTGTGTTAGGCTGCCCTAGGGATGAATTTAACAAGATAGGGCATACCAGAAATCTCTTTAAACCAGATTCTGCCCAGGCAGGACCTTCAAAGCACCCTGCCATGCATCAGCTGAAGACTTCCTCCAGCAGTTTCTCTGCCACACTGGACAAGCTTCAGAGGGCCTTAAACTTGCTGACCCTATCAATGAAAAAAGTCAGCCAAATGTGGCACTTACACAGACAAACTGGTCACTGTTAAAGCCACAATAAAGGGATAACAGCCATGATTGACTGTTCTTCTAAAATGGCTGGTTAAGCAATGGGAATTGCAGCAACATCTATCAAAGAGCAAGAGATATTAAAATCCTGCATTGAGCAGCTAGAAAATTTAGTGTGCACTGCAAATGTGAAGGTACTTGGTATCCTGGAGGGACTGGAGGCTGAAATTCCAGTTACTTTTATGGAACGATGGCTACCAGAGGCCATAGGACTGGAAGTTTGGCCATAGCCATGTCAGAGCATACCGTATCACTCCTGGGTTGACCTGTGTGCATTATTAATTATGATGACCTTGTCTGGTGTCAGGGATAAGATACTCTATGCGGCCACTGATCACATACAAATAACTTTGTACAAAAAGAGAATACTGTTTTTTCCGGCCTACTCATTCAACACAAGTGTTAGATATTGAGGGGGTCACCCAGAAGCTGAGGGAGGTGGATAATACTTTCCAACTGAGTTCCCCTGTATGCGTGCAGTTCATCTTCCAGTATTAAATGTTTTCCTTTACAGATCCATGAACAACAGGCACCTGTACAGAGAAACTGTTCCAGAAACCATCAACTTCTAACCCTTATGGGTAGGACCCGGAGGATGAGGATAACTGAGTGGGCAAGTTGTGCTTATTTGAATTGTGGGTACTAGTGTGGCAATTGTACAGGGTCTGATCGGATCCCTTAAAGTGATGGGCTATTCAGTCCATAGACATGGGCATACCCCTGGCCCTCCCAGTATGCTCCCAGAACCAGGTGTAGCAGGTATGCGGAAGGGCAGCATGATGTCCGCCACCCCATGTGAACAGTGGGAGGAGATACATAAGTGGAAACAGCAGGGTCTCTGCTTGTGTAGCTGAAGTCCCCTCTGCTGATGCCCCTGGATGCAGAACGTCTGTGTGCTATATGTTGTATAGCCATGATACACTCCATCCACCCTCCCCACTGGGGCATTTGCATAGCAGTCAGCTGATGCAGGTTGAAGATTCAAAAGTGGTGTGGAACCCCTGTCATACATACGTGGTGTTTCTGTACCACCTTCATTGCATGGCATATTGTCATAACGAAGCCTATGTGCTGCATATCTGGGGCTCATAAGCTTCCTGAATAGAGGCCAATATGCATAGAACAACCTGAAAAGTGGTCCAGAATAGTCAGGATGTATTGTTTTACTATGGTAGGTCTCAAGCACTGGCTGTATTGTCTTCACTGTGGTAATGACATTCTTGTTTAAAGCTGAACTGGTGGACTGCCCCCACAAGTGGAACCATAAAGAAATTTGTGACAATAATTCTGCATTCACTTTACCTTTGAATTTATGTACTGGCATTTCTTGGACACAGCATTTGTATGTGGTATTGTATTTAAAAATGCAGTAAAAGTAAAGTTAAAAAAGAAATGATATCTGGTCAAGATAATTTACTACAGTATGTGCATAAACAGCCACATCTGAAAACAAGGTCAGACCAGCTGTAGAAAGATATGATATGTGCAAGAAAAAAAGAGCCAAGCTGGATAGAAACATTGGCAATGTTGGCAGAAAAGACCACTGGTCCAGTCAGTCTGCCCAGTTTTACTCTACCATGACCTATTGTCCAGAAGGGGGGGTTCACCCTCCTCCCCATTCCTTGCCTTACTGCGAAACCCCCTGAGAAACTATTAAGCCCTTTACTCTGTCCCAGCTGTACTTGAACCAATTATTGTTTTCTGAACTCACCACCTCTGCTAGTAGGCTGTTCCATGGCTCAACCACTCTCTTGGTAAAGTAAAACTTTCTAGCATTCCTCCTGAATCTTCCCAAACCAGCTTACATTCATGTCCCTGTGTCTGTGGCCCACCATTCCTGCCAAATACTGTAGTTCCTCGCAGTTTAGCTTGTTTATTCCTTTCAGGAACTTGAAGGTCTCTATCATGTCACATCTCTCCCTTTTGACCCCCAGTGAGTTCACATGCAGTGCCCTAAGCTGATTCTCATAGGATCTGCCCTGTTGACCCTTAATCATTTTGGTTCCTCTACTTTGCACTGTCTATAGCCTGGCTCTGCCTTTCCCCAGGACTCCAGAAGTGGATACAGTACTCCAGATGAGATCTCACCAGTGATCTGTGCAGAGGAAGTACTACCTCTTTCTTCCTTCTATCAAACCCCCTTCCAGTACACCCCAACATTCTGGTTGCCTTGCTATAAGACTTGCTACATTGGCTAGTTTGTTGTAGGCAGCAGTTTATGATGACTTATGAATGGACATTCACTCAAATCTTTATAGGAACACAGAGGTTACTTGGCTGTCCAGCTATCCATAAAACCAGTTTGTGGCACCAAGTAATCATAAGTTGTGCCTTGTTTAACATAGCGACATGAAGTTTTCATTTGTAACTTGATTTTTTTCTAAAACAGGATGGAACTATAACTATTGTATTTGTAAAAAAAGACTGCACAAGGACTTCGGATTAGCAGAGGGGTAGGCATTGCTGTGCCTTCAAGTTTCTACCTTTGTAAATGCTTTTTACAGTGAAGGTTTGTGCTATTCTGCTGTTTGCCATTTGGCAATGTACTTTGGAGTTTTTGAGCATCCTATGCTGTTTACTTATATGTGTGCCATGCTAGTTCTGTGATCTACTCACTGTTTCAGTCTTTGCCAGCAGGTGTCTCCTACCGTTCACTTTGCTGCTGTACTACCAAATGAACATGTGGTGCTACAGTGGCGTGAAAAAGTATTTGCCCCCTTCCTGATTTTCTCTATTATTGCATATTTGTCACACTGGATGTTTTCAGGTCTTTAGACAAAATATAATATTAGATAAAGGGAACCTGAGTGAACAAATAACACTTTTTTTTTTACTTATTTCATTTATTTAATGAAAAAAGTTAACCAACACCAACGGGCACTGTGTGAAAAAGTAATTGCCCCCTAGTTAAATCAATCCAATTAAAGGGATAATTAGAGTCAGCTGCTTGAACACAGCCAGGCTTGATTACAGCCAGCCCTGCTCAATATAAATCTCACTTATTTTGACCCTTACCATCAGAGTCACGTTGCCAGCACAAAGATTCAACAAGCACATTATGCCATGATCAAAGGAAGTTCCTGAAAAGATCAGAAAAAATTTGTTGCCCTCTATCAGTCTGGAAAGGGTTACAAAGCTATTTCTAAGGCTCTGGGACTCCATCGAACCACAGTGAGAGCCATAATCTCCAAATGGAGAACACTTGGAACAGTAGTGAATCTTCCCAGGAGTGGGCGGCCTGCCAAAATTACTCCAAGGGCGCAGCGTAAAATCATTCAGGAAGTCTCAAAGGATCCTAAAACAACATCCAAAGAACTGCAGGCTTCTCTTGCCTCAGCTAAGGTCAGTGTTCACGACTCCCACAATCAGAAAGAGACTGGGCAAAAATGGGCTTCATGTGAGTAGCAAGCGGAAACGACTGCTAACCAAGAAGAACATAAATGCTCGTCTCTCATTTGCCAAGAAGCACCTGGATGATCCACAAGCCTTTTGGGAAAATGTTCTATGGACAGATGAGTCCAAAGTGGAACTTTTTGGATGACATGGATCCCATAATGTCTCGTGTAAAGCAAACACAGCATGCCACAGTAAGAACACCATACCAACAGTCAAACATGGTGGTGGTAGTGTGATGGTGTGGGGATGCTTTGCTGCCTAAGGACCTGGATGACTTGCCATAATTAAAGGAACCATGAATTCTGCTCTGTACCAGAAAATTCTTAAGGAAAATGTCCGGTCATCCTTCCGTCAGCTGAAGCTGAAGCATAGTTGGGCCATGCAGCAAGACAATGATCCAAAGCACAAAAGCAAGTCCACATCAGAATGGCTAAAAAGAAGTAAAATTAAAGTTTTGGAGTGGCCTAGTCAAAGTCCAGACTTAAACCCAATAGAGATGCTGTGGCAGGACCTGAAACGAGCAGGTCATGCTCGAAAACCTACCAAATGTTACTGAATTAAAGCAGTTCTGCGAGGAAGAGTGGGTTAAAATTCCTCCACAGCGATGTGAAAGACTGATATTGAATTATAGGAAGTGTTTGGTTGCAGTCATTGCAGCTAAATGTGGCATAACCAGTTATTAAGTGTAAGGGGGCAATTACTTTTTCACACAGGGCCAGTTTGTGTTGGTTAACTTTTTTTCACTAAATAAGTGAAATTAAAAAAAAAAACAAGTGTTATTTGTTCACTCAGGTTCCCTTTAGCTAATATTATATTTTCTCTAAAGACCTGAAAACATCCAGTGTGACAAATATGCAATAATAGAGAAAATCAGGAAGGGGGCAAATACTTTTTCACGCCACTGTAATTATGAGAACTTGAAGTACGATCTCTTAATAGTGATCATGCAAAGCTTCATGTGGTTTAACTTGCATGCACCTCCTGTGACTCCTCGCACAGCACACTGTATATAGTGCAAAATAGTGTTATAGATACTGTGCCACCTCAAGACTAGTAGGCAGATGGACTGGTGTTTTTATCTTATTGCATGGCTACCATATGATTCCAACATTTTCCTTGTAACTCCAGGACAGTTTCACTGTCTTTTAACTGTGTTTTCCTGTAGATTACATAATTTCCTACAGAAATTTTTTTTTCTGATTAACATTTTGAACTGGAACTAAGATTTCAGCTTGGATAATCAGCTGTCTGAGAGAGAGTGTGTGTGTGTGTGTGTGTGTGTGTGTGTGTGTGTGTGTGTGCGCGCGCGCACAGGGTTAGGAGGAGAGAGAGACTGTGCAGCTGCACACTGTCCTGACTGTGGAGAAGCAGAAATGTTGTAACATGCACCCCTTGTTTAGAACAGGTATGCCATTGCTGCCTGCATTGAGGGAGAGAGCTCTGTAGAGCTCTTACTACAACATTTTTCCAGTCTGTCTTGTGCTGTGAGAGAAGTCCAACTGAGAGCGCCCGGTACTATTATCTTTAGGTCTTGGTTGGAGTCCATGCAATGGCGGAGCAGGCCTGATCAAAAAGTTTTTCTTAGGCACCACTGCGGAAGGTTGTGTGCCGGGAGTGCAGTATAAGCTGTTGGAATTTGCAAAAAGACACTGTTGTAACACCACCAGAAAATAAAAACCAAAAGCGATAATCCTTAAAAGATAAATCAGCAGTGTTTTTTTAGTTCTCTTTCTCTCTCTCTCTTTCTCTCACTTACAGAAACTACAGAAACAGATGTTGTAGTTCTGGATTGTTTAAGTTTTTTTAGGCATTTTAATTATTTAGCTGTGCCTTTTATTTTATTTCATTTTATATATTCCAGGTTTCATAGTTTATAGTGCAACATAGTGTTAATAAGTAGATAACACAGTATTTCTGTATATTGTCGGACACAGGAAAGTCTGTATGTGGACGGTTTTTTAGCTCCCAGCAGTTTTATAAATTTCATACGTTTTATGGACCCATAAGTTGAGATATAGCCATTAGCCGTTATTATACCAACTAATATAGCCCTAAAAGTGCATGTAATATTAAAAAACTTTAGGTTACTATGTTTCTTTGTTAAGATATTTTGACACTCCGATTTTCCTGATTTAACTAATTACCTTTCTTGTGCCAATTTCTAATATTTGATATAGAAACAGGAGACTGAATCAAGTGAATAAGTGAAAACATACTATTAGTGAACCTAATGAGCATATTGATCTGATTTGGTCTAACTCAGTAAGTATATTAGTAAGGGTCATGAATGCCTGTTATCAGTTTTGGCATGCACAGACTGCTTTACAATTACAGATTACATTAAATTCATTGTATTAAGTATAGTGGTCCACAATATTATTTGACTGATTAAACATCAGGTGTAACAGGTGAAGCAGGTGCTCATTACTGATATGGCAGTTAGATTATAAAGAACATGCGTGGTTGTATCTCAGATACACCATTTAGTTTTTGGTTCTTGAGCTTGCGAGTGAGCTAAATTGCAAGTAAAGTCAAAACAAAGCCAGACGTACTGCTTTTGTGCTTGCCTTTTTAACTCGTTTAGTCTAAGCAGCGCCATCGGTATTATAGGAGCTTGTGAATTATAAACCTGACAGTATGTATCACGCTCTTGCCAAAAGTAAGCAAATGTAACTCTGTGACTGTAATTCTTAAAAGATTTCTGTATAATTTAAAGTAAAACATTTTAAGGGTCTAGTAGTAGTGCTAAGTTAACAATAACTGAGATAGCAGGTACAAGATTATTTATGTGCTAAGTTTGTTTGTATCAATGTTTGTGCAAGCATTTAGCTGCTTGATATTATTGCAGTATACTTTATCTTTTTATAATGATTCTTGCTGAATCTGGAGCTGAACGATTATATCAATGGCATTTTTTGTAAGATATCTCTTGGCTAGATATACTGAAGTGGAAGATTTATTTAAAGGCTGATGCAGAGACACTGGAAAGCCATTGAAATTAGATAAAAAACATTGAACTGGTTCACTGAAGGTATGTCTACCTACAGTTCTGTATGAGAGCAGAGTGGTGCTATCCAGAGCAATATTTGAAAGTTATACCCAGAAGACTGGAAACATCTGGAGGAATTTCAGAAGAGAATTGGAAGAAATGGACACTGTAAGGAGGAGGAAGGAGGTGAGTGAGGTGCAGTGGTAAAATCTTTACTATATACAACAAAATAATTGGGAGACTATCTGGACTTTTTTATTCTGTGAACTCTGAAAATTTATGGGAACATCTGATTGTTCTATATATCACAGTGCTGTTTTATTGTAAACTGTTATAGAAGTGGATTGCTATACTCTTTACTATGTTTGAACATTGAATAAGTTTAAAAATGTCTGTTGTAACACAGGAAAAAATGAGGACTTATGAGAGAAAAGCAAATAACAAAACAAGACATAACAAAAAATAAAACTGGTGAAATAAATGAAAAACCTAAAATAACAACATTATTATATGTTTAGTTGATAACATTATAGAATTACATGGAAACAAAAAGATTGTAAAATACAACTTTAAACCAAATGCAACCTCCTCCCCAGTTAAAAAAAAATCATTGGAAATTACATTCATCCCTTACTAGTTGAAATGAGAAATCTAAAAGAATTGGACACAAGGAATTTAACTTTAGAAGATGAAAGAGAACAAAAAGCAAATTCAATAAATAAAAATGGGTCTGAGCTACATTTATCAGATCTGGAGGTTCCTCAGAAAGCAAATAACACTAGTCAAAAAATATTGGCATTGGGAACTGAGGCGGGGAGGGAGGAAGTTTCAGTTTCAATTAAAGTTGTAAATAAGAAGCAAAATAAAAATGTACTAGCAGATGAGGGGCAGCCTAGTCCAGGAGCGGGGTTAAATAAGATTGATGTAAGTAACAGTGATTCAAGTAAGCAAATTGTTACAAGTGAGGGATCATATTTTTAAAATTGTGACTCAATCATTACACCATATATAAATAAATATGATAAAAAATCATTAGTAAAAATAAATTGTAACATAACCTCTGCTGAAAGACAGAGACCAAATAAAGAAGAGGCAAATGAAAAAGCATCCAAAATTAGTGCCCAAAATGAAAAAATGATGACTAAATTGGAAGAATTAAAGAAATAAATTCAGTTTGGTAATTTCCAGCTCCAGGAGCTAGTAACCCTGTTTTGTACTTTTATTGCCCTGTGTTCTAAATCACCTGAAGAGGTACAAGACTGTGTGTCAAATGTAGATAAAGATACAGAGGTAAATTCTAGAAATATGGGAAAGATTGAAAGAACAAAAGAATGTCAACTAACTGATGGGTCAGGAAAAGGTTCTGAAAAAAACATAAACAGAGAAATACTAGAAAAAAGTAAATAAAAAATCTATTCAAAGTACAACTGAAGAAATAGGTAAAAAATAAGTATATGAGATTGAGCAGTTAATTCAAGTACTTAAGCTCAGAAAGATCAGTTGCAGCATATAAATGAAGAGGCAGTAAGTAAAAAAAATGAAAAATCTAAAAAAAGGAAAACACTGGAAAAACATATGTTAATACTAATAGTGTTAAAAAGCTAAAATTAATAAAACGAATGCGAGTAAGACAAAAGCAATACCAGAAGAAAAACTAAGTAGCAATAAGAAGGCAGCAAAGAAGGTGAAATTCCATCAAACAAAGAATCAGTCAGAAATAGTTATAGACAAGGGCATTATGCATGAGTTTTGGAAGGATCAGCAAATCAACTCTGGATCCATGTTGCCAACAGTTTTTGTAAAGCGACTCCCTAAGTCTAGAAATGAGAATCCATATATTTTAAAATTGGCAGTTTACAATTTGACCAAAGGAATATCAGGAAGTAAAACAGGATAAGCAGACATTAAGTCTGTCTATAGGTACAAAGCTGATCCTTTTAAAGGATGGATCTGCATAGATTTAGGCAGTGCTAAAAAAGGAAAAAAATGGTTACAAATCAAGAGCAGTTTTGCAGATATTGGAATGACTCTGGATGCTACCATAAATACTATAAATGAAAAGGAGAAATATGCAACAGTTAATGGCAAAAAAGGGAAAAATGTGATGCAATAAGAGGAGGAGGAGGAGGAGTAGTGAAGCAACCTCGTATAACAGCATATCTAAAACCAAAAGAGACTGAACATAGCATAGGTGAGGAGGAAAATGAAGAAATATATAAGAGGAAGGTAACAACAAGGGTTTCAAATCAACAGTAGCAAAATCTTTGTTAGAAGAGTCCATGGTATCAGTGACAGAATCTTCAACAGAGACCTCAGTAAGAGAAGACATAAGTTCAATTAGCACAATAAGTCTTTCTGACTCTTCAAATTGACAAAGAAAAATAGGGCTAGTAAAATGATTAACATTATAACTTGGAACATCGCAGGGCTGAAAAACAAGTTAGAAGATAAAAAATGGCTACAATGGATAATTACTCACCAAATTATCTTTTTTCAAGAAACTTGGTGTAGAAATAAAGAATTTTACATCATGGATGGGTTTAGAGCATGGTTACTGCCTGCTTTTAAGGAAAACAAATTTGGCAGAGCCAAAGGAGGTTTAACTATTTTTATAAGTAGCAGTTTAGATATCTGCTGTCTGGAATCAAGTTTGTGCAGCAAATATTATATGTACTTGGTTATGGCAGGTGAGAAAAGGTGTATTGCTTTATTTAATACTTACATGCCACCCTGTATAGCACTTAAAGACTTTCAGGATATACTTGATAAAATTGGTAATTCCCTTGAGGCTTTGAAAATAAGGTTCCCAAATATTACAACGATCCTAGCTGGAGATTTTAATGTTAGATTAGGGTCTGAAATAGAAGAAAAAAACTGCAGAATGGAATATTGATGATACATTAAATATACCAGTCAGACACTCTAATGGTAAAATACTGTATTCTAAAGGTAAAAAGTATTAGAATTTATGGATAAAAATGTACTG
Organism: Neoceratodus forsteri; assembly: GCA_016271365.2. Lineage (NCBI taxonomy): Eukaryota > Metazoa > Chordata > Ceratodontiformes > Ceratodontidae > Neoceratodus > Neoceratodus forsteri. The sequence continues at coordinate 1,098,702,837 of CM057455.1, read as the reverse complement.
AGAGTATTAAATGGACAATGTAAGAATGATTGCAAGGAGAAATAAGGTTTTCATCTCCAACAGGAGGTAGTGTTTTAGATTTATGCATCATTGATGCTTTGGATTTTGGGAATGTTATTAGTCTGGAAATTTGTAATGTCTGGGAAAGTGATCACTTCCCAATATGTATAAAAATATATCTATACCTCAATATAGCACACAAAGATTTTCTAAAGGAAAAGGAGGCAAATGAAAATATGTGCACCCAGTATGGAAAAAAGATCAAATGGAATCTATACACAAAAGCAACAACAGATTTTATTATCGATAGTAAGTAATCCATGGAGTTTCTGACTAAAGTAGATACTGTAGTCTGGAAATGTATAAGCCAGCAGACATTATTCTGGAATTTTCAAACCTCATGAGTTTTTTTTGAGAAAACAATTGATAAGTCCACGTAGATGTAAAAGGAAAACTAATGTGGGAATAAAAGATCCCTGGTATGATAAAGACTGTAGAAATACAAACAAAATAAATAAATAAAATAGGTAAACTGGCAGGAAAAATTACCTCTCCAATTGCGTTACTAGCTTTAAAAAACTTAAAAAAAGAATATGGGTATCCCGGCAGACTGCATTATTAAATAAAGATATGCAAACGTTCTTGACTATGGTTGCTTTTGGGTGTAAGGAAGGGGATATTCATTATAATATCCAGGGGCTTATATCCCCAGCACCTCGGCTGAACATTTTAGATTGATTTATAATGTACAGGTGGAAGAAATCCAGGAAGCCAGAGCGGAAGTGATGGGATTCAACAATAAAGAATGGTATTTAATTACTGAACATGAAGTGGTGTGGTGTGGGCTATCAATGAACAGAAAAGAAATAGGGCAGCTGGTATTGATGGTATCCCTGCAGAAATCTTTAAATATAGCACTGATTTCCTAGGCAACAATACTGTCCCCCTTATTTACATTAGTTAGTACATATGTGATACTTCCTCCACAGTGGAATAAAAGCATAAGTGTACCATTATTTAAAAAGGTGACTGCCAAGATCCCAAATGTTATAGGCCAATATCCTTGCTGCCTATTATACAAAAGAATATATACAAGAATAATTTTGGGGAAAAAAAAATCTGGCTTGAAGATAACAAAATATCCAAGTACCCGTGTGGGTTTAGGAAACAGAATAGTGTCATGGATTTGTTGTTTGCATTGAACCACATTTTTGATACCTATGTAACAAGAAAGAAAGGAAATATCTATGCATGTTATATTGATATAAGAACAGCCTTTGATAAAGTGAATAGAAGAATCTTGTGGGATATCCTTAAGAAGATGGGAATTGATGACCAGTTACTTGAAATCATTAAATTATTACACTCAAACACTACAGCTCAAACAAGGTATGATACAGATGGTGCGCTAGCTGAAGAAATCCATATTCAGCAGTGAGTCAAACAAGGATGTTTATTGGCCACCATTCTATATATATATATATATATATATATATATATATATATATATATATACACAGTATATAAACATTGATCCATAGTATAAATTGCATTGGCACATTTCCACCTCGTATTGATAGTGAAAAAATAGGCATCATGATGTATGCTGATGATGCAGTAATAATGTCACAAACACCACTAGGACACAAAAGTGGTTTAGTTAATGTTATGTCAGAATTACAAGAGTTAGATCTGGAACTGAATATAGGAAAAAAACAAGATTGTGGTATATGGGAGCAAAGCAAGACAGTCCAATAAATGGGGGATACATGGCAGACACTTTGGAGAAGTTAAAGAATTTAAATATTTGGAGGTAATATACGATCAGAATAGCTCCTGGAAATCACATTTGAATGAGACCAAAAATAAGGCATATAAAACATCTAAGGCAATAGGTATATTTGCTTACAAATGTGCAAATAACTATTTTACTGCATGAATAACTGCATTTGAGGCAAAGACATTAAACCAAACTTTATATGGAAGTGAAATACGGGGGCTATACTTAAAAAATAATGAGATTAATTGTATACAAATTTTCTTTATTAGAAGTATTTTTAATATGCCATGTGATTGCCCATCAGCCTTCCTGAGAATTGAAACAGGCATGATTAATTTAGAAACTAAAATAACAGTAAGAATGGTTAAATATTGGGGACACATAGTGAAGTTGGAAAATAATAAACTGCCCAAATTATGCTGGAATACATTTATAAAATAATAGAAGGGTTAGAAATTTAGAGGACCGTTGGTTTAACATACTGAACAATAAATTAAAAAGAAGAGACCTCGTAGACCTCTGGTCGAATAAAACAATTATGGATACAGAAGTTTATATAAGTGAGGTAACACAAAGACTTAGTGATATTGCCCTTAAGAAAGATTTAGAGGAAATAAGAGAGATGGATACTTTGAGTTTGTACACAGAAATAAAGCTTAATGGGGAAGAGGAAGTATATCTAAAGAAGTGTGAACATAAGTTGCACAGAAATGTATTAAGTAACTTTAGGCTGGTTGTAGCCTGTGGCAAAAAAAATGGCAATTTAAACATGGGGAATGATTTATGTACCTGTGGAGTAGATAGTTTGCCCTTTTTCATAATTTACTTCTAGACTGTAAGATACTAAAGGAAGAAAGAGCTAAATGGATTAACCCACTGCTGATAAATAAGACAGACTGGGTTGTGAAGGAAAAATGTGCCTTTTTAATTAAAATAGATCAAGTAAAATAATGTTTGGTGTGGCAAAATTTCTATTGGCAGCCTACAGACACTTTGGGGGAAATTTTTGTAGACTATAAAATATAAAAGTGTAATAGTTTATTGTTGTCACAATATTTATATGTTGGCCCAGATATTCAAAAGGGTTGAGCCATGCGCAACAGGGTTGCGCCATGCGCAAGTCCAAAATGCGCCATTCTGCGATATTCAGCAGGAGGCAGTTACGCCACTGGCAACAGGTTGCGCAAGAGAGCAATACAAATGAATGCATGCTCAACAGGAGGAGAGATCCATGCCATAACCTCGCAACCCGATATTCAGTCGGGTTGCGCAGAGTTGTGCATCTTGCTCATAACCTGTGCCGCACAACGAGCCAAAAAGGCTTAAGTTGAGGCCACCCACAGGTGAGCTGCTACGTGCAGGCGCAACACAGCAGCTGCCACCCTGGCTGGCCCCAACTCGGATCCCTGTGCCCCCCACCAGCCCGATCATGGGCAGAACAATGCATGTCCCCCTCCCACACTCTCCCACAGCCCGATCGCGGGCAGAACCTGTATGAACCCCCAGTGCCCGATCGTGGAAGGCAGAACCTGTATGAACCCCAGTGCCCAATCGCGGGCAGGAATGTAACCTCCCCCAGCAGTAACTCCTGGTGGTCCAGTGGACCGTAAAGCCAGATCATGTGAGCAGAATGTCACAACACAACCCCAAAACATCTCCCTGGTGTCTAGTGTCCCCCCACCACCCACGAGCCCCTCCCCGCTCCCCGCGGCCGGTGACAGCATCCACCCGCCTGCCGCCCGCCGCCCACCGACTGACTGTCGGTGGGGTTGCACGCCCATTGGTGCAGAGCTACAGCCAATGGGTGTGCGATCCATACCGTATGACAGTCAGATTTGGTTTCTATCTTCAGAGATCCTTTGATTCTTTTCACAGGACGGATTCAGTCCTAACAAGCTGTTACACAAGCTGCAGACCGAACTCTGGGCCTTACACACGCTTTTTTGACTAAAACTGCACACTGAAAAAGCACAGGGCTCCTTCCTTCTTCACTGCCAAAGCTCAACTGAAACTCCAACCGACAAAACCGGCACTTCCTTTGAGTTCCTCCCAGTTCTTGACTGGATTGGCTGTCACCACAATAGACTGCTGCTGTTGGTCCAAAAAGGCACTGAAGTCTAAACTACATCTCCCAGAGTCACTGCCCATACAATCCTCTTGTGGCTGGCTCAGATTATGAGTCCAAGTTCTGATTCGTCCAAGGCACCATTTTAGAGCTAGCTACCCCACACTGATTGGTCCAGTTCAGTTCAAAACTAGAATGGGAACTAGCAGACACAGTTCTGACTGCAAAGAAAGCAGGTTAGACAAACTGTAATTTCATTATTACTCTAAATAATTTCTGGCAAACAGTTACATCTTTCAGATAGGTTCCCTTTGCACTCTAGTGACTGCAAAAATGAAGTGAATTGGCAGCAGCTCGAGTGGTACTCAGAGAAGCACACAGTCCCCCCATACAAACTAATTATGTCTGCAAGCAGACAGCTCTTAAAGAGACAGTACCAGAGGCTCTAAAAACACTCACTGATAAATGGCTTAAATGCCAAACACCATTCAGGCTTGGAGCATTCAAGCAAGCTCCTGGAAGTCTTTTGGGAACCCCCATTTGCAGGGGGGTTACACCAACAAATACAAAAATACAAATATACAAATTTCAGTTAAAAGGACACATCCTGAGTTCAACACAGTACTCACTCTAGGTTCTGCTTCTTTCCGTATACAGCAATCCAGTACATATATTAAACATTTATTCATTTTAAAATACAACAATGCCTAGTGTATTCTTCAGATACCTCTAATTAATATTTTATATCCCCCACTTTATCGTATTCTCCACTATTCTTAAATTCTTAGGGAGGCTATTCCACAACTGAGGTTGTCTAACAAATACCGATTGTTTCCCTATTTCTGTGTTGTACCTTGGTATAACAAGATCCAAAGTACCCACCGATCGCAATGAATCGTCTTTTGCCCTTACAACCATTTTCTCCATGATGTAGTTTGGTAATTTTCCCATTATCCCTTTTTGCACAAAAGCTAAAAGATGTTCATCACGGGTATCAGTTAGATATTTCCACCCAAGCTGTCTCTATAACAAGCATTTATGTGTTAGGCTAGGGGCTCCTAGTATAAAACAAGCCAGTCTACTTAGGTAAATATCCAATTTGTGCAGACCTTTTTTCAGGCCAGTAGAATATTTGATGTCTCCGTAACTAAACAAAGGGAGGACCATATGATTCACCACCTGCTTCCTTATTACTGTGCTCATACAACCCTTAATTCCAAAAAAGGGCGCATAACCTTTTACCTATGCTCCCAGCCAAGTTGCTTATGTGAATTGTCCAACTTAAAGAAATGTCCAACCATAGTCCCAGATATTTATACACCTGGACCTGCTGGATCATACTTGCCTAGATTATACCAATATACTATTCTTGCTAGAAGTTGTGTAACATATGATTTGTGTCAGTTAACATGGAAGGAGACCAAAGACTGTGGGTGTCAGTTATGCCTTATCATAACCTACTAAGGCCATGCATGGGAACTAACTTCTCTGGTATATGCAGTGGGGATATTAATCCGGTTATTACAATTGTATTGTAATGAGATCTACCAAAGATTTTTTACTCATAGACTGCCTGCTCTGGTCCCGTGAGTATAGTGTATAGACTGCATTATGTTCTAAACCTCTTATTTGAACAGAGAATAATAATGATTGTCAGTAGCCAGACAATTGTCATTGCTAATGTCGGTAGCCAAACATTTCAATACCGATGGACATAATGCGGCATCTCTGACATTTTGTGCCTTAGCACTATTAATGAAACCTACATGTGGTGCAGGCTGGGACTTGCATCTGTGACAGTGAGCAATGTGGTGGATATATATATATATATATATATATATATATAAGAAAATACAAAATCACACATACCCCCACAATGCAAAGCATCATGGGCTGCATATGCAAATCACCACAGAATGTTAGGCTGGTCCAACTTTAAGCATATATATATATATATATATATATATATATATATATATATACACACACACACACTGGGGACACTAGAACAAGACAGAGATATGAACAATGACAAGGAGTGGCACCTTCTCTTCTAAAGACCCCTGTAATCATTTTTGGACTGTGGAATTCAGACTGTTTTATATGAGGACTAATAATGTGTCTTTTTTTTTGTATCCCCCCATCAGCTGTTTCTTTAACAGATACTGTACGTAATGTTGTCATTATATTTTGACAGAATGTTTGTCACACCACCCACACACCGCTCCTTTCATTTTCCCATCTCACCAGTCCCCACTATCCTCTCACAGCCCTTACTATTATTCCCCATTCATATTGTTTTGAAAACATATTTTATTAAGCAAGATAAGAAAAATCAGTAGTACAATAAAAAAGAACCACATCATATCAGGATTTAAACAGTTAGCACCAACAATGGTGTTTCTTAACAGTGGTGTTTCTTAATACAGTAATTCTTTGGTGCACAAATAGTCAAAGACTTGACAAGCATGTAGGAACCTAAGTTCACAAGTAATGAGGACTGAGAGCATCTGCATGTCCTAACACACAAAATGGCTGATGAGATTCTTGTAGCAAGAATTCAACAGCACTGCGGGCTTGAATGGAAGACGAGGAGCTTCTGCAGATTCTGAGTCACAAAATGGCTGGTAAGATTTTGAAGCAAGAATTTAACTGGACTGCAGCTTTGAAAAGCTGGTGAGGAGTGCCTGCAGATCTTGACTCACAAAATCGAGATTTTTGCAGTGAGATTTTAACAGCACTGCAGTCTTGAACACGTGGCAGTGAAACAACTGCAGATCACACAGCACAAAATGGCTGACAAAATTTTCACAGTGAGATTTTGAAAGCAGCCTTAAACACATTGATTAATACTGTATCACTCCCACTGGTTGACAGAGAGAACTGTCAAACTTGTACCACAATTGGCAGCATGGTACCAGCTTGATTTTGTTTTACAACCAATTATTAATTACCCTACATGAGTGTAAAAACCCCTCCAGCATTCCCAGTGATTTTTCATCAACTTTCCCATTTTATTAAATAAAGCTAAGGGTATCTTACAAGATGTAATTTTGACTGTAACATTCATTGCTGCTTTGGAATTTACCATACAACAGAAACATAACACGAAACATGTCAGTCAGAAGTAAAATTATGTTTAATACTATACTGTAATACTAGAAAAAGGGAGGGAGATGGGAATAATAAAACCTGGATACTGAAGGTGACTAGCATTATGCCACCCCATGCTGGACCAGGGACACTAACATATGGCTAATGTTGTCCACCTGTAAGACATCGTAGTAGAAGGGTATATAGTAAAGTAAATAAAGTGAACAGTGCTGGCAGTACAGCAGTACTGTATAATAACCAGTCAGTGACATGTACCTGATGTATGAGGATGTCCCACAATCAGCCCAGACTGTCAGAACTCTCCCTCCCATTCTACAGAGTAAAGTATAGGGCAACATAGTGCCATCTACCAGGAAAGGTAGGGCAAAGTGATAGAATTCTGACTGCCTTCATGGGATTTCAGTGAAAGGCACCATCAGTGAAACGTTGATTCTGCACTCAGTGACAAGCCTGTGCAGTGTGTTTCACAGCAAACATATGAGTGCATACAAGTCACAATGTACGTTACTTACCCTTTTGAAAGCAACCCTCCAGCTGGAGGGTGGGTTGCTGGGGACATTCAGACTCATGGTAGACCATCATGTGGCTTTCATGTAGGGTGATCTGATGTGCTGTGACCATGATCATTCAAAAATGAAAGCATTGTGATGTGCATACATGTGCAGCCATACTTCATGGTAAGTCTGTATCTGTTTATTGGGTCCTAGTAACCATGTGGTGGGAGTCACATCCTGGAAATAGCATTGTATACTGGTGATGTGACAAGACCTTATGGCTGTGTTTTCAGTTCTGGTTACCACAATGCCTGAGAAATGACCATGCCCTATAGATTTGTATTGGTTAGCAACACAGGAATAAAGAAATAAAGGAACGTGGAATTTGTCAGCAGAAAAAGACCTCTTGGAGCACCAAATCTGCCCAGGTTTTTCCCCTGCCTATTCTATCCCAGCAGTCCCTAACTAGTCTTTGGCAACCCTTCCCCACCCATTTTAGTCACTAGTGTTCCTCTATGTCTATCCCATGCATGTTTGAAATCCTCCACAGTTTTTGCCCTTACTACCTCTTGTGGCAGTCTGTTCCAGGCATCCACCACTATTTCAGTGAAGTAGTATTTCCTCACATCCCTCTTAAATTTCCCCCTTCTAGCTTTGTTGCATGCCCTCTTGTTCTGTTGCACATTTTTCATTTTAAACAGGCTCCCCTGTTCACTCCTGTGTGGTAGTTTTAGGTCTCTAACATGTCCTCTCTTTCCCTCCTTTACTCTGGAGTGTACATAGTGAGATCCCTCAATCTCTCATCAGACAGTTTCTTATGCAACCCATGTACCATTTTAGTTACTCTCCTCTGGATTGCCTCTACCCAGTCTCTGCCTTTTCTGAGATGTGACCTCCAGAACTGCACACAATATTCAAAGTGTGGTCTTACCACTGATCTATACAGTGGTAATATCAGCTCCCTCCTCCTACTTGTGATACCTCTTCCTAAGCACCCCAGCATTGCACTGGCCCTGCCCACTGCCTTGTTACACTGTCTTGCAACTCTGATGTCATCAGCTAATATAACCCCTAGGTCCCTTTTCTTCTTTTGACTGAGAGTACTCCCTCCCACCCCATTTTATTCTCAACTTCTGGGTTTCTGTGTCCCAGATGCATGATATAAGGAATACTGCTCATTAGGTAGGAGATGCTGGGATAACATCCCACCTCAGGTGGTTCAGCCTGAGGCCACCGGCCAAGGGCATCCAACACCCGAGAAGGGATGTTATCCCAGCATAACACTCACCCTGGAGGGCATTATTCCTATTATACAATCGCTTGTTGTTTCATACAGAATAAAATAAATAATTTTAAAGAATCTTTTGTTAGTGTGTAAAATATTTTTGTTTCTTACGAGAAGATGCAAGAGATGAGGAGTACAAGTGCAAGTGCAATGGGAATATCCGCAGGGATGTTATGCTAGGATAACATCCCTGCTGTGATGCCAACCAACCAATTAGAAACCAGTGATTCTTTCTTGCCATTGCATAATACACTTTTGACATACAAAGTGGCTACTATACCCATTGACTAGGAGGCAGTATAGCACAGTGGTTTAAGGCTCTGAGTTGCAAACCTGGAGACCTGGGTTTGAATCCCAGCCCCCACTTGCATACTGTGTGACCCTGAGCAAGTCACTTAACTTACTTGTGCTCCTAGGTCACACTTGGAAACAAGCTTTGGTTTAGTGTGCCTCTCCCGTTAAACAATTTCCTTTCCCTTTCCCTTGACTACTCCTCAAGTTTCTTAAGTTCCTTCTGATTTTATCCACCCTCCTGAGTTTCAACCCAGTTGCAGATCTTGTTGTCTGCAAAAAGGCATACCTTCCTTCAAGCTCTTCTGTGATGTCACTTATGGAGATGTCTTAACTGACCAGCCCAGTATTGAACCCTGTGGCACCCCAATGGTCACTTTCCCTTCATTAGAGTGAGAACCATTTGCCACCACCCTGAGCCACCTGTCCATTAATCAGTTTTACCAATTTCCAGCTTTGGCTCCCACCCCTAGACTATTCAACTTCTTTATCAGTCTCCTATTTGGTACAAAGTCAAAGGCTTTGCTGAAGTCCAAATAAGCCACATCCTCTGCCTTTCCTTCATCTATTTCTCTGGTTACCCAGTCAAAGAAATCTATCAGAATTGGTCTGACATGACTGCCTCCTTATGAATCCGTGCTGTCTTTGGTCTTGTAATCTCCTGGATACAAGATATTCCACTAGCCCGTCTTTTAAGATTTTGTTTCCATTAATTTACACACCACTGATGTGAGACTGACCAGTCTGCAGTTGTAAGCTTCCTCTCTGTTGCCACTTTTATGGAGTGGAACTACATCCACTCTCCTCCAGTCCCCTGGAACCTCTCCTGTTTCCAGTGATATGTTAAATAAGGATGCCAGTGGTGAAGCAAGCTTCTCCCTGAGTTCCGTTAGCACCCTTAGATGTATCTCGTCTGGTCCCATGGCTTTGTCCACTTTAAGGTTTAATTGTCCCTTAAAGACTATTCCTGTTGTAATTGGATTTGTGTTTACCTCCCCGCACTTCTGTGTTCTTGCTGCTCCTTGTTGGCCCATACCCCTCCCTCTTCACTGTGAAAACTGAACAGAAATATCGGTAACACTTTAAGTGTCATTAGCTACACTGTAACTACTGTATAACTACACTGTAACTGCACAGAAACTACTGTGCAGTTACATGTAACTACTATGTAGTTAATACTCTAACTAGGTGTGCAGTTACATGTAACTACTATGTAGTTAATACTCTAACTAGTTTCACAATTGCGTGTAGTGTAGTTACACAATTTGCATGAAGAAATAGTTACATGTGCAATTACTTTCTTCCATTCGCACAAATCAATTCATCCTGACAAGTGTAACTACACATTTAATAGCTTGTTGCAAAGTGTAACAGAAAATCTATTGTGCAACTACCACTGTATCTCTTCTGGCATTATACAATTTGTTCTTACAAGACAAAGAACCTCCGTGCATAAACACTGAGGCAAGGAGTTTTCCCAAAGGGCATTTGGCTGGGAAGCAAGTTTCAAGAAAATACAAAATCACACATGCCTCCACAATGCAAAGCATCATGGGCTGCATATGCAAATCACCACAGAGATGTTATGCTGGTCCAACTTTAAGCAGAATTGCATAGGGTGCAGAAAGAGGCCCTCTCACACAGTTTGCAAAGGTGCTAACTAGCACCTTTGCAAACTGTGTGTTCACTGTTTACTAATGAATCTAACAAAATTGGACCAACACTCTTTGATTCTGTGATGTTTATGTCACCGCCCATAATCTTTGCATTGTGAAGCATGTGTGATTTTGTATTGTTCTTACAAGGGCAACTACACATGTAGTAGTTATTGCAAACTGTAATAGCAAATCTATTGTGTAACTACTATGTTACTAATTTTGGCATTGTTAACTTAGTTCTTACAAGTGTAACTACATATGAATGCAGGTCTTGTGCACTGTTTCAACAGTCTATGTCTATATAGACATTTTATTAAAAGGTAATCACACAGAAAAACTTAAAACTGTAATCACAATGGTAACTAAACTATGATTACAGTGGCATGGCATGTAGTCATGCCCCACCTCCAGCCACCCACCCGGCAGCAACAGAATAGGGGTGGGTGCAGAAGAGATGTGTCAATGCCACAGAAGCAGCACAATAAAACTGTGTATAACCACACAACACGCATTGTGAAACCAGTTAACAACTACATATTAACAACTACAACTAAGGAAGCCAGTGTAGCACAGTGGTTTAAGGCTCTGAGCTGCAAATCTGGAGATCTGTGTTTGAATCCCACAGCCCCCACTTGCATACTGGGTGACCCTGAGTAAGTCACTTAACTTCCATGTGCTCCCAGGTTGCCCATGTAAACAAGCTTTCAGCTTAGTGTGCCACTCCTGGTTAAACAATTGAAAGAACTACATAATAGTGCAGTTACAATGTAGTTAGACAGCAGTTACAGTGTAGTTAGTGACACTTGTTAACAATGTATGTTATCCTTTTGAAATCATTCCCTCATGAACTTACTGCAGAATAGTGTAGTCAATAAGATCAAACCTGGAGAACTGGGTTTGAATCCCACTGCCACCATTTATGTACTGTGTGACCAAATAAATAAATAAAAACAATCATGCACTCTAATATTGTTAATTGGTCTACAATAAAAATCAGTAATTTACATAATTACTTAATGGCTTGTAACAGTGCTATAGTTACTAAGGAATGTGCTGCTTCTGTGGCATTGTTTCCACAGTTAACGCCTAACTAACATGTATTTGCAAAGTAAGTATGCAGAAACTGACACTTTAAGTGTAAGAAGAAGGGTGTAACAGTGCTGTAGTTATTAAGGAATGTGCTGCTTCTGCTGCATATTTTCCACAGTTAATGCCTAACTGGCATGTATTGGCAAAGTAAGTACACAGAAACAGACTCTTAAAATAAAGTATAAGAAGATGGGTGAAACTACTATACTCTTACATTGATCAAATTTCAGTGCTATAGTTTTGATGTACTGTATGTTCCCCTTCAGAAATCATTCCCACATGAACTTGCTGCTTTAATAAACATACAATCTAATATTGTTAATTGCTATACAACTACATTGTTTACTTATACAATAAAAATCAATCATTTACATAATTACTTATTGGCTTGTAACAGTGATGTACTTGCTAAGAAATGTGCTGCTTCTGAGGCGTTGACCCACACCTCTGTCCTGATACTGTCCAGATGGGTGACTGGGGTGGGGCATGGCTACATCCCATGCTTTATCCCCACTTTGCTGTACGGAGTGGTGGTGGGTGGTGCTGGATACACAGGCAGGGACCCTTCCTTAGCCATTACATGCCTTTCCCACAGGCTGAATGGGGTGGTAGCCATGGCACCATCCTTTACACCAAGCTACCCGGGCACTCTAACTATACCATGAGGGCTGGGGGCACGATGGTGAACACGGGGAGACCAGTAGGTCTCCTTAATGGAAAATAGTAGTACTGGGAGGACCAGCCTTATTCCACAATTCCCCACTCCATACAGAGTGCAGGATCCAAGTGGGCATCCAACTGGATGGATGCTGTTGATTGCTAGGCCTGGGTATGGACATTTGACACATTCCCTGCTGCCTATGTGAATAGAGTCCTTTATTAGATTGCATGTTTAGTAAGCAGTAAGTTCATGAGGGACTGATTTCTGAATGAGAACTTGTATCACAGCTAGAGTACTGACATGTGGTAAATATAAGTGTTCACACTTGCAAATACATGTTGCTTAGGCATTAACTGTGAACACAGTACCATTATTTCTTAGCCACAAAATTGTTACAACACCAATAAATAATTATGTTACAACACCAATGAGTAATTATGCAAATGAAATATTTTTGCATACAGTCATATATCAATTCCCAATATTAGACTGCATGTTTACTAACCAGTAAGTTCATGAAAAACTTGAATACAGACATGGAACATCATCTAAACAGTTGCTAGCCTGTGCATTTAAGTGTAGCAGACTGAAGTTACATTATAATCATATATTAGTTAGCATTCAGATTATCCTATTATGTTTTTCTGTGTGATTACCCTTTAAATAAATGTCAGACAGACAAAGACTGTTGAAACTGTGCACAAGACGTGCATTCATATGTAGTTACACTTGTAAGAACACATTTAATAATGCCAAAAGTAGTAACATAGTAGTTACACAATAGAGTTTCTGTTACAATTTTCAATAGCTATTCCATGTGTAGTTGTCCTTCTAAGAACAAATTACATAATGCCAGAAGAGATACAGTGGTAGTTGTACAACAGATTTTCTGTTACATTTTGCAATGGCTATTAAATGTGTACCTACACTTGTCAGAATGAATTGATCTGTGCAGAAAGGGAGACAGTAGTAGTTGCATGTGTAACTATTACCTCATGAAAACTGTGTAAGTACACAACATGAAAATGTGAAACTAATCAGCAACTACATGGTAGTTACAGTACAGTTACAATGTAGTTACTTCATGCTAATTGTGTGTAGTTACACAACACAAAAATGTGAAACTAGTTAAAAACTACATAGTAGTTACATGTAACTGCACTGTGGTTACTGCGTAGTTATAGTGCAGTTATACAGTAGTTACAGTGTAGTTAATGACACTTAAAATAAGGTGTTACCGAAATATCTGTTCAGGATGTCAGCTTTATTCTGATCATCCTCCGTGCAGTCACCTCTGCCACCTTCTTTATCCTCATTATCCATCCCCTTTACTTCCTCTTCTCACTTATGTACCTGCAGAAAGCCTTGTCCCTTACTGTCACTCCTTTGGCTATCCTTTCCTCTGTTTGTGCTTTTATTTGCCTCATTGCCCTCATTGCTTCCCTCTGTTTTACCTGCCATGTCTACCTAACCTCCATCCTTTGTTTCTTTGTGCCTCCTAAATGACATCTTTTTTTTTCCTTCACTTTCTTGGCCTTCTCCCTAGAGTACCATAATGGCATTTTTTCTCTCCTGTTTTTACTCAGTTCTTTCACATATAGGCTTGTTGTATTCACTATACCTTCCTTAATTTGTCTCCATTGTTCCTCCAACCCACCTTGGTCATCAATCTTTGCTAGGCTGTTTCTATGGTAGTTTCCCATTACTTTAAAGTTTACCTATTTAAACTCCAGGACCTTCATTTTCTAGTTGTTTGCTTTTGTACCTGTCTTGATACTAAACCACACTGTATGGTGTGCACTGGTCTTCAGTGGACTGCATATTGTGACATTTGTTACTCTGCCTCTTATTAGTGAGCCAGTATTGCCTCATCCCTAGTTGGTTATCATACTAATTGCCTGAGAAACCTTCCCTGTAAGGAGTCTAGGATTGCCCTGCTTCTAGTTGAAACTGCTGCTGGAAGTATCCAGTCCACATTAGAGAGACTGAAGTCTACAACTAACAGCATCTCCCTCTCATTTGCCATTTTGCTGATGTTTTTCCCTAATGTCTTGCCCAATTACCACTCCTGTGCTGGAGGCATGTTTATCACTCCTGTTACAATAATGGTCCCTGCTCCTATCTCTAGTTTCACATAAAGCACCTCCAGTCCTTCCATTGCCTCTAGGTTCCCTTGCACTTTCATAGCCCTGATTCACTCTCTCACATACAAGATAACCCCTCCTCCTCTCCTCCCTTCTGTATCCCTTCTATGCTGTGTGTATCCTGGTATGGCCATATCTCAGTCATGATTTTCAGTATACTGTGACTCAGTTATGGCCTCTCTATTTAGATCCTCCTCCACTACGATGGCCTCATTTCGGAAATGTTATTTTCTAAACTTCTTGCATTAGTGCACATTGCTCTCCAAACCTTGCTCCCTTCCTGCTTGATGCCATCCTTACTGCCCCCCTTTTTGCCTGTGATGCTTCCTGTGACTTCATCTAACTCTCCTCTCTATTTGTTTTGTTTCTTGTTGAAGTAATCTTCTTCACAACCTACTCTGATTGGGAAGATGGCCTCTGCCTCCTGAAGGCTTTGGGTATTGAGACCCAGTATGCTCCTCCAACTGTTTAACTTAAGGCTTCCCATTATGTACTCCCTAGCCTATCCCTAAATACCCTTGAACACTCTGCTCTGGAGCAGCCTATCTGGCACACATAGGGTTTTGTCACCCAGATCCCTGTCCATCATCCTATGCAGCCATAACCTCCCCATACACCATTCTGATAGTCAGCTATTGAAATTCTCTATCCTCCTCTTCCTCACTCTGCTTGTTTTAAATACTGGTAGCATTTCAGAAGACTACAGATCTGGCTATCCCCCAACACACAGATCCTCCTCACTAACCTAAATCTCTCCACTACTTCCACCTCTTCTCCTGTTCCTAAATGGATTATTACATGAGGTCCCCCCAACCCCCTGTACAAGCTGCTTGATCATTTGTCTCACTCACTCTACCATCATCCCCAGCATGCACACCACCTTCCTACCTGTGTGCATATCCCCTTCCCTCCACAGGGTATTCCTTCACTATTGAGTCCCCCAGAATTATAGTTCTGCCTCCTCTGCCCCTTCCCTTTCTCCCCTAGTACCTCACCACCCTGCTCTTGAGATTCCCCCTGCCTGACTGCTCCCCCTTAGCCTTACCCTCCAACCTTCCAACCTGTCCCTTTCCATCAGCCTGACCTTCCCTCAGAGTCACACTGCCCTTTACAGTCACCCATTTTACCACCCCTTCATGGCTCTGTTCTGCATTCTTGTACCCACTGTTCTCTTTTCATTTATCCTCCCCATCCCATGTTCCCCTCCCTTCTACTCTCTCCCCATAGTCTTTGACCCTTTCCTCCACTACTGCCATATAGCACTCACACCCATCCAGTTCTCTAACCCTGGTTCCCATGTCCTGAACCAGAGCTGCGAGCTGGCCATGTGGCATGGTGGGTAAGGGGCAGGCTGGGGTTGGGAGGTGCTGGGTTTGGTTCTGGGGCACGATCACTTTTTGCATCGGTTCGGGATTTTAATTTTTTTAAGTTTTACCCCCTGACATGCACCCCCCTGGAGTTGAGAATCTTTAAGTAGGGGGATGTGGGGGGGAGCATAACACAAAAAAAACGGTCATTGTTTTTTAGTCACTGCGAGTCTACATCACCATTATTTATTTTCAGCATTGTACATATACCCAAAGGGCGATTTCTATTCTGCAATCGCTGTTATGACATAGAACCTTTTCAGACATGACCCAGGAGGTTACAACAAGGTGAATACATGGCAATGCAGGATATACGGTACGATACTTAGCTAAAGTAGAATACAATACAGATAATCAGTCTGTACAAATTAAGTTAATAATTAACTAAAATAGAATATAGTACAGATAACTTAACTTGTACTGATTGTTGATTAACAACAAGGGCAGAAAAGTACTAACATACTAACATATTAAAATGCCAGCAGAATAGGCCTAACGGTCTTTTGTGTCTGCTCATTTGGTCAGCCCCCACCCTGGGAGCTGATCTTGCTGCCCCCCCCCGGCTTCTGCCTTCCCAGTCCTGGATATTCTTGCTGCACTGGTTTTTGCTTCCAGAACCCTTCCCCTGTACCTGTCCCACCCCCTCTTGAACCCCTCCACTATTTCTGCCTCCACCAGCCCCCTGGGCAGTGCATTCCATGGCTCCACCACCCTCTCAGTGAAGTAGCACCTCCTCCTTTCTCCCCTGAATCTCCCCTCTCCAGCTTCCACCCATGCCCTCTAGTTGCCCCCTTCCTTCCGAGCACCCTGACTGCTCCTGCCCTATTTACCCCCTTTCATGTACCTGAAGACTTCTATCATGTCCCCCTGGTCCCTTCTCTCTTCCAAAGTGTACATATTTAGCTCTTTGAGCCTCTCCCCATAGGTCCTATCCCCCAAGCCACAAATCATTTTGGTTGTCCTCCTCTGGACCCTCTCCAGGAGTTCAATGTCCCTCTTTAAATGTGGCCTCCAAAAACTGCATGCAGTACTTGAGGTGCAGCCTCACCAAGCAGTTATACAGTGAGAGTATCATTTCCCTCCTTCTGGAGGTGAGCCCCCTAGCGATGCATCCAAGCATCCTGTTGGCCCTTGCTGCTGCCCTCCTACAAGTCTCTGAGTTGTTCATCTTGACATCCACCACCACCCCCAGGTCCCTCTAAGCCATCAAGACTTGTAGCATTCCTTACCCCAGTGTGTACACTTGGCCCGGGTTTCTGGCTCCCAGGTGCAGTACCTTGCATTTTCCTGCATTGAACCTTAGCTTCCGCTTTCTAGATCACCTTTCCAGAGTCTCCAGGTCCCTCTGTAGGGCCACCCTTCCCTCCTTCCCATCCACCACCGCCCCCAGTTTGAGTCATCCGCAAAGAGACTCATCTCACTCCTGATACCCTTCCTTATGTCAAAGACGTAGGCGTTGAACAGGAGGGGCCCAAGGACCGATCCCTGAGGGACTCCACTAATGACCCTCTTTGGGGATAAGACTATCCCTCCAACCACAACCCTCTGGGTCTGGTTCTGGAGCCAATTTCCTATCCATCTGATCATCTGGTTCCCCACCCCCATTTCTCCCAGATTATCCAACAGGCCCCCGTGAGGAACAGAGTCAAACACCTTGCTGAAGTCAAGAAAGAGGATGTCCACTGGTCTACCCAGGTCCAAGGCATTTATCACCCAGTCATAGAACTCCACAAGGTTTGTCTGACACGATTTCCCTGGGATGAATCCATGCTATTGTCCAGGCACCCCAACTTTTCCAGGTCCCCCCCAGTCTCTCCTAGACAATACCCTCTATCACCTTGCCCATCACCGATGTCAGGCTGATGGGACTGTAGTTTCCTGCCACCTCCTTTGATCCTCCCTTGTGGATAGGCACTATATGCGCCACCTTCCAGTCCTGGGGCACCCACCCTGTCCTCAGAGAGATGCTAAGAGCTCCACCAGGGGTTTTGCCAGGACATCCGCCAGTTCCTTCAGCACTCTGGGATGTAATTTATCCAGCCCTGGTGCTTTCTCCAACCTGAGGGCTTCCCTCATCTCTCTGCCGTGATTTCCACCTCTGCTACCTCGTCTCCCTGCTTTGCCTTCCCCCACCTGCCAGTGATGCCCCCCTCCCCAGACCTGCCAATCAGTAAGAGCCCCTCCTCAGTTTCACCATCTCCTCCCATGTATGATGCAGCCCCCCATTTTCCTTGTGAAAACTGAGGCAAAGTACTCATTTAGTACCTCAGCCTGCTCCCCGGTCTTGTGCCCATCCCTCCACCCCCCCGTTTTAATCCTGCTAATCTGCCCCTTCACCCTTCATTTTTCCCCAATGTATCTAAAGAACCCCTTGTTCCCTCTCCTAATTTCCCTGGCCAGGTTCTGCTCCTTCCTTGCCTTAGCCGCCCTCACCACCCTAGTGGCCCTTCTGGATATCAGCTCATACTCCCCTCGGTCCATTTCACTCCTTGAGCACTTGAATTGCCTATAGGCTGCCTTCTTTCCCCTCACCACCTCCTGAACCTCCCTGGTCCACCAGCAGGGTTTTCGGGCCCTACCGCATTTGCATCTTACTCTTGCGCAGGTGCTAGTAGTATCCTGAACTCCCCTCCTGATGATATCCCACCTACTGTCAGTGTCCATGTCTGGCCCAATCCTATCCAAGTGCTCCTTAAGGATCCTTCCCATTTCTTTGAAATCCGCCCCCCTGAAGTCAGAGTAAAAGAGATACAGATACAATATAAAAATAATTAGTGCCAATTATTATAAAGAACCTTCATAATCCCATTTGAAAAGTGAACTACTAGCTACCAACCCCTTAACTGTATATTACTTATAATTTAAGCCAATTTTTATGGCTGCATAGCAAGAGCTACAGTATGTGCAGCCATATAGTGAATGGATCTGATTGTGCCATACAGACTTACCTTGATTGTATCACTATCCCTGACTTAGAAGAAAATGATAGAGCTTAGTTAACTAGTCTGCTTACCCTCAAAAATACTGGAAACCATCCATTCCCTGAAAGAGGTACTTCCTGGCAGGGATGGGTTATCAAATTATTACTATAAAACATATTGAGATATTAAAGCTCCTTGTTTAGCTAAAGTATTAAACTATTTTTTTCCCCAAAATATAGTGTACCCGGCATTCTCTAAAGGATTAATAGTGTTTCTATATAAAAAATGGGATAGAAAGAATCTTGACAATTGGAGACCAATCTGCCTCTTAAATTCATATTTCAAAATTCTCACTACAATATTACAAAAAAGATTACGATATGTTGCACACCACCTGATACACTAAATTCAGACCTGCTCTCTTCCTGACTGGAACATCAAAGAAAATTTATCAATTATCAGAGATGCTATTGAATATAGTAATAGAACAGGACAGTCATATGTGTTGTTTTTAGACCAGCACAAGGACTTTGATAAGGTTAGTCATGATTTATTGTTTCAAGTTTTACAACATTATGGTATTCTATCCATCTTTACATGATGGTTAAAGCTAATATGTGCTCATGCTGAAATAACTCCTTTAATAGCTGGGAAGGAGGGCCAATGGATTTTGGTGCAATTTGGTGTCAGGCAGGGGTGTCCCTCAAGTCCATGGTTTTATATTTTTACTTTAGATCCTTTGATAAGTCATATTTTAAATAATACTAGAATACAAGGAATTGGGGGAATTCATACACCTTAGGAGATAAAACTCATTGCATATGCTGATGATTTATGTCTCTTTCTAAAAAATAGGAAAGTATTACCTCCATATTGAATGAAATGGATAGATATGCAAAAGTATCTGGAGCTGGGTTAAATATGACTAAATGTGTGGGTATAAGGGTTGGGACAACGGAGGGGAGTTCCTAATATAGCAGGTATCACGTTATCAAAAGATCCTATTAAGATACTTGGGTTACATTTTGGAGAAGGTGATATGGCACAGAAGAATTGGGAAGATGGTCTAAATATCTGTGAGGGTAAAGTAGACAGGTGGAAAAACTGGAAATTTCAAAGAACAAATTGACATACAGTATATTATTAAACAATTTTGGTTTCATGTTTGTTGTATGTTAGCTCAGTTTTCATCTGCCATTTAAATGTGAGACAAAACTCCTAAGATTATTTTTCAAATGCTATGGGGGTCCTGGTTAAATCCGATGAAATGGGAACTCACATATTTGCGAAAAATAAAGGCAGATTAAGTATTCTTAATCCTGTAGTATTTCATACAATATTTTGATCTGGATCTCTTCAACTTGCTGTGCAAAATACAAACTCATTAGTCAAAATGTTGCTTTAACAATTTGGCTCCTTTTCTTGAGGCCTGGAATGATGCTCCTTTAAAAGCTTTACCCTAGATTGAATGTTCAGTTTGTTTTAAACCTTCCTTACAAAAATTATATATATGGGGTGTGACAAAGTATCATATCCTCCAAAAATCCAGGAAAGCATTATATCACCAAGTTTTAGATACAATTGAACCTACTGCACTGGAACTTAATGGTTGTAAGGCTTCTAAGACAAATTTAGTTATAAACCAATTAATGAACAAATGGATTTCATATAGAATGTGGGATATTGTTTGGTTATGTTCGCATGGGAGGTTAGCAGTTAAGGTAATAGCAAACACAAAGCGATAGATTAAAGAATTTGCCCTTATCCTGAATATATAAATCAGACAGAGACTATGGAACATTTTGTGTTACAGTGTCCTTACACCAAACAGTTATGGGTATATTTAGTACGAAAATAGTGATTGCCATGGTTAACCACTATAACGTATGAAAATATTGCATCAGGAGATTATTCAAATCTCATATACGTGTGGTCTTGATACTACCTTAATTGTTGTTTTTGCAGTTCTAAAGTTCCATCTTTGGCAAGCAAGAAGCCAGTTGATTTTCCAGCAAAGTTGGATGTCTTATATTTCTACAGTAGTAGTAATTTGTGTGAAACTGTCTTTAGAGAAGTGTATGATAATGATATAAAACTGCATCCCAGAGCTAAAGTCCAGTTATGGTGGAGGGGTTTCACATTCTTTCAAACATATGGATGATGGATTAACTTGTATATACATGCCTAATAACTAAATGAACTCAAGGTTTTTTTGGGGGGTTATTTAAAGTTTTGATATAAGATAATACCTGGATAGTTTTCTTCAGTTCTTTTTTTCGTTTCTTTCTTTTTGTTTTGATAGTTTTTTTTTTTACAGTTATAGGATGAAACCTTTTTTCTTTTCTTTCTTTTTGTTTTGGTAGTTTTTTTTCTATTACAGTTATAGGATGAAACCTTTCATTACTGTACATGATTGTTTTATGCTTTTCTTTTAATTTAAGACCCCTACGGAAAGGAACAAAGAGGTTCTCTGGGATGTATATTACAATGGTTTGTTGTCTTTATTTTACTATATACTTCTGTTTATGATTTTCACATGCTAATAACATGTTGTATTATGGTGTGTTTTGATTTTATTAATAAATAGTTCCTTACTCTTTGAGGGCACTGCAATCTAGTTTCATGGAGGAGCCAGTGCTGCTGCAGGCAGCAAGAAGAAAGGGAGGAAGGATGTTCACAGGCTGCAGGAGTAGCTATTGTTATTGTCACTGGTGCAGGAGTCACCAGTAGTTACAGAGATATACCCCACAGATATTGTTATGGCTGAAACTGGCAAAGCAGAAAACAAAATGGACTTTGCCACTGCTGATGCTCACCTGAAAGAGGAATTAGAAGAGAAATGCTGTGGCATCCAGGCACAATTGCAGGAAGTTGAATCCATGTACATAGCAGCATGGAGGAAGTTGGAGGAGGAGAGAAAACACAAGTGTACAGCAGGAAGTTCATTGGAGGCAGTTTCCTCCACCCCAATGAAGATGTTTGTGTTTCAGGTGGGGCAACAATCCCCTGAACAAACTGAACAGCAGCTCCAAACATCTTGAGTAGAGTCTGAATAACAACGGTTGCCAGAACAAGCATTACTCAATGCTGGATGGGCACAAACAAAGGAAGGTGCCTAGACACCGGACCCAGCATTCCCCATTCTGGGACTTAACACTCAGGCAACAGTAAGTACATCAGAAGTGTCTGGCAATGATTCTACTACAAGAAATGGGGCTGAAGTCTCAGATCTGGGGTGTGGGGGAAACCCCATATCTGTACCCTCGGAGGCTCTTTCTATGTCACAAACAGAAGTTTATTATGCTGCTCCAACAGGGATCTCAGTGACTATAGCACCAATTATTGATCTGGGGCATGAGCAAGGAAACAGGAGGCCTAATATACAGGAGAGCACCCTGAAGGTCCTATAACTATAATTGGACAATAGAGGAAACATCTTATCCTTTGCTAGTCTTTTCCATAAGCTTGTAGAACTGGCCAGATGGTGGAAAGCTGTCTGTTTGAGATATATGGGAGTCTAGAAGTTATGCCAGACAGATTCTATGTGGGGAGGGAACTAATTAAGAAATTCATGCCCCTGGGGACAGCTCATTTGATGTGAGCTTTGGATCCCCGAATCGCTGGACAGATTCTGGTCTAAATATGTGATACCTAAGACTATCCCCCTCTGGGTGCTCTTTCATGCTATTCCATTAAGAAAAAGCCCCATGAAAACCATCATAGTAGTCTTTCAAAATGAAAGAGTGAATGTAAGGGCTGGCAGTATAGCCTAGAGATTAGAGTAACGAGCTGTGAACGAGCTTAGTACATCCAGCAGACCAGACCTGGATTTGATTCTCACAAGCTCCACTTGCATACTGTGTGACTCGGAGCAAGTCACTTAACCACCCAGTGCTGCCAGGTCACCCCTGAAAACAGGCACTTGTGCCTAATAGGCCTTATCCGGTTACTAAAGACTAAAATAAATTAAATAAATAAATAAAACAATCATCCTATACTGGTTGGAAAAGAAGTGTAAAATAATGGGGAATCCAGATCCCATAATTGATGCAGAGGGTTTCTGAAATGGGGGGTGGGGCATAAAGGTCTCCATTGAGCAAACCGAGTGGAGTGTGTTGCCCCTGTTCATGAATAAATGTTAGATCCAGCTAATATGTAACCCCCCCAATTAAGAATTGTTCTTGTTCATTCTGTCCTATCCTCTCTACATTTTTCTTCTTTGCTTTTCTATTTTTTTCTCTGTCAGGGTGGCCAACCTGACAGCACGCTTAGTCCTTTACTATCCCTTTTTCAAAAATTGATCTCCTTGTTGTTGGCATGAGCCATGCCTTTAATGTTAAACTTCCAAGTGGGAGATAAGAATGAAAGTGCAAGTCGCGCTTTAGCTAAATAACAAATAAAGTGACGTGCCCTGGAGTGCCCAGGTGAAGGGAGTGCTGTGAAAAAGTTTAGACCCCTATAGAAGAAATAATAACTCCGGAGAGCATACAAGGAGCATACCGCTCTTGTGGTGTGGGAGTTTGTGTCAAAGAATGCCGCAACATGCGCTTACATTTAAACCAAAGGTTCAGTAGCAGAATAAGTGCTCCAAACAAGGATGCATGCTGTAACATGCAGCTAAAGAATTAAAAATCTGACAGAGTTTTCTCTTGCATGTTTTGGAGTAGAGGAAGCTCTGAAACATTGTAGCTGCCACACAAGGTGGTATAGAATAAAATAATACTATCAGAGAGGATGGTGCTCTGTTTAAACAAGCACCACACTACGCAGCAAAAGCTGTAAAGTGTAGCAGACAATATGGACAGGGGTTTTAAAAACTCCGTAGTGTCTGCAATAATAGAAGCCCAGATTATAGGTTAAATGAGGCTAAGCTAATATAATGTTATATAAGGCCCAAATGAAATTGAACACGTCGACTGATAGTTCAGCCATCGGAAATCAAAGCAAGGGAATTACTGAGATAAATAAATAGCTCCCCTATGAAGAATAGCCAGAAAGAGGGCTGTAGTGTGTAGAACCTACGGCGCCATTGATGACTTGTGGAATTATGGAAACATAAAGCATCTAAATGCATTTCTGTGACCATGAATAAAAAATGAATAAATAAAATTGTAGAACTCATTCTGGACTTCTGAGTTGGAGGGAGAAGAGGAGTGCACCCTCATTCTCCCATTCCCCTTACCAACCCAGAAATTCCCTTAAAAATAAAACCACAATTTATAAATAAAAAAAAATTGTTTTACCTGGAATGTTCATGGGTACTGCTATATAGGGCAGACAGCCCTAAACTGAATGTTTATATAGAAAATGTGCCATGTGATGTCATTATAGTAGGAGGGGCTTCACCCCTTAATGAGCACCCTTATGGTGAAAAGAGGTTTAACTGTGTTTTAATAGCTTACTACCTGTGAAGTGATACACTGTAGCTAAGGACATTTCTTTTTATAGCAAATACTATTGGATATGTAGTTTATCTAGCGAAAGGAGTATATTCAAATACATTGAAACATAGAAATATAGAGGTTGATGGCAGATATGGACTGCAAGGCCCATGAAATCTGCCCATTTCTTTTTCTACCTTATAAATGTGCCGTCGGCCTTTGCTCTGTTAGTGGCCTATCTATTCATACTCATCTGTATTGCTCCCTTATGCCTATCCCATGCCTGTTTGAAGCCCTGCACTGTATTCATATCCACCACTTCCTGAGGTAGGTCGTTTCATGCTTCCACCACCCTTTCTGTGAAAAAGAACTTCCTCACATTACTCCTTAATCGGCCTCCTTCTAATCTCATGCTGTGTCCCCTTGTCCTGCTATTTTTCACCTTGTTAATGCCCTTAAGGTATTTGAATGCTTCAATCATATCACCTCTCTCCCTCCTTTGCTCTAGGGTATATATGTTGAACTCCGTTAATCTGTCCTCATATGTTTTCTGATATAGTCCCTGCACCATTTTGGTTGCCCTTCTCTGGACTGCCTCAATTTGGTTAATGTCCTTGTGAAGGTGTGGCCTCCAGTACTGCACACAGTTCTCCAGATGGGGCCTAATCAGTGTCTTATAAAGAGGGATTATTACCTTCCTCTTATGGCTTGTGATACCTCTACTAATGCACTCCAACATCCCCCAACCCTTACCTACTACTTTAGTGGTCTGCCTGGATGATTTCAGGCCATCTGTGATGATGATGCCCAAGTCTCTTTCTTCCCTTGTGACTGCCAGCAACTCCACTCCCAACCTATAGGTGACTTCAGGGTTTCTCTTCCCTATGTGCATGATCTTGCACTTCTTTGTGTTAAACCCCAGCTGCCACTCTTCCCACTATTTTGCCAGTTCATCCAGATCTCTTTCTATTCTGTTCACCTATCTGTGTCATCTTCATTTGTTGCAGATTTTGTGTCATCTGCAAACAGACAACCTACCTTCCAGTCCATCTGGTAATGTCACTGATGAAGAGGTATGAAGAGGATTGGCCCCAGGACTGATCCTCTGAGGTACTTCTACTTGTGACCTGCATCTTTTCTTGACTGGATATTGTTTACTACTACTCTTTGTTTTCTGCTTGTCAACCAGTTTGCTACCCAGTTGACCAACTTTGACCCACCCCAAGGCTACCCAGCTTATTAACCAATCTTCTATGGAACAGTATCGAAAGCTTTGCTGAAGTCAACGAGGCTTACATCAACTGCCCCTTGGTCCACCACTCTGGTTACCCAGTCAAATAAATCTATGAGATTAGTCTGACAAGACCATCCTGTTGTAAACCCATGCTGTCTTGGATCCTGTGATCCTATGGATTCCAGGTGTTGCTCTATCCTTTCCTTAAGGAGTGCCTCCATAATCTTGCCCACTACTAAGGTAAGACTGACTTATATGTAGTTCCCTGCCTCCTCCCTGCTACCACTGTTGTGGAGCGGGATCATATGAGCCCTTCTCCAGTCTTCTGGGACCTCCCCTGTGCTCAGAGACTCACTAAACAGTTCTGATTGTAGCCTGTGATATTGGCGCTGGGGAAAGGATTCCTACAATAATGGCGGCCCCTTCCCCAGCACATTACAGGGAGGGCTACAGTCTGGAAGGGTGGCCAGATAGGTGGGTGGGCGAGTATAGTGACAGGATGTCGCTATATGTATATGCGTGGAGGGGGCGTGGGCACACAAAGCGAGGGGCAGGAGGGGATGTGAAGGGTGGTGCTGTGATGGGTTGTCAAGCTGACCTCGTGGCTTGGTGGGTCGGCTGCTGGCATCAGTCTATGAAGTGCGGGGTTTGGGTCTGGGCACTGGCGCATTTTGCTGCGCCCAGCCTGAATGTTTTTTTTATGTTTCACCCCCATCGTGCACCCCTGGAGTTGAGAATCATTTAGTAGTGGCGTGTGAGTGAAGCCCCCATGTGGAGGTGTGTAGTGGGTGTAGCCCTCCCCAGAAAACATTAAAATGTAAGTCCCGGTGCCATTTTCCTGTGTGTCAGGTGTCACAGTGCTGAAAACAATTTTCAACACTGTGACTGTGCCATAACGGCGATCGCCTTTAGGCTTTCACCGTACACATAGTACCATTCTGATAATGGCTCTATAGTTCCACCCTTTAGCCCTTTAGTACCCTGGGATGTATGCCATAAGGTCCCATTGCCTTGTCCATCCTGAGCTTATCGCGCTCTTGTAGGACCCTTTCTTTTGTGAAGGGACTAGTGCACACCTCCCTCCCCCCTGTGTCTATGGTGCTGAGCTATGGGCCCTGCCCTACCTTCTCCTCAGTAAATACTGAGAAGATGTATCTATTTATAATAGATGCTTTTACATGGTCCTCCTCCTCACACTTCCCCTTATCCCCTTTGATCTTAGCAATAGCCCCTCCGGACTTTCTCCTTTCACTAATGTATCCATAGAAAGTCTTTTCACCTTCTTTTACTGTTTGTGCTAGTGTTTCCTCGGTTTGGGCCTTTGCCTGCCTTACTGCCTTTCCTGCTTCCCTTAGGGAAATTTGGTATGCCTCCCTATCTTCCTCATGCGTGCTCCTTATATTTCCTGAAGGCCAGCCTTTTGGCTCTGACCTTTTCTGATACTGTTTTTGAGAACCAAAGTGGTTTCCCTATTCTTGTGCACTTCCTTTTCTCTCTAACACAATGGGATGTTGCTTCAAGTACTGCATCTTTAATGCTTGCCTACTTTGTCTGTACCCCCTCACCTGTATTTCTTCCTGCCAGGGCTAGCTTAACTTTGTTAACAATCTTATCAAAGTCAGCTCCTCTGAAGTCCCATATTTTTGCCTTGGAATACAGTTTAAGTATTCAATCACATGACTGCTGATGTCATCAGTAGGAGGGTATATAAACCCATCACCAGGGTGAAGAAGAGATGTGAGCCAGTGTGTGTCTGGCCACAGAGAGAGAGGAGGTGTTTGTGTTTCATATCGTTCTGAGTTAAAAGTGAAGCTAGCAAATGAAGAAGCAGAATAGCTGGAGAACGCTAATTCCAGTCTGCTAGGTATACTGAACTAACACCAGTTTTACTTTCTGTACATACAGTAAGTATATTTTTTTATTTTATTTTTGAGATTTAAAGAAAATAAAAATTAAAAATGCACTTGTGCATTTTTTGAATGCATTGTACTCCTGCCTGAAGTGTCCATTTTATACCCACGCTGTGACAACTGCTGTTTGAAGTGGGATAGCTGGTATCATTGAGGCTGCTTGAGAGGCTTTACCAGTGGATACTGTGACTAGTACCCAGGCAGATGCAAGAGAGGCAGGAGGTCAAGGAGGAGGCTAAACTTAGTTACCTGACATAAGCAATGGCAGATAAAACAGCCTAGACCTGGTTTAGACTTCACAGCCAGGCCAAAGATTTCCAAGAGGAAGGACAATGAATCAAAGGAAGAGGACAAGAATGACCCCAAGATGGAGAAAACACCAGATGAGTCCAGTGAGCTTCTGAGGTGGCTCTGCCTTTGACAACTCAAGCTGAACAGGCAGCAAGATGAGGACAGATAACAGAGGGATGAAGATTGATGGAGACAGGAAGAAGACTGGAAACAACAGGACGAGAAGTGGGCAGACACTATCAGGGCCCTATAAACTCTAGCCCCAGGACAGCCAGACCGAACAGTCCCTAGAGACACTACGCTTACTAAGCTTACCAAAATGGATGACACTGAGGCGTACCTGTCTACATTTCAACGGATTGCTCAAACCTGCACCTGGCCGCAAGACCAATGGGTAATTAGACAGGTGCCACACCTATCTGGAAGGGCCCAACTTCTTTACAGCCAGTTAAATGAACAGGATGCTGTAAACTACACCAGAGTGAAGGAAGAGATCCTCCAGAGGTATGATCTCAGCATGGAGACCTACTAGGCAGCATTTTGGATCCCAGAAGATGACCACCTATGGTACACCCAAGGAGACATATGCCCAATTTTTTTCAGTTAATCTATTTCTCCAACTTCTCCTACAGCGCCCTCCTGCCAGGTCACCTAGCCTCGCCTTCTGCTCGCAGCTTACCTCTCCACTTCCTCCATGGATTATCCTCGTGGCGGGGATGGTGGGATCCTCGACCCGCCAGAACGGATCTGATGCGGGGGTTACTGCCAATTGAGGGAACGGGGCCTGCAGTGACCAGCATTCATTCTGCCGAGGAGCCATTTTCTGTTTTTCTCCCATATCCCGAGTGCAGCACGGTGGCGTGCAGTGATGCCAATGGCCGAGCCATGCATGCTCCCGCACACGGCATGCTGGGCGTCTGCCTTATAACCACCTCCGCTAGAGGTCAGGCATGCAGTGGACTCTGTCCCACCCCCTCCCCGGAGAGGAGAGCTGTCCTCAGGATGCTCAATCTTCTCTCTCCCCCCAGCCGACCCCTGGCGGCCTGCTTGCACTGTGAACACAGGTCGCTGGCATGGAAGAAGGTAAGGCATGATGCCTCAGCCCTCCATGCCACTGGGTCAGCCCTGACATTTGTCCAATTAAGAGATTATTGATGCACTGGCCCAGTGGTATGGAGGGCTGAGGTATCCATGCCTTACCTCCTGCAATGCTGGTGACCTGTATTCGCGGTGCGAGTGGGCCACCGGGAGTTGACCTGGGAGGGAGAGGGACTGAGCTCCCTGAGAACAGCTCTCCTCTCCTCTCCCGGCCGGGGAGTACAGGGTCGGCATTTCCCTGACGCCAAGTGGAGGCTGGATGCCAATGCGCCATGGAGCCTATGTAGGGGGGTAGAGCCATTGGCTGGATTGCTGTGGGTGGAAGCACGACAGCTCAGCCATTGCCGACATTGCACACCCTGCTAGGGCACCAATTGGAAACCAGGAAAGATGTCCCAGGTCGAACTGAATGAAAAGCCACCCTCCACAGGCCCCAACTCAGAATGGCGTTTCCCCAGAGTCTGGATCCTATTTGAGGTGAGTTGAGTTGGGAGCCCTCGCCACCCATCCACATAGGGAAATCATGGGGAAGAAGGGAGAGCTTGCCTGATGTCGAGTATGGGGCTGGGTGGGTGGCTGAGATGATTGCTGACTGTTGGGGACCTGGGAGAAACAGATTAACGTAATCATAAACAAACTAAATGTAAGACTAGGAGTACTAGACAGGCATGGGAAAATTATCCCTAAGGAAGCTAGAAAAAAAAAAAAAGACTATTGTTTAAATGGTTGCAACCATCAACCAAGACACTAGACCAGATCATGGAATTGATCATTATCGAACAATTCATTCAGGTTCTCCTACAGAGCGTACAAGTCTGGGTGAAAGAGCACAAGGCAGAATCAGCTGAGAATACCATCAAACTGCTGAAGATTATTTAGCAGCCTGACCAACCAGACCAAGAGGTAATCAAGGAACTACATTCACCACTACGGATCGGGCAAGACCTTTGAATATACCCCTCAGAGACAGTCCAGTTATAGGAGAAGGGCTAGAAGGGAAAGAATGACTTTATTAGAGGCACAAGATGGCAGGACAGTCCGAGATAAAGTAGATATTATTTCCCTGGTTCATGCCCATTTATGCACTATGTAGGCGCAGGAGGCAGTATAGCACAGTGGTTTAAGGCTCTGAACTGCAAATCTGGAGACCTGGGTTTGAATCCCACAGCCCCCACTTGCATACAGTGTGACCCTGAGCAAGTCACTTAACTTTCCTGTGCTCCCAGGTTGCACCTGGAAACAAGCTTAGGCTTAGCATGCCTCTCCTGGTTAAACAATTTCTTCTTTCCCCTCTGTTTGGCACACCCCATACCTCGACATCTATGCACACATTTTTGTTGACCATTCCAGTCTCTGAGATCCCACAACCAGCCATGGCTGCTTTGACTACCTATTACTCTTCCTGAAGTCATCCTTGCTATTTCTAGGTTGCATTCCAATATGGTGCATGGACCAGATGGTCTTACTTCGTAATTTTATAAGACCTTCAAAGACCAACTTGCAAACATTCTGACAGGGGTCTTTAATAGTATATTACAGGATGACATGCCATCAGAGGAATTTATGGAAGCAACTCAGATTTTTCTCCATAAAAAGGACCCAGTACAAAACCTTAATAATTGGAGACCTTTGTGCCTCCTGAATATAGACTTGAAAGTCTTTTTTTTGTTTGCCCTCTTCTCACCTTGAATGCCCCTCTCTTCTGGTGGGTCTTATGCTCTCTCTGGCCTGCCCCCGGTACCTCTCAAGGAGTCACCAGATTCATCCCCATGCTGCTTCGGTCTACCCCCCTGGGCAGGGAGGAGGGGGGCCCCCGGTACTTCCCCCTCCAGTGCATCAGAATATGTATCTTGCAATCTGGTCGTACACTCCTGAGAGCCAGGTTATGGAGTCTGTGAGCTAGATCCCCCTGTCTATGCAGGCATCCAAGGGTCCATTTTCCTTGTTTCTGCCATCCACACAGATGTTGGTACGCAGGAAGAGTCTGGGGGCAGAGCGCATAATGACACGGTAATGCTCCAACTTCCAGCCAATGTCCTCCCTCCCTTGCAGATTGTCTTGCTGCACCACCACCCATGGTCACCCAGGTGGCAGTATAGCAGCAGAGCAGGCAACCCACCCTCCCCGGAGAGGGAGAGCTGCCTATGGGTGCTCAGTCCTTCTCCCCCCGAGCTGACCCTCCAGCTACCTGAGTCCCTTTCTGAACCTGGGTTGCTGGCACCACAAGCGGTAGTCCTACCGTGTGGTGGCGGGCTGACCACAGGATTTGAAAGTCTTGATGAATATCTTGTCAAATTGACTGGCTAAGGTTTTTGATTACAGTCCTCTCCCCAGTGCAGACTTGTGTCATCCCTGGACAGCACACTGAGGACAATCTTATCCTCTTAGGGAAAATCATTTCTGCCAGTCATGCCAAGCAGACCCATGGTTATGGCTTGTCACTGGACCAAAAGAAGACCTTTGATAAGGTGTCCCGCTAGTTTTTATTCACAGTCCTTGAACACTACTGTATCCCAGAGGTGTTTTGTGCCTGGCCCTCTTCCATGTATGTGATGGCATCCATTGTGCTCCAAGTCAATAGGCATGCAGGAATTAGAGCGCACCTGTGTCATGGGGTATGCCAAGGCTGTCCAATGAGCCCCTTATTGTACTCTTTTTGTTTGGACCCTATTATTCGTAAAGTCCATTTGCACATACATATTCAGGGTATTCTGGACCGTACAGGCACTAGCAATGTAAAGATTGTGGCCTATGCAGATGATGTGACCCATTTTGTTCATGATGAAATATCCAGTTGCCTGGCTTTAGATCTTTTCAGTCACAGACCCCTGCTTTGGGAGCTTTTCTGAACCTGCAAAAGTGCCAGGGTATGACCATTGGCTCCCCACTGAATCCAGTTGTTGATATTGAAGGTTTTGATGTCACCTCACCTACCTTGCTTTTGTTAGGAATTTCCTATGTGGACAAGGATATGACTGCCAGGAATTGGGAGGACAGGATGGATTTTATTGCCACTATATGTAGATATAAGCATAGGTATCGATACTTAGCTTATGCATCAGATTCTGATACATTAGCTAAGTATCGATGCATATGATTATCTACATATAGTGGCAATATCCAACATTTAAAAGCAGTGCTCGTAGGTTTCAATGAAAGAACTGTCACTCCGATGACACCATCATGAACGGCACATCCTCTCCATTTTGTGAGCCGAGCTGTGGCTCAGATTGGAGAGAATCGGGGGTTTGTTTACATTTCAGCGAACTTTTGTTGACTCAGGAAAACTTTTTAAATGAGAAAATTACAGGTAACTAATACCTTTAGGAAAATCAGCATCCCTTATTGTGACAATAGACTGGAGTAGTTGCCATTTGATTCACCCCCCAAAATTAGTTGTTTAATTGTCCTTTAAGAAGAAAAATAAATGTAACTTCATATGCTCATCTCTCATGTGCATTCCTGAAATGTTCCTTGAGAACCAGGACAGAGAGGTCAGAAATTGAGTGATCAGATTGACAGAAATGTTGCCCCACTGGTTTTTTAGTATTTTTCATTTTAATGTCATGTCTGTGTGAGTTCATTTGGGTACAAAGGTGTCGTCTGGTTTCCACCACGTAACTTGTATGTGGACATTTCTTGCATTTGATGTGGTAAACAACCTTCTTGGGTGCACATGTATTATTCTCCCATATCCTGAATTGCTTGTTTTGGGGGATATTGATAAAATCTGAGGTGGAATTGTACTCACATGTCTTACATTTAGGATTATTGCAGGGTTTAGTGCTACCTAATGTTCTGTTGTTTTGGTCAGGTGGGTTTACTCCTGACAATCAGGTTGAATAAATTAGGAGCTGTTTGAAACACAGTAAAGGTAGTTCTTGGAGGATAAATTTCAAGATGTCATCCTCATTGAATATTGATTAGATGTCCTTAATGATTTTACCTAGGGTCTCCAGATGAGGAATGTATGTAACAACCACGGGTATCCGGTCAGTGGTGGTCTTTTCTTTATATTGCAGCAGTTGTTCTCATGGCATAAGTATGGCACATTCCACAGCTCTGTCAATTTCTCTAGAGGAGTGTCCCTGCCCAATACATATTCTATTAGTGTGGTCAAGTGTTTATCTCTATCCTCTTCACTTGAACAAATTTGGTGGTAGAGAAATGCTTGACTGTATATTACTGTTACTTTAATGTGCCTAGGGTGATTGCTGTTGTTGAGTAAGTATCTCTGTCTGTCTGTCAGCTTTCTGTAAATACAGATCTGCAAGGTTCTACCTCTGATGCTAACTGTGGTGTCCAGGAAATTAACACTGATATCAGAGTATTCCTGGGAAAGCTTAATAGAAGAGTGGAGTGTGTCAAGTTCCTGATGAAATATTTTGAGTGTGTGAGCACCTTTTGTCCAGATTATAAAATAAAGTAAGCAAGTGGTTTATGTGTACAAGGAAATCCTGCTCCAAATTTGCCATGAAAAGATTGGCATACTGTGGAACCATCCTGGTTCCCATAGTTTGAACACACTGTTTACCACTGAAACTGAAGCTGTTGTTGGTCAGAATAAATTTGATAAGTCTTGCAATGAATTTAGGGTGGATGTCATGGTGCTGTCCTTTGTAAGGTATTTAAAATAAGCAGAAATGCCATCCTTATGTAGGATATTAGTGTAAAGGGAGTTCACATCCATCATGGCTAAGATGGTATTAGGTGGCAAATCCCTAAAGCCAGTCAATTTATGCAAGAAGTGTGTGGTGTCCTGAATACAACTGTCCCTTTCCATGACAAGCAGTTTTAAAATGTTTTCTGTAAAACCAGAGATCCCCTCTGTAAGGCTGCCAATCCCAGATAGTATAGGTCTCCCTGGATTCCCAGGTTTATGAATCTTTGTCAGCATGTAGAATGTTGATGGCCTAGGTTCATCAGGGATGAGATTAGTTATTTTGTCTTGGACATATTTAGGAAATGATCTGATAATGTCTCTTAGTTCTTTGGTGTATTGCACAGTCGGATTATTAGCCAGTTCATCGTAGTACATGTGATATGTTAATTGGCTGTTAGTGTCATTCACATAATCATCATGGTTTAAGGATCACAACTGCAGAGCCTTTATGTTATGGCTAGATTTTAGTTACTGTTTTGCTCTCCTTTCTCATGGGGAGAGGTTATAGTGGATTTTTTTTTGTTTTTAAGGATCTGGCAATTAACTCCCTGACAAAACTCTGAATATAAGTGTCCAGTTTGATACTGCATCCACTTGGGGGTTAGGGGACTTTTACTTTGCCAATGGACATTCTATAAATCTTTTGTTGGTCCAATAAAAGCATCAAATCGCCCATTTTGTTCATCTTTTGTACAAGGACCAATATGGCAACTAACGCTTTTAAACATTCTGAACAATTTTCATTCATGGACTTAACTACAACCACCAATTTTACTAGATCGATCCTTTCATGGACCAAAACTTAAGACTTACAAAATGTAATACTTCCCTCCGTCAAAAATCCTTTTTCTATCAGGCCATAAAAAAACAGAATACATTACCTGATTCAGTTTTACAAATACAGTCTGAGTCTGTTTTCAAATCTACACTTAAGAAATATTGTCCTGTGTGTTCCATTTGTAAATGCTCACGCTGATTGATTATTTATTAATGTATCTATGACATAGGATGTTATGTATCTTTGTATTCCTGTCCTAATGTACCATTTATGCACTTGTGCTCATGTTTTTATGTATCTGGTTACCTTGAATACAGGTTCCTTGCCAATAAATACATTTTAAATAAAAAAAAAAATATGGTTATATTTTTGCATGAAGTACACCAGTGCTCAATATTATTCACTAACCACACCTCCTGGAAACAACCATGGCTTGGTGCAGTTGCAAGTAGACAGGATCATGTAAATGCATGACCTGCTTAAATGCATAGTTTGCCAAGGCAAAGAGGGTATGTGTTTAAGGGGATGCACTTAGTAGTAAAACCTTATTGAGCATAGAGCCCAATGTTTTAATTAGGGAACACTGGCTCATTTGTGGTGCCAAACTTTGGCACTCTTACACCCTATTTTTGAATAGGTTGCTCAGGAGGTGCTGCTGGAGCCGCTACATATTTGTAACTTCTCATCCTCACAGTAGGGCTCACACTAACAGGATTGAAAAAGACTGGCACTAAGTCATAGGATTATATTCAAATATTTATTGAAGATACATAACAGCAGTGCACTTCTCACACTAGCCAAATGTTTTCATGCTGTGTGCTTTGACAAGGCTGTGACTCTTACTCCCTCCCGAGTTAGCAGGCGATTCTAGACAGTGCCATAGTTTGCAGCATACTACTCAATTTATGGACACATACAGAAATTATGTTTCCAGTGTGGACGAGGTGCACATGGTAAATGTATTTCCATATTCGCTACTAGTGTCTTCATTTTTAAATCTGGAGGTATTACCTGTGGCCCTTTGGGCAATTTGCATGGCACAAACCACTCTAAAATCAGGCTTAAGATGTTATACATTAGACTTGAACTATCCTAAGTACAATATATTTAAAAGAAATTTTACTGCCACACTGCATATAGTGCAGTATATTAGCTAGACCTGGTTAATATAAATTTGTTGATTGCCAGCTCCCAGTGCAGTGATAGTGCTACCACTTGCAATGCCAATGACCCAGTTTTGGAACTGAGCCCAGGAGTCAGAGGGCCAGCTGAGGATCAAGCATCCAATGGACTTCTCCTCCTCTAGGGAGGAGGCTGAGGATGCCACCAACATTCGACTGACCCCTGGCAGAAGCTAGGGGTCTGACAGCCAGGGCTGCATACGACTTGGGAGGCATGTCAGACATTTGACATGTGTGCCACCAATGTCATTGCATGCCATGCCCCTCCCAGGAGAAAATGAGAAAATGGTAATCTGTCCACCTCACACTAATGTCTGCCCCCTCGTTACAGACCCCGAACTGCAGATGGGGCTTTTGCTGCCATTGTACTATGTAGTCTCCATTGGGGGAAGGTCCCCTCCCAGTGGCACCACACTGGGGTACATGCTAGGGTGCTTGGGAGCTAAGGTAAGTCCTGGGGTAGACAACGGGGCTGAGCATTGGAAGCAAGGACCAATGGGAGCCAGCCGGATGGGGGAGTATAAAGCACACTAAATAATAAAGAAAAATATTTGCTGTTTTTTTTTTTATCACATTGAAAACTGACACAATAACCAGTGCAAACAACTTGATCCCTGGCAAACCCTATGTGCACCATATAATTTCTGGTGAACAATTTTGTCAGCTTTGCTGTAACTGCTGGTACCTTGCACCTTCTTGAAAATGAACTGTACTCAGCTGAATTTATCATGGTAAAACAAAGAAATGCAAAAACCAAAATACAACAAAACATGTATGTTAGCCATGCATAGATAATTGATGTCTGACTGCATTATTATTAGTATTAGTACCACATAAGGCAGAGAATTTGCAGTCCCTGCAGGGTTGTCTGACACTTCTTTAGAAGCTGCATTGGTAAATTATCTATTTTTGTATTTCTTTTACATTATTTGTCCTATGAGTGGTGCTGACCCTTCAGCCTACCTGCACAAGCCCCATCCAACCCCTTCCTTAGCATTTAGCTATTGTTCCAAAGGTCCAAAGCACCTCACTTGGCTCCTTTATGGATTCCATTGAGGGCAGTGCCTGTTCTCTGGCACTCTTCTGGCAGCAGTGTGTTGTGATAGAGAGGCCTTGGAGCATCTGCCTCATGCTATGTATATTGGGTTATGGTCACTGAGAGCATCAGGAAGGATGCCAGAGGTGATGACATGGTGGGGGTGGAAGCTAATGGCCCAGTCGAGTAGGGAGTGTTTTTGCGTCATGTGGTTTGGGCGGGTGGGTTCAGAGATCTGTTGGGAGAGGTTTAGAGCTCTGATTTAATTTTAGTTTTGTATTTTAGGTGACAACCAATTTATATTGAAGTCACCTAGGATGAATAGTTCCCCAGAGTGAGCAAGGGAAGTGATGGAGGTTAGGAGGTCTAGCACGACTGTAGGATGGACATTTGGGTGGCAGTATATGCCAGCTACGAAGACTGGGAGAGTGAAGGGAAGGGTCACAAGGATAGCTAGCGCATCATGGGTATCAGGATTGGAGGATGAGTAGATGATGGAATATTGAATGGAGGCTAGGACATAAATGGCAACACCACCACCCCTGCCAGCACAGTATTGCCTTACCAGTGAGTAGCCAGGAATGGAGACTGCGTGGTCAGGGATAGTGCTCTTTAGCCAAGTTTCTGAGATGATTAGAATGTCTGGTTTTAGAGTGCACACCTTTGTCTGAATCTGGTCTATTTTTTTGCAACAAGCTGTGGGTGTTTAGATGCAGGATCTTTAAGCCCTTTGGGAGGGCTGAGAGAAGAGTGTGAGGGGAGGCAGTAGAAGAGGAAGCACCAGAGGAGCTAGGGGCAATAGGGCCTGGGTTGGGGTGAATATCCCCAGCAGAAAGCAAGAGGAGAGCGAGTATGAGAAAGTGGAGCTTAAGGGATTTTGAAGGGGCTACCGAGGAGGTTGGGAGTTTTGAGGAGGAGGAAGTGGATAAGTGAGGTAGAAGAAGGTGCACAACTGCAATGAAAGGGGACACCATTATCAAAGCCGCATGAGGAATAGTGGTAGAGTGAGACCATATTTCAAATGGAGTGGATGGAGTGATAGCATGGATGTGGGTAGGGGACTGGAGATAGCAACTGATGGGATTGGGAGAGTTATTAAGAATAGATGGGTAGTGAGCAAGTGGAGGTGGTAACGAAAGGCATATGAGCAGAACAAGGGGGAGAGACGAGAATAGGTGAAGCATTGTTCATAAAGGCAGAGAAATTAGTGAATAACTGATTTAGGGACAGGAAGGTATTTGTAACCAGGGAGCATGGAGCGGGGCTGCTCAGAACGAGGGAGTAGATGTAGTTTATGAGAAAGAAAGAAAAAAAGAAAAAATAGAAAATGGGAGAGAGAGAGAAACAAAATATTGTTTTCATTTTACCCTAGACAAAATTATTCTAGACTAAGCAGTAATTTTCCTACATTATACAGTCAAGACCTTGCAATATACAGTGATTCAAATGGTAAGCACACAGTTACAGCAAGGTACACGCAAATACAATTAGGCAGAGGGGAGAAACTGAAGCTAAGACTTGGGCTGGGAGGCATACAGCAAAAGATCAGCAGTGGACTAGGAAGAAAGCCAATCAGGGGCCGGGGTCTCCAGCACCGACCAATCAGGTACTGGGAAGAGAGCGAAGCTACCAGAAAGGCTGTACCTGAAGAGTTGAAGGGTGGAATAAAGATTCAGGGACTGCGGCAGAGAAGGCCACCTCCCAGTGCTGTTCCATGGTGGGCCGAAGTGCCCTGGTCAAGGGCCTTCACCTCGGACTTTCACATAAACTGTCATCATCCACATGTAGTGGAGTTTTCATTTTATGAATATCTCGAGTTAGAGGGACTGTTTGATGACGGAGTTCCACATAATGAGTATTTTTTGTTTGTTTGTTATTCCCTTTTTTCAATTGTTTGAAGAAACTGTTTTGCCTGTATTCAATGTACCTCATGTATGATAATACTAATACATGCAATGTACAGTATTGCACAGAAGGCAATCACCCATTTTCACACCTGTACCCATCAATATAGGGCCATGCCCATAGTTAAGTGGGGGAAAGCTCCTCTCCCACATCCTATTTACACCAGCAGCTGCACACCACCCTGTTTAGAGCGAGTCGCCTCACCCACCATCCTCCCTTGACACCTCCTCCTTCTGTGGCACTCTTATCCCACCGGGTGGGGGTGTCTCATAATACTGAACTAAGCATCCTTCCTATGGTGGGGTACAGAGAAAGGCCAAAACTATCAATCATAATAAGTGACTCACCAGTTCAAGCATCTAAGCACCTTGCATATACTATCTAGTTCATATGTACTATAATCAATGACTTGTTCATGTCTATGCAAAAGTACCAAGCATGAATCATTTCATATTAGTAGTACCTTGCAAGCAATATCCTACTTACTGGTCTGGCCTCTGTATCCAAGCTACAGTATGTAACATAAGCACTGAGCTCTGAAACACAGTTAATGACATGTTATGCGTCTGGTGCTGCACAATTGTTAGAATTCTGTCTTTATGGGGGCAAATGCTAATGCCTTGTCACAAATACACAAGTAGCCCCAGAGGTATCAAATGAATGCCTCACTGTATAAAGGTAGTTGCAAGATATGTGGAATGAATGGAAAGGGGGAGTATTGATGCATGCCACCACATATGAACGTAGGAACATACAAATTTGCCAGCTGATACTGGCCTATTGGAGTATGTAGTCTGCTCGAGTGTGAATATTATTAGTATTTCACATTGCAGCTATCTTCCTTTCAATTTGCCTCTCCCCCCGTTGTTTTAGCTCATGTATCCTTCACTTCAACTCAGCACTCCATGGTTTCAACCTCCCTTTGAACCTGCTCCACCACCTTTGAAGCTCCTGTATCCACAGAGTGGTATCACCTACTTCAGCAGCACATTCCACCTTGCCATCACTTTGTCAGTGAAATACTTCCCCTCATTTCCCTACTGATTCTGTCTCATTGCAAACTTCAGACTGTGCACCCTGGCTTCCCTTCCACCTTTCAATTTGAAAATAATTCCATTGCTTACTTTGTTCACACCCTTCAGTTACTTGAAGGTCTCAATCATATCCACTCTCTCTCTCTCTCTTCTATCCACCAAGGTCTACATATATTGAGCTTTCTGTTTCTTCTCATAAGACTTATCTCCCAACACTCTGATCTTTTGATTGCCTGGCATAGAATTCGCTCCAATACACCTACGTCCTTTTTCAAGTACGGGTGTTACTGCTGCACACAGTATTCCAAGTGTGTCCTCAGCAGGGGCCAGTGCAGGAGCTGGACGACTTACCTCTCCTACATGTAATTTCCCTTTGTGATGGGACATCGGTGAGTGAAACTGGTGGTTGCGCTCATGTGCAGCTGCAAGACAGATGCCCAAATGGACACACCACCATCCTAGTTAAATGTATTTATTTATATCCTTTGACTTTGAAAGTCCTACTTATCTGTGACACCTTGGTTCTTTTCACCTCGTTTTCATGTTTGGCACATGTTGAAGTTTACATGTATTAATTTTTTTGACTGAGTGGATAACTGCCATTGGTTCCTTAACTTCCTTTAAGATAGCCATCACAGATTGCAATAATTATTTGTTGTTTTGGAGATATTCAAAGACAGCATTGCAACAGTGCAGCCTGTGTGATATATACATAATGTATGATGAAACATTGTTATTGATGAAAATCTATCATTTATAAATGTTGTTATGCTGCAGTAGCTATGTCATCAGTAGCTGTTATGCTGCTGTATCTACTTAGCTACTGCAGCATAACAACATGGAACATGTTCCATCTCCCACTCTACAATTTAAAAGGAAAAAAAACTTTACTTATGTGAATCATTCAGCAGGTCCCTTGGTGTGACAGCAGTCAGGTAAACAGTAATCCCCAGTGGTAGGCGGATGTTAGGAGGGATCCAGCGGATGCTCTTAAGGCTCTCTGTTTGCCCCATTTTATTTAAATATAAAGCACCCATTAGAAAAAAAACATGTTGCAGCACTGCTGGCAAGCGACTGCAGCAGTGACCAGCATCAGATCATTGGGGGCGGAGCAACAAGAGCCCCAACTGGCATCCGCTCCTGTTCTGCTGATCATACAGGCCATACACTATAAAAAACAATCACTAGTCACCTTTTGGTAACAAGCTTGGTTAGTGCTGCTCGAGGTTGCCATTG
Source organism: Neoceratodus forsteri (assembly GCA_016271365.2). NCBI lineage: Eukaryota > Metazoa > Chordata > Ceratodontiformes > Ceratodontidae > Neoceratodus > Neoceratodus forsteri. Next base: position 1,098,662,221 of record CM057455.1, on the reverse strand, counting down.
GTGACCAAACCTCTCGAGCTTTGATCTCAAGGTTACTGTGGTCACCAAGGCAACCTCTTGATGCACTAACCAGCTTGTTACCGATAGGTGACTATCAATTATTCTCTATGTGTGTGTGTGTGTGTATATATATATATATATATATATATATAAAATATTCTATGCAAAAAAACTTAATTAATGCATCAGTTAGGGTTCTTCTATAGCAAAAAAATCGAGAAATTAGATTTAGGGTTACCACCCCTTGCATCCCACCCCAGCCGCTTCCACCAACAGGCATTGGGGTATGCGTTAGGGTCATTGGCTTCAACTCTCACCCCATCCCATGTGTAAACAAGCTGAGGTGGTGGTGTAGAAGAATGGAGTGAGAGTTAGGGCCAACGCACCCAACGCACATCCCGATGCCTGTTGGTGGGGCAGGCTGGGTGGGGTGCAAGGTGGGAAACCTAAGTCAAATTTCCTCACTTTTTCACTGTAGAAGAACCCTAACTGATGTGTTAATAAAGTTTTTGCATATAATTTTCCTTACTTTTAAGAAAGAATGGAAGATAGAAAGTTGAGCAAGTTGGTGGAAGCACAGGACCCTTTGGACCCTGCGGCTCCCACCACAGGATTTAATGACATAGTAACAGTAAAGTGCAATGCAAATGCAAGTGCAAATGGTTATGCACATGGTAAAGTAAACGTAAATGGTAACACAAACGGAAATAGAAATGCAAGCGCAAAGTGACGCCAAAGCGAACAGTGACGGAAACAGAGACGCAAACGGAAGTGCTTACGGAATGCAACTGGTAATGTGCACATTCATGGTACCGCAATTGGAAACACAAATGCTAACAGTAACAGCAACAATAACGCCAAAGGAGACAGAATCGGAAACGCAAACGCAATCGCGTACAGAAGCACAAACCGTAACGCGCACGGACACGGAACCACAATTGTAAATGCAAATGGTTACAGTAACAGCAAGAATAATGCCAAAGGAAACAGAAACGTAAATGTAAACACAAACGCATATGGAAACGCAAACCGTAAAATGCACGGTCATAGTACCGCAATTGTAAATGCAAATGGTAACGGTAACAGCAACAATAATGCCAAAGTAAACAGAAATGCAAGTGCGTATGAAAACACCAACCGTAAGGCACATGGTCACAGAACCACAATTGTAAACGCAAATGGTAACAGTAACAGCAACAATAACGCTAAAGGAAAGAAAAATGCAAACTGTAAAGAGGCGCTCTGAAAATATTTTCAGAGCGCTTCTTTTCACTAGTGCTCGTAATGCAGACAGTCAGCAGCTGGCCGTGGAGGTGAGAGGTAGGCGCGCCAGTCGCCAGTTGGGGAAGGGGTGGGGTGCTGGGTGGGCTGGCATGGCTGGGTGGGGGGTGGAGGCCACTAGACTACCAGAAAATATAAAATGATGATTTATTTTATTATGATGGAGGGGCAGCTAGACTACCAGGGATATGTACAATGACAATGAATATTACTTCATACAGATCGGGGGCCACTTGACTACCAGGGATATTAACAGTAATAATTATTTTATACAACTCGGTGAGGCCACTAGACTACCAGGGATATAAAAAAATACACATGGGGGCACTAGACTACCAGGACATTACACATGACAATATTTTTTATTATGATGGGGCAGGGGCCACTAGACTACCAGGGATAGTTAATACATTATTATTGTTATTTAGATGGGGCAGAACGAAGCCCTCTGAGCAAAACCCAACCTCATTTAAGGTTGTAGGGCACCCCTGGGCTGAGAAAACTCATTTTAAAATCTGGCCATCTTGTCCCTCACTCACGATGCACAATCGCGATCAAAGAATCTCTTAATCAAAGAATTTGCAGGCTCGTGATAAAGATAGATTAGCGGTATGACGAAGACTTTAAAATCAAAACTCTATTTTTGGACTGATTTGGATAAAACCAAAGACATGGCTCGATACATTGGGGTCCCCTGAATAAACCCATCCAAATTTTACTTCAGAAGTGACTCCTGAGCCAAGATATTTCTGTTTTTATGATCTGAAATTTCAAAACAGCAGTCCTCTGGGACAAAGATTCTTGAACCGCAAAGCTGCAAATTCTTTGATCGCCAGGTGGGACCAGATGGCCAAAACCCCATTCTTTGTTTGCAAAATAGACATATAAATGTTCCCATTGACTTATAATGGGAACTTAAAAGTGGCATAACTTTTGAATGCCTTAATATTTGTTCACTAAATGAAAAGCAGCATGTTTGACCACCAAAGCTCTTTCAAATGAGCCATCTGGCAGAGTGGCACACCACATGACAGTCGTGCAAGACCACATCCAAAATCCCAAAAGCTGCCTCCAAAAATGGATAGTTTTGCATTTTTCTGCACTTTCGTACGCAAAGACCATAAGTCCAACTGAAACACAATTTGTCAAATCAAGAGATCTATCACGTCCCACCATGTGTACCAGATTTCAGGCAACTCTGTTGAATGGGTCCAAAGATAATAATGCCCAAACATTTGACTTTAGTATGTAAGTGACCGCTGAACCTAACTATAGAATATATATATATATATATATATATATATATATATATATATATATGTATTAGAGGCCAAAAAATCTGTTTAATGCATTAGTTAGAGTTGTTCCACAGCAACAAAGTGAGGAAATTGATGTTAGGTTGAAACCCTCCCTTGGACCCCCAGCCCACCCCAACTGGCATCAGGGTGCGCATTGGGTCATCAGCGCTAACTCTGACACCATCAGATGTGTGAAGAAGCAGAGGTGTAGGGGAATGGGGTGAGAGTTAGGACCGAAATAAAAGACATGGCTAGCATCTCAGGGTCCGATTAGGTGAATACAAAAAGAATTATGTTGCTAGATGATCCCAAAGTTAAATGCCAAGAATTTTTCTGATCACCAACTGAAAACAAAATGGCAGATTTGCGACAGTAAAAGGACCATTTGCGAAAGTAAAAACTGCATTTGCGACACTGTCAAACTTTTTGTTAACTTTTCCCATTGACTTATAATGGGAACTTGTTTTTTGAATAACTTTTGAACCGTTCAATATTTTTTTCACGAAATCTTCAAAAGGTACATTGGGGACCCCAGCTGCACGTTCCATGAAGATTTCGGACCAGTCGCGTAAACCATGCGACCTGTAGTCGCGACTGTAGAATTCCCAAAAAGCATAAATGCATGCACAGATCATGTTTAATAACTCCACAGCCGTATATCCGACCAGTACGAAACTTGGCAGATCCCAAGGTATATGGGTCTTGATTGTGTATGCCAAATTTCAGGCAAATCTGTTGAATAGTTGCAAAGTTATTAAGGTGAAAAATTTTGGGTTTTAACATGTAAATGGCTCCTCAACCCTATCTATGGTAGCACTACTGTGCTACCATAATATATCTATATCTATATATATATATATATATATAGATATAGATATATAGATATAAATACATAATATCATTTATATAACATTTGTTTTGGGATAACTGTACAGATAAAACATTGTGGCCTAGATATTCAAAAGGGTTGCACATGGCATAACGGTGTTGTGCCATGCACAACCCACTGATGCGCCCTGGTACGATATTTAAAAGGAAAAAGCGCGCAGACAATCCTCGATGCACTGGGGTGCATCAGTAATTCGCATGCAGGCACAGGTGGCGGGGGCGTGCCCATACATAAACTGCACAGACCAATATTCAGCCCGGGCCATGCAGAGTTATGCAGGTGCAACCCCTACCTGTGCCTGCACAAAGTTACGCCTAAAAAAAAGGAACAAGTCGAGGGCCACCCACAGTGGTGAGCTGCCGCATTGCAGGGCACAACACAGCAGCTGCCACCTGTGAGTGGCCATCACCTGTTCCCACTGCACCTGGCAGCGCCCATACCCGATCGCGGGCATCAGTATCCCCTCCAAGTCCAATATCCCTGGTGGTCCAGTGGACCGTGATTAGCCACATGCGGCATAACTGTAACCCCGAGTAGCCCGGACGCGGGCATAAAGCATTCCCCTCAAGTAGCCCGATCGTGGTCATAACAGTTTCACCCCATTAGCCCGATCACGGGCATCAGTATCCCAAAGTCCAATATCCCTGGTGGTCCAGTGGACTGAGCGGAGCATGATCGCGGTGGCATTTCCTCCCTCCCCAGTCCGAAATCCCTGGTGATCTAGTGGACCCCCAACCACCCGCCCCACTGAGCCCACCACCCCGCTTCCCATCGCGGCGGGCGGCAGTAGCCTTGCCGCCTGCCGCCCGGCCAAGACGCTGACTGACAGCTCGGTGATGGCTGCACACCCATTGGTTCAGAGCATGAGCTATCGGGCGTAGCATACAGCCATACCAGTCAGTCAGATATGTGAATGAATTCATTCACATATCTGGACCGACTAGTACAGACGGAGTTGCACGCCTCATTGGCTCATGCTTAAACCAATGGCGTGCAGTCATACCGAGCTGTCAGTCGGTGGGCGGGCGGGCGGCAGGCGGGTGGGTGTTGCCGCCCGCCAGCTGACGGGGTGGAGCGAGAGGGGGTCCATGGGCGGGTGAGGTGGGGGTTCCACTAGATCACCAGAGATTTTGGACTTGGGGGTGAGGAATGCCGCCACGATTGGGCTACATTCGGTCCACTGGATCACCAGGGATATTGGACTTTGGGGGGGATACTGATGCTTGCGATCAGGCTAATGGGGATACTGTTATGCCCACAATTGGCTACTCGGGGAATGCAGTTATGCCCACGATCGGCTTAATCACGGTCCACTGGACCACCAGGGAAGGATAGGGAGACATTCATTGTCCCTTATGGGCGTCCCACGATCGGGCTGGAGGGGGCGTCGGTCCCCAACGACTGCTGCCTGGCAGGGTGCCAGTTGCAAGTCATCAGAGATCGATGCACCTGCAAGCTAATGACATGCAAATGGGGCCATAATCAGATGCAAATTGCCCCCCGTGCACCTTGCATAAATTATGGCCCCATTTGCATGTCACCCTTTGAATATTGCAGGTGCTGTGCATGGCGCAATGGAACTTGCGCCACCGCATCTCAATGCTCCACTCTGACCACTTACGCTGGCGCAGTTCCACTGTGCCATGCACAGTGGGGGTGGCCAGGGGGCGATATTCAAAGCAGTTGCGCCATTGAATATTGCCCTGACCACACCCCTGCGCAACTATTCTGAGTGGCACACAGGCTTGCTCCACAAACTGGCACAGTTTGAATATCTGGGCCAGTACGTTTACCAGGCAGTGGAGATATCACTGATATCTCCATTTTCCTATATGTCAGTGAAATCTCCATGATCCTATATGTCATGGTGATATCTTTATGCTGTATGTCACTAAAAAACTGAAAGTGTTTCACTGTACATCGCATGGTTCTCTGTCTCTAGCACCTGCAACCACCCAAAAGAGACACACACATATATGTCCCTGACATCTTGTTGATCCTGCCATTAATTTTAATGAAATGATAATAAAAATATGTATCTGGTTGATCCTGTCACTGTCATTCTCTAAACCTAACAGCAGTTTCACTTCCTGCCCCAAAATGTAGTGTGACTGAGTGGTTACAACACTGACACATAACGTACTGCCAAGAATTTTTAGTAAGGCAGCCTGTGTCACAAAAGTTAAGAAACTGCATCAGGGCCGGCCTGGTGGTGCTGAGGTTTGAGGTGCTGGACGCCACACCTCACTCCATGCCAGCAACCCAGGTTCGGGAATAAGCCCGGGTCATTGGTGGTCAGCAGAGGAGGACTAGGATTCAGCATCCGAGGACAGCTCTCCTAGTCCTAGGGAGAAGGGGTGGAAGCACGCTGTGCTCTGCTAGTCCCTGGGGACGCCCGGAGGTACTGCAGTTGCATGGGTGCTTAGCTGGGGGGAAAGCACGGCAGTGCATGGACATCATTGCATGTCCATGCTTTCAGTGGGGAGAAAAATGGGGAAAAAATGGCAGCACGAGTCCACGGCAGCTTGATGGATGCAGTTTCACCAACCGACGATGCCTGGGAAGGCATGTGCTGGTAATGGATCCTCGCTGGGCACGGGGGCTGAGAGGGGGGCCCCTTTTGATGGCATAGTTGCGTATGCCAGCTAGACATATCAGCCTCGGGGCTCAGCGGTGAAAGGAGGAACAATGGCTGGATATAAGGCAGGACTGTGGCTGCAGGTAAACACTCTTAAATGATAAAAAAAAAAGAAACTGCATCACATTTGGTCAGTTTAACAGTTTTTCTACAAAATAAGCACAGACTGCACCAACAGGACAGCGAGTGAGTTGACCACTTCAGAACGTGATAAGGAAGCATGAGCATGTGTTGCTATTTTGCATGAAAACTGTTAAACTGACCAAATGTACTGCAGTTTCTTAACTTTTGACACAGGCTGACTTAGTATAAATGTCTGTCAGTGTGTTATGTGTCAGTGTTGTTACTGCGTGGCACGCCTAAATTTGGGGCAGGAAGTGAAACTACTGTTAGATTTATGGAATGACAGAGTGACAACATCAACCAGATACCTTTTAAAATGATTACTTGTTTAAAAATGATAGCATGATCAACCAGTTAAGTTTCTTTAAATAACTTTAAACTAGCATGATCAACCAGCTAATTTATTAAAATAACATATGCCATCTATTAAGTTGGTGAGGAATGTGTGGAGTTGTCTTTGGGGGGTTATATTTCATGGGACACAAAACCCATGTTGTAGAAACAGAACATGGCATGGCCTGACTGAAGATATCATATTTATCTTCAAACGAGGGAAATGACATAAAGATATCTTGATAGCATTGGCCTCATATGAAAATAAATATGGTATCTTAAGTCCGGCCATGTCATATCCCATATATTATGTTAAGGAGTGAAGCATTGCAAATATCTACATTTGTGATTAGTTACCTTGGGAACCAGCACTCCTGCCTTTGTGATGCTATGCAGGTCATGAGGTATCCCAATGTCACTGTTAACTCATGTAGATATTTTCCATATTCCACTTCTGCCCATCATATCCCTGTGTGCCCAAACTACTGATATTGGTCTGGAACCTACTACCATGCAGTATTCTGGATCTAGAGTTGGGCATACAACATATTGAGTGAATGACACTGCTGTGATGTAACGTACCACTTCACAATTCATATGCCATTCTGGCAAGTGTGGTTCTCTATGGAGGAACCCACAGTGGAGACCAAGAAGGATGCTGGGAACCTCCACAAGGAGATCCACAAGAGGGTGGCATGGGACCCCACAGGAAGGAAACAACTCTTGGTAGGGGACTCCATTGTTGGGGGGTAGAACTGGGGAGGAAGGGAGAGGAGGTAAGGTGCCTGCCTGGAGCCATGGCTTGGAGGGACAGGGAGCAAATCCTGAGGATGCCAGAGCAGCTGCATAGGGAGGGAGCTGGATGTCATTGTCCACCTAGGAACAAATGACCTGGCTGAGAAAGGGATCAGAGCAGTGCAGGAAAAGTCTGTGAAGTTGGGGAGGGGCCTTAGAAAAGTAGCACACACGGTAACCTTCTCAGAGGTGCTGCCTGTTTATGGCATGGGTGAGGCTGGGGTGCTCCACACCATGGGATTCAATCACTGGTTGAAAAACTAGTGCAGAGCTCAGGAATTTGGCTTCACTGGGGACTGGGGGTCCACCTGGACTGATGCAGGCCTATACTGGTGTGATGGTCTGCATCTGTCCAGGAGGGGAACCAGGATCCTAGGTGATAGGTTTAAATGCTTCATTGGCAAGCATTTAAACTAGCCAAGGGGGGGAGGCACTGGAAAGGAGTAGGGAAATCCTAGCTCCCCCCAAAAAAAATCAGAGTAGTGAGTGAGGTAAACACCAAGATAGAGATGTCGATAGGGAGAAGAACAGGGTAAATGGAGAAAATGATAAAGGCAATAAGGACAGGGATGGGGCAAAAAGGTGTAAGGCCATCAAGAAATGGAGGGTAATGAGTACCAATGTTGTAGTCTGGGCAACAAACTTCCGGAACTGGTGGCCTTGATGGAAGAGGGATGCCTGGATATCGTAGCAGTCACAGAAACATGATACACAAAGAACCATGACTGGGATGTTAACCTACCTCTGTGGTAGGGAAAATTATGGAATCACTTCTGAAGGAAAAAATTGTTGTGACCTAGAGGCCAGTGAGGCAAGGACCCAAGGCAGCATGGATTCACAGCAGGAAGGTAATGTCAGATGAATCTAATTGATTTCATTGATTGGGTGACCAATGTAGTAGACCAGGGAGGAGCTGTGGACTTGGCCTACCTAAACTTTAGCAAGGCATTTGACACAGTCCCACACAAAAGATTAATAAACAAATTAGTCAGCCTGGAAGTGGATCCCAGGGTGGTAGCCTGGAAAAGCACTGATTGGATAACAGGACACAGAAGGTAATAGTAAACGGAGTCCACTCTGAAGAAAGGGGGGGGGTTTACTAGTGGGGTACCGCAGGGTCCAGTACTGTGTGCATTCCTTTTTAATGTCTTTATAAGTGACATTGCAGAGGGACTGGAAGGAAAGGTATGCCTCTTTGCAGATGACACAAAGATCTGCAACTGGGTTGATATACAAGGCGGGGTGGAAAGGATGAGAAAGGACTTGGCAAGGTTGGAGGAATGGTCAGAAATATGGCAGCTTGGATTCAATGCAAAGAATGCAAAATAATGCATCTGGGAAACAAAAACCTAAGGGAAGAGTACACAATGGGGGTAGTAAAAACAACAAAAATGTAAAGGGACCTGGGAGTAATCATATCAGATGACCTTAAGTTTAGCAAGCAATGTCAGAAGGCAGTAGGGAGGGCTTGGGGGATACTGGGATGTATAGGGAAAGGCATCACCAGCAGAAAATAGGAAGTTGTTATCCCTCTGTACAGACAGTTGGTGAGACCCCATCTGGAGTACTGTGTCATCTCTGCAAGAACATAGACCGGATGAAGAGAGTCCAGAGGAGGGCAACTAAAATGGTGCAGGGTTTGCAAGAGAAGCCATACGAGAAGAGGCTAAAGAAGCTTAATATGTATACCCTTGAGGAAAGAAAGGAGAGGGGGCATGATAGAAACTTTTAAGTACCTCTGTGGAATCAACAAAGTCCAAGATGGTAGCATCTTCCAGAAAAAGAAATGTGCAAGAACAAGGGGACAATTTGAAGATAGAGGGGGGGACGGCTCAGGGGCAATGTGAGGAAGTATTTTTTCATAGAGAGGGTGGTGGACGCATGGAACTGTCTTCCTGAGAAGGTTGTGGGGTCTAAAACTGTGAGAGAATTCAAGAATGCATGGGACAGACATATGGCAATTCTTGTGGGGGGTAGGAAGAAATAGGCTGTAAGTTAACTAGGATCTGCAGCTTATCCTGTAGTTAGGGAAATGGGCAGACTAGGTGGGCCAAGTGGTTCTTATCAGCCGTCAAAGTCTATGTTTGTATGTTTCAGTCAATGATGTGTCTCACTGAGTGGTCATGCAACATATTGAATGTAACCGAATTGCAATCTGCCGTAATTTCTGTGTTTGTTATCATGCCATATCCAGTTATGTCTCTATTCAGCTTTCTGTGCATAGTACCAGTAAGTTCCCCAACACTAGCACCAGGTGATATTTGCATCATGCTGCTTATAACTGGACAAAAGCTTTCAGATTCATGACTTTAGCTAGTGTCAAAGTTGTTACCAAACAATGAAATTGACCTTTCCTTGTACCCGACAGGTGGTGGTTTCCATACCATCAATATGGAATCACTTAACATGCTGACTGGTGTACTTAGCATGACAAGAAGAAGAAGAAGAATCAGCATTTATATAGCATTTTTCATACACAGTATCCCAAAGCACTTTACAAGCAATGCTATACTGATAGTGAAGTGACTGAATGTGTGGTGGCAGCCATATCGCACATCATCACCCACACAGCCTGGATAATTGCATGAACCAGTTTATGGAAGGAAATATTGGCTAGGACACGGGAGTGTTCCTTGCTCTTTGCAAGAGTGCCCTGGGTTCTTTACTTCCACCTGGACACCCAACAGGACAACACCAGGATGGGCAGAAGGGACCTCGGTTTAACGTCTCATCCGGGACGACACACCCAGCAGTACAGCACCCCCAATACTGCACTCGGATGCCAGCAATTTTAGGTGCAAGTCCAATCCTGGTGTGAGACGAGAACCCACAACCTTCTGGTCCAGAGGCGGATGTGCTACTAATTCAACCACGCTGACATGCTGACAATATTTGCATACAATGACCATTATAAGTCAATGTTGGTGAAGTTTTGTGCAAATTCTCAAGTCTGAACTAAATTTATGGCTGCAAACTGAAGCCAAATTGAAGCTGCCAGAACTGAATTCTGTCATTCCCAGTTGAGGAAAGTGTTCTTGTCCACTTTCAGTATGACTTTATAAGTGATTGCTTATGCCAAAGTAACCTGATTACATTCTTCTGAAAAGTGATTGGGAAGTGGTAAGTGGCAGGGCCATGAGTGCAGCACATAAATGTGTTATACAGAGGAGCCACACATGAAGCAATGCAGTAATGCTCATTATATATAATTCCTGTGAAGAGAAACACCACTGCTGTATTTGCATATTAGCCTATGTGCAGATCTCACAATCCTCTGTGCACATGTCCAGTTCTTTAAATCCATCAAGTTCTGTCTCAGACAGTTAGTGGTATCTCATCATCACCTGCATTGTCTGAGTTTTTTTGTTTAGGTGTGTATTAAATGATATCCTTCAATACCAAATCCTGTTGCATGTCATACAATCAGCGACTGTCAGAAATAGGAGTTTCAGACATCTTGTTTATTATTTTCCACCTGTAATACTTTTCCAGTATGTTTCAACTGGCTCAATGTCATGCCCACCTCCCCCCGCCAAATTTGCTGCCATTGAGTACTTTACTTGATCTAATTTTTTCAAGTTCACCTCCAGTCAAACCCCAACAGTATGTACCCTTTTTTTTATAGACGATGTCATTATAATCATCGGGCTTCTACATTTACAGATCAAATGATTTAGTTATGTTGTGGAGCACAATAAACAAGCATTTGTCAATGCCGAATGTTTGCTTGCTGGCATTGGCAGTGGTAGTGTAGAAGTTACAGAGCTGCGTAATAGGAATGGCAGTGACGTATTGAACTGAAGCCAACCCCACCACCACCCTGCAGAGAGTGACAGGCATTGGGGTGTGCGTTTGGGTCATCAGGCATAACGGCCACGCCATTTCACCACACCCCAACCTGCAGACACTGACAAGTGTCGCGGTGTTCCTTTGGGTCTTTGGCCCTTATGCGCATCCCATTTCATTAGGAAATATGGTGAGATGGGTGCGATATAGGAGAATGGGGTGAAGTTTGGGGCCGAAGAGTCCAAGGCGTACCTCGATGCCTCTCACTGACTGCAGGGTGTGGAATGGTATGAGCATCACAGGCAAGAATCCCAAGTCACACCCCTGATGCCTGTCATTCTCTACAGGGTTGGGCGTTATAGTTGGAAACCCTAATACCTCAGGCATTCGTTGGTATTTTCACTCCAAATCCTCAACATGTTTGTTTTGTGACCCCACCTCATGAACAGGGGGAATATCAGTTTGTTAGCTGAAAGCTGCTTATGCACAGTGACTACGGCATTTAGCACCACAGGTGCAAAAACATTCCGAACAGGATGTAAAAAATGACAGCTGTACTGTTCATGGGGAGGTGTAAAAAATGGCAATGTTGCAAATCTGTAGTAAAAATATAAAAAAATGGTGAAGTCACGAGCGTACATAGAAACTGTGCAACGCACACCCGTAATATTATTAGGTTGGGGATTTTTTACAGCAGATTGTCAACTCAGGCATTTTGGTGCCTCCGATCATGAACAGTGTCACTGTGTTTTTCTTTATCTGTGCCGAACAATGATTTCCCACAGTGACCACGCATCTCTGCGCTGAAACTGTGAAAACACACTTCAGCCATGTTGTGAAAAATGACAGCTGTACTGTTCATAAGGAAGTGTGGAAAAATGTCACTGGTGAAAATCTGGACTGAAAATATTACAAAGTCATGAAGTAACGAGGGTGCGTGGAAACTGCGCAATGCTCACTCGTGTCACAGTCATTTTATGGACTTTTGTCACCAAATTTTCAACTTAGCCATTTTAAGACCTCTTCTCATGAACAGTGTAACTGTGATTTTCTTAATCTGTCCTAAACATTGCTTTCGCACACCAACAGTACCATTGTGCGCTACATGTGCGAAAACACATTTTGGGCGACATATGAAAAATTGCAGCTGTACTGTTCATAAGAAGTGTAATAAAATGGCAATGTTGAAAATCTGGAGTGAAAATATTGAAAATTTGTAGAACTTACAAGCGTATGAGGAACTGTACGATGCACGCCAGAAACAGTCATTTTTGGAATTTTTTCACCAAATTTTCAACATAGCCATTTTAAGACCTTTGCTCATGAACAGTGTCATTGTGATTTTCTTAATTTATTCCGTACATTGATTTCGCAGACCGACTGCGCCATTGTGCACTACATGGACGGAAACACATTTTGGGTGAGATGTGAAAAATGACAGCTGTACTACTCATAATAAGGTGTGTAAATTGGCAATGTTGAAAATCTGGAGTGAAAATATTGAAAATTCGACCTTACGGTGTGCGTAGGAACTGCATAGCGCAAGCTCGTAAAACAGTCATTTTTAGATTTTTTTCATAAATTTTCAACATAGCCATTTAAGACCTCTGCTCATGAACAATGTCACTCAGGATTTTCTTAATTTGTCCCTGCATTGATTTTAGTGCGACCGACTCGCGCCATTGTGCGCCACATGGGCGGAAACACATTTTGGGTGAGATGTGAAAATGACAGCTGTACTACTCATAAGAAGGTGGTAAAATGGCAATGTTGAAACCTGGAGTGAAAATATTGAAAATTTTGCGAACTTATCGAGCCTGCATAGGAACCGCGCAACGACGCCAAAACAGTAATTTTTGATTTATATCACTTAACATGGTTTTTAGACCTCTTCACAATGACAACATCATGGCATGAGATTCAGTCTCGGCGATTTCCACGCAGTGACTGCGAAATCACCCTTCGGGCCCGAATAACGCCATGACAGTGACATCATTCATGAGAAGGGGTCCCAAAAACCCCATGTTGAAAATTTGGTGCAAAAATTCCAAAAAATGCCTGAGATATGCAACAAAGTTGAAAACCCCCTATCTATCCCATTATACAGCTTACCGGCATTTCCTCAGTTCGCGGTCGGCTTTGAAGAGTGCAGACGTGTTCCCGGTCCACCGAAGATCGTCGCGCCGAGCTCCGGAGGTAAGTATGGGGTGAGGAGGGTGTGGGGAGGCTGGGTGCACAGTGGGTGGGTGCGGGTTGTGGGAGGGGGGCCAGGGAGACTACGTGGGACCGTTTTATCTTTACAGGTAAAAAAAAAAAGACGGATGATGTGGGACGTTTGCCAAGCTGGGTGGGCTCAGCGTGGCACAAGGATGGTTGGGCGTTCATCCGACGTGATTGGGCACCCATGTCGGCCTGGCGGATCGGCTGCCACGCTTGGGGTGGGATTCCCAGCATGGCACTTACTACTGGGGGTTAGGACAGTGGAGCCGACGGGGATTGGGCACCCCATTGGCTATATCATTATTGCCATGCTGGGGTGGCACCCAGCGTGGAATTTCGAAGGCTTCGGGAGAGGCGGGGAATGCAGCTCAGCCGACGGGATTGGGCACCTGTCAGGCTATACAGTGCGGCGCAAGGGAGCCGGGCGCGACGCCTGTGTGGGCATCTGTGTGTGTGGGGAGTTGCACGTGAGCAGCCATATCTTATCGCTGTCACCTGGCCGTAGCCCCTTTCAACTGTATGCCACCGTACTTTTGAAGCTTGTCATAGACAGCTCCAGCATGCATTGGCTTATAGGCCGCGCCTGCCAACACACTGACTGAATTGGAGGAGGAGGTGACACACCTCCGAAATCTCCGATGATGGCACTATGTTTCTTATGGATGCAAGCAAACATAAAAATGTCTGTCTTCATGAGTGCAACTTGTGTTGAATTATGAAAACGCTGTACTTTTTAATGTCATATCCACAGTTGATTGTGTTTCATAGCTATAGGTTGTCACTGCACAATCATTGTAGTTGATGGTGCAATTTTTTTAAAAATACTGATTACATATTTCATTCATTTGTACTGCATCATTCCATCAGTACTTCTTGAGTAATTACACTTACTGATTCTGAAGTTTAAGTTGTTTGTCGGCAAGGTAAATATTGTATTATGATTAAAGGTTTGAAAAGCTCAGGCATATGAAGTTTTGTTTTCTTTATTATAGTTGTATCTAACTGTGCAAGAATGTAATGAGCAACAAGCAAATTATTTCAAGTTTTCAAGTAACTCAGTTATATTGCTATATATATAACTATTGGGATGAAGTTAATAAACCATTACAACAGTAGCTGAACTTTATGGACTACAACAGGATCAGAACAGCAGAAATAACTGCAAGCTATAGTGCGTGTCTTATCTCAACCACTCAACCAATCACTAAGAAATAAGGCATGTCATGATGTGCATTATGTAAGCAATAAGGTATTAAGTGGTGTGTAAACCATAGTTTACACACGGCCAAGCATAGTAAAGGTATATGAGGCTGAATTGTGTCTTCAGTTGCTGGCTGTATGTAAACTTATGGTTTACACACACACCCTTGAGTGCCTCATTGCGCTTAGAAAATTGGCTTCTTTTCTTTTTGATTTTGACTATTGGGAAAAGCGTGTTTTCATGTAAAAAAATAGATTTACTTGTGTGCATTTGTGATAAAATAGTCCTTCTGCCCACTGCAAGTGATGCCATTGATTATGTCATTGTATCATTGCCTACTTTCTTCTTCCTGTTTTTTTTCCTCTGTTGTTTTCCACATTCAATATAGGGAATGTTTAGCATGGAATGTTTACCATGGAATACATACATTCAAAACTCTGCTCAGTTCCACTGGCAGAATGTTTCTCTCTCAACACACTGTACACACAGACAACAAAGGCCTTTGTTGCAGCCAGAGACTCAGTTGCCGCACTGTCAAAGCAAGTATAAGAGAGTTCCCTGATAAGTAGTTAAAGATAGAAGAGGGATTTTCACTGTCAGCAAAGAAACAGTTGTAGTAAAAACTATAAACAATATTTATTGTTTCTAATTTATGTATATAAGAAGAGTGTGATAATCAGGGAAACAGCATTTAATTAATTTGTTTTATGTTATATTTAAGGTAGTTTTATTTTTAGGGCCCAGTTGAAGTTTTTTTACAGTGTAAAGGTAGCAGCCATGTTTGTAGTGGAAGATCAGTTATGTCAATAGAGGGCTAAGTGTAATGCCTGTGTTCCAAATGCCCAGTGATCTGTGTTGCAGACTCTTCACTGCTGAGCATTCCTTTTTAACCATGTAATAAACCATAGTTTACATACAAATAAACCAATCAGATTACAGTATTTTACCCTGCCATTTTATAAGTTGAAATGAATCACTCTTATTTAGATATGGTAATACATTTTATTTTACCATTGTCCAAATGACAAAAACTACACGTGAATGTTCCTTTGCTGAACGTAACATGTCCAGTACCACAGCCTACAAATACGCAATCATTTTATTATTGTAACATGGACTTTATAGAAATAACCAGAAACTGCAAATGAGGTAACAACACTTCGGTTCAGAACACTGAATTCAGCAAGCAGTAAAGGCCTCAACCTGTTGAAAGTCCACATGACGATGGCTTGTTTATATTGCTGATAGGATTTTATTGAGCCTGCTGTTACCCGCACCACTGTGCATCACACTCCTGCATTGTGTTTGATAAGTTCACCATGGCAATGCTAATCAATGATGTCACACAACCAAGTAAGTTGAGCTTATTGTGTTACATGAGATCCATGAAAGCAGTACAACTATTTCTCACCTTTCTACAGTTTGTTAATCAGACCCTGATGATGTAAGGCTGGGAAACGTGACATGTGTTTTTGTATTAGAGTATGTTTGTCCTTATGTGCGAATTTCGAAGACAGAGGTTCAGGCACTGTATCATCAGCATAGAAACGGCAATTGTCTTAGAGCCTTTATATCATGCACATAACCTGCAAGAGAAAGTAAATATGAACTACTTGAATAATCAGAGTAGGCAGTGTTTTACAGTTAATTGCAAACCGTCAGAGGTTTACTCCCCTCACCCACCCTCCACAACCACCATTACCATATGTGTGAGGCATTGGAGCAGTGATGGATGGTAAAGAATGGGAATAATCCAGTTCAGGAAAGGAAATGAACATATTGGAGGTTGATCATGCTAAATGCTAGAAGCATAGAAAACAAAGTATCTGACTTACAGAATATTTTGCCAATTGTGAGAGTTGACATTCCGGCTATCAAGGACATGTATGCCACCAACTATCAGGACTGTGATATGATAATCCTATGGTGTGCTATTGTTTCAGAAAGGATATGGATAATATTAAGGGGAGGCCATATTTTCACAGTGGTGGAAAAGTGGTATAAGAGAAATGAGGGATGAGGAGAGAGAGGGGACCCAACCAGTGAATGGTTATGCTGGGTTAATCTGGGGTGTTGGCTACAATGTGTGATGGGGGCTTGGTGGGGGTAAGATGTCAGCCATAGTTGTATGCAGGTGGGTATGCTGCCTATGACTGGGTGGGCTGGGGTCATGTGGGTGGGCATGGAGGTGGATCCACTGGACCTGGGGCTATATTAATAATGAACTACAGTGCTTGGATTTTATGGACTGGAGGGGTACCACTGGACTATCAGGGATAATAATGGCTCTCAGTTTTGGCAATTGGAGAGTTGGGATGGAGAGGGAGTATCCTCTGAACCATCACTACCAGCACCACATGGTGTTCAAGGTGCAAGGTGCATTTTCCTAGCCAGTCTTGCACATCTCATGCATATGGAGCCATAATAACATGTAAATGGCCCCATTTGTGCCTTGCATGCATTATGGCCTCATTATAATATGGCTATAAAAAATCCAGTAATCTGATTGACTGAGGAGCTCAGAACACAGTGCTGATATCCTGTGATGCAGCAGTGAAAGAAGGTCCAGTAGCCTCTTCACAATAAAATCAATAGTATCAAATTACCAAATGTTGGTGGAGTCGTCACAGGCTTGACTACAGCTTCTTTTTCACGACTCGCCTTTGGATAGGCCAACCTGTTCAGTGGATCACCATGATGTGATGTTTGAATGCCTGGTTAACATTTTAATTATAGTGTAAACTGGCAAGGAGGTGTCTACAGGACTGAATAAAGTTATGTAATTAGTAAACCTGTCTCTGAAAGCCATCAGTCGAAAACAGTGAGATGCTTGATTGCACAGCATGGCAAACCATGTGACCTAATCATGTGTGGTCTGTTCACCATGTGCAGGGAATGTACTTCTACACATGCCATGATGTGACACAGCTGCAGGGGAACAACTCACCTAATTATGGTTAAAAGACATCTGTTGACTTTTGCTGAAAGACATGTGTAAGCCTAATTACACCGTGATGAGGAAAGCATCTAATATATATTATAGTCTATAGTGGAGAGTTGTTCTGTATAGAATTCCATCCCTTTCAAAACACTCTTCAATTACAGTTCCAAGCTCATGGAATGTGATTCTACCCTACTGTGGTAGAACAGCATTCTAGAACCTTTGGAGACTGCATGATTCCTTTTCATTTTGAAAGCAAAAGAACTCAAAAAACACATATGTATCACAGTACTATACACTATAAACAATACAGGATGATCAACTCTGTGGATAACCACCATGTTTTGCCACCTCAGGGTTCTGATTCCCATGGACCTCTCAAGCTTCGCTCTCGATGTCAGGGTGAATCAGAACCCCTCTGTGTCAGAACACACTGGTTCTGCATAGTTGCCCAACCAGTATTCTCTATGTACTATATATCACTGGTACTGTAGTGGTCCATAGATCACCCAGTATGATCCCCGAGTCCAAATAATCTGAAACATACATACTAACATACTAATTGCCAGCAGATTAGGCCTTACGGTCTATCGAGTCTGCTCGAACCTCAGATCCCTAGTTGGGTACTGAGGCCTTCCCCCCTCTTGTGTTCCAGAAACCCCTATCTTCCATCCCCACCCCCCTGGGCCAGGCCATCATCCGATACATCTGCTTTCTGTGTCTGTCCCACCCTCTCTTGAAGCCCACCACTGTGGATCTCTGAACCAGCTTGCTAGGCAGCACGTTCCAAGGATCTACCACCCTCTCAGTGAAAAACCTTCTCTTTCTTCCCTCACCCTTCCACCTTCCAACTTCAAACCATGTCCTCTAGGGGTACCTCCCTGCTTTAGTCTAAAGATCCCCTCCATGTTTACCCTATTTATTCCCTTGAGGTACTTGAAGACCTCAATCATGTCACCCCGTCTCTCCTCTCCTCTAATGAAAACAGGCAGAGCTCCTCAAGTCTGTCCCCATACGTCAAATCCCCTAGTTCTCGTATCATCTTAGTTGCCCTCCTCTGTACCTCTCCCGGAGCTGTATGTTCCTCTTCAAGTGTGGTCTCCAGTACTGTACACAGTACTCAAGGTGTGGTCTAACCAGTCCATTGTACAGTGGCAGAATCACTTCCCTGCTCCTAGAGGTGATCCCCTTTACGATGCATCCCAGCATCCTGTTTGCTTTGCTAGCTACTCTGCTGCAGTGCTCAGAGTTATTCATACATGCATCCACCATAATCCCTAGGTCTTTTTCCCCTGTTGAGGTCTCCAGTGCCTCCCCTCCAAGGGTGTACCTGTGTTTAGGGTTTCCCTGCCCAAGATGTAACACCTTGCACTTGGTGATACTGAAATTTAATTTCCATGTGAGAGCCCACCTTTCCAGGGTGTCTAGGTCCCCTTGCAGGGCCAACCTCCCCTCTTCCCCCTCAACTACTGCTCCTATCTTGGAGTCATCAGTGAAGAGACTAATTTCACACCCTATACCCTCCCTGATGTCTGATATGTATACATTAAACAGGATCGGACCCAGGACTGAGCCCTGCGGTACCCCACTACCAACCTCTCTAGGGTTCGAGAGCTCCCCACAGACCACTACTCTCTGAGTGGGTCCAGCTAGCCAGTTTTCAATCCATCTGACCATCAAAGGGCCTACTCCCAACCCTGTCAGTTTCTCCACCAGACCATTGTGGGGGACAAAGTCAAACGCCTTGCTGAAGTCCAAGAATAAGACATCCACAGGCTTTCCCCTGTCCAGTTCTGATGTTACCCATTCATAGAACTCCACAAGATTGGTTTGACATAATCTACCTGGCACAAACCAATGTTGATGACTATCCAGACCTCCCACCTCCTCCAAGTACACCCCCAATCGTTCCTTTAGTATACATGGCACCGGAAAATGCATTGATTGAGTTACGGCCAATCATTGCTGATTGTAGCAGTGATACTGACAGAGTTCCTCCCTACATATTTTACTGTAGTTTGTGTCTCCTTGCAATCACGTTAGCTATAGCCAAGAGAAAAAGAATTAGATGGAACCAACTGCTGACAACAGCAATGGCATAATGTCATTACCTTGCATACATGGACTGGTAAAAAAAATGAAATCATTTTGGTGAAAGGTGGCACACCAGCCCATGAAACACCTCAAGACCGTAAGTCTGATAAAGTGGAGAGATTTGCTTCGGGTCCCTCAACAGGTATGCATTTGCCACTATGTTACTCAGTACTTTGTGTGTTTTAGTTCCTAGGGTAAGAAGAAAAATCAGTAGTTACTTATATTGGATGGTTCTCTTTAGTATATAAGTCACATGTAACGAGAAATTACTTTGTGTGGCATGCATGGCACCACCTAGGTGATCCACTTCTTTTCTTTTCTATGTCACCCTGTTGACATTCAAAACTTGTCTCCATGACCTGTGTGGACATTTCCAACATGGTTCGGTAAACTGAGCCACTTCTGATGGATCATATCTGGATCATGACCATTGCTTGACATGACCCAGAACAAGTGATTACTGATTGATTTTATCCACAGTTGGATTATATCACATCCTTTTTTTCTTTGGATGCAGCATTAAGTTTCTTTCCCACACCTGTGAAGACAGTATTGAGATTCATGACAACAACCATATAGACTTGTAGCAATGTTTCAATTTGTTGTGTCAAGGAATAAACATCAGAAGTACCATTACTTAGTTCACTGGTATTGACTAAATGTCTCACTTGTGGAACCACGAAATGCTCTGTTAACTTTGAGAGGCAGGTTTGGTAAGAAATTAGGCGACACCATGTTAACAAAAACAGTGATTGAAACATGGAATGCACTGCCACATGATGCTGCCTTGTCATGGTGTACCCAGTGACAGTACCCATTGGTTCTCACAATTTCAAACAGAGGGTCCAATCCATTATGGAACAGGTATTGGGCATCACGATGAAACCGTGTGCGTTACTATCTGCACAAACTGTCTTTATCTAAACTTAGGAAAATGTGATGAGAGAGAAAGTGTGCATGATAGATTGGCCAGGCTGACATTCACTGTCATCAAACAGTATGATTATATGACTGCTGAATACATGTGTAACATTGTTAAACACATTACCTTTTGATATATGCCAAACATCAAATAAATATTTGATGTTTGGCTGTTCACGCTTCATGTACGCCTTCACCTGGACGTGCCTATCGGTGAAAAGTTCTTCTATGGTGCATCCTTTTTCTCCAAGAAACTTCATTCCTCGTTTTGATCCTTCCAATTCCATGGCGGTGGAATTTTTAACTTCCATGCACTGATACAAAGAAAGAAGTCAATTATTGCTTGCCATAACTATTCATCGTGTGATGGTGACGATGTTATGCCTTCCAGTCAAGAACAGCAACATCCGGGCACAGTTACGCTGTCATTACTCGCTGAACACATAACTGCAAATAATTGACTACTTAAGCAATATACCATGACACGGTGTAGGATAATGCTTGATTTACCCATGCATGGTGTGGTTTGGTTAGTTGAGTAAACCACAACAGAAGTTGGTAAATCCTGACATCACCCCATGCCCTGGAGGTGTATATAACAAATATACAATGTTCCCCTGTGTTTAACCGAAAAAGAGTAAAATTATTTTTGGATACTTTTAAAATTGTGTTACTCACTGCATATCACCATGTTAGACTGGGTCCTCACCTCCCATCCACATCATGTCATAAAGTCAGCCATCCTACCGGATGCCCTCAGTAATAATCAACCAATATTTATAGTAAGGAAGGTCCATAGACCAGAAAAACCATACAAAATCCTACAGCTGTCATATAAAATGGGCAAAGAAATCCCTGTGTCCTGATTGGCTGAGACTTGGTTCTAGTCATTGCAGTAAGAGAGTGCCACCACTGGCTAAAACAAGTCCCTGCCAAGCAGGGCAACTCGCAGAATTCATAAACCACCTATTTCCTAGTTTCCATCACAAACATGGCTACAGACTTTACTCATATATAAAAGACTTCACCTAGGCCCTAAAAATAAAAGTCCATTAAATTCCATAAAGTAAATAAATTATTTAATGTTATTTACACTCATGAGCCCCCCCTTACACGCATACACAAATAAAAAAAAAATCAAGTACTATTCAGAGTTTCCATTGCTGGTGTTTCTTTGATGACCATGAAAATTCCCCCCCATATCTCTACCACTTTGCCAGAGAACTCCATGCAGGGCCGCCCTTCCTTTCTTTCCATCCACTACCATCCTCAGTTTAGAGACATCCACAAAGAGACTCATTTCACAGCCAATATCCACCCTGACATAAGAGATGTAGGCATTAAACAGGAGTGGCCCCAGAACCAGCAGCTCCATTCTGTCTCACTGCCCCCAGACCTTCTCCCCCAACACCCCTTTTGCCAGCAGGTACTCTAACAGGCAGGTCTGCTGCCCCATCTATTCCCTGCAGCCTCATATATGGAGTATCCCCAGCCCCCTCCCTAGTGAATACTGAGGCAAAGTACTCATTGAGTACCCCCGACTGTTCCCCAGCCCCTTCCACCCACCCTCCGTCCACAGCTTAGTGAGCTGGCCCTTGACTTTCCTCCTCTCACCAATATACCTATTGAACCCTTTTTTCCCACCCAAAATCCCCTGCTCTAGCCTCTATTCCTTTCCAGCCTTTGCCCCTCACTACTCAGGTGACCTGCCTGGCTGCCAAATGATAGCCCTCCCTATCCCCCCTCCCCTTGCAATCTTTTGCATCTACTGTAGGCCGCCTTCTTTTCCCTCACCACCTCCTGGACCTCCTCGTTCCACCGGTATGGTTTTCAAGACCTCCCACCCTTGTGCCTCTCTTTTGCATAGGCCGTGGTAATCACCCATAGCCCCCCTTTTATGACCCCCACCGACCTCCTACTTCAATACATGGTTCTAACTCCCCAGATGCCATTTGAGAATTTCCCCATGTGCCTAAAGTCTGCCCCTAAAATCAAATGTCTCTGTCCTAGTACGATCCTTCCCCCAGGTCAAGCTGAAACCAGACCATGCCAAGGTCACTTCCCGCCAGAGAATCCTCCACTGCTAGGTCTCATACCAGGTCCCTGTCTGCCAGGTCCACATCCAGGATATGGCCCTCCCTTGTTGGGTTCATCATCTGCTGATTAAGGAATGCATCCAGGAAGCCATCCAGCAAACTTTGCTTCCTAGCCACCACGGACATCATGGTATCCCAATCAGTGGCCGGCATATTGAAGTCCCCCATCAACAGCACCCCTTCCCCTTCCTGCCTGCACTGTATCTTAATATTAGCCAGCAGACTATCCTTGAGGTCCTCAGTCAGTCCAGGTGGCCTATAAACCACTCCCATCTTGATCTTCCTTCCCCCTGGAGTTCCTAAGGAGACCCATAAGCCTTCCACCTTGCCCTCTACTTCCTCTATCCTAATAATTTCAGTGTTATCCCTGATAAACAAGGCTACCCCTACCCATCTGCCCTCCATTCTATCCTTCCTAAGTACAGTGAACCCACTCAGATTAAGATCCCAGTCGTGGCCAGGGGTGGCCCAAGTTTCAGTGACTGCTGCCACATCCACCTCCCCCTCCACCAGCATGGCCTGTAACTCAGGCATTTTATTTCACAGGCTACTGACATTCACTAGTACCACCCTCCAGTCTTTGTCCCTTCCCCCTGTCCCATATCTCCCCAGAGCTTACGTCCAGCCACCTACTAGCCTCCCCGAATGCCCCGTTTACCCCCCACTTTCTGGGGTAGTTGTCTAAGCCTACCCTGAATTGTCTTGGCAGGATCAGCCCCACAGCCTTCCCCTCTCCCCTTCACAAGTTTAAACCCCATGTAGCCAGAATAAAATCCTCCATTTTCTGCTTGAGATCCTCCTTTCCCACCAGGTTAAGGTGCAGCCTATCCCTAGAGTATAGCCTTGTCCTCCCATATTCTACCCCCCCGTCCCCTAACACTGCAGTCCCCCATGCTTCTCTCCACTGACTGAGCCAGTCATTTACTTCCCTGATCTTCTGCTTGTTTTCCACCATTGCCCTAGGTTTGGGCAGGATTTCCAAGAAGGAGACTTTGCAGCCATTGTCCTGATAAACCCTAGCCAGTTTCCAGAACCGTGCCTGAATTTCTAACACACTGTTTCCTTCTATATCATTGGTTCCCAGGTGTATCAAGATATCAAGTGATCCCCCACAGTCCTTCACCAGCTCATACACCGGGAATTTTGCCCTATGCACAGTCATACAGAAATACCCACTACCTAACTGAGCTGTGCTTTTCCCCCTCCTGCCCTCAATGGATACCCTGATCATAGAGTCCCCAGAAGGTACCTAGTGTCTCCCTTGGCCTTTGCCTGCCTCCTTGTGAGCTCCCACCGAGCCCCAATCCCCCTTTCCCACATCCACCCCCCTGCCTAACCTCCGGATCCTCTATAAGAGAACCACCCATAGCCCTACCCTTCTCCTATCATGCTTTGATTTTCCAGTTTCCCCGACATCCCCCAACTTAGTCTCCGCTCCAGCCAAACCTTCCACTCTTGACTCCCCTCCTCTTTTAACACCTTCCACCCCGTTCCCCCCACAAGACAGCACTCCTAATGTCCTCCCCCCACCTGCCTTCTCCCCTGTCTTCTTATCCTTCCTCAAGGCAATCCTGCAGGGCCTTTGGCCTCTTTGTCCCTACTCTGGTAAGATCTTCCACTCCCAGAGGATGACCCTCACCAGTCTCAGTTTCCCTTTTTTCACATCGGTCAAGTTTCCAGCCCCGGATGTTCCTTCTGCAATTTTCCCCCTTTCCCCTTTTTGATAACAGCCTTGCCCCCATCCCTGGTAACGTGCTTTTTTGACTATCCTGCCTTCACCATCCTCCACTGTCCCATGTCACTCCTTTCTTCAACCTCCTCTACCTCCCTTTCCCGTTACCCCCCCTTCTGCACTCAGTTGATGCAGTGGCTCAAATTTGTTATAGCTCAGAAAGCTAGCCTACTTTATCTGACCCGCTTCCCCAAGATCCATCTGTCTGGGTGGCCTCCTACCGCCCCCTACTCTCATGTCCCCCCCATCCACCTATGTTTTTGATGTCTTTCCCACCTGATCTCCTCCCAGATAGAGTCTCCCCTTGCCTCAGGTGTCTGCTCCTTATCTCCTTCCCTCCTATCCAATGAACCAAGTCCAGTTCTTACATTATTGCTTACCACCTTCCCCCCCAGCCCCCCTCAATATGTTCAGCCCACTCCCAATCCCTCCAGCTGTCTTCATACCCATTCAATCTCTCCTTGAGTTGTAATAACTGCCTACAGATTGGGCAACCTCCTCCCCTCCAAGCCCAATTTAGGACCATGGCTTCCCCATAGCTGGTACACCCCACAATCCTACCAAAGATGCCTGCCCTAGCGGCTGATGGCCTACTCCAAGATCCAATATCCAACATTTCCTGATGTCACCCCTTGTCCAGACCCTACCAGGAACCATCAACAGACATTCCCTGCTGTCCCCCCATACTTAGGGCCATACCCCAGGTGTATGTACTCTCCCTCCTGGTCCCTTCAGCCATCAGGGAGATACCAAACAGAGGTTTTGTACCTATTGCCAAGCAATATACCCGAAAAAGAATGGAACTTCAGCCCCCGAGTGTCCACAAGAAGCAATCTCTCAGAGTTTCCACCCAGCACCACCTTCCCTAGCACAGTGCATGCCCATTCAGTGTCCCAGCCAATCACTGACCTACCTCCACCTCGCCCCTCCTCCTCAGTGCATTTAATAGAGGTCAAGACCAGGTGGGTGGGACAAGAGAGTTAAGCATAGTTAAGAGTACCAGTGTAGCCCAGAAACAGCTCCTTTCCTGCCGTCGATGCAGCCAGCTCAGTTCTCCGATCTCCCGATACAGAAACAGTCAGCAGCGGCTGGGCTCGCTCCTTTTCAAGCCCAGCCATGAGTCTTGAAAGTGGTGCCTTGCCTCCTGATTGGGCACCACCTGCTCTAGTCTCTCTGGGTTGTGTTCTATCCTGGCAGCCCCAATGCCACTGATGTGGCCAGCTCAGATCCCTGACTCTCCTCGGGATCCCCTGCAGCAGCTCCTCGTGGCCACCAATGTGGCCAGTATAGCCCAGAAACATCTCCTTTGCTGCCACCAATGCGGCCAGTGCAGTCCCCCGATCTCCCAGTGCAGAAACAGTCCTCAAATAAATGCTTCACGTTTCTGCTGGCTGGTCTCTTCTCTTTTGTAGCTCCTCAGGTTCGGCATCTACATCGTACCACCCTCCAGCTCTCAAGTTCCGGTCCTCAGAGCAGGCAGCGATGATTGATAAAATGAAAAAAATAAAAAATCAGTGACTTAAAATCCCCAAAGCAGGCATTGGGGACCAGGAAAACAAAACAAACAGAAAAAAAACCAGGGCAGGCAGTCAGTCACCACTGCAGTCATACATCACAGCTCCCCCTAGCGATGACTAGCAGAGGAACTGTTACCAGCTGTACAGGGACTACTTCACCAAAAAATATAGAAAATAACATTTTTTAGAGAATTACTTTATTTTATTTTTTTCTAATCCTATAAAAATTACACACATGGCACATTTTCTAAGTGCAATAATACCCTCCAGGGTGGGCAGTATTGGGGAATACTGGACCTTCCAGGGGCTATGGGGCTATAAGACCCTCCACCTGTGGCGTCAGGCCTCATTATGCCCCTGGGCAGTCTAGTATTCCCCAATACTGCCCACCCTGTTGGGTATTATTGCTTACATAGTCAAGGAGACACTCCATACAGTGTGCCCCCCCCCAAAAAAAAAAACAGAAGGATAGTATCACACAGTACAATTGAAGATGTAATCAATACGACATGGCTGGGTGTTGGTAGTGCTGAGCTACCCACACATCCAGAGCCGTATTTAGGCATGAGACCACAGGTCAAGTGCCTTCAGCCTCTGGTAGTGTGGGTATCTCAATACTGCCAACACCTAGACATGTCTTTATTGTTTATATAAAATGGGCTCATAAGTATCTTTGTTTGTAACGGAAACTAGGAACTCAGTGGCTTATGAATTATATTTATTTATATTTATTTAGTTTTTGTTGACTGGGTAAGTGCACTAGGCAAATTCTGCCTATTTTCAGGCACGACCCAGGGGAGGGGATACAGATGAATGCCAACTGAGCTTGAACCAGATGAAACTGTTGGTGGTATTTTTAGTGAATGAGGGAAATTTGGCCAGGACACCGGGGAAATTCCCCTACCCTGACGGAGTCCAAGATGGCGGACCCTCCTCTGTCTGCTGCAGAGGTGACTGGTGAGACAGGAGACTTGGTCTCGACTCCTGTCTCAGGCTGTTTAGAGACCATAATGGTTGAGCAGGACTCTGTGGAGGTCTATGCTGCTGAGCGATTCCTTTCGAAAGTACCTGTTGCTGAGTCAGTGTCTCTTATGGATTTTACGATCTGGATTGCCCGACCTCCTCGGAGTTACTGTATTGGATGCAGGTGTCTCGCTGAGGCTGCTGTGCATGAGTGTGTGTGCGATACTGGGAAGCGCCTGTCAGGCGCTGAAAGTTGTTTTTCTGTGACGAAACCTGCCTTACTCACTAAATTACTGGCTGGCTGTTCTAATGCTACTGACCCTACCTACTCTTCTGCTCGAGATGCCAAGGACCCGTGTGCATTACTTACGGATGCCCAGTTGGATTCGGTGTCCACACCATCCTCGTCTGTGACTGCTGGAGCTCCATCTTCCCTATCACTACCGACTGCATTTCGTCCCGATTTACCAGTTGGTTTTTCAGTGCCTCCCTCAGCGGAGCAATCCTCTTTGCTGCAGCCTTTGCTAGACGAAGACTTCCAAACGGAGCCAGCCTGGACTGTGGAAGCGGCATTGCGTGGTGCTGGCTGGATACAGGAACCGGACTGCGGCAGTGGGTTTCCAGTCCATGTCCGATTCGGTCCCCCGTCCTGGGGTTTCTGGATGCATGGCAAAAGGTCAGTCTGACCTCGGGACTCCATGAGCCCTAGAGCTTGCTTGGACTTGGCTTTCACCCAGAATCCTGTCTTGGCCTCTTGCAAGACTCTGGACCACGGACCCCTTCTCCTCCTGGTGTTTCAGCTATGTTGGTCTCAGATTCTAGTGTTGTGGGTAAGTCGCCCCCTAAGCAGGTGGGTCACACTCGCTCTTTTTCATCTCTATTTCACTCACAGGTCCTAGCTGCTAAAAGGCATAATGCTATCCGACAACTTTATAAAGGGGGCCTGCCTGACCCTCCGGACCGCGTGTTCGTGGCCCGCACCCTGTTGAAGGATTCATTAAAAATTTTTCTTACGAGATATACCCTCATTCATGTCTCTGGAGAATCACGTTTGATGTTAGTTTCAGGCGTCTGCGTGGGTTGGATCGTTTTGGACCAGGTACCATGCGTTAAAAGTACTGCCTTATGGACTTCCTTTCAGGCTATACCCTCTCGAAACCTGCCTTTAAGACCATCATGGTGATGTTCCGTAATGAGGGTGTGGATGTGTCTGATATTGTTTATTGGCTGGGACAGCGTTGTAAGGTACAGGGCCAACCTGAGGCAATCCTGGATCGGGAAAATATCTGGACAGGAAGCTGGAGGTTTAAGGTTCTGTTACGTACTAATGACTCTGGCCCAATTCCTTACCTAACTCCTTTTTCTAGGTCGTGACAGAGGGGTGCTATTCTATCCGGGACAGCCAAAGGCCTGTTACAGGTGTGGCAATCCCTCACACCTGAGTAATGTATGTGATAAGTTGAGATGTAATAATTGTGGGGTATTAGGACATGTGGGAATACATTGCCAGAATGGTAGCAAATGTAATCTTTGTCATGAGCTTGGTCATACATTCCAAACATGTCCCTGGTCTGCTCACGCCCAGGTGAATCATGATGGAGGAGTTGACCAACGATTTATGATTATGCAGGCACAGAAAGCACGGCTTCGTGACACTTCTGTTGTTCCTTCTAAAGCTGAGTTAACCCCTGTTCCGGTGGTTCCTGCCCCTGTGTCTCCCCTGGCTACTACCCCCTTAATAGGTGCTGCTGTTGATCCCCTGCTAGCTGTTGAACCCTTTGTACCCCCACGTGCTATCCCTACGGTGTCACACTTGGACCACGTCCCTGGCCCAAGTGCTATGCCACCCCAGTGAGCCAGTTACTACTGCACTCGACGGTCTCGAGGACTGGTCCACGTTTCGCCACTTTCTAAACCACCTGTAGTACCCCAAACCATTGCCTGTTAACACTTAAGAGATTCTCCAGTTAACTTCCGAAGGCGAGGTGGTGAGTCTGACTCTTCCTCTATTCGTCATCCCTTCCTGATAGCATTTCTGACCCTGACCTCAATCTGGGTACAGGTCTTTCACAAAAACGCAAGGCCAAGGTTAGGCTTAAAGGGAAAAATGTTGCTGGAAAGAGGAAATCTTGAGGTTGATTCGCACTGTTTACTTGGTGACATGGCGCCCTTTGTCTGCCATACTATTAATGTTAATAGCTTGAAAAGAACAGAGAAACGTAAACTAGTGTTTTCCTTCCTACGATTCTTACCACTATGTATTTTTTTATTGCAGGATACCAGGTTCCACACACTGCAGGAAATTAGACTAGCGAAACATGACTGGCTTTTGGGTCCTTCATTTTGGTCCATAGGCCAGGACCCTGTTGGGTCTGGGTATATTAGTGAATCTTCAGATTTTAAGCTTATTGAAATTGTAGTTGGCTCCTGGTAGAGCCTTAGTCTTGGATTTTGTTTTAGGTTCCTGCCCATACTGAGTCATAAATATTTACGCCCCTCAACTTAAGACGGCTCGCATAGCCTTGCTTACTTTGATTTGCCCTTATTTGCATACTTCTTTCCAAATAATGTTTTCTGGTGATTTTAATTGTGGCCTCAGCCTACTTGATAAAAGTTCGTTTGCCACCAAAAAAAATCTTTGTGATTCACATGAATTGGGTAACCTGATTCGACTGCACATCTGACTGATGCTTATCTTTCCTTTACAAAGTTACATACCCCCACTTTTCAAAAAGGGAAATTAGCGACCCGAATTGATTTTGTTTTTTTATCCCGTACGTTACCGATTGGTTCGGCTCAGGTACAGGCAGTGGCCTTTTCAGATCACAAGGTGTTGTCCATTGGTATAGGTCCGTTACCCCTTTTAACAAAGGGCCGGGACTTTGGAAATTTAATACTTCTTTATTGCTAGATATGCTGTTTCAAAATTTTCTCCTGTCTTTTATTTCGGCTCGACAATCTGTGTTTATTCTTTATGATGATCCCATAAGTTGGTGGATGGACACGAAACATGCTTTAATCATTCATTTGAAAAATTATAGTCGACAGAAATGCAGAAAAGATTATTTGGATTATTTACAGAAAAGAGCTCATCTACAGTCCTTGCTTTCTATAGCATATGTGACGGGCCAGAACTTGTCACCTCAGATCCAATCTACACAGAAAGACATGTTGTGTTTCCAGTCCAGACAATCACACCAATTGTATCACCAGCACAAATTTCACATGTCAGGACCGAGGGACGTGGTGTGTCCTTTTGAGTCTAACTCTCGACAAGTCTCTCAGAAGACCATTTTGAGTCTTGCCAATTCAGATGGAACGTTATGTGATACACGTTCTGACATTCTGCAGATTGTGACTGACTATACAACTGCTCTATTTTCTCCCCCCTCTGCTGTACTAGAAGACCCATCGCCCCTCTATAGGGATTTAGATATTCCACTCCCTTCAACACAGAGTGTAGAAGTGGCTTGTGCTGCCTTGACAGAGACAGAGCTGTCTTCGGTGATTTCTTTATTGCCCTTTCGTAAAACTCCTGGTCCTGACGGTCTCCCGGCTGCTTTGTACAAAGTACTTTCTGCCCATTTACTCACTGAACTGACCGCTGTATTTAATGCCCTACTTAGTAGCGTGACTATACCTTTAGAATTTACTAAAGGTACTTTAATATATATCTACAAACAAAAAGGAGATATTCACCTCTTGGAGAATTGGCACCCTCTCTGTATGCTCAATACTGATTTTAAGTTGTTGATGAAAATTATTGCGAGACGTCTAACAGGCATTGCGGAAGCGGTTCTGCATCCAGCCCAATCCTGCTCAATACCTACTAGACGTATTTCAGATCACCTGATTCTCCTTCGAGAACTGTTTTCCCATGGAACTGTGGGCAAGGCCTCTGGTATTGTTGTTTCCGTGGATCAGAAGGCGGCTTTTGACTCGGTTGACCATAATTTTTTGTGGAAAGCATTGCGTTTTTTACATATACCAGACACCTTGATCCGGTGGCTACAGAAATTTTATAGAACGGCTACGGTAGTTCCGGTTGTGAATGGTTGGGTGGGACCTATGATCCCTGTTAAGAGAGGTGTCCACCAGGGTTGCCCTGTGAGCCCTCTTTTATATGTCCTGTTTTTAGATGTTCTGATCCGCTGCCTGAATGCTCACCCACAGATACATGCAATTTCTTGTTCTGATCTGCTTGCGCCGTATAAAGCCATTGCATATGCTGATGACATTTGCCTCCTGGATATGTCCTCGTGGAGGCTTCCCTACAGAAATGTACTTTCTTTGGGGCTTTCTCGGTGCTTGTTTGAATTTTGACAAAAGTATGGGTATTCGGTTAGGATCCATCAGTGCCCGATGCAATATATTGGCCCACTGACGTTTGGTAGAGGGCCCATTAGAATCTCGGAGTCTACTTTGGAACCTGTGACTCTGACGTTTATAACTGGGAGATTAAACCACAACAGGTAAGTTGAAAGTTGCCTTGTGGAACAAGGGATCTATTGGGAAAAAAGAGGTCTATTTAATCAAAACCTTTTTATTGCCTCTATTTCTTTATCTCAGTTATGTATTCCCTATCCCTAAACAAATGGAAGCAGCAGTTCTTAGCTTGTTTTTCAGGCACTATGGGGAAGCAGGCTGAATCCGATTAGAAGGAATGTTACTTATCTACCTATTACAGAAGGTGGGGTCAGTATGGTTAACCCTTGTTGTTTTATTTTAGTGTTTTTTCATAGCCAATTTACGCCACTTCGATTAATACTCAGAAAGGATGGAAATGTGGTTTTATGATTCTTCGCGGACCTGGTTCCACCCAGTGGGAACACGACTCCTTGGGTGTGCCTGCTCTTCTGGCACCATGCCCTGTATGTGAAACATGTGTTTCGTGCATTTAAAACAGTGGCGCAGTGTCGCCGGATGCTTATTGCGCACACGCATAAGACCCTTTATAAGACACTTTTTCCTCTGTATGTATGATACAGTCCCTTTTGAAAATGTCTGCTTCAACATATTCCCCCCCTTCTCTCTCTGCTGTGGTGTAAAAGAATCCCTGCGCATATGTGGGATTTTCATTGGCTGTCATGCCATGAAAGAATTAATGTCAAAGCTAACCATAAACATAAACAACTTCAGGATAGGTCATGTTCTAGACCATTGTGTAATGCAGCCTTGGAAACAATATCTCATTTATTTTTTGAATGTACGTTTATTCAGCAATGGTGGTTTTTTTTGGCGCACAAGTGGGCCTCTCCAATATTTCAGACTGTTTCTTTTCAGGTAATTATGTATGGTGTTTTTTCTCCTCAATGGTCTCTATGGCATACGGACACTCTCAATCTTATTCTAGTTGTGATAAAATGGAATATTTGGATGGCTAGGTGCCAGTTCACTTTACAACAAAAGGACTGTACCTATTTGGAACTTGAGCGGAAAGTTGTGAAGGACTTACGAACAAGCTATGCATATGAACAATCACTACACTCGGCTTCAAGTTTGCTTGCCTTATGGACTGCACTTCCCTGGATTACTGATTCGGACTCGGCCGTGACTTGATGGCCCTTTCTTTTTTTTTTTTGTTGCATTCCTGTATTGTTTTCCTTTTTTGGTAACGCATTTGTTACTCAATGTTTTTTTGTTGTGCAGTTCATTCTTTACTGTTTATTATGTCATGTTTTGTTTTCTTGTGTATCACACGATTTCTTGTTTTAATAAAACTTTCCCCTACTCTTTTCGATAAGTGCCATGGGATCTTTAATATCCACCTGAACTACCACCAATCAGGCAGATGGGACCTCAGTTTAACGTCTCATCGGAAAGATGGCACCTCAGAAGTGCAGCACCCCGCTCATGCTGCACTACAGTGTCAGTACTGGGATATTAACCCAAGTGCCAGATGTGGGAACTGAACCCACAGCCCTCTGATCTCCCGGCCTCAGAGACGAGTGTGCTACCTACTGAGCCACCGACACTGATATGAGTATGAATTGACCTGGTTGGCAGGGACTTGTTTTAGCCAGTGGGGGCACTTTCTAACGGCAATGACTAGAACCAAGTATCAGCCAATCAGGGAACAGGGATTTTTTTGCCCATTTTACATATCTTACTCAACAATGCATCATCAAATGAGATGTAATCAATGTTAGTGGAACACTGTCAAGAACTGCAAAACATATTAAGTTAAAAACAACATAAATAAGCAATGTATATGTCACCTGGATCAGCTGCTGATCAAGTTCTTTTTTTGACTTCAAATCCATAATGGTATACAGGCCATATTTCACAGAATGGCCTGGAGGGTCACAATGAGCATCTCATCCAGTTAAGCAATAAGTCATGACAAGGAGTAGGATTAACAGTCTGTTAATCACCCCCTAGGTGTGTAATGTGGCACGAGGCAGAGCCGAGTGCCATATTACCCCGAGGGTGAGTAACTGACTGTTAATCTAATTCTTGGGAGTGCCTTATTGCTATTATAAAAAAATATTTCAAAAGAAAAGTGTTAAAAGTATACTTTTTGAATGTTTTCTTCATTTAGAGGGAGATTTTTAATAAAATAGTTCTTCCACCAACAGTTTCAGAATGCTGGTTCAGAATCAGAATGCATCATTCCAGTCATTCAGCAGAGCTAGAGGATGGAATGCTGACAGAAAGAATTTATGTGCCATGGTGATCAGGCTGTACATGACAGTTTTGCAGGGATTAATAAAAAGTCTGTTGGAATCCTAACAGCCAATCAAATTGCAGTATTTCTGAGACCCTTTTTATAATACAGATTGGCGTTTCACGACAAGGGTCCAATATGGCCTGTTGCTGAACGTCCCTAACTTGCTTCACAGCAGGAACAATATATGAGTGCTGCAATTCATGAAAGGTCAGGAGGGAAAAGACTGGAGTGTTCATGTGTTGCAGCAATCGTTGCACCTTTGCAGCAGTTAATCCTGAGCAAAAGAATGCTGTGGCCAACATGATGTTACCTAATGGCATTGTCCCTGAGGTACTCTGACTGTCCCACTTGCAGGAATGTCTGGCCCAGCATGTTACCTGCACTGAAATCATTGTTCCGGTAACATGTTTGATGAAAAACTCAGTCTTCTTGCCACACTTATGGCACCTTGAAAATAGGAGTGCCAAACTTCACTCAGAAACCAGAAAGTACCTTTCATCTAATGGGTTATTATCCTCCTTTCCGAAGTCCTGTCGCACAAAGAATGAATCATGGCGGTCATCATCACTATCAGTAGAATCAGTGTCACTCTGTTCATCTTCGGAAGGGCTGTAATCAGGATCAGCATCATGTGTGGAGTTCATTATTGTCACTGATGTCATCATCAGACATTATTTCTTCACCGGCAAAGGCTGCAACCTGTTCATCTTCAGCTATTGTACACTGTATACCAATCGAATGCATTATGACTTCTTTCCTGGGTTTTTCAGCTTGTAATGAAACCTGAATACGGCGTGTCCACTGCTGTGGTCTAAGGTTTGCTTGGCACTGAACACTTCTCGTTGTCCCTGGACTTTCAATAACAACCATATCAAGTGCAACATAACCTATGTTGATATTCAATGAGTGTTCGTCGGTAACCACGGTGATGCTATTGGGTTGTCGATATGTCCACTGATTATCCATGGGAACCACATCACATGACCCGCTACCTATTCTAGCATCAGTTGACAGTTCACCGGTAATTATGGCACTAGTGTTGGCTTGGGTTGTTGATAAGTGGTGGACATTTGAGAAGAAGAATCTGCATCATGTAAGGTTTCAGAGCACGATACCATAGGCAAACTGAGATTCACTGTTTCTTGATGCACATTTGTGCATTCACCATCATCATTTTTCAAGCTCAACTGCTGCACTGTCTGAGAAGTAGAACATGGTCCATCAGTAGAGAACAGTGACTGCAGGGACTGTAACGAGAATATATACACACATGAAAGGAACATTACTATCAAAGAAATCCACATGAATGACAAGCAATTACAGCAGAACATGACATCTCAACAGTTATCTATTAGTAAGGAGGCAGTATAGCGCAGTGGTCTAAGGCTCTGAGCTGAAAATCTGGTGACATCCAGCAGACCAGACCTGGGTTTGAATCCTACAGCTTCTACTTGCATACTGTGTGACCCTGAGCAAGTCATTTAACCTCCTTGTGCTCCCAGGTCGCTCCTGTAAAAAAGCTTTCAGCTTAGTGTGCTATACCTGGTTAAACAACTAAATAAAAAAAAAAAAGTAACATATATCAGGCAACACATTCTTGCAAGGTATTTGGTTTGCATCACCAGGAAAGGAGGTATTAGAGCACAGGGTACAGGAATACATACCTACTAAGACGAGTGGTGCATGGACAGATGGTAGGCATGGATCCCAGAAGGGAAGCCACATGAGATTACCCCCTTGTCTAATGGTGATGAAATTGAAGCAGTCACACATGGAGGCATTAGGAGGGGTGTAAGTCAGGAAGTGGAGATAGAAGGTACTGGTTGAAGGGTGGTGTCACTGATTTAGAACTAGGACTGGGCAACAATAGAGGTGAACAAAGGCCATGACGTAGATCTCCTGTATTTATATTTCAGAAAGGCATTTCATTATGTACCGTATGGGATGCTCCAATTGCTATTATCCTCTGTGTCCTGCTGTCCAGCCAATGTTCTACCCACACTACCACCCTGTGACCCAGTCACAGCCTGGCTAATATCTTTATTAATCTTTTGTGTGGGACTATGTCAAATGCCTTGCTAAAGTCTATGTATGCCACATTCACAGCCCCATCCTGGTCTACTACTTTGCTCACACAGTGAAACAAATCTATTAGAGACATCTGACATGACCTTCCCACTGTGAATCCACACTGCCATGGTTCATGTGCCCCGCTGGCCTCTAAGTACTCAACAGTTCTTTCTCTCAGAAGTGATTCCATCATTTTCCCTACCACTGAGTTCAAGCTAACAGTTCTGTAGTTTCCTACCTCTGCTTTGCTCCTACTTTTGTGGAGGGAAATCACATCCACCCTCCTCTAGTCCTTAGGTACTACACCATCCACCCATGATTTGTTAAACAGTCAATGGTGTCACTAGCTCTCCCCTTAGTTCTTGATGAATAAATCTTTCATTTCTGATTTTATGTAAGTATACATTTTAAGTCATGCTTACATAATACCACTTTTCCCACTATATAGCTGGAATGTCAGACGAATTGGCTCGGAGGTATGCGGGTGGATTTGCTGTTGCCTGCGATGATGGGGCGCTGGGTGGGCTGGGGTCATGGGTGGTGGGGGTAGGGTTACCACTAGACTACCATATATTGTTACATCAGGGCATTCAGGTTTATCAGCTGGGTGGGGGACCACTAGACTACCAGTGCAGTAACAACAGTTTATTATGTGCATTGAGCTAGGGGGGTTAACACCAGACTAACAGAGAAGCAATAACATGCTACTATGGGCATCAGAGCAGCAGGAGGGATGGGTGGAGACCACTACACTACCAGGGACATGATATTATGGTATGCCAAATGATCAGGGTTATGGGCAAAGGGGGTTCAACTGGACCACCAGGGGGTATAACAATCTGTGCTACTGGTGTGTGGTGGCATGGAATGAGGCAGGAGTTGTACTGCAGTGGTCAATCCTGGGACCCATGATGTGCAGGGTGCCATTTCGCTGGCCAGCCACGCACATCTCATCCAAATGTGGCCATAATGACATGCAGAAGGCCCCATTTGTGCCTTGCATACAGTATTGCCCCATTTGCATATTGTGTCTGAATATCAGGACTTTGCACATGGCATATCTCTGATGCGCTGGCACATTTCCCATTCCAGGTATTGAGACCTGTTGAGTGTGGGATGCGCTGACCCATTGTATATGCCCAGCAAGCAGTCTTTGATATATTCAGAAGAGATGTGCCACGGCACATATCATTTGAATGTATCAATTACTTGCTCCAGTGCAACTCAGTTGCGCTGCACTCCCACTTGCGCCATTGCCAGGTGCATGTTTGAATATCGTGCCCAATGTATTTGTTCCACTGACTACTGTCTGTATCTGTACTGTGCATGTCTAGCTCAACAACTGAAATATATGAACGAGCTGCTGTTTGCCATGTACACAGTGATATTGTGTCTCATGAAAACAGGAAAAAAACATATTGTTGCTCATTTTATGTCAAATATAATTGAAATTCATTTTTGGAAAGCACCTGTATTCTTTGCCGTTTTGTCACTGCTGTCCTTTGCTTCTCCAAGGGGCGGCTGGCAGTTGCAGAGCTGGATGGCATGAATATTGATGGAACGGCCCCAGATTTTAGCTTTGGCAAAGCATTAGTCCACCCCACTGCTGCCAATTTATCAGGATTTCTATCGTAAGAACTCTGTTTGAAATGTACAGAGCAGATGCGACTGTACATTGAAGGATGAAAATCTTTCCATCTGCAGAAATGAATCCAACGTTTCAACTGACTTTGTTGGTTGGAAAAGTAAATAAATGAATATCGCAGCCTTTGCGGCTTTCATTTTTGCAGCCATATACTATGCAGTATGGCATTCTCATATACAATACAGCAATAAAAAACAATTTAGTGGACTGCAAAAAAAAAATTATAAGATCAAAGGCAGCAAAATCAAAACAGAAGCACTAAAAACAATAAAAACTATTGGGTATATATCAGTATTGTCTCCTAAAGAGATGACAGATACTGCACTTCAAATGACAGGAGACAGCTGTCAAATCTGACAGAAACAGTATTCCCCCCAAAACAGGTCAGGAGGTCAAAGGTTGTATCACAATTCATATAGTACATTACAGGACAACAGTACACAATACAGTAAAATAAATAAATGGCAGACACAAGGTGGTAGATGTCTCTTTATTATACAGGAGATCACATGATCACAATACATAAAGAAAAATAAACGTTCACACAGTGTTATGCAGCAAATCCTAATGTTAAACATAGTTTACAGTAGTAAAGGGACACATATGTGGAGTATGTGACGCTACATAATATAACATCATAATAAGAAATATATGAAGAACTGTGCAGACGTGTAATTCAGAAGTGCAGGTAGTGCAGGCAGTAGCACAATCCACATTTTACCACAACAGTGGTTCATAACATTACTCACATGTCCAAAATTTGTGACACCTTTACTAGTACAAGCATTCATTCCTCTGATCACTTGTCACCCAATTCAACCTCTGAAAAGTGATTTAAACACATAAGCAATACATGATAACAACACAAAAAACAAATGTGGCATTTTGGGAAGAAAAGCGCTCAGCTTGTAGACGCTGTGTATTGCGCTATGAACACCTATCAATTTTCCCTGCGTGTATACCATTTAAATAAGGCAAAAAAAATTATGGTTGCATGAATGCCACTGCAAACATGTAATAAATCGCAAAGAGCAGTTTTCCAGATCCCAGAAACACTTTCATTTAATAAATGAATGGGGCCAAACAATCAGTAGCGCTACATTGCTACAATTATATCAGAGGACGTCTCGCTCACATTGCGTCATCGGCTGCAGGACTATCGTGTGAACAGTGAGATGGACTCATAATATGCATAGGGAACACTTCCATGAATCGCACCTTTTTAAAAATAAAATACTCGGTCGGAACTGCAGTAATCAATTCAATCTCATTGCACTTCGGGAGAGGAGCACACATAGCACCATCACAATGAGTGTATCTTCATTTCTAATCCTTATTTACAGGTCCTTTAACCCAGGTGTTTCCTTAAAAAGAATACTGGGAACTGAAGGGAAAATTGCTATTAATGAAATCCTAATTGATGATAAATTGGACTCTGATCCTGTTAGCATAGTTCATACTTTTGATAAGAAATTTATGGATCTGACTCTGTATAAAAATGCAAAAAAATAAATATTTTCTAATTATGGTGCCTCCTCTCGCTATAAATGTAATGTTTCTAAAATAAATTTTTCTTCTTCAAATTTTGTTTCTTTGCATGTCATAGAACCCAGAATGTGACAGAAGATATGGATCTCTTGGCTCACCCAGTATCCCAATTTTTTCCTACCTACACTGTTACCACAGACTGTGCCCAATCTACAGCTCTTTCACCCTCCCCCTTCCTTTCCACTATGATTCCTTTGTGCCTATCCCATGCATTTTTGAACCCCACCACTGTTTTCACCACCACCACTGCTGCTGGAAAGCTATTCCAGGAATCCACTACTTTCTGTGAAGAAGTACTGTGCTTTCTCACATCTCTCCTGAATCTATCCCCTCCAGCTTCATAGCATGTCCCTTGTTCTTGAGCACCTTTTGTTCTGAAAAATATTTCTCTTATATACCTTATTTTCCCCATGAGGTATTTAAAGGCCTCTGTCATAGACCACCTCTCTCGCTCCTCTCTTCAAGGGAGTGCATGTTGAGGTCCTTTAGTCTCCTCATAGGGCTTTTGATGCAGACCTGCACCATTTTAATTGCCCTCCTCTGGGCCACCTCCTTTTTATCTATGTCCTTACAGAGATCTGGTCTCTAGAACTGGCCACAGTACTCTTGGTGGGGTCTTACCAGTGATCTTTACAGAAGCAACACCACTGTCCGCTTTCTGCTGGTGATACTCCTCCCTATGCACCTGAACATATCACCAGCCCTCCTAACTGCCTTGTCCTAACCTCCAGTCCATTCTAAACTCCCACTCAAAATTCTTGGAAGGTAATCCACTCCCTTTCTGCACCCTCAGCCCAGTCCTCCCCTCCTGTCATCCTGGTGGATAGCTCCCTGGTCTCCAACCCCTGCTGCTTCTCATTTTAACACATTTTTCACAGCCTGTGCACTACCCTGTCATCTGTCTGCTGATCACACTGTCTCCCACTCACTCCACACTTTAGAAGGCTCCCACTTCCTTCCTGTTTCCCCAAAAGAACTCTTCCTCACCCTTAAGTTACTTAACCCTTCCAAGTCCAGACCCAATGGCTTGGACTCTAAACTCCTACAAATCTCCGTACCAGTCATTGCCCTCACATTCTCTCACCTTCTGAATCTTTCCTTCTCCCACAGTGCTGTCCCTCAGGCCTGCAAAGTTGCTAAGGCTCTGCCTCCCATAAAGGGGGCAAATCCTCCTCCCAGGAAACTACAGACCAATATCACTCCTCCCCTCTCTTGCTAAGCTTCAAGAGAGTATTGTGTACTCTAGGCTCGTTGACTTCCTCGACTCCTCCAACTTCCCCTCACCTTTCCAGTCTGGTTCTAGGAAGAATCTAGCCATTGTCTCATCCCTACTGCATGTAATTGACTCCATCTTCACTGGGATGGACCTGGGGCACATCACCATAGGCATTTTCATTGACTAGCTACAGTATGGCTTTTATCTTGGTGTCCCACTGACTCCTCCTGGACAAGCTAAACTCTGCTGGCCTCTCTGCACCTGCAATGGATGGGTTCCAATCTTACCTTTTGGACCATAAACAGTCAGTTCAAGTGGGTAGTTTTCGATCCTCACCTCTCCCCATCCTAGCAGGAGTCTTACAGGACTTCATCCTGGGTCAGATCCTATTCTCTGTTTTCCTAAATGACCTCCCCTCTTCCTGTGTCTCATCATGTATCCACATGTATGCAGACAACACAGTCATCTACACCTCTGGCCTGTCAGCCTCTGCTGCAGTGATCCCTCTCCAGCATGACTTCCTCAGTGTGCTGCACTGGTTCCAGGCCAACCAGGTCAGGGTCAACATCAAGAAAACTGTGTCTATGACCTTTGTCACCAGTCAGAAGCTGGCTAGGCTCTCATCGTCCCCTGTTTTTCCATACTGGATGGTACTCCCCTGGAGGTTATCCCTGTCTTCAAATACCTTGGTGTATGTGGCTCAATAGAAAGCTTGACTTCTCTACCCACGTCAGTTCTTTCCATATCAAACTACTGTATGTCCCAGACTTGGTGCCCTGTGCCACAATAAAGACTATTTCTCCCCCAGGTTCATCAGAAGCTGATCACAAAAATGGTTCTCCTGGTTTCTGACTATGCAGCTGTGGTCTATTGCACTGCCCCATCTCTTCCCTTGCCAGACACATGTGCAATGCATTTTGTCGGTTCACTACAAACTCTCCACCCCATACTCATCACTGCTACCTCTGCTCCTTCTTTTCAATCATTCCCTTACCTTCACATCAACAGTCCCATTCTGCCTTCTTCATCACTAAATACTGGTTTGGGACCCTTCCCTCCTACCTTTGCTCACTTCTCTCCCCTGTCCTCTCCTCTTCCTACTCACTATGCTCCAGGGACACCTTAGCCATTTCCCGCCCTCACTTCAGTGCTGGTCAAGCTGCCTTCTCCTACAGTTTACCTGCACTTTGAAAACTGCTGCTGCCCTTCTCCCTCTGACTCTCCTCCTCATTCTCTGCCTTCAGATGTCTGCATAAACGTATTCCTGTTCCACCCCTGCACCTGCTACTCCCTTTCTTAACCCCTCCTGAGCTCTCTCCTCCAATTTACTGCTGATCTCCCCTGCCTAGGCCTCCCTAAATCTGAGGTCCAGTGATGTTGCCCTTGACAAGTTTTTTCCATACCAAAAGCACTGTCAACCCTTCTTTGCACTACACACTTGGAAACATTTCTTGCATATTCTATAAATAATGCAATGATAAATGTATTGATGATACTGATTTGTGTATGAAGTTGAATTTTGGATGTATGTATTTATATTTTCTGATGTACTGTAATTTTCTAGCCTTTATCTACCCCATTTCCCCCACCCCCAGTTTAAACCTAGAATCAAACCTCAGATCATCGGAGGGCCAGCCGGGGGGAGTAGGATCGAGCGTCCGACGGACAGCTCTCCTACTCCGGGAGGGTGCAGGTAGCTCGGAGTGCTGGAGGACTCCCTGGTGAGGCCAAAGATCTAGTGCCGACACTCTGACATGGGAGTTGGGGAGGCGGGCAGACGCTGGTGTCATTGCACATCCCTGCCTCCTCGAGGAGGAAAAATGGAAAAAATGGCAGGCGGGACCACCGTGGGATGAAGCCCTCCCAGAGAGCTTCGCCTGCCACCACCGCTGTGGGACCCCAACCAGTCACAGTTCTGGGGTCACGAAGGTGGCCTGCGGCCCCACCCTCTGGGGGTAAGCCGGGGGTGACCGGGGTCCTCAGCAGCTATAGGCGGTGGTGGAGGTCTCCAGGGGCCGTGACCAGGGCAGAGGGCAGACGGTGGTACCGCCAGGAAAAAGGGTAAAATAAAAAAAAAAAAAAAAAAAAGAATCAAACCTCAGCTCAGTGAGGCTTTCCTGGTTACCAATTTTAAATATATTATATAAATAAATTAAATTATCACATTGCCCAGCCACCTTTAGGTTATCAGATATGTGCAGAAATGACACCCCCTATCCTAGGGACAGGGATGTGCTGAGACTGTTGTTTTGGCTGCGGGGGGTTGGGCTCACCAATGGCACACAAATAAGTCATGCCATATGATTTATTTGCATACCTGGGCCCCCCCACCCCAGACCAGTCAAGACAGATAAAGTAAAACAAAGAATCTAAAGGCAGCCGAGCATGAAATTGAGACGGACAAAATAAGTGCTTGTAGTTAAAGGATAAAATTAAGTCATTACTTTTTACAATAAATCTCTCCAGGACCTCATCAGCCGATAAAGGGATGTAGTAATGATGAACAAGTAACGCAAGGCTTTACTTACTCATCTGTCTTCTCCAGTGCAATTTCTCCTCTTGGTCTTGATGAGATCAAGCATAGAAAGTGAATGTTCAGCTCCTATGTAGTGACTGGCAGTGTCACAAGGATTTTTAACAAATTGAAAATACTTGGGTAAACATTTTTGCCACAGCTAGTCAAAGCATCAATAGCTGTATTCAGAATGGATTCTTTCTTGTCTTTTGCATCAGTTCATTTGTCTTCCAACAATGGAATTCACTCTGAAGGACAAGAATATTATCAAGGACAACATCACTGTAGAAATTTTTCTGGTCGGAGAGAAATTCCACATCCACGTCATTATTAACTGTGGTTCAGAGCTCAGTGCTTAGGTTACCTATTGTAGCTGGATGCTGTAGGTTGTGCTTGGATACAGAGGCCAGACCAGTAAGTAGGATAGGCTTGCAGGGTACTAGTAATATGAAATGATTTGTGCTTAGGTACTTTAGCATAGACGTGAGCAAGTCAGTGATTATAGTACATGCGAACTGGATAATCTATAAAAGGTGATTAGATGCTTGAACTGATGAGTCACTTGTTGTGATATGATGGTTTTGGCCTTTCTCTGTGTCCCACCTGTAGAGACGAAGCTTAGTCCAGAATTATGAGACCCCCCACCCGTGGGATAAGAGTGCCGCAGAAGGAGGAGGAGTCAGGGGAGGATGGTGGGTGAGTGCGACTCGCTCTAAGCAGGGCAATGCACTGCCTGATGATTTAAGTAGGTGGTGAGGGAGGAGCTCTTCTCCCACTTAACTACGGGCATAGCCCAACATTTCAAGGAACAAGCAGGGATCACTTTTTGGAGGGAAGTCAGGATATTTCTATGTGTGAGAAACCTTTCCTTCATTTGCTGTTCAAAAAAATTGAGACACAGGATGAGCACTGTTGTTCTGTAGTCAAGTCATCTTTATTTTTAAAAGTGCTTTTCAAATGCCAAAGTGCCTATACATCATAAAGCCATAAATATACACAGATACAAATACATCAATATAAAATAGGCAGCATAATAAATAACGAGTAGACATCCTCCCCAAAAGCTAAAATAAATAAATAAGTCTTCAATGAGGACTTAAAGGTCTCGATGTACAGGCAGTCTCTAATCCGACGAGGTTTCTTGGTAGTGTAATTTCAGAATTCATCTCTTGGGCTAAAGCTGTGGCTTTTGAAAAAAGTTGAGAAAACTGTTCTGCCTCATGCCTCTTTGTACAAATTTGTTTCAAAGCATCATCACCCATCTGAACACACATGGAGATATCTGTCTAAACAGTCTGCAGATTTACTGATAGTGTGTAGGTAACTGAAAGTAGATTTTCTGAAGCAGGGAGGGATGGGAATATAAATAGGAGGGAGGGCTGACTCGATGGGCCACTGATGTCCTTTTCTGCTGACAGCATTTTATGATTCTATGAATTAAAGTAACTACAAAACATCCTTTCTCAATTGTGTTCAGGAGCTGTTCAACTTCAGATGAAGTATCAGAATCTCTCTGATGGGTTGGGAGGGTGAACTGGATGTCATTATCCACCTAGGTACTAATGATCTGCAAATGGGGTGCATAAGAAAGTTCAGGAAGAGTTTAGGAAATTGGGAAGGGGTCTCAAGCAAGTAGCCACATCTCTCACCTTCTTGGAAGTACTTTACTACCTGTGAGAGGCATGGAAGAGTGTAGGGGCACATACACCAGGAACTTTAACACATGGTTAAAGAATTGGTGATGCAAGGGAGGGTTTGGATTCATTGGTGACTGGGGACCCACCTGGAGGGATGTGGGCTTGTT
This sequence comes from Neoceratodus forsteri, assembly GCA_016271365.2. Classification (NCBI taxonomy): domain Eukaryota; kingdom Metazoa; phylum Chordata; order Ceratodontiformes; family Ceratodontidae; genus Neoceratodus; species Neoceratodus forsteri. The sequence goes on along the minus strand of CM057455.1, from coordinate 1,098,617,925 downwards.
CAAACCTGATGACCTGCATCTGTTCAGGAGGGGAATCCAAGCACTCAATTATAAGTTTAAATATTATATGGACAAGCATTTAAACTAGCCAAGGGGGGGGTGGCAGGCCAGCACCTAATTGCCCACCCCCCATAGCTAGTAGTGGAACCAGTGAACAGGAGGAGGGGATATCTCTACAAAGCAGTGTACAAAAGATGGTGATAGGCACCCAAGGGGTGGATAGGCAGAAAGGGTGCAACATTCAACAGAAAGGCAGACTGCAGGGATAACCAGGGATAAAGGATAACCAGGGAGAGGGCTTGAGTAGAACAGCTGAACAATCCAGGGTGTTAACATCATGGAAAGTCATGTGTGCCAATGCCAGGAGACTTAGCAACAAGATGGAGGATCTGGAGGCTGCCGTAGTGCAGTCAGGTCTGGACATTGTGGCCATCACAGAGACCTGGTGTAATGATAACTATGACTGGTAGATGGCCATACCCGTCTACAACATATTCTGAAGAGACAGGGTAGGCAGGAAGGGAGGAGGAGTGGCACTTTATGTGAAAGATGGCATAAAGGTCACAGAGATCCAGGAGGAACAAAATGGGGGTGAGATGTTGTGGGTTAAGCTGGAAAGGAAAATGGGGTCAACCATCCACACAGGGGTGGTCTACAGACCACCAGCCCAGGAGGAAGAGACAGATAGAGAGTTAATACTAGCCATACAAAGGATGGCAGACAAGGAGGAGGTGGTACTGGTTGGAGACTTCAGTATTCCAGATGTGGACTGGAGCCTCCCAGAAGCAGCATCAACCAGTAGCAGATTTATCCTGGACTCCCTTCAAGGTGCCTTCCTCAAGCAACTGGTTATGGAACCAACTCGGCAGAAGGCAATACTGGACCTCTTGCTCGCAAATAGGGACAGTGTTTGGGGATAACAGTGGGGGACCACCTGGGGAACAGTGACCACCAGTCACTGTGGTTTTAAATTGTTTATTGATGAATATCGGATAACACCTTTGAGTCAAAGACTCCTCTACAAAGGTTCCACGTCATTAAAAAAGAGACAACAGGGACAATAGTAATAACTAACACAATAATTAGAGAAAATGGTTACAAAATGGTTACAAATGGATAAGAAAAAATGTTTACAGAATAACACAATATAGCAGCTGAGAATACAGAGTTACAGAGAGCTGCCAAGCATAGGTACAAAGTGCAAAAGGTAGCAGGTACAAGCATACACTGCAGGACGGTGGTGCAAGCCATGCCCTGGTGGTTATTTGCTGGCCAAGGCCGGACTGAGAAGTCCATTGTCATGGTATAGGCACGCCCAAGGGTGGCTGGGCCAGTGTTAGGTCCATAGTCATGGAGGTGGGGTGGGGAGGAGAGGTGGGTTTAGGCAGTCGCAGACTGATCCCTGGGTGATTAAGTCTCTTAGTTGGGACCTAAGCCGACCAAGTTTGGGTTCAGCGAGGTGGGAGTTTGGGAGTAAGTTGAGCCAATATGGGGCCAGATATCTAAAGGTTCTTTGACCCGAGGTGGTCTTGCAGCGAGGTACTCTGAAATGGGTTGTTGTTGATTGACGTGAGAGGCGGGTGGACAGTGGTGCCTGAGTAGTGGAGAGAGGGCTGGTGGGAGTAACCCTGATGTAATTTTCTTAGCGAAGAGGCAGGCCTGGTATTTTAGCCTCCCATCAAAGTTTAGCCAGTTTGTTGAGGTGTAAAGGGTGCAGGTATGTGTTAGCCTATCACAGCCTGTAGCAAGTCTGCAGGCCTTGTTAAGGGCCAGTCTAATTTTGTGTAGGTGTGTGTTGTCTGCTGCACCATAGATGATGATGTTGTAGCCTATTAGAGATAGAATAGATGCAGAGACAGCTAGGTGGAGAGCTTCTGGAGGGAGGCAGTGCTTACAGCGGTGAAGGAGACCAATGCGTACATTGACAGCAGTGCTCAGTATCCAGATGAGGTCATGGTAGGTGACACCAGAGTCTAGGGTGATACCAAGGTATTTGAAAGTGGTAACCTGTTCAAGGGGGCCATTTAGTGAGTTCAGTATGAGCAAGGGTTGTCCTAAATTCTTGTTCTGGGGGTGTGCAAACATCATGGATTTTGTTTTTTTGTAATTTAATACTAGCCTATGCTGAATGAACCAGGATTCAGCTTCAGAGAAGGATTTCTGGAGTGCTGAGTGGAGGGCTTCGGGATCAGTGTGAGAGCTGTAGAGGACGGCATCATCCGCATACAACAGAAGTTTCCCAGAGCAGGCTTTGGGTAGGGAGTTGAGAAACAGGGAGAAGAGTAGCAGGCCAAGAATAGAGCCCTGAGGGACCTCTGACCTGACTTGAAGGGGGGAGGACAGGGAGTGGGCAATTCTTACTGTCTGGGTTCACTCAGACAGGTAGCTGGCAAACCAGTCAGTGGTCTCATTGGAGAGGCCTATCTGAGTGAGGGAATCCAGGAGAAGTGAGTGGTGCACTGTATCAAATGCCTTAGAGAGGTCTATGAAGACAGCGCCAGCAGTGTGGCTGGTGTCCAGAGATGTATGGAGGGCATTTGTAAATTCCAAGAGGGCAGTGGTGGTACTATGGTTATGGCGGAAGTCATGTTGTTCAAGACACAGGAGGCAATATTTAGTAAGGTAGTCAGTTAGCTGGATGGCCATGATTTTCTCCCAGGTTTTGTAGAGGGGAGGCAGTATTGATATAGGGCAGTAGTTCCCTGGCAGGGTGCGGTCCCCACATTTAAGGATAGGTGTGTTGAGGGCAGATTTCGATTTGGAGGAAACTGGCCCAGTGAAAGGGTGGTTCAGAAGTATGTGGGGGAACTCGTTGAAGATGAGTCTAAGCAGTTTAAGGTCTAGCATATCACAGCTGAAACGGATTTGCTGAGCCTTGAGAGTAAAGAGGGCAGCTTCACACTGAGAAACTGTTTAAAAGTGGAATGGGGTGGGAGAGGAGCAGTGCAGTATTTGGGGGTGGGGGAGAAAGTTGGGCTGAGAAACACCAGTTAGGTCAGAGAAGGTGTCATTAAATGTATCTGCGATCATAGCAGGGTCTGTGGTGATAGACCCGCTGGTCCTATCTGGGTGGGAGGAGCAATGGAGGCTTTGCCACTTAGCACTTAGAGGGAGTCCCAGAACTTGCAACCTGAGCCCCATGTGGCAGTGAGCAAGGTTTTGTAGTACCCAGCCTTTGCCTTTCAAATACTCCAAGTACATTTATTGCACGCTTCTTGGTAGCGCTCCCTGTCAGTGAGTTTACTAGTATTCAGTGCAATGTGCCACAGATTGTCAAGTTCACACATCTGGTCCAGCAGGGCTTGTGATAATCAAGGTGTGTCAGCCCCTTTAACTTTTTGTTTGGTTAGGGGTGCATACCAGTTGTAGGCAGTGTTGAAAGTATCAATGAAACAGTTGAGGGCAGAGTCAATGTTCAAAGCATTTTTGATGGGGGACCAGTCACTATCTAGGAGGCACTGTCTAAGGGATTGAAGTTTGCTGGGTTTGAGGCTGCGTTGTTGGCTAGTTTTGGGGGGGGCTTGTTAACATTATATGACCAGTGACAGAGCACTGGGGAGTGGTCACTCAGGGCATTAGGTAGCACACTGACCTGGGTAGCTTTGTGTGGTGCATTGGTGAGCACTAGATCAAGGAGGGTGGCAGTATCAGTCTTCTGGTTGAATCTAGTGGCAGTGGTTACAAGCTGGGACAGGTTTTGAGCAGCAGCAGCATCCCTAATAGGGGCTGATGTGTCAACCAGCCAGTTTATGTTAAAGTCTCCGAGGACAATGATGTCAGCACTGTCAGGGAGAGTCTGGAAATGGGTGAGGACAGAGTGGAAAGCAGTCTTCTGATTCCAGGGAGTGATGTGTACTGAGTAGAGGAACAGTGGAGCTCTGTTTGGGGCAATAGTGATCTTTAGTGTGAGAGATTGGACCCCATGTCTGAGGGAAGGGAGGTTAGGGCGAGACACTGTAATGATTCCTGGACATACAGTGCACAACAACCCCTTTTTTCTGAGGTTCTATCAGCACGGTAAAGCGTGAAACCAGGAAGTGAGGCTGCAGAGTTGGGATGTGGTTGTTGAGCCAGGTTTCAACTACTGAGATGACATCAGGGCGATTCTGGGCAACCCATCCCTGAAATGAATCAAATTTCTTGGGAGACTACATATATTGAGCGAGGCACCAGAGGCTCTTGGGGTAGTAACCCTGGGGGTAGGGGGCTCTGGGTTAGGCACGCCTGGAGAGGAGGAGTAGGAGCAGGAGTATGCACAGGGAAGCCAATTTGAATTGTTTCTTCATGAGCTTAGGCACCAGTAGGGAGGAGGAACAGCAACGTGTGGAGATGGGGGTGGGTAGGTTCCATATAGAGGGAGAGGCCAAGCAGAGTAGCATCCACTGCAACACCACGATGGTGCCAGTAGGAGGAGTTGAGTGTGGTCGGAGCATGGCCCATTGGTGGAGTGAGAGGTAAATCACAGAAGGAACAGAACCAAACCATACAAAAAAGTGTATCCTGGATTTTAGGAGGGCAGACTTTGGGAAAAAATGGGGATATGTTTGAAAGAGGCACTTATGTGAATGTAGAGGGAATCGGGGTGGAGGAACAGTGGGCAATATTTAAAACAGGAAATACAAGAGCAACAGAATTATGCATTAAGCAGGTTAGCAAGGGGAAAAGAAAGAGGAGGCCATTATGGTTTCCCAAGGAGGTAGTGGAGAAGTGAAAGCCAAAAAAGATCTCATTCAGGCAATAGAAAAAGACACAAGCAGAAGTGGATAGGGAAAAGTACCAGGAGAAGCAAAGGGAGGCAATCAGGTCAGTAAGGGAAGCCAAAGCTCAGACAGAAGAGCACATCACAAAATCAGTGGGTAGAGGGGACAAAACCTTTTATAGGTACATAAGTGAAAAAAGAAGGGCAAAGGGAGGGATAGTGAGACTGAAGGGGGGGACAGGGGCCACATGGAGGATGACAACAGTAAAGCTGACATACTGAACAGATATTTCTGCTCAGTCTTTACTGAGCAAGAGGAGGGTAATGTGCCTGAAGGAAGTACAACGAGTGGGAACAGCACAGAAATGGACACAAGTTCCTTTGGGTCCTAAAGGAACTGGAAGGAATAAAAGTTGATAAAGCAATGGGGCCAGACGGGGGTGTACCCCAGGGTCATAAAGGAACTAAGAGAGGTGGTAGCTGAACCTCTGGCAATCCTGTTCAGCTGATCACTGGAAACAGGGGTTGTACCCAATTACTGGAGATTAGCAGATGTAGCCCCTTATACAAAAGCATTAACAAAAAGGAATCAGGGAACTACAGACTAGTCAGCCTGACCTCAGTAGTGGGGATAATCATGGAAGCACTACTGAAGGAGAGATTAGTGGAACATCTGGCTGTCCAAAGACTACAGGACCCAAGGCAGCATGGTTTCACGGGGTGGGGTGGTGGGGGTCATGCCAGACCAGCCTCATTGAATTTTTCAACTGGTTGACAAGGAAGGTGGATTAGGGGAGGGCAGTGGACGTGGCCTATCTGGACTTCAGCAAGGCCTTTGACACTATGCAACATAGAAGGATATTAAACAAACTGGGGAATATGGGAGTAGGCAGGACAGTAGTGCAGTGAGTGGGTAATTGACTGGGCAGCAGGACACAGAGGGTGGTGGTAAATGGCTGTCACTCCCCAGAGGGAAGAGAGACCAGTGGGGTACCACAGGGATCAATGCTGGGACCAGTCCTATTCAATGTTTTTCTTCATCAGTGACATTTGCAGGACCTAGAATGCAGAATGGACACACCAGCGGGTGTAGACAGAATGAGAAGGGACCTGCAGAAGCTTGAAGAATGGTCAAGGGTTTGGCAGTTGATATTCAAAGCTAAGAAGTGCAAGATAATGCATATGGGGCACAAAAACCCTAGAGTAACATTTCAGTTTCGGGGTGAGGATATAGCATCCACCAAGCAGGAAAGGGACCTTGGGGTTATCATCTCTGATGACCTCAAGGTAGGGAAACAGTGTGACAAGGCAGCAGGTAAAGCAAATATGATGCTGGGATGCATAGGCAGGGGCATTACCAACAAGAAAAGGGAGGTCATAATTCCACTATACAAGACACTAGTGAGGCCCCACCTGGAGTACAGTGTACAGTTCTGGAGACCTTACCTACATAAAGACATAGAGAGGGTAGAGAAGGTTCAGAGGAGGGCAACAAAGATGGTACAGGGATTGCATCAAAAGTCCTATGAGTACAGGCTGAAGGACTTGAATATGTACTCCTTGGAGGAGAGGAGGGAGAAAGGGGATATTATAGAGACATGCAAGTTCCTTGCAGAGGGAAACAGGGTGCAGGAATACACTGTTTTCCAGCAAAAAGTATGTTCCAGGACTAGAGGGCATGGGATGAAGTTGGAGGGATGGCGATTCAGAAGAAACATGAGGAAAAAGTTCTGTACAAAAAGGGTGCTGGACAAGTGGAACACCCTGCCAGAGGAAGTGGTGAGGTACGAAATAATTATAGGATTTAAGAATACATGGTGTAGACATAAAGGAATTCTGGAGGTCAGGGGGTAAGGGGCAACAGACTTTTAGAAAAAAGTAAAGGGAACTTACAAGCTGAAATGAGCAGACTGGGTGGGCCATAGGTCCTTATCTGCTGACAGTGTCTATGTATCTATGTATCTCCATTTTGTAGATCTCTCATCAAGAACTGCAACTACTGCAGGGAACAGTTCTAGGAAGCTGAACACTGCTTTGTGGTGTTCTACCCACCGTATTTCACAAAGGCTGGCAAGCTTTTCCTTTTTCTCAGTCACTAATAAGCTTGATATTTTGTTCCTAAGAACTTTGCTCCATTAAGCAGAACTCTTAAAAAACTTGCAGCAGTCAGATTTTGTTGCAAAACACTTTCTGATGGAGCTCACAGAAGAGGTTTTAGAAACCACCAGATTCAGAGAGTGGTTTACAAAATGAACATAAAGTGCTACTGGATAGTCAGCAGAGATTGTAGCCTGTACTCCATTTAGCCTGCCACTAATGCTGCAGCTCCATCATAGCCCTGTCCCCTCAGATCATTACGATTTAGTCCCAGATCTCTTAAAGTTGACATGATTGCATTTGCCAAACTTTCACCAGTCAAGTCTGTAACAGTAAGGAAAGTGAGGAAGTCTTCTCTGATTTCTGGCTTGGAGCCTTCAGTGTCAACATATCACACGCAGATACTCAGCTGCTCTCTGTTGCTAACATCTGTCATTTTGTCAGCTAAAACTGCAAAGAGACCGCAATGTTTTGTTCTTTTGATAATTTTTTCAATCATATATTTTTTGTAACTTTCTTTTTTATCCCTCCTTCTCACCCTCAGCGTTCCAATCCTTCATGCATTACTCATGCCATCCATGCCTCCTTGACCTTGAGTCTGCCCCCTAGAGTGCCTCAGTAACTCCTTTTTCTCCCCTCCTACCTCTGTGGAGCACCTGCACAGTGGGGTCTGCTATGGTTCCTGGACTGGATGGTGTGGGTAACCGTCATCTAAGCCCGCTGAGGATTTTCATTTTCTTCCTTCCCGTCCCCCGAGGACGCCGGCTCAGGCAAGTGCATGCTGACACACACCTGCCAAGTGCCTAACAATGTCCTCTCCTCCCAGCTCCATCCCTCTGAAGCCGCCTAATGCGGAGAGCCAGTGCTCATGACTGGCCTCAGGGACATCGGTGCGTGAGCAGCATCCCTGGTAACTCACCCCAAAGGAGGAGAGCATCCATTGGGATGCTCAATCCTCCTTCCCCTGCCGACCCCGATGACCCGAGTCCATGCCCGAACCCAGGTCACCAGCGTGGTGTGAGGTGTGGCGTCCAGTGCCTCAACCCTTAACGCCACTGGGCCGGCCAATCATGATATCTTGAAAAATATCAATGATTTTGTTCTGAATTTTAGGAGTAAGGTATGTGGAGTTAGTATAATTAATTTTTTATGATTTTCAGAGCATTTCATCCCCATGATTTGCTCTGTATCGCAACAGAGCTCTGAAATTTCCATAATTTTTTATTGCTTCTTCAATCTTTAGTGGGCCTGAATCTTCATTTCCTCAGAGCACAATCTCCTGGCGACCACAAAAATTATTGTCTGCATCACAGCGAGTAGCTTCTTACTAGTCTCTGTTGCTAACGTAATTCGATAGGAGTCTATTTGTTCTGTAATTGCTATTGATTCACCTCTTCAAATGTGACAAAAATTCTCAGCTTTCACTAAACTATTTTTCATGATACTCAGTACAAGAATTTAAGTCAAAAGTCTCTTTAGCTTTTTTTCAGTTTCTTAAAGGCTCACAGGCAAGCTGTTCAAGATGCTGATGACTTCCTTTACCTACTTCGTCATTGCAGAACACCATCTGAGATAAACATAGAAACATAGAATTTGACGGCAGATAAGGACCACTTGGCCCACCCAGTCTGGTCATTTCCCTGCCTACTGGATAAGCTACAGATCCTAGTTAACCAGCAGCCTACTTCTTTCTACCCCAACCCCCTAGAATTGCCTTATGACTGTCCCATGCATGCTTGAATTTACCACTGTTTTTGACTCCAGACCTTCCTCCGGAAGGCTGCTCCATGCATCCACAACCCTCTCTGTGAAAAAAATACTTCCTTAAATTACCCTGAGCTGCCTTCTCTATCTTCAAATTGTGCCCCTTGTTCTGCACACACTTTTTTGAAAGATGCTACCCTCTTGGACTTTGTTGATTCCCTTGAGGTACTTGAAAGTTTCTATCATGTCCCCCTCTCCCTCCTTTCCTCGAGGCTATACATATTAAGCTCCTTAAGTCTCTCTTCATATGTCTTTCGGTGCAGACCCTGCACCATTTTAGTTGCCCTCCTCTGGACAGCTTCCATACTGTCTATGTCTTTGCGAAGACTGGGTCTCCAGAACTGCACACAGTACTCCAGATGGGGTCTGACCAGCTGTCTGTACAGAGGGATAATAACTTCCTGTTTTCTACTGGTGATGCCTCTCCCTATGCATCCCAGTATCCCCAGCCCTCCTTGCTGCCCTCTCACATTGCTTGCCCACCTTTAGGTCATCTGATATGACTACCCCCAGGCCCCTTTCCATTTTTGTTGTTGTTAGTATCTCACCCCCCATTGTGTACTCTTCCCCTGGGTTTTTGTTTCCCAGGTGCATTACCTTGCACTTCTTAGCATTGAATCTAAGCTGCCATACATTTGACCATTCCTCTAACCTTGCCAAGTCCCTTTTCATCCTTTCCACCCCACCTCATGCATCAACTCTGTTGCAGATCTTTGTGTCATCTGCAAAGAGACATACTTTTCCTTCCAGTCCCTCTGCAATGTCGCTTATAAAGACATTGAATCGAGGACTTTTAGTTTAGCATGGAAATAAATTTACACATATACAACCACTTTGTGGGTAGCACTAAATCTAAGTGATGCATTCATTTTCTATTCTACAGTATTGGGAAGCGACTTTGTGATGAGGAGCGATTTCGAATCATGAATGCATTGCATAAACAATGATAGACAAATATGCAATAACCAGTGGTGTTGGAAATGGAGATTTCTCTTGTCACTTGCAGGAAACTTGTAATCACTCTCAGGTTTATGCAATGCATTCATGATTTGAAATCGCTCCTCATCACAAAGTCTCTTCCCAATACTGAAGGATAGAAAACGAACGCATCACTTATATTTAGCACTACCCACAAAGTGGTTGTATATGTGTAAATTTATTTCCATGATAAACTAAAAGTCCTTGATTCACTTTAATGGGTAAAGTGCTAATTAGCATAATTTTATTTCTGCGCTTCTGAGCACTTCAGCGAATATAGTGAAAATGTATTCATAGTAAATATTTCCTGTTCTACAGTATATTCACATGTATCATTCCCGAGTCTGACCAAATGATTAGGTGTAGGTGGTCTGCATGTGGTCATGGATGAAGCTTCAGTTGTCCCTGCAACAGAGGAACTGCTTCGGATTCAGAATGTACATCTACATCTTCAGCTCCAGCTATTGTAGAAACATTGCTTTCCACACCTCCTTCGCTTCCCACATTTTTATTTATGTTTGCCTTTGCTTTCTTTCTGCTTGCACTAGTTGAAAACATTTCAAGCAGAGATATTTGCCTTTCAATTTTCAACATATTTTGTTCCAAACAGCTTCCAACAGTTCCACCAGGCTCGTAAATATTTTTGTAAAAAAAGTTGCCTACCACCACCACGGTACCTTATATAAAGTTATTGCACCCCCCCCCCCTTCTGCCTGCTAGTGCTATCTAAACTGAGTCTCAGATTGTTGTTTTCTCTTTTACTTTCTTCTTTTATTCAGGGATAAGTCAAGTACCAATGCTACTAAATAACGAAAATAAATGTTTTTTGTGTAGTGGCCACTACAGACAGTTACAGTTTTAAAACTTTTATATGATAATGATGCACTTCAAGAACTTTATAATGGGGCAGGGAGAGAAAAAATGTGTCTGTCAAAGGAGATTCAAGAAGCACCAAGACCAAGTAGAGAAATATTCCAGGCCAGGGAGGTTCAGTGATTTACTCAGGGAGACAAATAAGTGAAAGAGCTAGGGACAGTGGTGGGATTCAGAAAAGTGGACTTTTCTTTTCACAACTCAGCTACGGTGGGTAAAATCTGAGTGAGGTAAATTCAAAACATACACACAGTGCAGTGTGTGAGTCCTTAGTCCTCACCACACTAGCTACTACTCTGTGACAGTGTGAAGTGACTCTCTCTCAATTTATTCAACACACAGTCTGACAGGAATTCTCACACAACCAGTCACTGTACTCCAACCACATTTTAGTAAAATAGTATTAATTAACACTGCCCCCCCCCCCAACTTCTGTCTTTACAAACTATTCCAATCCAGTAGGGAGAACTCAGATGGGGAGAGAAAGCTGTCCTTACTTGACATACACAGAGATTCACAAAGCAAGCTGCACAGACCAAGTTGAGATTAGGAGAGAGCCAGGTTCAGTAATTTACAACTCAGGCCAGGGAGACAAAGTGAGATAGGTAAGCCAGGAGCAGTGGTGGGATTCAAAAAAATGTGGCCTTTTTTTTTGCAGTTAGTCTTTGTATTGTACCACAGAGATAAACATCAAACAAATGGTCATATCATAAGTTCATATCAGTAGAGCTACATATAGGTTTAAACAGAACTGCCAATGTTTATATTGTACCTTAGAAATGCACAATAAAGAGATGTTATAGAAGGTGACCTGTGTACATACATAATTATCTGAGAAGTTGTAGGTATAATACCATACCATTATGGCCTATATGAGCCTGCCAGTGAGAAGGAGTTAGAACCAAGGAAATAATCCCCCACCTGGGAATGGTGCATAAATGGATGTGAGGTGATACTGCATTGGGGCAAATTGTTACCAGAATGAAAGGCCATATCATAAGGCACCAGTTAGGCCATTCAGGGGGTTTAGAGCAGGTCTTTACTTGGTGGTGCCCCTGGTGAGCTTGTCTTGGCATGTAGGTATTGCATGAATGGGGACCATCTATCTAGACATGTCTGGCTGGCACACGCAGTAAATTATGAATTCTTGTGAAGGTGGCTAGCTTTTCCATGGCCATAGGCCACTCTCTAAAAGTTGTGATATCTGTGGAGCTCCACCATCTCAGAATAAGTATGTTAACCTCAGCTGAAGCTCGCAACAACCAGAGTTTCTGCTGAGGTTTGAGGGGAAGATTCACAGGAGCGATGCCTAGTATTAGCAGGGCTGGGGATGGGGGGATATGACAGCCTAATATCTCTGAACAACATTTAATAACCCTGTTCCAAAGAGGGCAAATTAGATCGTAATGCCAAAGAATATGCAGCAGCTCTGCTCCTTCACCATTTCATCTCCAACTCTCATCCTTCAGTACCAGTCCCATAACTAAGTTGTACTGGGGTGCGGTACCACAGGTACTATATTTTGTTTTGGATCAGGAGGCTGCAGGGGTCTCTGCAGGCTTTGCAAGCAGAGGTTCAGCAAGCACTCCATTCCTCATCAGAAATGGGCATAGCTAGCATTTTCTGCCACTTCAATTTGACTGGTAGAGAGGAGTATGGGGCTGCATCCCTCAACTGTCTGTCTATAATTCCCACTAGGCCCACTGGTTTCTTTATCCATGTAGTTACTGGTAATTTCTTGCAAATTTCTGTCCCCTTGTATTTGCCTCTGATACATGTGCACCCTGTTTTGGACCAGCCTTGGTGAAGGTGCCTCAGCTGAAGGTATTTCCAAAAATCGCTTTTGGGTAACTGGTGTCTTTTTTGCAAGGAGGCGAAGGAGTCTAGTGTCTGCCCATCTGTTGACAGGACATCCTTTAAACTAAGGATGTGATTTCTCCTCCACTCTTCCTAAAGAAAAGGGCATTGTTCTATATTCTGGTGTGGATTGTTCTAGAAGCAGGTATGTCTCCCTGAGCTGAGACGTGAATTGGTAGTTTGTCCAGTTTTGTGCCAGGCTAAGTGTATTGCTTTCACCGTAAGCCATTTTTTGAAAGGGTTCAGAAAAAAATGTGGGCTTTTGTCTTAAACTCTGAATTGGTTCTTCTCTCAATTCCACCCCGAGATTTATGTCTCCTGCCTGGTTCTATGCTATATATTTATATTCTGGTGACCAAGAAGGTAATCACTTGTCTGTGGCAGCAACCATGTGCTCTGACCCGTTCTCAATGGCACAAGATAATTAACAATACATTGGAATGGCTTATAGCTAGAAGTACGGGTCAGGTCTCACAATTTGAGATTAAGTGGTGGTTTTTGGTATTTTATATCTCTGAGGAGGATGACTCTTTCATCCCTTGAACTGATGGGTGATTTGGGGGGTAGGGGACATATAGAGAACTGGACTTCTGGGACTTTTTTGGAGACTGGAACAGCCTGGAGCATAGCTTTCCCTTTTTATTTACTCCTTTTGGACTCTGTTTATGGGCAACAGCTTTTTCTTTCTTGACATTAGTTACTCTTTCTGTATGCAGTAGGATGATATACGTTTTGATTTCTAGTCAAGCTCTAACCTGGTGCCTTAATTTCTGTTAGCTGTGTGCGATGTAAGACATGGAATTTAGAAATGTGTATGTACCTCACGCTGAGTGCTATAATAACAGAGTTTAAAAAAAATGTGGGTTTCTTACAGCTGAGGCTCAGATGAGCAGTCAAACACACACAGTCCAGACTAGTCACTACTACTGTCTGAGTGTGACGTGAATTTTCAACACCCAGTCCAGGCAGTCAGTGACTGTACTACAAGTCCAGCCCACTTGGCCAGGCAGTGGAGAGCCCTCACTATTTCTAGCTTACAGGCTCCTCACCACCCTCGGTTACCATACAGTTGCACTGGACTATGAATGCATTGTATTATGTATAAGACAAGGCCTCCCTGAGGCGGCTTACTACCACCTCATATAATGCATTGATTTAGCTACCAATTGTATAGGTCTTAACCGCTTATTAGGTAAATATGATGATAGCTCTGCCCTGTTTTGGCTACCAAATGTATAGGCATTAACCCGTGCTCATTGTATTTATACTCCGTATGATTGCTTACCCACATGTATTCTATGTATGTACGTACCGTATGAATGTCTATGTTTTATTCTGATGTGGAGCCTTTGGAAACTAGTCTATGACTCAAAGGGTTATAATTTCTGATTTCCTAAATAAATAAAACACCCCCCTTTTACCTGCTAGCCTAGAGCTACTGAAACAAAGTCGAGACTTTCACTCTTGTTTTCTGTTTTTTTTCTCTTTTTACTTAATACTCAGAGTCAGGATGGAGTACAAAGTGACTTGTGTGTGTGCCAGTGACACCACAAGAAACTCTGGAATTATATGTTTTGTTTTGTGACCTTCAGTATTTCATCTTTTCTTTTTTTGTACCAGAACCAGATACAGGCATGGAGGCACCCCAAAGAAAGGCAAATACTTTAGATCACAAGATCTAGGATGGGGGAGACAGCAGATGGTTCTGCTCTGAGCCATACAAGATTCACAGAGCAGCCAGCACGCACTGACCAGAGATTAGGGGAGGTTGTTCAGTTAGTGAGTCAGAGTACAGGGAGACAAACAAAGTTAGATAGGGCCACTGCTGCTGGCCACACCAGTCAGGAGCAGATGGATGCCTGGGATTAAATACAAAGGTAGGCGTTGTTAGCTCTGCTAAGTGTCTCTTCTCTTTTATAATGTGAACAGACAGTGCACACTGCACCCCATCCGCTAAGAACTTTACACATATTACAATCCAGCAGGCGATCTCTCAGATGGAGGAGAGAGTCAGAGCAAACTCAAGCAAGTCACAAATGTTCTTGCTGCTAAGGAGACTTAAAGAGCAGGTGTGCCAGTGTGAGACTAACTACAAAAGTTTTTACTAGTCTGAGAATTTGGGAAACAAACCTTAGGGTCTTTGAACTGTGTGAGATTTTCAAAGGGGCTAACAGTTAACAACAGCTCAGCTCAGCTAGCCTCCTATCTCAGACCTCTCTGACTATACTACACCAGCAACAGCAGCACACGGACACTGCCTCCCTGTGCCACTGCCAGTGAATCTGAGTTTTTGGCTGGGCTGGCTGTTGTTGTCTACTAAAGTAAACTGCCTCCTGTGCTGAAATATGCTGAATCTGAGTACAGTAACCGGAGTCTCTCCCTGGGCTACTTGCTACTGAGTTTGTTTGGCAGAGCTTTGTTTTTGCTGGGCTGTGTTAACAGTTGTAGTAAATTAGCCAGTCACTCCTCCACAGCAGCACTCAGTCTGTCTGACTGTCGTCTATTGTGTATCTGTAGTCTGCACTGCAGTGGTAACTGAATCAGAAAAAATCCCTTTAGTTTAAACAAAGCCTGTCAGGCACCAGTACAAAGGAAGGGATTTTATGGACAGACATTCACACTTTGCCAGCTGGACAGTACCTCTTGTTTACTAGCCCAGTGGCAGCCCAAGTTTGAATTACTAACTTAATTTGTTGTTCTCACTTTTACAGCCAGGTACTTCCTGCTCACAGTCCCTCCCTCCCTACCAGTCTCGACCCATACCAGTGCCAGCAGCTCTTTAACCCGACCCCCGCTAGTCCCCTCCGATGCTTGACCCCCCCACACACATACACACACACACACACACACACACACTCTGTCCTGCTTTGCTGCTGCTAGCGACTCTCTCTTGCTTTACTTTTTATTATTACATTTTCAGTGGCACAGACACACTCAGTCAGTTACAGGGGCAACTGACTGTGAATTTAAACAACAGCTCTTAAAAGAGCTTTTCCAAATTCAGTTGCTTGGATGCTGACTCAACCATCAGAGCAGCATGTAGCGAACTGTCCTGTGACTGTCCTTACTTCAGGCTGCCTATACTGTGTGCTTGTGCTGCAGATGTACTACACAAGAGGAGGATACAGAGGCCTGAGACACCATCTGACTGGACTCTGCACTCTGCTGGGCAGTGCTGTCAATCAATACTGGTCATGGGCAGGTCACCAAACTGTCAATTAACTCGGGACAGTGAGGCAGGTTGGCAGGTTGCACAGACTTCTCCTGCAACTTCAATCCATCCACTCCATCAAGTGACCTGCATTTCTGCCCAATTTGTGACCCAAGTGATGAGGTTGGCAGCGTATTGCAGCTCCTGATTGCACACAGCTCCACGCACAGGCAAAGGCAATCAGACCCATGTGCTGTGGTGCGCACAGGGATCACAGCTGGCCTCAGACCCCTCCCCCAAAAAAAGACACTTGCGCATGCATAGTGCGGTCCATCGCCAGTGTGCTCTGATTCATGCTGCAATTTTGGAGGGGGGTTAAACCCCCAAATCCCCTTCCTCAGTTCATCCCTGTCTAGGAACACTGTCAACCCTAGTTTTTATTTTCATAGTCTAAAAGTTTCTGAAGTTCTGCTGCAATTGAAAAAAATTGGACCCTAATAAAAGTAGTGACTATGACGAACTGAAGCCTAGACTTTTAAGACTGGCAGCATATCTCATTGCTGCACCTTTTACTCACCTGTTTAATAGGTCCTTGATTACAGGTATTGTCCCTACAAGATGGAAGGTAGCCATAGTTGCACCAGTTCATAAAAAAGGTGCTCTTTTTGAACTGGACAGCTATCAAACTATCTCTACTTTGTCCCCACTTGAGAAACATTCTTGGAAAATGTGTCTATGAACAGGTTATGAGTTACTTAGGAGAGTATGATTTGCTTTGTACTGAACAGGATGGATTCAGAGCTTGCCATGGTGCCTTGACGGTCTTGGTCAAGTAAACAAATGTTGTGCACCAAGCCATGAATAATGGGAATTGGACTGGTGCTGTCTTCATGGACCTGACCAAGGCCTTTGATTTGGTTTATTATGACCAATTGTTTAGTACATTATCTTGTGTTAGAATTTCTAAGGTTGCCCTGAAATAGTTTATAAATGATCTCGACAGTCGGGCACAAATAGTTGTACAACACAAAATCAGGCCTACTGTACTTTCATTGTCCTCCAGTGTGCCCCAGAGCTCAACCCTGGACCAGTTTTGTTTTCTGTTATTGTTAATATCGTGCCTCAGTTACCTCTGAATAGTAATCTTCTGCTTTATGCAGATGATTTAATCATTTATAAACATTCTACTAACATTAATGAGTTGAATTATGTGTTGAATGCAGATTTTTCTGCCATATCTAACAGGACACTGCACAATAAACTTGTAATGAACATTGGTAAAACTAAGGTAATGTTGCCAAGAACAAAACAGAAATTTGCTCAGTCATGTGGAGAGCTCAAAGTTCAGAGAGTGAATGGGGCCCCCATTGAGGGTGTGTTGTCTTTTAAGTACTTAGGAACCCTGTTGGATCCTTCATTGACATTCCCCAGATTGATAGTGTATTCGCCCTGTAAATTGTTTGCCAGTTTTATCTTACTGAATTCAATAACAGCTGTCTAAGGAAGCCAGACTGTCTATTGTAAGAAGTCAATTGATGTCTAGATTGAACTATTGCTCTGTAGTATATGTTAATGCCTGTGATGTAGATCTACATAAATGGGATGTTGTCTTTAATATTTGCAGGTTTGTGTCACAGTCATTTTGAATGCAATGTATATAGTAAGCTCAAATGGCTAACACCAAAAACTAATAAGAGTTT
Organism: Neoceratodus forsteri; assembly: GCA_016271365.2. Taxonomy (NCBI): domain Eukaryota; kingdom Metazoa; phylum Chordata; order Ceratodontiformes; family Ceratodontidae; genus Neoceratodus; species Neoceratodus forsteri. Next base: position 1,098,600,806 of record CM057455.1, on the reverse strand, counting down.
TTGTGATTTATATAGTAAACTCAATTGTTTAGATCTGCTGACCCTGAATGCTTGGCACTGCCATTTGTTAACACCGAGCAAGGGCAAAGATCTTTTGCCTATTCAGTACCAAAACATTGGAATACCATTCCTATAGATGTTTGTAGGTCAAGGATGAAAGCTCAGTTTAAATAAGGCTAAAACAATGCTTAATTGCACAGTCTCGATGGAACTGCTTTAAGTTTCTAACTGAAATAGCATCTTAATCAACACTTACTGATGTGTATATATTTGTGCACATTTGTACATAGCTTGCTGTATTTTTATTATAAGCTGTATGATGTGTTTATTGTCCATTTTAATGTATTGTATTTGTGTACCCAGGTCACACCTGAAAAGAGGCCCTCAGCCTAGAGTGGCTTATCTGGTTAACAAAAACTAACTAAATAGATACATAGGCCTGTTGGGGGGAGGACAGCCTCCCTCTCACCCACCACAGGGAGAATCCATGGGGGCACCACCTTCATACCAGGAGAGAGGTAAGGGACAACCGTCAGGTACTGTGTCAGGGCTGATCTGCTGCCTAGACCCACCTAGGAGGATAAAGACCTTTGTGGAAAAAAGATTCCAGACTTACTCCTGAATTTGCACAGAAGGAAAATAACTCATGCTGAGAGATACAGTATGTTTCTGTTACTCTGTGCCCTGCCAAACATCATAAGCCTAGCAATATTAAGCTCTACTGCTAATGATGCGTTTCCTCTTTTTTGTAAATCTCATTTTTATTAAAAGAGACATATATTTTTTCTTTTTCGACATACAAATTCATACATATCCACAGGTACAACAGTGACAGGTTTGCTTAATTACAAATATTTGATTGGATCTTATACATAATAATCATGCTAAGTGTTATGATCTATTCCATTTAAATCATAAATTAGCTGGACAGTACAGAGTTTCAATTTATGGGCGTTTCTTCATTGCAAGTTTTCTAATCTCTGGTTAAATTGGGATTTCCAGCGAGTCAACTCCGCCACTCCCCAAGCGTATCATGGGTGTCTGGTTAAGAATTGCCTTCATACTTTATCCTGCTGTTGGAGGAGCGAGCAAATTTAATATATTTATTTTACTTTTAATGTTTATTTTAATTTTAATTTAAATTTTTAGTCCCCATCTCTTGATAAGAGCTCTTAGAGAGACCATCATTATCACGGGTCCATCAAGATCTCTGTAGTTGAGAGGAGTTTATTGATTATTTTACCTGGTTGGTTCTCTCAGGGGTTTAGATTTAGGTTCTTCTCTTAGTAACAGACCCCTTTCTGACTCGAGGAGCAGCACCGTCTCACCGACAATCCCATTGAGCTTCTGTATCTCTCATTGGTTAATAACAACAAACAAAACTCTTGAGACTCCTGCTCCATACCCTGCCCATCAATAACATCCTCTTATGGTACAAAGAGTCATCCTGGGGCATATAATATAACAGAAGCGGGACCACCTTTCTGCAAATTTCTCCTTCCTTTCATTCAGGCTATGCGTAATTTGTTCTAACTGGTAAATCTGTTTGGTTATGCCCCACCATTCATGTACTGTGGGTTTTTTATCCATCAACCACAGCTTGGTGATAGTTTTTTTGGCTGTGGTTAACAGGAGGTGTAGCAAATATCTACTATTCGGGTTCCTTAACTCCTGAGGGGTGTCCAAGAAAAGAAACATCTCCCTGGTCAAATGGAGCTGAGGACCAAATATCCTTCTCAGGTGATCCTGTAGGAGATCCCTAAATGGTTCCAGGGCCCCACATGACCACATAATGTGAGTGTGTGTGGCTTTGGGTTCACCACACTGTCTCCAGCACTCAGCTGAGGCCGCTGGGGAATAGTGCCTGGTCATAACTGGCGTCTTGAAGAATCTAATTAGATTCTTCCATGCATATTCCCGCCATTGATGGGAGCACGTGACCCGGAAGGTGTATTCGCAGGCCCTCCGCCAGTCCTCCTGTGTGAGGGGGTTTCCCAGTTCCTTCTGCCATTGTGTTCGGATATTTTCTGTATAGGCTTCTCCATGTGTATTTTGGGCCCTATAGTAAAGAGAAAGTAGTCTTGTTTCCATCCCACCTTTATTCAGTTGAAGTTGGACCTCTAACAATGAAGGGTATCTCTCGGGAAGAAGGACCACCTCCAGTAGTCCCTGAACATAGTGCCGAATCTGCAAGAATTGATAAAAATCCCTGTTTGGTATATTGAACTGCTTCTGCATTTCACTAAAGGGCCACATCTTACCGTGAGTCATTATTTGGGGAAGATACTTCAGCCCATATCTCTTCCAAATCCCGAATCCATGATCTAGCCTGTTAGGAAGAAAATCCGCTAGGTTCGCTATGGGGCAGAGCAGACTCAGAAAAGGTTCTAACCTCTGGTTTCTTTTAATTTGCTGCCAAACCCTACAGCGTGCGGTCAACCAGGGATCATCTGAGGCAGGGGTTCCCTTCCTCGGCTCCGTATTATAAATGTATTGAAAATAATTCCTGTCTGGTAGTAGAGCTTGTTCTATCTGCAGCCAGTGTGGCTGACCCACCCCGCTCTGCCTCGCCATTATGTGTGTCATCATAGCAGCATGATAGTATATCTGCAGGTCAGGTAGTGCGAGACCCCCGTCCTTCCGCGGAAAAGTCAAGATCCTCATCCTGACTCGAGGTCTCCCGCCCATCCAGATAAACCTGGAGATATGCCGGTTCCACTCCCCAAAGGTTTCCTTTATAATGTGTAAAGGGACATTCTGGAATAGATGCAGGGCCCGGGGCAGGGTGATCATCTTTATTACTTCGATTCTGCGGCTCAGAGAAAGAGGCAGCGTGGCCCATGAACCCATGTCGGTTTTAAGTTGTGATATAAAGGGATCATAGTTATTTTTGAAAAAATCTTCATATCTTTGAGAGATATATACACCCAAGTATTTTAATTTTGTGAGACTCCAATTGCATGGGAAAAGAGAGGAAACATGTAATGAGGGTGTGTAGTGAAATAGTGAAATGTGAGAATTTCCGTTTTTGCCAAGTTCAGCTTATAGCCGGAGACCCGACTAAATTGGTCCAGAAGTAACTGAATCGCAGGCATGGACTGTTCGGGATTCATGAGATACAATAGTACATCGTCCGCGTAAATGGCTATTCGGTGCTCCATACCCCCAAATTCACACCAGTGATGTTCCCTGCTTCCCTTACCGACTGAGCTAAAGGTTCAATAAATGCCATAAAGAGTAGAAGGCAACACAGACATCCCTGCCTTGTCCCCGCTTAAGAGGAAAGTATCCCAAATGGTGGCCCCCACCTTGGCCAACGTGCCTGAGGGCGCAGTAGATGTGTTATGGGACCCCAATTAGAGTCCTGGAATACCCAGTTTAGCCAGAACTTTATAGAAAAGGCCACGAAACTCGTTGAAGGCCTTCGGCATCTAGGCTAATAAGAACCGATGGGGTATTGCTCGTTCGCATTTTATGGGAAATATGTAGAGTGCACTTGATGTTGTCTGTTGTAGAACGTTGTCTGATAAAGCCAGTCTGATCTTGTTCTATTAACCGAGGCACTATTTTGTCTAGGCGTTGTGCTAGTATGTGCATGAATATCTTATAATCACAATTAAGTACCGAGATGGGCCTGTACGAGCTACAAAGTTGGGGATTTTTCCCAGGTTTCGGGATTACTGAGATAGTAGCGAATGCCCAGGATGGTGGTGGAGGTTCCCCCTCAAGGATAGAATTGTACAGGGGTAAAAGCCGTTCTGTTATTTGTTGCCTCAGTGCCTTATAAAACTCGTTTCCGTACCCATCAGGACCTGGTGATTTTAGGGTTTTTGCAGTGGAAATTGCTTCCATTATTTCTCTCTCTGTTATACCGGCCCCTAAGGCATCACTATGGTCCGCCGCGAGTCGAGGCAGTGTTATCCCATTTCAATATTCCATGTTCAGCTGCTCGGTAGGCGAGCTCTCTGGCGTGTACAGATTGGAGTAGTATTTTGCAAATGCCTCAGCAATTTCATGTATTTTGGATAAGGGTTGGCCCCAGTGGGGTGTCTAAGTGAAGTAATCGTTGAAACCCTCTTTTGTGGCCTTGTACTTACCTGAGTGCGCCAGCAGTCTGGAGCCTTTCGAGGTCCCACCTCATAGTATTTCTGTCTCAGAAATGTTAATGCTATCTCGGTCTGTTGTAATGCTAACCAATCCATCTCTGCTTTAACCTCCTGAAGTCTGGGGAGCACTGTTGCATCTCCCATCTTGTGCGCCATTTGGAGAAAGTGTAAGTTCTCCTCCAAGGTGTTCCTATATTCCCTTCTTTTCCAGTTCAGTTCTGTTGTGTGTTGTATAATATGCCCTCTAAGGACCGCCTTTATAGTGTCCCAGTGTATTGCAGGTGCGGTGTCCACGGGAGGACTGAATTCCAGTATCTCAGCAAGCTTATCTGAGACAAATTCTCAGAATTTCTCTGAGCGTAGATAATAGGGGTTAAGTCTCCATTGTGTGTTTTTTACACAGATCCCCAGCTCCCATGTCGAGCTCACCGGTGCGTGGTCCGACAGGGAAATGTCACCTATCCATGCATTCCCCAATTGGCCCAGATGTTCCATCTGGGTATATGTGTGATATATGCGTGTGTATGTCCGATGGACTGCTAAGTAATGTGTGTAGTTCCTTGCCCGAGGATGTAAGTGCCTCCAAACATCAATCTATCCTATCTCTTTAGTAAATCTCCTAAAAAACTTCTGTGCCAGAGATTGCCTATGGGTTCTCAGATTAGTAGTGTCCATTGTGGGATGCTGTGTCAGATTAAAATCTCCTGCGAGGAGGAGCATGCCCTTCGTGTTTTGCAGGATTTTGTCAAGAAGTATTCTCAGCTGTGGAACGGTATTGCAGGGGAAATATGCATTCCAGGGGTGACCTGAACTCCATTTAATGTGCCTTGCACCATTACCAACCTGCCCTCAGAGTCACAGATGGTGCTTTGGTGTTGAAATGGGTACCTGCCGGTATAATTGCCACCCCCTCCTTCTTCGACCCAGCAGAAGAGCTGAACAAAGTTCCCCTACTGAGCTTAGCCAGCTTGAGGTGTTCCTCAGTACTCAAATGTGTTTCCTGAAGGTACACCAAGACTGTCTTCCTCCTGCGGAGGTAAGCCGGGACCCGAGACCTCTTAACTGGCGAGGTTATACCATTTATATTCAGGGACAACAGTTTAACTGGAGAATTAGCCATTGTTTCTCAAAGGTGGCCCCGCTGGAAAGAAGGGTTCTCCCTCCATCATCCAATCGAACACTGTTTGCATTCATTAGATTTGTACCTGTCGTTTCCAACTCATAACCATCCAACAAACATATGAACATGGACCAAACAATCAATTCAAACATTGACCAACTATATACAAAACTGGTACTTCCAACTATTGGGAACTGCTTCGGTTCCCTTGGCAAGGATGGGTCCTCACCTTGAGGCTTCATCACCCAAGGTGACGCCTCCTGACACACAGAGTGTCAATTAGGGAATAGGGAAAAAAGGAAAAGGTGGCGAGTCCTCTGGATATTTGCGTCAGATCCACCTCTTTTTACTCTCTCCTGGAATGATGAGTGGGATGATTCATTACTGTCAGGTGTGCCTGCCTATCCCTCTTTTTCTGCTCTGCTCGGCCTCCGATGTCCTCCCTCTTCAGGAGGTACATGGAGAAATCTCCTCTGTTACTTATTACACCCTCAATGCCTCGGGTAGACTGACCTTCCTTCTGTTCTATCACCCCTTCCCTTCAATTCTGTCAGGGAATTCTTTCCCTTAGGATCCAGCAAAAGGGAGTTCGGAAGTAGGCCCCGTTAGTCACCTATCTCCCCTCCTCCGCTGCTGGTTATCCTCCCTCCCAAGTGGTGTGAGTCAGAATCAAAGCTCCCAGCTTTACCTCACTATTCTTTGGGTCTTAATCCCCCACCTCTCGCACACCCGGCCAAGCCCGTGTGTCAGGCGGCTACTGTGGTCTTTTAATCCCATACCCTTGTAGTTCTTCTGGACTACTCTGGACTGTTGCAGGGCCCCCTCTCCCCTCACTATATGGTTATCGGCTCTCTTTTGCCATCTATTGCCCGCAGTGCTCTCCGTTGAATGCTAGGAACCCCCATCTTCCCCCCTCCTACCACGGCCCATTCATTCCCCTTGTTTTTTACCTAAGCTGACCTGTAGGGGTGCTGTTGTTTTCCTATTCCCCCGTTCGTTGCTCCTGGCTCGAAGTCAGGGACACCATTTTCACCCCCCTCTCCCACCTTCACCCAACCCCACCTGGCCTCCGTTGATTCTCTGTCCAACTATACCTCTCCCCCTTACTGTGATACTAACTCTCTTAATTTATGTTTTTCTAGCCTCCCCCGACTTTAGGGCACTTCAGAGGATGCTATGATGAGGTCGCTTTTAATATTTGCACCTCCGCTTGGTAGGATAGGGTTCTTTTATATTACATATTTCAGCAGTACCGACCGCCGAGCCTGGGGTTAGCAGTCTCTCCAAGCCCCAAGTGTGATGTCTCCTAGGTGCATAGGAGCATAGGCCTACCCCCCCCAGTCAGGCAGTCCCAACTGACTAGCCCTTATTGAGCATTTGTAGGATATGCTTGCCGTCCCCACCACATCTCTCATTTCCCTCTCTTTCAGTGTCCAAGGGGGAGGCCAAGATATGGCCTATAGTCCGTCATTTATCAAAATCCAGTAATGCCTCTCCCACTTAGTGATTGTTGTGGCTGGCATTAGGTGGTCCCCCAAACAGGTAAAAAACCCTTCAGAATCGAAACCCAAAATTCAAGAGTGGGTGTACTAGGATCAGCGAGTCAGCAGCCAGCAGCCCCAGTCAGGAGGACACAATCCCGAGCCCGTTGGGCAGGCGGATATCACCGAGATAGGCATCCTCAGCGACCACCCCTCAGCCAATCGCCTCCCTTTCTTTCCCGCCCTCCTCGCTGTCCAGCCTCGACTGCAGGAATAACTGTAAGCGAGTCCTCGTGGCTAATGGCCCAGCCAGTCGCCGAGGGCGGTTTAACTGAATCGAGAGAAATGGTGGGGTAATTCACAGACGTGCCTCATAAACAAGATAATTTTACCCTTTCATTTAACTCAATACAGGTAGTTCATAATAGCTTCGTCTTGGTTCTGTGCCTCTTGATGTGAGGAATGAAAAAAGGAAGGTCTCCCCACTCTTCCCAAGTCTCCTCCCCAGTTGTATTCTCTCTCCTCCCTTCCCTCCCAGTTCTTGGGTATCCTTTTCAAATTACAACCTGAGGGGGATCAATCGTGACTAATGAGCATAATCCCGGGACCTTGCAATTCTTCCAGCCCTCTCCCCCCCCCAGGGCCTTGTTCCTTCCCTCCTATTGATGACCTGAGGATGATCCATCTGAGCTAATTAAGCGTGCTGGAGACCTCGCGTTTCTTCCAGCCATCCCCCAATGGCCTAGATCCTTCCTTACATGTCATTCACTCAGGCTCTGTGCTGGGGCCTATCCAGCAGAGCAGTCCAGTGCTCGAGGCAATCAATCAGATCCCCCATCTCAGCCCCAACCTCCCCTCCCCGAAAATCCTTCTCCACTTTTATTTGATTGTTCCTAAGTACCCAAGGAGAGCTGCCGGGCTAGTTTCCCCCTCCCACATATCCTCACGCTTCCCGCTCCGATTCATCACCTGGGTTAGCCAGGTTCACGGGCCCCCTTTTTCCCCGGAGCTTCTCCCCTTCTCCCCCTCTGCCCTCCTTCCCCTTATTGGGGATTGGTTCCCATAGTGCCCTACAGTTTGATTTTATCTCTTTTATCCCCTTCCCTCAATTCTAATCCCATATTAATAAGATCAGGGTACACCTAGGAGTTCACTGCGTTAATTGTCTCTCCGTGGTAGGTGTTTCTGCGACTAATCAATTTAAACAGTTCTACTTGCGGTTTTCATCCTTCTGTTCCCTGACGCTCCGGATGCGGTTACCGAAGTGGTGCACTTGTTCAGAGTTGCAATTATGCTCTGGATTGCCTCGACTCCTTGTCGTCGCCTGGCCTCTCGCTGTCCGTTGTTCCAAACTTTCATGGATAGCTTGGAGGCAATGGATATTCCCGGAGTTGTTCGCTGAACTTGAATCTCGATTCCTCGGGAACGTAGCTCTTGTGTAGCAGTTGCTGGGTTGTCAAAGGTCTTGGGCCATCCTCAAAAATACCGTAAGCTTCGCGGGTAGGGGTTCTAAAGTGGATACCTTTCAACTTGAGGGCTCTCATCATAGGAAGGAAGGCTTTGCGTCTGGCCATTATCTCTGGGGAGTAATCATTCTCGAAGTACAGCCTGTTTCCCGTCAGCATGACAGATCCTCCTTTCCAAGCAGTGTGCAAAATTGTTTCCTTATCCTGAAACCTCAGGAAGCGGACCAGCAATGATCTTGGTCGTGCACCATGTGGAGGCCTCGGTCCCAGCGTTCGGTGAGCCCTCTCAATTTCAAGTGTCACATTAGGGGGAAGTGTCAGCAGCTCTTTTAAGATCTTTTGGACAAACTCTCGCATCTCCGCTCCCTCTGCCCCTTCGGGGATTCCCGAAATCCGAACATTATTTCATCTGTTCCTGCTCTCCGCATCCTCTGCTCTGTCTTGCAAGGCCTTAATGGTGCTATGTAGTTGTATTATGGCCCTTTCGGTCTCCGTAACTCAGCAATCCGTGCTGTGGGTCTGTTTTTCTACCTCCTCCTGCTGTTTTTCTAGCTTGTTAACATCTGTTCGGAGGGCTGCTGTCGTTAACCTGATTTCTTTTCTAAAGGCTCTTAGCTCTGAGAGCATCAATGTCATCTGCTTCTGCAAGATCGTTAGTGGCGTTTGACTTTCCTCCGTGGTGTCTCGTAAGGAGCTGGTTGAGGCCTGTGATCCCTCACTCTCTGAGCCTTCTTCTTGTAATCTTTCAGAATCAGGCAGAACTACAGCTCTGGCTTTCACTCGATCGTTCTTTTTAGGCATGATATTCCTCCTGCTGTACTTTCCAAGCGTTTTGTCTTCAGTTAGGTGAAATTAGGAGGATTAAACGGTGGATCACGACGGAGCCCTCTAATTCAGGCTGCAAACAAAGACATGACGTCACCGGAAGTCCAATGATGCGTTTCCTCATTGCTTGACTTCTATTTTTATTTTATTTTCAAGTGTTCCAGTAACTCTCCCCATTGCCCAATCTCCTTGCACAAGCTATTGTGTTCATTGAAATGTAGTATCGTTAAAATAACTATTTGTTGATTTGATTTTTTTTCTAGCTTTTAATTTACATTTTATCTTCTCTGGACAGTACAACTGAGATGCAGCATCATGAGCTCATGGGGGGGGTCCTGCCTCTGCCCATTTTACAGCTGAGAGGCACTAAAGCACAGGGAGGTCAAACAGCTTGCCCATGGTGACACAGTGAGTCAATGGCTATAGTAGAATTCAAATCTGTGGCCTCCTGTGTCACAGTTTAGTGTTCAAGACAGTACATCACATTGCCTTGGATGACTGCATGCTCTCTTACAGCCTCAGGTAGAAGAGCTAATAAAATATTTCCTTTAATTGTTTGCGCATGTAAACACAGTGCACTTACAGACACAGGCCATTGTAAACCAATTAGTCCTCATATTAGACTATGGGATAAAAATTTATTGTTTGGCCGGCAATGCTGTGTTGAGAAAGGCTGAGGTGATGTATCATAGACTAGCAATATTTGCTTTGATAGCAAACAGATGGACACACCACTGTAAGCTGTGTGAAAGTCTGGATTGGTGTACCCTAAAAAGTAAACAAAAAAATAGCATGCGTAAGAATGACAAATGTTGGAAAAAACATGGCCACTGTATTTACACGAGAAAATGCAAAAAATAGAGCATACATATGGATTAAGGAATAATACAAAAATGAGGGAGTTTAAGATATATACACCAAAAAGTAAGTTAGGTGAGATGACTTTCCCTTTTGTGGCAAAGAAAATTTGGAATGAACTAAATGTTCAAATGAAAAATGTAAACACAAGCCTAAAAAACTAAGTACTGCTTTGAAACAAGAACTGGCTGTAAGATGTACATGCTTTGACTGGTAATGATTGATTAAGGTGTGTTTGCATTAAATGATTGTTTAAAACATTCTATTCCACGAATTTTCTGATTGAATATTTTTATGATCAAACACAGAACACCCTGTAAAATAGGACTTGTCCTAATGGTGATTGAAATGAGATGTCATTTTATATCCTGTCTACAAATAAAAGTTTTTATTACTTATTACCATACTTAAGGGAAGAGACTGCCAGTGCTTAAACCAAGCCCTCTATATATCCATTGATGGACAATGTGGCCAGGTCCTTGAACCTGACCAGCTTGAATCACTTCTTTTGAATGGTATAGTAATCCATTTATCACGCTCATTGAATGCTTTGTCCTTCTAAAAGGAATGCTTTCCAGTTGTGCTGAACTATTCAACTGTGACAAAGTGAACATTCTTTGCATTAGCTTCAGGGCTAGATATTTTGGTTCCCCTTGATAGACAGCAAGGCCAACTAAGGTCAAATAGTCTACAACAAGTATTAGCCCATGCAAATTATAAACATCTGTAACATGCTCTGCAAACAACATGTTATAATTCACAAATAAATACTTTTGTTTCCAATTAAGTGTTAAAATAACAGCGTTCATCTGATACACTAACTCTGAATCATTTTATTTAATAGTAAGTGGAAAACTGAAGCTTCCTCTAAAGATGTGTACCAAAAATAAATGTTTTTGCTGTTTTCCTCAGTTATTTATTGCTCTATTGTTCTTATGTTAACTTACCATGGGATTTCATTTTCCTCAACAAGAACATCCTAATATCTACAGCTGTGTGAACCTCCCAAGGTTGGATTTTGCGAACATAGTCCATTGAACCAGATAAGGGACACTAAAAGGCTCTTATTTTCAAACTTTTTCACCTGGTTTGACTATAGAAAACCATTGCTTTATGTACTGGGAGAGTATTCCATTTCTTCCAGGGCATATGAAGTGCACAAAACAGCAGAACAGTGTGACAGAGTAAAGATTACTGGTTGCAAAAATGACAGCGGTTGTCAAAACCTCTTTTTACCATCTGAGGAACATCGCCCTGATGAAGCACCTGGTTCCTCCAGACGATCTTCCTACTTTGGTCCACACTTTCGTTACCTCCCGCCTTGACTACTGCAATACCCTTTACCTTGGGCTACTGGGGGTTGAGATTCGCCACCTGCAGCTAGTGCAGAATGCGGCAGCCAGGCTGTTGACTGGTTCTTCTAGGTCCAGTCATACAATGCCTGTGCTCCGCGGACTGCACTGGCTGTCAGTTTGCTGGCGAATTACCTTCAAGGTTGGTTTTCTGACCTATAAGGTGCTACATGATCAGGGACCTGCTTACCTGAAAGATCTCCTTTGTCCCTATTGTCCCCTCCCCACTCTCTCCAATCCACTGACGAGGGATTGCTAGAGATTCCCAGGGTTTGCTTAAAAACTTCAGGGGCTAGATCTTTTAATTACATGGCCCCAACCCTGTGGAATTCTCTACCTTGTCAGGTGTGGAATTGCCCGACTGTCCAAAGTTTTAAAGGAGCTTTGAAAACTTACCTTTTTAGTAAAGCCTATAATGATTTTTGAATATCTTAATGTTGTTTTAACTATTTATTGTTGTATGCAATATTATACAGGTGCCTTGATTTAAGAAAGGTGCCTTATATAAATAAAGAGTGATTTGATTTGATTTGATCTGTTCAGAGTCGACTCTGCCAAACATGGACAAGGCTTCCCACTGTGCAAAAGATAAGTGTTGCACACAGAGTACTTGACAATCTTTGCCAAAAAATAAATTTCTTCTACAAGACCCAAACATTGGAGCTGACCATGGTTCCTGGAATGTGATCCTAAGGAAATTCTGGTACATGCTGTGCTATCCTCAGGTCAGGGGTGTAGGTTCAACCCTGTGAGCGCTCATCCCTCTGGCAAGTTTCCACAGTCCCCCTTACAAGAAAATTGATAATTTGCACTGGCTTCTAAACAGCACCATCTCTGTACTGGTCTGCACATATACGAATATACGAAAATGCCAGCAGATACAGGCCTCATGGTCTATTGCATCTGCTCAGTTGTGCAGCTCACAGTTCAGACAACTGCTTCTGCTCCCCCCACTCATTGTGCCAGTTGGGGGATTCCTTAGACCTCCATATTTTTTTTACTATGTGTTTGACCATGGCCATTTCCCCAGTACATGATATGTTGATAAGGTAGTCAGGTGCTGGGTCGTCTCATGCCATAAGGGACTGGGAGCTGTTGGATGGGTAACATCCCTATCATTGCCTCCTGGGGGATGCCCCTGCATGGAGAGTCTCCCTGCATTAACAGTATTGTGGAAACAAGGTAGTGAGGGTCATACTGGCCTGTGGTGTCAGATTGTTCAACTTCTGTCTGCAGCTTAGCTAGATTCCTGGGGCTTCCATACAAAGTAACATCCCATCACATTCCAGACATGATACACAATATGGAATGGAATTTGGCCATTGTGCTTACTCATCTAATTGTTATTGAAGTATGGTGTAGTACATGCCTGTGGTTGGCCACCAAGGCTGGTATCAACCCCAGATGAAGATCACCCCTCTAGTGGTAGCAAACATTTATGCTGACCTGTTGTCCCCCCCCCCCATGTTCATGAGCTGATCACTGTTGGGATGGTTGTTTATGACAGAGTGATGTATTTGCCCTTCTGGCCCTACTACCGATGTGTTGGACCAGTCCTAAGTACATGGGTATGGTAGTTGTCTAGTGTTAGGCAGCACTCACTGTTGTTTGGGGGCCTGATAATCTAGGGGCTCATTGCACCCCAATACCACACCTGTCATGTATGGTATACTCAGTGGATTTTGACTCAGTCTGTATGCTTTCCCTGCTGCTATGTAAAAGGTAGGGAATGGATAAGGGAAGAAACAATTGCTATTCCCCAAACTCGTATACATTTCTATTGACCCCCACCTGTACTCTGGGATTGTCACATGTCAACCAGGTAGCTGGACAGTGGTGTGGAGGGCTGAGGCATTGAATGCCTTGCCACCTACCACACTAACAACCTGTGTTCAGGAATGAGCATGGGTTGCCAGGGGTCAGTGGGTTGGAAGAAGCTTTACTTTAAACCCTCTGTATGCCATATACAGATAATGTCCGTTATTTAATTATATTTTTTTGGTTGATTTTAACTTACAATTATATCACATTTTAACATGTATTTAAGTAAGTATTGAATCTAAATGTTATGCTTTTCATTACACTGGATTCTGAAAACACACTGGGACATTCAGAATTTATGTTAGTGGCGCTCTCTGCTCAAAGTGTTCTTATTTTATTCTGGTGACATTTGAGCTTGAAAGGCTCCTCAACTAAAGGCAAACTGGTGCTATCTAGTTTCTCTGATATAAACTTCATTTACGGATCAAATGAGTATTTTAAACCAATGATAATTATTTCAGTTTTTTTATGTAATGATCTGGGTTTTAATAGTATGTGATTTTCTGGGTGACTGTCATAAGCTTCCGTGGAAGTAAAGTAAAGTAGTAAAGTAACATTTATTTTTCAAGTGCCTTTCAAATGCCAAGGTGCTGTACAAAAAGGTAAACATTCAGTAAACAAAGAACAACAATAACATCTAAAAACCATCAGAAAATGTCTGATAAAACAAATATGCTTTAAGCTTTATTTTAAAACTCGAGATGGTCTGGCTTTCCCTCAGCCGATGAGGTAGAGAATTCCACAGGGTAGGAGCAACACGAAAAAAAAAACGTGCCCCAAATGTTTTTAACTGAACCCTGGGAACCTCTAACAATCCCTCATCGGTGGATCGGAGTGAGCGGAAAGGGCAGTAGGTAGTAAGCAGCTCTTGCAAGTAATGGGGTCCCTGTTCATGTAGGGCTTTGTAGGTCAGTAGACTGACCTTGAAGGTGATCCGCCACTGTACCGGCAGCCAATGCAGTTTGTGCAGCACAGGCATTATATGACTAGACCTAGAAGTACCAGTCAGTAGCCTGGCCGTCACATTCTGCACTAGCTGCAAGCGACGGATATCAACCCCTGGAAGCCCTAGGTAGAGGGCATTACAGTAATCAAGGTGGGTGGTTACGGAAGCGTGGACCAATGTAGAAATGTCAGCTGGAGAAACCAGGTGTTTCACCCAGGCGATATTCCTTAGATGATAAAAGGAAGATTTGACAATGGCAGACACCTGTGATTTTAGGGTCAAACCGCTGTCAAAAATAATGCCCAGGTTATGCACCCGGTCTGAGGTCATAAGCTGGACACCATCAAGCCATAAGCCCGAAGGGTGCCCCGCCCCAAGACTCACCTCCAGATGACCCAGGTCCACAAATAACATCTCAGTCTTGTCTACATTTAACTTCAGCCAGCTAGTGCTCATCCAATTCTTGATTTCGGCCAGACAGTTGTTAAGCATGGAGATCGCATCATCCTGTCTGGGAATAAAGGACAGATACAGTTGGGTATCATCTGTATAACAGTGAAAACCCAAACTGTATCACCTAATGATGTCTCCCAGCAGCAGCATATACACTGCAAACAACATGGGTACCAATATGGAGCTTTGCGGCACCCCACAGGACAGGGAGAGGGCAACAGAGGAATAAATTCCAGTGACAACCCTCTGTGACCTACCTGAGAGGAAAGATCAAAACCAATTAAGGACTGTTGCAGACAGCCCACAAAGAAGCTGCAGGCATTCCAAAAGCACACCAAGGTCTACAATGTCAAATGCTGCTGAGATATCAAGGAGGACTAAGATAGTACGAGCGTTTCAATCTCTCGCTACTAGGAGGTCATTTAAGACCCAAGCAAGGACGGTCTCAGTGCTATGTCTTTTCCTAAATCCAGATTGAAGAGCATCATAGACATTGTGGGTTGTAAGATGATCATCCAGCTGCAACACAACCACCTTCTCAATAACCTTACCCACAAAGGGTAGATTAGAGACAGGTCTGTAGTTTGCTAGACAGTCTGGATCCAAGGAGGATTTTTTAAGGAATGGTTGAACAACTGCCTCCTTGAGGGGATCAGGAAAGACCCCCTTCTCCAAGGAACTTCAGACAATTCCAGCAAGGATCGGGCAGATAATATCTGCACAACCTACCAATAGTGGTGTAGGGCCCAGATCCAAACTACAGCTGGTTGGTCACAAAGTCTGGACAATCCTCACAATGTCCATGAATTCCGGCTGGCTGAAGTCAGACCAGACAGAACAGGTGCTTGCTACCTCTCACCGATCTTTACAATCCCTCATAGAGAGAGAGCTGGGCCAATACCCGACCTGATGTTGGAAGGAGTTGGTTGGTCCAAAAGTTAAAGTACTTTGTTCTTTTTGTAACATCTATGTTGGTCCAATAAAAGGTATCAAACCATTTACTTCTGGATCTGTTCTTACAAGGACCAATACAGCAACTAAACAATGTGTTTGTCATTACAGATGCTGTGGGCAGAATAATGGATGATGTCTGTCACAGACCTTTCTCTCACAACCTTTTCCGCCACAATCTGGATGACAGGGACTGAGTGTGTGTGTACTGTGTTTCTAGTGGAAACTCAGTTTGGATTCCAAGTGCTGGGGTTGTCTTCGTTGTATAGTAGGCTCTCTTGCTTCACTTGTCACAATAAATGCCTACTATTTCTATGCAGCTTGGTTGGTATTTTGATGTGCATCAGAGTTTTGTGCATTTGTGTCCTCACCCTGCACTGCTTCTGAAAGTTCATATTTGTAGATTTTTGATTTTGGCTAATTTGGGGTTTTAGGGAAAAAAGAGTTGCTTGCTGATACGATTTGTTTAATATTTGTATTATTTTTATAAGCAAAATCTTCTTTTTAGACAACTATTATTATACTTGACAAACATTTATAATTCCTGGAATACTACCATTAATAGTAAACAGCTTTTATGCAAGTTAAAGTTGTATGTGTCACAAAAATGTACAATTTCATGGACATAAAATCTGATATAAAAGTATGATTGTGGCTGGCCCATTGGTACAGTGGTAGTGCTACCACTCATGATGCCAATGACCCAAGTTTAGAAGTCAGACAGGGTTGTCTGGGGCCAGCCAGGAGGAGGATCAAGTGTCCCACAGGATGCCCTCCTCCTCCTCCTCCTCTGGGGAGGGAGGGTCACTGCCTCTGCTACAATGCTGCCACCTAGGTGACCATGGATGGCAAGTTAAGGCATGGCATGTGTGAGTATGCACATGCCCTCGCATGCCAACAGTTGATGGGTGGAAAATGAGAAGAAGGATCGGCCCTAGCACCCGAGGCAACAGGACCCAAGTACATCTGGGTCCATGTGGGGTTTGTCATGCCTAGCTGCCTGGTGAAATTGGCAGTTCGGGGATTCATACCCTTGCCCCTGATCCCACCAAAGGGGCAAACTGTAGCTCCTTGGAGGATGGCCCCAGTGATACACAGGGTGAGCCAGCCTATACCATGGGATTTCCTGAGAGCACAGGAGCTAGAGACCTACAGGGGGCACAAATTGTGAGTAAAAAAGATTAATTTTTCTAGTTGCATTTTAACATCTTTTGTATTAGAGAAGAATGAAAAGAAGTGAATTTGCGCATTTAAAAAATACACTACACAGCAGCTGTAAGATATCACTGGATAGACTTCATTATTAAACGCTCATTGTGTGACACTGAACAACTCGTTTAACCTTTCAGTGCTCCATTCCATCCAGCTATGGAACTGGATGGAAGCAGGACACCACTGGAATGAGACATGATGCCTCAGCTGGGCTGTCCTCAGTAAATACATTGTAAATGAATAGTACCCCAATGAAAAGGAAATACTGCACCACAGTTTTTGTATCCTGGGTAAATACATTGTATAAATAGGTAAAAGAAAGACCCCTCTGGGAACAAGAAGCTGTAGCTCAGTTATGTTCTCCTGGGTATAAAAGTTGTAGAAAAACTGTATTGCCAGCGGTTGCTGTCTCTTTCCAGCCCCCCCCCACCCACCAGAGGAAGCAGTATGGTTTAATGGTTAGAGCACTGTTGAGAACTGGGAGACCATAAATTCAAACCTAGATAGAGCCACATACTCTCTGCGTGACCCTGAGCTACTCACATAACTTCTCAGTGCTCCAGTGCACTTACCACCTATGGAAATGGGTAAAAGCAGGGCCCCACTGGAAATGAGATGTAGCATTTTAGCTGAGCTATCCTGGGGAAATCCATTGTAAGAAAACAAACAAAAAAACATTGTCCACAATTGCTTGCCTTTCCTCTCAATGCACCCCAGGAGAAGTGTGGTCTAAAGGTTAAAGCACTGTTAGGAACCGGGAACTCACAGGTGCACAGGGAACTCACAGATGCAATCCCTGCTAGTTAGAAATATTCACTGTGTAAGTGTAACCCTAAGAAAACCTCCCCATGCTCAATCCAGCCAGCTGCAAAAAGAGTAGACACAGGAACCAACTGGAAATGAGATGTTGCAGGGCCGTGATGTCTATAGAGCCTGAGGGCTGCACCAACCCCTACCATTAAAAAAACTCACATCAAGGCAATATCTTTTGAATTGAAGAAACCCCAAAAAGTGCCATTTACTGTTCTCCTTAGAGTAATGTCAAATTATGTGCCCCCCCATCCAGTAATTGGGAAGACCCTCTGGAATGTTGCATTGCAGCTGCACTGTCCTGGGTAAATACCTTGTATGTACCGGGCCATTCTAGGTAAATAAAGTATAAGGCAACAAAACTAAAATGTGGCTGGCAGCCTCTGGCATTTACCAATGGTCCCCCCATCTGGCTGTATGGTCTAGTAAGTGGAGCACTATTGAGAACTAGGAGACTGCAGGTTTAATCCAGCTACAGCCAAATACTGGCTGACCCTGAGCAAGTTACTGAAAATGAGATATTGCATCTAAGCTGAACTCTCCTGGGAAATTACTGTAAATTGTAAAAATGAATAAAAGCAGGACTTACTGGAATCAAGACATTGCATTTTAACTGGGCTTTCCTGAACAAATAAACTGTAAAACAAGAAAGAGCAAGCCACGATATTGCTGAGAGTTACCCTCCTTCACTTACTAAGCAAAACAATTTCTCTTATGCAACAAAAGCAGCAGTGAGAAAGAAATAATGTGACCTACTGAGAATTAAACTCTGGTCCCAGAATACCATCCCAATGCTCTACCACTAAGCTATAGGCTCACAGAGTTGGACTTGGGGTTCATGGGCACACTTTCTTTCTCTGGTATTGCATATCCTGTAACTAGGAACAATTAAAGAACTGCTGATGCCTCAAAGAAAACTTTGAAAAACATAGTAATTAGTTACAATTCAGCTTGCATTCCAAATACATACTATAAACCTTTTCTCCCCATCTTTTATTACTGAGGAAATTTGCACAACTACATGATCTTTATATGTTAGAGTTCATCTGCCTCTACTCCTTGCTTCATGCCATAATCCTCTGTTGTGACATCACACACTGTTGCCATGGGAGTAACTATGATGCCACAAGCAGTACATTATGACCTCAGGTGGGGAGAAAGCAACAGAAATAGATGAACTCTGCAGGAGCAGAGACCCAGTTTTCATGTAAATGGACACAGTAATAAAATAATGGGGAGGAAAAAGACAGAACTAATGTGAAATATAAACAGAACTGTGTCTAAATATTAAGTTTTGTTTAAGTTATCCTGAAGGCAATTAGATGTTTGGTGCAGTATCAGTCGTTGTTTCCCAATTGAATCACAAACTGTAGTGAGAAAGAAATAATGTAAACATGCAAGAAAATATTGAAGGCATTCACCAATGCTTGCCTTTGTTGTGTATTAGCCTGTATATAAATTTTAACTAAATGCAGACCCCCTCCCAACTCACACACATATACACAGATGAAATGGAGTTTAGTAATTAATAGAGCTGTGCGGAAAGAAAAATTCTGCTAGCAAAATTAACTGGAATTATCATTCCGGTTCTGTCAAGTTTTGCAGAATTTCCGCAAAATTTCCGCAGAATGCTGCCAAGCTATGAATTTCTGTTATTTTGGTCTAATTTTAAATGTACACATTCAAATGTTACCACATTTGGCAGGTACATAGGACCATACTTCATACAGATTTTGTTACATTTCAGATTCCTAGCTTCAAAGGGGACTGAGTTAGAGGCGATCAAACATTTTGTCAAGGGGGGGTGCTGCTGAGCACCCAACATGGCAGCTGCTTAAACCATAGATCCTAATCGGTCTTGGTTTAAAAACTCGATTTTTCCTATCTACAGGACAGCTGATCACTTAAGAACGCTATAGCTTGTGTTGGAAGGGACACCGACCACAAAATGAGTCCAAAGAAGGATCACAAACACTCAGCTCAACACATCGAAGCCTTTTTTTCCACACCACCTACCTCGCGAGGAGCAGACCTGGACCCTACAGCACCAGCTGAGTTACGAGTGACTGAGGCTCCAAATCCCCAGATTTTGGCACTTTTTTACAAGATCCAGGAGAACGGAGAGGAAACTAATCTCAGACTAGCGGCAGTTGAATCCCGCTTTAAAGATCTAGAAGAAAAAGTGAGTGCGACTGAAACTGATGTTACTGCACTCAAAGTCTAGTCAGGAGATCAGCAAATAAAAAATACAACCTTTGTACAGGACCTGACTTTTCTCCGGGCTAAAATAGAAGTCCTTGAAAATGCACAAAGACAATCGAATGTGCGTATTGTGGGCTTTCCGCCGTGATTTGCCTCTGCAGCTGAGATAGCTTCAGCGATCACTAGATTAATCTTCACTGACCTTGAGTTACTGCCTGTTGAGTTGGGGGTTACAGTGGTTTGGGCCTTCGCCATCTCCACACGTTCCAGAAAGGGCTCAGGTGGCACACGTCTGCTGACTGCCATTGCAACCTTATCAAATTCGGAGAGCCGAATCACTTTACTATGAGCAGCTAGGCAAAAGGGAGACCTGTTCTGGGAAGGCAGTAAAATCACACTTTTTCCAGACATATCCTCTCAGTCGCAGACCAAGAAAAAGGCTCTCCAAATTATGAAAAAACTCCTTCTCGAGAACGGTGTTGAAGCTCAACTCTTGTTCCTTGCGAGGCTTCAAGTTAGGTTCTCTAGTAAGACACACTTAGTATCAGACCTAGATGCTGCTAAAACCCTGGCCTCTAAGATACTGGACACTCAATCTCGGCAAAAGGCTCCTCTGGACCCGGGTTCCGAGTCGGACACTAATGACTGAAATTTGGATATTTCCTAATGTTGTTACCCTTTAATGTTTCTATATGCAGGGAAGCATTGCCTATTTTTTTGAGTAATGGATCTAAATTGGAGCTTATATTATAGATAGGCAAGCTGTGCTGGTGCTAGCTCTGTTTTTTATTTATTCTCCTGCCTACTGAGGGACTTTATAAATGTAGGGAAAATACTACCCCACTCAATTTGTGAACTATTTACAAATCTCTTTACAATAACCTATCTCCCTATCTGTTAGCAGGGCTGACAATTGTGGTAGGGGTGCGAGACAACTTAATTGAGTCCAGACAACCTTGTTAAACACTGGTTCTAGTCTCGTTCAGTGGGTTAACTTCAGCCCTCCCACCTTAGATTGCTACGAGGGGCTGTAATAATGGTGTAAAGCCTTTATATTTTAAGTTAGGTGAGAGCATTATCTCCTACATTATTGTCTAGTCAGAGAATAATTTCCTAAGTATATTTGAGGCTGTTGATTACTAGTTCAGATTGAAGTAAAAGTCTGTAATCTTTTCACTGTATATCGATTTGTATCTGACTGTGATATGTATCAGCTGGTGGACAGTTTGTTATATGCTGTATTATATAAAAAAAAATTAAATAAAAAAAAAAAAATGTTTTGTCAAAATTTGATTTTCAGTTGTTTCCCTCTAATTTTAAATGTTTTTATTCAGATTTATTCACAGTTCCTGGATGAAATGAATCATACAACCAAACATTAGGTCTAGCTTTAAAGGGGACTGTGTTATAGACAGCCAAACAGTTTGCCAAATTTTAAATTTCAGTATAATTTTTAATGCACTCATCTAAATGTTACAAAATCTGGTAAGTATACAGGCACATACCACAGGTATATATGTTCTATGATGCAGATTCTTATCCTTAAAAGGAACTGAGTTATGAACAGAGAACACCTTAGAATGATCAATATCAAATTAACAGGTGGCCACCAATGCTTTTAAGATACTTCATGCCAAAATGGGGAAAAATTCAGTATTAGGAGTCCTTAAAGTCCTAAATACAAAAATAAAAACAAGTGATCTGTTTGCTGTGGAAATCTGGGGTTTCTCTGAACTTAAAGAACTTGAAGTGATTATGAATAAAATGTATAGATACTTATTATTGGTACCACAATCAGTTCCATCAGTCATCCTAAGAATGGAATTGGGGCAAACAGCAATTTCCACTTTGGCCATAGAAAGAAGGATGCTCTTTACTCTAAAATTGTTCCTATTGCAAGAACATAGACTCCCCAGACGGTGTCTAGAAGAGGAAATTGTATACTCAATGAATGGATTTACATCTCCCAGCATACAGTGCATTAAGAAATACATCTTACCTACAGACTAGGGCATATGAACTGGGAAATTTACCTAAATCCATGGGAAAAAATAGTCTCCCAGGTCAAAACAAGGCTGAAAAATATAGACATGGCTAAAAATACCAACTGCCTAAACAGTCTTAAACTATGTACTTATTATAGACAAATTAAGAAAGAACATGAGTTAGAATTTTATTTTTAAATATCTAACTTGCCCAGTTGCTAGGAGACTGTCAATAAGGTTCATGCCGGAATTATTTGTCTCTAACTATGTGTGTTATGGACAAAAATATGAAGGGTTTACTTCTCCATCCTGTAAATGTGGAAATAAAACAGAGGATGATCTAAAACATGTTATTTTGATATGCCCTCTGTATAAGGAAAACAGGTCCAAATAACTTGGTGGGATGCTTGGCAGTCTTGGTCTCTCTCCTGAACAAACAGTGATCTGCAACAGGGTTAATACACAAGAGGGGGGTGGAAAGGATGAGAAGTGACTTGGCAAGGTTGGAGGAATGGTCAAATGTACGGCAGTTTAGATTCAACGCAAAGAAGTGCAAAGTAATGCAACTGGGAAACAAAAACCAAGGGGAAGAGTACACAATGTGGGGAGGGAGGAGATACTAACAACAACAAAAATGGAAAAGGACCTGGAGGTAGTCATATCAGATAACCTAAAGGTAAGCAAGCAATCTGAGAAGTCAGTAAGGAGGACTGTGGGAATACTGGGATGTATAGGAAGAGGCATCGCTCAGCATAAAACAGGAAGCTGTTAACCCTCTGTACAGACAGTTGGTGAAACCCTGTATGGAGTACTCATGCAGTTCTGAAGACCCCATCTCTGCAAGGACATAGACAAGATGGAGGCAGTCCTGATGAGGGCAACTGAAATGTTGCAGGGTCTGCACCAGAAACCATATGGAGAGAGACTAAAGGAGCTTAATATGTATACCCTCGAGCAAAGGAGGGACAGGGGGTGACATGACAGAAACTTTCAAGTACCTCAAGGGAATCAACAAAGTCCAGGAGGGTAGCATCTTTCAGAAAAAGAGATGTGCAAGACCAAGGGGACACAATTTGAAGATAGAGGGGGGGATGGCTCAGGCGCAATGTAAGTATTTTTTCACTGAGAGGGTGGTGGACGCATGGAACGGCCTTCCTAAGGAGGTAGTGGGGTCAAAAACAGTGGGTGAATTCAAGAATGCATAGGACAGACATAAGGCAATTCAGGTGGGGGGTAAGAAGAAGTAAGCTGTTGGTTAACTAGGATCTGCAGCTTATCCAATAGGTAGGGAAATGGGCAGACTGGGTGGGCCGAGTGGTCCTTATCTGCCGTCAAAGTCTATGTTTCTATGTTCTATGTAACAGTGATTTTTATGTTTGCTTGCACACATGTGCAAGAAACATATTGGGGCAACTTGCTGCAGAAGTGAGTTGTGGAGGCGTGACAGTGTTGTTGTCAATGATAGCAGCCCATTTTGGGGCTGGTTTGTGTGGCACCAATAGATGACAGCAGTAGTGTAGCTTGCCACCAACTTGAAACAAACTCGCCACTGCAATCAGGGACCACCCTGTCATTAACAATCAGTTGTTTGTGTGGGGTGGTCCCTGACTGCAGCAGTGAATTAGAACTGCATTGTCTGGTATTCCCCTTTCAATAAACATGGCAATGGTTTCTCCATCAGCCTCTCACAGTCCCCACGGAAGCCGATGGACAGCCACCACCTCTCAAAGTCCCTATTAAAGCCAACAGGGGTGCCCAATCCCCCTGTCAGCATTCCCCTTCCCCAGTTCATTTGCTGATGGCCGCCTAATCCCTATCAGCATAATGTCCTCCATTAGTTGTAGTGCCACAAGCTCCAACTTCGGCTCATGCATTTCCCTTCTCCCAAGCACACTGTATGGCCGACAGAGTGCCCAATCCCATTAGCCTCAGCCCCTTGCCACAAAAACACCCAGGTGGCATGCTGGAGCCCACCCTAGTGTGCCTAAAGTCTCCTGCATTGTCTTTTTTTGGTTCCTGTAAAGAAAATGGTCCCTCTTCGAGTCCATTGCCCTCCCCAACTGACCCACCCTTTGCGCAGCCCCTCCTACACCCTCCCTCACCCCATACTTACCTCCAGAGCCTGGCACGATGATCTTTGGTGGAGTGGAACACATCTGCACTCTTCAAAGCCAACCACAAACTGAAGAAATGCCAGGAAGCTGTATAATGGCATAAATGGGGGTTTTCAACTTACGTGGATTTCTCAGCCATTTTTCAACTTGTGCACCAAACTTTCTACATGGGGTTCTTGGGACCCCTCCTCATGAATTCAGTCACTGTCATGGTGTTATTCAGTCCCGAAAAGGATTTTGCAGTCATTGCACCAAATCACCTTTCGGGAAGGATTAATGAAACAACACTATCACTGTTCATGAGGTGGACTCTCAAAAAGCCTATGTTGCAAATTTGGTGAAAAAATTCAAAAAAATGACTGTGTTATGAGCACGTATTCCATGTACACTTGTAACTTCGTGAATTTGTAATATTTTCACTCCAGATTTTCAACATTGGTATTTTTTCACACCTTCTTATGAACAGTACAGATGTAATTTTTCACATCCTGGCCAAAATGTGTTTTCGCACTTCTGGCGTAGAAAAGCATGGTCGCTGTGGGAAATCAGTGTTTGGGACAAATTAAGAAAATCACAGTGATACTGTTCATGAGCAGAGGTCTAAAATGCCTATGTTTAAAATTTGGTGACAAAAGTCCATACAATGACTCTGTTACAAGAGTGCATTGCACAGTTCCACATACCCTCGTAACTTTGCAAATTTGTAATATTTTCACTCCAGATTTTCAACATTATCCATTTTGCTCACCTCCTTATGAACAGTACAGCTGTCATTTTTCACATCCTGCCCAAAATGTCTGTTTGCACATCTGGCAGACAATGGCGAGGTTGCTGTGGGAAATCAATGTTCAGGACAGATTAAGAAAATCTTAGTGACAGTGTTCATGAGCAGAGATCACAAAATGCCTATGTTGAAAATTTGGTGAAAAAATTCCACTAAATGACTATGTTATGAGCGTGCATTGTGCAGTTTCCACGTACACTCAGAAGTTCGAGTATTTTTAATATTTTCACTCCAGATTTTCAACATTACCATCTCTTCACACCTCCCTTTGAATGGTATAGCTGTCATTCTTTACTTCCTGCCTGATCTGTGTTTTTGCATATCTGGTACAGAATGGCATGGTCGCTGTGGGAAATCAAAGTTCAGGACACATTAACAAAATCACAGTGCCACTGTTCATGAGCAGAGGTCCCAAATGCTTTCATGATGTGGGGGTCACAAAAAGGCCATGTTGAACATTTGTAGTGCAAATACCAACAAACACCTGGGGCGTTAGGGTTTCTAACCACAACATCCCACCCTGTACATACTGACAGGCATCACGGGTGTGCCTTTGCATTGCCGGCAGTAGTGCCATGACATTCGTACCCCACCCTGAAACCATTGACAGGCATCGAGGTGTGCCTTGCACTCTTCGGCCCCAGACTTCACCCCATCCCCCTACACTGCATCCATTTCAGCACATGTCTTTATGAAATGGGGTGACTGTGAAGCCAAACACCCCAAGGCACACCTCAACACTTGTTGGTGTCAACAGGATAGGGTGAGGTGAAATGCCATGAGTGTTATGGGTAACAACCCAAAGGCACACCCCAATGCCTGTCCATCTCTGCAGGGTGGAGGTGGGGTTGGCGTGAGTTCAGTACTTCATTGCCATTCCTATTCTGCATCTGTCCAATGCTAATATCAGCAAGCAAATGCTTGTTTTATTCTCTACCGATGATGTGAGAATATTGAATAAATTAGTTAGATTTTTATCTACTGTATACTTGTAAAAGATATTCAAATTTTATACAAGATACTTATGAACTAAGACCATGTAGTACTGTGTAAGTATTTTTATACCTGGATGATTGAAACTTGAAACATGAAAATGGCATATTTTACAAACATGTTTTAATGTGAATATTTATTGTATGAATGTATAAATTGATTGTAATGGCTATGTTGGCAATCAATAAAACTTTTTGTACTTGTGTTATGGACAGCCCAACATTTTGCCAAAATTTATATTCAGTTATTTCCATCTAATTTTCAGAGAACTTATTCAACGTCACCAAATCTGAAACATTTATTTTATATGATGTAAGTATTAATTACAAGATTTTAAATAAAGTATTCATTATTTTATATTTATATTATTTTTCTTCCATTTTAGATTGCCCTTAGATCCTGTCTTGTACAATATGCTTCTTTGCCCATTTGAGTCTGCTTTAGTACTTTTGTTTACACTTGAAATAACAGAAGGAGCATTCCTTTCAATGCGTCTCAGACTAGGATTTCATTAGCGTTCACGTCTGTTTTAGTTCACCTATTATCCCAAATGGTCAGGGAGCACTGTCTGCTGAGTGCTAGTTCATTAAGTGATATAAAGCAATGTTTGTTTAAATACAACAAATAATACATTGAAAAACTGGACCAAGACACATTTAAGGAATTGCTCCTTTTCTTATCTGGGGCAAGATCATTTAGTTTTATGCCCCAACCCTGTGGAATTCTTTACCTCATTGGTGCGATATTGCCTGACTGTCCAAAGTTTAAATTAGCATTAAAAATGTATTTATTTAGCCAGGCGTATCCTGATTTTTAAGTATATCTTATTGATTGATTTTAGGATGTTGTTTCAGTTTTACAGTATGTATTTGATTTATTTATTGTAAAAGCAGTTTGGTTCTGGAAAGGCGCTTTTTAAAAATAAAGAATTGCTTGCTTGCTTGCTTATATCAGATGTGAAAAAATATTAGCACAGACTCAAAATAATAAGGAAAGTGCATCATCAAGACAGGAGATATGAGCCACCGTGAACATGAAATGCTGTTTTTACTGCTTTAAAAAGAAACTGCAGGTGTAAATTTTTTTTAAATCTATTTTTATTCATTTATCTTAATACAGACAAATAAGGACTACTTGATTCCAAAGCATAGTAACTGATATGACCAAACATATTGTAAATAGGATATAATTCCTATCACTCTGTTATTGAACATATGGAGAGGATCGATAGTGCTGAACATTATATCATAAAAAGTGACATATTGCAATAGCTCCATGGACACTGAAATGTAGAGACTAACCCAATAAAGTCCCCGAGGGCAAAGTCTTGTTAGCCAGCCAGTGACATCCAGGTCGATGTTTTACAGCTAGTGTAATAAGTACAAAAATGTTTGAGTTCCTCAACCACTCTGTGCCCGAAACATAAAAGTGCAAGGTGTTGACTAAATTTTGCAATTACGCACTGTGCAAGACATCTGGATTAAAACTTCTGCAACATGCATTGATACATTCAATAGAAAGAACAAGGAGTAAATCATTAGGTGCAAGATTAACCTATTTTGAGATTATAGGTGCACAGGTTGTGTTTCCCCTATGGGACCAGTGGAGCAAAACAGAACTAGGAATTTGTATAGAGAACTTGTATAATGCATATACTGTATGTACTTTCCCTGCCTAAAGAGAGACAGTCGGCTTATTGCTTCAAGGGTGTCCATGTTATAAGTTACCAAAAACTTGCAAAATAAAATCAGTACTTCAAGTTGAATTCCAGGAATCTTTATGAAAATTGTGGAATTTGATGCTAATTAGGTGAAAGCCATATCCATTAATATTTTCCAGTCATACACCTGACCTACCATGCAGGAACGAGTAAAACGCTAGTGAGACTAACAATAAGGTTGGATTCATGGGGGACACCATTGTAAAAGTAGCAGGATGGTTAGAGGGGCATTTCAGGCCCTTTATGCTACATGTGACATGACTGAGACCTCACAAAACCTCAAGGGTGAATAGGGTGCAGTGGTCTTTTCCAAATGAGGATGAGGTCTAAGGCAGAAGGGCATGTGATGAAGCTGGATGGGGTGATGATCAGGAGGATGTGAGGAAATATTTCTTTTTTTTTCCATATACCTATTCAGCCCAGCCTGCCACCTGCTTCTTTCTTCAGGTCCCCAGCCAGTCTCCAGCCCACCTACCACTCCTCTCACCATTGTAGCTGGCGGGGATCCACATGGTGTGAAGCCCAAAGACAGCAGGGACCGTCACACTCAGCAACCATGGTACATGGGTTTTTCAGTTTTCTCCACTTGGTTTGGTCCCTTCCTCCACCCCAGAAGTCTGGCATAACCTCTGTCAGTCTTAGACACAGCAGAGCACTCTGGGCCTGTGTCACCCATTGCGAAGAAGCAAGGCTGCTGTGCCAGAGCTGAGCTGTCTCTCTTCCTGGCTGGCTCACACTCCATTTGGGAGCACTCCCCAGCCTGGCCATCCCAGGTTCCCTTCAGGAGCACTCCCAATCCTGGCTGCCCAACCCATGTGGACCTAGGCTTGCTTCTGAACCCGAGTTGCCAGTATGGAAGCATAAGGCACTTTTATTGAGCCATCAGGTGGCCCTGAGGAAATATTTTTTCACTGAAAGGGTGGTAGATGCAAGAAACCAACTGCCAGCTGAAGTGGTGGAGGCTAGAAATGTTGAGGGCTTTAAGCATGCATGCATGGGATAAACACATGGGTAGATTGCAATAGAGGCAGGAAGGGAATGTTGCAGTGACTACATAAGGTCTGCAGAGATAGAATAGGCAGGGAACACTTAGGCACACTGGATGGGCCAAGTGATCCTTTTCTGCTGGCATATTTTATTTCTAGGTTCTGTGTTTCTGTAGAAGTGGGTGACTTACCTGCCTTGACACAAGTCAAATAAGTGTGATACATAACTAAGAACTGCATGTAGAGGGAGTAGATGACTGCTGTGTGCATTGTGACAGGGAGTACACATTTATTTATTTATTATTTATTTACGAGATTTACCAGGAAGGCATACTGAGCAACATGCTTGATTTCAGATGTGACCTGGGGGCCGAGACCCAATACACAACATGGAATTTAATACATATGCAGTACAATATGGGAAAGCAAAGGCTTACACCTATAAACATTTGGCAGAAAGTTACAGACAGGGGTAGATACATACCATGTAAAGAATTGGAGGGTAGTGTACATTTAATATACATTTAGACTACAACAGCATAACAGTAAAAATTGTTAGTTGAAACAGGAGTAGCTGGAAGAGAAATGCGCTCTGAGTAGTAGGTTGCGATGGTAGGGATTTGGTGTGTTTCTTATGGGGGCAGGTAGGGTTCCAAATCTGTAGGATTCTGTAGTCTTTTCTTTGCCATGCCACATCCTGAGGACATGAGGATGTCAATTACTGAGTGACAGATGCTCCTAATGGAAAAAGATACCTATAACAATCTTTTCCAACGCCCTCCTAGTTCTGGGGTCAGTGAGAATAACAGTGGCATCAATTAAGATAAGCTAACATTTTATAACGTTCTGTGAAAAAGAAGGAGTCTTCTTTTCTGGAACATTAAAAGCATTCGGGACAAAGGAATGCCCGCTTGCTCAGGATGTGCTGCTGTTGTGCCATGAGGCAAGGGTTACTGATCTTGTTAAGGGACATGAAGTCTGGGAATTCAAATTAAAGGATAGGGATTGAAGAGGTAGTTAGTGCAGGGGTCACCAATTGCAAGAGCTAGTTGCATGATTTCATCAATAAATGGACAGCTAAGCACAGTAGCACAAGAATAGCAAGCAAGAACCCCAGTCTGAGCAAGGAAGCACAGAGTGCTAACAATTCAATTTGATGGATAGATAGATAGATAGATAGATAGATAGATAGATAGATGAGACAGACAGACAGATAGATAGACAGACAGAGAGATAGATATTTTATCAAGCACCTATTTCAAAAGACTAGGCACTTTACAATTCAATAGAATAACACATAATTAAAACACCAGTATTCACATACAGTGACTAAAACTATTAAATATATCAATCTGTCAGTTAAAATGCTTAACATTCAGCAGTTAATCAAAAATGCCAGCTGGAATAAATATGTCTTTAGGCCCTGTTTAAAGGCTTCCACGAGGAGCACCTCTCAGATAATCAGTGCGGAGTTCCACAGGGTGGGTGCAGCTACTGAGAATGCCCTATCCCTGGAATGTCACAGCCTCACCCTAGGAACTCCAAGGAGTCCTCCCTCAGTAGAATGAAAGAGCCTGGGGTGGACGGTAGGGACAAGGAGATATTGCAGATAGGCAGGTTCCATTCCCTGCAGGTTTTGTAGGTAAGGAGCCCTATCTTAAAGGCAATCCTCCACCTGACTGGTAGCCAGTGAAGACCACGGAGAACAGGGGTAATATGCTCAAATCTTCTTACCCCCATCGGTAATCTTGCTGCCATGTTATGCACTAGCTGAAGTCTGTGGAGGTTCCCTCCAGATAACCCTAGGTACAGGGCATTACAGTAGTCCAACCAGGAAGTAACGAAGGCATGCACTAGTTTGGTCAGATCCTCTGGCGGGATCAGGGATCGAATAAGGGTGATGTTCTTAAGATGGTAAAACCCACTCCAGACAACTGACGACATCTGGGCATCCAAGGTCAAGCTATAGTCAAGAACACCAAATCCATTACCTATCTAGAAGGGACCAAGGGTCACCCCTCAGCACTAGCCCAGGGGCAGCCCCACCTTCCTCCACCTTGATGACCTGGATCCACAGCCAGTATCTCTGCTTTGTCTGGGATCAGTCTAAGCCAGTTTTGAGTGATCCAAGCCTGGATCTCCTCAAGGCAGCTGCTAAACATGGAAACTGACAGCTGGCCCTCAGGTGCATAGGACAGAACAGATACAGCTGGGTATCATCTGCATAACAGTGAAAACCCAGCCAGTACCACCTGATCATGTCCCCCAACAGCAGCATATACACAGTGAACAACAAGGGCAACAAAACTGAATCCTGGGGAACTCCACAGCCCAGAGGCTTCAGGGAAGATATGGATCCCCATCGTCACCCTTTGTACTCTACCTGTTAGGTGTGACCCAGACCATTTGATGACCTTCCTGGACAGGCCAGACCAAAATCACAGGTGGTTGAGCAGCACCTCATGGTCCATGGTGTCAAATGCCAAAAGGTCAAGGAGGACCAAGATAGTACAATCCCTCCTATCCCTCGCCATCAGGAGGTCATTCAGCACCTGTACCAGAGCAGTCTCATGCTACACCCACCTGGAACCCAGACTGGAACGGCTCATAGGAAGAGGAGGAGGAGGAGTGAAATACCTCTCAAGCTCAATGGCCAGCACTTTCTCAATACCGTCCCTAAAATGGGAGTTTGAGACTGAGCCTGTAATTACAAGACAGTTCGGATCCAATGAAGGTTTTTCAAAAGGGTCTCACCAAGGCCTTTTCAAAGCCAATGGAAGACCCCCTCCTGAAGGAACTCCAGACAATCTCAGTAACCACAGGACCCACCAGGTCCAAACATCCAACTAAAGTCGAGTTGGTCCTGGATCAAAATCACAATGGGTAGGTCGTAGCTTGATTATCCCCACCACCTTATCCACCCCAACCAGCTCAAACTCATCCCACACAGGAGGAGTGTCTTCACACAACTCAGGTGGACCACCTAATCCTTTTGAGAAACATCCAAGAAGAACCTGGCCCTGATGGAGGACACCTTGTCAGCGAAGAACAGAGCCATCTCTTCGCACCTAGTGCTAGAACCTGCTCCCCACATGGAGACAGGCTGGATGTAATAGCCTATCCACCGTCTAGGAAGAGCTAAACTGGTCTGTTCACGCTGCAGCAATCTCTAAACAAGTAATTCCACCTTTTCAGAGGAGTTGCCCTCTGATAGTCCTCATAATTTGACCTCAGAGCCAATCTGTCCCTCTGCAGAAGAGCTCTCCTCCAACATCTCTCTACCCTCCGTCCCTTGGTCTTCAAGCTCTGAAGTTCCTCATCAAACCAAGGAGGTCTAAGGTGCATAGATGAGGGGTGGACACGAATGGGTGCAACGGAGTCGAAGGCGGCCACAACAGCCTCATTATAAGCTGCCAACACCTCCTCCATCCCCACCACACTAGCCAACTCCACACTCGATAGGTCCAGCACTGCCAACAGTCCCGTTGAAGAATCCCCCTCTCAAAAGGTGGCACCAGACCATCTCCACAGGGGCAGGACCATGTAAGGAGGGGGTCACTAACGGGAACCCCATGATGCTATGATCCAACCAACTTACTGTATCAACCGTGAGGTCACTTATTTCTAGATCTAAAGAAAAAAACAGATCCAGTGTGTGGCTGCCTGAGTATGTGGCCGCTGTCACATTCTGTACCAAGCCCAGGGCCCTCATGCTCTGCAGGAGATCAGAGCCAAGCCCTGATCATCCATTGCCAACCCAGGCATTGAAATACCCCAGAATCAACCATCTGGGAGTCTCAATGACCAGGCTGGTGACAAGCTCTTCAAACTCCTGCAAAAACTCCCCCTCCCACCCTGGGGGCTTGTAGAGTATGAGGACCCCAAAACCTGTATCCTCACCTCCTCGAGCAGCCACACACTCAAAGTACCTAGTTGGACCTACAGGAAGCACTGTGAAGTTCAGGTCAAACTTAAAACAAATAGTTCCCCCCACCCCTGCGATCCTCCAATGGGCTGTGCATCACGGAGTACCCAACCGGTACCACTGCCTCCAGAGTGGGGGCGGCATTCTCATCCAGCCAGGTCTCCGTGAAACATGCCAGGTCAAACAAGGAAATCAGATCCACTATTATGGCAGTCTTATTCCTGATCGACCTGGCGTTACACAACACAACCCGAGTAGGATGAGGTGAAATTGCCAGAGCTACCTTCTGCCCACAATCCCTTGTGGAACCCTTGAGTATGGCAACCAAGCAAGGCAACCCTCTTTCGAGTTCCCATTTCACCCCAGGGTATCTCCTTGGCCTCAACACCCGAATCCTGAACACCAGGCTGCCATCCAGGCACCACCACCCCTAGGTTCCCCCCCCCCTTTGAGCTATACCCAATTTGAATGCAGGTTATATAGGAATCACACCCAGTACAATGACTATCCAGAGAGCCTGATATACTTGCAAGTCTAGGATTTGGAGGTACTCAGAAAGATATAACTGGAGAAGAAGGTGTCTGGGACACCAAGAAGCAAGAATTCTTGCTATTCCAATAGGATAGGTCTGATAGAAAAAGGTGCTGGTGGAACTAAAAGTGGCAGACAGGAAAAAGATGCAAATTTTAAGAAGTTGTCACCTGTAACTTTTTATTTCTGATGTATTTTTCATTTTCCTTATGCTCATTAGAAAGTTTTCTATGTGATAATATTGTGCTGGATATGTGGAATAGCTCTCAGCCTGGCAGCTGGCATATGTTGGTTTCCCCCACTACATCATCAGCATTGTGATCTCACTGACAGTGACATCACAGGTGACTGACCTGGCAGCTACTAAGTGGCTGTTCCTAAGCAGCAGTGATGTCATGGTCAGTGAGATTGCAATGCTGATGATGTAGTGGGGGGGTGGTGGGGCATTACTACATCGTCGTCAGCTACCAGGCTTTGGTGTTCCACACATAACCCTACTAACACCAAGTAAACAATCTTCTAGTTAACCAAAGGGAAAAGAAAAAGTACTTCAGATATAAAAGGTAATGGTTAACTCTATTTTAAAAATGAATATCAGTTTTAGGTAGTACACTAGCTCTTTAAGGAAGTTTGTCACTATAAAAAACCATGAAGGATATCATGAGGACCATCAGTTTCATTGAATCTAGCTGGTTAAAGAGCAGGTTTCTACTATGACCCCCTATTAGTCGATCAGTCACTTTGGTTAATGAAAATCACAACAGTAAGTAGTATAAAAATATCTGGAAATATCGCTCCCATAGAAGTCAATGGGGCATGCTCATGCAGCCTTCAGTTTGTGACATCACAAAACAGGGCTGCATGGGCCTCATGGGGCATGGTTTTCAGACTGGGAAATCGGTTCTTTTTGGCGCTATGCTGAAAAGCAATTTACAAGGAAATTACTTTTTACCAGAAGGAATTTAAATGCCACATTTGCCTGCAGACTCCTCTTCAGGTCAGTTATGACCACACTGGGGAGGGTCATAGTAGGAACCTGCTCTTCAAGCTACAAGAGATGGGGCAGGGGTAGTCACCCTGGGAAGAATCACAGGACTGCAAACAACTCAGCTCAGTTTATCAGATAAAGTAGTGATATGTGGTTTGTGAACACTAAATTCCATAAGAAATTCTGGAGGCATTACGTATTATATGAACATATTAAATAAGCCAGCAGAAACAGGCCCCACAGTCTACCAAATCTGCTAGAGTGTGCAGCTAACACCCCAGATTGCAACTGCCTCCTCCTCCCCCCCTCCTCCCAGGAGGTACCCTGCAGTAGCTACCCAGCCACACCCCTATGCTCTGTCCCATGCCTTTAAAAACTACCCACTGTCTTACATGAAATCACCCCTCTGGTAGGGTGTTCCATTTGACACCACCCTCTCTGTGAAGTAATGTCTCCTCCTCTCTCTCCCTAAGTCTGCCCCCCTCCAGTCTTAGCTTATGCCCTCTCATGTCCCTTCCTTCCTCAGCCTAAATAACCCCTCAGCACTAGATTTGTTGACCACCATCAATGGTAGAATGTTTCAATCATATCCCCCATCCCTCCTCTCCTCCAGGGTGAACAAACTCAGATCCCTTAGCCTGTCCGTAGCATTTCCCTCCATGCCCCATATCATTTTGTCACTCTATGCTGCACCTTTTCAGCAGTCTAATATCCCTCTTCGAATCGGATGCCAGTAGTGCATACAGTACTTCAGCTGTGCCTGACCAAGGACCTGTAGGGGGCATGATCACTGCCTGTGTTTGGACGAGAATCCTCTTGCAATAAACCCCAGCATCCTGCTCACCTTGGCTGCAGCTTTCCTACAATGAGCAAAGATGTTCATGCTCTCCGTTACCATCACCCCAAATCCTTCTCTTCCTCGGTGACCCCTAGCCTCACCCCCAACCAGTATTCCCTCCACTGATTCTTGGCCCCAAAGTGCATAACCTTGCACTTCTTCACATGAAACCCACTTGCCACTTTGCTGACCCTCCTCCAGCTTGGATAGGTCCCCTGTAGTTGTTTCCACCCTACTTCATCAGCTACCACCCCATTTAGTATCACCTGTGAACAGACTGATCCTGCTCTCAACTGTGTGATAGATGTCTGATATGAATAGCCCAAACAACACGGACCCAGCTCAGAGCCTTGTGGCACTCCACTCATCACTGGCCTGGGTGCTGAGAGTTCACCCCCCACCATCACCACCCATTGCTGTCTCCACTTCAGCCAGTTCATGATCCAGTTAACCAACTTTTCTCCCACCCCGACAGATTCCAGTTTTCCCCCTAGTCACCCATGAGGCATTGAATCGAAGGACTTGCTGAAGTCCAGATATAGGAAAATCCACTGTGTGGCCCCTATTCGGGTCCCTTGCTACCCAACATAATGCTCTATTAAATTGGTCTGGCAAAACTGGCCTGGTGGCACTGATGGTTGAGGTGCTGGATGCCACACCTTGCATCACACCAGCGACCTGGGTTCAGGAACAAACCCAGGCGGCGGGGGTTGGTGGGTGGGGAAGAGATTGAGCGTCGGAGGAGCTTTCTCTTCCCAGGGAGGCTAGTCAACGACTGCTCATTGAGCAACCTCTGGCAGAGGCTGGGGGTAGCCGAATGCAGTGTTGTGGCGTATGCCAGGGGTGGAGCCACGGCAGTGTGTTGCCTTGGCAGCCGGGCTCCACAGGGTGTAGCACACAAGAAAAAAAAAACTCTCACTGCAGATAGGCGGGCGCCTCCCTCCACAGACCACACTCCCAGAAAATGGACTCGGCTTCCTAGGCTGTCACCCCCTCTCCTGCCTGGTGTCTCAATACTATAAGTAGGAGTGCCCTGTGGGGGGCAGCCCTTCCTCGGAGGGTAGACCCAGGGAATGCCCAGTGCCGGAGAAGAGCTTGTGGGGTAAGTCGAGCCACGTTGGGAGGTAGAGACTGTGGTTCCAGAAGGTTGCTGGAGAGAGTTCGGAGGTAGGGGAGAAAAAATAGAATTAAAAAAAAAAAAGATTGGTCTGGCAAGATTTCCCTGAGATGGCTCCATGCTGCTGCCCATCCTGGAGACCATTCACTTCAAGAAATGACACCAGTCTCCTTCAGTATTATCTCCATATGTTTCCCCACTAAGAAAGTGAGACTGACAGGTCTATAGTTGCCTGACTCATTCCGTGGGCCACTCTTTTGTATGGGCATCACATGGGCCACCCTCCAGTCTTGTGGCATGCAACCTGTGTTCAGGGAAGTGCTGAACAGGTTCACTAGCGGCCTGGCCAACACCTTCACCATCTCCCTCAGCACCCTGGGGTGAGTGCCATCTGGACAAGGTGCCTTGCCCAACCTTAGCGTCTTCAGACCCTCTTGTACTCATCTCTCATCAATTATTCCATCAGTCATCTATCCTCCCCCCAGCCACACCTTCCCAGTCCATAGGGGTGATGAATCACCCTTCTCCTGTGTGAACACTGAGCAGAAGTATTTGTTCAGTGTTTCTGTCTGTTCCACACTCTTTTCCACCCACCCGCCCGTCACTCCTGATTCACACTATTTGGTCCCTGCACTTTCTTTTTTTCCTCACATATCCCTTAATGCTCTGAGTCAACCTCAGCTTTCTGGAGGTATTTGCTTCCCTCACCATCTTGGTTACCTCTTTAGACCATTTTACATACTCCTTCCTGTCCTCCCCCCTCCCTATTCTCTTGAATCTCCAATATTCAGCTCTCTTTGCTTTCACCCCCTCCAGCACTTTACTGTTTATCCAACATGGCTTGTTGGCTCTACTCTTCTTGCTCAGAGTCCTTGTACAAGCCTCTGTAGCCTCTTTTAGACCAAGTTTAATGATATTCCACCTTTGTTGTGCATCAATCTCTGTCCTATTCCCCTACAGTCTCCCTTGCAGTATTTTCAGCATCCTCCTGAAGTCCGTTCTACTGATGTCTACCACCCTTGTTTTTGAGCCTGCAGTCTCCTCACTCAACCTGAGTGTGAACCACACAGTTTGATGGTCACTCCCAGCTAGTGGGTTTTATATCCTTAGTCCCCTCACCACCTCCCTGTTCGATAGTACCAGGCCCAGTGTTTTACCTAGCCGAGTTGGCACATCGACCAACTGTGTCAGAAGACTTTCCTCGAATGTGTCCAGGAGTACCTGCTCCCTGGCACTGGAGGTGTTTGGGGTACTCCAATCCACCCAGGGCAGATTAAAGTCCCCCACGATCACCACACTCCCCTTCCTACCTACCCACCTAATCTGTTCTGCTAACTCCTTATCCAGCTCCTTGGACTGGGCTGGTGATCTGTACACCACCCCCAGCCTCAGTTTTCTACCCCTTGAGTCCAGAAGCTACATCCACAGTGCATCTGTCCTCCCTTCCTTCCCCTCATCTCTTGTGCATCTGATATCATCCCTTACATAGACTGCCACTCCACCCCCTCTTCCAACCCCTCTGTCCTTTCTGTAAATTTTTGTATCCTGGGATTGCCAGATCCCAGTCCTGTTTTAGGTTGCCCAAGTGTCAGTGATGGCTGCAATGTCCACCATCCCTTCAGCTAGGAGAGCCTGTAGCTCTGCTGTTTTGTTATCCAGGATCCTTGCATTCAGAGACCACCCTTCACCCATTCCATCCATCCCTCCAGCCCATGGCCCTTGCCCTGCCCCATCCCATCTGTGGCCCACCCCATTGCAGCCACTTTTTATCATGGGGATCAGCTCATTGGCCCCCCTTTCTGGTGACCTTGCATACTAGCTGCCCCTGGCCTCCCCTCTATCTGGTTTAAAACCCACTTGACACTATATACTCCTCAACTTATGTTTGAACACCCCGGTCCTTCCCTACTCAGATGTAATATGTCCCTTGCATACAGTTTGCTGTTGCTCCAGGTATCCCCATCCTCCAACTGGCCCATACCCATGAGAGCTACACCACCTTCCCAGCCAGGAGTTGAACTCCAGTATCCTTTCCTTTCTTGCTCTGCTCACCCTTGGAACTGGCAGCACCTTTGGAAGGCCACTGAACCACCAATTTCTGAACACAACTTCCCTAGCTCCTCAAATCTCTCCCTGACTAACTCCACCATGCAACCACCCAAGTAATTTGTGCCCACGTGTACCACCACTTGAGGCTTCTCCCTTCCTCCCAACACACCTAAGCAGTGCCTGCCCTGCCCTGTCAGCTGTCAGGCCCTTTACAGGTTCACTCATATCCTACAATGCCGTTCCCCCTTCCCGTCACACCTGATCCCTTTCAGGATAGAATCCTCTATTACTACAACTCCTCCACTTTTACTCCCCCCCCCCTTTGGCTGCACTTTCCTCCCATCCTGTTCTTCCTCCTTGGGTTCTCCCCCGCCCCATTATCATAAATATTTGAGAAAATGTTGGTAATAATGTTTGGTACAGTATATCCAGTGTAAATGTAAAATTGCTAAACTAAATTGTTTCCAGTTTTGATATAGCTTGGGATACACTGACATTTGATATGCATGACAAATGTCAGGTCTGTACCTGTACAAAGCAGAGAAATTACAAACATTCACATTTTAGAAAATTTCCACATAATTTCACAAATAAACTGTGAAATTTTGAACCACTATAACTGAAACATTTCTCAACAAAATCTCTCCATATCTAGTAATGTCTCGAACTGTTAAAAAATGTTATGCATGCTTATTTTCATATCTGTAGCTCCAAAGGTGTCTGAGTTATAATCAGAAGAATTTTCACTAAATTTCCTCAAAATAAAATGCCATTTTTGAACTGCTATAATTCAAAACAATTCATCCAATTGTCTTGATATTTTGCTACTTTTAGGACTTATATCTATATATAAGCATGCCAAATCTCAGGTCTCTTGCTTACTAGACAGTCAAGTTATTGCTTAATAAAGACATTTCCAAAACTGCAAAATTCTGATGAATTTCCACAGAATTTTCAAGTTCATTTCAAATTTAGCAGGAGATGTCTGGTAGGCAAATTTTGTTTTCAAGGCTATCCTGTATGTAGCATGAAACAGGTTGCATAAAATATTAAAACACAGCAATACCTATTTTTTGTTTAATATGTTGTGAAACTTCATGGAATTCCATCACAGTTCTGCAAATCTAGAATTATCTAATTTAGCACAGTCTCCAGTAATTATCAGATCTCTGCAGTTGGAATGCTTCCTGCTCAAGTTGCATTCAAACCTACACACAGCCTCCATAGTCCACCCTCACCCCAGCTGTTGCTGGGGCGACCTATGTATAGGGGCTCTTAGACAGAACATGTACAAGTCATTAGTCTTTCCAGATTTCATGTTTGTTTTTAACTTATGTATTTAACTGGCAGCACCAATGCCACTTATTTTATTTGCATAAGTTTCTTTATACTCGACTACAATTTCTCCACTTCTGCATGGGTGGT
The DNA here is from genome assembly GCA_016271365.2 of Neoceratodus forsteri. NCBI lineage: Eukaryota > Metazoa > Chordata > Ceratodontiformes > Ceratodontidae > Neoceratodus > Neoceratodus forsteri. Next base: position 1,098,561,748 of record CM057455.1, on the reverse strand, counting down.
GGGGAACTGTTATCCCCATTTGCTGAGGGGTATGGCAGGGGTACTTCTTGAATCCCTGTTGTATGTCTATGGAGGGACCCTTTAATTCATAAACTAAATAGTTCTGTTGATGTTTAAAGAATATATACTGTCGATTAGCTTGAAGTCCCCATGGTCTTGGCTTATGCAGATGACCTCTGCTCATTGATCAAGGATCGGAAATCAGTGCAAGTGCTGTTAAATGTTTTACATTTTTTTTTGTGGTTTCAGGGGCCAGAGTTAACCTGGGCAAGAGTAAAGGGATGGCTTTGTGACCCCTATACCAGACTTGCCCAAGTGGGTGGCAGGTATTCCTTTACAGGATGGACCTCTAACAAATTTAGGGGGGTTCAATTTGGGGAGGGTGATATGAGTCATGCAAATTGGCAATTGAAACTGGCTACAGCAGAACATAAGGTCTCATCCTGAAATAAGTGGCCTATGTACAAGGCTAAAATGGTTTTCCTGATTAAGTCTTTTTTGATCCCCTTATTTTTATGTTCGACGTGCACACATGTGCAGTGAACATTTTGTTAGGAGAGTGACTTTTGAGGGGTATGACACTGTCAGTAAAATGCAGGGTGGTCTACAAGGGGCTCGTCAGTGTCACACCAATCATCAGAGAAGCAGATCATGGCACTGTTCTGGCTTGCTGGGTGGAAACTTTGTGTAGTTCAAAGGAGACACTGACCCAATCATAGGTCAACTCTTTCCTTTGATCTGCTTAACCATTGTCTAACAAACACAGCTGATCTGTCATGATTAGCTTGCTGATGTTGAATTACACCCTGCAAAAAAGAAAACTGTCCATTGATATCTGTTGCTGCTGCTGCCATCACTGTTCTTCCATCTGATGCACCCACTCAGCACCCCCCACCCCCACCCCCCAACCACAAATATAACACCAACACTGGGGGTGACCAGTCCCCACTGGGTACCAGGTCAATATCCCTCAAGTAGAACCACATGGCAATAACCACACAAGGTAGGCGTGTGTGTATTTAGAGCAACAGGGTATGGTGGTGGAAGGAATTACTGCTACCTCTGTCAATCTATGCATCACTAAGGAAGTGCTAAGTTGCCATGTGCTGGGTCGCCTGGTTGTGCTGCTCCCATGGTGGAGTGGGTAAGGCACCAGCACATGCAAAATTGGAGACCTGGGACCGTGGTTCGATTTCCCCCAGGTCTCTCCATGCTACTACTTTTGCCAGTGTTTATGTTTATAAAAAAACAAAGTTTCCCTTCCCAAGTTTCTCCATCCTCAAATTCCACCCCTTCTGGGAATTCGTTTTGTAAACTCTGGGGAAGGGGTGCAAAGCCCCCTTGCAAAAAAACATAAAGTCACATTGTTTTTAATGGGTATGTGCTTTTGGTCCAAGTTGGTGTTTTGTCTGACTCTGTATGTGCTTGGTGCTGTTGTCCTTGTGGCGTTTGTAGCCATGCTGCTTTTGTGAGCGGTGGTATGACCCTGTGCCTCCCAGTGTCACCCCTTAAATAAAGAAAACTGTCCTAGCAGTTTTTAAATATTCCCTGTAAAAGAAAAAAAAAACTATCCATCAATGTCTGTTGCTGCTGGCACTGCTGCCATTATTGGCCTGCAACCTGACCCTTCCACTCCACCACCACCCCATGCCCCCCCTAAACATAGCACTGATACTGGGGGTGCTCAATCCTCCAGTGTCACCACCTGAAATAAAGAAAACTATCCCTAGTAATTAAATGTTTTTTTTGCAATGTACCCTGTAAAAAAGAAAAAAAAAATCCATCGATGTGTATGCTGCCACCACCATTATTCCCCAACCCAACTCCCACTCAGCACCTACCACCCCACAACCCACCACCCCATCAACACTTACCCATGGGAGTATAAAAAATAAGTGAGGGGCCCTTTAAATCTTAAAGGAAAACAGCAGACTTCCAGTCACTTGAATCTTTGTTTTATTTCATTCCCTACGTTTCACCCACATCTTGGGCTTGTTCACGGGATATATTTTCAATCTTTAACTATTCTTTTGAAAAAGCAATCTAAAAAATATAAAATAAATCAATATAAATAAGTCATCCTGAAACTGAAAAGCCTTTTTGCAACTAAATCAGTTTATAAACCACTCTGTAGACAATCATTTTGTAACTATTGACAATAATTACCTGACACTCTGATGGGTCAGGTCAGAGCAGTCATATTATGGAACCCCGTATTATGATACGGGTTCCATACCATGACTGCTCTGACCTGACCCATCAGAGTGTTAGGTAATTATTGTCAATAATTACAAAATGACTGCCTATAGAGTGGTTTATAAACTGATTTAGCTGTAAAAAGGCTTTTCAGTTTCAGGATGACCTTGACTCGGTAAACATGTTTTATAAATTGAGGCATAAGCAGGGGGCCATGGTCAATCTATTACTGACAATAGAATGTTATTACTGGGCATGATAGACTATCTTAACATAATATTATATATACCTCAATATCATAATAATTCTTACATTATTAGAATGAAATAAAATCTTATGCAACCTTTTGACCTCCCTATATCATGATATGGGATTTTACAAAATAATTGTTTTGACCTGATTTATCAGCACTTTAGGATATCATTGCTACTGATCATAAACTGATAACTTTAAAATACACTGTTAGAATGAGAAGCCAAGAAAAAGATGTATGTGACCTTTTGACCTCCCTATATCATATTATGAGGTCTCATAATATAACTGCCCTGACCTGACCCATCAGAGTGTGAGGTAACTATTGTCAATAACAACAAAATGACTGTCTATAGAGTGGTTTGTAAATTAATTTTGTTGCAGAAAGGTTATTTAATCTAAGGATGATCTCTGACCTCATTATGTCTGTTATGATATAAATGTATAATACATTCACATTTATTTTCATTTAACATCATATAAATGAATTGTATATAATATACAAACATGAAATGCAGTAGCTTAACCGAATCTAAAAACCCTAGAGAGAGACATGTGGCATTGAAATAGTGTCTGTTTTGCTGTATAAGGCTTGTCTCCATTTGGAGACAACATCTGACAGCAAAATCAGTCAGCTCGCACATGCGCGATTGCGGGAGCGCGATGTCATCACGTTATGACGTTCTCTCGTGATTTTACAGCAAAACTGACACAAGAGGACCCAGGAGCATTCTCACAACTACATTCATGTGGTTTGAGTGAAGAAGCCATTTTGTATGGCACAATGTAGCTCTTCTGTTGTTCTGACTGGTGAAACTAACAAATGTGGTACTTCTTTACCACACAATAATATAATTTGATTCTAAAAATGGCTATACCATAGAACCACTTCAATGACAGTTGACTAAATGAATTTACTTTGTTATATATTTCACAGATCAATTTCATTTACAAAGAGTGACAGCCATTGCAACACAGGGTATGAGAATGCTCTAGTAATGAAGGAACAAGTTTATTACTGTGTTAAAATTTATCACTGCCACATTTTTCTTTCCTTTCTCCTCTAAAAAAATGCCCTTTGTGTTTTGTTTGCAGATTTCAGAATTTAGAATTTAAAAGAATTGTTATGAGGAATGTATAACCAGAGAACATTCTGGTGATATAAGCTAATATAAGAATTGGCTACAAAGGTACGTGAAATAGTAATTGTTTAGTTGGAAAATACCAAATTTAGCTAATTTGTATTAGTACTAAACAATGATTTATTTTATATTTTTTAGATTGCTTTTTCAAAAGAATTGTTAAAGATTGAAAATATACCCTGTGAACAAGTCCAAGATGTGGGTGAAACGTGGGGATGAAATAAAACAAAGATTCAAGTGACTGAAGTCTGCCATTTTTCCTTTAGGGTTTAAAATCAGCAAGTTATTGCTCATTCATATAATCAAACAGCCTACAAGACTTTTTAACAATGCCCTCACTGCCACCGCCATTGACTGGATCCTTGTTCCTAGTACTGATTTCTAATCCATGGCAAGAATGACACTTCCAGTGTAGTGCACCTGGTGCTCTAAAATATCAGTGCCCCACCTCGAATAATCCATCCACAACTACTCATCCTTCACCGCACCCTATTCAAGTCAGAACTGGCCAATCAATACTGGGCTCACCTGTGGAACACCTCTGACATTAACATAGCAATGTCTTATTTCAATGCAATCCTGCTCAATCTCCAGGATAAGCATGCTCCTCTCACCTCCAGGAGAGTCCGGGGCCAGAAAACAAGATGGTTTACATGTCCTATCTTATCTCTCATAAAAGAGAGAGACAAATGCTGGATCTCCTTTAAAGCAACCAGCTCCCACTCAGACTGGGCTCACTATAGGTATTTACAAAACAATTGTAAGCAAGTCATCTGGCAAAGCAAGAGCAACTACTTTCGAACAATGCTAGCCTCCTCACATAATAATCCCTGCCATTACTAGAACAACCATAAGCAATCCCTGTGTACTTCAACCCTACCACTCCATCAGACTTCGAAATGCATGGTGTCAGTTGTAATAAAACCATAACTATATCAAATGCCTTCAACAGACAATTCTCCCATCTTTCACCACTCCCCGAGGCCTTAAACCCACATTCGGACACCTTGACTCACTCTACAACCCCTCCTGCAGATCCACATCCCCCCTTCCACTTTAAACACGTTGGCATTGTGGAGGTCCACAAACTACTTTCATTGATCCCTGATTACAAGTCAGTTGGCCTGATGGCATCAAACCAAATCTACTAAAACATGCAGCCAGTGAACTTACATCCCTTATCTACACCTTTAACCTCTCTCCTCCGACACTGCTCCTCTTATCTGGAAAATGCAAATATTGTGGCTGTCTTCAAAAAGGAACCAGAAATTAACATCTAACTATAGACCCATAACCATACTGCCTGCTCTTAGCAAAGTGCTTGAAAGAATAGTTGATACCCAACTTAATTCATACCTTGAAAAATACGACCATCTATGCCCTGCCCCAGCATAGTTTCCACAAGAACCATAGTATCACCACAGTTTTGCTCCATAATCAAATGCAATTTACTCATCTTTGGACAGAGGTGACATCACTGGTGGAGTATTTATAGACTCTCACAAAAGCCTTTGGCATGGTCATCCACCCCATTCTCTTAAATAAATTAAATACACTGAGGATCTCAGAGCATGCCTTACCATGGTTTGCTAGCTACCTCTCTGAAAGGCACCAGTGTGTAAGAATTGGTTCCTCCATCTCTTTTTTTTAATAGAATGTACTTCATTAAGAGTTTTCAAAAACAGTACAAAAGACATCAATACCCAAGCATAAAAGCACAATACAGTATGGAACAAAAGCAAGCCCTCCCACCATCCCACCACTTCACCCCCCTTTTACTCCTCCACCCTTGCACTCTAGAGAATGCAATCCTTAAATGCAACTCATAGATAGTCACTCTTCCCTGCTTTACCTGTAGAAGACCAAGAGGAAGGATATATTTAAACCTATATTCAGGACACGTGGACTATAGGGACCCTATTTAAAACTCACTGGACCACCTACCGAACACTTAAAAGGATCTCACATCTCTTGAAGGGAGAGCAAGACATATAATGGTTCCCAAACTTTCTGATATGTTGATAAACAATCTGACATCCCACCGATCATTTCTTCTGCTAGTAACACAAACACTATTTATTTATACCATTCTAAATATGCTGGAATTAACTGATCACACCAATGTCATTGGATAATCTTTTTGGCACATACTGTAATCAACACCATGTGATAACATTGGTGTCCTACTAAGGTGTCAGTGAATACCCCCAGTAAACATGCTGTACCTCAGGAGAAAATTTTGTATTCAACCCCATGTGTCAAATGGTCCGGTCCGAAGGAAAGACATGTTTAATCAGTGTCAGTGGCTCAGTAGTTAGCACACTTGCCTCTGAGGCTGGGAGATCAGAGGGCTGTGGGTTCAGTTCCCACATCTGGCACTTGGGTTACTATCCCAGTGCTGACACTATAGTGCAGCATGAGAGGGGTGTTGCACTTCTGAGGTGCCGTCTTTTGGATGAGACGTTATACTGAGGTCCCATCTGCCTGGATTGGTGGTAGTTCAGGTGGATGTTAAAGATCCCATGGCACTTATCGGAAAGAGCAGGGGAATTTCCCCGGTGTCCTGGCCAAATTTCACTCATTCACTAAAAAAATACCACCAACAGCTTAATCTGGTTCAAAGTCAGCTGGCATTCATCTGTATCCTCCTCCCTCAGGTCATGCCTGAAAATGGGCAGGATTTGTCTAGTGCACTTACCCGGTCAACAAAAACTAAATAAAATAAATAAAATAAAAAAATGGAGTCCTATGGGGTGTCACCTTTTCACATTCCCATAAAATGTGCAACAAGATACCTTGTACCTTTCCACAACTTGTACAAATATCATTCTCGAGTATGCCCATTTTAAACAGCTCAACCAGTGTATAAAAAACATTATGAAATATTCGGCATTGCATATATTTGTACCTATTCCATTTGCTATATTCATAAAATTGACCCATAATTGGGGCCAATCATATAGCTTTCCAGGAGAACCCAAAGCTTTATCATCCAATACAGAACAGTGTCTACCACCCTTAAGGAACAACTCATAAAACTGATTATAAGGCACAGAAATGGTGTGAGGTTCAGAAGCCTTAGGAGCTAAAACTAAGTATTTTAGATCCATTAACATTAGACCATGGGCCTGAACCAAAATAACTAAATAATAAATGTCAAACTTGAAAAAATTTAAAAGAGTGATTATTAGTGAATTTGAATTTCTGTTGTGCTTCCTGAAATTTCATCAGGGAGTCATCCTTGAGATAATCTATTGATCTGATCTCTGGATACGGTGAAAATGTTACGTTAAGGGGTTGCCCCCACAATCTTTAAGGTTGGATTCCCCAATAAGAGTAGTAAGACATTCTATACAGGGTCAAGACGAAGCATAACACACAATTGCTTATGTGCTCTAAGTGACATGGCAATTGGTTTATCAGTCAATAAGGAAGAGAGTTTATTACAAGGAATGGGGCCTATTCACTAATATGGGTGGGGTTACATACAGAAGGCACGTAATGCCCCCCCCCATGAAGCTCTGCATCCTCTGGAATTCCATGCATTGGCCATATTCTTGAACACCAGACAATGCACAGCTCCCATCCATGGCCCCACCTCCCTGGCATGCAGATTCATGGGGGCAGTCTGGTTCGAGCTGTGGACACAGGCAGGCAGACAATCAGCTGCCTGTCTTGGGTCCTTGCTGGATCCACTGCACCTGTGGGGCACCATGTTGGTGGCAGGTGTGAACATGCCTTCAGCACAGGGGCTGGGGATCTCCCAGATGACTGTTCCCCAGCCCTCCCAATGTGCTCTGATATCAGAAGCAGGCTCAGTTTGGAGTCCATTGACCCCTGCCATCACCACCGTGACCAGCAGTAGCATCCGGGGATAACATTTGACGCTGCCTGCAGAAGGCATAGCCATCACCCCCATGCACCGCACTCCATACTGTCATGCATGGCAGACAAGCCCACTGGCCCTCCTCTCACAAAGCTGCATGTTCAGCTGTGGTCGGGCAAATGGGGTGTAGTGGCATTGTGAATGCTGCAAAGGGCACAATGGAAGCTGGAAGATGTGGATGGGGTGCAGGGTGGATATATGCCTGGTTACATGGTGCTAGCTACTCCATGCCATTTGTGAATAGGGCCCATTATACAATAATGCCCTAATATTTATCTTTAAATGATCACAATAAAATCTTTCAGTCTTCAGCCACTGAGGTGTGTATTCCGGCATCGTATCCTCAGTCAGATCCCTATACCATTGCAGAAACCTAGAGCTTTGTATCATTAAATAGTAAAAATAAAAATTAGGAATGCAAAGTCCCCCTTCGCTTTTGGGTGCTGTTAATTTGCTAAAATCTCTCCTGGAAGGCTTGCCTTGCCAAAGAAAAGTAGACAATAGTGGATGTAAATTATTAAACCATGATTGAGGAAGAACTAAATTGAACATAGCAAGGGGATACAAAATCCAGGGTAAGACATTCATCTTTATGATATTTACCTGGTCACAGAAAGGTAGAGGTAAGAGTGCCCATCTGTTCAAATCATGTTGTATCTGGTCAAGAAAAGCATCCAAATTATAATGCCTCATTATTTTCCAAAGACATACTTAGTTGTATACCCAGGTATTTAAGTTTCTTCTAACCCAGACCAATCCTAAATGCCCAAGGTCCACCTTAGTAGTCCATTTATTCAGGGCATAATCTCTGTCTTATCAACATTCAGTTTGTAGTTAGAAAGTTTCCTGAGTTGACCTGTTATTTCCAGTGCAGAAGGTAAGGATGTACCAGGATGGATTAAATGTACAAAAATATCAGCATAGACCAGAAACTTATACTGGTATGATCCCACAGAAATTCCTCGTACCTGAGGAGTATTATTTATTATCCTAATTATAGGTTATAAACAAACGTTTAAAAGAAGAGGGGACAAGGGACAGCCTTGCCAGGTGCTCTGTTTTAAATAAATACTGTCAGAATGAGTGCTATTACATAATACACAAGCCGAGGGTTTAGTATATAAAACTTTAAACCAATGTATACATTTTAATGGAATCAGATATTTAGGGAACAACTTATATAGAAAATCCCATGAAACTCTATCAAAGACCTTCTCTGCATCCAGGAGACCAAAGCAGCTGGGTCAAAGGACTTCCTGGCTGCCTAGACCATCATAATAATTTTCTCACATGATCTGCTGACGTCTGGCCAGACACAAATCCCACCTGTTCCCTACTTATTAAAACTTCCCAAATCTTTATTCAGCCGAGTAGCCAAAACATTGAATAATATCTTATAATCCAAACAAATAAATGAAATAGATCTATAACTTTGAATCTTTAGGGGCCTTTTCTAGGTTTTAAGAGGACAACAATTAGGGATTCCATTAGAGAGGGATCTGTAATACCACGTGAATTGATACAGTTAAACATGTCTAATAGAATGGGGCTAAAAGATTCTTAAACTTTTTAAAAAGGTTTGGAGTATAGCCATCCGGGCCCGGCACCTTATCTGAAGCTAAAGAGTCGATGGCCTCTTTTATCTCTTGTTCAGTTAGTGGGGATTTCAAAACATCCTCTTGAGCCTCCTGCAATTCAGGCAGGTCAAATCCTTGAAAAACAAGGTCAAATTGAGAATCAGAGGTGTGTCCAAACCAGGAGTATATAAGGCTTGGTAATAGTCCTTAAATTGAGCTACAATGCTTCCAGGAGTAGCAAACAATTGACCAGACTCAGAGCAAATGGAGGAACTATTGATCCATAGTTTGATATTTCAACCGAACAGCAAGGAGCTTTACTGCTCTTTCTCCTTAATCAAAATAATGAACTTTCATTCATAATAAAAGATGTTCCACTTTTTCACTTAAGAGCACATTATACCGTGCTCTGAGAGACTTCAAATGTTCCAAACCACATCAGGAGGATAAGAGAGTTGACTCTCAAGCCTCTTAATCTGATCTAACAGATCTGACATTAGTTGGGATCTTAGTTTCTTATGCCTTGATGACATTCGTATAATCTCCCCTCAAAGGGTGCATTTCAGAACACACCACAGCAAATCTCATCAAGGCATGGGGGGGAGTTCACTTTCAGAAAAGACTTAATAAATATTAAGAATGTCTAAAATCTCTGGTGTTTTCAAAAACTGGTTGTTAAAACATCACGGTTTATCATTCACTGCAGATGAGGAAAAACTAAATTGGAGGATCAGAAATAACTTAAGCCCCAAAGTAACATAACTGAATACCTTGCAAGTGTTCAGTCCCTAGTAAGAAATAATCTATTCAAGGAAAAGAATTATGAGGTGCAGAGTAAAATGAGTATTCCCATGATGTTGCATTTAATACATGCCGCAGATCTGCCAGTCCCAGAGAATCCATCATTTCTCTCAGTGCTAACTGCCCAGGTGTCAACACCAGCCATTTTGACCCAGGTCTGTCTAGCTCATTGCTAAAGACAAAATTCCAGTCTCCAGCAAGTAACATAGGAAGGGGGTAACCAAGGTAACAACAAGTTCAATATATTTGCAAAAAAATTAAGTTAATCAGCTATAGGGCCATAAATAACCCCCAAAATGATCTCCAGATGTCCTAGTAGAACTCTAAGTAGTACATAAGTACCCTAGGCATAAATAATCTCTTGTAGCAAATGGAAAGGCACTATCCTTGCTCCTGAAACAGCTACCCTTCTTTTTCGGGTATCTAGCCCCACCCTAAAAAACCTGACCGACCCATAACCTGCAAAATAAGGAAAGCTGTATCTTGGGCAAATGGGTCTCCTGAAAGGGAGTGATATCAGTCTGTAATCTATGCAAATAAAGTAAAATCTGAGATCATCTGGATGGTGATTGGGCACCTTTAACATTCCATGAACAGAAATGGTATCTTTGCAACATCCTAACTCACCAATTTACTATTATGGCATAACATTTCCTTCCCAGCTAATTTATAGAGTACAGGGGAGACCATAAAATAACATTCTCCAGAGTACTCCCACCCCTTTACCACCACCCTCACCAATAGCTACAAATCCTACCTCGCCCCTGCCCCTCACATAACCCAGCATATAATACCCCAGAAGAACAATACCACTGTCCATTCCAGATTACACAGCTTCTACATAGACATTAAACTGTACCCCTAAAATTTGTAAAATATAATATGGGGCATTGGTAAAGTACTTTACCACAACTATAAACTAATATAGACGTATACCTAAGAGGTATGAGGGGAGATGGGAAAAAAACTGAAATCATAGGAGTGCCAAAAATTCCACTCCATGCAGGAAAAAACTAATAACAAATCCACTCCCCACAAACCAAACTACAACCAAACAAAACATGGAGAAAACCCCACCCACCCTCAAAGCCACATGCATCACCTGGTGCATGATAAATCTCAGGCAACTTGCAGTATACCTTCCCATACTCCCCTCCCTCCTCACCCCACAATAGCAAACTGTATTGTGACTTGTAAGTATTATACTTAGAAGAAAAAACTCCCCCCCAACTTCTAGACACAACAGTTATTGATACTAAATTCTATTAAATTGGCAAAAAATAAGCTAGAATTTAAACTAGCTCACACAAAAGACTGTCACAAATCTCTTTTCTCCTATATAAATAGCAAAAAAGGTGTATCAAGGACCATTGGTCCCATTATAACCAATGGCTCTTTTCTATCTGATATAGAAACCTTGAATCTCTTTAATAAGTACTTTTGTTCTGTATTCTCTCAAAAATCATCTATTAGTACATTCAAAGTTCACCACATAGATTATCATAGGTTCTATCCAAATGATATTATACAGGCTATCAAAAACCTAAAAAAAAAAATACTAGTCCGGGCCCAGACGGTATTCATCCACGGTTTCTGATCGAAACCTCTATAACTATTTCTATACCTTTGTCAATTATTTTCAATAAATCCTTACAAGAAAGCATTGTACCAAACGATTGCTGTTCAGCAATAGTTACTCCCATATTTAAAAAAGGCAGTAGAGGTTCAGTGCAAAATTATTGTCCAATTAGCCTGACTTCAGTGGCTGGTAAATTAATGGAACGAGTAATGAAGTGTCTAATAGATCAAGATTGCAAAAAATTAGGAATTTATGATTCAAATCAGCATGGGTTTACTCCCAAGTACTCCTGCACCACCAATCTGATATCTTTTTACACTAATATAAGTACACTACTAGATGTAGGTATCCCTACTGATGTAATTCTTTTGGACTTTAGTAGAGCTTTTGATAAAGTCTCACGTGAAAAACTCATTACTAAAATGCACAATCTAGGTTTGTCACCTGATATTGTCAACTGAACTTTAAACTGGTTGACAAATTGTTATCAGAAAGTCAGAATTAATGATATTGTGTCTGATTTGGGTAGGGTCACAAGTGGTGTACCACAGGGGTTGGTCTTAGGACCAACATTGTTTAACCTCTTTATCAGTGATTTACAAACAGGGCCAAATAACTTCATGGTTAAATTTGCAGATGATACTAAATTGGGGGGCAAGGTTAATAATTAAGAAACTATTTCTGCATTAAAGAAGGATTTGGAAAAATTAACACTTTGGGCAAATGAAAATCATATGCAGATAATCAAGACAAATGTTTAGTAGTGGATTTCGGTGTAAATCATCCAAAAACGATATATCATATAAACGGACTACCACTTGACTCATCAAATTGTGAAAAAGATTTTGGGATATATGTTAATAATAAACTTACATCAAATAATCACTGTGTTAGAACTGCTTGCATGACCAACAAACGTTTGAAACAAATAAAACACACTTTTGTTAATCGCACTGAACAATGCTTTATTCCATTGTATAGGGCATACATTAGACTGTATCTAGGCTATGGCTCCCCTTTCTGGAATCCAAACCAAAAAAAAGACATAGCAATTCTTGAACAGGTTCAAAGGACAGTAACTAGAATGATTCCAAGATTAACAAACTTGGATTATCAGAACAGATTAAAAGCTACTGGTCTCTTCTCTCTTTAAACTAGAAGATTAAGAGTTGATATGCTTATGGTTTTCAATTTAATAAATTCACAAGATCTAATAGAAAAATGTGGTGTAACACTCTCCAAAAGGAGACATGTTCTGAGACTGCATAATAAACAGCTTGAAGTAAAAACTTATAAAACCAGCAAAAGGGGAAACTTTTTTCCAATAAAAGCATCCATTGTATGGAACACCTTGCCATAAGAATTGGTAGAGGCAACTAGTGCCACTGTCTTTAAAAACAAATTAGATGTTTGGTTGAGGGATAATAGATGAATAATGTCCCACATAGTGTGGGGAACAGTCTCAATGGGCTCTGGCCTTCTTCTGTTCTTTCATACCAAGTAATAAGTAAATAACAGTCTATAATATGGATAGTAATATTACAAGCCCAGCAATCTGGTATGGAGAAGTTTAGAGGAAAATGAAATAATGCTTAAAACTCTGTTGTTATCAAATCCTCCATGAAAAAGGAGATAAATCCCCCTTTTAGCCATTAAAACACTAAGTAAGATACATAGTCGTGAAAAAAAATTAAAGTTCAGGAAACTAATTGTCCCACATTGTCAGCCAACTATCAACAAATGGGCTAAAATCCTTCAAGGATACCATTAAAAAAATGTTTATCCCTTCTGGTGATTATAATCAAGAACATAAAACAAAAGAAAACTATTAACTTTATTATAACATAAAACCTGGTCTCACGAAAAGAAAAAAGGGATCTCAGAGACAGTCCAGCAGACACAGCCAAATAAAGCAATCAAAAAGCCCTTGTAGAAGTTCTTGTATAGCGGTTAGCCAGCTAATACTCCAATTCACTCCAGTAATGTCCAGACAGATCACTAGCCAAAAAAGAAAGAGAAGACTAAACCCAGCTCGAAGGAATACTTAGATCCATTGCGGTCCATAACGCTATCATTGATCGAACAAAGATTCCTCTCCAATACATTTGCACCATTGTAGCAGTTCCAGATGTAGCTATTGGCCTGGGTATTCAAACTGCGCCATTCTGTGGTGCAAGCCCTTGCGCTGCTCAAAAAAGTTGCGCTGGGGTGTGGCCAGGGCGATATTCAACAGAGTTGCGCTATTGAGCAACTTCTCTGAATATCGCCCCCTGGCCACAGCCACTGTGCATGGCACAGTGGAACTTGCACCACCACAAGTGGTCAGAGGAAGCATTTAGATGTGGTGGCGCAAGTTCCATTGCGCCATGTGCAAATCTGCGATATTCAAAGGTGACATGCAAATGGGGCCATTTGCATCTCATTACGGCCCCATTTGCATGCCATTAGCATGCAGGTGCACTGATCCCCGACGACTTGCACCTGGCACCTGCCAAGCAGCAGCCCGTCGGACCAACGCCCCGCAGCCAGATCACAGGCATAAAGTAAGTCAACCCCCCGCAGCCCGATCACGGGCATAAAGTAAGTCAACCTCCTGACTAGCCCAATTGCAGGCAAACGTAATAAACCTCCGACTAGCCCGATCACGGGCATAATGTATGAACACCCCACCACTAGCTTGATCGCAGGCATAACAGCAACCCCCCAAAGACCAATATCCCTGGTGGTCCAGTGGACTGCGAAGCTCGATCATGGGCATAAGTTCAAACCCACCCCCAAGTCCAATATCCCTGGTGATCTGGTGGCCCCACCCCACCCACCCACAGAGCCCCACCACCCTCCCCATCAGCCTGGGGGCGGCAGCACCCACCCGCCCTGCCACCCGCCCACTGACTGACAGCTCGGTAGGGCTGCCGCCCATTAGTTCAGAGCATGAGCAATGGGCGTGCAGTCCATACTACAAGGCAGTCCAGATATGTGAATGAATGAATTCACATTCATTCACATATCTGGACTGCCTTATCTGGTATGGGCTGCACGCCCATTGGCTCATGCTCTGAATGAATGGGCATGCAGCCCTACCGAGCTGTCGGTCGGGTGGCAGGGCGGCAGGCAGGTGAGAATGCTGCCGCTGCCAGCTTTGACAGGGGAAGCGGGGTGTTCTCCATGGGAGGAGTGGGGTGAAAGCGCCTGGAGTACCAGAGATATTGAACTGAGAAAATGAACTGGCTTTCTGCCAGCGATAAACTTACGGCGGTCCACTGGACTAAAATGATAATCTTTGAGGGTCTCATATGCTGCGATCGGGCTAGTCGGGGGGTTCCCATTATGCCCGTGATTGAAACTGAGTAAAGTGTCGGAAAGATGTCGCTATGCCCCGGTCGGGCTGCTGCGGAGAATACTCTGCTGCCCACGATCGGGCTGCGGGGGTTACTATTGTGCCCACGATCGGGCTGCAGGGGGGTTACTATTATGCCCGCAATTGGGCTGCAGGGGGGGCACCGGGAACTAGTGGAGGGCCACCCACAGGTGGCAGCTGCTGTGTTGCACCCTGCAATGCGGCAGTTCACCTGTGGGTGGCCCTCAACTTGATTTTTTTTTGGCTCAAAGTTGTGAAGGCGCAGGTAGGGGGTTGCACCTACACAACTCTGCATGGCCTGGCTGAATATTGGGCTGTGCAGTTTATGCATGGTTCCTCCCCCTTCAGTTGCGCATGCCTTCATTAGCATTGTGTTGTTGCTCAGCATGGTTTGGGGGGCGCAACTGCCTCCTGCTGAATATCACAGAATGGCGCAATTGCGGACTTGTGCGAGTGTAACCCTAACTATTGCGCTTGGCTCAACTCTTTTGAATATCCAGGCCATCAAGTATTAATAATAAAAGAATATGCTCACCAACTTTAGATAAATGAAAATAAATGTCCAATCCACCATGTTAGAGTAGCAACTGTCAATATAAAAGTAATCAAGAACAGTTGCAACCGTAGTTAGCCCCTTCATTCTCAGAGAATGTACCAGATATCACAGAACAAAGAAAAAAGGCATTTCGAAGCAAAATGCTAAATCCAGAAAAGCTCCATGGTATGGATCCACAAAACAAATCGAGGTTTGGCCAGAAATAAAACTAAGCAGTGCAGTAATGTACAGAATAGATGGCCGATGCTAACACTGAGATATGGACCTCAAATCTTTATCCTTATTACCGGAGAAGCCATGGAGCTAATAGAAGGTCACTATTTAAACAGGGCCCCACAGAACTACACCAATCGGGGATGAAACCCACTACGATGCATGATTATGATTCAAAGTCCAGCAACCGGGATCACTAACAGAAACTATTTATCAGCCCTTACTAACCAGAGGATGATATAGTACATACCACTACAAATGTAATATAGTCACAATATTAAAATAGCAACTTGACTCACATCAGCAATTAGTCAACATCAGTTGGCAGTTAAATTTGATCCAGGTAGCCACCTAGTTCAGCTCTCCTTAAATAACTCAGGTAGGAGCCCCTTTATCTCTATGGCTACATGATCCGTGGAGTCCCAGGACATCCAGGAGCCCCCAACTAACACCTGCAGCCTGGCAGGATACAACACCTTAAATCGAATACCAGCAGCAGGCAGTTTAGAGACTATTGGGTGGTAGGCAGCCCATTTCTGGTGAACAGAATTAGGAAGGTCCTGAACAACCGGCAAAAGCACACCTTCCCAGGATGCATCTTGCAATTCCTGAATTTTCTTAATTATGTGCTGTTTATCCCCAAAATTTAAGAATTTAAATGTAAAGGATAGTGATGGCAATCCTTCTGGTGGCACAGGCCAGAGGGAATGATGGCATGCTCAATGATACAGGGCCCATTCAGAGGGGCCAGCAGATGTGACACAGAGGTTTTGAGCAAACTGAATAGGGGAGAACCTTTGGCTTGCTCGGGAAGACCAACTACAACACTGATCCAATGGCTCTGGCCCTCCAAATCTTATAATTTGGCTTCCATAAGTGCCATTTTTGTATGTAATAATTCAAGTCGGGTTCAGTCTTGTCCCTCCATGACTCAAGGGAAACGCTCCAAGTTCCACATCTCTGACCCATCTCCCAAATCATTAATGTCCTATCGCAAAGTTTTGATCTCTTGATAAGTTCCTGTAGAGTCTTTGAGAGGAGTAAACTCCATTAGAAAACATTCTTCCATTTATGGAGAAGTCTCTGAGGTTGTAAAAGGAGAGCGGCCTGCTCCAGAGCTGGAGGCCTTGGATCTTATATCTGGTGTGGGTGGCAGAGTATGTTTGGGTGGTGCAAGATACATTTTTTAATTCATCTTCCTTGCAAATGAACAGCCAACCAGAGTGTGGAGAAAGCACAGTAGATAGTATGACAGATTTAATAAATAGCTGATGTTCTCTCAGATGCATGTCCTGTTCACTCAGGAGTTCCTCAAGGCTCCATTCTTGGGCCAATTCTCTTTAGCCTCTTTCTGAGTGATCTTCCACAATCATGTCCTGCACAATTCCTCCTTTATGCTGATGACACCATCATCCTCCACTCACAAGAATCTGGGCCACCTTCAAAGAATCTACAGTTTGCCATCACCTCAATTGAAACTTGGTTTAGTACACATAAATTGGTTCTCAACTGTAAAAAAATCAAGTCCATGTTCTTCTGCAGCCCGCACAACAAACACAGACTCAATCCCATCATGATCAAAAACTGCCTTGGTGCAACCCTCGAACAGGTTCAATCTTTTAAATATCTAGGAGTTACCATCGATTGTAATCAATCATATGCTACACATGTTGACAACATTGCCAAGGCTGCCAACACTCACATTGGCCTACTATTCAGGCACAGGCAATGCCTTACCTCAGATGCCTTAAGGATTGC
The DNA here is from genome assembly GCA_016271365.2 of Neoceratodus forsteri. NCBI lineage: Eukaryota > Metazoa > Chordata > Ceratodontiformes > Ceratodontidae > Neoceratodus > Neoceratodus forsteri. The sequence goes on along the minus strand of CM057455.1, from coordinate 1,098,544,430 downwards.
AGTACAGAGCTCAATAATCTCAATAATCGACTATGGCCTGATCGTCTACAGCTCTGCCTCTGCCACTGCCCTCAGGCGCATATCCATTGCACTAAACAAAGTTTGCTGTCTCATAACTGGCACCCATAACCTCACCCAGATCTCTACACACAGACTGGGTAGCTTCAACTTTCAAACCAGATCAAGTACCAAACCTGCCTTATGGCAAAGAAAATAACACTAGGCCTTGCTCCACCAGGTGTCCAAGCTCTCCTCTGCCCAACGCGATCTACTTGCATCACAAGGGGCTCTGAATCCCAAATACTGCATATCCCATGTTTCCACACCACACAGGGGCAAAGATCCTTTGCGCACAGAGCTCCCAGCTGGTTCAATGGTCTCAACATTGACACCACCTTAATATCAAAGCTTGGTCCATTCAAATCCAGCCTCCATCACATTCTGTCTGCATCTAGATCCTGTGACTGTCCTTTCTAATTGTTCTCCCCTCTCCTCTTTGCTCTTTCCACCTAGCACTTAACCCTCTCCCCCCTCAACTCCCTCTCCCATACACTCACTCATCCTCCCCTCCTCCCACCACATTCCCACCCCTTGTAGCACTTTAGTTGATATTTGACAAGTGCCTATGGCTGCACCCCACTAGTGTGTCTCTCTTCCATACCATGTTAACCCTGTTACCAGACCTCCTTTTGGCATTTTTGCCACTGTACTGAATGTATAAAACTGTAACTGCCTGTAGCCCACTGTTATACTGTTATTCAATGTCTTGTTTGAACTGTACCTCATCTGACGTTGAACCTTTGCAAAAGAGCCATGGCTCAAAGGTACTTGTAATCCTAGATTTAAAGAAAAAGAAAAATAATATAATACTTTGCCAAAATTGAAGTAATTTTGCTATTTTAGGGTGAAGGAATGGGAGCCAACACGAGAGCAGTCACTCAGTTCTGGGCATCATGTGACCTCCAATTCCTCCATTTCTGAAAACCTCCCCACTTCCCTTGGTGTTCCCCAGGGCTCAATCCTTGGTCTCCTGCTGTTCTTTCTGCACATCAGTTCTATTAACTATTGCTTCAAAAATTCCACTCCTCTCCTATATGCAGATGACCTGGTGTTCCTTAGTCATGCCCAAGTGGTAACCAACATCAACCATGATCTTTCTTTGGACCTAAGAGCCATGTAATTTATTTTTTTTTATTTATTGAATAGAATCAGAATTACAATCCTTTGAGTCATAGACTATTTTGCAAAGGCTCCATGTCAGATCAAAGTAAAAAAAAAAAAAAGAACACACATACAGTAAAAAATACACATACAGTATTAAAGTAACAGTACAAGGTTATGCAATCCTAGCTTAATCTTATTGAGATGGTTACATTATCTGGGAGCATATAAGATGTCCCATGTCAGATAGTACAGGATGCAGTTTCGTAGGATCTCGAGGGACCCCAAGTCAAATATCTGGACAGAGGAAAAGGAGAGTAGGGGGACATAGGAGGGAGACTGGCACCAACTAAAATAATTGTAACAGTAGGCACCCATGGAACAGTGGGCTTCTGCATAGCAGAAGTCACTGGGGAGGGTTTCAGGGTGCAGGGGGATAACTAGAGTGTGAGCGGGTTAACAACAGTCACAGATTGTTGAGTCAAGAAGTAGGGTTTTGAGACCTGACTTAAATAGATTGAGACTATGGGTCATGGAGATGGGGGGCGGTAGGCTGTTAAGCCATAGAGGGGTGCAGTAGCGGAAATATCTTTGCCCAAGAGATGTTCTATAGTGGGGGAGAAGGAGGGAAGTGTTAGCTGTGAGCCTTTTTTGTCCGCCTGTGGGGGGCTGTGCAGATAATCGGGTAGAGGCCGATAGGGGCTTGCTGGAGTTGTATTTTTTTGGTTAGGAGGCAGGTGTGGTACTTGAGCCTGCCCTGGAAGTTTAGCCAACCAGTATGTTTATAAAGCACCACGTGTGTTAACCTGTCACATCCTGTGACTAGATGGCAAGCTTTGTTAAGGGCAATGTTGATGCTGCGAGGGCAGTTTGATCAGCAGATCCATAAATGACAATCCTGTAGTCCACCAAGGAAAGGACAGAGGAGGAGAAGACAGTGAGATGCATGGCCTGGGAGGTAAGCAGTGCTTAAGCCTGTAAAGGATCCCCAATCTAGTGTTGATAGAGAAGAAGACAAGTTGTATGTGATTATGGTAGGAGAGGGAGGTGTCTAATGTGATTCCAAGATATTTAAAACATGAAACCTGCTCCAGAGTAGAGCCATGTGAGTTTTTTACAACTAGAGGTGCATGACAGTGGGGGCTTTGGCGGTGTGCAAAGAGCATGGACTTCATTTTCTTGTAATTGATCATAAGGCGGTGTTCAGAGAACCATACTTCTAGCTCCCTAAAGTAGTCCTGCAGGGCTAGTTGAAGAAAATTAGGCTGAGGGTGTTTCCAGAACACTACTGCATCCTCAGCGTAGAGTAGCAAGCGACCACTGTAAGACTTAGGGAGAGAGTTTAAAAAGAGGGTGAAAAGTAGGTGGCTGAGTAATGACCCCTTCGGGACACCAGAACAAACCAGTTTGCATGAGGAGAGAGTTGTGTTAATCTTGACTTGTTGAGTCCACCCTGAGAGGTAGTCTTTGAACCAGGAAGTGACATGAGGTACAAAGTTGAGGGGTGGAAGGGCAAGGAGCAGTAGCTCATGACTGACTGTATCAAATGTCTTGGTCAGATCTACATAGATAGCCCCAGCCAAGGAGCTTTGGTCTAGGGCCTCACGGATGAATGAAGTGAGTTCAATAAGGGCGAATCGGTACTGTGGCCTCCGGAAACCATGCTGTTCTTGGCATAGTAGGTCGTGTTTGGTTAGGCAGTCAATAAGCTGATCAGATACTATTTCTTCAAGGGCCTTGGGGAGGGGTGGTAAGATTGATATTGGTCTATAGTTGCTTGTGATTGTGGGGTCACCACTCTCCAGAATAGGGGTAATTACAACTCTCTTCCAGGCTGAAGGGAATTGACTAAGACATAAGGACAGATTGAGAATTTTTGTGAGATGGGGTAGTGTCACATCCAGGGTCAGCCGAATGAGTTTGAGATCCAGGGAGTCACTGCTATAATGAGCGTTAGCCAGGGCTTTGGAGAGATGGCATTTTGCCTCGGAACAGGAGATGACTCTTAGTCTAAAGGGTGTAGTGTTGTTGATGTCCAGGTGTCGGAGGAGGGTGGGGGTGGGGTCAAAAGATTCAGTGGGAGAATATGGGAGAGGTCCAAGAAGGAGGATTTGAGGGCATCAGCAATAGCAGTAGGGTCCTGGGTGGAAGCCCCATTTACTGTGAACTGAACAGGGGTAGGGGAGTGAGATTTCCCACTGAGTTCCTTGATATTGCTTCAGAATATTTTCCAAGAGCCCCAGGAGAAGGTGAGAGTTTGTTGATAGTATGCAGCTTTGGCTTGCCGGGTGGCCCATGTACATTTGTTGTGGGCCTCTCTGTAAAGTTGCCTATCCTGTGGAAGTTGAGAGTCTAGGGCCTTGTGCCATATGTTGTCCCTATGGTGTAGCTGGTCAAGTAGCGATTGGGAGATCCAAGAGGAGCTTCTGTTTTTTTCTACTTGTTTGGAGAACGGTGTGAATATGTCACAGGCCTCTTTGAAGATGGCTATAAAGTAGGCAAGTGCCATGTCCACAGACTGTGCAATGTGAATGGGGGACCAGTCGCTGGAGGCTAGGTGAGATTTGAGACACACTAGGGTTCCTTTTTTAAGTTGTCTAAGTACAGTGACTTTGGGGGGCAGGGGGATTTTAGTGGACCACCAGCAGGTCACTGGGGGAATGGTCGCTTATTGAGTCCGGGAGCACAGTGACTTGAAAGAGATTCTGAGACCTGTTAGTGAAGATGAGGTCTATAAGGGTTGAGGTCCCTATTCTGTAATCCATTTGGGTCGGGAGTTGACGACTTGGGTAAGATCATGAGGGCTGTGTCTTTGCTGGGGGATGAGGCAGCTGATAGCCAATTGACATTAAAGTCTCCCAGCAAGATGACTTCACTCCTGGGAGGAGGTGGGAGATACTGTGGAGTACTTTTTCAAAGCGAGCTTTTGGTTGCTAGGTTGCTGTAATCCTGATTCAATGACAATAAACTCAGAATGAATTACAAAATCCCAAGCAATGCTCTTGGAACCCCCACAACCTGCAAAATACTAACACTCCTTTAACAGTGGCCTGAGAAAATGGCACCTCTTTAGTAAATGTCACCTCTTTCAAATACCTAAGGATTACACTTGACCCATCCCAAATTTTCCACCCATAGTCACTCAGCATGCAGGGCTTTCAATTCCAGCACAGGCATTACATACCATGCATGGTGTGACCTCACCCTATCTGCACGAATCATGATCACTCACAGCCTACTTCTCCCAAACTATCCTATGGTCTACCAGTCTTTGCTCCCTCTTCCGGTAACTTGCTGCACAAATGGACAAGCTACAAGAACATCTATCATTTTGTCTTCATCTGCAACCACCTTACTCAGCATTGTCAGCTCTACAGTAAGTTTGGATGACCCTCCTCCACTGTCCTATTTGATCTCTAACTAGGTAGAGCCATCCACGGTATACTATCTGCCCAGAAACTACTCTCCCTAACTTTCCTACTGGTACCTTGCTCAAATCCTTACTCGCTCATGTCCTCCAAAACTGAGCAACTATCTATTCCAAGGTCCCACACTAAATATGGTACAATGGCTTTCTCCTCTGTAGCTCCAAAACAGTGGACCTGCATTCCTCCTCCAATACTTAATTGCCAAATGCCTTTAAAAGGCTATTCTGCTCCTTCCTGCTGCAATGCTCCTCTTGTTCCTGTCCCTAGCTATACAACTTATCACACTTCATCCACTAACCTCTTGTCCTCACTTCATCCCCTGTCCCCAATTAACTTACCTAAACCTAATCACCCCACTACCCACAGCACTTCTTTCTCTAGTCCATTTGTCCTGTCCCTACTCAAACCTAGTGACTCTGGCCCTGTGTTCTCATTCTCATATCCCATTTACTAGATTCCTCCACTGTTAATGTGTATCTTGCTGTTGTAAGTTTTACCTCAGAAATTTGTTGTTTCAGCCTAACTTCAACAATGTATTCCTTTACTGCCTGTTAACTGAATGTTTCATCATCATTATGTTCTTTGCAATGCTCTCTGTGTTACTATTGTGACTCTGTATTCCAACCCTGAATTGTATTGTAATCTCCCTGGACATGCCTGAAAATAGTTAAATGTTTGCCTAGTGCGCCTTACCCAGTAAACGAAAACTAAACACTGATCCGCATAACAGACAATTAAGCAAGCTAGGTAACTTAGAAGTGGGTCTACAGGTGATAAGTTGGATAAGAAATTGGTTAGGGATAGGTGACAGAGGGTGGTGGTACACAGAGTTCATTCTGAGGAAGGGGAGGGTGACCAGTTGGGTGCCTCAGAGATCACTGTTGGGACTGGACCCTTTCATGTCTTTATAAGTAACATAGCAGAGTAGTTGGAAGAGAAGATCTGCCTCTTGCAGATGATACAAAATCTGCAACAGGGTGGACACTCCACATAGGATGGAAAGGATGAGGACAGACCAGAGAAAACTTGAGGAGTGGTTATGGGCACGGCAACTGGGTCTCAATAGGAAAAAGTGCAAAATAATGCATTTAGGGCACATAAAAACTTGGGGACAGAGTGAAAACTGGGTGGAGTGGTATTGATGACAACCAAGCAGAAAAGAGACCTAGAGGTAATCATATCAGATGATCTAAAGGTGGCCACGCAGTGTGACAAGGCAGTCAGGATGGCTAGTGGGATACTGGAGTGCAGAGGGAGGGGTATCACCAGCAGAAAGAGGGAGACAGTGTTGCCTCTGTATTGATTGCTGGTAAGACCCTACCTAGAGTACTGGATCCAGTTCTGAAGACCATATCTCTGAAAGGATATAGATAAAGTGAAGGCATACAGAGGAGAGCAAATAAAATGCTTCAGGGTCTGCATCAAAAGGCCAATGAGAACAGACTATGAGCATCAGTATGCATGCTTGAGGAGAGAAGGATTTAATAAACCTTTAAATATCTTACGAGGGTAAAGAAGGTACAGGAGGGCAATATGTTTCAGAAAAAAAGGTATTCAAGAACATAGAAACATGCTATGAAGCTGGAGGGGGAAGATTCGGGAGAGATGTGAGGAAGTACTTCTTCACAGACAGAGTGGTGGATTCCTAAAACAGATTTTGAAAGGAGGTAAAAATAGTGGTGGGGTTTAAGAATGCATGGGACAGGCACAAGGGAATTGGAGGGGAAAGGAAGGGGGAGGAGAGAGAAGGAGCTGTTGATCAAGTAGAATCTGCCGTGATAAAAGTAGGTAGGGAAAAATGTGCAGACTGAATGGCCCAAGCAGTTCTTATCTGCTGTCTGAGTCTATGTTTCTATGTTTGTATGACAAAGGGAGTATAAACCAAGGATGTAAAAGCAGAGGAGTAGAAGAGACAAGAAGCAGGGAGGGTAACATGGAAAGAGAGGGGTCGGAGGGGGAGAGACAGAGCAGCACAGGCAGTGGGGGAGGGTAAGAAGGGTTGCAGGGTTGTGTGCCAATGCAAAGAGTCTGGAAAATAACATTCCAGACCTGGAGGCTATCATGGAGGAGGCTGGCATGGACTTGGTGGCTGTAACTGAGTCATGCTGCACTGATAGCCACAACTGGGACACAGCCATAATAGGCTGCTCTCTGTTCAGCAGGGATAAGGAGGGGAGGAGGGGATGTTCAATATGTGAGTGAGGGAATCAAGCCTATGGAAATACAAGGGAACCCAGAGGAAAAGGAAGGGCTGAAGGTGCTGTGGGTCACCATGCAGGCATGCACTAAGGCCACTATCTATATATGGCTAGTATACAGACCTCCAGTACAGGAAGAGGAGGTGGATAAGCCTTATGGGAAGCCATCATCAGGATGGCAAATAAGGGACAGATGCTGCTAGTTGATGACTTCAATCTGCCAGACAAGGACTGAAGCCTTCTGGCTGCAGCCTCAGGAAAGCTCAGGACCATCCTTTGCAGAGGCTTTTGGCCTTTCCTAGCAACCTGAACATGATTTGATACGTTTAACACTATATCTTTGATCATACTATTTAGTTGTTATTTATTACTGATTATTTTATTTTTGATGGTGTTGTTTTGTTTTATTCTCAATTCTTTTATTGTTTGATACTCTGTGCTGCACTCAGAGCCTAATGGAAATGAGTGCTTTATAAATAAAACTTTTGCTTGCTTCCTTGCCTGCATCTTTGATACCCTACAGGGCACATTTCTCAGGCAGCTAGTCATTGAACTCACTAAGACAAGGAAGTGCTGGATCTCATGCTTACTAAGAGAGAGATATAATTGCAGACGTCTTGGTGGGCAGTCCTCTAGGGACTAGTAATCACCGTACAGTGTGGTTCAACTTTGGCAGGTCCTGACACAAACCACATGAAGATGAAGTTCCTGGACATTAAGAGGGCAGATTTTAAAGAAATGGGAGACTGTCTCAGAAGCTGCCTAGCAGGGGCGGATTTTCAGGCAGGGGTAGAAGAATAGTGGCAAAAAATAAGAGAGGACATAATTATGGCAACCAGCCTCTGTGTGAAGGAGGTGAGTAAAAGCAAAAGGAAGAAAAGGCTGTTATGCTACTCTAAGGAAGCAGCTACAGTGGTGAAGGAAAACAAGGTGGCATTCAGGAGGTACAAAGAAACACAGAGGGGATATGACAGAGAGGTATACCAAGCAGGGCTTCAGATAAGGGTATTTTGGACTTATTTTACATCCATAAGTTTGTCAGAAATGTCCAAAAATGGACTGCCTGGAGTCATTTACATCTTATAAACATCTAGGTTAAAGGACAGGCATCCATTTTTTTCTACTGTGGACATCATTTTAGCATTTACCAGTTCTGTTTCATTGAACTAAGTTGACTCCAGACTGATTAACTGCTGTATGTGCGTGCGTGTGTTTGTGTGTGGGGGGGGGGTAGCCTTGTCATCAGTGTGGGTTGCCTCAGCACAGTGAGTAAGAGAAATAAAAATTAAACTGAACTACCAGCCCTTTTTCACTGTGAACTTATCAGCAGGGTCTGCACAGCAGCTTTGTTTGTGTTAATTGGATGAAACATAAATCCTCCTGACTTTTTTGGTTTCTTGCTTCCTTGCCCCAGCTTCCTCTCCTGACCTCTATGCTGCCACCATCTGACTGCAAAGTAAAGCAGACCTGACAGCAGGTAGCTCCTCTTACACATGCCAAATAAATCTAATGACACCTAGACTGTAAGACACAATCCATGTCAAGCAGGCAAATTTGGGAGATGGTGGTAATTATATGCTATCCCTTCAGTGCCTTTATTAGATTAAATCTTACTGTATAAACTGCAGAAGATGAATGGCATAGCAGTTAAGTATAAGTCCAATATCACAGACTCCCAGAATGGCTGTGGACAAAACCAGGTGTGAGGAGCTGCCTGTACGCTTACTTCAAGGCAATTCCCAAACTGCTTAAAGTGCTTTGTCATTTTGCACTTTAACTTTAGCTACCAATATCGGATATAACTACATGAGGTTTCCTAGTTATTATGTCTTGGTTCTGGTGCAGATCCAGTGCATCTCCCTACCCCTTTGCTGCTTGTCTACCTCTGTGGCTAATGTGCTGGCATAGCTGCAAGGCTATTCTCTGCAAAGAATAGATGTGCTCAGCTCTGAGGTTCTCATATTCTTTAATCTTTTGGGGAAAAAGTAGTTATATTTTCCTGGGGGCTAAAATCTTGAGGGCAATAATACTGCAGCGGGCTTCCAGATGTGGCATCACTGGTCACTGAAATCCACCCACCTGAAGCACTCCAGATCCAGGGCTGGTTGGCTAAAGGAGAAGTGATAAAACTTTGCTAGACTAGAGAGCAGTGCCAAAATGCCTAATACAGGGTAGGTGGGGCTTACATTTACCCTGCATTTTTCATGATAAACATGTGCCATTTTGATTGTTAAATCAAAGATGCTGCTGTTACCATTCCTGCTGTCTATGGCTTCTTAGGTAAACATGAAAGCACTGTGGTGGAAGACAGTAGACTGTTATTGAATGTAATAGTGCCAGAGGAACAAGATTAAAATATGTGTTTATTTTTTTTTTAAATGTTGGGTACTACTTGATAGAATCAGTGTCAAGGCAGTCAGTTTAACAGTTGATGGACTTAACCTTTGCTGTTGTTATTATTCATCTCTGCAGTCTACATATGAAGGAAATTCAAGTAAGATGTGAGAAGAGATGGGGAAAAAAACACAAGGTTTTTGAGGATGCTCTGGTTCTTTTCTGGAATATAAATCTACGCAAGTCAGTCTGCCATGAAAGTGTGGTAAATAGATTTGCAGTCAGTTTTCACATAACTGTCTGCATGTTCGATCATACAGCACCACTTTGGGGGGGGGATACAAGACCACTGAAAACCAGGTCCAGTGGATCCACTGTGTGTTGGGATGGGACAGGACTTTTCTTTATTTGTACCATAGTATTCCAGGACCTTGGCATTCTTTTCACTCTCCTCTGAATCCTTTAATGTGTGCTGATGGTATTGGTAAATCCTATTACTGGTGATAGCTAGCTTACTGCTAGCTTGCAGGACAGACAGGCAAGCAGGCAGACAGACAATGGTGCATCATCAAACCCAGCTGCTGTCTTGCAGTTTTGGTTTCAGGATAAGTGCAAAATGAATGCTGTTGGTTAGTATGTTAGGAGTATGAGAGAAAATAGTGTGTAAATACATATTGGCACAATGGGACCTGTGGATTTCTGTCAACAACTCATTTGTCAGTCAGTATAGCTCAGTTGGCAGCACATCTGCCTCTTGGCCAGACGGTTGTAGGTTCTAGTCTCACACCAGGACCTGGGCTCATACCCAAAAAACATTGGCACCCTAATAAAGCACTAATTCATGCATGGGGGGGGGGGTACTGAACTGTTAAGGTGTGCCATCATTCAGAAGATATGTTAAACTTAGGTCCCTTCTACCCATCTCTGGTGCTGTCCTGGTAGGTGTCCAGGAGAAAGTAAAAGAACCCAAATCACTTTTACTAAGAGAAGAGGATTTTCCCTGATGTCCTGGCCAATAACCCCCTTCCCTTAAAACCTGTTCAGGCAGTTAAGAAATGTATTTCTGTGAATGTGGCATGAATAGGGTACAATGAGGTATTCAGAAGGCCTACGACTTCAAAATACATAGCACCTGGGTATTTTGACTTCCAATATTTGTGGAGTGGAATTATTTTGACTTCCAAAAATTGACAGCTGGAAGTATTTTGACTCCATTAAAACTGAAATTGCTTCCAAATTTCAACCTATGGAAAATGTGACTTCCACCAAAAAAAATATCTGAAGCCCTGGTACCAAGTAAAATAAATGGAAGCAGGTAAGGCAGTGAAGAGAGAAAGGCTGCAGAGGAAAGGACAGCCAAAGAGGTAACTAAAAGGGCTAAGATTTTCTTCAGGTACATACATTAAGTGAGAAGAGGAAAACAAAAGTAGCGATAGAAAGGCTAAGGTCGACAATTGAGTGAGACTGCACAGAGGAGGATCAGGAAAAAGCAGACTTCCTGAACAGGTACTTCTGCTCAGTCTTCATAATAAGAGGGAGAAATGGACCACCAAGAATCAGTAAGAAAAATGGAGGTGGGTGGAGGTAGACACAAGTCCATTTTCAATGGAAAGAGTCCTGAAGAGTATTGAAGACCTGAAAGTGGACCAGGTCATGGGACTCGATGGTATACACCCAAGGGTACTAAAGGAACTCAGGGAGTTGCTTGATGCAGCACTGGTGGCCTTATACAACAGGCCACTGGAAAAAAAACATGGTTCCAGAGGACTGGGGAAAAAAGCAGACATGGTCTTGCTTCATAAGGTGGCAGCAGGGAGGAGGAAAACAACTACAGACCAGTCAATCTCACATCAGCGGTGGGGAAACTAATGGAAACTCTGTTAAAAGGAGAGGTTAGCACATACAGTATGAACATATGAATCTGCCAGCAGAAACAGGCCTTATGGCCTATCACATTAGTCTGCACGAATGCGCAGCTAGCACCCTTATATTGCAGCTGCTCCCCCCTCCTCTCCCCCCTCACCTTTACTCCCCCTTGCACCCTGTCACATGCTCTTTTAAAACTTTCCACTGTGCTACAGGATACCAACTCCTCAGGTAGAGTGTTCCATTTCTCCACCACCCTCTCTGTGAAAAAATTTCTCCTCATCTCTCTCTGATATCTTCCACCCTCCAGCCTGAGACCATGATCTCTGGTGTCCCTTCCTCTCCTCAGCTTAAATATCCCTTCTGTGCCAATTTTGTTAATCCTCTTCAAATATTTGAAGGTATCAATCATATCCCCCCAATCCCTCCTCTCCTCTTCTCCAGGGTGTACATATTCAGTTCAGTCAGCCTGGCCTGGATTTGCCCTCCAGCCCATGGATCATCTAAGTTGCCCTACACTGCACCCCCTCCAGCAATCTGATATCCTTCTTCAGAAAGGGATGCCTTAACTGCATGCACTACTCCAAATGTGGCCTGACTAGTGACCTGTGCAGTGGCAGGATCACATCCCTATTTTTGGATGAGATTCCTCTCACAATTCACCCCAGCATCTTGTTGGCCTTAGCTGCCACCTTCCTGCACTTCCTGCACTGTAGAGTATCTTGAATCTAATGGGATACAAGACCAAAGGCCAAAGGCAGCATGAATTCATTGGGGAAGTCTTGCCAGATGAATCTGATTGATTTCTTCAACTGGGTAACCAAGGAAATAGATGAGGGGAGGACAGGGGATGTATCCTATTTGGAATTCAGCAAGGCCTTCAACACTGTGCTGCACAGGAGACTGACAAAGAAATTAAGCAGTCTAGGGGAGGGATTCAAAGTGGTAAACTGGGTAAGTAATTTGCTAATAAATAAGCAACAGAGGATGGTGGTTAATGGTACTTGCCCTAAGGAGGGGAAAGTGATCAGCAGGGTGCCACAGGGCCCAGCGCTTGAGTCAAATCCTCTTCAATGTCTTTGTAAGTCACACGGAGAAGGCTGAAAGGATGGTATTCCTTTTGCAGATGACACCAAAATATGTAATAGGACAGATACTCAGGAGGGGTGGAGAGAATGTGTGAAATATTGGGAAACTCAAGAAGTGGTCAAGTGCATGGCAGCTGGGGTTCAATACTAAAGTGCAAAATCATGCACCAAGGGCATAGAAACTCAAGAGCTGGGGGAGAATATTGACAGTCACTAAGCAGGAAAGGGACATTGAGGTAATCATATCTGATGATCTTAGCACCACGCAGTGTGATAATGCTGAGGGTGGGGCCACTGGGATTTTGGGATGTACAGGAAGAGGTATCACCAGCAGCAGGAGAGGCAGTGCTACCACTCTTTCAGTCACTGGAGAGACTCCACCTGGAATATTTTGTTTAATTCTGGAGGCTGCACCTCAGAAAGGACCAGAGGAACAGGAAGAGACAGTCAGCAGAAGTGGTGGTAGTGAAAATAGCGATGAGCTTCAAGCCTGCATGGGATAGGCATGGAGGAATATTAGGGCTGATGAGCTTGTTTAATGTTAAATCTCAAATTTTGCAATTAATTAGTTTGTCTCTCTTCAATTAAATGATCTGAAATTTTGTATGTGTTGTCTAAAAGGCAAGGTCTTGGCGTGGAAATTTCTGTGATGGCAGCATGTGTAGTTTCAAGATCCACATATGTCATTTTTAAAAAAAAAACACTTTTTTCCTATACTTAACAATGGATTTTCTTGCTGTCATCTACGGCCTACATGGAAAGGATTTTTTGGCCCAAACTTGCAGTGGACAGGTGTCATGTCCCAAGGTAGTGCCTTTGACAGGTCTGGGGAAAAAATATCAAAGGGTTCCAGAAACTTTTTTCCTGTACTTACTGGATTTTTTTGCTGTCACCTACAGCCTACATGGAAGGGATTTTTTTGACCTAAACTTGCAGTGGACAGGTGTCATGCCCCAAGGTAGTGCCTTTGACAGGTCTGGAGAAAAAATATCAAAGGGTTCCAGAGTTATTAGGCTTTAAATTATACTGTTTTTCTACTTGTACCTGTGCAGTAGGGTTTTCCACACAACATCTTGTGACAAAAGTAAAAATTTAATGCCATCAATGCCAGTTTTTCGTTTTGTGCCACTGAATTGTCACAGCACCAAACTTTTTTTTGTTCCGTGCCAATCACCATCTTGTGGATCTTTTGCATGAAACCAACAAACATGGAAAATACACAAAAATGCTGGGATTTTAAAAAACAAACATCAGAAATGGGACCCGTTTAGCTAGATTCTGATGTTTGTTTATTAACATGATGGCCACAAATTGGTTTTCTGGGCACCCAAAATCCCATGTGCCCAACTTAGTGAGAGAAGCCATGCACCCACATTCTCTGTATGAGAACAGTGGGAATTTCTTGACTTCTACAGCCACAGCTGGAACTTGTGCTATGGGCTAGTAGAGAGAGCAGAGAGTCACTAATCCAATTATGTCTGCAAGGGACTACTGCAAGTTTCCTGGTATCTAGTGCCTCCCAGCCCTGCCTGATCCCCAACCCCAATGTTTCCTAGCATCTATTAGCACCATAAAATAATGGAAAGTGTCCCACAAAGGACCGGTACCACACCTTTACACAGCTTTTAGCCAAGTACTGAACTGCCATCCCTGTTATTTTATATTTGTTCCTGGTGTCTACTGGCACCTACCACCCTCCACTTGGCATCCCCTCATCTTGTTTGCTCCTTGGTATCTAGTGGCATCTTCAACCTCTGATTTCCATCCTGTTATCTATGTTGTTTGTTCCCTGATGTCTAGTGCCCCCCACATCCACCTGGCAGTGACCATCCCATTAGTTTTCTTATTCCCTGGTTTCTTGGGCCCCCCCACCAGATCACCATCCCCATTATGATAATTTTGCTCCCTGGTGTCTAGTGACACCCCTCACTTCAGGCAAAACCTGAAATAAAGAAAACGTTCCCTTATTTTTTTTTAAACTTGTGAAGAAAGAAAATGGTCCCTCATCTTCCCTGCCATCTCCCTCCCCAATTCTGACCCTCTCATTGAGCAGCCATCACCCCACCCCCCCTTACCTTATACTTACCACTGGAGGTCATAGGCTGTCATCTTCTGTGGACTAAGAAACATCTGCACACTTCAAAGCTGAACCATGAACTGAGGAATCAAGGTATGTGCCGTATAATGTATTTCAATGACATTTTGAACTTGTGTTCATAACTTCATCATTTTTGGAAATTTTTTCACGAAATTTTCAACATGACCTTTTTGGGACCCCACCTCATGAACACTTGCACTGTCATTTTGTTAATCGAGCCTGGAAGGTGATTTTGTGGTAGATACGTGAAATCCCCTTTCGGGACCGAATAATGAAATTTCACCACCAGTGTTCATGAGGTAGGGTCCCAAAAAGGCCATGCTAAGATTCTGGTGAAAAAAAATTCCTATAAATGTCCGAGTTATGCAGATTCATTTAAAATTTTCTATGTACGCACATAACTTTGGTAATTTTCAATATGTTGACTCAAAATTTTCAACATAGCCATTTTTTCACACCACCTCATGAACAGTACAGCTGCTATTTTTCACATCCTGTCTGAAACATGTTTTCACATCTGTGGTGCAGAATGGCCTTTTGGCACAGATTTGAAAATTTTCACCGAAGGGGGTTATGAGGAGAGGTCATAGGAAGACTTGTTGAACATTTTGGGTCAAAATATGAAAACATGACAAAGTTATCACCATTTGTTGCAATTTTGCTATGCCCATTCATAATTTAGATAATTTTAAATAATTCGACCCCCCACCGATTTTCAACATAGCCTTCTTATTACCCCACCTCATGTATGTCACAGCTGTCATTTCTTAAATACTGCCCAAAATGTGTTTTCGTACCTGTGTGCGGAATGACATTACTGATTACACAATTATGTTTAGGATAATTTTTCTGTACTGGGTACATGAAGTGGGTTAATCGATGGCTATGCTGACAATTTGGTCACTGTTGTCCTAGAAATGGAAGCTCAGGGCCCTACCCTGTGCTTCCATAGCTACTTACATATATGCATCTATGGAGGGATGGGAGCGTAGGGCCCAGAGAGCTAAGCACTCCCACAGACAAATAAGGATTCAATTCTACTACCTCACAAAGTAAGGAAATAAATGGCAAAAACTGATAATTCTCTATTTAGGAATAAAGCCACAAAAGTAGGGAAATGTGGTGTTAGGGTTTCCAAACCTAACACCGCAACCCCATGCTGCACACACCAACAGGTGTCGGGATGTGCCTGGAGGTTGTTAGCCCTGACACTCACCCCATTCTTCTATACTGTACCTATCTCAGCTTATTTACTTATGGAATGGGGTGAGCATTATGGTTGATGATCTCAAGGCACACCCCTGATGCCTGTTGGTGTGTGCAGTATGGGGTGTTAGGTTTGGAAACCCTAATGCCACATTTCTCTACTTTGAGGCTTTATCCCAAATTAGAGCATTAACACAGTTTGTTTGAAATTTATTATTAAACAGGCAGGAAAGAGGGAGGATTGGCAGACCCCAGGCAGGGTCTGCAGTGACAGATAAGGCAGGGACCTTGTGGACAGATTGGGTAGGTCAAGTGGTCCTAATCTGCCAACAAATTCCATGTTTCTATGGTTCTATTGACCCAATCGATTGGTATTGTTTTTGTTTGTAAAGCTTTTCTATGTGCAGCACTTTGCAACTTCTGGAAATCTGGCAAGCGATTCCTCCTGCTTCAGCTGTTCTAGTCATTGTCTACTATCAGCATAGTCACACTCTTTCCTGTTCCAGAAAATAAACTGTTCCCACAGCAGATATAACCTTTATACAAACTCACTGTGCCAAAGGCTGACTTTATAGAAACAACAGTGCCAAAGTGAGACACAAAGGAAAAAACATTGGGGAATGTTCTCATGCATGAAGTAAACAGGAAAAGATAGAGTCCATCATTTCTGTACAGGTGACAGCTTCAGATAATGGAGCCAAAAGGCACGCAGTGCAGAGCAGAGAATGACCCACTCCAGCAAGATTTCCCTTGATCTTTGATCACATCTTGATGGCCACATCTTGTATAAGTATTACTTATTTAAATGTACTTTTTCCGGGATATACCAGCTGCAGGCAATGACGTGTATTACTCAAATGAGCCTCAGCAGTATTTTAGTTAGGACTTGAAGGACTTATGTAGTTCAAAATCACTTGTTCGTGCTCACACAGGGATTGTTACCTAAATCTCTAGGCTCTCAGTCAGTTGGTCTAACCGCTAGACTGCATATAATGATATTAATAACATGAAGTATAGTCATAACTTTAAAATACAGCAACATAAAACAATAAATCTTTCTGTGACAAACACTCCACCTTCTGCTATTTTTTTTTGTTTAAATTTGGTGGCCAATAATAATTCATGCACTGGGAACAGGCTGATAAAATTATTTTGTCTGGTTGTCCTTACAGATTACAACCACAAACCTGAACAGTAATGTTGTACATAAGATACAGAGTCTCTGAATGTCCCAGAACTAAAGGACTGTTGATAAGGAAGTGCCTAGAGTCCCACGCTGTGGGTGTTCAAGTTGTAATGTACTGTCTAAAGAATAAATACCATCCTGCTATTTGGGTTTACACTAGCATTCTGAGCTACGCAGTGATGCAGCACCCACCACCCTGAAGGTCAGCAGTCAATGGCAACAGTTTCAGGTGAACACTGCTGTAGAATGAAATACTACACACGTGCCATAAGGTTATTTTTTTGTGTTTTGATCTAGTCTTTGGGTCTGGAGGAGGAGGAGGAGGAGGGCTTTGGAGAGGTGTGCCTCATTAGGGCCTGTGATAGATGGGCCTGTGGGGTCACTCCTTTTCAGATTGGTATCTGCCCTTAATCTCACAACAAGAGGAATTGTACTTGGTGAACTATGGGAATCAAATAAAAATGTCTACAGTTGGGCTGCACCAATGATAGTGCGCCAGGCTCAAAGATAAGTAATGAATCACTCTTACTTAATATGACTTGACATTGCCTAGGTAGGGGAACGGCACTAGATACACAGTTATACTAGAGATAGGAAGGTATTCATCTGATGTTCCCCACCCTTACTCTCCTAGTTGTAAGACATGGGGTCTCCCCTCTCTTCTCGGAAGCCTAGGAATGTGATAGTTGTTTTGATTTGATTCACTGTAGCTCACACAGAAAGATATGTAGATTCTGCATATGAATGGTTATTTACTGAACTTATTTTCCTTTGAACATGCTTTAAGTTTCGGAGTTGTTTGATATGTATGGTTGTGCACCTGTTGTACTGCAGTCTTTATACTAAAATATTAAATAAAATAAAAGAATCTAACTTTAAAGTTGCCATTTTACACTCCTCTATGGCACATGCTACTTCTCTTGGCAAATCATTACCCCTTAAAGGGACACTGTCAACCCTTTAGGCCTCAAACAGTAAACTTCTGCAAAGATTGCTGATGAAGCAGGAAGTTTGATATTGATTCCATTTTAAAAGTGAAAACAGACTATCCTCAGTACTAGTGTTACCACACAAAATGTTTATTTACAGTCATTGATCCATAGCTACTACAGTACATACTTTCTGTCCTTGAGAACACCTCTCAACAGAGTAGAGCCACTCATGATGCAGTAGGAGGAGAGGAGACTATTGTGTAATGGGTGACTCTACTGTATGGGGATGTTTGTAATGTTCAGGAAGTACACAATAAGACTAGATCAAGGATGTGAAACAAAACAAATGTGTATATAATGACACCATTAAAAGCATTTCTGTCCTACTGTGAAAGGAAGCAGATAAAACAACCTGCAACATCAATGAATTTTAGAAAAGGTAAGCAATCATAAAAATGTGGGGTTTCAACTGGAAATAGTGTGATGCAAAAATCGCACAGTGTCCTTTAATAAGGTCAATGTGGGTTTGATAAACAAAATTAATTAAATCCATCATATTCATAGTTCATTTCAGTGTGACTGCAAACAGACAGATGATGGAGTGGTGGTGGTATTAATCAATAAAGAGGCCACAGCATTTCTTTTCCTGCTGTTATTGTGATAAAATTTGTTAACTAAAAATAGCTGAACATTTTTTGCCCCACGGTTCTTTAGTCCAAAAGCAAGACTTTTTTTCACGCTTGTCAATTTTGCAGTCTAGCTTACAGAAAGAACAATACACTACAGTCCAAAACATGGGTTGCTGAAGGAAAGGATGGGACTTTGGTTTTACACAGCACCTTTACACAAACTGTATCTTAAGGCAATCTATGAACAATGCATCACTGCCACCAGTGGAGCCTTTGCCAGCAATCAGGAAAAGGTGCCACAAGGAAGACCGGGAGCTATTGTCTGAGTGGGAGATACTCTCAACTAAGCAAGCACTTCTTGTCATCTGCAGCTACCAAGCTAGAATGACCACCACCGCCAGGAGACTTAGAGTTAACTGAGGCTGCTGTTGACTTAAATTATAATATCAAGGTGATTGTGGTGGTCGTAGCTGGCCAATAGGCTCAACCATACACTAAGCCTTGTAACTGCTCATTAACTGGGAAGAGAAACTCCTGCATACTGATTGGTTGTTAGTCATGCATCAGAAGTGTCTAATGCATGATAGAAACAAGTGTTGCCAGTCTGGACACAGGACATAAAAACAAATCCTTGAGCCACCATAGAATTTCTAAACAGTATCAGCTACCATTTTTTCTCTAATTTAGTCAAACAGCTGAAATCAGACCCCCCAACCTGCTTTCCCACACTTTGCCCTTGCTGCCTTCATAGAAACAGGCAGCTCATCTAGGACAAGAAATTTGGATTTTGTATTTCTGTAGTATCTGTTTCACTTAATTTTACCACTTAAGTACCACCACTGCCCTTTTGGAGTTTATGGGTTACATCCACAACATACTGAATCAGGGAAACTGTGCTGGTGTGGTGTTCATTGATCTAACAAAAGTTTTGACACCATCAACCACCCACTTCTACTCAGCTTTCCACGATTGGCCTCTCCTATGAAGCACTACAGTGGTTTGTGAGCTATGGGCTGGTTCCAACAAGTTAGGATTGCCAATACCACCTCAAATCAGAAAGGCTATGGGTTCCATCCTGGGACTGTTCCTGTTTAGTATATTCATGAATAATTCCTAGTGCTTGTTATCAGAGAATGTTGCTTTATGCAGATGATGCTGTCATCTTTACCAGCCACCAGGACTCTAAACTCATCGAGCATCATCTGCAGCTAGACTTTGCGAGGGTTGAAGAATGGCTCAGTGACAAAAAATTGATCCTGAACTTCAGCAAGACCAAGGTTATGCTATTCAGCAGTGTGTGTAGCAAACAAAAAAACAAGTCCCTCACCATCAAGAATGGCTCTGGCATCCAGTTTGAACAGGTCAAGCAGTTCAAATACCTTGGGATCACATTGGATAACTTCCTCTCCTATACACAACACATTGAGAATGTTGCCAAGGCAGTAAACATTCGAATTGGAATGCTTCATAGGCACAAACATTGCATGGCTACTGATGCCCTGCATCTGGCAATCCACAGCTCAGTCATCTCCATCATTGACTACGGCCTAGCCATCTATGGCTCCGCCTCCTCTACTGCCCTCTGTAGGATGATGGTAGCACTTAACAAAGCCTGCAGACTACTCAATGGCGCTGGCCATTTAACTCACACTTGTGACCTATACACCCAGTCTGGATGGCTGTCACTCCATTGTAGGATACAGTATCAGACCTGCCTGCTAACAAAAAAGGTACTCCTAGGCCTCAAGCCACCAGGTATCGAAAAGTTCCTTAACATGCACTGTACCAATCAGCGTACCTGTAATGCCATCAATCAAACCTTCCAGGTTTCCAGATGTCGGACCTTGATGGAACAAAGATCGTTAGCCTACAGGGCTCCACACTGGTGTAATGCTCTCAATCGGGATATCCTGAATACTCCCAAAATTGGCCCCTTCAAACAGCTGCTCCAGGAACACCTTATCTCTTCTAGTAGCTGCGACTGTTTCACATGAGAGCACCATCCTCCCTTAGTACTCCAGACTATCCTGCTCGCCATGCTCCTTTCCATTAAATTTTTGCTATTTAGTACACCTATTCATCCCCCTCTGCTACCCCCACTCCCCCCACCCCCATCCTCACCAACATTAGCACTATTAGCACCCCTGTCCCCTACCCTCTACCCAACTAGCACTTCTCACTCCCTCCTCCCTACTTGACAGTGGCCTTCTAGCCTTCCACCCTTCTGGGTCTACCCTCCCTACTGTTCGTCCCCATAACTGCCATCACATCTAGTCTACGAAGCATGGCTTAGTTCTCAGTCTGAGCCACTCTCCCCACATCTATCACTGGTTCCAGCTCTACTTCTACCATACCTGTTTAATCTTGTATAATGTATAATGATGTTCACCTTGTAAGTTCGCTACCATCTGTGTAATTTTGTATAACTTTGTAATGATGTTCACCATTTGTCTATCAACACTTTGATGTTGAACCTTTGTAAATGAGCTGTTCTTGCTCAGAGGTGTTTAATCCGATAGTTATATAAAATAAAAAATAAAATAAAAAATGATGGTTGCACCTCCACTGTACAGATTGCCACTCTTAGCTTGTACGCCTGCTCGGTCACTTGCCTTCCCTCTCATACTTTGCAATAATAGCCAAAAACAAACAAAACTATCCAAAAATCACATTCAAACAAATGCAGCAACTCAGTGCTGGGAGAAGTTACAATACTTCCTCCATCCACAGCCTAGCTCCTCAGCTGTCATGTTTCCTCCTGCCTGACTGCTCATTGGCCTGCTTGCAGCTGCCATAACTGGACTCAATAAATAAATATAAATACATACAAACTAAGCTATAAATGTAAAAGATTACTCTAAAAAAAAATGCAGAGAATCGATAAGTCTACAAGAGAAATTTATCACTTTGTATGGGGGGTTCCATGTTAACCAAGACAACCAACTATAGGAACAGTGGCCACACTAAGACAATGTCCTAATGGCAAAAAAAAAATGCAGCAGTAGGCAAAGAAATTATTCTGCAACAAAATACAGTAAAAATTAAATTTTTCATATGTAAACAGAAATATTTTAATTGCTACATGAATGTAAATACACAGCCCATTTATATACACACACTAGGACACTGCAGGGATATGCACTAGACATTTCTAATGCACAACCAGGGGCTGAAGGCAATTGGTGTTGCTATGGCCCTGTCTGTGGGTTAGAAGTGTCTAATACACACCGAGTCATGCCTTATTGCTTACACCACCTCCACCCCACCACCACCACTGGTAGTAGAGTCCATGTGCTACTGTGGACAATGTTCCAGGCCCCAGTCCCTCACATGCCATAGGGGTCAAGACAGCACTGTTTGTGTCAGCAGAGCTTGTTAGTATAAAGCAGGGTCATAGCTGAAAGCCAAATAACTAAACAAAGCTGGTGAAGCAAGTCCAGAACTGCATAAGCCACCACCCAACATCTCCTACTATTGCCAGTCACTGGTGGCTGGAGTGACCATCTCTTAGGCCCACCCCAATGTACATAGAAGAACTTAAGTTTGTTTGAATTGGCATTTATGTGTTTTTGTCTTACTACACTATGCACTATACAGGCTCACACCTTCTCCTCCTATTAGTGATGCATGCTGATGTGACTAGAACAAAGTAGAACAAAGTAGGTGGGAGATCTTAGAAAGGCAATGTAGTCTGTTAATTAGAGTGCACACCTGTGTTTTCTACTTGGAAACACAGGTTAAAATCAATAGAAGTCACTTTTTATTGTGCGCCTTAAGTAAATTACTTTGCCAATGCCGGACGTGACTGTTCTCTGCATGTTAAGCACTTTACAACAGTCTGTATGAAATGAAATATGTAAGTTCATTTTCTATTAAAAATACAAGCCCAAATAGAATAAAATCTGAGCAGTATTTGATCAAGAACATATGCATGCAGCAGTTTATAATTATATTATTATTATCAAGCTTATGAGACAGAGGTCCCACTTTAAGGGGAACTGGTACTGGTCAAGGAGAAAAATCTTCCTATGGATTCACTATATCATGAGTGAGTAGAGGATTGATTTTTAGGTGCTGAACATGAAAGATACGGGTATCAAGTGCTGAACATGAAAGATATGTGCATCAAGTGCTGAACATGAAAGATATTGGTATCAAGTGCTCAACATGAAAGATATGGGTATCAAGTGCTGAACATGAAGAAATACGGGTGATCAAGTGCTGAACATGAAAGATATGGGTATCAAGTGCTGAACATGAAAGATATGGGTGTCAAGTGCTGAAAATGAAAGATATGGGTATCAAGTGCTGAAAATGAAAGATATGGGTATCAAGTGCATTTTTATCAACACCTACTGGACATGGATTGTTTTCTATTAGAAAGCATGGAAAGAAATTGAAACTATCAGTAAATTTATAACATTTATTCTGAGTTGAGGACTGTACAGTATATGCAAATGCAGGTGAAAATAAACATACATTTGCTGAATGTATAGTTTATGATAAAGGCTGACTTATACAGCATTATTTTACTTTTGGCTTTGGCAACATGACTTTGCAGTTCTACCAATGCAGCCACAGACTTGTGTTTGCCTTATGGCAGCAGTGTTGTGTGGAGGAAAATTTTAAATGTGGATTAATTGAAAATAACAAGTGTGTGGGTTTGAATTGTTCACTAAATTCACTCCCTCAGTTCTGCACAGACTCCAATGGCTATAAAAGTGCACGACCACTGCTAAATTCAGTACTACAGTTCGGATAGCCAAGTGGCCATGTAAGTCCACATTGGCACACAGAGAACTGATAACAGCAAACAGTGCCACATAAATTCCTTTACTTTGATGCCAAAAACATCTTCATATTTCTACACTTTTTTAACACAAAACTATTTTGCTGTATCACTGCCCCAAGCTTTGCCTCTCCCCTCCTCCATTTCTCTATGTATATAAGATAGTAATAATTTCCAAATTTAATAGTTAACGTTACTAATGAACTTCCTACATAAATATATCAGGCTTGTATAGCAATTTCCTCTTTTGCAAGTGTTTAGCAAGACAGGAAATGTGTGAGGAAGCAGCTTAGTGACCAGAACACATGCTTATAAGCCAGGAGACAAGTTCATGATCCATCAGAGCCACCGCACACACTATGTGACCCAAAGTAAGTCCTGTAACCTCTCCATGGCTAGATAATTTTCTAGGTCTTTAAGCTACTTATGATGGGAATCACACTTCTCCCCAAAACTGATTTGGCTGAGTGATATTTATACTACAAGAAAATGTCAGTCTTACCATTTTACCAGATATTAAGTCAAGTGAAATAAAAAAAGTCAAAGCAAAAAATAATTTGGAAGTTTTTAAACACTTCAATTTTTATTTCTGCCAGATAGTGAAGGTACATAATTCTCTATGATGGTCCAGTACTGCATTATTAACTTATGTGTAACACATTTTTATTAAGCAATACAGTGATGTGCGAGTCCCAGGCATGCAATTTTGGGGACAGAAAGATTCAATAATGGCACAGCTTCACTATCTCCAACAGTGTGCAACGAAGCAGATGGGGATTCGTTTTGCTGACAGGCTTTCTGCTGAACAGTAACAACAAAAAGAAAATACTCTCTTCTGGCTTTGACAAAAAGAAAATCCCATGTTCCAATACTAGAGA
Source organism: Neoceratodus forsteri (assembly GCA_016271365.2). Taxonomy (NCBI): domain Eukaryota; kingdom Metazoa; phylum Chordata; order Ceratodontiformes; family Ceratodontidae; genus Neoceratodus; species Neoceratodus forsteri. Next base: position 1,098,520,637 of record CM057455.1, on the reverse strand, counting down.
AGATATTGCAATATGAGTAATTTCTCATCAGTTTCACCCCCGACTCCCATAGATGATTTATGTCTTATGCACCAATTCCAAACTTTGTATCTTGATTGCAGCAGCTTAACCAAGGGGAGTAGTACACACCCTTTCAGCACTCCCACGCCCTCTTTGAAAGCTCCTTAAATAGTCTCATTCTGAAGAAAGTAAAAATGGCTGACTATGTCACAATCTCATGAACTGATTATTTCAGTGAAGGAACTCCTCCAAACGCAGATCTCTGTCAATCATATTTTTGAATACTATAGTTAGCCAGCCCAGTGGCATGGAGAGTTGAGAAGCTGGACATCACATCTGCCACCCACTGGAGACACATACCCAAGATTGAGCCTGGGTTGTTGGGGCCTGGGGAGAAGAAAAATTACTCACCTTAGTAATGTTGTTTCTTCTAATGGAGTCTTGCTATATTATGACAAATTGCAGTTTGTCCCACCACTAGAACTGCTCCGGAGGTGAAATAGTTAACTCCATTCCATGAATGGAACTTTGAGCACGAGCTCTAAGATAGAAGCTCTGTCTGTGTAGTTTCAAACCTGAACTGTCAGATCTTTACGACAAAAACTCACTAAGGTCTGTGTGGAAGCTGTAACCTACACTAGCCAACTGGCTACCTAAATAATAACACCATTGCTGGTCCCAACACCAAAGACTCAAGTCAGGGGACCAGAATTAATAATATAATTTAACAATATGAGAAATAAAACGAGAGAATAATAAAACACCACACCCCAAACCCCAAAAAAGGGTGAAACGCCTTAAAAGGGCATAAAATATTGCCCACACTAGGTTGCCCACACCATACCCAAGTAGAAGTTCTGAGAGGGGCAGGCTGGGGGGGAGGTCATAATATAGCAAGACTCCATTAGAAGAAACAACATTACTAAGGTGAGTAATTTTTTCTTCAAACAACATGAAGTCTTGCTATATTATGACAAATTGCAGACTACACAGCAGTACCTCCATGGAGGAGGGACAGAACCTACTTAGGGAATAGGCTCTGAAGCACAGCTGTGCCAAACCGAGCATCTCTCCTAGCCTGGACATCCAGGGAGTAATGCTTGGTGAAAGTGTGTACCGTTTTCCAAGTAGCAGCCTGGCATATCTCCAATATAGGGATGTCTCTGGCAGCAGCTAGAGACGCGGCTGTACCTCTAGTAGAATGAGCCCTCAAGCCAGAGTGGGGATCTCTGCCCAGTTTCTGATAACAAAATTGGATACAAGAGACAATCCACCTGGCAATTGATCTCTTAGTGGCAGGTTTCCTTCCCAACCTCACCATAAGTGAGGAAAAGTTGGAGGATTCAACCTGTGACCCTTGGTATGTTCTATATAGTAACTAGGGCCTCTTAACATCCAACTGTGCAATCTCCTCTCACCAGAAGAGGAGTTCAGTGAAGAATACTGGAAGGAGATAGATTGTTAAGATGGAAATCTGAAAACCACCTTAGGCAAAAACTTCCTGTTAGTCCTGAGGACTACCTTATCCCTGTGGAAAAAATAAAGTCAGTTTCTACTGACAAGGCTTGCAACTCACTTATCGTCCTAGCAGAAGTGATAGCCACTAGGAAAACAGTTTTCCAAGTTAGATACTTCAGCTCTGCAGAAAACAGAGGTTCAAAAGGGGTTGCATTAACTGGGCAATGCAAACATTAAGGTTCAGGCAGGGCGGATCCGAAAAGGTGGATTAGTATGGAGTAATCCTTAAAAACTTGGAAAACACAGGGTGAGTGGAAAGAGAGGATGACTTTCCTGCGAAACAAAAGCAGAGACAGCTGCCAAATGAACTCTCAGGGTAGCTGGTCTGAGGCCCAAGGAATTAAGATGGACATGTAATCTAACACAATGGGCAACTCAGCAGATTCTGGGAAATATAGCCCCTAGAACACCAAATGGAAAACCTTTTCCATTTAGAATTATAAGTAGCCTAGTGGAAGGCTTCCTAGAAGCCTTTAGAATTTAAAGAACACCCTGAGAGGGTGTAAGTCAGCAATTCTAACTCCTCAAGAGCCAGGCCTTGAGGTTGAGGGATTTGAGGTTCGGATACCAAACTCTCCCTGGGCACAGGATAATAGGTTGTGATTCCTGGGAGACACAGGGAAGATTGACTGTCAGGGACAGAAGGAGTGGGTACCAGGGCTGCCTGGCCCAATCCGGGGCAATCAGAATCACCCTGCAAAGCTGGGATCTGATTTTGACTAACACTTTGAATAGGAGAGGAAAGAGGGGAAAAGCATAAAGAAACTTCCCTTCCCAATCCAGGAGGAGGGCGTCCAGGGGGACTAAGCCCAACACTGGAGGCCTGCAACAGAACAGTGGAAGTTGGTGATTGTCTGGGGCTGCAAAAAGATCTATCTGAGGGGTGCCCCATCTGGCAAAGACTATCCCCAGTGCTTGAGGATCCAGGGACCATTCGTGATGGCCCTGAGAAATCCTGCTGAGAGCATCTGATAGGACATTGTCCTTTCCTGGAAGGTGAACTGCTATGAGGGAAGTGTTCAGGGAACAGGCCAGAGACCACAACTTCATTGCCTCGATGCACAAGGCCGAAGACTGAGTGCCCCCCTGCTTGTTGATGTACCACATTGTTGTGGTGTTGTCTGTTCTGACTTGTACCACTTTGTTCTGAACAGATGCAGAAAACACTTGAAGTGCTAAAAAGACAGCTCTGAGTTCCAGCAAATTGATGTGGAGCAGAGATTCCTGGGGGACCACACTCCCTGAGTGGAGAGGTCGCCCATGTGGGCTCCCCACCCCAGGAGGGAAGCATCTGTAGTGAGAGTCAAAGTGTGAGCAGGGGAATGAAGAGGACCCCAATCTTAAATTGCTCTGATCCTGCCACCACTGGAGGGCCTGGATCAAGGTTCGAGTCACTGGGACCAATTTGGAAGGGGGTCTCTTCTCGAGACCAATAGGCTCTCAAGTGAAACTGAATGTCTCTCATCTGAAATCTTGCTCCCTGCACTACAGCTGTGGATGCAGCCATGTGCCCCAGGAGCTGCAAAAGTGTCTTGCTGGTCGAGAGACCTGCAGAGTGAGGAGGAGGCCAGAGCCACCAAGTTCCTTACCCTTTCTAAGGGAAGAAAAGCTCTGGCCCGGTTTAGTCCAATTCGCACCTATAAAGGTGAGTACCTGGACTGGCTCCAAAACCGACTTTGGTAGATTTAGCAGGAAGCCCAGGGAGGTGAGAAGCTGCTGGGTGACTTGCAGGTGAGATTTTAACTGTTCTGGGGACTGGCCTACAATGAGCCAGTCATCTAGATAGGGAAAAACAGCAAACCTTTGCCTCCTTAAGTGAGCCACTGCTACTGACAGACATTTTGTGAATACCCTTGGGGCAGAGGTCAGGCCGAAGGGCATTGCTCTGAACTGGTAATGACCTGAGGGCAGTTCGAATCTGAGGTACTTTTGGTGGGAGCTTCTGATTAGGATGTGAAAATAGGCATCCTTGAGGTCTAGGGAAGCTAGCCAGTTCCCTGGCCTTAGAGAAGGTAAAATCATTGCCAGAGTTACCATTCTGAACTTTGGTTTCAAAAGATGCTTGTTCAGATATCTGAGGTCTAAGATGGGCCGCCATTCTCCTGTCTTTTTTGGGGTAAGGAAGTATCTGGAATACAGACCCTTGCCCTGGTGTAGGGGAGGAACCCTTTCTACTGCTCTGAGAGCCAACAGGGTTGAGACCTCTGCTTCTAGAGTAAGGGTCTCTAAAGAACTTGCAGGTAGAAAAACCTGGCTCTCATCTTGGGGAACTTTTTGAAGCTGAGAACCAGACCCTGGCTTACTACTTCCAGAACCCATTTGTCTGAGGTTAAAGACACCCAGTTCTGACTGAAGTAAGCCAACCTGCCCCCTACTGGTAAAGGAGAATCGGCCCTGGGCACCCCATCAGGGTGTCTGCTTAGCAGGTGCTTTTAGGCTGAGGGGTGGGAGCAGGCCTGCCCACACCCTGGCCTGCCTCTGCTTCTGAAGAACCCCTCTGAGCATAAGCAGAGGAGGCCTGAGTTTGTAAAAGGCCTGTGGAAAGGCCTACCCCTACCCTGGGGGTGTGCCTCTGGGGAGTGGCTTGCCGCTCCTTAGCTTGGGCACTTTTGTAAGTAGTCCTATATTCATCCATCTTTTCATAATTCTCTGTCTGCTCCCAAACAGAGAATTTCCCACCACAGGAAAATCCATAGCCTTAGTCTGGGTATCCTGTGAGAGGTTAGTACACCTGAGCCAGGCCAACCTTCAAAAGCTACAGATGTGGCCATGACTCTAGAGGAGACATCATTAACATCCACAGCAGCATGAAACTGCACCTTAGAAGCCTCAATGCCATTGGCAGCCACCTGTTCCAGCTCGCTAGCAAGCTGGCCATGGGCTTGTTTGGCTAATTCCATAACAGTATCCCATCTAGATTTCTGATACCTTGCTACATAAGCCATATAATTTGCTTGCCTGAGTCCCAAGGACACTGCCATGTACTGTTTTTTTGCCATGGCATCAATCTTCCTGGAATCCTTGTCAGGAGGATGTGAAGCCAGGGGAATATTAGCTTTATCACAGGCTGCAGCCTGAACTACCCCAACATGACTGCATTGCTGAGAAAGGAATTCTGTATCAGGACCTGACAATGTGTACCTTCTGTCCATCTTTTATCTACAGGAGGCACAGAATTAGGAGTTTTAAGATTTTTATTGTTTGTTTCCTAAAAGACTTATGCAAAGGAATAGACGATCTCCTAGACTCTGAATATCCATCATTTCTACAAAATCAGGCTCCTCTTGCTCATCCACAGCTTCTTCCAAAGGAAGCTGGAGGGTTTCAGCAACTTTTTTGTAAAACATAAAATGAGAGGGGGACTCAGAAAGCATAGGGGGAGATTCTAAAGGTCTGTCTGGGGAAATGTCCGGTTCAGTGGGCACACCCAGACCCTCCCAGCCACATTCATACTGTTCATAATCATCCTCCCCCTCCTCTGGTTCATAAAACTCCTCAACATCATATTCTTGAACCGATGGAACCGGACGAACCGACCTTTTACCAGTTAGTGGCGGTTCGGACGGGACCGAGACAGTGACTGGACAATTTGAATAGCTCTGCTATCTCTGCAGCAGTTGGAGAAGGGATTTTGACCCAAACCTGCTGACTTCCTTTTTCTCTTTACTGGAACTGGTTCCCCGAACCAGCTTTTCTTTTGCCCGAGAAGTCTCGCCCTGGTCAGAGGGCACTCCCTCCGATTCGGTTGGCAATCAACCGGCTAGCCATCCGGTCAGCGGACTTTTGGCCTTTCGCTCCCTGAGCCTGCCCAATCTCTTTCCAGGGTGGCTGCAGGTAAATCTTACAAATCTGGCAGTCTGACTGAGGTGGTCAAACCCCAGACAATAAACACATGTGGTGTGTGGGTCAGCCTTGGCAAAGACTTCCCCACAGACATCACAGTGTTGAAACCAGTGTGCGGTTTTCTTTTGGGTTTCTCAGACATAATGCCAGCCTAACCAGAAAAACTTGCCCCTTTGAACCGCAGTGCCAGGTAAGACACCCCATCGGTTCCTAACCGTGTCATAGGTATTGGAAATGTAATAAAATCCGCTTTTTTAGAACCGATAAGAACCAGGAACCGACTCTAAAATGACAAGCTTTAAAATTTTAAGGTTTTAATCCAGCTGATCGGTTCAAAACTGAACCGATAAACTTACAAGTTCCACACAGAAAATTCAAATTTAAATTACTTACGATACCACAGACAAAGCTTGAACCGAATGGTTTTGCGGTTAAAATAAAACTATTCTCAGTTGAATCGGACCGAGAACACACTGTTTAAACTGAGAAATGAACCGAGCAGTAGGAGAAATCTCCGGAGCGACTGTTCAGTGAGGCGGAGTAAAGAATCTGACAGTTCAGGTTTGAAACTACACAGACAGAGCTTCTATCTTAGAGCTCATGCTCAAAGTTCCATTCATGGAATGGAGTTAACTATTTCACCTCCGGAGCAGTTCTAGTGGTGGGACAAACTGCAATTTGTCATAATATAGCAAGACTTCATGTTGTTTGAATTCAGCTTTCCAGTGGACGTCCTCCTCTGGAAAAAGAAAGGAGTCATGCTCTAGAACAATACTGCCAGCTGGGTGACCACAGGTGACAGTGCACTACGTGAGACTTACTGGGCAGGGGACGCCGTGGTGATATGCTCCATACCTGCATGTGAGCTTGCATATCACCCTTAAGCCAGAATCCCAGGGAGAAATCCAGGAGGAAAAATCCCAGAGCAACGATAAGAGGTCCAAACCCTCACTGGCCCTACACGGTGACAAGACCTCACCCATGAACTGGATCCAGTCTCCAGCAGGTAAGAGGGGGGTTTAAACAAACCCCCATGGGGAAAGCCGAGGGGAAGAATGGAGGTCGAGCTAAGTCTCCACGATACTGGGTGATGGGGCTGGGGAGGTCAGACCAGGATAATTTTATTTATTTTGTGTTGACCAGGTAAGTGCACTAGACAAATTCTGCCTACTTTCAGGCACGACATCGGGAGGCGGATACAGACTAATGCCAACTGACCTTGAACCAGATTAAGCTGTTGGTGGCATTCTTACTGAATGGGGAAATTTTGCCAGGGCACCAGGAAAATTCCCTACTCTTTTCAAGAAGTGCCATGGGATCTTTAACATCCACCTAAACTACCACCAGAACAGGCAGATTGGACCTCGATTTAATGTCTCATCTGAAAGACAGCACCTCAGGAATGCAGCACCTCCCATGCTGCACTACAGTGTCAGTATTGGGATTTTTAACCCACATGCTTGATGTGGGATATAACCCACAGCCTTCTGATCTCCCAACCTCAGAGGCGAGTGTGCTACCTGCTGAGCCACTGACACTGTACCAAAGGAGAATGAATAAATTAACAGCAAAATACTACACAACTGAAATTTTCAAATGATGTTTACCACATCAGTCACACTTCCATTGGTTGACAGATTATACTCCAAAACCTCTGATTTCACCTGATGTGTGAAAGGGCCCTAATTCTTGTGTTTAATTATGAGTCAAGCACGTCCCATTAGAGCCATTCTAATATTTTATTTATTTGCAAATTTGTAAGCAGGAGAGGCATACTGAGCCAAAGCTCATTCCCAGATGTGACCTGGGGGAGGAGAACAGTGGGAGAAGAGCTGCACAACACATAATAACAAATCAGTCCAAAACAAAATTTGGTAAAAGTTTGTACAAAATTAGGATAAAAACAAAATTGTGTGTATGGAGAATAATGTGCAGCACAGCTCAGTAAGAGATACCTAAGAAGTGCAAATGCAGAAGTGGCAGCAATATTCGGTAAACAAAGAACAAATTTGACAACAGGCAAATGACTTGTAGGGTGAGTTGAAGCCTGACCTAGTGACACAGGGAGAAAATGGTAGTCATGAGAAAGTGAAACCAGGCAGTAGTGGGGACCTAGCCGGCTGCTTTACCAGGATGGTTAAGGCCTGGCCAGTGTGGTGTCAGGAGAAAGGTTAACAGGATCAGGTGGGGAGAGGATGGAGTTTCAACTGGTACCAGAGGGAGACAGGGGATGGGGAGAGGTGGAGGAAGGAGGGGGGGTTGGCTCCAGAGTGAAGGAAGTTGATAGGAGGAGGCACATTGCCCAGAAGAGGAGCAGGGTGAGGAGCTGCAAAAGTGCAATGGTCCCTGAAATGGAGAGAACACAAAGCAGGGTAGAGTTGGGAAAGGAGAAAGAAGAGGTAAGAGGAAAGGGAACCAAATCACTATTCACATATGAAGGAGCCTGGTGACATGAGGGCAGAGGGAGGATGGATAGGGGTGAATATAATGAACAAGGATGAGTATTGGTTGGGGGGGACCAAAGCAGTAGGAAGAGTTGCAGAGGGTGTTAAGTCTGGTGAGGAAGTGGAAGGGCAGTACCATAAACCCCATCTGCATAGTCTAAGTCAGGGAGCACCATTTTGGTAACAAGCTCCCTGTGGACATGTACAGATAAGCAGTCCTTTTTGTGGTACAGGTCACTGAGCTTGGGATGGAGTTTTGCATGGATGGCATAGATGTGGACTGAGAAGTCAAGCCACACTTCAAGGTACCTGAAGAACCGAACTGTTTCAAGAGTCGTGCCATCAAGTAGTGAAACGGGGGGGGGGGCAGTGAGTCCGGCCAGTTCCTGACTGGCACCAAAGGTCGTGGACACTGTTTTGTTTTAGTGTTACCTCTGAGTTGGTTGGATTAAAAGCCGTGCAAAACGTTGTTGAAGTCCCGCTGGTGCAGATCTTCCACAGCTCCGGTGGAGGGAATGGAGGTGAAGATGACTGTGTCATCAGCATACGTGTGGATAGGCAAGTAGTCACAAGCAGAGAGGAGGTCATTCAGGGAGAGTGAGAATAGGATGGGACCCAGGGTAGAGCCCGTTGGACAGCAGCCTGGATGGGAAGGGAGGTGACAGGGACCTCCAACCTGTACTGACTGTCGGCCCATGAGGTAGGAATGGAATCAAGCAATAGCAGGAACTGAGAGGCCAGCAGAGGTCAGCTTGTCCAGGAGGAGTGGATAGGACACCAAATTAAAGGCTTTAGTCAGACTGATAAATACTGCAGCAATAATGTGTCCCTGCTCCATCCTGGAGAAGATAAAATCAGTGATGCCCAGCAGGGAGGAGATGGTAGAATGGTGCTTCTGGAAACCAGACTGGAGGGGTGAGAGGAAGCTGGAGGAGGAAAGGATGTCAAGGAGTCTAAAGTGGAGCAGTTTCTCTTGCAGCTTACAGAGGGAGAAAAGAATGAGTTGGGACAGAAGTTGCCTGGGGAGATGAGGTCACCTGCTTTATGCAATGGAATAACTTTGGCCAACTTACACGATTGAGGAAAAGCACTGAGGGAGAAGGAAAGGTTGAGCAGGTGAGTAAGGGAAGCTGCAATAGCAGAAGCAATGAAGAATCTTGGGGTACGGACTATCAGGGCTGGACTTTGATGGGCTATAGGAGGAAAGGGCAAGCAGGGATTCCTGGATGGAGACAGAGGGGATGTAGAAACCTGGTGAGGGGTGGGGGGAGCACGAGGGGAAGGAGAAGAGCCAGGAGGGAGAGAAGAGGGGAGGCCGTAGGTTGTGAAGAACTCAGTGAAGTGAGCTGCAACAGAGGTATAGCCAGACACAGGAGAACCATTACTGTCGAGGATGGTGGAGTGGACAGGGCAGGAGGGTAAAAAGGGAGTGGATAACCTTATAGAATTTAGCTGAGAGTTAAGGGTTTTCTGGAGGGTGGTCTTGAACAATGCAATTTTGTGGCCTGGACAGCCTTCATATATCTCATCCTTCAGGCATTCTCAGATTTAAATATAAACTGAATGTGGTATGCAATGTATTCCTACACTGGAACTATATTTCTCCTTTATACCACAAGTATGCCACTTTGTGAAACATTACCAATTCATTAAGCAGAGAAAATTATCCAGTGGTGCTTTGTTGCTGGCCACTACACATACCTCAATTTAGAAAGAAAATCAGGATGATCCAATTAAAAGATTAGCTCCATTTTTGCATTGGAAATTTTATTTAAGAACCACAGCACCCCATACTTAATATACCACTTTAAAGGCAACACTGTACAGTTTTTGTTGCTATGCTTTGCTGTTACAAAAAGTAGAAATTCAATGAAGATGGAAAAAAAGCAGTGCTTTGGTGTCCTGCTCATTACACTGAGCTGGCTTTCTCCTTGACAAATTCTAGTCTTTAGCAGAGATAGAATTTTCATGCTTCCTTCTCATAGGTCCTTGTACAAACAATATCACCGATAATACATTTCTGTGGAGAAAACATAATATTTAGTTGGTACTGTTGACTAACAAACAGAACTAAACAGTGAACTTCCTTGATGCATCATCTTGCAAAATGTGACGCGCACACACACACACACACACACACACACACACACACACACACACTACATCCAGCACAATCAGAAGAAAGAGTAATATTGTTTTCTCATCTTTTGCAGCTTTTAGTTATTGAGAATCAAATTTGAATCCTAATACACTGCCACTTACTGTGTGTACTTGGATTTCTTAATCTCCCTGGGCTTTATCACCTCTCTCCCTCTATCCAAACCCTCACCAAGCTTTCCTTAGCCTCTTGGGGCATTACCACCTCTCTTCCTCTATCCGTAACCTCTCCGAGCTTTCTTTAACCTCCCTTGGCTTCTCTCTCTCCCTGTCTTTGCCCCAACCCCCAACTGGCTCACCAAGCTTTTCTTAATCACCCCAGGCTTTATCACTTTTCTTCCACTATCCACTGCTTCTCCTAGCTTTCTTTAACCTTCTAGGGCGTTGCCACCTTTCTCCTTCTATCTGTAACCTCCACAAGCTTTCCTTAACCTCACTGAGCTGTACCATTTCTCTTCTTCTATCCATTGCCTCTCCCACCTTTTCTCAAACTCCATGGGTTCGCCACCTTTCTCCTTCTATTTATAACCTTCCCAAGCTTTCCTTAACTTCCCTGGGCTTTACCACCTTTCTCCCTCTATCCATCACCTCCCAGAGCTTTCCATAAATTGCCACGTGGACTGCTGCTTTAAGTATTGTATTGGAATTTTCTGTTTACCCTGGTCAGCATAAAGAGTACTAAATCTGAAAGACATGAGCACTGTTGGGGGCGGAAAGGGGTCAAGTCGACTGATCAAACGAATTCACCATGGTTGAGGGTGGGGGAAGGGGAACTTATGAGACTTCAGCGAGAGACAGTGACCCAGCTGAGTAGCCAACATTTTAAAAAGACCCCAACTGCTTCTCCCTACCCTGGCCAAAGATCTCCAAGTGTGTAGCCCAAACCAGAACTATTGTACACATTCCTAACCCTGCAAATGGGAATGTAATGAATCGTGAACATAGTTACATTATATTCTGAAGTAACTACAAGGTACAGTACCTAGGTAGTAAGGTAGAATTTGTTGCAGATCCCCAACAACCCTAGTAAAATTTCACTCATGAACAGAGCTCTCACAGGCTCCCATCCAATTTGGTGCTGCAAACCTCGTAGCCTGTTTATCTTCTAATCAACTGTTACACATACAGCAGGCCCACTGAAAATATGGGAAGGCTGGCAAGAATTCAGTAGGGTGAAACTTTGTCCAGCATCAGAAAAAAAACAGGCTTCTGAAGTTCTACAGTACCTATGATCCACCTCATGAAGGAACAAATACTGTATGCCCTGTAAGTTGATTTGGGCGGGGGAGTCCAGGACCTTGACATTTGGTTTTGGTTGCTTCCAGTCTCTGATCCCCACCTTTACTGATAGTATGATTGTTGTACTCAGTATGACTGAAAACATAATGCTAAATGCATAAAACTAACTAGTGTTGCAATTCATCTGTCTTTTCTGTATGCAAATTCTAAGCATAATATGTATACAAGGAAAAGAAAACAAATACAGCCCTACTATATAATTAATGGTTAACACTGATATCATCTTGAAACCAGTGCTGAAGAAATCCTGTATTATTTATAAAACATGGTGACCTGAATAGGCACACTGAGCCAGAGCATGGTTCCACATGTTGCATGAGGGGCAGGGGTACAGCCGAAGTGAAACAGCACTAACAAAGCATATGAAAAGCTGGATGCATGTACATGAAAACAAATACCTGCATGTGAGATACAAATAAATTTCAGAAAAAAAAATGTATTGTACTGTACTATAATAACTGGTGACCCCTGATAGCAACCTGTTTTTGAGACCTGTAAAATATCATATCAACCCACGAGTTGACACCGCTTTTACTGTCTTGTGTTGGGTTGTGTGTAACACGCTAGCCTGTGAAAGAATTCACCAATATGAGTTATTATAAAAATAACACATGAAGGCAGTCTGCAGTTTCTTTTCATACCCTCGTTAGGTGGACAATATGGAACCTCTCAAGCTTCATTTTGATGTTTATATATTATCATACAAATTGGTGTAAAATCTGCATATCCACACTTATATATGCAATATTCTCTATGTATAAAGTGCACAAAGTACATCAGTTGTGGGGGTAGCAAGGATAAGAGCTGGGGGAGCATGCCACCGACATATGGCAAGATATTTGTAACAGAATTATGATGCCATAAAATTCTAACGACAGAGTACATGAAGTTCTAAGCTACATAATAGGGTAAGAGGTAAAATAGGTAAATACCAAGGGGGCAAACAGGGCATGGTTGCTGCAACATGGAGAGAAGAAGAAGAAGGGTAGCTGCAGGTGCATGCTTTGAAAAGTGTGTCGGTAGAAGTGGTTTGAGAGAGTGCAAGAAGGATGAAAGATGGATGGGGAAGGGAGGTTGTTCCACAGTGCTGGCAGGTGGACAGGGAAAGCAGACTCCCCTGCTACCAATTTACAGGGAGGAATAGGAAAGGAATGAGCAGTGGATGATCAGACGGAATAGCATTGCATCGCTGTATATCACAACCTTGCAATACAGGATTTTTGAAACTTTCATTGTTTATAAAAAATTAATTCTACCATTGGGCAGTTAAAAAATGTATGCTCCCCAAACACACACACACACACACTAGCCCCACACTGTAGACAATAATGTTTTTCCTGCTATTTTGGTGGTGTTTCCGATTTTAAAAACAAATGCAGACACCAAGTGTCTTCCAGTTCTGCAGGCTAAGCAAACTGTGGCCAATAGAAGGCACATTGGGAGTTCACTTTTGTGTTTAAAATTGGCAAACTTCACCAAAAGAACTGGACCAGAGGATAATTACAACAAAACCAGTAATTATACAAAGGAAAACATGGTTGACTGTTATTACTCACTTATCACACACTCTGCTACTGTGTAATATAACTGGTATTACTCATCATTACTTACTTATACACACACTCATTGGGTGTTGCCTTGGCAAACCAGATGAACTTTGCTCCCATGGTTTATGTGGCAGCACGCATTTCAAGTGTGTAAAAAAAAAACTCATATCACACAGTTGCCCATACATTAACATTTGTAGTGAATACAACTTGGGAGAACCAAAGAAAAGATGCAGAGGGTTCTGGTGTACAATTAGCTACACCACTGACTGCAGCTAAGGACAACCCACCACAAACATGCATTTCATACTTTTGGCACCAGTGGTTGGTCATTGTTTTAAGGGACAGATCATCAAAAATTAAAACAAAACACACGGTGCAGCCGTATACTAGTATAGTACAGAAAGAAGAAACTGCACAAAAATGACACCAGGGCATGAAACAAGCACCACCGTTAACCATTGGGAAACAAAGTTAAACAAGTCATGGCTAGGGACAAGAAATAAGATTTTTCATGCCATTTGATTTTATTTCCAAGGCCTAATATAGTGTTCAATGTTGTTACAAGTTCATGTTCCTCTGCCAGGTTAACCATTATAAATGGAATTGTGTTGGATAATAATATGATGTCAATCAGCATTTTGAAAAACAGTTCTTTCACAGCTAAAGAGAGACCTCTGGGTACAGATTTTAAGGAGAGCAATTTAGCCTAGGTATTATTCTCACTTTGCCCCCACATGCCCCTGGAGCTAATTTACCAGTAGTGAACCCAAGCAATCAAATGCAGAAAGTTTTTCACAGAACCTGTTTACTGTAAAAGCAGAAAAAGTTTTCATTTGGTTCTGAGAACTGGCCATCAATCTGACCCCTTCCCTACATGAGGCGTCCCACCCTGTACTCCAATGTTCTGTGACAAAATAGTTTGGACAGCATAAGTGTGTATTCCATGAAGGTCAAAAAGGGTGTCTTTTTATATTTGAGAGGTTTGTTTGTGTCACATCAAAGCCACCTCTCAAGTAACAAAAGCCTTGGAGCTTGGTTGTTTTTAAAACTGCTGAGAACTACTATCTTTATTGTGATCACCACTAATAATAATATAGCAGAGAAAATGCTAACTATGAGAAAACATATAGCTGTTAATGCCAGAATGCCTGTTCCTCCATGGAAAGTCATGACCCACCCAATGACTGTGTACTCCCTGCTGGCTGACCAAGGAGCAGAACTGGTGTCTGCTGTAAACGCAGTCACTCTCCACCCAATCGCTGACCTAAGAGAAAAGGTATTGGATGTTTTCCAACCTCAAACCTTTTTTACTTGCATGGTATTGTGATAGCTGTTCATTAAATACTGTCAATATGACTGTCTGCTCTAGATTGCTGGAGGAAGTAGGCAGTCTTACCACTATTAAGGTTCCATCTTTCAGCTCTCTTTCTATAGTTGTCCGTTTTCCATTCCATTTCTGAACCTGAATTAGTTTGCCATTCTCCAGGGTTATTGTGGTCTAGAGAAGAAGAGAGTAAAAGACAAGACCATGATTTCACTGTACCTTGGTTATACAGTACACAATGTATTGCCTCAGCACCCAAAGGCTGTAGTTTCTGGGGTGGGTGGTGGGGGGTAGGTTCCTGAGAACTGATGCTGATGGATGCTTTGGGGTACTATTTTTAGGACCATTACAATCCATGTAGATGGCAAGGGCTTTACACTTATTTACAAACGAGGGTTCATGGTGTATCTACATGCTAGTTTACAGTACTTCCCAATCTCTAATGTTCTGACTAAAATTGCTCCTAGTGAATTTATGCTAACCATGGTCTTATATCCCAAAATGTATACAACTTATTAGGAATCATATCTGAATGTTTCTTCCAAGGGCACTTCCAATAATCAAAGCTTAAGTACCCCATACCTCCTTCCTCTAATTGCCCACCCTGGTCAACAGATTTTACATTTAGTCCAACAGCCCTCATAGTCAGCTTTTAATTTGGAACAGCAACACAAATCCAGTACAGCTGTCTTTAACAGTTTCCATAAAATAGTGAAATAACCACTGGTACATACAGTGGTCCTGGAGTAGGAGAAGGCAGGAATTCAGTTCAGGTAGTGAGATTACATTGCAGTTCTATGAGCAAACAGGAATTGACTTTTTTTTTTTTTTGTAATTTTTGACCAGGAAAGGCACCCTAAACTGTGATAGCTTGTTTCAGGTGCATCTTTGAGGGTTGGGGGGTTACACTGACCTGTTTTATTGATTGGAAATGGAGACATGGTCACAGTGAACTGGCAGAAATGTACAGAACAGGCAGAGCAGAAATTAACTAGATGGAAAAACAGATTAATTAGGACTCTTCTTCTACTCATCTTTCTATACATAAGTATAGTTTCACCCTCTCCCTGAGTTAGATGTGAAATTGTATAGTGTTTTGTTTCAATGATTATAGGGTAGTAAACTGAACCCTGTTAAAGAGAATTCACTTACAAACCCATTCGTTCTGGTGGGGTTAATGTGGATAATCCGTTAGCTTTCTTTACGGCTATGTTCATATATTACAATATCTCAGTTTTGCAAGGAAAAGATAAAACATGGACACCTCTAGTGATGGACTGCCTTTTGCCATGGTTAGCATAATGGCAAGAAAGCAGATGGATTAGCAGATTAAAAGACTACAACCTTGTGACTCCTAATTATATGTATACAGTAATAAGAAAAAAACCAAAAATGGAAAATTCCTGTAAGTATAGTCCAGACCAGCAATGGGAAGCAGCAATATTCCTATATATTAGACAGCTGCTTTAACCCTACATTGGTGTTAAAAAACTGCCCTGAAGAGATGACATTAATAGCAATAAAGCTACCGACAAGTGTATTCCTAGCCAGGTAAGAGATACAGTATGGTCGAGTATCCATAAGAGAAAGCCAGTAAAAGATTCTCATAAACATAAAAACATAGAGGAGAGGTACTGCCCTTGGGACAGCTGTCTAATACAGTTAGAAACACAACACAATTTGCTATTGGACTGCCCATTTGCTAAACAATTAGGTCACCTTTAAGTTGGATATGGAAGCAACCATTAATTCAATAGTATAAATTATCAGATACTGGCGTTGGGAATATACCCTAGGTGTTGGAAAAAGTTCCATTCATCTACATTGCAATTATGTTTTTCATGTTGTAAAATGTATTCATGGCAAGCATGGTGTGCTTTACAAATACATCAGGAATACATATCCCCAGCCTCTTATTAATATTATTATTGTGGCTATGAGGAAAGTGTACAGAACTGAATGTAAGTCAGAACAGATACAAGCTGTAAATAATGTCTGGAAAGTTTTCACATGGACAATCAATAACTGTGTGTGTGTGTTACAAGAAAAGGTGGTGCACTAGGTAGGAAAGAAAAGGGGGTATGCACGGTCTTTAACTTCATAAGTGTATGTTGCATTTTTATTTTTGTCTATTGTAAGTTGTATGTATGTAAATATATTAATTTGAATGATTAATGCAGCATATGCATGTATGATTTATTTGTCCTATCAATAAAATTCCCCTATTCTTCTTTGATAAGTGCCATAGGATCTTTAACTTTATTTAACTTTCATCTGGACAGTGATTACAGATGGGCAGAAGGGTCCTCAGTTTAACATCTCATCTGAAGGCCAGCACCTCAACAGTGCTGCAACGCCCTCATATTGCACTACAGTGTCAGTTGTGGCACCCTCAAGTACTTGGTGTGGGGCTAGAACCAATGACTCTCCAGCTGGCCCAGAGGGAGTATGGTACCTACTAAGCCACTGATATAGCAAACTACTAAAACTAAAGTCAAGAGAGTAAAATCATAAGAAAACATTGCTACACATGCAGGGTAACCAACGTTAGAATAACCTATCTGGTGGGGCTGTGGATACTAAAACAATTCAAGCTTTCAAAGCAGGACTAGGCAGATTCCTGAAGGAGAACGGCACTGAAAGTTGCACATCATAAGGCAGTAATAGAAATCCAGCTGGTAAGCTTGCTTGTGTGTGCATATTCAAAAGTACAGTCACTGCCGTGCTCCAGAAGGGTGCACAGTTTCCTTCCATCACTGCTATACTATGTTACTGTGTATGCTGTTATGACTGCAGCTCTATAGGATGTCCTCTATAATGACATACAGGGTCACAGATATAGTGCAACATGTAACATTTAGTGAGAAACCTGTCCCCAGGCCCCTGTCATGATATTCCATCTCACATCAAAGGTGGAGGGTTACCTTAGTGAATGGTTACCACTTCCACACTAGAAACAGCATCTTAAGAGAGGTTCTGATGTAACAGGAAAAAGTTTGGGAAACATAATATTTAGACACTATTCAACTTAAAATGCTGATATGTTCTGTGTTTACCTTGCCTTTGTTCTATATTACTGAGGATATTCATTTATTTAGAATTATTCAAGCTGGGATAACCCCATGAGATCTTGTTTTCATGGGGTTCCCGTGGAGCATAGCAGCAGTCAACAGGTTAAAATATTCCAGTGGGTACAGTTACATATACTGTAAGCTAAATTATACAAGTTAAAAAAAAACTGCAATGGTTAAGTCCATCCAAACAGTAACAAAGTGAGTTAACAAAATGGGGTCACAGAAAATACAGAGCATGATCATTGTTGCACTCATGTTCCTAGTTGGACAGAGGGAGATTCCAGAGCAGAACAAATATAGGGAGCTCTATGGCAGCTCGAAAGTCTGGACTTCAACAGACACGCTAGAAGCATTCCTCAGCTGGAGTTTTCATCTGCTCCTGCTGCTGTCCTAGCTGCATCATATTTATCTGCTAATAAAATCATAAAAGTTTCTACAGCAACTAGTTGTGATGCCAAAAGAAGAGTACTGTGATGCCACTGGTAGGCAAGAGCAAACACAGATGAAGACCAAGTGGCAGATGTCATTTTTTATGAATATTTGATAAGCAGCAAAGTCAGAGAAGAATGTCCATAAAGGAAATATAAGCTAAATTGTGTACATTATATTATAAATACATTATTTTCTTTTTAATTGCCCCTGGGGTGTCAGAGATTCTTCAAGCAATTTCCTGATCTCCTGCAAGAACATCACTCAGCTGGCATAAACAGACTTCAGTCAGACAAACTAGCCCCAATCGGAATTTCTGATCATTCCACATCTTTTGTTTGTTTCTGGTTTTCCCACATTGAGCATGCAGTCCTTAGCTTGTGACATCAGATTCATTTTCCATGGCTAGGAACAGATTGTGATGTCACAACCACAGGAACACAGTCTATGGGACAAACAGACTTTTTTTTTGCAAATGTCTTTAAGTAGTGTAATACAGGATGTAATGACCTGAAATTCATTTTTATGAGGTGTGTGCCATGGTGCTGTCAAGGTACATTTGTTTCACAGAAAACTGGGAAATCAGTTTAAGCACGGCTCTGAAAGTCTCTTAATGCAAGTTTTTGCTGAGGCAGTCTAGTAGAACGACTCTCACCTTCGTTTTTCTGTCATCCGCTGTAGTTTCATCAAACTCCTCTGCCAGTCTGAAATTTATTTCTGTGTTTTTAATCTTGCTTTGTGATTTTAAGGTGATAACGTCCCCATTTACAGTAATGATCAGGTCAGGCTTAGCCACATTTCCAGCTTTCCTGGTGACAAAGCCCACCTCTAAAATGCAAAAAAAAAAAAAAAAGAAATAAAACAAATTGTAGCATTATGAGAACAAGTATAGAGGGTGTAGAGAATGAAATCATGACAGAAATGTTTTACCTACACTAATTTGAAAGGCCCCTCATGTACAATAAAAATGCAACACCCTTAGAATATTGCACTATGTTGGCCTGTGATACCTCCCAGTATGTCTAGATATATGTCAGCATGTCTACATACAATATATCACAGAAAATTCTCATTCATTTCAAATCGATTTCCTGAGCTACAGTATATGCAGATAATTGTACTGGAACCTATATCAAGCTGCCACTGCAGCTGTAAAAAATAAAACTTACAGCCAGTGGCAAAACAGCTTCAATTTACTCATGGAAAATTTGGCAGGTTTTTGAAGTCCTGCTATTACAAGCAACGACTTCTTTTATCTGTCATTCATTTGTCAAGATGCTACTAATGCGTTGCTGTTTTACACAAACAGAAAACTTAAAGGGGGGTCCCTGCATTTCACTAAAGGACAGACACGCTTGTTTACCAAACTAGTGATTGAGATTTTTTTCACCACACTTCAATTTCTGTGATCCTCCCTCAAAACATACATTGCTCCCAGATTAATCTGGCGTTTCCCTGTAACTCCAGGGCAGTGTTCCTGTGTTTCCTTGTAGATTACATTATTTCCTATGCAGTCAAACGTATCTGCCTTCTCACATAACCAATGCAAGTCTATGGGAAGAATGTCCCTGCAGATGGTCACTTGCCCTGCAAAATACAGGAATCCCTGTAACTATGGGAGCCCTGCATTTATCATCTTAAAAGGGTACCCGCATAAGCTTGTCTGCAATGTATTCCTCGTTTCACAATGTTTCCACGAACTACATTTAAAAAGCGGAGAATACAGCAACATTGCACCCCCATACAGTAATCTCGTTGCTGTCAGCCCGCTTGAGGTTTATTTTTTTAGCAATCCTCACCCAGCGCCTTCATGTACTCGTCAAAATTCACAGTGTCTTTCAGTTTCCAAGTGCCAACAAAATCATGGATCGTGGTCATCGTCTCGTCTTTGGCAGTCAGGATCAAACTGCAGTATATCAGAAAGGAGAGACTGAATCCAGATAGGAGACATGCTTCCTTTTCTAATACCGCCCGAGCAAACGCTGCTTGCAGGGAACCAATAGGGAGTTGCGACGTCACCAGTAGCGCTCTATCCCGTGGGACCAGCTCAGTGCCAGATGAGGAATGCTGGCACGTGCGGGAGCTGGCAGGAGTCTGAACTGTGCTAAAGTGCAACTTGCTAAAGGTTGGTGGGGAAGAAATTAGAATGTTATTATTATAGAAACAAAACTTCAACTTGGCCTCTTGCAAATCTCAATAGTTCATTAGACCAGTTGTACATGTAAGCGGCTGACCCCTCTCCCAGTTAGGAATGGCTGACTTCTTCTGATACTGGATTTGTTTTGAATGGCACATCCGAGATCTGTGGTGTGAGGTCACCGATAAGCCCTAACTCTCAACATAATTTACACTGTATTTACAAATGAGATATAAAACCATTCTTCCAAAACTCGGGTCAGCACCTGTGTAAAGTGAGGCGAGAATAGCTGGATTAAAAAGAGAAATATCCACTGGCTGCTTCGCATTCTGTGTGTGGAAAACAGTCTGGGAAAGAAAAACCATTGCCCCATTATGTCGTTCACTCTGATGCTGTGGGGTTGGGATTAGCAGGTATGAAGTAAAATTATACATTCAGGCAACAGAAGAATTGATTTAGGGAACAGTACTTACAATAAACTAGCATTTATCGCTGCCGAATGTTCGCTGCTTGCATTGCTGTTGTAGGGTTCCTTGCTCGTACACGTTTACTGTACATTATGTCACGTGTCTGTCATTTTGTTCCCACCTCTACCTTCTGCTAAACCTGCTCCAACATTACTTGCACTGTCTAAATTTTGAAATTGCTAGACTTTCACATTTTGATAATATTAAAAAAACATAGTTTGCAATTCGCAATACCTGATGTTATGTTTGATGCCATGTTGCTCGCTAAATTACTGTTTGTTTTTGAAATTACTACTCTATTCCGAGTCCTCACAGCCTATTGGGTATAGTCTGGGCGCATGTGAAAACATTCCTAGGTGCTAAGAAACCTCACTTAGATGAAGATGCCTGGCATTCTGGGTAGGATTTTCACCCTCTCTCTTTGCAATGGATTTCCTCCCTGATGTCTGGAAAGTGGCCAAAGGTTCCTAAGAAAGGTGATAAAAGAAATATGGCTGAGTACCATCCCATAGCTGTACTATCAGTCTTAAGCAAAATAATGGAAAAACTAGTATCTATCCAAGTTACTGAATTCCTGACCAAATATAACCTTCTCCCATTGATTCAGTATGGCTTTCATAAAGGTCATAGCACCTCCACTGCCTTGCTTCACCTTACAAATGACACCCTTACTGCAGTGGGCAAATGCCAACTAAGGGGAGCAGTTTTTATCGACCTCACTAAGGCATTTAACCTTGTTGATCATGCTCTTCTACTTGATAGCCTCCTAGCCTTCGTTTCTCTTTTAACTCCATGGCCTGGTTTAGTAGCTATCTATCAAACAGAACCCAGCTCGTCAGATTCAATTCTGCTGTGTCCAGCCCCATGGCAATTAACCTAGGTGTTCCTCAAGGATCAATACTTGGCCCCCTTCATTTAACTATTTTTATTAATAGTATCTTGTCAGCTATCCCTGATTCCTCTGCAATCCTTTATGCTGATGACCTGGTCCTGTACTGCAGTGACAACAATATATACCACACAAACCAGACACTTTTTTCTACTTTCATGTCTATTCAGTCTTGACTGCTCCACCATAAGTTAACCCTTAATGCAAATAAAATGCAAACAATGTTGTTTGGGATGGCAGTCAAAATAAAACATAACCGAGACCTATTTAAGATGTCTGGTCAGGGTGGGCTAGATCTTGAATTGGTACGCTCCTTAAAGTATCTTGGAGTCCTCCTAGATGAAAACCTCAACTTTGATAAGCACATAATGTCCACCTGTAAATCAGTTAATGCTAAAATTGGGGTAGCTCTACAAAGCCAGCTATGTCCTCCGCCACTATCCTTCAGGGTAGTCACATATCTATATGCATCCCAATCTCTCCTCAGGAAATGGGATACCACCTACAACAGCATCTGCAGGTATGCCTCTGTTTCTCCCTGGTCAAAACACCATTGTCAGCTCTATGGGGATCTAAACTGGCTTCCTCCCACTTCTGCTCGTACTCTGGCCCTTGGCTCCCTGACTGACAATATACTTAGAGAAGGTGTCCCTGTCTTGATTGCCTCCTTGTTATCTCTGCTGCCCTCCTCACATGGTTTTCATTCATCTGATAAATCCTTGCTGTTTATAACTAGATGTAACTGTAACAAAGGGACCCTAGCCACGCACTTGGTGGCCAAACTCTGAACTCCTACCTCTTGAGATCCACCTAGCTCCCAATCATGTCCAATTAAAAACAAATGTCGCCTCCTTCTTCTTCAGCCAGGACTCCTGTAATGTGCCTTAAGCCCCTGAATATGCCATCCTATCTCTACGGTCCTGCAGTCTCACTCTCCCACTGCTGCAAGCTGATCTCTAACTTATCCTGCCTATCTAGTTCTGTTGTCAAGGCACTTATGTCTCGAGAAAATACGCTCTTATGCCCTTAAACCTAATTTGCTGTTTGCTAAATGTGTTATTGTCATTTGAACTTTGTATTGCATATGAACTCTATAACTATGCTGTTAATGCTTATGTACTTGAGTACTTTGGTTCTCTGTAATGTTGTTTTCCCTACCCAAAATGTATTCCTGTTTATCCTGCCTCATTGTAATTCTCCCTGGTAATGCTTGAAAATAGTCATGCCTTGGCTATGGTACTTACCTGTAAAAAAACTAACTAACTAAATAAATAAATAAAATTGTTTGGCTGTATTTATCTTCTATGTTCACTGTAATCCATATTGTAATCTGCATGTTTCCTATACTATGCTGTCAATACTGAAATTCACTGACTATAGCCATCTTGCACTTTCCCAGGTTGTGATTGAAAATAGGTATTTTGGGCCAGATATTCAAAACTTTGCCCAGGGGCTAAATTAGCACTGCCCGGCGGGCAAACTTAGCCCAGAGCACGGAGCAAGCTATATTGAAATGGAAATAGCCCCTGTGCTAATCCTGCTGAATATTGCAGGCTAAGGAAGCCGGGCAAACTGGTCTGGGAGTGCAGGGCAAAAATAGCCCAGGAATAAGACAGCACTGAATAAAGCAACCAGGAAGTGCAACCCACAACAACAACACAGTGCACAGCAACATGAGGGCAGGTACAGACGAACTACATGGCCAATGTGTGTGCCAGCAAATGCATGGACTCAGTACAGCTGCAGGAAGCAGCAGATGTGAAAGAACAGTGACCAAAACTGTATATTATTCCCCGTACCATTAGTGCTGCACTAACACATTAGCGCGGCATGAGCACGGAGCTAAGCAGTTAGCCCAGGGCAAACACGTTTGCCCGGAGCTAAAATGTGCCATATTCAAAAGTGCCATGCAAACGAGCCTACTTAGGTAGTCTCTGGGCAAACAACCAGATTAGTATCTCATTATACCCTGATTTGCATGCAGTTTCCCCAGCATTACTGCAGGGTCCCAGAGAGCCACCTGTAGGTCAGTCTGGAACTACAGGGGCTGACCAGGTCCAACCACAGCTCCACCTGTAGGTCAGTCTGGCAGTGCACGATGATAGCTGCAGGCTACATGTAAACAGTACAGCATAGTATAGCATATTGTACCCCAGGGGTCAAGACAGCATAGGCACAGGTGGTGGTGGTGCTGCATGCAACTCTCACACTGTAGGGCATGCTACAGTGCACAGCAGACACTACAGTAGCAAGGGGTCCAGTAGTGTGAGGGACACAGCACTGCCTATGGTGTGTAGGGCAGTGATGATGACTGCACTGTACACAGTGACAGGCCCAACCTGCAGGTGTTTACTGACAGTGGACATTACTGTTACACTGTTGTGTGACCAACAGATGCTGTACCTGTGGCATGGGATGCTCACAGTGACATGTACATTTCTGGCTTTGTGTGCTGTGGCACTTGTACAGCTGTGCGGTATGTGGCCGGGGGGCATATATTATCCGAAAGGCACACCAGTGTTGGGGGTATTCCCAATACTGGCCCATGTGCACTGCATGATGTGTCCCAGCCTTGTAGCCACACCTGGTTTGTGGCACAGCCTCACCACCCATACACGCTCCCCTCAACATCCTCCATGCCCACAGTGCTGCATGTGTGTGCTGGCATCTGTTTGTGTCCACAGATGTGTGGTCCGCAGGTGTGTGCTGTATGGCCACATTGCCATGCTGTCCACTGGCGGCAGGGTCACTACTTACTGCCTGGCATGGCTGGGACCGGTAGCAGATGATGGCATCATTGTGATGTCATCGGTTAGCAGCATGCTTCCTCTATGTTTGTCTTTATCTATGTGTCATATTTATTTGTTAGGGTCGCGCAAAACCCGCGCTAAACCCGCGCAAACACCGCGCAAAGCCAAAGTGTCATGCAAAGCTGATTGCCCAGGGTTAAGACAAGCTTTTCCTGGGCGGTAATTTGCACTGTGCTAAGTGTCACGCCAAGTCGCGAAAAACCACTTAGCGCGGCGCTAGTTGCTGAATATAGCATTGCACCTGTATTCATGTCAGTTTGCGCCTTGCATACATTATAATCTTGCCCCGCGCTAATGCAGTTTGCCCGCGCTATTTGGCCTTTTGAATATAGCAGACCCGTGCTAATCCCACACTAAACCTGCGCAAACGGGTTTTTGCCTGGCGCAAAGTTTTGAATATCTGGCCCCTTATGTCTAGTGCACATACCCAGTTACCATAAATAAAATAAATGAGATATAATATGCTGTTTTGCAATGTGGTTATGATTTTACTCAGTTTTATACTGCATTTACCAAGTATAGTAGAGGTGAGATGCAATATATTTTTATGTTGTCTTGCACACAGGTGCAAGCAACATCTTGGGTGGTACCACAATGAGAGGTGTGTCAGTGCTGGCGAATGCAGGGCACGCTTTAGTAGGTGCATCCCTCATCCCCCAATTAACGAGCATGCTAGCGCTGATGCAGAAATTATGGAAAGTGCCACCAAATTGAAAGAAAATCTGCCACTGCAATCAGAGACAAGCTCTTCATGCAGTGGCAGATGACACGCCTCCCCAACGTGCATTTCCTGGTGAAACTTTTCAATAAACAGGGTGGCTCCTGCCATCTGCCACACACAATCCCCATACCGACATTGGGGGTGGCCAATCCACTGTGTCAGAATGTTCCCCTACCCCACACATTTTCTTTGCCGACAGGGCCCAATCCCCGTTGGCATCAGTCCCCCTCCAGACACACACACTTTCTTTGCTGACGGGCCCAATCCCCATCAGCATCAGCCCCCCAAACTCTAAGGTACACTGGGAGCCCACCTCAGTGTGCCCAACATCCCCCTGAAATTATGGGGCACACTGGGAGCTCACCCCAGTGTGCCCAACATTCCCTCAAAGCAACTCATGGGGCACTGTGGGGCCCACCCCACTGTGCCCAACATTCACCCCCCAAAAATCATGGGACACACAGGATCCCACCCAGCCGTGCCCAACATTTTTTTTAGTTCACCTGTAAAGAAAGAAAACTGTCCTTCGATATCCGTTTTTTGTTTTTCCCTGTAAAAAAGAAAACAGTCCCTTGTAGTCCCCGGCACCCCCCTCCATCAACCCGCACCCACCCTCTGCACACCCCACCTCCCTTACATCCCCCCTCATCCCATACTTACCTCTGGAGGTCCGGCACTGTGATCATCTGTGGAGTGGGATGTGTCTGAATTCTTCAAAGCTGAACTGCAAAATGAAGAAATGCCAGTAAGCTATATAAAGGCATCAATGGGGGGGGAGGGTTCAACTTAGGTGGAAATAGCCGTTTTTTTTATTTTGGCTCCAAATTTTCAGCATGGGGTTCTTGGGATCCCACTTCATGAACTCATGCTCTGTCATCTCATTATTCAGTCCCAAAGGTGATTTCGTGGTCGCTCTGCGGAATCACCTTTCATAACCAATTAATAAAAAACGACAGTGCCACTGTTCATGAGGTGGGGTCCTGAAAAGCCTATGTTGCAAATTTGATGAAAAAAATTCAAAAAAATGACTGCATTTTGAGCATACGTTGCGCAGTTTCCACGCACACTTGTAACTTCAACAATTTTTTATGTTTTCACCCAGATTTTCAAAATTGCCATTTTTTCAGACCTCCTTATGAACAATATAGCTGTCACACATCTGGTGCCCAATGGCATGGCTGCTGTGGGAAATCAACTTTCTAGACAGATTAATAAAATCACAGTGCCACTGTTCATGAGCGGAGGTCCCAAAATGCTTATGTTAAAAATGTGATTAAACAAATCCCCAAAATAATTGCCATTGCCATTTTTTTTCACCTGCTCGTGAACAGTATAGCTGTCATTTTTCACATCCTGCCTGAAATGTGTTTTCGCACCTATGGCGCAGTCACTGTGCAAAATCACCTTTCAGCTAACAAACTGATAGTGTCACTGTTCATGAGGTGGGATCACAAAAGCCCATGCTGAAAATTTGCAGTGAAAATACCAATAAATGCCTGGGGCTTTAGGGTTTCCAATCATAACGCCCCACCCTGTAGAGACTGACAGGCGTCAGGGATGTGACTTGGGATCGCTGACTGTAATACTCATGCCATTCCACCCCCACCCCCACCATGCAGCCAGTGACAGGGATTGAGGTGTACCTTGGACTCTCTGGCCCCAAAGTTCACCCCATTCTCCTATATTGCACCCATCTCATTGTATTTCCTTATGGAATGGGGTAAGCCTTAAGGCCTGAAGACCCCAAGGCATACCGCGACACTTGTCAGTGTCTGCAGGGCAGGGTGAGGTGAAATGGTGTGAGCATTAAGGCTGACAACCCAAAGGTACACCCCAATGCCTGTCAGTCTCTGCAGGGTGGTGCTGGGGTTGGCATCAGTTCAATACTTCACTACCATTCCAGTTATGCATCTAACTCCTGCACTACCAATGCCAGCAAGACAACAGTCTGCATTGATAAATGGTTGTTAGTGTAGTCCTGCTATTACAATATATTTTTCTAGGGCAGATCATCTTAGATGCAGCATCTCATTTTGTCACTATTGTCACTATTGATAAGGAGCAAAAAATGCATATGCCCATGCTTGCTCCTACAGTACATGGTTAGGTAATAGTTCAGTTTCCTGTCATCCAGCATAAATTTATCATTACTGCATTTAAAGGCCACTCTGTCATTACTGAGGACCAAAGTATCAGGTAAACCATTCCATATGTTTACAACTCTTTCAGTAAGGAAGAACATCCTTTTATTTGTTATAAAACTGTTACCCTGGACTTGTAGTGAATGTCCCCTGGTATGTGAGCTGTAATTTTTAAATCTGATACCCAATTCCTCTCTTAGAGAGTTATTTTTAATGTCATAGTACAGCAATAAATCCCCTCATACTCTCCTGTCCTCTATGGAGTACAGACCTAATTTTTTGATTCTTTCTTTATATGTAAGGTGTTTAACAGTATATACTATTCTTGTCATGCCATGCTGTATCTTTTCTATCCTTGCAATGTCACCCTTTTGTGTGGGTTCCATAGTTGAATACAGTAATCTAGCTGCAGTCTAACATAAGATCTGTACAGGGGTAATATTACCTCAGCCCTCCTAGTTTTTATGTTTCTACGTAATGAACCTACCACTCTAATTGCTTTAGAGATAGCATTAGTACACTGTGTGCCAAAGTCCAGATTACTGTCTATAAGCACACCTAAATCTCTATCACCAGTTGAGTGTTTAAGTAAAGTATTGCTGAGTGTGTATTGTACTTGTCTGTTGTTTTTCCCTAAGAGCAGGATACAGCTCTTGTCAGTGTTGAATGTCATACCCCACTCATATACCCAAAGTGTTATTAGGTTTAAGTCATGTTGAATAGAGTTAATATTCTCCTGTGTTTTGCAGGGACCACCTAACTTAGTATCATCCATGTATTTAATCAGTTTATTTTGGAGATTGCCCCCGAGGTCAGCTATGAATAACTAGAACAGCAAAGGGCACAAAACAGAGCCCTGTGGCACTTCTCTAGTCACCATATCCTCCTCAGAAAGAAAACCATCAACGGACACCCTTTACATCCTACCAGATAGCCAGTTGCTTATCCAGTTTATTAAATATGGATCTATATTTAATTACCGTAGTTTATGGAAATGAATCATATAAAAACAGACTAAGTTAGTAAGACATGAGTGGCCTGCCATGAACCCATGTTGTGTAGTATCCCCCATGTTCGTTGATTTAATATGTTAATTTATTTTATCTTTAATAATGGATTCAAATATTTTGCCTGGAACTGATGTCAGGCTAATGGGCCTAAAATTTCTAATGTTGTTTTTAGTGCCCGTTTTGTGTATTGGGGTTATCTTTTCAGTGGGGTTCTGCTGTAAGGTCCTGTTTTTACACAGTTTTGCAATATATTTATCCAGGATAACCCAGCTGAGATACAATATTCCATTTATTTATTTAGTTTTTGTTTACCGGCTGGGTGCACTAGACAAAACATTTGCCTATTTTCAGGTACGACCTTGACAAAGACAACAAAGGAGGTCAGCATAACAGTATACAAATATTCAGAGAAACATGGTTCAATACAAGCAGATAAACAGAACAATGGAAATAATATGCAAGATATAGTGTCTTGGGGCATTATACACTATACAGTACTATGTACAACCATTTACATACAGTCAGGATTCAGGGATATGTAACAATCATTAGTATGGTATACTGCAAAAAACAGGCATGGTAACTGTAGCAGCCTAAGCGGTATGCTTTTTTGAAGGCTTGACTGGATGGACACTGACAGACCATGATAGGGATGGGATAGGACCAGAGCAGGAGAAAGGCATTTCACAAAGTTTTTGCCTTGGTTTTGAATATGTTATAGGAACTGGGGACATTAGACCTCAGTGAATAGGATTGGTTATCTGGCATGAGTAGTGCTGAGAGAGAAATAGGGCATTGCCTGGTCACAGCCATGTGTATCACACTTCCCATAGTAAGTGTGCACAAGGCAGGTGGAGGAAGCTGTCCTAGTCTGGAGTAAAGGTCACAATGGTGTGTGCGTATCTATTCATGGCCCAGGTAAACCAACAAATGTTGTTGTAGGAAATGTCCCATTTTTGCAGAGCAGTTCTGGAAGCTGAGTAGTAGACTGCCATCCCATATATCAGTGTAGGGATGCCCCCAGGTGATGGCATTATGGGCTTTAGGAGTAAGGTTGTCTCTAATATTATAGGAGAGCCCTAGTCTGGTATTGACAGCCTTACAAGCAGCGGATATATGTGCTGAAAAGTCCAGTGAGGTGTCAAATGTAATAACTCCCAGGGAGTTAAAGGAGGGGACTGTAGTAAAACAAGATCCACTGATACATGCCAGTGCAATCAGGTATTGGATATTTTTATCCTATAAGCTGAGCCAAAGAGTATGGCTTGGGTTCTAGTATTACTAATAAGGAGTAGAGATGCAGCAAAGTTTTTCTCTGTGGGTAACTGTGGCAAAGCCACCAAATTCGCATCCATGGAGCACGTTGTGTAATTTTTCAAAATTACCCAGAATTCACCATTTGTGACTTCACCTTCCTTTTGGGGGATTTTAGTGCAAATTGTACTTAAAAAACCCAAAGCAAGGAGAAGTCGCATCATCCCCCTCCACAGCCAGCAGTGCGACTTCCCTCCCTGGTGTCTAGTGGCCCCCCTCTGCCACCAATTGCTGCCCACAATGTAAAAAAAAATATTTTTTCATTACATTTCTAATCTATCCCTTCCCTGGTGTCTAGTGCCCCCTTCCCATTGATCACGAGCCACAATAAATCTCTGGTGTCTAGTGATCCCCCTGCCACCGACTGCCATCCACAATGTAAAACATTTTTTTTCATTACATTCCTAATCTATCCCTTCCCTGGTGTCTAGTGCCCCCACCCCACCAATTGCTGGCCACAATAAATCCTCCATGGCACCCTGCCCTTGTGTCTAGTGGTCCCTTCCCCACCACCAAATTGCCACCCACATCAACAATACTGTATTAATTTAAAAAAATAATTTATTCCCTGGTGCCCATGGACCCCCCCTCCTACCCTGTCAGGTAGTGCCCCCACCCTGCTCCGCCATCCCTAACCCCTAGTGGGCCACTTGCACAGCCCTCCACTCACCTCCTTGGCTGGCAGCACGACTGAACTCAATGAATGAGCGCAATTTTGTACAAGCATTCGCTCATTCATTGAGCTCTGTCAGGCTCTTGGCTGTGGAAGTGAGTGGAGGGCTGTGCCGGTGGCCTGCTCCAGGTCAGGGGGAGAGGGGGGCACTACCTGACAGGGTGGGGGTACACTAGACACCAGGGATTAAATGAAACCCTTTTTATATATACAGTATTGTGTGGTCCTGGACAACAATCAGCTACAGTGGGTCTGAGAGGAACCATTAGACACCAGGGCAGTGTGCCAGGGAGGTGGCAGGGGGGCAGGTCACTACCACTAGACACCAGGGATTCAAAATTTAAGTAGTTTGTGTGGAAATTCCACACTTCATGGATGACCCCCTGCTCCATGAATTGCTAAATTTCACAAATTATGCTCCGTGAACTGAGCACTATTTGCAAAATTTTTCACTGATCAAATTTTGTTGACTTTGCCCACCTCTAATAAGGAGCCTGTCTCAATGGAGCCAGGTTTGTAGAGACTGAAGGTTGGAAGAGATGTGACAATTTAATTCCAGGATGTGGCAAGAGCGAGTGAAGAGAACAAGGTCCATTAGCATACAGGATTGGAGTGCAGTGCCTAAGACTTGTCTGAATGGAATTTACATATAGTGAGAAAAGTAGGGGCCACGGGATGGAGCCTTGAAGGACCCTAATTGTGGTAGAAGCAGGGTAAGACAATGTATGACCAAATTGAACTTGCTGACACCAATTTCCCAGGTAACTTATGAACCATGACAGGGCAGTGGAAGAGATACCCAAAGCACTTAGTTTACCACTGAGTAGGGTGTGATCAACCAAGTCAAAAGCCTTAGTAAGGTCAACAAAGACCATGTCACTGAGTTCACCCCATCCATGGCAGAGGAGACTAAGGAGGTGAGTGACAGGAGGGCAGTAGTGGTGCTATGGTTTTTACAAAAGCGATGCTGTGCCAGGGACTGGTGTCTTGCTTTGACACATTTTCTGTACTGTATTTACCCAGGATAGCACAACTCAGATGCTGTCTTGTTTTTAGTGGGATCCTGATTCCTGGTCTTTCCAAGTTTTACTCTGTATTTGCCCAGGATAGCACAGCCGAGATACAATATCTCATTTTAAGTGGGGTCCTGCTTTTACCCATTTTTATAATGGTTTATACCCAGGATAGCCCAGCTGAAAGGCAAGTAACATTTTCAATGGGGTCCAGCTTTTGCAATGTATTTTCCAAGAACAGAGCAGCATAGATGGAAAATTCAGTGGAGGATGTCCTGTACTGGGTCCTGCATTTCCA
The DNA here is from genome assembly GCA_016271365.2 of Neoceratodus forsteri. Lineage (NCBI taxonomy): Eukaryota > Metazoa > Chordata > Ceratodontiformes > Ceratodontidae > Neoceratodus > Neoceratodus forsteri. The sequence goes on along the minus strand of CM057455.1, from coordinate 1,098,489,526 downwards.
CATTTTTACTAAATATTTACCCAGGATAGACTCCATGAGATGCAGTATCTCATTTTAAATAATGTCTTGCTTTTATATGTTTTTAGATTATATTTAGTCTGGATAGGCCAGCTGAGAGGCAATATCTAATTTCCAGTGGGCTCCCACATTTTGACCCCAAATTTCCAACAGTATTTTTATGACCAGACAATATGATCAAGACAGGTGGAATTTTTTTAAATCCCATCGGAAAGGTGATTTAGCAGTGCAACTGTGAATACAAGTTTGAGGAGGTATTTGAAAAAAGACACCTGTCATGATCAGGAGGTTAGGTAACACAAGGGGTATGTTGAAAATTAGTGGCCTAAATCTGCAAAAATAAAGGTATGAGTAAATGGTGAAACAATTCAATGTTTTTTAATTACTTAGTTGTTTTTTTCAAATTCTGACCCCAAATTTTCAACATAATATTTTTATGACCCCTCCTTCTGAACTTGATAGGTGTCATTTATAAAATATCAGTGGAAATGTAATTTTGTGCCACAAGTGCAAAAACACATTTTGGTCAAGATTTGAAAAGTGACACCTGTCATGTTCATGAGGCGGTGTGAAAAAATGGCTATGTTAAAAATTTGGGGTCAAAGTATTAAATTGCCAAAGTTATGAGTGAGCATTGAGAAATTTAATGTACCTTCATAGTTTTTTTGTACTTTAATATTCTGACCGAAAATTTTTAACATTATCTTCTTAAGACTCTGTCTCATGAACCCAGTAAGTGAAAAATTTCAAATCTCACCTGAGAGGTGATTTCACAGAGTGACTGTAAAATCACCTTTTGAGCCAGATTTGAAGAATTTTACTGCTGTTGTTCATGAGGTGGGGTCCCAAAAATGCCTTGTTAAAAATTTGGGGAGAAATATTAAAAAATGACCAAGTTATGAATACAAGTTCAAAATGCACTTAATTACACTGAACTGCATACCTGATTTCCTCAGTTCCTGGTTAAAGAGTGAAAACATGTTTCTGGTCCAGCAAGAATTGCACCTTTGGACCCCTGGTAGGTAAGTGAGAGGTAGGGGTTGTGGGTTGGTGGATGCTGAGGAATGTCAGGTGGGGGGAGGGTAATGGTGGCTGGGGGGTGGAGGTGGCAACAGACACTGATGGACCATTTTCTTTTTCAAAGGGTGTATGAAAATAAAAAAAAGACTATATGGGATGGTTTGCTTTATCTCAGGTAATAACACTGGGGACTGAGCACCCCAGTGTTGATTTAACCTCTATGGGCACAGAAAGCAAGGGGAAGGTGGGGGGTACTTGGCAGAGGGTGGGAATACAGGAATTATTTTTTTTTAATTTAGTTGTTTAACCAGGAATAGCACACTAAGCTTAAAGTTTTTTTACAGGAGTGACCTGGGAGCACAGGGAAGTTAAGTGACTTGCTCATGGTCACACAGTATGCAAGTGGAAGCTGTGGGATTCAAACCCAGGTCTGGTCTGCTGGATGTCACCAGATTTGCAGCTCAGAGCATTAAACCACTGCGCTATACTGCCTTCCAATTTAAAAATTTAAATTTAATTTAAATTTAAAAAAGGGAAAAAGACTATGAGAGATGGTTTTCTTTATTTCAGATACTGACACTAGGGATTGGGCACCCCAGAGTCAGTGTTATGTTTGGTGGCACTGGGGGTGGGCTCCTTTGTGTTGTACAGTGAAAATGGGCAGAATGGGGGGTACCAGCCAGCATCAGGGATTGGGCACCCCAGTGTTGGAAAATTAAGAAGGAAGGGAGGTGGGAGGGATACTTGGCAGAGGGTGGGAGGGATCATTTTTATGCAGGGGGGGGGGACAACAGCAGGCTCCAAGGGATTGTTTTCTTCATTTCAGGTACCAGCACTGGGTATTGGGTACCCCAGTGCTGGATTAATCACTACAGGCACAGGAAGCGAAAGGGAGGGATACTTGGCAGAGGGTGATATTACAGGAATTTAAAAAAAAAGACTACAAGGGACAGTTTTGTTTATTTCAGGCACCAGCACAGGAGATTGGGAACCCCAGTGTCGGTGTTATGTTTTGCGGCAGCTGGGATGAGTTCCCTAGTGCTGCACAGTGAAATCGGCATGGTGGGGGGTACTAGCTGGCACTGGGGACTGGACACCCCAGTATTGGTAAATTAAGAAGGAAGGGGGGACCAACTGGAGGTGGGAGGAATACTTGGCAGAGGGTGAGAGGGATGGTTTTTATATTGGGGAGGAGGACAACACCGGGCTGATCATGAGGCTGATCAGCTGTACCTGCTGGGTGGCATCATGCAAATCAAAGGAAAGAGCCACTCTGTGATTCAGATGGCGCTTTTCTTTGAACTTTACACAGTTTCTACCCACCAGTCATAGACGAGTACCATGATTAGCCTGGCTGATGATTGGTATGACAGTGCTGAGCCCCTTGCAGACTGCTCTGCATTAGACTGACAGTGACACACCTCTCAAAATCTACTATCATACCTACATGTTCAGTTTGTGCAAGCACAAACATAAAAATACATATGAAGGCAATGGGTGACATGCTAGTCAATGAAAAAGCACAGATACAAAACAACAGAGGATGGATTTTCAAAAGTACCAAGTCCCACTCCATAGCCACTGATGTGGAAAAAAAAAATCACTGCACCAGTGGCAATTCTAATTTTCCACGTGGGTAGCTGCTGCAGCTGCGGGGCCTCTGATTTGCCTGAGATGGGCTGTAAGCACACAAGAGTTAGCCATATGGAATGTGCAGGAGGTCCTATCTGGCCGTAGTGTGGTCCAACTGTAGGGGTCGGCAGTACCCCCAGAACACGCTCCCACTTTGTGGAGATGCTACATCAAGTGCTAACAAGCACAATATTTTGATGCAGCTGCGCAAAATAAGTCCACAATGTGCCATAAATTGTGGAACCAGTCACAAACGGCTTCACAGTGGAAAATATGATGCATGCAGAAAAGGCAGTCTTTTGAAAATCTGGCCTCAGATTAATTTTTGGATATGCCAGTGGCTAATAGTACTAGTCTGCAACAAGTTTATAGTAAGCAGGAGGTGCTTAATATTTTTATTTACCAAAAAGATAGTGGAGACAGTCCCATGTTCTCACTGATGCTGTGATTTGTGTTTCTATCTGTATTGATCTGCATATACTGTAGTCCTATTACTTTTACCTCTTTTGCATTTGTGCGGAGGGGAAGCAGTGATGTTGCTTCAACCTTTATGCAAAAACATAATTCAAAGCTCAGCTTCACTACCAAAACATGCTTCAGCTGCACTCAACATCTCTAACAGAAAGCTTTTTGGTGCTGTTCACTCTTATGAGAAAGCACACATGTAACTGCAGTGTTCTCTACATGCAGCTCATTTCTTTAAGGATGTGAATGAGCGGCTTTGGGCTTGATGCTGGAAGGCAAACACATAGAATCATAGAAAACTGTCAACAGAGGAAGACTAATTGGTCTATCCAGTCTGCCCTTTGCACTACCTAACTACAGCAAGACTGAGCTCCCTGATGTTCACTCATATCCCCCTCTCCTGTTATTCCTGTCCCTCTTGTCTACATGTATGTGTCTATCACAAGCCTGCTTTCATCCAGCCATCACTTCTGCACAGACTAACTTATTGGACAATCTGTTCCTCTGTTCAATCACGCTGTATGTAAAAAAAATATCTGTCAATGCCAAATGTTTGCTTGCAGTGTATCAGGGCTTTAAAGAGACCCTGATATTGTTGGGACAACTGAAAAAAATAACATTTAGACACAATTCAACTTATAGGCTGCAGATCAAGTAGGATCTGGAGTTTATACAGTAGGTAGGAAATGGGCAGACTAGTTGGGCCAGGTGGTCCTTGTCTGCCATCAAATTCTATGTTTTATGTAACTTATATTTCACCCTTTGTTTTGTAATTGTCACTCTCATTTATCTGTTTCTAAGGACATTTGCATGGAAGCAGTATCTCTGCTATATTTGCTCTGTCTGCTTGTCTATTTCTGCAGTCACAGTTCTGTTTATGACATCTCAGTCTGTTGCTGTGAAGATAGTTATGATATCATAAACAGGGCATTATGATGTCACGTGTAGGCAAGCAGCCAAAGCTAACAACATCCATGGGGCAGTAATTAAGCAATAATGCACAACAAGGTGTGGGTTGTGCTGGGATAACCTCATGCCTGGGGTGGTTGGGCATGAAGCCATAGACCGAGTGCATCCAACACTCCAGAAGGGAAGTTATCCCAGCACAACCCACACCCTGGAGTGCATTATTGCTATTATACAACAGCTAGTTTGTAGAACAAGCAAAAAAATATGGGAAAAGTAATTTCTTGTTCTGTTTTTGAATGGGTAGGCATACTTTATAAAAAAATATATGGATTTCTTTCAGCCAGTAGGTTGAGCTGCTGCATTTTTTCGTGTGGCTCTGCATGTCACATACCAACTTTTGTTACTGCTGGCAGACTTTGTTAGTAATCTGCCCTTTGCCCTTGTTTTTTTTTTTCCTCCCAGTTTTGTTTTTCTGTGTTTGAGTTTGTATGTGTATTTCTTTATTTTGCTGCTGCATCGCATCGGAATTGGAGAATGCAGCTGCCGCACCCCCCGCCTCCTCCCTGCGCTGTGACGAACAGACCACCCACTGTCACTGCTTTGAGAACAGAGGTAGGGAAGAATGTTTTTGAGTCTTTTTATGCTGTGGTGAAAAAACGACACTGCAGTTAAGTGAAGAACGAGCATTATAGAAAAAGCTATGTGCCGACTCTTTAAACACGTGCTTACTCAGTGTCACGTTCACTCGGTCCTGTTTTCTGAGAGGGATCGCAGTGTTGTGATTTGAAAAAAAGAAAAATTAGTAATGACAGGGATTCTGGGATTCTGAAGAAGATTTTATTTTTAGAACTGACTGCATCTGGCCCCATTTTGGATCAGTGAGTCTGGTCATCAAGTGGGAGGCACTGAAGCGACTGCAGGTGGGAAAGTGGAGGAAATTTGCAGTTTGGATTTTTGAGCATTTTTTTAAGTGGCGCAGTGATTATTTTTTTGGTCCTGTGGTCATCATCCAGCCTGACCTTCATACAGTGAGGTTGTGCTAAGATAACCTCACTGGTGAAGGAGGGCAGTGACAATGAGATTACACCATATTTCTTGCCGCTGTATAATCTTGTTTTTATGTCACTTCTCTCAGTAATAAAGAAAAAGGGGAACACCTTGTAAATATATAGTTCTGGCTGAATAATGGGTCGTAGGTTCAGCCCCCCAAGGCCACAAACAATACTGTTGTAGGAAATCTGCACTACAGTAAACATGTAGCTGGACCACTGACATGAAGGGCTGAAGCGCCAGATGCCTCACCTCCTGCAACACCAGCAACCTGTGTTCAGGATTGGATCAAGGTCGCTTGGGGGCTAGTTGGGGGATTCAAGGATTTTCCATCCATGGACAGATCACCGCCTTCAAGGTGGGGGGCAGTGTGTACTGCTGCTCAGCTGCCATCTAGTGGAGGATAGGTGGCACAGCAGTGATCACCAGAATTGAAAGTTAGAGGCTGGCGTTGAAAGCATGCACCATCCTCATGGTCTACATGTGCACCACTACATGCCATCAACTCTGACTCAATGGGAGTAACAGTCAGACAAGAAAACCTATCTGCAGGGTGATGCTGCAACCCTAAAGGTACTGCAGCACCACCATACATGGCACCCACTCACACAATGAAGAAAGAAGTAGATGGGGTAATTCCTGGAGGTGGAGTGAAGTGGCTGGAGTTCGACAGCAGAAGGCAGCATATGGGGAGGTGCAGGAGAATAAAGTCCAGATGGAAAAAAAAACAAAGGATTGCAAAAATATTTGAATGATAAATTGAATTAATTCTAATTCTCACATTTTTCAAAGTTATCCAACTGGTAAGATGGGCTCTTTAAAGGGAACATAAACAATACATAATTTTATAAAATGGCAAGAAAAAAAATCTAGTAATTTCATTGGCTGAGAGCTATCAGCTGACCATACATTAAATCTCTTTAAACACACGGTCAGCTGTTGAGTCTCATTTTCCTGACCAAAAAATGACTTATCTAATAACATATCACTGCTCCAGCACCAGAACCACACCCTGAAATGAAACTAAAAAAAAAATGCCACTAGCCTCCATATTTAAAATCCTTGCCTTAATTACTAGCATATTTTAGACTCATCTTTTAAAAACTGCTCTCAGTCTTACAACACACAAATTACAACAATGCAGTTGCAACACATTCTCAAAAGGTTTGATACCTCTGACATTAAATGTTTCATCTATTAACATTTGAAAACAAACTGTGTGGCCCCTGTCAAGAACTCACAGTTTTTATTCAACCCCCCTCCCCCCACACACATAGATGCTTTGACACCATTCAGGATTGCACCCGCAGGAGGCTGACAGTTGCTTTCAATCACAAGTTGTAAATACAGTACTTTAATTTTAGTAGATAACCCCACAACATTTCCCCAACTCACCAATATGTTCTGTGTTGCCCGTTCACCACACACACAAGTCACACACATTGAGCTGCGAGCCACAGAGGAAGGAGCCACCATCTGTGCCACAGAATGGGAGGAGCCAGTGCTTTGTAGCCCATGGTCAAGTGGCCTCTCACTCACCAAGGCAACTGCCAGAATGGAGCTCTGCGGAACACAGCATGGGGGTGAGCTCTTAGGTAGGTGCATCAGGAAGTGGGAGACTGGCTAGTTCGCTATGCAATCTACAGCTGTAACATCTCCATGGTGAGTGGAGGAAACTCTTCATGAGTTGCATCTTGAAGTGGGAAAGAGATCCAATTCTGTTGGCAAATGATGGCGCTCTGCTTGAAGAGCAGAGGCTCTTCAATTAGCAACACTAGTCTCATTATTTAAATGCTACATGACAAGAAAGGGGAGTACAAAGCACCATCTAGAAACAACTAAGAATCTTGCCACACAATGCTACCTGCTGGAGATTTGCTTGGACGATTTTCTTACAAGTTTTTATTTAAAAAAAAAAACCTTATTTTCACAAGAACATTGTTTTATTTTAATCAGAACAAGCCATTTTTTTAATTTCAACAAAATAAGCCATTTTATAAGTGTAATAAGCCACTCCAGTGTGTGCATTGAAGGATTTTAAGGCACTTCCTTGGGGCATAAAGACACTCGGTCTTTAGCCTTGTACCTGACTATGCCCCTGGGGTGTGCCTTAAAATCCTTTAGTGCACATCCTGGAGTGGCTTATTACTTACTAACTCAACTGTTGTTGATGTTTTCTGTTCATTAATGACATGCTGTTAACATATTTTAAGCTATTATATTTGCATTTTGAATGTTGTTTTTTATCAACACTGCTTAGTGCTTTTAAACAGGCACTTCCTGTCTGTAACTACACACACACACACACACACGGTGTGAGGCTTGATGTTTGCCTTCAATGCCTTCAGATCTAAGTGTGCTGCCACTGAGAAAGCACTACCAGGGAGACTTGCTGCCCCAGGGAGACTCCTGTGCTGTCCCTAGAGTGAGAGCTGGTGTCCATGAGGCAGTGCTGCCCCCGGGGCACAGTTGAGGGCAAAAAATTACATCTGCATGGTGCAGTGGCCCCGTGGTGCAGCTGAGGGCAAAAACCTACATCTGCGTGGTTTGCTAGCTGGATAATTGGTAGAAAACAAGTTTGATTGGTGGGGCTTTCTCCTATTGAACTTCTTACACCCATCAGCTGCCTAAATGCTGTCATAATCAGCCTTCTCAGAGAGACAAGCCTCTTGCATTTCTGCATCCAATGGCTTATGCAGTACACCCCTACACAGCCCCCTTACATTACAGTAATAATATGTTCACTTTGCACATATGTGCAAGCAAAAATAAAAAGACTTCTACAGTAATTTCTAATGTCCTTTTTGAAGTTCCCCCTCCCAGTTTCCTTGTGTTATTCCTAGTGTTCTTGTATGCTATAAAGATGAAAAGCACACTGTTGTCAACTTTGTTATATCCCTCACAGAAAGTTAAATGTCGATCCTGTCCCCTGCTCCCCCCCTGGCCTCTAACGAGTAGTGAGTACATTCTCAGGTCCTCTAGCCTTTTCTCATATGACCTCCCCTGCTGCCCTTGAATCAGCCTCAGTGAACACATCTCCACTTTCTATATCATGACCAGCCAGGCACTGGAAGAAAAAGGCAATGAAGGTTGCCTCCAAGGAAGGTACAATACTGTACATAGCAAACGACCTCAGGGGTCAGGAGGGTCAGCCAACTCCTTACTTAGAAAGCCAGGGTGTCGGGAAGTACTTTTGACACCCCAGTTTTTTATTTGTATTATAACAGTATTGTCTTGGTGTGTGGAGCAGCTAATATTTCATCCAGTATTGGCAAAAGCAATGGAAACAAATTTGGGTTTGAGTGGCGAATTGTAAAAGTGCTTCAATCGTGATTGCAGTTAACGTTCACATTTATTTTAAAGCACGGTACAAAGCCTAGCTATAACTGATAGACTGCTTGATAAGTTGGGGTTGGCAGATTGAACATGTTTTTTTAGTTGATGATTGGCTGGATTACTTCCTGACTGGCAACAAGCACCTTAACTAATATTCTCCCAATGGTTGGCAGCTATTCAATCAGCCAGGATTTGTTTTCACAGTGCGTACACCCCCTTCTCCATTCATGAGGCAATGAGTCCCTGGCACTGGTGGGAAGCTATAGAGAGCACAGTTGACTAATTGTGGGCAGTGTGGTGAAGCTTTACTGTACTGTATGTAGACTGAGGCCTTTTGAACAGTGCAGAGGCTGTCAAAGTTACCAAATTACACAATTCCTGTCCTGACACTCTTGAATTTGTAAGGAATCAGACTGGCTGGGTACCTTCTTTAAATAACAGGTACCATGTTTTTTATATTCCCTAAGACCCAAAATGGGTTGTAGCCAACTGAGGTGTGTGTGTGTGGGGGGGAGTTGTAGCCAACTGAGGATTATGAGGAGTGTATCCAACTGAATGGGAGGCTGGAAGTCATAGAAGTGTCATCATGGATTCACATGGTCTGGTGGCAGTCGGGTAACCCACCCACCCACTCACAATCAGTGTAGTGTGTGTGAAAGGTTCAGCAGAGGGATGGAGATCTAATGGATAGCAGCTCTCATCAGCAGCAGCCTAACAGAGAGCAACTGTCCTCAGCAGCACCTTGCATTGCATGGCTGTAGTTGGAGCTGGCAGTTAGTACTGTAGGTATTGAAAACATGGCAATGAGATTTCTTTGAGTATTCATTAAGAGGGTGTGTCCTTTTTTCTTTCTTCTCATGTGCTTGTGTAAGGTTAGGTGAGATGATGGTCTGCTGGTCTCAGGGTATGTTTTGGGGTGGGGGTAACAGACTGAGTGAGTGTAATTGGGGATGCATCTTGGAGTTGTGTGGCCTGCTAGTTGGGTGTGGAAAGATTCAGGGGAGGAAATACAGAGTATCTCTCTTGGCATCTGGTTACAATGAATCACCTGCCAGAGAGGGATGTGCACACTGAAGCGGTGATGATTCCTTTGACAGAGGGTGAGTCATGTTTTTAATGTGTCCTCTAGGTTTGTGAGGTCTTCCAGGCTATATGTATGGGGGGGGGTTATAGTATACTGAGGAAGGATAGGATCTTCATGTCTTTGCCTGGGCTTGTATGAGGTCTGTTGGGATCAAGGTAGAGGTGGTGTTGCAACAGACTGACAAAGGGTAGAATCTTCATGGTGGATTTTTTATGTCTCCTCCTGGTCTTGTATGAGGCCTCCTGGGCTCAGGGTATGGGAGGGGGTTGTAGCAGACTGACAGAGGATAGTATCTGCATAGTGGATTTTTCATGTCTCCTCCTGGTCTTGCATGAGGTCTGCAGGGTTCAGGATATGGGGGGTGCAGAATAGTGAGGGAGGCCACAGGCATTTTGAGTCCTTAACTTGCAGTAAGGTGATGTGTGGGAATGGGGCCAAGACCAAAAAGAAGTTGAACCCTTCTCACAACAGCAGCAGTTTATTGACTTTAAATGTCTATGTATGCTATGTATAAATTTTCCAGTAAAAAAATTTAACAGCACAAAAATGTGTCTCCTTTTATTGGTAGTTGGAAACCATTGTTTTAATTTTTCTGTTCTTGGAGGTTATCAAACTCAGAACTTTAATTTTATTATTTAAAACCATGTAGTCTACATCAGTTCTATAATAGAACCATTCCAAATTGTTACACCATTGTATGACCTCAACGAATATCGGTGAATTACAAGGGCAGATAACAGCTCCAGAAGCAAATGGTTTGATACCTTTTACTGGACCAACATAGATATAACAAAATGAAAGAAGTGCCTAAGCTTTTGGACCAACCAAGTCCTTCCTTGGAAGCATATGCCAGTTGTTTAGAAAATCACATTATATTAACACCCAGATCATACATGAAAAAAACCAGAAAGAATTCTCATTGGTTTAAAATACCTTTTTTAAAAAATAACTGTGATTTAATGAAAGGAGCCCGATTTTACCAGTTTGCTACTGCTGAGAAACCTTCCAAGGTCAAATGTCAATAGAGGTAGATAAGATGACTACTCGAGCAGACAGTTCCACTAACTTAAATTATGAATGACTGAGTGTGTTATGTGAATACGGTTAAGAAGGGGGATAAAACCTTTTATAGGTACATTAGGGAGCAAAGAAAGACTAAGGCAGGGATACTGAGGCTGAATAAAGAGGAAGGTGGTTAGGCAGAGAGCGACAGTGAAAAAGCAGGGATACTGAATGAATACTTCTGCTCAGTATTCACAATGGAAGAGCATGGGGAGATACCTAATCTAGTCAATAGAAGCACTCTGGATAGGGGGGTTGATATTAGTTCTTTCACAGAAGAAAGGGTTCTGAAAGAACTCTTAAAACTGAAGGTGGATAAAGCAATGGGGCCTGATTGGATTCACCCCAGAATTCTAAAAGAACTAAGGGAAGAACTAGTAACACCACTGACTACCCTTTTTAATAAATCATGGGAGGATGGTGTGGTGCCTGAGGACTGGAGGAGGGCAGATGTGATTCCCCTTCACAAAAGTGGGAGCAAGACAGTGGCAGAAAACTATTGACCTGTCAGTTTGACCTCAGTGGTAGGGAAAATGATGGAATCACTTCTGAAGGAAAGAATTGTTGAGTACCTAGAGGCCAGTGGGGCGCAGGACCCAAGGCAGAATGGATTCACAGCAGGAAGGTCATGTCAGACAAATCTAATTGATTTCTCTGACTGGGTGACAAAAGTAGTAGACAAGGTAGGGGCTGTGGACATGGCCTACCTAGACTTTAGCAAGGCATTTGACACAGTCCCACACAAAAGATTAATAAACAAATTAGCCAGCCTGGGAGTGGGTCCCAGGGTGGTTGCCTGGGTAAAACACTGGCTGGACAACAGGACACAGAGGGTAATAGTAAATGGAGTCCACAGTGAAGACACGGGGGTTACTAGTGGGGTACCGCAGGTTCAGTACTGGGCTGGTCCTTTTTAATGTCTTTATAAGTGACATTGCAGAGGGACTGGAAGGAAAAGTATGTCTCTTTGCAGATGACACGAAGATCTGCAACAGGGTTGATCTGCAAGGTGGGGTGGAAAGGATGAAAAGGGACCTGGCAAAGTTGGAGGAATGGTCAAATGTATGGCAGTTTAGATTCAATGCAAAGAAGTGCAAAGTAATGCATCTGGGAAACAAAAACCTAGGGGAAGAGTACACAATGGGTGGCGAGATACTGACAACAAAAATGGAAAGGGACCTGAGGGTAGTCATATCAGATGACCTAAAGGTGGGCCAACAATGTGAGTAGGCAGTAAGGAGGGCTGCGGAGATACTGGCATGCATAGGGAGAGGCATCACCAGTAGAAAACAGGAAGTTGTTGGCCCTCTGTACAGACAGTTGGTAAGACCACATCTGGAGTACTGTGTATAGTTCTGGAGACCCCATCTCTGCAAAGGCATAGACAGGGTAGAGGCTGTCCAGAGGAGGGCAACCAAAATGGTGCAGGGTCTGCAGCAGAAGACATATGAAGAAAGACTAAAGGAGCTTAAGATATATAGCCTCGAGGAAAGGAGGGAGAGGAGGGACATGATAGAAACTTTAAAATACCTCAAGGGAATCAACAAAGTCCAAGAGGGTAGCATCTTTCAGAAAAAGAGATGTACAAGAAAAAGGGGCACAATTTGAAGATAGAGGGGGGACTGCTCAGAGGTAATCTGAGGAAGTATTTCTTCACAGAGAGGGTTGCAGATGCATGGAACAGCCTTACTGAGGAGGTCATAGAGTCAAAAACAGTGGGGGAATTCAAGAATGCATGGGACAGACATAAGGCAATTCTAGTGGGGGTAGGAGGAAGTAGGCTGTTCGTTAACTAGGATCTGCAGCTTATCCATTAGGTAGGGAAATGGGCAGACTAGGTGGGCCAAGTGGTTCTTATCTGCCATCGGATTCTATGTTTCTATTTTAATTAAAAGCCAGACCTTTAGATTTAATACACTCTAAAATGCATGTTAAAATGTGATAGTATTGTATGTTAAAAAACTATAAAACAGAAATGCTCTATATATGGAAATATGAGGGTATAAAAAAAAGTTTCCCTAGTAGGAACAATTGTTTCACACATTCATACAGTATTAAACCTATCTGGATACATTTTCTCAACTAAACACTCAACTAGTTAACATACTCCAAAAACATGAAGACCTTCAGTGCTGTAACAAGATAATATCAATTGTCAGTATTAGTGCCAAATTAAAAAAAAACTCTCAAGGCCCCCTTAGAAAATGAGTTCATGCATCCTAAAATGATCAGAGTTCAATCATGTGTCAGTATATAATCAAACTACTATGTGTACAGTAATAGTCTTAGGAATCTGAATAAAAATTCAATGGAATTAATCCCCCCCAACCAGGGAAAAGATAACTAGTTATAAGGAAGTATATATTCCTTATGTATGTGAACCAAGAGTCCTAACACACTGTAACATAATTATGACATGCACCTGAATATAAGCCTTACCTCAATATAACCACAACCCCAACCCACACTTTGTTTCCCTCTTCCCCCCCTCACACACACACAACCCCCTCCCCAAAAAAAACAACACACCATCCTCCTACCCCAACACACACACATAGTTGCCCCACCCACACATACACGCCATACAAAACAACCCACCACCACCCCCCACACACACACACATAGTTATTTTGGTGAGAAACTAACATGTTGATAACCAGTTAAAGGAGAACTATAATTAGCCCAAATCACCCACCCCTGCAAGCCAGCACCCCCCGATTAAGGGTTTTGAAAATAAAGCTCCCTGTTCTATCACTTTCCACTTTATTTAATTTTTGAAAAGTCCAGCATTCGCCAAAATGGCGCATGCTCTGTAGCTCCATTTTGTGATAAAGTGCAGCGCTGCACTGCTCGGCTCCAGTGCTGGCGCGCACTATCACGAAATGGTTCTATGGAGCATGCCATTTTGGGGAATGCCGGACTTTTCAAAAATTAAATAAAGTAAGGAAAGTGACAGACAGGAGCTTTATTTCTGCAAAACCCTTAATCGGGGGGGGGGGTGAGGCTTGCAATGGTGGGTGATTTGGGCTAATTACAGTTCTCCTTTAAAGTAGACTATGAATATTAAAACAAAACACAAAAGCACACTGAAGTCCTATTAAATGTACATCCTTTGAAGTAAAAGTCTGTGTAATTCTAAGTAGTGTGGTGTTTTGGTTTGGCCTACCACTAAAAGACCCTTACCTTCTCTGTAGTCTGCCAGATCTATCTGTTGCTGCTGGTGAGGAGGACCCCTCACTGGACTGTTTGAATAAACTGGACAGACACAGAAATAAATGCATAAACGGTTTATTCATAGACAGCAGTAGGTACATCTTCTCTCTAGGAGGTTCAGACTCTGACTGACTGACTGACTGATAGTCTAAGGGGTTTCCTAGCCCCTGCTAACACAATAATTAGCATAACAAATTAGCATAATGAGATAATTGCTACAATTGTTCTAAGAGCATGTAAAGGGACTGCAGCTGGCATTAGTCCCATACATAAGTACATAAGTGTACCCCACAGTAGAGTAATGTGTCATAAAACCCAAATCAATGTTCATGCCATCTGCTACCATATTGAGAAGTAAATTAAGCCTGACCTCAAAAGCCCATCGTTGTTGTGTATTTTTGAAATGTCCTTTTAAAACCATTACTGATATATATGAGATGGAGTGATCACTCTGAAAGAAGTGTTGCCCCACTGGTTTTTCAGTCATCCTCATATTAATAGTATGTCTGTTCAAGTTCATTCTAGAGTGGAGAGGTTGGCTTGTCTCTCCAACATACCCTGTTTGTGGACATCTCTTGCATTGAATTAAATAAACAACATTTTGTGATGCACATGTATAATTCCCCTCTATCCTGAACTGTCTGTTTTGCAAAGTAACCACACAATCCGAAGTGAAAATGAGCTTACAAGTCTTACATCTGGGGTGACTGCAGGGTAGTGTACCATTTAGTGTTATGGTGTTCTGTTCTGGTGCAAGTTAACCCCTAACAATCAGATTGGCTCAATTAGGTGGTTGTTTAAAAGATACAGTAGCAGCCACAGACACTGCCAGCTATTTCCCAAAATTTCTGTGATATTTCCAGATATATCTAACGCTTTCTCCATTTCTACAGTAGGGGCAGCAGAGAGAAACTCTTTAGAAATTTCGCAAAATATCTGGAAATAGCTGGCAATATCTGTGGCTACTACTGTAGCAGTGGTTGTTCTTGAAAAATGCAATTTAGGGTCTCATCCACACTAAATATTGGGTGGAGGTCCTTAATAATCTTATGTAGAAGTTCAAGGTCAGGTTGATACATGACTTCTAAGGGTATTCTGTTGTTAGTGGTCCTGTCTTTATACTGAAGTAGTTGTTCTCTTGCTCCCTGTGTTGCACATTCTACTGCTCTGTCAATTTCTCTGGAAGAGTGTCCCTGCTCAATGAAGGTTTATTTTCAGCATTTCCAAATATGTATCGCTGTCTTCCTTGTTTGAACAGATGCAGTGATACTGATGCTCTTGACAGTACATAACAGATTTTTTTTGTGTGGCTCAGGTGATTACTATTTCTGTGTAAGTATCTCTGTCTGTTGGCTTCCTTTTAATACATGTATGTAAGATTCCATCCTTGATGGCAACTGTGGTATCCAGAAAATTAACACTAGTGGCAGAATATTCCAGGGAAAGCTTTATGGTTGATTGAAGGTTAAGTTCCTGATGAAAATTCTTAAGTGTGTCAGTGCCCTCTGTGCAAATTATAAACAAATCATCAATGTAACAGAAATAAGCGAGTGGTTTGTGTGCACAGTGCCTTAAAAAGTCTTCCTCCAAATTCGCCATAAAAAGATTAGCATACTGTGGAGCCATCCTGGTGCCCATTGCTGTTCTCATAGTTTGAACATAATGTTTACCACTGAAGCTGAAGTTATTATGTGTCAGAATGAATTCAGTAAGTTTCCCCACCACTTCAGGGTCGAGGTTTTGGTCTAATCTTTTCTCATGCAGGTATTTAAGGCAGGCTGATATGCCATCCGTGTGTGGAATATTAGTGTAGAGGGATGTTACATCCATCGTGGCTAAAATGGTATTAGGTGGTAAGTCCTTATAACCAGAAAGGGAAAAAAAAAACATTCATATGGTTCTGAACCCCACTTTTTGAATCACTCCTCCACCCTGGTACCGTAGGCTGTTGCTTATTGACTATGGTGACCATCTTTGAGCTGCCATCACACTCATCTACCTCTGTTCCTCATTCCTGCCTTCGTTCCCTCCCTCTATCCAACACAGCCCTCTTCAGCACCCTCCCTACTGATATTCCTGCTAAAATCATCCCCTGTGCTGTGATGAACATGTCTGAAGTCTATCCTAGATCCACCACTTCAACTCACAAAATAGGGCTTTATTGTGCCTTAACCCACTTTCCCCTGCACACACAAACAAACTCACCATGTGTGAGCCTCAGGCCCTTCTTGCATTCTCTGGTTCTACAGCACTCACTTTGCAAACATTCAGAACCTCCCACCATTATTCATAATGGTGGGTAATCTCAATGATACTGAAAATGCAGTGAATGTCCCATGATGCGGCAGCAGCAAAAAGTGACTCTTCTCCTTGCAGCACTGGCCTGACATGTATCATCCATTTAAGCCAAGTGATGTCAAATAGTAATCCAGTGCTGCAGTGTGAGGTGCCACTCTCTGCAGCCACTACATCATAGGACATATCTGACATCTAGAACTGTGCCCCCCACCAAGGCTTATGCAAACTGGTTGAGTGGACTGAGAATATTTGAAAGTTTGATTCTGCGTCCCGGGTTGGGATGGGTTTAACAAAAGAACAAAGCCAAATAAGGCTCTGTTTACGTAGGATGAGGTGATACGATATCCAGCATGGTCTCTGAACCTATCTTTGACAGCACCAGGGGGAGTTATTTTACCTGTGTTAAGCACAACGATGTCTACTGTGCAAATCTGTTCCTGTTTTTTGTCAGAAGGGATGATTCCATTTGTAGGCTAACAAACAGTTTAGGCATACAAACATCCTCAAGCCCTGTAAATGCTTTCCCAGCTCCTGCCACTGTGTGTCGAAGGAGAACCACTCCACAGCTACTGTACCTCCTGCTTTAGGCTTCCCAATATCATTCAATGGAACAGCGCTTCCTAACTTTTAAGGGAAAAAAAAAACAGGTGCACTCACCAAGCAGGCTCTAATTGGTTACACAGCAAAGAGAAGTAGCATAGGCAATTAATTCAGTTGCAGAGAGGCATTAATTCATTTTACAATGTGCTTCACAATTTGCTTTTCCATTGCAGGTTGTATATTATAATTTCCACCTTGTGCAAAACTGTGCAGATATTTAAACAACCTAAATTGCAGTTTTCATGTTTTTCTGATCACACAAGTAAGCTCATCAAAGTTGCTCCAGCACTTATCTCCAAATTGAGCTTCATCAGGGGACAGGATTTGTAGTAACAGACTCCCATTTTATGAAGCAAATCTAACATACTAAAATGCCAGCAGAATAGGCCTAATGGTCTTTCGAGTCTGCTCGATTGGTCAGCCCCCAACCTGGGTGCTGACCTTGCTGCCCCCCTCGCCTTCTCTGGCTTCTCCCTTCCCAGTTACGGACATTCTTGCTGCATTGGATTTTGCTTCCAGAACCCTTCCCCTGTACCTGTCCCAGACCCTCTTGAACCCCTCCACCGTCTCTGCCTCCACCAGCCACCTAGGCAGTGCATTCCATGGCTCCACCACCCTCTCAGTGAAGTAGCACCTCCTCCTTTCTCCCCTGAATCTTCCCCCCTCCAGCTTCCACCCATGCCCTCTAGTGGTCCCCTCCTCCTTCCTTCGAAGCACCCTGACTGTTCCTCCCCTATTTACCCTCTTCATGTACTTGAAGACCTCTATCTGACTGACATAATGTGTGAATCAGTTAATTTAACATATTTAAAGCTTGATGATTTGTATAATTATTTTCATGATGCCATCAAAAATGCTTACTAGCTGAGTCTGTTGAGTAAACTCTATCTACATCTTAAACCAAAACTGTGCAATACATGCACAAATTATTATTTACATCAACATTACAACAGTATGCAAAATATGTCTGAACATGCCAAATAAACCCCTCTCCTGTTTCATGAGGGCGCCTCTTTCTCTTGCTACCTCCTAACTACTACCATCTCTGTTGACTTTGAAACAGCTTTCAGCACTGTTGCCCATCCCTTTTGCCTGATAAAGTTAGACAGTGTTTTTCTCTCTTAACTGGCAATTCATTAATTCAGTTACCAGCTATCTGATTACTTTCAAATGGTCGATATAAATTCAACTCCAGACTGAGACTGATGTGCCACAAGGTTCTGTTCTCATGAGCATGCTGCTCTATATCTCCCTTAACGAGCTGCCCACAGCTTGAGCCTCCTTATACAATCACGTGGATGCCGAAGACACAGCACTCAGTGGTCTAGCTTAAATGACTTGGGTTTTCATACTAAGGTTTATACTAAGGTATGTGTTGGAACAAGCAGGCCTGTGAGCCCATAAATGTCCTTTTGTTATACAAACTACCTTAATTTACCTCCAGTTAATATATATTTGTTCAAATGTACAAAATCAAGAGGACTTTGATATACAACAGTGGTTTTGTACTACCCAATCTGACTGGAATACAAAGAAAACCAACACTATGACCTTTGGTTCCAAATCAAGGTTATCCAGACTTCCCTCACTCCCCTTCCAAATGACCCTCCATAGCTCCCACTTGGAGCATGTTGTACCCTTCAGTACCTTGGGGTTCAGCTGGACCAGCACCATGCATTCTCCAGTCATACTGGCTCTGTCTTATATGCAAAATTATCCTTCCCACCTATGGGGATGTTTGACAGTATACGGTATAGTATTGCTCCTGTCCAGACAAGGCTTCCAGATCTACAGGGAGTTCTGTATTTTACAGGAAATATAGTATTCTAAATTGATATTATAAGCTTGAATTTAGAGTCACAGTATTGAGTCCAGCCAGGTTAGAAAAAAGATTTTGGCAGCAATAGTGCTACCAAAATCATTTTTCTAACTTAGCTGGAGTCAGTACTGTGACTCTCATACGACAGTAACAATGCAGAACTGTAATTGTTGGGAAACCGAGGGTACTGGAAAAACAATTCTGGGTGCTCAAACCTTGCAGCTTTAGTGTATGTGTACAGATTTAGTCTTTCTAATATCAGATAATAAAAACCATTCACACAGAATGGAGTTAGTCAGGAGGCAATGAGCAGTGATTAGCATGCCACACTTTCATGCCTGGCAAAATGGAATATTTACCACTGGATTACACTGCAGTATTCCTCAACATGTCACTGGCAGAAACTATGATAATAGTGTTTTTTATTTTTTGGTCTTTTCTCCCCTCTCTCCATATTTTCGTTCTGGAGGGTGCTGATCCCATCCCCGATGTCCACCAGGTTCACTGACCTTCTTCTCCCAGGGCTTGCCCCCACTGAAAAACAGATCCAGTTCTGGTCAATGCCTGACTGGTCAGGGAGCGAGACCTGTAAGTCCCTCCTTCATCCAGTCACCGGAGACTTTTTCTGGCTTTTTCTTCCCTTCAGAGGAAGGGTGTGCAATGATGCCTGTGGTGGTGTCATGCATGCTCCTGTGCATGGCACGCCAAGTGCCTGGCCTACCTCTGCACCCCATGTACAGCATCAGTGTTCCAGCCCTCAGCCTCCGCTAGGGGCCAGACAACCACCAATCACTGATCCCTTGGGGCACTTGATCCTCCTCCTCCTCCCCCCCCGGCTACCTGGTCATGCCACGAACATGAGTTGCTAGCATGGCATGAGGTAAGGCATGGTGTCTCAGCCCTCCACACCACTGGACTGGTATGTAATAATAGTGTTGCATCCTAGCTGACTCCACTTTTTCTGAGACTGATGTAGTCAAAAAGTGGAAAAAATATTAGTCTTAAGTTGAAGGTATAAACCATGAAGTCTAATTTTCACAAAAGTTTGCATTGTGTTACAGCTTGACACAAACATGGGAACACACCAAGTTTGAACTCTATAGCCCTTGAGAAATTGCTTTCCAGACACATTGCATACAGTTTACAGTAAATGATATGCCACAGACTGTGATGCAAGTTCAAGGCTGAACTGGTGAACCTTCTATAAAACAGAAATGAAGATACTGTGCTTTGAAGTAGAAGTTTAAATGTTTAATTTCCACACTGCGTAAAAGTTTCATGAACATTTATATTCTTAAAATCTATGTTTCTTTTCTGGGCAGCATACTGTACATGGAACCATCTGCAGCATGCTGGTACAGGAGATGGGCTTTGGAATAGAAGATTAATAGTTCAATTTCCGCAAAGGTTAAAATTCTTATGAATATTTACTGTATATTATTAAAGTACACTGGTTCCTCTTTACAGTGAACCCATCTGTAGACAGATTGTTCATTGTAGCTGAGATTCATTCTCAATTTATCCCTCTCCACCGGAGTAATCCCCCACCATGGAAAATAGCCAGGGTAGTATAGCATGCACCAAACAGGAAAGGGATCTTGGGGTTATCATCTCTGATGACCCCAAGGTAGGGAAACAGTGTGACAAGGCAGCAGGTAAAGCAAATAGGATGCTGGGATGTATAGGTAGGGGCATCACCAGCAGGAAAAGGGAGGTCATAATTCCGCTATACAAGACACTAGTGAGGCCCCACCTGGAGTACAGTGTACAGTTCTGGAGACCATACCTACGTAAGGACATAGACAGGGTAGAGAAGGTTCAGAGGAGGGCAACAAAGATGGTGCATGGATTGCATCACAAGTCCTATGAAGACAGGTTGAAGGAACTGAACATGTACTCCCTGGAGGAGAGGAGGGAGAGAGGGGATATGA
The DNA here is from genome assembly GCA_016271365.2 of Neoceratodus forsteri. NCBI lineage: Eukaryota > Metazoa > Chordata > Ceratodontiformes > Ceratodontidae > Neoceratodus > Neoceratodus forsteri. The sequence continues at coordinate 1,098,469,089 of CM057455.1, read as the reverse complement.
TAGAGACATATAAGTATCTCACAGGGAGGAACAGGGTGCAGGAATACACTATTTTTAAGCGAAAAAGATGTACCAGGACTAGAGGGCATGGGATGAAGTTGGAGGGAGGATGATTCAGAGGAAACATGAGGAAGAATTTCTTCACAGAGCAATTGGTGGACAAGTGGAACACCCTGCAGAGGAAGTGGTGAGGGCTGAAACAATCACAGGATTTAAGAATGCATGGGATAGACATAAAGGAATTCTGGAGGTCAGGGGTAAGGGGCAACAGACTTCTAGGAAAACATAAACTGAACTTACAAGCTCAAATGGGCAGACTGGGTGGGCCATAGGCCCTCATCTGCCGACACTGACTATGTATCTATGTATCTAGTACCTGTTTTCAAGCAAGGGGACTGAAAGTGCACTGAAAACTAAAGGTCTGTAGCTATCCTGTCGGCTGTTAGCAAGCTATTGAAGAAGGTTGTAGAGGTATAACTGTCAGAACAATCGCAAAAACATGGTTTACTCTTCTCAGAGCAGCATGGTTTTTGTAGGGGCCACAGTACCGCTATAGCCCTTGCTAAGGTTATGTCCGAGATTAGGACAGTGACAGATCATGGCAGGTTGGGGAGATCTTTGTAGACCTCTCTAAGGCCTTCAATTTTGTGGACCATACTCTTCTGTGCAACAAACTTCGCAGTCTTGGTCTGTCCCACCCAGTCTTAGCATGGTTCTCCAACAACCTCAGTGGCAGGCAACAGCTTGTTAAATACAACAGAATTTTTCAGAACCTACTCCTTTTAATATTGGAGTTCCTCGGGGGTCTATCTCGGGTCCCATTTTATTCTCCTTATTTGTCAATGACTTCCTGCTGGTGCCCAGCCATAGCAGTACCACCCTATATGCCAATGACTTGGTTCTGCTGTCTAGCTCGAAAGATATCAGTGTCATAAATCTCAACTTACAAGCTGACTTCCATAAGCTACAAACCTGGCTCCTGACAAATAAGCTTGTTCTAAATCTAAAGAAAATGCAGACTATACTGTTTCACTTCACTTAGAAAATCTATATAAATACTTTCTGTACAGTTAGTATTGTCCCAAGAAAAACTGCTAATCAATTATTTAAAACCCTGCAGATTTTGAGAGATTCGTCCAGAGTTCAGAGTGAGCCTCTGGGGGCTTGCCAGCTCTCAGAGGTTAGGTCTGTCAGGCCTAGACTTTTCAGGCTGTCAGTCCATGGGTCTAAGTGACCAGTTGTGTACGTTGGGGTCACAGCAGCAGGAGATTCAAGCAACATCAAGCTGAAGAGAAGAAGAATCAGCCTACAGGCTAGCTGGAAGGACTAAAGAAGGACAGAGCCTGACATATAAATGTGTCTGTCTTTGCCAAAATGTTTGTGCAGCCAACCAGTTTGTGACATCTGCTATGCATGTTTTCAGCCAGTGTAAATTGTTCTTGCATCCTGAAGACCAGCACCTACATGAGGACCACGAAGGAATTTTCTTCCTGCTTCATCAAGCTATCTGCAACAGGTCTCATTTTGTCAGATCATCACTGGTTCTGGGTAGTGTGAGTACAAACAGGGTGGCTACCTGCAACAAAGCTGCATTTATTGTTTGTCATCTGATTATTTGTTTGGGTTTGTTACACCAGACTGAGCCATCTGGCTCTAGATTACCTATTCTGGGTTAAAGTGCGTGTGATTGTTTTCTTTCCTAAGGGCCCCAGCAACAGCCGCAATGCCGGGCCTACCCAAGGCAACACTCCAGGCTAGCCTGAGTAACAACTGGGTACACAGGGTGTGACTGTGACAGAGAGACTTTTAGTGCATGCATGCTAAACCTGAAAAAATCAGATCTGATTAATCAACTGGTAGATTTACTGCCCCACCCCTGTGCAACTCCCCCCAGATAAATCAGATTTTGTTCTTTCTGCATTTAACCTGGCTACAGTGTTCCTTTGTGGAGGGGATATTGCATTGCTGTTGAACTGTCTTACCACTAATCTCATTTTACAGGGGGGTCTCCAGGACTTTCGCAGCTGATCCAGCCCTGGTGGTAAGTGCACTAAGTGTGGGTTTAATACTGTATTCATATGTCATGTGTGATTGGTTACCTGCTATACTGTTTAGGCCACAAGAGGGGTGGTGAGAGGTTATAGCATCCCGGAGGGCTATACCAACAGCAGTTAAGCTACCCCAAGACCATACCTCCAGGTGGAGACACCCATTCATCGAACTCAGTCCCCTCAACATGTGCATAGTCACACAGGCAGGGGTAGTAGCCCACAGGATAGCACCACCTAGGGGTTACAGGAGCGTGGCAGAAGGTACATGCTCCTCAGTCTATACCAGTGCAGAATCCTCCACCATACTAGACGGATGAGGGCAGCGAGAGCAGCCACCTGTCTCAGTGAGAAGGGAGGTTGTGGGGGATCCTCAGATGTGGAGGCACCAAGGAGGGAAGAAGAGGCACTCAGCGGAGGAGAAAGCAGCTGCTGGTGGGGCAATAGAGTTGGGAGTTGGGGGAGGAAGGGAGGGGGAAGTGAAGTGCCTCCCTTGGGCTTCAGCTTGGAGGGATGGAGAGCATATCCCGAGGCTCTCTAGGACAGCAGGAGATGGGAGGGAGGTAGATGTCATTGTCTACCTGGGGACAAATGACTTGGCAAGGGGCAGGGTAGGAGAAGTGCAGGGTAACTACAAGGTGTTGGGGGAGAGGAGCCTTAACTGGTTAGCGCACAGTGGCTTTTTCCAAGGTATTACCTGTGCACAGCCAGGAAGATGCAAGTACTCCGCACAGGGCATTTAATGACTGGTTGAAGGCATGGTACATGGAGGAGGGCTTCAGCTACATTGAAGACTGTGAGCCAGCCTGGGAGTATATTGGCATTTATTAGGAAGATGAACTGTACCTTTCCAGGAAGGGGACCACAGTCCTTGGCGGGAGGTTTAAATACTACATGGATGAGCATTTAAACCAGCCAAGGGGAGAAAGTAAAACAAAGGGAGGCAACAACTGTTCCCCTCCAGATGATGAAGCAGCAGAGAGGGAGGACTAAGGGGGAGAAGACTTCCCTAGAGCAGGGGTGCAGAAAGGCATGAATGGAGACAAGACCAAAGAAGAGTGGGATTAAGATCAGGTAAATGAGGGCAAAGGACTGAAAGAGTCAGGAATGGGAAATTAAAAAGGTAGCAGGAATGTCAGTGGGAGCTTCAGGGGAAAAACACAGGCAGGACTGGGAGAGGAAAGTAGGGCAGTGGGCAGGGTGGAAGGAATATGTGGAGAGGCATTTGCGCCAGTGCAAGGAGTCTTGTAAAAAAAATTTAAAAAATGGAAGCTATCCTAGTGGAGCCTGACCTGGATTTGGTGGCCATTACGGAGTTGTCATGCACTGAACACCATGACCGGGAGATGGCCATAACAGGATACTCGTTGTTCAGGAGTGACATGGTGAGGAAGAGGGAGAGGGGTTGTTTTATATGCTAGTGAGGGAATCAAGGCAATGGAGATACATGGGCACCAGGAGAAAAAGGAAGGACTGGATGTGTTGTGGGTCACACTGGAGATAGGCTCTGGGGCATCTTCCTGTATTGGGGTAGTTTAAAGGCAGGCCTCCAGCAGAGGGGCAGGAAGTGGATAAGGCACTTGTGCAAGCCATCCTCAGAATGGCAAGTAAGGGGGAGGTGCTGCTAGTTGGTGGCTTCAATCTGCCAGATGTGGATTTTAACCTTCAAACTGCAGTTTACGCAAGGAGTAGGGTCTTCTTGGACTCCTAAAGGGGCATTTCTCAGGCCGCTAGTCACGGTGCCCACTGGGACAGGGCAGTGCTGGACCTAGTTCTTAAAAACAGGGACAGCATTTCAAACATCACAGTGGGTAGTCCCCTGGGTACCAGTTATCACCATATAGTGTGGTTTAACATTAAGACAGGAACAGGGTCTAAACACACAAGGATGATGGTCCTGGACTTTAGAAGGGCAGATTTTAAAGAAATGGGGAACTTCCTCAGAAACTGGCTTAATGGGGAGCATTGTCAGGGGAGGTGGAGGCACAGTGGGCAAAAAATAATGGTGGGTAGAAGTAAAGCAACTAACCTCTGTGTAAAGAAATTGAGTAAAATCAAATGGAAAACAGCATTATGGTTCTCTGATGAACTGGCAAAGTTGATGATGGAAAAGGTGGCATCTCAAGAGGTATAAGGAATACAGAGGGAGGAAGACAGGAGATATACCTAGTAAAGCAATGAGAAGAAGGTAAAGCAGTAAGGGTAGCAAAGGTGCAGACAGAAGAAAGAATCGCCAAAGGGGTCATTAAGGGGGATAAGACTTTCTTCAGATACATTATTTAGAAGAGGAAAGCAAGGGGAAAGATAGTGAGGATTAGAAAGGCAGAGGGGAAGACTGCATGGAAGAGGACTAAGGAAAAGAAGACATCTTAAATAGCTATTTCTGCTCAGTCTTCACACTGGAGAATAGGAGGGATAGACCACCAGGGAATAGCAGGAGTGGGAGGGGGTGGAGGTGGACACAAGCTCATTTTCAGAAGAAAGACTCTGGAAGAGACTTGTAGCTCTAAAGGTGGAAAAAGATATGGAACTGGATAGGATACATCCAAGGGTTCTAAAGGAACTCGGGGAGGTGCTAACTGGCCCATTGATAGCCTTGTTCAATACCTCACAGGAAACAGACGTGGTTCTTTTATTTTATTTATTTATTTCAATTTATGATTTAAGACCATTGAGCTGAGGGCTCGTTTACAAAGGTTCCAAGCCAGTCAATACAATACAAGACATTGCGTAACATAACATGACATCACTTTACAAGGATTACACAGTAAATACAGGCAATGTTGAAACAACAAGTAGGGAAATTTTTACACCATGAAAGTGCTAACAGTGACATCACTCCTAGAGTGTGGTACAGCGCTTCGAGAGGTGTGGAGTGCTATGTAGGTTCACTACTGAGGGGTAGTGAGATAGGCAGCCAGAGTAGGCTTTGTTAAAGATGGGTAGCAGAGAGGAGGTGTGGTAAGCAGGGGGAGGAGCATAAAGACAGGGAAGGGTGAGGGACTTAGGCTACTGAGAAGTGGTGTAGGAGTTGCCAGGGTAGGCTTTGTCAGGGAGGAGGGGAGAGAGTAGTAGGGGCCGGGGAGGGGGGGTGTACAAGGGGGTGCAGGTGAGGGGCTGACCAGGAGTGGTGGGAGAAAGTGGCAATGTAGAGGCATGTGCATCAGCATTTGGTAAAGCAGGTACAGACATTTTCATGGACCAGGTGTGAGCGGAGTCCAAACAAAACAAGAGGTTTTCCACAGTGCACGGAGTGCAAGGACGAGGTGCGGCACAACTCAAAATCGAAATTCAAGTGAAACAGCACAATGTCCTGCACTTCTGGAGGTGCAATAGATCCAATGAAATTAAACCACAGGAAAAGTAAGTTTGGTTTCAAACAGGTTGACAGCTTTTTGTTAATGCTGCACAGAGATACAGATACTGGGAACTACCCAGCAGCCTCGGTGCTTCGCTCTAATGAGCTTCGTCAGGAGGCTGTCTGCTGGAGTTACAACTGGTCATTTATATTGCCATCAATTAGTCACATGGCAATTACTGTAGAACCGATTATATTCGCTGGTGCCAGTAATCGCGATCAGCTGTTATGCCATTTAATCGCGGGTGATTGAATTTGCACATTCCAACGAGAAAGCATGCAGGCATTTAGTAAATAGTCAGGTAGCATGTATTTAATCAGTCATTGAATCAGTGAATCACTCTTAGGACATCATGTCACTGTTCAAATGGTTGAAGCCCTCCAGCAGAACGCAAATACCCGCTTGAAACTTCAGATCTTGATTCTGAAGCACTAGCTGTAATCTCCGTGTTGAACCTAATGTAGCAGCCTCTGTTGTGAGAGATTGCAGCAGCCTCCTCCCTCCAAACGCAGACCTGGTAAAGTTACCGCCACTATACACCGAGGTTCGGTTCCAGCCAGGCAAGTATGCTGCTGAACACGGCGTCATGTCTGCTGTACGAGCTCATCATTCCTTAACTGGGGATATTGTCAATGAGAGCACTATCAGGAAATTTAAACTGGACTACAAATCAGCTTTGCATACCAACCCTGACCTGCAACTCTCTCCCAATTTGCCCCGAAAGTTGAGTCGTCCCACACATTTGTTGTATCTGAATTGGAAGATCAGTTAAAGAAAATCGTCATAGTCTTTAAGGGTGGAGGTGCAGTAGGAATGGTCGTGTTATCCAGGCAATAGCGATGGGAATTGTTAAGGCAACCAGCCCTCATGTTCTGATGGAGAATGGGGGCACCTGCAACTAAGCAGTAAGTGGGCTTGGGGCTTGTTACAGAATGGGCTACAGTAAACGGAGGCACAAAGTGGCACGCAAGGTTCCTTCTGACTTCCAAAATTTAAAGGCTGCATTTTACAACGAATATCCAACTGTTGTGCAGGAGCTCATACCTCCACAGCTAGTAATTAATTTTGACAAGACTGGAGTTAAAATTGTCCAGTATCTGAGTGGACTATGGAGGTCACTGGTTCACGTCAAGTGTCACTGACAGGATTTGGAGATAAAGGCAGGTCTTCCTGGTTCTTGCTTGCACACTTGCTGGCCATATGCTTCCCCCCCAAGTCATCTACCAGGGTAAGACAACAGCATGCCACCCACAGCACAAATTTCCTTCCAAATGGGACATCACGCAGTCAATTAATCATTGCACTGCAACACTGTTTAAAAATGAATACTGTAGCTTTCGTTTTATCTTTTGACATCATGCAGTCACTCCACTTCCTCAGCATTTATGTTGACTTTCTAAATTAAATCGCGTTCCGTTTATTTTCGCTTGCCAATTCACGATAGTGAATATAGCGAAATTAAACGGAGCGCGAAAATAATCAGTTTTACAGTAATTACCTGGGTTACACATACCATCATATTAATAATGCCATACTTTGAATCGTTTTGGCAATATAAAATGAGATCATAATGATTTTTTCCAATTGTCTCCTTTTTTATAAAGGGTCCTATGTGGATAGATAACGAAATATGCTTTGTGTGCTGAATATCCTCTGAGGTAGAAGTTTGCATATTGTTGTTCATATTGTTATTATGTCTTTTTATGTTTGTGGATTATTATACAACCTAATGAGTGTATTTTTATGTAATGGGGGAAGCTGCTTTAGTGGCTTTGATTGTTTATTACACTGATTGATGTGAAATGTGCATGCACTGTCTCTTTAATTAATGCTGTTTTAAATGGTGTAATTTGCTAAGCCACCTCAGTCTTGAGGAAGCATGAGTTTGGTACAAACGTTCGACTGTTTGAGGGAGGGACATGGACTATCTATGTACCTGGCTCTTGTGTGCAGTAAATGTTATTTATGCCTATTATCCTGCGAATGAGCTACATTTTTTCCAGCAGTGATGTGTAGCCGTGCTGCCATCTGCTCTGAGTGGGTACACTATTGCATTTTTTGGCTCCTATGTTGCTTAGTAGCCACTTGCTTCTGTCAAATATTAAAAATATTGAAGAAGATTTTGAACAAAGATTGTGTATATAAAGAAATCAACTAAAGTTTGATTTCATTTTCCAGCCTTCAGTTTTCCTGTGTAATGATATATTGGCTCCATCTTAGGATGGGTACCCTAAGTAATTACTGGGTTAAATGATTTGGAGTTCATTACAGAACTGAATAAAGGCAACCTTATATAATAAAAAAATAATTAAAATTAATTGGATTCCTTAATACAGTTAGCTCTGTGTCAGGATAAATGAACTTAATTCAATTATGTGATTTTTTCTATCCCTCTCTAATTTTTCCTTTTTCTTTACATGTTTATATTAATTTCCTTTTACTAAACTTTTGACTAAGAAAGTCATGTTGTTAGTAATGTCCTTTTGTCAAGTGATTGTATTCAAAACGAGTGTAACCATATTATAATATCCGAGTCATAACAATTACAGAGTATGGCATTATTAATATGATGGTATGTAACCTAGGCAATTAATTGCCATGTGGCTAATTGATGGCAATATAAATGACCAGTTGTAACTACAGCAGACAGCCTCCTGATGAAGCTCATTAGAGCGAAGCGCCAAGGCTGCTGGGCAGTTCCCAGTACCTGTATCTCTGTGCAGCATTAACAAAAGCCTGTCAACCTGTTTGAAACCAAACTTACTTTTTCTGTGGTTCAATTTCATTGGATCTATTGCACCTCCAGAAGTGCAGGACATTGTGCTGTTTTACCAGGTGTGAGCGGAGCCCTGCTTTGAACTGGCGGAGCTAGTTGTACTCAATTAGGGCGGTAGCTAGTTCATTGATGCATTTGGATCCCTGGAAGGAAAGGGATCTCTGAGCTAGTGTCATGTGCTTAAAAGGTACTTGCAGATGCCCTTGGTCACACTTCTTGTGTTGATGGCAGGCTGTGCAATTTTAAAGAGCCTAGAGGTTGAGCTCAGCATGAGTCCTAACATTGATTTTTTTCCCCAGCAGGCAAGTCTGGCATTATGTCCTGAGATGGAGGGGGGAGCCATCCGGTCCCATTGCAGAGGGAGCATGTTTAGGTTAGATGGTCAGCCTCAAGACCAAATGGCATGCCTTATTGAGGAGTGTTTTCACTCTTTTTAGGGCAGTATCGGAACCAGCCCCATAGACCATTAGGCCATAATCAATGGTCGACAAGACCGAACAACTGGTAATGAGTTTTAAGGCATCAGGGGTCAAGGAGTGCCTATGTCTGTATAAAACACCCATTTTTTGTGTTTGTCAATTTGATGACTTGGTCGATGTGTGAAGAAAACATGAGAGTGCATCCAGGTGTACCCCAAGGTATTTAAAAGTGCTGACTTGCTCCAAGATATCGCCCTTGTGGCTCTTTATCAGCAGCGGGTCAAGTTTCTTCTTGTTCTGTGGAACTGTGAAGAGCATGCTTTACATCTTCTTGTAATTGAGCATTAGTTTATTATGTGTGAACCAGGATTCAAGCCAAGAGAAGTTTGCTTGCAGTTCTGAGGAGATAGTGGACTGATTGCTGCCCGGTACTGAGATAACAGCATCATCAGTGTAGAGCACGATGTGTGCCGGGAAAGCAAAGGGTAGGAGGTAAATAAAGAGGGTGAAGAGGAGTGGCCCCGGAATTGACCCTTGGGGATTCAAGGTTCACCTCCCTAGGTTCAGAGGTTGCTGCTTATTTTTACACTTTGTGTCCTGTGTGTCAGATAGCTGTCAAACCACACCACAGTATCAGTGGATAGGCCTGTGGATATTAGACAGTTCAGGAGCAGTTGATGGTTTACAGTGTCAAAAGCCTTTGTGAGGTCTATAAAGATAGATCCCACCGCCAGGCCATTATCTATGGCATCACAGATCTGAGAGGTGTAATCAACCAATGCGATAATGGTGGAGTGATTTTTTCAGAATCCATGTTGCTGTGTGCAGAGACTGTTGTGCTTTTTTTTTTTCAATTGTTTAACCAGGTGAGACACACTAAGCTGAAAGCTTTTTTACAGGTGCAACCTGGGAGCACAGGGAAGTTAAGTGGCTTGCTCAGGGTCACACAGTATATGCAAGTAGGGGCTGTGGGATTCAAACCCAGGTCTCCAGATTTGCAGCTCAGAGCCTTAAACCCCACTGCGCTATACTGCCTTCCTTTTCCAGGTAGTTTGTAAGTTAATTGGAGACCACTCGCTCCAGGGCTTTGGATAATGGAGGAGAACAGATATGGGTCTATAGTTGGCCAGGTTGGTTCTATCTCCAGCTTTAAAGACTGGGGTGACCAGTGCTGCCTTTCATCTATCTGGGAACATACCTGTCCTTAATGAGGCATTAAATACTTTTGTGAGTGGAGAGTCAAATTCATTTAGAGTTAGGGTGGCCATCTTCATGTCAACTGGGTCACTCCCCGTCCTAGTTTTCCCTAGTACCCATTTGACATATTTTAGGGTCTCAGCTCTTGTGATCTGCCTGAAGTAGAAAGGTGGTATGCTGCTGTTTGGGGGGAATTCATAGTAGATAGCTGACCGGATGGTGGGGGGTTGAGGTAGTCTCTAGGTAGCACAGTGCTAAGGTCAGTGAAGGCAAGGTTAAATGCAGGTGCAATGTCACTGGGTTCCTGGAGTGTACTGGCTGAAGTTATGATTAGGTCGGGTGGAGTTCTGGAGGCCTTCCCCATGAGTGATGTCACTAAGTTCTAGAACTCCCTGCCATTACCCCAATTTATGCTTAGTAGGTTGTTATAATACAATGCTTTGCCAGAGCAGATGAACTTCATACATTTGTTCCTGGCTGCCTTGTAACACAGTGAGGCCAGGCTGTGAACCAGCTGCCTTAGTCTTATGCCACAGGTTGTCCCTGTGTTGCATGAGCCTGCTGAGGGGAGCCCGAGAGTGACAGGTTAGTGGATCCTCTTATCTTTTGGTCTTGTATGGGGCGAAGATGTCACAGGCCTTAGTGAAGGTCATTAGGAAGTAGTCCAGTGCTTGGTTCCTGTCCTTTGCACTGTCAAGCAGTGACCAGTCTGCCAGCCTCAGGTATTGCTTGAAGCTGTCAAATTGGCCACAGAAATATAGAAACATAGAATCTGATGACAGATAAGGGCCACCTGTCCCACCTAGTCTGCCCATTTCCCTACCTGATGGATAAGCTGCAGATCCTAGTTAACCAACAGCTTACTTCCTCCTACCCCCGACTAGAACTGCCTTATGTCTGTCCCATGCATTCTTGAATTCCCCACTGTTCTTGATTCCACAACCTTCTCAGGAAGACTGTTCCATGCATCACAACCCTCTCTGTGAAAAAGTACTTTCTAACATTACCTCTGGAGTCCCCCTCTATCATTAAATTGTGGCCCTTGTTCTTGCACATCTCTTTTTCTGAAAGATGCTACCCTCTTGGACTTTGTTAATTCCCTTGAGGTACTTGAAAGTTTCTATCATGTCTCCCCCTCGCTGTTCTTTCCTCAAGGGTACACATATTAAGCTGTTTTAGTCTCTCTTCGTATGTCTTCTGGTGCAGATCCTGCACCATTTTGGTTGCCCTCCTCTGAACAGCCTCCACTCTGTCTATGTCTTTGCATAGATGGAGTCTCCAGAACTGTACACAGTACTCCAGATGGGGTCTCACCAACTGTCTGCACAGAGGGATACAAACTTTCTGTTTTCTACTGTTGATGCCTCTCCTTATGCATCCCAGTATCCCCAGACCTCCTTACTGCCTTCTCACATTGCTTGCCCACCTTTGGATCATCTGATATAATTACTCCTAAGTACCTTTCGAATTTTGTTGTTGTTAACCGAGAAAAGATAGCCAACTCAGTTAAGAAGGGGATAAAAACCTTTTATAGGTACATCAGGAGCAAAGGAAGACCAAGGAGGATAGTGAGGCTTAATAAAGAGGAGGAGGGTGGGCAGACGGAGACTGTGAAAAGGCAGAGATACTAAACAAATATTTTTGCTCAGTATTTTCAAAGGAAGAGGGAGGTACATAAAACAAACAGTAGTAACACTCTGATACAGAAGTTGATACCAGCCCATTTACAGAAGAAAGGGTTCTGAAAGAACTCTTAAAACTGAAGGTGGACAAAGCAATGGGGCCTGATGGGATTCATCCCAGAATTCTAAAGAATTAAGGTAGAACTAGTGACACCACTGACTACCCTCTTTAACAAATCATGGGAGGATGGGGTGGTACCGAGGACTGGAGGAGGGCAGATGTGATTCCCTTCACAAAAGTGGGAGCAAAGCAGAAGCAGGAAACTAAGACCTGTTAGTTTAACCTCAGTGATAGGGAAATGATGGAATCACTTCTAAAGGAAAGAATTGTCGAGTATCTAGCTGCCAGAGGGGCACAGGACCAGGGCATGGATTCACAGCCGGAAGGTCATGCCAGACAAATCTGATAGATTTCTTTGACTGGGTGACCAAAGTAGTAGATCAGGGAGGGGCTGTGGACATGGCCTACCTAGACTTTAGCAAGGCATTTGACACAGTCTCACACAAAGATTAATATATAAGTTAGCCAGCCTGGGAGTGGGTCCCAAGATGATAGCCTGGGTAAAGAATTGGCTGGAGAATAGGACACAGAGAGTAATAGTAAATGGAGTCCACTCAGAAGAAAGGAGGGTTACTAGCGGGGTACCGCAGGGTTCAGTATTAGGACCAGTCCTCTTCAATGTCTTTATAAGTGACATTGCAGAAGGACTGGAAGGAAAAGTATGTCTCTTTGCAGATGACACTAAGATCTGCAACAGAGTTGATGCACAGGGTGGGGTGGAAAGGATGAGAAGGGACTTGGCAAGGTTAGAGGAATGGTCAAATGTATGGCAGCTTAGATTCAATGCTAAGAAGTGCAAGGTAATGCACCTGGGAAACAAAAATCCAGGGAAGAGTACACAATGGGGGGTGAGATACTAACAACAACAAAATGGAAAGGGACCTGGGGGTAGTCATATCAGATGACCTAAAGGTGGGCAAGCAATGTGAGAAGGCAGCAAGGAGGGTGGGGGATACTGGGATGCATAGGAGAGGCATCACCAGTAGAAAACAGGAAGTTATTATCCCTCTGTACAGACAGCTGGTGAGGCCCCATCTGGAGTACTGTGTGCAGTTCTGGAGACCCAATCTCCATAAAGACATAGACAGGATGGAAGCTGTCCAGAGGAGGGCAACTAAAATGGTGCAGGGTCTGCACCGGAGGACATATGAAAGAGACTTAAGGAGCTTAATATGTATAGCCTCGAGGAAAGGAGGGAGAGGGGACATGATAGAAACTTTCAAGTACCTCAAGGAATCAACAAAGTCCAAGAGGTAGCATCTTTCAAAAAGAGGTGTGCAAGAACAAGAGGGCACAATTTGAAGATAGAGGGGCAGCTCAGAGGTAATTTAAGAAGTATTTTTCACAGAGAGGTTGTGGATGCATGGAATGGCCTTCCGGAGGAGGTTGTGGAGTCAAAATCAGTGGTGGAATTCAAGCATGCATGGATAGTCATAAGGCAATTCTGGGTGGGGGTAGGAAGAAGTGAGGCTGCTGGTAAACTAGGATCTGCAGCTTATCCAGTAGGTAGGAAATGGGCAGACTGGGTGGACCAAGCGGTCCTTATCTGCCAGTCAAATTCTATGTTTCTATGTAGTATCTCACCCCCATTGTGTACTCTTCCCTGAGTTTTTGTTTCCCAGGTGCATTACCTTGCACTTCTTTGTGTTGAATCTTGAGCTGCCATACATTTGACCATTCCTCCAAACTTGCAAGTCCCTTTTCATCCTTTCCACCCCACCTTGTGTATCGACCTTGTTGCAGATCTTTGTGTTGTCTGCAAAGAGACATTACTTTCCTTCCAGGTGCTCTCCAATGTCACTTATAAAGACACTAAAGAGGACCGTCCCAGTACTGAACCCTGTGGTACCTGCTAGTTACCCTTCTTCTTCACTGTGGACTCCATTTACTATTACCCTTGCATCCTGTTGTCCAGCCAATTTTATCCAGGCTACCACCTTGGGACCCACTCCAAGGCTGGCTAACTTGTATATTAATCTTTTGTGTGGGACTGTGTCAAATGCATTGATAAAATCTAGGTAGGCCATATCCACAGCCCCTCCCTGGTCTACTACTTTGGTCACCCAGTTAAAGAAATCTATTAGATTCGTCTGACACAATCTTCCCGCTGTGAATCCATGCTGCCTTGGGTCCTGTGCCCCACTGGCCTCTAGGTATGCAACAGTTCTTTCCTTCAGAAGTGATTCCATCATTTTACCTACCACTGAGGTCAAACTAACCAGTCTGTAGTTTCCTGCCTCTGCCCTGCTCCCACTTTTGTGAAGGTGGAATCACATCCGGCTCTCCTCCAGTCCTCAGGTACCACCCCATCCTCCCATGATTTGTTAAAGAGAGTAGTTAGTGGTGTCACTAGTTCTACCCTTAGTTTTAGAATTCTGAGGTGAATCCCATCAGGCCTATTGCTTTGTCCACCTCAGTTTCAAGAGTTCTTTTCAAAACTCTTTCTTCTGTGAATGGACTGTTATCGACCCCTATCCAGAGTGTTTCTCTTGTTTGGTTTAGGTACCTCCCCCTCCTCTTCTGTTGTGAATGCTGAGCAGAAATATTCATTCAGTATCCCTGCTTCTTCTTAGTGTTTGATTTCTCAAGACTTGTGGTCTGCATTTAGTAAACTTGTTAGTCCAGGTGCACATAACCAGGTAATGGTCACTGAGGGAGTCTGGTAGGATTGATACTTCAGAGATGTGGTGCAGGCAGGTGGTGAGAAGCTAGTCAATAAGGGTTCTGGTGCCCATCCAGTATTTATGCCTGGTGGTTTGTGTGACCATCTGAGTGAGGTATAGGCCTGATATCTGGTCCCTTACAGCTGATGTTTCTTTGGACTGCCAGTTAATGTTAAAAGTCCCCAACAACGAGATGTTCCCAGTTTTGCCTTGACTGCTCTTGATGGCTGATAAACTGCTCAAGGCCAGTGGTGTGTTTAGTTGGGGGTATATAGACAGTTTAGAGTAATAGGACTTTGTTTTGTTGACCTAAGGTGAGCTCTATGTCCAGAATTTGTACCTTCTTGGATTGTAGGCTGCTAGGCAGTATTTGTCCTTTGATATCACTTTTGAAATAAACCATACAGCTGCCCCCGCTTGGTCAGACAGTCCTGGTGGAAAGTTGTGAGCCTTCCAGAGCTACTGTTGCATTATTGATCTTTGGAGAGCCAGGTCTCTGTGGAGTGATTATATCAAGCTTGAGCAGCTCCACCCAGAAGCCTGGAACCTAAGGCCACAGCTTTGGTAATAGACTTCTGTATTTGGGAGACAATCTTGAGATGTTCAGTTTCGTGGAGATGCTTGTATGGTGGGGGGTCCTGGGATGGGACATATTTCTGGATAGTAGGAGGGTAACAAGATTAGTGTTCTGAAACGGTGACCGGAACACCCAAGGGGAGTCAACATACTTCAGATTAGAGAGCTTACAGCCATAAGTGGCAGTAGGTAACATGTGGTAGAATAACAGGGCAGCTATGGATATTTTAGGATGTGCCTGGGGTTTGTAGATTTGCAGTGGAAGCTTGGAAGCTAGTGACAAGTATGTTTCAGGGATGGACTTGTAATGTGGATCACTGGCATCAGGGTTCCCGGAAGGGTAGAGGGATCCAACTTAGCCGCATTGTTCTTTCTGTTTACTTTATCCCCAACAGAGATGACAAGGAGGGAAAGGATTACTAGCTTGGGGGGGTACCAGCATTGTGTTGTCCTATTGCCTTAAATAGTGTGTATAGCATCAGAGGCTGGAGGGTTGTGTTAGACCTCTTTAGGAGTGCAGTTTATTGGTGTTAGTGCAGCACTGTAGTACAGGTGGTGGTTCTGAGGAGTTGCAAGTGACCTGGAGATCTGCTAGGCAGTAGCCAGTACTGAAAGGGAGGAACACAAGCAGGCAGCAGTAGTATTAGCTGAAAGGGAGGAGCACAATCAGGCTGATGCAGTCTCTAATGGGTGCACTGTTGTAAAAACAAAAAGGCAACACTTGGGCAGGGGAGTATTAACTGAATTGGAGGAGCACAATAGGGCTGATGCAGCCCCTAGTGGGTGCACGGTATAATGAACTACTGTAGAAGTAAACAGTTATTTGCCAATCAGCACCCACAGTGCATGGTCACAGGACCAACATCCCCTATAAAGCTAACTGATCAGATAGGACAGGAGGGTTGGCTCAAAGCACTGGCAGGGCAAGAGTCTAGCACTGAAATTCAAGCAAGAAGGCACTCAGCTTCACCAGGTGGTGTACTTTTACAGCAAATGAAGTGGTGGAGCAGGAGTGGGCAGCTGGAGAGAAGCACCACACCACAGCTTCGGGGAGGTCCTTGTTTGGGTGGGAGAGCCCTGTCAGGGGCCTCCTGGCTGAAGAGAGAAACAGAAGGACACTGAATAAATTTAATGGCCCTGGAATCAGTGGGTGGGAGCAAACAGTGGGCAGAGACAGAATAGCAGCGGGGGCTAGAAGCAGGTGTTGTAATCGTTTACTAGACTAAAATGGGAAGGTGGGTTGCACTCTAACATGATGTGGGATTAATGGAGAGGAGGTAAGGGGAGGGCAGGTCAGCACCAGACAACAGGAGATCCAGCAGGAGGGAGCTTGTGAGCAGGAGTAGAGGGAGATAGAATCATAGCAGAGGGAGGCGCAGGAAAAGAAAGATACAGAGCAGGGCAGAAAGGGCAAAAATGACTGGTCTGCAGATTGAATTCCACTAGAGACTAACAGTGAAAGCTATACAACAGTGTTACTCCATACAATGCAGCAGGAAAATACTATTATTCAGCAGTCTTGTAGTCTTCTACTTAAAATTAACAATAGTACCAACAGTTTAAATGATTCAGTTAAAAGAACCACAATAATCAAGAAAGCAACAGACCGTAGAGATTGAAAATAGTAAAACTAAAGGGAGCAATAGTAAGGCGCCTGTCCAGAAGTGGCATAGGAGCTCGATCTGAGTCTAGCCAAAATTCAAGCAAGAAGGTGCTCGGCTTCACTGGGCGGCATACTTTACAGCTGCTGAAGTGGTGGAGTAAGAGCAGATAGCTGGAGAAGTGCTGTAGCTTCAGGAGGTCCTTGATCGGATGGGAGAGCCCTGTCAGGGGCCTCCTGGTTTACAGCAGCTGAAGTGATGGAGCAGGAGCAGACGGCTGGAGAAAAGTGCCACACCACAGCTTCAGGGAGGTCCTTGTTTGGGTGGGAGAGCCCTGTCAGAGGGCTCCTGACTTTACAGTAGCTGAAGTGGTGGAGCAGTAGCGGGTGGCTGGAGAGAAGTACCATGCCGCAGCTTCAGGGAGGTCCTAGTTTGGGTGGGAGAGCCCTGTCAGAGGCCTCCTGGCTTTACAGCAGCTGAAATGGTGGAGCAGTAGCGGGAAGCTGGAGAGAAGTGTTGTGCTGCAGCTTTGGGGAGGTCCTTGTTTGGGTGGGAGAACCCTGTCGGGGTCTCCTGGCTGAAGAATTCTGGAGGACTGGAGAAGAGTTGATATACATAAGAGTGGCGGCAGGAAGGAGGCCAGCAACTGTGGGCCAATAAGTCTTTAGCAGTAGGGAAATTAATGGAAACCCTGCTAAAAGACACTAGAAGAAAGACTGACAGCCTATTTTGATTCCAGTGAGTTGCAAAACCACAGGCAGCATGAATTCATGGCGTGAGGGGGTACCGAATGAATCTGATGGATTCCTTGACTGGGTGACCAGGGAAACAGATCAGCAGAAGGCAGTGGACAGGGCTATTCAGACTTCAACAAGGCCTTTGATGCTGTGCTGAACAAGAGACTGAAAAAGAACTGAGCAGTCAGGGAGTGGATCCAAAAAAGTGAATTAATTGGGTTAGAACTGGTTAACAGATAGGAGACATCATGTGGTGATAAATGGCACTCACTCAAATGATGGGAGTGACCAGTGGGGTGCCACAGGGCTCAGTATTGGAACTGGTTCACTTTTATATCTTCATATATGGCATTTCAGATACTAAATGGAAAAGGGATCTTGGGGTTATCATATCTGATTACCTCAAAGTGGCAATCTGATTTTCTCAAAGTGGCAGTGCAGTATGACAATGCAGTGGGTAGGGATAATGGGATGCTGGTGTGCACAGGGAGGGGTATATCTAGCGGAGGAGGAGGAAGTGGTATTGCCACTGCATATCACTTGCTGGTGAGACTCCACCTGGAGTTCTCTGTCCAG
Source organism: Neoceratodus forsteri (assembly GCA_016271365.2). Classification (NCBI taxonomy): domain Eukaryota; kingdom Metazoa; phylum Chordata; order Ceratodontiformes; family Ceratodontidae; genus Neoceratodus; species Neoceratodus forsteri. The sequence continues at coordinate 1,098,451,394 of CM057455.1, read as the reverse complement.
TTTTGAGGCTGCACATCAGAAAGGACATAGACAGGGTAGAAGCAGTCAGAGAAGCGCTACTAAAATGGTGCTGAAGTTGCAAGAGAAGCCCTATGAGAGACACATCATGGAAAAAAAAAAGCAACGGGTGATATGATAGAGACCTACAATTACCTCACAGCGGTGAACAGGGTGCAGGAGGGAAGTCTTTTTTCAAATGAGCAGCAGCACCAGGACTAGGGAGAATGCACTAAAGCTGTGTGTGTGTGTGTGTGTGTGTGTGTGTGTGTGTGTGTGTGTGTTGGAGGAGGTTAAAAGATGTGAGGAAATATTTCTTCACTGAAAGGGTAGTAGAAGCCTGGAACAGACTGTCAACAGAAGTGGTGGAGGCAAAGACAGTGGGGGCTTCACGATACATGGATAGACATGGGGTGTATTAAAAGCAGGCAGGAGAAAGGAGGGTTGCTGGAGACCAGTTAGGGTCTGTGGAGAGAGATAGATTAGCCAGGAACTTCTGGGCAGACAGCGTGAAACAAGCAGTCCGCTTTTGCCAGCAAATTCTGTGTTTCGTTTCTGTTACCACTGCATCATAAAGCTGTATCGACTCAGTGCCAGCTATCACCTCTCACCCAACTGGTAGTTTCTAACCACCTGGGAGTGTTTCTTTGCAGTGCCTGGGTGGGTAGGATAAGCTAGTGTCCCAGAGAGGCAGCAGCTACAACAAAGAAGATCACTGAAAGACCTATACATCGGTGCAAGCCCAGAGGGAACAGCTGAATTCCTCTCATCTCTGGGGCTGTGGGGTGAGACAGAAAGAGACTGTTTATGCATCTTGATACAACAGAATCATGAGTTAATACTAGATTTCAGGCCCTGCGCTATCTCTTAGCTAGGTAATTAGGGAAGGGGTTTCAGAAGTCCCTGTCAGGACTGAGTCTTTGCATTTAAATAGGCCCAGGCAGAAGACCTGCAGAAACCAAGTTACTGTTTTCTGGATTACAAATAGGAGTCCTTTTCAGTTTGCCGGCATGCACATGCAGCAAACTTCTTGCTATAAGAGTGGTTTTGAATGGTGTGACACTGTCTGTCCAATGCAAAGTGGTTGCAGGGAAGCAAAACAGTGCCACACCAATCATTAGCCAGGCTGATTCTGATGCCATTTTGCCTTGATGGGCGGAAACTTTGTCTAGTTCAAAAGAAAAAGCCAAACCAATCATACGGTGGCTTTTTCCTTTGATCTGCAGGACACCACCCAGCAAACAGTTGTTCAGTGTCCTGATCAGCCTGGCTGATGTCACCCACTTTCGGTATGCTTGTGTTTCTCTCTCACCACCCCACCAGTCCCTTCCCTCATTATCTCTGCTCCAGAAAAACATTCTTACACTTCCCCCCCCCACACACACACACACACACACACACACACGAGCGAGGCTTACCTCCTGCCCCTGAATGCTCCCATTGCTCACCGTCATCAGTCAGACATTCTGCCTTGTAAATACATGTTCCCTTTTACACTGTATGTAACATTGTTATTTCATCATATACATCAAGATTTGAGACTCTACTTATCGAAATACAAATTCCAGGAATAAGACTCAGTAAGATACCCGTAGCTAAATAACAAACTACAGGTTGTGGAGCAACAAATCCAGGCTGCTGAAGGCTAAGTGGCAATGACTGAAGATGGGGCATTACAGCTTCACTCTGCTATTGACTTCCTACTTGATCAAAATGAAGCCCTGCAGAATACCAAGATTTGATAGCTCACTCTTGCTGAGATAACCTGAGGATCTATAGGCTACCAGAGGGACCAGAAACTGTCAAGATGAAAGAATGTATGGATGACCTCCTTCTGACATATTAGAAATTCTTGCCATGTTTCAATTTAGAATAGAGAGAGTACATGGGGCACTTACCCCAAAACCCTCCAACCTCATGGCTAGACCAAGATCAGTGGTTATGAAATTCACCAGTTTTAAAGACAAGGAAAAGTGCTCTGGATTACCTGGGGTCAGACAAGTCAGATATAATGGTGCACGTCTTTGCTTTGACCAGGACTATCCACCTGAATTTTAAAGAAGTGGCTTGCTTACAAATGAATCCTCCAAATCCTCAAGGCACATCAAGTTTGGTTTCTGACTCCCTATCCTGCTAGACTGAGAGGTTTTTCGGAGTCTGGTAGTGTCTTGTATTCCACCCTGATGAGGCATAGTGAGCTCTGGAGGAGCATGGATGGACAATACTGACACCACAGCCATCTGCACCACTACCTCGCCCACTTTCCCAATGGAAAGAGGGCCAGTTACATCACCACCAGGTGTCGGGGAAGAGAGCACCACCAACTAATTTCTAGGACATCTGCAACATCCTGAAAACATTCCGAGAAACCAGACCACAGCTTTCTAGCTGACAGGATCCTGCAACCTGAATTACTCGGGTGAGACCATTCTTTGTTACATTACTTTATCATTTGCCTGCCCAGCATGTGACTTTCTGCTGAGCCTCGGCTTCCTGTTCCTTCTCTCTGGATAACTGTCCATCACTGCTTCCTGAACCAATACAGGGCTGCTTGAGCTTATTAAATTGGGTTATCTTTAAAGATATTTTCAGTGGATCACTTTCCCAGTTCACGGCAGCCCAACACAGCCCAGCTGGTCTTATTGCACTCTTTCCCACACCATGACAGGGCATTTGTATGCTCTTTTGACAAGGACTTGACATCCCTGCAGCATCAGTTACATCAGACAGCCAATCTTACTATTTTGTAAGGAGATTTGCTGGGGATTCACTTCCCGTCTTGGAGATTTTAAACTTATGTGCTGTATATCTCCTTATTTCTTATTATTTGCCTTGACAGCATTTTCTTGGTGGTCTGGATGGGGAGGGGGGCCATGGGGTGTAGCAGTCTGGTGGAGAGGAACACTCTGCTTTATACTGGAGTGTTTTTTTTTTAATTTTATATCAATGTTGTTATAAACACCAGGTGGTCGATGGGGTTATTTTTTTTTAGTTAATTGTTACTGCTTCCAGTTCAACTTGCCTACAAAGAGCTAGTCGAAATTTTTTTCAAAAATGCTCAGAAAGGCAAAGAATTTTTGACTGCAGTATGGTAAGAGCAAGTCCGTAATTGTGAATAGGAATGTACCTTAAGAGGGGCAACTTGTGTAGAGAGTAAATTAAGACAATAAATAACCTCTGAAAATTGATTTGTGAGGGTTTCTATCATTTCAAATTAATGGCTATAATTAGTATGTTTTTAATAAAATATGGCTATTTGTCATCGATAATTGATACAAAGTATGCAGGGTAACCAGACGCCTCACTTTATGGGTTATTAACACAGCTAGAGGAACTAACACTCAGTGAATTTTCCACTTTATGGTAATGCTGAACAGTTATGTAATAGTTACTGAGGTACTGATTAAGTCGTTTTTTTTGTCCCTACTGTGTATTTATGAGAGTTTTATAAGTAAACAAGTAAGACAGTTTCCCAAAACATGTATGGCATATTATTATGTGATTTAAATTTTGTTTGGCACACAGCTTTAATGTGAGCCAGTTGAGATACCGCAGCATGCCTTAAAGATTTATTCATTGTTTTAGATACACTATAAAAAAAAAATCAGATGAGGTTGATGTTGGTTGCCACATGTGCTGTGAGAGGCTACTGCAAGGCTGTTTACAAAGTCCGTCATAGGTTTACCCTTAGAGCATTAGTTCTCACGCTTTGTAATAGTGAGCCTCCCCCAAGCCATGGAACAGATTTCGAGCCTCCCTCAAATTTGGAAAAAATCTTGGGACTCCCTTAGAAAAAATGTACTATACTTTTGCACAGTACACCAGGAATCAAGCGAGACCAATAATGTTGACAGAGTATATTCTCTTTTTATTTGACTTATTGTTCTCCACCCAAAACCCCACACCCCAGTTTATCCTTGTCACTCCACTATTCTGACTCTTGGACCCTTATTATGCTACTTCCTCTCTATCTGGAACAACCAACCTAGCCACATCATCTCTTCCCCCCTTACCCTGTTAAGCAACTTCTTGTACCCTTACCGAGGTCACACCTGAAACATGCATTGGCTCAGAGTGCCTTTTCCAGACACCAATTACATATAAAATAAATACCTACTGTAGAAACAAACCTCGACTCAGTGTGCATTTCCTAGTCACTAATTTGCATATAAACACCTACTGTACAAACAAGCCTTGACTCAGTGTGCCTTCTTAGTCATCAATGTACATGTAAATACACGCCTACAGTATAAACAAGCTTTGGCTCAGGGCCTTTCAGGTCACCAGTCTATGCATAAATAAAGAAATTCACCTGCCATTATCCATACTTACTTTGCTTGTTCCTTCAACACAAAACATTCAAAACTTAAAATTGAAGTACTGTACATTCTCAGACTTTGCTGGGCCTCCTGGAACAGTATGGGGCCTCCCTTGGGAGGCTGGCCTCACCATTTGAGAACCACTGCCTTAGAGGAATGCAGGCATATATGTACATCCAGATTCTATATACATTCAAACATATTCAGTAGAACTTTAAACAAATCACAATCGGAAGACAGCAGGGACCTGCAGTGTGAAACGGTAAACTGCTTTCACGGCATGTGTTTTATTTTTGAAATTACAATACCCACAAAACTGGCTTACCAAATGTTCATAAGGTTACATAAAAACATAGAAATTGAAATCAGATAAGGACTGCTAGACCCATCCAGCCTGCCCATTTTTCCTACCTACTGCAAAAGCCACAGACCCTACTTGATTTCTGGCTTTACCTTCTCGTCCCTATCACTAGAGTTCCCCTATGCCTGTCCCATGCATTTCTGAATTCTCCCATTGTGTTTGCCCCCAAACTCTGCTGAGTGTCTATTCCATGTATCTACCACTCTTTTCATGAAGAAATACTTCCATTACTTTCTAGTTTGCCCTTCCAACCTCATGTCATGCCCCTCATTTCTGAACTTCCCTTTCTGAAAGTTACTGCCCTCTGGTACCCTATTTATTAGGGCTGTGCGAACACTATTTCCTGAATATTCTGCCAAATACTTGGTATTCGGTGGCCAAATATTCAGTATTTGTTATTTGGTATTCTGTCATAAAAATAACAAGAATCACCCCCCAGCCCATACAAGCAGCACAACCCCCATCCCTCCACCCTCTGTCATACAAGCATAGTAGTCCCCTCCCACCAGCATCCACAAGTTTTTTTTTGTTTTTTTTTAAGATGAGCCCCCATAAAAATATTAATACTTGCTGGTGTCAGTTGACTGGCTCAACTGCCAGTCAGTAAACTTTGTAAACCGCACTATGCTTTTGCAAAAAAAAATACATTATGACCCTGCCCCCCAGTACCCAACCCTTGCATCCACCCAATCCAGCACCCAGTTATTCAGATTTAAGGTGCGAAGGTGACTGGCACTACCCTCCCTCCTCCATGGCCGGCTGCCTTCTCATGAATGAAAGTGCTTATGTGCTTGCTATAGTAAAACCAGCTGATCTGGTTTTCTAGTAATCTTGCTCTCTTTCATTCATAAGAAGGCAGCTGGCCATGGAGGAGGGGGTAGTGCCAGTCGCTCTGTAAATCTGAATAACTAGGTGCTGAACTGCGTGGGGTGGGGTCGGGTGCTGGGGAGGGTCATAATGTATCCTTTTTCACAAAAGCATTGCACGGTTTGCAAAGTCACTGACTGGTAGTGAAGGTGGGTGGGTTGAGCCAGTCACTCGAACGATAGCAAGTATTAATATCTTTAAGGGGCTCATCTAAAAAAAAAAAAAAGCAACTAGTAGGTGATGGGGGAGGGGTGCTATGCTTGCTTGACTGAGGGTAGTGGGATGGAGGTTTCAGCTGCTTGCTTAGGGTGGGAGAGAAGGAGGGGATGATCCTTGTTTTTGTCTGCTTTTTGCACAGTGTGTCACAAAACTACTCAGCAGGTCAGGCCCTCTGCTCCCACAGTGCCAACCTCCAAGCACAGTATTGGAACAGGTAACAGAAACAGGGTAACCCTCCTGTCTGTTTTGTGGGTTCAAATCAACCTTTGGTCTCAAGTTCTAGAGGATTCAAACTGTAGAACCTCTTGCTAGCATACCCAAATGTACAGGCTCAGATAATTCTGCTCTTGGGAAATGCTAGACATCTTTCGCCTATGGGCACCTAACCAAGTGTACAAAATAAACCCTTAAAAACTCTATGAAAGACCTCAGATAAACTCTTACCTTTTCCCAGTTTGGTATTACCATTAAGCTATTGCACAGTGTCAACTTTAACCATATATGCTTCACTTGTCAAAGAAAGAATTTCAAGGCACACCAAGCAGTCTCTTTAAAATAGAGATTTACTTTAAAATAGATAAGAAATAAGTAAATGTAAATACAGAATAATATATTACTAAGCATACAATCACTTAAAGAATAAGGTTTAAAAGTGCAAATTCCTACCACCAGACAATTAGACTTGTCTATCTAATGTATATCTTCTAACAGTGCTAGAGTAGGTGTTTCTGCTTCAGAGTCCAAACATGTATGTGTCTAAAGGTCAGTCACAGCATAATTAAAAAACTGTCTTGAACCCACCTTCTCCATGATGTCACCCAGCTCCTCCTCTGTTTATTAAAAATCATACAACCAGGATGTCTTATCATTCAGAAGGTAAATTAATTAAGGTAACATCACCAGAAACTCGTTTCCCCATATGCCCCTTTGATCTAGTGTATCTTCCTGCCCTTCACAGACATCAAAGACATTTATGACTTAATATCAAAGTGACATAACATGGTTTCTTCCTCTAAACATCATAAGTTTATGATCTCTATCCTGCCAGCTGGCAGCTACAATTAAGCCAGATAAACAGGAGATCCTTAATTTATGTCTCTTCTAGTCTTTAATTATCTTCCGGCTTTCAGGTTAACATCTTATAGCTGAAACCTTGGGGGGTTATCCCAGGAGCACAGGATTTTTCATGATAGACAATCACACTACATTTTTATTTTACAAAAATCATACAGCGATCAGAACCAGCTGTCCAAGTGTCACAGTCCTCCCCACCTAGACTGAATTTGGGGGCTCTATCCCCAGCATGGGATGAGCTTCTCAAATCAGTTCACTCCTCATAGACACGAGACAACCCATCTAAGTTCTGATTTTTCTCTCAAACTCTATGTAAGATTGACATGTCATACCCTTGCAAAGCAAGACTCCATCTTAACAATCTACCATTGTTTTTTTTTTCATTTGCGTCAGCCAAACCAGGGGGCTGTGATCAGTCTGTACCACAAAATGCTACCCATATAAGTATGACTCTAACTCTTTAGGGCCCACACTATGGCAAGATATTCCTTTCCTCAGTAAAGTATGTCTGCTCCTGGGAAGTAACTTTTACTCAGGTACACCACCACGTAATCTTTACCTTGGCTGGATGTCTGACTTAGTACTGCCCCAATACCCATGCCTGAGGCGTCAGTCTGAACTATAAAGGGTTTGCTATAGTCAGGATTTGTCAAAACAGGAGCACTGCACAGTGCCTCCTTGGTCTGGTAAAGGCTTTCCCACAGGCTTCCAAGTAATTTTCTTTGGCATCATTTTCTTTACCAGGTCAAATAAGGGAGCAGCCAGGGCACTGTAATTGGGTACAAATTTCCTATAGTACCCTGCTGTCCCTAGAAAACTCCTGACCTGCTTCTGCATTTCTGGTCTGGGCCTTACCTGGATCACCTCTATTTTTATTTGGTTCAGACGGAGCTGTCCCCGGCCTACCACATGCCCGAGGTATGCCACTTCTCCCATGGCCACTTGGCACTTCTCAGCTTTGACAGTGAGCCCGGCCCTCTGTATCCTGCCCAGCACTTCCCTAAGGTGGGAAAGGTGTTCCTCCCAGCTGGCACTAAAGATGGCAGTGTCATCCAGGCACACCACAGCATACTCCTCAGCACCATTTAACACCTAGTTCACCAACCTTTGGAAAGTGGCTGGGGTGTTCTTCATTCTGAAAGGCATTACTTTAAATCCATGTAAGTCTATCGGAGTGATGAAGGCCAACTTCTCCACAGCTCTGTCCATCAACTCTACCTGCCAATATCCCTTGGTCAGGTCAATGGTCGTGGAGTAGGTTGCCACTCCCAACTTGTCCAGGAGTTCATCCGTCTGGGGCATTGGGTGGGCGTCTGACTTTGTGACTGCATTCAGTCCACTATAGTCCACAGAGAAATGAGTAGAGCCATCTGGCTTGGGCACAAGGACTACAGGTGAGGCCCAGGAGCTGTGGGATCTCTGGATTACCCTAAATCCAGCATCTCCTCCACTTCCTCTTAATGTCCTTTTGGATAGCCTCTGACATCTGATATGATGTCCATGGTATGGCGTCTGTGTCCCTGTCTTCACACTGTCGTCACTAAGGGGGTAGTCAGGCTTGGCACTAAACAATGGGGCAAAGTCTGCTAAAACCTCCCTACTACCTGGATCTTGTCCGAGCCAGCTGGGAGACAATTTTACTGCTTCCACACAGGACTCCCACTTGCTTTCTTTCAGCAAGTCCAGAAGGGGTCTCCTTCATCCATCCCTCCCAGGACTACACACTGCAAACACCATGTCAGCCCTATTAACATATGGCTTCATCATGTTGACATGGTACATCCTTTATGTCTGTCTTCTGTCAGGCAACTCTATAATATAGTTCACATCATTTACCTTCCTAACTACTTTGTATGGTCCTGCCCACTCAGCCTGCAGCTTGTCTTTCCAGACCAGAATAAGGACCATGACTTCCTAACCCACCATGTATAAGCGACCTCTGGCACTGTGGTCATACCACACTTTTTGTTTCTGTTGGGCAGCTGCCAGGTTGCTCTGGGCTGTCCCCATAAGCTCCTTCAGCCTTTTCCTAAACCTAAGGATGTAATCCACCATGGGAGTTTCCTGGGTGGAGTGCTTGCCGTCCCAGTCCTCCCAGATCAAGTCTAGGGGCCCATGTACCCGGCGTCCATATAAGAGTTTGAAGGGTAAAAATCCTGTCGACTCTTGCGGCACCTCCCTGTATGCAAACAACAGGTGGGGAAGGTATTTCTCCCAGTCCCTCCCATGCTGTTCAGCAAACACCCGGAGCATTGACTTCAGGGTACCATTAAATCTTTCCACAAGCCCATTGACTTGTGGCTGATATGGTGTTGTGCATCTCTGCACCACCCCACACTTCTCCCACAAACATTTCATCAGGTCCGACATGAAGGAACCCCCTCGATCGGTGATAACCTCCTGCAGAAACCCAACACGAAAGAAAATCCCAAATAAGGCATCTGCCACTTTGTCTGTCCTCAGTGAGGATAGGGCGACTGCCTCTGGGTACCAAGTGGCATAATCCACCATGAGACAGGAAGAATCTTTTCCCTGAGGAGCTGGGGGTATTTAAAGGCCCCACAATATCCATTCCACCCTCTGAATGGCTCCTCCACTAGGCAATGGAATCAGGGTAGCTTGAGTTTTCTTGCCCGCCTTCCTATTTCTTGGCACCAGTGACAAGACCTGCAATCTCCTTCACCTGCTGGGTGAAGTTAGGCCAATAGAAATTCTGGGCCCAACCTCGCTCGTAGTGCGCTTGATTCCCCGGATGACCAGACAGGGGAATATCATGTGCAATCTTGAGCAACTGCTCACGATACCCCTGGGAACGACAAGCTGCCTGCCTAGCACCCTTCCCTCTCTGCACAGCCTGAGTATACATCAGTCTATTTTCCCAATAAACCTTATGTCTGCCATCACCTACCTGTGCTCCGTCAGAGTCTGCCCAAGCCCCCAGCTTCTCTAGACTAGTGTCACTTCTGAGCAGCTGCAAATCCTCACATTCCCAAAGCATGGGACAGGTCCCTTCAGTCTCTGAACTAGGGTCCCTAGCACTAGCGTCAGGGCACTCAGGATCACTGTCATACCTAACCTCTCACAATGGGTCACCCCTTCCTCTTCGGGGTAACCCTCTGTAGCTGTGTTTTTAACTGCTACTGGGGAAATGTCTACCCCCTTTTCATTAGTCTCCATATCAGTAGACACAGGCTGGGGAACCAGCCTCCCAGTGGTTTCCACAATGGCTTCTGTGGGGTTCAGGGAGCTACAATTTTCCCATGATGCTTGGCTATGGGTAACTGCACATACCATTCCCTGTTTGAGACTGTTGCCCAGGATCACATCCACTGGTAAGGTTTTGGCTACAGCCACCTGTTGCACAGTTCCCCCTGTTTCACTCCAGTCTAGGAGAACATTGGTGAGTGGCAATGTTTTCTCCTCACCAGTAAAGTCCTGTACAGTGACGTAATTATTGGGTATAAGCTGACCAGGCTCTACTAGATCCCCTTTTACCAATGTCAGGGATGCATCTGTGTTCCTTAACCCTTGCGACTGTACACCATTCACCATGACTGCATACTCCTAATCTGCCTACACAGTCTACCTAAACCCCTACCATCAAAACACTGGGGAATCCCAAAAAGATTTTTTTTTTTAGAAAAGGTAGAAAAACAGTATATACACTAGAAAACAGTAGAAAAACAATGACATTATTTACAATACACATTTGGGAGATGGAGTGTCCTAAAAGTCCCAACTAGTGACCACAGTGCCCGAAGACTAGTCCATTAAAGAGTCTCTCCTGGGCCAGAGCCCGGTGAAGCACAGTTCTAACAGGCCAAAGTCCCGAAGGGGAGAGTCTTTGAGGACAGTTCACACATTCTGGAGTCTGCTAGTGTAGGGTGTGTACTGCAATGCCATAAGGATAGAAAAGTTCAGTCTTACCAGTCCCTTGTAGAAGGATTAAGACACACCGACCTGCTCCCCTGCCGAAGACTCTCCCTGGCAGCATTCTTCCAATACAGCTGGGCGGACATCTTCCGGGAACTACAGGAGGGCACATCTGGTAACTGCTGGGCTGATGTCATCTCTGGAGATGGAACCTTAGAACAGGAACAAAAAGGAAAACAGTTGGTCTGACGACATCTGATTACCAGGCGATGGATCAGGATACAGCTGGGCTGGTGTCCTCTCTGGATCTGAAGTCATCTGGTGGGCCAGTTGATGGATTCTGGAAAGGCCAGTACACTGTAGAACTGATGAATGTGGGGCACCTGAGTCCTGGATGTCCATACTGGCGGATCAGCAAAGGCACTGCAAAGGCTGGTGTGGCAGTATTGACTACCACTGCTCGGCTTTCCATCTGGTAGGCACGAGCACATTTGCCGGGAGGTCCTTGCATTGAGGCCAGTAATACCGGGGTTCAGGAGCTTGAATTATCACCCCATCTGGGTGCACATAATTTACACTGTAGAAGGTTTCACGTCCCTCTCCATCCACTATTCGAACAGTGTCCATAAACAGTGTCCTGCCTCTTTCCCACTGGGTGTATTTTTCACGAAACAGTCTGTTTCTGACATGCTTGTTTGCACCAGGATGCACACATTTCATTGCTTCAGCCCAGATCCAGGATTTCCTGCTGTTCTCAATCTCCTCCCAGACTCTCCGAGGAAAGGTAGGAAAGGACATTCCATAGATTTCATTCACCTTCCTACAGACCAGTCTCTCCTCTTTACTAGCTTTGGTCAACCTGGGACCGCTGGCCTGGCTTGAGGCGGCAGTCCTGGTTCTGCCAGCTATGCATTCTCAATGAGATGAAAACAGATCCCTGACTTCTTCTTCTTGCACAGCCAGGGCAGTGGCATCACCACTCTCTTCCATGCATTCTTCTGAGGCAAGAGCTTGAGGCTGTGTACCGTTCCTTTTCACAAGGCCACATGGGTTCCCTCTCACCTTCCTCCTCACTGAGAATCTGTGCCCAGGGTGAGCAGTCGTCCTCACTCCTGAGACTATCCACTCATCACTAGGCACGGAGGTCAACACCTCCCATTCAAAGGCTTCCCTCATCTCATCTTCTCCTATGAGACTTGGGCTAGGCCCCCAGGGTCTACTGATGCTCTGTCTGAATTATCCTTCTGCTATCCAGCATCCAAACATCAGCATACTGTTCTGTCTCTAAATCTGCACCCTGTAGCTCTGTGCCACACTCCGCCCAGGGGCCTTCTTCAACAGACTCCGCCTGGTGCTGTGTGCTGCCAACTACAGATTCCTGAACTTTTGTCCACGTGAGAGCCAAATGAATCTGGAGCACTTTATACAAGCCATATTTTTCTAGGCACCCAGAACAGTGAGGTACCATGAAGACGTCCCTTCCAGCATTTAAGCATATTTGACACACTTGCACTGGATAACCAGAAATCGCCACATGAGAAGGTAGTTGTCCTCCATAATAACACCTTTCAATGTCCCTTAACCTATTTACTGCTGCTGTTACTGCAGCCCAGGCATGATCGGGTAGCAAGCTGGTCCTGAGGCCATAACTGCAGGGGAAACGAACAAATGCTCACTGTTACTAAACGTCCCACTTCACTGAACACTTTCTTTACTTTTAAAATGGCTCCTCTGCTGCTGTGTTTACTTCTACTACCCCACCCTGTAATGGCAGCCACAGCACCTGCTAAGCATCAACATCATTCAGAATTGGGCCAAGCCACTGTGCATCCAATTTACACACACTACTGATAACTTTTGCTCAAACTGCACAAACTTGAACTGTTCTTTTTCTAACACATTTACATGATTTGCCACAGACTTTTCACTTGCTGAAAACATTGCTTTAGCTCACAGTCCCTTAAAGCCTCAGGATTTCCAGCACAGGATTGCCTGTAAACTAGTGCTGCGCCTTTTGCTACAACTCACAGTCTCTCTCTGGCTTTGAAACTTTAAACTGATGCTGAATTCATAACTATGCTCACAGTCAATGGCTTAACAGACTTGCTTTAGCTGTTAAAACTTGACACAGTCTTTATTTACAAAGCGACTCACTGCTGCACCATATTCAGCTGGCTTTTGGCAAAAATCACTGTTTGAGCAACTTTTACTGTTGGTACTCACTGTTATCAGTAGCTGTTTGCTGCAATGGAAAATGGCCTGCAGCCAGTCTTGGAGGCCTCAGAAAGGAAGCGAGTGGGCAGTCCTGCCGATCGTCTCTCCGATCACCACACTTACAATCCAGTCGATCGAGATGCAGGTTGAGCCCGATTGTAAACAGCAAAGTCTATTTTTTAAAGTTTTACAGCGCTTTTTAATCACCGCGATGCTCCTCCACTAAGCCAGTACACGCACTCCACTCGCACTCCCTCTCGAATGCTGGGAAGTCACTGTAGAGCTGGCTGAGAGGCGGGACTGATTGCAGCCTCACCAATCACACAACACCATGCAAATTAGCCTCTTTTCCCTCACGACTGCTTTTCTCTTCAAGGCGATCGTCGAGCAGGCAAATTTAAACTGCAGAAACCAATTTTTTTTTCTTCAACTGACTCCACAGCAGGAGCCCATTTCTGCCATTTAGCATGGCCATTCACACAGCAAGTCTCTCAGTTTACTCAAAAGCATTTCCAACGTCCAGGCACAATTTTCCTGTTGCTACCCTAGTCTTACACACTTTCTTTATCACAACAGTTCCTTAAAAAGCTGGCAAAACGCTGTAAACATTTGATGCAGGACAAGGGCACTCTTTTAGCTTTACTGCTCTTGGTAAATAGTTGGCATTTTAACAGCAGCATAAGAACCACAGCACACAGCAACACACTAGTTAAATTGCTTCGCTTTTGGGCTACCACTGCCAGATAACCAAAATGCTAGCCCTTGTCCAAGCACCTCCTCTCTTAAATAAAAATCCCAGTGGTGCCTCCATTTTGTAATGCCCACCCCCTGCCTTTTTAAAATGACAGGTGGTATGCTGTTGAAGCTGACAGCAGTACCTGGTGGGGACTGTCTGGAGGACTAGGTTACCTCGGCACAAGGGGCCTAGGTTTGGCTACTCTGCACAGGGGCACCCAAGTAAATCTGAACACAGGAAGCAATAACTGTAATGTCCAATACCAGGAATGGGATTCTAAAGTGTGGCTTTTATTCACATCCAAGCTGAACAAACAAAGCATAGACGGACCCCCATGGGGCTACATTCCTGGTAATGCAGATAAGAGCAACCGAACACTTCTTCAACATTTCAGCCCTCAGGCTCTGAACCCACCAGACACTCAGCCAGGACTTGCACGCAGTTTTGGGTACACAGCCTGACTTGTACACTACTTGGGTTTTTTTCCCTGGTGCAAATCCCCCGCTGGCCACTCGATCGCATTCCATATGGCAGTGAACCAATTTTCTTTTGGTGGCTCCCCAAACCACCTTAGAGCCTTTGACTCCTTAAGGGAAATTTCCTTCCATCTCACATCTGGGTACTTCCCTCATCACTGGCCAAGTGCATGAGGCAAAGTAGAAATCCACAGAGCAAATCCGTAGAGGTGGACCTGGTTACTAAAGATGGGGAGTCTCCCACCTCCAGCTCCCACAATCCATACCCAGCCATTTCTCTGGACATTAAACAACTCTTTTGAAAGCTTGGCAATGTAGATTACAGGGTAGATGTATATCACATCTCCTCTACATGTCTTGACTTTCCCCTTGTGCTGGATTTGAACATACTTTACTTTGGCTAAGCTTATTACTCTAGGCCTTCCACTACTTCAGTAGTCCAGTCCCCACTTTAACACAGTTCAGGTGAAACATGGGCGCTTTGGAAGAGCAGAACTCACCCTTTAGTTGCAGGTGCCCCACAGGTGAATCTTGAAATCTTCTTGTACCCCACACACTTGGGAAAAATAAGGCAGCTTCTTCTCTAGCAGTAGCCAGGGGGTTGCCCCTGGAATAGCAGGCAAACCTTCCACCCCCATTCCCTGAGGGATGGGGCACAGAGAACCGACTCAGCAGTCTCCACCACTTAAAGAACAGCTTAATGTGTCCCTCTTTAGGCAGAAACACACATCTTTCCCTAAATGTAGCTCTATTTCAGAGCTGAGGCTCCTGCTGTGCTCCTCACACAACAATCTCCAACTACTACTGACTGTTCAAAACTCCCAACATTCTAATCTAACTCTCTTCTGCAGATTCCAATGTGGCTCATGCAGCTGCAATAGTTCTATGGTGATGGCATCCTTCAGTCTCAGCTGAGACTAAGAACAGAGTGAGACAGTGTGAAATCCATTTAACTGGAGTTTCACAAGCTGCCTTCCCCTGCCTACCACTAGGTCTTACTGGGATTCTATTAACCCCGGGTAACAGGGGGGTTACATGTCTAAAGGTCAGTCACAGCATAATTAAAAAACTGTCTTGAACCTGCCTTTTCCATGATGTCACCCAGCTCCTCATCTGTTTATTAAAAATCATACAACCAGGATGTCTTATCATTCAGAAGGTAAATTAATTAAGGTGACATCACCAAAAACTCATTTCCCCATATGCCCCTTTGATCTAGTGTGTCTTCCTGCCCTTCACAGACATCAAAGACATTTATGACTTAGCACCAAAGTGACATAACCTGGCTTCTTCCTCTAAACATCATAAAAGTTTATGGTCTCTATCCTGCCAGCTGGCAGCTACAATTAAGCCAGATAAACAGGAGATCCTTAATTTATGTCTCTTCTAGTCTTTAATTATCTCCTGGCTTTCAGGTTAGCATCTTGTAGCTGCAACCTTGGGGGGGAGGGTATCTCAGGAGCACAGGATTTCTCATGACAGACAATCACACTACATTTTTATTTTACAAAAATCATACAGCGATCAAAACCAGCTGTCCAAGTGTCACACAGTGTTTCCCAAATACCAGACGAATAGTGCACTATTTGTTATTCAGCATATGAATACCAAATAGTGTATTATTCGTGGTGTTTGGGAAATGATATTTGAACCATCCACAGCCCTACTATTTATACCCTTTAGATATGTGTAGGTTTCTATCATATCTCCCCCTGTCTCTCTCTACTCATATGACTTTTGGTGCAGGCTCTGCACCATCTTTGTTGTCCTTCTTTGAATGGCCTCCACCCAGTCTATGTCCTTACAGAGATGTGGCCTCCAGAACTGGACACAGTACTCAAAATGAGCCCTCACCAATGATCTGTACAATGGTATCACCACATCATTTCTTTTGCTGGTGTTATCTCTCCCTATTCATCCAAGCATCCCACTGGCTCTCCCCACAGCCTTGGCACATTGTTTGGCTGCTTTTAGGTCATCAGATATGATTACCCCAACCTTTTCCTGTGTGACTGTCAGTACCTCTTCCTGCCATCTTGTAATTCTCCCTGGGTTCTTGCACCCCAAATGCATGATTTTACACTTTTTTGCATTGAATCTCAGCTGCCACACTCTAGACCATTCCTCCAGTTTACCTAGATCCCACCCCATTTTTTCCACCCCTCCTGTGGTGTTCAGCCTGTTGCAGATCTCAGTGTAATCTACAAAGAGGCACACTTTCCCATCCAGACCCTCTGCAATGTTACTTATGAAGACATTAAACAAGACTGTCCCCAGAACTGATCCCTGTGGCACCCCACTTGTCACCCTCATTTCTTCAGTTTGAGCTCCATTTACCACCACCCTCTGTCTTCAGTCACTCAACCAGTTCCAAACCAAATTTACTACCTTGTGACCCTCTCCCAGACTGCCCAGCTTGTTCACAAGTCTTCTATGTGGAACGGTATTGAAGGCCTTACTGAAATCCAGGTAGGCCACATCCACTGCCCCCCCCCCAATCCATTTCCCTAGTCACCCAGTCAAAGAAATCAATTAGATTTGTTTGACATGACCTTTTCTGCTGTAAATCCATACTATCTGGGATCCTGTGCTCTGCTGGATTCAAGGTGTTCTACAATCCTTTCTTTAAGTAGCGATTCCATACTTTTCCCCATTATTGAGGTAAGGCTGACTGGTCTATAGTTTCCAGCCTCCTCCCTACTCCCACTTTTGTGAAAAGGGACTACATCTGCCCTCATCCAGTCCTCTGGAACCACTCCTGTATCAAGTGATTTATTGAACAGGGCTGCCAGTGGTGCTGCCAGCACCGCCCGTAGGGTTGTAGAAATACATAGCAGCTCTTTAATATCCAACTGCTTAAACTCAGAGGTTAAACCAGTATTTACAATTAAGTACTCATGGAACAATCCTTGTACAGGGAAGGGGATGAAGAATTAGCATGTGGCTCACTAAAACGTTCTTCTCCTGCCACAAGGTACCAGCCTTCTTGTCTACAGCACCTCAATGAGCCTGATGGTGTCAAGTTGACCAGAACAGAGAAACCTCAAATCAACACAAAACATGCAATTTTCTTCTAAGGATTTCTCCAGCCCTGGATTCATATCTAACAGCACTAAATATTCTCAGAGTACACTAGCAGAAGTAACTGCAGCATAATGAAACCTCAAGAAAAGGTATTGAACAAAATAGCAAGGGTAGAATTCTAACAGACACTGCAAAGATGTATAAACAGTACAGTCCACATTCAGTTGTCTTTCTCTTCTGGTTGGCATTGCTTCTTTAGCACCAAAATTCTGTTTTATTTTTTGAGTTGCTTGCGGTGTCAAAATGGTCTGTATAAATAAATGTTTTTCTGGCAGAAGTAATCTGTAGCTTTGCTGGCAACTGCAAAGAATAAGATACACCAAGTTCAGTAAAACCCTCTCTGGCTTCATCAAGTTGTTCCGGTGTTGTCTCGCTGTTCCTGTGCTGTCTCTTTGTGAAGCTTAAATCTGGAAAAAAAAGTACATTCATGATCCATCTTTTAAATATAATGTTCCTTTGTCCTTTTCCACCATCAGCAGGCCATTTGAGAGGAATTATGGGCCCTGGGGACGGTTCAGACTCTGGGCACCTACCAGTTCACAGCCCTTTCCTGCATATTGTATGCTGGGAGATCTGGGCTCCTGTTGGTGCTGATCCACAGAAATTATACCTTGCTCCCCACCCCTCAAGGGCCCTGACCAACAGAATATTTCTGACATGAGGTCCCCAGTACAGTCAGGAGGGATTGGGAAGATCTGGGTTGCTGGGTGATATAAGAGGGGTTATTCTACAAATAATGTATAAAAACAAGAGGGTAGCTCAACAAAGATGCAGGAGCTCATGGGCAAAACTATACAAATATCAGTATTAAAGCCCGAGCTCACCTGCCTGAAAAAATAGGCTCTTACCAATTTGGTTCACAAAGGGTACGACCGCATCTAGGACAAGCAGTACCACAGTCAAAAATGTTCAACGATGTAAATGAAATGGGAACTGGCACTTGCTAATTTGACAGGAGCACAGAGACAGCACAGTTTGACTGTAACTCCACAAAGACACACCAATACTTGCTGCAGTATTGAAAAGTGCTCTACTTTATTCCTAGTGAAAGCATGTAAGACAAAGTGTCTAAAATTAAATACTCGAGTAAGGTAGTCCAACTCGCTTCCCCGCTCCCATGAACATCTACATTAGTCACTATGTCATGACCTGATGCATTTCACATGTAACCAGGGTCCGGTAGGGTGTTATTTATTAGCGGTGCATCCATTTTGTAACCCATTACCTGGTTAGCCTGAGTTCGGGGAGAAAACATTCACTCAGAATTAGGGCTAGGTTTATACTTCTGGGCAGGGGCACCCAAATTCTGGACACAGGAAGCAATAACTGTAAATGTCCAAACCTGGAGTGGGATTCTAAAGTGGGGCTTTTATTCACTTCAACACAAGAATACAAAGCAAGATGGACCCCCATGGGGCTACACTCACTGGTTATGCAGATCTATAGAGGTCAGAACACATCTTCTTCATCATCACAGCAACCCTCAGGTTCTGAACACACTGGACTCTCAGCCCGAACTGGTACTGTCTCTCTTGGATTCCCTGGCATGGCCCTCGGCAAGCACTGGTACACTTTTCCATATGTCATGGACGTTTGGTGGTGGCTTCCTCAACCACCCATGAGCGCTTCTAGCTCTAAGGGAAAAACACATCTTAATCACACGTCTGGGTACTTTCTGCAGACACTGGCCAAGTGCCTGAGAGAAAGCTATAGGGGCCCAAAGTGAATCTGTAGAGGTAAATCTGGTTACTCTAGATGGGGGGTCTCCCACCTCTTGTCCCCAAATCCATACCCAGCCATTCATTTGGAGTCAACACCTCTCCTTTGAACTCTCTGTTTGTAGAATGCTATCTCAAAATATATATCACATTTAACATTCTACTGTCCATGTAACTTGTATCCTGACTTGCAGCATTCTCTAAGTGGCTATGTCCATCCCTGTAGTAGACCCCCACTGGTTAGATGCATTTCAAGCCATACACATAACTTTAAGTACTGTACTTGGCTGTCCTTTCCTGACCCCACAGTAGCAGAGACTTTACACAACTGTCTCTGTGAAAACATGGGCTCTATGTCAGAGCAGACTCACCATGGTTCGCAGGTGCCCCAGGGCTTCTCTCACAGAAACACACACATCTGGTACCTCAGCACAAATTCTCTCATCAGGCAGCTTTTCCTCTTCCAGCAGGGTCAGGGGATTGCCCCTGAAAGGCTGGTCTTTCTCCCCACCATCCCTCCAGGGATGGGGCACTGGAACAAACCGGGGAGTGGTCTCAACCACTTCTATTGGTTTCTTCTGTGTCCTTCTCTAGGGTGAGAACACACACCTCCTCCTGTGGTAGCTCTATTACAGGTGGCTGACTCTGAGGGCTGCCAACTGCAGCGCACCTCCTCCTTCCACTGAGTCTCCCACTAGACTTCTACAGACTGAGTTTGAAAACCCCAACGTTCTAACCTAACTCCCTGCTGCAACATTCCACTGTAGCTTATGCTGCTGCGAGAATTCTATATGATGTCATCCCTCCAGCTCAGATGAGACTGAGGACAGAGTGAGACAGTGTGAAACCCATTTAACTGGTGTCTCACAAGTTGCCCTATCCCTGCCTGCCACTAGATCTAAGGGAGATTCTAGTAACCCAGGGTGACAAGGGGGTTACATGCACATGCGTGCTTTCTCGAGAAAGGAGAAAGCACACATGTGCGAAATGTGCCAGATGACAACATAGTGACTAATGTGGATGTTCATGGGAGTGGGAAAGTAACTTGGAACACATTACTCTGGTATTTGATTTTAGACACTTGTCTTTCTTATCAATTTGAAAGATGCAAAAAAAAAACATGTATTTATTCATTCTATTTAAAAGATATCAGCATCAGTGGTTGACATGACTTAGCGCTTTGCACTAATCACGCCCTTTCACAAGAGTCACTGAAAACACATGATCAGTGTGAAACATTGAGTCAAGTCAACCACTGATGCTGCTATTTTTGAAATACTTAGTACCTTGATGTAGTGGACCAGATCATCCCCCACCTTTTCAAGTAGTCTAAGCAGTCTTATATTGATGGCCCAAGCACTGTTTTTTTTTTTGTAAGTGCTCAAGCTTAAGTCACCCACTTTCAGTATGCTTGTGCTGCCCCCTCACCACCTCATCCATCCCTTTCCTCATTGTTTCTGCTCCAGAGGGACAATCTTACACTTGTCACACACACACACACACACACACACACCCGCAGTAAGTGCAGGGCTTATCTCCTGCCCCCCGAGTGCTCCCGCTGCTCACTGTCACAGGCCCGGGTCCTGTGACACCTTTTAAAAACTACTGGGCCATGCAGTGTTTTCCTGAAAGCAGAAGACCAGAGGAGCACAGACACCACGATAGCCATGCAGTCGCACTCTGAAAGTGCAGATGGCAGGTTAGCGTAATGAATCGCATGTTTGTTTTAAAGCTGCTTCTGAGGCAAAATGGAAGTTAGCCCCATGCTCCCGGACTCCTGAATCACCTAATTGGGGTCCAGAGATGAGGGAGGGCCACAAAAGTTGTTTTCTAAAGTTAAAAAAAATGCATGTAAATAAGCCAGCAGCTGAGGTTGTTGGGAACTGTAGTCCTGCCGACTGGTGCAGTACAATAGCAATACCAACGGTAAACTTTCAGCATTCAGAATACTTGTTTTGCTTTTCCTTTCATTTTTGTGCTACATTTTGCAAAGCATGTCAACATTCATCCATCCACTTAGCTGATCAGTGACCACATTCCTGGTGAGGTACCCACTGCAATGATGAACAGAGTTCTCAAGGACTTTGGGGGCTAAAGTCAGGTGCACTCACTTGGGGACTTAGGGATTGCCAGGCAAAGGAAAGAGTTTGGTTATTGTTTTGGAGTGTCTGAAGTGAAATTTTCTGCAACCCCTAACACTTCTATTTAATAGTGCTGCTATTCGTTTGCATTATGTTGTGTATTGAGTATTACTGTTTGCACACTGTTGTGGCTTGTGAGAAGGCTCGTGTGGGCCTGGGCATGATATTGGCAACCATCAGGTATCCCATATTACTACTTAAGTTGGAAGTACTGTATCATAATAATTTCTGCCCAGAGTAATTTATCATCAGAAACACAGGACATCCCCTTGGTGTGAAGACACATGTCCCTGAGCACCTGGGTACCCACCACATGTGGCACTTCTGTTTTTTGTAACAATTTTTGCCAGGAAAGACACACTAAACCAAGGCTTGTTTCCAGGTGTGTCCTGGGATCACAGGGAAGTTAAGCGACTTGCTCATGGTGAAACAGTATGCAAGTGATGGCTGTGGGATTCAAACCAAGTTCTCCAGGTTTGCAGCTCAGTGCTCTTAATCGCTACACTATGCTGCCTCCCTTCTAGAGGATGTATGGGAATTGTGTTTTTGGACCACAACAAGGGTTTAATTTTAATGTTACATTATTTCAGTTCAGCCTGAGGTAGATGTACGGGGCATTGATTAAGTAGTTGAAGTGCCTTAAGGGGTAATTTCAATTTCTGTAAATAGGCTCAAACAACAACAGCTACAGAAGTCTATACATTTCAGTTGTTGGCATCGTAGCCAACTGGTAGTGCTGTCATATTTACATGGTGAAAATACCATGACTGTCAGAACTCCCAATACATATTAGCATAGCAATTTTAAGTAAGAAGGGACTGGAAGGTGATCAACCCCAAAACACACACTCTTAATTATTTATTGAATTTTGGTACCCAGGTAGGCTCACTGAGTCAAACTGTGCCTTTTTCAGGAGCGACCCCAAATCTCCTCACCCTCCTCTGTTGCAAGTATGGTTGCACTGGACTATGAATGCATTGTATTATGTATAAGACAAGGCCTCCTGAGGCGGCATTACCAACTCATATCATGCATTGCTTTAGCTACCAATTGTATAGGTCTTAACCGCTCATTAGGTAAATATGTCGATAGCTCTGCCCTGTTTTAGCTGCCAAATGTATAGGCATTAACCAGTGCTCATTGTACTTATACTCTGTATGAGTGCTCACCCACATTTATTCTATGTATGTACTGTATGAATGTCTCTGTTTTATTCTGATGTGGAGTTTTGGAAATGAGTCTGTGACTCAAAGGTTGTAATTACAATTTCCTAAATAAATAAAATAAATAAATTACAAATATTAGAACAAGCAAACTTCATTCAGTGACTACACAGGTTTTTCAATAGACAAGAACATGATCACAGGTCAGATATTAGTTACAAGCCCAATACATTGTTGTCATATTGGCTAGCTAGGCAATTAACAGCACTAGTAGGAGAACACAAGGTGAAACAGAAGCCTGCTAAGTGTAGCAGTCACAAGGACAACTCCTGTAAATAAACTCCTTGAGGGAGGGTTTGAAGGATAACAGGGTATAGCATTCCTAGACTTTAAGAGGGAGAGTATACCACAGTTCTGATGCCCTTGTAGTAAAGGATTGCTGGCAAGCAGCAGTGAGTGACCATGGCACTATAGCTCATTTTAGTGCAGTGGATTGAAGAGTTCTTCTTTGCAGTTTTAATCCCATTAACCCATGCAGATTGTGTGTGTGAGGGGAGTACAGGAGTTTATAGGTCATGCACAGTGCAGGGTAATACAGATTCCCTTCAAGAGGGGGCCAGTTTTTTTTTTTTTTTTTATTTTAGCTTTTGTTGACCGGGTAAGTGCACTAGACAAATCCTGCCTATTTTCAGGCACGACCGGGGAGGGATACAGATGAATGCCAACTGACCTTGAACCAGATTAAGCTATTGGTGGTATTTTTAGTGAATGAGGGAAATTTGGCCAGGACACCGGGAAATTCCCCTACTCTTTCATAAGTGCCATGGGATCTTTAACATCCACCTGAACTACCACCAATCCAGGCAGATGGGACCTCAGTTTAACATCTCATCCGAAAGACGGCACCTCAGAAATGCAGCACCCCTCTTATGCTGCATTACAGTGTCAGTACTGGGATATTAACCCAAGTGCCAGATGTGGGAACTGAACCCACAGCCCTCTGATCTCCCGGCCTCAGAGGTGAGTGTGCTACCAGTTCAACCTAGCAAGAGAAACAAAAACAAAAAAGAGAGAGAAGCTGGGCACATACCAGCTGATGTTCAACAATGATAATTTACTCATCTGGTAAAGGTGATTATAGGAGTACCTTTTTACAGCACTCCGAGTCACAACATCTGGGTTATCTGAGTTCTCCTCGTAGGCTGATGCACAAAAGAATTAAAAAAACTTCACAATCCTATCCATCTCCTATCATTTCTCTCCCCTAATCCTCAGTATGAGTTCTTCCAAAGCTCAACATATCCCTGAAAATGATACAAAAGAACAACAGAATGACCCAAATGCTCCCCCCACCGGGTGCTGCTAGGAATAAGACACCTACAAGTTGTGTTTCAATATCATGTTCATTTTCTTTCAATGATTGTTACAAAGAATTCCATGCATACTAACTCAAAACTAACAAAGTATTTAGGCATGTAAGTTTAGTTCCGTTCTAATATCACTCATGGAGGGCAATGTCCAGACATGTACAATATTCACATCATTTCTCAAGACCCTCTCCTGCTTCAGTAATATCCCCATTTCTATCTCTTCTCCCATGCCTCCTCAGTAATGGGCCACAGAGTGCTGTAAAAAGGTGCTCCTATAACCACCTGTACCAGGTGAGTAGATTATCATTATCTATTGTACCTTTTTTATAGCACTCCGAGTCACATCTGGATGATTAGAAAGCAGTAACATTCTCCTGTTGGGTGGGAGGAGGAGGAATGGGAGCTAGCGCAGTCTTGATTACATTTTGATCAAACTCTGAGTTGCTACAGTAGTTAGGCCAGTATCAAGTTAGTAGAACCTTGTAAAGGTATGTGGAGACGCCCAGGTAGCTGCCTGGCGGATCTCAGCTGTGGCTGCCAAATTACATTCTGCTCATGAGGTGGCTACTGCTCTAGTGGAATGGGCCCTAATCTGGGATGGAACCAGTGTGTCTCCAGAGGTGTAGGCTTTACTATGGTTTGTCGTAGCCACCAAGCAATCATGCACCTAGAGGCCTGCAGTGCCTGTTTTGGTCCCTATGGAATAACAAACAGTCTGTCTGACCATCTAAAGGTGGCTGTTCAGGCGAGATAGGTCCTAAGTGCCCAACCTGAATCTAGATGGGTTAGGATATCCCTATGGGGATCATCATCCTGCAGGTGGAAGGTAGGCACCAAGATCTCCTGCACCAAATGGAATGAGGAACCAACATTGGGCACAAAGGAGGGGACTATCCTGAGGACTACCTGGTCTGGGAAGAAAGTCATGCATGAATGGTTCTCTACAGGATGGGGCCTGAATTTCACTGGTCCTCTTGGCTGACAAAACTGCCACCAAGAACACCGCTTTCATGGTAAGAACAGTTATGGGGGCTGACTCCAGAGGCTCAAATGGGATACCAGTTAGTTCATCCAGTACCAGGTTGAGGTGCCAGGGAAGTGTCAGTGGCCTTGGATGGTGATTAATGTTGGCTGCAGCTTTCAGGAAAGTCTGGACCAATGATTGTGCTCTTGTCAGGTGCTCGTTGGTCTCACCATGAATTGCTCCAATGGCTGCTGCCTGCACCCATAGGGATGCTGGGTTAAACCCTTGTCTAAGCCATCTTGCAAAACTCTAAAACATCAATGACAGTGCTCTGATGCCTCTAACTTTTTACCTCTCACCATGTCGTGAAACGCCAACCAATATCTGTTATATGTTCTATTGGTAGAGTCTCTCCTCGCCTGTACCATTGTTTCAGCCACCTTACCAGATACCCCAACTTTCAGCAGTCTAGGCCTCTGAGCGCCATACCATTAGTCTCAGAATTCTGGGGTCCTCTGCCATCAGGCCCTGTCTGAGGAGCCTCGTATGACGGTCAATGGCATTGGTCTGTCTATAAGCATCCTCCTGATGAAGGCACACCAAGTTCTTCTAGACCAGTCTGGAACAATCAGGAGAACCATACTGCCAGTGTCTCTTATCTTTTGCAGAACTTGTGGTATCAATGATATTGGTGGAAAGACATATGCCTTCTGGAAGTTTCAGTGTGTGGATATCGCATCCACCACTATTGCTCTGCTCTCCCTGTACCTGGATATGAACCTTAGGAGCTGCGTATTCTGAGCAGATGCCATGAGATCTATTTGAAAGGGTCCCCATTTTTTCTGGATTCTGTCAAAACTCTCCGGGTTGAGTTGCCACTCCTCCTGATGTATTAACTGCCTACTCAGCCAGTCTGCCTTTGTGTTGAGATTTCCTGTTTATGTAAAACATGGCTACTCTGCTGTCTGTTCTTACTTTTACATGTCTCCCTCTGACTTGTGTTTGAAAGTGTTTGAGAGATAGGTGAATGGCCCTGGTCTCCAAGTTATTTAATTGGTAGACATGACTCTGCCTCTGACCATTTCCCCTGCATAGATTGCCCGTTCAGAACAGCACCCCAACCTTGCAAGCTTGCATCTGTTTTAGGTGTATGTGTAACGCGTTTGTCCAAAGTTGCTCCCTGTTTCAGTTTGTTTGGTTTTATCCACCACTGCAGTGATCTTTTTACCGCCATCGTGAAGGTCACCCTTTGGTTGTAGTTTTGCGAGTCATAATCCCAATTGTTCAGCAGGAGATGCTGTAGCTGCCTCATGTGTGCTCTGGCCCAGTGGTACAGGTCTGTGCTAGCTGCCGTCATTGAGTGGTTGCATTAGATGCCATACAGTTGTCATTTTGAGATGCAGGATTTTCCTGCAATGTGTTATTATGGTTGTTATTCAGTCCTTTGAAGGTTTGACTGTGCCCTTATGGTATCAAATATCACCCTAAATGTTCAATCGATGTCAAGGATGTTAAGTGACTTTTTCATTGGTGACTAGCCAACTATGCTCTCCTGAGTAGCTGTTAGGCCCGTAAGGTTGCTCTCTTTAACTCCTCTTGAGTGCATGCTCTATTAACCAGCCATCGAGGTACAGAATTACATTTATCCCTTCCATGTGCAACTTCACTGCCAGAGGTGCCATAACTTTTGTGAATACCCATGGTGCTGACAACAGTCCGAGGGGAGACACTGGTATTGGAAGTAGAGTCCCAACAGGCAAGCTAAGGAATCTTTGCTGAGTCAGTGTGATGGGGATATGGAGATAGGCATCCTTCAGATCTATCAAGGTTAGTACATCCCTTTTATGGATTGCCACAACCATTGACCTCAGTGTCTCCATCTTGTACTTCTGGTATCTTATGAACGTGTTGACAAACTTGAGATCCAAGATGGGCCTGAAGTATCCAGTCTTCTTTGGGACCAGAAAGAAGATTGAGTAATGCCAGAATAGTGTTCTTGTTTTAGAACTTGAATTATGGCTTTGCTGTGAAGGAGCTGGTTTAGGATGGCCCTGACTTGTCTTTACGGTTACTCTGTGCCCCATGATGTGAGACTGTATGAACCGATCCCACCTGGGAGTTGTATGTTATTCTATTGCATACCCCTTGACATTATTTCTGTGACCCATTTATCCAGAATTGATCTAGTCCAGGTTGCGGCAGCTTCTGTAGTCTCCTCCCACAGCATCTGGTGCCCCTGGACCAGTGGATTCTCACTGACAGAGTCCTCTGTTGGAATTATTAGGTTTGTATGACTGCTTGCTGTTGTAATTGCTTCCATTGCCCTATTTTTCTGGTGTTGGTGTTTGTGGTTGAAGAAGTTCTGTTTGAAACCAAACGAGTGTCTGTCTTGGCCTTGATGACCCTATCCTCTTTTGCTTCTGTTACAGAAGTTGCAAAATTTGTTGGGCCAAAAGAACGGTAACGTTCTTGGGCCTCCCTGATTATCCTTGTCACTGCCTTTCTTTAGCGCAAACTGCTCCATGCCAGGGCCGAATACTCTATCGCCTGAGTAGGGAAGTTTCATGACTCTATTTTTTTATTCCTGATCCACATTCCACATCTTAAACCAGATGTGCCTCCTTGCCCTGTTAATAGCCGCTGCCGATCTAGATGCCATCTTGAAACTGTCTATGGTGGCATCCACCACATATTTGACTGCCGGTATGGCATAGTCCATGGTAACTCCATGAGTGCTGGAAGTGGAGATGTCTTGTCATGTGGCCTCTAGCCATCGAAGGACTGCTCTGGAGAAGTAGGTGGCTACCATGGAGGCCTTCATGGCCATCGCCATCATGTCATGAACCTGACTATGTCGTCTATCTTTCTATCCATTGCGTCTTTCAATGCAGAAGCAGATTCTGATGGCAAGACTGTCTTGTTACTGAGCGGGGATACCTCCAAGTCCACTTTTGGGGATGCTGACCACACTTTCTCCTTCTCTTGCTTCAGGGGGTACCTGCTCTCAAAGGTCTCTTTCTCTCAAATCTTGAGTGGTTCGAGAGTATCCCATTCCTTAGCAAGCATGTTGTCTAATGCTTTACATATAGGGAAAAAGGTTGAAGATTGTTTCTTTTCCCTGACTAGGGGATCCAGTCTGCTGTCAGGTTGTTCCACTGGTTCTTCAATACGCAGAGTCTCACAGACCACCGTGATTAGTTCTGGAATGAGGTCAAATGCACAGTCTAGCAGACACATCCTTGCACTCCTCCTCCTCCTCCTCAGATTCTTGCTCTTCCCCTGAATTGGATAAATCTGAATGGTTCTCTGGTTCTGGGGCTTTCAAGCCCCATGGTCTCTTGGGCTTTGGGGCCCCTTGTCTGGTGTTCTTGGTCTCTTGTCCGACCCCAGCGCATCTATTTTGTCAAACAATTTTTGAAATAGCTCCACCACTGCATTATGGAATGAGGTGGATGCACTGTCTGTGATGGGCTCATCCTCTGGGGACCCTTCAGTGAGACTGAGGTGGTACAGATCCATGTCCACCATGCAGAGGGAGCACGGCTCCCCAATCTCTTTATCAAGGAGGATATTGGGGCATTTCCTGCACACCCTTTTGATTTTTCCTATCCTTGCCATTCTGTCGAAAGATTGTCCTGTAATACATAATAC
This sequence comes from Neoceratodus forsteri, assembly GCA_016271365.2. Lineage (NCBI taxonomy): Eukaryota > Metazoa > Chordata > Ceratodontiformes > Ceratodontidae > Neoceratodus > Neoceratodus forsteri. The sequence goes on along the minus strand of CM057455.1, from coordinate 1,098,423,167 downwards.
TGAGCAGCATTTAGTTATCTGTGTGCTCCCTGCTGGTTCTGTCAAGAAGAAAGCAGTGAACCATGAATGCTAGCCATATCCATCCTTGTTACTGCCTTTCATTGTTCATTGCCCCTTTAAGAGCAGACAAAGTGATAGCCAGCAGTCCCGGCATTTGTTAGTATAAACATGAGGCTGGCATCCTTTTAAGGGTTAATTAACAGTATTTGCTGTGACAAAAATCTGTCTGATAGTCAACAGCCATATGCTCCTATCCAAGTGCCTATTGCCATTTTAAGGAAGGAGGAACGGTATCCATCACTCCCCGCAATTTCTCTTTTTTAAAAAACTAAGGCTGGTGTCCCTTTAAGGGCTCATTAACAACCAAACACAGCCACCATCTTATGAGAGGTGTCCTGGTGGAGGCCACCATCTTAGGGAAGGTTTCCTGTATATAAACAATAGCTGCCGCCATCTTGGAGGGGGCAAGTCTCATGATAATGCAAGTAGGATCTCCAAAGATGGTGGTGCCACTCCCACAAAGGGATGCCTCATGGTGCCTTTTTGAATGCTGAGAGCTCCACAGGGTCAACACTGCATCCTGGCCTCTCACCCTGTCTGCTTCCAAATCCTTGATCCGGGTGAGGTGACCCACTTACAGGAAGAGCTCTCGGTTCGTGTAGGGACCAACCTTCTGAGAGGCTACAGGAGGTAACGGTGGGGAGCAGAGCAGGTAGGAATACTGTCAGCTGTTCTGGATGTTTTGGGGCTTCAAGTGGGAGGTGGCCATTGATCCTGCATGTGCAGTTGAACAAAGTGAACCGAGACCTTGGGATCTCATGGAGTGGGACCAGCAGAAATAAAACAAGGGCTTCACACTGCAAGGGTATCAGACCCCATCTGAGCAAAGTAAGCTAGAGGCTGTGCACCATGCTGAGCTGCTGGCTAATTGGATCAATGCAGGATCCCCACCTCAGCAGACTGAGATGAAACTGAGGGGGGTTCCAAGGTCCCATGTAATAGAGGGGCTTGCTTATAAGACAACTCAGTTAGTATACAAACAACACACAGGTATTAGGCAAAAGCAGTATTACAAGTTACCATTCAGTTAATACCTGTAAGCTTGACGCCACAATGCCTTTCTGCCCCAGCCATTGCTACTCCCCTTGCCGCCCTATTAAATCTATCTTTCACCACCAAGTCACTCCCCTCCATATGGAAGCATGCCACTGTCCTACCCCTTCCAAAAGGTGGTGATCCTTCCTCCACTACTAACTACCATCCCAGCTCCCTCCTCCCTGCCCTCGCCAAACTCCAGGAACACCTAGTTCTATCCCAGCTCTCCCACTGTCTCTCAGAAACTAACTTCTTCACCCCATTTCAGTCCGTCTTCAGAAAACACCACTCTACCACCTCCACCCTACTAAGACTCACGGGCTCCGTCATCACTGGGATGGATAAAGGGCTAATCACGGTCGCTATTTTCATTGACCCTAGCTAAAGCTTTTGACACAGTATCCCACTCTCCCTACTATGCCACCTATCAGGGCTAGGTTAGCAGCGCTCTGCCACAAACTGGTTCAGTGCCTACCTACTAAATAGAACCCAATCCACTAAAATAGCCGACCACATCTCCCCCCCATCCCTATCACCACCGGCATTCCCCAAGGCTCAGTTCTTGGTCCCATCCTATTCTCCATCCTTCTAAATGATCTGCCTAATTCTTGCTCCTCCTCCGCGATCCACATGTATGCAGATGACATTGTCCTCTTTACCTCCGGCCGGACCCACGAAGAACTCACTTCCAAACTACAAACGGATTTCAACAAAATCCAGCACTGGTCCAATACCAACCAACTCTCCCTAAATGCCAAGAAAACTGTCTCTATGTCTTTCGGTACAAGACAGCGTTTATCCAAACTCACCCCCCCCTCTGATCTTCCATACCCTAAACAATACCATCCTTGAAGAAGTGCCCTCCTTTAGATATGTAGGGGTTTGGCTCGATCGCCACCTCTCCTTTACCACACACATAGATGCCATAACTTCAAAACTATGCCCAAAACTTGCGCCCTCTACAGGAACAGCTCCTGTCTCTGCTACCATCAGGCGTGATTTAGTTCTGAAAATGATTCTACCACCTTCGACTACTGTGATGTAGTCTACAGCTCCACCTCAAAGACCACCTAGCCAGACTGGACCCCCTCTTTAATGCATTCCTACCGCTTTCCTCACGTTGCCCCCGCCTCCACATCACTGTGAGCTCCACTGCCTCACTGGCCTCCCAGCCCTGAGCAACTGGTGCCTAATCCATACTGTTGAACTCGCTTCCAACTTGGCTCGGCTCCCTCCCACCCTACCTAGCATCCTCCCTATCTTCCCCACCTACCCCTACCCACGCCCTCAGGTCCACTGACACTAGGCTGTATCCATTTCCCCACGGAGAGGACCACCGTCGGCCAATCGGCCTTCTCTTACCTCTTCCCCAAACTCTGGAGACAGCATACTGGCCCAGATCCGCCATTCATCGTCCAATACTCATTATCCTCTGCCCTCTAACTTCCTCGCAACAAATTGCAACTGCCCTGACCTCCCTCCACTTTTGATACCTTCTCCCCATTTGCCCCCAGAGCCTGACCAGCGGCCTGGCTATCGCCAATGTGTTGGCTTATATACTGCCCCTACGATCTCACTCACTCTTACTCCCCCTTCTCACTCCCAACATCTCCTTCTCTCCCTCCCTATCTAACATACCCCTCTGCCCTACCCTCAGCTAACAACACCATTCTCCCTCCCTCCCACCTCACCTAAACCTACCCCCACACTCCTAATGCTTATTAGTCCACTCCTCCACTACCCCCATCTTGCTCTCCAACTCCTACAGGCAGCTTGGTGCATCCCACTGCAGCTCAAGTCTGGTACTGGCACTCAAGTTCTGTCCTGGCACACTAGTGTGCTACTGGCACTTATGTAATTAATGTATTCCCTCATTGAGTACCCATGATATGTTTACCCTGTCCTTGATGTGCATGTTCTGTATTGCTCTTACCTTACCTTATACCTATGTTATGTATACCCTGTCGTTGATGATCATTATTCTGTACTGCTCTCCTTATGCAATAAGTTCATATGTAATCCCTCCAAACCATGTACATTGTCTGTATTTCACTACTGCTAAACTCAACTATTGTATGTATACCTGCCTCCTCTGTAACCCCTTCCCCCAGGTCACACCGTGAGATGAGCATCTTTTTGCTCAGCGTGCCTTTCCTGGTGAAACATTTTCAATAAATAAAATAAATAAATGTCTAAGTTGCCTAAGTATAAACAAAACAAATACACCTTACATGGTAGCTGAGGTGTAAGAGAGTAACTGAATTATCAAAAATTAATGCAAAGTACAGAAAAAGGGAAACAGGGCTAACGCCCAAAAGTTTCTTACCTAAAGGGTTTGGCACAGAGCCAACTACATTGTGACCAGCCTGATGAGATGCACAAAATAAACTGAGGATTAGGGGAGAGAACAGGGAGGAGATAGATCAGATTTCAAATTTTTGGAATTCCTTTGTGCAGCAGCCTATGAGGAGAGCTCAGATAACCGAGATGTTGTGACTCAAAGTGCTGTAAAAAGGTGAGATAGATAATTGCTTATTGGCCTATATAAAGATACTGAGACCAGGGTGTCTGTCTGGTGTGAGGTATGAGGATACAGTTGGCAGTGGATAACCTGGCCTACATGGTTATCTAGGTGCAGCCTATACAGCAAGTCCAGTTTCGATAAAGGGTTTGACCACATAGAAACATAGAATTTGACGGCAGATAAGGACCGCTTGGCCCACCCAGTCTGCCCATTTCCCTACCTAATGGATAAGCTGCAGATCCTAGTTAACCAGCAGCCTACTTCTTCCTACCCCCACCCCCTAGAATTTCCTTATGACTGTCCCATGCATGCTTGAATCCCACCACTGTTTTTGACTCCACAACCTCCTCCGGAAGGCCGTTCCATGCATCCACAACCCTCTCTGTGAAAAAATACTTCCTTAAAATACCTCTGAGCTGCCCCCTATCTTCAAATTGTGCCCCCTTGTTCTTGCACACCTCTTTTTTTGAAAGATGCTACCCTCTTGGACTTTGTTGATTCCCTTGAGGTACTTGAAAGTTTCTATCATGTCCTCCCTCTCCCTCCTTTCCTCGAGGCTATACATATTAAGCTCCTAAGTCTCTCTTCATATGTGTTCTGGTGCAGACCCTGCACCATTTTAGTGCCCTCCTCTGGACAGCTTCCATCCTGTCTATATCTTTGCTGAAGATTGGGTCTCCAGAACTGCATGCAGTACTCCAGATGGGGTCTCACCAGCTGTCAGTACAGAGGATAATAACTTCCTGTTTTCTACTGGTGATGCCTCTCCCTATGCATCCCTGTATCCCCCAGCCCTCCTTGCTGCCCTCTCACATTGGTTGCCCACCTTTAGGTCATCTGATATGACTACCCCCAGGTCCCTTTCCATTTTTGTTGTTGTTAGTATCTCACCCCCCATTGTGTACTCTTCCTCTGGGTTTTTGTTTCCCAGATGCATTACCTTGCACTTCTTAGCATTGAATCTAAGCTGCCATACATTTGACCATTCCTCTAAGCTTGCCAAGTCCATTCTCATCCTTTTCACCCCACCTTGTGCATCAACTCTGTTGCAGATCTTTGTGTCATCTGCAAAAAGACATACTTTTCCTTCCAGTCCCTCTGCAATGTCGCTTATACTAATACTAATACTGAACCCTCGGTACCCCTAGTAACCCCCCTTTCTTCAAGTGGACTCCATTTACTATTACTCTCTGTGTCTATTCTCCAGCCAATTCTTTGACCAGGCTGTCATCTTGGGACCCACTCCCAGGCTGGCTAACTTGTATATTAATCTTTTGTGTGGGACTGTGTCAGATGCCTTGCTAAAGTCTAGGTAGGCCATGTCCACATCCCCTCCCTGATCTACTATTTTGGTCACCCAGTCAAAGAAATTTATCAGATTTGTCTGGCATGACCTTCCTGCTGTGAATCCATGCTGCCTTGGGTCCTGTGCCCCTCTGGCCTCTAGATACTCGACAGTTCTTTCCTTCAGAAGTGATTCCATCATTTTCCCTACAACTGAGGTTAAACTAACAGGTCTGTAGTTTCCTGCTTCTTCCTTGCTCCCACTTTTGTGAAGGGGAATCACATCTGCCCTCCTCCAGTCCTCGGGTACCACCCCATCCTCCCATGATTTGTTAAAGCAGGTAGTCAGTGGTGACACTAGTTCTACCCTTAGTTCTTTTAGAATTCTGAGATGAATCCCATCAGGCCCCATTGCTTTGTCCACCTTCAGTTTTAAGAGTTCTTTCAGAACCCTTCCTTCTGTAAATGGGCTGGTATCAACTTCTGTATCCAGAGTGTTTCTACTGTTTGTTTTAGGTACCTCCCCCTCTTCCTTTGTAAATACTGAGCAAAAATATTTGTTTAGTATCTCTGCCTTTTCACAGTCACCCTCTGCCACCCTCCTCCCTTTATTAAGCCTCACTATCCCTCCCTTGGTCTTCCTTCGCTCCTGATGTACCTATAAAGGTTTTATCCCCTTCTTAACTGAGTTGGCTATCTTTTCCTTGGTTTGGACCTTTGCTGTTCTGACTGCCTTCCCAGCTTCCTTTGCTTTAACTGATACAGTTCTCTGTCCTGCTCCTTCTGTGATTCCTTGTACTTCTTGAATGCTTTCTTTTTCTCTTGAACCTTCACTGCCACTTCCTTTGAGAACCATAGTGGTTTCTTACATTGTTTTGTTTGTTTATTTGCTTTACAAAGGCTTGTTACATCTGTGATGGCAGTTTTATTATTCCCATTGTTCTTCCACCCTCCTTCCTGCCCATTTGCTAGCGCATTCCTTAGGCACTCGCCCATTTTGCAAAATCAGCCCTCCTAAAGTCCAGTACTTTTGCCTTTGTGTAATGACTCTATTGCTGTGTTTATTGTGAACCATGCTGTTGATGGTCACTAGTTCCCAGATAGCTACCCACTTCTACATCTGTGATCCTCTCTTCATCTCCATTTGAGAGAATCAGGTCTAAGATTGCTCCCTCTCGAGTGGGCTCCAATACTAGTTGTCTAAGGCATGCCCCTGTAGGGCATCTAGAATAACCCACTCTTCAAAGTGGCTGCTGCAACTGCACTCCAGTTAACATCTGGCATATTCAGATCACCCATCAGCAATATCTCCCTTTTCTGACATTCTAAGTATACTTTCTATCATTTCCTTGTCCATTTCCTCCCCTGAGAAGAAGTCTGTATACAACCCCTGTGCAGATTGGTGCCATTGCCGGTCTCCAAATTTACCCACAGTGCTTCTTCTCTCCCTGTTTTCCTTTTGTTCTGTTGCTTTGATTCCTTCCCTTATGTAAACTTCTCCTCCTCCTCTTTTACCCTACCTGTCCCTCCTGTAGATAGTGTATCCTGGTATGTTTACATCCCAGTCATGGTTTAAACTAGTTAGACCCTATAATTTTATATTTTTATTCCTGCTATACCCTTTGCCCACATTTTCTTGCAGGCAAAATGGTTCTACTGCTCCTTGTATATATGTAAATTGTTGTATACATTCATTTCTTGCCATTTTATTGTTATTTATGCTATTCTTGTCTATGTAATAATATTTGTACCCTCATTTGTATGACCACTCAGGTCCATCTTGTAAATGAGCTTTGCTCAATGATGTTCGCCTGAATAAATAAAGATTTGATTGATTTTGAGTGTACCATGTTTCTGTGACTGCCACGATATCCAGATGTTCCTCCTCCATCAAGGCCACTAATTCAGGAAGCTTGTTACTCAGACTACAGCATTGGTACTCATTGCTCTCCATTTTTGATGGCTTTACCTTATGTTGCAGCATCCCCACTGACCTTTCTACTTCAGTCTTTTCTCATTTAGTACCCTGTTTTGTAGGAAGAGGCTGGGATTTTCCTGCTGCTATCAGTGCCTCCCCTTGACTAGTTTAAAAGCTTGCCAATGAAGCATTTAAACCAATTGCTCAAAGACTTATTCCTTCCTGGACAGATGCAGACCATCCTGCCAGTATAGACTGGTGTCCCTCAGGTGGAACCCCAGTCCCAATGAAACCCAAACCCTGTGCTCCACACCATTTTTTAACCATTTATTAAACTGCATGGTGCAAAGTACCCTCGCCTCACTCATGCCATTGACAGGCAGCACCTCTGAGAAGGATACTGTGTGTGCTACTTGTCTAGCCCCTCCCCAGTTCTACAAAGTCCTTCTGCACTGCTCTAATCTCATGTTGAGCCAGTCATTTGTCCCTAGGTGGACAATGACATCCAGCTCAGACTCCCGTGCAGCTGTTCTCGTGATCCTGAGGATGCGCTTCCTGTCCCTCCAAGCCATGGCACCGGGCAGGCACCTTACTTCAGTTTTCCCTGCTCCCCCCAGTTCTATCCCCCTAATAATTGAGTCCCCCACCAGGAGCTGCTTCCTTTCCTTGTGGTGTCCTCTGCCTCCTTCCTGTGGGCCTACCTTCAATACGTGTCTTGAGGGAAAGCTTCTGATCCTCTGGATTTCCAAGTATTTTACTGCAGACACCGTTTCAACACACATACCTGATGCAGTGTGGATGTTGAGTAGGTTTTGTCTGCGAGGACAAAGTCTGCAAAACCCAAAGAGCAAAGCCTTAGTTTTTTGTGTTTTCTTTGTATTCACTAGAAGTAAGTTGGACTTTAACCAGGATTTCAACATTAGAAAGTCCCCTGAATCGCAGACTGAATCAGACAGGGGTTGGGATCAGAGCTATACATCACAGCATCATCAGCATACAAGATTTTTGCATCACCACAATAATCAGGAGATCATAAATAAACAATGTGAACAATCGAGGCCTAGATTTAACCTGGGTTACACCATCAGTGATCAGCCACAGGGAGGACCTACTACCCCATTTCACAAGTTGTCTTCATCCTGTAAGGTAATTTTTGAACCACAGATAAGAGTAGTGATCAAAGCCAAGTGCCTTAATATACCCAACAGAAGGTCACGATTCACAAGGTCAAACACCTTAGTGAGAGCAATAAAAACTGCACCCATGGCATGACCATCATCCAAAGCACTAAAGAGATTAGATGTGAGGTGAACAAGGACAGTGTCGGTACCATGTTGTTTTCTGATGCCATGCTGAATCTAAATTAGGATAGCATGCACATCTAGGTACTTCTATATCTGACTGTGTATCAGTCTTTCCTGGATCTTGGCCAGGGTACATACCAAAGTTATGTGCCAATAGTTTCCAGTGGGTTCCTCTGCCCACCCTTGTGCTTTATAAGAGATAGCATATGCGCTTTGTGGTCCACTGTGACAATGGTGCCAAATTATGCTAACTTTACACACTTTTCTTATATTCACTCCATTCTGCTAGCTAGCGTCCTCAGGAAGACACCTGTAGAACCAATTGGTCTCATCAGCACTAGAAAGCTGCTCTGGTGAGTGACCCCCATCATTTAGCAGCTTCTTCAGATAGCCTACAAACTCCATGGCTGCAACATTATCCTCGAGCACTGCTTTCTGGTAACACAGGCCTGTTGATCATCTCGTGCCTTCTCTGGAACTGCCAGAGCTAGACAGTGGACAGTTTAGGAATTATTCTTGATTATTCATTTTAATAACTTGGTGACCCACTGGGACAGTGTGCCTTTTACAAAGTGACCCTTGGCAAGGAAGCATACATAATAGAAGGCATAACAACAACAGAGCAGCTAGAAAGTAATTACTGTATATCCATCCCCATGACTCCGTTTAGCAAACTGTTTTGCTTTCTACTACACAATAGAGGCAGACACAGGTGCCTTTGGCTCTCTGCTGGAGTAAACCACAGCTGTGTTGCATAGTCGATTTCAGTCTTATCTCCCCTTCAGAGCTTTTTCCATGTCAAACTCTCAGTTTTAAAACTCTCAAGGACAATGTCTCTCAATATTCTCTCCTGTAATTTGCAAGTGCAGATTGTCTGTATGGAGCACACAGTCTCTTAATTTCTTGTCACATCTTCGTCTGCAAGGGTTAAGTTGGCAGAAGCCCTCGGGAATACAATTCTACCACCTATTAAAAAATTGTATGAGAGTTCCACCACCTCTGTCATCTTTCTTCATTGACTAGTATAGGTGAGTTCAACCACCTAGAAATCTAGTCTGAGAGTTCCCCCCACCATTTTTTTTAATTTAAAGTTTATTAAGTTTCAGTTATATTCTACAAAACACATACAGACATATTATCATCATGGCAAGAAACAGAAGGTGTAATACCTCCCTCAAGCCCTCTCCCCACCCCCCCCTTTGCCCAGCCACTACTAATACGATCCCCTCCCGAGTCCCATTTACCTTCCCAATTACTCACCCCCGGTGCCTCAGTATAGCCAATACATAAAACATGTGGTCACAAATCACATATATCATACATTTCTTAGGGTCATTGCCCCATGGCATATAGGACATGAAGTTTCTCCCATCTTTTCTTGTAAGTTCTCATACGATTAAAAATACTAGACATAGTTTTCTCTACCCTTAAATTGCTAAGAAGTTCATTCAATCATTCTACATATGAGGGCTGTAATGAATCCTTCCAATGCTTTAATACAATTTTCTTGACAGAGGATGAGATCACAGTAATATGGTATTGGCGATCCATTAATGGGTAGCCAGTGAAATCACCCAAAAGACTCACCTCCGGGGTGAAATACTCCTGAAGCCCAACAACAGATCTGTCCTTGTTTTATAAGGTCCCATAATGGTGAGATTTTGGGCATGCCAAAAAGATGGTATAAGGTATCAACATCCTGCATACATCTGTTACATACTGGGGTTGTGGCCCAACCATTTTATGTAATCTGTAAGGTATTAAATACATGTCATTCAGGATTTGTAGCTGTATTATACATGATCTATCTGAGTAATATATCTGTGACAATTATTATAGATTTGTGGCCATTTAGACACTGAGTTAGGAAAGATATCAGTCCAATACCTACTAATGCCCTTCACTTCTGGAACACCCACAGTAAAGCAGAACATACATTGAGGAGACAGCATATGGTGCTAGAACCAAGCCTCTGCAAGCTTCCAACCATTCCCTCTTTCTGCGTTAATGCTACTGAGTCCAGTAGGATACCAACATGTGTGGAGTTGATAGACCTTGAAGGACCACTTTGTGAATAAGTCAAATTTAGTGAGAATTTTCTGTACTTAGCCAATCAGCACCCTGTGCAGAACTGTCTTGCTGTGCTATCTTGTTTCAATGGGATCTAATTGTGAGGAACCATCGCCCCTCAAGAGGAAATTAGGATTCTGAAATATCGGTTGGGCCAAGTCAGATACATTTATGTAATGCATAGTGTACATAGCTGGGAGTGAATATGAATTGACTGTTCTAAGGGTGAATCATGTAGGCAAGAAGGGAGTTTTTGGGCTTTAAATAAGGCATCAATTTTGGATTCCTCTCGTAAAAATAACATCTCTTGTTCAACTCTGACCCATTTTGGTGTGTAATCTCCCATTCTGTCAAACCTAACAGAAATTCCACTTCAAATATTTATTCTGTTGACTAGCCCAATAATTTAGTCCAAAGTGTGGAAGTCTAAGTCCTCCTAGTGTCTTAGGGGCCATTAATTTATTGTAGGCTGTTCTTGGGGTTTTATCTTTTCAAATGAATCTGGATATATAAGAGTGAATCTTCTTGAACCAACTCTTAGGAATCCACGAGTTGAGTAAATTGAGGGGATAAAATAGTCACAGAAGAACATTAATTTTCATTATATTCACTCTACCCCAAAAGGTTAGAGGGAGGTCTACCCAGTGTTTTAGGTCGAGCTGGATGTGGGTACTTAAGGTTTCCAAATTCAGTTTCTGTATGTGATCCCTATTCATGGAAAGTTGCAGACCTAAATATTTGGAAGATTTGGAAGACCAAGTGAGGCCCAGATCTAACACCTCTTGCCTCATAACTTTATGGTTTAATAGAAAGGCCACAGTTTTATCTGTGTTTAATTTTTAATTTGACAATGCATTATATTCTTGTCTAAGATTTATGAGACTCTGGATTGAGTGGGTGACATTTGTGATATGAAGCAGTATGTCGTCCACATAGGCTGCAACCATTTCCTCCTTGGATCCCATGTGAATGCCCGTGATCTCTGGAGAAATCCAAATGGTCATTATTAAAGGTTTCAGATATAAGTTAAACAGCAGTGGTGACAATGGGCAACCTTGCCTGGTACCAGCCTGCAGGACAAAAGAAGGAGATAAAGTTCCATTGCAAAAAATACAGGCCATAGGATGGGAGTATAATGATCTTATCCAGGAGATAAATTTAGTAGGAAAGCCAAATCTATTGAGTGCTCAGAACAGAAACTGCCAATTGACACGGTCAAAGGCTTTTTCTGCATCCAGGGAACCAAAGCCATAGCATGTTGGGACTTCCTGGAAACTGAGAAAATGTGGGACAATCTATGGAGATTGTTGACTGATGATCTACCTTTCATAAAGTCCACCTGGTTGTCCCCAATAAGAGAGGGAAGTACTTTATTTAGCCTGCAGGCCAATATTTTGGCAAGAATCTTTATGTTGCAGTTAAGGAGGGATATTGGGCGATAGCTCGAACCTTTAGTCGGGTCTCTGTCTGCCTTAGGGAGAACTACAATTATGGCTTCTAGCAATCTATAATCAAAGTCATCCCCATTTAACATGGAGGAGTAGGTTGCCTTCAGCCAGGGACTCAGCTGTTTGGTGAACTTTTTGTAAAAGTTGGCCGAATAGCTGTCCAGTCCAAGAGCCTTGTCCAAGGGGAGATCTTTTATTGTTTCCAATATCTCTTCTTCTGTTATTGGGATTAAGAGCTTCTCTGTTTGCTTTACATTCAAAGTGGGGAAAGGAAGATTTTCCAGGAATTTGTCCACTACAGTTTGAGGGGGTCACGTCGGCATTTGGGCATATAATGTTGTATAACACTGTTTGAATTCCGCCGTAATCTCTTTTGGGTGCATTATCAAGGGTCCCTGGGGGTCAGATCACAAAGCAGCAATACATCTGGATGCTTCTTCTTTTTTAAGTCTGAGAGCCATCAGTCTCCCTGCCTTTCCCCCTGTTCTGTGTATTTAGCTTTAGTTTTTAAAATAGCCCATTACACTTTTTCTCTTAGTTATTCCGAACATTTGTCTTTTAATTTTAATAAAGATATTTTTTCTCCTTCTGTTGTCTGAGTAGAAAGGTATTTTTCTTTTTCCCTTATCTGAGTTAGAAGAAGTTTGTATTCCTGTCCCTCTTTCCATTTTTTGAGAGAGGCCAGTTTTATAAATTCACCCCGGATGAAGCACTTAAGGGCACTCCACTCCATGGATGGAGAGTGTGTGGACCCCCAATTGTCTTTTTTAAACTGGTCTAGGGAACCAATTATACTGTCTGCAATCTCCTTGTCTTTCACTAACCAGTTGTTTAATTTCCAGATTTTGTCTGTACCTCAATTAAGAGACAATGAAATTAGACAGAATATCGGGGAATGATCTGAAACTACTCCAGCTTCTATTGTGCTGTCCACTAGGCCATGCAACAATGTCTTGCTGCACCAGAAATAGTCTATTCTGGAAGCTAACCCATGGACCATGAATAGAAGGTATATTCCCTATCCTGGGGGTGCAAAATTCTCCAGGGGTTGCATAAGTTCAGGTGGTCTACCATATCCCTAATGGCCCTCTGCGCTGGAGAGAGCCCCTTAGAATGGGAGCCCCCCTGATTTGTCCAAAATAGGATCTAAGGGCAAGTTCCAGTCCCCACCTAAAATAAGCAGGATATTGAGATAGGGAGTTAACATGGAGAGAAGTTCCATGAAAAAAGTGGGGGAGTCCACATTGGGTCCGTATATAGAACCAAACAATCTCTCAGATGATTGGATTTTCCCTTTACTAAAACATACCGCCTTGTTTGTCTATTATGTTTTTTCACAGACGAATGGAAAATTCCTTGAAAAAAGTATAGCGACCCCCTTCTTATTTCTACTATCTTCTGCAGTGAAAACTTGCCCCACGTGCTGTCTCCTAAGAAAAGAGCCTTCCATTTCTACCAAATGAGTTTCCTGCAACATGGTTGCATTGCTACACAGGATCCCTAGATGTTTTAAAACCTTCATGCGCTTCAGGGGATGTCTCACCCTTTTGGCATTCCACGAACAAAGTTTAAACAGTTGAGACATCACTTTTATATCTCACAGTGGGAATCAGAAATGAACAAGGAGCCAAACCCTTTCATTTTGACCATATTGTCTGATATACCAGGCACCCCAAACCCACCTACCCCTTTTGTACAATCAGTCATCCCTCAATGTTGTCCTTCCATTTCTCCAAGTAACCCCAAATGACCCCCAGCTATATTTCCTCCATTCTTAATAAACTACATTCTAAGTTAACTAAACCCATTCATATGTGAATGTATAGACAAAAGTAATAAGAACCACCCACCCACCTTAACAACTGGCCCATGGTGATCAGTTCCTGATAAACTTCCTTCCCTCCCCCACCTGACCACATAAGCAGTAGAAAGTGATTCATTTCCCACAAGTGAAATTTACCTAAATCTTAACAGATGTGCTCTCTAACTCGATAAGTCCAACCAGTGAAGGATTACTTTATTTTGTTGCCTCCAACCCTCGAGACAAGTAGCATGAAGTCAAGCCTGCACAATAAAGTGAACACACCAACTTTCCTTTTACCTCTGCTTGAGCATCATTTATATAGAAACATAGAATTTGATGGCAGATAAGGATCGCTTGGCCCACCTAGTCTGCCCATTTTCCTACCTAACAGATAAGCTGCAGATCCTAGTTAACCAACAGCTTACTTCCTCCTACCCCCACTAGGACTGCCTTATGCCTGTCCCATGCATTCTTGAAGTCCCCCACTGTTCTTGACTCCACAACCTCCTCAGGGAGGCTGTTCCATGCATCCACAACCCTCTCAGTGAAAAAATTCTTCCTCACATTACCTCTGAGCCGTCCCCTCTATCTTCAAATTGTGCCCCCTTGTTCTTGCACATCTCTTTTTCTGGAAGATGCTACCCTCTTGGACTTTGTTAATTCCCTTGAGGTACTTGAAAGTTTCTATCATGTCCCCTCTCTCCCTTCTTTCCTAAAGGGTATACATATTAAGCTCCTTTAGTCTTTCTTCGTATGTCTTCTGGTGCAGACCCTGCACCATTTTGGTTGCCCTCCTCTGGACAGCCTCCACTCTGTCTATGTCTTTGCTGAGATGGGGTCTCCAGAACTGCACACAGTACTCCAGATGGGGTCTCACCAACTGTCTGTACAGACGGATAACAACTTCCTGTTTTCTACTATTGATGCCTCTTCCTATGCATCCCAGTATCCCCCCAGCCTTCCTTACTGGCTTCTCACATTGCTAGCCCACCTTTAGGTCATCTGATATAATTACCCCCCAAAATATGTGCATCACCCTTTCATATGCTGTCAGTCTCCTTGGATTTTTCGACAAGTATCCATGGGATGTATAGTATGACCTTCCATTAAAGTTCTTGCAGAGGGATGATGGCTTCCACCGTGAACTGCTCTGCAGTTCTTCCAACAAATTGGCTGGGTGGCGCACTAGATTTTGCTCTGAAAATGTCAATTAATCAGGATCCTTCATTCACTTAGCCTTTGAAGGTGTATACTAAATGAAAATCAACCTTTAGCACAACTTATATGTACAATTCCAATGATGTGGACTACAACCGACTGTAAATATTTTCAGCGGTCCGAAAACAAGGCCGGGTGCTTCTGCTTGCAAAATTCTAGTGCAGGGTCCACCTCATCGAATGATGCCCAGTTGCCGTCCATTAAAATTTGCGATTTGGCAGGATAGGACATACAGAATTCAATGCCTAAAGCAATGCATTTGGACACAATAGGGTGAAAGGCTACCCATCAAGAGCACACCGTGGCTGGTAAATCTTGCATGATTCTTAATTTCTCCCTTCCCAGATAACATCCTGTATATCTCTGAGTTTCATTAGGACATGTTGCTTCTCTTGGAAGTTTAGGAAATGGAAGATTAAAGGTCTAGGCTGGGCATTTAAAGGTGGCATTGGCTGGAGTGCATGGTGGGCCCTTTCAATAATATAGGATGCCCATAAAGGCTCAGCCCAACTAAGCTTAACTAAAGCTTTTGGATGAATTCTATGGTATCTGCTCCTCTTCTTTTCCAGCATCTCAATCACCACAACATTATTCGTCTGCTTCTTCCCACTAGGTCTGCAATTTTGGACTCTAGGCGTTTGAGGGTTTGCCTATTGACCGTGACTAGTGTGTCTGTTTTTCCAATTTCTTCTCTGCCAAGATTACTCGGGTTTCTGTATCTGTGACTTTCCTTGCAACATCATCCACCATTTCCGATAAAGCTTTCATGTCTGTCATCAGCAATTGGACCTCTTCTTTGAAGGGTTGAAATTCCAGTAAAACCTTTCCAGAGTTAGAAGTGTAGACTCAGCAAGAGTAGAGACAGTGTTTCCACCACAGAGGTACGGCCTGTTGTTGTGGGTAGCGCCCTTGGCTTTTTCAGCGCTTTCTCAGGTGTTACCGGCAGTGTATGTCTTGAGGCTGCCAGCCGCATCTTGACTTCCATTTCTCTCTCCAAATGATTTTTCTTTTAGTAGGGAAGTTCCCCTCTTGTAATCTTGCAATATTAGACTCTAAATCTTCAAACTGAAGCTTGAATCAGCCGAATTTTTGGTCGGGTGAGCAGAGCTCCAATGGAGTGTGTCTAATCAGCTTGCTGCATCACGTGACTCCACCCCATCTAAACATTTTCAATTGAATCACAATTTGTCTGCTTTAAGTCTGTGTAGCACAGTTAGCTAAGTATCGGCCTTATACCCAGACCTCTTAACATTTGTGGATGATTGCTTCAGTAGAGCGCCATAGGTTTGAAATCAACACACAGCAGATTATGATCAGAGAGGCAGAAGCCAGACTCTTTTTGTTGCAATGGATAGTTCATAGTTGTATGGTACATTATAGCAAGAGAGCCCTGTAATAAAGAACAAAAGGAACAGCAATATAGAAATCTATAAAATAAGTTGCAAAAAACTTTGTTAGTGCTCAGTTAGGGTCAAAGTGACAAAGTTGGGAAATTAGGTGTTAGGGTTTCCAACCTAACACCCACCCTCCAAACCAGGCAGGAGAGCAGGTGTGGGGTGTTGCCTTGAGCTTCTCAAGCCTAACTCTCACCCCATTCCATCTGCAAATAATGTCAGATCGTGAGACTTTATGAACAGCAAATGGCAAGTGGGGTGCTACTTACACCACATAAATGGGAAAATGGTGATCGGAGCGTGAGGGTGCCACTAGCCACCAGGGAAATGGGAAAAAGGGTGATTGGAGGGTGGGGGGGTTCCACTAGACACCAGGAAAATGGGAAAACATCAATCAGAGGGTGAGGGTGCCATGAGACATCAGGGAATAAAATAAAAAATTACTGGTGATCGGAGGGTGGGGGTGCCACTAGACACCAGGAAAATGGGAAAACAGTGACTGGAGGGTGGGGGGTATCGCTAGATACCAGGGAATAATATAAAAATTATAGCGATGGCAATCAGAGGGTGGGGGGGTGCCACTAGACACCAGGGATATAGATTTTGTTTTGTTGTTATTCAACATTTTATAAGTAGGAATGAGACCACAGCAACACAAGCCCAACTAGCTTCAGGGCTCTCTTGCTTCTGTTCATTACTTTGTAATAAATTATTATATTGACACAAATCATTTTCAATTCATAGTATACAGTTGGTTGCAGTTTGTAACAGAACGCACTATGAATACTAACATGGAAGCCAAATTATGCAGCGGCAGCAAAACAAGACTTTATTACACTGAACGGATAGCAGCCTTTAGGAAAAGAGGAGATGGAACTGCTTCACAACAGTATTCATTATTGATGGTCTAGTTGCTGCGCATACAAACTGCTGTCAAAGCATCCTGTACATTGGCCCAGCAACTGGATATACAGTGGATACTGAAAATAATGTGTGGACCATTTGTGAGGTATCAGTAGATACAGAAAAAATGGACTGGCAGACAAGCTCTCGACCACATAGATAGGTACATGGCAATGGCAGTCTAGTTATGCAAAGCTTGTCTAAAACAGAGATTCTGTATTGCACACCTGGGAAACCAACTCCAAGCCTGCAACATCAGAATCCTGAGTTGGTGGGCAAGGAAGTGGACGATATTACTTTTTATGGACATCAAAAACAATGTGATAGAAGTAGCTTATAGCCAAGGCCCATAGAATTCTGCGGCCGCAGAATTTTGCGAGAATTTGCAACTACTGCAGAACTTCATGCAGTGCCGAGAATCTACTCTTCTTGTTGATTTTTTTTTTATATTTCTGTTTCTCCATAGAATCTGGTTCACTCCCCCTCTTTTTATATGTGCTCAGAATGTGATGTTATCATTGCTATAACATTATACATTAGCTAATGAAATGGCTGCAATCTGCAACAGAAATGAACAGTCACTTATCTACCACAGCTCCCACTGCCAGAGACAGTGGCACAGCACATCAGCCTTGGTGATATTTGCTCAACCTGCACTACAGCCTAATACAATTTTCAGTCTTACATTATTGCACTAGGGCCAACTTAAACAAAACCTTGTCAATAGCACAGACCTGTTAAGTCCATACCTCACTTTGTACAAACCTATTTGTGCCTTTAAGGTATAGAGATGCCATCTGAAATGAATAACTGGTAAAATGAATTTAACTGTCATTTTTAAGAAAAATAAAGTAATCATGCCAATAAAAGTGGAATATAATAATGTCTAGACCTGTTGAAAGAATAGACCTGTTAAATAAATAATTGCACTTTACGCATTTTTGCCAGGGTTATTGATTACATATTGTCATTGGTTGATAGAATCACCTAAAAGTTATGGAGAAATGTTGTGTGGAGGGACAGCTGTTGGGCCAGAGGGTAGCATGCTGTGTTTCCGTGCCAGAAACTCAGGTTCAGAGATTAGCTCTTGGAGCTGGCTGGGAAGCACAAGGATTGGTGGAACACATCATTGCTCGGAGCCTGGGAAGGTATGGTGCAGTGTTTTGTCACATGGTGGACACATTGTGCTGGTCTGGAGAGCTCTATCTACGCAATCAGTTCACATGCATATCATGGCCTGATGGAGTTATGCAGTGTGTCAGGGAAAGCAGGTTGACATCAAAAATGAGTTTTGCAAATAACTCCTCTATTCCATTTCTAATGGGACCTGTATGAATGAGGATGCAAGTTCATGGAAATTAAAAAAGTGCATATATATATATATATATATATATATATATATATATATATATACACACACACACACACACACACACACGCACACACACACATATACAGTATCTCTGTCTCTCTCATCACACACACACACACACACATTTGTATGTATGTTACAGATTGCATATAAATATATAAGTGATACACAGTGGGAACCTCATGAGTGGTGTAGAAAGCACATACAAATATATAAGTGATAGACAGTGGAAACCTCATTAGTGGGATAGACAGCATGCATATATAAATACCTTATTTATCATGTAAGATCCCCTCTGCATATGTCATTTATTTAACAGGCTAGGACCTTACGGGAGAAACATTTGTTTTGCCTTTTTAGGCATAAAATCATTTCTGTAAGTCTGTTATTTTTTGTGCTAGTGTTACGTGCTTTCCACCATCCTGACTGTGATAACCACTGCCATGAGCAGTGAAGTCAGGATGACAAGCTGTCACTGTGTTGTGGTGGTTTGTTAGTGCAGCAAATTTCCAAACCACCGCTGCAAGTTCTGCGGCAAATGGTAGTCTTGCCACAGAACTTGGTCTCACTGTGCTGCAGAAAAGTAGGGGCCCTGCTTATAGCCTCCCTTTACAGAAGCCACAAGGGGAACCTCCAATGGCCATGTTATGCACTTTGACTAGCATTCAGCCAACAAATGAATATCGTGTCTGAAGTCAGAAAGAGACGTGCAACTGCAATGGATGGGGAGAGAGTAATATCGGTTCCCAATTACAGCTGCAAAGTACACACACACACACACACACAAAGGAAGAGCTTTCACCGGATGAGGGTGACAGTACGAAATGAGGTGGTCCCGCACCTTATCCTACCAACCCCTGAGTGCAGAATTAGCACATGTGGATATCCATATACAATAGATGCAGTACGGTCCTGAGATGCTGGAGAGTTAGTCAAGAAGATAGATGTGATGCGGGCAGCAGCAGTAGCACTTTGGAAGAACAGTACTTTAGTGAAGTGAGCATACTAAATGTACCCTTTGGTACATTACTGTGTTGGACCTCACTGTGACCATTATAAGCAGCTAAATAAAAAATGTAGTTTTTCAGACCACACACCAGCACTTCACGCAGCCTGCCTGCTCACCACACAGAGTTAGACACTGACTCAGTTTAAAGAAAAGTGTTGAAATGTTTTATGTGCAACTGTTCAATGTTTTTACTTTGTTCTTCTCTTCAGCTAATATGATATAGTACTCACGTTACCATCAGCACTCTCTCACAGCTCACTTGCCTTCCACACAGCCAGCTCATTCTCAATCCAGTTTCCATCTTGCTAGTTTTGATCTCACCTGGTCTCCAAGCCTCAGTAAGCGGTTCCATGGAAGATATGTTCACAACAGGTAAAGTGCAGAATCTTAATAATTCTCTTTAAGGCACAGATTTGTTTTAAATCCTTATTCTCCAGCTGATTTCCTTTTTCACAATGACAAAAAAGGATTTGCGAAAAAGGAACTTAGCAAGTGGTGAAAAAGGATTTAAATAGTTGGAAAAAAAAAACATTTGGAGGGCATGGGAGCTGTAAAAAAAATTATACAGTGAAGCTCATCAGCTCCGATGAGCAAGATACATGTTTGGATGTCTGTAAAAAATAAAACAAGATGGTGGCTCACGGAAAAGGATTTTTTTGGTAAAAATGATTGACCCCTCAGAAAAAAGAATCCTTTTCATGATGCCAAATTCTTTGTCAAACTTTCTCCCTCTATCCTGGAGGGTGATCTTCCTATTGAAAAAAATGAGAACTTAAAAATCGAATGCCTTTGCAACAGACAAATATTTTTTCACCAAAAGCATGGCACTTCTGTTACTCAAGCTGTATCTACCATAAAAAATCACACCAAAATTCCACACCGTCTGGGCGCAAGGTGATGAGGAAAAAAATGCAAAAATTGGTGACTTTTAAGGTTTTTCCACTATCCATATCTCAGAATTCACACAGCCAACTGAAATGAAACATGCCACATCAAGAGACCTACCCCACAGGATGGCGCTTGCCAAATTTTGTGCAAATCCATTGACTGGTTGCAAAGTTATTAAAGTGCAAAATTTGAGATTTAACATTAAACATGCTACTCAACCCTAACTATAGGGGCACGACTGTGTCCTTATAATAGAAGTTGAGTTGTGTCTAAATATTGTGTTTTTGAGATTTCCCAAAAGTGACAAAGTCTTTCATTAGTGGATTATTTATATATTTGTATATCAGGAATACTGGCCTACAGGTAAGCCTATTACCTTGTCTGAAAGATCTTTCCATGGGCTTTCAGAATCTGACAGACCCAACACACACGTGTGTGTGTGTGTGTGTGTGTGTGTGTGTGTGTGTTTGTATGCCTGTGGGGTGTCTGTGAGAAATAAGAAATGGATGGATGGATGCATTAGTGTGGATGTTTGTGTGGCCACTATCACCACATCTAGAACAATCTAATGGCTAGCCTTGTTATTTACGATTTCTTTATTAACATGTGTTTTGCAGGGATAACACCCCAGTGACATTAACCAGCAGTTCCTAGGGTAGCAGAAACTTAAATGCACTTAGTTTATTAAATTAATTGGGAAACTCCTGCACTCTGAATGGTTGCCGGTGCAAGTTGTGTGTGTTTTTTTATAACCAACAAAGTTTTCACTTTTTTTGGGGCATCAGAACCACATTATAGATGTATATCATGACACCAGAAAGTAAAACTTTATTTAAAAGACTTACAGTTTTCTCTGTTTTATTTCAAAAGACAACTTAACTGTATATAAACTGCTGCCAATATAAAGTTTCAACGAGTATGCCCCAGAGAGTTGAGACTACTCTTTTCCTGTGTTTCTGAATTAAATTGCATTTTCAACATTTTCCTGAGTGTAATGATCAAACTAAAACATGTTTGATTTTAACTTTTAAATATTGTTTTCTTTTCTAAAACCAATTTTCTAAGTGCAAAGGCTCACTCAGGGGGTGGGGGAGGAGTGCAGCATGGTTTATTCCAGCACAACCTGCCCCCTGCTGTGTGTTTTAGTTTACATATCAAATTTTCCTTATTACAGCATAACAATTGTATTATTAATTTATATGTATTTTATTATTTATTTTGAAAATGGCAAGAATCAATTCTAAAACCTGATTGGCTGAGACAGGCTCCAAGTTGGGCATTTATTTTTCAACAGATGCCCAGCTAAAAATAAGAGCCAGTCCAAGTGCCACTTCACAGTGTAACATTTTCCAGTGATGCCCAGCCTGCTTTCTAATTGGCTGAAAGCACCCTAGAAAATTTGAAATGTCAGCCATGTTTTTTCTCTCACTTAGCGAGAACTACAGTTCCCCCCAACACTACTTCCTTCAGTCTTGACTGCCTCCCTGTTAATAAAAGGAAAAAAAGAAAGCACACTGATTTTGCAGTTGGGAAAAGTGAGGAAATAATTATTCCTCACAGCCTTATTCTTTTACTATGGCTCCATTCTCCTGACCATGGTCTCATGCTTCTGCACTGAAAAGAAAGTAAACAGAAGCGGTTGCTGCTATCCGTTTCACGGTGGGAAGCGCATCTTTTAAAATGCAACAAGCGACTCCCTCACACCACTGCCCCCACAGTTAGTGAAGCTGATTCTGTATTTACCTGGTGGCTGTCCCTAAGCAGCATTTCTATTTGCTCCTCATCATGGCTCCCACAGATCGTAAAGTAAAACCACAAAGCGTGCAAAAATGGCATTCCTGTCTACTTCTCATATGGAGGCTCCAATAGGACAATAGTGCAGAGATCAACAAAAAAATCTGCTTTCTAATACAAGTGCGGAACTATCTGATAACATAATAAATCAATCAATCAATCAAGTCTTTATTTAACCAGGTTGTCATCATTGAGCGAAGCTCATTTGCAAGATGGACCTGGGTGGAGCATAAGACACGTGTTTATACAGGAACACAGATGTTTACAAGGCAACTACAGATATTTAACAATTAGGTAAAAGGAAGAACAATAGTTGCAAGTATAAAATAAGATAACAGTAATTCATATATACATGGAATTATACAGACATTGTACAGTGTGTAAAAGCATCTACATACACAAAGTATCTGCAACCAGCTATGGGGCATGGTTATATAAGGCAGTTGGAAGAATACACAATGCAGAGGCGTGGTAGAAGGAGGGAGGAGAAAGGCTAGGAGGCGTGAGGCACAAACAGAGTGGGAAGATAGGGATGTAGAGATGGGGAAGGAAAAGAGTGGGGGCACTGGGGTTGTAGGATATAAGAGTGAGGGCAGGAGGTTGCCTCAACCAGAGGTAATGAAGCTCCTACCAGTAGGGAGACTAGGAAGAAGTAGGGATATAAGTCAATAAGACAAGGGATCTGAAAGATAGGACATTTAGTCTTAGGAGGGAGCAGGCAAAGGTGTCGGTGCTTATGGTTGGGTCTAGGCGGAGCTAGTTACCAGTGTGTCTCAGGTACTGGACTTGAATGTAGGAAGCAGTTACACGCTTCTTTGATTACACAGAAAATATAGTGTCTTGAAAGCATTTAGAAGATTAAAGTGCTTAATTTGAGGTGTTTTGCAGATTGTTCCATAAGGTAGGCAGCATAAAACATAGCTGCCCTACCAAATCGAATTTGCCTTGGGCACTTTAAGTGTTATAAATGAGTAACTTCTTAGCAGCGTATTTCCCAACTACATGAGGGTAGACAGCAGGAGATATAGTGAGGTAGTTTATTAGAGATAGCTTTATAGGGCCAGAGTGCAGAATTTCTGAGACTCCTGAGCTTGAGGGAGGTCCATCCCACAGCCACATATAGGGCACAGTGATGCATGGCAAAGGGAAGTCCCGTAATAAACCTCAGTGCTCGATGGTAGAACATGTCCAGCTTTGCCATGTATGAGCTGGGGAACTGGCTGTACAGGAAATCAGCGTAATCAACCAGTGATAGAAACACTGATTGGACCAGCCATAGCTTGGCATCTCTGGTGAGAAATCGGTTAATTCTAAAAAAAAAAAGACCTAGCATTTGTTGGAGTCGTTTTAGCAAATCCTTGATATGTTCAATGAAGGAGAGTCTGTGGTCTATCCATACTCCCAGATACTTGAAATTTGTAACAAATTCTAAATTTTCTCCTAGAACTGTGGTAATCTGGGTAACTGTCCCACTAGACACAGGGTTTGCTATATGGATGAATGGAGAGAGGAGCATCGCTTTTGTTTTTTTGGCATTCAGGAATAACTTTTTTTGGAGAAGTTGGCTTTGCAGAAGGTTGAATTCAGACTGGAGATCATTGCAGGCAGCTTCAGACATTGGGTGACTCACACAGAGGACTGTATCATCTGCAAACAGATGAATGCTGGCATTTTTTCATACAGTGGTCGATATTATTAATGTAGATTGCAAATAGTAGGGGACCTAATATATATCCCTGGGGTACCCCTCTTTGAAGAGTTTATAAAGGAGACAGACCTTCTTCAGCTTTAACTTGCTGAAGGTGCCCTGTAAGATAGTCTGTGAACCAATGCAGTGAGGAGGGGTCCACACCTATATTTCTTAGGGAGGAGAGGAGCAGGCTATGATCGACGGTGCCAAAAGCCTTGCTTAGATCTAGGAAAACAGCACAAATAAAGTTTCTGTTCTCAAGATCACAACACCAATCTTTGGTTACTTTAGCAGGGCCGTGATAGTGCTATGTTTAGTTCTGAATCCGGACTGCATAGGATTTAGCAGTTTCATTGATTCAAGGTAAGCTCTCAGCTGTGTGTTTACAATTTTCTCCACAAGTTTGGACAATACTGGAAGGAGAGAAATTGGCCTGTAGTTTATGAGATCCCAGGTGTCACCCAATTTGAACAATGGGATGACATGCGCTGTCTTCCATACAGGTGGCAAGATGAATTGGGACAGGGATAAATTAAATAGGTGGGTAATGGGTACTGCTAGGACATGGTAGGCAATTTTTAGGAAGTAAGGGTCTAGGGTGTCAGCCCCAGCACTTTTCTAATGTCCAGTTGTAGCAAGAGGTTCTCAACCTCTTTCAATGAAGTAGGTAGAAGTGTAAATAGCTAGGAAGTGGTAGATGCTTTAGAAAGGTGGTTGGCAATCTGGAAGTGAAGTATGTTTGCAGGGGAGTTATCAAATGCCAGGCCTGCTGTAGCAAAATGGTTATTAGATGAATCACGTATATCCATCTTTTCGGTGATAGTTGAGTTAATATAGGTAATCTTGGTAGGGAGAGAGTTTCCTGGGGAGTGGCCTAGCAGATCAATAATAGTGTTCCAGAACTTAACTGGGCTTTTCGTGGCAGAGTCAAGTTCGGAGCTTAAGAAAGTGGCCTTCAATTCTCTGATTGATTTAGTGCATAAATTTCGTAACCTCCTGAACTGATTCCGGTCCTTAGGAGTGTTCAGTCTGCGCGCCTTTTTCCAAAGCTTATCCCTTTCTAGGAGCAGAGACTTGATTTGAGGGGAGAACCATTTACAGGTTTTGTTCCTAGCCCAAACTTTAATCAAGGGAGCATACTTATTAAGGGCCCCCAACAGGATGCCATGGAAGATATTGTAAGCCGATGTAACCATTTTGGCCAAGTAGAAATCCAGCCACTGTGGGGAGTGCTTGAGCTCATTTAGATAGGCAGATGCATTGAAGTTGCGTCTGGATCTCTTCATAGAAAACTTAGTCATGGGTGACGAGTTATTGATTGATCTTACTCCACAATAAAGCAATGGTGCTGGCGTCTGAGAAGAAGGCATCAGCATAGGAGAAAAGATGAGGTTTGCTTGCCATGAGCACATCCAAAGGGTACTTTACTAGGGTTCTTTACGTTCAAGCACGTTGGTTCAGCAATAAGTTGAGTCAACCCATGGGCATCACAGAAAATGCAAGTGGGGCTGCTGCATTAGAGAGCCAGTCAAGGTTGAAGTCTCCTAGGATAATAGTTTCTGGCAGCCCTTGTCCCAGCTTGTCACTTAGATAAGACACAAGCTGCAAACCATCGGACGGTGGCCTATAGCATCCTATCACGCAGAATGCACTAGTCTCTGTGATCTCCACTTTGAGTATTAGACATTCAGATTCATTGGCGACAGATGATGAGGATAAGCAGGAAGCTGCAAATTTGTCTTTAACATAGATAGCTACCGCTCCTCCTCTAGTTTGCCTGTCAGCTGTGAACAAGGCATAGTTGGGGATGTTTACTTCCCTGTCTGGGATGCTAGGTCTAAGCCAGGTTTCAGAAATCACTAATACATCAGGAGAGGTATGATTTACCCAGGCTTGGATCAAGGTGATCTTTTTTAGGAGCCTGCATACGTTAATATGCAGGAAGCTCATTCCTTTTAGATTTGCTAGTTCTGCTGGAGATGCGATAGCTTCTGGAGGGCCAGGGTTAAGTTCTATGTTGCCCGAGCATAGCAGAAGGATAAGTAGGATTTTTCTAAGTGTGCCAATTGTAAGCTTAAAGTTCCTGCTTTTTTCCTGTCTAGTAGATTTGTTGCCTTTAGAGAGAGGAACGTTGCCACGATAGGTAAGGTGGCCTGCTGTTGTGAGAACTAATAGCCCAACTGCAAAATGCGGGGAGGGGACAGTATTCTGCATGGTGGGAGGCAGGCATTGTGGTGCAGGCATGGTACAAGTACTGCTAGAATGTGTAGGCCAAGAGCAGGGTTCGAAGTATGGATGCTTGAATTCACAGAGGCAATTAAGGGATAAATTGCCAGATGCCATACAGCATAAGGTGCTGTTATAATCCATGCATGACGGCAGCTCAGGTGGCAGGTACTGGCCAGTTGGTACCACCAGAAGAAGGGGCAACCAGAGAAGCCATATAGATCCCCACATGATGGAATCTTGCAATAAAGTGGAGCTGCTAGATTAGCCCAGTGCCCAAAAAAGGATGCTAAATTATTATAGTTTATCAGTAGTCTACAACTGAGTCTACAGATCCAGGTCAAATCGATTCTTTGAGCATTAAAACTTATTTAATGAGGGAGGTAGACCCAGGGAGAACCTACTTGCTTGAACAAGGCATGGTCCTATGAATTGGACCCCGGAGACTGGACGGACAAGAAAGAGACAACGAGCTAAATCTCAATTGGAGGGGTGCTGCGCCAAGGCGCATGGAATAAAACTGGTCGGGAAGCTAGTGTATTTAATAATGGGTAGAGGTGGGGGAGGGGTGGTGGGCGGAAAAGTTGCCATACTTTAGAGGGCCGAGAGTCCAAGTCTGCAGTCAGAGCCGCCGACCACCCGGTAGCAGAGAGTCCCGTGGCTTTGGAGCTGGGAGCCTGGACAGGTGTTCCTCGGCTGGGGGAGAGAAGGAGAGCGAGGATTAATATCAGGGGCTTGAACAAAAGGGCAGACAGAGCAGCAATAAAATAAATAAAAGAACAAACAGTTTTAGCAGTTAAATATAACATTATTTATTTAACCACATATAAATATACAGTTGCCCATTTTCTAAGCACAATAATATCCTCCTGGATGAGCATTAATGGGAAATACCAGACCTTCCAGGGGCTATAAGGCCCTCCAGTTGCGGCATTGGGCCTCATTACACCCCTGGGCGGTTGATATTTCCCAATAATGCCCACCCTGTCAGGTATTATTGCTTACTTATGTGTTGACCGGGTGGGTGCACTGATCCCTGGGAACATTTTCAGGCATGACCCAGGCCATTAAGATGGCACAACAAAGGAAATAGAAAAAGCACATATGTATCAAGATGCACTAGATTGTTACAATACAGTCGATAATACCTACATAAAATTCAGTACAGGAGGAATAAATAGTAGGTTGTAGGGAGTATCCGAGTAATAAATAAAAACAATGTATACAATTTATAGAGCACACAGAGCAGAACAATTACACAAAAACAAGATGGAAAACAGCAGCTCTGGCCAGAACCAAACCAAGGGTATTTGGACTCTGATGAGGGGCGTAGTACAGCTAATGGAGAATGGACCTATACTGCAATTTGAATAAGGAGTATAATCCTAGAGAGCAGAGGAGAGTTGGTAGACCGTTCCAGTGAATTACAGCAGCAGCAGAGGCCTTTTGACCCACACATGTGGCAACTTGGGGGCACTCTAGGAGAAGGCTAGAGCAGGACCTGAGGCCACAGTGACAAGGCTTAGGCTTGAGTAGGGAGGATTGGGTGGGGGCACTCTTTACCAAATGAATTTATCTGTAAGGCAGGCTAGTAGGTATTCGCAGTGAGCCTGTGGGGAGAGCCAGCCAAGAGCCTGGTTGAGTGAGCAGTGATGCGTAAAGAAAAAAACCATCAAAGCAAACCTGCAGATGTTGTCGTATGTGTTTTACATGAGTTTTGCTAAGAGTGTTACTCTTATGATTCATTGCTGGCTCACTGCTTTTTATTGTCCTGAAATTTTATATTGTGCAGGAGCTCCGAGCGTTGGAGGGGTGTTTCATAATAAAAAGATAACTACTACTAACCTGTAGCTACATCAGCAACCTCTGTTTCAAAATGGCTCAAGATGGTACATGAAATACTGATTTGATTTCTAATGGCATATATCAATAAGAGAATGCTACACAAGCAAAGGTCAATGCTTCTCTCACTCCTCTAATCATGGGAACTGCAAAGTTTATAGTTGCTGTTCTTTTGTGCAATGGGCATTGCCACCATAAATAAAATAAAATGAACTGCTGAACTCAAGAGCTCTACAAGTAGGCTTAATATATACTTAGTGCACATGTTAGTCACTACTTACTGTTTGCAGTGAGTAACTACAGGGTAATGTAACATTGTGCATTAATGCAGCAGATGCGAATATTATCTTTTCAGAACCGAGATGTCTGAAATAAATCATCCACTATTTACTGAAATAAAATCTTTACATTTGTGGAATAAAAAGGGTGAATAGTGAATTCTTTGTGTCTAAACCAAGTTTAAGGGACACATCAGCCAGACATGAGCCATGAATGTAGCCTTTCCCACATCTTTGTCCAGCAGAGCTTGGCCTATGGCACAAAAGCAAAAGGGGGCGGGGCAAATGGATTTCTTTAGCCAGCAACAAAGGCTGACCTTGTTGAGTCAAAGGTAATCTAGGTTCCCATGGTACTTCCCTGCTACTACAATCTCATACCCTGCAGTGTTGATCAATTCCTTTGTCACGCTAATCACTCTATTATGCAATTGCCAAAGTTAAGGACCCAAGCAACATAACTGAGACTCCATGAAGCGTAAAGAAAGTGCCCCCTATTTTTTTTATGTTTCTGTGTGTCCATGGGGGGGGCTACAACCCGAGACAGCCAAAATCTCATTAGCTCTTTAACAGTCAAGGGGTCAGCACTATACCTTCCAACCTCTCAGCATTAAAATGCAAAGCACTGGCCTTCAAAATAGGGATGTGGAGCAAATGGCCAGATGAAGTAGCATTTTCTTATTTTACAGAATAATATGATTAAGAATAGTGAGCACCATGCATTTAGTGTTAAGGAATGTTTCCATCAAGTTAGTTTATTTTTCAAATAGTCTGTATCCTGTATAAGCTCTAGCATTCTGTGAAATGTCAGCATACATCACAGAGTATAGCCAGATAAATATCATGGTAAATATATAGCACTATGCAGCATGCATAGCAGTTGAGAGTGTGAGCAGCATTGCACTCATTCAGCTCTTGTTCCTGTAACTCACAGGAATTCTATTCATTATTTCTTTAACTGAATTCTACTCACTAGCAGAACCCCATTGTTTTCATGGGAGTTCCAGGAAAGACAAGGCAAGGAAATTTAATTTCTATGGCACCCAATCCCAAAGGCTCTGGGCACCCTACAGAAATAAAAACTCAGGAAATATAACACATAAAATCAGGCAGAGCAATAAACATCTCTAAATATCACCAGACAGATAAACATTAAAATAATTTTCAACCATTGTTTAAAATCTCAACCAAGGGGCTCCTATAATGTCTAGGGCAGGGCATTCCACACCCTCAGCACAACATCCCCTAATGCAGTATCTCTCAAAGATTTTAATCATGATCTATGGGTGGAGAGGAGACCACCTCAGAAAACCCAAGGGAGCATATGAGAGCATATGGAACCAGGAGGTCTTTCAGGTAGCCCAGGCCCAGACCATGCAGGGCCTTGTAACTAAATACATCTTGAAACTGATACACCACAGACAGAGGACAGAAGTCAAAACATTCATCAGTTTAGTGTTCTGAATATGATCTGAAATAAGATATCAACCAACATTAAACTTAGTGGGGATGCAGTTCCTCCAATTTCAGGGAAATGAGATGCAGCTGACCATTTTATAGTTTATTCACCACAGACAGCTCAACTGAGATGCTATATCTTGTTTCCAGTGGGGTCCTACTTCTTCACAATTCTGCAGCTGGGTGGATTGGAATATGAGGAAGTTAAGTAACTTGCTTGAGGTCACACAGTGACTAACTAGCTTTGGTGAGATGTAATCCAAGGTCTCATGTTTCCCCAAGCCTACATTCTAGCCATGATGCCAAATTACTGACTCAGAACACAACTGCTATATGGAGCATAAGTAGGAGGTGTTTCAAACACAGCTGTGCTGGAACCATCCCATATCTCTTTTTAAGAATGTTATTGGGACTGCTGCATATTGTTCACAGTGCAAACCTGTATACTGAAACTGAGGGCACTTACCTTTTAAAGTATTGCACTCATTATAACTCTTTCTGATCTTGAAGACTTTCAATAAATGCTGGATACAGTAGGTGTATTCATATTTATTCTGGCAAAATTTTGGTTGGATCTTCCTTCCTGTAAGCAAACAACAAAGTCAACACTCACCACCAATTATTATAAATACACCATGCTCTGGTTAAAATATGAATAATGTCATTTATTGACAGGCATAAAATTAACTCAGGCAGTACCGCCTGACATGTTCAGGATGGTGGTCCTTTATCAGCCTTTGATAAAGGGACTACTCCGAAATGCATCAGGCAGGTACTGCCTGAGTCGATTTGTATGCCTGTCAATAAATGACATTATTGATATTTTAACTGGAGTCTGGTGTATTTGTAGCAATTGGTGGTGAATGCTCGACTCTTCTTGCTTGCTGCAGTTTATTATTTGTCATGAAGCACCACTAACCCAGTTCAAACCATCTTTTGACTGTGTATACCTCCCTCTCATGGTTTGGAACCGAGGACAAGATTTTAAGATGTCATGGTCGTCTCTAGATTCAATATGATGGACACAGATACAGTAAGGCATTTCATTTTAACTGCTAAACAAGAAATTTGTGATGCTTGTTATCAAAATGATATGGCTAAAACTAGTACCTTTTGGTGGTGTCCCATTTACTAGAAATAACAATATCACATGAACAAAGCCATATTTAACATTCATTAAAAACAGTAAGCATTTATGAAATTTTGCTCAGTTATCATTCAAATTCTTAAACCAGCATATTCTAAAGGGTAGGCTCTTGACTACAAAGAAACACTAGTTGTCCGCACAGATAGAGGAAATATTATACTTAAAATTATGTCCTGCAATGCGCAATGCATAACTACTCCAGGAATAAATGGCTTGGAATGTCAATAATGAAATGGTCTGTTTATCGATGACAACAGACTCCAATGATTATTTTCTCCTGGGAATCTACTATCATTTGTTACTACTGAATCCTTTGCTTTTTGAGCAAAAAAAGAATGTCTCTGACATGTAAAGGCAGGAGAACACAGTAGTCACACTCCAGGAGGTAACACTGGCAGTCCAAATAGTAATAAAATGAAAACATATGACCAAAAGGTCAAAACTGGCAAACATTTTTTTTATTCTACACAAAAGTCGTGCAAAACAGAGTGAAGAGCAACAGCCCAAGCACTTGGCACTTGTTGCTTTCTCTGGTATGTAAACAAAGCTTCTTCTGTACAAATCAATGTGCATTTTTTTGTAATTCTCTTTCAAGGATCTCTTCCACCAATTGATA
The DNA here is from genome assembly GCA_016271365.2 of Neoceratodus forsteri. Classification (NCBI taxonomy): domain Eukaryota; kingdom Metazoa; phylum Chordata; order Ceratodontiformes; family Ceratodontidae; genus Neoceratodus; species Neoceratodus forsteri. The sequence goes on along the minus strand of CM057455.1, from coordinate 1,098,391,888 downwards.
TGTATTATACCTTTTTTAAGACCTGTGAAATTGTGTATTTTAATTGGAAGAGTATATTTTGTATACGTTGGTATATTTTGTATATGTGTGCTTTTAGTGTGATTTTAATTGTTTTTAATTGTCTGTACTGTATGCCGTAGTCATTTGAGCTCTAACATTACCTTAACTTACTTACTTTTGGTTTCTAATCTTGTATTTCACAAACTTTGCCAGTAAGTAAGTTTTCTTTTATAATGCTTTACAATGTTATAATGTTTTATACTGTGTATTAAACTGTGCTATATTCTGTAGATTTCTGATTTCCATTGTATTAACTGCTACAGCCCAAATAACAGTTTTATTCTATAATCCCTTACAATGTTATGCACTCCACATAAGAAAACAGATACTGTTATAATGGACAATTGTTAACAGCGGATAAAAACTGATTTCCCAAATCAAATAAATCAAATGCAATACAGTACATATTTCTCTGGTTATAGTGGACAGAAATGTTGTTTGTAATGGACACTATGAAGCTATTATGAGCATTTGTAGCGCTTTTTTGGGGGGTGGGTAGAAGAGTTGACAAGAATATAACTGAGATGGAGGAGCTGCAGACATTCAGTTTAATACGAAATAATTTTCCACAAGCTGCATAAACTTTCATTAGTTAATTACACTAAAAGAAAATGACTTCATATTTCAATGAAACACTTACAGTAACAATTGTATTTGTTCTTATTGTCCTAGAACCCCAACATACAGTCACTAGAGTTAATATTTTCTTGTTACCTTCTGCAGTAAACTTCCTTACAAGAAACAAAAACTTATGTTCCCTGACAATACAGCTACTTAAAATAAACACATATACAGATTCTCATTCACTCTGAGCCCTTGCTCACACACACACACACACAGATTTACCTAACACATAGGCTCTGCCCTCCTTTTGATATAACATGCCCTCCTTGAAGCAAGATGCACATGGCTCTTAGGGACCTGCACAAATCAGGAAGTCCTAACTTGCTTCATGTTGAGTTGGGCACGAAGAGCCCTGTGGGTCCTACCTAAATCATGAGCTATATTAACTTGCTTTGTGCAGGGCCCAAAAAGAAGTTGTGTCCTAACACAGTTTTGAGCAAGAATATATATATATATATATATATATATATATATGGAAGCCATATACCTGACTCCGCCTGTGCCATTCCAGGCTACAGCCTTATTAGGCGCGATAGAGGTGGTAGTAAACGTGGGGGAGGTGTACTTCTATACTTCAGGGGCCACCTAAATGTATCTACAGTGTCCCTGTCTCCTCCTGACCCCTCCGGTTGTGAATTCATTCACTCCCTCCTACTGCTCGGGAACTCCAAAAAGGTGCACCTGGTCTGTGCCTACAATCCCTCTAAGGGAGGCCTGCCAGGACTCTCCTTCCTTCTTGACCACCTAAAAGGCAAGGTTGGTTTAAATGAGGTGCTTATCATGGGGGACTTCTAACCTCAACTGGCTGGGGCCTAATATCAAACTTTATGAGCCACTTCCTCTGGCCTCGCTCTCCATCAGACCATCACTTATACCACCAGGTCCACTCCCGGGTGCCAAGGGCTCCTTATTGACTGGCTCTGAGCAACAGATTAGACAAAATCATCCAGTCTGGTACACTTCCGGATGCGATCTCTTTCACTCTCCCATTTACTGCTGTAGGGATCCTCCGTCCCCAAAATTCCCAGTAGAGTGATTCAGATGAGAGATTACTCAAGTTTATCCTCAACGACTTCTTGGGCGACCTCCGCTCGCTAACTGGTCTAGGGTTCTTGGCTCTAGTGACCCGACTTTAGCTCTGAACCACTTCCTGGCAATTCTCATCCCTCTGCAAACTGACACGCCTCCCTCACGAAAAGGAGGTGCGGGCATGTTACTAAGTGGCTCCATGGAGGCCTTACTAGCTCATGAAGCAGAGGGACAAGAGCTGGCTCAATTACAAAATTTCTGGGGACAACCTCGACCTCCTTGAATATCGTCGGCTCAGAAACTCCTGCAAGGCCACTATCAGGGATGCCAAGAGTGAGTTCTGCAAAACTGCCATGTTCAACTCGGCCCGCAATCCCTGGCGCTTCTGGCAAAACATTAAAAACATGGTTGGGGGGTCTGCCTCAAATTCAGGCTCCGACATGATTGTTGAGGGGGCTAACTGTAATAACCCCCAGACTATAGCCTCTGCTTTTAACAACCAGTTCTCCTTTTTGCCTGCTACCCCACCCCTCCCACCTTCTTCCCCCGTTCCTCTGCGTACCCCCCCGGCCCCCCTTTTACTTAAAGCAAATCTCTGTTAGGGACACTCAAGCCCTGCTCACTGGTCTCTCGCACCACTCCGGGGTGGGACATGATAATCTAGAGCCTAAGCTCCTCAGTCTGGGGGCCCCCCTCCTCGCCCTGCCAATTACCCACATTTTTAACTCCTCCCTCACCTCAGGGATCTTACCCGACGTGTGGAAGGTGGCCAAGATTGTCCCCGTGCTTAAGCACAGCAACCCTAAGGAGATGAACAACTACCGCCCCATTGCCATACTCTCTGCCACCAGCAAGCTACTCGAAAAGGCCATAGCTGCACAAATCTCCCATTTCCTTCAGGAGTATGCGGTTCTCTCCCCTGCCCAGCATGGGTTCAGGAAGGGGCACAGTTCAGCCACTGCTATCGCCATTGTCACCTCAGAGATCAGATCTGCTACCGACCTTGGCAGACTGACTGGAGCCATCTTTGTCGACCTTTCTAAGGCCTTCGATCGGGTTGACCACAGCCTCCTTCAATCCACCCTGCTCTGCAGGGCTTCTCCCCGAGCCCTGCTTGATCACCAGCTACCTTGAGGTAGACTACAATACACCAGCTTCAACCGTGCTACATCGGACCTCTCCCCTGTCAGATGCGGCGTCCCCCAAGGGTCTGTCCTTGGTCCCTTACTGTTCTCCCTCTACATCAACGAACTCCCCAATGTGGCTACCTCCGGTTCCACCACACTCTATGCGGATGACCTGGTACTACTGTCTAGCTCCCAGGACATCTCTACCATTAACGCTCAACTCAACTCTGACTTTGGGCGTATCCAAAATTGGCTCGTGGGTCACAAGCTCTCAGTCAACCTAAACAAGACCCATGCCATGTTATTTGGGACAGTGGCTAAAACCACATCATGCCCCTCCCGCCTTGCCATCCTTGGGGGGAATGGCTCCCTCCTGCCTGTCCTAAATTCTGCCAGGTACCTAGGGGTGACTCTTGATCCTCAGCTTGATCTTGCTGACCACCTTCGTAACATCTGCAGAGCGTCTAACAGCAAGCTTGGCCTAGCTTACAGGGCTAAGGACTGCCTCACTCCAGCCGCCCGGCTCGCCATAGCTAGGGGGATCCTCCTACCCATGCTCTGCTATGGGTAGGTTGCCTTCGCGCCAGTCCCGTGTGCCCTTCTTGCGAAATGGGACACAGCCTATAACAACATATGTTGCTTCGCCTTCTCTGCGCCTCGCCTTCTGCATCGGTGTGATCTCTATGCCCAACTGGGGTGGTTTCCCCCTGAAAAACACCGTGCCTTTGTCCTCGGCAACATGATTGATAATATTGTCCGTACTGCTCGTCCCTCTGCTCTTGCCCTTCCCATCAAACATTGCACCCCGGTCTATCAACTTAGGTCCAGCTCTACCCAGGTCTGTTTGATCCCACGGACCCGCTCTCTTACTGGTGATCAGACCTTCTCCGCCTTCGCCCTGAGACTTTGGAACTCCCTTCCCGCCCATGTCCGGACAGCCCCCTCCCACACCTGCTTCAAAACGTCCCTGTGGAAGTTCCTCAAGGCTGCCTCCACCTGTCTTTGTACCACCTAGTTGCTGGGAGACTCCCCCTCTCCCCCAAAACCTCTCCCACTTACAGATTTATCCTTAGCTCTCTCCCCTGTAGCACTTAGTCTAACCCTCCACCCCCCCTCCTCTGCGGGGCACCCCCTCTCACTTATGTAGCCCCTCTGCCCCTCCCTTGTAGCACTTGGACGCACCCCCATCTCTCATGCCCCACCTTTCTGGGGCTCGCAACTATAGGCCTCTCTCAGTCTGCAGGCCTAGCCTGGCCAGCCGTGGTGGTCCCCATGTCCTTCCCTACCTCCCCTGCACCCACTAGCTCCCTGCTGGCCTACTTACCTGATCTTCCTGGATGGTCCCCTGCCCACCCCCTCCCCTGGTTTCCTGTTTAGCTCCCCTTGCTCCTCACCTAAGGATTACCACCTCTCCAGGTGTATTGACTAGTTGCACTAGATGCTACACTCTTTCTACATTCTCAATCTCTAGCTGTGGTGGTTTACATGTTTGCTTTCTTGCCTATACTGTCGGGTTTTGTACCCCAGCCCCTCCCTGTATGTGGGTCCGCAAGCCTCCTTGACTATGTACCCAGTTCCCTGTACTGATATTCTCCGGCCCACCTGTACCATGGGCGGTGTGCTAACTTGACTATGTACCATGTTTTTCTGTTTTGTGTTTGTATGCTACCGTGACTATGTACCATGTTTTTCTGTTTTGTAACCTCCCGGGTCGCACCTGAAAATAGGCATTTGTTGTCTAGTGTGCCTACCTGGTTAACAAAAACAAATAAATAAATAAATAAATATACACTACACAAAACAGGAGTGGAGATAAAAATGACATGATAAAAGTGATAACTTGGCTAGTGACATCAGTAACAGCAGCATATCAAAAATATGTTGTTACAGTTGTCACAATGGATACTTTGAAGTTTGCTGTCATTGTAGTGGAATAGCAAACCAATCTGAGAGTAGCTTTTATAATGCTGATGACATCACAATTGCTATCACTAGCGTAGCTCTGAAGCCAGCTGTTAAAATCAAAGAAAAACATTTATATCTTCAAACAAACAGCAGATTTAAAAGCTATGACTGGTAGACTGTTGTCAGGTGTTTTGAATATACAATGGCCTGACTCACAATAGGCAGTTTATCATCCTCATCACTTGTGATGGGGCAGGATTTTCATAACTAAATCCTGACTCTGCCACTAGCGAGTTATGGTCCTGCTACCTTACACTTGAAGATAAATTGCATATTTTGAGTCAGACTATTGTACATCGCATACATTTTATATATATAATAACAGGTGAGAATTTTTCCCCCCACAGACAAAGCCAGGTGTAATTCATCATTATAACAAGCTGGTTATAATGGAGAACACATGCTGCTTTGTGAAAGTGAAAGCCATGAAGTACTGAGCAGCTTGTGCCACTGTGTTTTCCACCACAACCCAAGCACAAACTACAGGTCCAAACATGTGACCCACAGGTATACTATTTAGAGGTAGACAACTATGGCTCACAACAGAATCAGTCATAACTTTCTTTGAGCAAGACCCTGTGTGCCCTATGCAAAGCAAGAGATCATGTATAACTTTCTTTCCATAGGTCCTTGTGTGAAGCAGAAGCTCATTCATCACTTTCACCATACAGAAACCACATGACCTGGACCTGTAACTTATCCTTGGGTCATGAGGCTAAGGACTGGGGGAGGTGTGTGGGCATAGGGTTGAGAACCCCAATGAACAGCACCCCACTGATTTGCCAAGATATAATTGATAGGTAAGTGTGGTATACAAATAGAATAATAGATAGTTTACTGTGTATTACAAGGGAGTAATAGCACTGAGAGGTTCCCATGTCCCCAGAACCTTGAGATGCTATTACTCCCATGGAATACACACTAAACTATCTGTTATTTTTTGTAATATATGGATCCAATCAGAAATACTGCAGGTCTGAATGGCCACTGGACTACTGAATAGTCTCTTTCTCCCTCGCGTGTGTTCGATCTCTTTCAGCTTTTGCTTACTCGTGGGTGCCACCAGTTGTGAGCTTTGTCAGGAACTCTTACCTGTTTGGTGATTTCTAAGGCTGAGTGAAGGCAGGATCAACCAGATAATTTTTTTAAATGTAACAAAAAAAGAAAAAAGAAAAAACAGCACAGAAGGTAGTGAGAAGTTACTCTTGCTTAGTGAGAGACAGCTGCCATGTCTTCCCACAGAGTAAAAGTGGCCAACCATAAAGTATGTTGGAAAGTCCCCACGTCACTAACAACTGAACTTAGCGCCACAGCAACAAGCTCTACAGCGTGAGGCAGACTTGCGCTTGCCCTCTCCTGTGTCTGTGATAATAGTATCATTCAGAGCTTGGAATGATAGTATTACAGGCTCTGAATGATACTATTATCACTTAGAAACAATAGTAGTATCAATTCTGTACAGTGCCATTACAAGGATTTTGTAATGTTTTTCTACAGTATTATTTCTTTGCTATCCATATATTACAAGGAAATAAACCCATTGAGGGTATAACCAGATAATAAAGCCTGAAGTCTGGAGGCAAGTGGATTTATTCTCTAGTTAGCACCTGTGGTAGGTATATTTCTGAGTATAGCAGACTTAACCTTCATTTATTTTATATAAGACATTAAGATGAGGATTTTTAAACTTTTGATCTCATTCACGATAATTTCTGGGGATTTCCTTTTTGTGTTTTGCCCTTGCGGTTTTCCATAGTGCAGTGGCATTTATTACCTGCTTAGCTTTTTTTGTTCTATTTTGTCTTTCATAGTGAAGCCCCCCCCCCCCATGTAAGGAGGCATGGCTTAATGATTCATCTTTTAGTTCTGCATTGTGGGTAAGTGTGGTGAGTGCCATTATATTGGGGGTCAGAAGCTGTGTATTGTTTGTGGGTGAGACTGCCATGAATGTTAGAGTCAGCAGCAGCAGCATGGAAGACATGGTGGCAGCTTTGAGTGGAAGTCATCCGTAGCAGGGAAGGTATGGTATCCAAGGAGAGTCAGAACATTAGAGACATGGCTGTTTGCTGAGAAAAGGGTGATTTTGTGATTTCTGTGAGGATGCTGCTGTTTATTCTGGGTGTGGAGCAAGGTTTTGTTTTTTCACAGGTATAGAGTCTTTAGTGTCTTGTGGTATGTGTTGTAATTGCATGGAAACTTGTGTAGTTTGTTTCATAGGTTTGTAAAGTTATATGTTGATTAGAGTAACTGGTCATTAATTTGCTTGCTTTAATCTTTGTAATATTGTTCTACAGGTGTTTTCCCCAGTGTTACATAGCTTTAATTTTGGAGATATATACCTTTATTAAACTATGGCATGTAATAAACTCTATGACTTCTTGAAAAGTATGGCGTGCTGACTCCTCATCAGCTAGGATTTCAGGGCAAGGAGGTCAATGGGCACTATACTCATGGAGCTCATGGACCTGGTTACTGGTGTTCTAGACGTGGGAGATTCCATAGGTGCAGTATTTGTGAACCTCTCAGAGGCATTTGACTTTGTAGATCACAACATTGTGATGGAAAGAATGGCCCAAGTAGGGATCTCAGGTGAAATGCTAACTGTTTCAGTACATACCTAACTGATAGGTCTCACCATGTTGTTGTCAGGGTATTCTGTCTGAGGTGAGCACCCTCCACAGAGGACTCCACAAGGATCCATACTAGGCAGCATGCTATTCCTAATAAAGATAAACAACCTTCCAAATCACACTGCTTACTAAGACAACTAAATGCAGACTACACTGTACTAATCTGCAGAGCAAAAATACATAGGGGAATAGAATCAAAACTCCAAAAGGATGTAAATTCCCTGCAGAAATGAATGGTGCTCAGCTCAAAAAAAAAGAGTCCAGCAATGTGTTTCAGAAATAAAAGTAAAAAGGGTAGAAACAATGTATGGGACAGTAAAGACACAAACAGTCATCAGCTGGCAAATACGAATGAATATGAATCCCTATGGATGGTGATTGACCATTCCCATCAATTTGATAGCCATACACAACACAGTTAAGAAAGTGAACTCAAGAATAGGAGTGCTGAGAAATGCAAGAGCTTTTTCATCTCAAAGATCCCAGAACCAAAAGGTCGCACAACAACTGATTCTCTCCAGGGCAGAATGCAAAGATCATTCAATCCACACACAAGCAATCGTTTGCTGGACAAGCTAGACGTGGCCTACAATAAGCTTGCCTGTTTTGCCTTGCTGTGTCCTTATGGCAGCCACAATTGCACAATGTTCACAGGACTCAGCGGGATTCATTAAGTCTACAGAGACAAAGGGAATCAGTGATAATGGTTTTCAAATCTTTCAAAGAGAAAACACAAAGCCCAGTGGAGCAGGACCCAAAATGGGGACACAAAGAAACAATGTGAGAGAAATCAAAGACAGAGGTTTCAATGTCCCAAAACTTTAGAACACCCATGAAAAGATTATCTTAAAATATTGTCTCATTGAGCTATGGAACTCATTTCCCCAGACATTAGGAAAATCCCAAAACTGGTTGTCTTCATAACTGCATTAAACAATGAACTTCCGAAACATGTACTGCTTTTAAATTGAGGCACAACCGTTTTTCCCATAAAACACGTAATCATGCACTCTCAGATAAATGTATATTACTCAATGTATCACTGTACCCTAAGGTATTGTCTAACTTTGCTTGGATTTATAAAATTCTAACTTTGTACCTGTTTTAAGATTTATGCAGCCATATCCCGTAACAGTAAACTTTGTAAACAGAGCTTCTAGCCCTAACAGTTATATCCTGTGTAAAAATCAGGCTGTTTACTACTACTACTACACTACTACTTAACTGGTTATTTGGGAAGCATACAGCTTTAATTGGGGAGGTACACAGGAAATAATTGCTAATAGATCACATGGGTAAAAGCTCCATCCATGTAATAAACATATATCTTCAGTGCAAAACTATGTTAATGCATCCGATAGGTATAAAGAAAGAGCTACACATGTTTAGAAATGTGGTGTGAATGTTGTGTGGTTGTGAATAACGCAAGCAGGCACAGATATAGGTTAAATGGTTCCAACAGGATGGTACGGTTTAATACAATATGAATGTGATCATCACCACCAGAACGTGAACAAACATCTTTGTAATTGAGGCATTTGACAAGATAGCACTTAATTACCTCCTAGAAGAGAATGGCCACTGGGTGTTCATTCCCACTTGCCTCTGTTGTGCTAGGCAAAACAACATCAAAGGTGGGGTCCCACCTGCTTCATCACTAGCCACGAGCCCAATGTAGCTGGGATGCAGCCCAAATCTGTCAGTGACTAAAACTCCTATGAAACCACTGGGCACACCACCAGTGCACATGCATATCTGGTCACAACCTCTCAATGACTAGCTTCAACACCTGTTCATTCCTTTAACCCCACTAAAGCACCACAGCTGGGCAGTGCTCCTTCACTACCCAGCACTGACTGCTCCAAGCTTTAAGTGTAATCTAGGTTCTAGTTCACCTCAGGTCACACAAGAATTCTTTCTGCATTAAGGCTCAGTAATGAACTGAATCCAGCAGGGTAGCTAGCTTCAACTATTCTACCTGAAGGTCACCTGGCCTGTCAATCACATTCAAAATGTACAGGAATTAACATGTAATACTCTTTTGACATGTATACACAAAGCAACAAAAAGTAAAATTCAGTCTTAGTACAAGGTTAGACAATTATATACATATATTCCAAGATATACCCTTTTAAATTCACCAATCCTCAAGATTTATATATAATTACTCAGTTCTGACAAACCTTTTTTTTATTCCGTAACCTGCAGGACAGAGGTTCTATGTAGCTTTCACCTTCCAGCTGCAGCATGGCTGGGTTTCTTCTCACGAGAGCCCTACAGCGCAAACAGGTAAATTGAAAACCATTATTCAAATAAAAGGTTTTAGCCTTTTCAATCAATCTGCAGGAAACACAGAGAGAAAGTGATGTCCATATTTGGAACATGCAGGCTTTGCTGTAGGTAAAGAGAAATTCATTCTTACTCAAACTAGACTGACTGGGCCTAATGTGTTGTAACAATTTCTCCTCAGAAAGCACTTGCTAAGGAAAACCCTTCCCTCTGTCTTTGAGGGAGAGGATGAAAACAGCAGCTTTGTAGGCATTGGTTAAACTAGAACAGAGAGGAGACTGAGTGGGAAGGTACAGGAACTCCAGCTTAAGGGTCTTAATACAAAACTCTGGTTTTGTTTCCTTGTTTTCTGACTGCATGGGCAGAGCCCTGCAGGCGTTTACATGTAGAAAAGGGCTGACGTTATGTTTTCCGTCCGTGGAACAGTTTTCCTCTGCTAACCCTCCCCAGGAAGCAATCTGCCCATGTTGTCCCTATGGACTGCAGCACTGCACTATATCACAGTGGGCATTTTTTTTTTATGGGCGTTTCTGTCGCCTCCTTTAGAATAACCATAGGGGCTACATTCTGTTCAGGCACTGCAAATGGAGGTGTCGTTTGTTATCAGTGGGCGGAGTGGCGGGAGCAAACTTGTGTCTAAGTGTTTTTTTCCACTCAGATTTTCCCTGCCACTCTGAAGCAGCCTTTTCATTTTTTAAAAGGTGGATGGGGTCTAAACATATGACGTGCCAGCAGCGGACCTGATTGAGAATAATAACAGTGATGGTGGGAACAGCGTGTGCTTAAGATGTGAGAAAATGCCAAACTCGCTGCTGGTCACACAGCAGTCTTAGTCACTGTGAGTCAGGGCACTGTCACTGAGCTGAGCGGCAGCTAATGTGCCACCTTCCTCAGACCCCCTGAGCACGTTGAGGAGGAAATCTCCTCGGAGTCGTTCAGCTCGATCTGATCTGATTACCCGGAGAGCCTGGTGAATGCAGCCAACTTCCCCTTTTCACGGCTCCTATAGGATGGCAGGAATTCACTGGGCTCCATGGCGCGCTTGGCAGTGGAGGCGGTGGCGGAAGAGCCCACTGGTGGCGCTGGGAGCAGGGCGCTGAGGAGGAGGCAGAGGAGAGGGGTCAACCTGGACTCTCTAGGCAACAGCAGCCGGAAACTCACTTCTCCAATGGTGAGCATCTTCCCCTAGTGCCTACCAAATGATTGTAGAGACATGACCCAGTCAGTGTATCAGGTTGGTGATTCTGAATTCTTGATCTGTGCTGTTTTGCTGATTGTGGTTTTTCATTTTGCTCTTTTTCCTTTGCTGCTGTTTGCCCGCAACATTTTGCTGGCACTGTTTTCACATGGAACCCACGAGGGGTTGACTGGGATGGGAGAGGGCAGAACAAGAGAAAATGCCTGGCTCTGAACTAATGAAACCCGGACTACTGCCCAGGCAGTGCTGCTCCCCAGGACAACCTCCTTTGGATTGTGCTCTGGGGGAAGGTGGCCATATCTCTCCTAACTTCATCATGGTGGGGGAATCCTTGGGAGCACTTCAAGGTGAGTCCTGAAGAGGCAGTCATCAGTGGGGTATGGTTTGGGTCTAATAAGCCCAGCTGGAACCTGGGCCAAGAAACAGCTTGATAAAAAAGTGCTTTGTTTATAATGCAGTGCAATGGACTTCACAAGTGATAGTTCCAACAGAATGTCCAAATGCAAGTTACTAGACAATATAAGACAATTCATGCAAGAGCAGAGGACAATTACTTATACAGGTATAGTGCCAGGAGCTGACAGTTCTATATTTTTAACTCCTGCAGTCTCAAGGGCATCAAGAAAAAGGGGAGGCGGGTGAGGAAACATGTTTTACACTGTTTTTTGCATTTGGTGCCGAATACGGAATACTGTGAATTGTGGGTGGCTAGTTGGGAATGGTTTCTGAACATTCAGGAAGCCCATTGTTCATGGTAGTCAGGAAAAATGGTTCATTACTCGCACACCCCTAACAGCCTTATTTGCTAGCCATTGTCCTCCAGTGTTTGGGGCATTAGTGAAATGTTAGCCTGGGGTGGGAGGCTATCTTGTATGTAGGGGTTAACAGTACAGTTACTCGATCTTGGTCACATGGAGTTAGGAACGAGTGACCATTGGGAAAAACTAATAGTTGTAAGTGGCTTGGGGGAGGCATCTTTTTGCAGTCACTTTGGTACTAGTTACAGATCCATCCATTTTAATTGTTGGGGCCAACACCCTGGAAAGTGCTGAAGTCCTTGTGGCATGGTATAGCACCTGGAAGAGAGAGAATTCCAGTTCCTGCGGTACAAGGCAGCTTCTACAGAGAGGTCTCAGTATATGTAGGTGGGCTGGTGTGGAAAAAGAGGAGCAGGAATGTATTGCTTAGCACTGGACCCACCCCCAACATTGGGATTCGACCACGGGAAGAAGTGCAGTCGCGTCGGGTAGGACGGAACGAGGAATCGGATCTTCCATAGCCCAGAGGCACTGAGACTGAGAGGGACACAGAGTCTGAGAATGTCTCTGTGTGCCGCACTGCCCACTACTTGAGTGAAGCCCAGACCAGGAGGGAGCTTTTGACGCCAGTAGCCCAACACCAAAGTCTGAAAGAAAAACTAAAAATTGGGTCGGCGGGTCAGACCAGATTGAAGAAAGAGAGAGCAAGCAGCAGCACGGTGTGGTGGTGAGTACAAGAGTGGTGGGATGAGGCTTGAGAGCACTGGAACTCTTCTCTGCCATAATGGTGCATTAAAAACATTACATAGGGGCAGGCCAGGCTGTATGTGTGTTACGGTCTATAAAATGTAAATTGTATGATGGTTACAGTCACTTCTGAGATGTATGACAGAGTCCTGCTTCACATAGGCACGTGTTTTGTCTAGTGTTGTACTTACATGGTTAACAAAAGCTAAATGAACAGCACAATAATGTAGATTAGTACAATATTGCCTAAATGCCTGGCAGGAGCAAGGGCCATTTTGGCCTTGACTTACCAGAGGTTTCATTCCACCACTGTCTGGTTTGCAACTACTTTAAGCATTATGGGGACAATCCTGTTCTTTGATTGAGTCAGATGTCTCCTAATTGCAATAGTATCCAAAATATTTTCATGAATAAAAATATTCCTGTAACTAGACAGCCTTACTATGTGAGAAGTCTGCCATGGGGATGGGGCTTGTTTATATATTTGCTTCAGATAACCGGGTAAGTTAACACTGAGCAGATATTCTAAGACACAAAAAGTGTTGTTTTTTTTTTTAGAAATTTATTTTTCTCACTTTATTACTAAAATTGTGATGTTATGCAGCAGCAATGGTACACTCCAAAGTGTGACTCATGCACTGCATCACTCCAGAAGTGGTTGGAAGTTGCTACACATCATGCCTCTCCATGCACCTGTAGGCAGGAACTCTGTGATACATTCCATCAATAAGCTTTGAACAGACCCTCTGCTACTCTTTTCTTCTTACACCATCTTCTCCTTCTGTACCAGCCCTCCAAGCCCTTAGTCTAGTTTTCCTCTGACATTCCAGCCCCACCAACTGCTTCCTAAACCTAGGATCTAGTGACATGGGGCCCAAGAGCGCTGGCAGTAATTTTTTGAGGTGGTATCATGTCTTGTCTCTCCCTTGTAGATAGGGCTTCTCACCTCTCATTCTGGTGCCACGTTCGACTGAATAAGGGCCTTGCTGATGTACGGCTTCAGCTCCACCTGTGGCTGGAGGATCATTAATGCTGCAGAATCCAGTCACCTCCCTTCTGATTTAAGCTACATGGCTACCAGCAGCACTCTTTGATTCCAGATGCTCATTTGCCAGCATCTCTTGCTCATTTGGATCATCAGGTTGCCATTATGGTTGCATGATTCACTACTAGTTGGCCATCAAGTGGTCTCTCTTATTTATTTATTTACAATTTGGTAACCTCAGTGATAGATTGTTGTGATGAGTACATGTTTTTTGATTTAGCATCTTGGCAAAGTTGGCATATTATGAATTTTCTATTTTGAAGCCTGAATTGATGTACTGGCCTCTGTGATGGAATCAGGAGGGAGTGGTGTCTATCTTTGAACCGGCTGGATATGCAAAGTGCTGCTCCTTCACAGTACCATTAGTATTAATGTGCTTCCTAAAATCTGGGGCTGGCAGATGTGGGTACTAGGGCACATGGTTCACTTACAGAAGTATGGCGTTTCAATATAGTTCTGCAGTTGTGTTTATAAAACACTGGTGAAACCTGTCAACAGAAACTCACAGCTTTGGTAAGAGCCCAGCATGTACTGGTTGGTTGTTTGCTCCTGTGGATGTCCGTGCATTAATGTGTATGATGTTTGCTGATAACTGAGCATCTCAGATCATTGTGAATCTCTGCATATTTTAGCTATTACAGTTTACCAGAGGACACTTTTCCATTTTCAATGTTCCACTCCAAGGCTTGCAGCACATTTTGCTAATCTGTCTTAACAAAGTCTGCTTGAAAAGCATTTGCCTCACTATAGTTAACCTTACAGTGCTTTTGTTTGACATCATAGTTCTCACCATGACAACCGACTGTCAGAAACAGCAGCTGTGAGGTCACCAGAGGAAGTCAAATACATCTGAAAGACTCAGTGAAATGATTACTGTGCTGCAATATCTGTAGACCAACAGGGAAAATTAGACAGTAAGAAACTAGAAAACACTGAAGAGAAAACATAAGTGGTATAAATCTAGATAGTAGCCCAGTAAGGCATTGGATATAAAGCAATTCAGAGTTGTTAGCCAGTCTGTTAGTCTGACACCTGTTGGTGGTGGTGTGGTGGTGGCATGTCTAGTGTGGAGAGTGTGTGTGTGTGTGTGTGTGTGTGTGTGTGAATGGACCTCTGTGGGACTGGCTACCTTGATGAGGTACAGAGGCTTGTCACAATGCAATATTGTAACCAAAAGCCAGTCTGTTAGTCTGACACCTGTTGGTGGTGGTGTGGTGGTGGCATGTCTAGTGTGGAGTGAGTGTGGAGTGAGAGTGTGTGTGCGTGTGTTAGTCTGACACCTGTTGATGGTGTGGCCAGTGGTGTGCTGGCATGTAACACAGAAAATGATGCTATCATCGGGTGAGAGGGCATGGATGGTGGGGGAGGTGTTGCTCACCCTAAGGGGGCAGTGAGTCCACTTGGTGTGCAGATCAGAAATTCCTGGCTACACCTTGAGGAGCTGATGAAAAGGGGATGCAAGTGCTTGAGTGGGAAATATTAATAAAATTGAAAGCAACAAACCCATAATAAAAGGAATGGCTGATGTTTTGCCTTCAACATGCCCTATTTCATCACTATTTTTGTCCCGTCATCTTTTTTTTGACTAACTGACGGCAGTGGCGGTGACACAGCAGTAGCTGTGGGCAGCAACACAGCAGGCGAGCAAGCAACTGCGTAATTATGCCTTTGCATAGGAGGGGTCCATAATCATCCAGTATCTCCCCAAGAAGCAGATAAGAAGGTAAAAAATATAAACACTATATAAAATCCAAAATTTATAAACTGACTACATTACCCTCATAAACATACAATTTGACACTAGGTAAGGACCACAGGGACCATCCTAGTCTGCCCATTTTCTTCACAAACTTCATTATGCAGCTGTGGTGGATCTGACAAGAACTTGTTTGTTTTTGGCACAGCCCCAAATCAGGGCTATTGAGCGAGAACACAAACCTCAGTTGCTAGTCCAGGCCATGCAGGGCTAAGCGCTTAGAAATTCCTTTCTTTCCCAACTTTAAGAGGGCAACTTACACCAATTAGGGCTTTACTTTCAGTTCTCCCATTCCCATGCCTCCAGGAAATTTAGGTAAGTGGGGAACCAGAAAGAATACAGAGAGCCATCCTGGGTGATCAAGCCAGGAGAAACATAGATATTCAGAGGCAAAATAGAAAACTGTGTAGCTGGACAGTGATGAAATTGAGTTAGTATAATGTAATACGTTTATCTCTCACCTCTAACCTAGGACCATCTCTTGAAACAGAGCAGTTATGTTTTAGCTAATGGGTGCCATGGGGAAAGACTTAAGGTGGTGGCATGGTACTGCACCCCACTAATGTCCTCTATCTAGTTAAAAATGAAACAGAAAAAGGGCCAGGATTCACCCAATCACAAGAGTTTTCTCTCCTAACTCCCACTCCTTTTCCTACCACTATTACACCAGAAAATATATTATTCACACTTTCAGCACGTTGCTTTTATTTGCCCCTCCCCTTGTTTGCCCCTACCATGGACTGCACCTGAAAATGAGCTATGGCTCACTGTCCCTTCTTTTTCTTGTCAACAAATTTTAAACAAATAAATAAATGCCCCTCCATGTCATAAGCAGGTGTGAATACACGCTTCCTTTCTGACTATGGGGCCATGTTAACAATGTGCACGGTGACTATGTGCAGTGGTAACACAGCCCCCTGCTGGAAAGTGACTCTGAAAAGCAAAGGAGAGGTATGTCTTAAATGCAGTGGTGTAGCTAGGAAAATAAAATTTGTAAGTTAGAATCTTTCGGTCCCTATTTGCGCCAACCCCCACCCATGGTGAGACATATCCATATCCAAAGAGGAGTTACCAGCTGGGGAGTGCAGCTAGCCCAGACAGAAGAGGAAGAGAAGGATCTGGGGTGCTCATTACAGGGTTAATAAACAACTTGGCACAATGTGGAAGGCAGCTGCAAGGCCAACAAAATTGCATTCCAAGGGTATATCCTCGGAGGGAGGAGGTGATTCTGCCACTGTATAGGTCATTAGTTAGACCACACTTGGAGTACTGCATGCAGTACTGGTGCCTGTATCTGAAGAGGGACATTAAATTACTGGAGGAGGTGCAGTGTAGGGCAACAAAGATGATCAAGGGGCTGGGGGACTTATCATACGAGAGGTGGCCGAGGGAGTTGAACATGTACTCGCTGGAGGAGAGGAGGGACAGGGGGGACATGATTGAAACCTTTAAGTACATGAAAGGAATAAACAAGACAGGTACAGAGGGGCTATTCAAAGTAAGGGCAGGGAGGGACACCAGGGGCCATTATGTGAGACTGGAGGGAGGAAGGTTCAGGAGGGAGATTAGTAGACACTTTTTTATAGGGAGGGTGGTAGCTGGGTGGAATGCATTACCTGCACAGAAGTGGTATCCAGTAGAACAGTGGACTGCTTCAAAAGGGTATGGAGCAGGACAAGGGGGAGGGTCAATGGAGGGGAAGGTGGAAGGGAGGGGCAGCTGCAGAATAAGGGGTGCTAGCTGCACATTCGAGCAAACTTGGTAGACCTCTAGGCCTTTATCTGCTTGCAAATTTCATATGTTCGTATGTTGTTTAAACATGTACTAACTTAAAATATTGTACCGTATTATACAAATATTGACTGCAGTTCTGGCTTACAATCGAAAAATATTCCCTTCAGTGTGAAAAAGTGACCAATCATGGGTTATTATGGCTTCGAGCATTATTCCCAGTTAGAGGTCACTTTTACAACCTGAGTAATAAGGGTTTTCCACTTTTGACTGGTAAGTCCAGCCTATATTTGTTTTATTAAACCTTTCTTATAACACGTTTGGGAACATTGTTTAACCAGGAGTAGCACACTAAGCCGGAGCTTGTTTCCAGATGCGACCTGGGAGCACGAGGAAGTTAAGTGACTTGCTCAGGATCACACAGTATGCACCTAGGCAACTTTGAATAGTTTTATGTGTAGTTTGAGCATACCTTTCAGTTTCTGTTTGAGTGCAGCTTTCTGTTTCTGTAAACTAGCAGCTGCATTTTATTTATTGATTAATGTAATTGGTTTGTTTAATCAGGAGGTGGGATGAATATCAAACCTTATTTTCGCAATGCCTGAATAGACAAAGCCCCGATATTCAAAGTCAGTTGTGTGGCACACAATTGTTAGCAGTGTGCATGAGATAATGCCTGACAGGCTGGGGTGCCCTACTCAGACCAGTACACTTCCTATAGGCCATGTTAAACATTGCAGCACAGTGACTATCTGCAGTTGTAACATAGCCCCTGCTGGAAAGTGACTTCAGCAGCAAAGGAGAGGGTATGTTTTAAATGCAGTGGTGTAGTTAGGAAAATAAAATTTGTAAGCTAGAATATTTTGGTCCCTATTTGCCGCCAACCCCCACCCATGGTAGACATATCCATATTTGTTACCCAGACCCCTTGTGCTCCACATATTACTTAGTTCTATGCATTTAGCATTATGTTTAATTCAAAATGAGCACAACAATCATACTACAGCACTAGTCTGAGTGACTATTAGACAATATGAGTAACCAAAATTAATGATCACAGCCCAGAATGCCACACCTTCTCTAGCAAACTAGTAAGCCATGGCTTACTTGGCATATGCTTTCCTACACCCATACTTAAATGGGATATCACTTTTACTCCTGGGAGCCAAAATCAGTGACCAGCCACATATGACATGTAAGGCACTAAGGAGCCATCTGCATGGCACTATGTGACCATTAGTGGCTCAACATAATGCCATCACACAGAAATGCACAGAGGCACTCTGCAGAGTCTCAGCTGCAACCCCCACCATCACCGGCACAAACCCCAAATACCTGCCTGACAGCGTCTGCTGTCAATCACTGGTAGTCTAATGGTCCCTGCATACCCCTCAATGTCCATACAAACTTTAATGCAGTATTTAGTATTGCCTCTGGCTGTCTAGGGGGATCCCTGCCCACCAAAGCCCATCCAATCTTTACTGTAACATTTAGCATTCACTCTGACCATCTAATGTACCCATGCCCTCCCAATGTTCATCTGACCTATACTGCAACATTTAGTTTTGACCCTGCTTTCTAGTGAAACCCCCTCACACCCCATGCCAATCCAATTTTTATTGTATCAATTATTATGGGCCTGGAGGTCTAGTGGCCTCAATGACCCATCTAATCTTTATTGCAGCATTTAGAACTGACCCTGCCTGCCTACCGGATTCCCCCAGTGTCCATCTGATCTTTAATGTGGCACTAGTATCGACCTGGGATGTCTAGCGCCCTCCTCTCACGATGCCTATCCAACGGCAAGTACATTAGTGAGTACTCTCCTTGGTAGTCTATCAGCTGCCCTCCCCATCTGAGCACTGAAACTATTCGATACATCCTTTGTACCCACACCTTCTCAGGCCCCACCCCTGTTTACCAGACTCATCCTATAAAAGCCACTATCTCTGCCATCCCTGATGCAGTAACCATGACTGCACAGCCTCTCTGCCCATCATCTTAGCCAAACACCATCTGCATGAGAGGGCACATGCACAGGGAATAATTCTACTGCAAGTGTATTCTCACTCCCTGTCAGGCAGATGGCATCTGTCCAAGATGGTAAGTGAAGGGACTGTGCTGGTCACTGTCACTACATTGAGGATGGCAGAGAGAATAACATTACAGGTGAGTCGTATGCAATGGGGTGCTGGTGGTGGCTACTGAGTAGGTGCCCTGAGAGGGGGATGCAGAGGTTGTATCAGATACTTTCAGTGCTGGGTGGGGTGGGGGCAGCTAAATTGCCAGAGGCAATACTCCCTAATGTAATTGACATCAGTTGGGCATTATGGGGAGTGGGACAACTAAACAGCCAGAGTCAATACTAAATGCTGCAGTAAAGGTCAGATGAGCACCAAAGGGTGAGGGGAACATTAGTCTACCAGGGAGGATACTCGCCAATGTATGTGACAATGGAGGGCATCGGGGGAGTGGAAACCAATAAACTGCCAGGGGCTGACAGCAGGCTCTTCCTGTCAGTCCACTAGCTGGTGCTTGGCCAGGGAGGGGTCAGTTGGTCATGCACCAATGTACGCACTGTTATGGCAGGGTTTTGGAATCAGTAATAGCGCCATTAAGGTTAGGTGACCTTTTACCACTTTCCAAAGTTGCCAAATATACCACTGCTCCCTGTATGCAAGAGGCGTTCCTCATTAGCATTCACACAGTGGTATATTCTGTACTTTCATGCTGTCCACTGAGCACCATGCACTGGGGAACACTGAATATCACCCTGCCCCATCAGAATGCTCAAAGCTCGGTTAGTGTGGTGCTTATCAGGTTAACAATGTGCTAACCCTCTGAATATCATGGCCAAGGAACTGAAAGCACAGACAGTAAACAGAGTTCAAATATCAGATTCTAAGTATGAAAATACAAACCAGTGCATAACAGTGAAAATAATTTAGATGCAGTGTAGATTCACTGCAAAAAAACACGTTAATGCACAAGTTAGGGCTTTACTTTCTTCTTAAAGTGACAAAAGCAAGGAAATGCAATTTTAGGGTTTCATGAACACTAATTCCACCCATCCCATGCACCACCTTTGAAACCCCCAAAACTGAATGCCAAGCACAATCCAGACTTAAAATATGTGTGTTTAAGATTTTAAATATATAACATGGTACAAGGAATATAAATAAACCCCATGCAAACATTGCACTTGCCACAAAGACGTTACATCATCACAGGAATTGCCCCAGTTTATTAGTGGACATTGTAAGTAGCACTGTGGGTGACTCAGAAAGCAGTTGCATGGTCAGACAAACTACTACATGCCTGTAGTGGACATCATGAGTGAAGCTGCTGCATGATTACACAGACTGTGCCAGACCTGGGACGTACTTCACAACTAGCCCTGTTGACCACTCACAATGAGTGCAGTGTTCACCATGGAGTGCAATTCAGTTCCTGGTACTATTTTATTTAATTATGATGTTAAAACATATCTTTGAAATCTGGGTTGTGCTCCAGCTTTTCATTCAGGAATGTTTATGAGATGGGTGACGTTAGGATTAAAAAAAGATCTCATTCCCTTTTGCCACTTTAAGGAGAAACGGTTCTATGTGATAATCACAGTGCTGAATGGCGACTCGCATTATCGCGATGTCAGGTGGTGAAAACAATTTCACCACCTGACATCCTCTGTGCATGGAAGAATGGAGCCAGAGATTTAAATACTTTGCTTTCTGTGGGGGGACTGTGCCCCACACACACACCGTGGGGGCTTTGCCCCCACACCCTCCCCTGCCCAAAGATTCTCAACTCCGGGGGTGCATGTCGGGGTGCAAATGCCAAATAAATACAAGTTTTGGGCCAGGAGCAACAAAAACGCAGTAGCGCCCAGACCCAGAACCCCATGCACCGCATGCGGAGGCCAACTCCCGATGCCACGGCATAGCTCAGCAGCCGACTGCAGCACCACCCCCTACATCCCCTCCACCCCCCTCCCAGGCCACACTTGCCGTGCTTGCTTCCCCCTGCGTGGGTGTACATATAGCGACATCCTATTGCTAGGGTCACCAACAACCCCACATCCAGTCGTACTCCCTGCCCCCTCGCCTTTCGGGCTTTTGCCCACATTGTGTCACCATTTCGGACAGCTGTCTTTCAGACGCCCACCTCACGTGCTACCAGAGAAACCCTAGCTTGTTTATTAATGTAGTTTTTTAATTGAATTTTTTTTCTTTTTTCCTTTTATGATATTGATAAACATAGTAGCATACTTTGCATATGGTCACTGCAGCATATATGCAAAGAAGCCTCTCCATCACACACATTGCGTTATTACATGCATTGTGCCAGGCCTGCAGGTTGACTTGCTACGTGAAGCAGTAGAATCATCAGAGGGGTGGGAGTGGATGTGCTAAGCACCCTGTCCCTCCAATCTGGTAAAAAATGTTAAAAATAAAAAAGTTATGAGTGACAGAAAAAAACTTGAACAAAAAAATAAGTCCAACAAAGAAACTACACATATGCAAGGAATTACAGTATTTCTCGCTGGCTTCCAAAAAAAATCAAAGTCCTCACGCTTGTGTGGTACATTTTTTATTGGACTTTTTTGGGGGCAGGATGTAATACCTATAACTTATTTAGGACAGCTGAGGATCACAATGTGAGACAGCTGAAGACAGTATTGTGAGACAGCTGAGAATCATAGTGTGGGACAGCTGAAGACAGTATTGTTGGACAGCTGAGGATTGCAGTGTGGGGCAGCTGAGGATCACAATGTGGGACAGCTGAGGATGGCAATGCGGGACACCTGAGGATCACAATGTGGGACAGCTGAGGACTGCAATGTGGGACACCTGAGGATCACAGTGTGGGACAGCTGAGGATCATATTGTGAGACAGCTGAGGACTGCAGTGTGGGGCAGCTGAGGATCACAGTGTGGGACAGCTGAGGATCACAGGGTGGGACAGCTGAGGTTTGTATTCTGGGATTGCTGAGGACCATATTGTGGGACAGCTGACAATCGTATTGTGGGACAGCTGAGAATTTCAGTGTGGGACAGCTGAGGATTGCACTGTGGGACAACTGAGGATTGTATTGTAGGACAGTGGAGAATCATATTGTGGGACAGCTGAGGATCATAATGTGGGACAGTTGCGAATTGTATTGTAGGCCAGTCTGGTGGTGCTGACGGTTGAGGTGCTGGATGCCACACCTCGCACTACACCGGCAACCTGGGTTTGGGAACAAGCCTGGGTTATCAGACATCGGCGGGGAGGGGGGAGGAGCAGGATTGAGTTGCTGTGAGGCAGCTCTCCTTTCCGGGGGAGGTATGTGGACTTTCCCCAGCCCTTGGCTGTCGCCCGATGGAAGATGAATGTCTGTTTGGGCCTTGGGGAGCTTGCCGATTGCCAGGGGAGGGGAGGAAAGGGAGGAGCCGGCTTCATGGGGTGCGTGTGTGCCTCCATGTGTGCACACATCCTTGTGCTGGGGCCCCAGGCACAACGAAAAAAAAAAAGCACAGAATTATGCTGTGGGACAGCTGAGGGTCATACTGTGGAACAGCTGAGGATCATATTGTGGGACAGCTGAGGATTATACTGTGGGACAGCTGAGGATTATACTGTGGGACAGTTGAGGATTATACTGGGGGACAGCTGAGGTTCGTAGTGTGGGTCAGATGATGATCTTATTGTGGGACAACTGAGGATTACCATGTGGAACAGCTGAGGACCACAGTGTGGGAAAGCTGAGGATCACAGTGTGGGATAGCTGAGGATCATAGTGTGGGACAGCTGAGGATTATACTGTAGGACAGCCGAGGATTATACTCTGGAATAGCTGACAGTCATATTGTGGGACAGCTGAGGTTCATAGTGTGGGTCAGATGTTAATCTCATTGTGGGACAGCTAAGGATTACAGTGTGAAACAGCTGAGGACCACAGTATGGGAAAGCTGAGGATCACAGTGTGGGACAGCTGAGGATCATAGTGTGGGACAGCTGAGGATCACAGTATGGGACAGCAGAAGATAGTATTGTGGGACAGCTGAGGATTGCAGTGTGGGACAGTTGAAAATCATATTGTGGGACAGCAGAGGGTCACAGTGTGGGACAACTGAGGATCACAGTGTGGGACAGCTGAGGATCGCACTGTGGGACAGTTGGGAATCGTATTGTTGGACAACTGAGAATCAAATTGTGGGACAGCTGGAGATAGCATTGTGGGACAGCTGAGGATCGCACAGTGGGACAGTTGAGAATCGTATTATGGGACAGCAGAGGGTCACAGTGTGGTACAGCTGAGGATCACAGAGTGGGACAGCTGGTGATCATATTCTGGGATAGCTGAGGATCATATTGTGGGACAGTTGACAATCATCTTGTGGGACAGCTGAGAATTGTAGTGTGGAACAGCTGAGGATCACAGTGTGAGAAGTCTGAAGATTGCACTGTGGGACAGCTTAGAATCGTATTGCAGGACAGCTGAGGATTGTATTGTAGGACCATTGAGAATTGTATTGTGGGACAGGTGAGGATTGTACTGTTGGACAGCAGAGGGTCGCAGTGTGTAACAGCTAAGGATCACAGAGTGGGACAGCAGAGTATCATATTCCGGGATAGCTGAGGATCATATTGTGGAACAGTTGAGAATTGTGTTATAGAACAGCTGAGAATTGCAGTGTAGAACAGCTGAGGATCGTATTGTGGGACAGCCGAGAATCATAGTGTGGGATAGCTGAAGACTGTATTGCAGAACAGTTGAGAATCGTGTTAGTGGACAGCTGAGGGATTATACTGAGGGACAACTGACAGTCTTATTGTGGGACTGTTAAGGATTGCAGTGTGGAACATCTAAGGATTGCAGTGTGGGATAGTCAAGGATCATATGGTGGAAGAGCTGAGCATCGCAGTGTAGGACATCTGAGGATCACCATGTGAGACAGCTGAGTATCGTATTATGGGACAGCTAAGGATTATATTGTGGGACAGCTGATGATTGTATAGTGGGACAGCTGAGGAACACAGTGCAGGACAGCAGAGGATTGCAGTGCGGAACAGCTGAGGATCACAGTGTACGACAGCTGAGTACTATATGGTGGGATAGCTGACAATCATATTGTGGGAGAGCTGTCAGTCGTATTGTTGGACACTTAAGGAATGCAGTGTGGGACAGACGAAGACTGCTGTGTGAGACACCTGAGGACTGTGGTGTGGGACAGCTGAGAATCATATTGTGGGATAGCTGAGGATCGTACTGTCAGACAGCTAACAATCATATTGTGGACAGCTGATGATCTCCATATGGGAAAAACAAGAAAAACAGTTCCACAGGAAATGGATAAAAGTCCTTATTATATGTTTAGAGCTGCCTCTCCGATGTGTGTATGCTGTAGTTGTCATCTCCCAAACCAGAAAAAGCGAATTGTGAGGCGCTTCAGGCAAATATAAATCCACAGACAGTCTTCTTTTGTATTCTCAAACTTCCTTTTGTTGTTTTTAAAATGTGGCAAACCTCAACGTTTCACCAAGTGTCTTGGCTTTATCAAGAGATGCCCTTATAAAAATATATAAATAAACAAAGTTAAAAAGACTGTCTACACAATTCCATATAATCTTCTAACTTTTACAAATATTTGAGAATATATAAGTAAATACCAACTGATGCCACTTACTTCAAGAGATCTTATCAGTTCTACAATATTTTCTTGGCCATTTGCATGGGTTTCTGATCCTATGCAAAATAAAATAAACTTCTATGTATTTGTAGTACCCATATTTCTCTCATAAGGAAATGGAACCCAACACCAAAACACCATCTTGTGATGCACTACACCACCAACACTTCAAACAGGTGCATGTTTAGTACCTGTTCAATTCCAGCGATTATTTTAAACCTTAATGTGTGCCCTCTTGTATGGCCTCATCGTTATTTATCTCTTCATATATCTTCCTCAGCTAAAAAATAGGAAACGGAGATGAACATTCCAATTCACACCTTTTCTTTAGTAAGGATTATCCTTTTTTAAAAACTTTTATTGACATTAACAAACTGTCTGCCATCCTTTTTATATTTGTTAATTTGGGAAAAACCTTTCTTTTAACACTTTCAATCTTATTATTCCATCTCAAAAAAATTTTTTTAAAACTTATCTATGACCTTCCTGAATCTCAATACCCTCAGAGCCTTCTCCAACAATAATATTCTTTGCTATTCAAGTTAATATTTCTATCATAGTATTAGCGCTCAAACCGCGTTCTTTATCACAGCATGACTTCCCTTTCCTCAGACTAAGTAACCAATTCATAAAACCTTTATTCTTTCTTTTAACTCCCCTTCAATACTTCTATGCAATCATTTGTTTCCTATATTAATCTGTCCGTCATTCTCAAAAAGGTATTATGTCCCTCAGACATCTCACGCCCACATTAAATCATTACCTACCACATTCTGGCGTCCGTCATTCTAAATTCTAAAGGCGATAGAGATATCTTCTCCTCTCTGCGTCCTCCTTCCTTCATCTAATGCGCCATAGTTTTTCTCTCTAACATTCAGCCCGGCGTTCTACCGTGACCTAAATACGCTCCTGTTGATGACATCACACCATGTCATCTTAAAGGAGAATCTCCTTATCTCGCTTTCCTTGTATGCAAACAATCTAACATTATTTTTGACTCATTCTCTGTTCCTCCACCTGACATCTTTCTCAGACCATATAAAATGTTATCAACCATGTCTCAAATATATATATACATTATTGATGGCATAAAGGAATGTTTAAATCACCCTTGGATAAGTTTGACTTAACCCCAGCTTTAGGCTGCATTTATGATGCCATTGCACAGAGTTTGGGAAGCGGGGGAGGTAACTGGAAGGTATATTTTGATAACATAGATGAATGGCTAATTAGCCCTTTGGTTAAGTTTAAAAGTATCTGACTATAAGCTCCATTTTATTTCAAAACCTAGCATTTTTAATGGCATAAATTAATGGCTAAATAGCCCTTGAATAAGTTTTTCATATTTCCACAGCTATCAGCTCCATTCTACTCCAATACCCTAAACACAGAGTCTGGGTCAGGAAGGGGAGGAAGAAGAGGGAGGGGGGTTGACTAAAAGGAGATACAAACATTTTGACATAGATAAATGGCTAGATAGCCCTTGGTTAAATGTAACCTGTCCCTAGCTATAAGCTGTACTTGCTTCGATACCATAACATTTTATCCACATAAATTAATGACTGAGTAGCCCTTGGACTGGTTTGACATGTCCCCAGCTATAAGCTACATTTACTACAATACCATAACGTTGAGTTTGGGTCAGAGAGGGGTGGGGGGAGATGACTAGAAGGAAATACATACATTTTGATAACAGAAATAAATGCTAAATAGCCTTATGTAAATTTCAACTTATCCCCAGCTATAAGCTGCTTTTACTTCAATACCATTACACAGAGTTTTGTTCCGGGAGGAGAAGAAGGGAGGCAGTAACTGGGAGGATAAAACTAAAATCAAAAATCAAAAAGGGGAATCCTTATCTCGGCAACAATTCCAATTAATTTCTTTATTTAAGCCAATCCTCGGATCCAATGCCTTCATTTCAAAATCCATTTTGTTTCTGCCCTTTCTATTATCCTATTGTGATCTCCGCCTCTGTCTGATGGTTTAATCTGTTTCTAGTCCCCAAAGCCTCGAAGCGCCCTGTATGCCTGCTTCCAAAAATGATCTACCACAGGGTGGACTTCTTATTTCTAATATTCGATTTATGCTCCTGAATACGTTGTTTAAGGGGTCTTATTGTTTTGCCAATATATATCTTATCACATGGGCATTGTAACACGTATATCACCCTGCTGTATCACATGTTATCGACTGTCTAATCTCATATTCTTTATTATTGTATGGATGTTTGTATTTTTGTTTCTTACTAGTGTATCCACACTGAACATCTACTACAAGGCACCATGCCAGGTTGCAGTGGGCCCAATAATAGTTGTCTATTTTCCTGGGCCTTTCCCTGTTTATGATCAGTGTGAACTAGTTTGTCTCTTAAAGTCCATACTCTTTTTTCTGCTATTCTAGGAAATTCTTGGAAGACATTCTTTTCCATCGGATAATCTTTTAAAATAGACCAATGCTTATTTATTATTGTTATAAAACTATTATTGGGCCCACTGCAACCTGGCATGGTGCCTTGTGGTAGATGTTCAGTGTGTGGATACACTAGTAAGAAACAAAAATACAAACATCCATACAATAATAAAGAATATGAGATTAGACAGTCGATAACATGTGATACAGCAGGGGTGATATACGTGTTACAATGCCCATGTGATAAGATATATATTGGCAAAACAATAAGACCCCTTAAACAACGTATTCAGGAGCATAAATCGAATATTAGAAATAAGAAGTCCACCCCGGTGGTAGATCATTTTTTGGAAGCAGGGCATACAGGGGCGTCTCTGAGGCTTTGGGGACTAGAACAGATTAAACCATCAGACAGAGGCGGAGATCACAATAGGATAATAGAAAGGGCAGAAACAAAATGGATTTTTGAAATGAAGGCATTGGATCCGAGGATTGGCTTAAATAAAGAAATTAATTGGAATTGTTGCCGTGAGATAAGGATTCCCCTTTTGATTTTTGATTTTAGTTTATCCTCCCAGTTACTGCCTCCTTCTTCTCCTCCCGGAACAAAAACTCTGTAATGGTATTGAGTAAAAGCAGCTTATAGCTGGGGATAGTTGAAATTTACATAAGGGCTATTTAGCCATTTATTTCTGTTATCAAAATGTATGTATTTCCTTCTAGTCATCTCCCCTCCCCACCCCTCTCTGACCCAAACTCAACGTTATGGTATTGTAGTAAAATGTAGCTTATAGCTGGGGACATGTCAAACCAGTCCAAGGGCTACTCAGTCATTAATTTATGTGGATAAAAATGTTATGGTATCAAGCTAAAGTACAGCTTATAGCTAGGGACAGGTTAAATTTAACCAAGGGCTATCTAGCCATCTATCTATGTCAAAAATGTTTGTATCTCCTTTTAGTCAACCCTCCTCCCTCCCTCCCCCTCCTTCCTGACCCAGACTCTGTGTTTAGGGTATTGGAGTAGAATGGAGCTGATAGCTGTGCAAATATGAAAAACTTATTCAAGGGCTATTTAGCCATTAATTTATGCCATTAAAAAATGCTAGGGTTTTGAAATAAAATGGAGCTTATAGCTGGGGATACTTTAAACTTAACCAAAGGCTAATTAGCCATTCATCTATGTTATAAAAATATACCCTTCCAGTTACCTCCCCCTTCCCAAACTCTGTGCAATGGTACCGAAGTAAATGCAGCCTAAAGCTGGGGTTAAGTCAAACTTATCCAAGGGTGATTTAGACATTCCTTTATGCCATCAATAATGTATATATATATTTGAGACATGGTTGATAACATTTTATATGGTCTGAGAAAGATGTCAGGTGGAGGAACAGAGAATGAGTCAAAAGAATGTTAGATCGTTTGCATACAAGGAAGCGAGATAAGGAGATTCTCCTTTAGATGACATGGTGTGATGTCATCAACAGGGATATTTAGGTCACGGTGAGAGCACCGGGCTGAATGTTAGAGAGAAAAACTATGGCGCATTAGATGAAGGAAGGAGGACGGAGAGAGGAGAAGATATCTCTATCAGCTTTAGAATTTGGAATGACGGATGCCAGAATGTGATAGGTAATGATTTAATGTATGGAGATGTCTGAGGGACATAATACCTTTTATGTAATGACGGACAGATTAATATAGGAAACAAATGATTGCATAGAAGTATTGAAGGGGAGTTAAAAGAAAGAATAAAGGTTTTATGAATTAAGCGACTTAGTCGGAGGAAAGGGAAGTCATGCTGTGATAAGAAGCGAGTTTGAGCTAATACTATGATAGAAATATTAACTTGAATAGCAAGAATATTATTGTTGGAGAAGGCTCTGGAGGTTATTGAGATTCAGGAAGGTCATAGATAAGTTTTAAAAAAATTTTTGAGATGGAATAATAAGATTGAAAGTGTTAAAAGAAAGGTTTTCCCAAATTAACAAATATAAAAAGGATGGCAGACAGTTTGTTAATGTCAATAGAAGTTTTAAAAAGGATAATCCTTACTAAAGAAAAGGTGTGAATTGGAATGTTCGTCTCCGCTTCCTATTTTTAGCTGAGGAAGATATATGAAGAGATAAATAACGATGAGGCCATACAAGAGGGCACACATTAAGGTTTAAAATAATCATGGAATTGAACAGGTACTAAACATGCACCTGTTTGAAGTGTTGGTGGTGTAGTGCATCACAAGATGGTGTTTTGGTGTTGGGTTCCATTTCCTTATGAGAGAAATATGGGTACTACAAATACATAGAAGTTTATTTTATTTTGCATAGGATCAGAAACCCATGCAAATGGCCAAGAAAATATTGTAGAACTGATAAGATCTCTTGAAGTAAGTGGCATCAGTGGGTATTTACTTATATATTCTCAAATATTTGTAAAAATTAGAAGATTATATGGAATTGTGTAGACAGTCTTTTTAACTTTGTTTATTTATATATTTTTATAAGGGCATCTCTTGATAAAGCCAAGACACTTGGTGAAACGTTGAGGTTTGCCACATTTTAAAAACAATAAAAAGGAAGTTTGAGAATACAAAGAAGACTGTCTGTGGATTTATATTTGCCTGAAGCGCCCTCACAATTCGTTTTCTCTGGTTTGGGAGATGACAACTACAGATCTCCATATGGGACAGCTGAGGCTCATATTGTGGGACAGCTGAGGCTCATATTGTGGAACAGCTGAGGATCACAGTGTCGGACAGCTGAGGATCATATTATGGGACAGCTGAGGATCATATTGTGGGACAGCTGAGGATCATATTATGGGACAGCTGAGGATCACAGTGTCAGACAGCTGAGGATCACATTGTCGGACAGCTGAGGATCGTATTGTTGAACAGCTGAGGATCGTATTGCTGAACAACTGACAGTCATGTTTTGGAACCGCTAAGGATCGCAGTCTGAGCAGTTAAGGATCACATTGTAGGACAGTTGAGAATCATATTGTGGGATAACTGAGGATCATATTGTGGGACAGCTGAAAATCATATTGTGGGACAGCTGAAGAACACAGTATGGAACAGCTGAGGAATGCAATGTGGGACAGCTGAGGATCATACTGTGGGGTAGCTGAGGATAATACTGTGGGGATAGCTGAGGATCATACTTTTGGACAGCTGAGGATCACAGTGTGGGACAGCTCACAATCATTTTGTGAGACAGCTAACAATCATAATGTGGGACAGCTGAGAATCATATTGTGGGACAGCTGAGGATCATACTGTGGAGTAGCTGAGGATCACAATGTGGGACAGCTGAGGATCATACTGTTGGACAGCTGAGGATCACAGTGTGGGACAGCTGACAATCATTTTGTGAGACAGCTAACAATCATATTGTGGGACAGCTGAGGATCATATTGTGGGACAGCTGAGGATCATATTATGGGACAGCTGAGGATCACTGTGTGGGACTGCTGAGGATCACTGTGGGGGACAGCTGAGGATCATATAATGGGACAGTTAAAGATCGCAGTATGGAGCAGTTATGGATTGCAGTGTGAGGCAGTTGAATTTCAAAGTGTGGGTCAGCTGAGGATCATATTATGGGACAGCTGAAGAACACAGTATGGGACAGCTGAGGAATGTAATGTGGGGCAGCTGATGATCATACTGTATGGTAGCTGAGGATCACAGTGTGGGACAGCTGAGGATCATACTGTGGGGTAGCTGAGGATCACAGTGTGGGACAGCTGAAGATCATATTGAGGGTGAGCTGAGGATCATATTGTGGGACAGCTGAGGATCATATTATGGGACAGCTGAGGATCATATTGTGGGACAGCTGAAAATCATATTGTGGGACAGCTGAAGAACACAGTATGGAACAGCTGAGGAATGCAATGTGGGACAGCTGAGGATCATACTGTGGGGTAGCTGAGGATCATACTTTTGGACTGCTGAGGATCACAGTGTGAGACAGCTCACAATCATTTTGTGAGACAGCTAACAATCATACTGTGGGACAGCTGAGGATCATATTGTGGGACAGCTGAGGATCATACTGTGGGGTAGCTGAGGATCACAATGTGGGACAGCTGAGGATCATACTATTGGACAGCTGAGGATCACAGTGTGGGACAGCTGACAATCATTTTGTGAGACACTTAATCATATTGTGGGACAGCTGAGGATCATATTGTGGGACAGCTGAGGATCATATTATGGGACAGCTGAGGATCACTGTGTGGGACTGCTGAGGATCACTGTGGGGACAGCTGAGGATCATATAATGGGACAGTTAAAGATCGCAGTATGGAGCAGTTATGGATTGCAGTGTGAGGCAGTTGAGTTTCAAAGTGTGGGTCAGCTGAGGATCATATATGGGACAGCTGAAGAACACAGTATGGGACAGCTGAGGAATGTAATGTGGGACAGCTGATGATCATACTGTGGGGTAGCTGAAGATCACAGTGTGGGACAGCTGAGGATCATACTGTGGGGTAGCTGAGGAACACAGTGTGGGACAGCTGATGATCATACTGTTGGGTAGCTGAGGATCACAATGTGGGACAGCTGAGGATCATACTGTTGGACAACGGAGGGTCACAGTGTGGGACAGCTGACAATCTCTTTGTGAGACAGCTAACAATCATACTGTGGGACAGCTGAAGATCATATTGAGGGTGAGCTGAGGATCATATTGTGAGACAGCTGAGGATCATATTGTGGGACAGCTGAGGATCATATTGTGGGACAGCTGAGGATCATATTATGGGACAGCTGAGGATCACTGTGTGGGACTGCTGAGGATCACTGTGGGGGACAGCTGAGGATCATATAATGGGACAGTTAAAGATCGCAGTATGGAGCAGTTATGGATTGCAGTGTGAGGCAGTTGAGTTTCAAAGTGTGGGTCAGCTGAGGATCATATTATGGGACAGCTGAAGAACACAGTATGGGACAGCTGAGGAATGTAATGTGGGACAGCTGATGATCATACTGTGGGGTAGCTGAGGATCACAGTGTGGGACAGCTGAGGATCATACTGTTGGACAACAGAGGGTCACAATGTGGGACAGCTGACAATCATTTTGTGAGACATCTAACAATCATACTGTGGGACAGCTGGAGATTATATTGTGGGACAGCTGAGGATCATATTATGGGACAGCTGAGGATCACTGTGTGGGACTGCTGAGAATCATATTGTGGGACAGTTGAGGATCATACTGTGGGGTAGCTGAGGATCACAATGTGGGAAAGCTGAGGATCATATAATGGGACAGTTAAAGATCGCAGTATGGAGCAGTTATGAACTGCAATGTGAGGCAGTTGAGTTTCAAAGTGTGGGTCAGCTGAGGATCATATTATGAGACAGCTGAAGAACACAGTATGGGACAGCTGAGGAATGTAATGTGCGGCAGCTGATGATCATTCTGTGGGGTAGCTGAGGATCACAATGTGGGAAAGCTGAGGATCATACTGTTGGACAGCGGAGGGTCACAGTGTGGGACAGCTGACAATCACTTTGTGAGACAGCTAACAATCATACTGTGGGACAGCTGAAGATCATATTGAGGGAGAGCTGAGGATCATATTGTGGGACAGCTGAGGATCATATTATGGGATAGCTGAGGATCATATTGTGGGACAGCTGAAGAATACAGTATGGAACAGCTGAGGAATGCAATGTGGGACAGCTGAGGATCATACTGTGGGGTAGCTGAGGATCATACTGTGGGGTAGCTGAGGATCATGCTGTTGGACAGCTGAGGATCACAGTGTGGGACAGCTGACAATCATTTTGTGAGGCAGATAATCATATTGTGGGACAGCTGAGGATCATATTATGGGACAGCTAAGGATCACTGTGTGGGACAGCTGAGGATCACTGTGTGGGACAGCTGAGGATCATACTGTTGGACAGCGGAGGGTCACAGTGTGGGACAGCTGACAATCATTTTGGGAGACAGCTAACAATCATATTGTGGGACAGCTGAGGATCATATTGAGGGAGAGCTGAGGATCATATTGCGGGATGCTGAGGATCATATTATGGGATAGCTGGGGATCATATTGTGGGACAGTTGAGGATCATATTGTGGGACAGCCGAGGCTCATATTATGGGACAGCTGAGGATCATATTGTGGGATAACTGAGGATCATATTGTTGGACAGCTGAGGATCATATTGTGGGACAGCTGAAGAACACAGTATGGGACAGGTGAGGAATGTAATGTGGGACAGCTGAGGATCATACTGTGGGGTACCTGAGGATCACAATGTGGGACAGCTGAGGATCATACTGTTGGACAGCTGAGGATCACAGTGTGGGACAGCTGACAAATCATTTTGTGAGACAGCTAACAATCATACAGTGGGACAGCTGAGGACCATATTGAGGGACAACTGAGGATCATACTGTGGGACAGCTGAGGATCATATTATGGGACAGCTGAGGATCATATTGTGGGACAGCTGAGGATCATATTGTGGGACACTGAGGATCATATTGTGGGACAGCTGAGGATCATATTGTGGGACAGCTGAGGCCCATATTGTGGGACAGCTGAGGATCAGATTGTGGGACAGCTGAGGCTCATATTGTGGGACAGCTGAGGATCATATTGTGGGACAGCTGAGGATCATATTGTGGGACAGGTGAGGGTCTTATTGTGGGACAACTGAGGTTTGCATTGTGGGTAAGCTGAGGTTTGTAGTGTGGAACAGCTGAGGATCACATTGTGGGACAGCAGAGGATCACAGTGTAGGACATCTCAGGATCATGCTGTGGGACACTGAAGATCATATTGTGGGACAGCTAAAGATCATATTATGGGACAGCTGAGGATCATCTTGTAAGAAGATGAGGATCGCAGTGTGGGACAGCTGAGGATCACAGTGTGAGACAGCTGACAGTCGTATTCTGGGACAGCTGAGGATCACACTGCAAAACAGCTGAGGATCTCAGTGTGAGACATCTGACAAGCATATTGTGGGACAGCTGAGGACTGCAGTGTGAGACAGTTGAGGATCACAGTGTGGGTCAACTGAGGATAGTCCAAAATATCCCCACTGAAGACTCGTGAGAGTTGAGACTCTAGGAGTGAAGTTGTAACTTTGAAAATTGTACTAAATTGTTTGCCTTTGGCTGAGAAACATTTGAAGTAAAAGGATTTTCTTGCACATATTCAAGCATCTGAGTATCTTTTACGTGTGCACCATGTTGTGTTTGGGTCAGCTGAGGATCACGGTGTGGAACAACTGAGGATAGTGTTGTGGGACAGTTGAGGTTTGCAGTGTGGGACAGCAGACAATCATATTGTGGGACAGCTGAGGATCAAATATGGGACAGTTGATTGTATTGTGATACAGCTCAGGATTATATTCTGGGATAGCTAAGAATCACAATGTGGGACAGTTAATCATATTGTGTGACAGCTAAAAATCGCAGTGTGGAAGAGCTGATGATTGTAGCATGGGACAGCTGAGGATAATATTGTGGGACAATTGACAATTGCATTGTGGGGCAACAGGATGGCAGCAGTGGTGGATCTAAGGGGGAGCGAAGGGTTCGGTAGTACCGTCCATTGTAACGTACTTGCTTGCTGCTGCTGCACTTCACTTTGTTGAAGAAGTATGATTTATTGATTGCAACAAGAAAATATACATTCTAAACTATATACTATATTTGAATCCTCTATTTGAAATGTAGTAAAACAAGACAACAGCAAATTATATAAAGGATAAAAGAAATTTGCATATCAAGTCCCACCACCGCACCACACTGCACCGCACCCCCCATTATAAAATCCTTGATCCAACACTGAATGGCAGTGTGGAACAACTGACAGTTGCACTTTGGGACAGCTAAGGTTTGTAGTGTGGGACAGCTGAGGATCGTACTGTGGGACAGCTGAGGATGGCAGTGTGGGACAGCTGAGGATGATACTGTGGGACAGGTGATAATCATAGTGTGGGACAGCGGACGATCACTTTGTGGGACAACTAACAATCATATTATAGGACAGTTGAGGATCATATTGTGAGACAACTGAGGATCATATCATGGGACAGCCGAGGATGACAGTATGGGACAGCTGAGGATCATATTGTGGGACAGCTGAGGTTCACAGTGTGGGTCAGCTGAGGATTTTGTTGGACAACTGATGATAGCAGTGTTGGACAGCTGAAGATCATAGTGTAGGACAAATGAGGATCGCAAGGTGGGACAGCAAACGACTGCAGTGTGACACACTTTTTCCCCACTTTTGTGAAGAAGTAGAGGAAGAAGAAGAGATTAGTACTTGTATAGAGCTTCTCATACACACTGCATCCCTAAATGTTTTACACGCCATGAGAGACTGGTAGTGAAGTGACTGTAATGGTGCTATGGCAGCCATTTTGTACATCAGCACCCACACAAAATTTGGGGCAATTTCCTGACCTTGTTTCATTGTAAGAGAAATGTTGTCCAGCACACGGGGAGGGGAGGGAGGAGGGAGGAATCCCCTACTGTTACAAGAAGTACCTTGGGTTCTTGTATTTCCAACTGAGCACCCACCAGGACAGCAACAAAGATGGGCAGAGGAAACCTTGGTTTAATGTCTCATCTGAAGATGGCACACCTCTGCAGTACCACACCCCCAAGTACTGCACTTGGGAGCCAGCATTTATGGTGAAAACCTAATCCGCTGTGGGACTAGAACCCATGACCATCTGGCCCAGAAGCAGGATTACTACTAACTGAACCACACTGACTGGAAAGTGGGGTTGTACTGTAAGTCATGAAAGCTAGTTCATGAGTAACAAAAATAGGTTCTGTTTTTGTGAGACACAACAGCTTAATTTCATTAATATTTCATTAATATTTAACAGAAACAGTTTGAGGAATCAACCTTACATGCTACACTATCGGCCACATAAGTTTCAGACTTAACTTCCAACACACTGTCTTATTTTTGATGTGCAGTGTTTTGTTTTTTCCAGTTTCATGACCACTAAGGCTCACAAAACCATAAGTCTTATCTCTTGAAAGTTAACTCTAACTGATGAATGTGACATGTCAGTTTTGCAAAAATCCAGTATTAAACAAGCATTTGTCAATGCCAAACGTTCGCTTGCAGGAATTTGCAGTGGTGTTTGGCATGTATGGTGCTTTACCCTAATGCCCTGTGCGATTGCTGGTATTTGCACAATAAATTGTCAGCATGATCTTTTTGTTACCCCCATTGTGCGCTACATAGGCGGAAACACGTTTTGGGCAGGATGTGAAAAATGACAGCTGTACTGCTCATAAGGAAGTGTGGTAAAATGCCAATGTTGAAAATCTGGAGTGGAAATATTGAAAATTCGCAAACCTACCAGCGTGCGTGGTAACTGTGCAACGCACACTCGTAAAACAGTCATTTTTAGAAATTTTTTCACCAAATTTTCAACATTGCCATTTTAAAACCTCTGCTAATGAACAGTGTCACTGTGATTTTCTTACTGTGTCCCATACATTGATTTCAAGACAATCGACTGCACCATTGTGCACTACATGGGGAAAGACATTTTGGGCAGGATGTGAAAAGTGACAGCTGTACTGCTCATAAGGAGGTGTGGTAAAATGGCAATGTTGAAAATCGGGTGAAAATATTAGAATTCGCAGACTTACTGACGTGCGTAGGAACTGCAAAGCATACGTTAAATAAAACAGTTATTTGTAGGAATTTTTTTGCCAAATTTTCAACATAGCCATTTTAAGATTTGTGCTCATGAACAGTGACACTGTGATTTTCTTAATGTGTCCCATACACTGAGTTCGCACACCCACTGTGCCATTGTGCGCTACATGGGCGGAAACATGTTTTGGGAAAGATGTGAAAAATGACAGCTGCAGTGCTCATAAGGAGGTGTGGTAAAATGGCAATGTTGAAAATCTGGAGTGAAAATATTGAAAATTCGCAAACTTACGAGCGTGTGTAGGAACTGCGCAACGCAGACTCATAAAAGTCATTTTTAGGAATTTTTTCACCAAATTTTCAGCACAGCCATTTTAAGACCTCTGCTCATGATCAGTGTCACTGTGATTTTCTTAATGTGTCCCATACATTGAGTTCGCACACCGACTGCGCCATTGTGCACTACATGGATGGAAACATGTTTTGGGCAGGATATGAAAAATGACAGCTGTACTGCTCATGAGGAGGTGTGGTAAAATGGCAATGTTGAAAATCTGGAGTGAAAATATTGAAAATTAGCGAACCTACGAGCGTGCATACGAACAGCGCAACGCACACTCGTAAAACAGTCATTTTTAGGAATTCTTTTCACCAAATTTTCAACATAGCCATTTTAAGACCTCTGCTCATGAACAGTGTCACTGTGATTTTCTTAATGTGTCCCATACATTGAGTTCGCACACCGACTGCGCCATTGTGCGCTACATGGACGGAAACATGTTTTGGGCAGGATGTGAAAAATGACAGCTGTACTGCTCATGAGGAGGTGTGGTAAAATGGCAATGTTGAAAATCTGGAGTGAAATTATTGAAAATTCGCAAACGACTAGTAAGACAAGTGAGAACCGCAGCACATCGCCAGAACAGTCGTCTTGAAATTTTTGCACCAAATTTTCAACATGGGTTTTGGGACCCCTCTCATGAATGATGTCACTGTCATGGTGTTATTCAAGGCCAAAGGTGATTTCATGCAGTGACTGTGCAGTGCCTCATGAAATCACCCTTCGGGCCGAATAGCGCTAGGACAGTGACATCATTCATGAGAAGGGGGCCCAAAAACCCCATGTTGAAAATTTGGTGCAAAAATTCCAAAAAATGACTGAGATATGCAATAAAGTTGAAACCCCCTATGTAGCCCATTATACAGCTTACCGGCATTTCCTCAGTTCGCGGTCGGCTTTGAAGAGTGCAGACATGTTCCGGTCCACGAGATCGTCGCGCGGGTCAGAGGTAAGTATGGGGTGGGGGGTGTGGGGAAGGCTGGAGTGCGCGGTGGGTGGGTGCGGGTTGTGGGAGGGGTTGGGAGATACGCGGGACCGCTTTTGTTTTACAGAAAAAAGACGACGGGGACATTTGCTACGCTGGGGTGGGCTTCCAGCGTGGCAGAAGATTGTGGGGGCTGAGGCCGATGGGGATTGGGCACCCGTCGACAAAGCAAAC
Organism: Neoceratodus forsteri; assembly: GCA_016271365.2. Lineage (NCBI taxonomy): Eukaryota > Metazoa > Chordata > Ceratodontiformes > Ceratodontidae > Neoceratodus > Neoceratodus forsteri. Next base: position 1,098,353,685 of record CM057455.1, on the reverse strand, counting down.
CAGCGGTTTGCCACGCTGAGGGTGGGCTCCCAGGCGTGGCAGCAGGATAACGCAGGGGCCATGGAGCCGACGAGTTGGGCACCCCGTCGGCAAAACAAACAATGTTTGCCATGCTGGGGTGGGCTCCCCAGCATGGCAGGAAAGCTAGGGGCCGCATGACGCCGGGAGGAGCCAGACGAGGGGATGGCAGCGCGCCAGCATGGCAGCGGTGCTTTCCTGAAGCAGAGGAACACCGCTGAACATATTGAGCTCCTGCACCCATTGGTGCAGGACCGCCACGCCTCATCCAAGGGAGCAGTATTGATGGGAGAGGCACACTCCAAGTGTGCTACTCTCCTAAACGTTACTTTCATGCATCACAGCGAACATAAAAATGTGTGAACAAATTAGCTGTGCATCTGCAAAAATGGCATTTTATTTTCATAATAAATTAAGATCTACAAATTTCTCAGTAACATCACCTAAAGTATCAATGAATTATTATTCGGTGAAACTCTAATGAACCTGAAAGTTTCCTTTTTCAGCTTACAGATGTTTTTGTACAATAGGTGAGCAAAAAAAAGTGTTACAATGATCTTTCACATATTTTCAACCTTCATGAACTTTTAAGCCACCCAACTGATAATTACCAAATTTATTTATTCATTTACTGAATTTTGTTAACCAGATAGACCCGCTGAGACTAAAACACCCTTTTTCAGGGATGACCTGGGATTAATTACATAAAGACATTGAAGACAACACAGGGAGTCAAAAAGTATAATATACAAGTATTAGCGATATTCACAGGGGTACATAGCTAGCAAACAATGGTGCATTGACAACATTTAAGCTAAAAGACAAACATTAACCATAGTCACAGGGGTACATAGTTAAAAAACAGTGGTAAATTTACAACACAGACTAACAATCAGGTCGAATTAAGGCAAGTCGCATGGTGGGTACCCATGGGCTAACAAACATATAAATTAGAACAATGACCAGCATCAAGCACAGACCAAGGGGGACAGGTAAAGGCCAGCAGATTCATATCGGCTATTACAAGAGCACTGGCTACACTCTAGTGGAATACTGTACCTTAAGCCCCTTTCTTAATCCTCCAAGTGAGAAGCAGTCTTGAAGGGTTGCAGGGAGGATGTTTTACAGAGATGAGGCTGAGGCAGTAAAGACTTTTTTCCCGCACTGGACCTCCCCCTGGGTATCTCTAGTAGGGTGCTACTACCAAGCATTTCCTGACCCATGATTTTTCTAAGTTTGATGCTGGCTCCTTTCTGGCTACCCTCTCAGGTATACACTGGGCTACTATCAAAGCTCTTCCTGACATGAACTCTGCCCTTGCATTCTTCGTTAACAATTTCCTCTTGGGGGGTGTGGCCTAGATGGGCAAGATGGCAGACGTGCTCTAGATGTGCACAGCATGGGCATAGCAAACTTCAGGCAATAACAGATTACTAACAGTGAGCATTATAAAACAGAGTTTACCTATGGCTGGGAAAAATCAAGATGCACCAACAAACGTGAACACTAGGCTGTCTAAGCTTATATTTATGGCAGAAAAAGACCACCACTCTGACTCAGCTTGCCACGAGGCTTTACGAGGCCCACAAGTCACCGCTAAACATCAGAGCGAAATGTCAGAAATTGAAAAATCCCTAGCTGGAATCCTGGCCACCCTGTGTCGGATGCAGGCCAAAATGCAGGTGGGTTTCCAAAGCATCACAGCACATATCTCACACCTACAAGCTGTGGTGCAGGATTGTCGGAAACGTCTGCAGCTCATGCCACCCACTTAGAGAAAGCTGAATGGAAAATAGGGGAAATGGAAGATGTCTCGGCATGCCTTTCTTGGTACAAAACTGAGTGTAAAAAGCAACTCTTGGAGGTACAGCAGAAAGTGGATGACCTGAAGAATAGGTTGCAATGCTTCAACATCCACATCATTGGGCTCCCAGAAGGTTTCAAAAAGAAGGAGCCAGGAAAAGAAATACATCAATGGATCATCCGTCAGGTGAAGCTTGGGGATCAGGCTGCAGTCCTCGAGGTGGAAAGAGTGCAACAGACAGGGCCCAGACCAAGACCAGAGGAGAAGCCCCTACATTTCCTCATCAAGTACCTCCATTATACAGACAAGGAGGTGGTTCTGCGTGTGACCATAACCCAGGGTCCCATTATGTTAAAGGAGGACAAGAAAGTTTTCATTGTTCAGGACTATAGCCAAGATCTGCAATCAAGATGTCAGAAATTAAACAGGGTTAAATCAATGCTTCATCTGGTCAGCTGGGAGTTTGCACATCTGTATCCCTCACACCTTAGAAGCACCTGGCCAGGCAAACCGCCTCACTTCTTTGAATCTCTGCAAGAGTCAGAGAAATTCATCAGAGAGAGAAAAACACAGTTGTTGCCCAAAATTTACAATAAAACTGACCCGACGCCTGACAGCTGAAATTTACCAAATTCTACCCTGCCGTTGAGTGAAGTGTCTGGCCAGGGCTTGTGCTTCTGCACCTCATACTAAATCCTGAAATCACTGTCGACCAGTAAGTACAAGGGGCCACATGTGTTTTTCTTTTTGTTGTTGGTAATGCTTGGGATCGCAATTTACCTTACGTACTGTACTGATGCTGGATTAAAACCCTTGTAATGCCCATGGGTTCAGGGAACAATTTGAGACACCTAGATGTGTCTGACCATTGAGGGATGTGGCCAGGATCTGAGTTAATGGGTTCAAGTTGGTGATGGGAATTAGTATAAGATGACAGTTTGCCCACCATCTTGGATGCGTGGCCACTGTGGGGTGCCGCCCTGCCCACAAGGAGCTCCACTAGCCATGCTGCACAGGAAAAAATGAATGATGATGCAGGAGGCATTGTTGGGTCTCAGAGGTAGGCAGGGGGCAATGCCCTAGTTCATCTGAAGGGTGGGCCTCCTCCTGCATATCTGAGTTTTGTGGAGCACTGAGTATAGCACCTCCATCAGAAGCATTGCCTCATCGCTCCAGGACAAAAACTGCAATAGATGACCTTGCTCCATTTGACTTTGACTGTGAGAGGTCTGGGGGATTTCAGGGAGGTGCCCATCATACGCATTAATGAGAATTTCTTCCACCCTGACTGTGTCATGGGATGCAGGTTCCAGCAGGGGGGGAGAATCACACAATGAGAGAAGTGCAACATTACACATCATCCTGTGTAATCCCTTGGACCATTTTTTCTTTCCTTTTTTTTATCTCAGCTTCTTTCTCTACCTAAAAAATGAACCTCATCAGAAATTAAATTGTTTCCTGTGGCATGATGAAGGGCAACTCTGACCAAGCTTGATTAAATAAATGTACTGGTGTGGTCCAAGGATGAGGGTGGGGGGGGCACACAGCCACACATAAGAGAGAGAGGGCACGGCCTGCGGTCAGTGAAGTCACTCCAGTAGGACTAGATTTAGTGCTCACCTAGCACCAGTGAAGTGGGGAGCACCATTACACCCACTTCGCAGCTCAGAAGTATGGTTTATTAAGTATTAGCATTGCGTGACAAGATCACCTGCAAAGATAGAATAATATTTGGCTAGTGTGCTCCACTAATGCCATCATTAACAGAGGGGGAAAGACTGCTCATTCTCAGCAATGAGCTGCAGTTCAGTTGGGGACATTGCTACGCCTGTTGCTAGCTGGGACGAGAGTTGGGAGGGACATGGGATAAAGGGGCAGGATTTAGGAGGAGGGAAGTATGGGGTGTTTGAGGAAAAATAAAGTTTTAATGTTGGTTAAGTGTAAGTGTTAAGAGTTCATGGTTGGATACCAGTCTAATAAGGTCCACTGATGTCGTATATAATGCAAGGGATGTTCAGATATACACAGAAGTACTGAGCAAGAGGATACAATCTACAAAATGTAAATATAGTTAGCGAATTAAAAATCACTTCATGGAATGTTAATGGTCCCTAGAGTGTGGTCAAAAGGAAAAAGGTTCTATCCAGATTAAAGAAATTTAAAAGCAATACAGCACTCCTGCTGGAGACCCACATGACCCCTGTTGAAGAAGGGAAAATAAAGGATGCCTGGGAAGGCAACTAGGTGGTGGCAGCTCACTCGCCCAGGGTGACGGTGGTGGCAATCTGACTGTCCGGGGGTTCCCCATGAATATCACGGGCTCTTCTGTGAACCCAAGGGGATGGTATGTTCTAGCACAGGTCCAACTCAATTCTGAGAACACCACAGCAATAGGGTCAATATACAGCCTCAATATTGAGAAGCCTAAATTCTATCATAAGCTCCTATTGGACATGGCACCCTTTAGGGGCCCATGGATACTGCATGGGGACTTTAATTGTGTGCAGGATCAAATACTGGACAGGTCAAACAGAACCTCCACTGTCCTCACAAAGATGGCTCAACCGCTCACAGAAATTGAGAGTACATATAATTTGAGGGACATTTGGCAACACCTGCATCCTGTGGGGCAAGAGTACAGTTTTTTTTTTCCCACTCCCACCACTCATATGCAAGGATAGACCGGCTACTGGTGTCAGCATGGTTAGCCACGCAGATGGGCCCTGCAGCATATGAGGCAATTTTAGTCTCAGACCATGCCACACTCACCTCCATTCTTAGTGACGGAGGTATAGTGTCTCCTCCTAAATCTTGGAGACTGAACCCTGTCTTATTAAAAGAGAAGGAGTTTGTGACACATGTCTGAAACTCTATCAGGCAGTACCTGGCTAACAATAAAGCTGGGGACACTACACATGCAACCAGATGGGAGGCTATGAAAGCTTATGTTAGGGGGTAGGTCATCTCCTATGCAGCCCGCAAGAAAAAGGGTGAAGAGAGGGAGCTTGGAGACCTGGAGAGAAAAATAGTGGAATTAGAAAAAGTCCACATGAACAACCCTGGCAGGGCGCTTTATCAGAGACTACAAAAGGCAAAATAGCGATTCAATACCCTTAGTTAAGCCACCTCAGAACACAGTTTGATACTGGGCAAAATAGTCCCCTACTTTGATGGCGACCAGGGAGGTAAACTGCTCTCCTGGCAGCTCAGGTGTAGGGAGGGGGAAACACAATAAAAAAATATAGCTCCCAGGGCAGTCCACTGCTGTCTGACAATCATTCAATAGGGCAGGCTTTTGTCCACTTCTATAAGAAAGTGTACTCCACAGATGTCTGCCTTACAGATCAGCAACTACAGGCCTTCTTTCAGAAGGTGGCTGGCACCCCAATGCTTGATCTGACTCCAAACTTAGAAAATCAATACAGACTAGCTCCATGGGTGCATTGTGGTGATGTTAACAAGGGAGTAGCCTCTGGGGCAAAGCTTCTCTGTAAGCAGCGATTATGTTCAATGTGTTGCTCCACATCAGCCCCATCTAGCCAATAGAATCTGATCTCACCAAGTCAAGGTTCTGTCTATACCAAGGTGCCCTATGGTTGTGCAAGGACCTAGTACTGAGTCTCAAAGGCAGGGCAGCATTAGTTGTTGTTGTCTACTTGTCCCTCTGTTACTGTTTCTCTGTATAGTTTATTGATCAGTTTTAACTTAGACCTTCTTGTATAACAGTGCAGTTCTCAAATCAGTGGTGTGATTCTGACACATCTTTTCTGCATAGAGGGCTTCTAGTTGCTGATTATGGGATCGCTGGATTGAGCCTGGCGAATACTGTCATTGTCCAGCTGAGCAGTGCACCAATGTCTATTGCAGAAAAGGGCAATAAGCAGCAGGTATGCAATTTTCAGAGGCCTCAAGCAATCCACTATGTAGTCCACTGCGTTCGGGACATTTGTTCCTCCTGTCAAACTTCCGCAGAGTGCCCAATGTCAGGTTCTGCCAATCGACCCAATCATTCTGGGAACAGGCCCGGGAGAGAGTATCAGTATCTATGTGGTTCAGACTTGCTCGGTATTCGAGAGCAGTCATATGTAGATATGCAGAAAGCTACCTATGGCTAGTGGCATCTAACTTATTGAGGTCTGCACATAGGTCAAAGGATTATTGTCTGTTTTACTAGTATTTAGCCCATACAAGTACTCATGGAATTGTCAATAGCCACTGTTAGAACTCTAATTATGTACAGGATGGTTTTTTTCGATGTCAGTTTACTGGCAAAGGCCATGGTCTCAGGCCATTCTCGTGTTTTGGTACAACACAGCCCCCAACCCTTGTGTTAGCATCAGTGTGCAGGATGGGGTTTTTTGGATCGGCAGGCCAGTACTGAGCATGGTAAGTTGATATATGATCTCAGGAAAGCAGTCTCACAATGTGAGTCCAGGGTCCTAAATACTTCTCTCGATGAAATATACTTTTCAGTCTTATGGATGCTGACTTTGGTATTTTTTTGGGTTGTGGGATACTTTGAGTGTTTATAAAGGGCTGACTTCTTTGAATAGTCCTTGATGAAGTGCCGATAATAGACAGAATCCCAGGAATCTGTGTTCTTTTAGATTTTGCTGTTGGGTGTAAGGCCTCAACTTTATTGGGTCGGTCTTTTATTCCTCGGATACTATGTCCTGTTTTACTGATGTTTGAAAAATTGACACTATCAATGGACAGTTTACAAAGTCCTCCAGTCGTCCAATACTTAAATAATCTGTTCATGTTCCTCCAGTGAGCTGCCAAACACAATAACATCATTCAGTATACCAGGCACTTAGTGTTCATGTCCCCACTGCACGCCCATCAATCTTGAAAAGGGCTGGGGCATTTGAAACCCTTTGAGCATCCTCATGAATTGTGTAGCCATGGACAGATAAGGCTGTCTTTTCACTGTCCTCTGGGGCCATCGATCTGATAGTACCCACTGTGGAGATCCAGCAGAAATCCACTTGTTCTTGTTTTGGCAGTCCAGCATCTTGAATGGGGTATGTGTACTGATCAGGATAGTCCGGCGTTTTAGTGCGATAATCCACAACATCCTTGTCATTCCATTCTTTTCCTCACTACTACTAATGGGGAAGCATAAGTGCTCTGGATTCTTGTAGCTACAATTAGCAGCTAACACTCTCTGGGTAGATGCCGCCTGCTACTTATCTATGTCAGCAGGTGCCAGGCGTCGAGACCTTCAATATGGTCTTTCGTCATGCAGCCGGATATTGTGCTCAGCTCCTTGCACGCATCCTACATCCCATTCCTTTAAAGAAAAAACACCTGGTCTCTCTGCAAGCCTCACCGATCTTCACTTTCCATTCAGCTGGCAGCGGGAGCTGAATCAACAAACAAGTCAGGTATGCTATTCTTGTCATTCTTCTTGAACTTGCTGTTGGGTAGTACTGCAGTGTCTGCACAATGCACATTAGCCAGGATGCAACTTCTTGTTTACTCTCAATGTCTCTTTCTGACACATTATGAACTTGGACCATTGGCATCTTCTGCATAAGCATGTAACAGCGGGCAAATACTAGTTGACCAGTGTCCTTCCTGCAATTTTCCACGCTTGGTGCATCCAATATTAATATTTTATTCTTAACATCCTTTTCTGATACGGACTTTCCTGTAAGGTACACTGGCATTTGGCGCCAGGATCAGAGATCAGATCCTTCTTCCATACATTCGACCGTTCCTCTGGTTCTGTTTTTTCAGCATCTCTGTGCCTCATAGCCTTCTTAATTAAAGTTGAACTCTTAAAGCCTCACTAGCTCTTTGCACCCTGTTTTTCATAACACAACTGTGCCAGCTTCCTACATATGAGCATTTGTTCCAATCAACAAAGGTCACCATCATACAGTCCAGTGGGGACACTCAAGGCTAGGTCTCTACTTTTTTGTTCGCCACCCAGCCACTTGAGGTGGGAAAGACACAGCCAAATTCGGATATACCCTTTAGGTAGGCCTTTCCCTACTCTAACCCACATGCAGTCCTTCTTCTAATGGTTGTAAGGTACGTCTGACAAATGCTTGATACCAATCTTGGAACATAATTGTCACTTGGAGCCACTGTCTAATATAGTTTTGTAGACACTCCGCTCACTTTTACAGTGTGGTCTCCATGGAGGGACCCACTATTCTGGACCAGTCTGAGGCGGTAGTGGGGCCTGGGCAACTGACCTGGCTACACAAAAGGACGCGGAATTAGCATTTCTTGGTGCCCCTCACTGATCATGTCGCACCCTAACCACTGATTTCTTTCTCCAAGCTCTGTAGCCTATATGCAACTTTTGTCAGTGTCTTTTGGGACTGGCATTCCTTTCATGTGCCCATCTTTCCCACAATTATAGCAAAACATACTGAGTTTGAGCTATTATGGCGCCACACTGGGAGCCAGGCTGGGGTATTACTAACTGGAAACCTTGTGCCATCTCTGTCTCTGCTATGTGATAAGCATTTGGAGACATCTCGTCAGTTTCTCCACTTCCATGGTCAAGGAATCGAGTTCGAGCTGTTATCAGTAGAGATACATGGGTGGTAACCCCACCCCATAGCAGATGCAGTCGGATATAGGTCAGGGTCTGCATTTCTTGCAGGCGTGGCTTCATAAGGGACTGTTTTTGAATTCTTGGATCTCTCTCAACAGTTCGCCCATTGTGACATATCTTTTTCTTGTCAGAGCACTCATTGACTGCCAACCTCTGCCTCCTGAACTTCACTTTGATGCTGGTCACTCCTCAGTCAACGTAGTTTGTGCTATTAAGGAGTATCCTCCCGAGGTCGTTTTTTCTCAACTCCTCTAATTTCTCTTATTAATTCCATCATAGGAGGTGGGATCCAGCTTCGATTCATGCCAGGTGTAACTGAAGCAACAGCAGTTCTGAGAAGGGGCAGACTTATGATCCTGTCCAGCCTGGTTCGGTCTTAGTTCAATCGCTGGCAAACTACCTTTTCTGAGGCATTCTTGCAATATTTTTTCCAGCCGAGATACATACACAGACAACAACTCTTTGGTACTGTTGTGCATCTTTTACTTTCCATAGGTCCTCATCAGAATCTGGGCTCCCATACATATCTCCAAGGCCTCAAGATAGGCCTGCAGTCGCTCAGGGGTTACTGGGCCCGCTTTTAGCATGGATGGCAGCCAGGCAGACCCCTGAGGCTCTCACTAACCTCTCTCGCTTTCACCTCCGGAGTTATCAAGCATTCTAGCACTTGGGGGCAAATATAGTTCATCCAGGTCTCCAGTCATCCTCCCCCTTGGGGTGGGGAGGGTGCCAGAGAAGACTTCAACCGCTGCAAGAGTCGTGATTACGGTGTAGGTGCAGAAATAGGAGTCTGCATTGGTTCAGACACTATTACGGGCACTGGAGCAGGAGAGGTGCTTGGGGAGGAACACCCCAGGTGGCAAGAATAGTTTCTTCAAGTCCTCCACAGTTTTCCTCTCCTAGCAACTATTCAGCAAATTTCTCTCAAAAGTTTTAGATAGTGGTGGGGGCTGATTCCCCGGTCTTACTGTCCTTAGTTATCACCTCCAAGCAGTGAGGGCTCCTCTGGGGTAATGGTCTGTGGCACTTTGGGGCTATCTATGGGATCCTTAAACTCACTAGGCTGGTGAAAGGTGGGTGAGCAGATTACATGCCGACCCACCACCACAGGGTTTTGTAAACTTCCACCTTGGAAAGTACTCTGCACAGTGTCCGTGGTATGATACCCAGGGGATGTCCAGGATAAGATAGCATTTTGGGGGTCGATCTCCTCCCTAGGCACACCACTCCACCCGCCGCACAGCCACTTCTGTCGGGTACCCATTTTTTTCAATAGTGGTCTCAGAATATGGCCACTAGAGGACACACAACCCAGCGGTGAGCTCCAAGATGTAACCCCTTAGATGTGCCTATCCCAGGGCTACTACCCCTGCCTGATTTGCTACTAACAGGTTGAGGGGCCTGGATCCAATGGCGGTGCCTCCACCCAGAGGTCAGGGTTTGCAATAAGTTAAACTAACTTGTCACAGCCCTCTGGGACACTGCAACCTCTTCTTCCCAGTACTAGTGGCCCACACAATATATCGAATTACCTTCAGTATATACACTTTACCCCAGGTCTGGTTCCGCACTGGGACCTCTCAGAAATGAGAACAGTGCAACAATCACAGTAATAGTACTTAACATAGACAAACACCAGGTAGTATAACTGCTGGAAATAAGCAGCTCTGATTTCTATTAGGGATATAACAAGGACAGGGGAAATCAGGTTAATTAGCTTATCACTCAATAATCTTCTATGGCTCTGTGCATTGGCCTATCCTCTATCAGTTACTGTCCTGGGTACCCAAGCCCTAGTGGCTAGTCCAAACCGGTGGCAGCTGGTAGGGGCCCTCACAGAGAAAAGGAGAATTAAACAGTCAGCAGTACAGTAATTCCATTTGGATTTAATGTGGCAACTAACAGGGAGCAACCCTGAATTAGTACTCCACGACCTCCAAATAAGATGGGGTCCTTCAATGTCAGCAGGGCTCACTGAGGTACACAAACCTCTTCACACATCCATATAAAGAAAAGTACTATACCAGGTAGGCTGCATCTGTATCCCGATCGCAATTACTGCACAATACCCGGAGAACACACAGCAGATTCAGTCTCTGACAGACCGAGTAGCAATTTAGCAATTCTTCCAGTCTTCACAGGTGAGCCTGGTTTCTACTCTTCAGAGATCTTTTGATTCTTCACAGGACGGATTCAGTCCTAACAAGCTGTTACTACAAGCTGCAGACCGGAACTCTGGGCCTTACACACGTTTTTGACTAAAACTGCACACTGAAAAAGCACAGGGCTCCTTCCTTCTTCACTGCCAAAGCTCAACTGAAGCTCCAACCGGCAAAACTGGGCACTTCCTTGAGTTCCTCCCAGTTCTTGACTGGATTGGCTTTCACTCACAATAGACTGCTGCTGTTGGTCCAAAAAGGCACTGAAGTCTAAACTACATCTCCTAGAGTCACTGCCCAGACAATCCCTCTTGTGGCTGGCCTGCAGATTATGAGTCCAAGTTCTGATTCGTCTAAGGCACCATTTTAGAGCTTGAAGGCCAATTCTACACTGATTGGTCCAGTTCAGCAGTTCAAAACTAGAATGAGAACTAGCAGACACAGTTCTGACTGCAAAGAAAGCAGGTTAGACAAACTGTAATTTCATTATTACTCTAAATAATTTCTGGCAAACAGTTACATCTTCAGATAGGTTCCCTTTGCACTCCTAGTGACTGCAAAATGAAGTGAATTGGCAGCAGCTCAAGTGGTACTCAGAGAAGCACACTGTCCCCCATATAAACTAATTATGTCTGCAAGCAGACAGCTCTTAAAGAGACAGTACCAGAGGGCTCTAAAAACACTCACTGATAAATGGCTTAAATACCCGACACCACATTCAGGCTTGGAGCATTCAAGCAAGCTCCTGGAAGTCTTTTGGGAACCCCCATTTGCAGGGGGGTTACACATACAGTGCTGTTTATGATCAAGAGCTTTAAAGTAGGGCCGTGCAAAACAAATACTATTTGTGACATACGCACAAATACATCACTTTTTACAAATACAAATATCACTCAAATATTTGACCACATAAAGTAGTATTGGGTCTTGATTTAGGCTGACATGAAACACCTGCTACTGTTCAATACATGGATGCATATTTTCTTGATAAATCTGCAAATTGTACTGAAACTTCTCAAACCCTAAGTCTCATGTCACCATCAACAACAGAAACAAGTCAAAAATATTTTTCGAACACTGATATGCGAACAAATACAAATATTAGTGACACAAATACAAATATCAGAAATCAGTCTTTTGCACAGCCCTACTTTAAAGGTGTAGTCCCCGATTATATCCTGGATAACCTTGTAGTTAGACCAATTAAACAAGACCTACAGTCTGCCCAAGAATTAGCATATTAGCCCCCAAATTATAAAACAACCTTGGGTCGAAAACATTTCCTTTATAATGGACCTAGGCTATGCAACTCTGCCATTAATTTTTTGGTCTGAAGGTAAAAAAAATCTGTACAAGTGAAATAAAGACCTGGTTCGTAAATGAGGCTAGACAAAGAACCATAACAGAATTAACATAAGTGATATCTGATCTGATGGGGTTAATGTGGTAAATTATATATTTACTGATGCTTGTACTTTGTCCTAGTGTTAAGTCATCTGTGTTTCTTGTATAATTTGTATTTACTGTTGGTATGTCTATATTTGTAACTTATATAACTTTTGTACAAAGGACCTCACTGGAAATTAGCTAATCTCCGTTTGAGCTATCAGATTCATTATATGAATAAAAGTTTTTACTACTACTACTAGAACAGTTATGTACTTACCGTAACAGTAGATCAAGAGAATCTTTCATCAGGTGACACATATGGAACTTTTAGCTGCAAGGTGCTAGAACCACATGGAAACTTTTGCAAGAGTCAATTGTTTAACCAGGAGTGGCACACTAAGCTGAAAGCTTGTTTTACAGGTGCGACCTGGGAGCACAGGGAAGTTAAGTGACTTGCTCAGGGTCACACAGTATGCAAGTGGGGGCTCTGGGATTCAAACCCAGGTCTCCAGATTTGCAGCTTAGAGCCTTAAACCACTGTGCTATACTGCCTCCCATAAAGTCAGCCATGGGCTGCCCACAACGACATCAGACGTCCGCTTATATCTCAACATTGACAGTCCCTCCTCTCCTCAGTTCCCCACCAAAGATCATACTCAAAGGACCTTTCTGTAGGGAACCAGGAAAGAACCCAGCACTCTGCAAACCAGGTGAGGCAGAGGGCTAGAAGGAGAACAAAATGGAGATAGGAGCAGCAAAATCTAGAGTTATAGGCCAACAAGGGGGAAGGAGGGTAGGGCAGCATAGCCTTATGAAAGAGATTGTCTCGAAGATCTACTGTTATTGTAAGCACATAAGAACAGGTTCCTCACCTGTAACAATAATTCAATGAGTGTTATATGGTGTACTTCTGGCAGTATCCTTTCCCTTTAAAGAGCTAGTTTACTGCCTACAACTAATCGTAATTTTCAGATACAGTCAGCTATCACTTCCAATATTTTAAGTATTTTTTTTATTTTCTGTCTGCTAATTAGAAGGTTTTCCACCTGGCAGTGCTGGACTGATTTGTGGAGCAGTATTCTGTTTGGAGGCTAAAAAAAAAAAAAAAAGTCAGTTGTGTTCCTCCTACTACATCATCAGAAATGTGGACCAAACACATTGGGGCACCACAATCCTTGCAATCTGAGTATTGACTACAAGTTACCAATCAAAATGCAGGAAACTGTGACATCACTAGTGACCAAGAAGAGCCAGTCCCTGCTGTTTCATGTGAAAGAGAATAATCTGGCAGTGAGAAATGGTTCTCCCTGGATACTAGTGATGTCACAGTCCGTGTGGTATAAGTGTTGATGTAGTAGGAGGAACAGAACTGACTTTTTTTAGCCTCCAGACAGAGTGCTGCTCCACACATCACCCTAGTACTGCCAGGTGGAAAATCTTCTAATTAGCAAACAGAAAAGAAAAAATACTTGAGATAGCCTAGAGGTTAGAGTAATGAGCTGTGAATGAGCTTGGTACATCCAGCAGACAGACCTGGGTTTCATACCCACAACCTCTACTTACATACTGTGTGACTCTGAGCAAGTCACAACCTCCACAGTGCTCCTGGGTTGCCCTGAAAATAGGCACCTGTGCCTAGTGGGCTACCCAGTTAACAAAAGAATAAAATAAGAAATGATAGCTGACAACATCTGAAAGTTACAATTAATTCCATGCAGTACAATAGCTTTTTAAGACTCTGGCCAGAAGGTCTTCAAGCTGGCTCCTCCAACCCACCCAGGCAGCAACTCCCTCAGCACCACCTCGTGACATCAGATCTTGCCTGCTTGAAACAAGATACAGTGTGCCACTTGCCAGGGGAGGTTGGGGAGGTTATGTGGATGTACACCATACACCACTCCTAAAACTACTGTTAGAGTAACCTGTTTTTGTAAGGACGTGGATATGGTGTACTATCCACACTTCTGGGAGACTCCTAGCAGTTCTCCAGGGAGGTGGGGGCAAGGCACACACCCCCTACTTGGAGAACAGAGATTGGAGAACCAAGGCCCCAAAACTAGCATCCTGGCATGATTCAAGGTCGATGTGGTAATGGGTAATGAAGGTGTATGCCGACTTCCAGGTAGCAGCCCTGCAGATTTCCTGGATAGGGATATCCCTCAAAGCAGCCACTGAGGCAGCGGTATGTCTGGTGGAATGAGCCCCTAGCCCTATGGGGAAGTTCCCTACCAGCCAACCTATAGCAGAGGTTGATGCAGGATACAATCCACTTGCTAATCGTCTATTGCGCTCCTTATAGTAAGTAAGCACTTGCTTCAGGTCCTGAGTATGGAGCCTCTGCGTGACTTCCAAGGTGTGGCTGGCCACGAACACTGGGAGATTGATCACCTGGTTAAGGTGAATGAAACTCTGACACAACCTTGAGGAGGAACTTCAGGTTGGGGCCAAAGACAACCTTGTCCCTATGGAAGACCAGGTAAGGAGACTCCACCGAGAGTGCTTGGAGCTCACTGATCCTTCTGGCAGAGGTGATAGCCACCATGAAGGCAGTCTTCCACGTACATGACAGGAATGACTTGCCCATGAGCTTTGCCAACACCAGCAAGAAGTCCCAGGGTGGTGGTGGTGGTTCATGCATTGGAAAAGAAATGTGGTTATGGCCCTTAAAATAGTGCCAGATCACCTTTTCCTGTGCCACAGACATCATACCAGCCCATGCCAGGTATGCTGAGATGGCTGCCAAGTGCACCTTAAGGGTTGTTAACCGAAGGCCCAACTGAGAGAGGACCAAAAGTAATACAGAATGCTAGCCACTGGAAAAGACAAGAGGCTGAGCTCCTTGCTCTGGCACCAAATGGAAAACCTCTTCCATTTGAAGGCATAGATTTCAGGCAGACTCCTTCCAAGAAGCTTCGATCACAGTGAGGACATCGTCGGAGAGACCCCAAGCCTGGAATTCTAGCTGCTTAGGAACCAGGCTGTCAGGTGCAGGAACTGAAGGTCCGGATAGAATACCTTCCCCTGATTGCAAGAGAGCAGGTCTAAGTGATGAGGAAGATGCCACAGTAACCTGCAACTGAGGCTGAGGAGATCGGGGCGCCAGAACTGGCGGGGCTAGTCCAGAGCCAGCAGGATCATACATGCCTCGTCTCTCCTGGCTTGAGCAGCACTTTGTGGATCATCAGAAAAGGAGGGAAGCATACAGGAGGCCCGGGGTCCAGGGCCTTGAGAAGGCATTCCCTTGCAGTGTTCCCTGCTGAGGGGGGCAGGCACAATACAGCCTCAGCTCTGCATTTTCCCTGGAGGCAAACAGATCCACTAGAGGGGTGCCCCACAGTGAGAACAAACTGTGCATTACCTCCTGATGGAGATGCCATTCGTGAGACACCTCACCCACCCAGTTGAGGGCGTCCACCAACTGATTGGCCATGCCAGCAACATGGATGGCCAGGAGGAAAAAATTACTCACCTTAGTAATTGTGTTTCTTCTAATGGAGTCTTGCTGTATTCTGACAATCTGCAGTTAGCTCTAGCCTTTAAACTGCCCCGGAGAGTAGAGGGTTAATTTTCTATGCAGTGCATAGAACATTGAGCTCGAGCTCGGTTGAGGTCTCTGTCTGCAGCACTTTGAAACCCAACCGTCAGATCCTTACGAGCAAATACTCACTGACTAACTATGTGGAAATCATAAAATTTTTTAACTAGCCAACTGGCAACAGAAAGTTTTGGATTCCCAAAGGAAGACTCAAGTCAGGGAACCCAAAACCAAAAACCTATCCAAAAATAAAGATTATACTACAAGCACCCAGGTAAAATAGAGGGTGTGCTGAAGACACCCCTGGGGTGCAACACTGCACCTGCCCACCCACTTCCCAAAAACAGGTTCTGAGAGGGGAGGCAGGGAGGGAGAATAGAATAGAGCAAGACTCCATTAGAAGAAACACAATTACTAAGGCGAGTAATTTTTTTCTTCAGACAACATGAAGTCTTGCTGTATTCTGACAATGTGCAGACTACTAAGCAGTACCTCCATGGAGGATGGACAGAACCTACTTTGGGAATAGGCTCTGAAGTACTGCTGTGCCAAACCGAGCATCACTCCTAGCCTGGATATCCAGAGAGTAATTCTTGGTAAAGGTATGGACTGTTTTCCAGGTGGCTGCTTGACAAATTTCCAACAGAGGGATATCCCTGGCAGCAGCCAGGGAAGCAGCTGCACCTCTTGTGGAATGAGCCCTCAGGCCTGAGGGTGGAATTTTTCCCAGTTTCTCATAGCAGAATTGTATACAAGAAACAATCCACCTGGCAATAGTTCTCTTGGTGGCAGGTTTGCCCTTTCCCACTTCCCCATAAGTGAGGAACAACTGGAGGGAATCAAACCTGTGACCCTTGGTATGCTCTATGCAGTAGCTAAGGACTCTTAACATCTAAACTGTGTAACCTCCTCTCCCCCGAGGAAGAATGATCAGTGAAGAAAACAGGGAGAGACATGGACTGATTCAAATGGAAGTCTGAAACCACTTTGGGCAAGAACCTCCGATTGGTTCTAAGGACCACTTTATCTCTATGAAAGGAGATAAAATCAGGTTCCACTGACAGGGCTTGCAATTCACTGATACGTCTGGCAGAGGTAATGGCTACCAAAAACACAGTTTTCCAAGTCAAGTACTTAAGCTCTGCTGAGGACATAGGCTCAAATGGGGGTTGCATAAGTTGAGCAATGCAAACATTTAAGTCCCAGGCAGGGGCAGGATCCCTAAAGGGAGGATTGGTATGAAGCAATCCCTTGAAAAATTTACAGAATACAGGGTGAGATGACAGTGAGGAAGGCTTTCCCACTGACAGAAAAGCAGAAACAGCTGACAAGTGCACCTTGAGAGTAGCTGGTCTGAGGCCTAGGCCATTAAGATGGACCATATAATCCAGAACTGTAGGCAATCCAGCAGTGTCTGGAGATATATGCTTCTTGGAACACCAAATGCTGAATCTTTTCCATGTGGAGTCATAAGTCTTTCTGGTGGCAGGCTTTCGAGAGGCTTTGGGAATATCCAGAACCCCTTGGGACAGATGCAAATCTGCATACTCTAACTCTTCAAGAGCCCATGCCTTGAGATTGAGGGACCAAAGATTGGGGTACCAAATCCTTCCCCGAGAGGAGGTTAACAGGTTGTAATTCCTGGGAAGAGACAGGGGAAGATGGACTGCTAGGGACAGTAAGAGGGGGTACCAGGGCTGCCTGGCCCAATCTGGAGCAATCAGAATCACTTTGCAGGGTTGTGACCTCATCTTGACCAGAACCTTGAACAGTAGAGGAAAGGGAGGGAAGGCATAGAGAAATTTCCTTTCCCAGTTCAACATCAGAGCATCCAGAGGGACTGAGCCCAATACTGGGGGTCTGCAACAAAACAGAGGAAGTTAGTGATTGTCTGGGGCTGCAAAGAGATCTATCTCTCGAGTGCCCCACCTTGAAAAAATCACTTTCAACACCAGGGGATCCAGGGACCATTCGTGATGGCCCTGGGAGATCCTGCTCAGATCATCTGCTAGCACACTGTCCTTCCCTGGAAGGTGGACTGCTACCAGAGAGGTCTGCAGAGAATAAGCCAGGGACCACAATTTCATGGCTTCCATGCACAAGGCTGTGGACAGAGTACCTCCCTGCTTGTTGATGTACCACATAGCAGTGGTGTTGTCTGTTCTGACCTGAACCACCTTGTTCTGCACTGACTGAGAGAAAGCCTGCAGGGCCAGAGAAACTGCCCTGAGTTCCAGGAGATTGATATGAAGAAGGTTCTGAGGGACCACAGTCCCTGGGCTGTGAGAGCCCCAGATGGGCTCCCCACCCCAAAGGGGAAGCATCCGTGGTAAGGACCACCGAATGAGACTGAGTAACAAATGGGACCCTTTGCCTTAAATTGTCCTGATCCTGCCACCATTGAAGAGCTTGGATCAGTGTCCGAGTCACTGGATTCAGTTTGGTAAGAGGACCCCTCCTTTGGGACCAAAAGGCCCTCAGATGGAACTGAATGTCCCTCATCTGGAATCTTGACCCTTGGACCAGTGCTGTAGAAGCTGCCATGTGGCCCAAGAGCTGAAGAAAGTGCCTTGCTGGTCGGGACACCTGAAGGCTGAAGGGAGAAGCCAGTTCTATAAGAACTCTTGCCCTTTCCAGGAGAAGAAAGGCTCTTGCTTTGACAGTATCTAGCTCTGCCCCTATAAAGGTAAGAAGCTGCATGGGTTCAAGAACTGACTTGGGAAGGTTGAGTAGAAATCCCAAGGAATTGAGCACTTGCTGAGTCACTGCAGATCTGACTTGACTGGTCTGGAGACTGACCCACTATGAGCCAGTCATCCAGATATGGAAAAATGGAAATCTTTTGCCTTCCTAAAAGGCAACTACCACTGCCAGGCACTTTTGTAAAGCCCTTGGAGCTGATGTTGACCAAAGGGCATCGCTTTGAACTGATAATGGCCTGAGGGCAATCAACCTGAGGTACTTTCTGTGAGAGCACCTGATGGGGATTTGAGTAGGCATCTTTTGAGGTCCAGGAGGCTAGCCAGTCCCCTGGCCTTAGGGAGGGAAGAATTATTCCCAGAGTCACCATCTTGAACCTTGGTTTTAAAAGATGCTTGTTCAGGTATCGTAGATCTAGGATGGGTTGCCACTCCCCTGTCTTTTTTGGGGTAAGGAAGTACCTGGAGTACAGACCTTTGCCCCAGTGTAGGGTAGGAACTCTCTCTATGGCTTCTAAGGCCAGAAGAGATGAAACCTCTGCCTCTAGGGCAAGGGGTTTCGGAGAGACTTGCAGGTGGAAAAGATCTGGCTCTCCCCTTCGGAAATTTTCTGAAGCTCAGAACCAGTCCCTGGCTTACTACTTCCAGGACCCACTTGTCTGAAGTAACAGACACCCAGTCCTGTACGAAGTGAGCCAGCCTGCTCCCTACAGGGATAGGAGAGTCGACCCGGGCAGACCCATCAGGGTGTCTGCTTGGCAGGGGCCTTAGGCTGAGGAGTGGATGTAGCTTTGCTCATCCCCCTTCTGCCTCTCCCTCTGAAGAACCCCCCTGTGAAAAGGGAGAAGAGACCTGTGCTTGGTAGAAAGTCCTATGAAAAGGCCTGCCCCTGCCCCTAGATTGCTGCCTTTGAGGAGTTGCCTGCCTCTCCTTGGCCTGAGCACTCCTATAAGTGGTCCTGTACTCATCCATTTTCTTCATGTAATTCTCTGTCTGCTCCCCAAACAGAGAATTACCCACCACAGGGAAATCCATGGCTCTAGCCTGGGTGTCCTGTGAGAGGCTAATTACATCTGAGCCAAGCCATCCTCCAAGAGCCACAGATGTAGCCATGACTCTTGATGACACATCATTGGAGTCCACAGCAGCATGGAATTGTACCTTTGATGCCTCAATCCCATCAGCAATCACCTTCTCCAGCTCCTTGGCCAGCTGGGGGGAGGCCTGCTTAGCCAGTGCCAGTACAGTGTCCTACCTGGACTTCTGGTACCTGGCTGTATAGGCCATATAGTTAGCCTGCCTAAGTCCCAAGGAGGATGCCATGTATGGCTTCTTTGCCATGGCATCCATCTTCCTGGAGTCTGTCTGGGGGGTATGAAGCCAAGGGAATATTTGCCTTGTCACAGGCTGCAGCCAGCACTACCCCAACATGGCTGCATTGCTGGTAGAAAAACTCTGTATCTGAGCCTGATAAAGTATACCTCTTGTCCATCCTTCTGTCAACAGGAGGTACAGAATTAGGAGACTTTATGATTTTTTGTGTCTGCTTCCCAAAGGACTTATGAAGGAAACAGACAGTCTCCTGGACTCTGGAATGTCCATCATTTCAACAAAATCAGGCTCCTCTTGAGCCTCCACAGCATCCTCCATAGGAAGCTGGAGGGTTTCAGCCATGTTTCTGTAAAACAGATAGTGGGAGGGACTCAGAGCCTAGGAGGGGAACACCAGAAGGTCTGTCTGGGAGATGTCCGTTCCACAGGCACATCCAGACTTTCACCATCATCTTAAAAATCTCCCTCCTCTTCAAACTCCGGTTCACAAAAGTCTTCAGGGGTACAATCTTGAACAGGGGGAACCAACCGAACCGAACCCCTGCCAAAAGGCGCCAGATCGGTCGGAACCAGACGAAGCAATTCAACAATCCGAATCGCTCTGGCTATTTCTTCGGCGGTCGGAACATGAACCTCTGGATCCGAATTGGTCTATCTTTGTTTGCTTTTGTAGGAACCAACCCTCAGGATCGGCTCTCCTCTGCCAGAAGTATCGCCCTGGTCAGAGGGCACTCTTCTGGTTCGGTCAGAACCAACCAGGCTGGCCATCCGGGTCAGCGGACTTCTCAGCCTCCTTTCCCTAAGTCTACCTAATCTTTTTTCCAGTGTAGACTTGAAAAAATTACTCACCTTAGTAATTGCTTTTCTTCTCATGGAGTCTTGCTATATTAGGACCTTTGCAGTATGCCCCTGGCTTTTGACTGCCCCGGAGATGAAATAGTTAACTCCAGAGAAATCTGGAGTTCCACAGCGCGAGGGCGCTTATTGAAAACTCTGTCTGGGTTGTTTGAACCCAAACTGTCAAGTTCTTTACGAGGCTAAACTAACATAGCAAGTCTGTGTGGAAAAACCTTACACTAGCCATTGGCTACCTACTAACAGTAGAACCACAAAAACACAACAACAATAAAGAAAAACAGTATCACGTAATATTGTTAGGATAACCCTTGACAATCACTACTAAGGCCCCCTCTGCCCAAAGACTCAAGTCCAGAGAGGGGCCCAGCTACCAATTAACAAAAAACAGAAACTATCTAGTTCCTAACCCAAGAAAGAAAAGAAGGGGGGGAGAACTAGAAGCTAAACAGGCATGACACAGTGATTGCACTAATTTACCAACCCCATACCCAAGTAGGGATTCTGAGAGGGGTAGGAGGGAGGTTGTCCTAATATAGCAAGACTCCATGAGAAGAAAAGCAATTAAGGTGAGTAATTTTTTCTTCAAACACCATGAAGTCTTGCTTATATTAGGACCTTTGCAGAGTACACAGCAGTACCCCATGGAGGAGGGTCAGAACCTACTTGGGAAATAGGCTCTGCTGGACAGCTGTGCCAAACAGCATCTCCTGGACTGGACGTCCAGGAATAATGCTTAGTGAAAGTGTGGACTGTCTTCCAGGTAGCAGCTTGACAGATTTCCAAATGGAATATCTCTAGCAGCCGCTGAGAGATGCAGCTGTACCCCCTGGGAATGAGCCCTCAGGCCTGAGGGCGGCTCCTGCCCAGTTTTTGATAACAGAACTGGATACAAGAGACAATCCACCTAGCAATCGACCTCCTAGTAGCAGGCCTCCCTTACCCACATCTCCATAGGTAAGAAGAGCTGGAGGATTCAACCTGTGACCCTTGTACGATCCAAATAATAGCTAAGGGCCCTTTACGTCCAAACTGTGCAAGCTTCTCTCACCAGAAGAGGAGTGCTCAGTAAAAATACTGGAAGAGAGATGGATTTTAAGATGAAAATCTGAAACCACCTTAGGTAAAAACTTTCTGTTAGTCCTGAGGATCACTTTATCTCTGTGGAAAGAAATGAAATCCTCTTCCACTGACAAGGCTTGCAATTCACTTATACGCCTAGCAGAAGTGATAGCCACTAGAAAAAAAGTTTTCCAAGTTAAGAACTTGAGATCTGCCGAATCCAGAGGCTCAAAGGGAGGTTGCATTAGCTGGGCAATGCAAATATTCAAGTCCCATGCAGGAGTTGGTTCCCGAAAGGAGGATTAGTATGAAGTAACCCTTTGAAAAATTTTGCAAACACAGGGTGAGAAGAAAGAGAAAACTGGTTTTCCTGCAGAAATAAAAACTGAAACAGCTGCCAAATGAACCTTTAAGGTAGCTGGTTTGAGGCTCAAGGAATTTAAGTGGACCAGGTAGTCCAACAAAATAGGCAGGTCAGCTGATTCTGGGGTGATTTGCTCTCAGAACACCAAAATGAGAATCTCTTCCATTTAGAATTATAAGTGGCTCTAGTGGAAGGCTTTCTGGAGGCCTTCAAAATATCCAAGACACCTTGAGAAAGGTGTAAATGAGCAACTAACCCTCAAGAACCAGGCCTGAGGTGGAGGGAGTTGAGATCCGATACCACACTCTCCCTGTGCACAGGTCAGCAGGTCGTGAGCCCTGGGCAAGGTCAGGGAGGTGGAATGATAGGGACAGAAGAAGAGGGTACCAGGGCTGTCTGGCTCTAGTCTGGAGCAATCAGAATCACCCTGCAAGGCTGAGTTCTGATTTTACTAAAACCTGAAGAGGAGAGAGGAAGGAGGAAAGCATAGAGGAACTTTCCTCCCAATCCAGCTGAAAGGCATCCAGGGGACTGACCCAGAACTGGGGGCCTGCAGCAAAACAGGGAAGTTTGTGGTTGTCTGGGGCTGCAAAAGATCTATCTGAGGAGTGCCCCAGCTGGCAAAGATTGACCCCAGCACTTGAGGGTTCAGAGCCCATTCGTGATGGCCCTGAGAAATCCTGCTGAGGGCGTCCGCTGGGACATTGTCCTTCCTGGGAGGTGAACCGCTATCAGAGAGTGTTCAGGAATAGGCCAGAGACCACAACTTCATTGCTTCGTGCATAGGGCTGAAGAGCGAGTGCCCCTTGCTTGTTGATGTACCACATTGTTGTATTGTCTGTCCTGACTTGAACAACTTTGTTCTGGACAGTTTCTGAAAAACCTGGAGAGCTAGGAAGACAGCTCTGAGCTCCGCAGATTGATGTGAAGCAGAGATTCCTGAGGGGACCAAACTCCCTGAGTTGAAAGGTCGCCCAGGTGAGCCCCCAACCCAACAGGGATGCATCCGTGGTGAGGATGAGGAGTGAGGGACAGGAAGGAATGGGACCCCTGAGGACAGGTTGCTCGATCCAGCCACCACTGGAGAGCTAGGATCAGAGTCTTGGTCACTGGGACCAATTTGGTAAGGGGTCCCTCCTTTGAGACCAATAGGACCTCAAGTGGAACTGAATGTCCAGTCATCTGAAATCTTGCCCCTGGCACAACAGCTGTAGAGGCAGCCATGTGCCCCAGGAGTTGCAGAAAGTGCCTTGCTGGTCGAGAGACCTGCATGGAGAAAGAAGATGCCAGGGCAATGAGTTTGTCCACTCTTCGGAGGGAGGAATGCCCTGGCTAACTTTGTGTTCAGCTCTGCACCTATAAAAGTTAGTACCTGAACTGGTTCAAGAACTGACTTTGGAACATTCAGCAGGAACCCCAGAAAGGTGAGGAGTTCTTGGGTGATTTGCAAATGGGATTTTACCTGCTCTGATGACTGACCCACAATAAGCCAGTCGTCCAAGTAGGAAACACAGCTATCCCTTGTCTTCTTAAGTGGGCCACTACTACAGCTAGACATTTTGTGAAACTCTTGGAGCAGAAGTGAGTCCGAAGGGCATTGCCCTGAACTGGTAGTGGCCGAGGCAGTTCAACCTGAGGTACTTTTGGTGAGAGGCCCTGATTAGAATATGGAGTAGGCGTCCTGAGGTCCAGGGAAGCTAGCCAGTCCCCTGGCCTCAAGGATGGCAAAATCATTGCTAAAGTCAGCATTTTGAACTTTGGTTTTACAAGATGCTTGTTCAGAAATCTTAAATCCAAGATGGGCACCAGTCTCCTGTCTTTTTGGGGTCAGGAAGTACCTTGAGTAAAGACCCTTGCTCTGGTGGCAAGGGGGACCTTTCCACTGCTTTGCAGTCCAAAAGAGGAAACCTCCGCTTCTAGTCGAGGGTTTCTAAAAGACTTGAGGGGAAAAGTACCTGGCTCTCATCTTGGGAAACTGTTTGAAACTGAGAACCAAGCCTTGGCTTACCACCTCAGAACCCATTTGTCTGAGGTTAGGACAACCAGTTCTGGCAGAAATAAGCCAGTCTGCCCCCACCGGTACAGGAGACGGCCTCAGACCCCTGTCAGGGTGCCTGCTTGGCAGAGCAGCTTTAGGTTAGGGAGAGGGCCTGCCTGTGCCCGTCTGCCTCTGCCTCTGAAAAATCTCTCTGTGCAAAAGCAGAAGAAGCCTGGAATTGGTAAAAGGCCTATTGTAAGGCCTGCCCCTACCCTGGGGGCATGCCTATGCTGAGTGGCATGCCTCTCCTTAGCTTGGGCACTTTTGTAAGTAGTTCTGTATTCATCCATCTTTTTCATGTAATTTTCTGTTTGTTCTCCAAACAGAGAATTTCCTATAACAGGAAAATCTATAGCCTTTGACTGGGTATCTTGGGACAGATTAGTGCATCTGAGCCATGCCAACCTACAGAGAGCTACAGAAGTGGCCATGACCCTAGAGGAAACATCATTAACATCAACGGCAGCATGAAATTGAACTTTAGAGGCTTCAATGCCATCAGCAGCCACCTGTTCCAACTCACTAGCCAGCTGGCCATGGGCCTGCTTGGCCAACTGCAATATAGTGTCCCATCTAGATTTCTGATATCTAGCCACAAGCCATATAATTAGCCTGTCTGAGTCCCAAAGAAGCTGCCACATACTGTTTTTCGCCATGGCATCAATCTTCCTGGAATCCTTATCAGGAGGATATGAAGCCAGGGAATATTATCTTTCACAGGCTGCAGCTTGCACCACACCTACATGACTACACTGTTCAGTAAGGAAGTCTGTATTAGGGCCTGACAACGTATACCTTCTGTCCATTTTTTTTTACAGGAGGGACAGAAAAGGATTTTTAAATCTTAGTGGTTTGTCTCCTAAATGACTTATGTAAAGGAATAGACAACCTTCTAGCCTCTGGAATATCCATCATTTCACATAGTCAGGCTCCTCTTGCTCATCCACAGACTCTTCTAAGGGAGCTGGAGAGTTTCTGCTACTTTCTTATAAAATCTGAAATGAGATGGGGACTCAGACGATAAAGGGAAGACTCAAAGGGTCTGTCTGGAGAAATGTCCAGTTCTATTGGCACTTCCAGACCTTCCCAATCACAATTACAATCATCAAAATCTTCCTCCCCTCCTGTGGTTCATAAAATCCCCATCATAATCCTGAACCACTGGACCGAACGAGACCCCTTTTTCCAACCAGAGAGGGTTCAACAAGTCCCTGAGACAAAGACTGGACAATCTGTATGGCTTTAGCTATTTCTACAGCAGAAGGAGAGCAAAACTGGACTCCACACTAGCTGATTTCTTTGTCCTTTTTGCTTTGACTGGTTCCTCAGGACCAGCCTTTCTTTTGCCCGAGGAAGTATAGCCCTGGTCAGAGGGCACTCCCTCTGGTCCAGCCGTAGCTGGGCCGGGCTGGCCATCCGGGTCAGCGGACTTTTTGGGCTCTCGTTCCCTGAGCCTGCCCAATCTCTTTTCCAGGGTGGCTGCAGGGAATCTCTATATATCTGGCAGTCTGACAGGAGGTGGTCAGCCCCAGACAATAGACACAAGTGGTGTGTGGGTCAGCCTTGGCAAAGGCTTCCCACAGACATCACAGTGTTGAAACCCAGTGGGCCGGTTTTCTTTTGGGTTTCTCAGACATAGTGCCAGCCTAACCAAACTTGTCCTTTGTTTCAGGCCTTGCCAGGACAAGACACCCTTATCGGTCCCTAACTGTCATACGGTATTTGAAAAACACTTTTAATTGCAGGTTTTTTAGGACCGATAAGAACCGGATCCTCACTCTAAATGCAAAGAAAACAATTTTTAAAGAAACTGATCGTTCAGAGCGAACCGATAATGAGTTCCACACAGACTAAAATTATTTTACTTACGGTTACCAGATAGAGCTTTAAACCGAAAACCGTGGTAATTTTAAACACTTTAAACCGCAAAACGAACCGAAATGAAGGAGCTGGTCTCCGGAGCGTCTGTTCAGTGAAGCGGAGTAAAGAATCTGACAGTTTGGGTTCAAACAACCCAGATAGAGTTTTCAATAAGCGCCCTCGCGCTGTGGAACTCCAGATTTCTCTGGAGTTAACTATTTCATCTCCAGGGCAGTCAAAAGCCAGGGGCATACTGCAAAGGTCCTAATATAAGCAAGACTTCATGGTGTTTGAAAGGAAAGTTTTTACATATTTGGCAGTGAGACATGGCTATTGCCTGTCACGTACTAATGTACCATTTCTTTTTAAGGTTGCAACCATCTTTCTTTCCTTCTTCTGGAACTGTCCCTTTATTTCTCAATGAGGAGGCAGGCCACCTTCTTATCAGTTAATAACCCCCCACCCATCTTCTTCTATATTCTTTTCCTTTTTTATTTCTCTTCCTTCAATATGATACATTAGTACATAGTTTTTATTACTACACCCCCAATTGGAGTATTTGGAAGTTTCTCTCTGAAAGAGAGAAAGAGTTATATTGTATAAATTCTATTAGATGAACGTTTTATCTGTTCAGTAAAAGGAGTAAACCTTCTCAGTTGAGACAAAAAAATGTATGGACTATCTCCTCTTATTTGTAGCATAATGCCCTTGATGTAGTTCTTTTGAGATAATGGAGCAAACTCGGTTTGTATTTAGCCCCTAAGTAGCTTTGCCTTCGTTTGTTGCCCTCCTTTAGGTGTGGAGGTTCTACTGGAACTATTGTCTAAAACATTTCTTATATTTATACGGCTGCTAAATGATCAGTCATTTTAGACTGGGTTTTTTCCCTAATAACAATTCCCCTTTTTTAGGTTTAATTTCCTTTCCTTTTAGCTCGGGCAAAATAACTGGGATCCACTCAACATTTTTTGTTTCCTTCTACTAACCATTTTGTCAAGCACTAAAAATCACTTTAAAACAGTAGGAATAAGTAAAGCAATACATAAAAACAAATAAATGCTTTCACAGTAATATGCAAGTTAAGTAGTAAACTCGAAACCCAAGTTCAATTGGTGACTTTGTGCAACTTGTCCTTGTGACAGGGTTGAGTAAGACCCTGTCCCATTTGTTTAATGCAGATAGAGCTAAAAGGAAGGATCTATTTTATCCTCTCCTTTTCTGCCACTTAGCTGTCTCTGCCTGTTCTGCGAATCAAATGTTTCTTGTGGTACCCAAGAACTGGCCACCCGATGGTCCCACAATTTCCCCATTACCCACCTTCCTACATCTGCTGTTTCTATTCTTTCCTTTTTTCCTTGCTTCTCTGTGGTCAAATATATAATAAACTTGTATGTGAAACTGGATCCTTTAGTTTGCAAATGTATATACTTAATATTGTTGAAATTACTGCAGAAAGCTATTTGGGTTTATTAGAAAAGACAACAATCTGGAACACGGGGTTGACCTTGAGATGTATTTTGAGCTCCACGAGCTTGTTCACAGAACTGACAACAGGAAACCAGCTTTGGCACAACATGTATTTTGTTGCACCCATTAAGACTAGATGTGCTCATCAGGCTGGTCTCAGTAAGGAAACTGGCAGTATTGTTATACAGTTTACGAAAAACAGGAGATGCAACTTCCAACAATAGGATGTACAGTTTGAACTGCCAGGCAAAAACATATCAACAGAGCAATGCTCTTCCATGGGGAGACTCAGATGTAGGACTTTTTTATTTGCTTCTGCCGCCTTCATGAAGAGCTATCCTGTACAATTTTCTATTTTTCTATTTTATTGTTATTGATAATAAAACACTATTTGTGAATGTTATAATTCCTCCTGGTCTGCCTATGCTTTCTGACGAAAGCCTCTGTGGCAGTCCACAGGTCTCAGTTTTTCTCTCTGCAGGATTTAAAGACTAAAAAATGTCAAGTTATGTTCATATTCTTCTTCACAGGAATTCATGAGTTTGAGCAAAGTCTGTGCTGTTTTTGTGGCTTCCAAATCAAGATACAGGCAGCAAAAGCAGCTCTGGGGGCCAGTGCAGAGTGGTATGCAGGAGTGAAGTGCAAAAGGTTGTGAGATGGCAGGTGCAAAGTCCAAACGAGCCCTCCATTTTATCTTGTTTTCCAATGACACAGTTATGGATGACATTCTTAAGGCAATGAAAAAATAAAGTAGAAAAAGAAAATCTCCATCTTTCTAACCAGCTGGGGGTAAGTTTAGGAGTAGCTCTGTGTATTAATCAGGGTTCAATTCTGGTCTGCTGGGGGGGGGGGCAAGATTCCCCCCGCCCAAGGAGAGGTGGTACCAATTGATACTGTGTACTTAGGGTCCACCACTTGGTCTGCCTCAATTCAGTTGCCCTCAGAGGGTGCAATATGGATAAAGTGATACAGACAGATACATATGTGTGTCCCAGGTTTCAGTCTGTACCTCTGAATTAGAGCCTCTGTGTTATGCTTTGTGGAATAGAGATGACTAGGTCGACAGGGTGGGGAGGGATGGGGGATGGGAGATCCTTTCTATCTGCTGTCTGCATCTATCTTTCATGGGAGTCACAGGTGTTATAATCATGGATTGTATATAGGTAAAGTCTGTTCTTTACTAGCCATTGTCAACCTGGCAAAGGTGAACTTACTCTATTGTGCAGTGTTGGTGGCTGTAGTTTGCATCTAGCAGAGAATCTCAAGAGGAGAATTCTTAATTAAACTCTCATGTCAGTGGCCTATTCATGACCCTCTCTCTGTAACAACCATTATTATGGTCCAATCAGCATTACATTTCGTCTCATGGAATATCAAGGGCTCATTATCCAACTAAGAGAAAGCAGCACTAATCCAGCTCAAAAGCAGAGAGCTGCAGTTGCTATCCTTCAAGAATCTCATTTAACTCAAGAAGAGGCCTGTAAATTGAAACAAGAGTGGATGGGGCAGAACTCCATGACATCTTCTCAAGGTCTAAAGGGAGTGGTGTCTATCTTGATTCACAGGCAGCTACCATGGCAAATCCTGGTCCATAAAGCCAACCCTAATAGGTGGTGGGTAATTCTGCATACCAAGTCTCCAGAATTAGAGTTCATCCGAGTGTGTATGGTCCCAGCGAGGGATCCCACTTTTTCAAAAACCTAGCTCAGACTTATGCTGGCTTTAACCAGAACCACTTCCCTCTCCTACTGGGGAAAGACTTTAACCTTCCACGGAGAGTGTTCTGGATAAAAGCACACCTACCACCATACCCCACAGCCTGTCTTAACAGCCCTGGCTGTGCCTTCACCCCACGACCAGAGACTATTCCTTTTTTTCAGCTGCAATGGACACACAGTCACACAGACTACTGGCTGCTGTCCCTTTTAATTGCCTCGGTCCCTCACGGACACTTCCAGTGGGAAAGTGGTAATTTTGGACCGTGCACATGTGACTGTTTCCCTGCAACTGCCCCCCAACCTACATCTTCCACTTGGGAGTCTGAACCCCTGCTCCTTACTGATCCTGACTTTCATCAGCGTATTGCCAATAAGTCAACAGTTTTTTCCGAATCAGAAATTTCCCCAGAGGTCTCCTTGGCCACTATATGAAGGCATGCAAGGTGTAACTGAAGGGCACCATTATTAGTTTTGGCTCTCAGCAGAACTGCAAAACAAGGAGACCTCCTTTAAGGATGGATCTGTTATCTCTGAGAAAAATCTTTCAGACATCACTCTGCTCAAATACAAGCTGGATACCCTTCTGTCCAGACAAGCCGAATTTGCTCTGGTGTGAATGAAACATGGCTACTGGGAAGGGGTGAAAAAGCCAGCAGCTACTTGTCCATCAGCTTCGGGCTCAACAGATGAGCAGACACTCTGGTGCATTCAAGGACCAGATGGGGTCACTGGACCACACCCCCAGAGCAGAGCCAGATTAAGGTAACATGGGGCCCTAGCCCCAAGAGAAATCTGAGGCCCCCTCTCATAGCAACTGTGCCTCTTTGCGGCAAAGAGACCATGTCACAGACTATAAGGCACCTTGTGATTCCATTTACATAAAAACTGTATCCCAAGTTAGGATACAGTTTGTATGTTAAGAGCTGCAGGCAACAGTATACAAATCGAAATGCCTACCCTTCTGTTCCCCTCTCTCAAAATCATATTAGCAACAGTGGAACACCATTTCTCCTCTCCTCACCCCAGTGTCATATACTATTTGATTTCAGTCTGATAATCTACAGTGCAGCCTTGACTATCTGACCATTGTATAAGCAAAATTGGGTGGATAATCAAGGGTGCCATGTGCTTGTCCCATGCCCTCTTGAATTCTTCCATCAATTTAGCCCCACCACTCCATCTGGTAGTCTGTTCCAGGGTTCTACCACCACCTCCGTGAAGAAACTTTCTCTCATATTGCCCATGTATCTTTTTCCTTGCAGTCTGAGGCTGTGCTCTCTAGTTTTGATCCCTCCTTTCTCTTAAGTAAACACTCTTCTCCCACTTTATTGAGCCCCTTTACATATTTAAAAGTTTCAATCATGTCTCCCCTTTTCCTCCTTGTCTCCAGCATGTACAGGTCCAACTCCTTACACCTCTGCTCATACGAGTTTCTCTGCATACCCTGCACCATCTTGATTGCCCTTCTCTGAACCCTCTCCAATGCATCTATATCCTTGCAGAGATGAGACCTCCAGAACTGAACCCCATACTCCAGATGTGGCCTCACCATGGCTTTGTAAAGGGCATTATACCTCCCTCTTTCTGCTAGTACTGCCCCTGCCTATGCATGCCAACATTCCACTGGCCTTTCCCACTGCCCTGCTACACTGGATTCCTACTTTAAGGTTCGAGGAGACTATAATCCCTAGATCCCTCTCCTGTTCTGTTACTTTAATTTCCTCCCCACCTAGGATGTGCCCTGCTCTTCTGTTCCTACTCCCCAAGTGCATCACAGCGCACTTCTTGGCACTAAATTTCAACTGCCACATCCCAGACCATTTTTCAAGAGTCTTTAATTCCTCCCTCATGTCCTCCATCCCCTTGGGGTGCCCTCCCTATGGCATATTTTCATATCACCAGCAAATAGACACACCTTCCCCTTCAAACCCTCGGCAATATCACTGATGTACATGTTGAAGAGAAGAGGACCCAAAACTGACCATTGTGGCACTCCACTCTTCACCCTCACTGTCCCAGAGTCCCCCCCGTTTAGCACCACCCTCTGGGTCCTTCCTGCCAGCCAGGCCTCCACCCAACTTCAGGCTTACCATCTTGCTCACCAGCCTCCTATGGGGGATGGTGTCAAAGGCCTTACTGAAGTCCAAATAGGCCACGTCCACCCCCCCCATCAATCACCTGAGTCACCAATCAAAGAACTAAATTAGGTGTGTCTGGCAAGACTTCCCCTTCATGAAGCCATGCTGTCTTGCAAGCCAGTCTCCTCCAGGTAATCTACCACCCTCTCCTTGATTAATGCCTCCATTACCTTCCCCACCACTGACGTGACGCTGACAGGTTGGTAGTTCCCCTTCACCTCCTTACTACCTCCCTTGTGTAAAGGCACTACGTCCGCCCTTTTCCAGTCCTCCGGCACTCTCCCCGTATCCAGAGACAAGTTAAAGAGCCTTGTCAAGGGTGCGGCCAACTTCTCCGTCAATTCCCTGATCACCCTGGGGTGTAACCCATCAGGCCCCATTGCCTTCTCCACCATCAATCTAGCTATGCCTCAACCCTATACACAGTGAATGTGCTCAGATCCACCCATTTGCTCTCCTTCGCCTTTAGCTCAGGTCCCCAACAGTCCTCCACCTCTGTGAATGCAGGCTAAAGTACTTATTTAATAACTGCTTTTTGCAGTCCCTTTCCTGTTTTATTTCTTCCTCCCCTCAGCCTAGTAATCCCTGCCTTGCCCTTCTCCTCTGCCTCAAATATCTGAAAAGGTTTTATCCCCCTTTTGGCCTTTTTTGCTATTTTCTCCTCAATATCTGCTTTTGCCCTTCTGATCTTCTTCCCACCATACTCCTCTTTTCCCTATATGCTTCCTTATCTTCCTGGCAGTGTCCTCTTAAATTTTCTGAAAGCCCTCCTCCTTTCCTTGGCTGCCCCACACCCTCCTTTGTAAACTAAAGCGGTCTCCTCCCCCTTTTGCTCTTCCTAACCTTTTTTATGCACATTTCTGCAGCTTTCAGTACCCTTCCCTCCCTTCCTTTGTAGCTTGCCATAACTCATCCACTGCCCTATATTCTTCATACCCTCCCACTGTCTCCCTTAGTATCCTTCTCATCTTGTCAAAGTCTGTGCGTCTGAAGTCCATGACTGTAGTACTGATTTTACTTGTCTCCCTCCCTGCCCTGACCCTGAACATTACCGTGCTGTGGTGGCTGTTGCTAACGCTTCTCCCACCTGCACCTCCTCCCACACTCTCCCCGCTTGTCAGGACCACATCAAGCAGGGTGTTGCCCCTTGTCGGCTCCCTGACTAGCTGTTGAAGGAATACCCCCTGAAGCACAGCTAGTATCTCCCTGTTCCTTGTCGATGCTGCATCCTGGATTTCCCAGTCTAAATCTGGGATGTTTAGGTCCCCTACCAGCAGCAGTTTTCCTTTTAGGGTCAGTCCTGCGACTGCCTGAATTAACTGTTGATTACCCTCCTCCCCCCTTGTGTAGGTGGCCTGTATACCACTGCCAGTCGCAAAGATTCTCCCATCCTCCTGCCTAGTGTTACCCACAGTAGATCAGTCTCCCCGTCCTCCTCTTGTCCTTCAGTTACACTTATGCCTTCCTGATGTATAAAGCAACTCCTCACCACTGCTTACCATCCGTATCCCTTCCAAACAGTCTGTAACCTGGGATAAAGTCATTTCCCAGATGTGCAGCTCTGTCCACCAGGTCTCGTGTATAGCTACTATATCTAGTCCTTCGTCCCCCATGATGGCCTCCAAGTCCACCATCTTATTTGCTAAGCTCCTGGCGTTGGCTGCTAAGCCCTTCTACCAGGTTCCCTCTCCATCCCCCTCTTCTCTATTCCCCCTCATTCCCAGTATTTTAGCACTGTCCTGGGGGGGAGGCTGGTAACCCCCCATTTCTCTTGCCTTTTGGTGCGATTTTTCCTCCCTGTCCCCAATCTAGTTTAAATTGTAGGTTTCCTTCTATGAACTCTCCTAATTTGCTCTTTAGCACTGCACGCACCCTCTCTATTCAGGTGCAGTCTGCCAGAGCAAATAGGCTCTCATCACCCCACCGTGGATCCCCAGTCCCTACTAACCCATACACCATCCCATACCTCATTTGCTGTACCACCCCACCAGACACTCACTGAACCCCTTAATATTCAGCCTCCTATCAGTACTTGCCTTTGGTACTGGCAACACCTCAGAGAAAGCTACTGATTTGACCCCAGACTGCTCCAGTATCTATGTAGTCAGACCACTCCTCAGACACGTGCACAAAAACCTGGGTGCAGAGTGTGGGTTGCTAGCCCCATCCAATAATAGAACAAAATCAAGCAATCTCTGCACTCCGTGCCAAAATGTTGCAAAACAGACATCAACCTTCTTTCTTTCCACAAATCTGTGAATTGTTATTGTATGATGTCAGGATTCACAGGTAAATCTTGCTGCTGCAAAAATTCCAAATTACAGCCATTGTAAGTGCATCCAACAAACAAAACAAACACTGTGTTTGTTGGATGCACTTAATTAAATTTTAATAAAACTATGAATCTAAACATCACTCTATCATCACAACTTTTGTCAGAAGAAAGAAAACTTCAGTATTGTTTTGCAACATTTATTTTATGAAAGCGATACTAGACTACTCTAGCAAGTGCTCTAAATCTTGCCTGCACCTCCAACAAGGCTTTTTCCTGTCAGGTCATTTTGTTCCCAGATGGAACATCAGGTGTGTTTTCTCATCCTGCTGTTTCCCCTTGAGGGATAAAGTGAATGACCTCCGCCATCGTCATGCCTGGCAGACACTCAACCCATACTATGCTACTCTTGCCCCCCATCTAATTTCTTTTATTATAGAGTCCCCAACAAGCAGGACCCTGTTCTCCATCACCTTCTGCATCCCCTATTACCTGCAACCAACTTAAATGGGTTGCAGCTGCATCTGAATTCAAATACCTCCTACAAAATGGAGGAAACAGATACTCCTTCACTGGCTTTGTGGAAACAACAACATGGGAACTTGCTAACAATGAGCATTTCAGCCACCTAGCTTTTCCAAACTCCCAAGAATATCACCGTATATGGGTCCTTTCTTACTTACCTTGCCAAGAATGAAAACTGATTCAATATACACCCATTGTCCCACAAGGTTCACCCTGCACTCAATGTAGCGAACAGGATGAGTCTTTCTCCAGGTCCACTGTTTGGTACAATACAGCCCTCAAATAGCAAATGATGATGGGTCCTAGCTGCTCAGCGTATGTTAATGTTCCCCACCTTTGCCTTAGGAATTAATTATTTGACATCTTAGTTTGTTAGTTGGTTGTATAGTTAGCTACTTATGTCAGTCAGACTTCCACGTAGGTACTGTATGTACTCTACATGACATGTATTTGAGCTTTTGTAAACTTAGACAGCTCTATTAAATGTCCTTGCCACTAATGGAATGCATTTTTCCTTACGTTAATTAATACATTAATTAGTTTTATAAAGTTTCATCACTTGATGTAACAGTTCTGACTATGTAAGTTAGAAATTTTAATAACATTTAACTGCAAAGAAAAGAAGGTTCTGCAACCAGAGCCTGCAACTTAGAAATGCATCTAACAGGCGTCATAGCCACAGAAATAGTGTCTTCCAGGAGAGGAAGCACAGCTCAGAGAAGTAGTGGCAGGCTCAAACACAGGCACAGAAAGAGTCTCGAAACCAAATTAAAGTCCCACAACAGCATTAGACTGTGGACGGGGTGGGGTGGGGTGGGGTGCAGAAGTAGAATACCTGTGGGAACCTGCAATGAACCTTAAGCTGGGACACCATTTTGCTGTTGGTGATGGCATGAAAAGCGACACCATGGCCAACTGACCTTAATGGAGGAAATAACTGAGGCCTGAGGCCATAAGGGATATGATATAGTCCAGCAACAGACTGACTAGACATGTAAAGGGGACCAGTCAACGGGCAGCATGCCATAACATATAACATTTCCAGTTTTGTGAGTAGACATACCGAGTTAAGGACTTCCAAGCCACCAGAATAACAGTTGCAACTGCTGAGGAAACCCCAAAGTAGGAGAGCTCTATGTCCGCTGGAGCCAGGCGTGGAGGTGCAGGGATCATATATCTGGATGCACCCAGGCACCCTGCTCCTGCGGCCGGCTGCTCATAGGGGGTGAACAGGGTTCCACTGCCAAATGTTGAAGCAGAGGGAACTAGATTTGTCTAGGCCAGTATGGGGCCACCAAACTCAGGGTGGCGGACTCGCCCTCAACTAAACCAGAACCCTCTGTAGGAGGGGGAACGGGGAAAGCCAACATGAATCTGCCTTTTGAAGAAAGGGACAATGCGCTTGCCAAAAACTCCAGGTCCTGCCGTAGTAAGCAGAAACACAGCAGTTTTGCATTATACTGAGACAAAAAGTCTGCGCCTGGGTGGCCCCACTTAAGGAAGAGGTCATCCATGATCAGAGTCCATTAACTCCCATTCATGGCAGAGTGCCTGGGACTGGCTGAAATGGTCTGCAAGGGCATTGGGATGTTGGGCAGGAAAACAGCTGTCAGGAAGATGTTGTGTTCAACAGCCCAGTGTCAGACTCTCACTGCCTCTCTGCAGAGGGATGTGAGTGGCCACCACCTTGATGGGTGATGTAGTACATCCAATGAAATGCTGACTGAGCAGATCAATAGCTGATGACCCAGAAGGAGGTGGCAAAGGCCTGTAGGCCAAGCAGGACAGCCCTGATCTCCAGAGTATTGCTGTGACAGAACCATATCAAGGAGGGCTGCTCCAACCCCCCGAGTCCAAGGGGCCGAGAGGGGCACCCATCCGCACCCAAGGCATCCATCATCATCACTAGAAGAGGAAATGGATGGAGAAAAGGGATCCCATCTCAGGGTTGGAGCAGACAACCACCACACCAGGGAGCAACAGAGCAGAGGGGTCCTTCTATGAGACACTACAGCTTACAGGAATGCTAAGCCTACTGGGTACGGAGACCACCGTGGAATCCTCATGTGCAGATGTGGCAGTCACAATGGCAGCAGCCATGAGGCCTATCACACACAGGAGGCATCTGGCAGGTTATGCCAGTGAAACAGCGACATTTCAATGGCGAAACCCCATCTAGCGACAATCTCGATAGGTTGAGATTGTTGCTGTGATAGTATTGATTTCACTGTTTCACCAGTGATCCCATTTGAGACAAACTCCGATTTGGGTTTGTTATACAGAAATGGGGGAGAATATTAAGGGGGCACAGCCCCGACCTTAAAACCCACAATGTCTGACAGCGAAATTTCACCTGTCAACATTGGGATAATGCACCGCGCATGTCGACAACTTTGGTGTCAATGCGGCTTGGTGGAACCATCTGGCAGTACACAGTCAATAGAAGAGACCAGCTGAGCCTGGGAAGTCAGCACTGTAGCATGATCCCAGTGCAGGAAAGCTTGTGTACAGAACAGCTCCTATGTACTGGAGCCATTGTCATGGAGTGACACCCGACTTCAACTCATTCTCCAGAATACCGAACTGTTGGAACAGCTGTCTGTTAAGGATCAGTGTGTACACAACAGCTTCCCTCAATGGGGCCTTCAAAATCCAGTCATTTATGTATGGGGACGATGCACAGACCCTCGTCAGAGGGCAGCTGCAACTGCTGCAATGCATTTGATAAAGATATGCAGTACAGACGACAAATCGAAGGCCAAGACACAAAATTGGTAGTGTGAATCTTGGCGCATAAACAGCAAGCTCTGTCTGTGATACTTGTAGACTCTGATATGCAGGTAAGCATCCTTCATATTCACAGCAACCATCCAAGCCCCTTTTAAAAGCAGGGGAAGGAGGGACTGCAGAGAGACCATTTGAAACCACAGTACTCTACGCATAGGCTGAGGCCTCAAGGTCTAGAATGGGCCTTAAACCCCTGGTCAATTTTGGTACTAGGAAGTACCAGAAATAATATCCCAAGTTCCTTTCCGCAACCAGGACGGACTCGATGGCCATCTTGCTGAGGGGGGTTGAACCTCCTCCAGCAGGAGTGCAAGATGTCCTGGAGGATAATGTTTGGGCATGGGTGGGTGTACCAGAGGGAAAGAGAGGAGTTCTAGGACGTGGCATCCCTGAACCAACATTTTGATGGGAAGGGGGAAGATCTGGCCCCTTACTAAGATACCCTGTGCAAGCGGGGTCGAAGGAAGGGGGGGGGGGTGTCAGAAAACACCAGGGGCGGCAGAAGCACCACCAACACCATCACCTTTGGTAAGCCTGGCATGTGCACTGGGAAGCAAATTGGCCTGGGGGAGATCTATGGACACTGCAGTCACGGCCAGGACCCCTAGAGTAACCCCTGCAGGGATGGGCATAAGGCCTATGAAGTGAACCCCTAGCCCTACAATGGGGCTCAAGGTCCAGCATGTGCAGTGACCCACAGGGTCATTTGGACATCAGTAAGTTTCAGAGGGTAGACTCAATGCGGGTACCAAAAGCTGCTTTCCCTCTAAAGGGAGTAATAAGGACTGACTGTTGGACATCAGAAGCAAAACCTGCAACACGTAACCAGGAGTGACATCCAAGCAAATGCCAGAGGCAGCCGCATGAGCAGCCACATCTGAGGCATCATAGGCAGATCTTAGCAGGAGCTTTCAAGGCTCCAGTCCATTAGCCATGGTTTGCTGCACCACAAGCTTATCTGGACAATCTAGCAGCTTCTCAGCTATTATAGTCATGGATTTCTACAGGCAATTTTCATATTTAACCAAATAGCCTGGAAATAAGCAATTCAGAACTCAAGAGACACTGAAGCAACTGTTCTTTTTCACCAGGCTATCAAGCTTCTTTGACTCCTTGTAAGAAGAAAGAAAGCTCATGCAGTTTGGAGCCTTTGAAGTGTCATGGGCAGCCATTATCACCGAGAATTTCTTTCTGGTTGAGAGGAATAAAATGGCTTATCAGCAGGTGCTGGATATTATCTGCCTTTCTTGGTACTGCAGAGAGAGCACTGCATCTGTGCCAGGCAGCTAAAGTGGCATTCGCCAGAGCCGAATGGATCAAAGGAATAAGTACTGTAGGGGAGGCAGATGCCTCCAAGAATTAATAAAAAATTTCTCTTAAAGGAGTCCTCATCAGCCACAAATCCAAGTTTGGACTGGACCTGCCTGAGGAAAGCCTGCAAAGAGGCATCCTTGGAAGGGGATGTTGGAGTGTTTTTCACACTCCCTTTATTACAGGAGGACAAAGTGGAGCTGGAACCCACTACATTCATGGAATCCCGATCTTCCTCCATGCTTTCTTCATAGTCTTCCTCCATATACTCTGGACTATATTCTGGCTCCTCCTGTTAGTTGGTGGGTATCGGCAATAAGGTAATGAGCAGAGAAGGCTGTGAAGGAGGCACTAGACAGACTTACCGTCAAGCAAGGATGATCCTTGCCTGGCATTACTGCAAGCAGAGCACTTCTGTGTCATTGACGAGGCTAATGGCAGCAACTCTGAGGGCTTTGATAGGGACGGCATCAACGGAGGCAAGCTTATTAGCCTTTGAAACAGCTCAGACATTGTCTGATAGAGAGTTGTGCACTGGCGGTCGACGATGGAACCATTGATGGAGCACTGTCCAATGGCAGAATAGGTTGTGAACCCCTGACCAGGGGCCTAAATAACCACCTGTCTTGCCTGTCCCAGACACCCCATTTTCTCCAGGGACAGCTGGTTTCACCTCTGCCTGTCCCTGGGACAGGCACCAAGTGAAAAAGCATTAGCAGGGTACTAGGACCCAGGAGATGTTGCCACCTGTAAGGCTGGGTGGCTATGGACATCCCAACATTCCAGTGTCACATGTTGAGAGATGTCCATTCAACCCAGTGTCCACTGATAAGCTCTTCTGTGTGGTCGACAGTTTCATCAAATGAAAAAAATGAAAACAGTGCCGCAGAAGGACTAGACTGTGCACGTGTTCTGTGTCATCATGCATATGCAGTTGCCTGGCTTCCTTTTGCTTTCTGCACGACATGCCTCATTTCTCTGTGTGCTGCACTTGCAGTACCAGCCCAGGACAAACTTTTGTTCACAGGCAGCAGAGTTTCTGAAGAAAATCAAAAACCCTTTTCAGGGCTATCTACTAACTAAGGGGAGCCTGGGTTAGGGTAACTAAAAGCCTTTGTAAGGGCTAGAAAACCGTAGTTGGGAACCCTCTTCAGGGCAGATCATCATGGTGGGGGACTCTGTATTAGAGATTAGGAGAAGAACTTTAAAGACTGAGACAACCATTTAAAACAACCTGTCAGGGCAGGAAGGGCTCCACAGTCAGGAGAAGAGGAGGCTGGTTAAAATCCCTTGTCTTGATTACTAAGTAGGAGAGCGTTTAGTGTCTGCATTATACACAGGAGCAGAGGAAGCTGATACGTTTGTCAGGGCAGAACAAAAGGGAGTTATGACCCTTGACCCTATCAGGGCAATGAACTGAGGGGCACACAACTTGTTAAGTCCTTTTTAGAGACATGTAGCAGCCAGTGGGTAATATTTAGTAGCCATTTTAGGGTACATTACAATGGCACCATCAGTAATTAAGTGCTTTTCAGGGCACTGTACAGCCAGGGGGCACACTAGTTATCATTAGCTCATATTTGGAAACAGAAATGTAAACTTAGTAAACAAAAATTAACAGGACAGGTACAAATTCTGTGGAACAGACAAAATGAATATTGCACCTATCCCTTGGACAGCCATCCCTAAAATTATTTCTAGCCCTGCACCTGACAGGGAACCACAGCCTGTGCCAGACCCTGACATTTATGTCTGAGAGACGTTGAGGGAAGAGGCAGAACCAGAGGCTTTGGCCTAGGTACTGACATTTTCAACTGACAAACCTCTTTTAGAGGAGACTGGGACCAGGCTGGAGACATCCTTTCCTTTGTGCCTCTTCTCCTTGTCTGCTTGGTGGGGTTAGTCTGCTGACTTAGCAGGCTTGTCCCTCTCTTTTGTGGCATCAGCAGAATGCCATTGATCATGGAGAATGGCATGTTGGTAGCAAACCGAGTGGAAAGAAGTGTTTGATGATAGTGAAGCCGCCTTCAATGCGCCTCGATTCTCCTCCATTGCCTTTAGTTTTAAATACAACTCCAAGGCCTTCTTGCAACATCTCAAGTGACCTGGTTAATTCACATTGTGAGAGAGCCCCAAGCAGAGAATGCACAGAGTCATTGTCTTCCTTTTATATCTTAACATCACCACAGACAGTAATGGAACAACAGGTCCTTCTTTCAATGATGGAATGAATGTATTAAGTTTTAAAATAACAAAGTCGTCCACAGCCTTAGCGATACTTGCAAAGTTCGGTGAAATTTTTTAGCAGTGGTGGACCCAAAAGTGGTAGAGCGGAGAAAGAAAGAACTAAGGAGTGATGGGACCGTCCACGTTATACAGGTGGTAACAAGGCACGGCAACATGGGTGGCCCCAGCTAGCAAAATCTTCCGGACTGCCCCGACGCTGATGTCTTACACTTCCATTATATGGCTGAATAGATGGCGACATCCTCGAAGATCTATATGTATAACCTACTTTGCATAACCTATAAATAAGTTTAAAAAAAAAAAAAACATACTTTCCCATTTAATTTTTGTAATATTATGGATTCAAGTTGTTTACAATGAAGTTTGATGGTGAAGAAGGAGGAATAAAAACAAAAGCAGCATACCAATTCATAAATTTATTTCTCCATCAACTTCAGCAGCCATTCCTCAGCCACTCAGGGGCCCACAAGATAAACCTCCATATAATTCAAACAACACAGACATACCAATCCCTGCAACCCACAGCCTGAAATACAGTTCTTGTGATGTCAATTTATGTTAAAGCTAGTAGTCAAGCTCAGGAAGTGACATTGGGGTTCTGAACGTATCTAGCTGACATCTAAACCTTTTTTCTAGTTCAAACCTTTTTATGGTTGAGCAGCACTTGTCAGGTTTTACAGTACTTAATGTTTACAATAAAACCAGACTTGTGCCAGGCACAAGATTTCTGTTCAATGTTTGATCCCTTAATTCTATCATTGTTACGTCACATCAATGGTGTTACAAGAAAGATGACATCACAACGATGCTATTACAGGATTTTATTTGCACACTTTCTTTATGGGGACAATGAGCCAGCCATATATTACAAATCATTTATCTTCATTTTAGCCTTTTATCTCCACTTTAGACAGGTCACAAAGTAACCATTAACCTCTGGTATAGCAGCTAGAACAATGCCTGATCATATCACTGTAGGCTGCGGCACTCAGAGCAGTGAAATCAGTTACATTTACCTAAAAGACGAATGTAAAATGAATTGTATAAATTGGGCACACAATGGCCTAACTCAGAATATGTTACTTATTCACTTGTGAGAAGGAAGGACTTACATAACTCATTTGTGGCTCTGCTACTCATAAGTTACTGTCTTATCCCCTCACTCATGAAGATAAATAGCAAATTTTGAGTCAAGCCATGGTGCATCCCTACTTACCAATGAAAATGTATTACCAGTGGTGTTGTATAAATGACTTATGTAATGGGCTGGCTAAAAATATTTAATGTATTTTTTTACCTTTAGGTTTCACAGAGGTCAAAACCTGAAATAAAAATAATTACGATAGGAACATGTACTGTAAAACGTATACGCAAGATGACAGAACGGCACTGTATATTTTCTTGCTCAATAAAAAGTTTAAAAAGCTACAAAAAGGGGCCGGCCCAGTGGCACTGAGAGTTGAGGCGCTGGACGCCACACCGGCGACCTGGTTTGGGAATGGACTCAGGCCGCTGGGGGCTGGCAGGGGAGAGGGAGGATTGAGCATCCAACAACTTCTCTCCTCTCTCTAGGAGTAGGTAGTAGACGCATCGCCCCGATAAGCAGCGACTACGAGAATAGCCCGCACTAAGTATGCAATGTGCGTGAGGAGAAGCGCGGCGGGCGTCAACTCGTGCAGATGCCGTACATCTAGCTCTCAAATACAGAAGGCGTCTTCGCAGCTGATAGCCACGCACACCCCAAGAAGACCCCGAGAGAAAGCGCGTGCAGTAAATGCAGAAAGAATAATAACCCATCCCACTAGAACAACGGTCGTGTAGCCGCACACACACAACAAATCCAAAGTACGAAACATGACCAAGAAATAATTAACAAAACACTCTACCCCGAAAAACAAACAACAATATAATAAAAAAAAACTACAAAAATATATTTATTCTAGCCCCACAGAAACAACATCAAAATCTTCAACAATCAATAACTAAAATTTAAAAAAATATTAAACCATCTATAAAGAACTGCCAAGGCACTCTCCCTCTACAAAATTATACTCTAGAAAAAGACACTATCCATCTACCAAAAAACACCCAACACTCCATACTCACTTTAGCCAAACCAAAACCTCACTTTACACTTTTAACTCACCCTCACACCCCTACAGGCAAAAATGACACAAATGGCCAAAGAAAAACAAAAAAATATATTAGCCTGCTTGTGTGAGAAGAAAGAAACTAGCTCTCCAAGAAGAACCTAGAAACTCTAAAGAAAGTAATCACCAAACACAAACTCAAAATTTATGCAAAAATGCAGAAATTACACCGAAAACCATCCAATTTATACTTATACACCCTGAGAAAAACACTGCAAAAATTTCCAAAGAAGAAAGAACCTCATAGTAGTAGGCCAAATACCAAAACCAAACAACTCAAAGCAATGCAAAAAACTGTAGCCCAAACAAATAAAAACAATAAACTTCCACCATGAAGAATAACCTCAAAAAGTAAAGTACTCCTTCCACTATACATTTTACCAATTTTTTACTTAATTATTTTACGTAAAGGTCTGTGTAAGTTTAAGTGGAATAATGTGTCATATAACCAACATCAATGTTCATTCCATCTGCCACCATATTGAGAAGTAAAATAAGTCTAATTTCAGAAGCCCATCTCTGTTGTGTACTGTTGAAATGTCCTTTTAAGACCATCCCAGACATATCTGAGATTGAGTGGCCATCCTGGGAGAAGTGCTGGGCTACTGGTTTGTCAGTCTTCTTGTTATTAATAGAATGTCTGTGTGAATTTATTCTAGTGCAGAGTTGTTGGCTTGTCTCCCCCACATAACTTGTGCGAGGACATTTCTTGCATTGGATAAAATAGACCACATTACTTGATGTACATGTATAATTCCCTGTATCCTGAATAGTCTGTTTTGTGATGTAACCACACAGTCTGAAGTGGAAATGAGGTTACGTCTTACATCTGCTTTGATGACAGGGTCGTGTACCATATGATGTCATGGTATTCTGTTCCGGTTCAAGTTGACTCCTAATAATCAGGTTGACTAAATTAGGTGGTTGTTTAAAAGATAGTAGTGGTAGTTCTTGAAAAATACAGTTAAGGGTTTCATCCTCACTAATTATTGGATGGAGGTCCTTAATAATCTTATGTAGAAGTTCAAGGTCAGTATGGTATGTGACTACTAAGGGTATTCTGTTGGTAGTCATCCATTCCTTGTATTGCAGTAGTTGTTCTCTTGGGACCTGTGTTGCATGTTCCACTACCACTACTATCTTTTAAACAACCACCTAATTTAGCCAACCTGATTATT
Organism: Neoceratodus forsteri; assembly: GCA_016271365.2. Classification (NCBI taxonomy): domain Eukaryota; kingdom Metazoa; phylum Chordata; order Ceratodontiformes; family Ceratodontidae; genus Neoceratodus; species Neoceratodus forsteri. The sequence goes on along the minus strand of CM057455.1, from coordinate 1,098,310,204 downwards.
AGGAGTCAACTTGAACCGAACAGAATACCATGACATCATATGGTACATGACCCTGTCATCAAGGCAGATAGGCAGATGTAAGACGTGTAACCTCATTTCCACTTCAGACTGTGTGGTTACATCACAAAACAGACTATTCAGGATACAGGGGAATTATACATGTACATCAAGTAATGTGGTCTATTTTATCCAATGCAAGAAATGTCCTCGCACAAGTTATGTGGGGGAGACAAGCCAACAACTCTGCACTAGAATAAATTTAAAAGCGGGCCTTTGATTTTGTACGTTTGTGGTTATCTACATGCTGACTTCTCACCTTAACAGTGTGGTGAGTGTGTGTGCATATGTGTGTGTGTGTGTGTGTGTGTGTGTGTGTGTGTGTGTGTGTATTGATGTATGTATGCATGTGTGTGTTTGTGTGTGTTTTGCATGTGTTGTGTTTTTGTGTGTTGTGGGTATGCTATGTGTGTGTGTGTGTGTTGTTTGTGTGTGCGAATGTGGTGTGGTGTGTGGGTTGTGTTTGTTATATTTGTTGTGTGTTGTGGTTGTGTGGGGTGTGCTGTGTGTGTGTGTGTGTGTGGTGTGGTGTGGTGTATGTACACACGTATATGTGGGGGAGCATGGCATGGGGCAACTGTTATGTGGCTAGGACACTTAGTTTTCACATATGGTGTACATTGTCTTCCTTCTACTAGTTGTCAGTGGTTGGATTACACACTGTCACATTTTTAAATCTGCTCATATTAAGATGCATATCTCATTTACTTGGGGGTTCATAAAAGGTGTAATTCCTTTGGGTAAATATTAATATTGGTGTGAATGATGCTGTATTATGACTCTTGTGCGTAAAGTATATCTCATTCCTACTAGTTACAGTATCTTTCCCAAGGAGAGAGAGAGAGGGAGAGGGAGAGAAAAGAAAAAAAAAGGAGGGGTCCTGGAGGATTTCATCCTTGGAAGTTTTCATTTAGATTCCTTAGACTGATTCTGTGGATTTTTGTTACACACTGACTCTGTGTTGAAATCTGCTCTTATCAGGCTCATGGTCTCGTTTTCTTGGGGGTCCTTGACAAGTATTTTTATTTGGCACTTATACTTACAAGTGATACCATCATGTATCATGTATATGTGTGTTTGTTTAATTTGAGGCTTGTTTTCAACTTGCAGTTATACCTAATTTCAGGATTTTATCTCTCATTATCTATTCTTTAATCCACCAGGATACTTGGAATGTAAGTTGTAAGCTCATCTTACATGTATTAGAGAGAATGCTATCCCAAGGTTTTTTATCACTAGAATGCTTTTTAGCATACTGAGACATTTTAAAATTTATGTGAGAAGAACTCTCTGGTTGTTAATAATTCTTGATAACCTTTGCCCTTCTGAGGCTTCTCAGTTAAAAGCATACTGGTGTTAATTAGCTTCTCTGACGTACTCTTCTGTTATGTTTTAAATGTATATGTTAAACCAATGAGAATTATTTCTGTTTTTTCAACATTATCTGGTGTTAATAGTATGGGATTTTCAAAATAACTGCCATAAAGCTTCTGAAGAAGTACCTGGTTGGTTCGAAAGCTAGAGCACTTTGTTCTTTTGTGTAACATCTATGTTGGTCCAATAAAAGGTATCAAATCATTTGTTTCTGGATCTGTTACATTGACACTTCTCATCATGCTTTGCTAGTAGTTATTCATTGGCATGTCAAATCCATGTAAGAAAAGTTAGTTTATTTATTTATTTATCAATAGCACTACTACATGAACTGACAATGGTCCTGTTTGAGAATTAGTTTCAATTTAAAAGGAATTCTTACCGGCAAATTAAAGAAACGGCCATGGAGAGCACCATGGCTCCCACGTACGCCAATCTTTTTATGGAACTTTTCAAACTACCGTACATCCTAACATGTTGTACTACCTGTTTTATAATAAGGTAAAGTTGTACATGCATTATATTAATGTCATTTTGATTTTGTAAGGAGGACTAACAGAGGGCCTAGAAAGGTTTTACAACCACCTCAGCTAACCAACAGATTACCTCATATTTACCTCAACATACTGTCGGACAGAGATTCCACACTTTAACATTGTGATATACAAGGCAGGAGATACTATAAATTGGAAACAAAACTTTACAGGAAGGACACAAACACCCTGTTGCATGCTACCAGTTTGGACCTCACAAACCAAAACTAACAGCATACCTTATTCACAAATGTTGATGGTCCTCAGAAACTATAGTAGTTAAGATGTTCAGGAAAGTTAACTAAGAAACATGGCAGAAAGATTCATAACAAGAGGCTATAGCTGTACTACAGGGGTTGAAACCAGGCAATAATAAAAGCAAAACAAAAAGAGAGTAAAGACTTCTGTGGGCAGAGGGGAATCATAGAAACAGAAATACTAACACACTGGTATTATCACTGGAGTTTTCAAAATGCACTGACCAAATCGGAAACATAGTGCATGAACACTGGAACTTTTTGAGGGCACTAGACATCCCGGAATATCAGCAACCACCCATACTAGCTTCTAAAAGAGTGAGTACACTGAAGGACAGACTTGTCCACTAAGAGCATTCCATGGACAGGAAAGATAACCAGCTGGTGCTAGAATGCCTCAGTTTGGGGATGGTACCATGTGGGAGGTGTGCTCAATGTGGCAACACCTCACTCAAGAAAAAATGCCAGAGCCTGCAATGGATAGTGGCAAGTGGAGTTTGTCTGAGGGTTACCCAATCAAATGGGCACAACCTAAACAGCGCATGAAAGAAGCACGCTGTAAGAAGTGACAGGAGAAGAACAGTGTGGTGCAGTAACCACTACCCATGTAGCTGCCTATGGTACAGGGAGTGAGTAAAGGTCGTGGAGAAGGGCTGTGAAAAATCAGAGACTGGCCGAGCTTCTCCCATGGTGGAGAGCTGAGGCATAGAGCAGCTCAGTCAGAATGGTGCTGGAGACCAGGGTTCTAGTCCTGGTCTCCAAAATTTTACCAAGAGACAGGTGTTGAAATATTTTTACAAGTCCCGTCTCAAGATCCCCTTCCCTACCCCCTGAGTTGCACTTTCCTCCTCAACTGAACTCCAAATCGGAGTTGGTTATTTTAGTAATGGAGCATGCGGGGGGTAGAGCCCCCTATGTTGTGGGGTGCTGGGGTGGGAGCCCCCCTCCCACAAAAACATAAATTCTGCATTCTGCGTGAATGTGTGGTAGCGGTCCTTCGTTTGTGTTGGGACTACTACCATGCGTCGATACTGCAGGCACTGTTGTTGCGGTACTGTTATTGTGAGCATTATTGTTGCATATTAAGGCATCATCAGTAGAAAACAGGAGGTTGTTATCCCTCTGTACAGACAGTTGGTGAGACCCCATCTGGAGTACTGCGTGCAGTTCTGGAGACCCCATCTCCACAAGGACATAGACAGGATGGAGGCAGTCCAGAGGAAGGCAACTAACATGTTGCAGGGTCTGCAAGAGAAGCCGTATGAGGAGAGACTAAAGGAGCTTAATATGTATACCCTCGAGGAAAGGAGGGAGAGAGGGGACATGATAGAAACTTTCAAGTACTGTACCTCAAGGGAATCAACAAATTCCAAGAGAGTAGCATATTTCAGAAAAAGAGATGTGCAAGAACAAGAGGGCGCAATTTGAAGATAGAGGGGGGACAGCTGAGAAGCAACGTGAGGAAGTATTTTTTCACAGAGGGTGATGGGCCATGGAACAGCTGTCCTGAGGAGGTCATGGGGTCAAAACAGTGGTGGAATTAAAGAATGCATGGGACAGATATAAGCCAATTCTGGTGGGGGCAGGAGGAAATAGGCTGTTGGTTAACTAGGATCTGCAGCTTATCCAATAGGTAGGGAAATGTGCAGACTAGGTGGGCCAAGTGGTCCTTATCTGCCATCAAATTCTATGTTTCTGTGTTTCATTAGTGTTTGTAACCTAGTGCCATCTGAGAGAATGCCCTAGATGACTCCTGAATGAACAGGTGATAGCCACACCCATTGGGGCAGGCTTAGACTGGTGGGTATTATTCCCAAGGGGGTGGAAGCTGTTATTTGTTTGTAGGAGGGCTTTGGTTATTTAAGTGGCTGCAGTGAAGGCTCTTCCTTCTTTTGCCCTGGTTTGCTGTTTTGGCGCTGGCCCTGCGAGCCAGGAGGCGGTTGATGGTGTGTAGCATTGTGGCAGAGCCAATAGGCCTGAGTGGTGCACTGGATATGTCTCGGCATCACAAGCAAAGGGTTAGAGGTTTGATTCCAACCACAAACAGATTTCTGACCTTGAAGGGCTATGTACACACTTGTCCTTTCTGGGTATCAAAATCAATACTGTCGCCACATATTTCCACCTTCTGCCTGAGAACATCAGTGCCCTTGGAACGTTGTTGCACAAGGCAGTTCAGGCACCCAAACTCACCCTGAGAGAGTTGCACCAGCTACAAGGGCATTTGAATTTTGCCTGCAAAATTTTGCCGATGAGGAGAACCTTTCTCTGTAGACTGGCCAAGTCTGGGGTGGACTGCAATAAACCCCATCACTGGCCTCAAGTTATTGTGTCCAAGCAGGACAGCCTCAAAGTCTGGTTAACCTTCCTGTCATGTTTTTATAAAGTGACCATCTGGGCCATGGAGGTCACAAACCATGAGTTGGAGCTTTACACAGATGCATCCAGGACTGTGGGCTTCAGGGCTTATTTTTGTGGGGCCTGGTGTGCAGGTCCATGGTCCCAGGCATGGGTGGAGGCTGGCTTGCTTTGTCAAGTTATGCTCCTTGAATTCTTTCCCATTGTTGTTGCATTAGTGATTTTGGAGGGGACAGTTTGCAACAAACAGGTGACATTTAGGACAGACAAGATGGGGTCATCTATAGAATTAAAGGGCCCATGGGGAATCTAATGAGGGTACTCCTACTGAAATGTTTGATTTGAACATACAGTTCAGAGCAATGCATTTACCTGGTGTTGACAATGAAGTGGTTGATGTTCCTTCTCGTTTACAGTGGGAGAGGTTTCAAGAGCTGGCGCTGGAAGCAGAGACATGCCCCAGGGATTTCCTGCCCTATCTCTGGAAGTTGGTGTTCCAGAAGAATGGGAGTTGCTCAAGTGCTTGTTACAAGACACACCCTTTGGAGACTAAATGTCTCCTTCCTGGAACAAGAGGAGGTACGTTTGGGGTCGGTGGATCTTTTTAGAGTAAGATGTTGAGTCCTCACTGCATGTCATACAGAGGAGCAATGGTGGGAGGTCAAAAAGAATTCAGAAATGTTTTCAGAGATGGGTGTGTGAAAGAATAATGCACAATATTTACATTATTTAAAACTAAGAGCTACTTTGCATTGCCTTATTTCATATACTGAGGAATTTGCTTGGATTAATCTGATCAGGTACACAATATAAAAGAGGAAATGCAAAAATTGCAGTATGATAGATTATCCTTCCTGGAACAGGAATTAAAGTTTAAGACACAAGGAAAAACCCAGGCCCTTGATGCTTTTTTATTTATTTATTTATTTTTTATTTACTATTTTTGGTGCCCACCTACTGCTTGGACCATCCACCCGGTCACGGACCCCTCAACTGTGGCTTCCCCACTTTAGCCGCTCTCCTGGGACCCATTGGCTTGCCCCTCAGGACAGTGCCATGAACGCGGGATAGGGCGGGAGTTGGCCTGGGGAGCTGATTGCAGCAGGGAGGGGGCTTCATTGAGGCAGCAGGCAGACTTCTTTTTTCCCCCTGTAAGTGGGGGGTGGGAACATGCAATGACACCAGCGTCCATCCCGCCCCCTCGGATCCTTGTTAGCACCAGTTGCTGTGGTTCCCCGGCCTCCACAAGGGGTCCCCCATGCACCAGTGACACACCACACCCTTCCCCCAGAGAAGGAGAGCAGTCCATGGGAAGCTTGATCCTTCTCCCCCTGGCTGGCCCTCTGATGACCCAGGTCCGTTCCTGAACCTAGGTCGCCGGCATTGCAAGTGTAAATCCAAATGCTGCTCCGACGGACAGGCAGCCCTTGATGCTTTGCTGGTTGTAAAAGTGAATAGACACCCGATTCATAGCAGAAATTAGACAGACAACTGATGAAAATATGGTATCAGATACTCCTGAAATATTGGAGGAAGTGCAGCCACACTGTAATACCCTCTTTGGAGAACAGGAAGATTTTAATTGCTATACTCAGTTGTTTCATAATCTGAACATTCCTTGATTCCTTCTGACATTCTAGATCAGGTAAATAGTCCTATCTTGTTATGTGAAGTTGAATGGGCTATATCACATCTAGGAAATGACACTGCCCTGGGACAGATGGTCTCCCTTCAAAGTTTTATAAAACCTTTAGGGATTACTTAGCCTCAGTTCTACAGGTTGTATATAATGAAATATTAGACACAGGCAATGTACCTCCATCTGTGCATATAGCAATGTTGATACTTATTTGTAAAATGGGGGATGAAGCAGAATTAAGTAATTGGAGGCCTTTAAGCTTATTAAACTCAGAAGTAAAGATTTTGTCAAAAATTTTAGCCCACATATTACAGGAAAATTGCATCAGTAGTAATTTCTCCAGAACAAACATGTTATTTCTCATAGAGATGTTGCAGATAATTTAATTATATGAAGATAAATAGTAGAACGAGAAAACAGGGGGCAGGCTAATGGGATTCTATTAGCCAAGGACCAGGAGAAGGCATTTGATGAGGTCCCACATAAGTATCTATAGTTTATTTTGTTAAAATATGGGGTTCCAGTTCAATCTGTAAATTGGACAATGTCATTATGCAAAGGGACGGTGCTGTTACCTTTCATCAATTTGCATTATGGAGATAAGATACTGATTAAAACAAGGGCCAGACAAGGCTGCTCGCTAAGCCCTTTATTATATATTTTTTGTCTTATACAGCATAACAGTGTTATTAGAGGTATATGACATACTGAGGACACCCCTGCAATTAAGTCCATAGCTTATGCCGATGACTTATGTATTATCCTGGATAAGAATGAAATTATGCAGGACACATAATTATGGATACAACTGTTACCTTTTCTCAGGCAGCAGGGGCTATGATAAATGATTGCAAATGTGCTAGAATTACAATTGGTAAAACAAATGGTCTGGAAATGAGGGGCTATTTTGCTGGGATCCAGATACTGTAAGTGAAGGGCCAATGAAAATACTGGAAGTTAAATTTGGGAAGGGGGATATGTGTATGGAAAATTGGGCTGATTGCATATCAAAAGCAGAGAGAATTTGGAATACTGGAAAAAAGAACTGTATCAAAGAGAAACAGAGTGTATCTGATAAAAAAAAACATTATTACTTCCCTGTTTTTGTATATTAGTGCAGTTTTCTGCCACTTAAATATTTATAAGTAAAACTGTTTAGTTTATTTTCCCAAGGACGTTGGGTAATTGTCTGAACCCCAAAAAGTGTGATATTGCATATAAGGGATACAGGGAAGGGGAGTGGGTATGGTTAAGGATGTAAATCCGTCACAGAGGTCACAGAGGTCATGGAAACAGTGATATTCAGGTGCCTCCATGACTTTTGCCTTTTTTGCTGGTTTCCCTTTTGCGCATGCGCAGTAGCGTGCTGTCCATCTGGAATGCGCCTGCGTGAGTGGCGTGACGCTCTAGATCCTCAGAAATGGCCCCTACGTAGGCGCTCATATATTGGCGCCATCTTCTCTGCTCATGTAGCAATTTTCAACGGGAACACAACCAGGATTCGTGGGGACTTCTCCTGTCGCCAAATCAAGTAAGAACGGGATCGGATGGCGTTCTGACTGCCTGCATTTGAGGGAGGATTGCTGGTGGCCTGGAGGGAGGCAACAGACAGTCCAGTGAAGTGTTGAATTGGGGAGGGCAAAAGAGTGAACGTGTGGGCCTGTGTGAGTCTCTGCCTAGAAATTGAACTTGTGGAGAGTTTAGTCTGAGAAAGAGCCAGATAGTGAACTTGTGGAGGAGTGACCCTGCAAAAGCTAAAGGCAGAGGGACAGAATAAAGTTATCTTCTTGTATCCCTGTATCTGTATTTGAGGGAGGATTTGCTTGTGTGGATGTAAGAAAGCCACAGGCAGCAGCTAAACTGAATTCCTGGACTGGGAGAGTGAAATTGTGAGCTGTTGCTTGTGTTTTGCATTGAAACTGCTAAAGGGAGAAGGAATGAAATAAAAGAACTTCTATTGGACAGCACTGCTCAAACAGCATGCCAAGAAAGCACATCAGTTGAGTGGGTGGGTGCTCTGGATTAATTTCATGCTGCTAAAAGAAGCACTTTCAAGCAAAGGGCAGGGAGTTTAGAGGCTTTACAGTAGAAAATATGCAGTAGAAAATGTTTGGCTGATGAAACAGCAGGTGAAGAGCAGCAGTTCTTGAAGAGAGGTGGAGTGCAAGAATTTCCACAGAGAGATACCCCCACCATATTTCATCCCGCCAGGGTCTGGAGAAAAAGTGAACTTTGTGCAAGCCTTAACCTGCCTTGCATTGACCTGCAGCAGGATCACAGTGCAGGAGCAACGGACTGGTCCAGGAACCTGACTAGGGACAGAAGAGAAGGCCTACAGTGAAAGTAAGGTAAGATCACTTCTTTTTATAACAGGTGTGTGTGTGGGGGGGGGTAGACACTGTACAGTTAATTGGATTTTCTAAGCAGCAACCCAAGCTTGTTTGACAAAAAAAAAAAAAATGTAGTTCCTGAGTATTGTCCTGCTGCCACCTGGCTGTCTGTGTGAGCCAGACACGCAAGAGGGATTGGTGTGCTGCCCTGTCACCGAGATTGACAGAGAGCTAAGTGAACTCCTGCAGCAGTGTAATGTGGGCCTGGGCCACTCAGATCCATGGTGGTGGTGGGGGGGTGTATGCTGCTGCCTAGACAGTCCAGCTTAAAAGGAAGACATTTAAGTGACAGCGAACTGAGGTGGCATGCATGGCAGGGTGGGTTTTGTTGAGCTGGGGTTTTGCATCCTAGCCCAACAAAATCCACCTGCCATGCATGCCACTCAGTTTGCTGTCACTGAAATCTCCCTTGCTGCACTGTTAAGCAGCAGCATCCACCCGCACTCCATGGATCTGAGTGACCCAGACCCATATTGCTGCATTGTCCTGCTCAGGCAGGAGTTCAGTCTGAGAAACAGCCAGAAAACAGATAACCCTGCACTGTCACCATGTGTTGCTGCCACCTGGCTCTCTGTGTGAAAAAGACACCCAAGAGGGTCGGTGTGCTGCCCTGTCACCGAGATTGACAGAGGCTAAGTGAACTCCTGCAGCAGAGTAATGTGAGCCTGGTCACTCAGATGCATGGCGGTGTTTGCGGAGTGTATGCTGCTGCCTGAACAGTGCAGCTTATAAGGGAGACATCTCAGTGACAGCGAACTGAGGTGGCATGCATAGCAGGGTGGGTTTTTGTTGAGCTGGGGTTTGCATCCCTGGCCCAAGCAAAACCCACCCTACCATAGCATGCACACCTCAGTTTGCTGTCACTGAAATGTCTCCCTTTTCAGCTGCACTGTTTAGGCAGCAGCATACACCTCCTGCACACCACCATGGATCTGAGTGACCCAGACCCACATTACACTGTTACATTTGTCCTGCTCAGGCAGGAGTTCAGTCTGAGAAAGAGCCAGAAAACAGATAACCCTACACTGTCACCATGTGTTGCTGCCACCTGGCTCTCTGTGTGAGAAAGACACTGAAGAGGGGTTGGTGTGGTGCTCTGTCAGTGAGATTGACAGACAACTAAGTTAACTTCTGCCTAAGCAGGACAAATGTAGCTGTGTAATCTGGGTCTGGGTCACTCAGATGAATGGCAGTGTGCGGGGGGTGTATGCTGCTGCCTAGACAGTGCAGCTTAAAAAGGGAGACATCTCAGTGACAGCTAACTGAGGTGGCATGCATGGCAGGGTGGGTTTTGTTATGCTGGGGTTTTGCATCCTGGCCGACAAATCCACCTGCCATCATCTCACACTCGCTATCATTAATCCCTTTAGCTGCTCTCCACAATCTGGGCATGGGTGGCTCACTCATCGTGACATGAAGATCTGTGCCATTCATGCTGTTGCTATTTCCATTTTGTCTTTCTCACAGACATCAGCAAAGCAAGTAATGGTCTGCTTTGCCTTTTTCTACCTAGCAAGCAGACTGTGATGGCGACGATCAAGATCACAGAGATCATCTCAGAAGATCAGCAATAGAAGTTTGGGTGTTGGCCTGAAGTGACCATCCATCCTCCATCCATCCATCTCATGGACTCCCTCATCCTTCAAAAGACACTAAATAGAAGATCAACAGCAGATAAGTTTGGCAGTACACAGTCATCTGTTGTACTGTACCACCAGTTGTTGAGACAGAGCTGTCATTTAAAAAAGCACTGTGACACAGAGACAGTTTTATGTAAGCAATAATACCCGACAGGCTGGGCACTATTAGGAAATACTGGACCGCCAGGGTGTAATGAGCCTGAAGCGCAGGCGGAGGTCCTTATAGCCACTGGAAGGTCCGGTATTCCATATCTCCACCCTGGAAAGGTATTATTACACTAAAAAATAGCCACTGTAAAAGAAAAAAATGTAATAAAATAATGTACATAAACTTGCTTACAATCATTTTATGGTAAAATAGTTCCTCCACCTGCAAGACAATGCTTTTTTTGTGAGGTACCTACCCCCCCCCCATATTTGTCTGTGGTAGGGAGAGAAAGGACAAGGGCAAGGACATTAGTCATCTTTGGCACTTGCTTCTCTGTGGTAAAGCAGAGACTGCGATATCTCTAGCACTGCTGCTGTGCATGAGAACACGGTATTTTCTTAATTTTACAACCGCAGATGGGCGTCCGTGTGCGGTATGAAAACCAAGGATCCCGCTGTTGTCATGCTCAGTGGTGTTCAGCGATAACACTCTTTCTATGACAACTGCACAGCAGGTTTCGATCGGACTGAAGCATTTACGATGCAGTGCCATTTAATGGCAAAGAGTTTTTTGTTTTACCTGGAGTCGTGGGAGGAGGCGTCCGTCAATGCTGAAGGCAGTACTGTTGGGGATCTGTGCTTCTCGCTAAGCGAGAGAAAAAAATGGCGGTTTTTAAATTTTCTATGGTGCTTTCAGCCAATTAGAAAGCAGGCTGGGCACCTCTGGAAAATGCTACACTGTTAAGTGGCACTTGGACTGGCTCTTATTTTAGCTGGGCATTTATTGAAAATAAATGCCCAGCAAACTGTCTGAGCCAATCAGCTTTCACAATTGATTCTTGCCATTTTCTAAAGACATTTATTTCATGAGACTGTGTGATCTAGACTGTCAATTTACAAAGCACCAGCTATTTGTTAGATTGTGAATCATTTCGAGACTGCAAGCATGTTGAGCATGTAGTACTGTATATTGTCTACAGCTGAATGTTTTGCATAGAAACATTTAAAATACAATAGTAGTAGTACTGTAATTTAATTTTCAACTTTGAAATTGAATCTCAGAGTCAGATTAGAATCAGTGGAATCACTGAGGCAGACCGTTTTGAAATGGAGGTAGCTGCACAAACATCTGGGGAATTATTCTTCTGACAAATATGTCAAATCTAAGATTTCAAAAATGAGTGCATATGAGCACTGTGCTCAGTATGCTAGTAATGTTTTTCATGTGAGTGATGGCAAACTGTTTTGTTCTACATGCAATGTGCCTGTGAATTTCTCAAGAAAGGCAAGCTGTGACAAACATTTGGGTAGTACAGTGCATCAGAGGAAATGCAAAAGTATGGAGCAAGCAAAGTTGCAAGGTGTAAAAAAACCAAAAAACTGCGACTGAACGGTTTAGAAATTCAACTGAGAAACGGTTACATAGAAGAACGGAGCTTTACAAATTAACCGAAGCTTTACAACAGCCAATATTCCATTGCACGTTCTTGACAATAAATCTCTCAAGTCCTACTTTGAAAATGGGCTGAAATACATTGGGATAATCCCCACAGCCCTTCAGCTGAGACAATCTTATTTACCAAAAGTGTTTGATGGTCACAACTTTGCTATAAAACAACAACTTTAGATGTGTAGTGGGGTTAGTGCTGTATGTGATGAAATCACAGATGCTGAAGATAGATATGTGTTTAATGTTCTTGTTGTACCAACAGTTAAAGCTTCTGAAGAGGGTGACAGTTCCGGCTCCACTACAACAAATTGAAGTGAAACAGTGCTGTCAGCTATTTTGCTTGACTGTGTCGTACTGGAGAGAACAAACTATGAAACTGTTAGTCAGGCTGTCATAGATGTGCTTCAGAAGTATGAAGGTCCCTTTGATAAGGTTTCAGCTTTTGTGACAGATAATGCTGCATATATGTACAAAGCATGGAACAGTAGCTTGAAGAACTTGTTTTTGAATGGGGTACATGTCACTTGTACAGCCCATTTGCTCAGCTTAATTGGTGACATTTGGCAGAACAATTTTAAACTGGTTAACAGTTTCATTACAGCTGTCAAATGTACTTTTTCTGCATGCCCAGCTCATAAAGCGAGATTTCGTCAGTTTCTGGTGGACAGTGGTAAAAATGGCTGTGTTCCACCTACTCCGGTAATTACTCATTGGAATAGCTGGTTCAATGCTGCTTTGTATCATTCCTCACATCTTCAGGAATATGTGGATTTCTTTGGAGAAGATGCAGATGAAAGTGCTGCTATTCAGGACGTTGTTGAGTTAGCACAGTCTGATGAAGTTAAGGGTGATCTGCAGATTATGCTGCAGTATGCTCCTAGAATAATGCAGGCATTAACAAGTTATGAAGCAGCAGTTCCTCTAGCTCAGAAAGTAATCGATGATTTAACAGATTTAGCCAATCGGGCACAGACTAGTTCTGAGCAGTGTGCACATAGACTAGCAAAGAAAGCTTTAGCTGAATGTGCAAATAAAATAAAGTCATACATTGCAGAAGATACGCATTCCAGGTTCTGTCAGCCAGCGGCTTCATTTTTTAGAGCCTGTCGTATGTTTGACCTTAGCAGAGCAAAATGGCTCAACATGACTGAAGATAGCATGTTTGATGGCATACCATTATTTGAGGAGAACATTAAAGCAAAAATAGAATTTCTTGCATACAGAGATTTTTTAAAATAGGTTAAATGTGACAACATGATTAGTTTTTGGAAAAGTATGTCTGAACGATTCCCAGAACTGTCCCAAATTGTACTTCGTTGCCTCTCAGTACCGGTAAATAGTGTGGATGCTAAACGCTCATTTTCAGCATATAGCGATGTACTGCGGGATGACCCATGAGCAATTTGTTCTTCAAACTTGTCTATGTACAACATGCTATTCCAAAATTCTGAAAAGATGTGATTGTTGTATTCTATGTCTCTGACTACAATCCAAGTAAGTCAGTAACTGTTTTGTGCTCAACATAGAAGATAAGATGGGGCTGATTTTATTTGTTTTTACAACAAAATATGCCTCACTGTTGACTGTGCCTGTCATTTCAGGTTATTTTTGCAGTCAGGTATTCAAGTTCACTTTGATGTGCAGGTAATTCAACACACCACTGTTTGGCATGTTGTTAACTGCAGATCTTGAAAATGTCTTGAGGAATCGGTGGCATAAAAATGTTCTCTGTCACATATATCTGGGACTACAGTGTTGTTGTCCAATGTACACGTAGGTTTGGGCAGAGCATGCCAAGTTGTGACTTTCTCTAGGTTGCTGTTTGTTTGCACTAGGAGATGGAGCAGCTGGTAGTGCTTCCACAAATGCTGGATATGCTGCAACAAAGCTTAAATGACTTAATCCAGAGCACCCACCCAGTGGCATGGACTGAAGTGATGTGGTCACTGCCACATCAGGTGCGTGGAATGCAACCCCTGTGAACCTAAACTCTATGAAAGGCACCTCAGGCTCTCACTTGTGTTTGTCTTCTTCTTCTATAAAGCCCTGTGCTTGCTGTGCATAACACTGACATCCCACTACACAGTGTTTCGGCTGCTGCAGCACATAGTGCCACTGCCAAAGTGTCAGTAAAATAGATAAATGACTTAATCAGAGCACCCACCCAGTGGCATGGACTGAAATGATGTGATCACTGCCATGTCAGGTGCGTGGAATGCCACCCCTGTGAACCTAAACTCTATGAGAGGCACCTCAGGCTCTCACTTGTGTTCATCTTCTTCTTCTATAAAGCCCTGTGCTTGCCATGCATAACAGTGACATCCCACTGCACAATGCTTTGTCTGCTGCAGCGTAGAGTGCCAATGTCAGATGTCTCAGAACTTTCTCTTTACCTAGATGGTCTCAGGGCTTCCGTACTAAAGTTTTTCTCCATGCAAGTCTTAAATTATTGACAGGCAGATTAGGTTGTTGTCTTCGTGTTGTCAGTCATTCATTCATTTCTTGATTTCCTTAGACACAGTACTGTCTTAAAAGATGCAGCTGGCACTAGTCTATTCTCCTCAGCGTCACAGGCCATCTCAGCATATGTTGTTTCAGGTACACTGCCATGCAAATAAAGATGCTGAGAGGGATGTCACAACATCATTCAAGAGCACAACAGTGTATGTTGTATGTTGTGCTACGTACATGCACCGGCATCTGGTGGGACACTACTGCTTGAGTGCTTGGGGACCGCAGGTTAGTGGGAAGTGTGTCTTTTCTGCCTGTCTGCAGCCCAAGTGCCAAACACCTATAATTTTGCTTCAGCAACTTCTTGTAGCAAAGAGAGCGCATTTCAGGCAGCACAGACTAGGTTGGTCACCACCAGTTAATCAGATACCTAGCAGGTACTTAGGTAGTTCTGTCACTGAATTAACATGTTAAGGTTGCAATAAATAAGTTAAACACTGCAAACCAAACATGTTAATTCAGTGACAGAACTCTGTCAGTCTGCGCTTGCCTGAAACGTGCTCTCTCTTGCTACAAGACGCTACTGAAGCAAAATTTAGGTTGTGGCACCTGGGCTGCAGACAGACAGGAAAGACACGCTTTGACACCCCAACAATCTTTTCTTGTTCAGGCTGCAAACTAGGTTGGTCACTACCAGTTAATCAAACACCTAGCAGGTACTTAGGTAGTGGTCTTAACCTTTTTTTTGGGAGGGGGTCTGCCTTTCCTGTCTCTGGATCTTCAACAGCCCTGCCTACAGTATATGCTGTATTGTTTAAGAGGTTCTTGCGTGAGTTAACAAACGCCACATAGATTTTGGTAAGAGTTGACCTGCTGTTACCAGGAAAAACACAGCAGCTGGGTCAAAATCAATTGTTTGTTTTCTTTCACTCCTTTCATGTTGTACAGCTGGAATCAGTTCCAACAAGTTAAACATTCACTTACATTTTACTGTTCCTCTCAGGAACAAGTATTTGAATGTGTTACATGAAATTGGTATGCTGTGGTTGGTAAAACTGACATTCACATTACAGTGACATTAACTGTCTGCTGTGGACCAGATCCATCCCATCTATCTCTGTTGTGTTTCATTGATTCTGAAGGGTCCCGGACAGAGAGAAATATACTGCCCTACTAGGTCCATTTTGCATCATACAACACTGTGACTGCTGCACAGTGACATTTGAGATGTGCCCTACTGCTAGCATGTCACTTTGTTTTGATTGACCTCCCTGTGAACTGTAATTTAAGGAACAAATATACTCGTATACAAGTAATGCTGTTCCTCCTGTTATTTCAGGGCACAGCAGCCAGGTTGGGATTGGTTTGGAACTTTGGCCACAAGTTGTGGTTGGTAACACTTTGGATTTTAGCACTTTTGTTCCTTACTGTACAGAACAGAAGTAATGTAATGTATGAAATGTATTAATTCTGGACTGTGAACCAGAACAACACATACATTTTATATAACAAGAATATATCCTTAAATATGTATGACCTGGCCAAATGGCACTAATGTGAACACATAGAAACATAAAATTTGATGGCAGATAAGGACCGCTTGGCCACCCAGTCTGCTCATTCCCTGCCTACTGGATAAGCTGCAGATCCTAGTTAACCAGCAGCCTACTTCTTCCTATCCCCACCCCCTAGAATTGCCTTATGACTGTCCCATGCATGCTTGAATTCCACCACTGTTTTTGACTCCACGACCTCCTCTGGAAGGCCGTTCCATGCATCCACAACCCTCTCTGTGAAAAAATACTTCCTTAAATTACCTCTGAGCCACCCCATCTTCAAATTGTGCCCCCTTGTTCTTGCACACCTCTTTTTTTGAAAGATGCTACCCTCTTGGACTTTGTTGATTCCCTTGAGGTACTTGAAAGTTTCTATCATGTCCCCTCTCCCTCCTTTCCTCGAGGCTATACATATTAGCTCCTTAAGTCTCTCTTCATATGTCTTCTGGTGCAGACCCTGCACCATTTAGTGCCCTCCTCTGGACAGCTTCCATCCTGTCTATGTCTTTCAAGACCGGGTCTCCAGAACTGCATGCAGTACTCCAGATGGGGTCTGACCAGCTGTCTGTACAGAGGATAATAACTTCCCGTTTTCTACTGGTGATGCCTCTCCTATGCATCCCAGTATCCCCAACCCTCCTTGCTGCCCTCTCACATTGCTTGCCCACCTTTAGGTCATCTGAACTATGAACTTAAAATGAAGGAATAGTGAGAAGATGAAAGCAATGGAGTTAACCATACTTAGGGATGTAAGTTTTAGAACACTTCCCTTAAACAGTATGAAAAAGCAATACATTCAATTATTTGTTGTTAAGACATTGTTGTATGTCTTGTTTTGTTTCTTAACTGACTTTAATAGCATTGTATGTCACTAAAAAGTGCCTGTGACTTTGCCATGACATTTGCACTTTTGTCCACTACCACCCCGTGAATTTTTTAAAAAGTGGCTGTGACCAAACCATGACTTTTGTCACTTTTTCCTGTGACAAACTTACATCCCTAGGTATGGTTAACCCCATTGCTTTCATCTTCTCACTATTCCTTCATTTTAAGTTCATAGTATCCCTAAGAAATGCAGGGAAAGTATGGAGTTCTATGATGGTAGAGTGCCTCACTCCTTTCCTGATAAAGTGGCAGAGTGGAAGGTAGGTAAGTAAGATTTATAGTACCTCAGTATATGGTAAGTGCACTGGAAAAAGTTAAGGTTTGGAATCTGACCTTTAAGCGGTATCATAGCATAGAAAACAATTACATGCTTATATTTTAAGTACTAGTCATAATATCCATGTCACTTTAAAATTTTGTTCAGAAGGAAGGAAGCAGAAGCCATGAAACAATTATGTAATAAAAGAATCCCAAGGCAGATGTGGGACATTGCATGGCTAAGTGTGCATGGTAGAATGTCTGCAAAACATTCCTTTAAGCACAAATCTATTGATGAGAGATATTGCTGTAGAAAAATGTGCATAGATATTCCAGAAACTCAAAGTCACCTTCTCCTGGAATGTCCCTTTGCACTGTCCTTTTGGGAGTCCCTGAGTAATGCATGGAAACAGTCACTGTTTCAAAGGGTGACTTACATGATTGTTGTCTTAGGTTTGTACAGAGGAAAAAAGAAAAAAAAAGTTTAATCCTTCTACCCTACAGCTGATTTTTGTATGCTGTAGATATTAGTTATGGCAGGCTTGTTGTCCTCTGCAAATTCAGCAAAAACACTGTTCTCCTGAAGCAAAAGATTGCGAGTATATTTTGTTTCAATCTTATTGGGCCTCATGCTCATGGATGTAATTGACAATATGACTATTGTTGTATTTGATGACCTCAAATAGATTTTATGTCAGTTGTTGAATTATGGGGCTCGGGATTTCCCTTTTGATATTATGTATTGATTGATTATGAATTATTTATACTGCATTGTTTGTATGATTTTCCATATTTCAATAAAATTCCCCTTCTTTTTTTGAGAACTGCCAGGGGATCTTTAATGCCCACCCGAACAACCACCACAACAGACAGACAGGACCTCAGGGTAATGTCTCATCCGAAAGATGGTGCCTCAGGAGTGCAGCACCCCCTAATATTGCATTACAGTATCAGTATTGGGATTTATCCTAAGTTCCTGGTGTGGGAATAGAACCCACAGCCTTCCAATCTTCTAGCTTCAAAGATGAGTGTACAGCTTGCTGAGCCACCAACACTGCTTGGCATTAGGTCTAGGAGAGATGATGCATGACAGTTTTATCAACTAACTGTGAGGCAATTACAAAACAGCTGTGGACCGGGGCCAAAAGCAGTATCAGCACGTAAAAAGTCTCTCAATAGCTCATCTCACAATCTTCACATCCGAAAGATCACACGAATGCTGTGTTATGCTACTTACATTTATTAGATAAAAACATTAGCAGTCATATGCTGCACACACCTCACATAACACAGCCTAGGCTGGGAGGGTGCGTCCAGCATCTGACTGCTGATATTTTGTCTAATAAAATGTAAATGCTGTAACACATCATCTGTGTGATCTTTTGATGAGGAGAGCGAGGAGCTGAGTTATTGAGAGCTTTTATATGACAGTTTTAGGTCTCTGTGCAGAATATTCCAAGTATCAGCAGCAGCAAGTTCAAATGAACGTGTCCCAAAGGTAGAAGAAACTTGAAGAATGATTTATGATGATACAGGAAAGGAAGCACAGCTTGGCTTTATTTTACTGTAGTACTGAACAGATGTGGGTCTTAAAATGTTAGCACACTATCCACCCATAGTCCTAAGTATTTGCAGGAGGATACCTGTTTAAAAGTCACGTGGTTGTTGGTAGAAATGAATGGATTTTGCAAAGAGAGATGAGAGTGAGATTTGTAAGTAGAAAAATCATTAACTTGGCTTTGCTAGCATTTGACAGTGGGTGAAGGTCAGCAAACACTGGTTTGATGTTGAAATTACATTGCAAGTCCATCAAAAATGATGGAAGAGAGTTCCTACTGAGTATGGGATGATGCCATCAGCATACAGATGTACTATATCTCAGAAAAGCCAGTGGCAATAATGATGTTGATTAAAATGGCAAATAAACACGGACTATGGATGGATCCTTGTGTCACCCACTTGAGATGCAGTTTGGTATAAAGACAAATCTGTCGGCCTTGACATACAGTACAAGTGATGATAACTATAAACGTACTATACAATAGCAGGCAGTTTATCCTAGTGGTTAGAAAATAGAGCTGTGGAACCTAGAGACCCAGCAGACATGGGTTTGAATTTCACAGTTCTCCATTTGCATACTGTGCAACCCTGAGCAAGTCACTTAACCTCTCTGTACATAATTCTTTCTTGAGTCACATATGAAAATGAGCTTTGGCTCAGAATGCCTTTCACAGACCATAATTCTAAAATAAATAGTGACTGAATTAATGCCATTGCTGATCTGATACAATCTGCGGTGTAGGGTTCATCCCACTAAACCCTAACTATGTGTGTGCATCAGTGATTTAGAGATCTATAAAGTCAGGAAAGATCATTTTGTCACAAAATGACATAACATTTCATGACTTTGCATAGCGCAAAGTGCCAGTAGCATAGTTCCTTGCCTGGCGAAGTGCCCACTTTGCCAGGTGAAGACTTCACATAGTAGTACTGTACTACTTTGTGTAGCACTGCATCTGCAAAAGGCAGCACTTCAGCAGTGAAATGCTACTATGTGAAGTTTTGATTTCTTACCCACAAAATTAATAAAACAAGCAAACTCATACCCCACTCTCCAGGCACCTTTTTCCCTGTATCTTCTCTCTATCCTAACCATTTAAACCAAACCCTCTGCCTGTCCCCCATTCTAGCTCTCATACCACTTCCTCCCCATCCAAGTGAAGTAAAGCATAATTACATTTTTTAGTAGTCATGTTCTCCACCTCCCTTCTCCCACCCTCGCATCACAGACACTCCTGCCCCAAGCCCAATCCAGTCAGAAAATGACACCTCCTATTCTCCCACCAACTAGTTATGCACCCACCACCTTCCCCTCAGCAGAACCCTAAAAAAGGATGTAATTTGACTTTTATTTATATTTTAATTAGAGGTAGGCAAACTGGCTGTGCAGCACTTCTGAGCCTCCCTGGACCTGGACGATTTGACTCGGCTCAAGAATAACAAGCCTCTCATGCTTCGACTCGAGTTGTCAAGCCAGTCCAGTTTGGAAGTGTGGTCTGGTTCTTCCTCGAAGCAGCATGCCAGGTCTGGAGCAAAAGCTGGCACAGGGTGAGAGGAAACAGCATGCCGGCAGCCTGTTACAGCAGGGGAGTTGTCGGTGTTTGGGAATATCAGTGTGGTAGTGGCAGTATTTACTTACTGCCACCACCACACTGATATTCCTAGACACCAACCCGACTTCCCTGCTGTAGAAGGCTGCTGGCATGCTGTTTCACAGGAAACTGTCTAGTACCACAGGGAACGATCAGAGAACAAGTCGGGGGGGGGGTGTGGGGAGGAGACCTGCATGGAACTGCAGCAGTGAGCACAGCAAGAACTTTAGTGAATACATTTTATAATTCTTTATTTGACACTCACCATAAATTCTGTCACTGTGAGTGAAGTGGTTAGGGGTTAAAAAATAAAAGACTTTTTTTTAATCTTATGGCTACCATACCTCATGACTAATAAAGGCAACACTCAACTGGTTCATTGAATGTAACCAGCCAATTAGGAGTTGTTTGGGAAGGTGATTGACATTTGTGCTAGCCAGTCCTTTGTGTCACCCACCACATGGCCGCATCTAAAAAAAACAAATTGGTAAGAAAGGAAAGTGATATGAAAAACAAAAACAAAACAAGGGTTATTTAAGCAATAATACACAACAGAGTGTGGGTTGTGCTGGGATAACCTCATGTCTCGGGTGGTTGAGGCACGAGCTGCAGGCGAGTGCATCCAACAACAAGGCGTGAGTTATCCCAGCACTCCCTCCTGAAGTCATTATTGCTCTTATCTAATAGCTCGTTTTGTAAAGAAGAAAACTGAAAAAATGTTTTGCCTTTTCTTTTTTCATTTTTCATATGTGGAGATACATGTTTTAAAAAAGTCCATAGTTCCTGCTTTGGTCAGCAGATGTCGAGTATGTGCTACATTGTGTTTTCCTCAGTGTAACTTTCCTGCTCTGACCACACACAGGTGTGACTCTTGTAACACTGGCATAGGACATGCTGGCCCTGGTTTTTTTTGTTTGTTTATTTTGCTGTTCTTGCTTTTGTGCTTGCAATTAAAATGGGACCCTTTATTTTTAATGAAGGAGTGCGGCTGTGAAGCAGATCAGACTGGAGCTACTGTGGTTATTGTGTGAGCCAGTGAGCGTGGCACTGACATGATCTGACAGTGGCGTTGTCGCTGTGCTGTTGTGGGGGACAAAGCCCAAGCTGATTTGAGGTACAGCTTTGTTTTCCTTTGCTTTTACTTACAAGCTGTGTTTTTTTTTTAACTTTTGCAGCGCAGGTGTTTGCAGGTGAATGAGCGCCACACAGTTGTCTGC
Source organism: Neoceratodus forsteri (assembly GCA_016271365.2). Lineage (NCBI taxonomy): Eukaryota > Metazoa > Chordata > Ceratodontiformes > Ceratodontidae > Neoceratodus > Neoceratodus forsteri. The sequence goes on along the minus strand of CM057455.1, from coordinate 1,098,288,840 downwards.
GCGAGGTACAACAGCCATAGTTCTGGAAATTCCAGGTACTGAAAAGCCACTGTTTATGGCCTTGTGTACCTTTTCTAAGTACAGTTATGTCTTTTTAGTTTTTATGTTTGCCTGCATGCATGTGCAAGAAACAGTGCCACCATACGAGAATTCGTAGGTGTGCCTCCCTGCTTCCAATGCCCTGCTGCCTTTTGCAGGTGCGGCCCCACCACGCCAATGAATGTAAGAGCTGTCTATGACAGCGTTTGCAAATGCAGCGGCATACAGTTGAAAGAAAGAACCACAGCGTGTAGGCAATTTGCATACTGCCGCCGTCGGCAGTATGCAAAGTCCCTACACGTTGGCACTGCAGTGAAAGAGCTGTCATAGACAGCTCCTCCCCCCCAAAAAGTAGCACACTGGGAGCCCACCCCAGCGTGCTCACATGCTCCCCCCGACACACACAGTATGGTCAACGGGGGTGCCCAATCCCCATTTGGCTGCGATGTGCTCCCCTCAACAGAGTTTTAGGTGCCATGCGGGGAGCCCACCCCAGCATGGCAACAATCTGTAAGGCCAACGGGGGTGCCCAATCCCCCATCAGCTCCACTGCCCCCCAAACAGCCTTCCTGGTGCCATGCTGGGGTCTGCTGCCCCCCAACATACTTCCAGGTGCCATGCTGGGAGCCCACCCCAGCGTGGCAAACCTCTCTATGGCCGACAGGGGTGCCCAATCCCTATCAGCTCTGCTGGCCCCCCCAAAAAAACTTACAGCTGCCACACTGGGAGCCCACCCCAGCATGGCAAACATCCCACATCGTCTTCCTAAAAGGAAAAAAAAAACCTAGAAAGAAAATGGTCCTCGCTGTCTTGACCCTCCCCAACAGGCCACCCTCTGTGCACCCTGTCTCCCCACACCCCTCACCCCATACTTACCTCCGAGTCCAGCGCGACAATCTTGATGGACCAGGAACACGTCTGCACTCTTCAAAGCTGACCGCGAACTGAGGAAATGCCAGTAAGCTGTACAATGGAATAAATAGGGTTTTCAACTTTGATGCATATCTCAGGCATTTTGGAACTTTTTACCAAATTTTCAACATGGGTTTTGGGACCCCATCTCATGAATTCTGTCACTGTCATTTTGTTATTCAGTCCTAAAAGGTGATTTCATGGGGACTGCCTGAAACCACCTTTCCAGGGTGATATGCGAAATGACAGTGTCTACAGTTCATGAGGTAAACTAAAAACTCTATGCTATAATTTAGGCAAAAATGACTGTTTCTGGCGTGTGTTGCACAGTTCCTCATGCGCTCGTAAGTTCCAATTTTAATATTTGCATTCCAGATTTTCAACATTGCCATTTTACCACACCTCCTTATGAGCAGTGCAGCTGTCATTTTTCACATCTTGCCCAAAATGTGTTTCCGTGCATGTAGCGCACAATGGCACAGTCGGTTTGCGAAATCAATGTTTGGGACAGATTAAGAAAATTACAGTGACACTGTTCAAGAACAGAGGTCTTAAAATGGCTATGTTGAAAATTTGGTGACAAAAGTCCATAAAATGACTGTGTTACGAGCGAGCATTTTGATGTTTCCATGCACCCTCGTAAGTTCATGAATTTGTAACATTTTCAGTCCAGATTTTCACCACTGGCATTTTTCAACACTTCCTTATGAACAGTACAGCTGTACTTTTTCACAACATGGCCGAAATGTGTTTTCACACTTTCTGCGCAGAAATGCGTGGTCACTGTGGGAAATCACTGTTCGGGACAGATTAAGAAAATCACAGTGACACTGTTCATGAGCGGAGGTCCCAAAATGCCTGTGTTGACAATCTGCTGTAATAAAACCCCAAACTAATTACATTAAGGGTGTGTGTTGTGCAGTTTCTATGCACGCTCGTGACTTCACCAGTTTTTTACTATTTTCTGCAGATTTTCAACATTGTCATTTTCACTTCCCCATGAACAGTACAGCTGTCATTTTCACATGCTGTCTGAAATGTGTTTTGCACCTGTGGTGCCAAATGCTGTAGTCACTGTGCAAAATCAGCTTCGGCCAACAAACTGATATTGCCACTGTTCATAAGGTGGGGGTCACAAAAAACCCATGTTGAAAATTTGGAGTGAAAATACCAATGAACGCCTGAGACTTTAGGGTTTCTGACCATAATGCCCCACCCTGTAGAGACTGACAGGTATCAGGGGTGTGACTTGGGATTGTTGCCTGTAATGCTCATACCATTCCAACCCCACCCACACCCTGCAGCCAGTGAGAGGCATCGAGGTGTGCCTTGGACTCTTCGGCCCCAAAGTTCATCCCATTCTCCTATTCTGCACCCATCTCACCGTATTTCCTGATGGAATGGAGAGAGCATAAGGGCCAAAGACCCAAGGCACACCATGACACTTGTCAGTGTCTGCAGGGTAGGGTGTGGTGAAATGGTGTGGCTGTTATGCCTGACGACCCAAAGGCACACCCCACCAATGCCAATGCCAGCAAACAAACATTCAGCATTGACAAATGCTTGTTTAAATAGGCATAGTAGGAGTGAGAAAGGAAATGACCGGCATGGTAACATCTTGAGGGCTGAAGTGTTTACAGGCGGCTCAGAGCTCTATCGTGAGCTTGAGGATGGCTTTGTGTGTGTGTGTGTGTGTGGAGGGTGAGTCCAAGTTTTGTGCTGTGGTCATGTGTGTGCCTGGAGTTCATGCAGTGAGGTTGTGCTCAGATAACCTCACTGTTCCAGGGACACACTGACCAATCAGTGCCAGGAAATTTTCCTGCCATTGTATTATTAAGCAATAAGGCACGACAGGGTGTTATCAGACACGCCACCTGGGGTGGGTTGAAGCACGAGGCGGCCGAGTGCTTCCACCACCCCAGGAGTGACGTTATTACACGATAACACACATCCCTGGAGTGCCTTATTGCTATTATACAATGGCTGGATTTTTAATGAGACAAGAATAATTGTAAAAAAAAACATTTTTTGTCATTCTTTCCCCATTTTTGATGTGTGGAGGTATATGTTTTAAAAAAGAAGTTCGCTATATTTTTCTACCAGTAGGTGGAGCTGCTGCCTGACCTGCTGTCTGAATGATCCTGTATGTGGAACCTCCCGATCTGTGCCTGTGTTTTCTGACATGAGCTCCCCCCCAGCTGATTCCTCTGTAGTGGACCTGCCTCTTCCGAAATCCCCAGCCGACAGCAAAGTAAGTTAGTTTAAAAAAACAATTAAAAAAAAAAAAACACTGCAACATGCTGTACTCAGGCTTCGTTACAGTCTGTGCTCCTCCCGTTTGTTGTGCTGGTTAGACTGTTTTGGCATCGGGCAGGAGATGTAAATGCCGTCCCCGAGACATTCTGAGTTGACAGTCTAGGAGGATCACTGTGTGGATAGAGGCGGTGTGTGAGTTTCATTGAGCACTATTATAATTTTGCTGTGTGTTTTGCCGGAACGGACTGTCTTACGGTAACTGCACCATTGGCAGTTACGGACTGTGTCATGCAGTTCACAGAGGCTGCTCCATTATAGAAAAACAAAACTGTCGTGAAAGTGAAATATGTTTTGTAGGGTTATGGCATTTTTTTAAAGTTCTCTGAGTAGTGAAATGAGGGACAGAACTGTCATATGGGGGGTGGGAATGTAAGGGTTCAGGGAACTGTACGCTTCGCGGTGGCTTGTTTGTGGAGGGAAGTATTTCACTCAGTGTTGTGCGGTCAGCTGTGTGCCTGGACTTAATACAGTGATGTTATTGTTCAATAACATAACTGTTGCAGGCACATACTGACCAATCAGAAAGTAAGAAATTTTCTTGCCATTGTATAATACTTCTTAAGCTCACCCTGGCCTAGCACATGCTGCAGTGCCAAAGAGGAGACTTGATAAATCCATTCAGCAACGTTACAGAACTGATTGAAAATTGTTCAGGTGATAGACTTTAGCAGACCATAACTTTTCTTAGGAAAATGATAAAATAAATTAGTTGATTAAGAAGAAAGGTAGGAGGTGTCACATCTCAGACTCTGTATTCCCCATGTCTGTGCCTTCAACTACTACTAGGTCATAGTGCTGTAATGAGATTTTGAAGGGGGGTGTCATGTCTCAAACTCTGTGTTCCCCATCTCTGCGTCCTAACTACTACTAGCTCATAGTGTCTCAGGGACAGAGATGGGGAACACAGAGTCTGAGATGTGACCACCTCACTCAAAATCAGTGAGACACTGTGACCTAGTAGTAGCTCTGGAACAGAGATAGGGAACAGAGAGTCTGAGACATGACACCACCCTCCAAATCAGTGAGGCAGTATGGCCTAGTAGTTCAGGGCATGTGCAGAGACAGAGGACACAGAGTCTGAGACCCAATTGTCATCCCCCTCTAAAATCAGTAAGGCACCCCTCAAAAGGGCAGGAGGGATAGCTGGGGTCCCATTATATCTCCTGCTCATCATTACATCTCCTGCTCATGCTGCCTGTCTGCCATCAAAAAGCCTGCCAGTCTCAGTGAAGGAAGCAACATGAAAATACAGACACAGAAAACTGTTTTGAAAGTTGAATTTTATTGTTTTATTTAACACAGTGATCTGAAATAATAATACTGATGCATTGTGTATACTCAAATAGGTGAAAAACAAACCTAAAGTTCATCAGAGTAAATCAGAACCTTTTTGAAATAAATCAGTTCAGAATCAGAACCGGGTCACAGCCAACCCTCCTTCCTAATTTTAACAGACTTGGGTACTAGGCAAAGCCTGTTTTCAGGACAAATCCTGTATTTGGGCATACAAAGTTACAGCAGATGGCATAACAACGTAGGAAAATGACAAGTTATGCAAGTATTATTTGAATTTGCCCACGGTGGGTGACTGGCACAGCCCTCCCTCAACCTCAGCTGTCCACCTTCTTCTGAATGAAACTGTGTATGCTCTTGTATCTGATCAATAGTTGTTCTGTTTTGTTGCCTGCTTCTGTTTGGCCAGAAATACCACCTGTCTTGGGAAACACCCTGGTGCAGTGTGAGTGGAGTATGGGGTAATGAGAAACACATGGAAACAAAGGTCTTGCTCAGACACGCAACATTGCCATGCTCTTCAGACCTCTGGGTTCCCTTCTCCTTCCAGATGGGAAAGTTCTGGCCAGCACTTCTACTAGCTAGTTCCATCTAGCAGGATACATCTGGAACAGTATAACAGGTGACTAGTAGTGGGTATCTGGGAAAATGTAATGAGTGTTCCAGTAGGAGTTGGGACTGCAGAGGAGGTTTATGAGGAAAGGTTGTCAGATCTCAGCATGTACAGTATACAATGGAGGCCAGGAAGGAAATGTGAGATATAATTGAGACATAGAAGTTCCTGTGAGGAATCAGCAGGGTGGCTTGTAATGACTTGTTTATAAGGCAGAAGAGCACAGTAAGTAGTGGACATGGGTGTGGATTGGTGAGGGAGAGATTTGGGAAGGATGTGAGGAAGTTCTTCTTTATCAAGCAGGTGACAGACAGATGGAATAGACTGCCCAGAGAGCAGGTTGAAGCCAAAAGAGTTGTGGGATCTAAACTTGGGTGGGACAGATATAAGGGACTAGTGGGACTCAGAGGCAGAACAGCGGAATGGATATCTGGAGAAGGGGATGATGATCAGGCACTAGGGCTATTGGATCTCTAAATCCAGGCCAGTGTTAGGCCAAGCAAAGAGCTAGACAGGAAAATGAGCAGAGCAGCTGGACCTCTGGGTCCCTTTGTGCTGACACAGTCTATGTTTCTATGGGTGGGATGGGCTAAAGGAGAATCTGGCCCACTGGGTAGGAAACAAAAATACAAAGTAATAAAAGAGCCTGACGAACTGGATACTTTGAAACCATGCACAGTGTATCTGTACCATTTCCTAACCGAATGATGGAATCTTTGGTATCAAACAGATTTTGTTTAATCTGCATTAGAGGTAACATAACAGGGTTGCCTCTGTGATGCTGACTGATGGGGCATCATCTCAGCATACTGGGACCTGGGTTCACACCTTAAGCCTGGCACAACAGGTGTGGAGGCTAGCAAGAAGGGTGACAGAGCATCTGCAAGGACACTCTTTTCCTGGAGGAGGTCTGAGTTGTATACCACTTGGAGAGTGGCTGTTGGTGGTGGTGTGGTGATAGTGCCTTGTCTGGCATTGGTGAACATGTGCCAACCAGCACCCCCAGAATGCTGACATGGTGCCTACTTATGTAGGAGGGGAGCAACCTGAACAAGTAAATTAGTGGCCGCCTGTTGGACACACCAGATGACAGCCTTCCTGTGTCCCCATCACTAGGTCCACCCAGAAAACTCCTCCCAAAACAAGGTGCTCCTTCCTTCCTGCCTCTGGCCAGGATCGGGTGGGACCCCCGGAGAAGGAATAATCTGGTAACAAAGGAGTTGTGTACCCTGAGCAAGTTGTGAGCAGCAGTGGGGGATTGTGTCTGGGTCCAGTAGGCAGCAGGTCCCAAAGGAGAGGGGTGTCCATGTGGGTTCATGAAAGAGGCAAAAAAAAAAATTTCAGATCCATTTTAATGTAAAGCAAATCTCCAGTATCTGGAAAAAAGTCCTAAAATATAATATTTTATTAATTTTCTGCCTTTATCTCTTCTCATCTTTATTACTGAGAAGATTTACATGAGACAGAACCTCTATGTTTCAGACTTCCTCTTATCCTCTCCTTTTTCCTCAAATGAAGTCATAATCTTTGACTGTGAGATCACAGTGGATTAACGCAACAGATAATGAGGTCAAAAACAGAGGTTTACGGATTAGCTGAGAGAAAACTGGAGCGATGAGATGAAGTCTGAAACAGATAGATCTTGTTTTCATGCAACTGTCCTCAAAGAATGAGAGGAACTACATACATAAAATATATTAAGTATAAGCTCTGCTGTGTCAGAATATGATATATATTTGTTTTGCACCAACCTGGCCCCTCTGCTCACTTCTTTGGACCCATTCAGTTCCCTGTCTCTTGCTGTGGGCACCACAGAGCTGGTTATACTCCTCGAGTACCTGCGAGGTCTGTGCCATCTGTGGTTCCATTTCTATTCATAACGGGGGGGGGGGCTCTTCCCTGGTGGCAGCCCTCACACAGGGAGGAGGTGCAGTGGTAGTAAACATTTTTATGCATGATAAGATCTGTAGGAAAAGCCTGTTTACAGAGTCATCCTGTGCAAATGATTGAGGAAGAGGAGAGGCAGGATCCAATAATGAGTGATAGCTTTGGACATCGAGGAGGCCCTCTTGAGTACAGGCAGCTAGTGGCATGGGCGGGCAAGGCAGCCATTATCCAACCAGATGACAGCCTTTTTCTTGTTCATCCCATCCCCTGTGAAGTACAGAGTGATGTCATCATGCTACTCTGACTATCATATGTCCTTCATGGGCTACGTACATCCATGCTGCCTCCTGTCTAGTGCAAGGAGGCAGTCATGTAATAAACAACAGCCCCACCAGCAGGAGAAGAGCATTCAGCCAAGTACTTGATCCTTCTCTGTCAGTATCCAATCCTGATGCCTCGTGGTGTGATCTTGTCACTAGCATGCCAAGCATTCCCCTACCACTGCGAACCACAGAGCTGGCAAATGGATACTGTATTTAGAACATTTTCCTGGACGCAGGAAATCACTTTACAAATGATCCATGTTGTCAGTGTCATTCAAGTTTAATGCATTCAAGCTACTGGCACTGTCTCATCTTTCAAATCTGATACACTGTGACTTTTTTGTGAAGATGCAGTCATAGTTTTCTTGCAGTGGGACTCCTTTTAATATGCGTTGGTTCTTTTACAGTAACCGTGGACATCGTGCATGACATTGGACAGTTTCCTAGTTGTTATATATTCATTGGAAAGTCTGAGATATTAAATTGGTATAGCACATTTTAAGGCTCATTGTGTCTCTTGCTTTTCAAATGGCCTGTAGGTTTCTATAATAACAATTGCCATGAAGTGGGAAATAGAAGTGAGCCCAGCCCGTTGATCATTAGATGTATTCCCTCAAGATACAAAATGGGTTTCACTGGGATTTGACAACACATATTGCTCACTTCTTGAGGAAATTCCTATTGCATATTAACTCCTGTAAAATTGTTTCATTTATTTTATACTGTTAACCAGCTGTAACACTGTACACTTTTGGATTTTGAAAGGTGCTAGCAATTTGCCTAACAGAAGAGTGACAAGGTTAATCAGACTGACTGTACTGTTAATTGAACTGGGTATTTTCTTTCATTTTGCATCTACCAGTCAGGCTGTTGTCTGAGTATTACAACCCTTGCAAACAGTGCGGATGCGGAAATGGTCTGTGTACTTGCAAACAGTGTGAATACAGGGACGGTTTAGATTGACAGCCCTGTCTCAAGTGATTATAATTCATGTCTGTGAAGTCCCTCAGTCTTTTCCTGCCTCCTTTGTGGCACCAGCTTTAGAAGGCGACTCCTCTGATGGTCCACTGCAAACTGGCAAGACTGTGGACAGCTTGCACTAAATGTATTCTTCTGAAGTGTTTTGATCCTAGGTGGTCTCCATTTTAACCAGGCTGAACAAGCTAAGCAAAGAAAGACACTATGGAATTATGAAATGTACTCACCGTATTTTATTCTGCAGTACCAAACTGAATTGTTTTCTCCCTCTCAATGCCTTTATTCACATATATTGTATAACTATGTACTCATACTGCTATGTATTCCTGGTTGTTCATTGTGCTATGTTGTTATTGTTTAATTTGTAGCCTACTTCTAAAAAACTTGTATAATTCTCTGTATTATTTGCCTGGTAAAATAATTCCAATAAATAAACATACAGGGGTAGTATAGCGTAGTGGTTTAAGGCTCTGAGTTACATACCTGGAGACCTGGGTTTGAATCTCACAGCTTCCACTTGCATACTGTGTGACCCTGAGCAAGTCACTTAACTTACTTGTGCTCTAGGTTGCACCTGTAAACAAGCTTCAGCTTAGCATGTCTCTCTAATTAAAAAAAAGGTTTAAGGCCTGATCAGTCATGGACATGACATTCCACCTAAACCAGTTTGTCAAAGGACACTCAAAATGGAATCTTTAGCCTCTCTTATCAGTGAGATTTGACAAAGGAGATTTCTTAGCATGAATAGATCTTCACAATGTTTGTCTATTCTCAATTCAACCCGGTCATTGGAAATACCTCAGGTTTAAAATTACCCAGTTAAAAATCCTTCATATCACAGATTCCAAAAAGGATTTAATCTGAACCTAAATGACTTGTACTTTATGGCCTAGAACTTGAAAGGGATATATTAGGGTTCTGTATATATTAGATAGATAGATAGATAGATAGATAGATAGATAGATAGATGAATAGATAGATAGATAGAACGTTTACTTACAGGGTGACCTTCCACCTGTGTTACGCAGCAGTATAATACCTGAATAGAATAACAGATGATAAACCATGTGTCACAGGGCTGTTATTCCATTGAAGGATTCATGTAACATCATAAACCTTAAAAGCATGTTCAAGAGGTTTATGATCTGAACTAATTCTGAGATGGATTTTGTCAACCTTACAACAAATGCTTGTGTTGTTGTTATTTTTTCCATATATGTTTTATTGTATTTTCCCATTTTCTCCCGGTCCTGATCCCTGCCTCGGATGTGCGAGAGGCATGCACCTCTCGTCTCAAGGCATCCTCCCTCGTGTCACCCCTCCACCTACACTAGCACTGGACCTCCATCCAGTGGTAGCAGGACTACTGAGGGTCAAAACCACCCCAGGAGAGGAGATCTGCCTTCCGGCTGCTCAATCCTGCTCCTACCCTCCCCATGCTTGCATCCCGATGACCTGAGTCCATTCCCGAACCGGGTTGCTGGTGTAGTCGGTATGTCATCTAGCACCTCAGCCCTCAGTGCCTCAGGCGGAGGCTTTGTTGTTGTTTTTTGTAATGCTGTATGTGGGGGTTCACTTTTCAGCCCCATAGAGTAAAAAAGGCTTTGAACATAGCATCTGGTAAGCATGTTTTAAATTTCTGTCCATCAAATTTTTTTTAAATATGAAAACAGTCATGTTTTGGAATTTTTTCACCAACTTTGCAACATGGGCTTTTGAGGAGCCCACCTCATGAACAGTGGCACTGTCGTTTTGTTAATCAGGCCCAAAAAGTGATTCCATGCAGTGACCGTGAAATCACCTTTCAACCGGTAACGCCATGACAGTGGTTGAATTCATGAGGAGGGTCCCAATAACCCCATATTGAAAATCTGGTTGCAAAATTCAAAAATGCTGAGATATGCACAAAGCTGAAAAACCCTATCTGGTGCTGAGGGCCATAAAATGAGGATTGTTAAATGATTTTATAGTTAAATGATTTTATTAAAATATTTTGATGACTGCCTTACACAGCATCAATACTATAAGGCAGAAGTCAAGTTACCACATATCTGGATCACCGTGTACTCTTAATATAAGTTTCAAGTTCAAGTTTCGTTTATTTGCAGGAAAACACTACTGAACACATTAATTTACAAGGAGGTCCCTCCTAATATAATAATAATAATAAGGTGATATAAACCCTTATGTGATTTATTTTGACATCTGAAATCTCAAGATGTAGTCAATATGTGATTGTGTCAGATGTAGTATTACCAAGGGTTAACTCTTCTGCCTATGTTTCTAAGAAACAATTACTTAAAAGCATTGCATACTACAACAAATTTACATTTTTCACAATTCCAGTAGGGCAGTACCTGTACTGATCAATGCCTCATAGAACTTTTCTCAATTTGTAAAGGATCATTTTCAGTTTCCCACTGCAGAGGTAATAGTTAAAGAAATCCAGACTCCTGTTAACTTTTCTGCCAGTTGACCTGCATATAGAGCTATCTTTTGAGTATAACTTCTCTGTCAAGTCACTGGGTGGGAATTAAAAAAAAACAAAACATTCCTGAAACCATAAAGATCTGTACTGATTGGTCCAGCTGATCAACTGTCCACACTTCGTGCATGTGAGAAACATGTAAATGGAGTGCTGGACCTTAGTAATTAAATGAGAGTTGTAAATCTCTGGCTCTATCAGTTCAGAGCTGACCTCACTGTCACAGTCCTGACCCTTGCTATCTTTACAACATACAGCTGGTATACATCTCATCTCCCTGTTTCTCTTTGAATCAGCATGGGAAGATTAACCCTTCACACCTGAATTATTTCAGCCTGAAAGACACATACATGGCTCTTTTTCAAATAACTTCTATATAATTCTGGTAAGAAGAGGCTAAAAGGGCAATCTACTTTGGCCAAAAGACCTGGACTACCTGTTACATAGTCAGATGCTGTTGGTGCAGTGTCCATTTTACTTTATTATGAGATTTGGGAGCTGCTGTACCTCAGTAAAGAATGCAGCTGTCCCCTTTATACACGTGTGTGTGTGTGTGTGTGTGTGTGTGTGTGTGTGTGTGTGTGTGAGAGTGTGAGACAGAGAGAGACAGAGAGAGAATGTGGGGGGCGGCAGAAGGAGATAACAGCTGCAGACTAATGTTTTTACAGAACACAGCAAATTGTGACGTGAGTTTCTTTGAGCATAGTGGCATCTCATTAACTGGCCCCACTGAAGCAATGCGTTTCTTGCACATGCATGCAAGCAAGACAAAAATTAGAGCAACACGTTTGCAGTGACCTCATAAATTGACTATAACTTATACTCTATTCAATGACTTATACTATTTACTTTCTTGAAAATAGGTCTGCACCTGCTGACTTTGGAGTCATTAGGCTATACCTAAACCCACCAGCCCTCCAATATTACCAATACTGTCAGCACTAGGCCACCCCTTGGACTTCAGTCACGGAATTTAAGAATGCATGGGATAGATATAAAAGAATTCTGGAGGTCAGGGGTAAGGGGCAACAGACTTCTAGGAAAACATAAACTGAATTTACAAGCTCAAATGGGCAGACTGGGTGGGTCATAGGCCCTTATCTGCTGACACTGTCTATGTATCTATGTATCTATGCACTTTCACTTCACAGATGCCTTAAGTGTGTGCAGTGGCTACTAGGTCTATAGCCACCTCAGTCACTCCACTCACCCCTTTTGCCAGATACCTTCCCTGGTATCCAAACAGAAGCATTCACTTATTCTACACCACTTATACTGTTTATTCTTATTCTATATAGGAATCTCTATAAATACGCTGTAGCATTTTAATCACACTAGTTAACAAGTATGTCTGCAAACATAATATAATCCCACCTCAGTCTCTGGTGAATTCTCTTTAAAGAGCTAGTGGAGCCATAACAGGCAGTCAAGAAAGTAAAGAAAATTTGAGAAGTAGTTAGTTGTAGTATTTTGTTTCTGAAGTATTTGTCTTTTGTTTTGCTCATTAGATAGTCTTCTATGGGATAATATTGTCCTGTGTGTGTGGAACAGCTCTTAACTGACATATCTATCTCTGTCCTCTGCCCCACTACATCATCAGCATTGTGCTCTCACTGACAGTGACATCACAGGTGACTGACCTGGCAGCCACTGGTGACTGTTCCTAAGCAGCAGTGATGTCACACTCAGTGAGGTCACAAGCTGAATATGTAGTTGGGGAACAGAGCTAGAAATGTCAGCTACCAAACCTACATTACACCTACTAACATCAAGTAAACAGTTTTCTAATTAACCAAGGGAAATGGAAAGCGAATCTGATATAAAGGTAATTGTTAGCTGCTGTTAAAACTAATATTAGTTTTAGGCAGTACACTAGCTCTTTAATTGCTGGATGGTAGTCATTTTGTAGCAATGGGAATCACATATCCCAGTGTAACGGATCAGTATTCCTCTTGAAATAGTCCGACCAAAAATGTTTAATTACTGTACCATTTTCCTTGAATGAGGCTGGAATTTTGAAGAAAAAAACTGTACTCTTTGGAGGTAGCAGCTGAATCCTGGTGATGCTGATTCTTGAACACAACCTGAATGCTGGAAATGCTGATGCTGATCTTGTTGGATGGAGGCTGAAATGACTTACAGGAACAGGTAGCGCTTTCAGCAGGCAATAACTATTCTCTCCTGTTTTCACTTACTGCCCTCCTCACCATGGCACTGTGATACAGGCAATCCTATAGGCTAAGCTTACTGTGTGAGAACTAATCCCCATGTCCTGTCTGGTTGTAGGCCTCTACATGTTGGACTTCCTGTGGTCAGGAGCTGATCCGTTCAGGTTGGTCTCCCTAATCTGAGCTGTGCAGCTCCTCTTATATAGATTCAATATTCTCTTTCCACTAAATCTGGCCCTGAATGGTCAGCTAGCTGGTTCCACTCCTTAGCACCAATCACCTGTAATCCCACCTTGGAATCCTGCAGCACAATAGGCCACAAATGAATCCTCACATTTGAATTTTATGACCAACTGCCTAAAAATTCCAAGGCTGCTGTGTCCTGTTAACTTTGATTCGTTTCTAGTACATGTTGCATAAATCACCACAAAAATATATTTAAAATACAGTCAAACACATTTACAGTTTCCCAGCTGGAAAGCTGACTTCTTAGGCTCTCTCCAGTATTTTTTGAAAATAAATTGAGACACGGGAACCCAAGTTTCTATTAAATGAAGTCTCCTTAGTATGGCCGTTGTCAGTGTGTAGTGTACCTTCCTTATTCCTGAGGAGAAATACTGCTAAAATAATTCCTTTTTCCTTTAACAATATATATTTCCACCTGTCTGAGGTGGGAAAATCCTTTATTTAAATGACTGTGGTCTGAACTCCACCCAGGGGCCCAAGGGCTACAGTAACTACTCCTGCCCAAGAGGACACACACTCTCATAACTCCTCCTTCAACTTCTCCTGCCTTCCAGCGTGCTTCTGGACTCCAGATAATTTTCTGTGACCACTTCATATTTACAGGTCATTGACAGTGACCCCTCTTTTCTGGCCACTGACACAATTCGGACTACTTTTATACAATAGCCTACCCTTTAAACTATATATTACCACTCGAGCAATGCCATTTATCAACCATGAATACATGTGTGTGAGCTTTTTACTATTTTATTAGCATTTTTGATATACAATAAAGCTTTTGATGATAGACTCCAGTCTCTGCTCATTAGTGGTGACCCATTCTCACTGAATCTCTCACCATTTTTCACAGCAGCGTAGCAACCATGTGGCTCTGACTACAGTTTGTTTTTATGAGACCGTAGTGGCATGGTGCTTCTCTGTCTCTCCTCTACTTTACCACAGCAAATGGTGTCAGTTCACCAGTGGTACTCGATGATTTGAGTCCGATTTCCATTTCAACTTCAAAACAAGTTTCAGCTTCAAATGCCAAGATTGAGGCTACCAAGAACTTAGCAAGTTATAACTACAGACATAAGCAACAAAATGGTATTTGCTTAACTCATTCACTCTGCTGGCCTGGTGGCGCTGAGGGTTGAGGCGCTGGATGGCACACCTCATGCCACACTGGTGACCTAGGTTTGGGAGTGGACTTGGGTCAGTGAGGGGACCGTGGACTGGATCGAGCTCCTGACAGAAGCTCTACTTTCCCAGAGAGGGTGGGTTTGCACTCGCAGCTTGTCTGCCCTTAGTTGAGATTGGGAGCTTGGTTGCAGTGCATTTCTGAGGGGTATGGTGGACAGCAGTTGTCCTGCAGGCGGGTGCAGGAGTGCTCCCATGCTGTGCAGGCATCATTGCACGTCCGCATTACTGGGAACACACTAAGAGAAAAAAACAACTCCAATGATGGGCGAAGGCGGGCTCAGTGGTTGCAAGGCCCACATCCAAGGCCGAGCATCAAGGCATCTGCTCTCTGGTTCCTCCTCCTCCTGCACTAGTGAGTCTGCCAGCACTGTAGCTAGAGCACCGGTAGGTAGGGTGGTCCTTCCTCGGGGGACTCAGAGCTGAGGGGTTAAGGCAAGCAGTGCAAGGGGGGGTACCCAACTAAGGACTGTGGATGGACAGCTTCAGGTGGACAGGTAGAGCTGGCAGCTGAGACCACGCTGGAGGGGATCAGTGACAGGGAGCAGAAACAAAGTTGAAAAATAAATAAATAAATAACTCATTCACTCCACAGGAGCTCTTTGAGATTCCACCACTTGTGTCCTGTATACTCTTAACACTGCATCTTGGGCCTTTCTAAGCAAAATCAAGCCATAATCAGCATACCACAAACAAATGCAAATACCTCATGAACTGCAAGTGCTACACACAAAGTCGAATAGCAAGTTATTCAGCACAAAATTATCTTTCCAACGGTTCTATGCAATTAATTATAAGCATTTTTTCTATACTAGTTGAAATAGCAAAATAAGTGCTTTTGGAATACAAAAGGCAATGTAAACCATTTTGGTAGGAAAATGTAACATATCAATACCAAATCAAACATCCACACATTAGATGTAGGTAGAAAAGTAATTTTGTACTAAAATAAATTTTCTAATGTATGTATTTTTCCCCATTTTATTCAAGGTGCTTAGGTGAGGCTTTAGAGACAAATGTCAGCCACACCCACCATACAATAAACAAATGCGAATAACTCCTAAAGTATATGTGATACACACAAAGTATCAGTGGCAAAGTTGTTCAGCACACAATTACCTTTCAAACAGTGCTATGCAGTCAACTCTAATCAATTCTGTTTGCACATAATGCAGAGAAACAGAGCTGACGACCTGAGAAGTGTCCAGGGCAAACAGGAAGTCTTTAGCTGCCGACCGAAGTCGTTGTGGGAGACAAAGGGGATGATTTGGCTGCCAACTAGAGGCATTTCCTGGAGGTCATGAAGTCACATTGAATATAAAACTTAATTAAAAATTTTTATCCAAGTTTGTTTTGCCGGCAATGCTGAGCTCTGTTACTCTTCGCTGTGGTGGTTCAAGGTGCTCAGTTGGTGTTCGGAGCTTACCAGCATGTTTTCTTGGCATGCCGTTGTTTGGACAGAGTATGAATTTCTGCCACAGGTTCTGACTGATTTTTATTGTGTTTCTAGTTTGTAACTTATTTTTGTTGAAGGGAGCACACAGAGATTAGTGGAGGCGGTCTTTTGAAGTAGCCCTTTGGCGATATGGGTTGGGATATAACCCCCTCCCAACACACAAGTGTGAAGCCAGAAGGTGAACTGTATGAATCTATAGCGAGAGACCCAGAAGAATCACCACGAGGGCTGGCTACATTGAGGCATAATAGTGCCAACAAGCTTGTTTGCCTTTAAAAAGGTATGCTAATGTTGCCCAGGAGTTGGGACTGGGGGTTTGCTAAGTGTAATCCAAAATTTACTACACTTAGTGGACTGTCTTTTAATTTATTTTCAGGTGTACATACATTTTAAGATAAACACAGCCAGACAATTCTTGGAGGAATGCCTTGATCTGGGAAAGAGTACTGAAATGAATCAAGGACTCCCACCTGGGAGGAGGCTGGGTTATCTTCAGTAAAACCAAACAAGCTATTTTCAATCGAAACTTTCCAGCAAGTAGACTTGGTGTACAAAATGAGACACTATATAAACTACATAAGTGACCAGTAAAGGATGGCTGTAGAGGTTAGCCCCTCTAAGAGGTATTGCTTTCATCATTGGGTTAGTAAATTAGTAGCCACAGACATGTATGTGTATTGCTGCTGTTATGCAGATTTATTATCATAGTCTGTGTTCTGTGGTTTGAATCACTAGCTACATTGGACCCAGATTACTGTCCTTGATTGAAAATGTTTGCTCTGCCTTAAATCCCATGGGTCTCAGAACACTATTGGAGCATTTGTTTTCATATATATGTATGGACTCTTGAATGTGGAGCCTGACATTTGAACCCAAGCAAATGGACCTTCTGATTTCTAGGCACAATTTATGAAAATTATATGCATTATTTACTGTTTTTTTTATTCTTTTTTTTAAGTGTAAAACTGAATTTTTGTAGTTTACTTGTTATCCCTATGTGTATTTCAGTAATTCTGAATGAGGAAACAACTAATCAAGGGACTCAGATAAACCTACAGTACTAGAGCACTGAAGTGGATTCACCCCTGGCTATGTATTATTGCACTTAGTGTTGTTAGGACCTTAGTTATGTTAGATACCTTGGTCATTTAAATCCTTTGTGGTCAAGTTGGATTTGTAATGACATGTAACGACATGGCCCTATCTTAAGGTTTTGGATTTGAAAGTGGAGAGAAATGTGAGTGCTTTTTGGGATAGGTGTAATCTATAAAAACTCATTCCTGATTATAGATGGTAGCCGGCATATAATTCCCTTCACATTGGGGATCAGTATGGGCATAGAACTGCATGCACAGTAGGATTCCCATGATACCCCCACCAGGATGGATTCTGTCGTAACTTAAATATCCTAATTTGGGATTGATGAGCTGGACTTCCTAAATAATTGCTAAAGCATTGTATCTTCAAGAAGGATTCTTTCCTGTAGTGGGCCTTAAAGATGTTACCACAACTTTATTTGGATGAATCAAGGGAACTTAATTTATGTACTGTATACTTATTTAAAGGAGATATTATGAGCCAGATGGATTTGATAGATGGCCTTGGAAGTTGGTTGGTGATTTCCTCACTTTGCCTTCTGGGAGAATCTCCATTAATTCTCTATTATGGCTTAATTGAGCATGTAATGGTAGGGCTCAGCTTCAAGTTTTAGGACTGGAAAGTGAAGTAAAATCTGGGAGCTTTTTGTGGTAGGCTCAATCTCTAAAAGACCCATAGCTGGTTACAGATAGCAGTCAGCAAATAATTCCCATCACACTGGGGTGTAGTAGGGACATGGGACTGCATGCGCAGTGAGATGTTCCTTGGTAGCACCCCAACTAGACGGGTTTTGCTGGTAGCTTAAAATTTCCTAATTTGGGTCTGATGAGCAGGCATCCTTAAATAATGCCGTGACATAGTATCTTCAAGAGTAAGACCCACTGGTAGTTAGCCTAAAACATGATGTCTTAATTTCATGCCTTATTGAGGTTAAGAGATAGTTTCTATCTATAAACATTCTGGCTTAATGTCTGGTATAATACTGAGAATTTATGAATGATAATATACAGTATGTTCTTATGTTTTGATTAGTTAAACTATTTTTAAACAGACTAATATAACTAATATCCAATACTGGATTGTGTGGTAAAGTGCTGGTGGACGTTTATTACCTCTTTGGACAAATGAGACGGATAACCATTTTAATGAAAACTGATTTTTTGTATGAATATGATATTTTAGTATGTATACTGTATGTTGAATTATTAGTATTTTAGTATATTGAAATGACATCTAGCCGAACAATAAAACCAATACTACTACTGCTGTAGCACATTGAATACAGATCTGTGAGTCAGTCATGTAATAGGTCCTGCAGTCACACTAAGCATGTAACCCAGCCACTGTCAGTGTGACAAGCTGTTGCAAGTGTCCGCCACACTTTCTGTGAAGAAGTAGTTCCTCACATCCCTCATAAACTGCCCCCAAACTTTATAGCATGCCCCTGTGTTCTGGTGCTCCTTCTCCTCTGGCTCCTTGCACCTTGCTCCCCCCAAGGTACTTTCAGGTGTCAATCATGTCCCCTCTTGCTCTTCTCTCACTCCAAGGAGTACATATTGAGATCCCACAGCCTCTCCATGTATGGTTTCTCATGCAACCCCTGCACCATTTTGGTAGCTGTCCTCTGAGTCGCTTCCACCCTATTGATGTCCTTGCAGAAGTGTGGCCTCCAGAACCGGACACAGTACTATAGAGTGGGGTCTCACAGTGAGTGATACAGAGGCAACACCACCTCCTGCTCCTGCTAGAAATCCCCTCTCTATGCACCCCAGTATCCAGCTTGCGCTTTCTACTGCCTTGTCACACTGGCCTGCCACCATGAGATCGTCAGATATGATCACCCAAAAGTCCCATGCATTCTTGAATCTCACCATTATTTTCACCCCACCACCTCTGCCAGAAGACTGTGCCAGGCATCCACCACTCTTTCTGTTAAAGTACTTCTCACATCTCTCCTGAGTTTATCTTGCAAGCTTAAATGCATGACACTTTGTTCTCATGCATGTTTTTTTTCTCAGAAATACTTCCCTATTGTACCTTATTTTTATCCCATGAGGTATTTATAGGTCCCTATCATATGCCACCTATCCCTCCTCCATTCATGGGTGTACGTATTGAGGTCCTTCAGTCTCTCCATACAGGGCTTCTGATGCAGATCCTGCACCATTTTAGTTGCCTTCCTCTGTACAGCCTCCACTCTGTCTATGTCCTTCTGGAGATGTGGTCTCCAGTACTGGACACAGTACTCCGGGTAGGGTCTCACCAGAAATCTATACAGGGGCAACACCACCTCCCTCTTTCTGCTGGTGATACCCCCCATGAACCATCTTTAGGTCATCTAATATGATTACCCCAGGGGCCTGATTTTCAAACAGGGAAAAAACTTTCAAACTGCAAAATTTGCTGCACCTGTGGTGAAGGTTTTCCACAACTTGCACCCTGTTTTATAACCTGGGACACAAGTTGCAACAGTGCACATTTTACAGCAACTTGTGCCAAAGCTGTGGTACAAGCCTCATAAAATGGGTCCCACAGACACAAAGTTAGACCAGGGGAACTGGTCTAACTTTGCTGCTGCTCACAATGGCCTTACAGTTGGGGCTTGCAAGCTTCCTTTCAAAATTGCACTTTAAAGCAAAATTTGATCGCGAATCCTTGCCACTTGCATTCAAACTCTATGCTGCAAGTCCATTACAGCGACTGCAAAACATTTGAAAACTGGGTCCCAGGTCTCTTTCCTGCTTGGTGGTGATCAGTACCACTCCATCCATTTAACTCCCCTGGACTTCTATGCCCTAAGTGCATTATTTTGCACTTTTTTACATTGAAACCCAGCTGCCATACCCTTGACCACTCCTCTAGTTTTCTCAGGTCTCTGCTCATCCTTTCCACTTTGTAGAGCTTTGTAAAGTTGCCATTTAAAGTGTTCTCATGCTTGGTGAATCATAAATGAGATTTAACTATACCAAAATGCTCTCCTATTATGCAAAAGTTCAGTGTTAATTAAATCCCCCTCCCAGACAAATACAAGCAAATCTCACAACAGTGTGGAGGAAGCAGCAGATTAACTCAGCCCTCACCACTGCTTAATTTGAAAATGCATTCAGATTCTACTGCCATACTTCTCCCACATATACAGTGGCCCTTATGCACTATTGGGCGGGAAGTACACGCCAGTGGCTTGTATCCCACCCGCGTAGGTCCTCAGACAGTTGTGCTCATGCAGGTATGCACAACCAACAGCCACCTGTCCATGGTTCCTCCCCCATGACTGTGCAGGGTGGCCACAGGTGGAGTAGCAGACACATGCGGGCATCCGATAGGATGAATATATTTCAAAGGCAGTCCAGCACTCACCACCATTATAAAAGCTGTCCAAGCATCGAATAGGCATGCAAATCCTTTATTAAAGTGCTCAGTGTCACATGCCTTGACGTGTTTTGGAAAATTCCTATATACTGTATAGGCAGTGCTCCCAGCATCACTTGGATGGCCAGCGGCTGAGGAGGTGTATGGAGGGCTGTCCCACTGGCTGTCTGAGCCACGGCACCATCATTGCAAGTTCAGGGATGGAGGGTTGTTACCACAGGGGGAGGGTGTGACACGTGAGTCCTGTATGGGGGGTGGTGGTCTGGTGGTCCTGTATGGGGCGGGGTAGGGGTGCCTGCAACCTGGGGCCAGTGCCACATTTGTGGTGTGTGTTTGGGGCAGCCTACAGGGGCCAGGGCACAGCTGTGTGCTGGGGTTGGTGATGCTGGGCGCCATAGAGGACAACCACAGTGGTCTTGTTGGTGGGGGAGTGGGCTATCTGCATGGACGGGGGGGCGACCAGTTGTGTGCATGGGGTGTGTTGGGGTCATATGGCACAGTTCTCCTTAGCATACCCTGCACCCTCTTCCACACCCCTGTGGCCAGCACTACATGCCTTAGTGCATGGTGTGTAGTGCTGGCACACCCCCAGATCACACCCGGCACATTACAGTCTGTGGGTCCAGGAATCAGGTTCATTGGGACTGCGTGCCTCCCATTAGTGCATCCCTTATAGGGGCACAATTGGTGCAGAGTGGCTATGCACCACAGATCAGTACATTGCCATTCTGCCCATCTGCATAGTGCCCAATATCATTCCTCTTATATGATAAACAGTTCAGAGGATATACAATTTTGTAACTTGCACTGAGAATTGGTTTATTTACAACAATCATGTGCAAGAAGTTTCTTCCATTTCTTATGTTGATGCTGATCAAGTCAAAGGACGAAATCCAGAAAAACTGTACCTAATGAGAAACATAGCAAGAAGGGAGGTCATTCATGTCAGTATTTATACAGCTCTAAGCTTTTTACTCAACTGTTCTCCCACTGGTTGATCTCCATTTGTTTGTTTTATTACTGCTATTCTTTTTTAGATGATTTACAGAAAAAACTGTGGTCCATTTCTTGATTTAACCAGATGTAGAGGTCAGCACCAATTCAAAAATACTGAGAACTGGCAGTTTCAATGAACCTTTATTTTTAGTATAGATGTGTAAAATGAATTTTGGGCCACATTCTTATGGTGCTGCATACCAACTATCTAGAAGCAGTTGGATTTGCAACCAGGAGCGACCAGAGTCTCCTGATATCCTGTTCATTGACTGCCGCTATTGGAATTGTGGGTGAGCTGCTTCTGTTCTTTTTGTGTTTACACATCTATAATAAAATAAAGGTTCATTGAGTCTGCCAGTTCTCAGTATTTTTAATTGGTGCTGGCCTCTACATGGTCCTTCTGTAACTGTGTTTGAGTTACAATACAGCTACACTCTGAGGTATTGTGCACACAACTGCTTATGCAATGAATGGGAGCCCCCAGGCCTTTTGAAAGTTTTCCTCATTTAACCCCTTGGGATATATGGACTGCATTCTAAATGACCAATAAGACTCATGCTGCAAAACAGCTTTAATCTATCCCCACCTTGCTGGGCGTGGAACCTACTCTAAGATTCTAAATCTAATTTTTTGCTGTCACAATTGTGACAGGAAGCAATATATTAACCTATTATGACATTTTGTCTGCCTTGCCTTATGTCTTGGAGGTGCTCCAGTATTCCTCTTTGTCAGGATGAATAGTCCTGCCAATATAAATTTTGGGGTAGGACAAATGAGGCATACATGACAAAAAAGTAGTAAAGCATCTTGTAAAGTGCCTCGCCTCCACTGTAATATCCAAAGTGGGATTTTGAAAAGTTTCCATAATGGCAAACTTGCACACCATGCACTTGCCACATGTATAAAAGCCTTTAGGCTTCTTTGGATTACACCGTACCTGGTTTGTAGGTTGTGGCTGGTAATGACAATGACTGCATATCTGTTTTGGCATGACTAAAAGCTATTCATGGTTTCTCTTTAAATACGTCTTTATTTTTACAGCCTTGCAAAATGTACCAGTGTCTCAATAAAATGTCCTTCGCCTTGGGAGCCAGCCTTTTGTATTCTAAAATGATGGTGATGGTGGGATTTTTATTGTCTTCCTTCTGTTTTATTTGAAGCAAAACCCCAGCATAACAAAACCCACCCTGCCATGCATGCCACCTCAGTTTGCTGTCACTGAAATGTCTCCCTTAGCTGCACTGTTTAGGCAGCAGCATACACCCCCTGCACACCGCCATGGATCTGAGTGACCCAGGCCCACATTACACTGCTGCATTTGTCCTGCTCAGGCAGGAGTTCAGTCTGAGAAAGAGCCAGAAAACAGATAACCCTGCACTGTCACCACTGCCACCTGGCTCTGTGTGTGAGAAAGACACCCATGAGGGGTTGTTGTGGTGCCCTGTTGGTGAGATTGACAGAGAACTAAGTTAACTTCTGCCTGAGCAGGACAAATGCAGCCGTGTAATCTGGGTCTTGGTCACTCAGATGCATGGCGGTGTGCTGGGGGGTGTATGCTGCTGCTGCCCAGCCAGTGCAGCTTAAAAGGGAGACATCTCAGTGACAGCAAACTGAGGTGGCATGCATGGCAGGGTGGGTTTTGTTATGCTGGGGTTTTGCATCCTTGCCCAACAAAACCCACCCTGCCATGCATGCCACCTCAGTTCACTGCCAGTGAAATGTCTCCCTTTCTCAAGCTGCACTCCACAATCTGGGCATGGGTGGCGCACTCACCGTGACATGAAGATCTGTGCCATTCATGCTGTTGCTATTTCCATTTTGTCTTTTCTCACAGACATCAGCAAAGCAAGTAATGGTCTGCTTTGCCTTTTTTCTACCTAGCAAGCCTCGTCTGGGGGGGGAAGTTCATAGCTTGGGACATGGTGGTTCTACCTGTTAGAGAGTGAAGAGACAGACTGCGATGGCAACGATCAAGATCACAGAGATCGTCTCAGAAGATCAGCAAAAGAAGTTTGGGTGTTGGACTGAAGTGACCATCCATTCTCCATCCATCCATCTCACGGACTCTCCTCATCCTTCAAAGAAGACACTAAATAGAAGATCAACATCAGATAAGTTTGGCAGTACACAGTCATCTGTTGTACTGTACCACCAGTTGTTGAGACAGAGCTGTCATTTAAAAAAGCACTGTGACACAGAGACGGTTTTATAGACATTTATTTCATGAGACTGTGTGATCTAGACTGTCAATTTACAGATCACCAGCTATTTGTTAGATTGTGAATCACTTCGAGACTGCAATCATGTTGAGCATGTAGTACTGTATATTGTCTACAGCTGAATGTTTTGTGCATAGAAACATTTTAAAATACAGTAGTAGTAGTACTGTAATTTAATTTTCAACTTTGAAATTGAATCTCAGAGTCAGGATTAGAATCAGTGGAATCATTGATTCTAATCCTGGGAGTGGGTCCCAAGATGATAGCCTGGGTAAAGAATTGGCTGGAGAATAGGACACAGAGGGTAATATTAAATGGAGTCCACTCTGAAGAAAGGGGGGGTTATTAGTGGGGTACCGCAGGGTTCAGTAATAGGACCGGTCCTCTTCAATGTCTATATAAGCGACATTGCAGAGGGACTGGAAAGAAAAGTATGTCTCTTTGCATATGACACAAAGATCTGCAACAGAGTTGATGCACAAGGTGGGGTGGAAAGGATGAGAAGAGACTTGGCAAGGTTAGAGGAATGGTTAAATGTATGGCAGCTTAGATTCAATGCTAAGAAGTGCAAGGTAATACACCTGGGAAACAAAAACCCAGGTGATGAGTACACAATGGGGGGGTGAGATACTAACAACAACAAAAATGGAAAGGGACCCGGGGATAGTCATAGCAGATGACCTAAAGGTGGGCAAGCAATGTGAGAGGGCAGTAAGGAGGGCTGGGGGGATACTGGGATGCATCACCAGTAGAAAACAGGAAGTTGTTATCCCTCAGTACAGACAGCTGGTGAAACCCCATCTGGAGTACTGCGTGCAGTTCTGGAGACCCAATCTCCGCAAAGACATAAACAGGATGGAAGCTGTCCAGAGGAGGGCAACTAAAATGGTGCAGGGTCTGCACCAGAAGACATATGAAGAGAGACTTAGGAGCTTAATATGTATAGCCTTAAGGAAAGGAGGAGACATGATAGAAACTTTCAAGTACCTCAAGGGAATCAACAAAGTCCAAGAGGGTAGCATCTTTCAAAAAAAGAGGTGTGCAAGAACAAGGGAGCACAATTTGAAGATGGGGCGGCTCAGAGGTAATGTAAGGAAGTATTTTTTCACAGAGAGGGTTGTGGATCCATGGAATGGCCTTCCAGAGGAGGTTGTGGAGTCAAAAACAGTGGTGGAATTCAAGCATGCATGGGACAGTCATAAGGCAATTCTAGGGGTTGGGGGTAGGAAGAAGTAGGCTGCTGGTTAACTAGGATCTGCAGCTTATCTATTAGGTAGGGAAATGGGCAGACTGGGTGGGCCAAGCGGTCCTTATCTGCTGTCAAATTGTGTTTCCATGTTACTGAGGCAGACAGTTTTTGAAAATGGAGGTAGCTGCACAACATCTGGGGGAGGAATTATTCTTCTGACAAATCAGTCAAATCTAAGATTTCAAAAATGAGTGCAAATGAATGCTGTGCTCAGTATGCTAGTAATGTTATTCATGTAAGTGATGGCAAACTCTTTTGTTCTACAAAATTGGATTTAAGAATGCATGGGATGCCGGCCCGGTGGCGCTGAGGGTTGAGGCGCTAGCCGCACACACCTCGTGCTCGCCCGGCGCCGGGTCGACGGACTCGGCGGGCAGCCGGGGGTCGGTGGGGAAGGAGGATCGGCGTCCCAATGGATGCTCTCCTCCCTCAGGGGTGGTGACCAAGCGGCTCTCTGCGTTCTGCATCGCTTCCGCAGCGGTGGAACACCGACAGGCTGGAAGGATAGGCGGCCGCGCAGCCGGGCAGGGAGGGCGTCGTGGCGCATGAGGGGGCTGGCGTGCATCAGCATGTAGCCACTCGGGACATACATCCCAAGCGCCGCATGGCGTCCCAGGGGGCGTGGGCGTAAGGGAGAAAACCGGAAAAAACATCTCCGGCTGCCCTAGATGAAGTCCGCCCTAAGTCTACCCGGACCACCTACAAGGACAGACCCCAATGTGCCAGGGAGAGGAGGAAGGGCACTCTAGGGGCAGATCCCTAAGGTGGGTGTCGGGGGACATGAGCGGATGGAAGGAGGGGGCACCGGGGGTAGGGAAGGAGGATAAAGATGAAAAATAAAAAAAAATAAAAAAAGAATGCATGGGATAGACATAAAGGAATTCTGGAGGTCAGGGGTAAGGGGCAACAGACTTCTAGGAAAACATAAACTGAACTTACAAGCTCAAATGGGCAGACTGGGTGGGCCATAGGCCCTTATCTGCCGACACTGTCTACGTATCTATGTACATGCAATGTGCCTGTGGATTTCTCAAGAAAGGCAAGCTGTGACAAACATTTGGGTAGTAAAGTGCATCAGAGGAAATGCAAAAGTATAGAGCAAGCAAAGTTGCAAGGTGCAAAAAAACAAAAAACTGTGACTGAACTGTTTAGAAATTCAACTGAGGAACAGTTACATAGAAGAACGGAGCTTTACAAATTAACCGAAGCTTTTACAGCAGCCAATATTCCATTGCACGTGCTTGACAATAAATCTCTCAATTCCTACTTTGAAAATGGGCTGAAATACATTGAGATAATCCCCACAGCCCATCAGCTGAGACAATCTTATCTACCAAAAGTGTTTGAGGGTCACAAATTTACTATAAAACAACTTCAGATGTGTAATGGGGTTAATATTGTATGTGATGAAACCACAGATGGTGAAGATAGATATGTGTTTAATGTTCTTGTTGTACCAACAGTTAGAGCTTCTGACGAGGGTGACAGTTCCGGCTCCGCTACAACAAATTGAAGTGAAACTGTGCTGTCAGCTATTTTGCTTGACTGTGTCGTACTGGAGAGAACAAACTATAAAACTGTTAGTCAGGTGTCATAGATGTGTTTCTGAAGTATGAAGTTCCTTTTGATAAGGTTTCAGCTTTTGTGACAGATAATGCTGCATATATGTACAAAGCATGGAACAGTAGCTTGAAGAACTTATTTTTGAATGGGGTACATGTCACTTGTACAGCCCATTTGCTCAAGCAATTAGTGACATTTGGCAGAACAATTTTAAACTGGTTAACAGTTTCATTACAGCTGTCAAATGTACTTTTACTGCATGCCCAGCTCGTAAAGCGAGATTTCGTCAGTTTCTGGTGGACAGTGGTAAAAATGGCTGTGTTCCACCAGCTCCAGTAATTACTCGTTAGAATAGCTGGTTCAGTGCTGCTTTGTATCATTCCTCACATCTTCAAGAATATGTGGATTTCTTTGGAGAAGATGCAGATGAAAGTGCTGCTATTCAGGACGTTGTTGAGTTAGCACAGTCTGATGAAGTCAAAGGTGATCTGCAGATTATGCTGCAGTATGCTCCCAGAATAATGCAGGCACTAACAAGTTATGAAGCAGCAGTTTCTCTAGCTCACAAAGTAATTGATGATTTAACAGATTTAGCCAATTGAGCACAGACTAGTTCTGAGCAGTGTGCACATAAACTAGCAAAGAAAGCTTTAGCTGAATGTGCAAATAAAATGAAATCATATATTGCAGAAGATACGCATTCCAGGTTCTGTCAGCCAGTGGCTTAATTTTTTACAGCTTGTCGTATGTTTGACCCTAGCAGAGAAAATGGCTAAAAAATGACTAAAGATAGCGTGTTTGATGGCATACCATTGTTTGAGGAGAACATTAAAGCAAAATTAGAATTTTATGCATACAGAGATTTTTTAAAAGAGGTTAATTGCGACAACATGATTAGTTTTTGGAAATGTATGTCTGAACGATTCCCAGAACTGTCCCAAATTGCACCTCATTGCCTCTCAGTACCGGTAAATAGTGTGGATGCTGAACGCTCATTTTCAGCATATAGTGATGTACTGCGGGATGACCGCAGACGAATTTGTTCTTCAAACTTGTCTATGTACAACATGCTGTTCCAAAATTCTGAAAAAATGTGATTGTTGTTTTCTATGTCTCTGACTACAATCCAAGTAAGTGAGTAACTGTTTTGTGCTCAGCATAGAAGATAAGATAGGGCTAATTTTATTTGTTTTTTTACAACAAAATATGCCTCACTGTTGACTGTGCCTGTCATTTCAGGTTATTTTTTTGCAGTCAGGTATGCAAGTTCACCTTGATGTGCAGGTAATTCAACACACCACTGTTTGGCATGTCGTTAACTGCAGATCTTGTGCGAGGGATCGGTGGCATAAAAATGTTCTCTGTCACGTATATCTGGGACTGCAATATTGTTGTCCAATGTACATGTAGGTTTGGGCAGAGCATGTCAAGTTGTGACTTTCTCTAGGCTGCTGTTTGTTTGCACTAGGAGATGGAGCAGCTGGTAGTGCTTCCAAAAATGCTGGATATGCTGCTGCTACAAAGCTTAAATGACTTAATCCAGAGCACCCACCCAGTGGCATGGACTAAAGTAATGTGGTCACTGCCACATCAGGTGCATGGAGTGCCACCCCTGTGAACCTAAACTCTACGAGAGGCACCTCAGGATCTCAGTTGTGTTTGTCTTCTTCTTTTATAAAGCCCTGTGCTTGCTGTGCATAACAGATACATCCCACTACACAGTGCTTTGGCTGCTGCAGCAGATAGTGCCCCTGACAGAGCTTCAGTAAAATAGATAAATGACTTAATCCAGAGCACCCACCCAGTGGCATGGACTGAAGTGATGTGGTCACTGCCACGTCAGGTGCATGGAATGCCACCCCTGTGAACCTAAACTCTATGAGCGGCACCTCAGGCTCTCAGTTCTGTTCATCTTCTTCTTCTATAAAGCCCTGTGCTTGCCCGTGCATAACAGTGACATCCCACTACACAATGCTTTGTCTGCTGCAGCATAGAGTGCCAGTGTCAGATGTCTCAGAACTTTCTCTTTACCTAGATGGTCTCAGGGCTTCTGTACTAAAGTTTTTCTCCATGCAAGTCTTAAATTGTTGACAGGCAGATTGGGCTGTTGTCGTCGTGTTGTCAGTCACTCATTCATTTCTTGATTTCCATAGACACAGTACTGTCTTAACAGATGCAGCTGGCACTAGTCTATTCTCCTCAGTGTCACAGGCCATCTCAGCATATGTTGTTTCAGGTACACTGCCATGCAAATAAAGATGCTGAGAGGGGATGTCACAACATCATTCAAGAGCACAACAGTGTATGTTGTATGTTGTGCTACGTACATGTACTGGCATCTGGTGGGACACTACTGCTTGAGTGCTTGGGGATCACAGGTTAGTGGGAAGTGTGTCTTTTCTGCCTGTCTGCAGCCCAAGTGCCAAAACAACCTTAATTTTGCTTCAGAAACTTCTTGTAGCAAAGAGAGAGCACATTTCAGGCAACACAGACTGATAGAGTTCTGTCACTGAATTAACATGTTAAGGTTGCAATAAATAAGTTAAGCACTGCAAACCTAACATGTTAATTCAGTGACAGAACTCTGTCAGTCTGTGTTGCCTGAAATGTGCTCTCTCTTTGCTATAAGATGTTACTGAAGCAAAATTTAGGTTGTGGCACCTGGGCTGCAGACAGGCAGGTAAGACACGGCTTTGACACCCCAATAATCTTTTCTTGTTCAGGCTGCAGACTAGGTTGGTCATCACCAGTTAATCGGACACCAATCAGGTACTTAAGTGGTGGTCTTAACCTTTTTTTGAGGGGGGAGGTCTGCCTTTTCTGTCTCTGGATCTTCAATAGCCCTGCCTACAGTATATGCTGTATTGTTTAAGAGGTTCTTGCGTGAGTTAACAAACGCCACATAGATTTTGGTAAGAGATGATCTGCTGTTACCAGGAAAAAAAATAGCAGCTGGGTCAAAATCAATTGTTTGTTTTCTTTCACTCCTTTTATGTTGTACATGCTGGAATCGATTCCAACAAGTTAAACATTCACTTACATTTTACTGTTCCTCTCAGGAACAAATATTTGAATATGTTACATGAAATTGGTATGCTGTGGTTGGCAAAACTGACACTCACATTACAGTGACATTAACTGTCTGCAGTGGACCAGATCCATCCCATCTATCTCTGTTGTGTTTCATTGATTCTGAAGGGTCCCAGACAGAGAGAAATATACTTCCCTACTAGGTCCATTTTGCATCATAGAACGCTGTGACTGCTGCACAGTGACATTTGAGATGTGCCCTACTGCTAGCATGTCACTTTGTTTTGATTGACCTCCCTGTGAACAGTAATTTAAGAAACAAATATATTCATATACAAGTAATGTTGCTCCTCTTGTTATTTCAGGGCACAGCAGCCAGGTTGGGATTGGTTTGGAACTTTGGCCACAGGTTGTGCTTGGTAACACTTTGGATTTTAGCACTTTTGTTCCTTACTGTACAGAATAGAAGTAATGTAATGTATGAAATGTATTAATTCTGGACTGCGAACCAGAACAACGTATACATTTTATATGACAACAAGAATATATCCTTAAAGATGTATAACCTGGGCCAAATGGCACTTAATGTGAACACTTTCCTTAAACAGTATGAAAAAGCAATACATTCAATTATTTGTTGCTAAGACATTGTTGTATGTCTTGTTTTGTGTCTTAACTGACATTAATAGCATTGTATGTCACTAAAAAAGTGCATGTGACTTTGCCATGACATTTGCACTTTTGTCCACTACCACCCCGTGAATTTTTTAAAAAGTGGCTGTGACCAAACCATGACTTTTGTCACTTTTTCCCATGACAAACTTACATCCCTAGATATGATTACCCCCAGGTCCCTTTCCATTTTGTTGCTGTTTATACCTCCCTCCATTGTGTACTCTTCCCCTGGGTTTTTGTTTTCCAGGTGCATTATTTTGCACTTCTTTGCATTGAATCCAAGCTGCCATACTTCTAAACATTCCTTTAACCTTGCCAAGTCCCTTCTCATCCTTTCCACACACCCTTGTGTATCAATCCAGTTGCAGATTTTTGTGTCATCTGCAAAGAGCCATACTTTTCCTTCCAGTCTCTGCAATGTCACTTATAAAGACATTAAAAAGGACTGGACCCAGTACTGAACCTTGTGGTACCCCACTAGTAACCCCCCTTTCTTCAGAGTGGACTCTGTTTACTATTACCTTCTTTGTCCTGTTGTCCAGCCAATGTTTATCCCAGGCTACCACCCTGGGACCCACTCCCAGGCTGGCTAATTTGTTTATTAATCTTTGTGTGAGACTGTGTCAAATGCCTTGCTAAAGTCTAGGTAGGTCATGTCCACAGCCCCTCCCAGGTCTACTACTTTGGTCACCCAGTCAAAGAAATCGATTAGATTCATCTGACATGACCTTCCCACTGTGAATCCATGCTACCTTGGGTCCTGTGCCCCACTGGCCTCTAGGTACTCAACAATTCTTTCCTTCAGAAGTGGTTCCTTAATGTTCTCTACCACAGAGGTCAAACTGACAGGTCTGTAGTTTCCTGCCTCTGTCTTGCTCCCACTTTTGTGAAGGGGAATCACACCCACCCTCCTCCAGTCCTCAGGTACCACACCATCCTCCCATGATTTGTTAAAAAGGGTAGTCAGTGGTGTCACTAGTTCTCCCCTTAATTCTTTTAGAATTCTGGGGTGAATCTCATCAGGTCCCATTGCTTTGTCCACCTTCAGTTTTAAGAGTTCTTTCAGAACCCTTTCTTCTGTGAAAGGACTGGAATTGAGACCCCTATCCAGAGTGCTTCTCTTAATTGGATTAGGTACCTCCCATCCTCCTCTTTTGTGAATACTGAGCAGAAATATTCATTCAGTATCCCTGCTTTTTCACTGTCCCTCTCTGCCCACCCACTGTCCATTCTATTCATCCTCACTATCTCTCCTTTTGTCTTTCTACGCTCCCTAATGTACCAATAAAAGGTTTTATCCTTCTTCTTAATCAAACTGGCTATCTTTTCCTCAGTTTGGGCCTTTGCTATTCTGACTGCCTTTCCTGCTTCCTTCTGCCTTAACTGGTACAGTTCTCTGTCCTGTTAAGGTCCCGCTGCTGAGTGCAACTGAGTGCCATACCCACGGCTGCATGTTGCAGCTCTTATTTCCAGAAAGCAGCTCTGGTGTCTGGAAATGTTCCCAGTCACAATATGTGACCCAAGAGCATGTGTTAAATAATAAATGAAATATGAAAATGAGTTTCTGCAGCCCCAGAGATGTGACTGGGGCTGCCTGTAGAAATAAAGCTTATTTGGGAAAAAGAGCCAAATAAAAAGCCCCAACATGTTAAAGCATGGTAAAACACGGAAACTCCCCATTATGTTATGTCATGGCCTATGGAAACTTCACATTATGTAATGTCACAGCAAATGGGAATTCCCCCAAAAAGTGTGACGTAATTCCTAGGGTATAAATAGGGTTCACCACTAGGGGAATGTGAGATAGTCTAGTGCTGACAGTGAACAAGGAAGGACCCACTTGTGGAGTGTGCTGTTTTCACACCAGAATTGATAAGTGTAAGAAGAGATTACACTTAGGCTATCTTGGCTGAAGTAAAGCTGCAGCCATCTAAACAGTAGCATTCACTCATACTCTATATCACTTATACTCAATATTCTTATACACTATAGCAATCACTGCAAAGTCACTATCATATTCAAATCACATTCATAGGTTCATAGGTTTGGTATGAATCAATAGCTTTTGTCAAAAAAGATTTGCCATTTTTCAATTACTAACTAGTGACTGACAAATATTTCTGATGCAATACGTCACGCCCTACAGAAATGAGAAAATGGGATCTCGGAGCACTGGGGAGACAGAGTGCTGGTGCAGACCCTGCAGCACCCACCTGCCTGTCCTGTCATTGGGTGACTGACGAAACAAGAAGGACTTCAAGGTGAAGGGCCTCACCTTGGGGCCAGCAGTAGCTATGTAGGTGCAGAACTGGCTGAGGGGCAGAAGGCAGAAGGTCTTTGTTAATGGGGTACCTTCAAAGGAGGGTGTGATCACCAGTGGAGTACCTCAGGGGTCAATACTGGGGCCACTCCTTTTTAATATATTTATAGGGGACATAGTGGAAGGGCTAGAGGGAAGAGTATGTCTATTCACAGATGACACAAAGATCTGCAATAGAGTGGATACGCCTGAGTGGTTGAGAGTATGTGCAGTGATCTGGAGAAACTGGAGGAGTGGTACAAGGAGTGGCATGTCCTTCAATATGAAAAGTGCAAGATCATGCACTTAGGTAAGAAAAACCAGGGAGCGGATTACTGGATGGGGGCATGCCTAGAGGTAATCGAGCTGTAAAGGGACTTGGTATACTCATTTCACAGGACCTGAATGTGACAAGGCAACGTGAGAAGGTGGTGGCAAGGGCCAGTAGGATGCTGGGTTTGTATCAGCAGGGGAATCACTAGCAGGAGGAGGGAGGTCATAATCCCTTCTACAGGCAACTGGTCAGGCCGCATCTCGAGTATGGAGCCCAACTCTGGAGGCCATACCTCAAGAATGATGTGGATAGAGTGGAGCGCGTCCGTAGGAGGGAAACAAAAATGGTGAAGGGCCTCAGTCAATTGTCATATGATGAACAGCTGAAGGACCTAAACATGTACTCCCTAGAACAAAGAAGAGAAAGGGGGGGGGGACATGATTTTAGACCTTCAAATATATCAAAGGTATTAACAGGGTGCTTGTGGAGGACATCTTCCAGCTAAAGGGGCAATCAAAAACAAGGAGGCATGATATGCAGATGATAGGGGAGGGTCAGAGGAAACATTAGCAAATTCTACTTCACAGAGAGGGTAGTAGATAACTGGAACAAACTCCCAGAGGAGGAGATGGGGGAAAAAACTGTGAGGGGATTCAAGGGAGTGTGGGATAGACATAAGAGTCTTTGGGATCGGGGGTGGTAGGAAATAGCAAAGCCCTAGCAGCTAGCTAGGCAGATTGGATGGGCCTGGCGGTCCTTTTCTGTCGACACATTCTATGAGTGTTTGCTGTGTACATTTAGTTTCTCCTGGTAGCCTTTTGCTGCTAAGATGGTGCTTGTTGGGTGAGCCCACCTCCATTTCCATTTCCATCTCCACTTCTGAGGCACTGTCTCCTGCTCCCTTCCAAACCCCTCAGGGTTATTCATTGTCTATTTGCAGTCCATCCTTCTATATACTGTATACCAAAACCTGGTGGAGCAAACAACATATCTGGGGCAGAAACATTGAGGGGTATAACATTTTTACAGAGACACACATGGTAAAAGAGAATGGGGTTGCACACTATACAAAAGGAATACAATCCCATGATATAACATCTAAATTCAAGAAGGAATCGCATACTACAGAAACCCTGGGGTTAAAATTACTAGCAACTATTCCACAGCACTCATTATTGGCCTGTGTTATAGATCACTAAACTCCACAAAAGAAACTTCATTAAAAATAATTTCAGAAATTGAAACAGAAACATAGAAACAGAATTATAGAATTTGTCGTCAGATAACAACTGCTTGGTCCACTTAGTTTGCAGCTCTTTTCCTTGCCTATTCTGCCACTGCAGACCTTACCTGCTTTCCAGGTACCCCCCCCCCAGTTTTAATACAAGTTTTCCTTTATACCTGTCCCATACATTCTTGAAGCCCACCTTTGCTTTTTCCTGCACCACCCCCGCTGGAAGATTGTTCCAGGCACCCACTACCCTCTAAGGGAAGAAATGCTTCCTCACGGCCAGCCAATCAGTGCAGCAATAGTGCTATCTCTCACAGCGTCATTGACCCGCATTCAGGAATGAGCCTGGGAGGACAGACGGCCAGCCGGGGGGAGGGAGGCTTGGGTGTCCGGTGGACTGCTCGCCTTCTCCGGGAGGGAGGGGTTGAGGCGGGTGCCTTACCCCTGGCGGAGGTCAGGGGTGTGGTATGCACCAGAGCCAAGAACGAGGGGTCAGGGCATGATGGATGTCGGCAGTTGTGCCTTAACATCTGGGCATGCATTACGCCCTACAGAAATGGGAAAATTGGCTCTCAGAGTACTGGGGAGACAGAACGCCACTGCAGACCCTGTAACTCCCACCTGCCTCTCCTGTCATTGGGTGACCGATGAGACAAGAAGGACTTCAGGGTGAAGGGCCCCACCTCGTACCCACCTGGAGGGTATATCCATGGCTCCATGGGGTTAACCCACAGGTACAGGTAGATGAAGGAAGTGGGACAGACACCACTGGTGACTTCCGATGGTGAGGGGCACTGAGAGATAGGGGAGGAAAAATAGCAAGTTAAAAAAAAAAAGAAATACTTCCTCACATCCCTCCTAAACTTCCTCACTCCACCTGCATTGCATGCCCCCTTGTTCATGTACATCTTCTTTTCTGAAAAAAAAAATGCTCCCCTCCTGTATCTCATTCACCCCTTGAGGTATTTAAAGTCCTCTAACATGTCCCCCTCCTTCCAGGGTGTACATGTTTAGATCCCTCAATCTCTCTTCATAGAACATTTGGTTCAGCCCCTGCACCATTTTTGTTGCCCTTCTTTTGTTGGCCTCTACCTGTCTGTCTTTTCTGAGGTGTGATCTCTAGAACTGGACACAGTACTCAGATGTGGTCTCACCAATGACAGATGCAGTGACATCACTACCTCTTTCCTTCTGCTGGTGATACCCCTCTCAGTGCACCCCAGCATTCCACTGCTTTGTCACAAGCCTTGTCACCTTAAAGTCACCCGTTATGATTACCTCTAGGTCCCTTTCCTGCTCAGTAACCATCAGTACCTCCCCCCCATTCTATATTCTGCCTCTGGGTTTCTTTACCAAAGGTGCATGGTTTTGCATTATTTTGCACTGAAGCCCCTGTACCATTTTTGTTAATTTTTTTCACGTTTGTTTAATTTCTCCACCCTCTCTTCACACTATTGCAGATCTTGGTGACATCTGCAGAGACACATCTTCAAACAACATGAAGTTTTGCTGTATTCTGACAATATTCAGTTAGCACCAGCACTTGAACTGCTCCGGAGAGGAAAGAGTTAACTCTTTGCAAAAGCATGGAACGTTGAGTGTGGGCTAGGTTTTCAAACCTCTGTCTCTGGTACATCTTACTCCGCCTAACTGAGAAGTCGCTCTGGAAATCTCTCCTTCACTTCGGTTCAGTGCAAGTTAATATAGGTCAGTTTATTCAACAATTTCATTATTTTTTCAGTGTTGAGTCTGTGTCTACGGTACAGAGAGTGTAAGTAGGTAGATAGTGAATTAAAATTGTGAAGAAATTGTTTTTGTTCGGTTTCCTATTGGTCGGTCTGGTTGGAAACTGAAATCTTTCTGTGAATTAGTCTTGTCTGAATTTCTCTTGTGGGTTCCGGTTCATATTGGTTTCAAAAAAACAAATTTTTGTTCATTCTTTTCCACAGCCCGTGACATGGTTGGTAACTGATAGGATAGTGTTACCTGGCTTGAAAGCTATTCAGGGTAATTTTTTCAACAGAAAGGCCATGTCTGAGAAACTCAAGAAGAAAACCAGTCCCACTGGGTTTCAGCACTGTTCGAGTGTGGGGAGGCTTTTACTAAAGCTGATCCCCACCTTGTATGTGTGTATTGTCTGGGGTTTGACCACCTCAAAACAGACTGCCAAATTTGTAAAAACTTTCCTAAAGCCACTGTAGAAAAAGGTTAGTAGGCTGAAGGAAGGGAGGCAAGTGTGCTGATCTGGATGGCCAGCCTGGTTCAGTTCGGCCCGAACCTAAGAAGGTGCCTGCTGACACAGGCGTGACTCCCTCGGGCAGAGGAGATCTGATTCCGAGAGATCAGTTCCGCTGAGAGAGAAAGAAGTCAGCTGGTTCAGAGCAGGTGCCGCATGTTCCAACTGCTGAAGAAATAACTAAAGCAATAAGCATAGTCCAATTACTGCTTCGAGCTCCATCCGAACCGACACTTTCAGGAAAGCGATCGGTTCGGATGGTTCCAACTCCATTGGAATTTGATCCAGGGCCTTTTTATGAAGAATGGGAGGGAGACAAAGATTACCCAGAGGAAGACGAAAATTAGGATGTTTTTGTAGGCCTAGATGAGCCTGTTGAACCAGACGTCTCCCCAGACAGGCCTACCGGTGTCTCCGCACCCAGACTATCTGAGTTCCCTTCCCACTTCATGTTTTATAGGAAAGTGGCTGACACTACCCAGCAACCAGTTGTAGAAGCTGCTGAGGAAACAGAAGAACCTGATTATATAGAAATGATGGACATCCCAGAGTCCAAGAGGCTGTCTATCCCCCTTCACAAATCTTTGGGGAGACAGACTCAAAAGCTGTTGCAAATGCCCTCTTCCATACCCCCTGTGGACAAAAGGATGGATAGGAGGTATATACTATCAGGTTCAGGTACAGAATTTCTCTACAATCATTGCAGCCATGTTGGGGTAGTGCAGGCTGCAGCCCGTGACAAGGCAAACATTCCTTTGGCTTTACACCCCCCAGACAAAGATTCCAGGAAAGTGGATGCCATGGCCAAGAAACAGTACTTGGCATCTTCCTTGGGACTCAGACAAGACAATTACATGGCCTACACAGCCAGGTACCAGACGTCCAGGTGGGATACAGTGCTGGAACTGACTAAGAAGGCATCCCCCCAGCTAGCCAAAGAGCTGGAGGAGATGTCTGCTGATGGAATTGAGGCATCCAAGGTACAATTCCATGCTGCTGTGGACTCTAATGATATAGCATTAAGAGTCATGGCTGCATCTGTTTCTCTTCGGAGACTTGCTTGGCTCGGATGTACTAGTCTCTCACAGGATACCCAGGCTAAGGTTATGGATTTCCCTGTGGTTGGTAATTTTCTGTTTGGGGAGCAGAGTCTTACATGAAAAAGATGGATGAGTGTAGGACGGCTTACAGGAGTGCTGTGGCCAAGGAGAGGCAGGCCACTCCTCAGAAGCAGCAGTCTAGGGCTGGCAGGGGCAGGCCATGTCAAGGCCTTTTACCAAGCCCAGGCCTCTTCTTCCCCTTTTCAGCAGAGGGGGTTCTTTAGAGGAAGAGGCAGAAGGGGGATGACTAGAGCTGCATCATCATCCTCCTCCTCCTTGCCTAAGGCTCCTGCCAAACAGACACCCTGATGTGTCAGCTTGGGTCACCTCCCCTATTCCTGTAGGGGGTAGACTGGCTTACCACTTCCAGGCCTGGAAGTCTATCACTTCAGGCAGTTGGGTCCTAGAAGTGGTAAGCCAGGAACTGGATCTCTTTCTCAAAATTCCCCAAAATGAAGGCCAGGTCTTTTCCTCCTGTATCAACCTCAGAAACACTTGCCCTAGAGGCAGAAGTGTCCTCCCTTCTAACCCTCAAAGCTATAGAGAGGGTTCCTCCACATCGCAGGGGCAAAGGACTGCATTCCAGGTACTTCCTAATCCAAAAAAGACAGGGGAGTGGTGACCCAACCTAGACTAAGATATCTAAACAAACGTATCACTAAGCCAAAGTTCAAAATGGTGACTCTGG
Organism: Neoceratodus forsteri; assembly: GCA_016271365.2. NCBI lineage: Eukaryota > Metazoa > Chordata > Ceratodontiformes > Ceratodontidae > Neoceratodus > Neoceratodus forsteri. Next base: position 1,098,250,918 of record CM057455.1, on the reverse strand, counting down.
GAATAATTCTTCTCTCTCTCAGACCAAGGGACTGGCTAGCCTCCCTGGATCTCAAGGATGCCTATTTCCATATACCTATTTGTTGCTCCCACAGTAAATTCCTCAGGCTTGAGTTGCCATCAGGCCATTATCAGTTCAGAGCTATGCCATTCGGCCTTACCTCAGCTCCAAGGGTGTTCACAAAGTGCCCTGTAGTGGTGGTAGCCTCCCTCAGAAGGCAGGGCATCTCTGTCTTCCCATATCTGGACGACTGGTTAATTGTAGGCCAGTCCTTAGAACAAGTCAAGTCGGCTCTGCAGGTTATCCCAGAGTCTTCTCAATTCTCTGGGGTTCCTTTTGAATCTTTCCAAGTCAGTCCTCGAACCAGTACAGCTCCTCACCTTCATAGGGGTAGAGCTGGATACGATTCAGGCAAAGGCCTTGCTCCCATTCTCAAGGGTAAAGGCACTGATAAAACTGGCTTCTTCTTTTCGACCACTACTATCTTATCCAGCCAGACATTTTCTTCAACTCCTAGTCCACAAGGCAGCTTCCACTACAGTGGTTCAGGAGCAAGAGTCCAAATGAGGACATTCAATTCCATTAAAGAGCTGTTTGGTCCCAGAAAGAGACTTCTACAAAACTGATTCCAGTGACTCAGACTCTTGTCCAGGCTCTCCAGTGGTGGTTAGATCAGGACAGTCTCAGGCAAGGTGTCCCTTTCCTCAGTCAGACACAATCACTGGTACTGACCACAGATGCCTCTCTCCTGGGATGGGAGCCCATCTAGGAGTCCTAACTGCACAGAGCATTTGGTCTCAGCAGGGGTCCCTCCTTCATATCAATTTCCAGGAACTCAGGGCAGTGTTTCTGACCCTTCAGGCCTTCTTGGAAACAGTCAGAGGCAAGGTGGTGCAAGTCAGAACAGACAATACCACCACAATATGGTATAGAAACAAACAAGGGGCACTCAGTCCACGGTCTTGTGCACAGTGGCCATAAAGATATGGTCTCTAGCTTACTCTGTTCAGGCTGCTCTGATAGCAGTGCATCTTCCAGGGAAGGACAATGTCCGGGTGGATGTTTTAAGCAGGATTTCTCAAGGTCACCATGAATTGACCCTGAATCCCCAAGTACTTCAGGTAATCTTCAGGAGATGGGGCTTTCCAGAGATAGATCTCTTTGCAGCCCCAGACAATCAACTTCTCCCCTATATTGCTGCAGGCCCCCAGTCTTGGGGACTGTTCCCCTGGATGCTGTCCTGTTAGACTGGACAGGCAGATTTCTCTATGCCTTTCCCCCCTTTCCTCTGATCTTCAGAGTTCTGGTCAAGATTAGGTTCAAACCCTGCACAGTGATCCTCATGGCCCCGGATTGGACCAGACAACTGTGGTACCCTCTGCTTCTGTCTCTAGTCACATTTCTTCCCTTGATCCTACCCAGGATGCATGACCGGCTGACTTCCTCTCTGGGGAGGATCTGGTATCCCAACCTTCACTCCCTCTAGCGCAAGGCTAGAGTACACAGGGTTACATCTCTCCCAGGGGGGTATTGGATATCCTTAAGATTTCTAGAAAACCTTCTACCAGAAAAACTTACAGTGCCAAATGGAAGAGGTTCAGTATTTGGTGCTCTCTCAAAGACATACAGCCAGATGTGGCAAGTATTGACACAGTTCTGGACTATCTGGTCCACCTCAATAGCTTTGGCCTTCGGGCTGTCACACTGAAAGTCCATTTGGCAGCTGTTTCTGCTTTTCTTTTAGCAGGGAAGGGTTCTTCCCTGGCATCTCATCCTGTTTTCAGTAAGTTCTTTGGTTTACCTAAACCCTCCCTTTAGGGAGCCTACTCCATCCTGGGACTTGAATATCTGTATTGCACAACTTATGCAACCTCCCTTTGAACCCTTATCTTCTGCTGAGCTTAAATACTTGACTTGGAAAACTGTGTTCCTAGTGGCTATCACTTCTTCTAGGAGAATCAGTGAATTGCAGGCCATGTCAGTGGAACCTGGTTTCATCTCCTTTCATAGGGACAAGGTAGTCCTCCGGACAAACAGGAGGTTTCTACCTAAGGTGGTTTTTCAGATTTTCATCTGAACCAATCTATGTCTCTGCCTGTCTTTTTCAGATCATTCCTCATCAGGGCAGAGAAAGTTACACAGTTTAGACAGAAAAAAAGGGCACTTAGTTACTACATAGACCATACAAAGGCCCCCAGGAAGGATACCACCCAACATTTTCTTACCTATAGTGAAGTGGGGAAGGGTAGACCTGCCACTAAGAAATCTATTGCCAGGTGGATTGTCTCCTGTATCCAGTTCTGTTACTCAAAACTAGGAAAAGAGCCACCCTCAGGCCTGAGGGCACACTCAACACGAGGTACAGTCACTTCCTTGGCAGCTGCCAGGGATATTCCCTTGGTGGAAATCTGTAAGGCAGCCACCTGGAAAACAGTTTATACATTTACCAAGCATTAGTCTCCGGATATCCAGGCTAGGAGTGATGCTAGATTTAGCATGGCAGTACTGCAGAGCCTGTTCCAAAGTAAGGTTCTCTTTCCCCTCCTCCAAAGGGGGTACTGCTTGGTAGTCTGTATATTGTCAGAATATGGCTAGACTTCATGTTGTTTGAAGAAAAAATGACTCACCATAGTAATACCATAAAACCAAAAATAGCTGCTCAAACCTTTAAATTACTACACACTGGAATTCACATTTCTTATAAGGGGTGCTGCTAGATGGTGACAAATAACAAACAAAGCAAAAAGACTAGCGCACACCTTACCCCCCCCCACATAGCATAACATTTAAACTTTCAAGTGCCAAAAATGGCTATATTTACTTTCAAACTCCATGAGAGGAGAGGGTCCTCTTAGTTTCAGACTGGAATTCCAATTTGAGTGAGCTAAATCACCAACGTCAAGGTGGAGCCCTTCGATTTAGTCCCTAACCTTCCAATGCCTCAATGGCTACTAGCTAACTGCTTTATACTGTGCTCCCAGCAAATTTTGCACAGGTGATTTAACTTCTTATTTTATACTGTGCTCCCAGAGGGATATAACACAGACATTTTAAAGGGAATTGCCTTTATGAGGGGCATAAAACTCCCAAATTCAAGTTTATGGTGCTCCTCTATAGCATGCTCCCTTTAAAAGTCCAGTCTGAAACTAGGAGGACCCTCTCCTCACATGGAGTTTGAAAGTAAATATAGCCATTTTGGCATTTGAAAGTTTAAATGTTATGCTATGTGGGGGGGGGGTGTGCGCTAGTCTTTTTGCTTTGTTTCTCACCATAGTAATGTTGTTTCCTCTAATGGAGTCTTGCTGTATTCTGACCTCCATCCCTGCCTCCCCTCTCAGAAACTCTTTTTTGGGATGTGGGTTGGCAGATACAGTGCTGCACCCCAGAGGAGTACCTTGTCCCCTGCCTGCCAGGTGGGGTGTTTTTCTTTAATTTCTGTTTAATACTATGGTTTGTTTTCACCATTTACATGGTTTTATTCTTAGGTTCTTGACTTGAGTCTTGTGGACCCAAGTTTGGTTGCCTGTGGCTTAAAATTTAAAACAATTTCTTATCAGCTAGTTAGTATTGCTCGTAAGAATCTGATGGTTACACTGAGAAGTACCAGAGACAAAGGGTTTGAAAACTGAGCTTGAGCTCAACATTCTATGCTTTTGCATAGAGTTAACTCTTTCCTCTCTGGGGCAGTTCAAGTGCTGGGGCTAACTACATATTGTCAGAATACAGCAAGACTCCATGACATGATAGAAACTTTCAAGTACCTCAAGGGAATCAACAAAGTCCAAGAGGGTAGCATCTTTCAAAAAAAGAGGTGTGCAAGAACAAGGGGCACAATTTGAAGATGGGGGGGTGGCTCAGAGGTAATTTAAGGAAGTATTTTTTCACAGAGAGGGTTGTGGATGCATGGAACGGCCTTCTGGAGGAGGTTGTGGAGTCAAAACAGTGGTGGGATTCAAGCATGCATGGGACAGACATAAGGCAATTCTAGGGGGTGGGGATAGGAAGAAGTAGGCTGCTGGTTAACTAGGATCTGCAGCTTATCCATCAGGTAGGGAAATGGGCAGACTGAAGTGGGCCAAGCGGTCCTTATCTGCTGTCAAATTCTATTAGAAGAAACAACACTACTAAGGTGAGTAATTTTTTCTTCCCTTCCATTTTTTTGCAGTGTCACTTAAAAAGACATTAAAGAGGACTAGACCTAGTATTGAGCCCTGAGGAATCTTGCTGATCACTCTCCCTTCCCCTGAATGGGGGCCCTTAACTACCACCATCTGTTGCCTATCTGTCAGCCAGTTATGTGCCCAGTGTATCACCTTGGTTCCCACTGCAAGCTTTCCAGATTTTTTTATGCAGCATGGTGTTGAAGGCCTTGCTGAAGTGTAAGGAGGTCATGTCCACCGCTCCCCCTGATGTATTTCTCTAGCCACCCAGTCAAAGAAATCTATGAAGTTTGTCTGACATGATCTATCCTCCGATCCATGCAACCTTCCTTCCTATAACCTGATGGATGCAAGGTAATCTCCCAGTCTTTCCTTTAAAAGTGGCTCTGTTGGTTTCCCCACTACTGTCAGACTGACCGGCCTGTAGTTGCAAGCCTCTTCCCTGATGCCACTCTTATGGAGAAGGACTACATCTACCCTTTGCCAGTCCCCTGGGACCACCCCTGTAACTAATGAGTTATTGAGTAGGGCTATCACAGGTGCAGCCAGTACCTCCTTGCACTCCTTCAAAACCCTTGGATGTACCCCCTCTGGCCTTACAGCCTTGTCCGTGCTTAGATTTGCGAGTCCAATCAGGACTCTTTCCTCTTCAGATGGACTTGTGTCTGCTTCCCTCCCTCCAGTGGTTCTGTAACCTATACGTGGACTATATCCTTTGCCTTCCACTGTGAAGACAGAACATCAGTATTTGTTCAGGATATCTTCTTTTCCTGATCGACATCTGCACAGTCTCCCTCTGCACCTCTCAGCTTCTCAATTCCACCCTTGTCTTTCTTTTTTCACTTATACTGTGCACCTAAAAGGGGGCTTGCCCACCTTTGTTACCCTTGGCTTTTCTTTCCACAATTTGTGCCTTAGCTCCCCTCACCCCCTTCCCTACTTCCCTCTGGTTTTCTGGTACAATTCTGTCCTTTTCCCTCTACGTCTCCTTGTATCTTCTGACTGCTGCCCTTTTTGCCCTTACTCTTGCCACCACTTCCCTTGAGAACTATTTTGATCTTTTATTCCTCCTGCGTTTGCTCACCCATTTTGCACAGAGGCTTGTTGTCTTCATTATTCCATCCTTTAATTTGTCTCACTGTCCCTCCACTGCCTTAGGGTAATTCCCCCTGCCAGAGTGTCTCTGAGGCATTCACCCATTTTTTTAATCTGCTGTCCTGTAGTCCAGGGTTCTCCACTATCATCCTAATGTTAAACCACACAATCCGTGATCACTTGTTCCCAGGTGGCATCCCACCTTGATGTTCACAACATTGTCTCTGTTCATAAGCACCAGGTCCAGTATTGCTCCATCACAAGTAGTTCTTGGACTAGCTGCCTCAGAAACAGCCTCTGATGGGTCTCTAGGATGAGCCTGCTTCTAGCTGAGATGATGGCCCAAGGCTTCAATCAATATCTGGTAGACTGAAATCCCTATCAGTAGTAACTACCCTTATCTGCCATCTTGTTAATGGCTTCCCCATTTCCTTGTCTAGAATGTCCGCCTGTACTGTAAGTCATCCCAGTGAGAATGGAGGCTCCATCTGCTGTCTCCAGAGTGACCCACAGCACCTCCAGCCCCTCCTTATCCCCTTGCATTTCTGTTGCTATGATAGTTTCCTGACATGTAACACAACCTCCCCACCTTCTTAGCCTCCCTATCCTTTCTGAACTTGTGTGTATCCTGGTATAGCCATGTTCAAGTCATGGTTTCATGTGCACCATGACTCAGTAATGGCCACTAAGTCCAGGTCTGCCTCTACCATGATAGCCTCAGGATCTGGACTTTTATTTCCAAGATTTCTTTCACATGCACACATGGCTTTCCACATTTTTCCCCCACCTTGCTTGCAATCCCCCTTCTTTCCTTCAGCCTTGCCTTATTTTCCCCTCTCATATTACTATGTTTGTTATTGCCCATTTGTCTCCGGTTCCATCTCTATTGCATTGAACCTGTTCACGGTGTGGTTCTCCCTTCAGGTTCTCCTACTCTTCTGTTTCATTTTGTTGGGAGGCGGTAGCATGTGCTCCCCTCTACCCTTCCACCACCCTCTCAGCTAGTTTAATGTTTGTCAAAATGACATTTAAACCATCCACTGAGGACTGCAGTTCCTCTCCTAGATGGATGCATGCCATCACCTTTGTACTGGCCCACATCCTTCCAGGTTGTTTCCCAGTCCTCAGTGTAGAACACCTCCTATCTGCAGCATTCCTTCAGCCATGAGTTGAAGCTCCTGGTGAGGCATTCCCTGTACCCCTTGACTATATACAGAAAGCACCTTGGTGAAGGCTACCATGCATGCTACCTGTTTTAGGCCCATCCAGATCCCTAAACTCCCCCTGAACAATCCCAGTGGCATCCCTAGCCTAGCTAGGTCATTGGTCCCCAGGTGGACAATGAGATCCAGCTCATTCCTCGCTTCCTGCACTAGTGATACTTAAGATCTGCTGACCATCTCTCCAAGCTGTGATGCCAGATAGACACCTTACCTCCCTCTAAAACCCCCTCCCTCTTCCCAGATCTATCCTCCTAATGATCAAGTCTCCCACAAGAAGCTGATTTTTCTGCTGGGGTCCTCTGCCACCCACTTTAGGTTCCCCTTTTGGGGAACTCCCACATCCTTCCCTGCCACTACTAAAGGTGCCACCTCCCATTAGTCCAGCCCTGACAAGAGTTGTGTAGTGGCAATGGAGGAGGAATGTGCCTCTTCCCTGCTAACCCTTCCTCCCAGAGTCCACCACTCTCCAGCTGCCCCTCCTTCCCCTAAGCATCCTCTGGGGCAATGATGGTGGACTTGGTGGACCCTGGGTGAGGAACGAGCCATCTGGATCCTGGTCAGCTCAGCTCAGAGTCTAGTGACCTCCTTCCTCAACGAAGAGAGGTGCATACATATGGGGCAACAATTCAGTTTCTGGAATGTCTCCTTGAAGACTGCTGCTGAGCACCCACTGCACTGCACCACTCCCGTTTCTGACTATATGTTCTTTCTCCTGCTCCTTACTACACCCTGTCCTTCTGTTTTGTTCTGTCCCTTAAACCTCCTAGCATTCTTTCTATGTCACCCTATCCCAGATGGGGTGTCGCCTGACTTTCCCTTTTATCCTTGCTCTCCTGTTTACCTGTACTCCCTTCTTTAAATTCCTCCCTGCTCCCATCTGCCTCTTTACTACTTTTAGATCTTTCCTTTAGGCCCAACTAAAAACATTATTTTACCTGTATGACTTGGGCATTATGATGTTTTTGATGTTATATATTGTAAGGGTGCCCTGATCCTCTGGGGAAGGGTGCCTAAAATAAATAAAATCTACTACTACTACTACCTTACCTTAGATAGGGTACCCCTCCTGTTCCTACTAGTGGCCTGCCTTCTACCCTTTGCCTACAATGATTGTAACAGCAGAAGTGATCAGGTACCCTACCTCAGCCAACTGGCAGAGCCCCCTGATTACATGTGGCCTCATACAGATGTCTGCTGATGCCTAAGATACCAGTACCTGTTCCACTCCTTCACTGTTTCACTCACTCAATGGGAAAAGAGCATGCTGGGACATGGTGGACAAGGGAGTCCTTTATAGTACACTTGTTAGAAGGCAGTAAGCCTGTGCCAGCTCCACCCCGGGTTATATACCTGATTCACAGGGCTTCCTGAATCTACACAGACCCAAGATTAATCTCTTGAGCTAGTTCCCCACACTGCCTGTCAATGTAGTATCAGATCAGGGATATTGTGTTTTTAGGAGTCCTAACTTTGGACATAAATGAGGTCTATAAAATCAGCAACCTTCTTTATTGGGAAAAGCCTTCTCAATCTAGCAGAACAAGTACAGCTAATCCAACATGTTAAAGGAGAACTGCACTGAATCTATAAGTCAGGTTTCCCAGTAGAAGCTGTTTTTAAATACTGGTTCAAAGTCTGTTATTGATCTAGCTATCCAGGCTTTTTAGTTGTCCTAGTGGGTGTTTCTGATGTACATGCTGCTGGTGAGACCCATTTTAGAACTGTATGATGTAGTTTATGGCCCTTTCTATGTTTCTATTGTTGGAACAATGCATTTATGTTCTACTATAGAACTCTGAGGTTGTTTGGGACATAAACTACATCATGAAGTTCTAAAATTGTACTTACCACCAAATTATAAAAATCAATAATACCTGACTGGGTGGGCAGTATTTGGCAATATCAGACTGCCCAGGGGTGTAATGAGGCCTGACGCCACAGGCGGAGGGCCTTATAGCACCTGGAAGTTCCAGTATTGCACATATCAGCCACTCTGGAGGGTATTATTGCACTTAGAAAATGTGCCACTGAATTATATCTGTTTGGCAAAAAAATTATTTTTATGGTTACATGTAAAAACTCCTACCTTTTTTGATTTATTTTTAATCAAATAGTTCCTCTGCCTGCATTAAAATATGGTGTTGTTTTTGTTTTTTTTTAACCTAGGGACTTATTTATTTATTTATTTAAGTGTTTAACCAGGAAGGCATGCTGAGCAGACTACTGCTTGATTCCAGATGCGCCCTGGGGGTAGGGGGAATAGGAAATCATACAAACATATAAAGTATGGTCCATTACATGATGTACTTCAAAGAATGGGAGAGCATACAAACATATGCATTATTGTCAATTACATGAAGGAACTGGAAGTAATAAGAGTTGATAAAGCAATGGGGCCAGATGGGGTGCACCCCAGGGTCCTTAAAGAACTAAGAGAGGTGGTGGCTGAACCTCTGGCTATCCTGTTTAGCCGATCACTGGAAACAGGGGAGGTACCCAAAGACTGGAGGACAGCAGATGTAGTCCCCTTATACAAAAGTGGGAACAAAGAGGTAGCAGGGAACTACAGACCAGTCAGCCTCACCTCGTAGTGGGAAGATCATGGAAGCACTACTGAAGGAGAGATTGGTGGAACATCTGGTTGTCAATGGACTACAGGACCCAAGGCAGCATGGTTTCACCAGGGGAGGCCGCGTCAGACCAACCTCATTGAATTTTTTGACTGGGTGACTAGGGAGGTGAATCAGGGAGGCAGAGGACATGGCCTATCTGGACTTCAGCAAGGCCTTTGACACTGTGCCACATAGAAGACTATTACACAAACTGGGGAATATGGGTGTGGGCAGGACAGTAGTGTGGTGGGTAGGTAACTGGCTGGGTGGAAGGACACAGAGGGTGGTGGTAAATGGCTGTCACTCCACAGAGGGAAGAGTGACCAGTGGGGTACCACAGGGATCAGTGCTGGGACCGGTCCTATTCAACATCTTCATCAGTGACATTGCGCAGGACCTAGAAGGCAGAATTTCACTGTTTGCTGATGACACAAAGCTCTGTAACAGACTAGACACACCAGAGGGTGTAGACAGAATGAGAAGGGACCTGCAGAATCTTGAAGAATAGGCAGGGGTTTGGTAGTTGAAATTCAATGCAAAGAAGTGCAAGATAATGCATATAGGGGCACAAAACCCTGGCACAATATATCAGTTGGGGTGAGGATATAGCATGCACCAAGCAGGAAAGGGATCTTGGGGTTGTCATCTCTGATGACCTCAAGGTAGGAAACAGTGTGACAAGGCAGCAGGTAAAGCAAATAGGATGCTGGGATTTATAGGCAGGGCATCACCAGCAGGAAAAGGGAGGTCATAATTCTGCTATACAAGACACTAGTGAGGCCCCACCTGGAGTACAGTGTACAGTTCTGGAGACCATACCTACGTAAGGACATAGACAGGGTAGAGAAGGTTCAGAGGAGGGCAACAAAGATGGTGCATGGATTGCATCACAAGTCCTATGAAGACAGGTTGAAGGAACTGAACATGTACTCCCTGGAGGAGAGGAGGGAGAGAGGGGATATGATAGAGACATACAAGTATCTTACAGGGAGGAACAGGATGCAGGAAAACACTATTTTTAAGAAAAAGATGTTCCAGGACTAGAGGGCATGGGATGAAGTTGGAGGGAGGACGATTGAGAGGAAACATGAGAAAGAATTTCTTCACAGAATGGGTGGTGACAAGTGGAACACCCTGCCAGAGGAAGTGGTGGGGCTGAAACAATCATGGATTTAAGAATGCATGGGATAGACATAAAGGAATTCTGGAGGTCAGGGGTAAGGGGCAACAGACTTCTAGGAAAACAAACTGAACTTACAAGCTCAAATGGGCAGACTGGGTGGGCCATAGGCCCTTATCTGCCGACAATGTCTATGTATCTATGTATCTATGATATGCATAGAATAAACATAAACAAGGTAGAGTACAATTTCTACAGGAAGGTACATAGCCATGGCTCGAAGAGGTAATACATACAAGATACTAGATTCACGGTAGTGAGCTTTTACGATAGGAGGAAAACAAAACCATATGACAGGAGACTTTCGTGAGGTTCCATCATCAGGTAAGTAGACGGAACAGTGAAATTTGGGAATGGTGAGTGCTAGGGGTAATTACCCTGATGCAGGGGTTAGAGGACTCCCAATCAGTGAGCTTCCAGGGGTGCAAGCGCAGGTATGGTGGAAGTTAGTTTTGAGAAGGGAGTTAAGGTGCCTTCCAGGTGTGGCATGCTGGATGTCCAATGTGAGAGCATTCCAGAGGCTGGGCATGTAGAAACTGAAAGCTGATTGGCCTGCTGAGGTTGACATGTGTGGGATGGCCAGTAGACATGAGTCTTTATTCCTCAGTGCATAGCCCTGGGGTGTGTAGTCTCAGAGGACCATGGTGAGATACATGGGGAGGGACTGTGACAAGAATTTGGCAGTGAGGCTCATGAATGGGATAGACACCGGCCCTTCAATGAGGGGAGGTCTAGGTTCCAGTACAGGACACTTTGATGCATACTAGGAGAACATTCAAGAGCAAAGTGACAGAAGGCATGGAAGAGGGGGTCCAGTCTGACCAGGGTGGACTTTGGAGTGGTGCTGTAGACCACATTCCCATAGTCAAAGATGGGGAGAATCGTCCTCTGCACTATGGCAAGTCTAGCCGACAGTGGGATGCATCCATGATTACGATATAGTGCACCAAGCTTGGGGTGGAGTTTTTTGTGGATGGCATCAATGTGTGCAGAGAAGTCAAGGTGCTGGTCAAGCCAGACCCCACGATACCAGAAGGTGGAGCATGTTTCAATTGAAGTCCCATCAAGGGTGCAGAAAGGAGGGGTGGGGGGTTTGCCTTGAAAGTCTCTGCCTTGTGCCTAAGGTCATGGAGATAGTTTTCTTGGCATTGACAGGAAGCTGATTAGAGTGAAACCAGCGCTGAACTTCATTGAAGTCCTGCTGGAGTCTGGTCACTACTTCAGCAGTCGAGGCGCCGGATATGTACAAACTGTATCATCCATACATGTGAATGGATGTGCTGGGGCAGGTGGCAGGCAGGTCATTGAGGAAGATGGAGAACAGGAGAGGGCCAAGAACTGAGCCTTGCAGAACCTCAGATGTGACAGGAAGGGAAGCAGATGTGGCATTGCCAATTCTGCTGGCTTGGGAATGGTCTAGCAGGTAGGACTGGAACCACTTGGTGACCATGTCTGAGAGCCCTGCATGGCAGAGTTTCAATAGTAGGAGTGTATGGGAGATCCATGTTGAAGGCTTTAGCCAGGTCAACAAAAATGGCTGAGATGATTAGGCCCTTGTCCATACCAGTGAGTATGGAGTCAGTGAGTCTTAGGAGGAAGGTGGCCGGTGGAGTGGGTCTTCCTAAAGCCAGACTGATAGGATGTGAAAAAGGAAGAGGAATCAAGATAGAAGGAGAGTTGAGAGATAACTAGTTTTTCCTGGATTTTGGCCAGGATAGGAAGCAGAGAAATCAGGTGGTAATTACTGGGTGTCGAGGGGTCACTGCCTTTTGGCAGCGGGATGACTGTAGCGTGTTTCCACTCAGTGGGGACAGTGGCAAGAGAGAGAATGAGAGGTTCTAGAGAGCTTCTAGCGGGTGGCAATGGCTGGGGCTGACAAGTAGAGTAGTTTGGAGTCAAGGCCAGTAGGACATTTGCCTTTGTCAGGATTTAGGGTAAGTAGAGCTTTGTAAACTTCAGCAGGGGTAGTCTGGCAGAACGCGAATGGGTTGCCTGCTGGGGGAGCGTTATGGGGTGGGATGGCAGAGAGGTTAGGGTGACTTGAGGGTTGGGGGTGCCCAAAAGAGATGAGGTACAGTCTGTAAAGAAGGAGTTGAAATGAGAAGCTACATCCAAGGAGTCAGTAATTGTATGGCCACCAGTGTTGAGGGTTGGGGTAGGGGGTTGTGAGTGAGGGGCAAAGAGAGATTTAACCACCTTCCAAAATTTGGAGGGTTGGCTCAGGTTAGCTTTGAAGGTGTCGCTGAAGTATTTTGCCTTTGCCCTGCGGATCTGCCTAGTGCAGGCATTTCAAAGGGCACGATATTTTTGTTGATGCACTTGAGAGCCGGAGACCTTGAAAGCCTTCCAGGCTGTGTTCCTGTCTTTGAGGAGTGTCATGATGTCTGTGGAAATCCATGGCAGGTGGGTACCCCTCACCCGAGCCCTTTAACAGGAGGGTGTGTCAGTTCCAGACCGCTATAAACCTTGACTTAAAGTACTCCCAGGCTGAATTAATAGAGATGGCCCTTTGGATGAAAGACCAGTCCAACTTAGACAAGTCGCACAGGTGGGATACAAGGTCTGGGGATTTGTAGGATCTTGTGAGGATGGTCCTGGGTGGGTTAGCTTTGGGGCAATGGATTTTTCTAGTACAGTATATCATGTTATGATCACTTACAGAGTCTGGTAGCAGGCCAGAGGTGAGTATATGATGTGGGTGCGATGTAAGAGACCAGTCCAGGAGAGAGTGGTATGAGGATTTGTGGTTGAGGCGTGTGGGCTCTATGATTAATTGGGCTACGTTTAGTGCAGCCACCTGGTGCCGCAATCTGGAGCTGCTACTGGAGAGCCAGTTATGGTTTAAATCCCAGAGGATGTGCAACTCCCCCTCCCGTGGCCAGTGAGGTGATGCTGTTCAGGTGTTCCAGAATGGAGGGCGAGGATGTGTCAGAAGGACAATAGGACCTGGCTACAAAAATAGAGTAGGTGTGGGCTAGGGAAAGTTTGATTAGAATGGCATCAGTGGATTACGTGGGTCTCGGCAACGGGACCGGTGTGAATTGCAGAGATGAGTTCATATATATGTCAACACCGCCTCTTTGGGACATGGCGTCCTGATGAATAAGGGTGTAGCCCGGAATAGTGAACTCTGCATCGAGATTCAAAACTTTGTCCGTTGCGCCCAGTGCCGTACCTGAATTCTTGCTCCGACGATGATGCAGCTCAGGGGAGGGCCATGGCAAATCTGGCCCTCACGACCACTCGTGGAGGGGGGAGCTGAATTATTGCTCCAATGACGATGCAGCTCAGGGGAGGGCCGTGGCAGATCTGGCCCTCATGACCACTCGGGGAGGAGCCGAATTCTTGCTCTGATGACGATGCAGCTTAGGGGAGGGCGGTGGTAGATTTGGCCCTCATGACCACTTGGGGGAGCTGAATTCTTGCTCCAACAACGATGCAGCTCAGAGGAGGGCCATGGCAGATCTGGCCCTCATGACCACTCAGGGAGAGAGTTGAATTCTTGCTCTGATGATGATACAGCTCAGGAGAGGGCTGTGGCAGATCTGGCCCTCATGACCACTGGGTGAGGGATCTGAATTCTTCTCGATGATGATGCAGCACAGGGGAGGGCCATGGCAGATCTGGCCCACATGACCACTCTGGGGAGCTGAATTCTTGCTCTGATGATGATGCAGCTCAGGGAGGGTTGTGGCAGATCTGGCCTCATGACCACTGGGGAGCTGAATTATGTCGTAATGCAGCTGCCTGTAGTTCCCACTTGGGAACTGGTTATTATGGTAACCCCTCCCAACACACACCCACACTTGCTTTAAGTTAAAGTGTCTTTTCTTGTACTTGTTTTCTTCTGAACACTCTGAACATCTGAGAACATACTGAAATTTGCCAGCAGATAAAGGCCTAGAGTGTCTATCAAGTTCGCTCGAATGTGCAGCTAGCACCTTTATCCTGCAGCTGCCCTCCCTTCCACCCTTCCCCTTCATTAACCTCCCTCCTTGTCCTGTCCCATCCTCGTTTAAGCAGTCCACTGTTCTACTGCATACCACTTCTGCAGGTAACGCATTCCACCCAGCCACCACCCTCTCTGTAAAAAAGTGTCTCCTCATCTCCCTCCTGAACCTTCCTCGCTCCAGTCTCATATCATGGCCCCTGGTGGCCCTCCCCTCCCTTACTTTGAACAGCCCCTCTGTACCTGTCTTGTTTATTCCTTTCATGTATTTAAAGGTTTCAATCATGTCCCCCCTGTCTCTCCTCTCCTCCAGTGAGTACATGTTCAACTCCTTCAACCTCCTCTCATATGATAAGTCCCCCAGACCCTTGATCATCTTTGTCGACCTGCGCTGCACTCCCTCCAGTAACTTAATGTCCTTTTCAGATCTGGACGCCAGAACTGCACGCATTACTCCAGGTGTGTGTTCTAACTAATGACCTATACAGTGGCAGAATCACCTCCTCCCTCCTTGAGGATATACCTTGCAATACAACCCAGCATTTTGTTGGCTCTTTGCAGCTGCCTTCCTACACTGTGCCGAAGTTGTTCATTGACCCTGTGATGAGCACACCCAGATCCTTCTCCTCCTCTGTCTGGGCTAGCTGCACTCCCCCTAGCTGGTAAGTCCTCCTTGGGTTCTTCATCCCAAAATGCATCACCTTGCACTTTTTGGCATTAAAGCCCAGTTGCCAGGTGTCTGACCAGGTTTCAAGCTTTGCCAGATCATCCTGCAACCCCTGCCATCCCTAGGTCATCCACCACCGCCAACCTTGGTATCATCAGCAAACAGACTGATCTTGCTCTTGATGTCCCATGATATGTCTGCAATGAATATCCCAAACAACACTGGTCCCAACACCGAGCCCTGTGGGACACCACTGTTACTGCCTCTGGGTGTGAGGCCCCCACCCACCACCACCCTCTGTTGCCTTCCTGCAGCCAGTTTCCCTACCCATCTCACCAGCATTGCACCTGCCCCTGTGCCTACTAACTTCCTTCCCAGCCTTTCATGTGGCACTAGGTCGGATGCCTTACTGAAGTCCAGATACAGGACATCCACTGCATGTCCCCGTCCAGTTGCCTAGTTACCCAGTCATAGAACCCACCAGGTTGGTTTGGCAGGATCGGCCACGTGTGAAGCCATGCTGTCTGCTGTCCTGTAGTCCTTTGGCCTCTAAGAGGGCCACCAGCCTCCTTCAGGATAGTCTCCATTAGCTTACCCACGATGTGTGAGGGCTCACTGGTCTGTAGTTTCCGGTTCATCCTTGGGGCCACTCTTGTGGAAGGGCACCACATGAGCCATCCTCCAGTCCTGGAGGTACACAATCTCAATGTGGTGAGGCCATTGTCTGCCAAGGTCCTGCAAGGACCTCTGCCAGCTCCTTCAGGGTACCCTGGGTGGATGCCATCTGGGCCTGGTGCCTTGTCCACCCTCAGTGCCTTCAAACCCTCTCCTCAACTCTGTCCTCCATGATTTCCTCATCTGTCACTACTTCCCCTCGTCTGCCACTTTCACCCATCTTGGATGTACACTCCTCTTCTTTAGTAAATACTGAGCAGAAGTACTCATTTGAGTGCTTCCATGTTATCATACCTGCTTCCACCCAACCCCCCTCCTTCCTAATCCTTACTATGTGGTCCTTACAGCTCCTTTTCTCCCTGATGTGCTTAAAGAAGTCCTTCTCCCCTCTAATGCCTTGTGCCAGCCTGATCTGTGAGATGCTTTTATTCCCCTTATCGCCCTTGTCACCTTCGATTCTGTCAAGTACCTCTGTCCTCCCCTCCCTGTTTCTTGTATTTCCTAAAGGCAGCTCCTTTCCTCCTTACTTTTCCATGACCTCCTTGCTCAACCAGCTCGGTTTCTTGGCTCTAGCCTTCTTGCTCTGGGCTTTGCAGCAGGTTTTGTTGCCTCACTATCCCCCAACTTTATGAGCTCCATCTCTGGTTAGTATCCATACTAGATTTAATTCTGGCCAGGTGCCCTTTTACCACTTCCCCCATCCTCCCAAAGTCAGCCCTCCTGAAGTCTAGCACTCTTGTGCCAGATTCCTCCTTCCTTGCCCATATCCAATGTGAGCCATACTGAGTGGTGGTCACTCCTGACAGCGGTTCCTCCACTGTAAGTTCTCTCACAAGTCCCCATTTGCCAGCACAAGGTCAAGGGTATTCCCTAACCTGGTTGGTTCACTGACCATTTGCAGCAGGAAGCTGTCCTGGAAGGCATCCAGCAGTACCTGCTCCCTTCTGTTCCTGGTTGTTGGGTGCTCCAGTCCACTTCTGGCATGTTGAGAGTCCCCACAATCACCACATACCCTTCTACATGAGTCCTCCCACAATCTGTCCCGCTAGTTCCCTGTCTAACTCCTCCATCTGAGATGGTGGCCTGTACACCACCCCATTCTAAGACTCCTATTCTTGGAATCCTGGATTTGCACCCAAAGTGACTCTGTACTGCCTCCTCCCCTTCCTCCCTTACACACTTCAGTCCTTCCTTCACATATAGTGCCACACCCCCTCCTTTCCCCAGTCACCCTGTCTCTACGAAATAACCTGTACCCTGGTACAGACAGGTCCCAGTCATTGTATTGGGTGGCCCATGTTTCTGTGATGGCTGCAATGTCCACCTCTGCCATGAGAACCTGTAACTCTGCAGTTTTCCTCCCAAGGCTCCTAGCATTAGGGTAACCACCTTCCACCCTTTTCCCCTCCTCCATCCTGCCCTCCTTTCTAGCATCACCAATAGTACTTGCCATTTGTCCTTTGTCACTGTTATGGGGTAAGCTCATATGATTTCCCAACCTGTGGTCCCTGCATATCTCTTCCCCAACTGCACCCCACTCCTAGTTTAAACTCCAAACTTCTCTATATATTCTTCCATCCTCCTGCTTCAACACTTTCTTTCCTTCCTCACTCAAGTGCGTAGTCTGTCCTTGGCATAGAGACTACTGTCCTCCCAGGTCCCTCCCCCCCCCCCAACAGCCCATACCCTTTAGCACAACACCAGGTTCTTTATTTATTGATTCATTTGTTCAATGTTTTTGTTTTACTATTTTACAGCTACCTATCCCGATGACTTGTTGATCATGAATCCTGCCTCCCACCAAAAGCACACTCACTGGTGTCCTGTGTTGCTGTTTGTTTCCTTTTAACAGAATGACAGGGAATGTGTTATTTTGCAGTGCTATTGGATGGGGAGATGGGAGTTGCAGTGGGGATCAAACATGCTGTAGCTCTAGGCTGGATCAGGCATGACATCCAGGAGACGTGAACGCTCTGTTACCAACAAAGCCACAGGATGCGGTAAGGAGTTACGTCTGAGAATGATCAGCAGTTGTAGACAAGGTGGCTGATTTTTGAGCAGGTGTAGGATATTTATAATTTCTAACTTGTGACTATTAAAATACAAAGGAAACATTTACTACAGGGGCATACTGCAGTTCAGAAGAATTGTCTTAGGGAACTGTCACGCTCCACACTTGATCTGTGAGTGAATGGAAGGAGCAAGTAAATAAAAACACGGTTGTTTTTATTTGTTGTATATATACAGTGCTGTGATTTTTTTCCTTTTTGTGTTATTTATTTATGCTCCTCCCCGTGGCACCACTGCCGGCAACTCCCTCGGAGTACCATCGTCCACCACGCCCCCAACTTGACCCCACACCACCATGTCCTGATTTTGTTTTTTAATTACTAGGTGGTATCTGGCAGGGCTTAAGAACTGAGTGTGTGTGCGCGTGTGTGTGGGGGGGGAGCTCTGACTCTGTCTCTGTCTCGCTAAGCAATTTAAAAAAATGGCAGCAGTTTGAAATTGTGTGCCCACTGCTTCAACCAATGATGAAGCATGTTGTGCACAAGGATATCTGGCTGCACTCAGACAGGTTTGAGCTGGGACTTTTTATTTAGTGGGCATCTATTGAAAGTTAATGTACCCGTGTGTAATGGGTACCAGCCAGTCAGATGCCTCCAAATAAAAAGCCCATTGTCTAAAGCAGAAACATCCACTGGGGTTACTAAAAGGCCTGTATGTATGGAACAATAACAACATTTTAACCAGTACTTAGAAAACA
Source organism: Neoceratodus forsteri (assembly GCA_016271365.2). Lineage (NCBI taxonomy): Eukaryota > Metazoa > Chordata > Ceratodontiformes > Ceratodontidae > Neoceratodus > Neoceratodus forsteri. Next base: position 1,098,232,590 of record CM057455.1, on the reverse strand, counting down.
GCTTATAGTGGGAAAAATTACTTATAGGTTTAGCACAGTTCTCCTTTAAGGAACCAACAAGAAGAAACAGTCTATTAGATATTGTCCTAGCATCCAACAATATAAACATTAACAACTGTACTACTGAGGGCTGCTGTGTGTAATAGTGACTACAACAGTATACTTCAAAATACTAACATATCACAGAACAACAACTGGGGTCACCAAATGCAAAACCATACACGGCAAAATCATACAGACTCTGACAGATATAATTTGGCAGAATTATTTGAAAATAAAACCACTGAAATATGCGGATGTTACTAAAAAATATCATTATTGACTCATGTTCAAAGTACATCCCAAAAGTTAAATACAGCAGTCAAAATATTAGGTCCAAATGACTGACCATGAAAATCAAAAGATGAATAAACAAAAAAAAATCATAAAGCTTACCTAGTTCCAAAAATAACACAACATGGGCAAACAATCTAAAAAAATGTAAATACACTATTACTAAATCTAAAAATGATGAAACTTGCATCAAACACGAATAATGACAACAGTAAATAATTTTTTGGGTTACACTACTTCACTTAAAAGCTCAAAGAGTATTTTTTTTTAGTTTAGTTTATTTTTGTTCAGGTTTTATAGCCATTACAAATTTAATACAGCAGATAACACAATGACAATAATAATAATAGCTTTATTTATAAAGCACCTTTCAAAACCAAGGCGCTGTACATAAATAGTCACAAATAAAAAAAAACAATAATCTTCATAAAATCCAGGTTTAAAACAGTGTCAATCCAAACAGCAGTATGACTTATCAAAATCAATTTTCAGGGAATACTTGGAATAATAAAAATAGCATAATACAATACAATCATAAATAGTGTAACTCTTCAGTAATAGTCAGTGAGAAATATGCCTTGGAATAGTTGTAGTACGTTAAAGGAAGTGGCAAGGTTATCATAGTGAAATTACAAATCAACTGTAACAGCATAATTAGAAATGTTTGAAACAGTCCAAAATATTTGTCACTTTCTCTACTATGTTTCAATAAGCATAATTAAGTTAATGTATGGTATTTACTACAGTGTCTATATCTCCTTTGGTTATCATCTTTTTCCTAATCTTAGACACTACTAGGAAATAGTTGTCTAGCCTTTTGATTGTATAATCATCTTCTGTATAAAACAAAATTTAGGTTAAAATTAATTGCCCAAAGTACTGCAGTTTCCACGAAGGGGACCAAGACAATAAATGTGGCTTTTCTCATACCATGTGCAGTACCAGAGGACATGGATCAGATCCTCCTTGCCTCCATGTAAGCAGTAATAGTTATGAGCATTGGGAGCGTATTTTTCTATATTTAACTAGTAATACATTACTCTTAAAAATTTCCAGTCTGTATCTGGTATATATTTTTCTCAGTGTTGTATCTGTTAAAGCATCGAGATAGTGTCTATATCCAAAGGAACAATTACTGTTGGCATACCATAATAAGAATTTGGAATTTTCAATAGCTTGTAAATAAGTTTGTATCCAAAAAAGTCTTATATTTAGTTTTTATATGTTTTATACTGTAGACTGTGTGTAATATTTTTATTCAAGTAATTCATTAAAGCTTGTAGCTCATATTTCTCTGGAAGTTCTAATATTGTTCTATACCATGCTGACTTTGATCATCCTAACTTTATCCATTTCTTTTTTTCTTCCAGGCATTTCTTTATTAGTCTTTCTGGCTTGAGTCTAGTTAGAGGTAACCAGTAATTTAGTTTTTTGGTATCCAGACCAAAACTGGGTTAATGTGTTCCAAGTTTAGTTCTGCCCTTAAGTAGGCAGTTGGACGGGAGTGGCCAACAGCCATAACTTTTCTCAAAAGCTTGAATATTGATGTCATTAATTTGCCCCTATTATTTATATCTCAGATTTCTGCCCCATAAATCATCTGGGTAGATACTTTGCTCTGATTGAATCTATAAGCAGCCTAATGGATAGACCGCCATAGAGGTAATTATATTTTCCCAGAGCTGACTTATTAACAGATGCTGTAATTTTGTTAATAGGTTTTGCCCAAACACCAGTAGAAGAATGGTATATACCCAGATAAATGTATGAGTCTGCAACAGTTAATTTCGGATGTCCTATTTTCCAGTACCCATTTGTCCCTCTATTACCAAAAAAAATGACTTGAGTTTTAACTAGATTGATTTTCAGTTTTTCTTCTTTGTTTTTTTTTTTTTTTTTTTTGTCCAAAAGATCAAGCTTTTTTTGAAGTCCCTTCCTGGATAGTGCCAAAAGTATAATATTGTCTGTGTAGGCTAATACTGGGCAGCATTGATCCAATATTTTTGGAGAATGTGAATCCAAATTTACCATGTCTCTCAGCAGGTCCTCTATATAAAGACAGAATAAGGTAGGTGCAAGGATGCACCCCTGCCTCATTCCCCTGTTAGTAGGTATGGCATTTGATAGTTGATCATGTAGGCCAAAGTGCCCAATATAAAGTGCATATTATATGTACTAATTGAGGATCAATACCTCTTTGTTCCATTAAATTCACAAATGTGTTCCTCAAGACTGTGTCAAAATATGATATAAAATTTAGAAATACTGCACCAAGATTTTGTTTTCTTAGTGTAACACTTCAAAATCACAGAATAACGACTGGGATCACCAAAATCTTCTTATATAAAAAAGCAGACATGGGCAAAAGCATACAAACTCTGACAGACATAATTTGGCAGAGTTATATGAAATTAAAACCACTGGAAAAATATGAATATTATTAAAAAAACATAACTATTGACTCATGCTCAAAGTACATCCCAAAAGTTAAGAAATACACCAATCAAAATATTAGGCCCAGATGGCTGACCATGAAAATCAAAAAATTAATAAATAAAAAAAAAAAAAAACATCATATAAAGCTTAACTAGTTGCCAAAATAACACAACATGGGCAAAATATTAACCCAATCTAAAAATTAAACACACTATTAAAAAAATCTAAAGCCAGCCCATAGGTGCAGCGGTTGGAATTCCGCTTGCAGCACCAGTGATCCAGGTTCGGAAACAGACCCGAGAGCTGGAGGGCCAGCCGGGGAGAGAAGACTTGAGCGTCTGTAGACTGCTCACCTTCTCTCAGGGTGGGGAGGGTGGAGCACAGACCCAGTGCTTGCTGACTCCTGGCGGAGGCCAAGAGTATGGCAACGCACTGGGTCCTGAAGACCCAGAAGGGGCATGGTGAATGTCAGAGTATGCCTTGATGTTTGTGGCACACTACGCCACCAGGGAGCAAACAGAAAAAAAATGCCCCATGGCCGGCCAGACGACGGTCGCTAGCCTCCGCTACCCCCTAGTTCCCGATGCGGCCCAAGTTCCACATCAGTAACACCCAGGGCAAAATGTAGAGTGTGCTGGCTGTCCCCCACTGGTCTGTACTCTATTTTTGGCTGCCCCACATCAGGGTGTGCTAATGAAACCCCATATATGTGTAACAACTCAAAACAAGCCAACACTACCCACCACTGAAAAAGGCAAAGACAAATTGTAAATGTCCAAACAAATGCAATTTAGTGATGCAGCTTCAAACACAAAAGGTATAAAATCCACAGACCTTAAACATGCTGAAAGCACAGGCTGGAAGAACAAGGGCAGAGCCCAACTGACTTCTACCAGTGTCATAGTAGCCCCTTCTTTGTCTTTGCCTTTTTCAGTGGTGGGTAGTGCTGGCTTGTTTTGAGTGGTTACATGTCCCCCACTGGTGCCTATCTCCCTCAGGGAGCCTTCCAGCAAAGGGACCCACCAGATTACCCAGGGGGCTGCAATGTGGGGTGGAGGTAACTGGCATCAGGGCAGGGGTGCCAGTGAGAAAACTAGGTGGCCTGAAGGAGTGGCAGACCAGGAGCAGGGGAAGGAGCAAAAAAAAAAAAGAAAAATTTAAAAATGAAATGGAATTGAAACTTGCATCAAACACCAATAAAGACAACAGTAACTATTTTTTTGGTTACACCACTTCACTTAAAAGCACAAAGAGTGTGGTAGGTCCCCTTGTGATGAATGAAGAAATGACCAGTAATCCTACAGTCATGGCTAATATTTTCAGTGGACACTACTGCTCTGTATTTGCTGCACAAAATTTAAAAAAATGTACACCAAATACATAGAACATACTCAGAAAATAATTATCACACACAAAACAATGGGGGAAAACTCAAAGGAAACTCATCACCAGGACCAGACAAAATACCTAGCAAGTTCTTGAAATTAGTAGCCAATGACATTGTCATTCCTCTTAAATACTTCTTTGAAACATCCATAAATACCAGTATCATACCAGTGATTGAAAAACTGCCAAAGTAGTCCCACTATTCAAACAAGCATTTGTCAATGCTGAATGTTGTCTTGTTGGCATTGGCATTGGTAGTGCAGGAGTTAGAGAGATGCATAATAGGAATGGCAGTGAAGTATTGAACTGACGCCAACCCCACCCCCAACCTGCAGAGACTGACAGGCATTGGGGTGTGCCTTTGGGCCATCAGCCATAATGCTCACGCCATTTTACCTCACCCTACCCTGCACACACCAACAAGTGTCGCAGTGTGCCTTGGGGTCTTTGGGCCTTATGCGCACCCCATTCCATAAGGAAATATACTGAGATGGGTGCAGTATAGGAGAATGGGGTGAACTTTGGGACCAAAGAGTCCAAGGCACACCTCGATGCCTGTCACTGGCTGCAGGGTGGGGATAGGGGTGGAATGGCCTCGCATTACAGCCAACAATCCCAAGTCACACCCCTGATGCCTGTCAATCTCCACAGGGTGGGGAGTTATGGTTGGAAACCCTAATGCCCTGAGCATTTGTTAGTATTTTCACTCCAAATTTTCAACATGGGCTTTTTGTGACCCCACCTCATGAACAATGGTACTATCAGTTTGTTAGCTGAAAAGTGATTTTGCACAGCGACTGTGCCATTTGGGGCCACAGGTGCAAAAACACATTTTGGGCAGGATGTGAAAAATGACAGCTAAACTGTTCAGGAAGTATAAGGAAACAGAAGGAGCAGGACAGAGAACTGTACCAGTTAAAGCAGAAGGAAGCGGGGAAGGCAGTTAGAATAGCAAAGGCCCAAACCAAGGAAAAGATAGCCAACTCAGTTAAGAAGGGGAATAAAACCTTTTATAGGTACATTGGGGAGCAAAGAAAGACTAAGGTAGGGATACTGAGGCTGAATAAAGAGCAAGGTGGTTGGGCAGAGAGTGACAGTGAAAAAGCAGGGATACTGAATGAATACTTCTGCTCAGTATTCACAATGGAAAAGCAGGGGGAGATGCCAAATTCAGTCAATAGAAGCACTCTGGATGGGGGGGTTGATATTAGTCCTTTCACAAAAGAAAGAATTCTGAAAGAACTCTTTAAACTGAAGGTGGATACAGCAATGGGTCCTGATGGGATTCACCCCAGAATTCTAAAAGAACTAAGGGAAGAACTAGTAACACCACTGACTACCCTTTTTAATAAATCATAGGAGGATGGTGTGGTACCTGAGGACTGGAGGGTGGATGTGATTCCTCTTCACAAAAGTGGGAGCAAGACAGAGGCAGGAAACTACAGACCTGTCAGTTTGACCTCAGTGGTAGAGAAAATTATGGAATCACTTCTGAAGGAAAGAATTGTTGAGTACCTAGAGGCCAGTGGGGCACAAGACCAAAGGCAGAATGGATTCACAGCAGGAAGGAATTTAATTGATTTCTTTGACTGGGTGACCAAAGTAGTAGACCATGGAGGGGCTGTGGACATGGCCTACCTAGACTTTAGCAAGGCATTTGACACAGTCCTGCAAAAAAGATTAATAAACAAATTAGCCAGCCTGGGAGTGGGTCCCAGGGTGGTAGCCTGGGTAAAACACTGGCTGGATAACAGGACACAGAGGGTAATAGTAAATGGAGTCCACAGTGAAGAAAGGGGGATTACTAGTGGGTAACGTGAGGGTTCAGTACTGGGGCTGTTCTTTTAATGTCTTTACAAGTGACATTGCAGAGGGACTGAAGGAAAAGTATGTCTCTGCAGATGACACAAAGATCTGCAACAGGGTTGATACGCAAGGTGGGATGGAAAGGATGAAAAGGGACTTGGCAAGGTTGGAGGAATGGTCAAATGTATGGCAGCTTAGATTCAACACAAAGAAGTGCAAAGCAGTGCACCTGGGAAACAAAAACCTAGGGGAAAAGCACACAATGGGGGGTGAGATACTGACAACAACAAAATGGAAAGGGACCTGGGGGTAGTCATATCAGATGACCTGAAGGTGGACCAACAATGTGAGAAGGCAGTAAGGAGGGCTGGGGGGATACTGGGATGCATAGGGACTGGCATCACCAGTAGAAAATAGGACGTTGTTGGCCCTCTGTAAAGACAGTTGGTAAGACCACATCTGGAGTACTGGTTACAGTTCTGGAGACCCCATCAGCGCAAAGACATAGACAGGGTGGAGGTTGTCCAGAGGAGGGCAACCAGAATGGTGCAGGGTCTGCACCAGAAGACATATGAAGAAAGACTAAAGAACCTTAAGATGTATAGCCTCAAGGAAAGGAGGAAGAGGGGGGACATGATAGAAACTTTCAAATATCTCAAGGGAATCAACAAAGTCCAAGAGGGTGGCATCTTTCAGAAAAAAAGATGTGCAAGAACAAGGGGGCATGATTTGAAGATAGAGTGGGGACAGCTCAGAGGTAATACGAGAAAGTATTTCTTCACAGAGAGGGTTGTAGATGCATGGAACAGCCTTCCTGAGGAGGTCGTAGAGTCAAAAACAGTGGGGGAATTCAAGAATGCATGGAAGAGACATAAGGCAATTCTAGTGGGGGGGTAGGAGGAAGTAGGCTGTTGGTTAACTAGGATCTGCAGCTTATCCGTTAGGTAGAGAAATGGGCAGACTAGGTGGGCCAAGCGGTCCTTATCTGCCATCAAATTCTATGTTTCTATGTTAAGGTGTAAACAAATGGCAATGTTGAAAATCTGGAGTGAAAATATGAAAAATTGGTGAAGTCACGAGCATGGATTGAAACTGTGCAATGCATGCCCATAACCCAATTATTTTTGGGATTTTGTAAACCACATTTTCAACATAGACATTTTGGGACCTCCGCTCATGAACAGTGGCACTGTGATTTTGTTAATCTGTCCCAAAAGTTGATTTCCCACAGCAACCACGCCATTGTGTGCCAGATGTGCAAAAACACATTTTAGGCAGGATGTGAAAAATGAAGGCTGTACTATTCATAAGGAGGTGTAAAAAATGGCAATGTTGAAAATCTGGAGTAAAAATAATAAAAATTGTCAAAGTTAAGAGCGTGCGTGGAAACTGCTCAACTCATTCTTGTAACGCAGTCATTTTTTTGTAATTTGTTCACCAAATTTGCAACATATGACAGTGCATGTGTTCATGAGGTGGGGTCCCAAGAACCCCATGTTGAAAATTTGGAGCCAAATTTCAAAAAATGGCTGAGATATCCACCTAAGTTGACCCCCCCCCCATTGATGCCATTATACAGTTTACTGGCATTTCTTCATTTTGCAGTTCGGCTTTGAAGAGTCCAGACATGTTCCTGATCCACCAAAGATCACAGCGTCGGACCTCCAGGGGTAAGTATGGGTTGAGGGTGGTGTGGGGAGGTGGGAGAGTAGGGTGGGGGTTGGGGGAGGGGGTGCCACGGACAACGGACCATTTTCTTTTTTTCAGGTATGGAAAAAAAATGGACATTGCAGCACGGGATGGTTTTCTTTATTTGCAGGTGAAATGCAACAAATGGACACACTGGGTTGGGCTCCCAGTGTGCCCCATGACTTTTGGGGGGGTATGTTGACCATAATGGGGTGGGCTCCCAGTATGACCCAGAGGCACTGAGAGCCCGGGGTCCCATTCCTGATGTTTTCTGCCCGCACGCACTCCGCCTGGGCTGTTAGTTCGGAATTCTGTCTCTCGGCAGCCGGGATTATTGAATGGCTTCCCCATACCTGCTTCTCTGTTTTCTGTCTGCTCATTTCTTCTGCCTCACCAGCTGCAGGGGGATGTTGTGTGTCATGGTGTCGGCTGGGACAGAGCTGCCCACCACTGCTGTTGGAATTCCTACACACAATGGGGGTGGGGTTGATACACAAGGAGGCGTGGAAAGGATGAAAAGGGACTTGGCAAGGTTGGAGGAATGGTCAGACGTATGGCAGCTAGGATTCAATGCAAAAAAGTGCAAAATAATGCACCTGGGAAACAAGAACCCAGGGGAAGAATACACAATGGTTGGGGAGGTAGTAACAACAACAAAACAGGAAAGGACCTGGGGTAATCATATCAGATGACCTTAAGGTTAGCAAGCAATGTGAGAAGGCAGTAGGGAGGGCCGGGTATACTGGGATGTATAGGAGAGGCATCAGCAGCAGAAAACAGGAAGTTGTTATCCCTCTGTACAGACAGTTGGTGAGACCCCATCTGAATACTGTGTCCAGTTCTGGAGACCCCATCTCCACAAGGACATAGACAGGATAGAGGCAGTCCAGAGGAGGGCAACTAAAATGGTGCAGGGTCTGCAAGAGAAGCCATATGAGGAGAGACTAAAGGAGCTTAATATGTATACCCTTGAGGAAAGAAGGAGAGGGGGACATGATAGAAACTTTCAAGTACCTCAAGGGAATCAACAAAGTCCAAGAGAGTAGCATCTTTCAGAAAAGAGACTTGCAAGAACAAGGGGACACAATTTAAAGATAGAAGGAGAGGCGTCAGGGGCAATGTGAGGAAGTATTATTTCACAGAGAGGGTAGTGGATGCATGGAACAGCCTTCCTGAGGAAGTTGTGGAGTCTAAAACTGTGGGAGAATTCAAGAATGCATGGGACAGACATAAGGCAATTCTTGTGGGGGGCAGGAAGATATAGGCTGTTGGTTAAATAGGATCTGCGGCCTATCCTGTAGGTAGGGAAATGGGCAGACTAGATGGGCCTAGCGGTCCTTATCTGCCGTCAAAGTCTATGTTTCTATGTTTCTATGGGCCGGGGGGAAGAGCATGCCAATGCGGTCGACTTTCTGTGAGCAGATGCACACTGGGGTGGGCTCCCAGTGTGCCACACATAATGTGGGGGGTGGACATGCCAATGTGGAAATTGCACCCCTGATGTCTGCTTTCTTTTGGGATTGTGTGTTGGATGGCAGGAGCCGCCACCAAGTTTACTGAAATGTTTCACCAGGAAAGGCACGTACGGGAGGCGTGTCATCTGTGCCGCTGCATGACAACCTTGTCTCTGATTGCAGCAGCACATTTCTCTCAAGTTGGTGGCACTTTACATAATACTTGTGTCACCGCTAGCATGCTGGCTAATTGGGTAATGAGGGATGCACCTACCAGAGTGCCCTGCAATCACCAACACTGACACACACCTCCGCATTTCTCCTACTACCACAAGATGTTGCTTACGCATGCACAAGACAACATAAAACGGAAATACAGTACAGTTCCATTCATCTGAACTGCTTGGATGACAAGTGTCTGGTTTGGATATGCGGGAGTTCATACAAATGGCATTACTGTGCAGTACACTCTGATTTAGACCCCCTCCCCATTCACCTACAGCCTAGCCCTCACTTGCCACAGGAGAAGTCCATTTCAAACTGACACTGAAGGGGATTAAGTGCTAAATTAACACTCATTACACAGTCACAGTAGTACCTGCTGGTGTTAGCCTTGGTTGAAGCAAGTCAGGGCAGCACAGTGGTGGGCAGCAGGAAAGAACAGCAACCGGCAACCAGACATTAACAGAGGGTAAGTCAAGCTGGGGAGGCACTGACAGCACTGGCAGCCCAGAGTTAAATGTAAGGAGAGGGGGAATGGCATCCAAAATCTCACTACAGACAGACCAACTGTAACAGGGAGCAAGCAATGACTAGAAACACCAGAGCAAACCGTAAAACTTCAGGTGCATCAAGCACGAGTGAGCGAGTGATTTAACTCCTGGTGGTTTACTGACTGTGTATTGAGAACAGTCATGGAGGGAAGCCCCGGTTCCATCTAAGGCCTTCTGTTGTGTGATAGTGGAGCTGTGGGGGTGAACATTCTGCCAGTAGAACAGAACTGAGGTTTGAATTCTTGTATTCCATACATAATAAACATTCCATCTCTTGAATTCAGACCCAAGACAAGCATCTTAAACTGCCTTCTTGGATACTTTGCACTTGAATATCTTCACAACTGTTCAATGGATTTACATAAAATGTTGCATACTTGGTCTTGAGGGATAGGTCTCTTTACTTGCTAAGTTCTGGTCCAGTTGGTTATGCAGATTCCAAGACCCAGACAGTGAAAAAAGGTTAAAAAATTACCATTTTTGTTACTGTTCCCCCCCCCCCCCATCTTCTAGCTCCCAGATGGGTTGGAACTTTGGTCTGAAATTTTAAGGGTAGAAAGGGCTTGGCCCACAGATGTGCCTTTGGCTGTTTTGGTGAAAAAATAGTCCGTTCCAACAGGAAATAGACAGCCAACCTGCTTGTGTCCAGGAGCTTGGCATTATTTTCCTCCAACCCATCACCAGCCTAAGTACTGTAAAGCAACTAAAAATGATATTTGTTACACCTAACAGTAAAATGTAATAAATGAACAAATGATGCCGGGTAGCTCTGCAAGGGCGTACAGTAAATGTGGTTAAATGTGTTTAAATTTTGTTACTAGGCACCTAAACATTTCACTTTTTTTGCTTCTTTTTTTTTTTGAGCAGTTCCAGTTGTTCAGTGTGCCTTCCTGGTAAAACCGTTCAATAAATAAATAATACAAATAATATATAAAAAAAATTCAGTCCAAGACATGACAAGGGACTACAGTATCTCTATATGGTGTGGCTAAATTTAATTGCAATACAGTTAAGCCTTCAGATTTTTTACTTCTGTTGTATGTTTTTAATATGCAAAAAAAAAGAAATGCAAATAAATTGTGGAGTGATGCAGACTAGTTCTCTAAGGGACTACTTTGTCTCAATGTCAGGCCAAATTTAATTAAACCTTTAGACTTTTTGTGTCTGTTTATTGCTTAATCATTAAAGTCATGTTAAGTTTTATAACCATATTATAATCACATTAAGGTACTCCATGGTGTGCAACATGGAGAGAGAGAACAGCACACCTAGGTAGTGGAAGCACTCGCCTTTGGCCTCGTGCTTTGACTCCACCTTTGGTGTGCCATTATTCCATGACAATGCACACCCTGTTATGACTTATTGCTTAAATATATAACATGACCAACACAGGTTCACAGCAGGCAGATCATGTACCACCAAACCACTGTGCTTTTAAGCAAAAAAAAATCAGTAAATCATTAGACAACAAAACACTTTGTGATGTTATATTTTTAGACTTTAGAAAGACCTTTGACTTAGTGCCTCAATGGGCAATTATAGAGAAAATGAAGAAGGCAGAAATAGACCAATGGCTAATGATATTGACTACAAACTGGTTATCCAACAGAACCCAGAGAGTTGTTATAAATGGATACAAATCAGATAGTGGCAGGGTGTCCAGTGGGGTTCCTCAGGGCTCTGTCTTGGTCCCCTTAGTATTTCAAATTTTCATTGCTGATCTTAATAACAATCTCACTTCCTGGTCAGTCAAGTATGGATGATTCTAAAGTGGGAGGACCCTTCGCAATTATAGAACGATGCCAAATAATTCTGACAGACTTAGATCGGATATTGGATTGGGGAGAAAAGTGGAAAACCAAATTCAGCATCGAAAAATGTAAAGTAACGCTCCTGGGTACATGAAATCTACACCAAGAATACAAACTATGTGGTAACTTTTTGTTAGCAGCCTCAAAGGGAAAGAGATTTGATTGTTATAGTAATGGAGGACCTTGAAAACATGAGACAATGTCATACGTCCATGTGAAAAGCAAATAAAATTATTCGATTGATAAAGAGAAACAACAAGTCCTGTGGTAAAAACAGTTTTCACTCTATACAGCATATGTCACATCCCTTCTCAACTACACCACCCTTTTCTAATGTCCTTATATAGAAAGAAAAGACTTAGGGAAAATAGAGATAAGCCAAAGGAAAATCACCAACTCTATAACTAGGTTGAAAGACATGTACTATCAAGAAAGATTCTTGGGCCTAAACCTAATGCTACTGGAATTATGTTGCCTCAGGGCAGACCTCTTGGCGATGTGCGACATCATTTACAACCCACTACTATTCAGCTAATTAAACGTGGAATTAAAGCAGAACCACACTAGCACTAGAGGACACCCATTACAAATTACAGGCAAAAAATTCAACACAGTAAAGCAAAAATTCTTCACTCAACAGCTCATAAACTCATGGAATTTTCTACCACTTGAAATAACTGTTAGTAACTCAAAAGTGGAATTCAAACATAAACTGGATACTTACATTAATAGGAAATAAGATACTTTGATTAAAAGGAACAAACATGGGCTAACGCTGTTAATGCTCCATCACTTCCTTAGTGTGAACATATATCTATCTATGTATATTAAATATTCATGGCAAAAACTGCATTTAATGCATCAGTTAGGGTTAAAGTGACAAAAGTCAGGAAATGAAACATTAAGGATAAGCTAACTCCCCCACACACACAACCCGCACACACATCTCTCACAGATGCCAGGGTTAGCCATGGGGTCATCAGGCCTGACTTTCATCCCATTCCATGTGTAAGCAGGTTGACATGCTACAGTAAAGGAGAATGGGGTGACAGGCCTCACAACACCATGGACACCCTGGCATCTGTCACTCTCTGGAGGATGTGTGGGGGGGTTAGGGGCTCAACCCTAATGTTTAATTTCCTGACTTTTGTCGCATTAACCCTAACTGATGCATTAAACACAGTTTTACTGCCATTAATTTCCTTACTTAGAAACATAGAAACATAGAAGTTGATGGCAGATAAGGACCGCAAGACCCATCCAGTCTGTGCATTTCTTTTTCTGCCTTATAAATGTGCCATCGGCCTTTGCTCGGTCAGTGGCCTATCTATTCATAGTCATTTGTATTGCTCCCTTATGCCTATCCCATGCCTGTTTGAAGCCCTGCACTGTATTCATAGCCACCACTTCTTGTAGTAAGCCATTCCATGCATCCACCACCCTTTCTGTGAAAATAAATTTCCTCACATTCGCCCTTAATCGGCCCCCCTCTAATCTCATGCTGTGTCCTCTTATCCTGCTATTTTTCTTATATTTAAACATGTTAGACTCTTTCACCTTGTTAATGCCCTTAAGGTGTTTGAATGCCTCGATCATATCACCTCTCTCCCTCCTTTGCTCAAGGGTATACATATTGAGCTCTGTTAATCTGTCCTCATATGTCTTCTGATGCAGTCCCTGCACCATTTTGGTTGCCCTTCTCTGGACTGCCTCAATTTGGTTAATGTCCTTGTGAAGGTGTGGCCTCCAATACTGCATGCAGTACTCCAGATGGGGCCTAACCAGTGTCTTGTAAAGAGGGATTATTACCTCCCTCTTACGACTTGTGATACCCCTACTAATACACCCTAACACTCCCCTAGCCTTACCTACTGCTTTAGAGGTCTGCTTGGATGATTTCAGGTCATCAGTGATGATGATGCCCAAGTCTCTTTCTTCCTTTGTGACTGCTAGCAACTCCCCTCCCAGCCTATAGGTGGCTTCAGGGTTTCTCTTCCCTATGTGCATGATTTTGCACTTCTTTGCATTAAATCCCAGTTTCCACTCTTCTGACCATTTTGCTAGTTTATCCAGATCTATTCTCATTCTGCCCACCCCATCTGGATCATCTACTCTGTTGCAGATCTTGTGTCATCTGCAAACAGACAAGCCTTACCTCTCAGTCCATCTGCAAGGTCACTAATGAAGATGTTGAAGAGGACTGGCCCCAGAACTGATCCCTGAGGTACCCCACTTGTGACTTGCATATCTTCTGACTGTATACCATTTACCACCACTCTCTGTTTTCTGCTCATCAACCAGTTTGCCACCCAGTTGGCCAACTTCTGACCCACCCCGAGCCTACCCAGCTTATTTATCAATCTTCTGTGTGGAACAGTGTCAAAAGCTTTGCTGAAGTCAAGGTAGGCGACATCAACTGCTCCCCCTTGGTCCACCACTCTGGTTACCCAGTCAAAGAAATCTATGAGATTAGTTTGACAGGACCTTCCTTTTGTAAACCCATGCTGTCATAGATCCTGTGCCCCTATGGATTCCAGGTGTTGCACTATCCTTTCCTTAAGGAGTGCCTCCATAATCTTGCCCACTACTGAGCTAAGACTGACTGGTCTGTAGTTCCCCGCCTCCTCCCTGCTACCACTCTTGTGGAGCGGGATCACATGAGCCCTTCTCCAGTCTTCTGGGACCTCTCCTGTGCTCAGAGACTCACTAAACAGTTTTGCTAATGGCTCTGCTAGTTCCACCTTTAGCTCCTTAGTACCCTGGGATGTATGCCATCAAGTCCCATTGCCTTATCCACCCTGAGCTTAGCAAGCTCTTGAAGGACCCTTTCTTTTGTGAAGGAGTAGTGCTCACCTCCTCCCCTGTGTCCATGATGCTGAGCTGGGCCCTGCCTACCTTCTCTTCAGTAAATACTGAGCAAAAGTATCTATTTAGGATAGATGCCTTTACAGGGTCCTCCTCCTCACATGCTCCCTTTCTCCATTAGCTTAGCAATATCCCTCTGGACTTTCTCCTTTCACTAATGTGTCTATAGAAAGTCTTGTCACCTTCTTTTATTGTTTGTGCTAGTGTTTCCTCAGTTTGGGACTTTGCCTGCCTTACTGCTTTCCCTGCTTCCCTTAGGGAAGTTTGGTATGCCTCCCTATCTTCATCCCGCTGTATTTCCTGAAGGCCATCCTTTTGGCTCTGACCTTTTCTGCTACTGTATTTGAGAACCAAAGTGGTTTCCTTCTTTTTGTACTTCCTTTCTGTCTAACACAATGGGATGTTGCTTCAAGTATTGCATCTTAATGCTTGCCCACTTTGTCTGTACCCCTCACCTGTGTTTCTTTTGCCAGGGCTAGCTTAATTCTGTTGGCCATCTTATCAAAGTCAGCTCCTCTGAAGTCCCATATTTTTGCCTTGGAATGGGATGATTTAGATGTAGTAGCCAAATTGAACCATACCATGTGATGGTCACTGGCCCCCAGGTGACCTTCTACTTGGAGATCTGTGATCCCTTCCTTGTTAGTCAGTACTAGATCTAGGATAGCCCTGTCTCTTGTGGGTTGCTGTACCAGTTGTTTGAGGCCCCTCCTGCAGGAATCCACTATGTGTCTAGTTCTGGCAGATGTTCCTGCTGGTATTGACCAATCTGTATCCGCATGTTGAAGTCTCCCATTATCAGAACCTCCCTTTAGCTGTCATGTTTTGTATATCTTCTAACAGTAATGTGTCTATGTCCTCCCCTTTTGAAAAGTGTAATATACCTAGTAAAAAACACATATTGCTGGGATAACGTGGCCCTTCAGGCCCCACACTCCACCAAGTTGCCCATTTCTGCATAACAATATGCATCTGTGGGGCCCACATCCCATTTACGCATAGCTGCTGAGCCATACAACAGCCCAATAGGGCAAGGACCCTTGTAACACAAATTTGACAATATATCATTAACCACGCAGCCCACAGAAAAATTCCACTGCATGCTTACTCTATGGTTTAAAATCTTCTAAAGGTGATCTATGCTGCCAGTAGCAAAAATTCTGTATCTCGCTTTGTTTTCAAGATAATGGTGCCAAAAGGCGTGACAGACACCGAATGTAAGCCTATGGGGAAAACGTCAAATTTGTCATGGCATAGCTATGCAACCACTTAATTCCCCAACACCTAAACAGAATAATTCACACCTGTAGGGCATCCCTCAACACCCTGTAAATTTCAAGTAAAAAGACTAAACCATTAATGAGCTATGCAATTCTGAAGTTTTTACACCTTTAAATAGTTTTCAGTTGTGAGACAACAAAATCTTAGGCCTCAAGATAAATAATAGTCCACAGCCTAAAAAAATCCTAGTCCGCTAGGGGACATCTGGTCACGCCAGTATGGGCCATCTGGTTGTCCCCAGGGACATCTTGTTGTGAAATTCAGGCTATCTGGTCGTCCCCTCATGAACGAAGCTCACAGACTAGGATCATCTCGCAGACCAGGATTTTGCAGGCTCGCGAAAGAAGATTGCTAGTGAGCCACAAAAGAAGAATTTTTAATTTTCAAAAACCTATTTTTTTGACAAAAATGAAGCAAACCAAAGGCACGGCTTTGTAGAGAGGGTCACCCTGAACAAAACCCATGCCTCATTTGGCCCAAAAGTCATCCATGGAGAAAGCTATGACATTTTGTTTGACCGGAAAACTAAAAAGAAGATGGCGGTTCACAAACTAAGAATTTTTATGTTGGACTAGGATTTTCCTTCACGAGGTAGCAAAATCCTTGACCATGAGGCAATTCTTAGGTCGCAAAATATACATATAAATATTGGACTGAACTGAGCATGCTCAGAACTCAAAAATTTAAAATTTTGTAACTTCTGAACAGATTAATATTTTTTTACCAAACCAATGCTGAATTGTTCCTTGACCCAAACTCTTTCTATGTTAAAATGTCATACCAAAAGACCACACAGTGTGGTCACAGCACCATGGGCAAAAATGCATAAAACTGTCTAAAGTGCATTTTTGGCATTATGTGCGCAGATACCATATGTCCAACCAAAATGCAACTTCATAAATCATGAAATCTACCATACCAGACTGTGCATTCCAAATTTTGTGCAAATCAATTCAACGGTTGCAAAGTTGTTAACACGCAAAATTTGAGGTTTAAATTAAAGTGCCTACTCACCCAAACTATAGGGGCGTGATCGGATCGTGCCTGTTATATACTATATATATATATATAAATATATATCTACTGTATAGATAGATATAGATATATTCATAGCAAAAACTTAATGCATCAGTTAGGTTGTTGCTAAAGTGACAAAAGCAGGAAATGTGGTGTTGGGTTTCCAACCTAGCATCACACCCCACCCTGCAGACACTGACAGGCATCGGGGTGTCTTGTGGTCATCAGCACTAACACTCACCTCATTCCATAAGTAAATAAGCTGAGATAGGTACAGTATAGGAGAATTGGGAGAGCATTAGGGCTAATGACCCCAAGGCACACCCTGATGCCTGTCAGTGTCTACAGGTTGGGGAGGTTGGAACCCCTAACACAACATTTCCCTGCTTTTGTCACTTTAGTAACAACCCTAACTGATGCATTAATAAACTTTGTTTGTGATGAATTTCCTTACTTTTTAGATAGTATAGTCATATCCTTATTTCGTGACCCTGGTCCATCTTGCAAATGAGCTTCTGCTCAATGATGAATGCCTGGTTAAATAAAGAATTGATTGATTGATTGATTTGTCTGTGGAGGCCCTGCACTCCCATCCCTCCATAAATACAGTACATATATGTGTAGCATGGAAGCACAGGGCCCTCTGAACCCTCGCTCCATTTATAGGACAAAAGTGACCAAATTATCAGCATAGCTATCTTATTACCTCAACTCAAGTACCTCGTACAGAACATTTTTGAATCCACGCCAAAACATAGTTGTGGCATAACTGCAATGCCATTCTGCACTATGGGTGCAAAACGCATTTTGGGCAGGCTTTGAAAAATGACAGCTGTGACATACATGAGGTGGGGTAAGAAGCTATGTTGAAAATCTGGGGTCAAATAGTTAACAATTCAAAAGTTACAAGCAGAAGTAGCAAAATTGGAATAAAGGTCATAACGTTGGCATTTTTTCATATTTTGACCCAAATTTTCAACATAGTCTTCTTATCACCCCACCTCAGAAACCCCATACGTGAAAATTTACAAATTCATGCCAGAATGCCATTCTGTAACACAGGTGCAAAAATACGTTTTGGACAGGATGTGAACAATGACTACTGTTCATGAGGTGGTGTTAAAAATGGCTATACTGAAAATTTGAGTCGAAATATAAAAAAATAACCAAAGTTACGAGCATGTGTAGAAAAATTTCAATGAACATACACAACTCAGCCATTTTTAGGACTTTTTCAAATTTTCAACATGTGTGTCTTGGGACCCCACCTCATTAACTCTGGCACCATCATTTCATTAATCAGTCCCAAAAGGTGATGTCTGCAGCGATCACAAAATCACCTTCTTGGCTAGATTAAAGAAACAGTGACAGTGTTCATGAGGTGGGGTCCAAAAAAGTCCTTGTTGAAAATTTTGTGAAGAAAATACCTAAAAATGGCAAAGTCACAAACATAAGTTCAAAAAAAAATTGAAATACATTATATGGCACTTACCTTGATTCCCTCAGTTTGCAGTTTGGCTTTGAGGAGTGCAGACGTATCCTGGTCCACAGAATATGACAGAGGACAACCTTCAGAGGCAAGTATAGGGTAAGGGGGTGTGGGTGCTCAGTGGGAGGGTGTGGATGGGAGGCGAGGCGACAAGGGACCATGTTCTTTTCAGGTTAAACAAGAAAAAAAGACATGGGTGACAGTTTTCTTCTTTACAGAAAAAAACAAATAAGTATTTCGGGGCACTGGGAGTGGATTCCCCAGTGTTCCACACTGCTGGGGGGGCTTCTACTACCAACATGGGGATTGGCTCCCCACCGTTGTTGGAATAAAATAAGAGAAGGGACTGCGGGAGGGGCATCTGCAATCTAACCAAATAAATTATCATGAAAAATGACAGCTTCTTGGGAAAACAAGAAAGACACGATCCTTTCCACATTGCACAGAGCAGTAGGACTGTAGTGTACTGCAAAAGTTCACAAAAGGCCTTCCAGCTAATTAATTATTCAAATATTATTAAACCCACAAGACATTCAGTTGTTCCTTCACTATCAAAATGTGACAGGACAATTTTAATGAAAGCGTCTTGAAAGAGGTTGCTATAATAAATTACACTTGACTCCTGAATAGCGTGGACTTCAACACTGATGCTGAAATTAATATCAGTCACTAACTAACTATTTAAAAAAATTAAAGGAACCTCAAACCCAACTCCATTTAAAAGAAAAAAAAGAAAGGTAACTAACAGGTCCAACACATCTTTCAGCTGTCAACACACATTAAGGAAATAACAGCTGGGTTACCATGAGCAGCCTGAAGAAATGAAGAAACCAAAATATTTCAACCTCTGACTGATAACGTTAGGCAAATAATCCGATAAGAATAATACATTTCAGTTAGCAAGAACACAGGGCCAGGGAAACGAACGTGTCAACATGATCTGTTCAAAAATCTATTATTGCCAGAGATGCAAAAGGGAGACACACATCAAACATTAACCTTTTGCAATGCTAACTATAGGAGACTGCAGTCTAAACAGTGTGAACAGGGGCTGTGATGAGTCAGCGTGTGATCCTCCTAATGACAGCCACTCGCGTCTGTCCTCTGTTGGCTCAAATTCAACATGTAGGAAAACAAAACAGCTGTTCATCTAAGCATAGGCACCACATGAAGAAAATCATAAGATTTTACATAAAAAAGTACAGGAAAACAAATAGGCAAAACCACCATAGTTTTACCCGTATCAGCATTACCGTCAACAGGCGTCTCTTCACCTCTCACTAATGACAAAACAAGATGGCGGACACAACAGAGCTCTGTGAAAACAAACTAGGGTTTATGTGACCCTACATGTAAAAATGCAGTACCCCCTGTGAAAACAAAAGTATTTTCAAGTGGGACATCTAACTTTTCCTACAAGAAATAATAGGAAAATAAAAAAGGAATAACATTTGAACAGTTTAATATTTTTTCACCAAACCTTCAAAAGGCACGTCTGTGAGGCAAAGTCGTTCTACCCTGAAACTTTTAGATCAAACAACCTAAAGTCATTTCTGAGATACAGCTGTAGAAAAAATGGTGAAAAATTGTAAATTTAGGATTTTTTGACACTCTGCATCTCAAATATCACACAACCGATTCACATGCAATTTGGCACATGAAGGACCTAACCCTAGAGATTGCACATGCCACATTTTATAAAACTCAGTTGAACTGATCCAAAGTTAAGGTTCAAACATTTGGCTTTAACATACTGCACGCAACCTTAACTATACTAGCGCTACCGCACCAGTGTGTGTGTGTGTGTGTGTGTGTATACTGTATATACTATATACAGTATATATATATGTCTCTGTGTGTATATATGTATATATTATGGTACCACAGTAGTGCTACCATAGAGTTGAGGAGCCCTTTTAAGGTTAAAGGGTCAAACTTTGCACCTTAATAACTTTGCCACTGTTCAATGGATTTGCCTGAAATTTGGAATGCATGATCAAGAACCATACACCTTGGGATCTGCTAACTTGTGTACCAGTTGGATGTACGGCTGCAGAGTTATTAAGCATGATCTGCATGTTTTTATGCTATTTGGTGAATTATTTGCTCATGCCTACAGGTCACATGTTTTTGTAGTGGTCTGAAAACTTCAGGAACATGCGGCTGGGGTCCCTGATGTGCCTTTTGAAGATTTAAGTGAAAAAATATTGAACAGTTCAAAAGTTATTCAAAAAACAATTTCCCATTATAAGTCAATGGGAAAAGTTAACAAAAAGTTTGTAAAGTGTCGTAAATGCAGTTTTTACTTTCGCAAATGGCCCTTTTACTTTTGCAAATCCTCCATTTGTTTTCAGTTGGTGATCAGAAAATGCTTGCCATTTAAATTTGGGACCCTCTAGCAACCTAATTCTTTTTGTATTCACCTAATCGGACCCTGAGGATGCTAGGCATGTCTTTATTTTGGGGTAAAACACCCCAGAGATATGTTTTCAAATTTCTGGAAAAAATACTTTCATAAAGTATTTTCGCATGTCTGACACTTTCTAGTGAATTTGCACTTTCATAAAGTTCAACAATACTTTTCAGACTATGACAAAATGACACTGGTTCTTTGCCACTGTGCTGCTAAAGAACTGTTTGGTATTTTGGATTGAAATTTGGAGGGTAGGCAGCCAATATCTCACAGATGTGCCTTTTGGTGGTTTGGTGACAAAATGTTTCATGGCTGCCAAGTTACGGTACTCCGAAGTTGGCATTTCTTCCCATAGACTAACATGGTGGCGTACGCCGCGCCTTTCGGGGCTCGTATCTCAAAAACGGTGTGAGATACAGAATTTTCATCATGAGCATATACAGAAACATAGCCAGGAAGTAAATGATTCATGTGACATTTAAATTGTATTGCTACACTGTACGGTTCCTGAGATATAAGCAATTTAGTATTCCAACAGCTCATTTTCTGCTCCGAGGCCCATTGTTATGCATACATTCTTTGTGCACACTGTGTTTCTCTATGCAGCTGTTGGGGAAAAACAGGGTATGCGCTTCTGTTAATGTTACAGTTACTGTTTCCACTTGCTTTTATGTACCTGTTGGCGTTTTGTGTTCCCGTGTGAACCTCCGGCGTCCGTTACCCTTTCGTTCTCATTTGCGCTTGCATTTGCGTTACTGTTACCATTTCGTTTCCCCTACTGTTTCTGTTTGCATTTCAGTTTGCATCCCTGTGTGGATTGCCATTTGCATTTATGGCAGCCTTTTCATTTGCTTTACTGTTTCTCTTTCATTTTGCATCTTCGTTGCTGTTACTGTTACCATTTGCATTTGCAATTGCATTACTGTGCCCATCACATTATAGTTTGTTTCCATATCTTGTCGTTTCCTTTTGCATTTCTGTTTCCTTTGCAGCTATTGTTGCTGTTACTGTAACCATTCGCCTTTACAATTGCGGTACTGTGCCTACTGCTCATGTGGTGGAAGCGTTAAAGGGCAGCGCTCCACACGCTACAATACTCTACTATTTCTCATCCTCATTCTTAAAAGAAGGGAAATTAGAGGCAAAAACTCAATTTAATGCATCAGTTAGGGTTGTTCCACAGTGACAAAAGCGAGGAAATTAGGTGCTAGGGTTGAAATCCCTTGGACCCTCAGCCTACCCCCAACCAGCACTGGGGTGTGCGTTGGGGTCGTCAATCTAACTCTCACCCCATTCTCCTATTCCTGAGCTTCTTTACATGTGTGGACTACATAATAAAAAAAAGTAGCCTGGAAAATAATGATTTCAGTGAGATTTTAATTTCTCTTCTGTGTCATGCGGTTGCTGAGATATTGGCAATTAAGTACTAAAAATGTTTTTTTTATAGGACCACATCATCACTACCGCATTGATACGGTATATGATGCAGTGGGAGCACAGGGCCTGTAGGGCCTGTGCTCCCACCACTGTACCCATGTATGTTATGATGTTGTGGGAGTGCAGTGTGGGAATGCAGGGTCGTGTGCTTTCAACAGTGAATCAATACGTGAAATCATGAGGTCAGAGCACAGGACCCGAAGGGCCCATGCTCCCACCACTGCACTAATATATCACGCAGTGTGAGCATATTATTCAGTGGTAGTGCAGGGCCTGAAGGGCCCATGCTTCCACCACTGCATCTATGAATGTTATGATCTTGTGGTAGTGTAGGGCCATGCGCTGCCAGGACTCAATCAATATGGCAAGTCATGGGGTGGGAGTCCAGGGCTCAAAGGGCCTGCGCTTCCACAACTGTATTCATATATCATGTAGTGTGAGTACAGTCACACAGTGGGAGCACAGGTTCTGAAGGGCTTGTGCTTCCAACACTGCATGCATAGATCATGCATTGAGAGCACAGGGACCAAATGGCCCGTGCTCCCAATACCACAGTCATATATTGTTCAGTGGGAGCGCAGTGCTTAAAGGGAGTGCAGTCCTATCTGAGCATACATATATCATGTTGTGGGAGGACAGGTCCTGAAGGGCCTGTGATTCTACCACTGCATACATAGATCATGCAGTGGGATTGCAGGGCCAGAAGGCCCGTGCTCCACCCTGTATCTCCATATTATGCAGTGGGACTGCAGGTGTAGAAGGGACCACATCCCACCACCACCACTTCAATATATGATGCAGGGGAGCAGGGCCGAAGGGCCCTGCGCTCTCACCCTGCATCCATGCATGTTATGATGTTATGGTAGTGCAGTGTGGCAATGCAGGGCCATGTGCTGTCAACAGTGAATCAGTACGTGAAATTATGAGGTCGAGACACAGGACCCAAAGGGACCGCACTCCCACCACTGCATTGATATATCACACAGTGGTCACACAGGTCTGGATCTATATTACAAATGATGTTCTGGGGGTGCAATACCACATCTTGTAGTGGAACTTGAGGGTCAGAAGGGTTTGCGTTGCCAGCACTACAGCTATACAGCTCTTACTGGTTTTGGTTTTGTAGTAGTTACAAGACTGTATAAACATGTTAATTCTTGTTACTTCTTTTCTTTGTGGTGCACTTACACTTGTTATGTAGTATGCAAAATCTTTGCATTCTTCTTACTACTTTGCCTTAGTTGTACTTTCCATTCATGTTTTAGACACTGGATCATTTTGTGTGAGTGTGCTTATAAGGAGCTGTTTTGGTAGGATCTGATCCATGTGTATTTGGTGCTGTGTTAATAGGTACACACTTGCTAGACTTTTCAGTTCTGTCGTAATTACTATTTGTATGAGTGGTACAACTTGTTTTAGTTGATTTGCATGCTTAGAACAACAGTTATATTCAAGTGTTCTAATTTGATGGTTCAGTAAAGACTCGACACAGGTTGTTAACTTTAAAAAAGATTTATTGCCAATTGGAAAAACTGAGAAAGGGCCAAGTAAGATTAAAATTCTTGTACAAAATCAGTCTCACAATACAATCCTTTCATATGTGTAATTATTGGTTGGAAGATATGTAAATGTGTGTCATATATATTAAGTGATCATATGACTTGGAATAAGTACCTACATTAATGAAGGTATGTCAGGAGCTTCTAAGCAGTAATTACACACATGAAACAGTGATGATTTGTTGCTGTTGTGTGACTGATAATGTGTATGTTCCTGGGTGGGCAAAAACCAGATGCTGAGTGTTTAAGTAATAGCAATATAAAATATTATCATTTCAGTGACATTAGATAACTGGTATGTTCAGTTAAATATTGTAAGATATATCACTGATTAGGTGCATATGGAACATTCCAACCAGACCCCTCAATAGAGGCGACCATAAACATTGTCAGGAACAGGTATGAAGTGCATTGCGATCAGTAGAAGTGTCAGATTTACAGTTTCAAGTATTATTAACATGCATTACATTTACTTGTATGTGAAATGCAACAAATTTCATATTATTACATCTGCAATACACATTTCTTTCAATGGTTACATTAGTTACTACATCAGTTCTGAACTAGGAAAGAACAAATGTGTGCAGCATGCTGTTTTTATCAAAGATATAGGTCACTGAACTTTATCAGTATGGTATTCTATTATATGTTAAGGAGAAATCTTACTTGACTCTTACAGCAACACTTTTACTAGAACAATTAAACTAGTTAACAAAAATGGTCAGACGAAATAATAGTGTAAATATCATTAATATGTCATTACATAGGTATGCAATACTCATAGATGTGTTCTTGGAATACTGAAACAGCACTAAGCAGTACTTGTACATTGTTAATTGTTTTCTTTCTCTACAAATGTACACATTTTCCAATCAGTTAAACATTTCATTATGTACACGTAGTTAATTATGTATAAAGAGTTATATTTACATATACACAGTTTGGCAATTTGAAAAATATCAGGCATAGTACTACACTGTTGTATGGCAAAAAAATGGTGATGCAGTCAAGATGTTAACAAATAACAGAGGAAAAAAAAACTGGTGATATGAATCATGTGACAAAGTGTTCTGCGTGGTCAATGACACTTTTACAAATGATCAAGGACAAGTTTTGTGTCTCTGTTGAGGCATAGAATTAGTAAGTGGCAGCTACTTCTTGTTATGTATGGATATGGCATACCTACAAGAAAAGATATGTACAGAAGAGGTGAGCTGGAAAGGACTTTCTTTTGACATGTACAATCTTTATTAGACGTGTAAGCATGGTTTATCTAGTGACTGTAAAGACAGTTGGTGCCGATTGAAGACAACTACAACAATTTCCACGTTGTCACTGATCCACACAACATCTAATGTGTCATTGTGCATGCAATATGTTTTGCCACCATGTCATATTTTAGGAATGTGATCATTTATAAAAAGTTGTAGGTTAGAAACAATTCTAGTATCCTACAAGTGTCACAGGGTAGACAGCAAAGAATGTCACATGTTGTGTGACTATTCTTCTGAGATATGAAGGTCATCGTAATTCTTCAATATCAGAAGATAGGCATTTTTTAAGTGTCACGGTAGTCTCTGTTTGAAACAGCTTATAGAGTCATCACACTCTACCCATCCACTTCTGTACCTTAGCAAACAGGTGTAATGCCCTGAATGCATAGCTTGACCATGGTGGTAGCTCACACTGTGAGTGTCAAACAGTGATTGGTTAAAAGCTATTATACAATGAGGTCTTATAGTCCACCACTCTGATTGGCTAACTGGCACCTTTCAAGCGTGGTAAAATCTAACATTACCAACGCAAAAAGGTGCCAGCCAGCCGCATCTCAGTAACTGCAAAAAAAAAAAGTAAAAATCAATCCGAGCCGCCATGTTCTTTTCGTCGCTAAACATTACTGTGGCACCGACACCATTCTTACAACAATTCGGCCTCTACTTGTCCCACCACAATAAAAAAGATAAAAGTACAGACCAGGGATCCTGACTGGCCACGGAAAGAGCAACGTGAAGAGGCTGAATTCCCGCCACAACCTCTTCACTCTCGAGCATGTTCTTGGCTCGGACCGGCACTTACGATGTGAAGCAATGGCAAAAAGCCGAAAGGCACCCGCACAATAATGAAACAAGCCGTTTTCAAATGAAGTTAAACACTCCACGGCTTACAAAAAAACTCGAACTCTGACTTTCAATGCAGCGCCTCGGTACTTACATTCGGCTTCCCCCTTTTCTTCTCAGCTGTTCCTAGGGTCAGTGCAGTGGGGCATCCTGGGATATGTAGTCTTTGGAGAGAGGGGCCGCGGCTTCTCTTTCTCCGGGGAGAGAGACAGACAGAGAAGGAAAACTAGTGTACTCCTCTCAGAGGGTCTTTGTTATGCACCCTTTTTTTACTACAAATCTCTCTTTTACTACTAGGATGTTTTAATAATACAGCCTTTGTAATAGGACCATGCCTCCACCAACCTACACTTTTTTTTACACTGCACTATTTTTTTTAGTGTAAGACCAAATTCATTACAAAGCTATAAAAATACAAAATAATTATTTTCTATTCTTTTTGAACAAAATTAAGTGACACATTGTATAATAGCAATAAACCACTCCAGGGTGTTGGTGATGCTGGTTTCTCCACGCCTGGTGGAGGTTTACTCACTGCCTGCGCCAGGCGTGGTAAACCAGCATCACCAACACCCTATCGTGGTTTATTGCTTAATTCTACCAGCTGTGTAATCTGTGATTGGAGTGTCAACTCTGAGTCTGTTAGAGTCAAATCTGTGCAATATAAGCAACAGATATTGAGATGAAGTCCTGAGACGTATGAACTGAGTACATGTGCCTCCACACCTTTCACAGGAGTGACCACATTGAGCATTGGTAAATAGCTGACACAATTTGACACTTTTGGCTTGAGGGACAAATAGACTAATCCACAGCATGTCTTCTGTGGTTTCATGCTTTGAATGACCACATGATACACATACATATTTGGTTACATATGACACAGTGAAGTAGTGGCACTTGGAAATGCCCTCTTCATCCAAGCTGTTTATGATTGCCATCATAAACTCACTGGCATCTTGCTGCATGTTTGCAGCAAATGTACTGCATCCGTCATATGTAACTTACACCTGCCGTAGTGGTGTCAGTGATTGCATATTGTTAGCCTGATCAGAAGCCATGTTGACAATCTGCTTCAATGCCTGTGACAGGGCAGTGTCTTGTGAAGCAGATATTGCCTGCAGAAAGTGTGGCATGTGGAGGAAAACTTGCATATCTGAATTAGCATAGCAGTTCACTCTAGTGCTGTTGTCAAAGGCTGGGACAGCAGCTACACCAACTGATTTCTGGCAAGCAGCTGGCTCTGAATGTGTAGTTGAGATTGTGACCTTTGTTGAACTGTTTAGAGTTGAATCACTTGTGGAAGCTTGTGGCTGTTTGCTGACAGCTGTAGATATGACTGTACGATGTGAGACTGCCAGATCGTAGCCAGAAGTATTAAAGGCCTTGTGGCTGATAGAAATCACGTAACCTGTTGAACTCAACAATACATAGCTTGTCAGCACGTATCTTGTGAGTGCAAGAGTTACAATGTGAAGCCCAGAAAGACTAAAGGCACGTGAAAGTGCCACGTAGTTCATGCCATCCTTGAAAATGTCTGTACCTATGTCCACCATTGCTGAATCCAAACTCAGGCCCTGAGATTTGTGAATAGAAACAGCATATGCAACACATAGTGGGAACTGTTTCCTGTTTACATAGATATCCTTAAATACCTGAAATTTCACACAGGTATGGTCTATCTGTACAGGCTGTTCTGTGTTGTCAAAGTTAACTACAAGCATCTCGATATATGTCTTCTGGACATTGTAGACAAAGTCAGTGATGTTATCCATGTCACCATTTACCATGCCTCGGTCAACATCGAGATTACATCGCAGCATGACACGAGCGTTCTTACAAAGTGTAAGAACAGCCTCTAGGCCAGCTGTGCGTGACACATCTGACTTCAGTTCACTGAGTCGTTCAGTCATCTTTGCTACCAGCTTGTGACTGAAAATGACACCATTAACTGTGTCAACAGCATGCAGAGTTACATTCTTGGTTTTCTCTTTGCAACATAACACTTTGAACTGAGTGCATTTCTGAGTAGGTGGCATAAGACACTATCTAGTGCCTGTAAATTACACATCGCTGAAAACATTACATGCTGTTTCTATGGATGTAGTATCTACAGTATTCTGATTCTCTGACCATTTAACATAGCAACATGTTCTGGTGATAGAGAACCTGTACAAGCTTCATCTAAAAGTGATTTGTAAGCCAGATCACCACTTTGGTGCATGTTCTCATACAACTCGACATAGGTGAATAACTCCCAAAGGTTAAAACCTCCAATGCAGCCTAGTGTGTTCTTAGCCTGCTTGGCAGTCAGAGTTGCAAATACATGTTCCGCATTAACTGGCGCAAGCTGTAAAAGGTCTCCCAATACAGCAATACTTTTGCCACCAAATGGTACTCCATAGTCAGTACCCAAGATCTCCTGTAGACGTAGGTGTATACAGGCAAGCATTACATTGGAGACCATGCTGATTTCAACAATGTTGAGAAACTTCATCTTTGTGAACATGGAACAGAGCTGAGATGCAACCTCAAATGACAGTTTTTGATACTCTCCTGTTTTGCCATGTTCCACTGGCAACATAAAGAGACGGTGTATTGTAACTCCACCAATGCTGTATGTAGCTAGTCCTGTGGGAGCAGTAATGGCAACAGACATTGATGACCCTGTCAGGCTCCTTATTTCAGCAGTGATGGCTTCAATGAGCAAACTCTTTCTTGTACCAGCTGAACCAGTAACAAAGATCAGCAGTGGTTTATAGTCAAGACAGTCACATTTTTTGCTTCATGAAGTAGGCCATGTCGAACAGCCGCCAATGACTTGAGAGTGAACTACATGCTGCTGCTGATTCAGTCTTTCTCGAGTCAGTTGGGTTGACAGTGCATTGTGTTCCATGGCACTCTCAACTTCTGAGATTAACACTTCTGGGGAATTTAAAGGCAGAGGTTCACCTAGAACACCTTGTCCTTCTGGATCAAGATTGTCTTGTGAGCTAACAGGAATGTCATCCTGAAGTTGTTTCTCTGCCTTCTCAAGCTGTTCTTTCTCAGCTTCTAGTCTCTATATGTATGTCTCTGAGTATTCAGTTTTGAAAGTCTCGTAACTGAGATTGAATTCTTCCTCAAATGTATCACAGTTACTTTTTAATTCAGACTCATTCCTCCAGGGTCTAAATAGGAATAGGAGAACAAAGTAGTAATGCTCTCTGCTCTCCGTTGTGCCTAGATGTAATTTACAGTGGTCTATGAGCCACGGCTTGTGTCTCTTTACAAGACAGCCATCCACTCTGTTCACCATGTAAATGTGCCGTGTTGAGTCAGGTGATATATCTGCCTTGTAGTCATACCACTTAGCCACCTGAAAGAGACACATATCATCCATGTCATCGTGTCTATGGGGGTAGTATGTGTCAATCAGGTTATTCTTCAAGATATGTTTTGAAGAAGGTCTATTGGCAGTGAGTTCCTCAATCTCAGCATGAGGAATCAGTACACATTTGCGTTTTTCTTTGTAGTTCACACTGAGAAAACATACAGCATCAGACTTCCCGTACAGATGTGTACCCATTAAATGATCACTAGCTTCATAGGCACCACATTCTCTGTGTGAAAGGGTCTTCAAGCCCAGTGACCACAGCCGAGATGTCAGGGTCTTGCTTGAACTGGCAATATCTTCCCAAAGATCTTGCAAGCTAGTCTGCTCATGCTTGGTTATGTACGCAGTGACATACCACACCAGGGCCAATGAGTTGTCAGCCATGAACTGAACATCTATATTTGCTTGCCACATTAGGAGAAGAGTTGGGTTGTAGTCATTGATGTACACCTCTTTCTCATCTCTGGGTAACTCATATACCCTCTTGGTTGATTTAGCCTTCAAATGGTGTTGCATTGCTGAAAAAAGTCCATTCATGGAACCATCCTGACAAACTCGTCTAGGGAATCCGAAGTGACATCATGTGTACCAATCAGATTTGTTCTTTACTACTCACTGGCAGTATTTTGCACAAATATGCCACTGGAACTTTGGTACCAACTTCCATAGTGTAGGACTGTCATACTTGTCTGGGATGCGGCAAGTGATATATTGTTTGATGAATGCTAGCACTTGTGCTGCTTCATGTTCACCTATGCGTGGTGCATCCTTGATCCACAATAACATATGAATATGAGGGGCACCTCGTGCTTGATATTCCGTTCGCCAAAAGTAATGTTCCACAGTACCAAGAGGTGGATTGTCCTTTGAGAAAGCGAAAGTCAGAATGTCATGGAACCACTTGTGAAAATGTCTTGTGACAGATACAGGATCAAGTGAGCACATTTCTCCAACAGTCATTGATGAAATGCCGTCAACATCAGAATTTGCCCACTTCAACAGTTCAATGACCTCATCCAAGGCATATTCAACACAACTCAGTGTGACAAACCATGTGGCTGCACCATACTCTCACAGCATTGTCATCATCTCGGAGTGTCTGTGATACCAATATTCTTTGGTGCCACGTAGACTTGACAGAATGGAAGAGTGATTCACTTGCACATTTTCTTCTTTCTGCTTTAATTTCTCTAGAAATTGAGCAGCTGTTATTCCATCTAGTGGAGTTGTGAGACGAATAGTATGTGCTATAGACACAGACAGAATGCTAAGTTCACTCTCCCAGAGGAGATAAAACAGGTACTGTATGTTACATCTGAATTTGCCATCCTTACTGAGCACAAGGCTAGTGCGGTACTCAGCACCCTGTACACGCACTTCTCTTTCATCTAGCTGTCCACCTGACCCTTTTGGGAATAAGTTTGGGACACAGCATGCTTCTAGTGTTGCCTCCCAAATGCTGACAGGCTCACCTTCCACCTGTTTCATTTGATAGAGATCAATGTTGTCCCCTACTGGATCTCTGCCATGCAGTGGGTGAATTGTGTACTGTTCATACACGTTATCATTTGTCTGTCCACTGACCTTCTCAATCATTGGCTTTGTTGTTTCCAACATATCAGGTTGAGCAGACAGACTAGTCATGTGATCAATATCAAGGTCTGCATAAAAGGGATTGTTGCTCTTTAAATAAGTAAGAGCAAGCTTGACTTTCTGCACATTGACAACATCTTGCCAGATGACCTTCGACTTAGTTGGAACACCATTTACAAGAATCACCAAATTATTTTCCATGGAGATTGCTTCCACATTTTCCTGTAGAGGAAGTGGGAGATACATGACAGAACCCTTCAGAGATCTAATGAGTTCTTTCTGTGGGATGTTCCGTGTCTTTGTGTTCAGATGTAGAATGGTTTGAAATGGTTTCATTGTCTGAATAAGAATACGTTCATACATATTCAATGTGGCAGTCTCACTTGGTGTAGCTTGTGCCTCCATGTTGTTCAACAATGACCTTGGTGGCAGAATGTTGGACTTTAGTTTGGAGAAACAGTGTTTGCACAGCACAATGGTGGGCTGTAACTGAAAGTCAGATTTCATCAGCAAAATGCTGAGAGTCGAACCACATGTCATTGTATGGTGACAAGGTTTCAAGCTTCACTGTGACCATTTGTTTGCTGTAGTACAGACAATCACATGACACACATACAGAGTCTAACTTCTGGGCTTTTGCCAGCTCGAATTTTGCAATTTCTTTGCTGTACTATTTCAGTATGTCACTTTCTAACACAGAAACTAATGTTTCACCAGAACTTGTTGACTGATAAATACTTGTGTCTGGTACAGAAGTCACAAGTTGCAGCTGTTTGAGAAATGTGATGGCACCCTGCATGTCACCAGACTGCAATAAGTCATTTAAACAAGTGTACTGATTGACAACTCGTCGTACTTCATATACCCTGTATACAAAGCTCCGCATGCCTGTTTGATGCACTCCCAGCATCCGCATGTTGTGAAACACACTGTTACAAACACCACTATCGAGGCACACTAGTGAGTGACCCATAAGTCCAGTATGTGGATGGATCTCATAAAGGTCAATCTTGGTAAACAGTTTATATCTGTCTTTCCGATCTGTTATCACAAATAGGCTGACAAACCTGCTTAACATTGTCAAATGACGATTGCCTTCTGTTGCAAGTTTCATCACATGACCATAAGAGGCAATG
Source organism: Neoceratodus forsteri (assembly GCA_016271365.2). Taxonomy (NCBI): domain Eukaryota; kingdom Metazoa; phylum Chordata; order Ceratodontiformes; family Ceratodontidae; genus Neoceratodus; species Neoceratodus forsteri. The sequence goes on along the minus strand of CM057455.1, from coordinate 1,098,200,619 downwards.
ACGTTTACGAGTCACAGTGTTTGCCTCAGAGTTGTCATCTGACTCCTTTGTTGTGTCATCAGATACACTGAGCACATTGACCAGCTTACTGGACTCATCAATGGTGAACTTGCTGTCTTTTTTCTGTGAATAATAAGATTCTTCCTAGAAATATGCCTCTGAGTGCTGTGTGTGCATCCAGTGACCTGTGAATACATCACAGAAATTGTGCACAGTCAAGGTAGGATAGCGTTGTATTCTTTTCTTGATGTCGTACACAACTTTTCTGAATAGTTCAAGCACATGAGACATCTTACGCCATAAACGTTGAAGAACAAATACTGCTGTATTCATAAATGTGCATACATTGAGATGCAATTTCATCAAAGTCAGATGACTCTTTGTCTTTTTGTGCTCATGTCTCATCACATCAGCAATAAGCCTGTCAATCTTAGCTTTAGTTGCTAGTGATCGGAAATACTTTTGCTTTCTCAGATGAAAATCACCAGCTGTGAGATTACGACGCTGTTTAGAATGTGTGGTTATGGTTGCTGTGGCAATAGTTGTGTTTCGTCTGAGAGATCTACACAACTGTCGCTCAGGTGAACATTTTTTCCTTGCTGTTGAGCAAGTATGTAGTTTTGTTGTGGAGTGAGTTAGTGTAGAGCTCACTATTCCAGTAGAAGTCTGAATTTTTTTACGTCTTGACCTGACATCACTGGTCTTTTTATCATTCTTAATCAACAGTGAAGTACTATGATACCTGTTTCGTCTTTCTATAGATGCACGTCTGTGTTTACTAAGTATCTTTCAATGTGTTAGTTCACAGTAGCAGTCAGCAATGTTACAGAAGTATCAGACACCGGCATAAAAGACACAGAAAAAGAAAATATTAGTATCTGTTTGTGTTGATCACTTCTAACAGTCTATGTTGAGACAGATAATTTCTGTATAACATATTATCAAAAAGGGTCTCACAAATGTTGCAGTCAAATTGGTTGCTTGAAATTTGACAGTCTTATTCTAATTCATGTTACACTGTCCTGTACAGCCTAGTCAGCATGGCACATGGAATCCTCCTCTTACTATTTCATCCTCAAGCAATGCAGAATGACTGTAGTTATGTATTCTGATTTTATCCAGCATTCTTCAACTGTTGCTGGAAGAACTATTTTATTAAAATCTCCTCTAAATGAGGAACAACATTTAAAAAGAATACTTTTAACACTTTTCTTTTGGAATATTCATTTTCATGATAGCAATAAGGCATTCACAGGAGTCACATTGAGAGTCAGTTAATGATCTGCTTGGGGCAGTATGGCACTTGGCTGCACCTTTTTACCACTTTACACCCCTAGGTGGTGGTTAGCATATTATTAAGCCAAGCACTGGCAATGTGTTATTGCTAAAAAAAATGAATCACAATTATTGTTTAAGAATGACTACTGAGGTCACTGCTGCACTAGCAGAAAACAACGAAATGAGAAAATGCTGCTTTAGAAAATGAGATAGTTTTCAAGCTGACTTAGGATTTCAGAATAAGTATGTGAAATTATGTGAATTTATGTGCTTCTACATTAGGTAAGAAGCAGAAAACTTTTCCCTTCAGGAATCATCATTTTTGGAAAAAAATCATCAAATAATGTCGTACATTCGAAAGTGTCACAAATAATGTTGTGTGCATGATAGTGTCGCAAAATACAGTGTTGTGCATTCAAAATCACCAAAAGTAGCGTTGCAAAAGTGATGTCGAACGTTCGAAAGTATCGCAAAAACAATGTCGTGCATTCGAAAGTGTCGTAAATGTAGTGTCATGCATTTGAAAGTATTGCAGATTTGGACTTGTAGGGAGTAACTGTGTGCATCAACAAATGATATCTTGATTGGTATTTGACTGACAGGTAGTTCTGCCAACGCTGTGCCACATTTATCAGGCCATGTAAGACAACCAATCAGAGATGGAGAAGGCTGAAGAAGAAGGACACAGCAGCCATCTTAGAGCATACTGACATACAGCACATTTCTCACTGTAAGTACATCACATTTTATAAATAATTTTTCTAATATGATAAAAAGGGTTAACAGCAGGTAAATAGTATTAATCAAAACGTTTTTTACTACTCTATTTGACTATGTTGCTAAAAATAACCTATGATGCTGCATTATTTAGGTACAACTGTTTAAAGTCAGACAGTTATTTGGTACTTACTTGCACAGATACAGCTGCAAATGGAGGGAGATAGCAAGGTGCACGTGTACCATAACAGAAGAGGGAACCAATCAGATGTGTCTCTGAACTTGTAATTGTTTGAAACTACATATCAAAAGGATGCATTTTTTGCCACTTTGAAATGTTTCCACATTTTAGCTGGAGCAGAACTGCAGTAATAGTCAGTGCACACACTACATTGGTTAAGGAAGGCAGACTATTAGCCAATGATTTGTTTTATTTGTGCCTCATGGGTCAGCCTACTAAAGCAGTGTTGAACTTGGGAGGGAAATTGCAGTTTTATTTTCACTACTGCTTAGGTACTGCAGAGTGAACACTCACTTTTTTGGTAGCTCTCTGTCCATTTCTGAGTTGAAAACTGAGAATGGCGAAAACAACAACAGAACTTTGTGGATTGTTGGCAGTATAGTGAGGGGAGCATCTGAGTATGCTCAGAACAGTGATTTTGGGAAAAATCTGCAGCTCCCAAATTGCTGTGTGAAGTGGTATGGCAGGTGTGGAATGAGGTGGGAGCACCTCATGCCTACAATGCACAGACTTCTGAGTACTCAGGCTCACCCAGACATACTGGTGATACATCTTGGAGGCAATGATTTGGGCACCAAACGTTGGGTTGATTTAGTGTCAGAAGCAAAACTGGACCTTGCTCCTATCATGAGTATGTTGCCTGCCTGTAAAATCATTTTTTGGGATATTACAGAGCATGGGGTCTGGCAAGCAGAACACCATATGCACCTGATTGACAGAGCTCAAAGAAAGGTCAACATACAAATATCTGCATATTTACGCATGTCAGGAATGCATACCATACGTCACCCTGAAATCAAGTATTGTAATGATTAGCTATACCTACCAGATGGTGTGCACTTCTCACATGCTGGCAATTGCCTTTTTCTGGGAGACCTGCAAGATAGAATCCTCAAAGTCCTCTAAGAATGTCAGACTGTTTGAAGAGATAGCGAAGTGCAAAAAGGTTCTTTTCAGAACAAAAAATGTTGGTCAAAAATAGAATGGGCATATAGATACTCCGCATGCGTAACACATGGGCAGGAATATTCACAATATGCCATGCTGGCATGGAAGCCTGGTGGATGTTGAACTGATAAGCATCAAGGTGCTGTCAGGGTGATATTTAATGGTGCAGTCCCATGCTTCAGCAGTGTTGAATATGTCAGTGTGGCACTTGCATTCTGCATGGTGCAGTGGCATTGCGCCATTGCCATTACCTAGAGAGGAGCAGTGGGATGCACCACCACAACTTTGGTTCTGCTAGCTGCAACCACTGTGCTGTTCAGTGGTGGATATGCAAATATGTCCATAATACATGCAGTGTGCTAATATGACCATTTACATTTCATTATGGCTCCATTTGCATGTGGGTGCAGTGATCCCCAATAACTTGCATCTGGCACCCTGCCAGCCACCACCTGTCGGGAAAACAACGTCCCTATGTGCCTTGGCGACAATGCGACCCAACAGCTGATTGTGGGTTACTTATATGAAAAATATTACTGGTGGTGCAGTAGACCCAATGCCCCCATCTCATTGCGGGCTTAGTGTATTGAGTCTATTTCTGGTGGTCCAGTGGACTGTACACCCTTGTCTGATTGTGCTCGGGGTCCAGCTCCACTGGACCACTATGGTTATTTTTGTACAGAAATACGACAATGTGTTGCGCGGGTAGGGTACACTGTAACGCCAGGGATATTTTTTAAATATATACCCTGTGATAGATAATGGGGGGGTGATGCTGACAGACAGTGGTGCTGGAGCTTGGGTGCCCATCCACAGCTGGTGGCTGCTGTGTTGCGCTGTGCGATACAGCAGTTCAACTGTGGTTTCCAGTACTTGTTATTGTTTGTTTTGTGCTCAATACTGTACGGCGCAAGTAGAGATTGTGCCTGCATATGTTCAGCATACCCCAGGTGAATACTGTGATGTGGCAATAATGCATCATCACACACCCCTCACTTGCGCTGGATACATACCTGATACACCATGGTGCATCCGTATTTGTGCAGTGCACAATACCTTTCTGAATATTGCACCAGGGCACATCGCTGGCGTTCGCCTGGCACCACAGTCTTACTCCATGTGCAACCCCTTTGAATATCCTGTTCCTGTATGTTTATATTTCATATAATAAGAGCAGAATGTATTACATACTATTGTTTTTAATGTAATGTGTTACACTTAACGGAACAGAAAATTAGGCAGATGTCACTAAACATAACAGTAATGTACTGTTTGCTGCTTATTTATTACAGATTGTGACTACAAAAAAAAAAACCATGAGGATCTGTAGCCTACGAGAAGTATGCCTGCTGGTTGAGGCAGTCCAGGCTCGGGGAAGTGCCCGTATATTAATGCGAGCACCAACCAAAAGTTGGAGACTATGTGGAGGTGGATCAATAGTTACCTGCACGTTATTTTAAAGGTGAAGAACAAGACGGCGTTGCAGTGTAAGAGAAAGTGGAAGCTGCTGTGCCAGCGCTTCTACCATCTAAAGGAGTGGGAGAATATTCCAGAAAACGACAAGTGCTGGTACTTCCTCAGCTACGAGCTGTGGGAGGCCGTTGGCAAACCACGTGCAGGCGAGCGTCTCACACACCGTAAGTAAAATAACTATTGTTTAATAGTTATACAAGGGTGATATTTTGTAGTGTTTGTACAAATAGAGACATCATGTATGCATCTTAGAAATGGGTGGTTAGGATATATTTAGGACAACATTTAAATGTACATGTTGCAATTTGTCAGCCAGCTGCAGCTCATGGTCTGCCACGATGCACATGTGAGATATTGATGCTCACTGTTTCATGGTGGCAAGTTGATCGAACATCACATTCTGAACAGTCAGAAATAGTATGTTGTCATAGTGTGATACTTAATGTCTCCCCCATCTCAAATTGAAGTTTGTTTAATGGTATTAATGTCTTGCAGTGCAATTAAGGATAGCCTGCAGACTAATTTGGGGTTTGTCACAGTATATTCATGTCTGCTGGTACAGTGTACTGTGTCTTCCAGTGCAATTGTGAGGTTAGTAATAGTATGTAGATCTCAAGTGGTGTAGTGGAGCGCTCCGCACGTCAATTGTGATTAATGTAAAATACTATGACACTTGATACTGCAGTAGTACATGCAGTCCTATTAACACTTCAGGAATCATTTTCACTACACTGTTGCAGTCCACTGTAGTGATCAGTGTACATTACTTGTATATATGTATAACAGGTCATTTCTAATAACTGACAATGTATAGTATGGTTGAGCAATGTTTATTCAATGGTGTGTTGCAATGAACATGCGGACTGCAGTGTAGTGCACAGCAGCAGTATATGCTGATATTGTTAGTTTGTGCTATACTGCAGTGTGCAGTTATTTACCCTTGTTGTGTATGTATTTCTGTAAAGCTGTACTGTTTGTTGTCAGCTGTGACACAGCTGCGTGAGCTGGAGGTTGACCAGTGCTATGCACTGCTGACTGTGTAGTCAGCAGTCCTGTGTCAGTTGCCAGTATTTGGCTGTACTGAGGGTGCAATGATACATTACCTGGGTACAAATGTATTTACATTGACTACAAGAAGGTTGCATGCAGATAGTGAAGTACTGGGACTAAAACTATATTAATAGTGCATCTACCTGGGTTATAGGATAATACATTGTATCAGGACATATGAATCTTCGTTTACAAAGAGGACAACCAGGCTAGTGTGAAACTACACTATGACAGCAAACATATGAGTAACTTGAGAAAGCTGACAATCACTGGAGTGAAGGTGCACTATATGAGCATGTTAAACTTGTTAATTTAACCATTTAAGTCAGGTATTAGGGAACCTTTATGTTGAGCACAATAGGATATCAGTTTGTGATCACTACAGGGTGGCAGGGTGCCTGACAGAAGTTGCTAGTTATTGGAGTATGTGTATATAAGTGGGAATGATTACATGCAATTGGTTCCATTTATGTGCTGCATAAATTAAGGCTGCATTTTATTCTGAGCACTGAATAGGAAACTCACTGTACAGAATATTACTCTACTTCAACTAGAACATCCCTGTGCTCAGCACTTGACAGTTGTGGGGCTGCAGTGTTGCTGTGTTATGTGAAATGAAGGTATCTATTGTTGCTCATTAAGTAATAGTGATCCATCTGTACCAATCCTGCTGACGGCTGAGGTGCTGGTCGCCTTACCTTGTGGCACACAAGTGAAGTTACATCTGCAGATCATGTTTTCAGTATTAAAAACAGGTTTTAAATATGATTGTCTATTTGCAGTATTTAAATCTTTCCATGTTGTGTTCTGCAACTGTACAGTGAGTGCACAATAAATATTTAATTCTATTACAATGGCTGCAATATAAGTAGTACTTTACAAGTGCTAAGAATAAAAAAATAGTGTAATTACTTATTTACTAATAATGTTGATAATGTTACACTTAGTAGTCTACATGGGTGTTCACAGTCAGTAAATCTGTGTTTTATCTTTATCTGACAGAGCGACAGAGACATTCCCAACCAATGGTCGAGATAGTACCAGCTGAGACAGAAGCTGTGGAGGCTGCAGACTCTGACTCTGAGTTCATGATTATTGTAGAGTCAGATGGTAAGAAGATACTTGTAGTTGTTATGTTGAGTGCCTACTGTCAGTCATTGTTATAAGTCAGATAAGTGAAGTTCTGTTAATAATCAGCAACAGATGTTGAAAACATTGCTCCAGGGGTAAAAATGTTACCGTGGAGCTGGCAAGGCTTGGACAGCCTACAAAGCTATGGATACAAAAAAGAAATAGCCTGATGGGAACGGCTTCTGAATATAGCATGGGAATAAGGTGGGTCAAACTGGGCTGGGAATGCAGGGGGAAAGTTAGCACTGAATAGCACAGCTATGAGTATGTTAATGAGGACGTTCAAGCCATAAGAACTGAACAGTGCACTGTGATGTAAAAGCATGTAAAAGTGACGTATGTGAGCAATGTCTATGCCAGCAAATGTGTGAGTACAGTACAGGTGCAGGCAGCACCATATCTGAAAATACAATGTCCACAATTGTAATATATTGCACTAACTGTTTGTACAGCAGTAATATGTTTACCGACTTTAGTGCAGGGCTGAACCAATAGCTTGGTGCAAACACGTTTGGCAGTGGTGAACTTTACTATATTCAAAAGTGACATGGAAATGAGCACACTTCGATTATCTCTGGGGAAATTCTGAAATCAGCATCTCATCATGCAGTTTGCAGCACTGTTGTGGTTCTCACCGCGCTAAGCATGTGCAAGCATCTCAGCACTGCACAAGCACTTACAGTTAATATTAAAGAGTTTTAGAACAGTCCAGTTGCAGATGTGCTGTTGTGCGCAGCCATATTAGGAAAATATGGAATAGATACAGATTGTGGTGCTGCTCTATGCAGCTGTCGTAGTGTAGGTCATGCTGTAGTACAGGACAGTCACACCCACAAACCGCACGTCTGACTACCAACTCACAGTGTACAGTATGACTGCATGATATTTACCCACTGTGTGGCCCAATGCATTTGGAGATCATACTGTTCTACAGCGTACACATATGTGAATGCATACATATGGTTCGCATGTCCATTGGCCATGCTGTGGACCAATGGACGTACAGCCGTACTCTATGGTATTACTCAGTAGACGACTGGCCATCTTGTATGTAGTGTGATGTCACCCACTGCTGACTGGGGGGGTTCAGAGTAGTGACAGTGAGTGGAGAAGTTGGGAGGGGATATTGCCGGACCACCATGGTGGGTTTGCTGTTACGCAGCCCAAAATCGGGCTGAGGGAGCAGGTCCACTAGAGCAACAGGGTTAATAATGTTATTTTAAGTTCACAATTTGGATGGGGATAGAGTTTCCTGGACCACAACGGTTAATGATATTATTGAAAGCCTGTGGTCGGGTTGGATATAGGGTACAGTGGACCACCAGTGTTCATGATATTAGTAAAAGACTGTCATTGGGCTGGGGATAGGTTGAACTGGAACAGCATGGTTATTCATATTATCATAAGCTTGCAATCAACCATGGGTTGGGGGGGCTCAATGCTGACAGACAGTGATGCTAGAGGTCAAGTGTCTAGCACACCTGGTGGCTGCAATATTGCACCCTGCAATACAGTAGGTCAGCTGTGGATGGCCAGTGTTGCTTCTCTTTTTTTGGTCAGCTGTCTTCTGTGAAAGCAGCAGTTGCACATGCATATGGTCAGTACATCCCAGGCTGAATATTGGGATGTCCAGACTATGCATAATAATACAACCTCACTTATTTGTGCTGCATACATTACTGATGCATAATGGTACATCAAGATTTTTGCTGTGAGAAATCTTTTCAGTATCACGCCAGGGTGTATTACTGGTAGTACATGGTTCAATGGTGTTGCACTATGTGCAACATTTTGAATATCCTTTCCATACTGTTAATGTTTGCCTTGTTAGAAGACTTTATGTGGAATGCAATTTCTGTAGCATTACTTTAAGCATGTCGTAGGTAGCCACATACAGAGCAGTACTATATTGTTGGATGCCAGAATAACAGAACATGATCTATATCTAACACAGTTGAAGGGTTGTGATTTATTCACGTTTGTTAATTATGATTATAACATGATGTGTTCATATTTGTTACAGTGGACAAGGAGGATGTGAGAGTCCCAGTGGTGCAGGTGAAGCAGGAGGAAGTCAGTAGTTCTGAACGTAAGTATGAAATCAAAATAATGTAGATGATATGTTCTGTAAACTTGAAAATTATAGAAAGTGGAATGCAACTGAATGTTAACTGAATCTACAAACATTGATAATTACACTGTATGTTTCATGTACAATCTTGATAAAGTGTTATATCAAACTATTTGGTTTCTGCTGCACAGGAGAAATTGTTAAGTGAGGATGGTGTGTTCAAAGGGATTGCGCATGGTGCAACAGCATTGCATCATGCACAACCCACTGATGTACTCTGGCACGATATTCTAAAGGTGATGTTGTGACGCACAGATCCCAATGCACCAGGGTGCAGCATCAATGTATGCAGTGCAAGTGCGGGGGAGCATGCACATGCATATTCCAGACAGCCCAATATTTAGCCTGTGATGTGCGGTGCATATGTTGGTGCAATCCCTACTTGTGCTGTACACTGCTGCTAAAAGTTTTTGTGTAAAACAAATAGGGTCAAGAGCTAGCTACCCACAGCTGAGCTGTTATATTATGCAGTGCAACATGGTACTGAGCATATGTGGGTGCCAAGTCAAGCTCCGAGTACAGGAACTGTTGGCGTCACATCCCACCCCCCCTCACACATCCAATTGTGGGAATTATAATTGTAATGATATCCCTGGTGGTACAGTGGACCACTTCAAAGGCTGATTGTGGCATAAGTATTATAAAAATATCTTACAGTTATCCGTGGTGGTTCAGTGGTACCCTGCTCACCACCTATCCACTGAGCTCCAACACCCTGCTCCCCCCCGGTCAGTATCAGTCAGCAGTTCCTCACCTGTAATCCACCCATTCACATATCGGGACTATGTAGTACGGTATGGTCTGCATGGCCATTGATGCATGCTGTGGAACAATGTGTGTGCAGTTGTGGTGTGCACAATCAGTTGGTGGCTGGATGACCAGTTCCGGGTTGGGAGCTGGTGCCTGATGCTAACTGAGCCAGGGAGTGGAGTGTCACAGCTCAGTGGGTGTATGCTGAGGGGGGTACCAGTGGACCACCAGGTATAATCTAAAATTGTTTTTAATACTTATGTCCATGATTGCACTGGAAGTGGTCCACTGGACCACCAGGGATACTGTAAGCAGATCTTAATAATACTTATGGCCACGATCAGGCATTGGTGTACTTAGTCGCAATGTACAGGGGGCATTGGGCACTGATGGCTGCAGTGTGTGAGGGCACCAAGTGCAAGTTGCAGGGGATAGTCGCAGCTGCATGGAAATGGGGCCATAATGAGATGCTAATATGCCCACTTGCACCTTACATGCATCATGGCCTCATTTGCATATCTACTGTTGAATATCATAATCCCTACAGCTAGCACAACTGCACTTGCAGTTCTACATACGCATCCTCTGTCTGTTAACAGTTGTGCTGTCACAGTGCTACTGAGCCATGCGCAATGTGAGAGGGCACGTTGCCATATTCAATGGTACTGAGCCATGGCATAGTACCACTGTATATCACCCAGTCCACGGCCTGCTGCATACCAGCTGCGCTGTGTCCGGCTCAGGTCACTGCCAGATGTATTTCTGAAAATTCCACCATTAAAAAAAAAAACCTCAGTGCTCAAAATGTTCCTCATACATTACTGATGTTCAAACAAGAGTCGGACATTGAGAAATACAGACTGTCTCCATATATCGTTCCAATACTTACAGGATTAACTGTTGTATTGATAATGTGGAATTTTATATTGTTAAGAAAAACACAACGCTGTTATCAATTGTATTTATTATCTGGGTATTCTGTACCTTAACATTAAATAGACAGGTGACGTCTTATGAAAAGAGTAACAGTATCCTCAGGATTGATATTCAAATGCTAAACATTAGCTGTAACATGCATCATAACATTGGAACAACATACTTCTTTAATATTATTTCTAGACAGGCACAGCAGGAAAGGCAGTCTGAATTGTAGTAATATTACAGTGATTATTGTACACAACATAAACTAACATTTAGTGACTGATATGACACTTTCATGCTGCGCAACAGACACAAAATGTAAAGAACATGTGCACAAATACAATATGTCTATAGGTTGAAATTACAGTGTCTTTAGTACAAGATGGAATTTCAGTCTTTCAGTACTTTGCTGTGTTACACGTACTGAACAAGTATTGCATTAATCGAGTGTGTTACATGCTAAGTAACATAGTATATGAATGCAGGAGTTGTACAGTGTAAACTTACAAAAAAATCTGTTTAAACTGCATCATAAGTAACAGAGATCATGGACAGAATAATAAGAGAGTATTCGTTATAATTACCACCTTAATATACGTGGCTATGAATAGACATGTACGTCTAGTTTAAATATATGCAGGCAAACACATATTTTTTTCAGCCTTAAGACACGCAATACAGTTCATTTGTGACTATTATATATCTAAAGTAGTTTTTCTCTCTTTGCAGAGCCACATGAAAAGAAAACATGCACTGTCCACTGCCACTGTGTTTGCAGGCTCGAGCACAGGATAGATACTTTAACTGAAGAAACTGCTGCGCTTCGAGTACGGGTTGACAAATTGACAACCCTACTTGAAACACAGCAGGCCGCTATTAATCTTGTGCTCAAGCCTGTGGGCACAGTGGCAGGTGGCAGTGCACCGACCAGCACTGCTTCATCTGCACCAACTACAGCAAGCCTCCCTGAGCCACAATGAGCTGCCTCCACAGCTCACCTGGAATATTCTCCCAGTGGCACAGCAGCTTCTACTTTCGATCCGCCTACACATAGTCTCCAGTTTTTGTCCTGGGCTGCCTCGACCAGCAGCACACCTCCTTTTAAATGGGCATTTGTTTTGTTTCTTTTTTTTTTTTAACAAGTTGAGAATATTTTGTTTTTCAAACAGTTACTTATTTAAAGAATCACAATTTTCGTGCAAATTTTATTTACATTCTGTTGATTTATTTATGTTTTATTGTGCATTCCTTTATTTCGTTATGTTAGAAAAATATATTTCTATATGAAATTAAAGATATTATTTTTATACATCTTTATCTTTTATATCTTTTGTGTATAAATGATGCAAAATATATAAATATTTCTTAACAGAAATTTTTGTTGTGTTTTATTCTAATTTGTGCGGTACCATCTACTGAGATATGCATGACAGAATACTGATTGTATTGATATGACTACTAGAGCAGCAGACAAAAGTTCTATTATCGACTGTTAACATTGTGACAGCCTTATTTTAATCTCTTATTTATATAACTGTGGAGGTTAGCAATGGGTTGTACAATGTTTAATAGTGTTTGAAAGAATGTTAATATTATTATAGCAATAAGGTACTACTAAAAATCATGTTGATGGTTACACCTGAAGAGCCTGTGCTCCAATCACCGCATCCATACACCAAATTATGTGGTGGGAGTGCAGGGCCCGAATGGCCTGCGCTTCCACCACTGCTTCCATGAACCAAATTAAGTGGTGGGAGCATGGGTCCTTCAGGCCCCGCACTCCCACCACCATGTTTCCATTTATTATTAATATTCCTCATTCTCAAGAAGAAGGGAAATTCATGGAAAAAAAAACCTCTGTTCAATGCATAAGTTAGGGTTGTTCCACAGCGACAAAAGGAAGGAAATTTGGTGTTAGGGTTGAAAACTCTAACTCCGTATTCACCCCCCCCCAGCACCACACATACACAGACTCACACACACACACACGCAAGTAGGAGGAGGACCAAGGCAACACGACCAATCACAGACAACCAGCGGCAGGTGAGAGAAATAAAATACAACTGTCTAAATGTACTACAAGACATCCCCACCCACCCAACCAGGTACTGCATGCTCAGTAGAGATCCACAGCAAAACTAAGACCATATACACCAAACGTACACATCCCTGATTGCAGGTGCACACAATGTACCACACTTAGGAGTTGCATGGCCTTACCTAGCGATGCCCCACACCCCACCACACCCATACTGCACACTGACTGGAGAGTCACAGCAAAAGTAACAGCTTGGATATGGATAGTATATCTGCTTGAATTCAGGTATGCACAAGTTAACAGAGTTATGCACTGGAGGCCCTTCATGAGGCATTATACAATGGCAAGAAACAATTTTGGCCTCTGATTGGTGAGTTGGCTGTCGCAGCAGGGATGTTATCTTACCATAACATCCCTGATGATTGTTTATATAAGGATGGCCATTTTTCATCTTATGCTAAGAAACAAAAATATCTTTCCAGACCAACCAAAACATTCTTTTAAATTATTTTCTTCATAATAAATCAATAACCCATTGTATAATTGGAATAATATCCTCCAGGGTAGATGTTATGCTGGGATACCATCCTTTCTCAGTTATTGATTGCCCTCGGTTGGTGGGCTCAGGCTGAACCACCTGAGGTGTGATGTAATCCCAGCATAACACCCAGACTGTCAGGCATTGTTCCTTTAATGTCTCACCCCACAAGACCAGGTACTGCATACTGACTGGAGAGCAGCAGCAAAAGTAAGGTGATGGAGATCAACAATAGAACTCATTTATTGCAGCCGTACAGACGTTTACATACTTCAGACTTGCACAGTCTCAGGTAAACAGTGCCCACCCCCAACACCACTTGCTGCATCCTGACTGCAAAGTCACAGGAAAAAGAGGCTATGGAGATCAATGGGACACCTTCCTGATTGCAGGTACACTCCAGTTAGTAGACTTATCAGTTGCATGACCTCAGCCAGGGAATGCTCCCCAAATCCCAAGCCAGGTAGTACATACTCAGTGGAGACCCACTGTTAATCTGAGGGTATGGAGATGAATGGAACACCTCAGTTATTGCAAGAATACTCAACTTAGCACACTTAGGATTTGCATGGCCTCAGACAGGTAATACCATCATCCTTGCTAGCTAGTGCTTCCTGAGTAGATAGCTACAGCAAAACTTAGCCTATGAACATCCATGGTACACTTCCAACATTGTAGCTACACTCATGTTAGCACAGTTAGGAGTTGTATGCCTTCAGCCAGCTAATCCCACATTCCCTAACAGACAGACCACTTACTGTATTCTAAGTGTACACTACAGCAAAACAAAGTCCATGGATGTCTATGGTACACCTCCATCAATGAAGCTGCACACCTGTTAGTATGATTAAGACTTGCACGGTCTTGTGCAGGCAATGCCTTCCCAAACCTCCAGATCAGGTTCTGCATCCTGAGTGGACAGACACAGAAAATATACAGCTATGCACATCACATGCTCATATATTGCAGTTGTTGTGTCATGATGCTGGATGTGTCTTGTAGTACATTTAGACACTTTTATATTATATCTGTCTACTTGTAAGAGTACAAACCTCTGTACAGCTGCAATAAGGGACTTGCATTGTTGATACATAGTCACTGTGCGGTACCAGGTGTGGTGGGGTGTGGGGTATCGCTAGGTAAGGCCATGCAACTCTAAGTGTGGTACATTGTGTGCACCTGCAATCAGGGATGTGCACGTTTGGTGTACATGGCCTCAGTTTTGCTGTGGATCTCCACTGGGCATGCAGTACCTGGTTGGGTGGGTTGGGATGTCTTGTAACCCTAACACTGAATTTCCTTCCTTTTGTCTCTGTGGAACAACCTAATTTATGCATTAAACTGAGTTTTATGCCATGAAAATTTTTTATATATATATATATGTGTGTGTATCTATATATATATATATATATATATATATATATATATATATATATATATGTATATATATATAATATATACAATCTACCTATCTAGCTATCTATGTGTATCATAGGGGTGCAGTAGCATGCCTATAGTTAGTGTTGAGTATGGTGTTTAATGTTAAACCCCTAACTTAACACCTTAATAACGTTTCTCCCATTCAACAGAATTACATGGAAATTTGCATGCATGGTCTGGGGAGCAAGGTTGCTTGATTTGTCAAGTTTAGTGATTGTTGGATGTGCAGATTCTGAGATCCAAATAGTGCAAAAAGTTAAAAAATTGGGGGGGGGTGGCCGTTAATTTGCTCTCACCTACAAACCAGATAGTTTGGAATTTTGTTCTGAAATTTTTAGGGTAGAGGGGCTTACCTTAGAAAGAGGCATTTTTTTGGTTTGGTAAATAAATATTAATCGGTTTCCAACTTATAAGGATTTGAAATTTTGGTTCTGAGCATGTTCAGTGGGGTCTTTCTTATATAAATGTACGAAGGGTTTGGCCCCAGAATATATTACAGTTAAAATGCTACCTAATACAACACCTTACTCTTTACGTGACATCAAAGGTAGAGGTCTAAATGTCCCCAGGGTAAAAACTAGATACGGGCGAATGTGTTTTGACTATATAGCAACAACTATCTGGAATTACATCCCACCAAAACTACATAACATGCCTACTTATCCAGGTTCTAAAACAGTTTATCTAGAATTGTATCCCTTTCTATGTGTTGTTACTAACTTTAGCAACACTTTCATCTGTGATGCTGTATGTAACTTGTTTTTTATGTAACATTTTTTGATGAATGTGTTATGTATACAGGATGACCCTGAAAACAGGTTTTGCCTAGTGCCTTATCCTGTCAAAATGTAAATAACCTTGAACTTGAACTTGTCTTTCATTTATATGTATGATACAAAAGAATATCTGGGTCATGAAAGAAGAATCTTCTTTTGTGAGCCAAAATTCTTCTTCCCCGAGAAAACAAATCTTCTGTTGCATGGCCAGCCTCTTGCTTTTTATTTTTTTAATTGAAAACCCAAGTAAATGATGTCCTGGTGAAAAACAGAGATCAGAATCCAGCTAAAAGGGACCCATTTATCTCGATTCTGGAGTTTGTTTTATGAAAAAAGACCCCAAAATATGCTTTTAGGACATCTCTTAACTCCTAAGTGGAAGGCTTAGTGAGGGTTCATACAAAATAACTTGTTCTTTAATGAGAACAGTGGTAATTTCTTGAATTGTGAAGTTGCAGCTGGAGTCATACTGCCAGCTTCAGTTGGAGCAGTGAGTCAGTGAACCACTGATATCATTCTCTATCTTCCCCTGATATCTGTCTGTCTATCTTGTCTGTCTGTCTTTCTGCCTGTTTGTCTAATCTATCTAATATTTCTTAAGTGGACCAGGGTGCCGACCCCCAGTACTGCTTCTTTCTCCTTCCTCCCCTGCAGGTTATCCAACCCTTCCCAGTGTTTATTTATTTTATGTTTAATTTAATATTTAATTACATTTATGTATACAGTAATTAGCAGACTGGTGTGCCCACCCCTTGTACTGCTTCTCTTGACCCTACTTCCATCTAAGTCACCCACCCTTCCCATAATATACATGGTGGCACTGGGGTGCACATCCCAGTGCTGTCCAAGATCATCCCAACATTGGAGTGTGCAATCCCCAGTGTTGACTTGGGTGCACCTAAAAAAGAAAAACCATCCCTCTTTGATTTTTGTCTTGCTTTACCTCATCCCCAGACCCCAACCCACCCCACCCTGATCACCCACTCTTGGCGCCCTTCTCTGCACAGTCTCCAACATAACCCTGTCCTTCCTAAGGTGAGAGCTCCAGAACTTGGCACAGTATTTCAGGTGGGGTGCATCCAGGGACCTGTATAGTGGAAGGATCACTTCCCTGTCTGTACTGTTGAAACCTCTCCTATACACCCCAGCATTTTATTTGCTTTCCTGTAAGCTTTGTTGCATTGGCTTGACTGCTTAAGGGTGTCACATATGATGACCCCGAGATCCATTTCCTCATGTGATGTGCTGAGTTGGATCCCACTGAGCCAATACTCTGCTCCAGGGTTCCCTTTACCCAGATGCAACACCTTGTATTTTTTTTGCATTGAACTCTAGCTGCCAAACCTTGGACCATCTCTCCAATTTTTTCAGGTCTTTCTGCAGGTCCTTCACCACCTTGGCACTGTCAACTCTACCACCTAACTTAGTGTCATCTGTGAAGAGAGCTATTTTGCCCTGAATGCCTTCTCCAGTATCACTAATGAACATATTATAAGGGACCGGTTCCAAGACCAATCCCTTTGGCACCCTGCTAGTGACCTCCCTCTCACTTGACATCACCCTGTTGACACCACTCTCTGCTGCCTGTCCTTCAGCAAGTTTCCTACCCACCTGACTATGCTCCCAGCAGTTCCCAGGTCCTCTAACTTCTTTAACAGGCACTTATGTGCCACCGAATCAAAGGCCTTACTAAACTCAAAGTATAGGAGAGCCAATGGGTGGCCTTTATGTAATTCCTTAGTTACCCAGTCACAGAACATGATGAGATTTGTCTGGCATGACCTCCCTGCTATGAACTTATGTTGTCTCCCATCCTGAAGTCCATTCTTTTCCAGGTATTCTACTATGTCCTGTTTAATTAATGTTTCCATTAATTTCCTGACTATGGATGAGAGGCTCATTGACCTGTAATTGCCAACTTCCTCACTACCCCCTCCCTTGTGGAGAGATAACACATCTGCTCTTCTCCAGCCCCTAGGCACAGTTCCCATCTGTAGTAAGCAGTTGAACAAATGTGACAGGAGGTCCGCCAATTGCTTGGCAAATTCCATCAGCACCGTTGGGTTCAGTCCATCCAGTCCAGCTGCTTCTGCTTTAAGATGCTCCAGTGCTTCCCTGACCCTGTGTATGTCGAATGTTGGTGTCACCATCCTTGGGATCTCCCTATCCTCAGCCTTTATGCCACTATCCAGAATGGGCCCATCGTGCTCCTTGGTGAAGACTGAACAAACGTTGTTCAGAGCAGAAACCTTCTGTTCATCATCCTCGATGATATACTGTACGTTTTTAGAACACACTAGGCTACTGATTAAGTTCTCCACAGATTACCAATTCCTGCCTGCTTGATTGGATCATGGCTTTGCTAGGTTGGACAGGATAGGTCTGTCAACACCATGGCAAATATTCAACAGGACAGCTATGAAATTCTGATGAACAGTGGAATATGATCTAAATTAGATTGATTTCTATAGGTATCTGCAGCTTAAAGTCTATTTAACATCCCTAGCAGATTGGTAACATGTTCTTTACCATCCAGTGGAGCTGGTGCATCCTATTATATCTGCAACTCAAGGCACACCAGGAGAACATCTCATCTTATGACTACAGAGCTCTGGGGGAGCCGGACCTCAGTCCCTGACAAATGTTGATAAAACTGTGTTATATACAACATAAAACAGCCAATGCTTCGGTCTGGCATTAAAATGCCAGGCAACATTTGATCTGTTTTTTCTGCACCCCTGAAAAAGAAACCAAGTTAATGCCACAGGTCACAGATGCCTGCTGAGGGGAGTGTGGTAGAGAGATTGCCAACCAGTCTCATATCATGTGGGTCTGTCCTAAGATCAGTGGCTACTACAGTCAATGTCTTCCAGAAATCAAAAAGGTTTCGACATTCTGGTGCCAGATGACCCCTGCTATGCCCTGCTGGGGGCCATCTCTCCAACCCTCAGAGCAAAGAAGAAGAAGAAAAAGCTCCTCCTGATTCTGCTGGCAGCCTGTAAAAAGACCATACAAGGAACAGGTTCTCTACCACTGTCCCCACCATCAAGGACTGGCAGAATGTGGTCTCCACATGATACGCAATGGAGAAAATTACTTTTCAAAGGTACCAATACATAATTATTTCAAGAACAATGGGCCTACTGGATCCATTACATTAAGAAATGTGATTCAGACTTTGTTCCTGGATAAGACAAAATGTCCTCCAAGTTGTAGCTACTATTCAGCTAGCCCCAGCCACAGATACCATATTCCTTCATAAAACTCTGTCCTACTAGCTCGACCACCATCCTCTGCCTATACTTACAATATTTACTTAGAAACACTTCTACATATTTTTTCACCTTTTATACATAGCTGTGACAATGTTAAGGGAAACAAAAGGTTAATAAGGCACTGATCTCAGGTTCTCTAAAGTTAGGAATAAGGTTGGTTCCAAAAGGGTATACTGTGACTTCCTCGCCAGTTGAAGAGGGGGATTTTATCTGTTCAATATCAGAGGTTCTTCCCTACAATATTTATCCTGTTGAAGACCATAAAGTCAACTGCAAACACATGCCTATCCTTTCTGTATCTTTGTATTCTTTTTTCCCTTGAGCTCACAACTGGTCCCTTTTGGTCCTCTACCCTTTCCGGACCCATCATTCACCTTTCTTTTTAAATTTGGGGACTTGCCTCTGCCAGAAGAATGAGGATAAGACTGAGCCAGAAATGTATGAGGTGAACTAATGTGTTTTCATTAAGCAACTGGGACACTGGATGCATTACAGAAGAAGGCGGTGACACATCAATTTGCTTTGGTCAATGTGCTCTGCGACAACTCGCACCAGGCTATTAGCTCCAGTGTCAATTGGCTCCCTGCATAATTCCTTCCTGAATTGCATCCCACTTGAGTTTATTCTATTAAATGCATACAGGGGGAGAATTGTACGGGAACAATTTGTACCAGAGGCTGATTGATGCTGGAGCTAATAGTACAGCATGAGTTGTTGCGGAGCACATTGCCCGGAGTGAATCGACATGTAGCCAAAGAAGACAAGGCAAGTTTATTTGTATGGCACCCTGTCCCAGAGGCTCAGAGAACTGAATGGAAAATAAGTAACATAAGATACGGAAAAAATAAATATTAAAACTTACTGTAAAAATAAGCACAAATTAACTAAAATAGGCCTGCTGAAAAATAATATTTGAAAGCACTTTCAAAGCTCTCATAAGGTGAGCAGGACAAATGCGGGGTGGTAAAGAATTCCAGAGTACTGGTGTGGCTGCATTAAATGCCATAGTGCCTAAAAGTTTCAGCCTAGAACAGAGGACTGATAAGCCAACATCTATGTTTCCAAATGGAAAGGGACCTGGGGATAGTCATATCAGATGACCTAAAGGTAGGCAAGGCAATGTGAGAAGGCAGTAAGGAGGGCTAGGGGAATACTGGGATGCATAGGGAGAGGCATCACCAGTAGAAAACAGGAAGTTGTCATCCCTCTGTACAGACAGTTGGTGAGACCCCCTCTGGACTACTATATGCAATTCTGGAGACTCCATCTCTGCAAGGACATAGACAGGATGGAGGAAGTCCAGAGGAGGCAACTAAAATGGTGCAGGGTCTGCACCAGAAACCATACCAAGAGAGACTAAAAAAGCTTAATATGCATACCCTTGAGGAAAGGAGGGAGAGGGGGACATGATAGAAACTTTCAAGTACCTCAAGGGAATCAACAAAGTCCAAGAGGGTAGCATCTTTCAGAAAATGAGATGTGCAAGAACAAGGGGGCACAATTTGAAGATAGGGGGACAGCTCAGGGGCAATGTGAGGAAGTATTTTTTCATGGACAGGGTAGTGGACACATGGAACGGCCTTCCAGAGGAGGCTGTGGGATCAAAAACAGTGGAGAAATTCTAGAATGCATGGGACCGACACAAGGCAATTATACTGGGAGCAGGAGGAAGTAGGCTGTTGGTTAACTAGGATCTGCAGCTTATCCAATAGGTAGGGAAATGGGCAGACTGGGTGGGCCAAGCGGTCCTTATCTGCCATCAAAATCTATGTTTATATGTTTCTCTATGGAGCAGAGAGGGTGGACAGAGATGTTCTTGAGGCAGGAATCTATCAGATAGCCAATACCCAGACTGTGTAGGGTCCTGTATGTTAATAAGCCAGTCACGAAGCTGATGCATCACTGAATAGGTAGCCAGTGCAGGCTATGCAGCACCAGTGTGACATGCTCCCCTATGAGATATTTCAGCAATCAAACAGGCTGCCACCATCTGGATTAGCTGCAGGAGACATATAAAGCTCCTAGATAACCCTAGGTAAACAGAGTTCCTGTAATCCAGTCTGAACATGACAATGACATGATTATTGTTAGCAGATCCCCAGATGCAAAACATGGTTTAATCTGGGTGATATTATGAAGATAGAGGGAAATCCACTATGGATGACAGCCAACACCTGGTATGCCAATGTCATCTTGCAGTCCATAATGAACCCCAGATTTCAAACCATTTCCACAGCTTCAAGTGTGATACAATTTAAAGATGGTAGTGTGGCATCACTACATGTCATAACCAGCCCACAGGAACCTGGTTCAACAATCGTCACCACCATCTTACCTAGTTTAAGGCTCAACGAGTTAGACACTATCCAGTCATTGATTTTGTGTAGACAGTGACACAGCACCAAGGCCATATCTTCCCCATCAGATGAACAAAACAGGTAGAGCTGGGTATCATCCGCACAAGAATAAAGCTCCAAAACAACCATCTTATGACCTCACCCAGCAGCAGCATGTACATGGTGAGCAACTGTGGGCAAGGATTGAGCCTTGAGGCACACCATAGATTTAGCAGTGTCTCTAGAGATGGAATTACTTAGATCCACCTGCTATACCCTCCCTGTAATATAGGACTTAAATCAATGCAACACAGTGCCAGTGAGTCACAGTTAGTGTCTCAGGTGATCCAGCAGCACTACATGAGCCACCATGTGAAACACCAACAAATCTTCAAGAAGGACCAAAATGGCCAGTACCCTCTGTCTCCCTCTGTGAAGATATCATGTAACTCTTGGATGAGAGTGGTCTTCATGCTATGGCAAGGTCTGCATCCCAACTAAATCCAACTAAAGAGGCTCACATCCATCTGCACAACCACAACAAAGAACATCACATCAATGTCAACCATTTTGAGAGAGATCTCAATGTCTAGAACCAGAAGATCAATGAAATGGTAAG
Source organism: Neoceratodus forsteri (assembly GCA_016271365.2). NCBI lineage: Eukaryota > Metazoa > Chordata > Ceratodontiformes > Ceratodontidae > Neoceratodus > Neoceratodus forsteri. Next base: position 1,098,178,957 of record CM057455.1, on the reverse strand, counting down.
TCACCTGCAAGAGTTATTACCCACTGATATTATCCAGGATTCCTGATGCATCACCCATAGTAATCTCTCTTAGAACATCTTTATAGGTGACATTGCAGAGGGTCTGGAGGGAAAGGTATGCCTCTTTGCAGATGACACAAAAATCTGTAACAGAGTTGATACACAAGAGGGGGTAGAAAAGATAAGAAGGGACTTGGCAAGGTTGGAGGAATGGTCAGACATATGGCAACTTAGAGTCAATGCAAAGAAGTGCAAAGTAATGCACCTGGGAAACAAAAACCCAGGAGAAGAGTGCACAATAGCAGGGGAGGTACTAACAACAACAAAAATGGAAAGGGACCTGGGGGTAGTCATATCAGATGACCTAAAGGTGGGTAAGCAATGTGAAAAGTTGGTAAGGAGAGCCAGGGGGATACTGGGATGCATAGGAAGGGGCATCACAAGTAGAAAAAGGGAAGTGGTTATCCCTCTATACAGACTGTTGGTGAGACCCCATCTGGAGTGCTGTGTGCAGTTTTGGAGACCTCATCACGCAAGGACATAGACAGGATGGAAGCAGTCAGAGGAGGGCAACTAAAATGGTGCAGGGTCTGCAGCAGAAACCATATGAAGAGAGACTGAGAGAGCTTAATATGTATACTCTTGATGAAAGGAGGGACGGGGGACATGATAGAAACGTTCAAGTATCTCAAGGGAATCAACAAAGTCCAGGAGGGTAGCATCTTTCAGAAAAAGAGATGTGTAAGAACAAGGGGGCACAATTTAAAGATAGAGGGGGGACGGCTCAGAGGTAATGTGAGGAAATTTCTTTTCACGGAGAGAGTGGTGGTTACATGGAACAGCCTTCCTGAGGAGGTCGTTGGGTCTAAAACAGTGGGGGAATTCAAACATGCATGGGACAGACACAAGGCAATTATAGTGGGGGTTGCAGGAAGTAGGCTGTTGGTTAACTAGAATCTGCAGCTTATCCAGTAGGTAGGGAAATGGACAGACTGGGTGAGCCAAGTGGTCCTTATCTGCCGTCAAAGTCTGTGTTTATATGTTTCTATGAATGGGATGGTGTGCATGTACAGGTATGTGGACTATCAGATGCTCAATTAACAGGTGATCTCAATCAGTACATGATGACAAGAATCCAGCATGCTCAGGACTGTCATAATGAAAGTTGCTGATTCTCTGTACTACATCTGAAAAGAAGATCTTATTAAATACTAAATACTGTGAAGACCAGGAGGCAACCCCATTCATCTACCTGCTTGGGTTTTATGACTCCATATGCATGCCCCGTGGTATCTTTGGTGCTCTGGCTCCATTCCAGTACTTTTGGAAAGACTTGTGAGAGATATGAATTTACTGAAGTGTTTACATTATTTAGATAATGTCATCTTGCTTGGGAACACCTTGGAAGAACACAAATCCCTTCTGTTCAAAATACTAAACCATTAGGAACAGTTTGGGCTTAAACTCTCAATAGGCAAGTGTTAATTCTTTCAAAGCTCCATAAAATATGTGGAACATACTATTTCTGAATGTGGAATTCAAATGAACCCCAGCAAAGCAAAAGCTTTGACCACCTGACCTCAACCCTGGAACTGAAAAGACCTACATAGGTTACTTAGATTCTGCAGTTATTACAAATGAATACTGCTGTCAGAACACGTTGGAGGACTCCCCCAGATAGCTGCAGCCATAGCGCTGGACCCCGTAGGGTTGAGAGGGCCATCACCATCTGCCCTCCCCAGCCTGAATACTGCTGTTGGAATGCATGGGAAGACTCCTCCAAGTAATAGCGAGACCATGCCCTGATGCACACAGCACAAAGAAGCACAAAAGCTGGCATGTTTTGGTGCCAAACAGAGCTCTTTTTGACTTACTTTAAGTGCTCTTTTACAGTCGGCTAAGATGAACTGATAGTTTTCCAGACCTGCATTTTGTGTCTGAACAGATGCATTGTTTTATCTATGTAGCTTATTTTCTTATGTTTAGCAACTCTTTATCAGTTGCATAGCTTGTTAATTCAAACAGCCTTAGGATGCTACATATAAAATAATACATGGGGTGGTGTGTTTAAAGATTTACACCCCCGAGGTGTTGGATGCTATATGAACTCCAAGAGCGAAGCTTGAGGGGTTTATTTTAAGCATCCTACACTGAGGGTGTGTGTACAATCTTGAGTTACACACACCACCCAATGTTTTATTTTATATAATTGCTAGGGAGCCTTTTCTCACCACAGCAATTATATAAAATAAAACCGCTGAGTTCCAATCATCAGAATGAAGCTCTGTCAGCAGCCTGTACCACCTAACGGCTGCTAAAACCAATTTTTTTTTTAAGTTTTACCATAGATTGGTGAACTGAACTTCTGAGGCATTTTTTAAAAAAAACCTTGACTTACCACAGAGTCAGGTGAGCGAGTCAAGCGAGGTGGCCAGTCTTCCTGCACTGTATAGGGGGAGAGCAGTGGCAGAAGCATGCCTGGAGTGAGGGAAACCCGGTGCATGTTCACCATTATAACCTGTGGGTTATAACAGTGAATTATAACTGGATTTCCCTGTGGGAGAAAAGGCTCCCCAGTTATTATAGTGCCTTAATTCATTAGTTGAGCCCACTCAGTAACTTCTTTTGTTCTGACCACCCCCTCCTCCTCCTCTCCCAGACTCTTCCCAATCCCAATATAAACCCAGGTCTCTCTGCATGCCTCCCCAGATAGCTGCAGCTGTAGCACTGGACTGCATAGGGTTGAGAGGGCCAGCACTGCGTGACCTCCCCAGCCTGTATACTGCCGTTGGTGACACGGAAGGACTCCCACAGATAGTAGAACAACCCTGCCCTGAAGCCTGCAGTACAAAGGGAGCACAAAAGCTGGCAGGTGGTGCCGTGCTGCATGCAGCACTGCTAAACACTTCCCGCCCTCCCTCTCCAACCACCCTCTCACCCAGAGATGTGTCCCCTTTTATGTGCTGCTGAAAACAATCAGTTCACTCCTGCACCCCTGCTCCTGCCACATTTGGTCCCTTCCAACCTCCCCCTATTCTCAGGTTGCACTTGGAAGCATCCAGCCTCTGCAACATCCTGGAAAATCTCAGCCCCACCTGAGGCGCATCCACTTGATAGACATACCCTCATTAAAAAAATAAAATAAAATTTTTATTTTTAAAGGAGGAATTCGTACTCCCCCTCTCCCAGCAGCCTACCAGTCCCCTATGATGAAACTGATCGTACTAGCCCCGATAGCCATTCTGCTCACTGGATTGATACATGGCATGGACTTCTGTACATGCATCCTGTCCACAGACCTGGTGGGGTTGTTCAGATTCCAACACTCCCACAGACTGGACAACCCACCATGAATGGGGGCTCAAAGGCAGCACACCTCCTTTGGCCATCCTCTCATAACTCCTCTCTCAGTAAGAAAATGCCTCCCACTACCTATATTTCCTGCAGCAATAAGGTACCCCAGCGCTATTATCAGGTGCCCCCAGCACAACCCCAGTTCCCAACATCAATTATATTGGCATTAGCTCAACTCAAACTGATAATTCAGTGGATTAGGAAAAAAACGCTCACCTACAGCACCTTCCCTGGAAAGAGAACAGCCCTATTGCTACTGCTATTATCTGGGAATAGTCACCCCAACCCAGGCCCCTTAGGCCTGGCACAGACCCATGCTAGCTACCCAGATCACCTTAAAACATAGAAACATAGAAATTGTTGGCGGATAAGGTCCACCAGGCCCATCCAGTCTGCCCGTAAGCCCTATCCATGTATCTGGCCACTGACCCTATGTGGTCAATGGTTTGCCATCACTCCCTCTCCCCTCAAGGATCCCTTGTGCCTGTCCCAGGCATATTTAAAACCCACCACTGTGTTTGCTCCCACCACTTTTTTTTTAATCAAAAAAGTTTTATTGATTTTACAGACATAATACAATTAATAAGAAAAGAAAAGCATATAACCGTGGTGAATAAGCCATTATACAAAATCTGGATACATTAAAAAAAACAGTCTGCCCCTCCATCCTTCCTCCCCCACACCAAACCCCGGCGAGGCATAGAATATGATTGAAACAAATGGTGATAGCATAGGTACCCGGCTATGAGGTCGGAATACAATCTATGCTTTAAACCTTTTGTAAACTGTCTGGTAGCTCGTTGTTACCAAGAGGGAGCAATCAGGACATATATAAAGTATACAGTTTCCCCAATTTTTTATTAAATGAAGGAATGCGGTGTCTAACACTGGCGATTAACTGTTCTGCTCTGAGAGCAAAGGACATTTCATGCAACCATTCTAAATAAGTAATGGCTGCTTGGTCCATAAAACTCTACCAATTGGGGTAGGATATAAGACTTTTGGTAGGACTTTTGCCAGTGAGTAAGCAATTCTGGTGGGATCCAATTTGTGAGTAGAGAATAGATTGGATTCAATTAGTAGCCAAATGGGTACATAATCTGCTTGTTGCTGAACTTGGGCTATAGACAACCATTTCCCACATTTATAAAGATGACTCGCCCAATAGTATAACATGAAGTTGGGGAGACGAAGCCCACCATATTCCTTGGGCAAACTTAGTTTATGGTATGATCTCCTGGAGGTTTTATCGAGCCAAATAAAAGAAGCGACATCAGCATATATACATTAAAAGAATGTTAAGGGCAACCAAACATTAAGCATATTGAGAGGGTAAAATAATCTTGGGAGAACATTCATTTTAATATTGTTGATCCTGCCCCATAATGAAAGCGGAAGATTTCTCGGGCGCAGAAGATCCTGTTGGACAATATTCCAAAGATCTAAAAAATTAAGTTTACACATTAGGGATGAATCTGAAGTAAGGTAAATACCCAAGTATTTAATATACCAGGGTGACCATTTCATACTGTACTAAGCAAAGGGTTGTCTGTGTGTAATATGATTAAGGGGAAAAATTTCTGTCTTGCTTAAATTCAGTCTGTAATTTGAGTATTTTCCAAAGGTACCAATTGGTTTCAGGACTTCTGTTAGAGAGGAAACAGGGTTTGACAGGTGTAACAGGATGTCATTGGGGTAAACCAATAGTTGTGGAGTCTGTTTCCCAATAGGAATTCTAACAATAGAAGATTTGAATTGCCTGATTAATGGCTCAAAATATAGGTTGAAGAGGAAGGGGAAAAGTGGGCAACCTTGACGTGTGCCAGTGTTTAGAGGAAAAGAAGAAGAAGAAGAATATACCCCATTACAATGGATTTTAGCTGAGGGAGAAGAATATAGCATTCAAATTCATTGGATAAACTGGGAAGGAAAGCTCATTCTTTGTGGGGTCACCCATAGAAAAGCCCAATCCATCCTGTCAAAGGCTTTCTCTGCATCTAGAGAAATTAATGCCATCTGAAGACGGTGGTATTACGCTGTCTGAAAAATATATGAAAGTTTATGAATATGGTCTAATGACAATCTGCCGGACACAAAGCCCACTTGCTCCAGACTAAGAAGACAGATTCAGACTTTTACTATTCTACTGGCCAGGATTTTTGCCAAAATCTTTATGGCACAGTTTAGAAGGGATGTAGGCCGGTAACTGGCAGGACATGAGGGGTGGTTTGTCCGGTTTAAGAAGGAGAATGATAGTGGCTTCTAATAAGGAAGCATCCAAGACATCACCAGAGAGCATATAACGACAGAGATGGAGAAGAATGGGGATTAGATCCTTGGCAAAAGTCTTGTAAAAGTTAGAAGGGAGGCCATCTGGGGCTTTGTCTAGAGACAAAGTGTTGACAGCTGATTCTAATTCCTGATGAGAGATTTCATTGGACAAAAATTCCTGGTGCAAGGTTGATAAAGACAGTAAGGCAGCAGAAGTAATATATGCTGCAAGATCTTCTTTGGATGGAGGAGATACCCGTGGCCATATAGAGAGGAATAAAACTGTTCAAAGATGGTAACTATATACCTTGGGTGGGTTTTAATTGTGCCAACAGGGGCCTTAATTGCAGGTATGTTTCTGGAAGCTTCAATTTCCAGAGGCGTAAGGCCAACAGATGACCAGTCTTTTCGCCATGGTCTATGTATTTTGCCTGAGTTCTTAAAATAGCAAATTTGGCTTTTTCTTGAAGGATAGAAGAGTATTTATTTTGTAGAGTTAATAGGGTTTTTAATGAGGAGGGGGTAGAGTTAGTGGAGAGGGATTGCTCCAATGTGTGGATCTGAGCTTGGAGGGAAACAGCCTGCGCTTCCCTCCGTCGCTTACGAGTGGATGCTAATCTTATAAATTCTCCCTGAAGAAAACATTTTAGGGCACACCATTCATGATCTACTCATGGGACTGAGTTGTAATTGTTCTCTATGAAAGACTGAATGAGAGAGGAGATTCTTGAGACCACATACTCGTCTTTAAGTAGTTGAGTATTTAGTCTCCATAACGATTCTCTTTGATAATTGGAATCTAAATTTAGGGAAATCCATGCAACTGCATGGTCAGAGAGGATGATGGATTCTATCCCTGCATTATATAGACCATGAAGGAGAGAATGGCTGATTACTATATAATCCAACCATGATGAAGAGTGACGAACTGTAGAGAAAAAGAAAAGGTACGGGAAAGTGGGTTCAATATTCTCCATGGATCACATAAGCCTAAGAGATCCAGAAAGTCATGTAGGGCTCGTTGTGCTGCTAATAGTGGCCTTAATGAGCCAATGGAATGATCCAAATCCTGAGTGGGAGGGAGATTCCAATCTCCCCCTAAGATTATTGGTAAGGACAAGAAGGGAGACAATTTGTCCATGAGATCCGTAAAAAAATTGGGTCCCCCCCCACACTGGACCATAAATACTTTCTAGTATTAATTTCATACATCCTAGCATGCCTTTTACTAAAATGTATCTCCCCTGTGGATCCGCAGTGGTTTGGTCTGCTTGAAAGGGTATGGACCGTTTAATCAGTATGGCAGCCCCTCTACTAGCAGTCGAGCTTCCAGAGGCAAAAACTTGACCAATGTTTTGCTCTACGGAGAGCAGTGGCCCCAGATGGGAGCAGGTGGGTTTCTTGGATAAAAGAAATAGTGGATTGCAGCAATGCGAGATGTTTCAAAATTTTATAACTCTTGGTACACTCCCGAGCACCCTGACATTCCATGTCAACAGTTTTGTTATATTATTAGCCATAGCCATCGTATAAAGTATTAAACTGGTAAACTTGGTTCAGATTAATTGCCTCGCCACCCCCTGCATGGAGTATTCCCTGTGCCTTCTATAATGGAATCGTGTAACAATGACCATATAGCCGGGTTTTCTACAGATGGGAAACAACTGGTGAATTATGTGTTTAGAAGGCAAAAATTAGACATTTAGAAGTAATTATACAAATTGCTTATAATTATAATAAGCCCACTCCGCCCTTCCCCCCTTGAAAGAACCTCTTAATAACAAACTTACCCCTTACTAAACAACTTCCTCCTTCCCTCTTCGATAACCTATAACTGTATACACTGGTCACCCTTTGGTTCCAAATGAAAAGGCTGGATGTAACAAATACCAACACAGGAGACCACCCCTCTGTGGCCTCTGTAAACACTCTCCCCAGGTCTAAAAACACCCCATAGGGATAGTAGGTTGGACTTAAATGAAAATAATAATTGCAGACTTCACTACTCCAGTGTATAGAAAGTAAATGGAGTGCTATGAGACCAAACCTCCCAAAAATGAGTATGCTGTGCAGCTCTACCTGAGCCTGCACTGTCCAGAGCATCTCGCTCCCCCCTCCCTCCCACTTGCTTTTAAAAGGTAATGATTCCCTTGTCCTGAATGTTGTAAAAATAAGTACTCCATAAGGGAGTAGATACTAAACTCTTAAAGGAAGGGGAATAATAAATAATATAGCCACGAGGACCAGAGGTGCTCCTCAAGGCAGTAACCCAAGCTTCAACCCTTCAAGACATCTTTTCCCCACACAAAAACAAGCTTGTTGTCCCTCCCATATGGAAAGTCAGTGCTGGACTTGTGAACATCGAACATTCCAATTGAGACAATAGAACCCTCAAAAATTTATAACAGTAAGCTGCAAAAAAGGTGAGAGAAAAAGAAGAAAACACCTACTTTATATGTTGTGGGGTGTATTTTCCAAGAGGGACTACAGAGCATAAGTCCCCTATGGATGCACCTGCAGAGGAGACTAAGGAGGCTGAGGAAAACTGTCACAAGGGAGGCCCACAGGAAGGAGGCAGAGGACACCCCAGGGAAAGGAAGCAGCTCCTGGTGGGGGACTCAATTATTAGGGGGATAGAACTGGGGGGAGCAGGGAAAACTGAAGTAAGGTGCCTGCCTGGTGCCATGGCTTGGAGAGACAGGAAGCGCATCCTCAGGATCACGAGAACAGCTGCATGGGAGTCTGAGCTGGATGTCATTGTCCACCTAGGGACAAATGACTTGGCTCATCATGAGATTAGAGCAGTGCAGGAGGACTTTGTAGAGTTGGGGAGGGGCCTAAGACAAGTAGCACACACAGTATCCTTCTCAGAGGTGCTGCCTGTCAATGGCATGGGGGAGGCGAGGGTACTTTGCACCATGCAGTTTAATGAATGGTTGAAAAAGTGGGTGGAGAACAGGAGTTTGGCTTCATTGGGGACTGGGGTTCCACCTGGAGGGACACCAGCCTATACTGGCAGGATGGTCTGCATCTGTCCAGGAAGGGAACAAGTCTTTTGAGCAATTGGTTTAAATACTTCATTGGCAAGCTTTTAAACTAGTCAAAGGGGGAGGCACTGATAAGCAGCAGGAAAATCCCAGCCTCTCCCTACAAAACAGGGTACTAAATGAGAAAAAGACAGAGGTAGAAAGGTCTATGGGGGATGCTGCAACAGAAGGTAAAGCCATCAAAAAATGGAGAGCAATGAGTACCAATGCCCATAGTCTGGGTAACAAGCTTCCTGAATTAGTGGTCTTGATGGAGGAGGAACATCTGGATATCATGGCAGTCACAGAAACATAGTACACACAAAACCATGACTGGGACGTAAACATACCAGGATACACTATCTACAGGAGGGACAGGGAGGGTAAAAGAGGAGGAGGAGTAGCTCTTTACATAAGGGAAGGAATTAAAGCAACAGAGCAAAAGGGTAAACAGGGAGGAGAAGAAGCACTGTGGGTAAATTTGGAGAAAGGCAATGGCACCACAATCCGCACAGGGGTTGTATACAGACCCCTTTCTCAGGGGGAGGAAATGGACAAGGAAATGATAGAAAGTATACTTAGAATGGCAGAAAAAGGGGAGATATTGCTGATGGGTGATCTGAATATGCCAGATGTTAACTGGAGTGCAGTTGCAGCAGCCACTTTGAAGAGTGGGGTTATTCTAGATGCCCTACAGGGGGCATGCCTTAGACAACTAGTATTGGAGCCCACTCGAGAGGGAGCAATCTTAGACCTGGTTCTCTTAAATGGAGATGAAGAGAGGATCACAGATGTAAAAGTGGGTAGCCATCTGGGAACTAGCAACCATCTAACAATATGGTTCACAATAAACACAGCAGTAGAGTCAAGCCATACAAAGGCAAAAGTACTGGACTTTAGGAGGGCTGACTTTGCCAAAATGGGTGAGTGCCTAAGGAATGCACTAGCAAATGGGCAGGAAGGAGGGGTGGAAGAACAATGGGGAATCATAAAAACTGCCATCACAGAGGTAATGAGCCTTTGTGTGAAACAAATAAACAAAACAAAATGATGTAAGAAACCACTATGGTTCTCAAAGGAAGTGGTAGTGAAGGTTCAAGAGAAAAAGAAAGCATTCAGGAAGTACAAGGAATCACAAAGAGAACAGGACAGAGAACTGTATCAGTTAAAGCAAAAGGAAGCTGGGAAGGCAGTCAGAACAGCAAAGGCCCAAACCGAGGAAAAGATAGCCAACTCAGTTAAGAAGGGGGATAAAACCTTTATAGGTACATCAGAGAGCAAAGGAAGACCAAGGGAGGGATAGTGAGGCTTAATAAAGGGAGGGAGGGTGGGCAGAGGAGACTGTGAAAAAGCAGAGATACTAAACAAATATTTTTGCTCAGTATTTACAAATGAAGAGAGATACCTAAAACAAACAGTAGAAACACTCTGGATACAGAAGTTGATACCAGCCCATTTACAGTAGAAAGGGTTCTGAAAGAACTCTTAAAACTGAAGGTGGACAAAGCAATGGGGCCTGATGGGATTCATCCCAGAATTCTAAAGAACTAAGGGTAGAACTAGTGACACCACTGACTACCCTCTTTAACAAATCATGGGAGGATGGGGTGGTACCCAAGGACTGGAGGAGGGCAGATGTGATTCCCTTCACAAAGTGGGAGCAAGGCAGAAACAGGAAACTACAGACCTGTTAGTTTAACCTCAGTGATAGGAAAATGATGGAATCACTTCTGAAGGAAAGAACTGTCGAGTATCTAGAGGCCAGAGGGCACAGGACCAAGGCAGCATGGATTCGACAGGAAGGTCATGCCAGACGAATCTGATAGATTTCTTTGACTGGGTGACCAAAGTAGTAGATCAGGAGGGCTGTAGACATGGCCTACCTAGACTTTAGCAAGGCATTTGACACAGCCCCACACAAAAGATTAATATACAAGTTAGCCAGCCTGGGAGTGGGTCCCAAGATGATAGCCTGGGTAAAGAATTGGCTGGAGAATAGGACACAGAGAGTAATAGTAAATGGAGTCCACTCTGAAGAAAGGGGGTTACTAGTGGGGTACCGCAGGGTTCAGTATTAGGACCGGTCCTCTTCAATGTCTTTATAAGCGACATTGCAGAGGACTGGAAGGAAAAGTATGTCTCTTTGCAGATGACACAAAGATCTGCAACAGAGTTGATGCACAAGGTGGGGTGGAAAGGATGAGAAGGGACTTGGCAAGGTTAGAGGAATGGTCAAATGTATGGCAGCTTAGATTCAATGCTAAGAAGTGCAAGGTAATGCACCTGGGAAACAAAAACCAGGGAAGAGTACACAATGGGGGTGAGATGCTAACAACAACAAAATGGAAAGGAACCGGGGTAGTCATATCAGATGACCTAAGGTGGGCAAGCAATGTGAGAGGGCAGCAAGGAGGGCTGGGGGATACTGGGATGCATAGGGAGAGGCATCACCAGTAGAAAACAGGAAGTTATTATCCCTTTGTACAGACAGCTGGTCAGACCCCATCTGGAGTACTGCGTGCAGTTCTGGAGACCCAATCTCCGCAAAGACATAGACAGGATGGAAGCTGTCCAGAAGAGGGCAACTAAAATGGCGCAGGGTCTGCACCAGAAGACATATGAAGAGAGACTAAAGGAGCTTAATATGTATAGCCTCGAGGAAAGGAGGGAGAGGGAGGACATGATAGAAACTTTCAAGTACCTCAAGGGAATCAACAAAGTCAAGAGGGTAGCATCTTTCAAAAAGAGGTGTGCAAGAACAAGGGGCAATTTGAAGATGGGGAGCGGCTCAGAAGTAATTTAAGGAAGTATTTTTCACAGAGGGGTTGTGGATGCATGGAACAGCCTTCCGGAGGAGGTTGTGGAGTCAAAAACAGTGGTGGAATTCAAGCATGCAAGGGACAGACATAAGGCCATTCTAGGGGGTGGGGGTAGGAAGAAGTAGGCTGCTGGTTAACTAGGATCTGCAGCTTATCCAGTAGGTAGGAAAATGGGCAGACTGGGTGGGCCAAGTGGTTATCTGCTGTCAAATTCTATGTTTCTATGTTTCTATGAATCAAATAGGGGAAATGCCCAGAGGAAAGATATCAGGTCAGATCTAAGGGCAGTCCTGATCAAAATCTGTCCCCTAGCAAATTGCTCCCAAACAAAGGTTCCAACCAGGTAATTCAAGCCCTATGTGTGGACTACTGCCCCTAGTGCTGACAACAAGAAAATGGTTGGGCAAAATACCTGAGGATCATCCCACCCTTCAAAAAGCCCAGAATCCCTGGTAAGAGCACATTTCAGATGCAAAAATAGTTATCAGCAAAATAGAAATTCTGAAATTTAGTGAAAAAATAAGTTCCATAGTAGGTAAACACCAGAAAGTTTTAAATAAAGCAATCAGCCAAGTTTAAACAGTTCTGGTAGCTTAGTAGTGAGGTCAGTCGCAGCTTGTTGTGGCGATTCATAGGAGACCCAGTTGCCTGAAATGGAAACCTGTAGTTTGGCAGGGTGTAACATCTTAAACGGAATGCTGGCGGCCACTAGCTTGGTGACTGTGGGGTGGAAGGTGGCCCGTTTCTGATGAACTTCATATGGTAGATCTTGTGAAATTCAAAGCTTAACTCCTTTCCACATGATTGCTTTTAGCTCCCGAGTTTTTGAGAGAACATGTTGTTTTTCCATATTGCTCAGAAATTTGAGGATGATAGATAGAGGTGATTCTTCCAACTGGGGTCTGGGTCTGAGCGAACGGTGGGCACGTTCAATCTGGTAGCTGGTGTGGAGTGGTGAGGGGCCTACCACTTTCTCCAGGAACTTTCAAAGGAATAAAATCGTATTGGAGCCTTCTTCTTTCTCAGGAATGCCCAGGATCATCCATTCTATGCGCCCCACAAGTTGTGGTTTGGATCCCGGTCCGACTCCCCTCATTTTGGGTTGTTTTGATATCATCGGTCCGGTCCTGGCACAAATAGTCTGGTGCTCCTTGGAGTTAGGTGAGTTTCCCTGCTCATTGAAAGAGGCAGTGGTGACTCCTCTTTTGAAGAAAGCATCCTGGGACCCAGACTGTTTTTCAAACTACCGGCCTATCTCTAACCTCCCCTTTATTGGGAAGGTTATTGAGAAGGTCGTAGCGGTTCAACTGGATGACCATTTAACCATCCATAATGTCTACGAATCCTTCCAGTCTGGCTTCCGAAAAAGACACAGCACCGAGACTGCACTGGTTCAGGTGTTAAATGATCTTATGATGGCGAGGGATCAGAAGAGATGCTCCATCCTGGTTCTTCTTGATCTCTCTGCAGTCTTCGACACTGTGGACCACATGGTGTTATTAGCTCGCCTGGGCAAATTTGTGGAATGTCTGGAACCGTTTTGCAATGGTTCACGTCATTCCTCACTGGGAGATCTCAAAGAGTTGTGTCAGGAATTTTTTCCTCTGACCCAATTTCTTTGTTGTGTGGAGTGCCCCAGGGATCTGTGCTATCACCCATGTTGTTTGCAGTGTATATGCTGCCCCTCGGAGGTATCATTAGACGATATGGGCTGAGGTTTCACTGCTATGCAGATGATACCCAGCTCTATCTGTCTTTTGCACTTGACCAGGATGGAGCTCTCTCGGTGTTTAACAACTGTCTGGGGGAGATCCAAGACTGGATGGATTCTAGTTGGCTAAAGTTGAACTAGGAGAAAACAGAGGTGCTGGTAGTGGACCCAGGTGGTCGGATTGAGAGGCCGGGTATTGGTGCACCATCTGGAATTTTCCTTGGTGGAGTATCTCTCCGGTCCTCAGGATGGGTGTGTAACCTTGGGTTCATTCTTGACGACAGGCTGACTCTTAAATCTCAGGTGTCAGCCGTTGTCAAGACCTCCTTTTATCATCTTAGGAATATTGCCAGGGTTAGGCACCTTGTCCCATCCGACTCCCTGCCTACTTTGGTTCACGCTTTTGTATCTTCACGCTTGGACTATTGCAACGCCCTTTACTTTGGGCTTTCTGGGGTTGAAATCCATCGCCTACAGCTGGTGCAGATGCTGCAGCTCGGGTATTGACTGGGACAAGTGGGTCCTGTCATATCACTCCCATGCTCTTGAACTGCTGCTTCCTATCTGATGGCGGATCACCTTTAAAGTAATTTTATTGACTTTCAAAGCCCTTCACGATCAGGGTCCAGCCTATCTGAAAGACCTCCTGGTTCCTTACTGCCCTGACCGATCACTCCGCTCGGCCGACATGGGGTTGTTAGAGATCCCAAGAGTGAGTTTAAAATCCTCTGGCAGCAGAGCGTTTTTGCATGCTGCACCCACTCTTTGGAACTCTCTATCATGCCGGTTACGGCAGTGCACCTCTGTGGAGCTATTCAAGAGAGACTTGAAAACGTATTTGTGGAATATGGCCTTTTTAGATAATTAAGTTATTTATTAATGTTTGGATTTTATTATAAATATGCTATTTTGTTGATACACTGATTTTTTATGGATATTTTATGTTTTTTACTTAGAGTTTTGAATTGTTTTTAAAACTGTTCAGCACCTTGATACATTGAAAGGTGCTATACAAATAAAATTATTATTATTATTAAATAAAATAAATTATTATTATTAATTAATATATTGTTCCTCCTGCTCCTTCCCTCAAGGTCTTCAGTCTTTATTTGCAACTTTTGTATTTGCTGGTGCAACAACACTATTTCAGGATCTTGCTTGACTCTCCAGTTTTGCTTCCGATTTGATTTGGGCCTCTGAATCACCAACACGCTGGGTAAGATCGGTCATATTGCTTGTAGAAATTTTAATTTGGAGGCAATATCATGTAAAGTTTCCTTCAAGGGTTCAAGTTCTTTCAGGAAATGTTCCTCCTTAAGCGGAGGAACATTCTCTACACTCTCTACTTTCTTCCAGTGAGCACATATTGAGGTCACTTAGTCTCTACTCATATGTTTTGTGGTGCAAGCCATGTACCACCATAGTTGCACTTCTCTGGACTGCCTCAACCCTGTTTATGTCCTTGGCAAGTGTGGCCTTCAGAACTGCATGCAGTACTCCAGGTCCGGCCTTACCAGTGCTTTGTACAATGGCATCACCACCTCCCTTCTGCTAGTGATACCTCTGCCTATGCACCCCAGCATGCCACTGGCCCTTCCTGCAGCCTTTATGCTCTGTCTTGATACCTAAAGGTCATCAGAAATTATAACCCCTAGGTCCATTTCCTCTTTGGTGACAGTCAATACCTCCTCTCCCATCCTGTAGCTCTCCCAGGGATCCCTCTACCCAGGTGCATTATCTTGCACTTCTTTGCATTGAACCTCAGTTGCCACCTCTGACCATTTTTCAAGCTTCTCCAGGTCCCTCCTCATTCTCTGTACCCCTCCTGAAGTATCCAACCTGTTGCAGATCTTGGTGTTATCTGCAAATAGGCATACTTTACCTTCTAGTCCCTCTGTAATGTCACTAATGAAGGCATTGAACAGGACTGGACCCAGTACTTATCCCTGTGGCACCCCACTGGTTATCCTCTTCTGTCCAGATTGGATCCCATTCACCACCACCCTCTGCCTCCTGTCTGTCAGCCAGTTTTTAATCCAGTCTGTCACCTTTTGGCCCATGTCCAGACTATCCATCTTGTTAATCAGCCTTCTGTGCAGAACAGTGTCGAAGGCTTTGCTGAAATCTAGATAGGCGACGTCCACCACCCCTTCTTGATTAACTTCCCTAGTCACCCAGTCAAAAAAATATATTAGATTCGTTTCACATGACCTACCTGCTGAAAATCTGTGTTGCCTCAGATTCTGGGCACCACTGGATTCCAGGTGCACCACACTATCATTTCTTTCAGCAGTGTCTCCATGATCTTCCCCACCACTGAAGAAAGGCTAACTGGCCTGTAGTTCCCTTCCTTCTCCTTACTACCGCTTTTGTGCAGTGGGACTAGATGTGCCCTCTACCAGTACTCTGGAACCACCCCTGTATTGAATGACTCAGTGAACAAGGCTGCCAGAGGCGCAGCTAGTTCCCTGCACAGCTCCCTTAGTGTTCTCGGATGTATGCCATCTGGCCCCATGGCTTTATCTACCTTTGGTTTAATGGGCTCTTCTAGAACTCTCCCAACAGTGAATGAACTGGTGTCGACCCCCCTTTGTCTCTACTACCCAACTGTGGTCTGTGATCCTTGCCCTCCTTAGTGAATACTAAACAAAAGTATTTGTTCAGTATTAATTCCTTGTCTAGGTCCCCCTCCTAACACGCCCCTCCTCCCCTTTGAGCCTCACAATCCCACCCCTGGATTTTCTCCTTTACTGATGTACCTACAGAATGTCTTGTCCCCTTTCTTCACAGTCTGTACTAACCCCTCCTCTGTCCGTGCCTTATCACTCCTAACCAATTTTCCAGCTTCCCGTAGACATTCAAGGTACACCTCCCTGTATTCCTCCCTTTGAGTCCCCTTATAATCTTTGAAACTCACTATTTTAGCCCTTACTTTGTCTGCCACCTCTTTAGAGAACCACAGTGACTTCTTTCTTCTTTTCCCTTTGGTCGCTAACCTGACACACTGGTTTGTAACATCTTCTATGGTACCTTTCAGTTTCCCCCACTGTTCTTCAACCCCCTCTCTTACCTCCAGCTTCCCCAGGGCTACTCTGATACATTTCCCCATTTTAGTGAAATCTGCCCTCCTGAAATCTAATACTTTTGTCCTTGTGTGGCTTAATTGAGTCCTTGTCTCCATGGTAAACCACACTATATGGTGGTAGCTGGACCCCAGCTGTCCTTCCACCTGGACTCCTCCTACTCTGTCCCCATTGGTCAATACCAGGTCCAGAATTGGCTTGTCCCTGGTTGGATTATGCACCAGTTGTCTGAGACCTACCCCCTGTAAGGATTCTAGGGTGGCTGTGCTTCTTGCTGAAGCAGCTGCCTGGGTGGTCCAATCCACATCCAGCATATTGAAATCCCCTAACAGCAGGACTTCACCTTTATATTAGCCTTTCTCAATATCAGGAGCCTGATGTCAAAGCAAACTCAGTTCCAGGCTTGGATCGCGCAGCACAAGTCAAACCTCATATTCCTATCAGAAACATGGCTCACCACCAAAATACCAGACTCCACCCTTACATTGGATGGGTATACCTTCTTCCTCCTAGATAGCTATCTAAAAGAAGGGGTGGCTGCCTAGTATATCTGAAGAACCATATTCAGGGACATATGCTCAACATAGGTGACACTTCCAATGACATACAACTACTCTCCATAAAACTCTTACTAGGGGAACACAACAAATCCCTTGTAGTAACTATAGTCTACTTACCTTCTGGTAAACAGAACCAAGGGCTAACAAAATTCTCTGAACACATTGGTAGAATTAGTAAGCAATAGGAGCTTGTTGTGCTAGGAGACTTCAACATCAACTGGCTGTCACAAGACACTGCCAGTCAGAAGGATCTGGTAAAGTACCTTTATTTAACACAGATGGTGAAGGAAGCCACAATAATTAACTACCACACTGGGACCAGTACCTTGATTGATTGGGTGCTCACAAGCCACCCGGAAAGAATCATTGAAGTAATAATGCTACCAGACATGATCAGCAACCATTCCACTGTATTGTGTAAATGGCCCAACAAAACCCTGAAACCTCAGCCTGCTACCCACAAAAGTAGAGTACTTCGCAATGGCCAGTTACCCCAACTTAAATATTACCTCTCACAATTTGACTGATCTCCCCTCGACTCCCTCCAGGATCTGGAACAGGCATTAGACCACTTCATAACCACATTCACTAGAGCCTGTGACATCTTTGCCTCGATACAGAAATGCAGAGCTAAAGGGCCCAATAATGTTTGGAGAGCACAGAATCTGCTCGAACTTATGCATACCAGGGATCATCTCTGGTACAGAGCCAGAGCAATGGGAAGGCCAGTTGACCTTCAAAACTTTAAGGCTGCCAGGAACAGATGCACCAGAGAGATCAGGATAGCCAAAGCAAATTACTGTAGGGAACAACTTAGGAATCTCTGGGGTAATTGTTTTCGGTCAAACTCAAGGAAATAACTGGTAAATACAACAAAATGCAACCCACTATGCTAATCCACAATGAGGTAATCGTACAGAATCCCTCGGAAATAGCAGACATATTATTTCATTCTTCACTGATCTTAGTATCACCCTGCCCCCCCCCCCCCCGACTTCCTTCCTGGAAGGGCAACCATCGAGATGATAAACTCTATTAATCCAAACACCCCCCACAGAGTGGACATACCTCCTTTTTACCTTAAACAGGTATCTGCCTTGGACACCAAAAAATACACCACAAGAGTACTAGGCAAAACAAGAGTAGGTAGTGACTCTATTGACATGAATATAGTAGCCCCCACCCTGGACGAACTTGTAACCCCTATTACAAAACTGTTTAACAAATCCCTTATACTTGGGCAGTTTCCCAGGGTTTGGAAAATGGCCCAAGTTACCCCAGTGCATAAAAATGGAGATTGTGCCTTGCACTCAAATTATAGACCCATCTCCATCCTCTTCCCCCTACCTAAAGCCCTGGAGAAAGTCGTGTCTGATCAATTAATGAAATATCTAAACAAATACAACATACAATGTCCCCAGCAGCACGGCTTCCACAAAGCAAGCAGCACCTCTACCGCACTCACTGACTACACAGACTTTCTCCACACAGCCCTAGAGCTGCAAACAGGCGGGGTCCATTTACATAGACCTCCCAAAAGAAACATAGACACATAGACTTTGATGGCAGATAAGGACCACTTGGCCCACCAAGTCTGCCCATTTCCCTACCTACAGGATAAGCTGCAGATCCTAGTTAACCAACAGCCTATTTCTTCCTACCCCCACAAGAATTGTCTTGTATCTGTCCCATGCATTTTTGAATTCTCCCACAGTTTTAGACCCCACAACCTCCTCAGGAAGGCTGTTCCATGCATCCACCACCCTCTCTGTGAAAAAATACTTCCTCACATTGCCCCTGAGCTGTCCCCACTCTATCTTCAAATTGTGTCCCCTTGTTCTTGCACATCTCTTTTTCTGGAAGATGCTACCCTCTTGGACTTTGTTGATTCCACTGAGGTACTTAAAAGTTTCTATCATGTCCTCCTCTCCCTCCTTTCCTCCAGGGTATACATATTAAACTCCTTTAGTCTCTTCTCATATGGCTTCTCTTGCAGACCCTGCACCATTTAGTTGCCCTCCTCTGGACTGCATCCATCCTGTCAATGTCATTGCGGAGATGGGGTCTCCAGAACTGGATGAAGTACTCCAGATGGGGTCTCACCAACTGTCTATGATTTGATTTGGCAAACCACCATATTCTCTTAGCAAAACTTCTTGCCCTAGGTCTGTCCCCTGAAACCATCAGTTGATTCCAAAGCTACCTCACAGATAGACCCCAACAAGTAAAAATCAATGGTGCCCTGTCCAGAATCAAGGAGGTATCCTCTGGGGTCCCCAGGATCCATCCTGGGACCCCTTCTCTTTAGCCTGTTCCTTAACACCCTCCATGACTCATGCTCATCAAATATTCTGCTTTATGCTGATGATGCCATAGTGTTTGAAAGCAACAATCAGCCTAGGTACACTCACCAATAAACTTCAAAGCAGTTTCAGTGAGCTGGAAGAATGGTTCCACCAGAATAAGCTACTCCTCAACTACAAAAAAAATGAAAATTATGCTGTTTTCGAGATACCAGGCTAAGAGGAAAGCAAGCCAGCTTGAAATACACAACAAAAAGGGTGAAACCCTTGAACAGGAAAATTTCAGATACCCCGGTGTCACACTTGATGACGCCCGCACCTTCAGCTCACACATTGACCACATTGTTAAAACTGTGAATGCAAAACTAGATATACTATATAGGCACAGGAACTCTATCACACCTGAAGCCATGAGCATCATTGACAGCAGCTCTGTCCTATCTGTCATCGACTGTGGGATGACAGTCTACAGTGCTGCCTTCAACACCTCACTAAGCAGAGTCAAGATGGTCCTGAATAAAGCCTGCAGAATGGTCCTTGGCATCGATAAACTCACCCACACCTGCAATCTTTACACCCAAACTGGGTGGCTCCCCCCCCCCAAAGAAAGAATAATGTACAGAGTCTGTCTCCTGGATAAGAAGACACTTCTTAGCCTAATCCCTCTTGGGCTCCAAACACTATTACAACCTATGCTCACCACATATCACATCAGAAGCATTACCAACAACATCCTCTGTGTATCACATAGATGGACAAACCTCACACAGCGGTTCTTTGCCTGTAGGGCCCCAAAATGGCTCAATGGCCTCCCTGCCATATTGCTGAATGCTGCAAAGATTAGCCTTTTCAAAACAGAATTCAGAAGCTACCTCTCACAAGTGGGGAAAATGTGACTGCTTTAATTAGCCCCCTCTATAGTAACACCTTAGCTGCCATTCTCCCCCTTCACCTCACCTACACTCTACTCCTCACTCTCTTACCCCCTTTCATGTCCCAC
Organism: Neoceratodus forsteri; assembly: GCA_016271365.2. NCBI lineage: Eukaryota > Metazoa > Chordata > Ceratodontiformes > Ceratodontidae > Neoceratodus > Neoceratodus forsteri. The sequence continues at coordinate 1,098,158,830 of CM057455.1, read as the reverse complement.
TCCTCTACCTAACCTCCCATCTCAAATAGCATACCCCCTACCATCGACCTTACCTAATGCCCCTATACTGTACACCTCTACCACCGTAGACTTTGCTGTTTTTTAGCCGTTTCTCAAGACAAGGCTGTGAGCTGCTACTTATATGATAGTTTAATAATAATCTCTTCCATATTAGCAATCGCTGTTTCTATATGTTCTTGTGTAATTACCTTTATTATGTATATATACCTTGTATATTTTGTACTCAATGTGGAGCCTGTGTAAAAGAGCTATTAGCTCAAAGGTAGTCAAACCACAGTTTCAAATAAATAAATAAATAAATAACATATTAAGGACTATTCAGAATCCTGCAAAGTAGGACACCTACAAACTTGACACAAGCGTATACACCAGTGAACAAAGGTCAGAAAGACACTGAGGAGGAGATGGAGACTTCCAGTGATGTCACCAGACCCAATAGTTGGAAGCCTGTAGACCTCTGTATCAGGAACCTAAAAAGTACCTCAAAATCACCAATCTTTTGCTAAGTATACATTCCAGATGAGGAATTCATTACTACACATCATGAAGAAGTTGGAGCAATTTATTATTATTATATTTTTTATTTTAGTCTTTGGTAACTTGGTAAGGCCCACTAGGCACAAGTGCCTGTTTTCAGGGGTGACCTGGGAACACTGGGAGGTTAAGTGACTTGTTCAGAGTCACACAGTATGCAAGTGGAGGTTGTGGAAATCAGACCCAGTTCTGCTGGATGGACCAAGCTCAGTCACAGCTTGTTACTCTAACCTCTAGGCTACACTGCTAGCCCCAAATCAGAAAATACAGAAGATGACTGCCACTGCCAAAGTTTGGGATCTGAGAATGAGGCCTCAGTCGCTTTCAGTCTCCTGCAGTCAAAACATGGCTCTCCAGCTAAACCACAAAAAACATTCAAAATGGGCAAAACTTATTCTTTAATGCACAAACTTCAAGCTTTTTATGCAGAGATGGCAACTAATTTTGAGACCCGGGATAGCAAAATCTCTAACATAGTGGGCCAACTCAATACAACAAATGCACAGCTCCAAACCATTAAATCCCACATAGCAGTTCTGGAATCCACAGTTCTACAGTTAGTGGAATCACAACAGCAAACTATGGACAAACTGATCGACCTGGAAAGCTGCTCCTGGAGAAACAATTAAAAAATTTATGGTTTACCTGAGAACAGTGAAGGCCAGCAGCTCATCCCATTTCTGCAAGACATGCTCAAGCAGAGTTTATCACTCCTAGTGGATTATGACTTTGACATCTAGTGGGCCCACAGAACCCTCGCCGAAAGCCTGTGACCCCAGCAACTTGCTCCAGTCAGTGATATTCTACATGCTCTACTGTACAGTGAAACAGGATCTGCTTCCCTAGGCATGGCAGCACAAATAAGTTCAATATGAAGGTACCACCTTGTATTTTTATAATGACTATCCTCCACCATTGATTCAAAAATGTGGAGCTTACGTACCTGTCAAAATTCTATGCCAGAATAGTTTTCCATTTCATACCCGTACCCAGCATAACTGCAGGTATATTTTCCAGGGGGGTGAAAAACATTTTCATCAGCAGAAGAAGAAGAAGGTCTTGAACTACAAAGGCGCAATCTGTATGATCCACAGCCCAAAGGCAGCTGTCCTTCCTAGCCAACCAGACCGCCATGACAATACCATCATGGCAAGTTCTCCCAAGACAAAGGGGCTAATAGTCTCAACTAACTCTACAGTCAGACCCTTTGCAGGGACAATCCCTTGACCTCCAGAGGCACCTGACTTTCTTTGCAATAGAAACTGGTAAATATATTATAATATAATTGCCAGAATCAAGGTAAGATGCTTCTTTTAGGGTTACTGGCTCCCCCCTTGTACAAGGATTAGTATTTGAACCACATAGTCTAGGCTATATTTACTTTGCCCTTCAATAACATTTATAAGACAGAACTGCCTGTCATAATAGAAATTTACCACTCCTACTGCAGATAGAAAGCAGTAGAGAAGGTGGGAGGTTCTCTCATGCCATGTTGTTTTCAAGACCTATAATAGGAGCTTTGTTGTAAGACAACAGCTCCACTCTGCTGATTTCTCCTGCCTGGTTTTGAACATACAATCCATGATGTGGTGCAGCAGCTATGATACTGAGCTTTTATCTTAAATTATTATGGAGTCACTGTGCACTCCTCACAGTCCCTTTGGTTCTCTTTTATGGTATATGGTTCACAGCTGCTGGGAGGGAATGGTAGTAAGCGATCCTCACAGCAGAGAAACTGAGAGGCTGGGACGTGAGCTTTATTCTGTGATGCAGAAAATAAACATAGCAGCTTGCCAAATGGGAGTCTGTTAGGGCAGATGGGGGTTGACAAGAACAGCAGACAGCAATAGCTATAAACACTGGCTTGACACAGACTAAAAGAAAGACAACAAGAATAAAAAGAGCACACATTAGAGAGGAAGGCAACTTTGATTTATAGTGGCTGAGCAACCCTCAGGGGAATCCCTACAGTACTTTATTGGGACAGTTTACATCTGTGCAAGCTCACAGTGGATGGCGGGGGGGGGGGGGACAGTGGCCAGGGGCACTGAATCCTTGTTTACTTTAATAATCAGGTAATCTGAATCTATATATGCAATGAGCCATGTTTGGTCCAATATTCCATTTTTATTTTGGACATTCCAGTGTGATATTTAATAGGACATTGAACTTAACTAGGACTGAGAATTGGCCCTCACGGTTTTATCAAGAGGGCACCCAGACAACACCTGGTGCCCCCGCAGAATATTAGGCTCTGTCAGTTTTGTTTGTATAATAGTAAGTTGCTCTTGTTTACAAAAGGTTTTTGTTACAAAATTTCATTCTAAATTTTATTCTCTGTTGTATTATCCTATAGGCAGCAGGTATATTGTATAAGTCATCATGGGACTACCTATAGGCAGTGTATATCAGATTTGGGGGCACAAAAGGAGGTTCCCCTTGGTATGCATTTTTCCTGTATTATTACATAGCCCTTGTTAGACCTTATCTAGAATATGCTATCCAGGTGTGGTCTCCCCAATATAGGGAGGACATTATTAAAATTGAATATGTTCAGAGAAGATTCACTAAAGCCATTCGGGGGATGAAAGAACTGTTTTATTCAGATAGACTTGTGCCTCTTAATTTGTATTCCTTATGTTATAGGAGGTTTAGGGGAGATATGTGTCTGTTGTATAAGATAATTGGAGATGGTAGTTATTGCTCTGAATTTGGAATTTATCCTAGAACAGACGAACATGGTAACAGAAGGCACAATAAACAACTTATACAATCTAAATGGAGACACAATATAAGAAAGCATTGGTACAGCCAGAGGGTGGTTATCCCGTGGAATGCTTTACCACGGGCTGTAATAAATAATGGAAGCATGAATCACTTTAAGAATAATCTGGATCTACATTGTGGTGAAAATAAATTTCAATTTTGAGACACGATTTAAATGGGCAAGCTTTAAGGACGTAAGTCTATTTGCTTGTAAACATCTATGAAATCTATGAAATCTTACTAGCACAAACCAAATTATTACATGGCTGAATCAGCCAAGTTAACTCTGATTTTTCAGAATGTAAATTGGCTCACTAATCCCATTAAACAAGCAAACATATTGGCTAATCTTAAAAGAAAAAAAAACAGGCTTAATACCACTACATTAAATGCATTTATCTCAACAGAAACATGAGACATTGCAGAAATCTGGTTTTAAAACAGTAGCACACTCAACATACCTTTGGGGATAATGCAAAGGAGTAGCTACATTAGTACCAAAAATGTCCCCATTTGTAGTGGAGTCAACCTGCTGTGACAAAGAAGGCTGCATGGGAATTATCAGGGGCACTCTTCAAGGAGAGCAGCTTACTGTAGTAAATCTATACTTGCAACCCAGCATTGCCTCGTCTATCATCTGGTTAATTTTTGATAAGATTCTAGCTCACCATTCAGGTCTGCTTGTCACAGGAGCCAATTTCAATATTGCTATGGACCCAACAAAATACTCCACAGTGACTCAGCCCACTAAACTGTCCTCAGCTCATAAATATTGTAAACATATCCTTGATGAACTGGGGGTTGTGAATGCTTGGCGTACTCTTCATCCACCTAGAAATGTTTTACATTCTACTCCCATGCTCATAGAATGCACCCCAGATTGGATTATTTAAGCAATAAAGCACTCCAGAGTGTGTGTTATTGTGTAATAATGTCACCTCTGGGGTGGGTTGAAGCACGAGGTGAAGCTGAGTGCTTCCACCACCCATGGAGTGATGTTATTACACAATAACTCACACCCTGGAGTACCTTATTGCTATTATACAGTGGCTTGTTTTAAAATTATAATAAAAAGTTTTTTAAAAAATGTTTTTTTTTTTTTGCGTTCTTTATTTATCCACCTTCCTGCCTTCGGCCTCCCCTCCTTCAGACTGCTCATACCTTTTTTCCGGATCCACTTCCCCCAGATCTGCCCCTAGAGTGCTTCTCTTCTCCTCCTCTCCTGCACAGCGGGGTCTGTCCTGGGAATTGGTGGTCTCCTGGGTGGAGCAGTCTTCATCTAGGACTGCCAAAGGTTTTTTTTTCTGTTTTCTGTACTCCCTCAACCCGCCCCTGGGCAGCTGGCACAGGGGCGAGCAGAGCGTCCAGAGAGGCGATGTGCAGATGCATGTCTCTCTCAAGGCCTGACAGCGTCCCCTCCCCAGACTCCGTGAGCGGGCATAAGCCTCTTGGCGCCAGTGCTCCCACTGGCCTTCTCCAGGGTTGGTAACCCACCCTGAGGAGGAGAGCATCCATTGGGATGCTAGATCCTCCCTCCCTGGCAGATCCCCCACCAGCTCGAGTCCGTTCCAGAACCAGGTCGCCGGCGTGGCGTGAGGTGTGGTGTCCAGTGCCTCAACCCTCAGCACCACCGGGCCTAAAAATTTATTTTTTAATGACATTTTTTTGGGCATTTGTGTGGCAGGCATATATTGCAAGTATGGAGAAAAAGTAGTCCAGTCAGTGGTGCTGCTGCTTCATACTTCCCTCCTCCCCACAGTCTTTATGTGTTCCAGCCCCACCTCTCACCCCCACCACCACTTCCAAACACACAGACATACAGAATACTTGGTGGCCATGTGCTTTAGTTCAGCCATTCTGTTAGTTAACCCAGTTTTGCTGCATGCTTTAAGTTGCTTGAATGAGGATCTGTGGGGAAACTAGCCAAAGGTGAGGACCAGGCGAGCTCATGCTTATTCAGGCACAACAGTGAATGCCAGTAAAAAGTGTGAAAGCTGTGTCACAGAGTGTCCCATTTCTCTGTGTAGGACAGAATGTGTAGTGTTTGTGTTCCCATTTTCTGTTTCTTTGGCACTGATTTCTAACTGTAGGACAGGGTAGGGGCGTTTGAAAGGAGCGGCTTCAGTGACGTGCGTGACTGGCAGTTATGTCTGCACGGCTCAGTGAAGCTGCGTGCTTGTTGGAAAAAAAAACAAACAGCCTTGAAAATGTCATTACTTTGGGATGACCCACTGTTGTGTTTGCTGTGAACGCCTTTACTGTCCGATCCTCGGGGGGGGGGGTGTTAAGCCATGAGGGTTCACAGTATCATATTTGTGTGTGTGGACATGAAATGGAGCAGCAATTTTTCTTATTATCATGTGGTCATTTTGCTGCCTGCCCTAGATACAGTGATGTTATCATGAAATAACATCACTGTGTCTGGGGCTCATTAGCCAATCAAGTTTCTAGATTATTCCTTGCCGTTGTATAATGGTATATAATAAATGAGGATCATTTTCTACCATAGGGAAACCTGTTTATAATTTCCCCATTATAACCCATGGGTTATAACAGAGAACACACGCCAGGTTTCCCTTGTACTGAGCATACACAGCCGCCACTCTTCCACTCCTCAGTGCTGGCTGCCATTCCCCAGTGCTACACAGTTCACTGCATTCAGAATTGGTGGCAGTAAGTCTATTTAAGAAAAACAAACAAATAACCCGGGCTAAAAAAAATGCTACTCCAGTGTTTTAACTCGGCTGGCTGAAAAAAACAAACAAACAAAAAAAAAAACAACAAGTAAATGTTTTTGCCACAAGCAGTCCACAAGCAGTCCACAAGCCGTGGACTGCACTGAAACCCAACCATGGCTCAGTAGGGATATCTTTATTTTATATAATTGCTGTGGTGAAAAAACAATCCCCAGCAATTATATAAAATAAAGACTGGGTAGGTGTGTAAAACCTGGATTTTAAACATGCTCTCATTGTGGGATGCCTTTATAAACCCCTGGAGCTTCACTCGCAGCAGGGTTTGTGCAGCATCTCATACCTTGGGGTTGTGTAAAATTCTCATTATAACCACATACCCAACCATTTTTCTATATATAACAGCCCCACATCTGGATGTAGTGTACAAGGTTGAAATCAGCTACATTCTCTTATGAGATCATGTACCAGTCATTCGCCATCTGTCACAAACCCTGGGACCAAAAATGACAGTCTGGAGTTTCAGTTTAGCATAATTGAATGATCCTAATTTCATGGACTTTTTTATAGAAAGAAAACCCTTAATTATGCAACAAAACTCAACAGAGATAGTATCTCATGCTATAAAATAGAACATGGTTAAAACAATTATCTGGAGAAATAATTCAATATCCTTCAAGAAAAAAAAAAGAACAACAAATGGCCCAACTGACAGAAAAGTTAGAGTTCTATAAATTTGTCACCAACAAGGAGACCACACGTATATCATCAAATAAAATTAACACAAGATGCCATCTGAAAAATCTGGATACAAAAGCTGAAACAGCTCTCCAATTTGTGAAAAAATATTATGAAAGTGGACTAGAGCTTCCAAACTACTTGCATTTCAGCTGTGCATGCAACAACAGCAAGCCACAGCCATTAAGTTGCAGGACTCTGTGTTGAAACTATATCACTATAAAACCTTAGGGATTTTAAAGGTCCTATCAGATTATTTCACTACATTACATATTCAAACATGGGAAATAGAAACATCTGACCTACAAAACTATTTTGATTCCCTGTAGCTCCTGCATTTGTCAGAAAAGCATTAGGATTTAATGAATGCCCCAATCATCTTAGCCCAAATGAAACTATGTAAACATCCATGCATGGATGGTTATTCCTCAGAATTTTATAAAAAACAGAAAAACACTTTGATGCCCTTATTACTTAGAACATTGACTCCAGAAAAAAAGTGATGCCACGTGACACTGTGGTAAGCGGTTTAGCATTTAATGGCAAAAAATAAAGGTAGTAACAGAAGTATCAATCACAGTCACACAGCACACTGCTGCTCCAACGAACTGACCCCAGCGCGTTGACTCTGGTAAGAGGGTACAACCCTTTTATAGGGTTAAAGAGTTCAAGTTAATTAACAAGTGAATGTAAACACATTAATAACAACCCTACACCAAAGGTTTACAGTAAATCAATACCACTGTTCACAATGTCATACAAAATTGAAAATACAAACTTTTAAATACAAAATTCACTACTAGATCGCTGTCACTGTATTTATTAATTAAGAAAGAACTTTAAAAAAAAGCTGCAGTTAGCACAAAACTTAGAGAGAATGCTGGCAGCGAGCAGTGTTTAAGAAAAAAAGGGAACCTGTAACTCCACTGGATCCATTGACAAGGCAGCTGGGACCCCCTGTAAAATAAGATTCCAAGTAAGTAAATGGGGGTATATTTCAAAGCAACATGATTATCCAGAGGGAGGCCACTAAAAAGTTAAATAACCCAAGAGGCAAGAGAGAGACAGCAACATTAGTTATAATTACAGTAAAGATGGCAAATTATTAAACAAAGAAGGAAAATGGAAACTGTGATATTGACACACTACAATAAAGAACACAATGCTAAGGCTGAACGCAGTACTATCATTATACAATAACCATGACAAGGTGATGTTATATCATCAAACTTTGAATGACAACTACAATTAACATTTTTACAAAAAGGGCTTGTGGTCCCAGAGGTCATTAAGTCCTACGGGTCTGACACAATTTAACTTGTAAATCCATTTACACTCTTTTTGTAATAATAGATTGTTTCTATCACCCCCCATCTTAGTTGGTGGGACCCATTCATATCTTATTAATTTCAGTACATCAGGTTTGCTCTCATGCTGCAGTGCAAAATGTGATGCTAATGTAGTGACCTTGTTATTAACAAAAGCGCGCACATGCCCTGCTTATAAAAAAAACTCTAAAATCAGTAGTAAGCTACAACAGTTTATTTCATGTGGGTAAAAAACCCTTACCACTCATCGCCACCATTGAATAAAATGCAAAGTATTTGGCCAAAGGAATTAAACATGACTCAGGCAGAAATCCAGTAGGGTAAAAGATTTACTTGCCAAAACACAAACTATCTTCCTTGCATCAATTTAAAGAATTTTCATGGAAAATAATAGTAAGATATTTCAAAACACTACACATAGTAGCAAAATATCATGCCACTCAAACAGTGGAATGTTAGAGAGGATGTGAGGAAGAAAACACAACTCATTCACATGTATTCTGGTTACGCCTCATCTTACTTACACAACTACTAGCAAGAAATTACAAAAAAATAAAATTGCACAGTTTTCTCCCCATTGAATCCAGATTTAGCCATTTTCTTATCTTTTCCAAAAGGAAAATTTTATAAACATAAAAAATATTTTATTGAAATCACTTTAACAGCTGCAAAAAAAAAAGCAATTACTAAACAATGGTTGCAACACCAACCCCATACAATTACCCAGTGGCATAAATTAATGTAAAATATTTATAAAATGTAAACAATTGCACACAACATTAGGCAACAGATTTATTCAAAAATAGATGGCTGGGGTGGTGCATGTATACAATGAATATATCAACAGATTTTGCTCCTTGAAATAGTGTTTCTGGTAGCTTCATCAGTCCCTTGAAACTTGCAAAGAAAGCATATTCGAAAAGAGCTATTACTGACAAGTACTGTAAAATACTAAAAAATATAAGTGGCAATAACTGCTACATAATGTATTTTTAGGAATAGTGACTTGGCTGGTAAAGCAAATTATATTACCCACTTATGATGTAATTCCTTTTCTGATTGTATAAATAAAAAACTACATACCTGTAGCCCTTTTATTTCTTCTTAATAATAAGAACATAAAAAAAGAGAGAGGAGGAGAGGGACTAAAGGACTATTTCAAAATCCGAGAGCCTTTTGGACTCCGTTGGAATGCAGCCTGTGACAAAGCATTTTGAGAGATCATCTCCGACTGATCAACATACTTGTTCTGGCACATACAGATCCAACAACACTGTTCACTCTGCATATGGATACAAGCCTTAGTGAACTGGAAGCTGCTCACACCCAAAGGATGAAACATGTGGCCCTTGCCAGTAGGAGTTTGATATCACTGGAAAGAAACTATCCCGTCCACAAGGAGAAAGATCTGATACTCAAATGAGTGACTGAAGACTAGTTTCATGAAGATCTTTATGGGTGCATATCACTGTTAAAACAGATAATAACCTCTTGGCATTTGTGAAGACCACAATGAGGAAGAACACTACTGGACACTGATGGCTATTGGTCTTGTTGACCAACAACTACTATGCAAAGTACCAGTCTGGACTGAATCATGTAGCTGCAGATGTCCTGTCTCGATGCCCAACTGCATCTGCTACCAAGGAAACAGGATGGATCAGGATTTAAGAGATTACTGTGAAGGTGCTGTGCACGAAATTTGTTATTGATCAGTAGCCATCACCACCAAACGTGCATTGTGTCATGGACAGTCGAAGAGCCTCTAGTGGTTATTTGCTACCAGAATATTGCAGCTTTGCAGCACTAAGTTCAGCAGTGCTGCTGCAATTAAGTATGACTTACACTGAGAACAAAGACTGAACCCCAGTCTTAGGGGCATTATGACTGCATTCTAGAAGGTAGGAAATTCGAAACATGTTATGCCTGTCATGAACAGAGATACCCACCTTTTGTTAAGGGAACAGCCTAAGTTGAGGCTGAAAATTAACCTACTCTACTGAGAGACTCAGGGCCCTCAAGGTTTCACCACACAACTGTTACTACTTCCTCAAAAGCACATGCAAGCCCCACCCCATCCCCATCTCTAAGGGTATGATGATGGATGTCCGTGGGAAGGGGGGCACATACAGCAAAAGAGTCACATACCTGGTAGGCCTAATTTCCGAGACCTTGCTGGAACTGGGGTGCTCTCTCACTTCAGGGTGCTGAACTGTGTAGGCAAGACTCTTGTTAGCAACAAACAGTTCATCCAAAACAAATGAGGCAACACTCGAAACTGCAGGAACGAGAAGAATCCTATTTAATGAACAGTTAATTAGAACAGGAAACAGTCACTCCATGGAGCCATAAAATATTCACAAGGTTGCTCTGGACTGAGAGGTCACATCATAAGCTAGTGGGGTGCTCCAGACCGTGAAGGTCACATATGAGCGTTGAGTCCAGGCAGCTACTCTTAGGCTAGGCAGCCACAGTCCAAAACAGGCAGCAAAACTCAAGGCCGAATGAGGCCTGCAAACTATTGGCAGCAACAATTCTTCTTCCTTTCCTTCTCTCTCTATCTCCTGGTAGGGAGCACAGACCTTCTGAGGGCTGGTTGACCCTGCCCTTGGCCACCTGTATCATCCAGCTTCTCAGAATCAGGGACCCAGGTAGGCGACTCCACCCCAGGCAGCAAAGGTGAATGTCCCCACCTGTCACCGCAATCAAACTGGGCAGTCCCACACTCTGGGCCATTTGTGACCAGGGGCTGTCCCTGGACCCCACAACCTCACTAGACCCCCCAGACTACAGTCTCTTCATCATAGTTAGGGCAATTTGGAGCCAAGGGCTGTGCAACGACCCCTGGACCCCTCACCTCACTGGCCCTTCCTTATCTTCTCCCTGGTCATATCTCTCTCTCTCTCTCTCCCTGGGTCCCCAGAGAGACCACTTCTGCCCCTCTAATCCTTGTCTCCATCTCCCTGCAAGCAGCAGTCTCCATCATGGGGCCCTGCTCAGCAGCGGTCCTCTGGGCTAACGGTCGATAGCCATGCTGCAGGACTCATGCAGGCTCTCCTCCTTCTCCTCTGTCGCACTGACCTTAGGGCTGCCCCCCCCAAACGGGGCTGCAGAAGTATTGGCTACCAGCATGTCACTGCAGCTGTACTAAACACACTGCCTGAAAATAAAAGAAATAATCTGCGGACTTGCTGATACAGCGGGCAATTGCCCCAGCTCAATCCCTCTCTTCCTCACCTCCCAGCTCTTTCTCTCTTTTCCCGCCAGCTCACCCTTTTTATTTATTTATTTATATGTTTGGTAACCAGATGAGAAAACTGATCCAAAGGACCATTTTCAGTTGTGCCCTGGCCGTACAGTGGCACAGACAATAGCTACAAGTTATAATACAGTAGGTACATATAATACAATGAGTACAGTGGCATCAGAAACAGTGTTACATAAACATCATGTCTTAAAACAGGGGTTAAGGACATAAAAAAACAAGTTCATGACAATTAAAGCAACGCTTCTCTGCTTGCAGAGAACTAGGACATACACTTACAACAAATCAAGACATTATTCAGCCAGTCAAAGGTTTACAATACAGTGCATGAGGGATTACACTATAGCAATCAACATTTTCCCAATAGAGTCAAAAACATGTCAGTTGTTTATGTAGTAGCCAGTACTTGGGAAGTAAAGCAAATGGTACACTGGGCCCCTAAGGTGGATTTCTGGCAAGGGTGCTTCCAAGGGAGCAGGCACAGGTGGCCTGAGACATGAGCCAACCTCTTAGCTTCAATTTGAAGGACTGAAGAGAGGGTAACATTCGGATAGCAGGTGGTATTCTGTTCCAGAGGTAGGGGGTAGAGAAAGAGAAAGCCTTGCTCCCCATGACAGTAGATACACGGAGGACTACTGGGGTGGGGGGGCAGAAGAGACCCTGAAACACTGAGTTACCACCCTGTTGGTGAGAAGCAAGGCATACGGGGACTTATGTGAGTTCCTGAGAGAGGTGTCGACTAGACAGCCCATAGCATATTCAAAATGGCCCTGTAGAGAGAGCCAACCTAAGGACTGATATAGAGAGCAGTGATGAGTGGAGGAAGGGACCTGAAGGGCAAAGTGACAGATAGAGTTGTATGTGATATTTAGACGAGAAAGAAGTGAGGAGGACATGGAGGAGAACATCGGGGAGCAATAGTCAAGTAGGGGCAGTAGATTTCCCAGGGCAATTGCAAGACAAGCCTCTGGGGCCAGGAGGTGGTTAACACGGTAGGCTGGCCCCAGCTCCTGGTGGACTCTCTTTATGGTGTTATAAATGTGGTCAATGTAGACAAGGGAGGAATCAAGTGTCACTCCTAGGTATTTGAAGGAGGATACAGTGTCAAGAGGAGGGCCTGCAGGGGTGACTATGTGTAACGAGGTTTTTGATTTGGTGGTCTTTGCAAGGTATGGCTTTGAGCCACAGAGCATGGCCTTCATTTTTTTCTCATTTACAAGAATTTTTTTGGAGAGGAACCAATGTTGAGCTGATCCATAATTTGTAGTGAGTGTAGATGATATAGAGTCAAGGGACGTGGCGCTATGGTAGATGACGAGGTCATCAGCGTAGAGGAGCGCATTACAGTTTATGCTTTCTGTGGGAAGATCCTTTAAGAACAGTGAGAATAATAGAGGCCCCAGTATGGAGCCCTGGGGGACACCAGTATGGACAGGTAATGCAGCAGAGGTATCTTTGCCTATCAGAACAGACTAGGATCTGTTAGCGAGGTAGCTGCTAAACCAAGCGGTGGCATCCGGTGAGCAGCTTTGGTTTAGCAGGGTGGATTGCAGAAGGTGGTGGTCAACAAGGTCAAAGGCCTTTGATAGGTCCACAAACACCACACCTGTGGCCATACCCATGGTCACGTTTCTGAGGACATGGTTAGAGAAAAGGGCCAAGGCCGAAGAAGTGCTGTGGTGTTTGCGGAAGCCATGTTGGAGGGGGCTCAGGAGGTTGTACTTATCTAGATGCTCAGATAGCTGGTGGTGAGTGATTTTTTCTAATAGTTTACTTATATGTGGGAGGATGGAGATGGGACGGTAGTTTTCCGGGGCAGCGGGATCGTCGGATTTGAAAATAGGCACTACGTGCTCATGCTTCCATGAGTCAGACATAGTAGATGATGAGAGGGCAAGGTTAAATATGTGGGTCAGTGGCTTTGCAAGGGCAGGGGAGAGGAATTTCAGAAAGATGGGCTACAGCCCATCGCTACTTGGGCTGCTCCTGATGGGTAGCGTCTTTAGGAGTTGCCAGTGACACTATGGTCAATGGCTCTGAAATAAAAGACAGGGCTTGATGTCTGTGGGAAGCATGGCTGTTTTTTTAGGGTAGAGGGAGACTGTGGAGGGAGTTTGCTGGTGTAGGCGGTGAAGTCAGTGAATATTCTATTGAAGGTATCAGTGATCTTGCCTGGGTCAGTAATGGGACTGGAGGGGGAGGTAAGTTCCGTTATTTGTTTATTTGATTTTGGGTTGAGGAGGGTGTTGAGGCCCAGAAACTCGGGAGTTGCCAAGACACTAGTTTTGTAGGTAGGTGTAGTATTTACGCTTGAGTGACTTCACAGACTGCTTGCAGGAGTTACAAAGTCTACTGTATGCATTCCATAATTGAGGGGAGAGGGATACCTTGAAGGCTTGCCAGGTTTTGTCCCTTACTTTCATTTGGGCCAGAAGTTCATTTGATAGCCAACGGGTGTTACCACCTTTAACCCTGCTGGTTGCGATAGGGAAGTATTTGTCCTGAAGGTTGTGAAGAGCTCCCTTAAAAAGCATCACTGCCATGGAGACATCTTTGAGTTGATAGAGTGAGGACCAATTTATGGCCCAGGCATCCCTTAGCACTAAGTCCGAATCCTGGGATTTGAATTTCCTAAAAGATAGCAATTTATGGGGAGGACATATTGATTTGTTGGTTAGAGCGATATATGTAGGGGTGTGGTCACTGATAGAGTCAGCCATAGTGCCTGCTTGGAGGACTAGATTCGCACAGTTTGTGGCAATCCAGTCAAGGGTGGAGTGGTTGGGGGAGTGGGGGTTATATCTGGTAAGGGAGGAGATGATTTGTTCAAGGTGATGCTTCCTTAGCAGGTGTGCATAATCCGGTACTGGGGATTCTGTCCAGTGGAGGTTGAAATCCCCAAGTATGATGGTATCCCTGGAGGAGGGGACAGATGCAAGGCCATCTAGAAAATTAGACAGTCCCTGTGCACCTCCTGAGGGAGGATTGTAGCAGCTGCCTATGTACAGTTTTTTCAATGCACCCAGGACAATTTCAGCAACAAGTCATTCACTGACCCAGGAGGGGGAGGAGCAGGCAATAGTGGTGGTACTAATATGGTTCTGCATGTATAGTGCAATGCCACCACCCCTCTTTCTGCCAGGCCTGTCAAGGCACGGCAATGAGTAGCCGGGGAGTTGGTAGGAGGCATCACTGTGGTATGGCTTAAGCCATGTTTCAGATAGACCCCGGACATGAGGCTTGTAGAGGGACACCCAGGCTTCAAGTTCAGAGAACTTAGCTAGGAGGCTGCACACATTTAGGTGTGCAACCCTGAGTCTGCAGCGTCTTGTCCAGATAGCATTAGCATGGTTAATATGCATGTTTGAGGGTCCAGGGTTGGCTTCCATATCCCCTGCGAGGAGGAAAAGTGAGAAGAGGTGGCAGGTAGGAGGGTGCCAATGGGGGGACTGTATAGTGAGGGAGTGGAGAAACAAACCAAATAGATAATGATCATGGTTAGTCAGGAGGGCCAGTATGACAGAGCCCATGGGGGAGAGCTGGTAGGCTTTGTCTTTGTGTGGGGGGTCACTGAGTATAGGTGATTCGGAGAAGAATTGTAAGTGAGCCTGGCAGCAGTGAGGATGATGGCACAGAAGTCAGTCATTAGTAACAGGCCAGTCATGGTGCATAAAGTAATGAAGAGCATGGGGGAAAACATTTTTGTATTTGAAATTAGTATCATCAGATAATAAAAATTCTTCCTTATAGACCACACTATGGGACAAAAAGTGCTTAAAATCTCCTTAATTTTCCATTAATTGACCCCTGAATTTAGAATCTGCCCCTTAATTTAAAATTAAGGGTGCCTTAAAAATAAATTTAACTGCTACCTGTCTACCCCTACTTGCACTATACGATGGATTAATGCTCCTTTTCCCTGTGTAAGTTGCCTACTTCAGTTTCAGTTTGGGTATGGTGTGCTGGTTTGTTGTTGGATTTATGTTTCCTTCCAGGCTGAGATGTTGCATCAAGTCTCCCTGAAATTATATGGACTCTTTGGACTGTTAAGCCACTTTGGATTAATTGGGGGCTCACTTGATGCTTTGCCCTACTGCTTTCCTTCTGTGACTTGCTTATTGCTATTTGATGGTTATATTATTATTATTACTATTACTATCTTTTACTATTATTATTATTACTATCTTTTTCAACTTTAAGAGCACTGTCATTTGTGTATCCCTCTCAGACTGAATTGCATTATTCTGTAGTTGGTTCCTCATAGCCTCCTACTGTTTGCTGTATGGTATGTGTCTTTATTTGACTATAAATGCCAATAAAAAGCATTAACTACAAAAAAATAAAAAACAAGTTTGTAAAACTCAAACCCCTTAATTTTCCTTAATTACTTGAACGGAATACACTGAATTAAAATTAAGGTACTAATTAATGAAGTATTTTGTGATTAATTTAAAATAATCAGAAGATTAAGAATAAGAAATCTGCTGAATTAAAATGCACTAGGAAATCCTATTTTTCCTTAATTTTAATTAATGGTTGCATTAACAAAAAAATTATGCTGAATTCAAATTATGAGAAAACAGTGATAGTATGCGTACAAAGAATACCAATATACATTAATAACAAAGGTGGCAATGCACCAATGGGTGGAAAGTACACGCTAGAGGCACGTACTATACCCTGCCCGTGCAGCTCCACAGCCGAGGTGTGCACAGGCTGGTATTCACCAATGTCCACCACTTGTCTGTGGACCCGCCCCCTGGTGTGCAGATATGTGCAGGGCAGATGGGGGTGGAGTAGCAGATCCAGGCAGGCAGCCAATTGGATGCTCGTCCTGGGTGCTGGACTGGATCCCCCCGTTCATGCCGGTGCGAGACCTGGTAACTGCATCCCACACAGGCAACCCGGAGAGGATAGTCCCCATTGGCTGTACAACACCCCCTGCCTGAAACCTACCCCTGTGGGGGGGGTCACTGAGTGTAGGTGATTCGGAGAAGGATTGTAAGTATGCCTGGTCAGCAGTGAGGATGATCCCATGCATCCCATGCAGGGGGCGTGATGGGTGCGGGGAGCCTACGTGCTGCTGATCCATGGCGTGTAGTCACTCCGCACATTCGGGCATAGCGTCCAAAGTGTTTATTTAAAATTTAGGAAAATTGTATAGGAATTATTTATATAAATATTAAAACTGATAAAAAGTACACAGTTGTGAACAGCTAAATCAAGAATGTTCAATGTGTCCAAGTTAACACAAAACATTTCAAATATTTATTATATGCATCACATACAGTATATTCATTATCAAATATTTTATTGTAATACATTGAGGCACACATTGCCAAAAGTTAAAAATAAAACCTTGTGTATCAAACATAATATAATATAATTCTGTTTAAATGGTTGTTCAAAATTTGAATTGATCATTCTAGTCATTGCAGTAGTTGAGAATAAAAAGTTGACAAGAAGAATTCATGCACAATGATCAGGCTCATGACAGTGTAAATGTTAGTGTCATGACATTTTTCAAAGAGGCAGCATAGCGCAGTGGTGTAAGGCTTTGAGCTGCAAACCTGGAGATCTAGGTTTGAATCCCACAGCCCCCACTTGTATACTGTGTGACTATGAGCAAGTCACTTAACTTCCTTGTGCTCCCAGGTCACACCTGTAAACAAACTTTCAGCTTTGTGTGTCTCTCCTGGTTAAAAAAAACAGACAGTAATGTAGGCTATTGAAATGGCATTTCCAATACCATTTTTTTAACTTTTTTTCATATAGTTTTTGTCCCCTGCTGGTCTCTGGTTGCCGTCTCTCTGGGGATCCCAAGGACTCACCGTAATGATAGCTCTTGCATGCCCCTCTATGGAGCAATGGTTTGCCCCACCCCACCCCACTGCAGAGTCAATGGCAGGGAATGTATCCTGAATTCTCACAGGTTTATCAGATGGGCGGTGTGATGAATGCCGCGAGGGCCTGGATTACCAGGGTCCTGTTACCTGTGGCTTCCAGGGCTGTTCTTTTAACTCGTTTCCACCCCACTGGAGGATGGCATGCAAGGGATCAGGTGTACTCACTCATGACGGCATGTGGTGTGCAAACCAGCCACCATCCAGACCCTAACCAGCTTATCTCCATTGCACTGCCACCCATGGTCACCTAGGTGGCAGCAGTGCAGTGGGGGGCAGCGACTCACCCTCCTCCTCCTCGGAGGGCATCCTCTGGGATGCTCAAGCCCCCTCCCTTGGGGGCAGCAGTGCAGTGGGGGGGCAGTGACCCACCCTCCCTGGAGGAGGAGAGCATCCTCTGGGATGCTCAATCCTCCTCCCCCAGCTGACCCCTGATGCTCGGGGCTTGCTTTTGAACCCAGATCACTGGCATTATGAATGGTAGCACTACCGCTGCACTGCTGGGCTGGCTCCAAGACCATTTTTATAATTCCTTTTGTTGTAGTATGTTTATCTATCTGACAACAGCATTTCTCTGTTCTCTCACCACAAAGAAGTTCTCAGGTCAATTGGCCCAGTAGTGTAGAGGGCTGAGGTGCCTCGGGCCTTACCTCTTACCACGCCAGTGACCATGGGTCAGGGGCAAGCTTGGGTTGCTGGAGGTTGGTCGGGGAGGGAGAGGATAGAGCATCTAATGACAGCTATCCTCTCCAGGGTGGGGTGGGTTGTAATTCCCTGCCATCAGCGGCTCCCAGTGGAAACTGGGGGTGCAACAGCCAGGGTCACATTGGATCTGTGGGGAGACTGCAGGGGACATCCATGAGTTGGGGCTGGAGTGTGCCATTCCACATTGGACATAAGTGCATGTCCTTGCCTCTGCCGGGGGTGGGAGGGGCCACATTCATGTTCATGCAAGGAAGAAAACCCTGGCTTCTGTGGAGACAATGCACCAGCCCCAGGCCCACTATCTGACCTGGCCCTCCCTGGTCCCAATATCTTCTGGCCTGCACCATGCCCACAAAGACTGGACTCAAGCAGTGCCCAAGGTAAGAGGAGGATGGCCTTGCCCTCGGGGCACAAGGCAGGGGGGTTCTGGTGGGATGAGATGACAGGATGGGGTTCCAGGGGAACCTAGTGTTTGGGGGATCTCAGACCGGGCGGGACAACCAGGCGAATGTCTAAGGGATGCTTCAGGACTGCTGACTGGAGAGAAAAAGAAATAAAAAAAAGAAGTTCTCAGTAGCTGTAGAGAGTGAAAAAGGGTAGCTAGCATTATTAGCTTGGCTCTGCAACATGAAAGGTAAGCATTCACACTTTTGGGGAATTGCAAAAATGAAAGGTACACATACTGTAGTACATCTCTGTGTATTCTTGGCATGTGCAGTGGAAGCATTGTGCTGCTGCCTCAGAGTAGGAAGGACAATCAGAGGATAAAAGGTTGGGTCTGTGTAGGATCATGTTTGCTGACCTCAGACCCTGCTCTACTGAATTTGTTCTTCAAAGAGGGCCTGCGACAAACTGACAGCCCTTGTGGAGGGTGTCAGAGATGGAGGTAAGACCCAGAGAAGGTGGGAATGGTGCTAGGGCAGTAGCTGAAGGGGTTTGCGGATGTATAGGAAAAAAAGTAAGTATAAAAGAACATGTGAGGCACAGCACTACCACCATAGTGTCCACCCACCCTCATGACCCTCAAAATTGTAGCTTCATATTTATAGCTACAATAATAAACCCTGGAATCTACTGTACTTCTGCATTGCTATAGTTCTCCAGCATTTGAGTAGTACTTATTTTGATGAAAAGACTGATTTTCTAATTTTGTGTCATCCTTTATTGACATGTTTGTTACAGTGTTTACAATTACATAGTGTGGTCCCAGTTGGTATACTTATGCCGAGTCTCACTATCCTGACACTGACCTGCCTGTGCAGCATTGCCTGACAGGTGCAGTATCTGGATAGTGAGAATCCTGGCAATAGTAAACCCGATGGACATTTACATGGTTAAGGTAGCGGTTTACCCCCCCGTAACTAATTATTTTTACCTCCATGGTCTGCTTCCCCTTGGAGTTTGTTATTTTAGTTATGGGGGGTGTGGGGGTGGAGCCCCCCACATGAGGGGTTCGGAGGGGTGAAGCCCCCCAATTGCATTTTGTATTTTTCAGTCAGATGCCTGACATTGTATTGTTGGGCATCTGATTGATTCGGGAACAAGTATTTTGGGCCACTAAACTCGGGATCATGAGACTCAGGATCTCAAGTTTAGGGAAAACATAGTATATCCTTTCAGTCACTATGTGTAACCCCCCTACAAATAGAGGTTCCTGAAAAGCCTTCCTTGAGCTTGCGTAAATGCTCACTGTCAGGCTGGTGTCCTGAGTTTTAGCAGTTTAAATGTATTGCCAGAGAGTGCCTGTATGGCCTCTGTGTACTGTCTCTTTAAGAGCTGCCTGGATTGCAGTAATAATTAATATGAGAGGTAGCTCTGTTAGAAGATGTACTTGTTTGCTGATCATTTGTTAGATTAGTAATAATATTGCAGTTTGTTCTAACCTGCCTTCTTTGTAGCATGGACAGTTCTATTTGTTTCTATCATCTTGGTCCTGGACTGTCAGAATGGGCCAATCAGTACATTTGGGACTCTAAAATGGAGTCTGCCTACAGGGGCTTGGTGGGGCCAAACCTTGTAGAAATTGTAGTTTTGGGCTTTTGGCACCTAAAATAACGTGGAGGGGGAGCCCTTGTTGTGACTGACAGACAGATCAGCCAACCGAACCTTTTGGATCGTGGGGGAAGTCCCACACTGCTTGCAGTTCAGTCAGATCTGAGTTGGGAAGTGAAGAAGTAACAGCTCAAGATAGTTTGAGCAGCAATCCACAGTGGATTCGCATGGGAGAACTGTGGAAAGGCCTGAGTTTGGCCTGTATGCCTGCCTGCTGTTCCTGAGAGGGAACTTGTGCTTTTTTTGGACTGAATACGAATTTGGAGAGCGAATTAAGCCACTGAATTGTGACCTGACTTTAACCTGAAGAAGACCAAAGATTTGCTGAATGCGATCGGCCTGTCAGGACTTCCAGCTACCTCTGAACTCCCAGATTGTGCAGAGACTCTGTAATTGCTACCGGAGAGCCATTTGCTTGGTACAGTGAAATTTCCTTACATGTGAATGTGCAGTGCGCTTATAGTGGGTCGTGATTTGGTTCCCCACTGTGTGTCTGAACTGTGTTTTGCTTGCTGGAGGCTGTAATCTAGCTCAACAGACTGAATCCATATCCTTTTCCATTTGCCTGGGCCCTGCTACACTGGCCCAGCCAGAATACCTGTTACCCAGAGAAAGTCATCTTTGAGAGACCGGCCTGGGGATCAGACCCCTGCTCAGTGCCTTGAACAGGAAAAATGCCTCGGTGATTTGTGTGGGCCCTGCTTCTCCAGGCACTCCAGCTCAACAGCCTGCAGTCTCGATTTCATCCTGCCTGTGTCCAGTATTGGATATCGTGAGTAAACATCAGGGTAGCTCCCTGGAAAAACAGCTAAATCTAAAAGTGTTGTCTGATTGTCTTGTTGCCTTTTCTTTCACGAATTGAGTCCTCCGGCTCTGGATTACAAATAGTGTGTATTGTGGATGTTGCTTTCTTCCACCACAGAGCCCCAACCAGCTGCAACATTCCTGGCTAGCCAGCCATTTTCCTACCTGGGTATCCAGGGTGTGTGACTGTAGGGACTCTGAACTGCAGGCACAACTGTCTGATTAATATAGCTTTTAAGCAAATCAACCTGATTACACCCCTACCTTGTTCAAGTCCCCTGAATAAATCACATTTAACTTTGTTTGCATTTAACCTGACTGTGGTTCCAGTTTGTGCCAAAAGTACTGTACTGTTGCTATTTGTTGTGCTTAACCTTGTTTTACGTGGGATCCCCAGGGTCAAGCTAGAGGAACCAGCCCTGGTGGTAAGTGCAAACAATGTGGGTAATTGCCTGGTCAATAAGGGTCATTGTGAAAGTAATTATTGTATATTGTTCAGGCCACTAGAAGGGAAGGAGGGGGGTTACAGTGTCCCGGAGGGCTGTGCCCAGGTTAGCTTGACCATTAACAACCCTGACCTCCAGGTGGAGGCACTCGTTTCATTACCCAGGCCCCTTAACCTGCTACTAGTCAAGCAGGCAGAGGTAGTAGCCCTTGGGATAGCGCCACCTAGGGGTTACATATAGAAACATAGAAGCTGACAGCAGATAAGGACTGCAAGGCCCATCCAGTCTGCCCATTTCTTTTTCTACCTTATAAATGTGCCATCGGCCTTTGCTCTGTCAATGGCCTATCTTATTCATACTCATCTGTATTGCTCCTTTATGTCTATCCCATGCCTGTTTGAAGCCCTGCACTGTATTCATATCAACCACTTCCTGAGGTAGGCCTTTCCATGCATCCACCACCCTCTCTGTGAAAAAGATCTTCCTCACATTACCCCTTAATCAGCCTCCCTCTAATCTCATGCTGTGTCTTCTTGTCCTGCTACTTTTCTTATATTGAAACATGTTACTCTTTCACCTTGTTAATGCCCTTAAGGTGTTTGAATGTTTCGACCATATCACCTCTCTCCCCTCCTTTGCTCTAGGGTATACATATTGAGCTATGTTAATCTCACCTCATATGTTTTCTGATGCAGTCCCTGCACCATTTTGGTCGCCTTTCTCTGGACTGCCTCAATTTGGTTAATGCCCTTGTGAAGGTGTGGCCTCCAGTACTGCATGCAGTACTCCAGGTGGGGCCTAACCAGTGTCTTGTAAAGAAGGATTATTACCTCCCTCTTCCGACTTGTGATACCCCTACTAATAGACCCTAACATCCTCCTAGCCTTACCTACTGCTTTAGTGGTCTGCTTGGATGATTTCAGGTCATCGGTGATGATGATACCCAAGTCTCTTTCTTCCCTTGTGACTGCCAGCAACTCCCCCTCCCAGCCTATAGGTGGCTTCAGGGTTTCTTTTCCCAATGTGCATGATCTTGCTCTTCTTTGCATTAAATCCCAGTTGCCACTCTTCTGACCATTTTGCTAGTTTATCCAGATCTATTCTCATTCTGCCCACCCCATTTGGATCAGCTACTCTGTTGCAGATCTTGGTGTCGTCTGCGAACAGACAAACCTTACCCTCCAGTCCATCTGTAATGTCACTGATAAAGATATTGAAGAGGACTGGACCCAGGACTGATCCCTGAGGTACCCCACTTGTGACTTGCATCTCTTCTGACTTTATGCCATTTACCCCCACCCTCTGTTTTCTGCCCGTCAACCAGTTTGCCACCCACTTGACCAACTTCTGACCCTCCCCGAGCCTACCCAGCTTATTAATCAATCTTCTATGAGGAACAGTATCGAAAGCTTTGCTGAAGTTAAGGTAGGCGACATCAACTGCTCCCACTTGTTCCACCACTCTGGTTACCCAGTCAAAGAAATCTATGAGATTAGTTTGACAGGACCTTCCTTTTGTAAACCCATGCTGTCTTGGATCCTGTGCTCCTATGGATTCCAGGTGTCACACTATCCTTTGCTTAAGGAGTGCCTCCATAATCTTGCCCACTTCTGAGGTAAGACTGACTGGTCTGTAGTTCCCTGCCTCTTCCCTGCTACCACTCTTGTGGAGCAGGATCACATGAGCTCTTCTCCAGTCATCTGGGACCTCTTCTGTGCTCAGAGACTCACTAAACAGTTCTGATAATGGCTCTGCTAGTTCCACCCTTAGCTCCTTTAGTACCCTGGGATGTATGCCACCAGGTCCCATTGCCTTGTCCACCCTGAGCTTATTGAGCTCTTGTAGGACCGTTTCTTTTGTGAAGGGACTAGTGTTCACCTCCTTCCCCCCTGTGTCCATGTGCTATGTGTCATATGTTTACAAACGCAGTAGAAAGAAACCAACATGGTAACTCTCAAACTATAAAATGTACAGTTATCTTAGCATTAATGAACTCATTTTGAACTGAATATATGTTGTTTTCTTATGTCAGTAGAATCATCACACAGCATATTTATAGGTCCTGGTTAGGGGCCACTAAATGGGGGCTATGCACAAATGGGGTGGAAGGTACATGCCAAAGATGTGTACCCCACCCACATAGCTCTGCAGCCCTGGACAGGTGCAGGTTGCACACTACCGCATGCACCCACGGGGCACCTGTCCACAGCCCGGGCCCCCCCTGTGTGCAGAACTACGCAGCACAACCAGGGACAGAGTAGCGGACCCAGGCATGAATCCAATTGGATGTCTGTCCTGGGCCCCATAGTGAATCACATGCATGTGAAGGCACTGGTCCAGGTGTGTGACTAGTCAATGCAAGCACCTGAACAAATAGGGCCATACCCTGTTGGCAGGAGGACCCCTTGCCTGAGCCCCTGGAGCACCTTGGCCACCTCCTGCACTGCCGAACCACCCACCAACACACATCTGCCCTGTCCCCCTTGTAGCAAAGCATACTCCAACATGTGACTGCCCTGTCCCTCTTGTAGCAAAGCATACCCCCAATTCACTGAATGCCCCATCCCTTTAGTTTCAATGAATCCCCAACACATGACTGCCCCATCAGTGCAATTTTAATGAACCCCCAACTCATGACTGCACCATCCCTGTAATTTCAGTGAACCCCCATCATGACTGCTTTATCCCCATAGTTTCAATGAACCCCCAACACATGACTGTCCCATTCCTGTAGTGTCAATGAGTCCTCCCAACACATGTCTGCCCCATCCCCAATGTAGCAATGCACCCCCCGCAAAACCTGTCTGCCCCATCCCCGGTGAAGAACATGACACCCCCCTGCACCCACTGAGGTGCCCCAGTCCACACAACCCTGACCCCTGAACCCAGTGCCCAGCAGCTTCATTTGTGATCAGTGGACCCCCCCACAGCACTGACAACTCCTGTTCCCCCAAGCCCATACCTGAAAGATGGTGCCACAGGCATAGATAGCCAGCAGCACATCCCTCCACACACCTCGTTGACCACCAGCCACCCAACTGGTGCTGGGAGCGTGCTGCATATATAGGCTTTTGTCTTTGAATGTCTGAAAGCTAAACTGGAACATAAACTCACTGAGAACTGACGATCAGATGGTGGAAGGAATATCTAAATAAAAAACAGGTATAAATAATAAAAAATAAACAGCTACTATGAATATTTCTTATTCACATTGCTAAAAAAAAGCAATAAGGTTCTCCCAGGGGTTGTATTATCTGTATGTTAATTACACCCTAGGGGTATGTGGCACTCGACTTTGTCTTGTGCCACTTTACATCCCAAGGGTGTGATTTACAGGTGATTCCCTATTGCTTAAATACTGTTCATCAGGCCTGCCAGAGCAGCTCCTTGTTCAGACGTGACCATATTTGATCTCTCTAGGCTCTATTCAACTTCTGAAAATTGAGCAAAAAAACAGGATTTCACTAAAAATTAGATCCTTCATCATCTTTTTTCTGCTGAACCACCTGCCAACACACATCTAAAGGGGTGTATTTTCTGCGTTTGCAAACCTAGTCTTAACTGACCACAAAGACATGGTGGTAAGATGGCATTTCTGCAGCCATCTACCCTGAACCTCTGAACCCACATCCTAGCAAAATAAAAGATGCCCTGGTGTCCAGTGGACCCCCTACCCTCTGAGCCCCCATCCTTGGTAATGTATATGATGCCCTGGTGTCCATTGGCATACCTTCCCTGACCGCTTGTCCCAGGAAATGCAGTGTAGAACCTAGTGTCTAGCACCACCCATTCCCTCAATCACCTGTACTTATGAGCACAAGAGAGAACAATACTGGATTTTTTCTTTTAAGGCAATGGATGGTAATGGACTTAACGGAAGACTTGAAGTTAGACCTTTTCTTAGGAAAAAAATCATTATGTTACTGCCATTTGTTGATAGTTTTTAATTCTGTCTTTTTTCTTTCTTTTTACACAGATTTGCACCAGCATTTCATGCTGACTGAGTTTTATACAAACTGGGTGCAATCTTTCCTTACTTTGACAGGTTTAATTTTAATCAATGCATATAAGTCTTGCATGGTATTGATCTGTAACAATGTGCCTTCTTTTACAGAATTCTGTTATGACTTAAATTAATACTGGAGATTATAGGTACCAGAAACATAGTAACAATAACAGAAATTAATGAAAGGTAGAATATATGAAACAACATATGTTTTTGAGATTTTCTACTTTCTTTGTATAAGTCTGCACATACTGTATATTTCTCTACCATGATTTAGCTGTCCATTTATTCCATGTGTAAATAGTGATGCTTTTGTTTTAAGGTGAAATGGTGGTAGTGTATCTTTAAATCCTTTTGGATTTAAGCTCTTGGTGATGTATGATCTCTAAACCGTTGAGAAAGTTCTGACTGAGTGAAACGAGTCAGGTGACAAGGTGTCATACCAGGAAGCGCTTGTTGTGTGTTGCTTTGGATTGTACAGTGCCACTGCTTGGATTTTATCTGCTGTTATCTGCTGTTTATGAATTCATGGATCAATAAAAGATATTGCGAGTTTTGCAAAGAATTACAGCATTACCAGGAGTCGGTGAGTCTTTGTATGGGACTTATTCATTGTTATTCATCAAAGAGATACTCCCTGCTCAGCCTTGGTTATGGTGGTAGTTTCTTCTTACTGTGACAGATGAGCATCACCCTAGCCCTATTGTCTGGTGGCTCCTCCCTCCTCCAGCTCACATGTCAGGGTGAACATCACCATAACCCTGAGTGAAGTAGCACCCCAAATCTTCCAATCCCCTGTCCTGGTACTGTGACTGTCTGCCCTGGTGCCTATTGGCAACCCCCACCCTCCAATCCCCTGTCATGGTACTGTGACTGTATGCCCTCGTGTCTAGTGGCACCCCAACCCACCGATCTACCATCCCAGTACTGCAACTGTCTGCCATGGTGTCCACTGAGACCCCAAACTGTTCGATTCCCCCATTCCATAGACAACACCATCATAGATGGTTAGCAGCACTCCCACTCCCCAAACAACCGTCTCATTGCTGAGAAGATAGTCACTGTTGACAAGTGGCCCCTTCCCCCACACACACATGGTATAAGTGCTTACTGAAGCTTGTATGGCAATTGGATGTGAAAGTGAAAGGATGGCTATACAGGTTACCATAGAAGGATTCACTGCAGATTCCCATCCTGCCAGGTAAAGGGAAGGGACTGGGGTGGGTGCTGCACTGGATGTGGGAAAGACAGTTGGGGGCCCAGGATGACTATTGTGTGGTAGGGCATCTGTTGTCTGGCATTTAGGAGTGGGGCAGGGGTACCACTGGATGCCAAGGATTGTATAGGGGACATGGACAGGGAGCTCAGATGGGTCGGTTGTGCCACTGGACACCAGGGCTATGGGGTTACTCGCACAGGGAAGCAGGGTCAGGGGGTGCCATGAGATGCCAAGGATCATGTAGCAATCTATGGAACAGGTGTTTGGGGGAGTGCCTGTAATTACTGG
This sequence comes from Neoceratodus forsteri, assembly GCA_016271365.2. Lineage (NCBI taxonomy): Eukaryota > Metazoa > Chordata > Ceratodontiformes > Ceratodontidae > Neoceratodus > Neoceratodus forsteri. The sequence continues at coordinate 1,098,132,062 of CM057455.1, read as the reverse complement.
GGTACCTTGCACCATCATTGGTACGGGTGTGCAGGGGGTGACCACTTGTCAACAGCGACTATCTTTTCAGCAACAGGATGGTCATTTGGGAGTATGCTGATAGGGAAAGGGGAAATTGTTTCACCAGGAAAGGCACACTAAGCTGGAGCTTGTTTCCAGGTGCGACCTGGGAGCACAAGGAAGTTAAGTGACTTGCTCAGGGTCACACAGTATGCAAGCGGAAACTGTGGGATTCAAACTCAGGTCTGGTCTGCTGGATGTCACCAAATTTGCAGCTCAGAGCCTTAGACCACTGCGCTATACTGCCTCTCAGTGATAGCCCAGTGACTGCCTCCCAGTGATAGCCACCAGTGATGGGTATTGTCTGCAGGACAGGTGCTCAGCAGGTGAGGGGAGTGCCACTAGACACCAGGGAATCCAACACACTACCCTGGGTAGGGATTGGGGCCGGGGAGTGCCACTAGCCACCAGAGATGACAGGATGTCAGGCTGAGCACAAACATGGTGCCGCTTCCAGTTCAGATTGGCCCATAATGAGCATGCTAATGGCCCCTTAGTGCCATGCGTGCTCGATGAGCTAATTTGCATGGTGCTGCTGAATATCATGCTGCAGGTCCTGGTACTCTGTGGTCTGGGGGTACAATTCCCTATGGACTGGCTACAGCCCAGATCATGTCAGACCAGCACAACTTGACTTAGCAATGTGCCGACACAGGCCGATATTCAGTCAGATAGTGGTGATGTACTGTCAGACTGAATATAGAAACCTCTGGGTTGGGATCAAGCACAGTAGAAACCTTTGCCCCTCTGCCTTTACACTTTTTTTCAATTTCTTGCCTGAAGAATATCTGTTTTTGCAGTCTATTTTGATACCTTTGTGTATGTAAAAAAAAAAATTTGAGATCATGTCCCTACTTGTTTTTGTTACAGAAAACAATATATCACTAACTTTGCTCTATTCCCTGATGTCCAGTAATCCTCCCTACACCCTTTAACTAAATATTTAAATTTTCCAAAAATAATATTGAGCCATGCAGTTTGCGGATGACACAGCACTCCTCTCTTCTCTGCAGTCAGCTGCCTTGTCACATTTTTAACACTCTTTTTGTTTCATAAAACATATTACTCATTTTGGTCTATTTCCTGGTATCCACTGTTTCCCCTACACCCTTTAGTTGTATATTCCATTGTCCAAAAAGTAATATCGAGTCACACAGTTCAGTGACTAGCACAGCCCTCCTCTTTCCTCCTCGGCCTGCTAACTACTAACAAATGCAAACCACAAACCATATCTTTGCAGTTTGCATTTGTTAGTCTGTAGCCAGCCGAGGAGAAGAGAGGAAGACTGTGCCAGTTGTTGCGGGGTTGACATGTATGTTGGGGCCCGATGGGGGCCACACTGCATCACGAGAAGTGGGTTGGCATGAAAAATGGGGAAAGGAGCAGCTGGCAGGATGAAGGCCTGATTGCTGCAGGCCATGCACCACTGACTGGCCCCCTACTGCTTCTAGCCACCTCACACTTTTTCCCACATTATACTGTAGTTAATAGTTATTACTAACATAATGGAAACTCCTTGTAAATGTTCAAATTGCTTTTGCTATTCTGGTTTCACTAACAGAGCTTTAGAGTTAATTTCCCTCACACACATTTCTTTGGATTATTTCAATTTAAACTCATTTTTTTGTTCATTTTTTTTATCCTTCATCATCTCACAGTTAAGGTTACTGTCACCTTAGCTTCATACATATAACTTGTTTATGGTAAATCTACTCCAGATATGCATGGCCACCAATACTGGCATTTGGCGCACACAAACTACATAGCCGCCATGGTGGCATGCTCTATTGTCCACTCTTTCCTAGCTCTTAGCAGGAGGCTTTCGAGTCCCAACCCCAGCCTCAGGCATCTCTGCCCACATAGCCATGTTGACAGGCTCCCGAGTTCTCCATCCTCTTACAGAAATACAAGTGTGCAGCATGCATACAGAATGTATGCCACACACAAAATTGTTCAGTGACTGCAGGTGGTTCCCATACACCAAGTGAATGTAAGCAAACCTGAGAAAGCTTATCAGGTTCGCATGTAGCATGCTTGACATGCATGCAGCAGCTAAGTTAGAAAAATTCACAGTAAACAATTACTTCTTGATAACAAAAGAGGCACCTAATTGTTTTTATCTGTTTTGCAACAGCCCCAGTAAATCTCATCATACCTCACAGCTCATTGTTGGTGTTGGTGGAGAATCCTTATCTTTCCCCCATCACAACCCACTAAATTCCTTCTGCACCCAAGTCCAGCCTGCTGGGTTCCTTACCTGCACACATGCCCAGCCCACTGAGTCCCTCTCATGCACCCAAGCCAGCACATTGGGTCCTCTCCTGCACTCACGCACAGCCCAGTGGGCCCCCTTTTGCACCCAAGCCCAGCCCGGTGTATCCTTCTAGTACTCATGACCAGTCCAATGGGCCCCCCTTTCAGTGGAGTCTAGCCAGTTGCTCTTACGTTGATGTTGTGGAATAGCCAGAATAGAGCCCCCCCATTACCCAGCAGTAAAGCCAACCTTAAAAGAGCTGTACTGACTCTGTTGTACTTTTGTCACAAAAAACTAGAGCGCGGTTCAGTCCATAACAGGATAGAGTAGCAGTAGCTAGCCACCCTGCCCAGCCATTTGCTGCAGCACAGAGTCAGTCCCTCACGTAAAAGTCCAGACAACAGCAACAGCAACAACAACCAAGACAGAAGCTGTCTGCAGAGCCAGAGACAGGGTCCTGACTTCTTGTGCTTTTTTGTTGAGGTAAGTGGCTGTGTTCATTTGAAAATGTCTCTGTACTGTGGGGTGTCTTTTCTTTCTTTCAATTAGTTAACCAGAAGAGACACACTAAGCTGAAAGCTTGTTTACAGGTGCAACCTGGGAGCATAGGGAAGGTAAGTGTTTTGCTCGGGGTCACACAGTATGCAAGTGGAGACTGTGGGATTCAAACCCAGGTCTCCAGATTTGCAGCTCAGAGCCTTAAACCACTGCGCTATACTGCCTCCCTATTTTTGTGGAGGGACTCAAGGGAGAGAGTGCATGGGCCTCTATCTCCTGGCCCTGCCACTGTGGGAGAACAATCCAGTGGTACCAATTTGGGAGATTGACAGCTGCTGGAAAGGAGTGGGATGGCCCCACTTCTCCTGGCTCATGGTGGGATGGCTCTGCTTCTCCTGGATCAGGAGAGTGGCCCTGCTTCTCCTGACTCAAGGGGGTTGTCCCTGCTTCTTCTGGCTTAGGGGGCAGGTATGGCCCTACTTCTTCTGGTTCGGAGAGTGCCCCCACCTCTCCTGGCTCAGGGATGGTGACCCTATTTCTCCTGGCTTGAGTATTTTAGTCTCACTTATACTATACTTATTTTCATCTTGTCACATGCACCCAAGGTGTAAACCATCTTAAAGTTCTTGTTTTGTGCATTTCTGTGAATATAAGCTTTTTTAAATATGATTTTTGTTCAAAGATTATTTTTCCTACACTGATACCTTTGTTAGTCATGGCACTGGGAACCTCTGTGGTTCCTTTTTTTTAATTAGCAATGTGGACTTTTACTTCCACCTGGACAGAGACCAGAGATGGGCTGAAGGGACCTTGGTTTAACATCTCATCTGAAGGATGGCACCTCAGCAACCATTGACTCTGCATCCCCCCAATCTACCTTCCCTGCACGACCATTCTTCATGAACCAGGACCACTATCAGCCCCCTAACCAGCCTCCCAAGTATGGTCCACCACTACCATGGATCACTGTCGCAAATGGCAATTACATAAATACATACTACTCAGCTCATTGTGCGAAACATTGATTGTGCTGCATGTGTTTCTGTATTCACAGTAATCAGTGTTGGTTAAAGGCCCACATTCAACAGCATCCAGCTGAAGATCTGGGTTGGAGAGCTTTACTAGTTGCCTTTGGTGGAGTGACAGAGCATGGGTATGAGGAACACCTCGATAGAAAAGACTGCTTTTTTAATCTGGGATGGTGAGAGTGAAGAGGTGCCATTGGATGCCAGTGACTTAATTTACGTAGAATGAGAGGAGAGAGGTGTTTCCTAATGGATGCTAGGGACTGCTAGTCCACTGCCCCCAACCCTTGACATAAACTCCCTTTGCACCCCACCAAACCCCCTCTGTGGAAAGGATAGGGGTCAAGATGTGGGATGGAGGCACACAGCCATTATGTTCTTCAGTGGGTCCAGCTTCTGAGGCTGGCTGGTCTGTGCAAAGTGGTTCCAGCTGTGGGGGTAGACTGGTCAATTACAACCAACACTTGATGTCTCCTCTCTTTACAGATCCCTAAATCCTCTCTCATGCCCTTTGTACTCCTTTCATAGCCCCTGGGTACTCCCCCCAGCCCCTCTTCTAACCAGTAACACCTGTCAGCCACAGCAACATTAACATTCCTGTCCACCTCTAGTCAGTTGAGACCCCCCTCATACCCTTGACCCACTGCCTCCCTGCATGGCCCCCCACTGATTCCTCCCAGACCCATTAAACACCCACCCACCCCATACAGACTGTCAAGATACTTTTCCTCCACAGGCCTGCACAGCCCCAGACACTAGCCCCTTTCCCTTCCCTTTATTGCTTGACACTAGCTAAGTCTTCTTACATGGCCCCAGATACTAACCTCAGCTCCTTCCATGGTCCCCAACACTGCCTGCCCTCCCTCCACATCCCCCCATAGCTCCCTCCACAGTAACCATTCCATCTATAACCCAACTCTGAGTCATCTTACCACATCCTTCTTCCAGGCCCCATCACCCCATAGTTCTCCCAACACCTTCATTGTCTCCACAGTCCCCTACCCCCTCTACCACCAGCCTGCAGTTTGCCACCAGTGATACTGACCGAGAGAGGTTTGAGGAGGAGTCCATTCAGGGATCTCAAAGAGGAATGCAGTGGCATGGAGTGTAGTCAGACAGGGGGAAGGGTTCCAGTTACAGAGAGAGTGGTCAGCTGGGGGGATGGTAAACTGGGGGCAGGTCTAGTAGCTGGGAGTTTTGAGGGGTGGAGGGTGGTTGAGAGGTAGGGTGTTGATTCAGCTACAGGGAGGGTGATTAGGATGCCACTCCAGGTGATGATAATTGGTTAAAGTGGGGAGGGCAGTGTTGTGGGGGGTAGACCATGCAGAGTGAAAAAGAACGCCCTAAAACCCATTGGCTGTTGCCATGCCAACTTCTCATGGAAACAATGTCATTGTTCCTGTGCTATGCTCTTGACCCAAATCTCCCATCTGTGATGGCATGTTTAGTCAGTCAGTGCTGCCTTGGTAACAGTGTGATTTTTTTTTTACAGCTCAAGATTGGCATCCAAGCCATTAACCCCACACATTCACACTAAACTGGCATGCTTTGTTTTTTTAATTTTCCTAGTCAGACAAACTTGCTGGCTAGCCAATACCAACATCAGCATGATGTCAGAATCTGACATACTGTTTTGCAGATGTTCTTGATGTGCTCTACTGCTCTTCAGAAGCACATATGTCTTTGAACATCTGCAAGCTGAACTGGAACATAAACAGACTGTTTATGGACTAATGACCAGGTGGTGGAAGGACTGTTTGAATATGAAATCATGTATAATTAATATAAAAAAATGCAAACAGCTAGTTTGAAGAGTTTTTTTATTCACATTGCTAAAAAAACAATACGGTACTCATAGGGGTTGCAAATATGTTAATCACACTCTTGGGGAATGGCACTCGGCTTCACCTTATGCCACATTACCTCACAAGGATGTAATTTACATATGGTTAATGCAACCCCTGGTCATCCCTTATTGCTTGAATACATCAGCCCTACCACAATAGCTTCTTGTTCAGCTGTGATCATATTTGATCTCCCAAGACTATTCAAATATGAAAACTTGTGCAGAAAAAGCAGGACTTCACTGAAAAAGAGATCCTTCATTTTTGACAACCCTAGGTAAGTAAATGGGTAACTAAAGCCAGTCCTCTAAGATACACCCTTGTGTAATTGTGCTTATGACCCTCATTTTTTTATAAATAATTTGGAACATCTTGCAAAATTGACAGATTGTACTTGCATGTTGCTTTAAAAATCTACTCAGCAAAGACTTAATTTCCCATGACTCTTTTGCTTTTTGGCAGGATGTGATACTGCCAGAGGGAAGCACTTCCTAGTTTGAAAACCATTTTTGCAGTTGTAGCTTCTTTGTGAGACCAGTGAGAAAAGATATGCAGAGACTTTTCAGGTATTTGTTTTCTACAGTTTTGTAAAATGTTTAACTCAGGTGTTTTTTAGTTTAGAATAGTTCTAGAGAGTCTTTTAGCTTAAATAAAGTGCAGTTTTGCAATTCTTACTGCTGTGGTGGGTCAGATTGCAATTGAAATTCTTGACTTGCTGCATATGTTTAATTACATGCTGCATATGTGTAATTAGCGCTTTCTTTGTTTTTTCTGCATTTTTAAAGTTTTGTCATAAAGAAACTGGACTTTTTGACTAAGAAATGTGTGCATTTGCAGTTATTTGAATGTATACCAACATGTGTTTGTGTGTGGTAGGAGAACAGTCTTTCTCCTCCAGGCTTTGAATTCAAATGTAGTATTCGTAATGTTGTTGTGTCTATAAACTGTATTATGTTGCAAGCCAAGGAATGTTGCTAGGCAATTTACTTCTTAACCCTCTGCCATTTAAGCTGAAGAATTTTTTATTGGAACAAGGAGTCACAATCAGGAACAGCTAGCTTAAGAAAATAATACTAGCTGAAGAAATTGTGGCTGTGTTTGCTTAGTATTTTGTGAAAGAAAACTAGACTATGCCACTAATACCTGACATGGATTTTATGTTTATATATACTGTGAATTTTATAGTGTTCTTGGAGTGACTACAGTTTGTGACCCAGGTGTCACAGTGGACAGAACTAGTTTGGGGGATGGGAATACTATGACTCTGCCTGTCAACTACATTTTTTCCAAAGTGAATTTCTGCGGGGGGCATTGTACTGCATTCGTAGAATGCACTGTACAGTAATTTCTCTTTATCTCTCTCTTTTCCACTAAAACTCTACTTTCTATACTCCTATGTTGTATTACCATTTGTATCTCTCTGCAGCTCTCTATCTCTACTCAAGCTACTATACGGTCATCATTTTTACCTTTATTTTATCAGATCTGACTAGATGTTGACTGTCTACCTTTCAGATAAGAATCTTATTTTATTTAATTCTAACCCCTAATCTCTCCTCAGAACCTCTGACACTTTTGCCTCTACATCCTTGTCTGTGCTTTCCTGTTAGATACTACCAGAATACCTCAAACCAAAGCCACTCTAACCCTGGACCCTGTGACTCGAACAGAGCACGTAACTCATATTTAATTTACGCTTCTGGAAATTACCTGTTTACAGTACATGTTGCTTTCCTGGTGAATCTCTTCTAAATAAATAAAAACCTGCTGCTTCTACTGCTGCCATCCTCTCTTCTCCCATTCTTGCAACCCCCCACATGTAACTCTCTCCCACAAGAACATACCTCATGTTTTACTCCCTGGCAGCTCCTGTCACCTCTGCACTCCCTTCCTGGCTTCAGCATTACTGTGGGAGTGGTTTCACTCAACTGGCAGCTCCTGCGACCTTCCAGCCCCAACTTCCAAAACTGCTGTTGCAGCCAGGGGATGTGGCTCTTCCATGGCCATCTCCTTGCTGTTGCTTCAGCCCCTTGGGGCATAAACAAGCTGCTGCCAAAGTGATGGTTTGGGGAGGTGCTTCTACTATTGCCTCCTCCACTTCCCTCTGGCTCCTTTCTCTCTTTCTCGAGTCTCTCTTTCACTATCACCCACCCATGCAGAGTGGGCCACAGCCTGAGCTCTGTGTGGGCTGAGAGTTATAAGTGCCCACAGGCACTTTCATTGTGTCACGATTGTGCAATGTGGCTGGCTGCAGGTGCAACCCAAGCGTATTCTCCTCCTCCTGCCACTATTTCACATCAGTAGCACTCACACAGTACTAGGGCTCAAAGAGCCCCCCACTAGACCCCAGAGAAGGGTACCAATTCATTTTAAAGGAAAATTGGCCTTAGCCACAGGGTACTAGACAGTCAGGGTTACCATTTTTCTTAGTAGCCCCATGGCATTCCTAGCCCTCAAGACCACCAGTACCATTCTTTTATTTACCAACAGACCTACTAGCCCCTGGAAAGCCTCCAGTAGCCCACCTGGCTATCAGGTACAATACTGGTCACAGGGCCACCAATAGCACAGGGGGTTTTGGCTGAGCCCCCTTCCCAAACCACACTTCTATTCCTCTCAGTTTTTGTTGCTCTATTTTTTTCCCCTGCTAACCTAATTTTATTTTATTTGACATGTCTGAGGGGACATGGACTCCTAACCATCAGATAAGTATATTTCTATGCCTAACCTGTGCTTTACATCCTTACTGTACCATCTAAGGACAATGGATCCTTTGTGCAGTGCTTCAAACAGGCATGGGATAGGCATAAAGGAGCAATACAGACGAGTATGAATAGATAGGCCATTGACGGAGTAAAGGCCTATGGTACATTCATAACGTAGAAAAAATGGGCAGACTGGATGGGCTTTGCAGTCCTTATCTGCCATCAGCTTCTATGTTTCTATGTTTGTGATCCCCTTTTCAATTTTTTTTTTTTTTTTTTGGTGTGGTGGACAGCATCCCTTCAAGATTCCTACCTCTGGTTCCTAAAGTGCTCAGATAAGACCCTCTACTTAATCTGTATTTGATAGGTTGACTGTAATGGTGTGCCTACATCCATTACATGCTGAAGGTGGGTTCACTAGCTCTTGAGCCCCCCCAGCCATGGTGTCATACTCACTGTCATACCCCTCTTAGTCCTGGCAGCAGACTCTCAAGCTCCATCTCCAGGTTCAGGTTTCCCCACCCCCATAGCAATGTTGTTAGGCTCCTGACTGCCCCCAATCATGGTCATAGCTTTCCAATCCCCCAGTGTTCTGGGTGGGAGCAGTGTGGTTTGGGTAGTCCCCTAGGTGGTCCAGATGGGAGAAGAGGGTAAATGTATGTGGGGGAGTCTGTTATGTGCATCCTCTAGGAGGACCAGGTAGGGGAAGATGAGGTCATAGTTGGGGAAGCCTTGATGGGGGTGTCCCTTTGGTGATTCAGATAAGTAAATAGGCTCCAGGGGGGCCTATAGGTGGTCTGTGGGAGGGGGGCAGAGTATGGTGGCTGTTGAATCCTGGTTCTGGGGTTCTAGGAATGGTGTGCAAGAAGGTACAGGTGGTGTCAGAATTCCAGTATGATGATCTTCAGCATGGTCTGAGTGGAAGATCAAGGGGGAGTTTTATGGCATACTAAATTACCGAATCCCGATACCCAGAAGCCTGAAAATTACAGCTCAACAGTCTGTATCCCGACAGTCTGGAACTGCTCACCAATGTAAATAAGGGGTGTGTGGGTGGCAAAGCCCCCTGAAACACAGAAAAAAACTCAGCTGTGGGCAATTCCAGACTTATGTGATACCGACTATCGGGCTATAATGTTTGGGCTCCTGGGTTTCTGGATTCAGCATTTTGGTATGCCGTAGTAAATCTGATGATGGTGCATGTGGGTATCTGGCCCCTGTTTTAGGGTCCTAAGGATGGAATGTGTGGGGAAAAGTGGATGCAGATGTGTTTCAGACCCAAGTTCTATGGACCTAGGGGTGCTACTGGTGGGAGATGGGGGTGGAGGTGAGTGTGGGACCCTTGTATAAGAGTCATGTGGCTGATCCAATTAGAAAATAAGGGAAAAGATGTGAGTTGGACACCCTTCCATGGGTCCCTTGTCTGGTCCTGCTAGAAGCAGAGGGTAGATGCGAATTTAGGAAACCTGTGTGGGGGTATCCTGTGTATTAGATGATTGCGATGGAGCACTTTCAAAAAGGGCGACTCAATCAAGGCTCTTTTACACAGGGCTGCCGGGCAGGAAGGGCGACCAGACAGGGGTTCAGCAACGATAGTGACAGGATGTCGGTATGTATACACATGCACAGGGGTGGGGTGGGGAGGAACCATGATGGGCAGAAAGGTTTGTGGGGTATAGTGCGGTGATGGGTTAGTGGCAGGCTGGGGTTGGAAGGGTGCTGGGTTAGGTTCTAGGAGCACTCATTTTTTGCACCATGGGCCGCACTTTTTTTTTTTTTTTAGATTTGCACCCCCCCCAGACATGCACACCCCTGGAGTTGAAAATCCTTTAGTGGGGAGGGAGGGTCCTGCATAAAACAATAAAATTTAAGTCCCTGGCACCATCTTGCTGTTCGCTGCGAGTCTACATCGCTGAAATTCATTTTTGGTGCTGTAGACTTGCCCAAATGACAATCGCTATTACGCAGTCACCGTTATCACACGGAACCCTGTCTGGTAGTTCAAGTGCTGGACAGTGTGGGAGAGGAATGTGGAGGTTACCGTCAAATACTGTTGCAGAGTTGGCAGGACTGGTCCTGGTGGGCAGAACGATGGAAATAATGTAGGTGGGAAATGCCAGTTTGAGATTCCAGAGCTGGTCTGGATGGGGGAAGAGGGGGACTTAAATGAGGGAGGGCAGTACAGTGGTCTCAGGGCTGGTCCAGATGGAATGTTATTGGGACATAAGTGGGAAAAGCTGGTCCAGGGGTCCAACGACAGGTCTGGGTGGGCAGGCAGGGAAGTCATAGATGTGGAAGGCTAGTCTCATGGTCCAAGGGATTATCTGGTTGAAGGAACATGGTGACATACATGGGAACAGCCAGTATGGGCTCCCAGGGATAGTCCAAGTGGACAAACAAGGGGAGATTTTCCTAGGGAAAACTAGACCTTGGATCCCAACACTGATCCAGATCAAGGGGCATGGAGGATGTACAGTGAAGCCGCCAGGATGAGGGGCAGTGTCACAGTTTCCTGCATGACAAAAGGGACAGACTGCCATTGAAATTGCATTGTTTATTGTAGTAACTCTGCTGCAGCATGCTACAGAATTGGGTTTAATCCTGGCAAGCTTCACATGTAGGTGTGGAGGCAGATCCAGTGCTCTCAGGCATGGTCCGAGTGGGTTGGCAATGGAAACGTAGACATGGGATGCCATTCCAGTCATCCCAAGGCTGGTCCATTTGAGGATACCATGGACACATAGGTGAGGCAGGCCAACCCAGCAGTCCCATGGCTGATTCAGGGTGGGGGACAGGGAGAATGTAGGTGGGAAAGACTGCTCTGGGTTCCAGTTGGCAGGTCAGGGTGGACAGAGAGGTGACATGTAGGTAGGGGATGGTAGTTAGAGGTCCTAGGGCTGGTCTGGGTGGAAGAAAATGGGGCCCATAGGTGGGAAGGATAGTTTTTCTGATTTGATGGCCATTTGATTTTTATGTTTTAGGACTGTATGAAATTTTCACTTTAAAAGGTATTTCAGGTACAGTTAAAGGTCTTGTTCATAACAGTTTATTACCATTATTTCAGTTTTCTTTTTGAAGGCTAATTAGCATTTTTCGTGCTTTTTCTAAGGGCATTTGAGAACAAATTGAAATGTTTTTCAATGGATAAAAACTGGTGTTTGAGGTACAAAGTCAATATGAATTACTTCAAAAACATGAAAATAACTGGATCAGTTTTTAAAAGAACGGAAGCATATTTGGATTGAATTTGAAAGCCTTTTTTTTCTGTATGGGTTATGTTGCATTCTGTTACATACCTGCTTTGTGCTGAGCCCTCTCTCGAACATTTGTCTTCTGTAGTGCTTTTTGTCACACACACACGCATATATAGAAATTGTCGGCAGATAAGAACCGCCAGGCCAATCCAGTCTGCCCGAAAGCCCTACATTAGTTTGTTTCTACTGACCTTACCTAGTCAATGGCTTTTCTGCCCTCCTTCCCACCACCAATGTACCCTTATGCCTGTCCCATGCATGTTTAAACCTTCCACTGTGTTTGCCCCCACCTCTTCCTGTGGCAGTTTATTCCATGCGTCCGCCACCCTCTGTGAAGAAAAACTTTCTCAGATTTCCCCTGAGCCTACCACCCTCCAATTTCATGTCTTGCCCCCTTGTTCTTGCACATCTCTTATATTGGAAGATGTCTCCCCCCCCCGCACCTTGTTTATGTCCTTAAGGTACTTGAATGTTTCTATCATGTTCCCCCCAATCCCTCCTCCAGTGAGTACATATTGAGGTCCTTTAGTCTGTCCTCATATGTCTTCAGGTGCAGTCCTTGTATCATCTTAGTCGACCTTCCCTGGACCGCTCTACCCCGTCAATGTCTTTGCAAAGGTACAGCCTCCAGAACTGCACACAGTACTCTAGGTGAGGCCTCACTAGCATTTTGTACAATGGCATAACCACCTCCCACCTTCTGCTTGTGATACCTTTACCTATGCATCCCAGCATGCCACTGGCCTCTCTGCAGTACTTTGTACTCTGCTTAGACACTTTTCAGTGATCAGAAATGATAACCCCCTGGTCCCTTTCTTCCTTTGTAATTGGCAGCAACTCTCCACCTCATCCTGTAGCACTCCCCAGGGTTCCGTCTTCCCAGGTGCATTATTTTGCACTTCTTGGAATTAAATCTTAGTTACCACACTTCAGACCATTTTTCAAGCTTCTACAGATCCCTTCTCACTCTCTCTACTCCATCCCGAGTATCCACCCTGTTGCAGATCTTGGTGTCATCTGAAAACAGGCAGACCTTTCCCTCTAGCCCTATCACAGTTTCACTAATGAAAACATTAAACAGGACTGGCCCAATGACTTATCCCTGAGGTACCCCACAGGTGATCTCCCTCTCCCTGACTGGGTCCCATTTACCACCACCCTCTGTTTTCTGTCTGTAAGCCAGTTCCTAATCTAGTTTTCCACAGTGTGCTCCATGCCCAGACTACTCATTTTATGGACCAGCCTTTTGTGTGGGACAGTGTCGAAGGCTTTGCTGAAATCTAAGTGGGTTACATCCACTCCCCCTCCCCCAGTTTGACGTCCATCGTAACCCAATCAAAAAAGTCTATCATATTTGACTGACATGACCTTCCTGCTATGAATCCATGCTACCTCAGATCCTGGGCCCCGATGGACTCCAGGTGCTCCACTATCCTTTCTTGAAGCAGTGCCACCATGATCTTGCCCACAACTGAGGTGAGGCTGATGGGTCTATAGTTCCCCATGTCCTCCCTACTGCCACTTTTGTGTAGAGGGACTACATGTGACCTCTTCCAGTCCTCTGGAACAACACCTGTTAAGTGACTCTGTGAACAAAGCTGCCGGTGGTGCCACTAGCTTCCCTCTCAATTTCTTTAATATCCTGGGATGTATGCCATCTAGCCCCATTACCTTGTCCACCTTTAGTTTTGTGAGCGCCTTCAGGACTCTCTCCACCATGAATGGACTAGTGTTTACCTCTCCCTCCCCTTCATTCCTGCTACTCAGTTGTGGTCTGTGACCTTCACCCTCCTCAGTGAATACTGAGCAGAAGTATTTGTTTAGTATTTCTGCCTTTTTAAGGTCTCCCTCTTTGGACTCTCCTATCTCCCTTATGAGCCTTACAATCCTCTCCCCATGTCTTCCTTTCACTGACATACCAAAAAAAGTCTTGTCCCCTTTCTTCACTGTCTGCAACAATCTTTCTTCAGTCTGCACCTTTACTCTCCTTACAGTCTTTCCTGCTTTTCTAAGATCCTATAGGTACATCTCCCTGTCTGGCTCTCTTTGAGTTTCCTTGTATTTCCTGAAACTTGCCCTTTTGGTCCTTACATTCCCTCCTCCCTCTCTCAATAACTATAGTGGTGTCCTCCTTTTCCTGCCTTTGCTTACCACCTTGATGCAATGATGCGTCACCTCCTGTATGGCTCCCTTCAAGCATTTCCACTGCTCGACTCCCTCTCCTATCTCCAGTCCCCACAGGGCTTCTTTGATACACCTCTCCATTTTCTCAAACTCTAACCAGAACTCTTGCCTTAGTGTGACTTGACAGTGTCTCTATCCCCATGTTAAACCACACTATGTTGTGGTCACTGGATCCCAGCTGCCCTTCCACCTGGACATCTGATATACCATCCCATTGGTCAGTACCAGGTCCAGAATTGCCCTTCTTTTGTGGGATCTCCTATCAGCTGTCTGAGTCCTGCCCCTGCAGTGAATCCAGGATTTCCCTGCTCTGGTTGAAGCAGCTGCTGGGATAGTCCAATCAATGTCTGGAATATTGAAATCAAACAGCAGTAATACCTCACCCTTTGTTGCCATCTCCTGAGTTTGATCCACTAGATCCTTGTCCATCTCCTCCCCTTACACTGAAGGTCTATAGATCACCCTTGTTCAAATTGATGTGTAATTTCCTGGCTCAAGGGTGACCCACACAGCCTCAGTCTCCCTCTGTCCTCCCTGCACCTGCATTGTTCACACCTACCTCAAGTAACTCTCCCACAAAAACATGCCTCATGTTGTACAATCTGTTGGCACCCTTTGCAAACTGTGAGAGGCCTTTTGGCACCATGCATATCTGCTTAAAGTTGAACCAGCATAATATTCTGTGGTCATTTGCATATACAGCCCACAATGCTTTGCATTATGGGGGTATGTGTGATTTTGTATTTCATGCTGTACAGTGTCTTGAATGCATCCGCCTTATGTTGTGTGTTTTACTGTACCACACACCAATGTTATGTGTTGCTATCTTGTATACACCCACTTAGTGTACTCACCTGGAGGGACACCAGCCTATACTGGCAGGATGGTCTGTATCTGTCCAGGAAGGGAACAAGTCTTTTGGGCAATCTGTTTAAATGCTTCATCGGCAAGCTTTTAAACTAGTCAAGGGGGGTGGCACTGATAAGTAGCAGGAAATTCCCAGCCTCCCCCTGCAAAAAAGGTCACTAAATGAGAAAAAGACCAAGATAGAAAGGACAGTGGGGAATGCTGCTACAAAAGGTAAAGCTATCAAAAAATGGAGAGCAATGAGTACCAATGCCCGTAGTCTGGGTAACAAGCTTCCTGAATTAGTAGCCTTGATGGAGGAGGAACATTTGGATATCGTGGCAGTTACAGAAACATGGTACACACAGAACCATGACTGGGACATAAACATACCAGGATACACTATCTACAGGAGGGACAGGGAGGGTAAAAGAGGAGGAGGAGTAGCTCTCTACTTAAGGGAAGGAATCAAAGCAACAGAACAAAAGGGTAAACAGGGAGGAGTAGAAGCACTGTGGGTCAACTTGGAGACAGGCAATGGCAAAACAGTCCGCACAGGGGTTGTATACAGACCCTCATCTCAGGGGGAAGAAATGGACAAGGAAATGATAGAAAGTATACTTAGAATGGTAGAAAAAGGGGAGATATTGCTGATGGGTGACCTGAATATGCCAGATGTTAACTGGAGTGCAGTTGCAGCAGCCACTTCTAAGAGTGGGGTTATTCTAGATGCCCTACAGGGGACATGCCTTAGACAACTAGTATTGGAACCCACTCGAGAGGGAGTAATCTTAGACCTGGTTCTCTCAATGGAGATGGAGAGAGGATCACAGATGTAGAAGTGGGTAGCCATCTGGGAACTAGCGACCATCGAACAGTATGGTTCACAATAAACACAGCTGTAGAGTCAAGCCATACAAAGGCAAAAGTACTGGACTTCAGGAGGGCCGACTTTGCCAAAATAGGTGAGTGCCTAAGGAATGCACTAGCAAATGGGCAGGAAGGAGGGGTGGAAGAACAATGGGGAATAATAAAAACTACCATCACAGAGGTAACAAGCCTTTGTGTGAAGCAAATAAACAAAACAAAACAATGTAAGAAACCACTATGGTTCTCAAAGGAGGTGGCAGTGAAGGTTCAAGAGAAAAGAAAGCATTCAGGAAGTACAAGGAATCACAGAAGGAGCAGGACAGAGAATTGTATCAGTTAAAGCAAAAGGAAGCTGGGAAGGCAGTCAGAACAGCAAAGGCCCAAACCAAGGAAAAGATAGCCAACTCAGTTAAGAAGGGAGATAAAACCTTTTATAGGTACATCAGGAAGCGTAGGAAGACTAAGGGAGGGATAGTGAGGCTTAATAAAGGAGAGGGGGGTGGGCAGAGGGTGACGGTGAAAAGGCAGAGATACTAAATGTAACCCCCCTGCAAATGAGGGTTCCCAAAAGTCTTCCAGGAGCTTGCTTGAATGCTCTAAGCCTGGATGGTGTTCGGCGTCTAAGCCGTTTATTTGTGAGTGTTTTTAGAGCCTCTGGTACTGTCTCTTTAAGAGCTGTCTGCCTGCAGACATAATTAATTTGGATGGGGGTCTGTGTGTTTCCCTGCTTGAGTCCCTCTCGAGCTGCTGCCAAATCGCTCCGTTTCTGCAGTCACTAAGTGGGCAGAGTGGGCACTTCGCTAAGATATAACTGTTTACCAGACGTCATTTAGAGTAATAACGAAAATACAGTTTGTCTAACCTGCTTTTCTTTGCCATCAGAACTGTGTTTGCCTAGTCCCCCATTCTAGTTTTGAACTGCTGAACTGGACCAATCAGTGTGGAGGGACCTTTGAAATGGAACCTGCTGCGAGCAAATCAGAACTTGGACTCTCATTGTGGAGCCAGCCACCAATGTACTATATGGCCAATGCTTCTGAGAATTGTAGTTGGGACTTTAGCGCCTTTTTTTCCACCAACAGGGGGAGTTTACTGTGAGTGACAGCCAAACCAGCCAACTGAACTGGGAGGAACTCAAAGGAAATGCCCGGCTCTGTCTACTGGAAAGATCAGATGAGTTGTGACTGTGAAGAGGGAAGGAGCTCCGGGCTCCTGTGCTGTTGAGTTTTCACACAGGAAGCTTGTGTGGGGCCCTGAAGTTCGACCTACAACTGTTTGTAGTGCCAGTGTGGACTGAATCAGAGTTGTAAGGAGAAAGAAGCACCAGAAGTGAGGAAACCAGGCTCACTCTGTAGAAGACTGGAGAAATTGGTGAATCGGGCTCGGTCTGTCAGGAACTGAATCTGCTGTGTGTTCTTCCGGGTATTGTGCAGTAATTGCGATTGGGATAGAGAAACAGCCTGCCTGGTATAGTAGTTTCCTTTTACATATAAATGTGTGTAGTGCTTGTGGGGAATCGCGTTTCAAATCCCCTGTACAGTGAATTGAGTGCCTAAAGCTGGAAGTAAACTCCAGCTTAACCCAGACTATATCCATTTGCTCTGAACTGCCGTGGGGTCCAGTCACAAGGATCTTGTCCAGTGGTCTGCTCCTCCTGGCAATCCAGGACAATCTGCCTTTCATTCAGTTTCAGCATTGAATTTGTGAGTACAAATCAGGGTAGCTCCCTGCCATCATCTAATTGCAAGTGTTCCATCTGATTACTTTTCCTTTCTTTCTTCACGAACTGAGCCTACCAGCTTCGGATTACAAAGTGGGTATTATGCATGCATTTTCCATCCTCAGGGCCCCAACCAGCTGCACCAAACAGGCTAGCCTCTTATTGCCTGGGTACCCAGTAAGAGTGACATTTGGAACTCTGAAATACATGTACAGTACTGTGATTATTAATTTGACTGAATCAATCAACCTGATTTCCCCCGTCTTTGTTACTATCCCCTAAATAAATCAGATTTGGTTGTTTAGCAAAGTTACACTACTTGAATTGTGTGTCTATGTTGAATTACTGTACAGTGGTTATTGTATAACTGCATCTTACTTTACAGGGGGTCCCTAGAGTCAAGCTGATTGAACTAATCCTGGCGGTAAGTGTATATTGCAAGGGTACTGTGAATAATTTGTGTGGGTCACTAGTGGGAAGAAAGGGGGGTTGCAGTGACCCAGAGGGCTGTGGCCAAGTCATATCAGACTGTCTTAACCAAGACCTCTGGGTGGAGGCACCCCCCCATCGGATCCAGGCCCCTCAACCTGTTAGTGGCAAATCATACAGGGGTAGTAGCCCTTGGGATAGCGCTCCCTGGGGGTTACTTAAACAAATATGTTTGCTTAGTATTTACAAATGAAGAGGGGGAGGTACCTAAACCAAACAATAGAAACACTCTGGATACAGAAGTTGATACCAGTCCATTTACAGAAGAAGGGGTTCTGAAAGAACTCTTAAAACTGAAGGTGGACAAAGCAATGGGGCCTGATGGTATTCATCCCAGAATTCTAAAAGAACTAAGGGTAGAACTAGTGACACCACTGACTACCCTCTTTAACAAATCATGGGAGGATGGGGTGGTGCCTGAGGACTGGAGGAGGGCAGATGTGATTCCACTTCACAAAAGTGGGAGCAGGCAGAAGCGGAAACTACAGACCTGTTAGTTTAACCTCACTGATAGGGAAAATGATGGAATCACTTCTGAAGGAAAGAATTGTTGAGTACCTAGAGGCCAGAGGGGCACAGGACCCAAGACAGCATGGATTCACAGTGGGAAGGTCATGCCAGATGAATCTAATAGATTTCTTTGACTGGGTAACCAAAGTAGTAGATCAGGGAGGGGCTGTGGACATGACCTACCTAGACTTTAACAAGGCATTTGACACAGTCCCACACAAAAGATTAATATACAAGTTAGCCAGCCTGGGAGTGGGTCCCAAGATGATAGCCTGGGTAAAGAATTGGCTGGAGAATAGGACACAGATGGTAATAGTAAATGGAGTCCACTCTGAAGAAAGGGGGGTTACTAGTGGGGTACCGCAGGGTTCAATATTAGGACCGGTCCTCTTCAATGTCTTTATAAGCGACATTGCAGAGGGACTGGAAGGAAAAATATGTCTCTCTGCAGATGACACAAAGATCTGCAACAGAGTTGATGCACAAGGTGGGGTAGAAAGGATGAGAAGGGACTTGGCAAGGTTAGTGAAATGGTCAGATGTATGGCAGCTTAGATTCAATGCTAAGAAGTGCAAGGTAATGCACCTGGGAAACAAAAACCCAGGGGAAGAGTACACAATGGGGGGTGAGATACTAACAACAACAAAAATGGAAAGGGACCAGGGGGTAGTCATATCAGATGACCTAAAGGTGGGCAAGCAATGTGAGAGGCAGTAAGGAGGGCTTGGGGGAATACTGGGATGCATAGGGAGAGGCATCACCAGTATAAAACAGGAAGTTGTTATCCCTCTGTACAGACAGCTGCTGAGACCCCCATCTGGAGTACTGTGTGCAGTTCTGGAGACCCAATCTCCTCAAGGACATAGACAGGATGGAAGCTGTCCAGAGGAGGGCAACTAAAATGGTGCAGGGTCTGCATCGGAAGACATATGAAGAGAGACTTAAGGAGCTTAATATGTATAGCCTTGAGGAAAGGAGGGAGAGGGGGGACATGATAGAAACTTTCAAGTACCTCAAGGGAATCAACAAAGTCCAAGAGGGTAGCATCTTTCAGAAAAAGAGGTGTGCAAGAACAAGGGGGCACAATTTGAAGATAGAGGGGGGGCGGCTCAGGGATGAAGTAAGGAAGCATTTTTTCACAGAGAGGGTTGTGGATGCATGGAATGGCCTTCCGGAGGAGGCTGTGGAGTCAAAAACAGTGATGGAATTCAAGCATGCATGGAACAGTCATAAGGCAATTCTAGGGGGTGGGGGTAGGAAAAAGTAGGCTGCTGGTTAACTAGGATCTGCAGCATATCTATTAGGTAGGGAAATGGGCAGACTGGGTGGGCCAAGTGGTCCTTATCTGCCGTCAAATTCTGTGTTAATCCCACTCATCCACCTCATGTTGTTTTGTTGTACACACCTCCCCAATGTTGTGCTTTTTCCTCTACCCCATCTTGTATTGTGCTTTCTCTTGTACACACCTGCTTGTGTTGTCCTCTTACATTCCTGTCTCAAGTTGCACTCCTTCATTCACACATACACAATCCCACGCACTCCTCTTGTTGCTCTTACACAAACCTGATCTGACCTGTGTTGTGCTACCTCACACATTCCCCCACACTTTTCTGTGCTCTCTGATACTTTCTTCATGTTGTGGTCTGTCTTTTGCACTCACCTTATGTTTTTTATTACCCACACTAGACTATGTTGGACTCCCATGTGCCCTGGCCAACATGTCCCTTTCTGAAAACCAGTTCATACAGTTGTCAAAAGGCTGTGTGTGGTTGTTGTGTGAAATGGCTGCATATTTACAGTCACTTCACTACCAGTTCCTTATTGCTTGTAAAGTGGCTGCGTGTGGCTGTTAATGTGTGAAATGGCTACCACTGCACATTTACAGTCACTTCAATACCAGTCTCTTATTGCTTGCAAAGTGCTTGGGATACAGTGTGTATGAAAAGCACTATATAAATGCTAATTCTTCATCTTCTTGTCTTTGCCTATGTGGTAGGCATCGGCACAGAGAGACAGTTGGAAAGGAAGGAAATAAATTTGGTTTTATAAAGTGCATTTTATAGACTTTCCCAAAGCACTTTATAATCCAGGAGAGGGAGGTGAAGACTGAGGCACACTGGGAAACATGAACACAGATATGATTAGAGAGAAAGTAGAATGTGGTTAAGTGGCACTCCCACGGTTGCCTGGTGAATGTACGGTAACTTGTGGGATTTTAAATGTGTGTCTCTAGATTATTACAGTTCTGTGTCTGCTCTTGTGGCAAGGGGTAACAGGTGAGTGTGATCTCACAGCCAGAAGACAAGAAGACAGAGAGGAGAATCTTCAGCTCTGAGCTGTAACCACTTGGACAACCTGCTTCCCGGTCCCTTAGGTGAGTTTTCACATATCCTACTGGTGAATAACTAGGCACAGAGCTGGAAGAGAAAAGTGGAGAAATAGATTGCCATTGTTGTCTGAAATGGGGAAGGCAACCAGATCTGAGTATTACTAAAACGTCCAACCAAGATAGGTAAAAATAAAAAAAATGGAAACTTACAAATTAAGAAGTATTAGCAGCAGCAATGTTTAATTCCAGTGGAAAGTACAACAAAAGATCCTTTATGCTTTCCATTAAGATATGCTGTTTACACCTCTGTTTACCATTTCTTTTTCTACCTATAGTGGGATAGTTGTCTCTGGAGTGCCACATTTTATTTTTTGGTTTGTTTGTCGGTGGTGCCTCAGTCAGCCAGCATTTGATTGTGTTTTTCCCCAAATTTTTTTTTTTTCACCTTTTGCCCTGTTCGCATCCTCTGTCTGACCCCTCCCCCAGCCCCATCATCTGGCTTCTCCAGGACTTACCTTCCCCGTCATTTATTTATTTATTGATTGATTGCAATGTTTCACCAGGAAGTCATCCTCTACCACAAGACTTGTGGGGGTGCCTGGTCACCCGAGCAGGGCCTGCGAGTGGTTAGTCTTCATCCTGTGGTCTGGGTTTTTATTTCCTCCATTTTCACCTTGGGCTCACAGCACATACAGTGGAGACAATGTATAAGTTCCACCTCTGGAGATACCCCTGGCACCCTGTTTGTGGGGCCTCTTAACCAAGTATTGTCTCACATGCATTGCTACCTAGACATCTCCAGGTGATAAATAAGCAGCAAGCCATGTGAAACCCCCTTCACAG
Organism: Neoceratodus forsteri; assembly: GCA_016271365.2. NCBI lineage: Eukaryota > Metazoa > Chordata > Ceratodontiformes > Ceratodontidae > Neoceratodus > Neoceratodus forsteri. The sequence goes on along the minus strand of CM057455.1, from coordinate 1,098,110,631 downwards.
AGGAAAAACATATGAAGCACATGTTGGGTAAGAAACGGGGAGCAGTGGCTGTTTATGTGAGGGATAGCACAAAAAGCAGCAGAGATACAGGGAACACATGGAGGGGCGTAGGTACCGTAGAGATGGTGAATGGAGCTGCTGTTCACACTGGTGTAATCTACAGATCTCTAGTGCAGGGAAAGCTGGATAAAGTTCTGGTGGAAGTCACCCAAAAGATAGTAAATAACGGGGAGTGCTGCTGGTGGGGGACTTCAATCTGCCTGATGTAGATTACAGTATCCTAGCTGCAGCATCAGCTAGGAGCAGGGATATAGAAACATTGAACAACTGTTGGCAGATAAGGACCGCCAGGCCCATCCAGTTTGCCCACAAGCTCTGCACTAGTTTGCAGTCTCCAACCCTACCTAGTCATTGGCTTTTTCACCCCTCCTTCCCACCTCTAAGGTTCCCCTATGCCTTAAATCCCTCCACTGTGCTTGCTCCCTCCACCTCCTGTGGCAGTCTGTTTCATTTGTCTGCAACCCTTTCCATGAAGAAAAACATCCTCACATTTCCCCTTAACCTTCCACCTTCCAATTTCATATCATGCCCCCTCGTTATTGTACTCCTCCTGTGCTGAAAGATGCCTTCCCCTGCACTTTGTTTATGCCCTAAAGGTATTTGAATGTTTCTATTATGTCCCTCCGCTCCCTCCTTTCCTCCAGCGAGTGCATATTGAGGTCCTTTAATCTCTCATCAAAAGTTTTCTGGTGCAAGCCCTGTACCATCTTAGTTTTCCTTCTCTGGACTGCCTCCACCCTGTTGATGTCCTTATGAGGGTGCAGCCTCCAGAATTGTACAAATACTCCAGGTGAGGCCTCACTAGTGTATATACAATGGCATCACCACCTCCTGCCTTCTGCTCATGATATCTCTGCCTATGTAACCCCAGCATGCCACTGGCCTTCTCTGCAGCCTCTGCATTCTGTTTAGACACCTTTAGGTCATCTGAAATGATAACTCCCCCCAGGCTCTTTCTTCCTTCGTGATCATCAATAACTTCTTCTCCATCCTATAGCTCTCCCCAGTGTTCCCTTGTCCCAGGTGAATTATTTAGCATTTCTTGGAACTGAACTTCAGTTGCCACTTCTCTGACCATTTTTCAAGCTTTCCCAGGTCCTTCTTCATTCTCTTCATCTCATCTGGAGTATCCACCCTGTTAAACATAGAAACATAGAAACATAGAAGTTGACGGCAGATAAGGACCGCAAGGCCCATCCAGTCTGCCCATTTCTTTTTCTACCTTATAAATGTGCCATCTGTTGCAGATCTTGGTGTCATCTGCAAACAGGCAGACCTTTCCCTCCAGCCCTACTGCAATGTTGCCAATGAAGACATTAAACAGGACTGGGCCAAGGACTGAAACCTGTGGCACCCCACTAGTCACCCCCTCTCCCCGGACTGGATCCTATTTACCACCACCCTCTGCTTTCTGTCTGTTAACAGTGTCAAAGACCTTGCTGAAATTGAGGTAGGCTACATCCACTGCCCCTCTCTGATTTATTTCCTTCATCACCCAGTCAAAAAAAAATCTATCAGATTCATCTGACATGACCTTCCCACTGTGAATCCATGCTGCCTCGGATCCTGGGCACCAATGGATTCAAAGTGTGTCACTATTCTTTCTTTCAGCAGAGCCTCCATGATCTTCTCCACTAATGAGGTGAGGCTGACCAACCTATAGTTCCCTGCATCCTCCCTACTGCCACTTTTGTGTAGAGGGACTATGTGCGCCCTCTTCCAGTCCTCTGGAACCACTCTTATGTTGAGTGACTCAGTAAACATGGCTGCCAGGGACACTGCTAACTCCCCTCTCAGTTCCCTTAATATCCTTGGATGTATGCCATCTGGACCCATTGCTTTGTCCACCTTCAGTGTTGTGATTTCCTCCAGGACACTCTCCTCTGTAAATGGACTAGTGTCTACTCCCCCCCCTTCATTTTTGCTACTCAGCTGTAGTTTGTGGCCCTCTCCCTCTTCAGTAAATACTGAAAAGAAGTATTTATTCAGTATTTCTGCCTTTTCCAGGTCTCCCATCTTGAAATTCCCCTGCTTCCCCTCTGAGCCTTAAAATCCCCCCCCTTGTCCTCCTTTCGCTGATATACCTGAAGAATGCCTTGTCTCCTTTCTTCACTGTCTGTGCTTATCTTTCTTCGGTCTGTACCATTGCTCTCCTTACAGCCTTGACTTCTTCCTTTTAGATTCTTTAGGTACACCTCCTGTCTTCCTCCATGGGAGTCTCCTTATATTTCCTGAAGCTCACCTTTTGGCTCTTTCCTTGTCTTGTCACTTTCTTGAGAACCATAGCGGTTTCCTCCTTCTCTGCCTTTGCTTACCACCTTAATACATTGGTTCATAACATCCTGTATGGCTCATATAAAATAGAAACATAGACTTTGATGGCAGATAAGGACCTCTTGGCCCACCTAGTCTGCCCATTTCTCTATCTATTGGATAAGTTGCAGATCCTAGTTAACCAACAACCTGATTCTTCCTAACCCCCACCAGAATTGCATTATGTCTGTCCCATGCATTCTTGAATTCCCCCACTGTTTTTGACCCCACAACCTCCTCAGGAAGGCTGTTCCATGCATCCATCACCCTCTCTGTGAAAAAATACTTCCCCTCATTGCCCCTGAGCTTCCCCCCCGTCTTCAAATTGTGAAAGACGCCAGGATTTTCGTAGTTGACAGGATTCAGACTGATGCAGGGAAACCCCAATGGATTTCAAGTCCATCGCCTTAACCACTCAAACACAATTACATCTTCAGGTGTTCCCACTGCTTCTCAACTCCCTCTTCTAACTCCCTCCTTGCCATGACTTCTTTGATGCCCCTCCCCATACTACCAAAACCTGCCTTCCTGAAATCCAAGACTCTTGCCTTAGTGCGACTAATCTGCATCCTTGTCCCCATGTTAAATCTCGCTATGCAATGGTCACTCCATTTCCCTTCCTAGTCTCCCTGTAGGGGGCATTCCTTAGGTAACTAGTAAAGGAGTCCACTTGTGAGGGAGTAATATTGGACCTTGTACTCACCATGGGGACAGTGTTGAAGACATCACAGTGGGTGGCCATCTGGGGACCAGTGATCACCGTGTGGTGGGGTTCAATATAAGAACCTTGGCAGAAGTGAACCACACAAAGGTGAGAATCCAGGACTTCAGAAGGGCCAATTTTACAAAGATGACAGAATGCCTCCAGGATGCCCTGGCAGGGAGATAGAACTTGTGTGGAGTGGAGGAACAGTGGGCAAAACTAAAAGTGCTGATAGTGAAGGCAACAAACCTCTGTGTCAAGCTAGTAAACTAAAGCAAGAAAGAAAAAGACTGCTATAGTTCTCAATGAAGTTTCTGGGAAGATAAAGGGCAAAAAGTTAACATTCAGAAGGTATAGGGAGATAGGGGAGGGGAGAAAAGGAGGTGCATCAGGAGAAGCCTAGGGAGGCAGAGAAAGCAGTCAGAAGTGCAAAGGTACAAACAGGAAAAATAGCTGAGGCAGTAAAGAAAGGGGACAAGAAATTTTTCAGGTATGTAATTAAAAGGGGAGGGATTATAAGCCTAAGGTTGGAAGTTGTGTGTGTGTGTGTGTGTGTGTGTGTGTGTGTGTGTGTGTGCATGTGTATGTGGAATGGGACAAGGAAAATCCTGAATAACTACTTTTGTCCAGTGTTCAGAAAGGAAAGAGAAGGAGGAGGACCACAGATAAATATCAGGGGCATTGAAGGAAGGAAGGTGGATACTATTCCATTTACAGAAAAAGGTGTCCTGAAGGCACTTGCAAATCTGAAAGTGGACGAGGCAATGGGGCCAGATGGGATACATCCAAGGATATTGAGGGAGCTCAGAGATGTACTGGCTGCACCACCTGACAGTCCTGTTCAGTCACTCACTGGAGACTGGAGTGGTCCTGAGGACTGGAGGAGAGCAAATATAGTCCCACCTCACAAAAGTGGAAGCAGGGAGGAGGCTGGCAATTACAGGCCAGTCAGCCTGACTTCAGTGGTGGAGAAATTAATGGAATCACTATTGAAGGAAAGGATTGTGGAATATCTTGAATCCAGTGGCTTACAAGATCTGAGACAGCATAGATTCATTGTGATGATGTCATGTCAAACAAATCTGATAGAGTTCTTTGACTGGGTGACCAGGAATTAGATCTGGGTGGAGTAGTGGATGTGGCCTACCTAGATTTCAGTAAGGCCTTCAACACTGTTATACACAGAAACTCATAAACAAGCTTGGCAACCTAGGAGTTGGTCCAAAGATGATAAACTGGGTAAGAATTTGTTTGGGGATAGACGACAGGGTGTTGATAAATGGAGTTCACTCAGAGGAAGTAAGAGTGACCTGTAGGATGCCACAAGGATCAGTACTAGGACCAATCCTCTTTAATGTCTTTATTGGCAACATTGCAGAGGGTCTAGAAGGAAAGTATGCCTTTGTTGCAGATGACACTAAGATCTCCAATAGAGTAGAGACTCTGGGGGGATTAAAAGGATCTAAGGAAGCTTTAGGAGTGGTCAAGTGTGTGGTAACTAAGTTTTAATGTGAACAGTGCAAAATCATGCACGTGGAGTGCAGAAACCTAGGGGTGGAGTACAAAATAGGGGGAGTGGTACTGGCAACTTCCAAATGGGAAAGAGACCTGGGGTAATCATATCTGATGACCTAAAGCTGGCCAAACAGTTTGACAAGGCAGTGGGGATAGCCAGTGGGATGCTATGGTGCATAGGAAGGGATAACACCAGTAGAAAGAGGGAGGTGGTGATACTGCTTTATAAACCACTGATGAGACCTCACCTAGAGTACTGTGTCCAGTTCTGGAGACCACATCCCTGGAAGAACATAGACAGAGTACAGACAGGCCAAAGGAGGGCAAATAAAATGGTGCAAGATCTGCATCAAATGCCCTATAATGAGAAATTGAAGGACCCCAGAATGTACAACCTTGAGGAAATGAAGGAGAGGGAATATATGATAGACATTCAAATACCTCAGAGGTATACAGTACATAAGGTTCAAGAGGAAAACATTTTTCAGAGAAAAAGCTACTCAAGAATGAACAGTCATTCTATGAAGCTGGGAGGTGTAGTCTCAGGGGTGATATAAGGAAGTACTTCTTCACAGAAAGAGTGGTGGATGCCTGGAAAGCCTCCTAGCAGAAGTTGGGGAAAAAACTGTAATGTGTTTCAAGAAGGCATGGGATAGGGATAAGGGAACCATAGTGGTAAGTAAAGGTGGGGGAGCTGAAGATCAAGTAGGGTCTGCCTTGTTACAGTAGGTAGGGAAAATGGCAAACTAGGTGGGGCAAGTGGTCCTTATCTGCCGTCTAACTCTGTTTCTGTCTTTTCATCTGTGATTGGCCTGAGCTGCTGCACAGAGTGACAAGATGTAGGTGAAGAAAGGATGGATCTGAGCCTGCATTGTGGGCCACTGAATTGGAGAGTGGTAGGATTGTTCTTGATATCAGAGAATTCATCACCAGGTGGATGCTACCAACTGAAGAATTTAAATAGTCTAACGAGACCACCAGTGGTGCTAACTCCATGGCAGCTATATTGTCTCCCAAATTATTTCAGTTTGAATAGTCCTTCTGAAATCTATGAACCAAGTCACAATTTCAAGTTACTATTTCTCCAACTGACTCTTAAATTTAGCTTAATATTTTGATTTTATCCTTTTGCAGATTTTCTAACTTTGAAATGCATAAATGAAACGTGAGCCCAGATAAATGCAAGACGGACATTCTGAAACCATATATAACAAAACTGCAGACTGATTGACAATGAGTATTACTTTGGTTATTATGGGACTTGTACTTAACCTCAGTACAGGGCCAGCTTTCATCTGTGTGTTAGGAGAACCAAATAGTGCCAGGATTTATAAGTAGCTGATTTATTCTCCCACAACTGACCAACAGTGGTGGTGGTAGCTGCAGGAGGTTCTTGGATGCTGCTGGGGCAGCTTTGTTGATATGATGATGTGGGTCATGTCGGACCAACCAAATAGAAGTGTAATTCCAGCTGGGAAGTGAGTAAAAAAAAAACAAAAAAAAACATGTGTCATGCACCCAGTTCTAATCAAAATTTTGCAGCCACACACCTGAGGTGGGGGGCCATAAATGCTGGGTATTCTAATTTATTACTAATGAAACTATTTTATTTTTACTTTTATAATGAAAAAATAAAGTTGTTTTAAGTTCAGAAATGCTTTTGGCATGCAATTATTACTGAATGTAGTCCATGCATAGTATATAAACATTGTGTGTGTGTGTGTGTGTGCAACCACATATTAAATACAGTATATTTTCAGTACAATGTTGATGGTATGCTTTCAGCACAATAAGCATGCACCAATGGAATACTGTCACTACAGTATTCATATGCTGATGGCATTCTATCAGTACAATAATCCTAGAATGATGGTACTGTATATTTTCAGTACAGCATTTGTATACTGTCAGCAGTCCTCATATAATAGTACATTTGTAATACAGTATTTCCTATGCTGACATTATACTTCAGTACATTAATCATATACTGTAGCATACCAAAAAATACTAAACTGGGCCATAATAGAAAGTACAATGGTAATTTATGCTTTTAATATACTTGGTGTTTTCAGACATTATATATTTCAAGTATATTTATTAACTAAAATTTGAACTATACTTGTATACTTACATATTTATTATACTAAATATTGAAGTAACTTAGATATACTAATAATATGCTACTTTTTTGTAAGGGACCCCATAATGTAATAATCAATTAATGATACAGTTACTGCATATTTAAGGATTTAAGTCCTGTAAATTCAGTATAAAAATAAGTATTAAAATACATTTATTTATAGTATGATTAAGTGTAAAATTAAGTACTATTTTTTTTTTAAATTTTAAGTGTTAATCAGGATTAATTGTTAAATTAAGTGGTAATATATATTTAATTTGCATATTAAGGGATTACTTTTAAAGTGAAATTAAGAATTTACATATATTTAGTTTAAAAAAATTATGGGGTTCAGATTAAGTATACAATCAATTAGAATTCATGCTTACTTTGAGGAATTAAGGGGTATAAATTAAGCATAGCAGTAAGAAGAAAAACGTCATTAATCTTAAAAAATTAAGAGGAAAAAAGGTTTAAATTGTGTGCTCTGATTAAGGCCAAATTCAGCAGAAATTAAGAATGAAAACAACTGAATAATTCCCTTAAAATTCAGTAGGGCTATGAATGGTAAAATTTAAGCAGAAAAAAGGTTTAAATTGTGTGCTTTGATTAAGAATGAATTAAGCAGAATTTAAGGATGAAAGAATCCACAGATTAATTGTTACATTTAGTACTTAATTTTAATCCTTTAATACCCAAATTAAATAAAGTTAAAATTAAGAATGTAAATATGTTTAATTTTAAGAATTAAGGGGTGCAGATTAAGAATAAAATCAATGAGATATTCATGCTTACTTAAAAAAATAAGGGTAAAAATTAAGCATGCAGGTAAGAAGAAAAACATTATTAATCTTAAAATATTAAGGGGAAAAAGGTTTAAATTGTGTGCTCTGATTAAGGCCAAATTCAGCAGAAATTAAGGATGAAAACAACTTAATAATTCCCTTAAAATTCAGTAGGGCCATAAATGTTAACATTAAGGGATTTTTAAGGTTTGAAATTAAGGGATTCCCATTTCATAGTGCCAGCAAGATGACATCTTCAGAGAAAGTGGAGTGTAGTTCTGGATCAGGTAACAAAGACACAGTGGTTACTATGAGATTTGACAAGTGTTAGGCCTTTTAACTGCATTCTGTATCTCTAAGGGGAGTTGCAATATTAGTGAGAGGGAAGGATGGAGATAGCCTGGGGTCAGTGCCACTGGGGAGGGAGAGAAAAATTCCAGCTGGAGGAATAGAGGAGAGGGAGAAAGGGAAACAGAAATGGGATTAGTTGCAGAGAATAGCTTAGAGCTGTTTGAAACCTGGTCTAAACAGAGGAGTGTTCACAAAAAGCTGTATCACTTTAAACTTAATCTAATAGTTTAGCAGATTTTGGTTTAGTTTCTGATCCAGAGTAAAATACCACGGGAGCTTAAAACAAAAGAGCTATAATACTTTCAATCCAGAACCTGCAGTCTGAAAGATCCTGCACTTGAAACTACCCTTGGAGTGCAAAATTGCTGTAGACAAGGCTTAGATTCACATTTAAATTAGGATTTACAGGACCATTTGGTGAAACTTAAACAGTATGAGAATCAGTAAATAAAATTAGCTTTAAAGTTACAAAAAAAAAGTGGAACAGAGTGGCTGTAGCAGGGTTGGGAGTAACAAAGAATTTGTGAAGTGGAGCAGACAATCAGCAGGCAGAGCTGATGGTTCCAACCAACTGTTGTGGAGGTGCTAGAGATTTGAGCAGTGTCCCTTCAGTCTGGTGATCAGTGGGCAGTTGAGTGAGGAGGCAGCCAGTGGACACTAGGGACCCGCCAGCCTGCTTACAGCAGCAGAAGCACCCATGTTAGGGGTGAAGCTTTGATCTGGTGATCAGTGGGCAATAGAGTGAGCAGGCAGCCGGTGGATGGTAGGGACCCACCAAGCTGCTTGTAGCAGCAGAAGCACCCGTGTCTAGGGCAAAGCTACGGTCTGGTGATTGGTGGGCAGTAGAGCAAGGAGGCAGCCGGTGGATGGTAGGGACCCGCCAAGCTCCTTGTGGCAGCAGAAGTGCCTGTGTCAGGGGTGAAGCTTTGGTCTGGTGATCAGTGGGCAGTAGAGCAAGGAGGCAGACAGTGGATGGTAGGGACCTGCCAGGCTGCTTGCAGCAGCAGAAGTGTCCCTGTCAGTGGCAAAGCTTCAGTCTGGTAATTGGTGGGCAGCAGAGCGAGGAGGCAGTCAGCAGATGGTAGGGACCTGCCAGGCTGCTTGCAGCATCAGAAGCTCCTGTGTCAGTGGCGAAGCTTCAGTCTGGTGATCGGTGGGCAGTAGACTGAGGAGGCAGCCAGCGGATGGTAGGAACCCGCCTGGCTACTTGCAGCAGCAGAAGTGCCCATGTCAGGGGTGAAGCTGCAGTCTGGTGATCAGTGGGCAGCAGAGTGAGGAAGATGCCGGCGGACAGTAGGGACCTGCCAGGCTGCTTGCAGCATCAGAAGCGGCCGTGTCAGGGGTGAAGCTTCAGTCTGGTGATCAGTGGGCAGTAGAGCCAGGAGGCAGCTGGTGGACAGTAGGGACCTGCTGGGCATTTATCTCTCCCAACAGGCAGCAAAACCACCCACCAATCCATAGCCTTACGGGACATGTAGTCCCAACATAACTATTTACAGTGGATGCCTGTCGGCACCAGCTGGAGCTGAGCTACCCCCTGAAGAAATGGAGCAAGTGCTCCTTTAAATTTTCCCCCAGGCAGCCACACATGTGCTGTAGTGTGAACTGCCATAACTATTTGCATTTAATTTTATTTTACCACGCGACTCTGAAACCCAGCTACCAACCAGAAACTGAACTCAACCTGGAGACACGATACATCCCCATGCTCATCCTGCTTGCCCAAAATGGGACCAAGCATCAAAGTTCAATGGCTGGAGCCACAGGGCAGCAAAGGGCCACAAGATGAGTCCCACCTGGGACCATGAACGCAAGATGTGCTGCTGGGAGCAGATTGCCAAAGCTCCTAAGTAAGCCCAGTTGGGGGGCTTACATACATAAGACTCATGATGCTTGTATTGCATCTTCAAGTTGACAACTGGGGAGTGAGATGGACACTGGATCTTGCATGCGCTCATTTCTGTTGGCCATGTATGGGAAGTGACATGGAGCTGTATTGCCCACAATGCAGCCCTGTGTACAATGAAAAACTTTGCCAATGAGGGCCACCCTCTTAGTAAACATAGTGACATGTTCACCCATGGAACTGGTGTGTATAAATTTCCTCCATCTAGAAACAGATTCAAACAACATTACCAACGTTCTTGTTGTCTCAGATCATTTCTCTAGATAAACACAGGTACATTCGAACAAGGAACAGAAAGCCAATATGGTTGCATGAATCTTGATGGACAAATTCATTGTGCACTAAACAACACCCAGATGATCCACTCAGATCAAGAGCAAGATGTTGAAAGCATGTTGGTGAAGGAACTGTTGTCCCACTGGGGAATACAAAAATCCTGTACATCCTCATATCATCCCCACCCCACAACCAGAACATTTTAGTAGGACATTACTTAATATATTGGGCACCATGGACCCAAACCACAAAGCAAAATGGAGTATGCAAGTGAGTGCACTTGTGCATGTCTTAACTGGACAAGAGTAATGCAAGAGTGTATTTCCCCATATTATCTCATGTATGGCAGGGAAGCCAGACTGCCTGTTGACTTGTGCTTCTTCATCTCAGCTGACTGAGCCCAGTCAGAGACTTATCTCCAGTATGACAGTTGTCTAAACTGGATCAACTGGGCACTGCATACTGTCTGACTTCAGAAATGAACAAGAAGAGGATCAAAGCTAACAATGCGTATTATGATAGGAAAGTGAAGGCACATGAACGTTTGCCTAGTGACAGTACTAGTATGTAACCTGGCACTGCCCATAAAGCACAAGCTTGCAGCTGGATGGGGTGATACCCCTATGTTGTGTTGGAACTAATTGAGGACCTAATGGTGTACAGAATCCAATCAGAGGAAGAGTCAAGTCAGGCTTGCAAGATTCATCAGAATCATTTGCTGGAAACTAGGCAGATGGACATTTCAAATCAAATCAAATCTTTATTTATCCAGGCGATCACCATTGAGCAAGCTCATTTACAAAGGTGGACCTGCTGCAGTCAGGACAAATATACATACATACAATAAGGTGCAGTATACAAAATGATAAACAGGATACAAAAAAACAATCTTTACAGCAACATGTTAGGTGCAATATATACATTCCAATTGTTCACAGAGAACCTACAAGTGTTACATAATATTATTGCAGTATTTACAACCTTCATATACATAGAAGTTGAGGCATCATGTTTATTATTGCTTACATGGAAGGGTACAATTACTTTCATTTCAGCCCTTAGTAACTGTTTATGTACTTGGGTGAGGGTCCTAGGTTACAGAGGGACCCACAGTGAGGACTTATCTCCTGCTTCAGAGGCAGCAAGAGAGTAGAAAAAGAGGTGCCAAGGTTCTGAGGGCCAGTATGGCAGCTGATTAGTGACTAGTTAAATGGGGAAAGATAGAACTAGGTTCATGACTGGGTATGGTGGAACCAGAGAGGTAACCATCTGCAGGACTGCTAGTGACTATGGAAACACTTACAGTTTTCGGCAAATGCTTTGTCATAAATAGTCCTAAAAAGGGTAATACTGACAGGAGAACTAAGTCTCAATGATCTTTGTATCTTATTCCAGAGTGTGGGCAGCGCGTGACTTATGGCAGACCTACCAAAATGGTTACTGATCCTGGGGATTTTCAAAGAAATTAGTGAGTGGCTTCGTAGGTCATAGTTACTCATTGGATTTAAGGGGAGACAGGCAACAATGTAATCTGGGAGCTTGTTGGTGAGGGATCGAAGCTCAGGCTGCATTTCTACACCATCTGTATTGCAGGGAAGGCCACCCTACTGCTGAATATAGAGAGCAATGATGTGTGGAGGATGGGAGATTGGTTATGAATCTTAAGGCTCTATGGTACAGGACATCCAGTTTTGCAAGGTGTGAGATGGAGCATTGGCTATAGGTAATGTCAGCGTAGTTGATTAATGAGAGGAATGTAGATTGAACAAGCTGTCTTTTAGCTTCTGTGGTCTGGAGGTGTTTAATTCTGAAGAAGAGGCCAAGCCTCTGCCTAAGTTTTTTCATCAGAACTTCTGTGTGCTCCAAAAAGGAGAGTTTATTGTCAAGCCATATGCCCAGATATTTGAATTTAGGTACAAATTCAAGCTTTTCACCTAGTAAGGTGGTTATGGGAGGAAATGTACCAGCGGCAGCAGTGTAGGCCCCAGTGCTATGCGGTGAAAAGATCATGGCCTTGGTTTTTTTTTGCATTTAGTAGTAGTTTTTTATGGAGAAGCTGGTTCTGCAGTGTATCGAATTCCTTTTGTAATTCTGAGCATGTGGCTCCAGGAGAATCATGGCTTAGATAGAGCACCGTATCATCGGCAAACAGGTGTATACTGGCTTCCTTGATTCCCACATCCAAGTTGTTAATATAGATGGCGAACAGTAGAGGGCCCAGTATGGATCCCTGTGGGACTCCTCTTTTTATTGGTTTGAGTGGAGAGAGCTCACCTTCGGCCTTGACTTGCTGCTGTCTGTCGGAGAGGTAGTCCTGGAACCAATCCAATGAGACTGAGTCCATGCCTATGGATTTTAGGGTTGAGAGAAGTAGGCAGTGGTCGACGGTGTCGAAGGCCTTGCTGAGATCTAGAAACACCGCACAAACAAATTTTTTATTGTCAAGGTCCCATTGCCAGTCATTAGTGACTTTGGCCAATGCCGTAATAGTGCTATGCTTTGCTCTAAAGCTGGACTGCATAGGATTAAGCAATGAGGTGTCGTCTAGGAATGATCTCAACTGTATATCAACAATTTTTTCCATCATTTTCAATAGTATAGGTAAAAGAGAGATAGGCCTATAATTGTTTAGGTCACTTGGGTCTCCAGCTTTAAATAGTGGGTTGACGTGAGCAGTTTTCCATTCTGCAGGGAGAGAGCCTTGGGCTAGGGACAAGTTGAATAGGTGTGATATAGGTGGGGCAAGTATATGGTATGCAATGTTCAGAAAGTATGGGTCAAGAAGTCTGCTCCTGTGCTTTTCTAATATCTAGCTGTAGCAGAAGGTCTTCAACCTCCTTAATGGTAGTTGGGGAAAAGGAGAAGATCATATCTTTATTGCTTGGTTCAGGCAGCTGGGCTTTGAGCTGTGGACATAAACTGCTTACTGGTGCATTATCAAATGCCATGCCTGCAGTGGCAAAGTGGTTATTGAAGGCTTGAAGAATCTCTGATTTGTTAGTGATAGTTGCATTGTCAATGGTAATTTTGGAAGGTAATACAGTACCTGGTGAATGTCCAGATAGCTCCTTTATGGTAGACCAACATTTGGCAGGGCTATTGGATGCAGATAGCAATTACTTTTGATAAAAGTTGGCCTTGGCCTCTCTGACAGGTTTCGTGCAGGCATTCCTAGCTGTCCTAAAGAGACACCAGTCTGCTACAGCATTCAATTTCTGGGCCTTTTTCTATAGCTGGTCTCTTTTGAGTAAAGCTTTCTTTAGGTCCGGTGAGAACCAATGGCAGGTTCTGGTTTTTGAGTTTTGGTTAATGGAGCATGTTTATTCAGGGCACTGGCTATGATTTTGTGGAAAAGATCATAGGCATCATTTCCGATTTGGCCAGGTAGAAACTCTGCCAGAGTAGAGAGTTTTTGATCGTTGAAGTAGGCCAGAGGTCAAAGTTTCATCTAGATCTTCTGGTAGAGAACTTTGATGTAGCTAATGGTTTAGTGATCGTTCTTATGCCAGCTATAAGGCAGTGGTCACTAACATCTCTGGGGAGGATACCAGTATGAGAAAAATAGTGTGGTTTATTGACAAGGAGGACATCCAGGAGGGTGCTTCTCACTGGGTTTTATTGTTAATGTGAGTTGGTTCGGATATAAGTTGGGAGAACCTATGGAATCCTAAAATTGTTTTAGGGTAGCGATCTGTTAGATAACCAGTCGTAGTTAAGGTCGCCTAGTACAATTGTTTCCAGAGGTGTCTCGTCCATTTGTGATGATAGATGTGTCAGGAGCTGTGGTCCTGCTGCTGGTGGTCTATAGCAGCCTATTATTCATAGTGCCACAGTTTTGGATAGTTCAACCCTAAGAGTCAGGCATTCAAAACCCCCAGCAATGGAAGTAGCATCTAATGCAGATACTGTGTATTTATTTTTGACATAAATGGCTACTCCTTCCCCCCTAGTCTTTCTGTCTGCTCTGAAGAGGAGGTAGTCGGGGATGTTGACCTCACTGTCTAGTGTGGTTGCCCGAAGCCAAGATTCCGAGATCACAAGAATGTCTGGGGCAGTATGAATAATCCATGGTTGGACGGAATCCAGCTTCTTCAGAAGGCTGCAGACATTAGCATGCATGAAACTGATACCTTTTAGAGTAGCAAAGTCAGATGGTGTTGAAATCAACTTTGTGGGGCCAGGATTAAGTTCAGTGTCTCCTGAGCATAATAGTAGGAGGAGCAGAATTCTTTTCAGGTTGGCAAAGAGATTTTTAAAAGCACGGGTCTTTTTGCGTTTATTGCCAGCTCTGTTGTTTGGATCCAGAGACTGACTCGTCTCTTGTGTTGCCCTAATATTCTGTAACAGGTCCAGGCAGAGTAACACTAGACTATGCAGTGTTTCGGTGGCTGAACTTTGGGACCATGCATATCCGAGCAAATTGCTGTCCACTTCTAGGCGATTCAGCATAATTAGAGTGAATCAGAGGCAAGCAGAGGTAGTATGGTATGTGCATATTCTTATTATGTAGATAAATTGCTGGCCTGGGGCATGCTTCTATATCTCGATCAGATCTATTTGGAGGCTCATTCATATTAGATAGCAGGGAAAGGTGGGCTAGTAAGCAAAGCCAGCCGAGACCTCCCATGTTTGTTTTTGCACAGTATTGAATTATACTGCCAGGGGGAACTGCTAACCAGTGTCTTTGTCTCCCCAAGTTTATTCTGGATGTTGATACTACTGCGAAAATTTTTTTGAGAGCTAGTACACAGTACAGGAGGTGTAGTGTGGCCCTGGCAGTGACACGTGTCAAAACAATGGTAACTTAATGCAGAATGCTTCTTGGGAGGAAGAGCCTAAGGAAGGTGGTGAAGAATAAGTAGGTTTCAAGTGATTTGATGTCTCTTCACTAGAGACTGTGGAGATTCCTGTGCAGAGTGCAAAGGACCAATAGAAATTTGAAGGCGTGGCTAATGGGGCTATAAAATAACACTCAGGGAGGGGGGTGGGCGAAAATTTGCGGCTTTGCCGTACCTTGCTGGCTGAGAGACATTTATGTGATGATTACTTAATGCAAAGTGTGTGAGTGGCTGGAAACCAGATCTGCAACATGCAGGAGAAAGTTCACAGAATGATCTACTATAACGCCAGTGAGAGTGGATAATGACTCATCAATAGGGAAATGGAGTTAGTCTGATACTAGTCTGCTCTGGACATTCCAAGTTTGCTATCCAGTGCTATACTTTGGGAGCAACCTAATCCCACTTGAGACCCAGTTGGATCCTCGGCTGAACCATTTGTGCCCTTGGATGTATGTTTGTATCTAAGTAAGAGAACATTGACAAAGGAGGGAGGAGGGGCTCCCATAAACAGAAGATGAAGTGTAGCTGCCTTCAACTGAAGATACTCCCGTGCTAGTCAAGGAGATAGAATTCATGACCCCAGATTTAAAAGGAAGAAGTTGCCCCACAGTGACATTTTAAAAGACCAGGCACACTTTTGCTTAGACATAGTGCATTCCTGGTGCCACTACAGACTGACATTTTTATGTGCTACACAGAAGGATATACCGAACACCCGAATCCTTGGCTAGTACAGTATTCATAGGTGCTGTGGGATGAACAACTGGATATTATAGCATGTGGGGGGAGTTGTTAAAATGATGTTAGACAGGAATCAGTTGTCTAGGTAGAACTGCTGAATATATGCCCTTGAAATAAAACCCTAGCTGGGAACCATATGTCTAGACAAACAATGGTTACATAATGTAAACATTTGTTAACTTTGGACTTTGTATGGAACTGCTGAGGACAGCAATTGCTTAGCAGGAGGAGAGTAAGTAAATTATACCTTTAAGACTCCTTGCTACTCACACATCAAAGGCATCCTCCACTGACAATTTAGCCAGTCTTGCAATGTTTTGGCTACACCAGGAATCACCTGATCATTGCACTGTCCAGACTGGGCATGACCTTAGACTGGCTTGACCTTGGAATGGGATTGTATCTAAATAAATTAATCAAAACTGCCTTTGGATTACAACTTGGCAGCCATTTTCATCACTTCTAACAGTATCAGAGGGTGATGGGCCACCCAGTCCGGTGATGCTGCCTGAAGAGAGAACCACGTAGGGCTCCTGGCCTTGTGATGGCTGTACTAAATTCAGTTTCTTACCCAGGTTACCACCTTATTGCCCACCCTCATGCTGCCTAACTTGTTTACCATCCTCCTATGTCGAATGGCGTCAAAGGCCTTGCTGAAGTCCAAGCAAGCCACGTCCACTACCCCCCCGAGCCAACACCCTAGTTCCCCAATCAAAAAATCTATCAGATTTGTTTGGCATGACCTCCCCTCTGTAAAGCGCTGCTGCCTTGGGTCCTGCAGTCCATTGGATTCCAGGTGTTCCATGATTCTTTCCCTTAATAGTGTTTCCATCAGTTTCCCCACTGCAGATGTCAGGCTGACAGGCCTGTAATTTCTTGCCTCCTCCTTGCTACCACTTTTGTGAAGTAGGACTAGGTCTGCCCTTCTCCAGTCCTCTGGGACCATGCCGGTCTCCAGTGAACTGTTAAGTCTGTTAGGGGTGCAGCTAGCACCTCCCTGAGTTCCTTTAACACTCTTTGATGCACCCTGTCTGGCCCAATGGCTTTGTCCTCCTCAGATTAGCAAGTGCTTTCCTGATCCTATCCTCAGAAAGGGGACTGGTGTCCATTTCCTTCCCCCCAGAGTCTCTTGGTGCTTATTTGATCCCTCCTTCCTCCTTGACAGTAAATACTGAGAAGAAATATTTGCCTTTTCTTGGTCCTCCTTTGTGTATCTCCTGCCTCCTTTATTAACCGTGCAATCCCTCCTTGGTCTTCCTTTTCTCACTGATATACCTGAAAAATGTCTTGTCCCCCTTTGATACTGTCTGGGCTATTCTTTCCTCAGCTTGTGCTTTTGTGCTCCTTACTGTCTTGCCTGCCTCCTTCTGTTTCCACAGATACACTTCTCTGTCCTCCTCTGTCTGGGTCTCCTTATATCTTCTGAATACCATTGTTTTTGCCCTTACCTTTTCTGCCACTTCCCTCAAGAAACATGTGTTGTCTAAACACTCTTGATGTGTAGGGTAAACAATAAAAATAATAATAATAATAATACAGATTCTTGTGTCTCGGAGTCTGCCAAGAAACATTCGTAAACAAGCAAAGAGTACTAATAAAGTTTATTATGCTACTTACGCCAAGCATGTGACAAAGAAAATCACAAGGGAGATGGGTTTCTCACCACTCCTGAAGAAAGTACATAATCTCCAGAATTGTAGATCTTAGGTTCTCTAAGATCTTGTTCTATCTATCCCCGCACTCCAGCTCTTTGCCCTTCTAGAGAAGTTACAGTAGTGTCTCGAGAGAGCTACAATGGGTTGCGGACAGCTAAATACTACAGATAACAGCATAGCAACAGAGATTACAACATAGTTACAGATATGAGAAACAGTATGTTTTGGTCCTATGTCATTCTGTATTGGATAATGACTTAGGAGACAGAATTATTAATGAGTATCATATTAGACAGAATATGCTTCCATTAGCATTATAGCTTAAACAAAAGAAATGCTGACAAGTTCAAATGACATTTCTTGCTTATATACAATATAAAATGTAGAGACATAACAAAGGCCTTCTGTCTCTATCAGCTTGCTTAGAGACAAATAGAACTGCTGACAGGCCTATTACATGGCATATCTGAGTGTAAAATACACTACATATAATTATATGTGAATGTAAGTATACTGTAATCACTGATGATCCCTCTGAGTCATCTTATCAGTGATTAGGTAGATAATATATGGAATATCTATAAAAGACAAAGATAATCTAGAGAACTGTATTATAGTGAGGTTTAATAAATCATGCATGACAATATTAGCATATCTTAGCAGCAAAGCACATTCCTAGCACTCATATCTATATATAAGTGCAAAATAGCAGTATCACAGTACAATAGACCAGGAATACAGTGTGAGTTGTATGTGAGGTGTATGTGGGATGATAGGGGCATAATCCAAGCGTAACAATCCCCTGTTTGTTGCCATAATTGCAAAAGTGGCAACACAACAAAAAGATGGAGGTTAGGCACCATTCATCTACAGGCCCATGGCATGAACCTGATTGAGGAATATTAACTGGTCACACAGGTATTTCAGGGTTTTCCTTAAACAACAAAATGTAATTATAAGGGAAAATGGTAGTAAACCTTGTATTACTATAAAAATTTGGAATAAAACTTCACAATGGGGTTTTCAATATCAAAACAATCAGTAAAATACAGTACTGATATGTATCAAGTGTGTATCTGTCCTATTGAGAAGAAACTGAAGAGACAAACTTAAGTTGCCTGTATGGATATTAAAAATAAGTAAAATTGAGATAGAGTATCAAGATAGTTAGGACTAGACTTAATCTGTTTTCAAACTACAGTACATCCTAACATGTTGTACTACCTGTTTTATAATAAGGTAAAGTTGTACATGCATTATATTAATGTCATTTTGATTTTGTAAGGAGGACTAACAGAGGCCTAGAAAGGTTTTACAACCACCTCAGCTAACCAACAGATTACCTCATATTTACCTCAACATACTGTCGGACAGAGATTCCACACTTTAACATTGTGATATACAAGGCAGGAGATACTATAAATTGGAAACAAAACTTTGAGGAAGGACACAAACACCCTGTTGCATGCTACCAGTTTGGACCTCACAAACCAAAACTAACAGCATACTTATTCACAAATGTTGATGGTCCTCAGAAACTATAGTAGTTAAGATGTTCAGGAAAGTTAACTAAGAAACATGGCAGAAAGATTCATAACAAGGCTATAGCTGTACTACAGGGGTTGAAACCAGGCAATAATAAAAGCAAAACAAAAGAGGTAAAGACTTCTGTGGGCAGAGGGAATCATAGAAACAGAAATACTAACACACTGGTATTATCACTGGAGTTTTCAAAATGCACTGACCAAATCGGAAACATAGTGCATGAACACTGGAACTTTTTGAGGGCACTAGACATCCCGGAATATCAGCAACCACCCATACTAGCTTCTAAAAGAGTGAGTACACTGAAGGACAGACTTGTCCACTAAGAGCATTCCATGGACAGGAAAGATAACCAGCTGGTGCTAGAATGCCTCAGTTTGGGGATGGTACCATGTGGGAGGTGTGCTCAATGTGGCAACACCTCACTCAAGAAAAATGCCAGAGCCTGCAATGGATAGTGGCAAGTGGAGTTTGTCTGAGGATACCCAATCAAATGGGCACAACCTAAACAGCGCATGAAGAAGCACGCTGTAAGTGACAGGAGAAGAACAGTGTGGTGCAGTAACCACTACCCATGTAGCTGCCTATGGTACAGGGGTGAGTAAAGGTCGTGGAGAAGGGCTGTGAAAATCAGAGACTGGCGAGCTTCTCCCATGGTGGAGAGCTGAGGCATAGAGCAGCTCAGTCAGAATGGTGCTGGAGACCAGGGTTCTAGTCCTGGTCTCCAAAATTTCCCAAGAGACAGGTGTTGAAATATTTTTACAAGTCCCGTCTCAAGATCCCCTTCCCTACCCCCTGAGTTGCACTTTCCTCCTCAACTGAACTCCAAATCGGAGTTGGTTATTTTAGTAATGGAGCATGCGGGGGGTAGAGCCCCCTATGTTGTGGGGTGCTGGGGGTGGAGCCTCCCCACAAAACATAAATTCTGCATTCTGCGTGAATGTGTGGTAGCGGTCCTTCGTTTGTGTTGGGACTACTACCATGCGTCGATACTGCAGGCACTGTTGTTGCGGTACTGTTATTGTGAGCACTATTGTTGCATATTAAGGCATCATCAGTAGAAAACAGGAGGTTGTTATCCCTCTGTACAGACAGTTGGTGAGACCCCATCTGGAGTACTGCGTGCAGTTCTGGAGACCCCATCTCCACAAGGACATAGAAAGGATGGAGGCAGTCCAGAGGAAGGCAACTAACATGTTGCAGGGTCTGCACCAGAAGCCATATGAAGAGAGACTAAAGGAGCTTAATATGTATACCCTCGAGGAAAGGAGGGAGAGAGGGGACATGATAGAAACTTTCAAGTACTGTACATCAAGGGAATCAACAAATTCCAAGAGGTAGCATATTTCATAAAAGAGATGTGCAAGAACAAGGGCGCAATTTGAAGATAGAGGGGACAGCTGAGAGCAACGTGAGAGTATTTTTTCACAGAGGGTGATGGACGCATGGAACAGCTGTCCTGAGGAGGTCATGGGGTCAAAACAGTGGTGGAATTAAAGAATGCATGGGACAGATATAAGCCAATTCTGGTGGGGGCAGGAGGAAATAGGCTGTTGGTTAACTAGGATCTGCAGCTTATCCAATAGGTGAGGAAATGTGCAGACTAGGTGGGCCAAGTGGTCCTTATCTGCCATCAAATTCTATGTTTCTGTGTTTCATTAGTGTTTGTAACCTAGTGCCATCTGAGAGAATGCCTAGATGACTCCTGAATGAACAGGTGATAGCCACACCCATTGGGGCAGGCTTAGGCTGGTGGGTATTATTCCCAAGGGGTGGAAGCTGTTATTTGTTTGTAGGAGGGCTTTGGTTATTTAAGTGGCTGCAGTGAAGGCTCTGCCTTCTTTTGCCCTGGTTTGCTGTTTTGGCGCTGGCCCCTGCACCGAGCCAGGAGACGGTTGATGGTGTGCAGCATTGTGGCAGAGCCAATAGGCCTGAGTGGTGCACTGGATATGTCTCGGCATCACAAGCAAAGGGTTAGAGGTTTGATTCCAACCACAAACAGATTTCTGACCTTGAAGGGCTATGTACACACTTGTCCTTTCTGGGTATCAAAATCAATACTGTCGCCACATATTTCCACCTTCTGCCTGAGAACATCAGTGCCCTTCGAACGTTGTTGCACAAGGCAGTTCAGGCACCCAAACTCACCCTGAGAGAGTTGCACCAGCTACAAGGGCATTTGAATTTTGCCTGCAAAATTTTGCCGATGAGGAGAACCTTTCTCTGTAGACTGGCCAAGTCTGGGTGGACTGCAATAAACCCCATCACTGGCCTCAAGTTATTGTGTCCAAGCAGGACAGCCTCAAAGTCTGGTTAACCTTCCTGTCATGTTTTTATAAAGTGACCATCTGGGCTATGGAGGTCACAAACCATGAGTTGGAGCTTTACACAGATGCATCCAGGACTGTGGGCTTCAGGGCTTATTTTTGTGGGGCCTGGTGTGCAGGTCCATGGCCCAGGCATGGGTGGAGGCTGGCTTGCTTTGTCAGAAGTTATGCTCCTTGAATTCTTTCCCATTGTTGTTGCATTAGTGATTTTTGGGGAGGGGACAGTTTGCAACAAACAGGTGACATTTAGGACAGACAAGATGGGGGTCATCTATAGAATTAAAGGGCCCGTGGGGAATCTAATGAGGGTACTCCTACTGAAATGTTTGATTTGAACATACAGTTCAGAGCAATGCATTTACCTGGTGTTGACAATGAAGTGGTTGATGTTCCTTCTCGTTTACAGTGGGAGAGGTTTCAAGAGCTGGCGCTGGAAGCAGAGACATGCCCCAGGGATTTCCTGCCCTATCTCTGGAAGTTGGTGTTCCAGAAGAATGGGAGTTGCTCAAGTGCTTGTTACAAGACACACCCTTTGGAGACTAAATGTCTCCTTCCTGGAACAAGAGGAGAATCGTTTGGGGTCGGTGGATCTTTTAGAGTAAGATGTTGAGTCCTCACTGCATGTCATACAGAGGAGCAATGGTGGGAGGAGTCAAAAAAAGAATTCCAGAAATGTTTTCAGAGATGGGTGTGTGAAAGAATAATGCACAATATTTACATTATTTAAAACTAAGAGCTACTTTGCATTGCCTTATTTCATATACTGAGGAATTTGCTTAGATTAATCTGATCAGGTACACAATATAAAAGAGGAAATGCAAAAATTGCAGTATGATAGATTATCCTTCCTGGAACAGGAATTAAAGTTTAAGACACAAGGAAAAACCCAGGTCCTTGATGCTTTTTTATTTATTTATTTATTTATTTATTTATTTTTTATTTACTATTTTTGGTGCCCACCTACTGCTGGGACCATCCACCCGGTCACGGACCCCTCGACTGTGGCTTCCCCACTTTAGCCGCTCTCCTGGGACCCATTGGCTTGCCCCTCAGGACAGTGCCATGAACGCAGGGATAGGGCGGGAGTTGGCCTGGGGAGCTGATTGCAGCAGGGAGGGGGCTTCATTGAGGCAGCAGGCAGACTTCTTTTTTCCCCCTGTAAGTGGGGGGTGGGAACATGCAATGACACCAGCGTCCATCCCGCCCCCTCGGATCCTTGTTAGCATCCAGTTGCTGTGGTTCCCCGGCCTCCACAAGGGGTCCCCCATGCACCAGTGACACACCACACCCTTCCCCCAGAGAAGGAGAGCAGTCCATGGAAGCTTGATCCTTCTCCCCTGGCTAGCCCCTCTGATGACCCAGGTCCGTTCCTGAACCTAGGTCAGCGGCATTGCAAGTGTAAATCAAATGCTGCGCTGACGGACAGGCAGCCCTTGATGCTTTTGCTGGTTGTAAAAAGTGAATAGACACCCGATTCATAGCAGAAATTAGACAGACAACTGATGAAAATATGGTATCAGATACTCCTGAAATATCGAGAAGTGCAGCCACACTGTAATACCCTCTTTGGAGAACAGGAAGATTTTAATTGCTATACTCAGTTATTTCATAATCTGAACATTCCCTTGATTCCTTCTGACATTCTAGATCAGGTAAATAGTCCTATCTTGTTATGTGAAGTTGAATGGGCTATATCACATCTAGGAAATGACACTGCCCCTGGGACAGATGGTCTCCCTTCAAAGTTTTATAAAACCTTTAGGGATTACTTAGCCTCAGTTCTACAGGTTGTATATAATGAAATATTAGACACAGGCAATGTACCTCCATCTGTGCATATAGCAATGTTGATACTTATTTGTAAAATGGGGATGAAGCAGAATTAAGTAATTGGAGGCCTTTAAGCTTATTAAACTCAAAGTAAAGATTTTGTTAAAAATTTTAGCACATATTACAGGAAAATTGCATCAGTAGTAATTTCTCCAGAACAAACATGTGTTATTTCTCATAGAGATGTTGCAGATAATTTAATTATATGAAGATAAATAGTAGAACGAGAAAACAGGGGCAGGCTAATGGGATTCTATTAGCCAAGGACCAGGAGAAGGCATTTGATGAGGTCCCACATAAGTATCTATAGTTTATTTTGTTAAAATATGGGGTTCCAGTTCAATCTGTAAATTGGACAATGTCATTATGCAAAGGGACGGTGCTGTTACCGTTCATCAATTTGCATTATGGAGATAAGATACTGATTAAAACAAGGGCCAGACAAGGCTGCTCGCTAAGCCCTTTATTATATATTTTTTGTCTTATACAGCATAACAGTGTTATTAGAGGTATATGGCATACTGAGGACACCCCTGCAATTAAGTCCATAGCTTATGCCGATGACTTATGTATTATCCTGGATAAGAATGAAATTATGCAGGACACATAATTATGGATACAACTGTTACCTTTTCTCAGGCAGCAGGGGCTATGATAAATGATTGCAAATGTGCTAGAATTACAATTGGTAAAACAAATGGTCTGGAAATGAGGGGCTATTTTGCTGGGATCCAGATACTGTAAGTGAAGGGCCAATGAAAATACTGGAAGTTAAATTTGGGAAGGGGATATGTGTATGGAAAATTGGGCTGATTGCATATCAAAAGCAGAGAGAAATTTGGAATACTGGAAAAAGAGAACTGTATCAAAGAGAAACAGAGTGTATCTGATAAAAAAAAAACATTGTTACTTCCCTGTTTTTTGTATATTAGTGCAGTTTTTCTGCCACTTAAATATTTATAAGTAAAACTGTTTAGTTTATTTTCCCAAGGACGTTGGGTAATTGTCTGAACCCCAAAAAGTGTGATATTGCATATAAGGGATACAGGGAAGGGGAGTGGGTATGGTTAAGGATGTAAATCCGTCACAGAGGTCACAGAGGTCATGGAAACAGTGATATTCAGGTGCCTCCATGACTTTGCCTTTTGCTGGTTTCCCTTTGCGCATGCATGATAGCGTGCTGTCCATCTGGAATGCGCCTGCGTGGTGGCGTGACGCTCTAGATCCTCAGAAATGGCCCCTACGTAGGCGCTCATATATTGGCGCCATCTTCTCTGCTCATGTAGCAATTTTCAACGGGAACACAACCAGGATTCGTGGGGACTTCTCCTGTCGCCAAATCAAGTAAAGACGGGATCGGATGACGTTCTGACTGCCTGCATTTGAGGGAGGATTGCTGGTGGCCTGGAGGGGGAGGCAACAGACAGTCCAGTGAAGTGTTGAATTGGGGAGGGCAAAAGAGTGAACGTGTGGGCCTGTGTGAGTCTCTGCCTAGAAATTGAACTTGTGGAGAGTTTAGTCTGAGAAAGAGCCAGATAGTGAACTTGTGGAGGAGTGACCTGCAAAAGCTAAAGGCAGAGGGACAGAATAAAAGTTATCTTCTTGTATCCCTGTATCTGTATTTGAGGGAGGATTTGCTTGTGTGGATGTAAGAAAGCCACAGGCAGCAGCTAAACTGAATTCCTGGACTGGGGAGAGTGAAATTGTGAGCTGTTGCTTGTGTTTTGCATTGAAACTGCTAAAGGGAGAAGGAATGAAATAAAAAGAACTTCTATTGGACAGCACTGCTCAAACAGCATGCCAAGAAAGCACATCAGTTGAGTGGGTGGGTGCTCTGGATTAATTTCATGATGCTAAAAGAAGCACTTTCAAGCAAAGGGCAGGGAGTTTAGAGGCTTTACAGTAGAAAATATGCAGTAGAAAATGTTTGGCTGATGAAACAGCAGGTGAAGAGCAGCAGTTCTTGAAGAGAGGTGGAGTGCAAGAATTTCCACAGAGAGATACCCCCACCATATTTCATCCTGCCAGGGTCTGGAGAAAAAGTGAACTTTGTGCAAGCCTTAACCTGCCTTGCATTGACCTGCAGCAGGATCACAGTGCAGGAACAACGGACTGGTCAGGAACCTGACTAGGGACAGAAGAAGGCCTACAGTGAAAGTAAGGTAGGTCACTTCTTTTTATAACAGGTGTGTGTGTGAGGGGGTGGGGTAGACACTGTGCAGTTAATTGGATTTTCTAAGCAACCCAAGCTTGTTTGACAAAAAAAAAAAATGTAGTTCCTGAGTATTGTCCTGCTGCCACCTGGCTGTCTGTGTGAGCCAGACACGCAAGAGGATTGGTGTGCTGCCCTGTCACCGAGATTGACAGAGAGCTAAGTGAACTCCTGCAGCAGTGTAATGTGGGCCTGGGCCACTCAGATCCATGGTGGTGGTGGGGGGGGTGTATGCTGCTGCCTAGACAGTGCAGCTTAAAAGGAAGACATTTAAGTGACAGCGAACTGAGGTGGCATGCATGGCAGGGTGGGTTTTGTTGAGCTGGGGTTTTGCATCCTAGCCCAACAAAATCCACCCTGCCATGCATGCCACCTCAGTTTGCTGTCACTGAAATGTCTCCCTTTTAAGCTGCACTGTTTAGGCAGCAGCATACACCCCCCGCACACCACCATGGATCTGAGTGACCCAGGCCCACATTACATTGCTGCATTTGTCCTGCTCAGGCAGGAGTTCAGTCTGAGAAACAGCCAGAAAACAGATAACCCTGCACTGTCACCATGTGTTGCTGCCACCTGGCTCTCTGTGTGAGAAAGACACCCAAGAGGGTCGGTGTGCTGCCCTGTCACCGAGATTGACAGAGAGCTAAGTGAACTCCTGCAGCAGTGTAATGTGAGCCTGGGTCACTCAGATGCATGGCGGTGTGCGGGGAGTGTATGCTGCTGCCTAGACAGTGCAGCTTATAAGGGAGACATCTCAGTGACAGCGAACTGAGGTGGCATGCATGGCAGGGTGGGTTTTGTTGAGCTGGGGTTTTGCATCCTAGCCCAACAAAACCCACCCTGCCATGCATGCCACCTCAGTTTGCTGTCACTGAAATGTCTCCCTTTTCAGCTGCACTGTTTAGGCAGCAGCATACACCTCCTGCACACCACCATGGATCTGAGTGACCCAGACACATGATACTGACATTGTCCTGCTCAGGCAGGAGTTCAGTCTGAGAAAGAGCCAGAAAACAGATAACCCTACACTGTCACCATGTGTTGCTGCCACCTGGCTCTCTGTGTGAGAAAGACACTGAAGAGGGGTTGGTGTGGTGCTCTGTCGGTGAGATTGACAGACAACTAAGTTAACTTCTGCCTAAGCAGGACAAATGTAGCTGTGTAATCTGGGTCTGGGTCACTCAGATGAATGGCAGTGTCCGGGGGGTGTATGCTGCTGCCTAGACAGTGCAGCTTAAAAAGGGAGACATCTCAGTGACAGCTAACTGAGGTGGCATGCATGGCAGGGTGGGTTTTGTTATGCTGGGGTTTTGCATCCTAGCCCGACAAATCCCACCCTGCCATGCATCCACCTCAGATCCTGTCATGAAATATCCTCTAAGCTGCTCTCCACAATCTGGGCATGGGTGGCTCACTCACCGTGACATGAAGATCTGTGCCATTCATGCTGTTGCTATTTCCATTTTGTCTTTCTCACAGACATCAGCAAAGCAAGTAATGGTCTGCTTTGCCTTTTTTCTACCTAGCAAGCAGACTGTGATGGCGACGATCAAGATCACAGAGATCATCTCAGAAGATCAGCAATAGAAGTTTGGGTGTTGGCCTGAAGTGACCATCCATCCTCCATCCATCCATCTCATGGACTCCCTCATCCTTCAAAGAAGACACTAAATAGAAGATCAACAGCAGATAAGTTTGGCAGTACACAGTCATCTGTTGTACTGTACCACCAGTTGTTGAGACAGAGCTGTCATTTAAAAAAAAGCACTGTGACACAGAGACAGTTTTATGTAAGCAATAATACCCGACAGGCTGGGCACTATTGGGAAATACTGGACCGCCCAGGGGTGTAATGAGGCCTGAAGCCGCAGGCGGAGGTCCTTATAGCCACTGGAAGGTCGGTATTTCCCAATAATGCCCACCCTGGAAGGTATTATTGCACTTAGAAAATGGCCACTGTAAAAGAAAAAAAATGTAATAAAATAATGTACATAAACTTGCTTACAATCATTTTTATGGTAAAATAGTTCCTCCACCTGCAAGACAATGCTTTTTTTTGTGAGATATCTACTCCCCATATTTGTCTGGAGGGAGAGAAAAGGACAAGGGCAAAGGACATTAGTCATCTTTGGCACTTGCTTCTCTGTGGTAAAGCAGAGACTGCGATATCTCTAGCACTGCTGCTGTGCATGAGAACACGGTATTTTCTTAATTTTTCGTACCGCAGATGGGCGTCCGTGTGCGGTATGAAAACAGAAGAGATACGCTGTTGTCATGCTCAGTGGTTGTTTCAGGCGATAACACTCTTTCTATGACAGCACAGCAAGCAGGTTTAGATCGGACTGAAGCATTTACGATGCAGTGCCATTTAATGGCAAAGAGTTTTTGTTTTTTTACCTGGGTGGTGGGAGGCGTCCGTCAAGCTGAAAGCAGTACTGTTGGGGGCATCTGTGCTTCTCGCTAAGCGAGAGAAAAAAAATGGCGGTTTTTTTAAATTTTCTATGGTGCTTTCAGCCAATTAGAAAGCAGGCTGGGCACCTCTGGAAAATGCTACACTGTTAAGTGGCACTTGGACTGGCTCTTATTTTTAGCTGGGCATTTATTGAAAAATAAATGCCCAGCTTGGAGCCTGTCTGAGCCAATCAGCTTTCACAATTGATTCTTGCCATTTTCTAAAGACATTTATTTCATGAGACTGTGTGATCTAGACTGTCAATTTACAAAGCACCAGCTATTTGTTAGATTGTGAATCATTTCGAGACTGCAAGCATGTTGAGCATGTAGTACTGTATATTGTCTACAGCTGAATGTTTTGTGCATAGAAACATTTTAAAATACAATAGTAGTAGTACTGTAATTTAATTTTCAACTTTGAAATTGAATCTCAGAGTCAGATTAGAATCAATGGAATCACTGAGGCAGACCGTTTTTGAAAATGGAGGTAGCTGCACAACATCTGGGGGGGGAATTATTCTTCTGACAAATATGTCAAATCTAAGATTTCAAAAATGAGTGCATATGAACGCTGTGCTCAGTATGCTAGTAATGTTTTTCATGTGAGTGATGGCAAACTGTTTTGTTCTACATGCAATGTGCCTGTGAATTTCTCAAGAAAGGCAAGCTGTGACAAACATTTGGGTAGTACAGTGCATCAGAGGAAATGCAAAAGTATGGAGCAAGCAAAGTTGCAAGGTGTAAAAAAAACAAAAAACTGCGACTGAACGGTTTAGAAATTCAACTGAGAAACGGTTACATAGAAGAACGGAGCTTTACAAATTAACCGAAGCTTTTACAACAGCCAATATTCCATTGCACGTTCTTGACAATAAATCTCTCAAGTCCTACTTTGAAAATGGGCTGAAATACATTGGGATAATCCCCACAGCCCTTCAGCTGAGACAATCTTATTTACCAAAAGTGTTTGATGGTCACAACTTTGCTATAAAACAACAACTTTAGATGTGTAGTGGGGTTAGTGTTGTATGTGATGAAATCACAGATGCTGAAGATAGATATGTGTTTAATGTTCTTGGTGTACCAACAGTTAAAGCTTCTGAAGAGGTGACAGTTCGGCTCCACTACAACAAATTGAAGTGAAACAGTGCTGTCAGCTATTTTGCTTGACTGTGTCGTACTGGAGAGAACAAACTATGAAACTGTTAGTCAGGCTGTCATAGATGTGCTTCAGAAGTATGAAGGTCCCTTTGATAAGGTTTCAGCTTTTGTGACAGATAATGCTGCATATATGTACAAAGCATGGAACAGTAGCTTGAAGAACTTGTTTTTGAATGGGGTACATGTCACTTGTACAGCCCATTTGCTCAGCTTAATTGGTAACATTTGGCAGAACAATTTTAAACTGGTTAACAGTTTCATTACAGCTGTCAAATGTACTTTTTCTGCATGCCCAGCTCATAAAGCGAGATTTCGTCAGTTTCTGGTGGACAGTGGTAAAAATGGCTGTGTTCCACCTACTCCGGTAATTACTCATTGGAATAGCTGGTTCAATGCTGCTTTGTATCATTCCTCACATCTTCAGGAATATGTGGATTTCTTTGGAGAAGATGCAGATGAAAGTGCTGCTATTCAGGGACGTTGTTGAGTTAGCACAGTCTGATGAAGTTAAGGGTGATCTGCAGATTATGCTGCAGTATGCTCCTAGAATAATGCAGGCATTAACAAGTTATGAAGCAGCAGTTCCTCTAGCTCAGAAATTCGATGATTTAACAGATTAGTAATCGGGCACGAACTAGTTCTGAGCAGTGTGCACATAGACTAGCAAAAGCTTTAGCTGAATGTGCAAATAAAATAAAGTCATACATTGCAGAAGATCGCATTCCAGGTTCTGTCAGCCAATGCTTCATTTTTAGAGCCTGTCGTATGTTTGACCTTAGCAGAGCAAAATGGCTCAACATGACTGAAGATAGCATGTTTGATGGCATACCATTATTTGTGGAGAACATTAAAGCAAAAATAGAATTTCTTGCATACAGAGATTTTTTAAAATAGGTTAAATGTGACAACATGATTAGTTTTTGGAAAAGTATGTCTGAACGATTCCCAGAACTGTCCCAAATTGTACTTCGTTGCCTCTCAGTACCGGTAAATAGTGTGGATGCTAAACGCTCATTTTCAGCATATAGCGATGTACTGCGGGATGACCGCAGACGAATTTGTTCTTCAAACTTGTCTATGTACAACATGCTATTCCAAAATTCTGAAAAGATGTGATTGTTGTATTCTATGTCTCTGACTACAATCCAAGTAAGTCAGTAACTGTTTTGTGCTCAACATAGAAGATAAGATGGGGCTGATTTTATTTGTTTTTTACAACAAAATATGCCTCACTGTTGACTGTGCCTGTCATTTCAGGTTATTTTTTTGCAGTCAGGTATTCAAGTTCACTTTGATGTGCAGGTAATTCAACACACCACTGTTTGGCATGTTGTTAACTGCAGATCTTGAAAATGTGTGCGAGGAATCGGTGGCATAAAAATGTTCTCTGTCACATATATCTGGGACTACAGTGTTGTTGTCCAATGTACACGTAGGTTTGGGCAGAGCATGCCAAGTTGTGACTTTCTCTAGGTTGCTGTTTGTTTGCACTAGGAGATGGAGCAGCTGGTAGTGCTTCCACAAATGCTGGATATGCTGCAACAAAGCTTAAATGACTTAATCCAGAGCACCCACCCAGTGGCATGGACTGAAGTGATGTGGTCACTGCCACATCAGGCGTGGAATGCAACCCCTGTGAACCTAAACTCTATGAAAGGCACCTCAGGCTCTCACTTGTGTTTGTCTTCTTCTTCTATAAAGCCCTGTGCTTGCTGTGCATAACACTGACATCCCACTACACAGTGTTTCGGCTGCTGCAGCACATAGTGCCACTGCCAAAGTGTCAGTAAAATAGATAAATGACTTAATCCAGAGCACCCACCCAGTGGCATGGACTGAAATGATGTGATCACTGCCACTTCAGGTGCGTGGAATGCCACCCCTGTGAACCTAAACTCTATGAGAGGCACCTCAGGCTCTCACTTGTGTTCATCTTCTTCTTCTATAAAGCCCTGTGCTTGCCATGCATAACAGTGACATCCCACTGCACAATGCTTTGTCTGCTGCAGCGTAGAGTGCCAGTGTCAGATGTCTTAGAACTTTCTCTTTACCTAGATGGTCTCAGGGCTTCCGTACTAAAGTTTTTCTCCATGCAAGTCTTAAATTATTGACAGGCAGATTAGGTTGTTGTCTTCGTGTTGTCAGTCATTCATTCATTTCTTGATTTCCTTAGACACAGTACTGTCTTAAAAGATGCAGCTGGCACTAGTCTATTCTCCTCAGCGTCACAGCCATCTCAGCATATGTTGTTTCAGGTACACTGCCATGCAAATAAAGATGCTGAGAGGATGTCTAACATCATTCAAAGCACAACAGTGTATGTTGTATGTTGTGCTACGTACATGCACCGGCATCTGGTGGGACACTACTGCTTGAGTGCTTGGGGACCGCAGGTTAGTGGGAAGTGTGTCTTTTCTGCCTGTCTGCAGCCCAAGTGCCAAAACAACCTTAATTTTGCTTCAGCAACTTCTTGTAGCAAAGAGAGAGCGCATTTCAGGCAGCACAGACTAGGTTGGTCACCACCAGTTAATCAGATACCTAGCAGGTACTTAGGTAGTTCTGTCACTGAATTAACATGTTAAGGTTGCAATAAATAAGTTAAACACTGCAAACCAAACATGTTAATTCAGTGACAGAACTCTGTCAGTCTGCGTTGCCTGAAACGTGCTCTCTCTTTGCTACAAGACGTTACTGAAGCAAAATTTAGGTTGTGGCACCTGGGCTGCAGACAGACAGGAAAGACACGGCTTTGACACCCCAACAATCTTTTCTTGTTCAGGCTGCAGACTAGGTTGGTCACTACCAGTTAATCAGACACCTAGCAGGTACTTAGGTAGTGGTCTTAACCTTTTTTTTTTGGGAGGGGGTCTGCCTTTCCTGTCTCTGGATCTTCAACAGCCCTGCCTACAGTATATGCTGTATTGTTTAAGAGGTTCTTGCGTGAGTTAACAAACGCCACATAGATTTTGGTAAGAGTTGACCTGCTGTTACCAGGAAAAAACACAGCAGCTGGGTCAAAATCAATTGTTTGTTTTCTTTCACTCCTTTCATGTTGTACATGCTGGAATCAGTTCCAACAAGTTAAACATTCACTTACATTTTACTGTTCCTCTCAGGAACAAGTATTTGAATGTGTTACATGAAATTGGTATGCTGCGGTTGGTAAAACTGACATTCACATTACAGTGACATTAACTGTCTGCTGTGGACCAGATCCATCCCATCTATCTCTGTTGTGTTTCATTGATTCTGAAGGGTCCCGGACAGAGAGAAATATACTGCCCTACTAGGTCCATTTTGCATCATACAACACTGTGACTGCTGCACAGTGACATTTGAGATGTGCCCTACTGCTAGCATGTCACTTTGTTTTGATTGACCTCCCTGTGAACTGTAATTTAAGGAACAAATATACTCGTATACAAGTAATGCTGTTCCTCCTGTTATTTCAGGCACAGCAGCCAGGTTAGGATTGGTTTGGAACTTTGGCCACAAGTTGTGGTTGGTAACACTTTGGATTTTAGCACTTTTGTTCCTTACTGTACAGAACAGAAGTAATGTAATGTATGAAATGTATTAATTCTGGACTGTGAACCAGAACAACACATACATTTTATATAACAAGAATATATCCTTAAATATGTATGACCTGGGCCAAATGGCATAATGTGAACACATAGAAACATAAAATTTGATGGCAGATAAGGACGCTTGGCCACCAGTCTGCTCATTTCCTGCCTACTGGATAAGCTGCAGATCCTAGTTAACCAGCAGCCTACTTCTTCCTATCCCCACCCCTAGAATTGCCTTATGACTGTCCCATGCATGCTTGAATTCCACCACTGTTTTTGACTCCACGACCTCCTCTGGAAGGCCGTTCCATGCATCCACAACCCTCTCTGTGAAAAAATACTTCCTTAAATTACCTCTGAGCCACCCCCATCTTCAAATTGTGCCCCCTTGTTCTTGCACACCTCTTTTTGAAAGATGCTACCCTCTTGGACTTTGTTGATTCCCTTGAGGTACTTGAAAGTTTCTATCATGTCCCCCCTCTCCCTCCTTTCCTCGAGGCTATACATATTAAGCTCCTTAAGTCTCTCTTCATATGTCTTCTGGTGCAGACCCTGCACCATTTTAGTTGCCCTCCTCTGGACAGCTTCCATCCTGTCTATGTCTTTGCAGAGACTGGGTCTCCAGAACTGCATGCAGTACTCCAGATGGGGTCTGACCAGCTGTCTGTACAGAGGGATAATAACTTCCCGTTTTCTACTGGTGATGCCTCTCCCTATGCATCCCAGTATCCCCCCAGCCCTCCTTGCTGCCCTCTCACATTGCTTGCCCACCTTTAGGTCATCTGAACTATGAACTTAAAATGAAGGAATAGTGAGAAGATGAAAGCAATGGAGTTAACCATACCTAGGGATGTAAGTTTTAGAACACTTCCCTTAAACAGTATGAAAAAGCAATACATTCAATTATTTGTTGCTAAGACATTGTTGTATGTCTTGTTTTGTTTCTTAACTGACTTTAATAGCATTGTATGTCACTAAAAAGTGCCTGTGACTTTGCCATGACATTTGCACTTTGTCCACTACCACCCGTGAATTTTTAAAAGTGGCTGTGACCAAACCATGACTTTTGTCACTTTTCCTGTGACAAACTTACATCCCTAGGTATGGTTAACCCCATTGCTTTCATCTTCTCACTATTCCTTCATTTTAAGTTCATAGTATCCCCAAGAAATGCAGGGAAAGTATGGAGTTCTATGATGGTAGAGTGCCTCACTCCTTTCCTGATAAAGTGGCAGAGTGGAAGGTAGGTAAGTAAGATTTATAGTACCTCAGTATATGGTAAGTGCACTGGAAAAAGTTAAGGTTTGGAATCTGACCTTTAAGCGGTATCATAGCATAGAAAACAATTACATGCTTATATTTTAAGTACTAGTCATAATATCCATGTCACTTTAAAATTTTGTTCAGAAGGGAAGGAAGCAGAAGCCATGAAACAATTATGTAATAAAAGAATCCCAAGGCAGATGTGGGACATTGCATGGCTAAGTGTGCATGGTAGAATGTCTGCAAAACATTCCTTTAAGCACAAATCTATTGATGAGAGATATTGCTGTAGAAAAATGTGCATAGATATTCCAGAAACTCAAAGTCACCTTCTCCTGGAATGTCCCTTTGCACTGTCCTTTTGGGAGTCCCTGAGTAATGCATGGAAACAGTCACTGTTTCAAGGGTGACTTACATGATTGTTGTCTTAGGTTTGTACAGAGGAAAAAGAAAAAAAGTTTAATCCTTCTACCCTACAGCTGATTTTTGTATGCTGTAGATATTAGTTATGGCAGGCTTGTTGTCCTCTGCAAATTCAGCAAAAACACTGTTCTCCTGAAGCAAAGATTGTGAGCATATTTTGTTTCAATCTTATTGGGCCTCATGGTCATGGATGTAATTGACAATATGACTATTGTTGTATTTGATGACCTCAAATAGATTTTATGTCAGTTGTTAGAATTATGGGGCTCGGGGGATTTCCCTTTTTGATATTATGTATTGATTGATTATGAATTATTTATACTGCATTGTTTGTATGATTTTCCATATTTCAATAAAATTCCCCTTCTTTTTTGAGAACTGCCATGGGATCTTTAATGCCCACCCGAACAACCACCACAACAGACAGACAGGACCTCAGGGTAATGTCTCATCCGAAAGATGGTGCCTCA
This sequence comes from Neoceratodus forsteri, assembly GCA_016271365.2. Classification (NCBI taxonomy): domain Eukaryota; kingdom Metazoa; phylum Chordata; order Ceratodontiformes; family Ceratodontidae; genus Neoceratodus; species Neoceratodus forsteri. The sequence goes on along the minus strand of CM057455.1, from coordinate 1,098,076,109 downwards.
GGAGTGCAGCACCCCCTAATGTTGCATTACAGTATCAGTATTGGGATTTATCCTAAGTTCCTGGTGTGGGAATAGAACCCACAGCCTTCCAATCTTCTAGCTTCAAAGATGAGTGTACAGCTTGCTGAGCCACCAACACTGCTTGGCATTAGGTCTAGGAGAGATGATGCATGACAGTTTTATCAACTAACTGTGAGGCAATTACAAAACAGCTGTGGACCGGGGCCAAAAGCAGTATCAGCACGTAAAAAGTCTCTCAATAGCTCATCTCCACAATCTTCACATCCGAAAGATCACACGAATGCTGTGTTATGGCTAACTTACATTTTATTAGATAAAAAAACATTAGCAGTCATATGCTGCACACACCCTCACATAACACAGCCTAGGCTGGGAGGGTGCGTCCAGCATCTGACTGCTGATGTTTTTTGTCTAATAAAATGTAAATTAGCTGTAACACATCATCTGTGTGATCTTTTGGATGAGGAGAGCGAGGAGCTGAGTTATTGAGAGGCTTTGTATATGACAGTTTTAGGTCTCTGTGCAGAATATTCCAAGTATCAGCAGCAGCAAGTTCAAATGAACGTGTCCCAAAGGTAGAAGAAACTTGAAGAATGATTTATGATGATACAGGAAAGGAAGCACAGCATGGCTTTATTTTACTGTAGTACTGAACAGATGTGGGTCTTAAAATGTTAGCACACTATCCACCCATAGTCCTAAGTATTTGCAGGAGGATACCTGTTTAAAAGTCACGTGGTTGTTGGTAGAAATGAATGGATTTTGCAAAGAGAGATGAGAGTGAGATTTGTAAGTAGAAAAATCATTAACTTGGCTTTGCTAGCATTTGACAGTGGGTGAAGGTCAGCAAACACTGGTTTGATGTTGAAATTACATTGCAAGTCCATCAAAAATGATGGAAGAGAGGTTCCTACTGAGTATGGGATGATGCCATCAGCATACAGATGTACTATATCTCAGAAAAGCCAGTGGCAATAATGATGTTGATTAAAATGGCAAATAAACACGGACTATGGATGGATCCTTGTGTCACCCACTTGAGATGCAGTTTGGTATAAAGACAAATCTGTCAGCCTTGACATACAGTACAAGTGATGATAACTATAAACGTACTATACAATAGCAGGCAGTTTATCCTAGTGGTTAGAAAATAGAGCTGTGGAACTTAAAGACCCAGCAGACATGGGTTTGAATTTCACAGTTCTCCATTTGCATACTGTGCAACCCTGAGCAAGTCACTTAACCTCTCTGTACATAATTCTTTCTTGAGTCACATATATGAAAATGAGCTTTGGCTCAGAATGCCTTTCACAGACCATAATTCTAAAATAAATAGTGACTGAATTAATGCCATTGCTGATCTGATACAATCTGCACGGTGTAGGGTTCATCCCACTAAACCCTAACTATGTGTGTGCATCAGTGATTTAGAGATCTATAAAGTCAGGAAAGATCATTTGTGAAAAATGACATAACATTTCATGACTTTGCATAGCGCAAAGTGCCAGTAGCATAGTTCTTTGCCTGGCAAAGTGCCCACTTTGCCAGGTGAAGACTTCACATAGTAGTACTGTACTACTTTGTGTAGCACGGCATCTGCAAAAGGCAGCACTTCAGCAGTGAAATGCTACTATGTGAAGTTTTGATTTCTTACCCACAAAATTAATAAAACAAGCAAACTCATACCCCACTCTCCAGGCACCTTTTTCCCTGTATCTTCTCTCTATCCTAACCATTTAAACCAAACCCTCTGCCTGTCCCCCATTCTAGCTCTCATACCACTTCCTCCCCATCCAGGTGAAGTAAAGCATAATTACATTTTTTAGTAGTCATGTTCTCCACCTCCCTTCTCCCACCCTCGCATCACAGACACTCCTGCCCCAAGCCCAATCCAGTCAGAAAATGACACCTCCTATTCTCCCACCAACTAGTTATGCACCCACCACCTTCCCCTCAGCAGAACCCTAAAAAAGGATGTAATTTGACTTTTATTTATATTTTAATTAGAGGTAGGCAAACTGGCTGTGCAGCACTTCTGAGCCTCCCTGGACCTGGACGATTTGACTCGGCTCAAGAATAACAAGCCTCTCATGCTTCGACTCGAGTTGTCAAGTCAGTCCAGTTTGGAAGTGTGGTCTGGTTCTTCCTCGAAGCAGCATGCCAGGTCTGGAGGCAGCTGGCACAGGGTGAGAGGAAACAGCATGCCGGCAGCCTGTTACAGCAGGGGGTTGTCGGTGTTTGGGAATATCAGTGTGGTAGTGGCAGTATTTGCCATGCCACCACCACACTGATATTCCAGAACCAACCCGACTTCCCTGCTGTGAAGGCTGCTGGCATGCTGTTCCAGAAACTGTCTAGTACCACAGGGAGCGATCAGAGAACAAGTTGGGGGGTGTGGGAGGAGACCTGCATGGAACTGCAGCAGTGAGCACACAGCAAAAACTTAAGTGAATACATTTTATAATTCTTTATTTGACACTCACCATAAATTCTGTCACTGTGAGTGAAGTGGTTAGGGGTTAAAAATAAAAGACTTTTTTAATCTTATGGCTACCATACCTCATGACTAATAAAGGCAACACTCAACTGGTTCATTGAATGTAACCAGCCAATTAGGAGTTGTTTGGGAAGGTGATTGACATTTGTGCTAGCCAGTCCTTTGTGTCACCCACCACATGGCCCGCATCTAAAAAAAAACAAATTGGTAAGAAAGGAAAGTGATATGAAAAACAAAAACAAAACAAGGGTTATTTAAGCAATAATACACAACAGAGTGTGGGTTGTGCTGGGATAACCTCATGTCTCGGGTGGTTGGGCACGAGCTGCAGGCCGAGTGCATCCAACAACCAAGGCGTGAGGTTATCCCAGCACAAACCACACCCTGGAGTGCATTATTGCTCTTATACAATGGCTCGTTTTGTAAAAAGAGAAGAAAACTGAAAAAAAATGTTTTTGCCTTTTCTTTTTTTCATTTTTCATATGTGGAGATATATGTTTTTAAAAAAAGTCCATAGTTCCTGCTTTGGTCAGCAGATGTCGAGTATGTGCTACATTGTGTTTTCCTCAGTGTAACTTTCCTGCTCTGACCACACACAGGTGTGACTCTTGTAACACTGGCATAGGACATGCTGGCCCTGTTTTTTTTGTTTGTTTATTTTGCTGTTCTTGCTTTTGTGCTTGCAATTAAAATGGGACCCTTTATTTTTAATGAAGGAGTGCGGCTGTGAAGCAGATCAGACTGGAGCTACTGTGGTTATTGTGTGAGCCAGTGAGCGTGGCACTGACATGATCTGACAGTGGCGTTGTCGCTGTGCTGTTGTGGGGGACAAAGCCCAAGCTGATTTGAGGTACAGCTTTGTTTTCCTTTGCTTTTACTTACAAGCTGTGTTTTTTTTTTAAACTTTTGCAGCGCAGGTGTTCGCAGGTGAATGAGCGCCACACAGTTGTCTGCGCGAGGTACAACAGCCATAGTTCTGGAAGTTCCAGGTACTGAAAAGCCACTGTTTATGGCCTTGTGTACCTTTTCTAAGTACAGTTATGTCTTTTAGTTTTATGTTTGCCTGCATGCATGTGCAGAAACAGTGCCACCATACGAGTGTAGGTGTGCCTCCCTGCTTCAATGCCCTGCTGCCTTTTGCAGGTGCGCCCCCCACGCCAATGAATGTAAGAGCTGTCTATGACAGTTTGCAAAATGCATGCATACAGTTGAAAGAAAGAACCACAGCGCAGTACCTGTACTGCCGCCCGCCGGCAGTATGCAAAGTCCCTACACGCTGGCACTGCAGTGAAAGAGCTGTCATAGACAGCTTCTCCCCCCCAACAAGTAGCACGCTGGGAGCCCACCCCAGCGTGCTCACATGCTCCCCCGACACACACAGTATGGTCAATGGGGGTGCCCAATCCCCATTTGGCTGCGATGTGCTCCCCTCAACAGAGTTTTAGGTGCCATGCGGGGAGCCCACCCCAGCATGGCAACAATCTGTAAGGCCAACGGGGGTGCCCAATCCCCCATCAGCTCCACTGCCCCCCAAACAGCCTTCCAGGTGCCATGCTGGGGTCTGCTGCCCCCCAACACACTTCCAGGTGCCATGCTGGGAGCCCACCCCAGCGTGGCAAACCTCTCTATGGCCGACAGGAGTGCCCAATCCCTATCAGCTCTGCTGGCCCCCCCAAAAAAACTTACAGCTGCCACACTGGGAGCCCACCCCAGCATGGCAAACATCCCACGTCGTCTTCCTAAAAGAAAAAAAAAAACCTAGAAAGAAAAAATGGTCCCTCGCTGTCTTGACCCCTTCCCCCAACCGCGCCCACCCTCTGTGCACCCTGTCTCCCCACACCCCCCTCACCCCATACTTACCTCCGGAGTCCAGCGCGACAATCTTCGGTGGACCAGGAACACGTCTGCACTCTTCAAAGCTGACCGCGAACTGAGGAAATGCCAGTAAGCTGTACAATGGAATAAATAGGGTTTTTTCAACTTTGATGCATATCTCAGGCATTTTTTGGAACTTTTTTACCAAATTTTCAACATGGAGTTTTTGGGACCCCATCTCATGAATTCTGTCACTGTCATTTTGTTATTCAGTCCTAAAAGGTGATTTCACGGGGACTGCATGAAACCACCTTTCCAGGGTGATATGCGAAATGACAGTGTCTACAGTTCATGAGGTAAACTAAAAACTCTATGCTATAATTTAGGCATCAAAATGACTGTTTCTGGCGTGTGTTGCACAGTTCCTCTGCGCTTCGTAAGTTCAAATTTTAATATTTGCATTCCAGATTTTCAACATTGCCATTTTACCACACCTCCTTATGAGCAGTGCAGCTGTCATTTTTCACATCTTGCCCAAAATGTGTTTCCGCGCATGTAGCGCACAATGGCACAGTCGGTTTGCGAAATCAATGTTTGGGACAGATTAAGAAAATTACAGTGACACTGTTCAAGAACAGAGGTCTTAAAATGGCTATGTTGAAAATTTGGTGACAAAAGTCCATAAAATGACTGTGTTACGAGCGAGCATTTCGCTGCTTCCATGCACCCTCGTAAGTTCATGAATTTGTAACATTTTCAGTCCAGATTTTCACCACTGGCATTTTTCCACACTTCCTTATGAACAGCACAGCATGGCCGAAATGTGTTTTCACACTTTCTGTGCAGAAATGCGTGGTCGCTGTGGGAAATCACTGTTCGGGACAGATTAAGAAAATCACAGTGACACTGTTCATGAGCGGAGGTCCCAAAATGCCTGTGTTGACAATCTGCTGTAATAAAACCCCAAACTAATTACATTAAGGGTGTGTGTTGTGCAGTTTCTATGCACGCTCGTGACTTCACCAGTTTTTCACTATTTTCACTGCAGATTTTCAACATTGTCATTTTTTACACCTCCCCATGAACAGTACAGCTGTCATTTTTCACATGCTGTCTGAAATGTGTTTTCGCACCTGTGGTGCCAAATGCCGTAGTCACTGTGCAAAATCAGCTTTCGGCTAACAAACTGATATTGCCACTGTTCATAAGGTGGGGGTCACAAAAAACCCATGTTGAAAATTTGGAGTGAAAATACCAATGAACGCCTGAGACTTTAGGGTTTCTGACCATAATGCCCCACCCTGTAGAGACTGACAGGTATCAGGGGTGTGACTTGGGATTGTTGCCTGTAATGCTCATACCATTCCAACCCCACCCACACCCTGCAGCCAGTGAGAGGCATCGAGGTGTGCCTTGGACTCTTCGCCCCAAAGTTCATCCCATTCTCCTATTCTGCACCCATCTCACCGTATTTCCTGATGGAATGGAGAGAGCATAAGGGCCAAAGACCCAAGGCACACCATGACACTTGTCAGTGTCTGCAGGGTAGGGTGTGGTGAAATGGTGTGGCTGTTATGCCTGACGACCCAAAGGCACACCCCACCAATGCCAATGCCAGCAAGCAAACATTCAGCATTGACAAATGCTTGTTTAAATAGGCATAGTAGGAGTGAGGAAAGGAAATGACCGCATGGTAACATCTTCGGGGCTAAGTGTTTTACAGGCGGCTCAGAGCTCTATCGTGAGCTTGAGGATGGCTTTGTGTGTGTGTGTGTGTGTGGAGGGGTGAGTCCAAGTTTTGTGCTGTGGTCATGTGTGTGCCTGAGTTCATGCAGTGAGGTTGTGCTCAGATAACCTCACTGTTCCAGGGACACACTGACCAATCAGTGCCTAGGAATTTTTCCTGCCATTATATTAGTTAACAATACACGACAGGGTGTTATCAGACACGCCACCTGGGGTGGGTTGAAGCACGAGGCGAAGCCGAGTGCTTCCACCACCCCAGGAGTGACGTTATTACACGATAACACACATCCCTGGAGTGCCTTATTGCTATTATACAATGGCTGGATTTTTAATGAGACAAGAATAATTGTAAAAAAAATTTTTGTCATTCTTTCCCCATTTTTGATGTGTGGAGGTATATGTTTTAAAAAAGAAGTTCGCTATATTTTTCTACCAGTAGGTGGAGCTGCTGCCTGACCTGCTGTCTGAATGATCCTGTATGTGGAACCTCCCGATCTGTGCCTGTGTTTTCTGACATGAGCTCCCCCCCAGCTGATTCCTCTGTAGTGGACCTGCCTCTTCCAAATCCCCAGCCGACAGCAAAGTAAGTTAGTTTAAAAAAACAATTAAAAAAAAAAAAACACTGCAACATGCTGTACTCAGGCTTCGTTACAGTCTGTGCTCCTCCCGTTTGTTGTGCACGTGGTTAGACTGTTTTGGCATCGGGCAGGAGATGTAAATGCCGTCCCGAGACATTTACGAGTTGACAGTCTAGGAGGATCACTGTGTGGATAGAGGGGCGGTGTGTGAGTTTCATTGAGCACTATTATAATTTTGCTGTGTGTTTTGCCGGAACGGACTGTCTTACGGTAACTGCACCATTGGCAGTTACGGACTGTGTCATGCAGTTCACAGAGGCTGCTCCATTATAGAAAAGAAAACTGTCGTGAAAGTGAAATATGTTTTGTAGGGTTATGGCATTTTTTTAAAGTTCTCTGAGTAGTGAAATGAGGGACAGAACTGTCATATGAAATTGGGGATGTAAGGGTTCAGGGAACTATACGCTTCGCGGTGGCTTGTTTGTGGAGGAGTATTTCACTCAGTGTTGTCGCGGTCAGCTGTGTGCCTGGACTTAATACAGTGATGTTATTGTTCAATAACATAACTGTTGCAGGCACATACTGACCAATCAGAAAGTAAGAAATTTTCTTGCCATTGTATAATACTTTAAGCTCACCCTGGCCTAGCACATGCTGCAGTGCCAAAGAGGGAGACTTGATAAATCCATTCAGCAACGTTACAGAACTGATTGAAAATTGTTCAGGTGATAGACTTTAGCAGACCATAACTTTTCTTAGGAAAAATGATAAAATAAATTAGTTGATTAAGAAGAAAAGGTAGGGAGGGTGTCACATCTCAGACTCTGTATTCCCCATGTCTGTGCCTTCAACTACTACTAGGTCATAGTGCTGTAATGAGATTTTGAAGGGGGGTGTCATGTCTCAAACTCTGTGTTCCCCATCTCATGCCCCAACTACTACTAGCTCATAGTGTCTCAGGGACAGAGATGGGGAACACAGAGTCTGAGATGTGACCACCTCACTCAAAATCAGTGAGACACTGTGACCTAGTAGTAGCTCTGGAACAGAGATAGGGAACAGAGAGTCTGAGACATGACACCACCCTCCAAATCAGTGAGGCAGTATGGCCTAGTAGTTCAGGGCATGTGCAGAGACAGAGGACACAGAGTCTGAGACCCAATTGTCATCCCCTTCCAAAATCAGTAAGGCACCCTCAAAGGGCAGGAGGGATAGCTGGGGTCCCATTATATCTCCTGCTCATCATTACATCTCCTGCTCATGCTGCCTGTCTGCCATCAAAAAGCCTGCCAGTCTCAGTGAAGGAAGCAACATGAAAATACAGACACAGAAAACTGTTTTGAAAGTTGAATTTTATTGTTTTATTTAACACAGTGATCTGAAATAATAATACTGATGCATTGTGTATACTCAAATAGGTGAAAAACAAGCCTAAAGTTCATCAGAGTAAATCAGAACCTTTTTGAAATAAATCGGATTCAGAATCAGAACCGGGTCACAGCCAACCCTCCCTTCCCTAATTTTAACAGACTTGGGTACTAGGCAAAAGCCTGTTTTCAGGACCGTCCTGTATTTGGGCATACAAAGTTACAGCAGATGGCATAACAACGTAGGAAAATGACAAGTTATGCAAGTATTATTTGAATTTGCCCACGGTGGGTGACTGGCACAGCCTTCCCTCAACCTCAGCTGTCCACCTTCTTCTGAATGAAACTGTGTATGCTCTTGTATCTGATCAATAGTTGTTCTGTTTTGTTGCCTGCTTCTGTTTGGCCAGAAATACCACCTGTCTTGGGAAACACCCTGGTGCAGTGTGAGTGGAGTATGGGGTAATGAAACACATGGAAACAAAGATCTTGCTCAGACACGCAACATTGCCATGCTCTTCAGACCTCTGGGTTCCTTCTCCTTCCAGATGGGAAAGTTCTGGCCAGCACTTCTACTAGCTAGTTCCATCTAGCAGGATACATCTGGAACAGTATAACAGGTGACTAGTAGTGGGTATCTGGGAAAATGTAATGAGTGTTCCAGTAGGAGTTGGGACTGCAGAGGAGGTTTATGAGGAAAGGTTGTCAGATCTCAGCATGTACAGTATACAATGGAGGCCAGGAAGGAAATGTGAGATATAATTGAGACATAGAAGTTCCTGTGAGGAATCAGCAGGGTGGCTTGTAATGACTTGTTTATAAGGCAGAAGAGCACAGTAAGTAGTGGACATGGGTGTGGATTGGTGAGGGAGAGATTTGGGAAGGATGTGAGGAAGTTCTTTATCAAGCAGGTGACAGACAGATGGAATAGACTGCCCAGAGAGCAGGTTGAAGCCAAAAGAGTTGTGGGATCTAAACTTGGGTGGACAGATATAAGGGACTAGTGGGACTCAGAGGCAGAACAGCGGAATGGATATCTGGAGAAGGGGATGATGATCAGGCACTAGGGCTATTGGATCTCTAAATCCAGGCCAGTGTTAGGCCAAGCAAAGAGCTAGACAGGAAAATGAGCAGAGCAGCTGGACCTCTGGGTCCCTTTGTGCTGACACAGTCTATGTTTCTATGGGTGGGATGGGCTAAAGGAGAATCTGGCCCACTGGGTAAGGAAACAAAAATACAAAGTAATAAAAGAGCCTGACGAACTGGATACTTTGAAACCATGCACAGTGTATCTGTACCATTTCCTAACCGAATGATGGAATCTTTGGTATCAAACAGATTTTGTTTAATCTGCATTAGAGGTAACATAACAGGGTTGCCTCTGTGATGCTGACTGATGGGGCATCATCTCAGCATACTGGGACCTGGGTTCACACCTTAAGCCTGGCACAACAGGTGTGGAGGCTAGCAAGAAGGTGACAGAGCATCTGCAAGGACACTCTTTTCCTGGAGGAGGTCTGAGTTGTATACCACTTGGAGAGTGGCTGTTGGTGGTGGTGTGGTGATAGTGCCTTGTCTGGCATTGGTGAACATGTGCCAACCAGCACCCCCAGAATGCTGACATGGTGCCTACTTATGTAGGAGGGGAGCAACCTGAACAAGTAAATTAGTGGCCGCCTGTTGGACACACCAGATGACAGCCTTCCTGTGTCCCCATCACTAGGCCCACCCAGAAAACTCCTCCCAAAACAAGGTGCTCCTTCCTTCCTGCCTCTGGCCAGGATCGGGTGGGACCCCCGGAGAAGGAATAATCTGGTAACAAAGGAGTTGTGTACCTTGAGCAAGTTGTGAGCAGCAGTGGGGATTGTGTCTGGGTCCAGTAGGCAGCAGGTCCCAAAGGAGAGGGTGTCCATGTGGGTTCATGAAAGAGGCAAAAAAATAAAACTTCAGATCCATTTTAATGTAAAGCAAATCTCCAGTATCTGGAAAAAAGTCCTAAAATATAATATTTTATTAATTTTCTGCCTTTATCTCTTCTCATCTTTATTACTGAGAAGATTTACATGAGACAGAACCTCTATGTTTCAGACTTCCTCTTATCCTTCTCCTTTTTCCTCAAATGAAGTCATAATCTTTTGACTGTGAGATCACAGTGGATTCCAACGCAACAGATAATGAGGTCAAAAACAGAGGTTTACGGATTAGCTGAGAGAAAACTGGAGGATGAGATGAAGTCTGAAACAGATAGGTCTTGTTTTCATGCAACTGTCCTCAAAGAATGAGAGGAACTACATACATAAAATATATTAAGTATAAGCTCTGCTGTGTCAGAATATGATATATATTTTGTTTTGCACCAACCTGGCCCCTCTGCTCACTTCTTTGGACCCATTCAGTTCCCTGTCTCTTGTTGTGGGCACCACAGAGCTGGTTATACTCCTCGAGTACCTGTAGGTCTGTGCCATCTGTGGTTCCATTTCTATTCATAACGGGGGGGGGGGCTCTTCCCTGGTGGCAGCCCTCACACAGGGAGGAGGTGCAGTGGTAGTAAACATTTTTATGCATGATAAGATCTGTAGGAAAAGCCTGTTTACAGAGTCATCCTGTGTAAATGATTGAGGAAGAGGAGGAGAGCAGGATCCAATAATGAGTGATAGCTTTGGACATCGGAGGGGGAGGGCCCTCTTGAGTACAGACGCTAGTGGCATGGGCGGGGCAAGGCAGCCATTATCCAACCAGATGACAGCCTTTTTCTTGTTCATCCCATCCCCCTGTGAAGTACAGAAGTGATGTCATCATGCTACTCTGACTATCATATGTCCTTCATAGGGCTACGTACATCCACATGCTGCCTCCTGTCTAGTGCAAGGAGGCAGTCATGTAATAGAAGCAGCAGCCCCACCAGCAGGAGAAGAGCATTCAGCCAAGTACTTGATCCTTCTCTGTCAGTATCCAATCCTGATGCCTCGTGGTGTGATCTTGTCACTAGCATGCCAAGCATTCCCCTACCACTGCGAACCACAGAGCTGGCAAATGGATACTGTATTTAGAACATTTTCCTGGACGCAGGAAATCACTTTACAAATGATCCATGTTGTCAGTGTCATTCAGGATTTAATGCATTCAAGCTACTGGCACTGTCTCATCTTTCAAATCTGATACACTGTGACTTTTTTTGTGAAGATGCAGTCATAGTTTTCTTGCAGTGGGACTCCTTTTAATATGCGGTGGTTCTTTTACAGTAACCGTGGACATCGTGCATGACATTGGACAGTTTCCTAGTTGTTATATATTCATTGGAAAGTCTGAGATATTAAATTGGTATAGCACATTTTAAGGCTCATTGTGTCTCTTGCTTTTCAAATGGCCTGTGGGTTTCTATAATAACAATTGCCATGAAGTGGGAAATAGAAGTGAGCCCAGCCCGTTGATCATTAGATGTATTCCTCAAGATACAAAATGGGTTTTCACTGGGATTTGACAACATATATTGCTCACTTCTTGAGGAAATTATTGCAATTATTAACTCCTGTAAAATTGTTTCATTTTATTTTATACTGTTAACCAGCTGTAACACTGTACACTTTTGGATTTTGAAAGGTGCTAGCAATTTGCCTAACAGAAGAGTGACAAGGTTAATCAGACTGACTGTACTGTTAATTGAACTGGGTATTTTCTTTCATTTTGCATCTACCAGTCAGGCTGTTGTCTGAGTATTACAACCCTTGCAAACAGTGCGGATGCGGAGATGGTCTGTGTACTTGCAAACAGTGTGAATACAGGGACGGTTTAGATTGACAGCCCTGTCTCAAGTGATTATAATTCCTGTCTGTGAAGTCCCTCAGTCTTTTCCTGCCTCCTTTGTGGCACCAGCTTTAGAAGGCGACTCCTCTGATGGTCCACTGCAAACTGGCAAGACTGTGGACAGCTTGCACTAAATGTATTCTTCTGAAGTGTTTTGATCCTAGGTGGTCTCCATTTTAACCAGGCTGAACAAGCTAAGCAAAGAAAGACACTATGGAATTATGAAATGTACTCACCGTATTTTATTCTGCAGTACCAAACTGAATTGTTTTCTCCCTCTCAATGCCTTTATTCACATATATTGTATAACTATGTACTCATACTGCTATGTATTCCTGGTTGTTCATTGTGCTATGTTGTTATTGTTTAATTTGTGGCCACCTACTTCTAAAAAAAACTTGTATAATTCTCTGTATTATTTGCCTGGTAAAATAATTCCAATAAATAAACATACAGGGGGTATTATAGCGTAGTGGTTTAAGGCTCTGAGTTACATACCTGGAGACCTGGGTTTGAATCTCACAGCTTCCACTTGCATACTGTGTGACCCTGAGCAAGTCACTTAACTTACTTGTGCTCCTAGGTTGCACCTGTAAACAAGCTTCAGCTTAGCATGTCTCTCCTAATTAAAAAAAAAAAAAAGGTTTAAGGCCTGATCAGTCATGGACATGACATTCCACCCTAAACCAGTTTGTCAAAAGGACACTCAAAATGGAATCTTTAGCCTCTCTTATCAGTGAGATTTGACAAAGGAGATTTCTAGCATGAATAGATCTTCACAATGTTTGTCTATTCTCAATTCAACCCGGTCATTGGAAATACCTCAGGTTTAAAATTACCCAGTTAAAATTCCTTTATATCACAGATTCCAAAAAGGATTTAATCTGAACCTAAATGACTTGTACTTTATGGCCTAGAACTTGAAAGGGATATATTAGGGTTCTGTATATATTAGATAGATAGATAGATAGATAGATAGATAGATAGATAGATAGATAGATAGACAGAACGTTTACTTACAGGGTGACCTTCCACCTGTGTTACGCAGCAGTATAATACCTGAATAGAATAACAGATGATAAACCATGTGTCACAGGGCTGTTATTCCATTGAAGGATTCATGTAACATCATAAACCTTAAGAGCATGTTCAAGAGGTTTATGATCTGAACTGAATTCTGAGATGGATTTTGTCAGCCTTGCAACAAATGCTTGTGTTGTTGTTATTTTTTTTCCATATATGTTTTATTGTATTTTTCCCATTTTTCTCCCCGGTCCTGATCCCTGCCTCGGATGTGCGCATGTAGAGGCATGCACACTCTGCGTCTCAAGGCATCCTCCCTACGTGTCACCCCCTCCACCTACACTAGCCACTGGACCTCCATCCAGTGGTAGCAGGACTACAGGGGTCAAAAACCACCCCCAGGAGAGGAGATCTGCCTTCCGGCTGCTCAATCCTGCTCCTACCCTCCCCCATGCTTGCATCCCGATGACCTGAGTCCATTCCCGAACCCGGGTTGCTGGTGTAGTACGAGGTATGTCATCTAGCACCTCAGCCCTCAGTGCCTCCAGGCCGGAGGCTTTGTTGTTGTTTTTTGTAATGCTGTATGTGGGGGTTCACTTTTCAGCCCCATAGAGTAAAAAAGGCTTTGAACATAGCATCTGGTAAGCATGTTTTAAATTTCTGTCCATCAAATTTTTTTTAAATATGAAAACAGTCATGTTTTGGAATTTTTTCACCAACTTTGCAACATGGGCTTTTTGAGAGCCCACCTCATGAACAGTGGCACTGTCGTTTTGTTAATCAGGCCAAAAAGTGATTCCATGCAGTGACCGTGAAATCACCTTTCGGTACCGAGTAACGCCATGACAGTGGTTGAATTCATGAGGAGGGGTCCCAATAACCCCATATTGAAAATCTGGTTGCAAAATTCCCAAAAATGCTGAGATATGCACCAAAGCTGAAAAACCCTATCTGGTGCTGAGGGCCATAAAATGAGGATTGTTAAATGATTTTATAGTTAAATGATTTTATTAAAATATTTTGATGACTGCCTTACACAGCATCAATACTATAAGGCAGAGAAGTCAAGTTACCACATATACTGGATCACCGTGTACTCTTAATATAAGTTTCAAGTTCAAGTTTCCAGTTTATTTGCAGGAAAACACTATTGAACACATTAATTTACAAGGAGGTCCCTCCTAATATAATAATAATAATAAGGTGATATAAACCCTTATGTGATTTATTTTGACATCTGAAATCTCAAGATGTAGTCAATATGTGATTGTGTCAGATGTAGTATTACCAAGGGTTAACTCTTCTGCCTATGTTTCTAAGAAACAATTACTTAAAAGCATTGCATACTACAACAAATTTACATTTTTCACAATTCCAGTAGGGCAGTACCTGTACTGATCAATGCCTCATAGAACTTTTCTCAGTTTGTAAAGGATCATTTTCAGTTTCCCACTGCAGAGGTAATAGTTAAAGAAATCCAGACTCCTGTTAACTTTTCTGCCAGTTGACCTGCATATAGAGCTATCTTTGAGTATAACTTCTCTGTCAAGTCACTGGGTGGGAAATTAAAAAACAAAACATTCCTGAAACCATAAAGATCTGTACTGATTGGTCCAGCTGATCAACTGTCCACACTTCGTGCATGTGAGAAACATGTAAATGGAGTGCTGGACCACTTAGTAATTAAATGAGATTTGTAATCTCTGGCTCTATCAGTTCAGAGCTGACCTCACTGTCACAGTCCTGACCCCTGCTATCTTTACAACATACAGCTGGTATATATCTCATCTCCCTGTTTCTCTTTGAATCAGCATGGGAAGATTAACCCCTTCACACCTGAATTATTTCAGCCTGAAAGACACATACATGGCTCTTTTTCAAATAACTTCTATATAATTCTGGTAAGAAGAGGCTAAAAAGGGCAATCTACTTTGGCCAAAAAGACCTGGGACTACCTGTTACATAGTCAGATGCTGTTGGTGCAGTGTCCATTTTTACTTTTATTGTAAAGATTTGGGAGCTGCTGTACCTCCAGTAAAGAATGCAGCTGTCCCCTTTATACACGTGTGTGTGTGTGTGTGTGTGTGTGTGTGTGTGTGTGTGTGTGTGAGAGTGTGAGACAGAGAGAGACAGAGAGAGAATGTGGGGGGCGGCAGAAGGAGATAACAGCTGCAGACTAATGTTTTTACAGAACACAGCTAATTGTGACGTGAGTTTCTTTGAGCATAGTGGCATCTCATTAACTGGCCCCACTGAAGCAATGCGTTTCTTGCACATGCATGCAAGCAAGACAAAAATTAGAGCAACACGTTTGCAGTGACCTCATAAATTGACTATAACTTATACTCTATTCAATGACTTATACTATTTACTTTCTTGAAAATAGGTCTGCACCTGCTGACTTTGGATTCATTAGGCTATACCTAAACCCACCAGCCCTCCAATATTACCAATACTGTCAGCACTAGGCCACCCCTTGGACTTCAGTCACGGAATTTAAGAATGCATGGGATAGATATAAAAGAATTCTGGAGGTCAGGGGTAAGGGGCAACAGACTTCTAGGAAAACATAAACTGAATTTACAAGCTCAAATGGGCAGACTGGGTGGGTCATAGGCCCTTATCTGCTGACACTGTCTATGTATCTATGTATCTATGCACTTTCACTTCACAGATGCCTTAAGTGTGTGCAGTGGCTACTAGGTCTATAGCCACCTCAGTCACTCCACTCACCCCTTTTACCCAGATACCCTTCCCTGGTATCCAAACAGAAGCATTCACTTATATTCTACACCACTTATACTGTTTATTCTTATTCTATATAGGAATCTCTATAAATACGCTGTAGCATTTTAATCACACTAGTTAACAAGTATGTCTACTGCAAACATAATATAATCCCACCTCAGTCTCTGAGTGAATTCTCTTTAAAGAGCTAGTGGAGCCATAACAGGCAGTCAAGAAAGTAAAGAAAATTTGAGAAGTAGTTAGTTGTAGTATTTTGTTTCTGAAGTATTTGTCTTTTTGTTTTTGCTCATTAGATAGTCTTCTATGGGATAATATTGTCCTGTGTGTGTGGAACAGCTCTTAACTGACATATCTATCTCTGTCCTCTGCCCCACTACATCATCAGCATTGTGCTCTCACTGACAGTGACATCACAGGTGACTGACCTGGCAGCCACTGAGTGACTGTTCCTAAGCAGCAGTGATGTCACACTCAGTGAGGTCACAAGCTGAATATGTAGTTGGGGGGAACAGAGCTAGAAATGTCAGCTACCAGGCTTACACATTACACCTACTAACATCAAGTAAACAGTTTTCTAATTAACCAAAGGGAAATGGAAAACGAATCTGATATAAAAGGTAATTGTTAGCTGCTGTTAAAAACTAATATTAGTTTTAGGCAGTACACTAGCTCTTTAATTGCTGGATGGTAGTCATTTTGTAGCAATGGGAATCACATATCCCAGTGTAACGGATCAGTATTCCTCTTGAAATAGTCCGACCAAAAATTTTAATTACTGTACCATTTTCCTTGAATGAGCGCTGGAATTTTGAAGAAAAAAAAAACTGTACTCTTTGGAGGTAGCAGCTGAATCCTGGTGATGCTGATTCTTGAACACAGCCTGAATGCTGGAAATGCTGATGCTGATCTTGTTGGATGGAGGCTGAAATGACTTACAGGAACAGGTAGCGCTTTCAGCAGGCAATAACTATTCTCTCCCTGTTTTCACTTACTGCCCTCCTCACCATGGCACTGTGATACAGGCAATCCCTTATAGGCTAAGCTTACTGTGTGAGAACTAATCCCCCCATGTCCTGTCTGGTTGTAGGCCTCTACATGTTGGACTTCCTGTGGTCAGGAGCTGATCCGTTCAGGTTGGTCTCCCCCTAATCTGAGCTGTGCAGCTCCTCTTATATAGATTCAATATTCTCTTTCCACTAAATCTGGCCCCTGAATGGTCAGCTAGCTGGTTCCACTCCTTAGCACCAATCACCTGTAATCCCACCTTGGAATCCTGCAGCACAATAGGCCACAAATGAATCCTCACATTTGAATTTTATGACCAACTGCCTAAAAATTCCAAGGCTGCTGTGTCCTGTTAACTTTGATTCGTTTCTAGTACATGTTGCATAAATCACCACAAAAATATATTTAAAATACAGTCAAACACATTTACAGTTTCCCAGCTGGAAAGCTGACTTCTTAGGCTCTCCAGTATTTTTGAAAATAAATTGAGACACGGAACTCCAAGTTTCTATTAAATGAAGTCTCCTTAGTATGGCCGTTGTCAGTGTGTAGTGTACCTTCCTTATTCCTGAGGAGAAATACTGCTAAAATAATTCCTTTTTCCTTTAACAATATATATTTCCACCTGTCTGAGGTGGGAAAATCCTTTATTTAAATGACTGTGGTCTGAACTCCACCCAGGGGCCCAAGGGCTACAGTAACTACTCCTGCCCAAGAGGACACACACTCTCATAACTCCTCCTTCAACTTCTCCTGCCTTCCAGCGTGCTTCTGGACTCCAGATAATTTTCTGTGACCACTTCATATTTACAGGTCATTGACAGTGACCCTCTTTTCTGGCCACTGACACAATTCGACTACTTTTATACAATAGCCTACCCTTAAACTATATATTACCATCGAGCAATGCCGATTTATCAACCATGAATACATGTGTGTGAGCTTTTTTACTATTTTTATTAGCATTTTTGATATACAATAAAGCTTTTGATGATAGACTCCAGTCTCTGCTCATTAGTGGTGACCCATTCTCCACTGAATCTCTCACCATTTTTTCACAGCAGCGTAGCAGCCATGTTGGCTCTGACTACAGTTTGTTTTATGAGACCGTAGTGGCATGGTGCTTCTCTGTCTCTCCTCCCTACTTTACCACAGCAAATGGTGTCAGTTCACCAGTGGTACTCGATGATTTGAGTCCGATTTCCATTTCAACTTCAAAACAAGGATTTCAGCTTCAAATGCCAGGATTGGGGCTACCAAGAACTTAGCAAGATATAACTACAGACATAAGCAACAAAATGGTATTTGCTTAACTCATTCACTCTGCTGGCCTGGTGGCGCTGAGGGTAGAGGCGCTGGATGGCACACCTCATGCCACACCGGTGACCTAGGTTTGGGAGTGGACTTGGGTCAGTGAGGGGGACCGTGGACTTGGATCGAGCTCCTGACAGAGAGCTTTACTTTCCCAGAGAGGGTGGGTTTGCACTGCGCAGCTTTGTCTGCCCCTAGTTGAGATTGGGAGCTTGGTTGCGCAGTGCATTTCTGAGGGGTATGGTGGCACGGCAGTTGTCCTGCAGGCGGGTGCAGGAGTGCTCCCACGCTGTGCAGGGCATCATTGCACGTCCGCATTACTGGGAACACACTTAAGAGAAAAAAACAACTCCAATGATGGGCGAAGTCGGGCTCAGTGGTTGCAAGGCCCACATCCAAGGCCGAGCATCAAGGCATCTGCTCTCTGGTTCCTCCTCCTCCTGCACTAGTGAGTCTGCCAGCACTGTAGCTAGAGCACCGGTAGGTAGGGTGGTCCTTCCTCGGGGGACTCAGAGCTGAGGGGTTAAGGCAAGCAGTGCAAGGGGGGGTACCCAACTAAGGACTGTGGATGGACAGCTTCAGGTGGACAGGTAGAGCTGGCAGCTGAGACCACGCTGGAGAGGGATCAGTGACAGGGGAGCAGAAACAAAGTTGAAAAAATAAATAAATAAATAACTCATTCACTCCACAGGAGCTCTTTGAGAGTTCCACCACTTGTGTCCTGTATACTCTTAACACTGCATCTTGGGCCTTTCTAAGCAAAATCAAGCCATAATCAGCATACCACAAACAAATGCAAATACCTCATGAACTGCAAGTGCTACACACAAAGTACGAATAGCAAAGTTATTCAGCACAAAATTATCTTTCCAACGGTTCTATGCAATTAATTATAAGCATTTTTTCCTATACTAGTTGAAATAGCAAAATAAGTGCTTTTTTGGAATACAAAAAGGCAATGTAAACCATTTTTGGTAGGAAAATGTGTATCATATCAATACCAAATCAAACATCCACACATTAGATGTAGGTAGAAAAGTAATTTTGTACTAAAAATAAATTTTCTAATGTAAAACATGTATTTTTCCCATTTTATTCAAGGTGCTTAGGTGAGGCTTTAGAGACAAATGTCAGCCACACCCACCATACAATAAACAAATGCGAATAACTCCTAAAGTATATGTGATACACACAAAGTATCAGTGGCAAAGTTGTTCGGCACACAATTACCTTTCAAACAGTGCTATGCAGTCAACTCTAATCAATTCTGTTTGCACATAATGCAGAGAAACAGAGCTGACGACCTGAGAAGTGTCCAGGGCAAACAGGAAGTCTTTAGCTGTAATCAAGTCGCTAGGGAGACAAAGGGATGATTTGGCTGCCAACTAGAGGCATTTCCTGAGGTCATGAAGTCACATTGAATATAAACTTAATTAAAATTTTTATCCAAGTTTGTTTTGCTGCAATGCTGAGCTCTGTTACTCTTCGCTGTGGTGGTTCAAGGTGCTCAGTTGGTGTTCGGAGCTTACCAGCATGTTTTCTTGGCATGCCGTTGTTTGGACAGAGTATGAATTTCTGCCACAGGTTCTGACTGATTTTTATTGTGTTTCTAGTTTGTAACTTATTTTTGTTGAAGGGAGCACACAGAGATTCGTGGAGCGGTCTTTTGAAGTAGCCCTTTGGCGATATATGGGTTGGGATATAACCCCCCTCCCAACACACAAGTGTGAAGCCAGAAGGTGAACTGTATGAATCTATAGAGAGAGAGCCCAGAAGAATCACCACGAGGACGCTGGCTACATTGAGGCACTTAATAGTGCCAACAAGCTTGTTTTGCCTTTAAAAAAGGTATGCTAATGTTGCCCAGGAGTTGGGACTGAGGGGTTTGCTAAGTGTAATCCAAAATTTACTACATTTAGTGGACTGTCTTTTTAATTTATTTTCCAGGTGTACATACATTTTAAGATAAACACAGCCAGACAATTCTTGGAGGAATGCCTTGATCTAGGGAAAGAGTACTGAAATGAATCAAGGACTCCCACCTGGGAGGGGAGGCTGGGTTATCTTCAGTAAAACCCAAACAAGCTATTTTCAGCCAAACTTTCCAGCAAGTAGACTTGGTGTACAAAATGAGACACTATATAAACTACATAAGTGACCAGTAAAGGATGGCTGTAGAGGTTAGCCCCTCTAAGAGGTATTGCTTTCATCATTGGGTTAGTAAATTATTAGCCACAGACATGTATGTGTATTGCTGCTGTTATGCAGATTTATTATCATAGTCTGTGTTCTGTGGTTTGAATCACTAGCTACATTGGACCCAGATTACTGTCCTTGATTGAAAATGTTTGCTCTGCCTTAAATCCCATGGGTCTCAGAACACTATTGGAGCATTTGTTTTCATATATA
The DNA here is from genome assembly GCA_016271365.2 of Neoceratodus forsteri. NCBI lineage: Eukaryota > Metazoa > Chordata > Ceratodontiformes > Ceratodontidae > Neoceratodus > Neoceratodus forsteri. Next base: position 1,098,055,785 of record CM057455.1, on the reverse strand, counting down.
TGCTTATGGACTCTTGAATGTGTGGAGCCTGACATTTTGAACCCAAGCAAATGGACCTTCTGATTTCTGGGCACAATTTATGAAAATTATATGCATTATTTACTGTTTTTTTTTATTCTTTTTTTTAAGTGTAAAAACTGAATTTTTGTAGTTTACTTGTTATCCCTATGTGTATTTCAGTAATTCTGAATGAGGAAACAACTAATCAAGGGACTCAGATAAACCTACAGTACTAGAGCACTGAAGTGGATTCACCCCTGGCTATGTATTATTGCACTTAGTGTTGTTAGGACCTTAGTTATGTTAGATACCTTGGCCATTTAAATCCTTTGTGGTCAAGTTGGATTTGTAATGACATGTAACGACATGGCCCTATCTTAAGGTTTTGGATTTGAAAGTGGAGAGAAATGTGAGTGCTTTTTGGGATAGGTGTAATCTATAAAAACTCATTCCTGATTATAGATGGTAGCCGGCATATAATTCCCTTCACATTGGGGATCAGTATGGGCATAGAACTGCATGCACAGTAGGATTCCCCATGATACCCCCACCAGGATGGATTCTGTCGGTAACTTAAAATATCCTAATTTGGGATTGATGAGCTGGACTTCCTAAATAATTGCTAAAGCATTGTATCTTCAAGAGAAGGATTCTTTCCCTGTAGTGGGCCTTAAAGATGTTACCACAACTTTATTTGGATGAATCAAGGGAACTTAATTTATGTACTGTATACTTATTTAAAGGAGATATTATGAGCCAGATGGATTTGATAGATGGCCTTGGAAGTTGGTTGGTGATTTCCTCACTTTGCCTTCTGGGAGAATCTCCATTAATTCTCTATTATGGCTTAATTGAGCATGTAATGGTAGGGCTCAGCTTCAAGTTTTAGGACTGGAAAGTGAAGTAAAATCTGGGAGCTTTTGTGGTAGGCTCAATCTCTAAAAGACCCATAGCTGTTACAGATAGCAGTCAGCAAATAATTCCCATCACACTGGGGTGTAGTAGATATGGGACTGCATGCAGAAGAGATGTTCTTGTAGCACCCCAACTAGACGGGTTTTGCTGGTAGCTTAAAATTTCCTAATTTGGGTCTGATGAGCAGGCATCCTTAAATAATGCCGTGACATAGTATCTTCAAGAGTAGGAGCCCACTGGTAGTTGCGCCTAAAACATGATGTCTTAATTTCATGCCTTATTGAGGTTAAGAGATAGTTTCTATCTATAAACATTCTGGCTTAATGTCTGGTATAATACTGAGAAATTTATGAATGATAATATACAGTATGTTCTTATGTTTTGATTAGTTAAACTATTTTTAAACAGACTAATATAACTAATATCCAATACTGGATTGTGTGGTAAAGTGCTGGTGGACGTTTATTACCTCTTTGGACAAATGAACGGATAACCATTTTTAATGAAAACTGATTTTTTTGTATGAATATGATATTTTAGTATGTATACTGTATGTTGAATTATTCGTATTTTAGTATATTGAAATGACATCTAGCCGAACAATAAAACCAATACTACTACTGCTGTAGCACATTGAATACAGATCTGTGAGTCAGTCATGTAATAGGTCCTGCAGTCACACTAAGCATGTAACTCCAGCCACTGTCAGTGTGACAAGCTGTTGCAAGTGTCCGCCACACTTTCTGTGAAGAAGTAGTTCCTCACATCCCTCATAAACTGCCCCCAAACTTTATAGCATGCCCCTGTGTTCTGGTGCTCCTTCTCCTCTGGCTCCTTGCACCTTGCTCCCCCCAAGGTACTTTCAGGTGTCAATCATGTCCCTCTTGCTCTTCTCTCCTCCAAGGAGTACATATTGAGATCCCACAGCCTCTCCATGTATGGTTTCTCATGCAACCCCTGCACCATTTTGGTAGCTGTCCTCTGAGTCGCTTCCACCCTATTGATGTCCTTGCAGAAGTGTGGCCTCCAGAACCGGACACAGTACTATAGGTGGGGTCTCACGAGTGAGTGATACAGAGGCAACACCACCTCCCTGCTCCTGCTAGAAATCCCCCTCTCTATGCACCCCAGTATCCAGCTTGCCTTTTCTACTGCCTTGTCACACTGGCCTGCCACCATGAGATCGTCAGATATGATCACCCAAAAGTCCCATGCATTCTTGAATCTCACCATTATTTTCACCCCACCACCTCTGCCAGAAGACTGTGCCAGGCATCCACCACTCTTTCTGTTAAGAAGTACTTCCTCACATCTCTCCTGAGTTTATCTTGCAAGCTTAAATGCATGACACTTTGTTCTCATGCATGTTTTTTTTCTCAGAAATACTTCCCTATTGTACCTTATTTTTATCCCATGAGGTATTTATAGGTCCCTATCATATGCCACCTATCCCTCCTCCATTCATGGGTGTACGTATTGAGGTCCTTCAGTCTCTCCATACAGGGCTTCTGATGCAGATCCTGCACCATTTTAGTTGCCTTCTCTGTACAGCCTCCACTCTGTCTATGTCCTTCTGGAGATGTGGTCTCCAGTACTGGACACAGTACTCCGGGTAGGGTCTCACCAGAAATCTATACAGGGGCAACACCACCTCCCTCTTTCTGCTGGTGATACCCCCCCCCCATGAACCATCTTTAGGTCATCTAATATGATTACCCCAGGGGCCTGATTTTCAAACAGGGAAAAAACTTTCAAACTGCAAAATTTGCTGCACCTGTGGTGAAGGGTTTTCCACAACTTGCACCCTGTTTTATAACCTGGGACACAAGTTGCAACAGTGCACACATTTTACAGCAACTTGTGCCAAAGCTGTGTGGTACAAGCCTCATAAAATGGGTCCCCACAGACACAAAGTTAGACCAGGGGAACTGTTCTAACTTTGCTGCTGGTCTACAATGGCCTTACAGTTGGGGTGTGCAAGCTTCCTTTCAAAATTGCACTTTGAAGCAAAATTTGATCGCGAATCCTGGCCATTTGCAATTAAACTCTATGCTGCAAGTCCATTACAGCCGACTGCAAAACATTTGAAAACTGGGTCCCAGGTCTCTTTCCTGCTTGGTGGTGATCAGTACCACTCCATCCATTTTTAACTCCCCCCTGGACTTCTATGCCCTAAGTGCATTATTTTGCACTTTTTTACATTGAAACCCAGCTGCCATACCCTTGACCACTCCTCTAGTTTTCTCAGGTCTCTGCTCATCCTTTCCACTTTGTAGAGCTTTGTAAAGTTGCCATTTAAAGTGTTCTCATGCTTGGTGAATCATAAATGAGATTTAACTATACCAAAATGCTCTCCTATTATGCAAAAGTTCAGTGTTAATTAAATCCCCCTCCCAGACAAATACAAGCAAATCTCACAACAGTGTGGAGGAAGCAGCAGATTAACTCAGCCCTCACCACTGCTTAATTTGAAAATGCATTCAGATTCTACTGCCATACTTCTCCCACATATACAGTGGCCCTTATGCACTATTGGGCAGGAAGTACACGCCAGTGGCTTGTATCCCACCCGCGTAGGTCCTCAGACAGTTGTGCTCATGCAGGTATGCACAACCAACAGCCACCTGTCCATGGTTCCTCCCCCATGACTGTGCAGGGTGGCCACAGGTGGAGTAGCAGACACATGCGGGCATCCGATAGGATGAATATATTTCAAAGGCAGTCCAGCACTCACCACCATTATAAAAGCTGTCCAAGCATCGAATAGGCATGCAAATCCTTTATTAAAGTGCTCGTGTCACATGCCTTGACGTGTTTTGGAAAATTCCTATATACTGTATAGGCAGTGCTCCCAGCATCACTTGGATGGCCAGCGGCTGAGGAGGTGGTATGGAGGGCTGTCCCACTGGCTGTCTGAGCCCGGCACCATCATTGCAAGTTCAGGGATGGAGGGGTTGTTACCACAGGGGAGGGTGTGACACGTAGTCCTGTATGGGGGGTGGTGGTCTGGTGGTCCTGTATGGGGCGGGGTAGGGGTGCCTGCAACCTGGGGCCAGTGCCACATTTGTGGTGTGTGTTTGGGGGGGCAGCCTACAAGGGGCCAGGGCACAGCTGTGTGCTGGGGTTGGTGATGCTGGGCGGCCATAGAGGACAACCACAGTGGTCTTGTTGGTGGGGGAGTGGGCTATCTGCATGGACGGGGGAGCGACCAGTTGTGTGCATGGGGTGTGTTGGGGTCATATGGCACAGTTCTCCTTAGCATACCCTGCACCCTCTTCCACACCCCTGTGGCCAGCACTACATGCCTTAGTGCATGGTGTGTAGTGCTGGCACACCCCCAGATCACACCCGGCACATTACAGTCTGTGGGTCCAGGGAATCAGGTTCATTGGGACTGCGTGCCTCCCATTAGTGCATCCCTTATAGGGGCACAATTGGTGCAGAGTGGCTATGCACCACAGATGCGTGGCACATTGCCATTCTGCCCATTCGGTGCATAGTGCCCAATATCATTCCTCTTATATGATAAACAGTTCAGAGGATATACAATTTTGTAACTTGCACTGAGAATTGGTTTATTTACAACAATCATGTGCAAGAAGTTTCTTCCATTTCTTATGTTGATGCTGATCAAGTCAAAGGACGAAATCCAGAAAAACTGTACCTAATGAGAAACATAGCAAGAAGGGAGGTCATTCATGTCAGTATTTATACAGCTCTAAGCTTTTTACTCAACTGTTCTCCCACTGGTTGATCTCCATTTGTTTGTTTTATTACTGCTATTCTTTTTTTAGATGATTTACAGAAAAAACTGTGGTCCATTTCTTGATTTAACCAGATGTAGAGGTCAGCACCAATTCAAAAATACTGAGAACTGGCAGTTTCAATGAACCTTTATTTTTAGTATAGATGTGTAAAATGAATTTTGGGCCACATTCTTATGGTGCTGCATACCAACTATCTAGAAGCAGTTGGATTTGCAACCAGGAAGCGACCAGAGTCTCCTGATATCCTGTTCATTGACTGCTGCTATTGGAATTGTGGGTGAGCTGCTTCTGTTCTTTTTGTGTTTACACATCTATAATAAAATAAAGGTTCATTGAGTCTGCCAGTTCTCAGTATTTTTAATTGGTGCTGGCCTCTACATGGTCCTTCTGTAACTGTGTTTGAGTTACAATACAGCTACACTCTGAGGTATTGTGCACACAACTGCTTATGCAATGAATGGGAGCCCCCAGGCCTTTTGAAAGTTTTCCTCATTTAACCCCTTGGGATATATGGACTGCATTCTAAATGACCAATAAGACTCATGCTGCAAAATCAGCTTTAATCTATCCCCACCTTGCTGGGGCGTGGAACCTACTCTAAGATTCTAAATCTAATTTTTTTGCTGTCACAATTGTGACAGGAAGCAATATATTAACCTATTATGACATTTTGTCTGCCTTGCCTTATGTCTTGGAGGTGCTCCAGTATTCCCTCTTTGTCAGGATGAATAGTCCTGCCAATATAAATTTTGGGGTAGGACAAATGAGGGCATACATGACAAAAGTAGTAAAGCATCTTGTAAAGTGCCTCGCCTCCACTGTAATATCCAAAGTGGGATTTTGAAAAGTTTCCCCCATAATGGCAAACTTGCACACCATGCACTTGCCACATGTATAAAAGTCTTTAGGCTTCTTTGGATTGCACCGTACCTGGTTTGTAGGTTGTGGCTGGTAATGACTTAATGACTGCATATCTGTTTTTGGCATGACTAAAAGCTATTCATGGTTTCTCTTTAAATACGTCTTTATTTTTACAGCCTTGCAAAATGTACCAGTGTCTCAATAAAATGTCCTTCGCCTTGGGAGCCAGCCTTTTGTATTCTAAAATGATGGTGATGGTGGGATTTTTATTGTCTTCCTTCTGTTTTATTTGAAGCAAAACCCCAGCATAACAAAACCCACCAGAACTGGTTCCAGCACTGATCCCTGAGGTACCCTGCTGTTCACCCTTCCTTCCTTGGAGTGAACTCTGTTTACCACCACCCTTTGTCACCTATCCCCCAACTAATTTCTTACCCACCAACTTTGAACTTGCTCCAAAGCTACCCAGCTTGCTTACTAGCCTGCCATGTGGAACAGTGTCAAAAGCCTTTCTGAAATCTAGGTAGGCCATGTCCTCTGCTCCACACTGATCTAATGCCTTGGTCACCCAGTGGGACTACAGTACATCTGCCTTCGTCCTGTCCTCTGGAACCACTTCTATTTCCAATTAGCTGTTAAACATGACTGTCAGAGGTGCAGTTAGTACCTCCCTGAGCTCCTCCAATACCTTTGGATGCACCCTATTTGGTCCCATTGCTATGTCCACTTTCAGATTAGTGAGTCCCTTCAGGACACTCTTCTCTAAAACTGGACTAGTGTTCACCTCCCTCCCTGCAGTGCTCCTGTTATTTTTTTGTGCCCCCTTCTCCTTCCACTGTAAATACTGAATTAAAGTATTTGTTCAGAATGTCTGCCTTTTCCTTGTCCCCCTCTTTACAGGGTACTGGGTCAAAAAAGTGCACCAAGAAGAGTGCTGCAAGAAACGCGCTGTGTAGAGCACGAAGGGATTTAGATCGACGGGGGTATAAAAGTGGTAAGGTATTACCATTCCCCTGTTGCTCAGCATGTTTTCTGAAGAGGGCTGAAGTTGCTGTGTGCTGGGGTGGCTTGCTGAGCTGCTCCTGTGGTGGAGTGTCTAGGGCACCAGCACACAGCATGGTAGGAGGCCTGGGACTGCGGTTCAGTTCCTGCCAGGTCTCCTTCCTGCTACAGAATGCTTTTTTCACAGAAACAAGTAATTTCCCCCCTCCTGACATTCTCCCCATCCCGAAGCTTGGAGTCAAGAGCCTGAGCACTTGGAGAATCTCAGAGCTAACTGGCTGGTATATACTTTTAAACCAAAAAGTATATGTGAGGCCTGGGAAAACTTCTGAAACCTGACCTGAGTGTGTGGAAATTAGCCTTTTAACATACTGAACAGAAAATTCTGATTTTAAGTCAGAATTTTGGAAACCAAGACTTTTCACCAAGGAAGCATCTGGAGTCTTTAAAAGGACCTTCAGAGATCTGACTTTGATCACAGACTTGCTACAAACTCTGTTGTTAATGAACTTCCACCTACAGGAGAGAACATTCATCTCCACAAGGACATTTAATCTTTCTGGACTCTAACATTAGAATAAGGTATAGTTTAGAACAACAGTATACAGTGTTTTCTGTAAACCATCCAATGTTATTTTTGGTATTGTCTGCAGTTAAAAGATCTTCCAAATTGTAGAATTTACTGTGTTGTTTTTATTTAAGTAAACTTTTATGATTTTCTTATCAACTCTGCCCGGGGTCTGATTGTGTGATCTAACATTTTAACAGAAGAGTTTTGCAAAGACTGTGTGCCTTGATAGTGAAGTTGTGACCACTCGGCTATCCTACAAAACTACGTAGGCAAGAGGCTGCCAGTGGCAGTTGTGGGATTCAAACCTCTAACATAGTACAGAGTTAAGGGGACTCGAAACTATAGTTTCCACCCTCCCACTGGGAAAAGGAAGGTTGGTGAATCTTCCTGAACCCTACAACTGCTCATGAGTTCTGCAAAAAGGGGGGGCCAACAGGATGTCCTACCGTGCCCGTGAGGTTGGGCTCTTGACAGATTTGGCCTATCAGATTTGGTGCCCCAAAGCATGCGCAGAACTCCATCACATACAAGGGTCCTAAGTTTTACAATAAACTGCCCCCTGAACTTCAGACCTATAGTTCAATTTGCTCATTCACCTCCTCCCTCAAGGACCACCTCCTCCAATTCACCACCTGTGTCTGCCCCTGGTAGGTAACCCCCTTGAATGTCCCCCAGCCCTTGAGTTACCTTAGAGTGTATATGTATCTGTATATTGGCTCTATTGTTGTGTGCTCTGTATTTTTATTCTAATCTAGATGCTCCTTCCATGTACACTGTTCCTATTGTAAATACCCTAAAATTTAACAAATATTATTTTTACCTTTTTCTCTGTATCATCGAATTTCTGTACCACTGGATGTTTTGAAAGCAGGCAGTTTTGCTCACATACTTTTCAGTATAAAATTAAATTGAATTGAATAAATTGAAGTCCACGACCCCCTGGAGTTGATTATATTAAGCCCAAGGGGTGTGGGGGAGAGAAGTTCCCCATGTTGGGGTGTGTGGGGAGCAGCGCCCTCTGCATAAAGAAATGACTCCCATTTGTTTTGCTGGGGCTGCGCTGTTGCCGATGGTTCGCTGTATTTCCAGACCCTGTTTTGAACAGCACCCTTTTGCTTGCGACATTTATTGCTGCATGGTTTTTGAATGAGGTGACATGACCCCGTGCCCTTTACAGTCCCTCCCCCCTTTCTTTTTTAACCTTATGATCCCCCAGCTGATCTTCCACCTTTCGCTTACATACCTAAAAAATGTCTTGTTCCCCTTCATAACTGCCTGGATATTCTTTCTTCAGTTTGTGCATTCACACTCCTTACTGCTCTCCCTGATTCCCTTTGTTTCCCCGATACACCTATCTATCCTCTTCCCTATATGTCTCCTTATACCTTCTGAATGGAACCCTTTTAGCCTTTACCTTTTCTGCCATCTCTTTCGAGAACCACAGCAGTCTGTTTTTCTTTTGCTCACTTGCTTGACATGCAGATTTGTTGCCTTCCCTATGGCCCTTTTTAGCTTTGCCCACTGTTCCTTCTTTCCACTCAGGTCATGCCCCCCTGGCCAGGTCATCCCAAGGCATTCACTTATCTTTTTAAAATCTGTGTTCCTGAAGGCCAGGACCCTCACTCTTGGGTTATTCAGTTCTGCATCCATTCTTTTATTGAACCACGTTGTACAGTGATCACTGGTCCCCATGTGGCCTTCCACCTTGATGTCTGCAACACTGTCCCCGTTAGTGAGTACCGTGTCCAGTATTGCCCCATCATGAGTGGGTTCACTGACTAGTTGTCTGAGGAACACCCCTACAAGGAGTCCAGGATGTCCCTGCTTCTAGCTGAAACCGCAGCTGGGAGGTTCCAATCTAATGTACATCCAGTACATTGAAGTCCCCAACCAACTGCACTTCCCCCTTTTCTGCCATCTTGCCAGTAGCTTCCAGCAGTACCTTATCTAATTTCTCCCTCTGTGCTGGAAGTCTGTAGATCACGCCAGTGCAAACAGAGGTCCATTCCCCATCTCTAGGGTGACCTACAGTACCTGTGCTCCCCCCGTGTTCCCTGTGTCTCCATTGCTTTTATGCCTTCCCTCATATACAGCAGCACACACCCTCCTTTCCTACCCACTATTTCACTCCTGAACAAAGTATAGCCTGGCATGGACATGTGTTAGTCAAGGTTATCAGTGCACATGACTCAGTAATGACTACAGTATCCAGACTGGCTTCTGCCATTATGGCCTCTAGGTCTGGAATCTTATTTCCTAAACTTCTAGCATTCACACACATGGCCTTTCAGATTTTGTTACCACTCTGCTTGGTAACCCTCTTCTTTCTTTTTTGTTATTTCTCCTTCCCCCTTTCTCTTCTTAATGCTTCCATATCCACCCCCCTCCATTTTTACCATCCTGCTTCCTTTATTAATTTCCATTCTGGGGGAATTATTTCCCCTTGGGTTCCCCCTACTTTCTACTTCACCCTGTGGGTGGGAGGCAGTTACTGCTTCCCCGATTTATTCCACCAATCCCTGCGACTAGTTTAAATGTTCATCAAAGTAACATCTAAACCGTCCACTGAGGACTGCATTTCCCCCTCCAGGATGGACATAGGCTATCCCCCCTGTGTAACCCCTAGGTGGCGCTATCCCAAGGGATACTACCCCTACCTGCGTGACTAAGCATAAGTTGAGGGACCTAAGCTCTGTGAACGGCTACCTCCACCTAGAGGGTTGGTTTAAGGGTAGCGTAGCTGCTCTGGGTACAACCCTCTGGGACACTGATACCCCCAACCCCTCTAGTGGCCTATACTGGTCAGCAATTAGACAGTGACAATGAACACCAAAATGCAATGTTATACCCACACTTGGCACACTTACCACCAGGGCTGGATCAGCTGCACTGGCCCTGGAGACCCCCTGCAAAACAAGACCTGCAATGGAGAAAGCAATAGCAAGACAGTATTCCCCCAAAAGGTACACAATAGCCAGGGTAAATGCAAAAGATTTAGATCTGCTTTATTTGGGGGCGTGAACAAGGGAGGGGCAGTAATCTGGTGTTTGATTCTGGATCTAATTTAATCAGGCTAAGCATGCATGCCTGTAAAGTCCCTCTAACACAGTCACACACACTGTGGGTACCAAGTTGGTCTGCAGGCTAGCCTGGAGCATTGCCCGGGTTAGACCAGCATTGCAGCTGTTGTTGGGGCCCTTAAGAAGGAAAAACACAACATGTATTTTAACCCACAGTTTGTATTCTGGAGCCAGAGGGCTCAGTTCATAATGATTAACCAAAACAATTAAATCAGATGACACACTTTGATTTGAGCTCTGTTGCAGGGAGCTACCCTGATGTTTACTCATACTACCCAGACCAGGAGGCAGGATGGATGAAATGAAGACCACAGGATGATTGACTGCTGTGCCAGGAGAAGCAGGGCCCACACGACTCACCGTGGTGGTCTATCCTGTTTGATGGTGTTGAGCAGGGAGCAGAATCCCCAGGTGGGTCTTTCGTCAGATGATTCTCTGCAGTGTGAACGGCAATCTAGGATGAGATGGTGAGGCCCAGACCCTGTGAACAGTTCAGATTCAAGGGAGGCAGTATAGCATAGTGGTTTAAGGCTCTGAGCTGCAAATCTGGTGACATCCGGCAGACCAGACCTGGGTTTGAATCCCACAGCTTCCACTTGCATACTGTGTGACCCTGAGCAAGTCACTTAACTTCCCTGTGCTCCCAGGTCACTCCTGTCAAAAAGCTTTCAGCTTAGTGCGCGACTCCTGGTTAAACACCTGAATTAATAATAATAATGAGATTCAGCCCAGTAAAGTGCTGGATATAGCTTCCAGCTAGCGTGATACCTCAAGCAATATGGGGAACCAAATCGCGACCTGCACTGCACATTCAGCACAATTATAGTAAAGGATATGCAAATACTACAGTTCAGATGACAGTCCAGTTGCAATCAACAGTGTCTGCACAAACCATATACTCTGCAGTTGTCTCAAGTCCTGACAGGCCAATCGCACTGAGGCAAATCTTCGGTCCACACCAGGTGAATTTCACTTTGTCACAATTCAGGATTCTGGTCACAATCACAGCAAATCTGGATAAAGTCTGAGATATTAATGCAGACTTCTTCACTCGAGAAGATGGTAGCAGGCAGGCCAGACACAGCCTTCCAACCGATTCCCACGCGCTACTACGCAGGAGCAGCTGCTCGAATTACTTGAGTTGTTCACTCTCTCAACTCCAACTACACACTGACTCACTTCTGCAGGCAGCTCTGGGACTTCCCAGTGATCCAGAACATTTGGTTGGTTGATCCATTTGTCTGTCACAGCAAGGGCTCCCCCTCCAGGTCCATTTAGGCGCCAAACAGTAAAAACTACAATTCCTACAGAAGTTCACTCCCACGAGAGTCACGTGATGCAGGGCACCGAGTAACACTCTCCTGCTTGAGCTCCTTTCCTCCGCTCTGTTTTATACCGTTTTAATTACGTTTCTGTAGCGGTGAGCTATTCTATCTGCCTTGTGAATCTTCACTGTAATCTGGTGTGTATGCCGTAGGGGCTAAATGGAGATAGAAATGAAGAAAAGCCTTCCCAAGCATACCCCTCCTGCATCTCCCGAGAGAGCCCTGAAAAGACCAAGGCCTCTACTGTACTACAATGCAGACTACTGGGCTGGCAATGTCGATTCAGAGCCTCTTACCCTTGCCAGATTTCTAGAAGAATTTCAGCCCTTCAAATCCAAACTTCAGTCGATTCTGGGAAATTAAAAGTAGATCTAATACTATGGAATCCCTATCACAGAAGACCTCTGACAATGAGGCTCATATCGCTCCTTAGGCGCAAGCAAAATCAATTCAGTCCAGAGTTGGTGGCCGTGCGGCAGCAGTAGCCAAGATGGAGAACAAGGTCAAGACTTGAGGGTCATAGCCACCGAATAATGCGGTATTAATAGGATTGCCAGAACAAGAAGAAGGTGCAGACCTGATCAAATTTGCCAGGAAATTTGTTGAAAGAATAGCAGGTCCATCTCCGTTTGGCTCCGATTATATTATTGAAAGAGCCCACAGAGCACTCCATCCAATGCCACCACAAGGAGCGGCCCCTAGATCCTTTTTCTTTCGATTTCTGAATTACCAGGAGAGGCAGCATTTTTTATCTAAAGTGCGGGAAATTAAAGATCTCACATGGGAAGGATCTAGGATTAGGGTTACACAAGACCTACCCCTGTTAGTGCGCCAGAAACGAGCCTCTTACCATGCAATAGTCACGAAGCTAATAGCAGCAGCTATCAAATTTAAGATGAGTTATCCAGCCAGATTGCGAGTGCTTGTGGCAGGCTCCTGGTCTGTATATGAGGATGCAGAGACTGCAGCTACTGCTCTTAAGGCTGCTTTCTCAAATTTATTTCGTGCCCCTGAGGCAGGGGTTGGATGTGGCTGACTGGGAATCTGTATAATAGAGTGAGATGCCTGTCAAGGATTTCCTTTTCTTTTAAAAAAAGATTCTGGCATCTGTAGGGGTCTGGCCGGTTTTCCCCTGAGGGACTGTACATAGCATCTATGAAGCTGGCTGGTCTGAGGCTCTGGTTAGAGAGTGCTGTGACCTCTGTTATGTCAGTACTACTAAGACATTCAAGTGAAAACAGATGGTCTCGGCTTTACCGGCAGTCCGCTCTACCCGCTGAGGGCTTTCTTTATTACCGAATCTGTATGTGGGACTGGCTTTAAGTTTTTCAGGAAGATTTGTGTGCGGTTTGCACAAAGTGTTTAAAGTTTTGATTTTTACACCTTTTGATGCTGCGATTACTTCAGAATTGCTTGAAAGAATTTAGAAATGTGGGACAATGCCACTTTCTCCATCAGCGACCCATTACTGCTCGTTTTGTAAGCCAATCTTTACTTGCAGCATGGACTTTTTATCGCTAGATGGCATCAAAGACTGTATGTGATGTAGTATCCCATATACTGGTCTCACACTGGGTTTACGCTGGGAAAGATATTTTGCCTAACACTGTTTTAAAGGAAATACTGATCTTAGGAGGTAATTAATACATGTTTTACGGTTTGTTATTCGATGAAGGGAGATTATTCTAAAGGGAGAAGGGTGAATAAGAAGCCTCTTAGAAGACTTAAGCTCTTGTTTTGTTTGATTAATAGCATTTAGGTACTCGCCTTCTCCCATTGTGTTGGCGTTCTACCCTGTGACTGGGTTAGTGTTTTATGTTTAACTGTTTTCTTCTAGCCGTATGGCTTGCTGACTTTAATATGTGTTATGTTTCGCATATTTGGTATACTGAGGTGCTTTATACAAATACTGTTTATTCGAGTTACTTACCACTTTATGAGATCAGAAAGGTTTGTTCTATTGTTATAGCTAAACTAATTGTTGGGAGGCGGAGGGAGGGGCGATAGGAGAGGTATGGGTGAGCTGTTTATCATGTACCAGGCGATATCACGGGTGGGACTGGGAGGGTTGGACTTTATCCAATGCTGTTGGGGTTATTTTTTGGGGGCTTTATATCTGGTTTTTGGGGGGATTGGGTTGGGTTGGGAGGTGGGTGGGTAAGCACAGCATATACTCAACAAGTGGTACCAGTAAGATCATAAGTAGGTTTAGGTGGTTTGTTATGAACTCTTTTAACTCTCCAAAGAGTGATGGTTAGGGATATCCAGTGTATTACTTGGAATGTTAAAGGGACTAGACATAAGATCAAACAATATAAAATTCTGAAATATTTAAACCATCTTAAAGCAGAAATTATATTATTACAGGAGACGCATTTACTTAATACTGAAGCAGACAAGATGAGGCGTCAGCAGGTGGGGCAGGTTTTTGCGGCACAAGGTACTACCCAAAGCAGAGGGGTCATGATCCTTTTACACAGATCCATCTCCTTTCAACCTCTCAAAATTATTTCCAACCCTTGTGGTAGGTTCCTATTTGTAAAGGGCAAACTATATACTTTTGACATTGTCCTGGGTAGTGTTTATGGCCCTAACATGGATACTCCGGGGTTTTTTGTTAAATTATTGGAAGTTTTGTATTCATTTTCTGATCTCCCCATAATAATAGGGGGTGATCTCAATTTGGTGTTTGACCAGACCATAGATAGGTTGGGTCGATCTCGTCAAGGCCTTTCGCCTGCTCAATGGGCCTTCAGGGACCTATTGGACTCCACTGGCTTGTGCGATGTATGGCGTGTGCTTCACCCTAACCATAGGGAATACACATTTGTTTCGTCAGTACATGGCACCTCCTCTCGGATCGACTACATTTTGATTTCTCAAAATCTTCTACCAGAGGTAGTGGATTCTAATATTGTTTCAGGCCCACCCTCAGATCAATCTGCAGTCACCTGTCGGCTGTCAGTTGCATCCTTGCCCCAGAAGGGAAGTAGGTGGAAGCTCAATAATCAAATTCTGAAAGAACCGGATATGGTTGAATATATAGCTTCCCAAATACAGCAGTTTGTGGCCTTAAATAACAATTCTACAGGATGACCCGATATGGAATGGGGGGCTCTTAAAGCCTTTTTGAGTGGGATTATAATTGGCGTAACATCGAAAAGGAAAAAAGAACGGGAAAATAAAGCTTCTTGCCTGTTGTCTCAAATTAAGATCATGGAATCTAGTCTTTCCCCAGCCTCTTTAGAGGCTTTTAGGCAGGACTTAGTTAAACTGAGGGATGCTTACCTTGGCCTGTTAAGAGAGCAAGTTGAATTCGCTATTTTGAGAATGAATGCAGTCTACACTGACCAAGGGGAGAAGGCTGGGCGGATGTTAGCCATGCGTGTCAAACAACAGGAGACCACCAGATTTATTGCTGCAGTTTGCTCCTTAGACGGTGATTCCCTTAGAACTTCACCTTCAGAGATAGTAAACGAATTTTCTAGTTACTTCCAGGATTTATATGGTCCCATGTTAGCCCCCTCCCCCTCGGAGGAGGACTTGCAGGCATATTTGAGGGACCTACATCTACCTACTCTTACCGAGCTTCAGCAAGCTATGTTAACTTCTGCTATCTCTGAAGATGAAATAGAAAGGGTAATTAAATTCCTTCCATCTGACAAAACCCTGGCCCAGATGGGTTTACCTCTAATTTTAGGGCAGCAGTGGTGGGATGTTGCCACCGGCTGTGGGGGAGCGGGTGGAGGGCTTCGGGTGGGGGGACACTAGACACCAGGGAGATGTTTGGGGGTTTTGGATGATTCTGCCCGCGATCGGCTTTACGGTCCACTGGACCACCAGGAGATATTTGGGTTGGGGGGTTGCATTCTGCCCGCGATCGAGCACTGGGGGTTCATATATGTTATGCCCGCGATCGGGCTTCGGATATGGGGGGTGTTACATGCATCTGTACTGCCCGCGATCTGGCTGTGGGAGATGTGGGCTGGGAGTCGGAAATACACTATGCCCGTGATCGGGCTGGTGGGGGCACAGGAAAGAGTTGGGGCCAGCCAGGGTGGCAGCTGCTGTGTTGGGCGCCTGCAATGCAGCAGCTCACCTGCTGGGTGGCCCTCAACTAACCTTTTTCTGGGCTCAAGGTTGTGCAGGCACAGGTTGGGGTTGCACATGCACACTCTGCACAACCCGACTGAATATCGGGTTGCACAGGCGCATGGATCCTCCCTCCTGTTGAGCATGCATTCATTTGCATTGCTCTCTGCGCAACCTGATGCCAGTGGCATAACTGCCTCCTGCTGAATATCGCAGAATGGCGCATTTTGGACTTGCGCATGCGCAACCCTGTTGCGCATGGCTCAACCCTTTTGAATATCCAGGCCACTGTATATTCCAAGCAAATGTTTATTGGATTCCTTAATTTAGTCTGGGACCTGGTATACCCAGACATCAAAGGTCTCTTTGATGAAATGAGCTGGCTTCCTGAGAGGATACCCAGAACACTGGCCTGAGTCCCTTTTTTCATGACACCTAGTGCACAGCAAAGGATTTCCCTGAGGGCATTATAAAATGGATATCTTGGTTCCTGCCTTCAAAGCAAACTAACAAGTTAATTGCACCTCAAATATATGCAGTTTAAGCTACCTCCTGTCCTTTGAACTTATCCCGGGGGGGGGGGTTGATGTGTCAATTTCAGCAAGCCAGCATTTCCTCCTGCCAGACAGTCCATCACACATTTTTTTATATTTACAAAAAAAATGATACAGGGATCAGAACCAACTGTCCAAGTGTGACACTGAAGACCACCACAAAGACTTGATCTGTAAAGTCATGTAATGAACTTGTACCTCTATGTAACTGAACTCTTCCTTGTACTGTTACTTAGTTAATGACAAGTTCTACCCAAGGGGCAGAATAATTCCCTGAACTTGTTTCTGGGTACCGAACAGTCTACTTTGGCCTGGAAGTTAGAAATGTTATTGTTGAAGCACTTAGGCAAGTTTCTGTCTAAGGGGGATGAGTGTAGTATATGCATGGATATGTATGGTAGTATATAATGGGTATATCTGGTAAGAAGTTGATTAGAGTTGAGGTTTATACAGGTGGATATTGTAGTCCATTATATATGTAAGATCTTGTCATGCACAGTAAGCCGTTCTTTCTGTATGTCCACTGATGTAAGTCCACTATCTCGGAGTAGAATAAGAGATGGCCACTAACTGACATATCATGTATGAGTCACTTCTGTACTGACCCACAATATATCATAGTATGCATCTAACTCCTGCACTACCAATGCCAGCAAGCAAACATTCGGCATTGACAAATGCTTGTTTCTCTACCTGTCTACAGCCTGTTCTATTTGCATTCCCTTCTCTCTAAACCCTCCTAATTAATACCCTTTATTTTCTTCCTCCCCACGACCTCGCTGCACTATCAAAAATTTCCTATGGTAATTGATGTACTATGCTTCAGCTCCTCTGTTCCATTCTTCCTCCATGGCTCCCCTGGCACCATTTCTATGCCCTCCCCACCCACCTCCCAGAATCCATAACTTTGTCTTCCACTGATTTTCTCTCCATTACTTGTCCTTGCACTGCCTTCCCCCCTACCTCCTGAAATCTTCTCCTCTCTCTTCCCATTTATGCCTACTCTTCTCACTTCTGCCATCTGCCTTTTGTCCTCTGCCCTCAGGACCTCCCAACGATTAAGTGTGGCACCGAAAGAGGCTGTTTATTGTAACTGATTCCCTTCTCTCTTTCTCTCTTTCAGATCTACCCTGAACCGGCTTGCAGCTCTGGTTTGAAGCCCTCCCAGCCGCCCTGCTGCTTCTGTCTACCTGACTCACTGCAACAGGTACGCTACGTTCCCTGGGGAACCGCAGTTTGAAAGCTGCTGCTTCGATTGCCTGCTCCTGGTTCCCAGTTTCTTCTTCATTGGCTCCCCTCTAGCCTTGTGCACCACAGCTGAATTTGAACATTTAAGAGAGCTCAATCACAGCGCTCTCCATCACTTTTTGAACTACTAATTTTTTGTCCTGCCTACACCTCCCCGGCCCAACCTCTGTTAAATAGACCTAAGCCCCTCCTCGATTCTTCCCCTAGTCACTGATTGGTCTATCTTCCTAGGCAGTTCTTAGAACCAGTTGGCCCCTGCTAATCTGTGACCCTGCTTCCTTTTACTTATACTTAATAGAGAGTAACTCCATTCCAATCAGACAGTTATATTTAGTCCTTTACTGTTGCCTGCATATAATAAGTTCTCATCCCCTCTCATTTAGCTGCTGAACAGAAGCTGTCTCATGGAAATTCCCTATAATCTGATACCATCCTAATGTGTTCTTCATACTAAACCACTCTCCCTGGCCATATAATCTCTGGCTAACTATTCCTTTATTATTTGCCAGTTATCTCTTTTCAACCCTATTACCGCCATCATTTACACTAAGATGTTGTACCTGGCAAATATAAAGTATCTATTTGTACCATAATAAACTCTACTGATACTAAGCTCACAATCATGCTGGTACTCTTCCTTGCCTGGTTCCCCCTACTCTTCTCTCCTACATCCCTCATCCTACTCACAACCCACTCTCCCACTCCCAACTCCAACCTGCACTCCTTCGGCCGTGCCTACCCTTACCTCATCCTGTCTGTCCACTGCCCCCCATTCACCCTGGCACCCTGCTGCCGGCTTCCTCTATGGATCAGGGCTCCACTTGGCTACCTTACAAACCCTTACTGTGCGCTGCTATTGGAAAAATGACCCCACCCCCCCATCACCAGCCGTTCACGTCCCCAGACAAAGTACTGGTCAGATATACTGTCTCGGTCACTAATATTAATCCTACTTTTCACAACTGGTGATGTTGACTCAACCCTGATCCCATCCCTATTTCTATAATGAATTTTCCTAAGGGATTAAGTATAGCCCTCTTAAATCCGAGAAGTCTCCTCCACAAAATTGACATCCTGTAGCCACCCGTTTTGCAACTAAAACCCTCTGACTTCATTATATCTGAGTCATGGCTCAGCACTAAAATCCCAGACACAGACAACTCCATCCTGGGGTACTCGATCATCCTCCAAGATCACAAGTACAGGGCTGGAGGTTTCACTATGTATATCACCTCCTCCATCAAATATTCTATCTGGCTATGTACCTCCTCCCCCTCTGCCTATGAGGTACTACTGATAAAAATACTCCTACCCTCCTCTCTCCCCATCTATGTGGGAGGTGTTTACTGCTGTCCCCACCTCTCTGTTTCTGTGCTCTCCTCTATCTCTGAACTCCTCTCCACCATCGCAACCCTAGTCACTTCTGGAGAACTGTACTTCCTTGGGGATTTCAACATAAACTGGCTTGCCAGCAAGAAATCGAAAGTCTGCACTCATGCAGCTTCTCTGAACTTAAAGCAATTAATAGTTGACCCCACGTGCCTAAATCACAAAACTGGTAAACATACCTTACTCGACTGGGTCTTATCTTCTCACCCTCACCATGTCATTAATTCTGGGACACTTGCCAATGCACTTAGTGACCATCACATGATCTACTGCATGCGCAAGATCCACCGTACAAAGTCCCTTTCTATCATACTGAAAATCCACTCCTTCCGCTCCCTTGACATCTCCGCAATTCACAGTGAATTGTCCAGTATCGACTGGTTGCCCATATCCATTGCCCCTTCTTTTGACTAAGGCTTGTCCTGCTTTTACATGCAATTCCTATCTGTCTGGGACCGCCATGCCCCAATAAGAAATGCAAGGGTCTGAGGTAGCCACCTGCCCTGGGTCTCTGCTGAACTCTTTACTTGTCAACGTGTGCATGATGAAGCATGGGCCACATACAAAATCACATGCACGCCCAATAATCTACAGCGCAATTGCACACTCAGGAATGCCCGTACCCTTGCCATCTGCCTTGCAAAAGCTGAATATTTCAACACTTCCTTTCATGATAACATAAACAACCCCTCCAAATTCTGGAAGGTTATCAATGCCTTGTTTACCCCAACCTCCCAACCACCATCGCCAGTCCTAAAAATTGGCTCCTAATTAACTGAGGACCCACACTCCATGGCTGTGGAATTCAATAACTTCTTTATGACCTGTGCCTCCTCCCTTTTTGCATCCCTTCCACCTATAACTCACCCACCCTCTAATGTGCCCCCATACTCGCAATCCACACCCACCTCACACTTTACCTTTAAACCAGTCCTCCATGAAGATACCTAGTGAGTTCTACTTGTCCTGAATACAAACAAAGGTAAGAGCCCAGATGGTCTTGAGCCGAAACATCTTCACCTTTCCACCTACGCTATTGCCGTACCCCAACCCAGCTCCTGAACCTCTTCTTCGTGTCTGTATCTGTACCTAAGATTTGGAAGTCTGCTACCGTGGTCCATTTTCCCAAAGGGGGTGATTCCTCCAATCCTAGCAGTCTCCGCCCTATATCCCTGCTATCCATCCTGGCTAAGGTTCAAGAGCACCTCGTGCTGGAGCAACTCTCCAACTTTCTTCACTCCTCCTCCTTTTTCATCCCTTTCCAGTCTGGCTTCTGAAAAAAACACTCCACTACCACATCCCTCTTCTGCCCCACTGACCCCATTCTCAAGGGGATGGACCAGGGATGCATCACCTCAGCCATCTTTGTCAACCTGGCCAAAGCCTTCGACACTGTTGCCCACACCCTTCTCCTCCACAGGCTGACAGTGGTCAGCCTCTCCAATGCAGCCACCGACTGGTTCCGGTAATACCTTACAGGCTGGTTCCAATCTGTCAGAGCCAGCAATTTCACCCCCCCCCCCCACAATTAACACTGGTGTGCCCCATGGCTCAGCACTTGGACCTATTCTATTTTCCATATTCTTGAATGATCCCCTGATGACTGCTCATCTGCAAGCATACACATGTATGCAGATGACACCGTGTTATTCTCATCTGGGAACTCCCCTGCTGAAGTGACTACCAGTCTTCAGCTGGACTTTAACAGTGTCCAGCACTGGTGTAGTGCCAACCAACTCTCTCTGAATGTCAAAAAAATGGTCTCTATGACCTTAGACACCAGACAAAAGCTGTCCAGAATTGACTCCACCCATAACTTTCATGCCCTGTCAGGTACCAAACTGGATGATGTCCCCTCATTTAAGTACCTTGGGCTTTGGCTTGACAGAAATCTAGACTTCGGTGTACATGTTGATGCCATTCACAACAAACTCCTCCCTAAGCTTGGTGCGCTGTACAGACACCATAGCTGCCTGCCCATGCAAGCCAGGCGTGAAATTGTTCAAAAGATGATTCTCCCTGTCTTTGACTTTGGCAACATTGTCTACAACTCTGCCCCTAAGATCACCCTAGCCAGACTGGACACTCTCTTCAATTCTTTCTGCTGCTTTGTCCTTGGCTGTCCCCCTCACACTGACCACTGCTATCTCTGCACCTCACACTCCTTCCCATCCCTCACTGCCAGGTGGCTGTCCCATACCACCAACCTAGTAGGTAGGTTCTGGCTCGGCACTCTGCCATCTTACCTAACCTCCTTCTTATCAACCCTTCCCCCCAACCTCCAGCTATGCACTTCCATCCTCAACTCACAGAATGCTCGCCCTCCCACCATGGCGCACCACATCTGGTCACAACACCTTCTTATACTTATTCCCCAGCTCCTGGAACTTTCTCCCCCTCAAACTTCGCTGTGCCCAATCTTGCCGATCCCTTGCATTCCTCCTTTGAAAACACACAGCACACTGCTACAACTGCAACTAATCCCCTGCATACCTTCCCCTATACAAATCCTACTCTGCAACTGCAACCCCCAGCATACTCTTCCCTATATCATTCCCACCCCTCTGCCACTCTAGCTTCCCACCTCCCCAACCACTAACTAGTTTAATTCCCTTATCTCCCACCCATACCCCTTTCCTCCTCTCTCTCTTTTCCCCTAGTCCAACTCCACTGCTTCTGCCTGCTCCGCAACTCCTTGCAGGGTTCTCTGTATCCCAAAAGGGAGAAGGATCTGGCTTCCCACCCCCTCTTTTGTTCCCTCTATTCTTCCTTATCTTGCCACCCCTCCCACCCTTCCCACTTCCTTCTATCCCTCTCCCCATAGCCCAACTCTACTTTCTTCTGCCAGTTCCCCGTCCCCTCACAGAGTTTTCTGCATCCTAAAGGATTGAAGGCACTGGTTTCACATTCCCTCAATCTACCCTCAATTCTTCCTTAACTTGCCAACATACACCCCATACTATCCCAAGTAACCCTGCTCATAGCCTCTCCCTCTCTGTGCCCCTCTATCCTTCCCTCCCCTTTCTCCTCTACTTTTTCCTCCAGCTGCATTGTCCCCTTGCAGGGTTCTCAGCAGCCTGGGGGGCAGAAGGACCTGGCTACCTACCTCCCTCCCTGCCCCCCATACCCCCGCAATACTATACATAATCATACCTCTCAACCTTTTATCACCCAAATGTGTGACAACTGGACAAAATGTGTGACACATCATCAAACATGACATTGCAAGCTCTGAATACTGTGGAAATAAGTGCACTAATATTTATTATGTTTGCTGATAACCTTGCATCTTATATTATTATACATTTCTGCTTAAAAGTCTCAGTGGTCAGTGTGGAATGTCACCTTCTCAATGTGGGACAGAGGGTTTCTGAGGGATAAAATGAGTGACGTACCTCGTAATGTGTGACAGTTGAGAGATATGTACATAATAGGTCATACAGCTAGCGCTTAGCAACTCTTCCTCCCAGCTTAAGCACTTATAGCCTAGGCCACAGCACACCCTCAAAGTACTAGCCTTGTTCTCTACTGTCAGTCTCTCACCATTGTACTATAAATGTACAAATGGTTTATTCACCAAGTATAATGTCAAATGTCGTATCCAAAAACAATTGCTGCTCTGCTCACCATGAGTCTGTGATTTAACTTATGTTCATGTTTTTATTACCTTGGTCTATAACTTGGAATGTTTATGACTCTGTGCTATTTTTCTCTTGATTGATGTCTTTTGCATCCTCCTATGTAGTCCCCCCCCACCCCCAGATGCTTCGAGAAATGAGCTGTTTAAGAGTTCATGTTGCTTTCCTGGTGACTCTCTTCTAAATAAATAATAAACATAAACTTATGATTTTAAACAGGGAGACTGGAACTTGAACCTAGCCAGCTTTTCCTTTTTTTATTGATGTCGATGGGTGGTCACATATGACACTCAATCTTTCAGTTTGTAGATGAATTATTATTTTGGTAAAACAAAAAGAGATGGGAAATTATTGCCTAGAGAGGCGGTTTGGCTAATTCCTTAGAGGGGCAGAGCCATGAACCTGGGTTTGAATCCTGCAACTGTCATTTATTCCCCATGTGACCCAGAACAAGTCACATACCCTCCCTCTCATCTCTCCCTCTCTCCGTACAATTTTTCTGATGTTTTGTTATCTTTCTGTATCAGAATTGCTGAGCTCTGAATAAACGGAAGGTTACACAGTATTTCTGGTGTACTCCTACCTGATGCAGCAAAGAGGTTACCTAAGGGAAGTACAGTGTAATCACTGCTGCTTTAAATTTCCATGGGTGAGGCACGCTTTATGAATTCTCTACAGGTTGAGTTTCAGTTATCAGATTCTATACTGCCACCTTGTGGTACAGCTAACAGTAAGCAGATGTTAAACAGTAGTGGCCCTCTCTTGCCTGAAGTTGTGTATACAATATAGCTACATTTGTATTCATTTGTGTTACCAAGAAAAAGCTCCATTGAGCAATGCTCATTTACATGAAGGTCCTGGTTAGGACAGGCAAATAGTACAGTGAAATCGAAACATAACAAACTACATGGGTTTGAACAGTGACAATTACAGTTTACATTTTACAAATATCAAATAAAAGTTAATACTAACATGTAGACAGTGATATATGACAACATAATGGTAGAAGAGTATTGAATAAATAGTGAAAAGTGCCATCATGAGACAAGCAGACATTTTCAAAACAGAAACTTTTATATAATTATATATTCATAGTCTTCTGCACAGTGACTTTCTAGGCGCACCTTGGAACAGCTGAGGCTAATTAGTGAGCTAAGTTTAAGAGTTTCTTGTAACCTGTTCCAGAGAGTGGGGGCTAACCACCTAAAAGCCATTTTGCTAAGGTGAGATGAATGCCTAGGAACATCAATGTGGACAACACCATGTCTCCTTACGTAGTACAGCAATATAGATCTTTTAAGAAGACCTGTGATATTTAAGGCAGGGGGCTAAATTTTCAAAGAACCTGGTACACTGACACAAGCTGCTGTTTGCCGCAGCTTGCATTGAAGCTGGGAGTGTCAGAAACCCAGCACCTGATTTTGCAGCAGGACAGGTCCTGGCGCCAAAACCTCCACATTTGCCAGAACTGCACCCATGAGCCAAAGACATGGTGCATGGAAGGGGATTGCCACAAGCTGCAGGATGGTCACATGGCATCAGCAGCCAGTGACAGAGATACACTGGCCAGTCGCCCAAGTGGCTGGCAGGGATGTGAAGGGCAGGACAGGGATTATGGAGGGCAAAACAGGGATTGTAGAGGGCAGGACAAGGATAGTGGAAGGCAGGACAGATCGGGATAGGAGGAGGGAGGGGGGAAACCCTGACAAGGACAGTGCATGGCCGCCACAGTGATAGTGCAGGTCCATTTGGGGGGGGATCAGTCGCAATACTGGTGCCACAGGGTGGGGACCCTGAGGGCATGTACATGCCACAGTGGGATCCTCTGCCCACTCCACCGACAGTCTGATAGGTGTCCAGGTGCTGTGTGGCTATAGGATACCACAGACTACCATCCACAACAGGGGGTGCAGGTTCACCTCCCAACCAGCAGCAGGTCCAGGGGTGGCGCATGGACTCTTAGACCAGCTGTGGCTGGTCTAAATCTTAGCAAGCCCTGAGCCCACCCTCAGGGAGACTGGAGAATCCCAAAGTAGGGGTTAGTGCAGCACCACCATGGTGCAAGCCCCCCATCTGCCATAGCACAACCGTGTATCTGCCGCAAGCACAGCATAAGCCCAGCTGGTGCAGTCGGTCCCCCAACTGGTGCAGGCTGCATTAGAAAATTGAGACTGATGCAAGGTGTGGTGCAGTGAGCCCCTTGTGTTATTTCCCTTTGATGCAAACACCTTACATCATTCCCTATGCTTTGAAAATCAGGCTCAGGGTATTTCAAAAGACCTCATATGCACAGATGTACAGGTTTCTCAACCTCTTTGTAGTCAGCGATGGCCATCCAATATCTGTATAGAGGGTACAACGGTGGGTCCCAGATAGTAAACCAGTTATAAACTGAAGTGCTGTGTAGTAAAGAACACCCAGTTTGTCTAGGTGCTTAGCAGTTGCACTTCTGTAGCTTAGGTCACCATAGTCAAGTAGTGGCAGGAATGTAGCTTGCACTAATCATATATTGCCTCAGCAGAGAAACAGAATGTATTTGTAATATAGAAGCCTAGTCTGGGGCAGACCTTCTTGCAGAGACTGTTGATATGTTTATTAAAGGATAGCTTACTATCCAGCCAATGACCAAGGTATTTAAAGCAGTAGTGTAATGAAAAATGTTTTACCAAAATGCTAGTTTTAGCTACAGTTAATAAAAATATTAGCATACACATCAAATACACTTTCTAAGTATCTTCTACACTGCACACCATGGGGTTAATTTTTAAAGCCCCTTTAGATCAGTGCACTGTGTGCCGAACCCCCACCTGCAGCAAACTCAGGTGTGCCAGGGACCCTGCAGAACATTTTGGAAGAACCGGGGTCCTTGTGCCAAAGTCCCTGAGTTTGATGTAAGCCATCCTGTGCACCAAACAAACAGCACACAGGAAGGAAATATCGCAAGCTGAGGGGCAGTCCCATCAAGGCAGCAGCCTGTGACAGAGGCCTGCCTGCCGGTCGCCCAGGTGTCAGGCAGGGTTAGGATGGACAGGACAGGGCTCATGGAGGGTAGGACAGGTCAGGCAGGGGGAGGAGGATGGCAGCAGACCTCTGACAGGGGCATTGCATGTCCACCACCACACAGACAAGCCCATGTTGGGGAGGCACTTGCATGACTGCCACCAGAGGATGGGACTATAATGCATGTACCTGCCAGAGACCACCGACTGCTGCATTAGTGGTCTGTCGGGTGTTGGGACTGTGTGGGTGCCTTCAATGGGGGGGCACAGGTTCACCCCCCCTCTACCCAGCAATGGCTCCAGGGGTGGTGCACAGGCTGTTAGATCATCTCTGGGCTGGTCTAATAGCAGAGGACTGTGTGCATTTTGGGGGGATGTATGAAATCCCAGTGTAGGGGATGATGCTGAAGCACTACCCCAGTGCAAGCCCCCTTAAGCCATGGTGCACTGATGCATCCATCACAAGGATGGTGCAAGCTCGGCTGGTGCTGGCACTCCCCCAATTGGCAAAGGCTGCATTCTGAAATGGGGAATGGTGCAAGAAGCAGCACAAGGAGCACCTTGTGCCACTTCTCATTGATGCAGGTGCCTTGAATCATTCCTGATGTTTTGAAAATCAGGCACCATAATTGTTTTTTATTTGCTTGATCCTAACTCTTGTCTGCAGTACTGTGGAATTTCCAAGCCAAATATGGCAGCCATCCTTTTTCTTGAGAAAAACTAAATTAAAACGTTTATAAATACTTAAATGTTGGTGGAACTAGAATATTTTGCCATGATATAAAACTCTTCAGTACCTAAGTCCTGTGGGACTGAATGAAAACTGGAACTTAAAAACCTTTTTATAAGGGCTTACTACATGGGTCCCAGTAAGTCAGTGAATCAGTATACATATTACAGAAGTAGTATTTTAGCTTGAAATTCTATGTACTAACCTTTTTCTCTTCATAGACAGCCCCTCACTTAATTTCTATGTTATTAAACAGTTTTCTAATCTGGGGTAGACCCTTTCACCTCACACACTACAGCCGGAAGCTAGGTATGCTTCTCTTCATCCAACTTGTGGGTTTAATGTATACTTAAAGGATTTGGGGGTAGCCTATCTCTCATTAGAGCTTGTTAAATATCCCCACAGAAAGGTTTAATATATATTTCTGCAAATATTCTGTCACCAGTAACACTTTCTTTTTTATGTTTCCTCCCTAGATATGTGGTGCCGGGTATTTTTTTTTTTTTAGCATTTGTAGCCCCCCAGACAGGAATTCTCTCAGGCCACTGCACTCACCAGCTTGCTCTACTGCCCACTATGTTTCCCCTGTCATCTTCAAGTTTGTTATGGTTCCCCGGGTCAGGGAGGACAACCCAGGGAGACCATGGGGGCAGTGGCGGGGGAAACAGCATTGGGCGTGTGGCAGTGGCACTGGTAGGGCCATCACCTATCCATGGCTGGAGGGGTGTTTCTTGTAGTGAACCCAAGATCCCCCCTCCCCCCTGCATGGGCACGTCTGACGCCGGCACATGGCAACCCTGCCTAGGTCAGCCATGATCTTACATGTAGCCCGGCGGCTCAATGGTGCCTTTGGTCTCCACCGGGGGTCGCCAGAGCACTGGGCATCCCTAACCCTCCCACCCAGAGAGGAGAGCTGCCCAGAGGGCGCTCAATCTGTCTCCCTCCCCTGCCAACCCCAGACTCCCCAGTTCACTCCCGAACTTGGGTCGTTGGCGTGGCGTGAGGTGTTGCATCCAGCACCTCAACCCTCTGCGCCACTGGCCGGCATGTGGTGCCAGGTTTTGTAACAGCTGTCCATGAATAGGAACTTCTTCCTAAAGGGAGATCACTACAGCCCAGAATGTATTCACCATAAAAATGTCTCTGTTACAATTATATGTGAGGACTGTTACTATCCATCAAAAAGCAGACTAGAATATGTTTCATATGCTCTGGTGATAGCTATTATGTTTTACAATTTGTTTTCTGTCTTTTTCTTATGTTTTCCCTTAAATAACGAGCTTTGATATCCCCCAATGCTACTGGGAAAAGAGATGAAGTATCAAATTCATGTTTTTACTATTGGTACATTGTTTTGCACTGAAGCTATGAAGTTTGATGAAAACTACGCTCCTTTCAGCAACATTAACTATCTGAATGTATGACTTTGTATGTTTCATGTAATGATCAACTGATTATGATATTGTCTGTATCACCATATAAATCAGCTGTCAGTCTTGTTAAACTCTGCCCCCTGATGAAGGTCATAGACTTAAGTGCCAGGGCAGTTCACCTAGCAGTGATTGTGAATTTGTTTTTGTCTATTGGGACAACACTTTTCCCAGTGTGCATCTTAGCCATTTTGTTTTGACTCTTTTCAAGTATGCTGTCCCAGTTTTCTTGTTTCGCTACAAAAGGCTATAGCTAATACCCTCAGCAGCACAACTGACTAGCACCGAGTACAGTGTGGATCAGCTTCCTGGATGTTTGTTTCTAACACATAACATTGTGTCCAGCAGCCATGGGCAAACATTGAGATGTTTGTGGAAGCTGGCTGGAGTTCAACACAAAAGAACCAGCATTTCGGATTCACAGCTTCCACTAACACTGGCCTACATTCTCTTCAGAATGCTTCACTGCAGAGCATTCAACTAACTTTTGTTTGTACAAGGTACATAAAATTATGAATGGGGCAAGCAGCAACGATAGTAGTCATAGTAATATTGAGTCCACGTGCTTGACTGCCAGTGCAAGTCTGAGTTCTTGGAAAACACAAGCTAAGTTAAACTTTATGGTGGTATATCAGGCCAGGCAGATAGGGCAAACAAAAACCCTGATTTGAAATTGCCATTCATCAAACTTAAAAGACTTTAATTTTCTGAAATTAACATGAAGCTTAACATGGTTAGTCTGGAGACTTATCTGGATAGTGAGCAGGTAGCAAAAGGTCTCCATGTTACCATGTTCCACCTTGTGGTTTTGAACATTTCTGACATAGACAAGAATTGGAAAAGAAGCAGCTGATTGCACTTAAGGTTTTGTCAAGCTTCTTACTAAGGAAGACATGGTAAAACATTGTGAACTAACAAGAACAATAGCAAAAGTCAAACAGAACCTACTGAAATTTAAAAACCATCCAAATTTTGCAACCTTTGATAAAGAGCTTAAAGAAAATTAAAAAAAAAAAAGATGAGGAGGAAGTCATAGAAAGGAAACAGAAGAAATTAGAGTGAGACACCACAGGCTATGCCACGGGGCACATTTTCTCATGGAGCAGGTGTCCCAGATATATCAGCAGGGGCCATTCCAAATGTCATTCTAGGAGTCTCAATAAATCTAAAAATAAAAAACAGAGTGTGGTTACTAATAGTAAGTCCAGTGATAGTTCCACAGAAGAAAATACTGAAGCTAGAGGGAAGATTTTTTTAGAGAAAGAGAACAGTCAAACAAGCACAAAAAAATAAAAATGTAAAAATAAACGCAAAAGGAAAACAAGGGGAGGCAGGAGCAAGCCAAAAACCTCTGGTAGCAAGACAAACAACTCAAAAAAATAATTACTGGTATATCCAATACCACCCTCTCTACAGATCAAGAAAGTGTATTATCAAAAAGGATTGTCTTCTGTCCCTAAAAGCAAACAGGAGATATTTAAATTTAAAATTGATATCTACCAATTTTTCACAAACTTCATCTTAAGGACTATTTTCTGAATAAGGAGGACATTACCAATATGGCATTCACTATAGCACCTATTTTGATCAGAAAGATAATGTGGAAGGCAGTGTATCATCTACGGAAATGCACACAAATTATTTGAATGAATTAAACTTATTTGCAGATGTAGATAATGATACTCTGGCCAGCAATAATGAAGAAATCATTAAATGGAATATCCTGGAGCACATCAATTTAAACACCTTGGATGAACTGTTAAATGAAAACCTGGGCATTACCAATACCCAGGAGGTCTCTGTGAACTTTGAGTTTGATGCTATGTTATTTCAAAAAACAGGGTGGCAGTTTTGTTCCCATTATACTGTGTGATATGTACCTCCTCTACGTACTATGTAACTTGCACCTCTGTATAACTGTTTGGAATCTCCTATTGTACAACACTGTACATGTATTTGTTTTTACCTGTTCCTTGATTTGTACTCTCCCGGGTTGTGCCTGAAAATAGGCAGTTCTGTCTAGTGCACTTACCAGGTTACCAAAAGCAAATAAATAAATATATACTTAAGCATAGATTACGCAAAAAACAACCACAACATCAGATTACACCATTACACACATTCAGTTTTTTCAAATTATATGCAGCAGCAGAAAAGGTGTTCGCTGAAAAGGAAGACTTGATAACATCAGGTAATGAATTCCACACAGTGGCAGCACACTAGGCAAAAAACCCTTTTCTTGAGTTTGTACGTATCAGTGGGAGAGCCAGTTGACATTTTACGTGAATCCTTTGTTAAAAAGTTAGAAAACCGATAAAAGGTGCCAGTTTTAGAATGTAATTTAGCAGTAGCCTTATCCATACAAATGTTATACTTCAAAGCAGGTTCTAAATATACCCCAAGATATTTAAATGAATTAACAACATCAAGGGTCCTTCCCCTAACATGTTTACTGTAAAATTTCCTAGGTGTTTTTTTTAGTTGAAGCTCGGAACCAAATAACATACACTTTGTTTCAGTTTTGTTCAGCACCAGATCATTGCGAGAGAACCAAGATTCCAGGGTGATGAGTTCTCTGCTTGCTTAGAGTTAAGTTGATGTCAGTGACAGATGGTTTATGAACAAATACAGCATCACCTGCATATAATAATAGGTCACAGTGTTCCACCACTTCTCTTACTGGATCTAAAAACAGAGAAAAGAGCAAAGAGCCCAGTATGGAGCCCTGAGGGACTCCACACTGGACCTCTTGATAAGATGAAAATGCTGCTTGTAGTTTCACACACTGTGACCTATTTGTAAGATAATCTCTAAACCAAGATAAAGCAGAGTTCCCTACACTGAGGCCCTCTAATTGATCCAATAATAAAGTATGATCAACAAGGTCGAATGCGTTGGTTAGGTCCATGAACACTGCCCCAGTTAAGCTACCATTCTCTGTAGCCCTGTGGACAGTGTCCGTGAACCTAGCCAAGGCAGTCTCAGTGCTATGTCCCCCCCAAACCCGTGTTGGTTGGGGGATCAGGTTATGAGCCTTGTGAACATGTGGGATAATAACTGACACAACAAAGCCGGGGTCAAGTGCATAAAAAACGCACGTATGTGTTTGTCAATTTATTTTTAGAAAAAATTCACTTATGTACAGAAATGAAAAAAAAGTCAAATAATTTGTCCTGCACAAAGAAATTCAGACCTCTGCTTCCTTCAGCACAGTCTGTGGCTTTGCCTCAGCCCAGATAGTCCAATGAATACTTTTCTCAAGTAATCTATGTTAAATACACACACACACACACACATACACACCAACTGTAGGTCCTACCCTACTCACTGTCTGCACTAGACTGATGTGACTATCTAACATTCCCCTAGTGGCGAGTCCGTTTTATAGCTCCTTGTGATTACATCACATAATTGAGGAGTTTCCATGGGCCGTGACATCACATAATTGGGGAGTTTCCATAGGCCGTGATGTTACATAATTGGGGAGTTTCTATAGGCCATGACATTACCTAACTGAGGAGTTTCCATAGACCATGACATCACAGGCTTCTTTATTCTATTTCATATGCAGCCCTCAATCACAGCATCTCTGGGGCTGCTTCTGTACAGGGTGCACTTTATTCTAGACACTATGGGGCTTACAGTTACTCTTGCTTCTAGTGTCTCACTAGTTGGCAGTCAAGTATTCAGGTGACTTTTTTCTTGCTGCTAGCACGGCAGTCGGCTTTTTCTTTGGAGCATGCCTTTGCTCCAAAGTAATCATTCTTTTACTTGCTCCAAACAAGGAGCGTACATTCAGCCGTGATATGCGGCTACACCAACATGGAGCAACCCACTCCAAAAAAAAAAGAATTGCTCAGTCACACTTGGCGACAAGCACAGTCCCTTGCACTGGAGCTGCATAAGTCAAAGAAGCTGCACTCAGCAGTAACAGTTCTGGAGCTTGGCACCCCAGAAACGGGTGCTACACTTCTTCTTAAACCAAGGGGCGCCAGACATTAACAATAAACTGCAACTTGCGTTATTTCCTATCTCTGCAATTGGGAGCATAATGCTGCATGCATAAAGAGGGGGTAAAGAGAATAAGGGTCAGCAAAGAGTTTTTGAAGATTGCCAGGTTGACCACCCTGACAACAATTTAATGAAAAAGCAGAAAAAAATAAGAGGAAAGGAAAGAATGAAAGGAAAAGGAGGGGTTGCACATATTCATATTTATGACAGGGGATTACACACATAACAGGGGCTACCTGCTGCACACACCCCTCACCAACAGGCAACAGCAATGCTGTTGTCAGATACCCTCCCTGAACCCTAGGAGGGTCAGAGCTTCTGCCCACCCACTCTCAGAAGCTCCACCTCAGGGACCCTTATAAACTGAATCGGTATCTATAATCTGACATACCTAAACATATCTCTGATCCTGATCTATTCCCTGAGGTGTAATATCAAGGGTTTAAAAAACATTTCAACACTGCCAAAGAAAGAAAAACACACCATATCAACACATTTCCTCAAGTTTCATCAGCATGGGCCCCATATCGAGACAAGAAATCAGCATTCTGGTGTTTTGACCCTGCTCTGTGCTGAATGGCAAAGCGGTAAGGCTGTAAAGCCAAATACCACCGCATTATCCTGCCATTCTTGCCTTTCATCTGTTGGAGCCAGCACAGAGGGTTATGATCAGTGAGAACCTTAAACTCTGTGCCCCACAGATAATATTTCAAGGCCTCTACTGCCCATTTTAATGCTAAGTATTCCTTCTCCACTGTTGAATACTTCCTCTCCCTGTCATGAAATTTGCAGCCTTATTTTCCCCTTAAGTCTACTGCAGCCTCTTTTGAAGTTGCCCACCATCTTCAATAAGACCACCTCTTGTGGCAGCACATTACAACTGGCCACCACCCTCTCTCTGTGAAGAAATGCTTCCTAACCTCCCTCTTCCAACTTAAGACTGTGCTCCCTCATGTTTTGGTTGCCACTTAGCATAAAGAGACCTTCCTTATTCACCCTATTTATCCCTTTTGAAGTATTTTAATGTATCAGTCATGTCCCTCTCTCTCTCTCTCTCTCTCTCGTCCTCCAGAGAGTACTTGTTCAGGGCCCCCAACATCTTTTCATATGCTTTGCTGTGCTGACCCACGATAATTTTTTTTGCCCTCCTCTGAACCATCTCCAATAGATTAATTTCTTTTTAAGGTGTGGGCAACAGTACTGTACTCCATACTCCAGATGTAGCCTCACCAGTGACCTATACAGGGGCAGTATAAGCTCCTCTGACCTTCTTCTAATCCTCCTGGCTATGCAGCCCAACATTTTATTTGCCCTTGCTGCTGCTTTCCTGCACTGCATTGAGTGTACCAGGTTGCTAGTGATCATTACTCCCAGATCCTTCTCCTCTGATGCAGTTACCCACACCCCTCCCAGGCTGCACTCAGTCCTCAGGTTTCTGGCTCCAACGTACGTAACCTTGCATTTCTTTACATTGAAGCCAGCTGCCAAATCTCAGACCACCTCTCAAGTTCTTCTGGATCCTCCTTTAGGTTCTGTATCTCTTGAGCTGTGTCCGCTCTCCCACAGGTCTTGGTGTCATCTGTGAATAGGCATATTTTGCCTCTAATGCCACAACCAATATCATTGATGAAGACATTGAAAAACATTGGTCTTAGCACTGAGCCCTGAAATACCCCACTGGTGAGCTCCCTAGCACTAGATAACTCTCCCCCCCACCACCAGCCTCTGGGTCCTGTTCCCCAGCCAGTTTTCCACCCATCTGGTCATCTTTTGGGGACATAGTCAAGAAGCCAATCATATTCATTCGACACAACCTCCCACCCATAAACCCATGCTGCCTCACATCCTGGAGGCAACACTATTCTAGATACTCTGCCAACCTTTCCTTAAATATGGTCTCCATGAGCTTGCTCATGACTGAGGTCATACTGACCAGTCTGTAATTCCCTGGGTCATCCTTGGAACCGCTCTTATGGAGGGGCATTACATGCACCATTCTCCAATGCTGTGGTACAACACCTGACTAAAGTGAACTACTGAAAAGGCCCGTCAGTGGCTCTGCAAGTTCCTCTGCCAGTTCCCTCTGCACCCTTGGGTATAAAAAATCCAAGGCTAGTTATTTGTCCACCTTCAATTCTAGCAGACCTTTCCTCACTCTATCCCCCACTACCAAAATATCAGTGCTCCTTCCCCCTCCCCCCAATCCTCTTCTTCCCCCCCTGTTGGCACCGATCAGTCTTTCTCTCTGGTGAAGATGGAACAAAAGTATTCATTCAGTACCTCTGCTTTTCCCCATTCTCCTCCACTCATCGTCCCCTTTCTGAAGCTTAACAAGCCCATCCTTCTTGTCCCTTTTCTCACTTGTATAGTAAGAAAAGACCTCTCCCTTCTTAATTCCCTCAGCTAACTGCAGTTCCTTCTGAGCCGTAGCCTGCTGGGCTAACTTACTTGCCTCACTAGCCATCTTTCGGTAATTCTCCCTGTCCTACTCTCTCATGATTTTCCTTGATTTCCTATAGGCTGACCTCTTGTCCCTTACTGTCTGGGCAACCTCAGTACTAAACCAGCTGGGTGCTTTGGCCCTTGAGTTCTTCCCCCTGAGCCTAACAAACTGCTCTCTACAACAATTATTACCTCCTTAATAATGTACCGCATTTGGTCTATCCCACATATCTGCCCTGATGCCCTCCAGGTGCCTGTGGCAGAGGCAGTAGTTACAATTGCCCAGAGTGACATCCAAGTGAGCAATGTTTTCTGCCATGCATGTGCGATTTTTAGTTTAGAAAATCTGGCCCCTGGTGTGCCTCATGCCTTTTGCATTCTCAGAACATAAGAACCACCTGGCTTCACCTCACAACTCTCCCATGATTCCCACAATGTTATAATTGTATATATATTTATGCAATAGGCGTGGACATAAATCCTATGTGATAAATCTGAGCTACTATGAGATAAATTCAAAATTTATAAAATATGCCACTTGTGAGGTTACCCAAGGTCAAACAGCACTTGTGTAGATAAATCATTTATCTGACAGCTCACCATTGTATATCCCTTATATGTGTGTATGTGTGTGTGTTATATAATAAATAATTAATGCAGGACAACCTTGAAAACAGGACTTGTCCTAATGACTTTTTTCAGAAAAAATAAAAATGCTATTACTACACTAAAGGTATTTTTTTCAAAGCTCACATGAGGCAACCATCTTACTATATAACCATAAAAGACGCAACAGATATGTTTATGTCAACATACCAGTATATACTTTCATTTTCAAAACATTTACAGAAGCAATATAAAACCTGATCATCTTTAAGAAGTTTAATATCTAAAAGCAGTCAAGAAGCAGTAATAAGGATTTGGTTAAAAAAAATGTTCATCATAGCAAATGAGCGTATCCTCCAGGTTTGACATTACCACTGAAATGCTTATCCAGGAACTCAGATTAACACACATGTGATCAGATGGTGTTCTGGAGCATATATTACTATCTTAGGTTGCTACTAGTATAGCCTAGAGGTTAGAGTAATGAGCTGTGAATGAGCTTGGTACGTGCAGCAGACCTGGGTTTGATTCCCGCAGTCTCCACTTGCATACTGTGTGACTCTGACTGACCAAGTCACTTAACC
This sequence comes from Neoceratodus forsteri, assembly GCA_016271365.2. Taxonomy (NCBI): domain Eukaryota; kingdom Metazoa; phylum Chordata; order Ceratodontiformes; family Ceratodontidae; genus Neoceratodus; species Neoceratodus forsteri. The sequence continues at coordinate 1,098,020,541 of CM057455.1, read as the reverse complement.
TCCCCAGTGCTCCTGGGTCACCCCTGAAAACAGGCACTTGTGCCTAGTGGGCCTTTCCTGGTTACCAAAGAATACATAAAAATAAATAAATAAATGATCATGTAGAAATGGGTGTCACAAGTTGGCAGATGGGTTTAGGTGCCTTTTTGTTATGGTAAGCCCAATCTTTTAGCTTGCTGCATTACCAGTTAATGTATGTCCTGGTAGATGGGCAACACAGTCGGTGGGCAACAAAGTCAGCTGTAAAAGGAATGATTCTATGATGTATAGAGTATATTAAAGTGGCATTTTAGGGGGCCTTATATAATAAAAAGGCAGGAAATATGCTGTTAGGGAATATAATCCTGAATGAACATGCTCACCCTAAGCAGGTCTACAGGGGTTTCTACCCTGGGAATTGTTACTAGTTTTGTAATTGAATAAGTGAAAATCAGTTTGCAGCCAGACTTGAAAGTGATCTCCAGTGGTATTAGTTTGCCTGTCTAGGATTTAACACCCTAACTCTGGATTTCCAGGCTTGTTGGCATTATAAGCAAGCAATAACACATGACGAGGTGTGGTTTATCGCCTGATAAGAGCACGCCCAGGGATGTACTAAGGCACGCAGGCGCTTGCGCGGGGTGCCTGCCACTGGGGTGCTTATCAGGAGATAAACCACACCCTGAGTGTGTGTGTTATAAATGGGCCCCAACCACAGGCTGAAATTCAAAAGAAAAGAAAAAGCTGGAAATTGAAAAAATGTAAAGAATGTTTTTTTAGTAAGAGTGATAAAGTAGTCCCTCCATGTAATGTAATCCAATGGACCCACAGTACTTAGTAAATTCATGCTGCCACCCATCCCCACCCTCCCCCGCCGTGGACAAGAACAAAAGTAAATGATTTTAAATTTATGCTGCCACGAGCAAACAACAAAAAGTAAATGATTTTTTCAATCTGTAATTATTTTCTCGGTAACTGTTTTTTGTCCGTAGCAGATGTACAGTTCTTGCGCCCATTCTTTCAAACTGTGACATGGTTCTGTATCAGCTGCTTGTGGTTTGTAATGCACAGGTTACTTCTACCAGCACCACACTGTTGTAAGTAAATGTTAAAAAAAAAAAAAGAATCTGTGAAGCTACCAGACAGCACATGCAATGTTAGCACTCATATTTAAACGCCGAAGAAGGAATGTGAGGTATGGCGGGCTGTAAGGGACACGCTTGCTTTGACTCAAGTGGAAGTTGAGGAGAAAAGCCAGGGTTTAGTAGTACAAGGTGTCATGTTGTGGAGGAAATTAAGTCTTTTTGTGTGTCTGTGGGGAGTCAGTAGATGTTGTGTAGTGTATTGTTGCCATCTGTGTTTCTTGTCACTTCGGACTATTAATTTCACGCTGCTGCTCACTCAGCTGTGCCAGGCTGTTTTTTTGTTTTCGCTTGGCACAGCTCAATGATTCGCACTTGTCAAAGGGCAGACTGGCAAGCGTTAGTGCCGGTTGGGTAGAATACCAGGGATTAAGGACACGGCTACAAGGGTGAAACAGCCAATCAGTGGCTTTGTTTTTTTTTTGCCCATTTTATAAGGCACTCTAATGTTATTTCAACACAGTTTGGGGTTATAGAATTTCCATTTTTAAAATGCCAATTGTAATAAATTACTTAAACACTGCACTCTCATATACAATACTTGAGAAATAATTGGTGTGGTATGATGCACTGCTCCATACAGTGATGGTGGCAGTGTAGCACAGTTAGTAGAGGACAAGCCTAGAAACCAACTTGAGATCAAATGTTCAAGTCCCACCAGAGCCAGTTGCTCACTGTGTCACCTTAAGTAAGTCATATGACCTCTCAGTACTACAGTCCACCCTGCTGTAAAACTGGGTAGAAACAGGACCCCACTGAAGATGAGATGATGAACAAACAGCTCAGCTATTCTTGGTTAAACAAACTGTGAGAATGAAAATTATAAAAGGTTTTTTTTTTTTTGTTTGTTTTTTGAGACATGTAGGTAACTGTAGTGGCCTTTTTGAATGAGGCATCTAGATGGTATCTAGGTTACAGTAGAACTCTTAGCCAAACATCAGTACCAGACATAGCTCTAGGATCTGGAAGTGGTGGTGTGCATTGTAGCGCAGTAGTGTGGCAGCAGCGCATTACACTAACATGGGGAGACCAAGTTTCACATGTGAACCCCTGAATCCCACACTAAGTATGGCTGGTAGCCAAGCACGTAGTGCAGGTGAGCTGCTCAGCTCCCAGGAAGGGAGGGAGGTAGGGAGGGAGATAGAAAGGAAGGGAGACAGGGCATGAAAGGGAGAGAGAGAGAGGAAGAGAGGAGAGAGAAGGAGAAAGGGAGGGAGGGAGGGAGGGATGGAGGAGTGAGGGAGGGAGAGAGAGAACAGAAGACAGGAAGGAGGCAGAGTTAGAGGATAGATAGAGATGGAAGGAGGAAGGAGAGTGGAAGAGCATGAGAGAGGGGAGGAAAGGAGGAGAGAGGGAGGAAGGAAGGGAGGGAGGAGAAAGGGAAAGGGCTGGAGGAGAGGATAGAGGAGAGTGATAGGGAGAAAGGAAAGAATGGAGAGGAGGGAGTGAGAGGAGAGAAGAAAGAGGAGAGAGAGGAGGAATGAGATAGGAGGAAGGGAAGGAAAATGGGAGAGGAGCATGGAAGGGAGAGAGAGAGAGAGTTAAAGAGAAGGAGGAAGAGAGGGAGGGAGGGGACACCTGGCATCCACACTCCCTGTGCCAGCCAACCACAGCACAGCTTTAGCAGGGGCAGCGACAAAGTACTACGAATACTGTTTTCTGAAAAACAAGACTGAAACACAGCTCAATAGATTCTTCTATTTCATAACAGAATAGGCAAAACAAAGGTTTCACTTGTGATCAAGGGGCGCAGGAGAAATCAATTATTTAGCTGATGATGTGGATTGATGTTGACATGAGTGGGTATAGGGAAAGCAGTGGGGGAAATGGGAAACACTTGTAGAATATTGCAATAACACAATATAAATGCTGTTGTGTACACTGTGGTGCAGGAGTGGTCACTCACTGGGCTAAGACATACTGCATGTAGGGGACTAAAAGAGACAAAGGTATAATGACTGGGAAAGGTGGACCACAGGGGATGTCAGTTTCTCTATCTAGAGGGCACAGTCAGTCATGATTAGAAAGCTCTGGTTTCCAGTGTAATTGACTCAACTGAATATAGACCCCAAGGACAGCATATTGGAAACTCAAAAACGGATGCCCTCTAAAGTCTGTACCTGTGAAATAAACTAATGTCTGGAGGAAACAATTATAGTATATTCCAGTACACCTGTAGCACAGTGCAGGCAGGACATGCGTACAATCAACACCAGTGCTAACAGGGCTGGAAGACTATGTTGGTGCTAAAAGTGCCATATTGCAAGACACAGTTATTGCAGCTCTAAATTTTTAACACGTGAGCACTGAAGCATGCCAGACACCTGTGCAAATCAAAAGTTTGTGTCTTGCAGAGAGGCAGCCTGGTATTTGTAAAGGTTTGTGGAAGTGCCAACCAGCAGCTGGTACCATGTTACCTCACTAGTTAGCCTCCACAAACCATGTCTTAAACAGGTGCACAGTGGCGCCCCCCCACCCCTGCCTGCAGCACTGGCACTGTCAACCATCACTGTTTGATGTACACCCTCCCAAGCTCCTTGCTCAGCATAAAATACTTTCCCTGGTACTCTAGAGGATCCCTCTCCCTTACCTGATCCTTGTGCCATATAATAAATCTTTCCTGTTGTCATGTTCTACCCTCACCCTCACCAGATCCCCATATGCCATATAATAAAATGTCCATGGTGTCCAGGGGTAAATGCGTGCATGCAAGCACACACACACACACACACACACACACACACACACACACAATTTATTGAAGAATACTAGAAACAATTAAAAAGATAAAAATTTGTGGACAGGTAGGCTCAATTTGCATTACAGAATCTTTTTTTGCACAGTAATTTATTTGCCTGAATTATTTTTAATATAAATATGCATTTGTGCCATTATTATATTTCAGTGTCTTTAGAAAAAGCCTTACCAGGGGAAATGGCAGGGCTTATTGTACAATAAAAATTGATGCATAATTATGTGACTGTGTGGTGGTCTTTTTAGCCTTGAGCAGCCTGTCTTTTGGTCTCTCTTAAATCTCCTAACTTAAAACAACAGGAATCCATCAATGGTGCCTTACAAAGGTGCATCAGTCTGCAGGAGTGCGCTGCCCTGGAGACAGGACTTCATGCAAATCTTAAAATTTGGAAAACAAGTTCAAACTCTGCACTGTGGTCTCACTCTTCCTCCTGGATTAATGCCAGATTTGTACCTCCATTTGAAGAGAGCAGTCAGAGGGAGTCGTGATGTGGCAGATATGTCAATAGGCAGCCTGAAGAGCTCTGAGCTGATGCCCACCTATTTAAGTTACATTTTGGAATTTAAACACATCTTTAGTAAAACTAATCAGATATAATGCTTGTCATGCAGGAGGAAGACTTTGGTGCTTGTAGCAGCCCTGAATCTAGACTACAGTCAGCAAAGAAAATGAAGGTGGGATCACCATCTCACAATGGTGCCATGGAACTCATGGAGCAACTCTAGAAACTGCTCAAGGACATGGCGGCCATCTGAGCCACAGTGATGGAAGCGTTAATGGACCCAAAACAGATTAAGGTCATGGTAGTATTTCACACAATCAGAAATACCGACTCTGAAGCTTGGATTACCAGTTTAGAAGTGGTGCTGGAGAAGGAGAAGCCATCTAGCACACTTTCTAATAGGGAAATCAAAAAGCTGGAAGAGCAGTTTGAGTACCAGCAGGATAGGTCATGCCATAATAATCTATGCATGTTCGGGCTGCCAGATGAAATGGATGGAGTGGAGCTGACATAATTTATTAATGAGCTTCTCACTGAATTATTCAGATCATCCCCTCATTGCAATGGTTAAATGGTTGAATGAGCCCACCGATGCCTGACTGCAAAACCAGGCCCTACGGGCCTGAGGGTGTTCATCATGCAGTTTGTCAACTTCCAAGACAAACAAACTGATCAGAAGCAAGCATAAGGGTTAAATGCAATCACTACAAAGGGCACATTCTACAATTGTTCAGTGACCTGACTCAGAGCGTCTGGGTAAAAAGAAACAAATACTTAGACATTAAAGCAGGTCAGCACAAAATGGATACTCCTTTCCACCTAATGTATCTGCCTGGGCTCCAAGTTTGGCTAAAATCTGGACAGCAAACATTCAGCATGGTGGAAGACACTGAAAAAGCCCTGGCAGGTAAACTTCCTAATACCTTTCCTTACAAATGATCTGCCCTACCAATGAGAGACACTCTGGGTCACAAGATAACTGAGCCCTTCCCACCCATCTACTGAACTGCTTGGAATGCCTTACTTCCCTTGTGTCATATCCAGGAGAAGATGACTGGATTACACATAAGCAACAGGAAGCCTTACTTCTGCTTCCATAATTTTGCTCCAGCTCAACGCCATTCCATGAAGCAGGCTGAGGTGCTGGCCTAGTCACACATCTGCAGCTGCTCGCACATTCCTGAAGAGCAAAGACACCCACCATTGTGCAGACTGTGCAGCCTACCAGCTAGGCCCTTCTCCACAGCCTAACTACAGAATGATGCAGCTTCAGTTTCTAATGAGGCCAGAGCCTTACACATCACTGAGTCATCACCGCTGTTTTCCTGTGACTTCCACAGGTCCTTCCTCTGACTACCACAGCCACTCTAATCCAGCAATGACTGTAAGTACTGTTCTTTAATGCCTGCTAGCTAGCTACTGCAACAATACTGTGTCACTCTTCATTGACTTCATTTTGGACAACGGCTAACGGGAAGGGCAAATACTTAGCCTGAGATTTGATAACTAAACACCTGCACAGCCCTCTGGTGGCATGGATAAGCCAGGTCATGGGAAGCATAAAAGAGTCCATGGCATAAAATGCACAGATGGCGTAAATCAGGGATGGGTGGTATCTACTGACTGCTGCCAACTCAAACCAGCAAACTGCAAATAATGACTGTACTTCAAATTCTGCTGCTTTTTGTACTGAATTCTGGCAGTATCCTCAATTCATAGCTTACTGTGTAATAGCCACGGCCTTAACTGCTGGGATGGAATACGGCAGGGAGAGGGAGTAGCAAGCAGAAGCACACTGTTGAGCTGCATACTCGGTGCCAGGAGTTTTAAAGCCACTGCTTAGACCTCTTAACTTAACCTGCCATAGGGGCCTGTTAATGTCGCTCAACAAAGCCTACGTTGGCTTGTTCACGTCCAGTATAAAGATTATATTTTTGCATATATCTAAACTGTTATTTGTTTTTATACAATGTAACAAGGTTAAGTGTGATGCAGGTGGTTGGGTGGTGGTGTGGCCTGCGACTGCTAAACCTAGTGCATTTGAGGTTTATGAGCTCACTATTGTTAGATTTTACCACAGCAGGATGCAAGTAATATTACTCTGCTTTATGTCTTGCCCAAGTTTCTTATATACTGCAGAGAGTAGCTAAAGTAACCCTTAAGATCTTTACCACATAGACAATGGGTGATGTTATTCTTTACTGCATATCATTATTATTATTGAATTTTGTTGACCAGGTAAGCCCACTGGGCCTAGAAGTCCCTTTTTCAGGGGCGGCCGGGGGGGAGTGGCGGATATAGATGGTAAGCAACTGAAACTGAACCAGATTAAGCTGTTGGTGTTATTTTTAGTGAATGGGAGAAATTTGGCCAGGACACCGGGGAAATTCCCCCACTCTTTTTCGATAAGTGCCATGGGATCTTTATCATCCACCTGAACTACTACCAGTCCAGGCAGATGGGATCTCAGTTTAATGTCTCATCTGAAAGACAGCACCTCAGAAGTGCAGCACCCCCCTCATGCTGCACTACAGTGTCAGTATTGGGATATTAACCCAAGTGCCAGATGTGGGAACTGAACCCACAGCCCTCTGATCTCCTGGCCTCAGAGGAAAGTGTGCTACCCACTGAACCACTGACACTGACCTGGGTGCTAAACAACAGCAAATTCTACTACACCTTAAAAAGCAAAACAAACAAATAGCATTCTTACAAGAAATGCACATGAAGAGAGACAGCAGATGGCATAATGATGAGAAGGACCTGGGTCCTTCTGTACAAGGGGTGGACAGCAGCAGTAAGAAAGGAGGGTAAAAATACTTATTTATTTATTTTAATTTGACATAGATCACTAAATTTTGCAGTAGAATCGACCTAGCAACATCCCGAAAGCAGAGTCTTGACTGTCACTAGCTTGGTTGCGGGCACCAAACTGCCCTTCATAAACATTTATGGGCCAAATGCTGACTGTCCAGAGTTCCAGAGTTCTAAGCAGAAATTTCTGCCAAACTAGCACAATACCCTGAGCATACCATCAAAACGGGGGAGGACTGCAACCTATTTCGGACCCCACCTTGCAGAACACAAACCTGAACCATAGCCTCTCTAATGCAGCTCGGCTGTTATTTATTTATTTATGTAAGAGATTTACCAGGAAAGGCATACTGAGAAGAGTACCGCTCAATTCCAGATGCACCCTGGGGGTAGGGGGTTACATGGATGCAGTAATAAGACGAGAACAGTTCATACATATGTGAAAGGTTATAACAGACAGTGGTACAGTAGTATAGTAGAAATACAACAATACAAAGTGAGAAAATTGTATATACAAAATGGGTAAGGTGTACGTACAAATTCACAACAGCAGTAGGTTCAGCAATAAGCATTTAAATAGCACTATGTTAGAATATTGAAAAAAACCGGGGCCCAGACTGGAGCAAATAGCTGATAGAATGGGTAGGAGTTGTGCAGGTAGCTGAATAGATTGGGTAGGAGTTGTGCAGGGAAATTCAGAGATGGGGAAAGCATGAGCATTTGGTAGCGAAATGTGATTTAAGAAGGGCATTCCGTTGGGGAGTACTAGTGGTGTGTCTGATGTCTGCTGCCAGTGAGTTCTATAACTTGGGCAACCTGAAACTGAAAGCTACCTGACCTGATCGGGTGGATCTGTGTGGAATGTGCAGGAGCCTGGAGTCAATGTTCCTGAGATCGTAAGTAGGTGGGGAGAGGGCGGCTAGGGATGCAGATAGATAGGAAGTCATCAGGCAGTCTTGCAGATCATCATTTAGTGGACACCTGGAGGCAGCTGCATCTCCATCCTAAAAGCTATACATTCCACTTGGCAGTCCACAAAATGGCCTCCCATACAAACTACTGGTTTATATCTAAAGACAGTACTCCCTGCCTCCTGGACAGCTCAGTACTCCCCACCATAATCTTGGATCACTCAATGGTGTGTATCAAACTAACACTGGAAGATAAACTTAAGGCACCTCCCTGCTGGAGATTTAACTACCTGCTACAAAAGGAACAATGCCAGGAAGAGATCAAAGATCACATACAGGATTTCCTGGCTCACAACCTCCTGGCCAGCTGCTTCTGGGCTAACACTTAGAAGGCCCTCAAATGCAGACTCAGGGCCAAACTCATTGCAATGGAGATGATGAGGAAGAAAGAGGCAGCTGCCAAAAGAACAAAGTTGCTCACAGACATAGCTGAGGCAGAGTGCTTACCGAAGACAAATGCCGATGACAGAAAGTGAAACAAATGAATGATGGCCAAACAGGCATATAATACATTTGGGGTGCAAGAACCCAGGGGAGGATTACATGGTGGGGGGGAGGTACTGACAGTCACCAGGCATGAAAAGAATTTGGGGGCAATCATATCTGATGACCTAAAGGCAGCCAAACAATGTGCCAAAGCTGTGGGGAGAGCCAGTGGGATGCTGGGGTGCATAGGGAGAGGTATCAGCAGCGGAAGAAAAGAGGTGGTGATGCCACTGTACACATCATTGGTAAGGCCTCATTTGGAGTACTGTGTCCAGTTCTGGAGGTGGCATCTCCATACAGGACATAGACATGGTGGAGGCAGTTCAACAAAGGGCAACAAAGGTGGTGCAGGGCCTGCACCAAAAGTCATATGAGGAGAGATTGGGAGACCTCACTATGTATACCCTGGAGGAGAAGAGAGACAGTGGAGATATGACAGTAACCAATAAATATCTAAAGGGCATAAATAGGGTACTGGAGGGTAGCAGCTTTCAGAAAATGAGATGTTCAGGAACAAGGGGGCATCACATGAGGTTGGAAGGGGGCAGACTAAGGGGTAATGTAAGGAAGTATTTCTTCACAGAAAGGGTGGTGGATATATGTACTAGACTCCCAGTGGAGGTGGTGGGGACAAACACAGTGGGGTAATTCAAATATGCATGAGACAGGCATTAGGAACCCTGGCAAAAGGAACAATAAGGTAAAGCCAGAGATCAAGTAGGGTCTGCGGCTTTTGCAGAAGGTAGAGAAAATGGGCAGACTGGATGGGCCTATTGGTCCTTATCTGCTGTCAATTTCTATGTTTCTATACAAACCTGAGAGAATCCGCTGAGTTCCAGTATCACAAAGCCAAGCTCAACTGTATAACAACAGGGCCCAAAGTCACTCAAATATTGGCACATGAAATAGGAGAGCACTAAGGCAGCAATCCTCATAATCCATAAAGACTCCTCTAACAAATACACTGGACCCCACAAAAATTAATCAAGAATCTGAGGCTTTCTACAAAACTTTATATAACTCTGAAGGCTCAGATACTAATGATGGATGTGATGGGTTTCTGGAGGACCTGCCTATACCACTATTGTCACAAGAATACGCAGAATTCATGGATAAACAACTCTTGACACAGGACATCTTCAATGCCATGACTTAGCTATCCAGAGGAAAAGCTGTGGGCAACAATGAATTTTTTGCCAGATTTTTATGCACCTTTGTTGGACTCCTTGCTGTGGTCCTCGAAGTCTATAAAGTGACACTAGAGACAGGCATTTTTACAATCTACTCAGCATTCTGGCTTAATAAGCCTCCTACCAAAACCTGGAAAGGACCTCACTAGCTGAGCAAGGTATAGACCAATAACTTTATTAAACATTGATGCCAAAATCTTGGCAAGGCATTGGCAAACAGACCCCAGAGTGTCCTCCCATCCCTCAGTGGTTCATCTCAAACAGGCTTAATGCCAGGCAGGAATATAACTAATAACATCTGGAAGTAATCTTCCTCACATTCACGTCCTCAACCCAACAGGATCCCACTGTTTTGATCTCATTTGCCTCAGAAAAGGCCTTTAAGCAAGTGGAGTGGCTGTATCTTTTCTGAGTCATTGAGAGGTTCAGCATTCCTCCAGTCTACACAGCCATGGTGAAGTTCCTATACACGAAACTTAAAGCCTACATCAGCACCAATGGCACTATCTTGTGGTAGTTTTCCCTTAAAAGAGGCATGTGTCATGGTCGCTCCCTGTTCCTGTCACTTTTCAACCTGCCACTTCAGACCCTATTGCTGTCAATATGTAAGGATGTAAGGATTAATGGCTTAATAATTAGCAGGCATGGAGCAGAACTTGTAGTATATGCTTATGATGTTCTTCATTCCATCAGAGACCCTACCTTCTTGCTGCCACCCTTCTACAAACACTGTCTCACTTTGGCTCCTTCTCAGGCTACAAACTTAATATAAATGAGTCAGAAATACTCCCACTTAGCAAGAGGTGCACACAGCAGGAGAAGGCACCCTTTGGGATATAATGAAAACCAACTTCAATAAATTACTTGGGCATCTTCTCTTATCCATCAACTAAGGAAATGGTGCCTAAGAATACAAAGACCTTCTGAAAAATTAACAAACTGATTTGCTTCACTGGCATAAACTCCCCCTATCCATTGGGTAGCACACTGCAGCTGTGAAAAAGAACGTCTTACCTAGGGTCCTCTTCACACTATTGATGTTGCATACTCCCATACCAGCACCCTTGGATCAAAAACATGCCTACAAAGTGGGTCAACAAAAGACCTTGTTGATCTCTACAGCAACTAGCTAGACTATCTTCTTATGAAGGCCTAAAGATAGTGGATGTTGCAGACTACTACTGGGCCTCTGAAATGGTCCACATTGGCCACTGGTCAGACAAAGGGACATCTCTGCCCATATACCAGACTGGCTAAGTATAGAATGAGTGTTACACAATCAGTTGAACCTTCAACTGTCTTCTATCACTTTAGCTTCTGCCCACCCTCACTTGTGACTCACCCACTGGGCACATCATACATTATACTTTTAAAGGTCCTCAAGGCAACTAAGTCTACTTTATTGCAATGCATGGATCAACCACTGAGGAAGAAGAGCAGTTTTTAAATAAATGGTAACAAAGTGGACTTTACAGGCTGGGCAGACAAAGGCATCAAGAAAGTAACAGACTTCATATCTGCATACAATGCATCCCCTTCCAGAAGCTTTAACAAGAGAACAACCTCCTACCTAGGTATGCCTGTAAGTGTTAACAATTGCAGCACCTATTACCTCAGCACTGGAAACAAAGAGTCCAAGACCACAGTGGACAAACAACCTTCTCAGTCTCCTTTCCAGCAAAAGCATGATATCTCAATGGTACAATGCTCTGATATCCCAGATACATGGTCAAGATCAGGGACAGATAGCCTGCTGGTCCAGAGAATTAGCACAGGACACTACAGGATGGGACAGGGCCAAAATATGGTACTTCCCGAAAAAAAGGGCCATATCAACAGTAGATCAAACAAGTCAAGATCCTTGGAAACTTGTGCCTGACACCAAAGAAACTCCACAAGATGGGGTCTCTGCTGAATATAGATGGCTCACTCATACATCTATTGTGGTTGTGCCACATGATACAATCCTTCTGGTAAAAATCAAGTCAAAGCTCAACTAACTCCTAGGACTGAGTGATCTCTTTGAACTTGACAATTCTGTAGTAGGAAATATTGGGCATTCCAGACTTGCTCAAACCAGGCAACATGCAATCTATTTAGTCGCCAACACACAGAAGTTCCAGATTCTCCAATGCTGACTGGACCAAAGACTCCCAACTTATAGAAACTGGTTGGCAGACACTTGAAATGTCTCATGCTGGAACATCTGGCACACAGTCTTTACATTGCCTAACAGACATACCTAAGGAAATTTGGAAGCACTGATAATGATACCAAAGACCCCTAATGCAGCTAAAAAGACCTAGCTATCTCTGAGCAACCATTATAATACCAGATAAGCTTAACTTGCTCTTCCTACTGTTTTCTGCAAAGATTTATGAGGTAATTACTAGCCTAAGTAAACTGATTTCCTTGGCTGTGTCCATGTCTGTCACTATGGTTGTGGGGAGTACAACCACACAGGACTCTGAAACTATCATACCCCCAACCCTTTAGTAGGGTGAGGGAAATGAGATCCCACATGGAGTCAGCCCAGACCCCGTTATTCCATGTCCATACCCACTGGTTATGGGTTGTGCAACCACCTAGAGTGAACTAGCTAGATTAACAAATACGTATCACTGCTCATGCAGATCATCATGTAACTTTTGTAACTCATGTGCTTCTGCTGCTGTAGTGTCTTCTGTGTGATGCTTTTTGAGAAATCAATAAAGTATACAGTAAGTTTAAAAAAAGAAAAGAGCAGTCCCCCAAAGTCATCTCCAGCTTTCTGGTCATCTACTTTATGTATTTTATTACAGGCATTTGTTGGTTTTGTTTAAAAGTTAGTTTCGAACACTCTGCATTAGGGTGTTTTATGTTATAATTTTATAATTTTTTATAATTTTTAGGGGTTTCCTCAGCTCCCAATTGGTTTCCAGGATCTGGAGAAGGCCACTTGACAACACAATTTCTGCGTCGGGAACTGAACATTCTCCATGTAAAAATGTTTAATCGCTTTCATTTTTACTTACTTTAAATGCAGTTTATATATTTTTAATTAAAATATTATTTGTTTTATCACTTTTGTGAGTGGAAAGAATACTAACAATTTTACATCGTATCTGTGTTTGGCATGACTGACAGGCCTAAAAAGAAAACAGGGTCCACAGGTTTTAAAAACTGTGTTTTTTGTTTTCAGTTTGTGACAAAGGCAGACTGCCATGAGCATTGTTTAAAGTGCATGTGGTCAGATCACAATTCTAAAAATTGTGAACTTTGTAATAAGCTTTGCCCTAAAATCAAAATGAAAGGGCATTAAAAAGAGAAGAACTTATGGCTTCTCAGGTTGCCTTGACGTTACCAAAGCACAATAAAGGCTTAGAGGGAGTTCCTAATGACGGTAGAAAGCATGCATCAGAGGGTTCTTCTTCTCATAAGCACCAGTCCCTATCAAAGGGGACAGACAAGAAAGATAAAGCTGTTCAGTCATCTAAAAAGCATGGGAAAGAAGGTAAAGATAACAGAATGTCTAAAAGGGGAAGAACCCTGATTCCAATGCTGGCAAAATTACGAATGAAAGGGCTATGAAAACAAAAAAATGGGCATTCACCAGACAAATAGATAAAGACTCCACAGCTCAGAAGTTCATTTAAAACCTTTATTAAAACATTTCAGACCCACAGATAAAACTGCACACATAACGAGTTTCAGAGTTTGAAATCCTTTATCAAAGGCCTTTGATAAAAGATTTTAAAATATGAAATGCATTAGGCATGCACTGTTTTATCTGTGGGTCTAATATGTTTTAATAAATGTTTTAAATTGACTTCTGAGCTGTAGAGTCTTTATGTATTTGGCTGGTGAGTATCTCTTTTTTTTGTTTTCATAGCTGCTGCCATATCGCGAGCCCCACCATCATCCCAGTAGTGCACTTTGTTGTTTTTGGTGGACAGATGAAAAAGCCTAAGAACAGGTGCTTGAACCAGTGCCTGGCAAGAAAAGGCAAAAAGAAAAAATAGTTCTGCCACTCCTCCTGTAAAGGAGAAGGCAGTGGAACAGAAACACATGCCCTTAACAGAGGACATGACAAAGGTATGGCAGTTTTTAAAGGCCCTCCATCCAGACTATGGGAAACTTCCTCAATGTGCTGGGGCAGGCCCATTGAATAAGTTTCCCGTAGCATGGATGACCTGGAATAACTGCCATACCTTTGTCATACTCTCAGTCGAGGGCATTTAATTGTGTTCCACTGCTTTCTCCTTTTCCTTTAGAGGAGGAATGGCAGAAATGCTTTTCTTTTTCCTTTTTCTTGGTAGGCACTGGTTCAACCAGCAGCCTGTACAGCAGGGGATATATACTGTATAAAGGTGGGCAAGCCAGAAATATTTCTCCTAGAGCCAAGCCAGAGCTGAGCCAGGGGTCTGGCTTGACTTTACGAGCCAAAACTCGAGCAGAGCCCTGGCTACTACAAGCTATTCTCTAGGATTTGAACATTTCAGACACTATAGCAACTGTTCAGGGTAACAACCTGCTTTGCCCATAATTAGCTTGGCTTGATCTTGGCTCTCAATTGCTTATAAAGGTCGAGCCGAGCCAGGCACTAAGCTTGAGCCAGGTGAAGCCTGCTCTGGCTTGCCCACCTCTAGATATCTATTATGCAGAGTAGAAGAAGACTGAACCTATAGAACCTGATGGTTCCCCCATTAGGAGTTTTGTTCCCCTCCTAGAGTTATTAAGGATTATACCTGTTACTCTTCTTTCATCAAATGGTGGATACCCTCAACATCCCCTTTCATGAAACAGAGTATGAGGAGGACGTGGAGTTCACTGATATGATGGGATGAACTTGCACAACAAGGCTAATGTGTTTCCATCCATAAGTCCTTCACAAAACATCACATCAAAAATCATGCCAGTACCTAATTCAGCAGCTAGCATTGATAAGAAAACTGAGAAAAAGTATCAGGTGGGCAAGTAGGAGGCAGAATACATGTATGCCCACCATAAGCATGATGGAGTGGTTCAGCCAGCTGCCTGTGAGAAGGCCAAGGTGCTTCTCTCTGCACAGCCCCCGGACAAAGATTCCTGGAAGCTGGACTTCATGGGCAAAAAGTGTACACAACAGTTTCCCTGCTCCTAATACAGGCAGCTTATTTGGCCTACACAGTTCAGTACCAGAAAGCATTGTGGAATGCAGCACTGCCTCTTAATGATAAATAGATGGTGAAGTGGTACAGAATCTGACACTGGCAAAGTCAACCCTGGATGCCACTTAATACCAGTTTCATATGTTTATAGATACCAATGACACTGCATCAGGAGTCTTGGCTCATGCAGTGGCACTGGGGAGATTTGCCTGGCTAAGGGCCACCATCCTTATAAAGGACATTGGGGTGAAGGCCACTGATTTCCCTTTTGAGGGAAACTCCTTATTTGGTGACAGAGGCAAATATGAAAAAGTGGACATGCACAGAGCCCCTTACAAAAACTTGACTGAAAAAGAGAAGACCTCCATTTCCTACAGGCCTTATGGAAGGGGAAGCAGGAGCAGAGGTTACTACCCCGGATCATACTCTGGCTATGAGTATCAGCCACAGAGAGCTACTATAGGGGTAAGGACAGGAGGGACTCAAGGTGTGCTGCAACTCCAGCCCCGAAGCCAGACAAAACAAACCCCTTGATAATTTTACCCAGGTCATTAGTCAGTCATTGCCAGTGGAGGGAAGGCTGATCCACTCCTTCCAGGAATGGAAAAAAATCACCACAGACAACTGGGTCCTAAGTAGTGGGTAAGGGGGTGTCCCTGCAATTCCAAAGGTTTCCCAAGCTGCGGAGACCAAAATACTTTCCAGCTCATTTACCAACAAAAATCATTTTGTTAGAAATGGAAGTAAAGAAGTTACTTTCAAACAAAAGGAGTAGAAAATGTCCCTGCATCACAGCGGAACAGGGGGCCTCTTTTCAAGATACCTCCTAATCCATGAGAAAGATGAGAAAAGGTGACCCATTCCAGATTTAATGTACCTGAACAGATGTAGCAAGAAATAAAAATTCAAGATAGGCACAGTGGGCACAGTCATACCATCTCTGCAGTTACAGTAGGAGATTGGTTGGGGTCACTGGATCTGAAAGATGCTTACTTCCAAATTCAATTCAGACCCACCACAGCAAGTATCTCGGGTTCAGGCTGGGAAACTGCCAGTATAAGTTTACAGCCCTATCCTTTGGCATCACCACAGCACCAAGGGTGTTCATAAAGTGCTTAGCTGTGGTGGCAACCCACCTAATAAGGCAAGGTGTTGTGTTTTTTCCTTACCTGGATGACTGGCTAGTCTCAGGGAAAACCAAACAGGAAGCAATGTGCTCCACACAGCTGGTAAGAAGCACCTTGGAAAATCTGGGGGTTCCTAATAAACCTGCAGAAGTCCCAGACAGAACCAGTACAGGTCCTGGACTTTACTGAAGCAGAAGTGGATACCCTGCAGGGGAAAGGTCTTCCCCCCACAGGACAGGGTAACAAATCTGATTGTCAGTGCAGAATCATTCACCTGGCCAACACCGACAAGGGATTTTCTGTAGCTGCTAGGCTGCATGGCTTCATCCATACCTGAGATGCCATGGGCCAGATTCCAGATGAAGGACAGACAGTACCATCTCAGAGGCTACAGCTCACAAAGGTCAGACTCCCTGTCTCAACTAGTGCAAATCACAAAAAGCTTAGTAAAAGCACTGGAGTGATGGAATCAGGAAGCAACGTCGGAGAGGGCATTCCCTGCCTCCAGCAATCTACCACCAAGGTCATCACAACAGATGACTCTGACACCAGGAATCCCTCACTTAATGGTTACATGGCTCACTTACACTACTCTGTTTGCAGCACATCAAGCCATGCACAAAGGTTGATGCACTGCAATTGTGTACATGTGGGCACTCACCATTGCATTTCAGGAGTGATTTGATGCTTAATTGTAGACTGATTCAGGAGAGGGGACTTTTAGCGGATTGAGCATGTTTGTTGGCACCATAAACGCTCCCCTGAGCTTGATCTGCTGCAGTGCCCAGTTTTGTCCCATCATGCACTGTTCTCCCATCTGCCTTTGCACCGGAACCCAGAACTATAAACTGCCTGCTTCTTATTTAGCATTGTTCCGTATACTTTGCATATCTTGGTCCCTTTGTACTTCAACAAAGATCCAACCAAACACCACAAAAGAGGTCAGTGTCTTTATTTGTGCACTGGTAAGAGTGTGTTTGTGTTATTATGCATATGGACTGGGAAATAGGAATGTTTTCAGGAATGGGTGATTTGTACTCACGACAATTGTTGGTATAAACTTTTTTTATTTGGTTCAGTGTTACTGTCCCTGTGCAGACCCCTAGTTCTTCTTTGCCTTGAGTGCTGTGTACAGTTCTGGAGCCTGCATGTGAGGAAGGACAGGGGCATGGTGGAGGTGGGGCAGAGAAGGGTAATGAAAATGATTCAGGGACAGCAGGGAAGGGCTTATGTTGAGAGATTGGAGGTTCTCACATGTACAAACTGGAGGCAAGAAGGCAGAGGAGGGACATGCTTGAGATGTACACATACCCCAAGGGGTAAATAAAGTAGATAGTGGAGAGCTGTTCATGCTGAGGGAGAACACAAGAGCACCATGGGAATTCAAGGACACTGATAGTGTTGGGGGGTGGGGATTTAGAGGGACGTCAGGAAGTATTTCTTATCAATAATGCTTATGGGCATGTAATACAGACTAGAAAGGTATGTTGTCTATGCAAAATTAGTTAGGGAACTCAAACATGGGGTAAACAGACACATGGGACTAGTAGGGATATCAGCAAGAAGGGAAGGGGTAAAAGAGGAGTGAAGGGTCACTAAAGCTCTTAAAAACAACAGTTGGTAAGGCAGGGCAGACAAGATGGGCAGCAAGGCCTTCTTCTCCTGAAAGCATCTGTATTTCTGTGTCTGCAGCTGTGCACCCACACCCATTGTTTTATTTACCTAGGATATCCCAGCATAGTCACAGCATCTCATTTTCAGTGATGTCCTAAAGTGGTTATTCATGCATACCTCTTTCTGTATCGCACTCAACTGGGATGGTGGTTTCAAATGTAAGCCATTTATGATAATTTGTGCAGTTTATGAAATACAGGACAAAATTACAGTTATTCCTGTACCTGATAAAAATGTTAAACTTAATTCAGTATGAGGATTTCAGAAAAGCTTGGTTTTTATGTAGTGTTTTTATTACTGAATGTTCCACTGAAAAGTACGCTAGATTACATATGGGGAGTGCAGGGTCTGTATATAGTTAATGAATCAGTGTGAACTAGCGGTTAGAGTACAAAGGTATGAACTAGAAAATCAGGTTTGAATAACCACAGCCACTGTCTGTGTGACCTTGAGCAAGTCACATAACCTATCTATGTTTACAGTATATATATCCTTCTTCTCTCTCTCTCTCTCTCTCTCTCGCTGTCTCTGTGCTTCAGTTTCCTAACTTTATTTAGAAAATGGCAAGAAAAATCTAGAAATTTCATTGGCTGACAGATGTCTCCTAACCGTGCATTAAATCTCTAAAAATGCACGGTCAGGTGATGAAATCTTATCCCCGCAAAAAAAAACCCATACCTAGAGCCATTTCAGAAGTGTAATAAAAAACTCCAATGCATGCATCATAGGATTTTAATTTTTCAGGGGTGTAAGGACACTTGGCATTCGGCCTTATACCTTACTACACCCTTGGAAAGTGAATTAAAATCCTATAAGCTGGCTGATGGGTGTAACTGTTCACTTGGTATGCTGATTACCCAGGTTTGCGCCCTGAGCCCGGACATCAGGAGCAGAGTCCAGAAGGAAGGGGGTCAGGAGTGTCCTATGTGTAATTCAGTCCAAAAGTGCAAAAGCATACCCAGTCACCAAACATAGTACCAAGAGTTTCATATGGTACAGTTTTGGTTGGTTGCATCTGTAGTACCCTTCCCTACGATGCTGTTAATACTATATGGTTTCCTTTGCAACCTGAAAACTAAATAAATGTAAAAATGTGAGACTTTGCATCTTATCTTAAGCCCTACTGTGGAGAAATTTACATAACTATGGAGCACTTACTGTAGTATTTCGGTGTAAAATACTGTGATAATGCAAGCTGTTTCACTTTTACAGTCTGTGTAGGGGCTGCCTGCTGTGCTACAGTGCCAATGACTAGGTGTCTCAGTAGAGGGAGGGTTAATGGCAATATGACTTCAGCATCCACTGCAGTGGGGTTGGTTTCAGACTGTCTGTGCTGTGCATGCCACTCCGGGAATTAGGGAGGGACAAAAGTGGGGGAACCGTATGCCATCTAGCATAGTGGTTAAGGGCACTGAGAGGCAAACCTGGACACCTGGTTTGGAATACCATCATCCTGCAGTTGCATACTGTGTGGCCATGAGCAATTAACTTATTTTACCCATTTTCCCAGGTCACACAGGGAAACAAGCCCTGTCTTGAGATACCTTTCCTGGTTTAATAGTTTACCCTATCACAGTGATGGTTATTAATACTCTCGAGCCTTGAGTTTGAGAAGCTCATACTACAGTCACAGGTGCCCCAGCTAGATCTGTTTCGTTACATTCTACATTTTTTGCCCTCAGAATCTACCTTCCCTCAGCAAATGGAGTTCCACTTTGTCCAGCCTTAGGTGTGGCTGTAGCACCAGAGTTTGTTGCAACTCCATCCTGACTGAGGGGCACTGACAAGTGGGCATTGCCTCAGTAAGACCCGACTCTTGATGGAGTGCCCCAGCTCAGCTCCGGAACCCTACTCACCTCTGTGGCACTGCAGTATACTGCAGCTGGTTCTGTTCTTTTCAAGAGCAACATTATTACCCGCCCTGGAAACTTGTCCTCGAAGCTTTGTTGGGACCACCCTTAAGAATGACTTGGTGGTTGAATGGCACACACAGGGTTTCATTGTGCCTCTTTGGTGCTCTTGAAGTACCTCATGTGGGTGTAGGTCCACGTTTGTGATATAGAATGTGTCTCTACTTCCTCAGCTGGCCAAGTCAGGCTTATGGAGTATGCTTGGTCAGGTGGTGTTTTTTAGCCACCCCCCCCACAACTGGTTTGTATGGGAAGGTGTGCATAGGTGATGGTCCTGACTGCCATATATGTGGGTGTGTGGCTGATGTGGTGAAAAGGAGCACCCACAGAAGGTGGTTGATCTCCGTGGGTTAGGGGTAACCATATTTCTCAGTGCCTTCAGCTGTGCTATATCCCTCCTCTGATGTCAGCTGCAGAGGAGAAATTGCATTTTGAACTGTCACTTGCACTCTGTCAATGCATTCTCTACTTCTTTTAATTTCTTTATTTTTTACCCGACACTATCTTTGCCCCCGGTGACCTTGGAGAGTAGAGACATACCCATAGTGAGGAACACAAATAACTTCAAGTGAGGCACCCACAGAGCTCTCCAACCTCCAGGAAGAAGTACCATAATGCATCTGACATATGCCATGCTGACACCTCGGATTTCGCAATACAACCATTGGTATATACAGTATATGCGGCATAGTACACTTGAATGATAAACCAGCATAGAGAGTTGCCTCGCAGCACAATCTTGTAGTCCAAGGAGCTGTGGACTATCCTCCTCAGTCCTGAATAGGTATGTATTCAATTGTGTACTGTGTTCATCATACTGCTCAAAACTGATGCATTCATACGAGGCATGTAGGCATGTGATTCTAACAGCTGAGCCTGCTGATGCATGGGACCACCATTACAGTTGCACTGCCACACCTTGATTGGTGACTCAAGTCTTGACCACAAATTACAGTAGTCAATCTGTATATGCCAGTGGCAAATGACACGTGACATTCTCGACCTACCACCATTTTTGTGGAGCATCAGGTAATTTTTCATGGCATGAAAAGGAGACATGATCTCTACAAACTTGCGATGTGGCCACACTGTCACACACATTGTGAAACTGCCATATGCTTGTAGCTATAGCATGGGTATGAAGAAGTTCCCTAACATATTTTAGGATACATGGAACAAGGTTTTCATTTCATTTCATTTTTATGTTTGCTTGCACGCATGTGCAAGAAACATAGTGCCATCATCCGAGATTTTGGAGGTGTGTCACCTCCTCTTCCAATTCAGTTAGTGTGTTGGCAGGCGGGGCCCCTGTAAGCCAATGCATGCTGGAGCTGTCTATGACAAGCTCCAAAATGCAGTGGCATACAGTTGAAAGGGGGAGCTACGCTTCAGTGAGCAGCGACAAGATATCGCCTGCTCATGCGCAGCTCCCCCTACACGCACACACACACACACACACACACAGGAAATGCACGCATACTGGGTGCTGCCTCCCATGACACGTATATAGCCGGCGGGGTGCCTCAATCCCCGTCGGCTGTGCTGCGCCTCCCCCCAAAGTTTCCAAATACCACGCTGGGTGCCCACCCCAGCGTGGCAAGTTGATGGTATAGCCGACAGGGGTGCCCAATCCCGCTGGCTTCACTGTCTCTCCCCATGCTATCGCCGATGGGGTGCCTAACCCCGTCAGCTTCACTCCCCCCGAGGTACAAGGTGCCACGCTGGGAACTCCACCCAGCATGGCAACAATTATGGGCCGACGGGCTCCCGATCCCCGTCAGCTCCACTCCCCAGCCATCCTTCTGCCATGCTGGGAGCCCACCCAAGCGTGGCAAGCGTCCCGTGTCACCTTTTTTTTTGTATCTGTAAAGCAAAAGCGGTCCCGCGGTCTTAGATGCCCCCACAACCCGCACCCACCACTCGCACCCTGCCTCCCCACCCCCACCCCATACTACTCCGGGCCTCGGTGCGATGATCTTGATGGACTGGGAACAGTCTGCACTCTTCAAAGCCGACCACGAACTGAGGAAATGCCGTAAGCTGTATAATGGGCTAGATAGGGTTTTTCAACTGTTGCATATCTCAGGCATTTTTTGAATTTTGCACCAAATTTTCAACATGGGGTTTTGGGACCCTTCTCATGAATGATGTCACTGTCATGGTGTTACTCAGGCCCGAAGGGTGATTTCTGATCACTCTTCGGTCACTGCGCAAAATCACCTTTCAGAACTGATTAACAAAACGACACTGCCAGTGTTCATAAGGTGGGCTCTCAAAAAGCCTATTTTGAAAATTTGGTGGAAAAATTCGAAAAAATGACTGTTTTACGAGCATGCATTGTGCAGTTCTTACGCACGTTCGTAAGTTCGCGAATTTTCAATATTTTCACTCCAGATTTTCAACATTGCCATTTTACCACACCTTCTTATGAGCAGTACAGCTGTCATTTTTCACATCTCACCCAAAACGTGTTTCCGCCCATGTAGCGCACAATGGCGCAGTTGGTGTGTGAAATCAATGTACGGGACAAATTAAGAAAATCACAGTGACACTGTTCATGAGCAGAGGTCTTAAAATGGCTATGTTGAAAATTTAATAAAAATTCTAACAATGACTGTTTACGGCGTGCGTTGCGCGGCGGTTAAATGCATGCCTTTCGTGGTTCAGCAGTTTTCAATATTTTCACTCCAGATTTTCAACATTGCCATTTTACCACACCTTCTTATGAGTACTACAGCTGTCATTTTCACATCTTGCCCAAAATGTGTTTCCGCCCATGTAGCGCAATGGCGCGGTCGATGTCTTGAAATCAATGTATGGGACACATTAAGAAAATCACAGTGACACTATTCATGAACAGAGATCTTAAAATGGCTATGTTGAAATTTAGTGAAAAATTCAAAAATGACTGTTTCTGAGCATGCATTGCGCAATTCTTACATGCCTTTCGTAAGTTCGCGAATTTTCAATATTTTCACTCCAGATTTTCAACATTGCCATTTTACCACACTTTCTTATGGGCAGTATACCTGTCATTTTCACATCTCACCCAAAGCGTGTTTCTGCCCATGTAGCGCACAATGGCGCAGTCGATTGTCTTGAAATCAATGTACGGGACAAATTAAGAAAATCACAGTGACACTGTTCATGAGCAGAGGTCTTAGAATGGCTATGTTGAAAATTTGGTGAAAAATTCCTAAAATGACTGTTTCTGACGTGCATTGTGCAGTTCTACTGCAGCTCTAAATAAGTTCGTGGATTTACAATATTTTCCTCAGATTTTCAACATTGCCATTTACCACACCTTCTTATGGAGTAGTACAGCTGTCATTTTCACATCTCACCCAAAGCGTGTTTCCACCCATGTAGCGCACAATGGCGCAGCTGGTGTCTGAAATCAATGTCGGGACAAATTAAGAAAATCACAGTGACACTGTTCATGAGCAGAGGTCTTAGAATGGCTATGTTGAAAATTTGGTGAAAAATTCCTAACAATGACTGTTTTACAGTAGATTGCGCAGTTCATACATAGCTAAATAAGTTCGCGAATTTTAATATTTTCCTCCAGATTTTCAACATTGCCATTTTACCACACCTTCTTATGAGTACTACAGCTGTCATTTTTCACATCTTGCCCAAAATGTGTTTCCGCCCATGTAGCGCGCAATGGCGCAGTCGATGTGCGAAATCAATGTATGGGACACATTAAGAAAATCACAGTGACACTGTTCATGAGCAGAGATCTTAAAATGGCTATGTTGAAAATTTGGTGAAAAAATTCCTAAAAATGACTGTTTTACGAGCGTGCGTTGCGCATTTCCTATGCATGCTCATAAATTTGAGAATTTATTATTTTCGCTCCAGATTTTCAACATTGCCATTTTATTACACTTCCTTATGAACAGCACAGCTGCCATTTTTCATATGCCGCCCAAAATGTGTTTTCGCACATGTAGTGCACAATGGTGCTGTTGGTGTGCGAAAGCAATGTTTGGGACAGATTAAGAAAATCACAGTTACACTGTTCATGAGCAGAGGTCTTAAAATGGCTATGTTGAAAATTTGGTGACAAAAGTCCATAAAATGACTGTGTTATGAGTGAGCATTGCGAGTTCCTCGCACCCTAGTAAGTTCATGACTTTGTAATATTTTAAGTCCAGATTTTCACCAGTGGCATTTTCCACACTTCCTTATTTACAGTACAGCTGTCATTTTCACAACATGGCGAGTGTGTTTCACACTTTCAGCAAGAATACGTGGTCGCTGTGAAATCATTGTTGGGACAGATAAAGAAAACCACAGTGACACTGTTCATGATCGGAGGCACCAAAATGCCTGAGTTGACAATCTGCTTAAAAAAATCCCCAACCTAATTATATTACGGGTGTGCGTTGCACAGTTTCTATGTACACTCGTGACTTCACCATTTTTTTAAATATTTTTACTGCAATTTGCAACACTGCCATTTTTTACACCTCCCCATAAACAGTACAGCTGTCATTTTTTACATCCTGTTTGGAATGTTTTTGCACCTGTGGTGCTAAATGCCGTAGTTGCTGTGCCCAAGCAGCTTTCGGCTAACAAACTGATATTCCCCCTGTTCATGAGGTGGGGTCACAAAAAAACATGTTGAACATTTGGAGTGAAAATACCAATGAATGCCTGAGGTATTAGGGTTTCCAACCATAACGCCCAACCCTGTAGAGAATGACAGGCATCAGGGGTGTGACTTGGGATTCTTGCCTGTAATGCTCATACCATTCCACACCCTGCAGCCAGTGAGAGGCATTGAGGTATGCCTTGGACTCTTCAGCCCCAAAGTTCACCCCATTCTCTATATCGCACCCATCTCATCGTGATTTCCTAATGGAATGGGGTGCATAAAGAGCCAAAGAACCCAAGGCACACCATGACACTTGTCAGTGTCTGCAGGGTGGGGTGGTTGAAATGGTGTGGCCGTTATGCCTGACGACCCAAAGGCACACCCCAATGCCTGTCACTCTCTGCAGGGGTGGTGGTGGGGTTGGCTTCAGTTCAATACTTCACTGCCATTCCTATTACGCAGCTCTGTAACTTCTACACTACCACTGCCAATGCCAGCAAGCAAACATTCGGCATTGACAAATGCTTGTTTATTTTATACTGAAAAGGTCTGTGGGCAAAGCCCATTTTTACAGACATCCAGTTTCATACATTATACATATAAAGATGTTACAAAAAACAAACAAATTAAAATATTTAGGAATTAGCCAGAACAGTATAAAACAGTTACATCATAATTGAAACTAAGAAAAACACCTACAAACAGAGTTTGAGAGCAAATTTCTTTTAAGTGCTGTCTTAAATGTAGACATTTTTTGACAACTAACAACATTACGGGGTAAATCATCACAAAGCTTTGAAGCTACAAAAGTCACAGATTTTTGAGCAAAAACAGTACGATAAAATGGAATTTGAAAAGAGTATTTACTTTGAAGATGAGTATTTAATATCTTGGGAACAGCTGGAAACAGACTTGAAATACTGCAAGGAAGAAGACCCAGTCTAATTTTATGCAAAAAAGTAAGGGACCTACTATTAAATCTCTCAATAAGTGAGACACTTAAATGATTTGTATAATGTACAATGATGAGTCATACTCAACTGTCCAGTTACAAAACGTATCGCTGAATGATAAGTAGCCTGGAGTTTATTTAACAATCTTCCTGAAGTATAGGAATAGACTATCAGCCCATAGTCAATTAAAAAAAAAGAAGACTATGGGTAAACATAGTTCTAATCTCTACAGTAAGATATTTTCTTATCCGGAAAAGAAGGCCCAGTCTTTTATGAAGTCTGTTAATAAGGTCCACAATATGAGTTTCAAATGAAAAATAAGGATCCAAAATTATCCCCAGATATTTAAACTCAACATACTCAATTAAAACACCATCTTTATCAAGAATTTTAAGTTTGGAAAAAGAGGGTTTCTTGTTAGTAGTAAAAACCATAGTTTTAGTCTTAGCAGAATTCATTATCATTTTATGTAGAACAAACCAATAATGCAGTAGAATAAAATCTGTTTGCAAGGATTCCTTAAGAGCTAATAAATTGGCCCCTGAACAAAATAATACTGCATCATCTGCGTAAAGAATTAATTCTGTATTAGTAAAAATAGTTGGTAAAGAATTAACAAAAACAGAAAATAAAAATGGTCCAAGTATGGAGCCCTGGGGGACTCCACACTGTATCTGTGCCTGTTCTGAATAAACCCCATTAAGCACTGTTGTTTGACTTCTATGAGGCAAATAGTCCTTAAACCAAGCAATCACCTCCCTAGAAAAAAAAAATCACTGAATAGACTATTAAGGAGTTCAGTATGATCCACAAGGTCGAATGCCTTGGTGAGGTCCACAAAAGCCATTGCCACATATTTCCCTTCATCAATAGCTCTAGTGGCTTGGCTAGTGAACCTCACCAAGGCAGTCTCAGTATTATGATGGGGTCAAAACCCATGTTGTGAATCAGTCCATAAATAACTTTTCCAAATGATCTGTAACTTGATCTAATACAATTTTCTCAAGTACTTTTGAAAGAGGGGCTAAAAGAGAAATTGGATAATAGTTATTGATATTGGACCTGGGACCCATTTTAAAAATAGGTTTAATAGTGGAATTCTTCCAAATCTCAGGGAAAACACCATTACAAAGAGAGTAATTGAATAGAGTAGTCAAAGGTTCTGCTATAGAATATATAACCTTTTTTATAATCCTAAAGTCAAGTAAATCAGGACCAAAAACCGGCTTAGGATTCATTTTAAGAACATAACTAACAAGATCAGTAGGTTGTAATAACCGAAAATAAAAATTAGGCTCTATTTTATTTACTATATTTGCTTTGAATTTCTGATGGAAAGTGTCAGGGATATTCCCTAGCCTATCCTTACTATTAAGCCTTTCTCTATAATGATCAAGATTAGAAAAATGTAAATTAAAAGCTTCAGCAACTATTTTAGCATCGTTAACTGATAGACCATCAAGATCAAGGGCAACATTATCTTGTGCTTGCATCCTTCCCATGACAGAATTTAGAATTTTCCAAGTGGAATGTGAGTTCCCATTAGTTTCTATAAGTTTTTGCTTATAAAATTCAGTTTTTGCCGCTCTAATAGCTATCTGACATTTATTCCTCAATTCCTTAAACTTCATTTGATGTTCAAGTAGTTTTGTTTTCCTAAATATTTTCCAAGCCTTATTTCTAAGCCTAATCAATTTTAGTAGGCCTGGAGTTATCCAAACTTTATTGTCCCCTCTAACTCTAACTTTCTTAACTGGAAGAAGTCTGTCACAAATACTAATAAGAAAATCATCAAACGTTTGATAGGCTACATCAATATCCACAATATTATCCAAAAAGGACCAGTCACATGACTGAATTTCTTTCTCAAATTTCATCTCATCGAAATCTTTTATTTTTCGGAAGGTCACAGTTTTATATGGCTTCCTAAATACTTTACCTGACCAATTGAAAAATACCGGACAATGGTCACTAATATTATCTGGGAAAACCCAATAACTAACGAGTCGAGATGGGAAATTAGTAATAACCCAATCCAAAGCTGACTCATAACCTGTCTTGGAATTAAATCGTGTAGTATCTATGATCAATTGATGAAGCCCTAAATCAGTGACCAAGTTCTGAACTTCTAAATTATTAGATGAAGACCAATTGAGATTAAAGTCACCAACTATAATTAATTCTCTTTGCAATAATTGATGGGAAATATTACCAAAAAAAGTTAAAACACCTTCTCTGGATTTTTCTGGAGCAACGTAGACATTACAAATAGTTAATGTTTTGCTTGGACCAAACTTAAGGACCATAGTCAATGATTCGTATAATGGTCTAACTGAAATGATGTTAGATTCGTTGGCCAATAAATGATTAGCTATATAGAACATGCAACCACCCCCTTTCCTCCCAACCATGTCTCTCCTAAAAATAGTAAAATCCTGAATATGTAATTCTTGATTTGAAATGTTATCAGACAACCAGGTCTCTGACAGAGGTACCACATCAAGTTTTTTTTCATGTATCCAACACTCAATTAAAGACTTTTTGGCAGTCAAACTATGAACATTTAAATGGGCCATACGTAAAGAGGTGGCATCACTATCATGGGGCTGTATACCCCTAGTAAGTATCCCTTGGGGCCCTGGATTTGGGCGAATTGTACCTGACAACATAAGGAGAATTTAAACTAGCCATCTAATGTTAATTACATATCTTAAAGTTTTCCTTTCCATTCATGTGATCTTAATATTTTTATAAAGAAATACTGAAAACTGAACACGTTTATAACAATGGTACAAATGTACAAAATAACCAATCCTAACATTTCTTTGTATTATTAAACATTGAGATAACATTTCATAAGGTTCAAAACCTAAGTACAGAGGTGATTTAATAAACTCTGATGTCCCAGGGCCATTTGGTCAGAATGAACTATATTCCCATTCATATTGCCCATCCATATTTAGATAACAGGTAACATTCCCAGAGAAAGGCCCTATTATGCAAACTATAGTACTGAAACCTAAAATCTGGCTAAGCCTCATCCTAAAAATGTTAAATTAAAACTATAATATACCCCAATATTCCAAACAGTTATTCTCTACTAGAATGGGGGGTCACACCACTCAGTAAATGCTCGCACAAAGGCTCGCACTAGTGCGTAATGTGGAGATTTAAACAAACTAAATTAAAACATAAAGAACACTTAACTACAAACCCACTGTTAACCAGCATAAGTGCAGGATTAATACAATATTTTACTACTGACTATCTAAACCAAAGTATTGGATAGAAAGTACCTCTTCCTTGGGCAGTACACTTTAATCTTCTTTAGGGAACTTCCTTAGTTTTTTATCAGTAAAGCAACTTAAGTTAAAACACCTAAACAAACTACATTTTTATATTCCCTTTCTGTTTGGAGTGGCTCTGGCGCTACTCACAACGCTCGCGCTTGCGAGCGGTGCAGGAATTTAAAAAACAGAAACTCCACCTCCCTTGTTAGTTTCAGCAGTCAGCTCCCCCGAGCCCCCTACTCGCTGAACAGATGATTATAACAGGCAGTCACAGAATAAACACAGTAATTCAACACAGTCTCTCACACTTGTGCAGAAATGCAGGTCTTCTTGCAGGTGAATCCTCTCAAGGGAAAAAGCAGGCAGAAGGTTGTACAAATGGGCAGTTCAGCCGCTTGCGAGCGGTGCAGGAATTTAAAGAACAGAAACCCCGCCTCCTTTGTTAGTTTCAGCAGTCAGCTACCCCGAGCCCCCTACTCGCTGAACAGATGATTGTAACAGGCAGTCACAGAATAAACACAGTAATTCAACACAGTCTCTCACACTTGGGCAGACATGGTTTAAGGCACTAAGCTACAAACCTGGAGAACTGGGTTTGAATCCCACAGCCTCTATTTGCATACTGTGTGATCACAAGCAAGTCATTTAACTGCTTTGAGCTCCAAGGTCACACTTGCAAACAAGCTTTGGCTAAGTATGCCTTGATCAAGGGGATTATTACATCAGAAAAGGATGGTACTCTGTTGTTATGCAGGCTGTTGCTGACCACCAGTACTGCTTTTGGGACGTGTACATTGGATGGCCTGTGAACATGAATGTGCATGTATTTTAGTAAACAGCCCACTCTATGCAAAGGCAATGCAAGGTTTACTATTCCCTATTGAAACATGGCAAATTGGAACAGTGGACATACCCATACACATACTGGGGGACCCAGTGTACCCACAACTGACATGGTTAATTAAACCATTTCCTGATACTGGACATCTGACCGTGACTGAGAAAATGTTCAACTACCATTTGTCGAGTGAGCATGCGATGGAAAAGAATACCTTTGGGCATCTAAAGGGTTGTTGGCGATGCCTGCTCAAATGCCTTGATATTAACCTATGCCACATACCAATGGTTGTTATGACTTTCTGTATTCTTCACAACCTATGTAAGCAGCATGGTGACTCATTTCAGACTGAATGGATGATGGACTCAGCAGGTGACGGTGTTTCATCACAGGAGGAAGCAAGAAGAATTTGCCAGGCAATTGCTGAGACCCTTGGGTAACCACCGAAGTTTACATTCACCATGCCCAACAGCCCTGCCTTTGCAACAACATGGATTAAATCTTTTTCTTTTCTGTAATAATACTTTGAACTCTGACCAGCTGACATTGTGTTTGTTCATGGACTGACTGCAAATGTTGCATATGTATGACACTCATTGCATAGACATTGTCCAGTATATCATTATCCCCCACTATTGTTGGGGGATAACATACCACACGTCCACAAGAATATAGATGCATTAGAGCAGGTTCAGAGAAGGGCAACAAAGATGGTGCAGGGTATGCAATGGAAGACATACGAGCAGATGTATGAGGAACTGAATCTGTACTCGCTGGAAACAAGGAGGGAAAGGGGGACATGACTGAAACCTTTAAATATGTAAAGAGGCTCAATAAAGTTGATGGAGGGGGACTGCTGAAGAGGAAGGAGGGAGCCAGAACTAGAGGGCACAGCCTCAGATTGCAAGGAAATAGATTCAGGGGCAATGTGAGAGGATGCTTCTTCATGGAGAGGGTGGTGGAGCCCTGGAACAGAATGCCAGATGGTGTGGTGGGGGCTGGAACAGTAGAGGAACTTAAGAGGGCATGGGACAGGCACATGGGGCTGAGTACTTGGGGGAGGGTGATGGCAGGCGGGGAGGTGGTATGTTAAAGGGGAAGGGTGGGCAGACTGGATGGTGCAGAAGGGTCCTTTTCTGCCATCAAATTTCTATGATTCTATGATCATTCCCACCCCTCACCCATCGCCAGAAAAATTGCACATTGAATTAGCACAATTGCCATCCTATGATGAACCTTCAAGTGGCAACTCTCTGAATGCCGTGCAAAACATTTCAGTGCAGTCCATTATTAATTTTAACTTTAGCGACCATACCCCAGGAACTGTCGTGTGTGACATTGTCCATTCCCCAATGTCCCCATCCTACCACACACCAGCTTGAAGATCACATGCATGCACCACCCCATGGTGGGCATTCCATTGCAATAGAGTCCATTTTATTTGGTCCCAACTTATTTTTAACTTTAGACTCCAGTCTTGAGGAACTACCACACATGACAGTGACCCCGACCCAAGTTTCCCTTCCTAACACACCACTGGCTTGAAGACCCCTTCCATGCACCCACCCCTCCTTACTGTGTAGAATCACTGACTCTCATTGGTGCTCCTTGTTCTCCACTTTCCTTGCTCTTATGGTCTGGTGTGGTGCATGCTGTGGACACCGTAGGGAAGATGCATGCCGGTGGGCGTGGGGACTTACCAATTGTCTACCACCACATGTATTGATGCTTTCAATCCCAGTGTGTGTGTGTTGCTTCACCCCCAACCAGAGGCATGGTTTTGCAATGTTGTACATCACAGGACATGTGGGATCCTGCACACTTCACACTTACGTCCATGGACAGCGCCACCACAGACGGCTTACGTTTGCCCTTTTGCAGCACACTATCCCTCCATGCAGTGCTGTCAATACCAGGGCACCCCAAATTTCACATCCCCAAGACAGTAGAATAGTCCTCTTGAAGCTTGATCTCTCTCACCCAGTCAGCCCTGTTCTACCACAGCTCACATCAGACCATGAGTTGAGGGTTTGGTCACATGTGAGTCACTAAGTGCCTCTGCACTCAACAACACAGGGACTGCTTCACATCTGCTTATGTACAGCGATGGATATCTTCCCATCTCGTTAACCCCTTCTATGGGTATCAAGTGATGGACTAATAGCAGACCTCAATAACTGAATTACATGCCAGTCCCACAAACCTCAATAGCCTCCTCCACACCCAATGAATTGCTGGCAGTAAGCATGGTGTACGAAATAATGGAGTAGATTATAGAGGAGTGTGTATGAGTAGTCATACACAAGATAGAGAATACTGGATAGGCAACTGTGAACAACCAGCGTGTACTACCACAGAGGGGTTCTGGTTCCCTATGACCTTGAGAGCGAAGCATGAGTGGTCCATGGGAATCAGAAGCCCAAGGTGACAGAACATACTGGTTATGCAAAATGAAAAAGGCTAGAAAAATCTTATGAGTTTAAACCTGTCCCCCTCTCTACTTAACTCAAAGCAGGGAATCATAGGATACTGGGGGTAGTTCACTGATGTGAGCCCCAAACTCAAGTGGCTGTTCATCTGAGCTGAATACCACAGGGATGTATTACTAGGTGGAAGTTGATTCTAGCAGCCTCCACTACTAACATTTAGTTATTCTAACATTTTTTTGTGAGTCAGCAAAACTAAAAGTGTGATGTTAAGTCACTCTCAGTTTTCCACTATAAACACATCCATCTGTGCAAACATCCATGTGCAGTTTCAGCAGGGACAGTCAGGAACTCCAGGAAATGCTGCAGAGGGGGTTGATTCCTGCAACATCCACTTGCATACTGAGTGATGATGAGCAAGCCACATAACTACCCCAGTGCTGCCAGGTCTCAACACAGAAAACACATTTGGGCCTAGTGGTCCTAGTTGGTTTTCCCAGTCAAGGAGTCCGGGGGTGGGGGTGGAAGACCAAGCATTGCATCGTTCTGCCCTCTGTGTGGCCTGCTTCAGTAAGTGTGTGCATACCAAAGAATGGATTCAGCAATTCACAAATGATTCCTAACAATGAAAATGTAGGTAGACAATGAGGGATTTGTTAGAATTGGCTTCAGCATATAGTATTATTAGCTGAAAAAAAACAGATCTTCCAAGCTGAAGCTATTTCAGTACATAGAGTAAGCACAGCTCAAGGGGTTCATCCGACTACTGAGTGTAGGTGACTGACTTTCTTTTTGTTTATAGTCTCAACAAAGCACCCCATTCCCCAGCCAACATGCGCACACACACACACACACGCACACACACACACACGTGCGCACGTGATCGCTTACTTGCAGTTCCTCGCAATTGATCAAATTAATAATTAAGCAATCTGATGATGTCCCAAACCTATAATGATAATGTCAACAAGTCACTGATTTTAAATAAATGTTTTATTTTATTCTGGCACATCTGACACCACACAAAAAAATGATGCTGTACGTCACGACCACTATAAACAAATAAGCCTTTCACTCCAACACTTCCTGTGTACTATGTTCCATGGCAACCACAGGAAGTGATGCAGCCAGACACTGCGTCATCAGCATGTACCTCTGTTGTCAGCATCAAGAGACATGCCCCCACTGATGGCACACCTCGGTATGAGCATGACTCACAGTGCAGCGTGGGAGTGAGTGTAAACTGTTACATTGCAGTCTGGATTAGAGTGCACTGACCAGGGACCGGAGGAAAAGGTGATGCACGGCAGTTGTGTAAACAGGACTTAAGAATCATCTCCTTGTAGACAGATGCCCCAGAGACAGAACCCTATTCTAATTAGCAGAATTAAGAATTTAGATTAGAGGTTTGAAAAACTCTGCAACTACCTTCCAGTCTGGCCATTGCCAGATTTGTTTATTTGCCTGGAGAGAATGGTTGCCCTAAGTTGAGCTCTGGTACTACTGGGTCTCTAGTTACTTAGTTATTTTTAAATCAGTTAGTTAAAATTTAAAGTGTTGAATTATATTTATTAATATTCTGCATTTAATTAGGGTATTTTATTTCTGGTGATTGTGGAGGAGAGCAGACCAATGCAAGTAGCGTAGCACAAAGCTTCAAAGATAGCACAATTAATGCCATACTGTAGCTGTGCTATACTACGTTCATCATGTGCTTAGTGTGCTATACTGTAACAGCGCTAGGCTACTTTTGTCACATGCGTGCTGCTGATTTTAAGTTTGTCAGTGTATGTGAGTTGTGAGGCTCTGACCCCATAACCCCCTGTTTTTTTTAACAGGGGGTGTGGGAGGCAAAGCCCCCCCCAACTCAAATAAACTAATAAAACCACTACAGTCTGACATGGCATAGAGCATGCTGTAAGTGGACAAGTAGTGAAAGTTGGTCCGACCTCCTCCACTGTCACCTTATTTTCAGTGTCTGGTCCTTCCGGACTCCATTTTGATTCTCAGGAACTGGAGACTACCTTATGATTACATTTTTTCTTTTGTAACTGTTTTTAAGCAATTGTTATCACTTGCTTGCATTTTCCTTAATAAGTGATCCTTGTTTTCAGCCATGCAGTACAGAAACAGAAGCGTTTTTACTTTCCATTTCTGTTTGTGCCTTTTCACCTTAATTAATTGCTTGCTGTACAGGACCTTTGGCACAGTTTTTTTGGAGGTAAGAGATGTTTTTACTACTGAACTCTTTCTTTTCCATTTTTTTTTTACTGTTTTTGGAATCACTTTCACCTTCTTACTAGGATCTCTCTAAAGTGGCATATCAGAGAGACCCAGGAGATCCACATGCTAAAAAAACCTACTAAACTAAGTTTCTGATCCTGGAAAAGGCAGACTGCCTTGAGCTATGTGTAAATTGCCTAGAATCAGACCACAACTTTATTTATTGTCAGTCCTGAATTGTTTTGATCCAAAACCTTAAATAAAAAGGGCAAATAAATTAGAAGTGCTTATGGCTTCTTAGTCTGCCTCCTTGCCACCAAAACATAATAAAAAAGGCTCTGAGGGAGTTCCCAATGATGGTGGAAAGCACTAATCAGAAAGTTCTGTCACCTCATGTTTAACTGCAGCATCAAAAATGTAAAGGGTGACAAGAAAAAAGATAAAGTTGCTTAGCCATCTGAAAGGCATGCTAAAGATGGATCAGATATCAGGGTGAACCCCAAAAGGGGAATCCCAAATCTTATAATGTCCAAATATATAAATAAAAGAGCCTCTGAGTATACACTGGAAATGGTGCCTGCTAAACAGTAATTAAAAGAAAAAATGTTACTGTCACTCCTCCTGAATGGAGAGAAGAGTGGCAGATAAAGAAAAAATGCCCTCACCTGAGGACATAAAAAAAGTGGTAATTTGTTTAGGCCATCTAGGCTATGGGAGATAGTAATAATATAAATGCCACTCCCTCCTCAGGCTCAGGCTCCAGCCTGTCTGCCCATGGCAGAGGAGGAAGAGGAGTATTATTTGTAAGAGGAGGAAGGTGACCCCATGGAATCAGATGGTGCAACTGAACAAGACTTTGGCTCTCCCCAGGGGCATAATAAGGACAATATTTCATTTTCCTCATTTGTCAGACATATGCTTGATACACTCAACATCCGCCAAGAAACTGAGGAGGATGAACAGGATTTTGAATTTATGGACATGAGGGATATGGCACCTTGAAAGAGATTGCTACTCCCATGCATAACTCTCTTAAGAAGCCCATATCAAAAGTCATGCCTGCATCTACTTCAGCTGCAGCCATTGATACAAAGATTGAAAGAAAATCTCAGATGGACAGACAAGAGGTGGACTACCTATATGTCCACCCTGATCACCAAGGTGCAGTCCAGACTGCTTCTTGCAAGAGAGCAAAAGTCATTCCTTCTGCAGAGCTTCTAGAAAAGGACTCCACAAAATTGGATGCTATAGGCAAGAAAGTTTATTCTACAGCTTCCCTGATCATTAGACAGGCAGCTTATTCAGCATACTGTATATAGAAATATACCAGAAAGCTTTGTGGAACACCATTGTGGCACTTACTGATAGAGTAGACAGGGATCTGATGCAGGACTTCTTTGCCACAGCAAGATTTCATTCAGGACTTGTCTGACACAGCAGGATCAGCCCTGCATGCCACTAAGTATCATTTCCACACTGCTGTGGATACTAATGACACAGCAGGCAGAGTTCTAGCTCATGCAGTGTCCTTAAGAAGATTCTCCTGATTAAGGACTATCATCCTTTCCCAGGATACCCAAACCAAAGCCATGGATTTCTCCTTTGGTGACAAAACAGAGGCATACATGAAAGAAGTGGATGAATATAAGGCCCTTACAAAAGTAACAATGAGAAGGAAAAGGCTTCTACCTCCTACAGGCCCTGTTGGGGGGGGAATTGGCATACTAGTACCTTTAGGCACCTCAGACAAGTGTGTTTTGGAGGTAGTGGGCCTAGGACTGTCTCAGCAGTTTTAAATGTTCCCAAGACTGCAGAAATACAAAATGCTTCCAGCACTATCTCCCTCAGAAAGAATGCTGCTGCAACTGGAAGTAAAAAAATTGCTGGCAACAAAACCTGTAGAGAAAAATCCCTGCCTCTCAGTGGGACAAGGATCTATTCTCAATATACTTCCTGACCCACAAGAAAAATGGGGAGCAGTGACCCAGTTAGAACTCAGGTATCTAAACAAGCAAATAAAGAAGGAGAAATTCAAGATGGTAACACTGAGAACAGTAATACCATCTTTGCAGTCAGGACACTGGCTTGGATCACTAGATCTGAAAGATGCATATTTTCATATCCCAGTCAGACCATCACACAGAAAATATCTCAGATTCAAGCTAGGGAACAACCAATACCAGTTCACAGCTCTTCTCTTTGAACTCACCTCAGCACCAAGGGTATTCACAAAGTGCCTGACTGTAGTAGCAGCACACCTGAGGAGGCAAGGAGTGGTAGTTTTTCCCTATCTGGACGACTTGTTGGCCTCAAGGAAAACAGAACATGAGACAAGGTGCTCACTTCAGACTGTAAAAAGCACCTTGGAGCCTCTCGGATTCTTGATAAATCTGCAGAAGTCCCAGCTAGAACCTGTTCAAGTACTGGACTTCATAGGAGCAGAGTTAAACACCCTGCAGGAAAAGCTTTCCCCCCACAGGCCAGAGCTGCAGCTTTGATAGCAACAGCAGAGTCCTTTGCAACAAGTCACCCAAGACCGCCTGCAATTACTAGGACACAGGGCTGCATCCACAGGTTTGGTCCTATGGGTCAGGTTCCAAATGAGAGATATCCAGTACCAATTAAGAAACAACTGGTCTCAAAGATGGGATCCACTCTCAATGCTAATATCAATGACAAAAGCACTGGTAGTCATTAGAGTGGTGGAAGGAAGAAAACAACTTTAGAGAGGGCATTCCCTTCCTTCAGCAGTCATCAACAAGTATTCCTACTACAGATGCCTCACTCCTGGGGTGTGGTGCCCATCTACAGGATTGCAAAGTGAGTGGCACATGGAGCTCACAGGAGTCACAGGAACACATCAGCCTCCTGGAGCTCAGGGCAGTGCTGCTAGCAATGCAATCTTTCTCTTCACGGCTATGCAGTCTGTCTGTCTAAATTAGGGCAGACAACATCACAACAATGTATTACATAAACAAGTAGGGAGGGACAAGATTCTCAAAACTGTGTGCAGAAGCATTGAGGATCTAGGACTTGGCATACACCTTAGAAGCAAACATTTATGCGGTGCACTTGCCAGGCAAAGACAATATCCTGACAGATTCCTTAAGCGGAATCAGTCAGGGAAATCATGACTGGGCCTTCAACAGACAGGTTCTGGCCACAGTGTTCAGAAAGTGGGGAATTCCTAAAATAGACCTGTTCCCCTCTTAAGAAAACAATCGGCTTGTACAGTTTTGTTGCAGACTACAAGTCAGAGAGACAGTCCAAGAGGATACCCTGGGCTTGGACCAGACAGGGAGGTTCCACCATGGTGAGTAATTTTTTTCATACAGCTCCATTGACTTTCCCCTGATAATCATCATAAAAAACTCTCTGCTCTCTACTAATCCATGGAGGTATCTGTACATCTCTGTTGTGTCTACCCTCTGTAGTGATAGTATAATATGTTGATTATTGTTACTCCATTTTGTATGCTATTTCATGTAATGTATGTCATTTTATACTCCATTTTGTATTGTGTGACTCCATTTTACATGCTGCTTCATTTAATTGGTGTTTTGCTCTTTAGATAGCCTCATTATTATGTTTTGCTTCAGACAGTGTATTTTGCTGACTTGAAGGTCGCATACAAGATGTTGTGAGAATCTCTGGCATTGTTTGGCTCATGATGTTCTGGACACCTGGCCAGTGCTTAGGGCATGATGATCTAACGAATGCCAACTATTTATTATGAGAATAAGTGGTGTTTGTCATGCTGAACTCGTGATGTTCTCGGCACCTGGCCAGTGCTTAGGACATGATGGTTTAGCATTTCTAAATACCAGATAAAACATATAAATGCAGCTTTCTCAATGCCTGGTTTGAAGCCTCTCCTGCAGGGTGGACGCATCGCTGTGGGGCCAGTTCCCGGTTCGAGAGACTCCTAGCCAGGCTGACATGGGGGCTTCCCAGCCATTGGAAGAGGGCTTGGATGATGCTTTATTGAATCGGTGATGTATCATGTTTTGCTTAATTGAAGTATATATTAATGCTGATAGTGACATTGCTGTTACATGAAGTGTAATTATCTTTTGCTTGCAATAAATTGTGCTGATGTGTGAATGCCAAGTGTGATTATTCCTTTGTGACTCTTCGATTAGGCAAAACAATTTTGGCGTAGTCGGCAGGATTCGAAAATAAAATGTCTATTTTTAGGAAAAAGGATGAGTTCTTTTTTTAAAGGTGTATTAAGGCTCAAACAAGCAAGGGCAACTGCCCTTTGTACTTGTAATTTGTGCTTGCTGCAAGTATATACTGTTAGAGCCAATGATGGCTTTCACAGTTCAGGCTGCTTTTAGGAGAAAAGCAGCGGCTGGTTAAGTAAAGTTAGATAAGCAACATCTAGAAAAAGAAAAATAAACTACTGTGGATGTACGCACAGTAGGTGACTACAGACGGGATGATTTGAAAATCCCCCCATGTTGCCTATCTGTGTAGTTTCAAGTTTTTCTGTATACATTTGATCCTAAACCCAAGTACTGGGGACCTCTACCAGATGGATCTCAACCTAGTACTGTTAGAGATTTTTGTTTGTTTTGTTTTTAAACTGCAAACCAGAGCTCTGGAAAAAGACTTGGTTTGGCAGGTTACTAAAATGGCCAAAAAAAAAAACCTTTGCAAGGGGTTAAAACCTTTGAAAGAGTTAATAGCTGCAGCGTTTGGAAATTATCACGAAGGTCCTGCAGTCAGTTTTCTTACTTAGACTAATGTATCGGAAAAGAAGAAGAAAAATACCTTGGCACCGGGTAAGTCTGAATTTTTTTTATTCAAAGTTGTTTTATGTCTGTCTGTTCTCATGCATATTTTCTAGCTTATATCTGTGTTCTGTAATTATGTTCTGTTGTCAAGGTTGCGAGATAGGATTGACTGCCTTCAGTGCACAACAGGTTACAGAAAAAAAAGGAAGAAGAAGCTTCTTTGCCTCATAGCTGACTGTTTTAATTGGCTTTATTTTTAATGGAACATTTGTGTTGCCTAGATAGGGTCAGTGAAAAACTTTTGTTTGTAGTTGTTGCTTAGAGCAGGTAGTGTTGATGGTGAAGAATTATGACGTCATATAGATTGCAATGTGCAGAAAGAGTTGTAGTTTGCAAGCAACGTGCCAAGCCACTGCTAGGTGAAAATGTAATGTGTTAACAGCTATAAATGGCTTTATCATACTTCTAGTTAAAACCAGAAACTTTTGCAAAATGGCAGAGTGCCATATTTTAGTTATGTGCCAAAAGGTGTAATCATGTTATATCGAGATGTGTTCACTTACAGATGATGTGTTTAAACAGTGTTTTGTTCTGGAAAGATTTGGCATGGCAATATGTATAAATGTGTTGGTTTAAAATTATCAGTGTTACAAGACAGGCAGGAGGTAGCACATATATCTAAACCACATACAGTTTTCTAATGGAACTATGGGCATTACCTCAGCAAATTGGTGTGAAACAATGTCAGTCTTATTTTGTGTTAAGTATTTCTTTTTGTGTATGTGTATGTGTGTGTATCTTGCTCAGCAGTATTTAAAGATATTTTAATATTGGTGGTGTTCAAGGACACTACAGGAATGGCTGGGTTTGAATGACCCTTGCATGCACACTGTGACCTTTGCACATTTGACCTTCTTGTGTTTCAACATTTTATGTTACTACCAGTTCAAACTTGATGTGTATTCCATGCCTAAAGCACAACTTTTCACACAAAATGTATGTTTTCATGAAAGCACACCAAGAGTGAACCATGTAATTTGACTTTTATTGCAAAACTAGTATTCTAAGTGAAAGGAACAAACTTTACAATTTTGAAAAAGGACTATTACAGCTGTTTTGAGAGTTTACCATCTACAGAGATACGTAGTATGCAGTATTACCATCAATCTGGACATTTGTCATGCTTAGGATAAGGGAACCCAGGGACTTGGCTTCTTTTATCTATGGAAATAATCTTGTTTTATTTTTAAACTGATGTGTGTTTGTTTTGTTGTTTGTCTGTGTTTCACAGCTAACCTTTTATTGCTACAGTATTCGAGCTGTCTTTTGCACCTCGAGCTGTGTCTTCCACCAGTAGGAGCTTGGAGGAGGGGTAGCTACCCTTCCTCCCTTCCAGTGTAATACCACAAAGGTTGCAAGGTAGATGTCATATTTATACTGATTCATGGTCTGTAGCCAATGGTTTAACAACCTGGCTGCCCACTTGGGCTAAGGATGAGTGGAAAATTTATTCGAAAGAAATATGGGGAAAAGAACTGTGGCAGGAAATATGGACTATGGTGCAAAATACTCAGACCACTGTATTTCATGTTGATGCTCATTGTGCTTCAGATACACTAGAACGATGGTATAATTATATTGCAGATGAAAAAGCTAAGATTCTTCCAGTGGATATTGAAGAAACTCAAAGTCAGCAGTTATCAGGGCTGGCAAAATGGGCACATCAAAAATGTGGACATTTGGGAGAAAAGCCACTTACAGGTGGGCATATAGTAAAGTGTACCCCTAACATTGGATTTAGTTAAAACTGTTATTGCTCAGTGTCCTATATGCCAACATGGGCAACAAAGACCAATCCCTCATATTGTGAAAGGACAATTGGAGAGCCTACGAAAATGGAAAGAGAATTTGCATGAAGCATTACAGATTTTAAATAATAGACCAATTGGAGAATCTGAGACCCCCTTAATGCGAATGATAACTCCTAATTTGCAAGTGCAGGCTTACTCAACTACAGAAACAGTGTTATATTGGGAAATTACACCAGGAGCTCTGTCTCCTTGCAGGGCAACCCCAGAAGCTGCTGGACTTGATTTACATGCCCTTCAAGAATATAGAAACTGGTATTGGAATACAAATTCCACCGAGACATTTTGGTTGGATAGCACCTAAATCAGAACTAGCCCTCAAGGGAATACAAATTTTGGGAGGGTGATTGATTGTGATTACCAAGGAGAAGTAAAGTAATTTTGTTGAATAGTAGAGAACAAAATCTGTTGATTTAACAGTATGACAGAGTGGCTCAATTGTTAATTATTCCAGTTAACAAAGTGACCCATATAAAGGACAAGCCCCACACTCTTAACAGCAAGGGGGATAAAGGTTTTAGATCTACAGGAGGTTTTAACAATGGTGCCAAAATATGGGTTACAAACCCAAATGGCCCTCCTGAACCAGCTGAGGTGATAGCCACCGGACGAGACAA
Organism: Neoceratodus forsteri; assembly: GCA_016271365.2. Taxonomy (NCBI): domain Eukaryota; kingdom Metazoa; phylum Chordata; order Ceratodontiformes; family Ceratodontidae; genus Neoceratodus; species Neoceratodus forsteri. The sequence goes on along the minus strand of CM057455.1, from coordinate 1,097,979,305 downwards.
CACAGTGTTAATTATCAGATCAGGGAAAGAAAAATGGGAATACGTGCCTGCACATAAATGTTATCTTCGAGAATAATGAAATTTGTGTCTTTCTAGGTCCAGCAATGGATTTTAAAAGGAATGCTGGTGTGTCTTATGGTCCATTTGGCAGAGCTAGTTACCCCTGGAGGAAGGATTCAAAGGGTTAACTGTAATGACACTGGTTGTAAAGGAACCTGGAGTTGGAAAATGATACCAAAGATAGAACCCAGGAACTTTAGCTGCCCATCGGACAGAAGTGTGTGGTACTGAACATGACATTTTCACCAGGGTCAATCTCTGGATGACAACTGGTGGCTCAGGACAATATGCCTCTGAAACAGATGAAATCTCTTTGCAGAATAAGACTGCTATTAAATGCTGCAACTTACCGAATAGTTGCATGGTGACTGTACAACATAGACTTGATTGCTGCACGAATCAAACAGACATTTTCAATGCAAGTATTACTTTGATTGACATAGACACGTTATTCTGCATGAATGCTACTGCAATAACTAATAGAACTACTTGGGCAGATCACATTACAGTGTTGAAAAATCGCCCTGTAATTAGCAATGATAGTATAGTTAAGGTTCCATCCACATGTACATCAGTAGCACAGTGATATCAGAAAAATGTAATCCATTTTAACATAACGTTTATGTTTAGTAGAAAATGCAAATATAAAAGAGCTTGGTATGATACGCTATTAGGTGGAGCAGGGGCAGGCATGGGAATTTTAAATAGTGTGGATATAGAAACACTGACTAACAGGCTTCAGGCAGTAGGAATTGATGTATTTAGCTTAATTAACTACAAGCTCAATGGATGCCAACTGTTTTCTTATCCCAAAGATTAACTTTGAATTATGATTTTGAGTTCTTGCAGTTATTTAATGCTTCACAGGTATGGGGAATGGGAGTAGCAGAAAATATTTCGCGATTTATTGATTGGACAGAATGCACAATGCAACATATGTATTCTATAATGCAAAGAAATAAGGCCCAGAGTGATTTAATGAGTAATAATGAATATGTGTGGAGGACCGTGTTCAAATCATGGATTCCTAGTAATCATTGGATTGTAATGTCATCCACCACAGTAAAATGCACAGATCCCTGATAATGAGCAGAAGCTTATTTTGTATTGGCAGCCCAATATTTTAGATCAATCAAGATTGAGTATCTCGTTAAATAAAATTAAACAGATAATTCAGGAAACAGATGTAATGCAGGCTCATTTGGCAATAAGAAATAAATCATTAGTGCAAAGTCAGGTGCAAACTACGATAGTTAAAAATAAAATGATTGATTTAAGTTCCAAGATTCAACAAGAGACTACTCATTATTGGTGGGATATTTTTACAGGATGGTCTCCATCAGCTACAAAAGTGTAAAATATTCTGATACATCCTATCATAATCATTGCTGTAGTGACAATTATCTTGCTTATTTGGACTTGTTACTTATCATGTTATATTGTAGTAATTTTGCTATGGTACCAATATCATACAAATTGTATTCACAATAATCAAAGGACCGAATGTAGTGATAGTATAATATGTTGATTATTGTTACTCCATTTGTATGCTATTTCATGTAATGTATGTCATTTTATACTCCATTTTGTATTGTGTGACTCCATTTTACATGCTGCTTCATTTAATTGGTGTTTTGCTCTTTAGATAGCCTCATTATTATGTTTTGCTTCAGACAGTGTATTTTGCTGACTTGAAGGTCGCATACAAGATGTTGTGAGAATCTCTGGCATTGTTTGGCTCATGATGTTCTGGACACCTGGCCAGTGCTTGAGGCATGATGATCTAACGAATGCCAACTATTATTATGAGAATAAGTGGTGTTTGTCATGCTGAACTCGTGATGTTCTCGGCACCTGGCCAGTGCTTAGGACATGATGGTTTAGCATTTCATCTCAGATAAAACATATAAATGTAGCTTTCTCAATGCCTGGTTTGAAGCTCTCTCCTGCAGGGTGGGCCCATCGCTGTGGGGCCAGTTCCGGTTCGAGACTCCTAGCCAGGCTGACATGGGGGCTTCCCAGCCATTGGAAGAGGGCTTGGATGATGCTTTATTGAATCAGTGATGTATCATGTTTTGCTTAATTGAAGTATATATTAATGCTGATAGTGACATTGCTGTTACATGAAGTGTAATTATCTTTTGCTTGCAATAAATTGTGCTGATGTGTGAATGCCAAGTGTGATTATTCCTTTGTGACTCTTCGATTAGGCAAGACACCCTCTCTCTTTTTGCCTCCACTCTGCAAATGTTGAGATCTTTCAACCTCTCCATGTAAGTCTTTTCATGCTGGCCCTGGATCATTTTGGTTACACTACTCTGCACCGCCTCGAGCCTGTAATCTTTCTTCCCAAAACTGCATTCATTACTCCAGGTTAGGATGAAGCAGGTGTCCTGGGGATAGTTTGAGTTCTCTCAGTGAACCCTCATGCCTTCTCCATAATTTGTTCCACCGAACATAGCTCCACAGGAAAGAAAAAGCACTCACAGACCAAGCATGCAGAATATTTGATCTGTTCTGGCATCACTGTACTGTGGCTAATAAAGCATTACATGTCAGACCAGGAAAGGAACCAGGGACCTGTACAGTGACAGAATCACCTTGATTCTCTGACTACTGATTCCCCTTCTTATACATTCCAGCATCCTATCCATCCTCCCTGTTGCACTGCCCTGATGTTTTTAAATTGTACAATATTATTACCCTCAGGTCCCTTCCCTTGGACATAATTTCTACTGTTAACCCTCCACCCACACATTCTGCATTCTGGATTCAGACTTTTTACCCCTGTGTGAATTACCTTTCATTTCTTTGTGTTAAATTTCAACAGCATGGCCTTTGACTTCTCCCTTCTCCTTCCAGGGCCAGCCATGTGCCTTACCCCATGCTCAGTATTAACTCTTCCACAGATCTTAGTATTGTCTATGAAAAGGCAGACCAATCCCCGGATCCCTATTCGAATATCACAAAGTAGTTGAAGAGGACTGGATCCAAGATTGATCCCTGCAGTACTCTACTGGTGACCTACTGGACATCTAAGTGTTCTCCATTAAGGACAAATCTATGGGTTCTATCACGTAACCAATTTTTTGCCCATCTTGTGATTTTTTCCCAATCTGAGGTCACCCAATGTTTTGGCCAATTGCCCCATGGAATAGATTCAAAAGCTGAAGTCAAGATACAGTATGTCTGCTGCCTGACCCATATCCACCACCTTCATCACCCAGTCAAAGAAGTTGAACAGGTTCATCTGAAATGACCTTCCTCCCATGAACCCATGCTGTCTGACATCCTGAAATCTGTTTGTCTCCAGGAAACAAACAAGCTTCCCTTTATTAAGGTCTCTAATAACTTCCCCACTATGGACATCAGACTGGCAGCTCAGTTCTCCTCCTTCCCTGACTCTTTCTCCTTCTTTTCTCCTTTTCTAGTCTGGTCCTCACTTTGCCTCCTCTTCCCTTCTACCAGTCACTGACTCCATGTTGAAATGCAAGGAAAAATGCACAGACTAGGGCCAAATCACTTCAGACATTTTCAATGACTTGGCTAAGGCCTTTGATACTGTGGCCCAACCCCTCCTTCTGGATAAGTTGGGGAGGAGGGCTGCACTATCCATCCGGCAATCAGTTGGTTCCACTCCTACCTCTTGGATCATTACTAGTTAGGTTAGCAGTACCTAAATCCACCCCTTTGCCCAGCTGGTCTGGTGTCCATCAGGGCTCCATTTTTAGCCCTATTCTTTTCACCTTTTGCTTAAATGATGTTCCTTCCATCTGTATGTCAACTACCATCCACCTGTCTGTGAATGACAGTACACTTTGCCTATAATGCCTTGGCTCCTGAGCTTCAACTGTCACTTCAGCTGGACTTTGACAATGTCCAAGGCTGGTTCCAGTCAGACCAACTCACTAAATGCCAAAAAGATGGTTTCCATGACATTTGGCATTAGGCAAAGACTAACAAGACTCTATCATACCTCAATCTTCATGGCCCTGATTTTGGTTCAAAAATTGCCCCGACCCTCCTAAAATTGAAACTTTTTTCATGAAGGAGTAGGGATTTGAAACAAAATAATACCACACTTGAGTTACCGTCTAGTTCTCCATATGGAAATGCTTTTCAGACTAAACCAAACGCTGTTGCATCTTCAAACCTGATATGACCATGTTTAATGATGTGTCTGACATTGGTCATTTTTATGTTGTCTTGCACGTGGAGCTCAGACAACATATTGTGGTAGCTTGGAGTGGAGAAGCAGGTTTTGGAGGTGCTGTCCTGCTATGGCCATTGGAGCCACTGCTTCTTCTGGTCGGACTCTGTGGTACCAATAGCATGCTGTCTATGACAGTAATTGAGAAGCCTGCCACCAACTTGAAAGAAATTTGCTGCTGCAATCAGGGAGCACCCCTTAATTGGAGAATCAGCTGTTTTTGCTGCTGGGGTGGTTCCTGATTGCAGCAGCAAATTACAGTTTGCCTTGTCTGGTGTCCCATTTCAATAAACATGGTGGCGACTTACCCGTCCACCTCTCACAGTCCCCACGGAAGCCGATGGACAGTCACTGCCTCTCACAGTCCCCATGAAAGCCAACGGGGGTGCCAAATCCCACTGTCAGCATGCCCCCTCCCCAGTTCATTTGCTGACAGGGTAGCCAAGTCCCCATTGGCATAATGTCCCTGCATTTGTTTCACATTAAAATGGCGGTGGCTATTGTCGTCTGCCTCTCACAGTCCCCATGAAAGCCAACGGGGGTGCCCAATCCCCCAGTCATCATGCCCCTTCCAAGTTCATTTGCCGATGGGGATGCACAATCCCCATTGCCATAATGCCCCCATTTGTTGTGTGCTGAGGGGGGTGCCCAGTTCCCCTCGGCTCATGTGCCCCCCAAACACTCTGTATGTGCCAACGGGGTACCCAATCTCTGTCGGCTACAGACCTCCCCCAACAAACACTCAGGTGGCACGCTGGGAGCCCACCCCAGTGTGCAAAAGTACCTGTAAAAAAGAAAACCTTTCCGTGTTTTTTGTTCCTATAAAGAAAAAATTGTCCCTCGTTATGTCCGGTGCCCCCACCCCCAAGCCGCACCAACCCTCTGCGCACCCCACCTCCCCACACCACCCCTCACCCCATACTTACTTCTGTAGCCTGGAGTGAGGATCTTTGGTGGACTGGGAACACATCTGCACTCTTCAAAGCTGACTGTGAACTGAAGAAATGCCGGTACGCTGTATAATGGCATAAATGCTTTTTTTTTTCAACTTGTGTGGGTATCTCAGCCATTTTCACGAATTTTTGCACCAAATTTTCAACATGGGGTTCTTGGGACCCCATCTCATGAATTCAGTGACTGTCATCTGGTTATTCGGTCTCAAAAGGTGATTTCGAGGTCACTGTGCAGAATCACCTTTTGGGACCGATTAACAAACTGACAGTGTCACTGTTCTTGAGGTGGGTTCCCAAAAAGCCTATGTTGCAAATCTGGTGTAACAATTTCAAGAAATGACTGTGTTACAAGCGTGCGTTGTGCAGTTTCTATGCACTCTCATACCTTTGAGAATTTTTAATATTTTCACTCCAGATTTTCAGCATTGCCATTTTTTCACACCTCCTTATGAACAGTGCAACTATCATTTTTCACAACCTGCCCAAAATGTGTTTTCACACATGTGACTCACAATGGTGCAGTAGCTGTGGGAAATCAACGTTCGGGACAGATTAAGAAAATCACTGTGACACTGCTCATGAGCGGAGGTCCCAAAATGCCTATGTTGAAAATTTGGTGAGAAAATTCCCCAAAATGACTGTTTTGAGCGTGCGTTGCATAGTTTCCATGCACGCTCGTAACTTCAAGAATTTTTAATATTTTCATTCCAGATTTTCAACGTTGCCATTTTTTCATACCAACTTATGAACAGTACAGCTGCCACTTTTCACATCCTGCTCAAAATGTGTTTTCGCACCTGTGGCGCACAATGGCACAGTCACTGTGAGAAATCAACGTTTGGGACAGAGTAAAAAAATCACAGTGCCACTGTTCATGAGCAGAAGTCCCAAATGATTTCATGAGGTGGGGTCACAAAAAGCCCATGTTGACAATCTGCAGTACAAATACTAACAAATGCCTGGGGCATTAGGATTTCTAACCATAACGTCCCACCCTGTAGAGACTGACCGGCATCAGGGGTGTGACTTTGGATTATCGGCTGTAATGCTCACACCATTCCACCCCTACCCACACTCTGCAGCCACTGACAGGCATCAAGGTGTGCCTTGGACTCTTCGGCCCCAAAGTTCACCCCATTCTCCTATACTGCACCCATCTCAGTGTGTTTCCTTATGGAATGGGGTGAGCGTAAGGCCCGAGGACCCCAAGGCACAACGTGATACTTGTCAGAGTGTGTAGGGTAGGGTGAGCTGAAATGGCGTGAGCATTATGACCGACACCCAAAGGCACACCTCAATGCCTGTCAGTCTCTGCAGGGTGGTGTGGCGTTGGCATCACTTCCATATTTCACTGTCATTCCTATTATGCATCTCTCTAGCTCCTGCACTACCAATGCCAATTTCAGCCAGACAACATTCGACATTGACAAATGCTTGTTGTTCTTGATATGTGAGGAAAGGAGCTGGGTGGTATGCACGCAGTCTCAAACTCTGACTATGGCCCAGTATCAGCAGAATTATAAATGAGAGTTTAGACAAAAAACAATTTCGAGATTTAATACATGATTACTAAATGACAAAGTATTTATTGATCAAATAAAACATTCAATAACAGACTATTATGAAATATATAATAAGCAGGGGATGAAAGGTAAAATGGTCAGGTACTGCCAAAATTAAAAGCTACGTATCTGTATTATCAGATTTGCTACTGGTTAACTGTGTTTCACACATCATTGGGAACTGTATAATTTCATTAATTATTTTCCTCATGAATATTGTTTTTCCTTTAAGTCATCTATTTTTCTGCATAATGTTATATTAAACTTGTTACCTAAAAGTATAGTCACACTTTTTCCTAGATTTTCAAATTCATTTGGTACTAGATAACAAAGCAAACTTACCTTCAAATACTTTTGTTTTGAACAAGATTAGGTCATAACTCATTCAGTCTGAAAGCAACTAAATTCTATAATCTTCCACATACAGTTACCTTGTGCAAAAGTATTTTGGGTTTTAAAGAGACAGCTTGTTATGTAAATGTATTTCATATGTAATGATGTATTGTTCATTGTGTAGTTGATATTTTATGTGTAACCCCTGTGCTGATTTTTGGGGGGGTTTCTAATAGATGCCCATTTGGCATCGGGGACTTGCGTGATGCAAGGTTTGCAAGTGGAGTCTGGGCATCACACACTGCTGGGCAAAGACACCAAGTGCACGAGGGAGTGGCAGTTGAGAGTGAGTTGGGGATTCATGAGGAGTGCCAGGGCCTGTGTGTAGGCCAGTTAGGGAGTGGGCTGCCAGTCAGAGCTGGAGATGCCCGGGGCCGAGGTAGACAGATTGCCCCCCCGGTGTCCCAAAGTAGCTGGTGGACCCCCACATCCATCAGTGGGAGGGCGGAAGGTCAAACCACAGCATCGAGGAGGAGACAGTGAAAAATGTGGTGCCCATCCAGCTCTGTGAAGAGACTGAGGAGAAGAGGTGGCTGCCATGGCCATCCCGGACCAGGTAGTGGCAGTGTCCCAGTTCCAGAGGGTCCAGTGTGACGAACTGGACCCATGCCATAAATCCATGTCCATCTGTGGCTATTGGTAGTGCTGTGGAGAGTTTAGCCCTGGGAAGGTTGACCCCTGCATTGTGTGACCCCCGCTCAGGATCGGCAAGGTTAAGGAGGCTGTAGGAGTTCGGACTGTGCCCAGAAATCCTAAGTACAGAGATGCCCCACTCTCACTGGCGGGGAAGGAGAAAGGGACTGTGAGGAAACAGCTTGCCCGACAATACTGGCCCAAGTGTGGAAAGCTTGTTTGGCTCACAGAAAGGAAATGTGTGCAGGATCCAGGTTCAGGACCAACGTCCCCAAAATGTGATGTGCCACAGCTGCTTGCCATTGTGAATGTGCTAATAATTCCATGTGCCTCTGCTGCTCCATGGAGTGGAAATACTTTCTGAGGCTTGAACCTTTGGAACTCTTATAAATAAACTGTGCTTGATTGCATCTATTTCCTTGCTGGACTGAATCCTTGTGTCTGTGCCCCCAGATGAGCAGGTTTGACTGCTGCTGTTCCTAACAAACTTTACTCCCTAGAAAGACTGTGCTAAGTGCCCTCCAGCTGTGAATGAAAAGAAACAACACCTGCAGCACCCAGACAGTGCTCACATTGTTGCCAGAGTGTCCCACTACATCTAAGGTACTGTGTTTTATTACCCTGCTGAAAGACTTATTTACTGCCTAGTCAGGAATTGGTGCCCTCCCTTCTCTGCGAACAATACCATCATATACCCCTAGACACAGGAGGGGAGGAGGGATACCATTCTGAGCCAGCCCAGAGATTAGGAGTATGCAGCCTGCCCGGTAAGAGACTTGCCTTCCCACAAAATGCTGATCGGGGCTCAGTGCAGGAGCTGCAGGAGAATACCTGTTGTACCAAGCTGCACCACTGGGTACAAAGTAGGGACCAGGAGGTTACATACTGTATGTAAACTGGTTGCCCATGAAAAAGGGCAGTTATGATCATATGCTTATTCGTACAAAATGAAATGAAATGAAACCAAAAATGTTTGGGATGCCATAAAGGTAGTTCTCTAAATCAAATGTACAGCATACAGTATGCATCAGCTTAAAAATAAGATAAATGAACTGATGCAAAATGTAACGGAAAGAAAGCTGAAAGAAGCAGAAAACATATACAAAAAGGCAAGCTTTAGAAATCACATAAAACAATCAAGCAATGAAGGGGAATGGTATAAAAGACTGCCAACACAATTTATAAGTGAATCTCATATTTATCAATTAGAAATATAACAAACAGGGATAAGAGCCCGTAAGACTTCAGTGTTTTACAGTATGTTTTACACAAAATGCAGGGAAATAATTATGAAAGTAAGTAATTTAAACAAAGGCCACCAGGTGGCGGTATAACCTAAGGATATTGTTGCAACCTTGACACTAATATTTGCCAATGTCGAACATGTTTGTGTGCATGCTGTAAAAGTTAGAACAACAGTATAGTGACGATACAGGCAGACCTTTCTTTTCCCCAGTAGGCACCGTTTTGTGGATTTTGGCCTAAGGGGTATGGAGCTGAAAAAATGCTGAACAGAGTAAAGTGCATCTTCATAACTTATTTACAGTTGTAGTTGAATTTGTTCATGGGGAGAGGGGGAGTGCTGATCTTCTAAACTAGAAAACATTAAATTAAAGCATACTTGGTCTAAACCTAGCGGTTTTAAGCAGTTTATTATGGTAGAGAGTTGCTCTTTAGAAGATAGGGAAGGCTGATTTCCTATGAAGCCATTGGGATGTTAGCTTATTTTATTTTATTTTTTTAACAATTTTTGGTCATGAAAGACAGTAAGCTGAGGCTTGTTTTCAGGTGCATCCTAGGAGCACAGGGAAGTTAAGTGACTTGCTCAAGGTCACACAGTATGCAAATGGTGACTTCGAGGATTCAAACCCAGTTCTCCAGATTTGCGTATCAGTGCTCTTAACCACTATGCTGTACTACTTCCCCAATGGCTTACTGTATACTGTGTAAAAAATTTATGTTATGAGGGGATTTTGGATGACCCAGAGAAGAGTGTGTTCTGCAACAAGTTCTGCTGTCTGCATTGTGTGACCATAGGAATTTGGGGCTCCGCTCAGCCACCATTGGGATCAGTGTTAAGCAAGTCTAGTATTATATTAGTAATACACATTACCTCGATATTGCCAGGAAATGACAGAGAAATATTAAAAATATATAAAAATGAACAGCTGCTGTATCAGTGTGATTATTTCTCTTTTTTTCTCCAATTGTTCCCCGTTCCCCTTGTTTAGTTTCCACAATTGTCAAAAATACTATTTAGCTTTTGCCAAGGTTATCCTTTACTACCATAAGAGTCACTTTTAAATGTGTGCCTCCCCGGCCAAAAAGCCCTGCCATCTGCACCCCTTCCCCCTACAAAATAAGGGCAGGACAGTTGGTGACCCTAGGATTGTCTCCAGATGTGTGGTGTCACTGGGTGCCATCAGGTCTGCTTGGCAAGCCTATATTTTTTACGTACACTTTTCCTACTACTGCAAAGATGTTCAGGGCTGGACCATCTGCTGCACTAACCTTCCTCACATTCCACATTATGAGGGTTGTCCCCAGTTTTAACCCTCAGAATAATGCCATTCAATTTGGGAAATAGCTCTGCCACACAGAGGATGTACTTTTAAACAGCGACTTTAAAAAAAGGGTTAATGGAAGCAAAGCTCCCTCCAACCTCAGGCCTAATGGCAGCAAAGCTTCCCCAACTCCAGACCTAATGGTAGCATCCCCTCAACCCCAGACTTAATGGCAGCAAAGTCCATCCAACCTCAAACCTTATGGCAGCAAAGCCCCCCCCAAACCCCAGACCCAATGGAAGCAAAGTCTCTCCCCTCCTGCCCAACCTCAGACCGAATGGCAGCAAAGACCCCACCCTGGACCAAATGGCAGCAAAGCTCTCTCATTCTCCAGCAGGTAGGCAGCTATGCATTCAGCTGAGTATCCTGATTGGTTTCTCCTTTGTTTGCATCCCTCCTACCTCCACCTCCCAGAATTTACCTAAACTATTTGCTGCACCTTTTTATTTCTTAATTCATTGAAATTACTCCAACCGGGATCAACCCATGAGGTGCAGCATCTTATTTTCATGGGGGTCCTAGGAAGGGCAGCAGAAGTCAACACGTTAACATAATCCAAAAGACTAAAATATACACAGGAAAAAAAACTATAAAGGCAAGTACATCCAAACAGTACCCAAAGCAAGCTAACAACTTGGGGTCACAGTATACAGCAAACATTTGTCGATGCTGAATGTCTGCTTGCAGTGTAACAGGGCTTTAAAGTGCCCCACGTTGTTGGGACAACTGTGAAAAACATAATATCTAGACATAGATTAGCTTTTATTTCACCCTTTTTTGTAACCATTGCCCTTATTTGTTTATTACTAAGGATAGCTGCATGGAAATAGGATCTCTGCTCTGTTTGCTCTGTCTGCGTCTCTACTTCTCAATCAATCAATCAATCAAAATCTTTATTTATTCAGGCGAACATCATTGAGCATAGCTCATTTACAAGATGGACCTGAGTGGTCATAACAATAAAGGTTACAAATTTTACACAAAACCATGGTACTGAATAAACACAAATACAATCATTTATGAATGAGACAGATATACAAATATTTACATATATACAAGGCAAAATGACAATAAACCTAAATCATATTAAAGGAGAGAAACAAACAGTATAGTAGGGATAAAGCTCGGGTAGTTGGACTTGGGTGGGCATATATGTATGAAGTTTGTTTGATAATGAGCTAGAAGAACGATAGATAAAAGGTGGGAGCTTAAAAGGGGTGGGGAAGGAGGGTGTGGGAGGACTAGGCCTTGTGGAAGCAGTTGCATGATTCTGGGAATAGACTGGTATACAGCTTTTTGAAGGATGTTAAAGGAATGAGGGTATCCAGTTTCAATGTCTTTTGAAGAGAATTCCAGATAAGTGCTAGGGAATAGCTGATTGCAGCTCTTCCATACCGGGTGCAGGTGAGGAATCTTCAGCATGATCAGTTTATTGATCCTCAGGGTGTAAGGCCTAGATGTGATCCGGTTGAAACAGTCTGAGATGTAGGAAGGGAGTTTGTTTGTCAGAGCTTTGTAGATCCAGATAGCCCATTTTATTTCTTCTGTGTTGCAGGGATGTCCAACTGACTGCATTGTAGAGAGACAATGATGGGTGCTGGAGGAAGATCTGTAATGAATCTAATAGCTCTATGATACAAGGTGTCTAATTTATTTAAATGGGAGAGGAGCAGTGGCCATAGAGGAAGTCAGCATAGTCAATGAGGGATAGGAATGATGCTAGATTAGTCTTTGTTTGGAATCTCTGGTCAGGTAGTGTTTTATCCGTAGAAAAGGCCAAGCCTTTGTCTTAGCTTTTCAGGAGCTCTTCAATGTGGGTAGTGTAGTCAAGTTTATTGTCAATCCAGACTCAAGATATTTGAATTTGTCTACATATTCCAGATTTTCACCAAGGATGGTAGAGAGTTGTGGGAGGGTGAATGATGGGACAGTGGAAGAGCAGTTCTTGGTGGCACAGAACATAGCTTTTGTTTTCTTGGCATTTAATAGTAATTTCTTTTCTAATAAGTTGTGCTGTAGGAGGGAGAATTCAGACTGTAAAAGCTCACAGGCTTTTGATGGTGAGGGTTGCTGACATATAGTACAGTGTCATCTGCAAAAGGTGAATATTAGATTGTGAGAGATTGGAGTCAATATTGTTGATAAATGGCAAAAAGGATGGGCCCAGGATGGAGCCTTATGCACACCTCTTAGGAGTGGTTTAGAGGCACATAGGTCACCTTCATTTTTACCAGTTGTAATCTTCGGAGATAGCATCTGAACCATTTAAGAGAGAGTGGGTCAAGGCCTATGGAGTTCAGAGAGGAAATTAGTAGTTCATGATCCACAGTGTCAAAAGGCTTTGCTTAGATCCAGAAACACAGCACAGGTGTTATTCTTTTTGTCTAAGGCAGTCTGCCAGTCGTTTGTAACTTTGCTAAGGCAGAGGTGGTGCTGTGCATAGATCTAAACCCAGATTGAGCTGGGTTAAGGAGATTGTTGGTATCAAGGTAGGCACTTAACTGGGAGTTTACTAGCTTTTCAAGCATCTTGGATAGTACTGGTAAGATGGAAATGGGCCTATAATTGTTGAGGTCCATGTGATCACCTGCCTTAAGTAGTGGAAACACTTGAGCTGTCTTCCATATTGAGGGGATAGAACCAGTGGCAGTGACAGATTGAAGAGGTGGGTGAGGGGCAGCTAAGGCATGCAGTGCTACATTTAGAAAGTAGGGATCCAGGAGTCTGCACCTGCACTTTTAGTTGTATCTAGTTGGAATAGAAGGTCTTCTACTTTTTTAAGAGTATTGATTTGAATGAGAATGTGGAAGCAACCTTGTCCCTCAGTAGATTGTATGTTTAGTGATGATCTTAATAGGTTTGCAGGTGAGGAGTGAAAGCCAGGCCAGCTGTAGTGAAATGATTGTTGAAGGCATTCAAGATTTCTTGCTTGTCAGTGATTTCAATACTATTTAGGTGTACTTTGGGTGGTAAGACAGGGTAGAAGTTTGACCTAGGATCCCCTTTATGGTACCCCAGAACCTGGAAGGGTTGTGATAGGAAGCATCCAATTCAGCTGTGTAGAAGGCAGCCTTGGCATTTCTTACTTGTTTTATGAGGAGTTTCTGGCTTTTCTGAATTGAAGCCAGTCATTTGGATCCTTTGTCTTTCTTGCCCTTTTCCAGAGTTTATCTCTGGCAAGCAGTGCGGATTTGAGGTCAGCAGAGAACCAGCGACAGGATTTGAGTTTGGTTCTGACACTGGTGAGGGGTGCATGTATATTGAGGGCACTTATGATAATATCATTTAAGATTTGAAGAGCTGTCTCTATTGAAGCTGTGAGATAGAATTCTTGCCAACGTATGGTGTGGCACAGATCATGGAGATATCCTGAAATATTAAAGTTCTTTTTTTGACCTTCGTGGGAGGAATTTTGCAGGATTGGGTGGCTTGATTGTTGATCTAATGGCAGCTATGGGACAGTGGTCACTTATGTCACCGAATAGTACTCCAGCATGGGAATACAGATGAGGCTTATTTACCAACATAATGTCCAGGAGTGTGTTGTTGAGATTATTCTTTGGGTTAATCCTTGTTGGTTCTTTGATTAATTGAGTGAATCCATAAGTGTCACAGAAGGTTACTAGGGGGTGCAGATGCATTGGTTAGCCAATTTAAATTCAGGTCACCTAAGATGATGGTGTCTTCAGGGCCTAGATTAAGTATAGATCCTAGGTGGGATAGGAGTTTGAGGCCTGCAGAGGGGGGCCTGTAGCAGCCAATCAGTTGAAAGGATGATATGTTGGGAAGAGTTATTTTAATGGACAAGCATTCGAATTCCTTTGGTTGTGATGTAATATTGAGGCAGGATGCAGAGATGTTTGCTTTGACATAGATGGCTACCCCACCGCCCCTGGATGGACGGTCAGATCTGAAGAGCTGGTAGTTGGGAAGGTTTATTTCACTGTCTTTTGTTGCAGATTTGAGCCATGTTTCAGAGATAACCAGAAAGTCAGGTAAAGTGTGTGCAACCCAGGCCTGTATTAGAGAGAACTTTTTTAGGAGGCTGCAGGCGTTGATGTGAAGAAAACTCAAGCCATTTATGGAGGCTAAGTCAGATGGAGAGATAGAGCTTTCTGTGGGGCCAGGGTTGATTTCAACAGTGCCAACACAGATCAGCAGAAAGAAGATTAGTTTGATGACTTCTGCAGTCAGTTCTGTTTATGACATCCCAATCTGTTGCTGTGAAGATAATTATGATGTCATAAACACGACATTATGATGTCACGTGTAGACAAGCAGTCAAAGCTAATAAAGTCCAAGGGACAGTAATCTTGTTTTTTATGTCACTTCCCTCAATAATAAAGAAAAAGGGGAAATAACTGCAATAATATAGACCTGGCTGAATGGTAGAGGGTAAAAGCACAGAACTGTAAAAAAATGGGTTACAGGTTCAGCCCCCCAGGCCACAAATAATATTATCTAAGAAAATCTGAGATACAGTAAACTTGTAACTGACCAGTGACATGAGCAGCTGAGGCACCGGGTGCCTCACCAGTGACCTGAGTTTGGGAATAGACCAAGGTCTCTCGAGGCTGGAGGGGGGGAAGGAGGATTTAGCATCCATAGGTGGATCTCCTCCTTCAGGGTTGGAGGACAGTGTGTACTGCTGCTTGGCTGCCACATAGTGGAAGGTAGGTGGAACACCAGTGGTCACCAGAACTGAAAGTCGGAGGAGGGCATTGAAAAGTGCACCATCTTAATGGTCTATGTGCGCGTCATTGCATGCTGCCAACTCTGACTCAAAAGTAGTAATGGGTGGAAAAGAACCCCACCTGTAGGAAGATGCTGTAACCCTGAAGGCACCACACTATCAGCATTCATGGCACTCACTCACAGAATGAGGCAGGAAGTAGATGGGGTAAGCCCTGGAGGTGGTGTGAAGGGCCTACGGTTCAACAGTAGAAAAGGACTGATGGGAGGGGCAGGAGGATAAAGCCCATATGAAAAAAAAACAAAGGAAAAACAGCACATGTAACACTGGTTCAAAAACAAATTAATATTTAATAAATGGTACAAAGAAACACAGAACAACAGCACCTACATAACGGCAACCAAATTGTGAGCCCTCCACGAGGAAGTCACTTTGGGTGTCGATGCATAGGGGCTGGTGCTCTGCATTTCTTTGCACCATTTATTAAATATTAATTTGCTTCTGAGACGGTGTTGTGTGCTCTGTTTTTCCTTCATTTTCTATTGTGACTTTACAGTGCTCCTCCACTCCTCTTTTTTATTTTCCATATGGAAAAAAGGACTGCAAAGATACATGAACTATTAACTGAATTGTGTCAGACTCTCAAATTTTTCAAATTTATCCAGCGGGTATCAGTGGCTCTTTAAAGGGAACATAATATGTAATTTAAATCAAATATTGTTGGTGTTTTCTGTTCATTATTGACATGCTGTTAACATATTTGAAGCTATTATATAAGGAATAATGTAGGGGCCACCCATACACAACAAGGCTGTGTTTTCATTAAAGCTCGAGAGGTCCCGAAGTCATCTCAATTCCGAGATGAAAACACAGCCGAGTTGTGTATGGGTGCCCATATACTATTTGTGGTTCCCCTAGGTTTTTAAAAAAAGTTAAATTTGGCAAGATTGGTACCTTGGGTTCCCGCTGCTCTCCCCCTTGCTATCAGGAGCTCCGTTTCCTATAAAGTGAGTCTGCACAGTTCCATTTTACTGAGAGCGACCACATATTCGCAGTCAGACTTCATAAAAAAAAAAAGACAAATGTTAAATTTGCTACGGTTTGGTAAAACGGAACCGAATACAGCAGGTCTGTGTCCAAACAGTGTTTGTCTGCTGGACAGTAAGTGGCGCAGGCATGTTTCTTCCACTTATTCTGTGAAGAGCTCTGCTTTGTCCAGTCAGGTGGCATATGGCAACGCGCTTCATGAATATCAATTATGGAATGTGCACAATAACATTTTGAACATGCACTACAACTTTTCGAATGTGCACAACAACGTTTCAGTAGCCACTGATTTCCATATACAATAAGCTTTAACCATATACTATATTTGCACTGTGCATGCTGTTTTTTCTGCAACTCTGTTTAGTGTTTTCAGATAGACACTTCCTATCTGTAACAAGGGGGAAACACGCACACACACATATAGTGTGAGGCTTGATGTTTCTCTTCAAAGCCTGATGATGACTGTCATCGTCAGCCATCTCAGCACTGGCTTCTGAGAGGCAAGCTTCCTGCATTTGCATACAGTACACACTTACACAGCCCCCTACACTACAGTACTAATATGTTTGCTTTGTGCATGTGCACATGCAAACATAAAAAGAGCATGAGCATTGTTATGCAATCCTATAGATGGGTGACTAAGGTTTCCTACCATAGGATGCACTGCCCCAAGTCGGGCATGATGCCTTTTCATCATGTTCCAGATACCACCCTCTCAGGACATGAAGTCAAGACCAAGCTGGCACCAGTGTGTTTGTGGATATTTTTCTAAAACAGAAAATGTCAAGCTTGTCAAAATATTTATATGGGCCTGAATACCCAGTGGTTAAGCAGTCAGTCTTCCTAATTGCCTGCTATGAATACTTATCACGGAACATATAGAGTACAGGAAATTTTTCAAAACAAGCAATTCCATTATCTATTTATACATGGGGTGCATTTTATGTATTTATTTATTTTCTGGATTTTGGTAACTGGGTAGGCTTGCTGAGATTTGTGTCCCTTTCTCAGCTCCGACCCGGAATAAGTTACATACAAGAAATGGAATTCACAGGATACAACATCAGGTACAGGAAGACAACAGAGACAACAAGAACAATGGTAGTTACAAACTGTACAAAAGTCTTCGCTTTGAAGAAGAATAACCATTTGTACAATAGACCAAAGTGCAGCCATTCAGTTTCAGTTACAGTACATAACATTAGTTGCTCAGCAGAAGCAGGTACATCTGTGTTTGGGGGGGGGGGGTTGCACGTTGAGGTGTCCCTTGAAGGACTGGTGAGTATGGCTTTCCTGGAGAGGGACAGGAACCTCATTCCAGAGTAGTGGTGCTCTATGCAACAAGGACCACTGCCTGAAAGAGGTTCCTGTTCTGGGGACCTCGAGCAAGGGTTGTGAGTAGGAGTGGTGATGCCTTTTCATGGGCCTCCATGACAGTATGCATCAAAGTCTAGGAAGGAAGCAGCTCTTTAACATCTTGTAGGCAAGACAAAGGGCTGGTTGCAGAGGCACTCTTCAAGTGGGGGTCAGTTAACGGAGGCAAGCACATCACAGTGATGCTCTCTATTCCCTGCTCCAGACACAAACATGCCAATTCTGTGGTACAGGGTTTTTAGTTTAGTTAGCTCCGAGCCCTTCAGGAAAGACAGGACTGGGACCCCATACAGTATCGTAAGGAGAAGAGCACTGCTGGCTATGGACTGATGGGCTTTATTAGTTAGGTAGGACTTGAGCCTATAGAGCAGTCCCAGCTTTTGAGAAGGCAGCTTAGAGATGCATTCAGCCTGTATCTTAAAGAAGAGCTCTTGATCAATTCAAATGCCAAGATATTTTATAGCGTCTACTACCTCCAGCCATGTACCCAATGAAGTGACGATCTGCAAGAGTTCACTTCAGTTAGGACCCAGCTTTCAGGATCCAAACAACATGGCCTTGTTTTTTTTTTTTTATCATTGAGGACAAGTTGGTTGGAGATAAACTAGGACTCAAGTTTATGGAAGTTACTGTTTAGTTCAGTATTTACGGAGCTCAGGTCTTGACCAGACTGGTATAAGACTGTGTCATCTGATACAGGAGAACTTTGGCATCACCACAATTTGAGGGGAACTTGTTGACAAACAGCGAGAAGAAAATGGGCCCCAAGATGGAGCCTTGGAGCATCCCATCTGAGGTCTCATGCTGAGAGGAGAGGCATATTCTCCACTTAACAGACAGGATTTGCCCTATTAGGTAGCTTCTAAAACACTGGCAAGAGAGTTGGTCTAGGCCCAGCCTCCTTAACCTAGATAGCCGTAGACCATGGTTCACTAAATTGAAGGCCTTTGTCAGGTCAACAAATACAGCCCCCACTGGGTTACCTTGGTCTAAATCATGTAGAACATCAGCAGTGAACCATAGTAGGGCAGAATCAGTGCCATGGTGTTTATAGAATCCATGCTGAACATCCCTGAACAGTGAGTGGGTTTCCATGTATACCAATAGTTGGTTATACACAAGCCTCTCTTGGGCCTTTGCCAGGGTGCCAAATATGGATATGGGGCAATAATTTGCAATCAGTTCCCTGGCTCCTCCTTTGTGAGCTGGGACCATGTGTGTCATTTTCCCTGTTACAGAAACTGTGTAGTAAGGAATCCAGAGCCAGAAAAGCCCTCAAAAATTAGCTGAACCTGACACCTCTTGCTATACTTTGCAGGCTGCCAGTTTTGGAAAGAATAGACCCCCCCCCAGTACCATAATCAAAAGGCCTGCTCTGTCCTAACTCTTGTTCAAGTTGTGAAATACACTAAAATAAGTAAGACATGAATGAAAAATATGAGAAAAATCGGGAAAAGTGGAAACGTTACCAAATATGATCTAGAACCTTCAATATTGCTCAGATCGGTCTAAATTTTGTACCAGGTATGCACATTGAGACTTTTCACATAAAACAAGTCTAATTGTCATCATGTCTTTACAGTATGGACCAGTATATGCAATTCTTGTAGGAAATTATTTCCCAAATTCCTGATTTTTCAGCTAAATTTTTGAATAGCGGTCATGGCATGTTCTCTGATGAAGTAATCATTGCATTTATATTATATTATACCATATTTATATCTTCTACAATGTTTCTGCTTTCATTTAAAAGAAACCTGACTCAAATACCATGATTTATGATGGAGATACTCCATTTTATGTACCCATATCCCCAAATGGATGCGGTCATGATTGTACCCAGCATTTGCCAGTTTTGACCATATATGCATTTCTAGTTTGATTTTGGCATGGTTTGAAATACTACATAAGAGTTTTATGATATTGGTAAACTGCCTATTTAGGGAATGCTCTTAAAGTAATCAATTTGATGCTTTGTGCCAAGTATTTATAACGTGTATTTTTGTATTTCAGATATTTGACTGATCAACCATGGAACCAGCATTCCAAGTCAGCATGAAAAGGCAGCAACCAAGCACAAATTACTCCTGCTGCCTCATTTGTCAGCAAGATGCAAAACGTGTCTCTTTACAAAGACTGACAGAACTTGGATATCCCGCCTTCTCGTATGCAATTCAGAACCGTGATGATGTTTCTTTCTAAGTGGAAAAGGATGTGTTATGTAAAGATGAATTCCTAGCAAAGACCCCAGTAATGTATGCAAGTTGTCGCAACACATACACCAACAAAAAAAACTGTTGAACAAAAATGCTGCCGAGTTTCAGAACTGGGCTCTCATTGTGCAACAGCACTGAGCACAGCACGTGCTAGAGCTACTGCTTGTCTGAGAAAAAAAAGTTTTTTTTAAGGGTAAAAAAGAATTGTGCTTTTCTATGTGACATTTTTTATTCCTAAGTGTGCTTGGTGGTCATGTTCGGGGAGATAGGTAGGCAGGGTGGAGGTGGGGTGGGGTCACTCACTAGCGTCCAGAAAGCGATCGATGTGGCAAGCAGGTAATTTGGGTTATGTGAAGGCAGTTTTCGAATCTGTTGTCACTAAAAAGAAAAAGGCAGCTTCTATTATGACTTTTTTATTTCCCATCTTGAATATGGTGACTGTTGGGGAGGGGGTCGCTAAAGCAAAGGGAAAAAATGGTACTATTTGCATTTTTCAACATTCGAATGGCAACGCACTACTAGAACGAAATAAGGCAATGGAGACTGGGACTTGTTACTCCCCAGTCTCTGTTGTCTCATACTGGACTCGCTGATAGGCACTTTTAGCCAATCAGTATCGACATTAGACCTAGTCCATTTTCTAAAGAAATGTAATGCACTGTGTACATCCAGTGTATGCAATAATGCTTCCCCTTTGTTGGCATTCTCAGCATAATACAAAGGAAGGTGTATGATCTGATTCCGTGTGAAATCAGAAACCACTTTTGAAAGAAACCTGGCTGATAGGTAGGAAAACCCTATCCTTGTGGAAATTCAAATAAGGAATCTCAGCCATTAGGGCACAGAGCTCAGAAATTCTACAAGTAGAAATGACAGCCACAAGAAAAATGTATTAAGTTTTTGTTGACTGGGTGAGTGTACTAAACAAAAGCATTGCCTATTTTCAGGCATGACCCAGGAGGGTTACAGACAAAGTGAACAAATTACAATGACACGACATCAAACACTGCAAGCAAGATACTAGGGCAACATGCAGCACTTGAGCAGTACAGGGGGTATAAGAAAGCAACCAAATAAGTGCTGCAGTAACATGAGCTATAACAGATCCATTCCAAAGATACAGAGAATCAGGTACACGAGCATTTATCATTGGCCAGAAGTAGTTTGCGGAGATCATTCTTTAAGACCTGGTGTGACTTAGCGCACCTAAATGTCATTGGAAGGGAGCTCCAAAGCTTGGGTGCAAACACTGAGAAAGCATGTTCTCCTATCTTTGTGGCACATTAAGTGATGTTGAGAATAGGAAATGCATTTCACAAGTCACAGCAGCCTCAAACGGAGCACCTGTCCGTTTTTCGAAAACAAAATTAGGGTCCCAGGGTGGAACCAATTTACTGCTTGGGGGACGCATATGCAGAATGCCTTTAAAGAACATATAGGACACATTTAGTTGTGCAATCAGACAAAAGCTCCAGAGCATGTCACTTTTCTATAATTTCCAGGAACTGCTCCTCTGTAGTGATCTCCCTCCACTGTATAGATAAAGGAAGATACTTCCCGACACCAGCACACCCAGAGGCAGAAGGATAAGTGGTGTTGTATCAGAAAATAACGGGGGAAGGGGGCTGCCTGTATTGATACCCATGGGTGCTTCTGCAGGGCCACCTGGGGGAGGACCCAACAGGGGACCTCTACCCTAAGCATAGGGTTGCTAACGGGAGACATGACCACCTCGGGTAGCCAGTCTACAAAATGTGCCCCTATCATTCCCCCTAGAGGGCTGAGGGGTCAAAGCCTTAAGGTAACCAAGAATCATCTTGAAGGAGTGTACTTCTCTCAGAGCTGGTTCCACATCAGTGCCAAATAGTTTAGGACCCCTAAAGGGGGCACTAAGGACAGATTGTTGCACATCAGTAGCAAAACCTGCCATTCAAAGCTAAGAACAACTTCTAAGGCAAATGCCAGCGGCAGCAGCGGCCTGGAAGAAACATCTGAGGAATCATAAGATAAACTTAAAACATGCTTACCAGTGTCAGGGCATGCAGCAGCAGACTTTAGTTAGTCAGCCTTAACAGGACTGTCAGGTAGTGATGCAATGTTAGTCATAACACTTCTACAAGCTGTTTAAATATTTAATCATGCAAGCTTGGTAATTCATTATCCTTAGGCCCAAAGAAACCGAGGCGTATGTCTGCCTGCCCTAACATCCAGCCACCTAGATTCTTTGTCAGGAGGCAAAGAACTCATATGCCTAGGCATTCTGGACCTGTCATGAGTGGCCATAATAACTATGGACTCAGTTTTAAGCTGTGAGGATTAATCAGGTTTAATGGAAAGTGCATGATATTGTTTATCAGCCTTCTGTGGGACTGCTGGCAAGGCACTGTGCCATGCTGCAATAATAATGCAGGATAAACTGGAGGTATCACAACAGAGGAGGCAGTGGGGATCTCCAAAAAAAGTTGTGTTTGTGGAATCTTCCTCCTCAGCAGAAAACCCCAAGGCACTCTGCATTTGTCTCAGCAGGACCTAGAAAGAAGCATCCTCAGGTGAAGACCTAGGAGTATGTACAACAGTGTCTTCGTTTTAAGAGAATAAAGTGGAGCTAGAACCATGTCCACCCTCAAAGGCATCTATGTCACCTTCCCCCTCCAAATTCAGGAGGTCAGGATTATATTCCTCTAACTCACCTTCGGGTATGACAGTGGGATGATTCATAGGCGCTGATGTTGAAGGGGGTGGCTGTGAAGGAGGAATTATAAGTGTGCTTTGTTAGCTATCTATCCATCAAGGACAATGATGATGGAGTAGGCCCCATCAATGGAACTGATATTACTGTCAGCAGAAGGCACAGCATTAAATGTCAAAATATCTCTAACAAAAGAATGTTGTTGACCAGATACTACCCAACGATGGAGGTTGTGAACACTCTGTTCTGGCGCCTGACTTTAGCCAGACTCTGACATTGGCATCTCATGGACGGTCAGGGGAGGGTCTGTAGGAGTTGAGGCCACCAGAATGGACAAGGACTAAACCTCCTTGGGGGAGTAGAGACCTAGACCTCACCGGTGATGCAGGCACCTTATCTTTGTGTTTATTGTGAGGCTACATTAAGAGGACTTGGAAGACTTGTCCTTTTTGTGGGACATTGTTGACTGTGACAGCGTTGCTGAACACCATGGAGATTTCCCTGTGTTTGTGGTTGACAACCTAGAGGGAGAAGCCAGCTGTGAGCCTGTGGCCTTCTTGGCAGTGTCCATGGCCTAACTGGTGATGAATTCTCTAAAGCCTTTCAATGGTGTCTCCTCGTGGTCTGGTTGAATCCCTGGCAGATCTTGCAGGCCCTAATGTTGTGGGATAACCCCAAGCAGAAAACACAGATGGTATGAACCTCATCTTTGCAGATTTTCTGGCCACAGGTACAGAATCTAAATATTCTGATGATGATGGTATAAAACATCAACAAAGTTTTAAACTTTAAGAAAAGCGATGGCATTGCTTCTCAGTGTAATCCAATGAGCAGTTCATGGCAGAAGAAAGAACTGAGGAGTGGTAGGGCAGTCCACATTATATAGGCGGTAATGTTGTATGAGAACATGGGCATCCCCCGGCTAACAAAAGTTTCTGAGTGATCCAGTGGAGAGGTCCTAGAAGAAGATCTCCATTTACCACTACCTTTTGCACCTTTCCTCAAAGCCCACTATCTGCCCAAGCCACCAATCTTTCTTCTACACCAAGGTCTTCTTAATCAATCTCTTGTGGGGGGACTGAGTGAAAAGCCTTGCTGAAGTTTATTGATTGACTTTCCTTTCTTAGCTGTCCATGTGACCCAGTCACAGAACTCTATGAGATTACTCCTGCAAGACCTTCCTGATGAACTCATACTGCCTGATGTTCCACAGCCAATGCCCTTTCAGGAAGTCCACCAGTTCTTCCCTTAGTATGGCCTCCATTACCTTCCCCTCTATAGATGTCAGGCTGACTGCTGTATAGTTTCCTGACTTATCTTTCCTCCGGGTTTGTGCAGTGGGACCATGTCTGCTGTTCTTGTCCATGGGGACCATCTCTGTGGCCAATGAGTAGCTAAAAATGCCTGCAAGCGAGTCACTATTACCTCTGCTGTCTCTTTGATCATTCTAGGATGCAGCCCATCAGGCCTCATAGATTTGTCCACCTACAGCCCTTCCAGCTCCCTTGCCTCAGTTGTATGGCCCATAATGTTTGGGTGCCTGTCCCCCCCCTTCCCCTTCCTTTCATCCATCCTCACACCACATTCTGGCAGAGGCCCCTCTTTTCCCAGTAAATACTGGACAAAAGTATTGATTCAGTATCTTTGACATGCCTCTGTTCCCCACTCCCAGACTTCCTCCTTTTCTAGCCTCAATATGCCCTCCTTAACCATGTGTTTCTCCCGTATGTACCCAAGGAACACTTTGCCTCCCTACTTCACCCCTGTTGCAAGCCTGAGTTCTGGGCCTGCCTTGGTCCCCCTATTCTTACTAGCCTCCCTGGTTGCCCCTAGCTACTCCTCCCTGTCCTCCTTCCTTTGGCTGCCCTTATACTTTCTAAATACCCTCCTCTTTGCTCTTACTGCATTCTTTATGTCTGACAAGAACCACAGTGGGCCTCTTGAATGTTTGCTTTTTGATGGTGCTTCCTAGTTTTCCTCCACTGCCTTTGACTGCTCTACTCTCTTCATATTTTCCCTCAACATAGAATTTGATAGCGAATAAGGACTACTTGGCCCACCCAGCCTGCTAATTTTTTCCTACTTACATTATTACATTATTACTGCAGACCATACGTGATCTATAGCTTTGTCACCCCTTCCTTTCCGCTATGATTTTCTTGTGCCTATCAATTGCATTCTTGAACCCCACCAGTGTTTCCACCCCACCACCTCTGCTGGAAGGCTGTTACAGGAATCCACCACTCTTTCTGTGAAGAAGTAGTTCCTCACATCTCTCCTGAATCTAGTCCCCTCCAGCGTCACAGCATATAACCTTGTTCTTGAGCACTTTCTTTTCTGAAAACTACTTTCCTCCTGTACCTTATTTACCCCTGTAAGGTATTTAAAGGTCTCTATTAAATCCCTCCTCTCTTCCAGGGTGTACAAACTGAGGTCCTTAGTCTCTCCTCATAGGCATCATTTTAGTTGCCCTCCTCTGGACTGCCTCCACTCTGTCTATGTCCTTCTGGATATATGGTCACAGAACTGGACACTGTATTCAAGGTAGGGTCTTCCCAGTGATCTATACAGAGGCAACACCACCTCTCTCTTTCTGCTGGTAATATGTCTCACTATGCACCCCAGCATCCCATTAGCCCTCCCGACTGCCTTATCGCGCTACCTGGCCATTTTTAGGTCATCAGATATGATTACTCTCAGGTCTCTTTCTTGCTTGGTAGTTGTCAAAGCAGCCCTAGCATCTTATTGAAGTCTGTCTTCCTGAAATCCCACACCTTCACTGAGTTTGCCCCCTTGTAGATCAGTAGTTGGACCTCTAACCTCACCATCCTGTGATCACTGGATCCCAGGGTTCCTGGACTGACACATTCTGTATCTTCTCACTGTTAGTGAGTGCCAGATTCAGTATGGCCTCCTTCCTTGTACAGTATTGGACCATCTGTATTTGGAACCACTCCTGGTATACATCTACAAGGAGCAGATTCCGTGTACCTACCATGCCTGGGACTTGCCAGTCCATGCTTGGTAAGTTAAAGTTCCCCACTGTTGCTACTTATCCCAGTGTGGCTGCCCTCCTCGGTGCCTTGTTTGGTTCTCTGTCTACTCCCTGGTTTTGAACCATTCCATCTTAATTTGTTTCCCATTTCCTTTTTCTGCTAGTACCCAAAGAGACTCTAACCTTCCCGAGTCTCCCAGGTTATCCATCTCTGTTGCCTCTGTTCCTTCCCTTACACAGTTCTACCCCACCACCCTTACCCTTAGACCTGTTCTTTCTGAGCAAGGATTATCCCAGTATGGACATGTCCCACTCATGGTTCAACATCATCCATGTCTCTGTGAGAGCCAGCTGGTCTAGGTTACCTTCTGCAACCAGTACATATAGCTTTGGCATTTTGTTGCCCAGGCTCTTTTTAATGGTGCACATCATCCTTTAGCAACTTGTCTTTTCCTTCCCCTTACTTTTCTGCCCAGGATTAGTTAAGTACAGTTCATTGCTTGCAGGTGGGAGGCCAGCAAGACCCCACTGTATAGTATCCTTTGCAGTGTGCCTTGCCAAGCTAATTCCCCCTACCTAGTTTAAACTAGCTGCTGTGTGTTATGCCCATCTAGCTCTCACCATCCTCCTGCCCTCTCTGTTAGGGTGAAAGTTATCCATTTTGAAAATGAAAAGCCTCCAAGTTAGGACCCAGTCCCTTAGAAACTGAAATCCCTCTTTCCTACCCCATCTTTTTAGCTAAACACTGAATTAGATGTCCAACACGTACTGTGGCAATATACCTCATTGCATATCACTACAGTATTTTTGGTGGCAGATAGTGGCTGTTCATAGCAGTTAGTGGACAGCTGTTGCTGGACGTCATCTCGGGATGGGGGGCTAATGGGTAGCTCTAGGGGGTGTTACTGATCTTAGGAGGACTGACTGGGACTAATGCAGGAATCACTGCACATCAGGAAAATGTTCATGGCAGAGAACTGCATTATGCAGCACTAAAGCCACAGGGAGACCGTACCACTGGACCCCAGTGATAATTTCATCAGTGGAATCAGGTGAGGGAGGAGGTGCCACAGGACTGCCAGGGAAGATGTTACAGGGGGGAATGGGTGCAGGGGGTGTCACCGGATGCTATGGAAGACATTACCAGTGGATAAGGTGATGGATAATGGTACCATCAGTAGCAAGGGAAGATGTTACTAAGGGATCAGGAGACAGAGCGGTGCCAATGAAGAAATGAGTAATGCCATATGGGGGGAGGGAGGAGATGGCATGCTGTTTGCATTAATTTAAAACATGCTTTTTGGATGTGCTAAATAGCACTGCCCAATTTGCACTTCCCAATAGCTTTAAATATGCCAATGTGTTCTTTGGGTATGTCTCCATCTCTCATTTGCATGTGTGGCTGGTGTTCCTCAGCAATGACACGCTAACTGTCCCTTTGAACATGACACTGGGCGCATGATCTTGTGATCACACTGAGCAGTTAGCGAGGCACTAAGCTTGTTAGCATTGGGCTGTCTATATATTTGGCCTGTTCTGCCCAGTGCTTTGAAATTAGATAAAGTACTTTACAAATAAAGTTTCTTATATCTTCTTTGAGATGTCATCTGTTATCTTGCAATTTCTATCTCCACGGGTGATACGTAGAGAGCATAGTTGATATGCCGTTAACATCCTAGTTGGTGGGTTAAAGTCCCGAGCCTAAAGGCAAGGGACTTCAACTACCACCAGGGATGCTGGGGTATAAACTACCCTATGGAGTATTTTATTCCACTTTTTTAGTGAGTTTTAAGGGTTTTTGTCAGTGAGGTATATGGGATGTGAACAGAAATAATATTGTGCCTTTAAAGGAGACAGGAAATGCGTGCTAACTAGAAGCAGTTAGTAATGTTCCTAGTAATAGAAATGAACACGTTCACCTCCAACTGAGCCATATTTAACTGCACCTAAATAAACATTAATGTGAAAAACTGTGTTTTTAATTCTTTTCTTTTAATGGACAACATTCTGCACAGTTCTCTTCATGGAACCACTAATTAGGAGTTTTTACTATGTAATGGTTTGTGTGCAGAATGCTAAGCATGATCTATTGTCCTATCAGAACCATACTCAGAGTGCTTTGAGCAAGCTGTGACATAATTAAAACTCCAGATAATTTGTTCTATGAAGAGAACTGTGATAGAATGCTGCCATAAAAAGGAAACAATACAAAATACAGTTTTTCACATCAACTTTTTATTCAAGTCCATTTACACCTGGATCATTTAGGCTTATGGATATAATTTCTGTAAATGGAAACATTGTAAGAAGCTGCCAATTATAAATCGTTTCCTGTCCTTTTTAAAGTGAAAAATCACTAAGGTCCTGAATGAACTAATTGGTCCGTGCAATGCAGAATGTTACTTGTGTGAGGTGCCCACATGCCCAATCCTTTTTCAGCTGTGAATTCCAGCACTGAAGAAAGAGTTTTGCAGCTCCAGGTGGAGCGATCTATTCCTTTTTAGTTGCAGTTAATGCACTGAAAAGCTTTAGTTTGATTGTATTTCTGTTTTCTGTGAGATAGCTCTATTTGAGGGGAATGCAGGTGGTTAACAGTTTTGCTAGTATTTTTTCGGGGGGGGGTTTGTTTGGTTTCTTAAAAAGTTTTGTTGGTAGATGTGATTTAGTTTTTTGTCAAATTCAGACTTTTATGCTAGATGTGGTTTAATTTTTCATATTTTTGTGAAGGTGTAAGTTTGATTTCTTTACAGGGCACCCAGGTTTGGGGGGGGGTCATGCAGTTTGTTTGGATTTACATCATTACCTGTTGGGTGGGTGGCTACTTGCACAGTGACTAGTGTATTATTGTTGTCAATATATGGTATCCCTCGAAACATGGCTTATACCCCCAATAATCCACCTTCATCAAACCAGGTTTTGACCAGTGAGGATGCTGCATAGATCAGACCCTATTCTATGAACATGTTTATCAATGACTTTGTCAATGACTAAAACAAATACTCAGACTTGATTGGTTAACAGCTGTGGAGGCATCCCTACACATACCCACATAAAAAAGTGACAGCAGGACTCCTGGTTCCAGCTCTGAGTTGGCAATAGATTAAGTGCAGACACCCAGCATAGCTATGTGACAACCTACGATCATGCAAAGCCAGAAGGTGGATTTTTTGCCTTCAGACCTGTACTAACCAGTAGACAGTATGCCCAGGAATTAGCAGAGATGGGCAGAGACACCACAGTGGCCCTCCTCATGGCAAGCTGACCAATGATCCTCGCTGCTCAGACTCGTGGCATTTTGTTCTCCTTTGTCCACTTCAAGCCATAATGGGGGTGAGCATGTAAACCTATGCCGCATCTGGAATGAGTTGAAAACACTAATGCTCTTGATTTAGAAACACAGCTCCGGTATCAATGATTTTAGGCAGGCTAGAGGAATGTGGAGCACTGCACTACCGAGCTGGAGTCAGGCCTGGCAGAGACAGCAGAACACATAGACTTCCACAGCAGGACCCTGTTATCCCTCTACAGAAGGGAGTGCCAGCTCCACCGGAGGCAGGAAGATGCAGGAAATAAGGGTAGGTGGCTGAATCAGATATTAGATCCATGGCTTACTGGAGGATTTGAAGAAGCAGACTCTTTAGGTTTCCTATGAAACAGCTCATCCTCTCTATAGCATGGGCAGTTAAAGAGCTGAAATATAAGGGACAACACCTATTCTTTGAACCAGGCTACTCCATGGAGCTACAGTCCAAATGGAAACTAAGCTATGCTGTCCAGAAACAATTTACTTTACCTCATGTGCTGCTGCTCTACTAGCTTCTCTTCCTCCTACCCAACCAGTTGCATCTGTCCACAATACTCACACCCAAGCACCCTCCCTAGCATCCTCTTCTCCTTCTCTCCAGTCTCTCCTCATGATACTCTAAAAGCTCTCCTCACTCTCAATCCATCTAAGGGTTCCTCACCCGATGACCTTGACCCCAAACTTCTCTTCCTCTCTGCGCATGCCATTTGTTCACCACTTTCTGCCTTACTAAACCTTTCCTTCTTACTGGCCTCTGTCCCTGACCCATGAAATCATGCTGTAGTTCTCCCACTACCCAAGGGAGGTGACCCTTTTATGCCTGGGAACTATCGGCCAATCTCTCTCTTACCTATTCTAGCTAGGCTTCAGGAGCACCTGGCCCTCTCCCAACTCTCCTCTTACAGTACCTCTCTGACTCTGTCTTTTTCACTCTCTACCAATCTGGTTTTAGGAAAGATCACTCCACTACCACTTCCTTACTTAGGCTCACCGATTCCCTACTAGCAGGTATGGACAGTGGTCTAATCACATCTGTGACTTTTGTCAACCTTGCAAAGGATTTTGACACTGTCTCCTACCCTCTACTCCTAGATAATCTGCAATCTGCTGGTCTTTCTGTTTCAGCCACAAACTGATTTAGCTCCTACCTAACAGGCTGGACACAGTCAGTCAAAACTGCTGATTCCACCTCCTCCCCACTCCAGATTAATGCTCGTGTACCCTAAGGCTCAGTCCTTGGCCCCCTACTATTCTCCATATTCCTTAATGACCTCCCGTCAGTGTGCACCTCCTCCTCCATCCATACGTATGCTGATGATGCTGTCCTTTTCTACTCTGGCCAATCGCCAACTTATGTCACTTCCACACTTCAGCATGACTTTGAGAAAGTTCAGCAATGGCTAAGCTCCCATCAACTTTTCCTCAATGCCAAGAAAACAGTATCTATGACCTTCGGCACTAGGCAGAGACTCTCTAGGCTAGCTAAATTGCCCTCTTTCCACATCCTTGATGGCTCTACTCTAGAGGACACCTCCTCCTTTAGGTATCTTGGGGTATTTCTAGACCAGCACCTAAACTTCACTGGACACATAGACTCCATCCTGAAAAAAATGCACCCCAAATTAGGTGCCTGTACAGGAACCGAAGCTGCCTATCTCTACAGGCCAGGTGGAAGATTGTCTAGAAAATGATACTACCCATCTTTGACTACTGTGACATAGTCTACAGTGCTGAATCAAAGTCGTCCTTAACCAGACTGGACACCCTTTTCAATACTTTTTGTCATTTCACTTTGGATGCCCCTTACTTTACCCACCACTGCGATCTATATCGCTCTCTAGCTTTTCCTTCCCTGGAATACCGCCATCTAGCCCACTGCATAAAATTTGTCTCTAAATTCTGGTTTGATATGCTTCCCCCTTACCTTGCCTCCTCACTGTCCTCCCGCCCCACTGCCCCTCTCTCCCTCCGATCCAGTGACTCCAGCACCCTAGGTATACCACAACGCACCACCACTATAGGTCAATCGTCATTCGCCTATAGGTTCCCTAAGCTCTGGAACTCAATGGCTCATCAAATCAGGTACCCTCCTCCCTATGGTCCATCTCGACCTCCCTCCTCAACTTCCTCTCTCCTTCCTGCAGCTGCTCCTAATTTCCCCTCTGGCCCCTCACTCCACCTAATTCCCCTCTGGCTTCCCCATCTTCTTTCCCAGCCTAGCACTTAACGTGAGGAGAAACCAATGTACTTTATTGCACTTCCTTGTCTACACTGTATGTATTAGTCTGCTGTGCTGATAATTCGCTCCTCTCACATCAAATCCCAATATTTATCTAATGCTACTGATATATTGTTTTTTCACTCTGTTGCTCCTCTGTTTTATATTATGTTTGGAAATGTGTTGTTGAGTATTGTATATATACTTTTCTATAATACTGCATGGAAATGTGCTTTTGATTACTGTGTTCCCATGTTCCCCTTCCTCCAGGACGCTCCGTGACATGAGCAATTTTATATTATTCAGTGTGCATTTCCTGGTGAAACTTTTCAATAAATAAATAAATAAATAAACAACTTAACTATTCCTCACCCTTTCCTCACCCACCTGCTTTTGTACAATAAAAGGTTTATCTTTTCTCCTGGTTCCTTACTTTACTTCTGTACATATTCTGGGCCTCTTAAGATTAAATTATGCAATAAGAACCTCCTCCGTCTTTTCTATTCCCACTCTCATTCCTTTAATTTCCTTCAATATCAAACCCATTTCATTCCCCATCTTTATTTCTCATTGCTGTATTCCATTAAGGTCAGTTACATTCAGGGAACAATTACTAAGGATAAACTGATGGACATGTGCCTCTGATGATATTTTTGTATTTATTTGTCCTTGCCTATGTATTTTATTCTCTGCCCATTTTTTTGCATCAGATTTATTTCCTCTTTTTTATCCATTGGTTGTTTGAAAAGTTGTTTCATGCTTGGGTCATGGTTTCATTGTTTTAGGTGTGTTTCACTTTAAATGAGGACTTTAAATATGATGCACTGTCTATTACGAACTAGACCCTGCCTCCTGACAAAGACCCTGTTGGGTTGAAGTGCTGGTGCATTTGGATGCTAGTCTGGACCTCTGTGGTGATGGAATAAACATTTAAAACTTTTTTCTCCCTGGATTGTTGGCTCTGCGAGTGCCAAGATGTTTTTCTCTTCTTAGTTAATACATATGTTTCTATGTTTCTATATGGGTAATGTGCTCCCCATTGGGGTAGTTGGTACAGCCCAAATGCTGTGACCTCAGCACTGACCCCCAAGAACATGGAACATTTCATCTGCAAGAGCTACCTCAGTACACTTCTGTCAATGCAGTATGCAATACACAAACCAATAAAAACAGGTTACGCACCTGTAACAGTAATTCTAGGAGTGGTATATGGTGTACATTCACACTTCCATCAGTGTTCCTTTCCCTTTAAGGCTTATTGGAAAGTCTTCAACTTGGCTGCTCCCACCCACCTGGGTGGTAACTCCCTTGGCATTTCCCCATGATGTTAGATCTTACCCGCTGGAGGCAAGACCGGTGTGCTACTTGCCAGGGGAGGTTGGGTGGGTCATTGTGGATGTGCACCATGTATCACTTCTACTGTTACAGGTGTGTGACCTGTTTTTCTAGGGATGTGGATATGGTGTACTTATCCACACTTCTAGCACACAGTTAACTGTTCTCCGGGAGGACAGGGCAAGGCACACACACCCTATTTAGGGAAGAGAGACTGGAGAACAGAGACCCCAAAACCAGCATCCCAGTGTGACTCAAGGTTGACGTGGTAGTGGGAAATGAAGGTGTAGCAGACTTCCAGGTAGCATCCCTGCAGATTTCCTGGATAGGGACATCCCTGGAAGTAGCCACCTAGGTAGCGGTATGATGGGTGGAATGAGCCCTTGGCCCTATGGGAGACTTCCTACCCACCAACCTATAGCAGAGGTTGAAGCAGGATACAATGCACCTGCAAATCATATGCTTAGTTGCTGGTCTGCCAGGTACAGCTTCAGTGTAGGTGATAAATAGCTGGTGAACCTCTCCCTAAACTCCGGCTGTGCGCTCCTAATAGTAGGTGAGCACTCACTGCAGGTCCAAAGTGTATGGAGCCTGTGCTTGGTCTCGGAGGTGTGATTAGTGAAGTACACTGGGAGATTGATCACCTGGTTAAAGTGAAAATCTGACATAACCTTTGGGAGGAACTTCAGGTTGGGGCAAAGGACAACCCTGTCCCTGTGGAAGACCAAATCAGGAGACTCCACCAAGAGCACCTGGAACTCACTGATCCTTCTGGCTGACATGATAGCCACCAAGAAGGCAGTCTTCCATGACAGATGAGAAATTTCACACCTGTGCATTGGTTCGAAAGGCTTGCCCATGAGCTTTGCCAATACCAGCAACAAGTCCCAGGGTGTCGGTAGTTCACACACCAGAGAGGAAATGAGGTCATGGCCCTTAAAAAAAGTGCCAGACCACCTTCTCCTGTGCCACCGACAGCATACCAGCCCACGCCCGGTATGCTGAGATGGCTTCCAGGTCCACCTTAAGGGTCATCAACCGAAGACCCGACTGAGAGAGGGACTAAAGGTAGTCGAGAATGTTAGCCACCAGACAAGATAAGAGGTCAAACCCCTTGCCCTGTCACCAAATGGAGAACCTCTTCCATTTGAAGGCATAGCATTTTTGGGTCGACTCCTTCAGAGATGCCTCGACCACACTGAGGACATCTTCGGAGAGACCCAAAGCCTGGAACTCTAGCCACTCAGAAACCAGGCTGTCAGGTGCAGGGACTGAAGGTCTGGATGGATTACCTTCCCCTGACTGCAACAGAGCAGGTCCGGGCAAAGAGGAAGACACCACAGGAGCCTGCTGCTGAGACTGAGGAGATCAGGGTACCAGAACTGGCAGGGCCATTCTGGAGCCACCAGGATCATTCATGCCTTGTCCCTCCAAGCTTTGATCAAGACCTTGTGGATCAGAGGAAAGGGAGCGAAGGCATAAAGGAGGCCCGGGCTCCAGGGCCTTATGAAGGCATCCCCCTGCAGCGTGCTCTGATTGGGGTGGGCACAAAACAGCCTCAGCTTGGCATTCTCCAGGGAGGCAAACATCCACTTGAAGGGTGCCCCACTGAGAGAACAGACGGTCCACTACCTCTTGATGAAGGGACCACTCGTGAGACGCCTTGCCTACTCAACTGAGGGTGTCCACCAGCCAAATGAAACTCCAGCCACATAAATGGCCAGCAGGTTGGCTTTGAGGCTGAGCACAAGGGTCCAGTTGTGGAGACCCTCCCTGCACAGAGCTAGGGAATGCATCCCTCCCTGCTTGTTGAGGTAGTACATGGTCATCATGTTGTCTGTCTGGACCTGGATGACCTGACCCCGGAGATGTGGAGTGAAGGCTGTCAAGACCAGGTGAGCAGCCTGAAGCTCCAACAGGTTGATATGGCATTGGGACTCCTCAGGGGGGCCAGAGGCCATGGACTCTGTGTTCCCCCAGGTTGGCACCCCAGCACATCAGGGAGGCATCAAGTCATGACAGTGACCTTTGGCTCTAGTAACAGAAGAAGTAGTAAGAGCACCCACAAAAATCAGAGAGCACAGGACTTCGATGAAAAAAATGAAGTCCTTTTATTTAAATACAAAACTGCATGTTACATGTGCACCAAGTCCCAAAAGTAAGCAGTAAAAGCTGTACCAACACTAACATTTCCTCTGACCACTGTCAGGCATCATCAGAGTGAATCTAAAACATCACAACAGTGCCTCCATAAAAATAGTGGCAAAATTACAAGTTACTAATTCATTCTAACCAATCAAGAACTAAAAACTATTTAGTTTTATTATTAAAAGCAGTTTTCAATAAACAACACTAGTAACCATTAATTTGGACTTGAATAGCAGCAAGGTTTGTGTGGAACTTTAAACTGCGCATTTAAATCACACTGTTGTCCTTTGCATGGGTTACCATGCTCATGCATTGCTAGTTGCAGCCCTGATTTTATTTTGTTACTTCATATTTTATTTAAATATTTCTAGCCTACGATCTATATAAAGAATCAAATAAAACTGTGAATAGAGGAAAAAGAGGGTGCAACTACAGCAAATGTCTTGAGCTGACTATTTGTGGTGAGGTTTAAATAAAAAACTATGTTGGGCTCCAATCCATCTGTTTAAATTGCACTACTGCCATTTAAAACTAAAACAATTACCACACTCATGCATTGCTGGTTGCAACACCTCATTATATTGTATTTTGCTACTTCATATTTTATTTAAATATTTCTGACCTACGATCCATATACAGAATCAAATAAATCCATAACTGGAGGAACAAAGAGGGTACAACTACAGCAAATGTCTTGAGCTAACTATTTATTATGAGGGTTAAATTGAAAACTATGTTAGGCTCCAACCCATCTGTTTAATATATAATGTTCAACAAAGTTACCAATAAATTATTTTATTTCCCTCAAATACATCCCCATTTTATAAATCATGAAACCTTTGCAGTTACAATACACAAAAATGAGCTGCTATTACAGGCACTGCACTTAATGTGTTGAGGATGCAACTATGCTTTACAAAATTAATATGTAATATCCACAAAATATTTTTTGTATTTATTAACCTTTGTGCCTTAGACCAAAATAAAAAGGTCACCATCTCATGTCATGTGCACCCTCAGTCGCAAAAGAACTGGACACATATGAAACATTTTCTTAAAAACATTCTAGAATTATCAGAACTCATTTTATATGTTAGCTATATGTCCAGTTCTTTTGCGACTGAGGGTGCAACATGACATGTGATGGTGACCTTTCTATTTTGGTTTAAGGCACAAAGGTTAATAAATACAAAAAATATTTTGTGGATATTTTGTAGATATTGCATATTAATTTTATAAAGCACAATTGCATCCTCAACACAGTAAGTATAGTGCCTGTAATAGCAGCTTATTTTTGTGTATTGTAACTGCAAAGGTTTCATGATTTATAAAATGGGGTTGTATTTGAGGAATATAAAATAATTCATTGGTAACTTTGTTGAACATTATATATTAAATAGATGGGTTAAAGCCTAATATAGTTTTCCATTTAACCCTCATAATAAATAGTCAGCTCAAGACATTTGCTGTAGTTGCACCCTCTTTTTCCTCTATTCACAGTTTTATTTGATTCTTGATACAGATCTTAGGCTAGAAATATTTAAATAAAATATGAGGTAACAAAATAAAATGAGGTGCTGCAACTAGCAATGCATGAGCGTGGTAACCCATGTAAAGGACAACAGTGTGATTTAAATGTGCAGTTTAAAGTTCCACACAAACCTTGCTGCTATTCAAGTCCAAATTAATGGTTACTAGTGTTGTTTATTGAAAACTACTTTTAATAATAAAACTAAATTGTTTTTAGTTCATGATTGGTTAGAATTAATTAGTAACATGTAATTTTGCCATTATTTATATGGAGGCACTGTTGTGATGTTTTAGATTCACTCTGATGATGCCTGGACAGTGGTCAGGGGAAACAGTGGTGTTGGTACAGCTTTTACCGCTTACTTTTGGGACTTGGTGCACATGTAACATGCAGTTTTGTATTTAAATAAAATGACTTCATTTTTTTTCATCAAAGTCCTGTGCTCTCTGATTTTTGTGGGTGCTCTTACTACTTCTGTTACTTTTGGTCAAAATGAGCACCATAGTAAATTGCCTGGTGTTCCACTTCATTGTTTTTCTACCTTTGGCTCTGGGTAGACAAATGGAACTCCTTCCTGAAGATGTTCCGGGACAAACCACCACTAGATGGCATCCCACATTTGCTGGGTCACTGTGACCGCTTGGTCTAGGTGGCTCTGATGCTAAGACCACTGATGGGCCTGCCCCCACTACAAGGAGTGCATTCTCCAGCGAGCCCAATGGCCCACGCTGGAGCAAGCTGCCATGTAGCCCAAGAGGCACAGGAATTCCCTGGCAGGGTGCAACTGCCCAACCTGAAATGATCAGGCAAAGGAGGAAAGATCATCCACCCTGTCCACCAGGAGATGGGCTCAGCAAGAGTCGAGCTCCACCCTGATGAAGTGAATCACCTGTGAGGAGATGAGCTCTGACTTGGACTCACTGACCAGGAGGCCAATGTTCAAGCAGGTTTGGAGGGCCAAATCCCTGGACTGCTCCACCTCCACCCTGAATGAGCCAGCAATCAGTCCATCATCAAGGTACAGGTACACTCAGACCCCTCGGTGACTCAGGAAGGCAGCAACCACTGATATGCATTTGGGACAGACCCTGGGGGATGAGGAAAGGCTGAAGGACATGGCCTGGAACTTGTAGAGGGTCCCCTCCATGTGGAACCAAAGGAACCACCAGTCAGCTAGATAGACAGGGATGTGGAAGAAGATGTCTCGAAGGTCCAGGGAGCAGAACCACATGTCCTGCTCCAGGGACAGAATGATGTGGCTCGGAGTGACCATTCTGAAGGTGCACGACTATAGAAACTTGCTCAGGTTGTGCAGATCCAAGATAGGGTGCCAGCCCCCCATCCGTTTTGGAACTAGAAAATATCTGGAGACAAACCCTGGATAAGCTGGTGGGACTGGGACATAAACCACTACCTCCTTCTGGAGGAGCTGGTGATATTCTCCCAAATGGACATGTTTGTGGACATCACATCTTCTGGAGGGGCATGAGCTGGGGAGAGCCACGAATTCCAGAGGCAAGCCTTGACCTCTTTTACCACCCTTTTGTCCATGGCAACACTGGCCCAGGCAGAAAGTGGCAGAACCGACCCCCCCATGGGAGGTTCCGGGGAGACAGGACAGGGAGGGAGGGGGCACCCCTCAACCCATCACTGGGCAGGCTTGGAGGTGGAGGCAGGGCCAGTGGAGGATACAGGCTGGCCTCAACCGCCAGGCTTCCGGACCACAGAAATGACAGACTTAGGTCTGGGCACCAGGACTGCTGGTGCCCAGCCAGGGTCTGAGGTGGCTTGGCTGCAGGGCCGGATGGTGCTGAAAGGACTTCTGGGGTTTGGAGCCCTTGACATCCTTGGTGGGGTATCTTTTGGTTTTTTTTTATTTAGTTGTTTAACCAGGTATAGCACACTAAGCTGAAAGCTTTTTTTACAGGAGCAACCTGGGAGCACAAGGAGGTTAAGTGACTTGCTCAGGGTCACACAGTATGCAAGTGGAAGCTGTGGGATTCAAACCCAGGTCTGGTCTGCTGGATGTTACCAGACTTGCAGCTCAGAGCCTTAGACCACTGCGCTATACTGCCTCCCCAGGCACTCACAATCTCGAAACAGAGGAGACCGAGACTGACATCCTGACATTGCGTTCGCCCAATGGACTGCCATCCCATCTGTGGAATGCCCAACTTGCAAGGATGTGGTGTTGAGTATGTTATTTTAAGGGGGTGTAGTAGGCGAAGCCCCCCACCAACCTATGGAAGTGGCATAATTACAGTGTTGGGCATTCCACAGTCAGGATGGTGATTCATCGGGTGAATGCAATGTCAGGATGTTGGGCTTTGTATCGGGATTGTGACTGTTGGCATTCCGTCATATATCCCTTGGTGGCACTGGACTTCTAAATCTGAGTGAGATGACCATCCACCCCTGGCACAAACAAGTCAGTGCGCAGAAAGGGGACATCTACCAATTTGTGCTGGGTATCAGCTGTGATGGATAAGGTCCTCAGCGAAGCCCTACAGTACATAGCCATTGTGGCAGCCACAGACCTGGCAAAGGAGTCACTAATGTTCATGGCTGTCTGAATCTGCTTAGCCACAGCTTGGCCTTGGTCCAGGACTTGCTTGACCATCATATGAATGTCAGCCGGGAACCGAAGAAGTGCCTGGTCAAGGGTGCCCAACAAGGTATGGGTAAAGTGGGGAATTGTTAAGGCTGAACTAGCCTGGGTGAGGGACGAAGCCACATAAACCTTCTTGGCTGCATGATCCAATTTCTTGGATTCTTTGTCAGAGGGCTTGTCCACATCCCCAATATTTCCTGTCCATCAGAACACTGAGTCGGTGACCAAGCCCTCGGCCGAGGGGTGTTCAATAAACCCATAGACAGAGTTCATAGGAACTGCATATGTGTGGGCCATATGGGCCGATGGTGTGGGGCAGGAGGCTGGACATTGCCAAAGCTCTAACTATGGCCCAAGAATGGCTTCAACCACCAGTGAGGGTTTTCGTGAGGGGATGCTTTGCCCTTTTCTGGATGAATTCTAACTGTATCCCTGTGGCCTCCAAAATCAAGCAGAGCATGGCCCCAAAGGCAGTAGGACCATGGTCCACTAACAAATCCTCCTTGGACTGCGGGTCAACCATGCAGGAACAGATAGAGGAAGACTCCAATTCAGAGGATTCCTCGAAGACTGGCTGACCCCCGAATCCCCGCTAACCCTGCAGGGGTTCATTGACCTGAGTGAACATAATCGACAGCTGTCGAGGAAGCCCGGAGGCAGTACGAGTATCCTTGGAAGGATAATCCTCCTTCAGCTGTGGCAGCGGTGGCTCCACTCAAATGAGCAGTGAGGCCGGGAGTGTCTGAGCTGGAACAGGTTCTGGCCAGGGTGGCAGCAGCCAAGGGAGTGTCGGGGAGGGAGCCGGCACCAGCTTAGGCCCAGCACCCAAAAGGAGCAGCTGCCACATGAGCTCCTCGTAGCACAGTTGCAACCTGTGGTGAAGCTGATCCTCCACCGAAAAGGAGGAAGGAAAGGGAAGGAATAGTGGTGACGCCACATTCCCAAAGGTCGGGAGCCAGACCGGCAGCAACTCTGGTGAAGGCTGCTTGACCTCAAGCTACAGGACCTCGACCTCTGGTAAACCAGATGGCAGGGAGAGGCAGGTAGGGAGGCATTGGCAGTGGGTACCCAGGCTGTGGTCCAGCAGGCGTGGGTAGAGGCACAGGCGTCAGTCTTGTGAGCTGTGGTAGTGGGAGGCTGGGTGCAGGTCCCCCTGACATAGACACAGGGAGAGCAGGCAAGGGCTCTGCCAGCATCAGGGAGAGGACTGGCACCGGACCCGATGGCTGCAGAAGTATAAAGAGGTGGCCCAGCAGGCATCAGCCTAGGGGATGCCAGACCAGCATCTGGTGTGAAGGGGCCAGCGCCAGAGAAGAGGGCCCTGCCAGCGAAGGCTGGGGGGGACCAGACTCGAGGAAATGCTGGTACCCAGCAATGCCTGCCCCCATGACTGAGGGGTTAGGCCCGACGGAGGTACTGGAAACAGAGACTGGCATCAGAGGTGCAGGTGATGGGGTGGCAGGACAAGAACTGGCACCATCAGCACCCGAGGTGCTCCAGTCAAGCTCCCTGAGGAGCCCACTGAAAACAAGGGCTGAAAAAGCAGGGGCTGTGGAGTGGGGAATGACGCACCCTGCCCTGAACAGCCACCGGTCAGAGAGATCCCAGTGGACGGCAGAGCCACCAGCGGCCCTGAGGAAGAAAGGGCATGCGGGGCCCTGGAGGTCAAGCATCCCCCCCACATGAGGAAGACCCCAAAGTTGTCAATGGAGGAGCCTTATGCGACAACCACGTGCAGGCAGAAAACCATAGACTGTCCCGGTCTTTATGCTTCCCTGAAAACGTGTCCTTGGACTTAGAGGAAGAGCTCAAGGACTGGGCCAGGGAAGTGGAGGAGATAAAGGCCTGCAGCTCCCATTCCATCTGGATGACATTCTGCTTGAGAACCTGGCTCTCAAGGGTCCTGTGGCATCTTCTGGTGGCTGGATCAAACTTCTGGTAGGCCTCATAGGCCTGGATGTTGTGGTTGAGGCCTAGACAGAAGAGGCAAGCAGAATGACCATCCTTATCAGAGATCTGTTTGCCGCAAGCACAGTTTGCAGAGTGTTCGGATGATACAGATGACTGAGCAGACGCAAAAGAAATCATAGACACCAAAAAACTTCAAAGTTTACTCTGTGTAAAGAAAATAAGAAAGCGTGGTGAAAACATGGTAAAAAGAACAGTTACATAAGAACTTACTGTAACAGTAGATCTTCGAGTGGATCTCAGTCATCAGGTTACATTGTAGGAACCTTCGCCATCGGTGAAGGGGAATTTCAGCAGTACAACTGGGGCCACCCACGCCATCAATGTCAGCTAACATCACCATCCCTATATAGGTGTGGGCGGCCTCCCTCCCTCCTCAGTTCTTCCTGCCATTGACATGGTTAACGTGGGTCCCTGTGGAAGTTAACACAGTTTTTGTGGGGGTTTTTTTCTTACCCTTTTTGCTTTCTTTTTTCTTGCTTTCTCGGGCCTTTTTCTACAACTGATCCTGTGAGCTTAGGCAGCTTTTTGACTTCTGTCCTCCGGTGCAGAAGATGGCTATTCAGCCTCCCTGCCTGAAGCAGTCTTCGACGGGTACCTCCAGGGTTCCTCCTCCTTTTTACTGGCACAGTCTTCTAGCTCGCAGACTGTTAGACCTGGGACCAGCCCTTGGGGATTCACTTCCTAGATGCCCGTGTCCGGGCCCATCTTCCTAGAACTCTGAGGGCTTCTTTTCTCTGAGGTTGTTTTCCTCGATGGTTCCGGCTTCAACGGGGATCACTGTCCAGGTCTTTGCCCTACCAGACCCATACCGACAGTGCAGCCACCTGCTTTGCAGGCAATGGGTTTCAGCCACTCGGGTCTGCCTTCCCCCAATGTTCACTTTCATAGGGCCTCTTCTGCCAGGTAACCTGATAACTGAGATACCCCCAAAGATCAGGCGATTGACTGTAGCTGCGGTGGAGCCCGTGTTACTAAGTGCGCTTGGCGACAATGGAAAAGAACTGAAGAGGGCTTGGGGGCCACTTGCCTTTTATAGGATAGAATGACATGAGATGCTGATGTCAGAGGTGGGTGCCCTCCTCTGGTATGCTACTAGCTAGAAAGGTTTCCGTGTGGTCCTACCGCCTGACTGCTCGGTCCTACTGGTGATAGCTTGCTGCAAGAGATACCCTCAAAGTAATATTGTGTAATGTTACAGTGAGGACCACAGTCCTACAGCAGATCTTATAGTGTTGCACAGTATGGGTCTGCCATAGCCATGGTACCATGAAACAACTAAAGGGAGACTATCAACCCCAGGCTGTCAGACAGCAATTGTTGACAAGCCGCATGTCTCCTCCAGAAAAACAAATGCATGCACGGCTTCATCAAACAGGCAGATGTGCTGAAGAGCACTGTTCTGCCTAGAAATTACGGTTGGGATAAACAAAAATGCAGGAAACAGTAAACAGAGAAACCCTGAAGGGCAGCTTGATAAAAACAGTGGGGCAAATCTCCATGCTGTGAGCCATGCTTGAGCCACCCAGCCAGAGTGGCAAACACCAAAAAATAAAGTCACGCAGCATTAGCAAACAAATGTTGCCCAGACAAAAGTGTCATAGGGATGCCATGCACCAATGCCAAAGACAACATAATTTCTGGCATAAATATGCCCCTCCCCCCCCCCAATAGTAAGCACACCAATCTGCTTTGCAGAAGTGTTGGGGGGGGGGGCATTCTGCCTGGAAAACGAAGGTTCGAAGACAAAGGAACCACAACCATACTACAACACTCTACTGCCGATCTAGTTAACTCCTTGCCAAAAAAACAAAAGTCCCTCACTTACAGTACCTGAGGCACCAGGTTGGATCTAAACCAGACCCATCTCATTGGACACCTTACTCATGGCAAGTGGTTACCTTTTTAGGCACTGTAGGCCTAAAACCGGTAGTAAGCAAGCAGGCTGGCCAGTTTGAAAACCTTAGCTTAACAGGCACCGATTTCTAAATTTAGGGAGCCCCTGTTACCAGAGGACCCCAACCAGCCTTAAGGGTACATGTTCCTTTGAGAAAAAAAGCATACTGGAACCAGACATTTCAAACCTTGCAGAGCACTCAATCCATGCTGTCCTACCCCTCTCTTGGCACAGTCCTAACTGGGGTACCTACTGCAGATGGAATGTTCCTTGTTCTAGGGATCTGTGATGAGGCCACAGCTTTTGGGCTGCACCAACTACCCTAGTGGTGAAGCACTTTACATATATGTATTAACTACCGTCCCCATTGAGAACGTGATGCGATACAGAAAAAAATGCCTTAATACAATATATAATGGTCATACAGTACACTAGAATAGCATCAGGAGGAAAATGGACTGTGATTGATTCTTGCCCAGGAGAAAGTTGATTCCTAAAGATTTCTTGAGAATCTGGCTGTCTTGGTGTTCCTTGTTTAACAGATTTTTGAGGCACCTATAGGATTCCAAGTCCCTACTGCCATGGGTACTTGTTTTTTTTTTTTTTTTCATTTACATTTTATATTCCCACACCACCTGATCTGGGCACTACCCCCTCAGCCCTGTCACTGACCTTCTCTTGGATTTATTGGTAGTCCGCCACTTACATAGGAGTGAATCAATGGCTGGTCTTCCATGTCAGTTGCACAATGCCTACAGGGGAATGCTGAGCAGGCCAAGGAATTTTTCTCCTGACGGTATCTGTGTGTAATGACATGCACACATGTGCATCAGCGCACCCGCAATACTGCTGCCCTCACTGGCGTTGCCACCTGGCCTCTGCCATGTGGCAGTCTGGTGGTGAGAGATGGGATCCTCACACCCTGAGGGAGGACAGCTGTCCTTGGGACACTCAATATTCCCTCCTCCAGCAGGGTTCACACATAATTACTCGAAAGAAAACACTGCAACATCAATAACCATGCACAGAAAACTGCTAAATGGTAAATCACACTATTTCAAAATTCCATAAGTCAGACTAAGCACAATTTACTATTACCATACCATAACCACCATGGACCCAACTTGGGGGTGGGAAGAGATGGAACCCTGAGGGGCACAACCTGGGGTTTACTATTCCAGCTCCAGGGGATGCAAATGGGGAGATCAACTTGGGGGGCATGCAGATTTACTATTCCAACTCCAGGAGAGAGACAACTTGGGGGGGGTGCAGACTTACTCTTCCAACACAAGAGGGGGACACAAGTCGGGAGGTGGGGCACATTTACTATTCCAGCTTGGGGGGCAACAAACAAAACACATGCAAGTCATGGAAAATAAAGCAGATACTGGCAAGGATTGAACAAAGCGGAGGTCTGCTGGATGTAAAAAGCACATTTACAGCTTGTGAGTCTAATCTCTACACTACAGAGACACCACACTTTTGACAACACACTTGCAGAGTTACGGGCATCAAGAGTCAGGAATGCAGTACACTGAGACACACTACCGTGCTATACTTGTACACACACTAAATTGTCCACTGCATGATTCCGGCTCATGCTCTGAATGTGATGCACACTCTGAGCTGAAATTCTAGCAAGATCCTGACAATATACCCCTCCGGCAGATCCTAGTGTCTGTGTTTCTTCCCTCACACAAGTTGCTGGTGTCGTGAATGGCAGTGTTACTGCTGTGCCAACAGGTCAGTTTTAAATTTTGTCCATGGTTTGTTGTGCTGCCAGAAGCAACACTTCTGGTGTTATCCAATTATAAAGTTATAACGTGGTTTAATAACTATCCGAGTAACAGGATGCACAGAACAATTGTTGAAAGTGTCTCAGAACCCCCGTTGATTAAATGTGGGATACCACAGGGCTCAATTTTAGGTCATTTTCTATTTTCATTGTTTATGAACTCTGCTCCTGAATCATGTAAATAATGTGCAATAACCC
The DNA here is from genome assembly GCA_016271365.2 of Neoceratodus forsteri. Classification (NCBI taxonomy): domain Eukaryota; kingdom Metazoa; phylum Chordata; order Ceratodontiformes; family Ceratodontidae; genus Neoceratodus; species Neoceratodus forsteri. Next base: position 1,097,934,911 of record CM057455.1, on the reverse strand, counting down.
TATATGCCGTCAATGCAGCAATCTATAGCACCGGGGTTCAATCTGATGATGTCCTGGGGGTTGCACAAAAAGATTTCGATTCATTTCAGGAATGGCTTTTGTCTAGACGCATAATGTTAAACACTAAAAAAAAACAATGGCCATGATTTTTACTGGACTACGAAAGAAAAGAGAATTTAAGGTTTCAATAGTGGATTTGAATTGTGAACCCATTCAACATGTTGATGGTTTTAAATATTTAGGGATTATTCTAGATAGTAATTCTCTTTTGAACCTCATGTTAGAAATGCTATTAAATCAGTCTGTCGGAGAACGGGGCTCTTGTTTAGAATTCAGGCCAATTTAGTACCTGAATCCTGAAGATTGACACACAGCTTGCTGTTTAGTGTACTTGATTATGGGTTAATTGTATATTCAGCTACCAGTGAGAAAATCTTTGCAAAGTTAAAGGTGACTTATTAGTACAGTTTTATGACTAATCTTCCAGTTAGAACACATCTTTGTAATTTGTTAAAAATAGCAAACTGCCTTTTTCTGGAAAACAGAATTAACCGAAGGATGGGTACTTTGCTTTACATGGGAACAATACGTCTTTTACCACAAACTGTCTTGTCATTGTTCTCTAGAGCCATAAATTCACAGGGGACTAGGTCCCATGGTAAATATGCCTTTAGAATGTCATTATTTAAAAAAGGCAATTGGTCAAAAATCTGTGTTATACAAGGCTTCATCATTCCATAATTCCATACCAGATGAAATCTCCAATTGTATAACCGTCAGAACTTTTAAAACCAGATTGAAATAGTGACTTGTCTCAATGAATGAATGAATGAACGTACTTGTATTTAGTGTATAATGTGTGCTAAGTGTAGATACTTTTCAATATTGTATCTTACTTGTTTGTATTGTATTTATGGTGTACTGTATTTAAAACATCGCTTGTCAAAACGGGCAATATTGTTCATCAGCTAACATGTATAAAAAATAAAAATGAAATGAAAAAAATTAAACAATTATACTGTGCTCACTGAACTCTAATGAGTTTTATGGGCAGTTTTCCACAGTCTTGAGCTCCTTTGTAAAGTACAGCAGTAAACACAATTTCTAGACGGAGTGCCAGCTCTTCCATATTTAGATTGCCTTGTTAATTCTGATAAACACTGTGGGTGGGTTGGTTTTGCATTTCCATGTGCTGAAAAAAGAATATGATCAGTTAGGAAATTCAGAATTTATTATTCTGTCTGGCCTATTCATAAGTATCCAAATGATGCACATTCTGTCTTCATATCTACTTTCTCCACTGGTGGCTGTTCCATAGTTTCACCACCCACTGGGAAAAAACACCTCATACTGATGCATCTAAAACTGACCATCTCTGAGCTCCAGAACATGTCCACACATCCTGCTGAAGGACATCAGATCAGACATCTTCAGCTATCTGACCTTTTCAATACACTTGGGTATATGGAAAACAGATATCCCCTCTCAGCAACCTTTTCTTCACAGGGAACATGTTAAAGGCCACTAGCCTCTCCCAAAGGCTTTTTTCTCCCATATCCCTGATTACTTTGTTGGCCCTGCATCCTATTAGGTTCACTGCCTTGATAACCTTTTCGTATTATGGAGCCCAGAACTGCATGCAGCTCTGGGGCTTGACCAGGACCTTGAAAATTGTTCACTCCTCTCCAAAGCATTCTGACAGACCTCTTGAAAGTGGACATACACACACTGCTTGTTATGTTTCAGTCCTTGGTTCATTATGACTCAGCAGTGTTTGAAGGCAGGTAGGGACTCTGTCTCACTTCTGTCGCCAGTCCTCTGAAGATGCCAGTCCATACCAGGGAAACAGTCCCCTGAAATCATCACTGTACCTGATTTAGTTTCTCTCATAATTTCACTGACCAGCTGGGCACTGTACTCGTATTAGCTGTTAGGAGGCATGCAGCACAACCCTCGAGCGACTCCTCTGCCCCTTAAATGTGATTCTGATTGACTCTGTGGTGGTGCCTGCCACCAACTGGATGTCCTCTTTGTCCACTAATATAACTCTTACAAAGAAAGCCATGCATCCAATTCCCAGTCAGATTTATCCCTTTGAAATAGTCTATTATCTCCTGGTATCCCAGTCATTTTGTTCCCACACCAAATGTCTGTGAGTGTTAAGTCTTGGCCTTTAAAGTGCATTAGGTCCTACAGCACACCCATTTTGCTGGGTACACTCATACTATCTTGTATGCAAGTAAGGATACCTGCCCCTCAATGTTTCCTGGCCCCACCCTGGTGTCTCCTCACCTGGTGCTCGGTTGCTCTGCTGCTCTTCCCTTGGTGATGTTCTGCACTGTCTGCTGCCTTGGTGAGTCTGCACCAGCCTTCCATGCCCTACTCTCTAGTTTACATCTCCACAGACTGCCCTGCACATTCCTCTAACCAGTACACTTCGGGGGTAAAAACTGGCAATGTCCCACTAGCCAAAAGCTGGTAGACTTTGCATCAGACTAGTAAGATTTTCTTTTATCTAGCCCTGCAGGCTTGTAATGGAGAAGTTAACATTTCAATAAGTACACCAGCTGAGCCAGTGGAAAAATCTGTGGGTGGAGCTAGTAGATTTTCCCAGTCACTAACCCTGCTGGCTATCTCTTTATTTTAGTTTCCAGTCTCTCAGGCTACTGTGCACTGCAGTAGTTTGTTAGAGGTATGCAGAGTAAATTAGGCAGCTGGCAGGATTGTGACGTGCCCTAGCCTGCACCTGCCTGGACAGTGATGCAAGTCACCTGGCTTGTCACCCATTCTGCCACAGATTGCCTACAGCACTCAGACTGTGATTCATTGACACCCCACCCCACCCCCAAAGGTGATGAGAGGGCCTACCAAGAGTGTGCACTGCAGTTACAAAACTGCAACTACTTTTAAACAAAGTTGCCTCTCTCCGCCCCCACAATGATGCATAGCCATTTTTCCATCCAAAACAAATAACCCCCCCAACCAGTCTTGCAGAAGTCACCTCTCCCCCCATACTCCTGCACCACAACTAACAGTCCCCAAACGGTAAGAATTTGGGGAGAAGAGAGTCAGGATCATCTTCAGATCACAACTGCAGGTCAAGCTGTAGCCAGGGAAAGTCCCTCTCAACAACGGATTATCTGCAGGGCCCTCCGCCTGCACAGTGGAGAGGCCACAGGGGAAGGTAGTGTAGACAAACACTAGAGCAGATCAATCTACGGGGTGGACTGCACAGTTGGATGCCGGTTTGTCATCAGTAGAGGCCACGGGGGGGGAGGAGAGACAGAACACCTGAACAGAGGATCGACAGTAGGGCAGTGAAGTTGCGATAAGCGGAGGCGCCTTGAAGGGATAGGGTGCAGAAGACAAACCAGGATGATCTGCAGGGCCTGCACAGTCTGTCAGAGTGAGGCTGGTCAGTCATTAGCCAAGGTCACGATATGCAGACAAACACTGGACTGATTCTTGGTGTGGGCCAAAGCCAAGTGGTACCGTAATGGAGGTGGGGGGTCAGGACAGTTGACAAATCACCAGCTGATGGACTCAGGAGCCTGCAGAGAGGATAGGGGTGTTCATGCTCGATGGGAGAACTCGAGTCCACAGCTTTACTGTGCCACAATATACGACCTGAGGGACTCTGGATCGCTGCAGGCTGCACTGCTTGGAGGAGTGATGATACAGGCCACATGAATGAAGGGCTGCCGAGGTTAGGTCATGAGCTGTCTAAAAAAGGGCTCACTAAGCGGATTCAGGTAGGGGAGGTCACAATTATGGTGGCAGTTCAGCTCAGTTCTGGGCTGAATCCCTCAGCAGCAGCTCAAGTGAACTGAGGGGTGGGGGTGGAGGTTGAACCTTGCACTGCGGGCTAGGCCAGATACCGATCTCCAAATTTTAAAAGCAGCTCCACCACAACTTAACTCTGCAACTTTTATTGCCCTTCACAATAGCTATTAAGCTGCTTGCTCTCAACCTCTCGAGTACGTTACTCACCTTTTAGTCTTCTTGGTGTCGTTTTCTAATTAGGACACTCGACTCAGCCAATCAGCTCATAGTCTGCGCCACAAAGATTCACATTTTTGCATCACTCCTTCCACTGACTTTAGTCTTTGGGAGTGCGGGATCTGATTAGCCAATTATGTTACAGGTGGGAAGAGCTAAGAGCAAAATAATACGCAATTTGGCATAATTGAGAGTCCTGCATGCCAAATAGTCCCTCTAAACACCTAGAAACCTTGAGAAAACATGGAAAAAAATGTATTGCACTTTTCTGCAGTCTATTCCATGTTTTGAATCGTATGACTCGCTGGTTTGCATTGCAAAATGCGATGCGATACCAGCTATTTAAAACCCTGCTACAAATGTCTTCATATCCTTAGCACCTTACTCCCCATGTCATTCTAAGACCCAGTCCCATCTGTTATGCGGAGGGAGTTAAATGCAAAGATCTATTTTGTCCTCTTCTTTTTTGCCACTTGTCTGTCTCTTCCATCACATTTTTCTTGTGGCACCTAGGAAATTGCCACTCTGCTGGTCCAATTCCTCCATTATCTCCCTTCCTTCACATCCCGTTTCTATTCTTTCTCCTCTTGCTTTTCTGTGGTTAAAAAAAAAAAAGATACTGAAACTGGCATCCCTTGATTTGCAAATGTATACAATTTATTATATTGTTGAAATGCTTGCAGAAAGCTATTTGGGTTTATTAGAGGTGATGGCAGTCTGTAACACAGGGTGTTAACTCTGAAATGTATTTTGACCTTCACAAGCTCGTTAACAGAACTGTCAACAGAAAAACCATCTCTGGGACAGAATATTTTATTCTGTTGCACCTGTTTGGACTGGATGTGCTTGTCAAGCTGACCGACAGAAGGAAACTGACAATGTTTGGTACAGAATAGGATGCTGGGTTAAAATTGCCAGGAAAAGACATCTTATAAAAACAGAACAATGTTTTGTTTGATGGACAGAGAGATTGAGATTTTTAAAGACGGTCTCAGATGTAGAATTGGTGTGTTCGCACTGCCTGTATAAAGAGCTATTTTGCATAATTTTATTATTTTTATTGTTAATGATAATAAAATGCTACTTGTGGATTTTAAAACTTCTACTGGTCTGCCTATACTTCTCGACCACAGGATGACAATGGTCATCTCCTCCCCAAGCTGCACTACTTGACCCTGTATGGCATTCATCTGACCCATGCTTCAAACAGGCCCATCACCTTACTCAAGCTATCATCCTGGCCCAGCAAGACCCCCATCACCTCATCCACTACCCTATGAAGTTCCCAATGACAACCACCATCCTGCCACTCCACCCAGACTAATTCCTTCCTTCTACTCACAGGCTGGGTATTTTGGTGCCTGGCCTGCTCCACCTAGCTCCCGTTACCTCCTGAACGTGGCCAGTCAAGACACCAATACCTGCTGCTGCCTGCTGACCAAGGTGCTCCTTTAAGACTATGCCTATCTCCCTTTCCCATTTGGATCCATTCTCTACCATTAGACATTACAGCCCTTGCCACCCTCCTTTCTATGCTAACCTCCCCTGCCACCCCCTTGGCCTAGTATTCGCATCCCTAGCCTTCTCTTTAGCTGCTTGATGCCCTCCCTGCTCTCCCAGCTGTTACTCAAGCTTGGAAATATACCTCTTGAGTCTTGAGACTGTCACCTCGCAGTGGCTGCAGATGTATCCTTCCTGTCAATCATAGGCAGTATGGTCTATATTGCACAGCTCTGGCAGTACATTTAACAGTGCTTCACTGCCAGTCATGAATACTAGCCCCACACCCCTTTGGAGTCCCCCGTACCCCCATGGTGCAGCAAGTGGTCAATCCAGACAGGCAACATGTCTTTCCAGAGCACTGACTGTGACACTTGGACAGCTGTTCCTGATTACTGTATCATTTTTTTGTAATATAAAAATGTGTGATGGACTGTGTCATGAGAAATGCTGAAACAGCATGCAAGATCTCATACACACAGGTTTTAGATACAAAGTGTTACCTGGAAAGCCAGAAGCTAATTACAGACTTTTCTAAGTTAATTATAGCTTTAACTGCTAAGAGGGGAAATCAGTATCCCTTTTATGATGTTTCGAGGGGGAAACCAGGTTTAGTACACTGGTGTGAAATGGTAAATGCTTTGGTGTCTGTGTGAGAGGGGATACTGCTCACAGATCAAAGAAATGTCATTTGAAAAGGAAAATGAGTTGTGCTGAGGATTACAAAATTTAATACTTCGAAAAGACATCCTGTTTTTGTATAGATATTTTTTTTTTTTATATATTCTGAGGAGGAGGAGCTAGGTGACCTCACACAAAGGGTTGGCAAATACAGTTTTCTTTAAGGAATATTCTGTTTTACTTCAGAGACACTTCTATCTAGACTCTGACAGAGAAACATCTATGAGCACTTTAAGCAGGTATTTAGAGAAAGAAACAAATCTAAATACTGTAGTAGGAATTACACTGTTTAAACCTTGTTCTTTTCAAAGATTTGTATGGTTCTTGTGATATTAGTTCTGTATTTTGTGTTTTACATATTTTTATTTATTTTAGTAAAACTCCTTATAGAGCCTATTCGGTCAGTTTTTGATTTCATTTTACAAGTGGAGTATATATTGTAAACGCAGACACTGTACGTAAGCGTGAATGGTGATACCAAACTGGAAAAAGGTAAGCATTTTAAATCCGAGGTCTTTTATTACAGTTTTTAAGGGTTCATTTCTGTACACCTGGTTAGGTGCCCATAGGCAAAGATATCTGCCCCAAGACTGAATTATCTGAGCCTGTGCATTGGGAATGCTAGCAAGGGTTCACAGTTTGAATCCAAGACTTGAGAACAAAGGTTGATTTGAACCCACAAAACAGACAGGAGGGTTACCCTGTTTCTGTAAACTGTTCTCAAGACTGCGCTCGGAGGTTGGCACTTTGGGAGTAGAAGGCTGACCTGCTGAGTGGGTTTGTGACACTGACCAGCTTCCACTTCCCCTTTTCAGGGAGGATGGCATATATCATGCAGCCGTGGCAGGGCTTGAAGTATGCTCCTATCCTCCCCAGTAACCTACATTGTTAGAAACAATCATTTGCTCCCTAGCCCACCAACTCACTTCAGTTTGACCAAGTTAGCCCTCCACTGGCTCGTGAAACACTTGGCCCTTGGCTCACACAGCATCAGCCTTATAAGGCAGTGAGGCACAACAGCCCTGCCTTCAAGCAACCAGTTTCAGCTTAAAACATTTCTATAAGCTTGTCTTCCTTGGGCTAAATACAGTCCCAAAGGAATGTGGGCATCGGGATTGGCAAACTTCCGATCGGAGCTTATAAAGGCTCCAAGAAGTACTACAGGCTATTGAATCTCCTGCTGCTGCAGCCCTCCTCTGATGTCAGCTGCAGGGGATTCTGGTATTTGTAGTTACAGAAAATGTCAGCTTGCAAGTCAACAGAATTAGCCTGATACAATCTACTACACTGCAGTAAACAGAAAGTTAAAAAAAGTTTTACATACAAAATGCAAATTGGGACCAGTCCAACACTTGTGTATGGGGCTCTTAGTGCTGACCGTTCCCCTTTAAACAATCTAGACAATATAACAAGGCTAACAGCAAGGCAACCAGGATGTTGGGGTGTATTGGGAGGGGATTTGATAACAGGAGATAAGGGAGGTATGATTATCTCTCTATAGATCACTGGTAATGCCACACCTGGAGTACTGTGCCCAGTTCTGAAGTCTGCAATTGAGGATAGAAAGGGACATGCTGGAGACAGTGCAGCGAAGGGTAACAAATGATTCATGGCCTGTAGGACAGATGCTACAAGATCGGTTTAAAGCACTGAACTCAGTGGAGGCCAGCAGGAAGAGGGCTGCTATGACAGAGACCTTCAAATTCCTGCAAGGAATAAACAAGTTAAACTGTGAGGAACTAGTCTACATGAACAGGAAATCTAGAACATATGACATTGAAGCTGATAGAAGGGAAATTCAGGAGGGACATTAGGAAGTTCTTTTTATATGGAGACAATAGTTAAGCCATGGAACACCTTGCCAGCTGAGGTGGTAGGCACCAAAATCATAAACTGCTTCAAACATGGTCTGAACAGAGTTAAGGGCTTAACTGTCAACTGGGGGTAGCAGCAAGGCAGAAAACACAGGATAGGTAGTGTGGGCAAAAACCCTGATGAGACACAATACTACCGGCAGACTAGATGGACTGGTGCTATGAACTTCTATTTTTATATATTTCAGTTAAAGCAATGAATATTTCATTTTTGGCATAATCCAACAGGCTAACAAAAAGCATTTTTTTTCCTGATAAATTTCCTGACTTCTAAAGACATGATCCTTTTTCTAAGTTAACCTTATATGTATTTTTAAAATTAAGAGAGTGCGTGTGGGGGGTCAAGGGTGTAGACAGCCATACTCACTGTACACATTTGTGTACAGTTTTGTTGAGTGCCTGTCACAAACCATAAACCACTCTGTTAATACTATCATTCTAATCTGTAGTATTTGTGTTAGCGTAGGCCACTGAGGAGTGTCTGATACATGTATAACCTCTTCAGAGAGTAGAAGAATCATCTGACAACCATCTGACTTGTTTGGAAGTGGGTGCCATTTGGAGAGGATGTGTACATTTTTTTAATGGGGGGTGTAACTGTTAGAGACTGTGTACAAAACGGAAATATCTGGATACATCCCTGTGGGGGGTGGGGGAGGGGCGGGAAGGAGACAGACACCAATGGCTCTGTACATTAGCAAGCTCTGCATGTGAGCACGTGGAGTCCTTGCTATTACAGTCCTATACAGAGGGAAAAGAGAACAAAGGAAAAGCTTCCAGGCCCTGCATGTGCTGCAGCTGTGCTCTCAAGCCCTATGCCATCATCCATCTAGGAAGAAACGCTGAAACAGGCTGGAATGGTCAAGACAGCCCAGAAGACACAATGGGTAAGTTGTGGGAGATTAAGCAGTACAGACGGATGAAGTGTCAGGGCTCACTGGTTGCAACAGGCTGTTGGCAGTGTGTTCAAGCAGTAAGCATAAAAAAGAACAAAGAAAGAAAGACTGATTTATTTTATTTAAAAAGCTGCTCTCCACAAAAATGGTATGAGGACATCTTTTTGTAAGTTTCCCCAAGACAGCCACAAATAAGACACTGATATACTGTAGATTGGATCTCTTGACTACCATATTTCTGATCACCTGCAAGGGGTTTCTAATAACTTCTGGAACAGATAACACTATAGCCAGGGCTCTAGATAAGTGGAGTACTGACCTATTTTACTCACCTAATTTTAGGAAATACTCAATTTTTTTTTTTTTTTTAATTAGTACTTTTACTCACCCAACATTTGTAAATGCCACGCACTCCGTAGAATAGTACATCATAACATAACTGGTGATTCAAAAGGATCAGCTTTTTCCACATTTACAGCACTCCTACACATCCCAATTCTGTTTTACTCACTATATTTAAAAACTGGTGAGTAAATTACTACCTGCCAACATTAGCTGGAGCGTTATTGGCACCTTATCAGTTTTTATCTAGAAAAAAAACTACACAGTTTTTAAAAATGTACTGCTCACTCCACTCCATCCAGACATTTGTACGCATCTCAATATGGTTTTATTCACCTTACTCTCAAAATAAAGAAAGTAAAGTAAAGTACTCATCCCAAAAATCTTATCTGGGGCCCTAACTATAGCTGATGCAGATAATTCATAAGTGATTTCTGTTTCAACAGTTTGCTTTGAGGATTTGAAGCTGATCAGCAAAACTACGATAATATACAAGTTTCCCTCTTCACTCTGACTAAACATCTCAAGGACGCTTTCAACTGGAAGTTATCTGATTTATATACAAAAGATAGCCATTCAGACACTGATTTTGCAACAATGTAATGCCAGAATTAAAAGATTCAAACCATGTCTCGAGTCCAAGACACAAGTTTTTCAGTCAAGAAAATACAATTCTACATTTATCCACATTTTTGTTTCCTTGAAAACACAAGTTGCATACAAGCGTAAGGTATGTGATCTTGAGCTTGAATCACTAATCGCATTAAGCAGGAAAGTCTATGGAAAGCTTCAAAGTGAGTCAAGTCATCAGTTCTGCAGAACAATGATGCTTAAAATAAAATATACACACACTGCCCCCTTTATTGTCTTTTACAAAAAAAAAGATTTAAATACAGTTAAATACATTTTGTATATTACTTTTCAGTTTCTTGGCTAATAGTTCATACAGGATGTAGGTGTGCAAACATTTCCACACACATTTTTGCATCTAGTACTTTTGATTTTGGATTTGATTTAAAAATACCCAACTGCAGCTGACCACAAGGACCAGCTGATGTACATTATAATTTCATCAATCCATTTCTAAAATAAAAATCAAAACAGATAATATAAATACAGTTTTACAATTGTCAAAGTTGTTGTACTTACAAAACTAGTTGTACTTACAAAACGACTGATGCATTGAGGCCTTAAAGCAAGTAACACAGTCGAGAAAGAGTCTCTCAGTACTACTGGTAATGACGGAACTGCAACAGCTAAGCCAATGAATTTGGGAACCTTTGGGGGTGAAGCTGTTCTTCCTCAGAGAACTGCTATATATTTGGGGGGGGGGGGTACAAGGAAAAGTGGGTAATGCTGAATATCCCAAGTACCAGTAATGTTACTGGATCAGGGCTGCTACTGGTAAGAAGCCCCCACTCAGGAAGCACGTAGTAGCACTATAATTTCATTAACAATTACAGATGCTACTATGCTCCAACGGCAGGGAACACACACAGAACTAAGAGGGAGAAATTATAAAAACAAAGGGGTTGGGGGAAGACTAAGTTCATGAGATACAGTTTTCCTATCCCTTGACATTTAAATGATCACAACAGAAACCTCTCTCTTACAACTGTAAATATTATTACTGGCTTCTTCCCTTCCCCAAGTAGGGTCCCATTTTCCACAGATGACGTTTATTTTTTCAGTAAATCTTTTCTTGTATACACAGAGTAGCTCTGTGTTTCTTTATGTGCTGAGAAGTACCACAAGGTTATACCATTTATCAGAGACATTTACTTCAACTCATTTCTCTGCTGTTGCTGTTGAAAGCCTGAAGGCTGCTCAGAAGATCCAAATGTAAATAAAACAATGTCCAGTTGTTTGTAGAGTAAGCTACTTCTTTGCCCCCTCTTGAGCCTGCTGTTCCTTTGAAATGCATCGTGAGTTGAAAGCCAACAGCATCTCTCTGGTTGTCAAGTTCGCTCCTTTCATTACTAATTTCTCTCCATCAGCTGTAAAAGAAACATCAATAAACTCTTTGGAGCTGCAGAAAAAACAAATTGCCTACTCACTGGAGGCGGGTCAAAATGATGTACTAATTTAAAGGTTAATGTTTTTGGAAACAGATATTGAAGCACAGAATCATCGTTTTCAGCAAGTCTATGGACTCAGCATGACTGGTTTTGTACTACAGTTCTTGGACTTCAGACTAGGGTCAAGCTTAAGTGGGCAATCACACGCTGAACCTTAAGGAAATTACCTGCACTTGGAGGAGAATGTAACACCGACTCCTATCTCTATAATAAATACTGATTCATTTATATCAAAACTTCTGCTATACTATTTAAGACAATCAACAGAATGGAACACAAGATGAAAACCTACAAGTTTCATTCCAAAAACAAAGCAATTATTGTTAGTAAAAAAAAAAAAAAAAATTAATATAGTGAGTAATTCTGCTCTGTCTTCACAAGGGAAAAGGACGGGCCTAAGCCACCGGGGAGGAGTTGGGATGGTCTTAGGGGTGGGAAGGAATAGTACTCTATTTCAAGTCAGAAGAAGGCTCAAGGCCCATCGGGATTGCCTCCCCACACTGCGTGGGGTGACTCAGTTCCCCAAAAGAAATTTGCCCAGTTTGAATTGACTTGCTTGCCAGATGTCTGCAAGATACTGAGGAAGTGGGTTCCATAATTTGCAAGCCCTGATAGTAAAAAAAAAAAAGTGCCCTTTATTTGTGAATGCCCATTTAATATAAAGTTGTTTATTATGGGATCTTAAACAGTCAGGTTTTAAGGCATATGAAACATTACAATCCTTAGTTAATTGCTGGTCATTTATTACGTAACATAAACAAATCGCCCCTATTCCTTCGGGTTTGTAAACTGTATAAGTTTAAGGTAGACAGTCTATCCTCATAAGAAACACCTCAACATCGGGATTAATCTGGTAACACCTCTTTGAATACCCTCCAGTAATTTAACATCTTGCGATAGATACAGGGCTCAGAACGACGCAGTATAATATAATGGGGAGATTGGGGTTGATAGGGTCTTAAGGGGAATGAGGGAACTGCGGGTGGACAAGGAGCTGGCAGAGATACTAGCAGTCCCCCTGATGGACCTGTTTAACACCTCTCTGGAAAAGGGGAGTGTGCCGCAGGACTGGAGGACAGTACATGTAGTGCCATTCCACAACAGTGGTCCCAGGGATGAGCCGGGTAACTGCAGGCCAGTCAGCCTAACCTCCATAGTGGGCAAGTTGGACGGACACCATTCTTAAGGAAAGACTAGAGTCCTTCCTTGAGGAAAATGGTTTCCAGGATGACAGACAGCATGGGTTTGTCCAGGGGGAGAGCCTGTCAAACAAACATGATAGATTTCTTCAACTGGGTTACAAGGTCGCTCGCAGGGGGCAGGCGGTGGATGTCCTGTACCTGGACTTCAGCAAGGCAATCAAAGCAGTGCCACATGGTAGGCTAAGCAGCAAGCTGAGGGACCTGGAAATAGGGGACAAACTGCTAGGATTGTTTGTGTTGGTTCTGCCCTGTCTAATGCTTGTAAGCTGGATTGTGGTGTTTCACAGGGGTCCATTTTGGGACCCCTGTTGTTTACTCTTTTTATTACCCAATTAGCTTTTTTGTGTTATACATGAGACGCTTTTGTATGCAGATGATTTAACAGTGTTTCATCAGGCAAAACAATTGGATCAACTTACTGTGGTTTTGGAATCTGATTTTCAGAAAATTTGTTCTTGGTTTTCCACTAAATCTATGGTTGTAAATGTAAAAAAAAAAAACAAAAAACTGAATTAATGCTTTTTGGAACATCGCATATATTAAAGAACAACTACAGCTTGCAGGTTCATTACTTGGATGGGACTATAATTGAACATGTGCCCACATTTAAATATTAAGGGGTATTTCTTGATTCAAATCTTTTTCTTCTCAAGTGGTAAATGTTAGCTGTAGTATTAATGCTAAATTGGGTGTTTTATACCCAATTGCTTTGTTGCTTTGGCTTCTCAGAAGGAACTAGAAGGGAAAGGATCAGATCTTTTACAGTACAGTAACTTCTTGCTGTTTTTACATTGCTTCTTGTGGATTTTACTTGGTAGAAGGTTATTTCTTTTCTTTCTTGCTACTTCTAAGGGGCTAGCAGGGTATTGTTTTGGGGCTGTTGGAATTTTGAAAACTGTTTTGGTGGCTATAAGTGGGCTCATTTGTTTGATGTTTCACTGTGTAGCAGACTGCACTTGTAGAGGCCTATTTCTTCTGATCTAAAACCTAGTTGGTGTGATTTAACTGGAGCTGTTTCTTTGAATCACAGACCTATATCTTCTAATTTCAAGCCTATTTTGATGTGTTGTTGGTGAAGCTGTTTGAATTGGAGACCCGTTTCTTTTGGTAGCAAACCTATATTGGGGGCTTTGAGTAGAATTGTGATTCATTTTTGCTGGCTTCACTAGCTGCAAAGGTTAGTGCATAGTGGGGGAAGGGTGCTAATGGTCTGACCAGGGGCCTCAGCTACCTGATTGTTTCTGGAAGACTTGGGTTGGTCCCACCCCCAACCCCTCACCCTACCCACTCCTGGTCCGTGATTTCCTTTATAACAGGGGTTCTGACATCACTTACTCAAACGGGCAAAGGATATGCACCTGTAATAGCAGAAGCAGACATCGAGGAATGGAACAGCAGCGAGTGAACAGGTGACTGCTATGTCAGTGGTAGGGAAGTAATTGCAAATCTAGGAGCTTTCATTGTTACTTCTTTGCACTGTTATTGCATTGTGGAAAGGAGTAGGAGTTTGAAGAAGGTTGTGCAATAGCTACTTAAAGTCTCTTTTTGAGTGTGGATAGGAAGGTTAGAAATATAAAAAGCAGTTGCTCAATCTATCTAAACGTGTACAACAAAGGGGTAAGGGAAATTAAGAAAAGAATGTTTTGCACTGATAGAGGGGAGACTTGGGGAGTGTTTTGTATCCTGCATCTGAAGGGTGGGGGGTCACAGGCAACAACAGCAAGTGGGTAGGGTGTAGGCTGCAACAACGGGCGGTGTGCACCAATCTTTCTAAAATTGCCTGGAGTGTGGGAGGATGTTTAGTGTGCAACCACATAAGAGAAACTTAGAAAGGAGATTGAGGGTCTGCAGGAGAAACTAAGACAGGCAAGGCAGACTGGGGGTGGGTTTAGCCCAATACTGGAGGGAGGAAGAAGGAGAGATGAGGGAGGGTGATTTAAGCCAACAGTGATGAGGAGGGGGTCAGAAAAAGGGAAGCAGGGACAAGCGGGCCCAGGCCAGGAAGAACGATTGCTGGGGAAACCAGGTCAGGAGACAAAAGACAAATGGAAGGAGGAGATAGGGACTTGTGAGGGGAGGCGAAGGAGTGGCAAAAGTCATGGAGTGAAAAAGAGAGAACAGGTTACTATAAAGAGAGAGGGAGCGGGCGTTTGCGTAGGGTCTTCAGAAAATAGTTTTGCACTGCTAGAGAGGAAGAAGGTAGAGGAGGGAAACTATGAAAATTAGAGGAGTAATTGATAAATGCCTGGCCCAAACCGGAGCGGGGGAAGTTCTGCTGGGAGAATTGCAATAGGGACAAAATGGTGAAATAATGTGCAGGAGGAAGAAGAGGAGCCAGAAAGGAGAGAGGGAGATGAATGGAAGCAAGCAGGGAGTAAGAGTGGTGGAATCTTAGTGCCGGGGGACTCAATACTAAGAGGAGTCAGGTGGGGTAGCAAGGGGGAGAGGCATAGTTGCATTTGGGTGGAGGCCATGCCAGGAATGACAGCGGAAAGGGTGGGACAATCTGTTCTGAAATATGCTAGAAGGGGTAGGGACAAGTCTCATTTAATTATACATCTTGGGATGAACGACCTGGCTGACAAGACAGTAGATATAGTCTAGAGGAGGTTTGAGGAACTAGAATTATGTGAGGGGGCAGGAAGATCAGTAACTTTTTCAGAGATACTTCCAGTGCCCAAGGCAAGCACAACAAGAAAGCTGAGAATAGAGGAATTTAACGGATGGCTAAGAACCTGGTATTGTGCTAAAGGGTATGGGCTTTTGGGGGGGGGGGGACCTGGGTGGACAGTAGTCTCTATGCCAAGGACAGACCACACTTGAGTGAGGAGGGAAAGAAAGTGCTGAAACAGAGGATGGAGGAGTACATAGAGGAAGTAGGGAATTTAAACTAGGAGCGGGGGGTGGCAATTGGGCAAGAGACATGCAGAGACCACAGGTTGGGAAACCATATGAGCTTACCCACCATAACAGTGACAAAGGACAAATAGCAAGTACTATTGGTGATACTAGTAAAGGAGAGCAGGATGGGAGAGGGAGAAAAGAGAGGTAGGTGGTTACCCTTAACGCTAGGAGCCTTGGGAGGAAAACTGCAGAGTTACAGGTGCTCATGGCAGAGAGAGAGGTGGACATTGCAGCCATCACAGAAACATGGGCCACCCAATACAATGACTGGGACATGTCTGTACCAGGGTACAGGTTATTTCATAGGGACAGGGTGATTGGGAAAGGAGGGGGGGTGTGGCACTATAGTGAAGGAAGGAATGAAGTGTGTAAGGGAGGAAGGGGAGGAGGGTAGTACAGAGTTACTTTGGATGCAGGATACTTTGAATGGGAGTGGTGTACAGGCCGCCATCTCAGACGGAGGAGTTAGACAGGGAACTAGCGGGACAGATCAGGAGGACCTGCGAGAAGACTAGTGTGGTGATTGTGGGGGACTTCAACATGCCAGGAGTGGACTGGAGTACCCCCAACAACCAGGAGCAGAAGGGAGCAGGTACTGCTGGATGACTTCCAGGACAGCTTCCTGCTGCAAATGGTCAGTGAACCAACCAGGTTAGGGAATACCCTTGACCTTGTGCTGGCAAATGTGGACTTTGTGAGAGAACTTACAGAGGAGGAACCGCTGTCAGGGGAGTGACCACCACTCAGTATAGCTCACACTGGATATGGGCAAGGAAGGAGTGGAATCTGGCACAAGAGTGCTGGACTTCAGGAGGGCTGACTTTGGGAGGATGGGGGAAGTGGTAAAAGGGTACCTGGCCAGAATTCAGTCTAGTATGGACACTAACCAGAGGTGGGAGCTCATAAAGCTGGGGATAGTGGAGGCAACCAAAACCTGCTGCAAGGCGCACAGCAAGAAGGCTAGGGCTAAGAAACCGAGCTGGTTGAGCAAGGAGGTCATGGAAAAGGTAAGGAGGAAAAAAGCTGCCTTTAGGAAGTACAAGAAAACAGGGAGAGGGAGGACAGGGAGGAGTACTTGACGGAATCGAAGGCGGTGACAAGGGCAGTAAGGGGAGCCAAGGCATCTACGGAACTCAAGCTGGCACAAGGCATTAAGAAGGGGGAGAAGGACTTCTTTAGGTACATCAGGGAGAAAAGGAGCTGTAAGGACCACATTGTAAGGATTAGGAAGGAGGGGGGTTAGTGAAAGCAGAAGCACTAAATGAGTACTTCTGTTCAGTATTTACTAAAGAGAAGAGGGGGGTGACACCCAAGGGGGGAGAAATGGCAGAAACAGGGGAGAGGGGTGACAGATGGGGAAATCATGGAGGGCAGAGTTCGGGAGGGTTTGAAGGCACTGAGGGTGGATAAGGTGCCAGGCCCAGATGGCATCCACCCCCAGGGTACTGAAGGAGCTGGCAGAGGTCCTTGCAGGACCTTTGGCAGACCTATTTAATGCCTCACTACATTCGGGGTGTGTACCTCAGGACTGAAGGATGGCTAATGTGGTGCCCCTCCACAAGAGTGGCCCCAAGGATGAACCAGGAAACTACAGACCAGTGAGCCTCACATTCATCGTGGGTAAGCTAATGGAGACTATCCTGAAGGAGAGGAAGGTGGCCCTCCTAGAGGCCAAAGGACTACAGGACAGCAGACAGCATGGCTTCATAGAGGGCAGATCCTGCCAAACCAACCTGGTGGAGTTCTGTGACTGGGCAACTAGGCAACTGGACAGGGGCCATGCAGTGGATGTCCTGTATCTAGACTTCAGTAAGGCATTCGACTTGGTGCCGCATGGAAGGCTGGGAAGTAAGTTAGTAGGCACAGGGGCAGGTGCAAGCTGGTGAGATGGGTAGGAACTGGCTTCAGGAAGGCAACAGAGGGTGGTGGTGGTGGGGAGCTCTCACACCCAAGGGTAGTGACGAGTGGTGTTCCACAGGGCTCTGTGTTGGGACCAGTGTTGTTTGGGATATTCATTGCAGACATATCATTGGACATCAAGAGCAAGATCAGTCTGTTTGCTGATGATACCAAGGTAGGAGCGGTGGTGGATGACCTAGGGGGATGGCAGGGGTTGCAGGATGATCTGGCAAAGCTTGAAACCTGGCCAGACACCTGGCAACTGGGGTTTAATGCCAAAAAGTGCAAGGTGCTGCATTTTGGGATGAAGAACCCAAGGAGGAGATACCAGCTGGGGGGAGTGCAGCTAGCCCAGACAGAGGAGGAGAAGGATCTGGGGGTGCTCATTACAGGGTCAATGAGCAACTCGGCACAATGCAGGAAGGCAGCTGCAAAGGCCAACAAAATGCTGGGTTGTACTGCAAGGGGTATATCCTCGAGGAGGGAGGAGGTGATTCTGCCACTGTATAGGTCATTAGTTAGACCACACCTGGAGTACTGCGTGCAGTACTGGTGCTCGTATCTGAAGAGGGACATTAAGTTACCGAAGGGGGTGCAGCGCAGGGCGACAAAGATGATCAAGGGGCTGGGGGGCTTATCATACGAGAGGAGGCTAAGAGATGAACATGTACTCACTGGAGGAGAGGAGGGACGGGGGGGACATGATTGAAAACCTTTAAGTACGTGAAAGGAATAAACAAGACCGCTACAGAGGGGCTGTTCAAAGTAAGGGAGGGAGGGGAGGGACACCAGGGGCCATGATATGAGACTGGTGTGAGGATGGTGCAGAAGGGAGATAAGGAGATGCTTTTTTTTTTTTTTTTTTTTTTTTTTTTTAAACAGAGGGTTGGTGGCTGGGTGGAATGCATTACCTGCAGAAGTGGTATCCAGTAGACTGCTTCAAAAAGGGATGGGACAGGACAAGGAGGAGGGTCAATGAAGGGGAAGGGTGGAAGGAAGGGGCAGCTGCAGAATAAGGGGTGCTAGCTGCACATTCGAGCAGACTTGATAGACTTCTAGGCCTTTATCTGCTGGCAAATTTCATATGTTCGTATACAAGTTATGAAAATGTCACCCCTAGGCTACACGCTACTCAATTACAAGGGGTTCCTTGTTACTACATATTGATTATAATGCTGGCCTTTACTTTAATCTTGGTGTTAAAGAGAAAAATGCCCTCTCTGTTGTATACAACAGCATTTGTCGTTTTGTGTTGAGATCTGTTCCTCAGATGCAGTATCGTCTGTTTTATTCTCAGTTGGGGGGTTGTTTCCGGGCTATATATTTACTTATTTTCTTGGCTGTCAAATTTTTTATGCTATCTATAGCAAATCATTATAAACTCTTCAAGATTTAGTTAATATTCAGTCTCCCATTACTTGTTTATGATCAGCATCTGGTACTTTGTTAAATACTCCTCTTTTTAAATCCAAACAAGGTTCACATGCATTAGCATTGTCAGCACACATTTTCTGGAATTCACATCCAGGAAGTTTATGAATGGAAATACCACTGAATTTGTTTAAGTTAAATATGAAAGAATACTTGTCGTCTATGGACGAGTGTAAATGTTTCAATTAATGTTATGCCTACCCCTTTTGTATCGGTAATTATGGTTTATGTATTGCAATATGCGTTATGTGATTTGTATTTACGTTGAGTCAGGCCTGAAAATGGGCTTTTCCAAGTGCTCTTACCCAGTTAAATAAAAACTGTTTTGTAAGTAGAAAGTCTTTTATAGATGTATCAAAATACAAATAAAAATTGTCAGCAGCCCAATTAAAATACCTGCAGCAATAATTAAGCTGATTTTCTCTGTTTATCCTACTTTTAAAAGATTTTTCCAAAGTCACAGAATGGGAGAAACCCTTTTGAAAATGAGGACTGTCTCTCACTTGGGTGGGGGGGCACAGAGATGAAACCCAGGAGGTGGTAATCTGAAAGGCCCAGGAAGGTCACACACTGGTGCCGGGATGAGACTCTGGGGTTGAGGACTGAGGTAGGCTGCCACTGAGGTAAAGAGAAAACAGTAAATTAAAAAAGTCCATTGCACTACCATGAAGGAAATTCCAAGTTAAGCTACAATCCAGACTCCCCGTATAGAACCACAAAGAGTATAGGAAGCAGCGTTCTCAGTCTCCAGGGGAGAGGGGCTTCCTTCCGGCTGCACTTGTGTCTCCTGCAGATGAGATGGAGTTGCACTGGATACTGTGTGTGATCACAGAGCATGCCCTTCCCCAGCACCTAAGGACAGAAGGTGGAAGAGACTATAAGGGGGGAAATCCATTGGCCAATGGCACATGATGCCTCCAACGAGACCCCAAGTTGTCTGTCACTGGTCACTGGCTGTCGTTACCCCCTCTCCCACCTACTATCTAAAGCAGACCTAAAGGCAGGACTTGGCAGTCCTCCCCATCCCAGACCAGCAGAACTAAAGGCAGGCAACAAGTCGGAGGATGAAGGAGTAGTGACACTGCAAACCAAGTGGAGCAAAAATAGTAACAAGAAAGAAAAGTTGACTTGAGACATGCTCTGCTCACCATTCCAGTACAAATCATCACCTACCAAACGTGATATCCACAGTGGGTTCTGAACAATCGTGCTTTATTTCTGCTAGTACTGTACAGTTGGCATTTGTAGATCGTGCCTTTTCAGAACCTACAGTAGTGAGGAATTCTCTATAAAATAAAAAACAGAAAACATGTACTTAAAGTCTGCTGTGTTGTAGGACACATGAAGAAAGTGTGTCAAATTAACATTTTCTGGATTACGGAACGAGACCAAGTCAGCAATCTGATTTAATAGTTTAATACACTGAGATAGCCATTTTTTTTCTCATTCTTTTCCTACATGTTGGACAGTACAAAGGGTTTTGCACAGGCTAATATGTTGGATTGTAATGTAACCCGATTACAGCATGGTACCAGATAACTGGCACTATGCTTTACTGTGAAACTGTTCGAATGGCAGTTGCATAGGTATTCAGGCCACAAGGGTACCTAACCTCTTGCATGGTAGAACAGAGGCCGTACAGCACTGTGGTTTAGGGGACTGAGCTGAAAACCTGGAGATCTGGGTTTGAATTCCATATCCCTACTTGCATGCTGTGTGACCCCTAGCAAGTTACTTAACTTTCTTGTGCTCCCTGGTAGCACCTGGAAACAAGTTCTGTCTTAGTGGGCCTCTCCTGTTTAAACAATTTCCCCTTCCTTCCTCTAGAGGTCCAGTGTTTCCTCTGAATTTGGCTGATGACTTAATTCCCTGGCAATCCACTGGATCCCTCCCACCTGCTCACCCAAAAGCAAAATAGCCAGGTAGTCCTGAGGAACACCGCCTTCCTAGGCCTTATTTTCCATTTATAAAACATACTTTGAAAAAACAAAACAAAAAAAAAAACATTGTTTTGGAATTCAAAATAACGAGATTTATTTTGACAGGGTAGGATATCACACTCCAAGCAATTACAAAGATATATTTATATGCACTAGAATGTTCAATAATCCATTTTTTTCTGTTTTAACCACTTTATAATCACAGATTATCATCAACCAATTCTGACTCCAACTCCCAAAGGCAGAAACTGATGCATCACTGAGTGTTGTCTTGGCACAGGCAATAATATCAATGAAAGCAGCATTTACAGCCACCCTTTGCAGGCAACATCACACACAGAGCATAAGACAAGAGGTGGGCCTTCAGCACAGGTCTAAACAGACATCGAGGGCCAAAAATTAGCAGGGCAAGTGTCATCATCAAAGGTAGAATCCATGACCCCTAAACCTCACAGGTATCATTAGATGCACAGGCAGAGCACATGGACAAGTGTTGGGCCTCTGGCACAGGAACACACAGCACATACAAAGAATGTGACGGCAGATAAAGGCTACTGGGTCCACCCAGTCTGCCCTTTTTTTGTTTTGTTTTTTCCCTTCTTCAGTGAAAGGTGGACAGTCACAGGCTGTGACATTATAAATGGGGGCAGCATCCACAGCCACCCCCTGCAACCCTCAAAAACAGCATTAAACATGGAGGTAGAGCACAAAGACCAGTGGCAAGATTTCTGCACAGGCACACTCCAGTAGCATCAGCAAGGGAAGAGCTGGAACAGTCAGTGGCATCATCAATGGAGGCCGCATCTATGATTGCCCACAGACAGAAAGACACACGCAGCATAAAGACAGGGAGGCAGCATGCAAATACAAGTGGTTGATTTCTGGCAGAGACATGCCCTCACAGCTTCAGAGAGGGGCGGATCTCATGGAAGACGACACAGTGGACAGAAGGTCAAGAGAGGCACAACCCCCACCAAACCATGGAACCTTCATGTTGATAATGGAGCATTTTACACCTAGAAATTAAGTTTCTTGGAATATCCTATGTCTTTGCATCCTAATCTGTGACACCAGGGACAGCTGCTCAACAGAGGCTTACCCTATCCAGATGAAAGATGACTAACAGGTGGTTGGGACTACCCCCCCTTCTAAACAGCTTACTGTTCCCACCTTTAGTACCAGCTTCCTACTACTGAAGTCAGAACCATATAACACCACTGGAAACTCAATTCCCAGGCATGAAATTTTCCATTCCCCATCATTCCCATGTTCTTCCATCATAAGCTCATGAAAATGGGATGTAACTAAGTGAAAAATCACAGCTTTCCTACCTTATGAAGATCAGCTTTCTCTTTTAGACCCAGAGACAGAGTCGGACAGACCCACCAGGAAATTTACAGGTGGGTCCCACTGTGTTTGGTACCTAGCCACCTTCTAAACTTGGAAACTCTTCGCATTTATCACGTATTTTTTTTTTTTTTTAACAAACTGGGGTATTTGGGGCACTGCAATTAAATGTAAGATGTAAAAAGAGGCAGTGTATCACACTCAGGTGGAATATTGATATGAGTGCATCACTCAGGGCCCTTTCCTGTTGATTTTCCAGGTGAACCCTTGAATCCACTTTCCAGGTGGGCCCCTGCACGCCAGTCCAACCCTGCTCAGAGACCAGCTAGGCAGAAATCACAGCCTGCAGCACTTTCCTTCCAGACAAAACGTCTGGCAGCAGCCTTAGTATCCAGCTGGAATGCCTCATAGCTGCCCTGCAAATATGCTGGGGAGGCCATAGCTCTGTCCAGGCAGCTGTCTTAGCTCTTGTTGAACAACTTCTCCATTTCCACACAGGTTTCTTCACCACAGAGTATGCGTCTTCAGTACAGTACAGTTCCGTGAGAACTTACCGTTAAAGCAGATCTTCAAGAGTATCTCTTGCAGCATGTCATAACACATGGGATATCAGCTGCAGGTGTCATTTCCTCCAGATGACTTCTCAGCAGTTGACATTGTGACTCCCCCCCCTAATGTTACCACATGGTGTCTGTATGGCACGTATAAAAGGAGGACGTCCCAGCTACTCTTAAGTCCTTTTCTATCCTAGTGACCAAATGAGAAACCATTTCTCAGGCTTCCGATGGGAACCGCAGCTCGTGGAGTTGTGAACGGACAGGAGCAAGGAAGCCTTCTAAAGTAACAGCAGGCGGAGGGGTGAGTGGGGCAGCATGACTTGCTGCAAGAGATACTCTCGAAGATCTACTGTTACGGTGCTTTTTGGAAGCGATGTCTAGACAGTAATGTCTTGTGAATATATGTACAGTAGACCACATGGTGGCTTTGCAGATTTCTAAGGCAGAGACGCCCCCAGAAGCACGCCACGGAGACAGCCATGCCTCTGATAGAATGGGATATTACAGCCCCTGTGAGAGGTTTGTCATTTTTTATAGATAAACAAAATGCAACTGGCCAACTATGTGGACAAGCACTGCTTCGAAATCTGAACACCCTGATTTCAAGGGGCTAAAGAAACAAAAAGTTGCTCAGTTTTTTGCAACTGTTAGGTGCAGAGAAGATACATACTCAATGTTCTATGCACAGCAAGAGTATGAAGAAGGGAGTCCCCTGGATTCGCAGGCTCTGCATAGTACACTGGTAAGTGGATAGCCCGATTTAAAGCAAATTCAGAAACAACCTTTGGCAAAAATGATGGTTTTGGTACATAAAGTCACCCTATCGCTATGAAACTACAGGTAGGGAGGTTTGCACATTAGAGCCTGCAACTCAAATACGTCTACTCGACGTAATGATGACTAAAAATACAGTTTTCCAAGAAAGATAATGGAGCTTGCTGGATTCAACAGGCTCAAAAGGACTTAATAGTTAATTTTTCAAGAACAAAATTCAAATCCCACACAGGGAATGGACGCCAGATAGGGGGATGAAGGAGAAGAATGCCAAAAGGTTCTGATCAAAGGTAACTGGGAGAATGGTTTATTGACCACATGTAAATGAAATGCAGCAATGGCCAAAATACGGACTTTTACAGAGGAATGTTTCAGGCCACCCTCTGACAAAGAGAGCAAATAGTTTAAGATACTCTGAGGGGAACACTCATAAGGGTCTAAGTCCTGCTTAGACACCCAAATGGAGAAGCATTTCCACCTCCTAGAATAGGAAGACAACGTAGACTGTTTCCTGGCAGCCCGAAGGACTTCTGCCACCTTTGAAGACACCCTGAAGTGCAAGAGGACTATGTCCTCAGGAGCCAGGCATGCAGATCACCACCCTCCACCACTCCCCCCCACCCCCATAGGCCTCTGAGGACCACAGACTGTTTTAAGATAAAGGTACCCAGCAACACCCAATAAAACAACAGCCATCCAGAGGATCCCCAGAGTAAAATGTACAACATTTTGGAACCAGTTCCATTCCCCTTGGTGCTTTAGGTAAATACTGGTAATCCCCAAAGTGAGAGAAAGTTTTTAAGGATATATCCCGGTTATTTGATGCTATTATTCTGTAAATGTTTGCCAAGTGGCTCGGGTCATGTCTGCACATGGGCTAAACCTTAGCCCAGTGTACCTATCCAGTTATCAAATAAATAAATAAAATCCATACAGTACACGAGGTCCAGATATTGAAGAGTATTAAATAGGTGGTATATAGTAGCATAGCAAAACACTACACAAAACAGGAGGTTTCGCTAACCATTTTCAGAAATGCATAGCAGTAGACTGCCAACCATTTTTTTTGAGTAAGTACATGGCACAATAGACAACACTTAAAAAAAAAAAATGTTTTTAATTTTGCTAATCATTCTGTGCTAAGTGCTATACATTTTCACAGCTGATTAGCACTTTCAAACAAAGAACTGTTAATCAAGTTTTTTGGCTTATTTAACGCCCTGTATTGCATGGGAGGCATATTTTAAAATGTTCATGAAAAGCTGTCAGCCAGAAGAATCTTAAAAAGGGACAAAGAAACAAAGACTGCCGAAGAGCTGTAGTGCATCAGGTAACCACTATCACAGATTCTAAAGAAAAATACCTTACACTTGCACCCCAAACCGGCTGCAGACAAAACACTCCAACTACTTAATATTAGCAGTAAAATATTAAGTTTATTTAAAGCAGCAGTGCATGAATGGGACAGACATAAGGCAATTCTAGTGGAGGGTAGGAGGAAGTAGGCTGTTGGTTAACTAAAATCTGCGGCTTATCCTGCAGGCAGGGAAATGGGCAGATTGGGTGGGCCAAGCGGTTCTTATGTGCTATCAAATTCTATGTTTCTATGAATCCGGTGAAAATTTTGACCTATGCTATTTTAGATTGTCCCTTATCGCTGTTTTAACTGATACTCTTCTTTCTTGTTTTGAGTTCTGTTTTAGTACTTTTTCCATATTTGAAATATTAAAGGAGTGCTCTTTAATATGGCTCAGACCAGGTTTTCATCAGTATTTGCAGCCGTTTTCAAACAATTATTGCACCATAAGGCCAGGGAGCACTGCCTGCCGCATAAAAGTTAATTTCAGTCGCACAGAAGTGGTTTTAAACAACTGATGTACTGAAACAGCTGAGAATACGGATAAAAAACCTGCTCCAAGCCATGTTAACAGGAGCACTCCTTTTATTATTTCAGATGTGAAAAAAAGTACTGAAGCGGACTCAAATTGTGGAAAGAAGAGTATCATAAAAGTCAGTATACAAGCTGTGATCTAAAATAGAATAAAAAAGTATAGGTCAAAATTTTCACCACATTCGTGCACTGCTGCTTTAAATACAGGATACAATCATTATCCCGGGAAAGGAGTGCATGCTATTAAAGCCTTTATAGCATGTACTCTCTTTCTGTGATAACGATTTTTTAGGCTGTATAGCCTAGAGGCTAGAGTAACGATCTGTGAATGAGCTTGGTACATCCAGCAGACCAGGGTTTCATTCCCACAACCTCCACTTGTGTACCGTGTGACTCAGCAAGTCACTTAACCTCCCTAGTGCTCCTGGGTCACCCCCTGAAAATAGGCACTTGTGCCTAGTGGGCCTTGCCTAGTTACCAACCAAAGAATAAAATAAAGCTTTGAGGAGAGGCTGGTAGTCCTTAATATGTTCACACAGGAGAAAAGGAGGTTGAAAGGGGATCTAGGTCTTTTGCATACTCAATGGTATAGCAAGATCAAACAGACAGGGTTTAATCCAATGTTCTCATCAGAACATGGGGACCTGTCCTGAATCTCAGAGTTAGCAAATTCAAGGGCAACATTATTAGAATGCACTTCTACTTCCAGAGGATGGTGAACCTTTGGAACTGCCAACCAGTGGATACAGTGGACATGAAGGCAGGCATGAACACATTTCTCTTTTCTAAGGGTATCACTGGGTATCCTACATAGTAAAGTGAATATAGGGAACCCATTAGTACATGTTAGCATGGCATACATCTCTAAATGTAAAGTGTGTGGGTGTGGAGGGGGATATAATGTACATGGAGTCCCTTCTGAGTTTAAATTATTTTGTTACAAAGTGGACATATTTTAAAAAGATATTATAAGTGCGCAGAGTCGGGCATCCAACTGGCTCAGCTCTCTTGGCAGCAACCGCTCCAACACTCGGCCTCTTCAAGTCCAAGCTGTGCCTCTCACTGCTTGTATCCTGTGATTGCCCATCTTAACAATTCCACCGTTCCAGCTTCACGTGCCCCAGCACTTACAATCAGTCTTTGCACCCCTAGCACCTTACCTGTCACATTCCCTCGACAAGGCCCCCCTGGCTGCACAGTCTCCCGCCCTCGCCCATCTCCCCCCCATATCTCCACTCCTGCCCCCAACCACCTCCGCACTCCCTTACCCCTCCTTCCCCCAATCTCCTACCCTCACCTCCCCACCCACCCCTCCTTCCCTTGTCTTGCTCATAGCTCAAGTCTTTGTACTGGTTATTACATGTCTGTAAGTCAATGACTATACGTTTGTAACTAAAAATGATGACTGTTGCACACGCTGATATGGAACCTTTGTAAAAGAGCCTCAGCTCAAAGGTATTGTAATCCTAGATTGAAATAAATAAAAAATTAAAAAGAAATAAGAGGGCATGCTTTAAAATACTTAGAGGACTTCAAAAAGCCCTTTAAAGAGTAATCAACTACCAGGTGCATAACAAACATATAGGCATGCAACAACGTTACTGCATATGCACCTTTTAAAACTGCATGCCACAGATGATGGGCAAGGGAAAACCCCTTCAGAACTGGCATCGTGTAAAGGCCCCCAAATCAAGGAGATAAAGGAGACAAAGACCTAACAGAGGAAATCCACAAAATATCTGATAAAGGTGAAGTAATACTGATGGGGGACTTCAACCTACCAGATATTAGCTGGAGCACACTAATGGCAGCAACAACAAGTAGTAGGGACTTTTTATTGTCACTACAAGGCGCGGGACTGTGTCAACTTTTTAAAACCCCAAGGGGAGATGCCATTCTCGAGCTTGTCCTCACAAACTCGGAAAGGAACAAGGACATCGAAGTGGGATGCCATATGGGCAACAATGATCACTGTATGGTAAGCTTTAAGGTAAACATAACACCGAATACCAGCTACTCAAAGATAAAGGTGCTAGATTTCAGAAAGGCTGACTTCCAAAAAATGAGGATCATCATAAGAAGTCAGTTAACAGAAATAGAGATTGAGAAGGTGGAGATTATGTAGGGGAGACTCAAGAAAGCAATAAAGACTGCCACAGATCAAGGTGCCAGATGGGTCAGCAAAGCAAAAAGAAAAAGAAATCCTCTATGGTTTTCCAAGGAAGTGGCTACCACAGTCAAAGAAAAAAAGAAGGCAAACAGCATATAACAGGAAACCAAAACCAAGAAAGACTGGGAATTGTACAAGGAAAAACTGAGAGAGTCAAACAAATTAGAAAGGCAAAAGCCCAGACAGAGGAAAAGATAGCAGAAGGGGCAAAGAGAGGAGACAAATCATTTTTTAGAGACTTTAGGGAATGTAGGAAGGCAAAAGTAGGGGATAGAAAAGACTTACTGAAGAAGGGAAATGCACCAAACATGACCCAGAAAAAGACGAAACCTTCAACAAATACTTCTGTTCTGTGTTTACCAAAGAGGACCCAGGGGATGACCCAGCCCTGAAAAAACACAACACCCCAGGACCAGGGGTAGACACGAGTCTCTTTACAGAAGCCAAAGTATGGGAGGCACTAAATAAACTAAAAGCAGACAAAGCCATGGGACCAGACGAGATGCACCCCAGAATCCTTAAGGAACTGGTGACAGAATTAGCAACTGCTCTGGGACTTCTATTCACAACATTCTTGAACAGCGGTGTGGTACCCGAAGACTGGAAAAAGGTAATAGTGGTTCCACTTCACAAATCAGGCAGTTGCAAAGAGGCTAGTAAATACAGACCGTTGTAAGCCTCGCGTCCATAGTAGGGAAACTAATGGAGACACTACTCAAAGAAAGAATCATAGCATTCTTCAAAGCTAGCCGCCAACACAGCATGGTTTTGCAGCAGGTAGGTTATGCCAGACAAATCTGCTCGAGTTTTTTGACTACGCTACAAAAATAGTGAACGACGGTGCGGTAGTAGATGTGGCCTACCTAGACTTTAGTAAGGCCTTCGTCTCAGTTCCACACAGAAGGCTGGTAAAGAAGCTTGACCACACAGGAACTGGTCCAGAAGTAGTCAGATGGGTACAAAACTGGTTACAAGGCAGAACCCAGAGGGTACAGGTTAATGGAACGCAATCGACGGAAGGTAGGGTGACCAGCGGGGTGCCCCAGGACTCAGTGTTGGGGCCTCTGCTCTTCAGTGTTTTTATAGCAGACATTGCCGATGGACTGGAAGGGAAATTGTGTCTGTTCGCAGATGACACCGAGATATGTAACAGGGTGGACACCTCAGGAGTGAGCAAAATGGAAGCTGACCTCAAGTGTGGCAGCTGAGATTTAATGCCAAAAAGTGCAAGGTCATGCACATAGGAAAGAAAAATCCAAGAAAGGAGTATTACCTAGGAGGCGAAAGACTGGCAGCCTCAAACCAGGAACGAGATCTGGGAATCATAATCTCAGACGACTTGACGTTTAGTAAGCAGTGTGAGAAGGCAACATTGAAGGCCAACAGAATGCTGGGATGCATTGGAAGGGGAATCACGAGCAGGAGGACAGAGGTAGTACTACCACTGTACAGATCGCTGGTCAGGCCTCACCTGGAATCAGAGTCCAACTCTGGAGGCCTCACCTCAGAAAGGACATTGACCAGGTGGAAACAGTATGGAGAAAAGCAACAAAAATGACTCAGGGTCTGCAGTACATGTCCCACAAGGAAAGACTTAGGGAACTGAATATGTACTCCCTGGAGCAGAGAAGAGAGAGAGGGGACATAACTGAAACATTCAAGTACATAAAAGGCATTAACAAGGTAGAGGCACGGGAACTTTTTCACTTCAAGAAGGCCTCCAGGACCTGGGGACATGACCTCAGGCTGCAAGGAGGAAGGTTCTCTACCAACACCAGGAAGTTTTTCTTCACAGAAAGAGTGGTGGATGCCTGGAACAGCTTGCCCCAAGAGGTTGTGGGGGGTCAACACTGTGGGGGGATTCAAGAATGCATGGGATAGACACAAGGGAGCCCTGACTACAGAGGGCAACTAGAGTGTCAAATACATCTATAACACAATGGGCAGACTAGATGGACCTAGCGGTCTCCTTCTGCCATCAACTTATATGTTTCTATGTAACACTGTGCCAGATTTCATGCCCTGGTCCTGCTTAGACCCAAAGCTTGTATACTGAAATTTAAACACCCAAAAGTAAACATACCACCTACTTTGTCCATATTTAAACCACCAGTCATTTGTTTTGCATATTAATATGTCTTTCAAGACCCGTTATGGTTGTAAGAATGATCTGGATGGAAGAGTGGTCTCTTGTGCATTCTTAGAGGATGAGGAAAAATGGACTGAAAATGAGTGGTTCTAGTGCCTTAAGAATGTTAGCGAGATAAGGGTTGCCCCATTGGCCCAGAGCTGTTATGCAGATGTGCTGAGTTCGGGAATGCACTTGGTGCATCGCACTGGGTTAAGACCAGGCCAAGACAACTGCCATGTGGCAGTGTATCTCTGTCGGGGACAGCTGTCGGCAGGTTCCCCCACCACAGTGACCCCTGTGGCTGGGCCAGGGAGCATGCTCCTATGACAGGGTTGGGGGGAACAGTGTGCATGTGTGAAGCAGATACAGGCACTGGTCCACGTTCGGGTAGATGGAAAAAGAAAACTGTAAGAAAAAACACCGTCTGCCATCCGTATGTGATGCTCGTGATGTGAAGGAGCTGGGGGTGCTCTGTTAGATGCTCTACTCTAAAGGTGGTGAAAAGAGATAAGCGAGGCACCAAGGTCCGAATTATGTGGATAGGATAACTGTCATCCAGACAAGGAGAGGCAGGAGTCAACTTAGTGCTTCGATGCCCGCAGGGTGTTTATTTTGTACCAAGGGTAGACAGACAGAGTCACAAGAAGGAGGAGGGGTTGCCCGAGAACAATAGGGCAATAAAACAGGGAAATACTTTTATCTACCACTTCTACGGTTATTACTACAAGAATAAACTTTAGGCCTACTGCCACTCTTATTCTGACACTAGTCTATACTTCTATACTCTAAATGAGAATCAGGTGACATCAGCTACTCAGCACTGCATTAGGATGATTAGCATCACACATTTCCATAAGAGTCCAGATATTACAAGAGTCCAGAGATCCGGTGTCTTCGTGTACACCGTCGTTCTTCGTTGGTAGCTACAAGGGAAGTAAAACAGAACTGTAGAACCCTAATCTCAATTCCCAGCAAGGACCTAGTTAAGGCCACTGGGGTGGTGAGAGGTTTGGTAAACAGACCATATATCTTTGGCAAATGCCCATTCTCTCCAAGGCTGCCGGAATGTAGAACCAGGGCAACTGGTTCCTGAAATAACACACTAAAACAAAGGGTTCCTCAGCCAAAACCCACTTCTAGGGTTGCCAAGGATGAAGATAGATCAAGATCTGCGTGGCGATGAATCCAATGGAGGACTACCACGACCTGACTGATGCTGCGGCACTCCAAGGGCCAGCTGAACTCAGAAGGAACTCTGACAGGACCAGGAACCATAAGAATCTGAAGAGATGACGGTTGACTCTGCAATCCTAGGATCAGGAACCAACACAAAACAAAGAAACGGCGGACGTGTCCCAGACTGGGCTTCGACGGACTCGACTTTCGGCGAATGACCAGGTGGGGCGCAGACTAGGTTCTCCAGGATGAGCTCACTCTTCTGTAGAGGGCGACCAACTTCGGGACATCTGGAACAGGAACCATACGGAACAACACTGGCACGGCTGTCGTGATGCATTTCGGCGGACATACTTTCAAGCCGTGAAAACAAGAAAACGGCGGGTACAACTTGTACGACTGGCGACGGACTCGACTTTGGCAAACGACACAAACGGATGGGATGAGCTGATGGATGATCTCCCAGGAGTGAAGAATGCTGAAAGGACGTCTTCTTCCGAGTACGATTCTGAGCACGTGGTGTTACAGACCACACTATGAGACTGCAGTGTGGTAGAAGATTGAGACTGTCTTCATACAACAGTAATCATATAGCTGAAAAATGCCCAAAGAACTGTGGAATGATACAATAATTTGCCGAAGGAGGGCAAATTATACCTTCATGGGTAATTATTACTGATGAGGGCCAATGTCCAGGTGCTTAGGGCAATAGTTCAGGTACTTAGGGCAATAGTTCAGGTACTTAGGGCAATAGTTCAGCAAAGCAGTACAGTAATCACAGTAGTTTCACAGTATAGGCTAATCGAACACTCTCAAATGAACCCCGGTTTCTAAATGTAGGGTCTTCTGGAATAGGATCCCTTTCAGTACGTTGTGGCTAGGGAATCCTTTAGTACCATTAGGCTGGCTTGCCCTATTCTGCTAGGCCGGGGCCTCCCTTTAGTACCACTAGGTTGGCTTGCCCTATTCCGCTAGGCCGGGGCCTCCCTATAGTACCACTAGGCTGGCTTGCCCTATTCTGCTAGGCCGGGGCCTCCCTATAGTACCACTAGGCAGACTTGCCCTATTCCGCTAGGCCGGGGCCTCCCTTTAGTACCACTAGGCTGGCTTGCCCTATTCCGCTAGGCCGGGGCCTCCCTATAGTACCACTAGGCTGGCTTGCCCTATTCCGCTAGGCCGGGGCCTCCCTTTAGTACCAAGCTTTACCTCGGGCCTACTGCCCTACCTTTACCTCAGGCCTGATGCCCTACGTTAGCTTGGGCCTGGTGCCCCACTTCCTAATGGGCCTGGTGCCCCTATAAACTTTGGGCCTGGTGCCCCACTTTATGCTGGGCCTAATGTCCTACTTTACATCTGGGCCTGAATTGCCCTTTTAAATATGTTGCCCCTTTAAATGTGCAGGCTCCCAGTGCCTGCTGTCGCTTATTCGGCAAACCCTGCCTGAGTTCCACCCCCTTTTAAATATTCATAGGCCTTTGAACTGGCCTTAATGCACTGGTCCCTCCCCGTGGACGTCACTGAGTCCCACCTCAACATAAATATTAAAATCAAGGGTCCTAACGACCCGATGCCCCTGCGGTGCTCGGCGGCCTCTTGCAAGCGCCTAATGCGCTTTTTACAACCACCACAGTCCAAGAACAGTTCCCCTTAATAAACTGGCGGTCAGCACTGCGTGTGCTGCCGCCGACTCACCGCTCTGCGGTCTGGAGGGATTGCTGCAGTCACAGGGAGGCGGGAGGTGAGTTGGCAGAGGGAGCGAAACTACAGGCACCAAGAGGGACGGCTCGGGGGCCTCCGACGGCAGAAAACGATGTGGCGCTTCTCTGCCGCCGGCGTGGGACCGGAAGAACTACAGAACACTCGGGGGGCAGAAAATAAATAATCGGAGGGCTTTTAAGCCCTAAAACGCGGGGAAACGGCGTTTTCTTCTTCGGTGGACTGGAGGAGGGGACTCACCAGGGAGTCAACAGGACTGGCTTCACAGCCCCAGGTAAGCCACAAGTCCCTGTTGCACTCGTGTGATCCTCTCTACTCCACAGTCCAACAGCAGCTGACCAACTGTAGAATTGTTATTCAAAGTTAAACCTGCCTGGGTTCTAGATTGGCTGGAGTGGAATGCTGTGCATGAGCCACTCAGCACAGCATTCCATCCAGACCTTTATGACATATATTGCTTTTAACATCTGACTTTTGACCAGCTGTAAGTGCACAGGGCACTTTTTCTATTATTTACTTGTTTTCTTGTACCAGGAGGTTGAATCTTTATGTCTAGGGGCCCCTTAGCATAGTACCCTGCTGCCTATACCTGCAGCAGGTACCCTGAGCGCCTGTGGACTTTTAGTTTATTTAATTTTATTTTTCTGGAATGACCAACTTTGGGGTATTACCTATGATGTCTAAGATTTCCACAGCCTGACAGGGGTAAATCAACAATATATTAAAATTACAAACATCCTCCCCAAAACGTGCCTGCTTCCAAGGCACCTGTGGATAAAACACTTTACAGTAGAAAACTGTCTCATGCTTAGGGAAAGGGAGAGCTCTGATTTGTTGACAGTGCTCCCTCGATCTTAGATTGGTTTTACAGGCCACGGGGGCATCATGCGAGGTTCCCAACCAATCACTGTGCTGTCTGAAATGCGGCGGAGACACTGCTTTGATAAAACTGTCTTATGCTGTGCCCTAGCAATGGGTTTCTGGCTAGCACTAGCTACAGGGCTCCCATATCTACAGGGATTTCTGTATTTTACAGGGATTTGGAGGTGTCTACAGGAAAACTCTTCCCATAGACTTGCATTGGTTATACAGGAAAACAGGGCAATTCAACTTCCATTGGAAATAATGTAATCTACAGGAAAACACAGGAATATCACACTGGAGTTACAGGAAAAATGTCAGATCAATATGGGAGCACTGTTTAAGCTACGCCAAAGAAAACATCAATTTGTGGGTGTAAAAATAAAAAGTATTGGTGGGCACTGATTGTATGCGTAAACGTGTCACTTCTTATGTCCTTAAGAACGCGCGACGAGACACTCGTAACCAAGTGAGACTCCTAACATCCCTATAAAAGATTATAACTCACAGCTCTTGAATTTTCACCATTACTGTACCTGTTATTACGCACAACTGAAACGGAGATGAAAACAAAAATTGCTCCTGCTGGCAAATGAGAAAAAATGTCATCCTCTTGAGCCGACCCTTAAGTTCTAATAACATCACATTCGAAACAGCTATACTTAATCTGCCCGGCTTGTGGAGTATATGATTAACTCGGAACAGAGCAGCAACAAATGTCCTTAGCCGCCGCCCACCCACCACATAAACCTTTAATGATTTGTACTTCATTTGAGGAAAGGGTTCAACTACCAGTTGCATTCACGTCTCTCAGAGTTAAACCTGGGCCAACTACGATTACCCCAAAGTAAGTTCGAACCCGATATTTTGCAAAAGCTGCCTTTTTAAGGTTTCCATGTCACCAGGTAAAATTACAGACATCAACTCAACGCCAAGTCCACACGTCACTGCTCCTCGTCCCTCATACTCCTTTCATTTGCAGATGTTTGTCTTACATTAATTCATTACCTCGTCGATCTGACATTCGACTCGAAAGGACAGAACTGGACAGTAATATTCTTCACCATTTTCAGCACCACCTTTGCCCTGGACGCAGCCATCTTTATTTCAGCATGACCTCTCACACAGGAAGGAAACGGACGCAACTGTGCCTGTTTCTACCACATATCGAAAAAAAAGACTACCATGACAACGCCCCGGAAGTGTGCTCAGTCAGTAGCATCCACAAGATTTTTGCGGAGCGCTTGTGAAGTTTTTTTGTTTGTTTAACATTTAAAGTCAAAAACTCCAAACAATGCTTACTTTTTTTTTCTGTAGAACACTCTTTGGCACATACAATTGTTAACAGTGTTCACTGCCATTAGTTAACCGTGACTATATATTTTGGTGACTGCAATAACTGGACTAAATGTGCTTGCTCTAGCTATAGAAAACTAAACACACAGTCCTGGACTGCATCGAAGGTCATTTCAAGTTTTCACATGACATGTAATCGACACGTTATTTTGGCAATGCTCTGGCTAAGAAGACGTGTGTTTTAAAAAAAGTTTTGTGAACATGAGCAGTTAGTGAGTGTTAGCCATGGGTGCAAAAAAAATACTGGCAATTAGGCACCAGTTCTGTGTAGCAATGCAACTTTTCAACATGGTGAGGGGTTGCGAAAACTAAAAATCTAAGTGGCATACCCTTTCCCCCATAATACCTCTTGGTCGCTCAATATGGTATGCATTCAGGCTGATTGTAACTCCTGGGGTATTTGAGCATGCAGGGAGGACAAAAAGTTGATTTTGCTTTACGTAGGTTTTCTAAGTTCTTTAAACTGTGTACCTGAAGAAAACAACTCCAAACAAAGACAAGGGCAAACGATTGATTAAGTTGTCAGAGGAGTACCTTTTATTGCAGAGCTCTATAAAGAAATTAATAATTACACATAACAAAATATATGTATGGGAATACATGTTTTCTAAGTCAAAATACACCATATAAGTATAAAAATAATATATCCATTTGCAGTGTTAAGAGTAAGATTATCTACTGCAATAATGAAAATATCACTGTAATAAACACAACAGCATGTTCGCTGTCTCTGTCCAACTTTAGGACGTGTTATCATATAATTTATGCCTTGTAACTTATGCAACTCAACATGTATGACATCTTGCTGTAATCATGCTTGTTTGTACTGTCTTTAAGCAGATATCACAATAATGCTCGACAAGGTGAATATGGATAACGCCACGCCTCAGGTGGTTGGGCACGCAGGCCGTAGGGCCGAAGTGCGTCCAACAACTGAGGCGTGACGTTATCCCAAACGACACACACCCTGGAGGGCATTATTGCTATTATACAATGGCTCGTTGTTATACAGAATAAAACAAATCATTTTAAAGATGTTTTTGTGTGGAAAAATATTTTGGTTTTTTAAGAGAAGATGAAACAATCAATGGAAGGAGAAGGATCCATAAAACAATCAATGGAAGGAGAAGGATCCATAAAATGCTCATCTGCAGGTTCACAGTGAGGCTGAGACTAGACCCGTGATGTTGTACTGATTAACATCACACCCGTGATGTTGTACTGATTAACATCACGGGTCCAGCCTCAGACTGACCAATCAGAGTCCAGGATTTTTTCTTGCCATTGTATAATAAAAAAAGTTTAGCTGCAAAAAAAAAAAATTAATCTCTGTACCTGTATGTTCCCAAACTGGCATTTCACAATCATTGGTTGTTTCAATCTCCATGTTCCCTTCATAGAGTTCAGTTAAAATATCCAAGTTGATTCAGTCTTGATTAGTCCATTCAAACTGGCGGTTGCCGTCCATGTCTTCATGGGTCCCATCCATTTCTGTGCTTGCAGCGTTATTATCCTTAGAGGTGTTCGGTTCCTGTTGAGTGGCTACCAGGTTATTTTTTTTGAGCCCCCAGGACTCCCAAATACAAAGAAGATCTCGTATTCAGAATTTTTTGTTTTGTAAAGTAATCTTTAAAGTGGAATTTTGTGAAAAAAATTATACAAGTACATTTTTATTTGAAAAAGGTCCGGGCTGTGGTGAGGTACAAAGCTTAATCGTTTTGCCAGTACCATTGCCAATTCTTGGGCTTTCTCAAAATTGAGAGGAGTTAAATTAGTTATTTTTGAACTTTGTGCTTCCTCAAATTGTAATGTTCTGCCTCTTGCCCTTCGGCCCCTTCTTATTTTTCTTTTTGTTTTATTACCTGTTTTTTTGTTTTTCTGTTGTTGCTTTTTTTCTCCAAAAATAATCTGGTTTGTTTTGACTGTTTTTTTCCTGGGAGCTGTTTTCTGAATTGGATATGATCACAGCTGTCTTCTTCTTCTTTTTTTTATTGTTTTGTGTTTTAGATTTGCCCTTTCTAGTTCATGAGTGGGAGTGCTCTGAGACATTTGTTCCATCTAAAGATTTGCCATGTGGCCTAATCAGTTGTGTCTCTCTCAAGTTTATTTTTCTTTCTTTCTTTTAATTTCTTCTATTTCAGGCCTGATTAATGTTTCATTAAGTTCCTTCTCTAAGCCAGAGAATTCAGGGTGGCATTTAAATTTCAGAATCTCATCTTTTACTTCTGTTATTTCCTCAAGCAAATTATTATGTTTAGCAGTGTCCTCTTTAAGTACTATGCCCACAAACTTTAAAGTACATTCAGAAGCAGCTTGCTCCCAGTCTGGTGGATGTTTGAAACCCTCTTGACCACTAGAGGGTACTTTGGTTACTCAGTGACCTCTGGGGTTTGTCATCTAAGTATAAGTAGTGTTGATTTCTGCAAGGAGAAGTCTCTCCAGTTGTACTGTACAGCTCCACATTTGTGCTTTCAACTAGCAGCCATGTATGACCACAAAAGCTGTGGCATTTGTGGTCACATCAGTGGTCTGGGGAGATAACTGCCTGTCATTTGTATCCAGAGATACTTTCCTGTACTGAAGACATACACCAAAAACCGAGCTACTGTACTTAGAACAGATAAAACTGGAAATGCTGACTGGCAACCCGAAGCACTGTTCCAGCAACGCTGCAGTAAGTAAACTTACTTTTCTGCTGGCTTTACTCTAATGGAGAATGAATGAATGAATCGGGAGCCAGCCTTGGCACCAGTGCAGGTAACAGCTTGGTTTTAAATACTGGGGCTACAGATCTGAATAGCCATATTCTGCAGGCAAAACTAGTTTATTTGTTAATGGGAACACAGAGAAGGCACATGCAGAGAGCCAAGGTTTGAAACTCTTGTTTATCAAATTGGGGAGACTTCTCTTTACAGAAAACAACATTACATATATGGCCACTCTATAAACCTACTTAGAGACAACAAGCCTAAGAGATTGCCGAGTAACCAAATTACCCTCTAGGGGTCTAGAGGGCTTCAAACATTGGCCGGACTGAGCAAGATGCTTCTGAATGTGCTTTAAAGTTTGTGGCTTAATAATTAAAGAGTGCACTGATAAATGTAATGATTTGCTTGAGGAAATAACAGAAGCAAAAGAGATTCTGAGGTTTAAAAACCACCCTGAATAATCCGGCATGGATAAGAAACTTAATGAAAAGTTAATCAGATATGAAGAAGTAGTAATAAGAAGAAAGTAGAGTAAACTAGAGAGAGATGTAACATGCTACAGGACACATTTTTAGTTGGAACAAACATACCATATCAGACAGCAGGGGGCACTCCTGCTATGAAATAGAAGGGCCAATCTAAAATACAAGAAAGTCGAAAAACAAGAATTCTGTCATGATTGTGTCCAATTCAGAAAACGGTTTCCAGAAGGAAAACAGGCAAAACAACCCAGATTATTTTTTAGAAAAAAAAAGCAACAACAGAGAAACAAGAAACGGACAAAGAAAATGGAAAACATGGAGGGGCTGAAGGGCGAGATGCAAGACATTACAATCTGAGAAAGCAGAAAGTTCAAAAATAATTACCTTAACTCTGATCAATCTTACGAAAGCCCAGGAACTGCTATTGTCAAAAGGATTGCGCTTTGTACCCCAAAATTGCCCAGATCATTTTCAAATAAAAAATGCTTGTATAAATTCTTTCACAAACGCACTTTTTATTTATTAAATCTAGGATTACAAGTACCTTTGAGCCAAAGCTCTTTTACAAAGGTTCCACGTCAAAGAAGGTGCAGTACAGGAGAAAACAAGACATTGAGTTACATAGGCATGGTAAATAGTATAACAGCATGTACATGTATGAGAATTAAAAAGAAAAAACAAACAAAGAAACAAAAAAACCCAAAACATTCAGGCTAGATTAAAAAACATTCAGGCTAAACTAGTGCTACAGTTATGAAAAGCAGTAGATGGGGTACAGAATGAGGGAGGGGAATATGGGAAAGGTGCAGACAGAGGCATTGTCATATTAAAGAAAGAGGTGATGGAGACAAGGAGAGGGGTAAAGAGGGAAATGTGGGAAAGGTGCAGCGAGGGGCAATGACATATTACAGATAGAAGTGAAGGAGTTAGAGGAAAAAGAGAGGAGGAAACATGGGTGGGGTGGGGTTGGAGTGAGAAGAGGAGGTACAAGGCAGGGAAGAAGTGAGGCCCCAGTGCGTGGGGGGAAATGTACTAAATAGGGCAGTCACAGGTGCTGGAGGCAGCGTTTGGATTTGAATGGCCCAAGCAATTGCACAGATCAGAGGTCGCTGTTGAGTATGTTCAACCAACTGGGGGCCCTTTAGGCAAAGGATCTTTGATCATTTAAAAGATCACGTCACAAAATAAATCTGGATATGGGATCTTTTTTGGATTTGGGAGCCCTTGGGGCTCAAGAAACCAACCTGATGGCCACCAAACAGGAATCGAACACCTCTGAGGATAACAGTGCTGCAAGCACAGAAATGGATGAGACCCTTGAAGACACGAATGGTAACAGCCAGTCTGAATGAACTAATCAAGATTTAGTCAACTTGGACATTTTAACTGAACTCCATGTAGTGAACCCAGGGATTGAAAGGATCAATGATTGTGACTGCCAGTTTGGGAAAATATGGGTACACACCAACTCAAAAAACATGTGTAAAGCAAAATCATCTTTTTGTCCTCTTTGTAACAGTGCTAGCATTAAAACCTATGAAAATGTAGTCATTAAGGAAGTAGAAAAACTCATGGCAGTGGAACCTCGCTGTGTCTGCAGGATATATGACCAAATCAGGATCTCTAGCTCTAGGAGAACT
Organism: Neoceratodus forsteri; assembly: GCA_016271365.2. NCBI lineage: Eukaryota > Metazoa > Chordata > Ceratodontiformes > Ceratodontidae > Neoceratodus > Neoceratodus forsteri. Next base: position 1,097,895,356 of record CM057455.1, on the reverse strand, counting down.
AAGTAAAATAAAGAATGTCAGAATTAAACCTGCTGACAAGGGGAGCAACGCTGTATTAACATAGAAACATAGAAAGGTGACGGCAGAAGGAGACCAAAGGTCCATCAATTCTGTCCATGAGATCCCGAGATTCTAGGAGAGCCTAGCTGATACTTTTCCTAGTGGATTTAATTCTATTATATTCCTTATCCCTGCCACTTTTGAATGCAGATACAGTCCTAGCCCCTGCCACATCTGCTGGTAGTCTATTCAATGGCTCAACTATCCTTTCAAAGAAGTAATGTTTCCTAAGATCCTTTTTTCAACTTCCCACCCCTGAGTTTCCATCCATGCCCCCTCATATTGGAGCTGGGAGCCCTGGTAAATATTTCAGAGTAGGGTACTGCATTTAAACCACCTTCATGTACTTGAAGGTTTCAGCCATAGCCCCTCTTTGCCTCCTTGTTTCTAGTGAGTACATGTTTAAGCCTCCAGTCTTCCGTCAGCCTCTGGAGCCCCTGTATCATTTTGGTCACCCTTCTCTGAATGGTTTCTATCCTGTCCTTGTCCTTTTAAGGTGTGGTCTCCAAAACTGTACACAATACTCTACGTGGGATCTTACTATGGATCTATACAGTGGTAGTATTACCTAGCTCTGCCTCGTGTCAAATCCTCTCTCTATACACCCCAGCATTTTGTTGGCCCCACTATGTACTTCATTGCACTGGCTGGCTTGTTTTAGGTGGCACTTATGATAACTCCTAGATTCCTTTCCTCTTGTGAGGCATTAAGTATGACCCTGTTGAGCCAATAGGTTGTCCTTGAGTTATTTTTGCTTAGAAAATGTTTTTTTTTTATTTGGAGGTATCTGATTGGCTGGTACCCATTCCACAGGGGTACATTAATTTTCAATAGATGCCCACCAAATAAAAAGTCCCAGCCCTACCCTGCCTCATGCCTAGCCACATTTCCTTGTGCCCAGCCTGCTTTGTGATTGGCTGCAGCACTGGGCACACAATTTGAAACTACCACCATTTTTTTTTATCACTTTACCAAGAGAGTGAGTGAGAGACCCCTTCCCCACATACAGACTTACTCCTAATCACAGATACCACCACCTAGTAACTGCCCAAAACAAATATATCTGTTTTCCCTGTCACAAACCATTTTGTTTCTTTTTTCTACTGTACCCTTTTGTGTGGTGCTCGGACATTTCCCATAGTGCGACTCACAAAGCCGACCAAGTTCTTGCTCCTTTAGCCCTCCGCCTACTCCCATTCACTGTCATTATTTTATAAAAAAAAAAAAAACATAACCTGATCTGCAAAATCCAGCCTCCTTTATAACGAACAATTTCAGCCCATTTTTAAAAAACTGACAACTTAGAAGCGGCAGTTCTTTGTAGCATTAGGTTTGCCTGCCCAGCATGAGCTACTCTCTTAATCAGCCACATAGATTTCACTGCTCTCCTACATACCACTGTATTCTTGCTGCTGAATCCATACCAGCCATGAGGTGACACACACTGCATTTTTTATATATTCTTACAGTCACAGTACCCAACAGAATACAGTGCTTAAAACATACTTCCTGTTACGGGACTTACAGTTTAGCGCTAGACACTCGTGGGTCTCCAGGAATACAGTCAAGTGGCACCTCGTTTTCCCTTCCAGTGGATCGTGATCAAATCAGTATGTCGCCAAAAAAAAAAAAAAAAAACATGAAAAGCACCACTGGGTTAGGACAGGGGGATACACACTACTATGGTCATGACCACTCCCATCATCCGATCGCCTGCCCACTCTCGCAAGTGACGGTAGCCAGCAGCGGGTCTCCATCTCTGGGACTAATTTGATAAAAGTCCCACTCCTGTCATTGTTCCAACCACACTGACATGCCAGCCAAACAATACCGACTTAATTGTGATGTCACTCCGTCACCCACCTGCAGACTGTTTCTCACAGTTCTCCTCTGTCCCTCCATGTTGTGCACTAATCCCCACCCCAAAAAAATAACAGTGATCACAAGCGAGTTGTAGGAGATGGCAGTTTCAAATCACTACTATTCCCCTAATCGGTCCAACTGTTTCTGCATACTAAAACCAAAACAAAAAAACTGCACGATAAAAAAAAAAAAAGTTACCTCATCTATGACATTCACTGAATTAGGTCAGAGTCGCTGACATCCAGAACTAAAACGGAGCACAATGGGGGCTCACGTTTCTTTATGAAATGAAGATGGGAACACGAACTGAACAGAAGTGGATTTACTACTTGGCAAAAAAAACAACAACTCCAGTCAGAGCGATTCTTCCTTTCCCAATGCTAGTACAGCGCCCTCTACTGGCAACTATGTCAGGCAGGACAGGCAAATGTGACAGGCAGGGACTATTTTAAAATAAAACTTTTTTTTCATATTTTTAAGATGTTTTTCTTTATTCTTTACCTATTTTTTGACTACTGAAAAAATATGATTCTGATGCCCATTTTCTAAGCGCAATAATACCCTCCAGGGTGGGCGGTATGGGCAATACGGACCTTCAGGGCTATAGGCCCTCTGCCCGTGCATCGGGTCTTATTACGCCCCTGGGCGGTCCGGTATTGCCCAATACCGCCCACCCTGTTGGGTATTATTGCTTGCATACATGCATCATTTTGCACTTCTTGGTGTTGAATTTCAGCTGCCAGATACTAGACCATTTTTCTAACTTTTTCAGATCTTTTTGTAGGTTCTCAATTGCTTCTTCACTGTCCACCCTACCCCTTAGCTTAGTTGTCATCTGTAAACAATGCTGTCTTGCCCTGGATACCTATTCCTATTTCACTGATGAACACATTGACTAGGACTGGACCTAAGACCAAGCCCCGTGGGACCCCACTCGTCACCTCTCCCTCCTCTGACCTCTCCCCATTGACTACCACTCTTTGCCTCCTGCCTTCCAACCAGTTACCCACCCACTTCACAGTATAGTTTGCTATGCACAGATCCTCTAGTTTCTTCAGAAGGCAGTTATGTGGCACAGAATCAAAGGCCTTGCTGAAGTCGAAATAGAGATGGTCCAGTTGATGACCCCTATCCACTTATCTACACACCTAGTCAAAAAATATAATCAGGTTTGTCTAGCATGATCTGCCTGCCACAGAACCTTATTGTTTATCTTCCTGAAGGCCATAATTGCCCAAGTATTCCATTATGTCCTGTTTAATCAGGGCCTCCATTTGTTTTCCTACTGCTGATGTGAGGCTGACCAGTCTGTAGTTACTGGCTTTATCCCTACTTCCACCCTTATGAGGGGCACCATGTCAGCTCTTTTCCAGTCTTTTGGCACAATTCCCGACTGAAGCGAGTGGTTAAAGAGGTGCACTAAGGGTCTGCTAATTCACCTGCCAACTCCTTAAGTATCCTTGGATGTATTCTATCCGGTCCAGGAGCTTTATTTATTATTTATTTACTTTTTGTTACCAGGTAAGTGCACTAGGCATGGACCTGCCTAATTTCAGGCATGACCCTGGAGATCACAGATAACAACAACCAAATAAACAACCACGGATTTGGACAAGTACAAAGAAGTATGCAGATATCCATGCAGGGGTAGCAAAAAATACAGACCAGTAGATTGCCAGTATGCAATGAAAGATGTGCAGTTATACAGTGCTGAGTCATAGGAAAAATAAAACCTAAATAATCTTGTTAAAAGGAGAGACAGGCAGCATGCTGAGTGTCAACACAATAAAGTAGTAAGTGCAATTACAACAGCCAAGTGCATTTAAGCAAGAGAACAAGGCTTTCTTAAAAACTAGGTGAGACTTGGAGCTCCTGATCTGATGGGGTAGGGAATTACAGAAGTTGGGGGCAAAGTAGGCAAATGCTTGCTCACCCATCTTGATCTAGTTGAGTGGGACAGAGAACCAGGCGAAGGTGGCAGATCTTGGAGGTCGAGAGTGTACCGCTGGGGTGAGCATAGCTCCTAGGGAGGCAGGACTTGAGTAGCAAGTAATTGAGTCAATGAAGCATCCAAGGGTATAGGATCACATAGCGGAGGGGGATAGCCATTGCAGAGCAGAGTAAAGCAAGCAGTGGTGGGTGAGGCAAAGGGCAGACAAGGCAAACCTGCAAATATTGTTATAGGTAGTGTCCCTCTTATGGAGTATACCCACTTTGGCCTGAGTGAAGACTGGGAGGCAGTAACTTAGTCCAGGGAGTATAACACCCCGGGCAACAGAGATCCTTGCATCGGGTGTGAGGGAGTGACAAACACGGTAGGCCACCCCAAACTTGGAGTTGACAGATTTACAAATCTCAGTTATATGGGAAGAGAAATCTAGGGTATGGTCAAGTGTGACCCCCAGGTATTTAAAGGAGTTAGTTACAGTGATGGGGGAACTGTCGAGGTGCAGGACATGTAGCTTAGGGGACTCAGACCGAGTTTTTTGAAGGGACCCAAAGAGCATATCCTGAGATTTGGAGACATTTAGTATTTGATGATTTGAGGAGAGTCAGGATTGGATTTATTGAAGTGCAAGGGATAGGTGGTTATTAATGTCATCAGTGGACCTAGAGGCAGTAAAGAGGACCAAGTCATCAGCATACGTAAGGGTCTGACAGTGAGAAGGCTGGGCAGGAAGGTAACTTATAAATAGGGAAAAGAGCAGGAGGTCAAGTCTAGAGCCTTGGGGGACACCACAGGAAATAGAGGCAGGGGAAGAGAGGACCTTACAAAAGGAGACAGTTTGATACCAACTGTGAAGCTAGCTGTTAAACCAGGATAATGTGGCAGCAGAGGCTCCAAGCACTTTAAGCTTGCTTAAAAGCAGGGGGTGGTTTACCAGGTCAAACACTTTGGTGAGGTTGATAAAGACAGCACTGGTAAGTAGTCTATTGTCCATATTAGACTTCACCTCACTAGTGAACTGTGTGAGGGCAGTTGTGGTACTGTGACTAGCCCTAAAACTATGCTGGGCAGGAGACTGAAGATTAAACTTAATTATACAATGGCAGGAAACAATGCTGGCCTCTGATTGATCATTCTGGGACTGGACCCATGCTGTAGCTTCTCCAAGGCTGCAACGTGATTTGCGGTTGAGATTTCTGCTGGTCGAGTCAGTATCACATTATCTATCTTTATCTTCTTGCTCCCCTCTTGTCCCACCACTTTCCTGCCCCCTGGATCAGTGAGCCTCTGGGGGAGCGAATAAGGGGATGCCCTCCCATAATGTTGGTGATGCAGCCAGGCAATCTCTCTTCTCACCTCTTCCAGCTAATTACAAGTGAGTTTTTCTTTAACCAGGTGATGGACTTACTGACTGTGGCAACTAATATAAAACACTTAGGGGAATCCTACAGCTGAGTTCCAGAAAGAGTTAATGACTTTGTTAGACACAGCTAGGAGTTTGGGACACATAACAAAAGATTAGTTCAGTTTTATTTGGCAAAACAGCCCTATAGTACCCAGCCTTTATACATTACCACCGGTCCATAAGTCCATTGTGAGTCCACCAGGGACAGCCATCGTTTCAGGCATGGGCTTCCTAAATAACAATTTAAGTCAGTTTGTAGATGTGGTTACCCTCACCTCTTACATTTGTGCCACCATGCATCTTCTGGAAAAGGTGGAATCCATTACATGGAATTCAAACTATTTTTTATTTTTTTTGTAGAAACTGACAGAGTCACTCAATCCCTCCATTGAGCACATCCCAGGGGTACAGGTGAGGGGGTACAGACAAAGTGGGCAAGCATTAAGGATGCAATACTTGAAGCAACATCCATTGTGTCAGACAGAAAAGGAAGTGCAAAAGAAGAAGAAAACCACTTTGGTTCTCAAATACAGTAGCAGAAAAGATCAGAGTCAAAAGGCTGGCCTTCAGGAAATATAAGGGAACACAGCGGGAAGAAGATAGGGAGGCATACCAAACTTCCCTAAGGGAAGCAGGTAAGGCAGTAAGGCAGGCAAAGTCTCAAACTGAGGAAACACTAGCAGGAACAGTAAAAGAAGGTGACAAGACTTTCTATAGATACATTAGTGAAAGGAGAAAGTCCAGAGGGGGTATTGCTAAGCTCAAAGGAGAAAAGGGGGCATGTGAGGAGGAGGACTCTGTAAAAGCATCTATCCTAAATAGATACTTTTGCTCAGTATTTACTGAAGAGAAGGTAGGGCAGGGCCCACAGCTCAGCACCATGGACACAGGGGGAGGGAGGTGAGCACTACTCCCTTCACAAAAGAAAGGGTCCTACAAGAGTTCAATAAGCTCAGGGTGGACAAGGCAATGGGACCTGATGGCATACATCCCAGGGTACTTAAGGAGCTAAGGGTGGAACTAGCAGAGCCATTAGCAGAACTGTTTAATGAGTCTCTGAGCAGAGGAGAGGTCCCAGAAGACTGGAGAAGGGCTCCTGTGATCCCGCTGCACAAGAGTGGTAGCAGGGAAGAGGCAGGGAACTACAAACCAGTCAGTCTTACTCGGTAGGGCAAGATTATAGAGGTACCCAAGAAAAGGATAGTGCAACACCTGGAATCCATAGGGCACAGGATCCAAGACAGCATGGGTCTACAAAAGGAAGGTCCTGTCAAACCTAATCTCCTAGATTTTTTGACTGGGAACCAGAGTGGTGGACCAAGGGGAGAGTTGATGTCGCCACCTTGACTTTTAGCAAAGCTTTTGACACTGTTCCACATAGAAGATTGATAAATAAGCTGGGTAGGCTCGGGGTGGGTCAGAAGTTGGTCAACTGGGTGGCAAACTGGTTGACGGGCAGAAATCAGAGAGTGGTGGTAAATAGTATACAGTCAGAAGAAATGCAGGTCACAAGTGGGGTACCTCAGGGATCAGTCCTGGGGCCAGTCCTCTTCAATATATTCATTAGTGACATTGCAGATGGACTAGAGGGTAAGGCTTGTCTGTTTGCAGATGACACCAAGATCTGCAACAGGGTAGATGATCCAGATGGGGTGGGCAGAATGAGAAGAGATCTGAATAAACTGGCAAATGGTCAGAAGAGTGGCAACTGGGATTTAATGCAAAGAAGTGCAAGATCATGCACATAGGGAAGAGAAACCCTGAAGCCACCTATAGGCTGGGAGGGGAGTTGCTGACAGTCACAAAGGAAGAAAGAGACTTGGGCATCATCATCACCGATGACCTGAAATCATCCAAGCAGACCTCTAAAGCAGTAGATAAGGCTAGGGGGGCTGTTAGGGTGTATTAGTAGGGGTATCACAAGTCGTAAGAGGGAGGTAATAATCCCTCTTTACAAGACACTGGTTAGACCCCATCTGGAGTACTGCATGCAGTACTGGAGGTCACACCTTCACATGGACATTCACAAGGACATTAACCAAATTGAGGCAGTCCAGAGAAGGGCAACCAAAATGGTGCAGGGACTGCATCAGAAGACATATGAGGACAGATTAACAGAACTCAATATGTATACCCTTGAGCAAAGGAGGGAGAGAGGTGATATGATCGAAACATTCAAACACCTTAAAGGCATTAACAAGGTGAAAGAGTCTAACATGTTTAAATATAAGAAAAATAGCAGGACAAGAGGACACAGCATGAGATTAGAGGGAGGCCGATAAAGGGGGAATGTGAGGAAATTCTTTTTCACAGAAAGAGTGGTGGATGCATGGAATGGCCTACCTCAGGAAGTGGTGTCTATGAATACAGTGCAGGGCTTCAAACAGGCATGGGATAGGCATAAGGGAGCAATACAGATGAGTATGAATAGATAGGCCACTGACAGAGCAAAGGTAGAAAAAGAAATGGGCAGACTGGATGGGCCTTGCGGTCCTAATCTGCCGTCAACCTCTATGTTTCTATGTTACGTGGATAAGATAGAAACACAGAATTTGAAGGCAGATAAGGACCACTTTGGCCCACCTAGTCTGCCCATTTCCCTTCCTGTTTCATATACCAGAGATCCTAAGTGATATGCAACATCCCCCCTCTTTCCTATGGCTAGGGTTTCCTTATGTCTATCCCATGCATTTTTGAATTCTCGTACTGTTTTTGCTGCCACAACCCCCACATGTAAGCTGTTCCATGCATCCTTCACCCTTTCCGTGAAAAAATACTTACTCACATTACCCCCGAGTCTACCCCCCAATCTTGTATCATGGCCCTGTGTTCTTAAACATCTTCTTTTCTGATAGATGCTACCCTCTTGCACCTTATTTGTACCCTTGAGGTATTTGAAAGTCCCTATCATATCTCCCTTCTCTCTCCTCTCTTCCAGGGAGTATATACTGTATTGAGGTCCTCTAGTCTCTCCTCATATGACTTTCAGTGAAGCCGCTGCACCATTTTTGCTGCCCTTCTCTGAACCGCTTCTACTCTGTCTATGTCCTTCTGGAGATGTGCCTTCAGAACCGGACACGATACTCAAGATGAGGTTTCACCAATGTTCTGTATAGTGGCATCATCTCCTCTTTCTTTCTTCTGGAGATGCTTTTTCTAGCATCCCAGCATTCCACTGGCTCTTCTCACAGCCTTTTTACATTGTTTGGTAACATTTAGGTCATCAGATATGATTACTTTCTCTGAGGTCTGTACCTCCCCCTTAACATGTACCCCTCCCCAGCAATTCTGTGCACCAAGTGCATGATCTTGCACTTTTCTGCGTTGAATCTTAGCTGCCACACCCTTGACCACTCCTTGCACCTACTTAGGTCCCTTCTCATTTTCTCCACCTCTCTAGGGGTGTCCACCCTGTTGTAGATCTTTGTGTTGTCTGTAAAGAGACATACCATCCCTTCCAACCCTTCTGCACTGTCTGTTATGAAGACATTAAAGAGGACTGGTCCCAGCGGGACCCCACTGGTCACCCCCTCTCTTCAGATTGGACACTGTTCACCACCACCATCTGAGTCCAATCGCTTTTCCAATTTCTGACCCAGTTTACTACCCTGGGACACCCCCCCCCCAGGCTGCCCAGCTTGTTTACAAGCCTCCTATGTGGGACAGTGTCGAAGGCCTTGTTGAAATCTAGGAAGGCCACATCCACTGTCCCTCCCTGATCAACTCCCCTAGTCACCCAGTCAAAGAAATCTATCAGATTAGTTTGACAAGACCTTCCCACTATGAATCCATGCTGCCTTGGATCCTGTGGTCCACTATATTCAAGATATATCACAAACCTTTCTTTTAGTAGCGATTCCATTAGTTTCCCCACCACCAAGGTCAGGCTGACTGGCCTGTAATGGCCTGCCTCCTCCCTGCTGCCACTTTTGTGGAGAGGGACTACATTTGCCTGCCTCCAGTCCTTTGGTACCAGACCTGTTTCTAGTGATCTGTTGAACAGGGCTGTCAGTTGTGCTGCCAGCACCTCCCTGAGTTCTCTTAATACTCTGGGATGTATCTTATCCAGACCCATTGCCTTGGCCACTTTCAGCTTTGAAAGTTCCTTTAGGGCTCTCTCCTCCGTAAATGGATTGGTGTCCACCTCCCTTCCAGTGCTGGGTCTGATGCCTAACTGTAGTCCCTCCCCTTCCCCTTCTTCTGTGAATACTGAACAAAAATATTTGTTCAGTATTTCTGCTTTTTTCTTGGTCTCCCCCTGCATAGTTCCTGCCTTCCTTTTTTAGTCTCACAATCCCACCCTTAGTCTTTTTCCTTTCACTAATGTACCTGAAAAAGTTATTGTCCTGTTTTGTTATTGCCTGTGTTATTTTTTCTTCTGTTTGTGCCTTTGCACTCCTGACTGCTTTCCCCACCTCTCTCTGTTTTTCCAGATACAGTTCCCTTTCTTCCTCCCTCTGTATTTCCTTGTACCTCCTGAATGCCACAATTTTCATCCTTACCTTCTCTGCCACTTCCTTAGAGAAACATATTTTTTTTTCTTTCTCTTTGTTTTGCTTATTTGCCTAATACAAAGGCTTATTGCCTCCACTATGGCTCCCTTAAGATTCACCCATTGTTCTTCTCCCCTTCTCCTTCCCTGCAGCAGTTTCCTAAGACATTTCCCCATCTTTGCAAAGTCGGCTCGCCTGAAATCCAGGACCCTTGCTTTCTTGTGGTTTGACTCCGCTGCTGTTCTCACTTTGAACCATACTGTACTGTGAACACTTTCTCAGAAAGAGTCCAGTAAGCAATTAAATGACAGTAAATTTCATCTTGGAAGCACTCCATTTGATACTCGATCTCTTTCTGAGGTACTGGAAGGAAACTACAGTGTTTGACTCACACATCAATCCACACAAACACCACATAAAACATTGGTTTCGATTTATTGATGATGTGGTCTGTGTGTGGTGGAATGCTGCAGAAGAGGAAGCTAGTAGTTTTGTGGCCTGGCTGAATTCATACAGCATCAACTTTAGTATTCACTTGTCATGTTGGTACAGCTAGTCTGCCTTTATTAGATGTGACATTGGAAGCAAATAACAGCAAAATCAAGTCCAAGGACTACTGAAAACCAACAGCATGTAACAGCCTGCTTAGATTCGAGAGTAGTCACTCAAGGAGCCTAGTTTCCTCTATACCACACAGTCAGTTTCTGAGTTTAGGCAGAAATTGTACTGATTTAGAAGATTTTGAAAACTGTGCAAAATAACTAAAGATTCCTACAAAGGGGGTATGATAGGATCTTATTGAAGCTTCACTGAACAAAGCCAAGGAAACAGAAAATAAACAGTTGTTACCTGCTTAAACCAGGGAACAGGGAGGATGCAAACAACCAGTTGATTTGTTTTTTTAACAGAAAACAGTAGGTTTTGCAGTAGAGTTGGTCTTTTTTTTTAACTCAGCTTTATTCAGAAAAGGAGAGATCATAACAGAACTTCACTGGCCTGGCAATTAGCCTGTGATAAAGGGTTGCACACTGTGTACAATTCAGAGGCATTATATATTACATGTTAATTATTTTATGAACGGTAAGAACTGACATTTTCTTATTATGTTTTTATATTTCTGTCATTCTGATCAATTATGTTATACCTTGAGAATCGTTCTGTATGAACTGTGTGGTTTATAATTCTAAATTTGGCGAAACTAAAGCTTGTCAATAAATCTGTTCAGTCAAACAGTGTTCTCAACTTTAGACAAACCAACATACATAACTTTAACCTGATCATAGTTAATCACTGGATTTAACTTTTAGAACCATAAAAACATGTAACTTCGGGTTACCTTTAGATTTCTTCTCTCTTTGTGCACTTTGCTCTGTCATGTTAAAAATCAGTACATTGCCAAGACTGTTTGGATCTCAAAAGGAAAGGTGGATTCAGACTCCATGTTTCTTAAAGCCCTCGGGGTTTCTATTTTTATGTGTGACCATCTCCTTTTCAACACTGGGTCCTAGATGGGATAAAATTCATATATCAGTTTGGGTTAGGAAGATTATCACGATTGTTCTCACCTGTGAACCATAATGTCCATCTCTTCCAGCATTCAATGTTTTTCTTCTGTAAAATTTAATTTCGCTGTGATGTATTCCATGTCATGTATTCTTGATATTCTACCTGGCCATTCCTCCCCCATTGGTGTGACTACAGTAAACCAGTGGGCTGTAATGCACTTCAGTGCAGTCACAATATATATTAAGACTATATTTCTATTTCTGGCTGTCAGCTTTGTCACTTTAGGAAGGCCTAATAACCATTCTGTGAATTCTAATGGAATAAGTACACCTGTAATTTGATATGTAACACCCTGTACCATCTCCCAAAAGGGAGCAATAACTGAACATTGCCAAAGACGTGCCAGTGATTGTCTATACCCCCACACCATCTCCAGCACTCCTCATAATTGTTAGCCTAGTAATGTTTTGTAACTGTAGGTGTTCGAAAGAAACTGATGAGCACCTTCCAACAGAATTCCCACCACAATGGGGCTGATATGCCCTTCTAGTTCTTTCTAAGCCGGGATTCCTAGTCACTATCTTGTCTTACTATGGCTGTTTCTTTCTCCCACGCCTCCTTAACCTTATTTATTGTATTCCCTTGGGCTTTTTACAATAGCTGATGTATGCCTGAGATGTACTTTTGGGGTACTGCCAGTGTCATCACCCAGTATACATAATCCTCCCAGCTAGACAGAGGTCTGCTGACTTTTCTTTGTTCCCTGGGGTGTTGCTAAAACACTGTAAATACCTCATGAATTCTGTTTCCCCATCCAAATTTCTCTTTTGCTCTACTAAACATAATATATTGCCCTTGTTCCAAAAACTGTGTAAATCTTATCCCCTCCTCTCTCTCCCATCATGCATATCCTCCATCTAGTCTAGGAGGCAAAAAGTCAGGCTCATACCTAATTAATGGCATTGGTCATAGTCCCTGTGGTGTTCAGGTGAGACAACACACCTTCTGCAGAATTTTCCAACTGTGAAGCACCCACCTATTGTGTATTGTATGTACTGTCTCTGAGGTAGTTGGCTTGAGGGCAAGGGTAAACAAAGGTTGTCCTCCGAGTGCATTGTTTTCTATTTTATACCATTTTGATTCTATTTTTTGTTTTGCCCATGTACAAACGGAGGACAGTTGGGCTGCTAAGTAATATTTCTGGAGGTCTGGGAGGTCAAGCCCTTCTTTTTCTCTGGGGAGATGCAATATGTGTTTTGATACTCTTGGACATTTCTTATTCCATACAAACCTTTGTATGTTAGCCATGACTGTATTCCAGAAAGCCATTGGAATGAGGATGGGGAGGGTTTAGAAAAGGAACAGGAACCTGGGCACCACATTCATTTTTATGTTTGCTTGCACGCATGTGCAAGAAACATAGTGCGATGATCCAAAATGCAGTGCTATACAGTTGAAAGGGAGAGCTATGCTTCAATGAGCAATGATAAGATATCGCATGCACATGCGCGCCACCCCATACCCACACACGCATACTGCATGCTCATGCTTCCCCCCCACGCACACACTGTATAGCCAACGAGGGCGCCCAATCCCCTGTCAGCTGTGCTGCGCTCCCCCCCAACACATTTCCAGATGCCATGCTGGCAGCCCACCCCAATGGCAACAGATCGTGAGGACAACAGGGTGCCTAATCCTCGTCGGCTGTACTGTCCCCCAAGAGACTACAGGGTGCCATGCTGGAAGCCCACCCCAGCGTGGCAACAGATTAGTGGCCTTTACCGGGTGCCAATCCCGCCAGCTCCACGCCTCCCCAAACAGCCTTCCAGCTGCCAGGCTGGGAGCCCACCCCAGCGTGGCACAAGTTCCTTGTCATCTAAGTTAAAAAAAAAAAAAAAAAGAAACCTGAAAGAAAAAAACCTTCTCTCGCTGACTGTCCTGACCCAATCTCCCCTGACCCACGCCCACCCTCTGTGCACACTGCCTCCCCACACCCCCTCCTCACGCCATACTTGCCTCTGGAGCTCAGCGCGACAATCTTCGGTGGACCGGGAACACGTCTGCACTCTTCAAAGCCAACCGCGAACTGAGGAAATGCTGGTAAGCTGTATAATGTAATAAATAGGGTTTTTTCAACTTTAGTGCATATCTCAGGCATTTTGGGGAATTTCAGCACAACTCATGCTCGTAAAACCGTCATTTTGGGGAATTATTTCACCAAATTTTCAACATGGGGTTTTTGGGACCCCACGTCATGAATTCTGTCACTGTCATGTCATTAATCTGCCCCGAAAGGTGATTTCAATGTCACTGCACGGGAACCACCTTTCGGGACCGGATGGTGAAATGACAGTGTCACAGTTCATGAGGTAGTCCCCAAAACCTAAGTATGATGAAAATTTGGTAAAAAATTCCCAAAATGACTGTTTTACGAGCATGAGCTGCGCTGTTCCCACGCACGCCTATAAGTTCACGAATTTTCAATATGTTCACTCCAGATTTTCAACATTGCCATTTTACCATACCTCCTTATGAGCAGTACAGCTGTAATTTCTCACATCTGAACCAGAATGTGTTTCCGTGCATGTAGCGCACAATGGCGCAGTCGGTGTGCAAAATCAATGTTCGGGACAAATTAAGAAAATAACTGTGACACTGTTTCATGAGCAGAGGTGTTAAAATGGCTATGTTAAAAATTTGGTGAAAAGGGGGGGGGGTGTGGCCTGGCTGGCAAGAATGGCGGAGCACTAATCGGGAGCTCCGTGAGGATCCACCAGTATTTATATGCATCCTGCATAAAACCAAGACAAGACTGAAATTACATTACTAATGCCAGGTCCATCTAAATCAGGGAAAAGAGAATAAAAGCTTCGGTTTTCCACACCAGCTGAAGAGGGTAGAGGCCCAGGCTTTAGCGGGCCCGGGAGAAACCCTGTGACCCCTGCGGAGCCTTCCTCCAACACTGTGAACACAACTATGGCTCAAGGGGGAAGTGACTATATCACCTTGGAGTGTTTAATCAAAGACCTGAAGTGCGAATTGGAAACTAAAATGCAGACCGGCTTCCATAACTTAACCTCCCAGATACAACACCTGCAACAGACGGTGAATTCGGTGTCCAATACAGTGGACGCTCATGAGGGGAGGATTGCGGAATTAGAGGCCCAAGTTAGCAATCATGAAGACCTTGCTTCCTCCACATCCTCTGATTTAAGGAAAGCAATAAAAGAAATAGCAGACCTCCGGGAACAGATAGACGACCATGAGAATAGGGAAAGGAGGAACAATGTTCGAATCATAGGCTTGCCAGAGGGCACAGAAAGCAAGGACTGCAGTACTTGAATGAAACAATGGCTTAAACAAGTCCTTACCCTGCCTGAAGACTGTAGTCTTGAAATACAGAGAGTGCAACGTTCACCGGGGGCAAGGCCGCAACCAGATCAACGACCATGGCACCTGCTAATTAAATTTCTGCGATATCAGGACGGGCAGTACGTCCTAGAGGCAGCCCGAAAAGCGGGACCGATTATGGTGGACAACATGCAAGTTAGCATCTTTCCCAATTTTTCAAGGACTATTCAATCCAGGAGGCAGGCCTTCGGGGAGATGAAAAAACTATTGCACCATATGAATTGCCCATTCTTCTTGGTCTTTCCGGCCCATCTGATTGTCTGACCTCCGGGAGGAAAGCAAAAGGCATTCACCGATCTGGCGGCGGCCACATCATTTCTTGAGGAGTGGGAGAGTAGGAGGCATAAAGATAAGAGTGATGGGGACAATCGCTGATCCCCACAAAACTGTTTTGGAGATAAGTTAAAGGGCTTTTCCTTTTCTTTCTGAATTTTAAAAACAAGAATTGGTTGCTTACGTGGAAGGTTGGGTATTTGGGGGAGGGAGGCTCGAGAACCCACAACACCGGGTGGTGGCCTATTAGGGCAGGTGAAGAGCTCTGTTTCATCCCCTACCCCTCCAAACGAAATACCACTGGTCATTAAGGCCGAAGCCCACTTGAACAACTGAAGGCCCCAGAATTTTTTTTTCTTGTTGTTTGCTCTATTAGAGCAATGGAATTTTGGACAATTCTCTGGAAGCACTAGTTCTTCATGTTACATCCTTTTATTTGGACTGAACACCGTTTGAGACTTACACTTCCATTTAAGACTATGGATTATTAACCCATTCAGTTCACACTTTTTATACAGTGGGCTGTTGAGGGAGGAAAACTCCCATTGTGTTGGGGCCAGCTTGTTTGGTACACGTTAAAAAATGGGTTAAACAGGTTAATGTGTAAAAGGTGGGGACAATTTCTGATTTACACAAAACTGCCTTGGAAATAAGTTACAAGGTGCTTTCTTTATTTTACTTTTTTTTTATTTCAACACAAGAGGTGGTTGCTTAGGTAGAGGATTGAGTATTTGGGAGAGGGAGACTCGTGAACCCATAACATCGGGTGGTGGCCTACCAGTGGCAGGTGAAGAGCTCCGTTCTATCCCCTACCCCTCCACACGAATTACCATTGGTCTACTAGGCCGTAGCTCCTTTGAGAAACTATAGGCTCCAGAATTTTTGTTAGCGCCACTGGGGCAGATAAATTTTGGACATTTCTATAGAAGTGCTGGCTCCTCCTTCTATGAACTTTAATTTGGACTAAAAATCATTTGAGAATTTGATACCATTAGGTTTCTTTTTAATTTTTTATCTTTGAAGCAACATGTTGATCAGATATGAGAACTACTTAAACATACAAGTTTTAAGTTGGAAATAATATAATTAGGTGAATTCATTACAGTTGGTCTTGGAGATAGTAATGGGATGAATACTGGGGGGGAGGTGGCATAAACGATGTATTAAAGGGGACGGACAGGGGGGAGACAAATTCCTCTGAAGATGATGTTAAGTAACAATTCTGTTAATGCATTTAAGGGGTCTCTGAGGCTCCACCATTCAGAGTGGGCCTCTTGTTGGGGAGCCTGGTGAGGAGGACTATCCCACCCTGCTTGCGACCCGGATACTTGGTATTCTGGCTAATTTGTAGGATCGTCAGGACAAGGGGAGAGGGGTACGACCTCACCCTCTCGATCCATCCCCCCTCCCCCACTGTAAGTCTAGGGGATGTAACTATTAATATAACTTTTACATACTTTTCTTTCTGTAAAAGGGATGGATTCCCAGCTCACTCCATGAAATACAGTGGAAGAAGGACTGTCTATGGTGTGGGGAATTTTCTTTATTCTCCATGGAGTGGACATCTGGAAGGGAGGGTTTGGGGGATAGTGGGGTGGGAAATAGGAAAGTGGAACTTGAACACAAAGTTGGGGAATGTTGGGGGGGGACTATTAAAAAAGCAGGATGCAAAAAGATACTCGCATTCATAGTAACAATGGCATCTAAGACTCAGGTGGGAAAGGTCCAGTTAGGATTTTTTGTCTATGATAATGGTTGAATTGATATATGTGAACTGGAATGTCAGTGGGCTATGCACAGCAGTAAAAAGAAGGAGGGTATGGTCTCAGCTGAAGAAACAGAAATGCGACATAGCTCTCCTTCAGGAAATTCATTGTACGAGAGAGGAAGTCTCCTCAATGGCTGGTTCATGGGGGGGGACACTACTAGCGGCACCTTTTACATCGCAGGCAAGGGGGGTTGCAATTTGGATTCACCCAGGAATCCCTCACCATTTGATCTCCCAGAGGGCGGATGCCCAGGGCAGATTTTTGATTATTGAACTAGAGGTGGGAGGACGCGAACTGACAGTGGCCTCAGTCTACGGCCTGAATTACGACTCGCCAGATTTTTTCACCCACCTACAGATGACTCTTGCTCCCTACAGAGAGAATTTGGTGATTGGGGGGGGACTTTAATGTTTATTTGGACCCTGGGCTGGATCACTTCCGCAGTAAACCCAACCCAATACCACAAGGGGTAGCGGCATTCAAAGGTCTTGTGAGGGAGAGAGCCCTGGTGGAAGTGTGGAGACATTTGCACCCTGGGGACAGATAATATTCATTTTAATCACATGCCCAACAGGTCTACTCCCGATTGGACTATTTTTTTGTGTCCCCTTCTTTGATGGGCCCAGATATGGAAGCGGCCCTATGGCCCCATGGTGGTGTCTGATCACGCTCCTTTGAGGGTGGTAATACCACTCGGCCCTGGGGAGTCATCAAGCTCCCAATGGAGACTCGACCCGATTCTGCTTCAAGACCCTGACTATATTAGTTTTATACAGACTAAAAAAACAGACTTCATTACCATTAACCATAATCAGGAGGTTCATATTAAATATGTCTAGGATGCTTTAAAAGCAGATATTAGGGGGGAGAGACTATTTCCTTCTCTGCACATAGAAGGAGAGTTGAAAGAGAAGGAGAAAATAATCTAGAATCCCAAATTCTACAGACGGAAAGGGATAATATGAGATCCCCCTTGGGAGAAAGAGTTAGGCTTTTAAAGATCTTGAAAGACAGACATAGTTAAATAACTAGTAAAAGTATAGAGCAGGATATATTAATCACTAATTCAAGGACCCACTTTAAGGGAGACTACACGGGGAAATGGCTGTCTAGCCTAGCAAAAAAAAAAAGGGCAGAACGGACCATCTTAACCATGAATACGCCATTGGGGGAACTACATATTATCAGGCCGAAATTAACCAACTTTTTAGAGACTTCTATGCCTCTCTGTATACCTCTCAATACCCGAAAAATGCTGACCCACTGACCTTTCTGACCCTGCTATCCCTCCCTTCACTAGCACCAGACCTGAGGGAAGCTATAAATAGCCCTATTTCAAGGGAGGAAATCAAAAAGACCATTAAACAGATGCGGTGAGGGAAAGCCCCAGGCCCAGATGGTATCCCGGTGGAGTTCTATGGGGCCACATGGGAGACCCTGGGAGCATTGTTAGGAGAGGTAGTGGATGTAACTTTACAGGAAGGTGCCCTGCCCGACTCTATGTCGGAGGCCATGATTGTTGTTCTCCCTAAAGCAGGGAAGGATCCAAAATTGTGTGGGTCCTACAGACCGATATCTCTGCTCAATTCGGACTACAAGATCGTGGCCAAAATTTTGGCCTGGAGGCTGGACCCTCTTCTGCCCACCTTGGTCCATTTAGAATGGGGGGGTCCGTGAAGGGCCACCAGTCAAAACACAATCTGAGAAGGGCACTAAATGTTATCCATAAATGGTCTGGAGGGAAAGACAGATTGAGGGGGCTTCTTGCCCTCAACGTCGAAAAGGCATTTGATCGGGTGGAGTGGCCATATATGTTTGTGGTCCTCAAGAAATTTGGCCTGGGGGACACTTTCACAAAATGGCTGAGGGCCCCATATAGAGCCCCAAGGGCACAGATACTGACTAATAACACTCTATCCACCCCCATCCCACTTACACGAGGTACACGACAGGGGTGCCCCCTTTCTCCCCTTTTATATGTCCTTTGCATTGAAACCTTGGCAGCCTATATAAGAGCCAACCCCAATATTGGGGGATTTAGAGAGAGGGGGAGGGAACATGTCATTTCGCTATTCGCAGATGATGTTTTATTATTCTTGGATGACCCAATTGCCGCCTTGCCAGAATTAAATAAGTGCTTTGACATCTATGGCCCATTGTCAGGCCATAAAATAAATTGGACAAAAAGTGAGTGGTTCCCCCTGGGTAAAATTAGGTGTTCTATTGTGGCAGCAGGGTGGAGATTCCTCCATCGACCGCGGTTAAATATCTAGGGTTTTTTCTCCCGAACAGACTATCTCAGACTATTAAATTAAATTTTCCGCCCTTGATCAGAAAGATCAAAGAAGACTGTTTTAGATGGAGATCTCTTCCATTATCATTAATAGGATGGGTTAACCTAATAAAAATGTCGGTCTTACCCCAGGTATTATATTTATTCCAAGCCATTCCCCTCTCCCTGCCTACTAAATATATATGGTCAATTGAGGGGGCTATTGCACAGCTATTATGGCAGGGGAAATGCCCCCACATTAAAAAACAAGCCCTGTGACATAAATCCATGTTAGGTGGATTGGGACAGCCCCATGTTAAATTTTACTGTATGACCGCCCAAATGGCACATGTACCAGATCTGTTGAAAATGGACCCGGGTAGGCATACACAATGGACATGGATGGAGGATGGGGGAGTGACCCCTCTATACTACTCACTACTTGTAGACTCATCCTCGCGGAACGAGAATGGGAGAGTCCCTCACCCTTGTACTAGGAATACATTGAGGATTTGGAGGGCAGTACACCTGATATTAGCGGAACAGAATTACCTTTCACCAGATACCACCATAGAGGCAATTCTGGCAGGGGGGAAACAGTTGTTGGAAGTAACCAGACAACATTTAAATAAATGGGCAGGGAGGGGTCTAGTCCGGGTTCAACAGAGTTTACAGCAAGGACAGATCCTTTCTTTTCAACAACTAAAAACGTCTTTTGGACTACATACCTCTGAATATTTTACATATTTAAAAATGAAAATGATGCTGGAGCGATTACTAGGTGAAGGAGAAGGTCACTCCACGATGCACTATTCACCCCTGGAAGAGTTGTTCCGGAGATTCTCTAACATGGAGACCTTTAAGCCTCTGAGGGCATGTTACAACCTCCTCATGGGTTCTTTGGGGAACCCACTGGAGACAATCCAGAACCATTGGGATATGGACATTCACCCTGATAACCCGATGGGAGGTGATTGGACCCTTATACAAAAGAACCTCCTTTGCTGTTCGGTTAATAATAAGCTACGATCCCTACAGTATAATGTGCTGATGAGGGCCTATTTCACTCCAGAAAGAGCATATAGAATAAACCCCAACAGCTCTCAATTTTGCCCCAGATGTAAAATTTATTTGGGGACCGTTTTCCATGTCATATGGGAATGCCCTGAGATCCGTCCCTTTTGGTCGGGCATTGTGGAGATTTTGGCTAAGACCCTTTCTATACAAATTGATATGGACCCTATGGAGATTTAGTTGGAACTCCCGGAACTGGGAGGCCAGCACCCTAGGGACGGCCATGAATTGAAGAGAATAGGGACAGTAGTTGGATTGAGAGCAGTAGCTATTCATTGGAAAAGTTCCAAGGCGCCATCAGTTGCTGCGTGGTTGCAGGATCTGCTCCATATAATGAAACTAGAACACACACAGTATGCAGCAAGGGGCCAAAGGCATAAATATGCAGAAATTTGGGCCACACTGAAAAAAGAGCCATAGCGTGTAGTTGGTTCCCAATATTTTAGTGTATTAGCTGCTGGGGGTTAAGATGGGACCTCTCTATGGGCCATAATTTTCTAATCCTTTACTAAAAAAAAAAAAAGAAAAAAAAAAAGCTGTGATAGCCGACATCCCAGGAGCATATAATTTTCAAGAATATATAAATTACAAGAGTATATAAATTAAATTTTATTTTAATCTAAGGAAATCAGCCAGATCAATATGCTAAGACGGCTGGTACCTTGGTAATATGGTGATTGAAAACAAATGTTAAGTTATATGAGAATATGGCTGTACCTTTATAATATATGTAACATGACAAGAATGTATGAGCATCGATGAGTCCTGAGTATTAAATAAAGTTTACAGAAAAAAAAAAATTGGTGAAAAAATTCTAAAAATTACTGTTTTATGAGCATGCGTTGCGCTGTTCCTACACACGCTTGTAAGTTCGCAAATTTTCAATATTTTCACTCCAGATTTTCAACATTGCCATTTTACCAAACCTCCTTATGAGCAGTACAGCTGTCATTTTTCACATCTCTGCCAAAATGTTTTTCTACCCATTTAGCGTATAATGGCGCAGTCGGTGTGCGAAATCAATGTTCGGTACAGATTAAGAAAATCACAGTGACACTGTTCATGAGCAGAGGTGTTAAAATGGCTATGTTAAAAATTTGGTGAAATACATCCATAAAATGACTGTGCTACAAGTGACCATTGCGCAGTTTCCATGCACCCTCGTAACTTCATAGATTTCTGATATTTTCAGTCCAGATTTTCACCACTGGCATTTTTCCACACTTCCTTATGAACAGTACAGCTGTCATTTTTCACACCATGGCCAAAATGTGTTTTCGCTCTTCCAGCGCAGAAATGCGTGGTCGCTGTGGGAAATCACTGTTCAGAACAGATTAAGAAAATCACAGTGACACTGTTCATGAGCGGAGGTTACAAAATCCTGTGTTGACAATCTGCTGTAAAAAATCCCAAACTAATTGCATTACATGTGTCGTTGCATTTTCTCATAGCTTGTGACTTCACCAGTTTTTTAATATTTTCACTGCAGAATTTCAACATTGCCATTTTTTGCACCTCCCCATGAACAGTACAGCTGTCATTTTTCACATCCTGTTCAAAATGTGTTTTCTCACCTGTGGTGCCAAATGGCGTAGTCGCTGTGCGAAATCAGCTTTCAGCTAACAAACTGATATTACCACAGTTCATAAGGTGGGGGTCACAAAAAAATGTTGAAAATTTGGAGTGAAAATGCCAACAAACACCTGAGGCATTAGGGTTTCTGACCATAACACCCCAGCCTGTAGAGATTGAGAGGCATCAGGGTGTGACTTGGGATTCTCGCCTGTAATGCTCATACCATTCCACACCCTGCAGCCAGTGAGAGGCATCAAGGTGTGCCTTGGACTCTTCAGCCCCAAAGTTCACCCCACTCTCCTATACAGGACCCATCTCACCATATTTCCTGATGGAATGGGGTGAGCATAAGGGCCAAAGACCCCAAAGCACACCGTGACACTTGCCAGTGTCTGCAGGGTAGGGTGTGGTGAAATGGCATGGCCATTATGCCCGACGATCCAAAGGCACACCCCAGTACCTGTCGGTCTCTGCAGGGTGGTGGTGGGGTTGGCTTCAGTTCAATACTTCACTGCCATTCCTATTATGCAGCTCTCTAACTCCTACACTACCAATGCCAATGCCAGCAAGCAAACATTCGGCATTGACAAATGCTTGTTTTTCTTAATTCTCCCAGTCATAGAGTGGGGTAAGAGATGCCACCTTGCTAAATCTGCTGTGACCATATCCTAAAGTTTCTCATAATTTTGTGTGAACAATTTTGGTAAGTTGGTTGAAACATAAATATCCAGGTATATGAACTTACCCCTTGCTTCCCATCTGAATGGAAAAGAGTCTGCAAATCTTTGTGGCATATGACTTCTTACTTCTATGGCCTCAGATTTTGTAAAGTTAATTTTATAACCTGAGATAGATCCAAACTGATGAATGTGTGACACTAGATGCGAGACTGATTGCTCTGGGTTGCTCAGAAAAAAGAGGGAGTCATCTGTGTACACCTTTTGCTCCATACCTCCCACTGTAATGCCACTCACATTGATATCCTGATGTACATTTGCTGCTAAAGGCTGTAGACTGATGGCAAACAGAAGAGGGGACATTGGACATCCCTGGCGGGTTCCCCTAGTTAGTAGGAAGAAGGATGAGTTACTTCCATTAACTCTGACCAGAGTTTGTGGATTTGCATAGAGAGCTATATGGTACCTTGTAATTTAAGGCCAAATTGCATTTTCTCCATGGTTTTCAATAGATATTGCCAATTTATCCATCAAAGGCTTTTTCAGCATGCATGGAGATACTGTAACTATCTGAAAATGTCCCTGTCTTCTATATTGTCTTGTATATACCGACCAGATATTTATTTATTTATTAGATCATCGGTTTACAGACCTTTGAGTCAAAGACTCATTTACAAAGGCACCTCGTCCGAGAGCAATACATCACGGCAAACAAAACAGTACAGTACAGTACATGATGCTTAGATTAAAAAAGCAACCAGTGTTACAGTGCATTCACTGGTGGTACAAGCTTGGTAATAGGTAGATCACAGTAGTAATAATATAGATACACGAGTACCACATCAGGTAGCAACCAGAGATATGTTATTACATTAGTCAGCAGATGTGGCCTGAGACTCCAGGCATATACAGCAAAAGTAGACAGGGCAGACCCAGCCTAGGGGTGAGGGTAAGGGGCAGGTGGGGGATTATGTGCAGTTGCAGCAGCGAGGGCTTGTCAGATGGCTTCTGAGGGAGACCTTGAAAGGACCAAGCTTAGTGGAGTCAGCCATGCTGACTGGGAGGGAATTGAACCAGGAGGGAGCCCAATAGCAAAAGGATTTTTGGGCCATAGAGGTCCTTACCCTGGGGACAATAAGGGAGGTTTCGACAGTGCTGCAGGTGGATACTGAGGAGGAGGCATGCTGCAGGGAGGTGGTGACCCTGGGGGGGGAGAGCCCTAGCAGGGTCTTTTTTACAAGAAGGCGGGTTTGGAAACGGAGTCTTTCTTCAAGGTTGAGCAAGTTGGTGGTGGAGTACAGCAGGCACATATGGGTGCACCTAGGGGCTCCCAGCATTAGCCTGCAGGCCTTCTTTATAGAGAGCTGGATTCTTGCAAGTGCAGTGTTGTCGACTGCAGCACAGATGGGCAGCCCATAGACGATTAGCGACAGGACAGAGGAGGTGATTGCCAATCTAAGGGCCTCTTGTGGTAGGCAGACCCTATGGCAGTATAACAGTCCAATCCTGACATTGGTGGCAGCAGAAAGAGCACTGATATGGGAATGGAAGGAGAGTGCCGAATCAAAGGTAATGTCCAGATACTTGTAGGGGGAAACCTGCTCAGTGGGGTTTAGTGTGCTAGGCAGTTTCATGAAAGGGGCACCACTGGCTTTGCTTTGACGATGCGAGAAGAGCATAGCTTTGGTCTTTTTTAGGTTCAGGACTAGCCTTCATGATGTGAACCAATGCACAGCTCTATCAAAAGCTTGTTGAAGGGTGGCCTGCAGTGTGTTGGGGTTGGGGTCAGCGGCAAAGAGCACAGCGTCATCTGTGTAGAGGAGGATCTTACTTGGGCAGGCCAAGGGAAGGGAGTTGAGGTAGAGACTGAAGAGGAGAGAGCCTAAAATGGAGCCCTGGGGAACCCCAGAGCGGACAGGTCATGTGTCAGATGGGTGCTATTGATTTTTAAACAATGAGTTCTGGCAGAGAGGTAGCTGGTGAACCATGCAAGGGGGCCAGGGAAAAAAGCCAAGGCATCTGAGGGAGTCAAGCAGGAGGGGATGGCAAACCATGTCAAAGGCCTTGGAGAGGTCAATGAACACGGCACCGGCAGGACTTCCAGCATCAAGAGCAGAGTGCAGGAAGTTGGAGAATTCAAATAGCTCAGTTGTGGTGCTGTGACCTGCATGAAAGCCATGCTGTTCAGGGCACAAGATATTGCCGCATGGCCAGGTACTCAGCAAGCTGGTTGACAACTACTTTTCCAAGGGCCTTAGAGAGTTGGAGGAGGATGGAGATAGGTCGATAGTTACCCGGGGTCACTCAGTTGCCACTCTTTAGGATGGGAGTGATGATGGCGGTTTTCCATGTGCTGGGGAACTTCCCAGGCACAGAGAACGGTTGAGCAGCTCGGTAAGTGGGACCAGGATAGCATCCAATGTCAGATGAAGTAGCCTAGTGTCCAGTAGGTCAGTGCCGGGGTTGTTACTACTAATGAGCTTTGCAGAAGGGGCCTAGCCTCCAGTGGGAGATGGTACGTGAGATAGAAAGGAGGTCTCTGGAGAGTGGGCAGGGGTGCTACTGGGATGGGTCAAAGAAGTTACTGGGCAGGACTGAACTCAGGTCTGAGAAAGTGTGGTTTAGGCAGTCTGCAGTGCCAAGGGGGTCAGAGCAGACAGTTCCATTAAAGGAGAGTTGGAGGGGGAGCAGTATTTCCCATTCAGCTCCTTTACATTATCCCAAAAGTTTCTAGCAGACTCCCAGGAGGAGACAAGAGCGGATTGGTAGAACTGGGCTTTGGCCTGGTGAATGGCCCAAGTACGCTCAGCGTTGTATACTTGCCTATCAGCTGGCTTGCAAGATTCCATAGCAATGTGCCATAGGTTGTCTCTCATTTTAAGTTTGTGAAGGAGGGAGGGGGTAACCCAGGGGGTGCTTTGCTTTTTGGTGCGATTTCTAGTGAAAGGGGCATAGAAGTCACAGGCAGTGATAAAAGTGCAAGTGAAAAAATCCAGTGCCTCATCTATGGATGGTGCAAGCCTGATTGGGGACCAATGCAGTTGTGAGAGGTACAGTTTGAGGCGATGCACGCCGCCTGGGAGTAGACGACATTGCTGGGTGGTTTGTGGAGCAGGTTTGCTGTTGGCAGCGGACCAAAAGAATACGACTGGGGAGTGGTCACTAAGTGAGTTGGGAAGTACACTGATATTGAGCACCCTTGGGGGGCGGTTGGTAATAGTGATATCCAGAAGGGTGCTGGAGCCAGTAGAGGGGTTGAATCTAGTTGGGGTGGTGACAAGCTGAGGCATGTCAAGGGTGGTAAATATATCTCTGGTTTGGGAGGCCGTGGCAGAAAGCCAGTTGATATTCAGGTCACCAACAATTATCTGAGTCATTTTAGATGGTAGGCCAGAGAGGTAGTCAGCAAGCGTCTGAATGGCGAGGTCTTGCTTTCTGGGGGGAATATAGGCAATGGTGAGAAAGAGTGGGCCCTTACCAGGGTTGAGGGAGATTTTTAGCGAGAGGGCTTGCGCCCCGTTATCAAGCTTGGGTGGTGGAAGTGCATGTCCAAGGAGGGAGTCACGCATGCAGACAGCACAACCACATACACGCTTTCCCATCTGATCGTCCCTGAAAAGGGTGTAACCAGGGAGGGAGATGAAGGAGTCAGGGGTTGATTTGGATAACCAGGTATTGATGAGTGCAACAATGTCCGGTTGGTGCTGAGTAACCCAGCATTGGAATGCAGCAGCCTTCTTAAGGAGGCTGTAAATATTCATAGAAGCTATGCGGAGTCCTTGAGCCTGGGCAGGCTTGTTCATAAGGTTAGGCATGGGGCTAGGGTTTGAATGAATGTTACCTGATAGAAGCAACAGGAGTGTGATTAGGCACACCAAAGCGTGGTAGTGATTGTGGCATCTCCCCTTGTGACTGGACACGGGGCCGGGTGCTGGTGTGCAAGGGGTCGGTAGAGTGCGAAGAGTGGGAAAGGCATTGAGGAGAAGAGACCAAAGTATGAGTGGGAAGTAAGAGGTAGCAAGGATGGAAGTGTGGGGGAGTACTGAGGGAGGGAGGTGGTCAAGCATCGGGGGAGTCTGGTAGAGGTGTTGTAGATAAGAGGGGAGGTACTATGGGTAGAGGGTGACAGTCCTAAGTGAGGTGGGGCTGGTGTAGGAAGTAGCAGGAGGACCATAGTCAGTGTCAATGCACTTGATCCTGGATGCATTGAGGATGATTAGTTATTTGAGCACGAGAGAGGATCACCCCTTTAAGAAGTTACAGAAAGGAGAGCCCTTAAGGAGTTGCTGTAATTGACTAGTGTGAGGCCCTCAGGTGGCAGGATCACTGGGAAACTGTATTTAATAAAGGAGGGAGGAGAGGTTGGGGGTGGTAAAAACTGTCCAGAGAGCAGTACAGCAAGGCAGTGGTCGAGCTGAGTTTTGAAAAAGGTGCCTTGGGTGCTTTCTTTCTCAATGGGATCTGCAGCATCCAATAGGGAAGCAGCCACAGTCCCCAGGAGCCAGTCCAATTATGGGGATTGAAGCCTGGCAGCTCTGAGCTAGGAGCTGATCAAACGTACTTGCTTTCCTTGGTCAGGGGGTGGTGGGCTAGATGCAGAGGTCCGGCCGCCAGCAGGTAGCAGCACCACGGCCACTCTGCTGAAGTGGAGAGCCTGGTTTGGGCTTGTGGCTAAAATAGAGCAGAAAAAAAGGCGTGCCATTAGTTAAAAAGTCAAAGACAAAGGTCAAGTAAATTGGTGGGAGGACCCTGGGCAATTTAGTGCTCAGGGCAAAAGTAGGTGCAGATAGTGGGAGAAAAAAAGGTTCCTGCAGAGAGGTCTGGTCGAAGGTGCCAGGTGGGAATTTGGCAAAACAAAAGACTGGTTCAGGAGGTTGGGGGGGGGCCCTTGAATGGGACCAGGGAGAGCTGGGAAGGAGGTATATGGTGGAGATGACTCGGGGTAGTCTGGAATGGGTAGAGAAGATGGCCCAAAATTCCAGGCAATATTTACAGAGTGTGCTGGTTCAGGGGGGTGTCAAGAGAGGGAATCAGGGGTCAAGTAGATGGCAGAGAAACAGTGTGGGGAATAGAGAGAAAGAAATGCAAAAGGGAAAAAGCAAGAGAAAGAGGGGAAACAAAGAAGGCAGTCCAAGCAGGAATGAGAGGACCCGTGATGGGTAAAGAGTGTGGCAGAAAAACTGCAGGCAGTAGTCAGTTGTTCAGACTATCCTACAATATTGGGCAATTAGCTCAGCAGAAAAAATCAGTAGTGCAAGCAGCAAGCTATATAGACGTCAGGCAGTCAGTTAAAATTCGCTACAACTCTGCTATACTCTGCTAAGCAATTCTTCCATATACAATGCAGTAGTTTAAAGGTAAAATGTTTGAGCAGTAAAAATATTCAGCAGTACAAGCCATAAGCTATATAGAAGTCAGGCCTAGCTAGTATAGCAGGCTAAACAGCAGAAAATTCCAAAAGGAGAGAAAAATATTTCCACATGAGCAGTAAATTCAGCAGAAATAACTGTCCAGAGAGCAGTACAGCAAGGCAGTGATTGAGCGTTGTTTTGAAAAAGGTGCCTTGGGTGCTTTCTTTCTCAATGGGGATCTGCAGCATCAAATCGGGAAGCAGCCACAGTCCCCAGGAGCTAGTCCAATTACAGGGATTGAAGCCTGACAGCTCTGAGCTAGGAGCTGTTCAAACGTACCTGCTTTCCTTGGTAAGTGGGTAGTGGGCTGGATGCAGAGGTCCGGCCGCCAGCAGGTAGCAGCGCCAGGGCCACTCAGCTGAAGTGGAGAGCCTGGTTTGGGCTTGTGGCTGCTTTCCTTGGTCAGGGGTGGCGGGCTGGATGCAGAGGTCTGGCCGCCAGCAGGTAGCAGCGCCAGGGCCACTCGGCTGAAGTGGAGAGCCTGGTTTGGGCTTGTGGCTGCTTTCCTTGGTCGGGTGGGTGGTGGGCTGGATGCAGAGGTCCGGTCACCAGCAGCTAGCAGCGTCAGGGCCACTTGGCTGAAGTGGAGAGCCTGGTTTGGGCTTGTGGCTGCTTTCCTTGGTCAGGGGGTGGCGGGCTGGATGCAGAGGTCCGGCCGCCAGCAGGTAGCAGCGCTAGGGCCACTCGGCTGAAGTGGAGATATGAATCTGGTTTGAGCTTGATAGGCCACTGCTGGGATTACCCCCTGTACCTGCTTCACCATAATACCTGTAAATATCTTTAAATCAGTATTTAAGAGGGAGATTGGTCTTTATGACCTTGGTTCTGTGAGATCCTTGCTGGGTTTTGGCAAAACTGAAATTTGTGCATATCTCCATGAAGCTGGAATGGCATCACCCTCCTGTATTTCCCTACACACTTTCTGCAGCAAAGGAGTTAGCTGTACAGCAAGGCCAGCATTCACAAAAAAACCACTAAGTGCCATGCAGAAGTTTGCGTGGCACCTTGTGATTGCCCAGGTTGCAAAACTCGCTGTTCATAGATGGGTAGCGAACAGTGCTATCCAACTTTGGACAGGACTGGATAGATGCAGCGGTAAAACCGATACTGCTACCTCTAACCCCACAGGTGCAGCGCTGAACCCCAGCCAAGTGAATACCACCGCAAGCATAATGCCAGTGCACTAAGTCGGTATTCACTAAGGCAGCCTGCAAATGAGGCTATTGTGCATGCATGGCACTAACTGGCCATTTGCATGCTCATTATGGGCCCATTTGCATGACCTGCAGTGAATATTGCACACCCCCTCCAGCCCCGATTGCCTGCTGACACCCGCATTCCTGGTGGTGTAGTGTACCAGCCCCCTCCTCGATCACCAATCCCTGAATAAAAAACTGTTTTCCGTAGTGTAATGTAACACCTCCCCTTCCCCATCACCAATCCCTAACTAAAAAACTCTTTTCCATAGTGTAGTGTCCCACCTCCTCCTCCTCGATCACTGATCCCCGAATAAAAAACTCTTTTCCATATTGTAATGTAGTGTCCCACCCCCTCTACCCAATCATCAATCCCTGAATAAAAAACACTTTTCCATAGTGTAATGTCCCACTTCGCTCCATGATCACTGATCCCCAAATAATCTAGGGTCCCCCACCTCCCCCTCCCCATTAAGTGTGCTCTACCACCCCTGCCCCCATCCCAATCATTGATCGGTGACCAACACAGCCCTCCGCACACTTGTGCTGGCTGCCAACTGAGTCCTCCTGGAGCACGATTGAATACATACAGTCACAGTCAATGAGCTGCATTGTATCTAATATGCACCCAGGAGCATCAAGTCGGCAGCCAGCTGCGTGGTTTGAGGAGGGTTGTGTTGGTCACCAATCAGTGATTGGGAGGGGGTAGTGAGGTGGTGGGTTACACTGGACAGGGTGGGGGGAGGGACCCTAGACTACCAGGGAATGGGGTTTTCTGGATTTGGGGACTGCAATCTGTGACCGGGGAGGGGGCAGGGACCACTGCACTATGAAAAAGTGTTTTTTTTATTTGGGGATTGGTGATCAGGGAGGAGGGTGGGACACTACAATATGGAAAAGTGTTTTTTTATTTGGGAATCAGTAATTGGGGTGGGGGTTGGACACTACACTATGGAAAAGTGTTTTTTATTTAGGGATGAGTGATTGGGGAGGGACCACTACATTACGGAAAGGTTTTTATTGTTGTTGTTTATTATGGGGTCAGTAAATGGGAAGGGGGCTGCAGTACCTCTGACAACCACTAGGGTTGTGGGGATTACCACCGGGTTTTGGTTGACAGCAATTTCTCCACACAAGGGCCTTCACAAAAGGCCCTTGCATGGAGCAAAACCTTTGGGAATTGCACTGCGGGGATATGCAGGACCCTTATTTGCATTGCGGCCCTCTTTCCAGCTTTGCCCAGGCGCAAACCCAGTTTACCTAGGCAAACTGAGCTTTGTGAATACCAACTCTGACCAAAACCCAGTTTGCCCAGCGCAAACTGGGTTTGCGCCTGGGCAATGTTTTGTGAATCTGACCCCAAACGTTTTAAAAAATTCTGCTAGGCCGGGCAACTTATCATTTTTTAGCTTTTGGGTCCTACCATGAATCTCTTGGTATCCTATAACCTGGTCTAAACCCTCTGCCCCTTGATCAGTTAGGCATGGGAGTGGCAACCTTGCAAAAAGGGTGTCAACTTGATGATCAAATGTGTTATTGTTCTCCTGTGTATATAACTGTTTGTAGTATTGTGCAAAAAAAATTATGTACCCTGGGTTTCTGCTCATCTGACCCCCTACCCCACCCCCACCCCTGTGGATCCTTTAAGCAAAGGACAGCTCTATTATATTGTTCTTCTCTGAGGGTGCATGCCAGCAGGCCCTATTACCGCCTCATATTATTTTTGCTGCACCCTCCTATGTGCTCCGTTTGTTTTAGCAGTCAGTAAGATTGAGAGTTCTATCAGCTTTTTATCCAATTATTCCTTAACCTGATCATCAAGAGTAATTTTATGCTGGAACTCCAGTTCTGCAGTATCCATCTCCAAAGCCTTTTGTTGTGCCTCACTTCAATTTTTTTCCCTAGCTGATTATTCAGTACTGATTCTCCTCAAAATCACCTGTAGTGCATCCCAACACATTGCATGGGGGTGGCTTTCTCTGGGTTCTCCTGTAGGTACCTTTGATTGGTGGCCTCTTTCAGTTATTTGAATTCTGAAGAGTTAAAAAGTCCTACATTTAGGCACCAGTTTGAATTAAGGACCGAGGATGACAACACCATCTTTAAGTGCACAGGAGCATGGTCTGACATTGTACGGGGTAGAAGGACGCAGTCATCCACTTCCCCCAGCCACTCTGTGGCCACAAAGAACATATCAATATGGGAATAACTTTTATATATGTCCAAATAATGTGTGTAATCTCAAGCGGCCCCATTCATGTATCTCCAGACTTCTGTTAGACCTAGTTCTGATGCCAAGTGTTTAAGCATTTTACCTGGTCTGCTGTCTGCCTTGGTTATCCCCCAACTCTTAGCTTGTTTAACAGAAAGCATGGCATTGAAGTCCCCACCAATCACATATAGCCTATTCGGCTCAGTGACTGTCTCTAGTGAAAAACTTTTTAGAGAGAGCAAACATTCCTTTTTGTCATTGGGTGCATAAAGGTTTAAAAAAGTGCACTTTGTCCCTGTAAAGCCCCTGTAGCTGAAAGTATCGACCTGCTGGATCCATTTCAGATTTTTCTAATTGTATCGGGCTGTCTTTATGTATCAGAATTGCAGTGCCCCTCCGGTGTGGGCGATCTTCGCGGGATGCCACATAAACCTTCCCCACCCACTTACATTTTAACTTGTCATGCTTCTGAGGTGTCAAGTGTGTTTCTTGCAGGAACGCCACTGTGACCTCTGTTTTTGCCAATTCTCGTAATATCCTCTCTCTTTAGATGGGGCTATGAAGGCCCTGGACGTTCTAGGTAATCATAGTTACTGTAGGTCAGCCATTTTGTCTTTTTCCCAATAGAGTTCCAGCAAATATCCTGGCAAGTGCACTTTCCTAATTGTCTTTCTTTATATCTTGGTAACCAACAAACATAAACGTTATTAACTGCTCAAATAAACATTATAATCTTGTATTATAAAACAGTGTTAACAATTAATTCAAAACTTAAATGCATACTTCCCACTCTTGCCCCCCTTCCATATGTAGCACTCGAGTCCTGTTACTCCTGTAGTCTGTGTTGGAAACAGGTGGTACAGACATATAGGGCTGTACCTTTCCACTGCCTGGAGCTCTTTCTCCATGGCAGCAGTACGTGGTTGTCTACCCTGCAATAAAGGGTATGCCCCCCTAACCTTTATGGACTCGTAGCTTTGTATTTATTGCCTTATAAAATAAAAAAAACACGTTTACGCTCTGTATTATTCCCTTTCTTAATGATCCAGTCAGATGTGATCTCCCTGAATTATGGAAAGTCATGTAACACCTTAACAGAGTAGGGATATCTTACTAGTACTCTAGTTTGATACTGTAAACATCGTACTGCACAGTTTAGACTGGTCAATTTAAAGCTTATCACTTTCTTGCAACCCACTCACTTGTAAAAGAAACTGCACATTGTAATAATTATTCTGGGCCCTTGCATAATATGCACAAGAAGAGACCTGATAAATCTTTTAATAACCCCCTCCCCCAACTTCTGCAACCTCAATCCATATAAAAAACATAGACTGAATTGAGAAAGTCAATTGAATTGGGAATTACAGCTTACTGCCACGAAGTCTCAGTGGTTATATCCTCTTCAGCTGCCAGAAGTGCCTGGCTTTTCAACGATAGTCTGATTCTTGGCTCCATGTGGTCCCAATGGCTCCATTGTTGCAGGAATGGAGGAAGGTGCCTTTTTCTTGTAAGCTGCAGCCATCTTAGTCCAAGGGCTGGATCCGCACGATGCTCTAGTTAAGCTGTTATTATTTGTTTCTGGCCTTTCTGAGACTTTTTCCTGGTCGAAGTGCTGGGGCATCTAGCCTGAAGTCCTGGTATTTGTTTTGTGTGTTTTTTAATGTTGCCATTTGGGGCAAATAAAGTGTTTCTGCAGCCTATTCGAATGTCAGGTCTCCTTGAGTAGGCTGGATCTCCTGCTCTTCCTGTCTGTTGTTAAAGGGTACAGCACGCTCCCTCCCCGCTGCACTATAGACTGCTCAGCACAGAGCACAGTCCCTTCCTTGTTCAGCTCTGCATTTCAGCATGCCCACGGGTGGGGATCATTCTTGATTTTAGATGTATTCTGGTTTTGGTTGATTTCCGGTTATACACTGCAATTGAACACAAATCTAGAACTGTGCCCCCAAACTGAATGTTCCTCCCTATTTAATGCCCCCCCCAATCATAGTCACAGTCCTTGCCACAATGCCTCCATACATATTGCCTCAGGAGCATTGCAGCCACAGATTTTTGACTCTTGTGGTTCTGGATGCATTCTGCTTTCATTGCCACTTCCCCTCTTGGTGATAAAAAATAGCAGCTTGGTACACTGTGAGAGGCTGTTCTTACTGCAGTGAAGGTGTGAAAGGAGCTAGGGGCCATAACAGAAATGTGAGTGAAGCATGACAGTGTGCCCAGTCATTGCCAAGAGGGATACTCGAATGATGGGATGCATTGAAGTACAAGAGTACTGATTAATGGCGTGCGGGATGGCATTATGAGGGTGTCATAGTGCAGGAGCAGCTTTTACTATGTTGTAGCAGCCCCATGAGGGCATTGAGAGAGGTTGTCTAAATAGCATGAAATCGATGGGAATGCATGTGAACACGTGTCCTGTGCCTGATTTTGCACATGGATTACATTGAGTAAAAAATAATATAAACTCCCAAACTAGGCATCTTTTACTGATCAGGATGGTGCCAGACTTTGGGTAACTCCTCATTTGGAACCCAGCAAGCATGCTATTTTTTGGTTTGGGGTTTAGGATGGGATAGGGGATCTGCGGATATTGCCTGAAGTTTGTGGTGTGGTGCGACTGTTTGTCATAAAAATCTATATTGTCCAAAAAAAATAGTGTTTTAACCAAATGTTAAAACCAATAATACTTGTCTGCTACTGCCATTTCATCGAGATGGAAATGAAATGCAATTAAAATAATTATGATATAGTGATGGTGAATACTTGTTGTATGCATGTCATTTCTTGTTCTGTTGTTATGTGTGGGAAATATGGTCTGTTTGTTGCTGTGGTTTTTAAATGTTAGTTGTATCATTTTGATGCTATGTGTACATGTTCCTCTGTGTGACTCACCACCTTGACGTGGTACTGAGGCTAACTCGATCTCTGAGACTGTCACTAAGAGCCAGCCATTTACAGTAGTATTGTGTGGTTATAAGTTTTAGTTAAAATAGAATTAAGCAATAAGGCACAACCTGTAGTTATGTTAATGGTCTGTTAATCACCCTGTCTGTTGGTGTAATGTTGTATGAGGTGCAGCCAAATCCCACATGTCTGTAGAGGGTGATTAACTGACAATTAACATAACCCATGCGAGTACATTATTGCTATCATAATAAAGAAAATTTTTAAACTGTGTTAAACCGTCATCTGTTAGGCTGTACAGGTATGTTAATATAGGATTAACGTAGGGCTGATAGGGCTGATTGAATGCTTACTTCCAGTCAGGAAGCTTTATTACTCATATCATTTTTAGAATTCAAAGCATGCAAGCACCCCAGTATTGATTTTTGTGTGATACCCTGACAGAGGGCATCATGCTTTATGTGAACGTGGCAAAGTGCCATTTTGCAATTTACCATTACCTACCCAAAATATGCAAGAAGCTGAACCAGTTGAAAAATGTGTGTTATTACACAACTCAAAAGTAGTACATTAGTGCAACAACTCTGGTAAAAACCATACGCTGAAACCATTTTCCAGTTCATTTCATTTTATCAATAATTTTTTTATCTGTGCCCCAACGTTTCGCCAACCTCTGTCTTCTTCTTGGAAACTATTAAGCAAGAAATAAAAATGTTTTTATTTTACTTTGTTACACTCGATTATTTCTTAAGTTTTTTTAAAAGACCCCCTTATTTCAATTTTTAATGAACACCAGCTTAAATCTTTCCAAGTGAATCTCCTTTCATGTGCAAACTTCACTTTAAACACTATTTTATACAACTCCTAAGGCTCATTACAGTGCTAACTTTCCTGTGCCACACCAATCTCTAAATTCACCATGACAGCTTATTCCTCCCTTTTACTGGTCACAAAAACCACCCTGTTGCTGCTTTAAATTACAATCATACATCAAATCATAAGCTCATTATCAAACTTTCATTTTAACATTCTTAAAGACTAGAAAATCGCATATTCAGGCTTTCCCTCTCAAAATATTTCTCAAAGCTTCATTCATTAGACTTTCCAGCTTCACATACATTTCCTCATATAAAACATATGTATTACAAATGCTCAAGAGTATTCACCTCTTAGGAACTTCTATAAGGCTCTTCAAAGGCCACACTTGTTTCCGACTGCTGACACGTATTATCTAAAGGGCATACAAAAGGCCTCAGGTTTAAATGTGCTCTTTATAATGCTATAACCTTTCTTTGTATTCATAGATCTCTGGAAATTTACCTATATAATGCAGCTCTGTCCACCGTTGAAATGTGAGGGTTACACACTTTTTTATACAGTTTTATGCCTCTTCTACCCTCAGGGGCAAAAATAAACACAATCAGTTTTTCATTCTTTCAAAGTTTACTGTCTTTTCTTTATATCATGGTCGTTACTTAACATAAAGCTGGCACCTGCATGGCTTCCAGATCTCAGTGTAGCAGCAAGAGGCTTGGTGTTGGCCTACTTTTATACCTGTGTGGAAGAGCTCTGATGTCACTAATCAGCATGAATCACACCATTGCCTGGCAATGATTGTTGCTAGGTAAAGCTCTTCCCACACGGGCATTTTAAGGCAGAGGTTGTAGTAAAGAACTTTAAGCTGACATTACCAAAGTTCAACACTTCTATATAAAGCTTTAGTAATTTAAAAAAGTAGAATTTACTTTACTTTGAATCTGCATATGCCATTATGGTTTCACCGATGAATATAAGGCATCATAACCATGTAATGCATTTTCCTTCAGATTACAGAGGATTATGTTAAATAAGAGATTATGTTTTTAAACAGTGTACCCCACCTATGTGTAAATTGGGATGTATTATTGTGGAAATGATATATCAGTTGTATAGATAGTAAGTTCTGTCTTAGGTAAGTAGACCATTCCTTGAAAGTAGGAATTGAGTTATCTGACCAATGATTAAGAATTGTTTGCTTGAAAGTGATTCCAATCAAAGATAGAATAGCTTTCTCATTAGAATGCATATCTTCTCGAATGCATCCTAAAACCTCTGTTGCCAGATAGAAATCGTTAGTTGAAATAGTTCTCTTAAGTACCTTAGTTGTGATTTCCTGCCAGAGATTCTGGATAGGTAAACAGGACCAAGAAATATGTTCCAAAGTACCTGTGTCAGAGTCACATTTCAAGCATAGAGGTGAATCTTTTGATCCCATTGTAAACAACTTAAGGGGGGGGGTATAATGAGAATTATGCAGGGATTTAAACTGGATTAGTTTTAAGTTATCTAGGGGAATGAATCTGTGAAGGTTTTTCCAAATCAAGGACCAGTCTAGAGAGTCATATGCTGTTACTTTTTGCCAATAAGAATTTATAATGGGTATATTAGGCAGTTTTTTGTTTAACAAGTTATAAGTGTTTGCAGTGGGGTGGGGTTTGCCACTAGCCATCTTTAGATTGAGAATCAGATCATCCTGTTGTGCCCATGGTTGGGGTCCAAAATGAGCTTTTAACACTATTTTTAAAAGAAAGAGATCAGAAAAATATTTTTTATTAAAGTTGTAATGTGTTAAAATATCCATTAGAGGGCACAAAGCCCCATTTTGTAAAAGTTCAGAATCATTAAAATTAGGTACTAGTGGCAAATTCTTGGAAGTGAAGACTTTGCCATTAATAGTAAAATTAGGATTGTATATAAAAAAGGCTGAATAATACTGTGGCTGAGATCTATATTAAGGAATTTGCAAATCTGATTATGGATCCTAATGGAAGAACCTATAATAGAATGTTTCAAATTATTAGGGATATGTATAAATTTTGCATACATGATGGCTTCAGGAGAAATGATTATTATACATATATATTTTTAAGTATAGCTCTTTCCAAAGTCACCCAAATGGGTTCATATAATGGAGTGTAAATTAACCATCTCATATACTTATGAACCTGAGAGGCCATATAGTAAATTATCAAACTGGGGAGTTTTAGTCCTCCTTGTTCTTTGGGAAAGGTAAGTTTATCAAAAGATATTCTTGGTGTTTTGTCTGACCAGATGACTTTGTTAATTATGGAATGTATTTTGGATAACCACTTTATGGGTAAATATGTATTTAACATATTCAGGGGATACAAAATCCTAGGGAAGATATTTATTTTTATTACATTAATTCTTTCTAGAAGAGAACTAGGAAGTGAACACCATCTTTTCAGATCTTGGAGTACCTTATTTGCCATACTATCTAAATTAAGTTTTATGAATTGTTTATTGTCAGAGGATAATAAAATACCCAGATATTTAAAACCCATGGGTTTCCAGGATAGTCCTATTACCATTAAATCTTCCTTTAAGGGAAAATAATTTAGAGGCATGACTTCTGTTTTATCTTTGTTTAATTTGTAATTAGAGACTAAACTATATTCTTCAGTATTATGAAGAGCTGCTTTGACAGAAGAAATGGGGTTGGGAACATGTAAACAAATATTGTCAGCAAAAGCTGAAACTTTGAAACTAAATGTGTCAATGTTAATACCATTAATATCATTGTTTTTATTTTAAAAAATAAAGAAGTGGCTCTAAATAAAAGTTAAATAAAATGGGAGAAGGGGGCAGCCCTGGTGGGTGCTTTCAAGTAATCTAAAGGAAGGAGAAAGTAAATTAGTACAGTAAACACGGGCTGAAGAGAAGGAGTATAATATTTTTAGCCAATCAGTGAAAAGTGAAGGGAAACCAAATTGCTTTTTCTGCATCCAGGGAAACCAGAGCCATTGGTACTCGGGACTCCCTGGATGCAGAAAAAATATAGGAGAGTTTCCTCATGTGATATGAGGCCTGTCATAATGAAATGAAGCCCACCTGCTCTCTGCATATTAATGGTTGCTATATACTCTTAATTCTCTGTGCTGGTATATGCATTAAAATTTTAATATCATAGTTGATTAAAGAAATGGGATGATAATTGGTTACTAGATTCTTAGGTTTGTTAGGTTTAGGGATTAATATGATTGTTGCTTCCAGTAGTGACTGTTCAGTTAGGCCAATGATAGAATGTAAGAAAACACTTCTTTTAAAATAGGGGCAGAGTATTTTTAAAGGCTTTGTAAAAGTTGACTGTTAATCCATCTGGACTCGGGGCTTTATTAATTTTAAAATTGTCAATAGCTTCATTTATTTCTTGAATATTAATCAGGGAAATTACAATTTTGGCTTGTAAATCTGTGATTTTGGGGCAGAGTTTTGCAAATAGTCCTCTAAATTTTGTAAAGAGGGAGAGTTTAGCATGTATCCATAAAACTCAGCATATAAATTGAAAAACTCAGATAAGATATCTTGAGGGTCAGTAATAACTTTGCCATTCATACTAGAAATAATGTAGTTGATATATCTATTTTGGTCCATCCTTTTTAATCTGTTAGCCAAAATTTTGCTTGGCTTTCCCCCCTAAATCTTTATATGTTGCCTTGGATCTAATTAACATTAATTCTGCTTGTAATTTGGTTATCATAAAGAGCTATTCTTTTAAGGATTGAATCTCCTGGGCAGTCTAAGTAGCTAAATTGCTACGTTCTAGTTGTTGAATTCTGTGAGTTAACTAGTTCACTTTTTGTTTTCTTTGTTGTTTTAATTTAGAGCCAAATCTGATGAACTCCCCTCTTAAGAAACATTTGCATGAGGCCCATATTATATCTATCTTTCCTAGTCGACCCGCTGGTGCCGGGCAGGGTGCTGACCTGCGACACTGGCAGCCCGGGTTTGGGAATGGACCCGGGACATCGGAGGGCCAGCTGGTGAGAGAAGGATTGAGCGGCCAATGACTGCTCTCCTTCTCCAGGGGGGAGGGGTGGTAGAGTGTTCAGCGCTATACGGACACCTAGCAGAGGCTGGGTGTACCGCATGTGTTGATACCAATACGTTCAAGGACGGAGCGGATGCTGGCCTCATTGCATGTCCCCGCCCCCATATATTGGGGAAAAATACCACTGCCTGCTGCCTAGATGAAGCCTGCCCCTCTGCTTCGATTAGCTCCCAGGCTGGCTCCAAGACCTATTCCATTGATTGCTGCATTTAGGGCCAATGCCGCAACCCGACCCTTGGGGGGGTAAGCCAGGGGGTATCAGGGATTTACGGCAAATGTGGGAGTGGGAGCAGAGGGGTCCGTGACCGGGCTGAGGTACTGGCGATAGGTGGTGCATTAAAGCATGATAAATATATGTGTGTGTGTGTATATACAGTATATATATATATATATATATATATATATTATATTTTCTAGGGAGCTTGAATTTATTTCCCAAAAGTCTTTAATAGCAATATTAATGTAAGGTAAAATGTATTATTGCCTTAAAAGGGAGTTGTTAAGTCTCCATATATATTTCTTGGGGTAGCTAATGCCTATTTTCAGTTTTATGTGTACTAAAGAATGATCAGATAAACAGCAGGGTAAAATTTGGGAGTCGTGTATTGAGGATAGAAAATGCTTAGAGATAAGAAAATAATTCTTAAAAATGATTTATGAGGCATTGAATAAAAGGAATATGCTTGTATATCAGGGTAAAGTGTTCTCCAGTGATCAGATACATTACACACCTTTATAAAGTCCTGCAGAGCACTATTGTCAGTATTCAAGGTTAAGATCTAGTGGAACATTCCAGTCCCCTCCTAAAATAATATAATAAAACAGAAAAGATGAAAGTTGTGAAAGTAAATGCATATAAAAAGGATGTTGAGTTCTGATTGGGACAATAGCTAGATCCCAAAATATAATCACAATGAAATAGTTTCCCTGCTACTAGAACAAATCTTCCTTCTGGATCTGAAATAACTTTAGACAAATAAGAATCCATCAGAATAGCAACTCCACTTTTTGTAGTGTATTTCCCAGTTCCAAAAACAGTTTTATAATTAAATCTTTCAAAAGAGTCTAACTCTGATACTAGTGAGTTTCCTGAAAAAAAATTAAGTTATATCTTAGTTTATTTAAGTAGTTCAAAATATGTGTTTTTCTTTTACTTTTGATCACATTCCCTTAACATTCCATGTGGCAGCTTTAATGTCTGTAACAGTCATTGTAAAAAAATAATAGGGTTTAATACCCATTTTATGTACAAGTCCAAGGTATGTCAAAGTACATTTTTGTAAGTATATGTCCCTTTGCCTTAGTCCCCCATCCTAAACCTCTCATAATAACCCCTACTAATATAGCCAACTAAAGTATATACATAAAAAGACTGCAGCCCCCGGTCCCCAAGACCGAACTCCTAACTCTTAAAGTCTGTGATGAGTCAGCTCAGCTGCCCTCACTGTTCCAGAACTTTCAAAAATTAATTTGGTTAGCAGAAAGTAAAAACTGCAATAATAAGCTGTAAAACTGTATTGTCATAGTCCTTTGATTAAGTACTATAATCCGTTTTTAAATTAAAGGATTGCTGCAAGCACAGTATTCAGAGAAATAAAATTAATTCAGGTGGGAGTAATCAAAATAGACAGCATATTCTTTTTAAGCTTAGGTAAAAGATCTATCCAAAACAAAAAAAAAAAGATGCATTTCCTTACATGAGAACATTATAGACTATAAAACACCAGCAAAAATTCAGTTTAAAAGAACTTATCTCTTATTAGAAGTTTTTTTATGGAAACCTGCTCCACCAGAAAAAAATTTTTTCTGAACCTCCTTATAAGAAGCAAGAACAAAAGGAACAACTCTAGGAAGTGTACCCCAGTTATAAACTATTTAACCTCCGGGTCCTTAAAGTTGTAGCATCCACATTGAATATTGGTGAATAATATTTTTTTTTGAGTAAATCTACATATTTTAAGGTTCCTCTTCAAGTAATCCATAGACTATGAAAATGTAAGCATACTTTGTTATACTGTATATCTAATCACAATTACCAACTGCAAGATACATCATAGAAATCGGTAGGCATATAAAGGAATGACAAATTTACAGATTCGCTTAGACCCCTCAAGTCCCCTAACATAAAATATAAAGTCATCCAAATCCAATCTGGGATCAAGCTAGATGAAGATGTAGAACCTGAGTCAGTTCTAATCAGAATCAGTTAAATAATGGTTGCCCAAAAAATAATACATAATTATTTATTTAAAAATTTAGAGTACGTTTAAGGAAAAGTAATATTAATATCGGGGGGCGTGAGGAGATTCATTATAAAAACAAGCATTTAACTCCTGCACTACCAATGCCCATGCCAGCAAGACAACATTCGGCATTGATAGAGAGACACATAATAGGAATGGCAGTGAAGTATAGAACCGACATCAAGCCCACCTCACCCTGCAGAGAGTGACAGGCATTGGGGTGTGCCATTGGGTCATTGGCCACAACGTTCATACCGTTTCACCTCACCCTACCTTGCAGACTCGACAAGTGTCGTGTTGTGCCTTGGAGTCATCAGGCCTTACGCTCACCCCATTTCATAAGGAAGTATGTTGAGATGGGTGCAGAATAGGAGAATGGGGTGAACTTTGGGGCCGAAGAGTTCAAGGCACACCTTGATGCCTGTCAGTGGCTGCAGGATGGGGGTAGGGGTGCAGTGGCACGAGCATTACAGCGGACAGTCCAAAGGCACACCCTGACGCCTGTTAGTCTGTACAGGGTGGGACATTATGGTTAGAAACCCTAGCACTCTAGGCGTTTGTTGGTATCTGCACTCCAAATTTTCAAAATGGCCTTTTTGTGACCCCACCTCATGAAGCATTTGGGATCTCTGCTCATGAACAGTGTCGCTACGATTTTCTTAATCTGTCCCGAATATTGATTTCCCACAGCAACAGCGCCATTGTGTTCCAGATATGCAAAACCACATTTCAGGCAGGATGTGAAAAATGACAGCTGTATTGTTCATAAGAAGGTGTGCAAAAATGGCAATGTTGAAAATCTGGTGTGAAAATGTTAAAAACTCTCGAAGTTACGACTGTGCATGAACACTGCACAACGTACACTTGTAACATAGCTATTTTGTGAAATTTTTTCACCAACTGTTTAACATAGGAATTTTGGGACCTCTGCTCATGAACAGGGTTACTGTGATTTTCTATCTCTGTCCCGAACATAGTTTTCCTACAGCGACTGTGTCACTGTGCATCGGATGTGCTAAAACACAATTCAGGCAGGATGTGGAAAATGACAGCCATACTGTTCATAAGGAGACGTAAAAAAAAATGGCATTGTTGAAAATCTGGAGTAAAAACATAAAAAATGCTCAAAGTTACAAGCATGCATGGAAACTGTGCAACGCACACTTGTAGCATGGTCAGTCTGTGGAAT
Source organism: Neoceratodus forsteri (assembly GCA_016271365.2). Taxonomy (NCBI): domain Eukaryota; kingdom Metazoa; phylum Chordata; order Ceratodontiformes; family Ceratodontidae; genus Neoceratodus; species Neoceratodus forsteri. Next base: position 1,097,852,981 of record CM057455.1, on the reverse strand, counting down.
TTTTTCACCAGATTTTCAACTTAGGCATTTTGGGACCTCTGCGCATGAACAGTGTTATTGTGATTTTCTTACTGTGTCCTGAACATTGTTTTCCTACAGTGACTGCACCACTTTGCGCCACATGTGCGAAAACACATTTCGGGCAGGATGTGGAAAATGACAGTTGTACTGTTTATAAGGAGGTGTGAAAAAATGGCAATGTTGAAAATGTGGAGTAAAAATATAAAAAAGTCTCAAAGATACAAGCATGCGTGTAAACTGTGCAATGCACGCTTGTAACATGGTCATTTTTTGAAATGTTTTCACCAAATTTGCAACATAGGCTTTTTTGGGAGCCCACCTCATGAACAGTCATACTGTTGTTTCATTAATCAGTCCTGAAAGGTGATTCTGTGCAGTGACCACAAAATCACCTTTCAGGACAGAATAATGAGTTGACAGTGACTGATCTCATGAGGTGGGGTTCCAAGAACCCCGTGTTGAAAATTTGGTGCCAAAATTTACAAAAATGGCCGAGATATGCACCAAAGTCGAGGTGTTAACGAGCTTGATACATCCAGCAGACCAGACCCGAGTTTGATTCTTACAACCTCCACTTACATATTGGGTGACTCTGAGCAAGTCACTTAACCACCCAGTGCTCCCAGGTCGCCCCTGAAAACAGGCACTTGTGCCTAGTGGGCCTTACCTGGTTGCCAAAGACTAAAAAAAAAAAGGTTGAAAAAAAACATTTAAGCCATTGTACAGCTTACCGGCATTTCTTCAGTTCGTGGTCAGCTTTGAAGAGTGCAGATGTGTTCCGTCCACCAAGATCATCGCACCAGGCTCCAGAGGTAAGCATGGGTGGGGTGTGGGAGGGGGGTATGCAGAGGGTGGGTGTGGGTTGGGGAGGGTACCAGACACATTAAAGGACCTTTCCTCATTTTTCAGGAACAAAAAAAAAAAAAAAACAGCGCGGGTCGGTTTTCTTTTTTTTGCAGGTGTGTTTGACACACTGGTGTGGGCTCCCAGAGTACCATCTGTATTTCTGGGGAGGGGGACTGAAGCCGATGGGGATTGGGCCTCCCATCGGCACAGAAATGTGTTGGGGGCGCATGATACCGAAGGGGATTGGGCACCCCCTTGGCACAGAAATAAAATGATAAAGGGGCCATTATGCCAACATGGATTGGGCTCCCCCCATCAGCAAACTGAACTGGGAAGGGGGCATGCCGATGGGGATTGGGAACCCCCGACGTCCACTTGATCGGGACTGTGAGGCAGATGGCAACGGCGCTGTAATCTTTATTGAAATGTACACAGGAAGGCAGACACCCTGCAATGAGGGGTACTCCCTCATTGCAGCGGACTATCATTTGAAGTGGTGGCACGCTTGCACTGCTGTCATAGCATGCAATCTAATTCGTGCCATGGAGCCCAACCCAAAAAAGCAGTGGTGCCACTGGCCACAACATGACCGCGATTCCAAAAAATGCTATTCCACTTCAAGCTACCCCAATATGTTGTCTGCGCTGTCACACAAGACAACATAAAAAGGAAGGAGCCACTTCAAAATCAGTGCTTCCGTCCAAGTAAATAAAACAAAAGTGGTGGCTGAACTGTCTCTTACCAAATTAAATTATTAAATCATAATAAAAAGAGGATAAATAATCTTTCTTCACAGTGAACAATAAGCAGTACTTATCTGTTGTGTTAACATCCTTGTTTGAGTACCAATCAACAGATAGTGAAATGCAGAGAGCTCCCAACAGTGAAAGGAAAGTATGCAAGAAAGAAGATTCTCGAATATGTCACCCAGAAAGCATGTCATTAAGACGGAGAGGGTAGAATGTGAGATTAAATGTTAGTTTATTTTGGAAAAAAAACATAGATCCATGGAGAAAAGAATCAATTTACATATAGCCCAACAGTAAAGTAAAAGTTGTAGGATAAAGGTTGAAGGCAAAAAAAAAAAGAATATCCCTATTCAGATTTCCCAAGAGAGTAAAGTCAAAAGAGGGCAGAAGAATTTCAGGAAAAAAAAAGAAAATTAGTGCCAGAGTTTGGAAATCAGTTATATGTTAATTTAACTACAAACAGCATATAAAGGTCATTCTGTTTGAATTAGCATCAACAAACTGAATCCTTTATGACTGTGGCTCAGACAGATTTAAAAAGGTCCGGAAAGATTTGTGACAATTGTTTCTTTGCTATTTCAGGGGAGTCAAAAGTGTGAGAGGTATTGTCTTTTTTAATTGAAAGTTTTGCCGGATAAAGCATTCTGAATTTTATCCACGCAGCGATGATTTTATTGACTATAGGTGAAAATTCCTTTCTGCGAAGCCTGACTGACTTGGGCAAATCTTGAGTGACTCTAATTCGTCGGCCATCCCATACAATGTTGTTGTTATTCACTTTTCCTAAGATATGAACTCTGTCCAGATAGTTCAGAAATGTTATATAAAAAGGTTTCAGAGGATCACCTGCAGCAGGAATTGGACGCAAAGCCCTATGAGCTCTTTCGATGATATAGCAAGAGGATTTGGGGAAAGTCCAGCTAGGTTTTCGCAAAGGACTTGAATAAATTTAATAGGTACTGTTCCTTCTGATGATTCAGGGAGACCATGTACCACTATGTTATTCCTCCTAGATCTCCCCTCGGGATCTTCGAGTTTGGATTCGAGTTTAACCACTTCTTGACCAAGTGATGTGATTTCAGGTTCAACTCTGATTTTCCAGCCGTCTAAAGAAGATATGCGGCACTCTGCTTCGTTAATTTGTCTAATAATAGTTTCAGTTGCTCCTCTCATCTTTTAAGATTCTTCAACTAACTGAACAATCACATCTTTGAGAGGGGTAAGCTCATTCATGAATTTCTCTTCGGAGAGAGGTATTTTGTGCCGTAGAGGGTGAATTTTCCCCTGGTTTTGTTTAGAGTGTTTGGATCCTCTAGGTTTATCAGGTATCAGCGGAGTATGTGTAATGCCAGCTATTTTTATTTCTGTATCCATCATAGAGTAGAAATTGTAATATAATCTGCTGTACTAGTATGTAGACATTTCAGAAGCAGCTGTGGTTTTTAAAATCTTAATTCAGCAGCAAAACTGAAGATTGAAGTTTGCTGGAATAGACAGAGCAAAGCAGCTATGCTACTCTTCTGTCTGAGGTATCATCGGAAGTACATTGTTTTTAAAAATGTACTCCTCGCTCCACTCTGTCCAGACATCTGTACGCATCTGAATTTTGTTTTACTCACTTCACTTTCAAAATGAGGAGTGCAATACTCATCACAAAAAATCATATTTGGAGCCTTGATTCTTACCTTTATGTTTTATATTAACTTGCTTAATTTTAATTTAAAATAGTGTGAAAATTATATATTAATCAAGGATATTTACTTATCTTTTTTGTTTGCTTTCTGTATACAGTGTCATGAACAGTATATCACCTACATAAAAAAAAATGTACAGTTAGTGATACTACATTTATCTTTTTAAAACACGAAGTAACTGCATACTCACCATCCGAATGTAATTACAAATGCATGCTGTCATAATTGTTTTTTTACTTTGTGAAACAGATAATATACTGTTAACCTGCTGAAAAAATAAACTAAAAGGAGAATAAATAAAAAGGTGGAAGAGAAAACACAAGACAACAAAGTACTGTTAGTGATAGAACAGTATTAATTGTAGAATCACAGCAAGGCATAATACACTCACAGCCCCAATGTATTCTCATCTTCTTTCAGGAAGCTACTTGTTTTTGTTTCATTGGACGTTTCATAATACGCTGACAATCTTTGGAAGAAGAAACAATAAAGCAGAAGGTACTATTAGTGATGGGACAGTAAGGTTTGAATAAAAGTAATGGATACTATATTTGCCATCCCAAATTTATTCCCATCTTCTTTCAGGAAGCTGCTTGTTGTTTTTTGAATTGAATGTTTCAGAATATACTGACAATCTTCGGAAGAAATAAAAAGACGAAAGGTACTGTTAGTGATAGGACAGTAATGTTTGAATAAAATGAATGGATAGCATACTCACCATCCCAAATGTATTCCCATCTTCTTTCAGAAAGCTGCTTGTTGTTTTTTTCTTTGGTCATTTCAGAGTACACTGGCAATCTTCAGAAGAAGAAACAGAAAGGCAGATGGTACTGTTAGTGATAGGACAGTAATGTTTGAATAAAATTAATGGATAATATACTCACTGCCTCAAAATTATTCTCATCTTCTTTCAGCAGCCACCATCGTTTTCAGTTTTGCATCTCAGAATACATTGGCAGTCTGCAGAAGAAGGAACAACAATGCCAAATGTACTGTTAGTGATAGGACAGTAATGTTGGAAGAACATTACCTGTATTGTATACTCACCACCACAGTGTATTCATATCTTCTTTCAGGCAACAAGTTGTCATTTTCACTTTGGCGTGTGAGAATACATTGGCAATCTGTGGAAGAAAAGACAACATTGCAAAATATACTGTTAGTGATACTACAGTAATGCTGCAAGAATAGTAAGGGATAATAGATTCACTGTCCCAATGTATTCCAATCTTCTTTCAGGTAGCAACTTCTTGTTTTCAGTTTGGCATCTCTGAATACATTGGCAAATTGTGGAAGAAGAAACAACAATGACAAAGGTACTGTTAGTGATGGAACGGTAATGTTGGAAGAACAGTAATGGATTACCTACTCACCACCCCAGTGTAGTCCCATTTTCTTTATGGCATCAACTTCTTGTTCTCAGTTTGGTGTCTCCAAATGCATTGGTTGTCTGTGGAAGAATAAACAAAAAAGGCACAACACAGTAATGTTAGTGATAGGACAGTAATGATGGAAGAACATTAATTGATTGTATACTCACTGCCCCAATGTATTCTCCTCATCTTTCAGACAGCAACTTGTGTTTATTTTGGCATCTCTGAATAAATTGGCAGTCTGCAGAAGAAGAAACAACAATGTCAAAGGGGTTGTAGTGATAGGACAGTAGCGCTGGAAGAACATTGTTGGGACTGTATACTTGCTGCCCTAATGTATTCCCATCTTCTTTCAGGCAGCAACTTCTTGTTTTCACTTTGCCGTGTCAGAATACATTGGCAATTTGCAGAAGAAGAAACAACATTGGAAAAGCTACTATAAGTGATAGAGCAGTAATGTTCGAAGAACATTAATGGGGGTTATATAATCATCACCCCAGTGAATTCCCATCTTTTTCCAGGAAGCAATTTGCTGTTTTTGGTTTTGTGTGTCAGAATAAATAGGCAATCTGCAGAACAAGAGACAACATTGCAAAAGATACTGCTAGTAGTAAGACAATATTTAAGTGTGTGTGTGTGTGTGTTATATATAAGTTGGAAAAAAACTTTGTTAATGCTCTAGTTAGGGTTAAAGTGACAATAATAGGCATATGTGGCATAAGGGTATCCAACCCTAGCACCCCACCGCCACCCTGCACACACCAACAGGTGTCAGCGGTGTGCCTTGGGAATGTCAGCCCTAATGCTCACCCCATTCCATAAGTGAATATGCTGAGATGGGTACAGTATAGGAGAATGGGGTGAGCGTTAGGGCTGATGATCCCAAGGCCCACCTGGACACCAGTTGCTGTGTGCAGAGTGGGGGTGGGGTGGGGTGTTAGGGTTGGAAACCCTAATGCCACATTTCCCTACTTTTGTTGCTTTAACCCTAACTAGAGCATTACCAACGTTTTTTGTAACTTATTTCATTACTTTTTGAGATAGTATAATTGTATTCTTATTGTACTGTGGGAGTGTAGGGTCCAGTTCTCCCATGCATTTTGATGTGGGAGTGTAGGTTCATTCAAACCCTGTGCTCCCAGGCATACATTTCCTTACTTTTTGAGATAGTATAACCATATCCTTATTATACTGTGGGAGCACAGGGTCCAAAGCATTTTGCTGTGGGGAAGCAGGGTCCTTCAGACCCTGCACTCCCAAGTATACATTTGCTTACTTTTTGAGATCGTATAATCGTATCCTTATTTTACTGTAGGAGACCAGGGTCCTTTGAACCCTGCGCTCTCATGCATTTTAGCATACAAATTTTTGTCAGCTTTTCTGTGTCTGACATTTGTTAGTTCCCTGGTATTAACTGACCCACATCATACATTTGTGTCCCATGCATTTTAGCATACAACTTTTTTGTCAGCTTTTATGTGTCTGACATTTGTTAGTTCCCTGGTATTAACTGACCCACATCGTATATTTGTGCCAAGTCCCCATTACTGCTAATAGCCCCTGGTGTGTAGTGGCACCCACTCTCACAGTCCAATTTCAGTACATATTTGATGTCATTTTTTCACTGGTGTTTAGTGGTACTCCCCCACCAACCCATATTAATATATTATAGATCCCTGGTTTTTAGTGGCACCTCCCTACCCTAATACACATATTTTCAATATAATGCATTACTATGTGCTCTGCCATTTTAATTGTTTCATTGGGGTTCAGCGGGATGCCCCCCACCCTCTCATGTTAATATATTAAGGATCCCTGGTGTCTAGTGGCACACCCCACCTTCGATACCCATATTTACAATTTGATGCATTACTATGTGTATTACTTGATAATATTTATAATAATTATTACTCCCATTGGTGTTTAATGGCATCCCCCCATCCACCCATGAAATTCTCCATTATCCCTGGTGTCTAGTGGAACCCCCCACCCTCTGATTCACATATATTGTATAATGTTCACGTCATATTGGTGATTAGTGGTATCCCCCCACCCTCCTCTGTCCCTGTCACACTGAAAATAAGAAAACCAGCCCTCAATGTCTTTTTGTATTTTCTTTACAACTTGTAAAAAATAAAAAAAAGTCCAACGCTGATCACACCCGCACCACTCACCCAGCCTCCCACTGTGGACCCACCTCCCTACAAATCCCTTGACCCCCCCACATGCCCTCACTCACCTGAACTGCCAACAGACTCAGCATTCACTCTCCGATCGAAGATGCATCTTGCTGCTAGAACTGGCAACTGCTCTGTAACAAGTAAGGTATTACCTTGTCAGAGAGCAGTCACTGGTTCCAGCAGCAACATACGTCTTCGATCAGAGAGTGGATGTTGACTGTGTGAGCATGAGGCATAAATAATTTAATTCTGTAGATACAGATACACTTGCATAGTGTAAGACACAGATGCCCACTTGAAAATAATCTGTGGGGCACTCTAGGGCACTAAAAAGGAAGCAAATGGCTGTCTGGGCACTGTGCTCTCATGTGGCCACATATGCAGAGACATAAGGCAAGAACTCCAAAATGTTCACTCATGATTTAGTTGTTTGTACATATTTTCCCAGCAAATCTTACACACGTTATTTATATCACCCCACGTCATGAACTTTGTCACTAGAATTTGTTAAATCCTGCCTGAAAGATGGTCACGTATAGCTACTGTGAAATCTCCTTTTGACCTGTATTTGAAAATTCCCTTCATCCTTGTTCATGAGGTAGTCTCAAGTAAAACAATATGTTCAAAATTTGGGACAAAAATACTGTAAAATGGCCATGTTATGAGTAAAGGTAAATGAGACACAAAAATTTAGCTTTTAGGTCATGAACTGATATTAAGATTCATAAGATAGATTTCAGGATCATATAGCGTTAGCCTTATTAAGATTTCAGGATCATATAGCATTAGCCGCCCTGCACCGTTATAATAATATTTGGTATTTATTTAATGTACAGTAGTTATCTAGTGCGTGCTTAAACTGATTCATCGAATTACAAGACACCACACATTCTGCTAACGCATTCCATTTCGTAACCACTCTGTGAAAACCAATTTCCTCTCAAGTTTCTGTTGTAATTATTGCCTGTAATCTGATATTGGTGACCTCTATTAGTTCTTAGTTCAGACCTTTTATTTAGGCCCACACATTCCCAAAGATCAGCCTCTCTAAAGGCCCTATAAACCAGGCACATATCACCTCAAAATTTTCTGTATTGTAGAGAGTACATCCCTATTTCCCTCAATCTCTCCTCACATGCTAAATCCTTCAAATTATGCACCATTCTTGTCACACATCTCTGAACTCCCTCTAGTTTCCTGGCATCCTGTTTCAAATGAGGCATCCAGGAACTCCCATGGTACTCCAGGTGGGGATGCACTAGGGAGATGTAAAGTGGAGTCACCACCTCCCTTTCCCTGCTCTTTATATTTCTTTCGATTGATGCCAAAATGTTATATCCCTTTTTAGTTACCTGGGTGCAATGTTCAAAGAAGATAATATCATTAGAGTTGCACTCCCAAGTCCCTTTCTGAATCTGTAATTTGAAGTTGGCAGCCATTTAAGGTATGTTTAAAGCTACTGTTCTTTCTATGCAGATGCATGATTTTACACATTCATGTTAAGCTTCAATTTTTTTTAGTTCACTGTTCTTACTATTGAATTTATACAATCCTGGAAGGAGTCTGCATGCTGTCTAGATACATAGATAAATAGACAGTGTCGGCAGATAAGGGCCTATGGCCCACCCAGTCTGCCCATTTGAGCTTGTAAGTTCAGGTTATGTTTTCCTAGAAGTCTGTTGCCCCTTACCCCTGACCTCCAGAATTCCTTTATGTCTATCCCATGCATTCTTAAATCCCGTGATTGTTTCAGCCCCCACCACTTCCTCTGGCAGGGTGTTCCACTTGTCCACCACCCATTCTGTGAAGAAATTCTTCCTCATGTTTCCTCTGAATTGTCCTCCCTCTAACTTCATCCCATGCCCTCTAGTCCTGGAACATCTTTTCGCTTAAAATAGTGTATTCCTGCACCCTGTTCCTCCTTGTAAGATACTTGTATGTCTCTATCATATCACCTCTCTCTCTCTCTCCTCTCCTCCAGGGAGTACATGTTCGGTTTCTTCAACCTGTCCTCATAGGACTTGTGATGCAATCCATGTACCATCTTTGTTGCCTTCCTCTGAATCTTCTCTACCCTGTCTATGTCCTTATGTAGGTAAGGTCTGCAGAACTGTACACTGTACTCCAGGTGGGGCCTCACTAGTGTCTTGTATAGTGGAATTATGACCTCCTTTTCCTGCTGGTGATGCCGTGCCTATGCATCCCAGCATCCTATTTGCTTTATCTGCTGCCTTGTCACACTGTTTCTACCTTGAGGTCATCAGAGATGATAATCCCAAGATCCCTTTCCTGCTTGGTGCATGCTATATCCTCACCCCCCAACTGATATATTGTGCCAGGGTTTTTGTGCCCCATATGCATTATCTTGCACTTCTTTGCATTGAATTTCAACTGCCAAACCCCTGACCATTCTTCAAGTTTCTGCAGGTCCCTTCTCATTCTGTCTACACCCTCTGGTGTGTCTACTCTGTTACAGAGCTTTGTGTCATCAGAGAACAGTGAGATCCTGTGCAATGTCACTGATGAAGATGTTGAGTAGGACCGGTCCCAGCACTGATCCCTGTGGTACCCCACTGGTCACTCTTCCCTCTGTGGAGTGACAGCCATTTACCAGCACCCTCTGTGTCCTGCCGCCCAGCCAGTTACCTACCCACCACACTACTGTCCTGCCCACACTCATATTCCCCATTTTGTGTAATAATCTTCTATGTGGCACAGTGTCAAAGGCCTTGCTGAAGTCCAGATAGGCCATGTGTACTGCCCTCCCCGATCCACCTCCCTAGTCACCCAGTCAAAAAATTCAATGAGGTTGGTCTGACATGACCTCCCCCTGGTGAAACCATGCTGCCTTGGGTCCTGTAGTCCATTGACAACCAGATGTTCCACCAATCTCTCCTTCAGTAGTGCTTCCATGATCTTCCCCACTACCGAGTTGAGGCTGACTGGTCTGTAGTTCCCCGCTTCCTCTTTGTTCCCACTTTTGTATAAGGGGACTACATCTGCTGTCTTCCAGTCTTTGGGTACCTCCCCTGTTTCCAGTAATCAGCTAAACAGGATAGCCAGAGGTTCAGCCACCACCTCTCTTAGTTTTTTAAGTCCCTGGGTGCACCCCATCTGGCCCCATTGCTTTATCAACTCTTATTACTTCCAGTTCCTTCAGGACCCTTTCTCATGTAAAGGGACTTGTGTCCATTTCTGCACCATTCTCACCCTTTACTCCCTTCAGACCCATTACCCTCCTCTTCCTCAGTAAAGACTGAGCAGAAATACCTGTTCAATATGTCAGTTTTACTGTTGTCATCCTCCACGTGGCTCCCATCCTCCCCCTTCAGTCTCACTATCCCTTTGCCTTTCTTTTTTCACTTATGTACCTGTAAAAGGTTTTGTCCCCTCTACCCACTGATTTTGCAATGTGTTCTTCTGTCTGAGCTTTGGTTTCCCTTACTGACCTCCCTACCTCCCTTTGCTTCTCCTGGTACTTCTCCCTATCCCCTTCTGCCTGTGTCTTTTTGTATTGCCTGAATGCAATCTTTTTGACTTTCACTTTCTTTGTTACCTTTTTGGAAAACCATAATGGTCCTCTTCCTTTTCCTCTTGCTAACCTGCTTAATGCATAATTATGTTGCTCTTGTAATCCCCATTTTAAATACTGCCCACTGTTCCTCAAGCCCTGATTCCTGTCCCATTCCCCTTAATGCCTCTTTCAGGTATTTCCCAATTTTCTCAAAGTCTTCCCCTCCTAAAATCCAGGATACGTGTTTTTGTGTGGTTTGGTTCTGCTCTTTCTGTGATTTCAAACCACAATGACTGGTGGTCACTGTTACCCCCATCACACTGTCCCTGTTTGTGAGCACATGGTCCAGTATTGCCTTCTGCCGAGTTGGTTCCATGACCAGTTGCTTGAGGAAGGCACCCTGAAGGGACTCCAGGATAAATCTGCTCCTAGTTGATGCTGCTGCTGGGATGCTCCAGTCCACGTCTGGAATATTGAAGTCTCCAACCAGTACTACCTCACCCTTGTCTGCCATCCTTTGGATGGCTAGCATCAGCTCCCTATCTGTTTCTTCCTCCTGGGCTGGTGTCTGTAGACCACACCTGTGCAGATGGCTGGCCCCATTTTCCTTTCCAGCTTAACCCACAGTATCTCTCCCCCATTTTGTTCCCCCTGGATCTCTGTGGCCCTTATGTCATTTTTCACATACAGTGCCACTTCACCTCCCTTCCTACCTGCCCTGTCTCTTCTGAATATGTTGTAGCGAGGTATGGCCATCTCCCAATCGTGGTTATCATTACACCAGGTTTCAGTGATGGCCACAATGTCCATTTGAAACTAGTGCCCCCCAGTTTGATATTGTCAACAAATTTCGATATGTAAATGTTGGAGGTACCAGCAGTTGCAGCTATAAGTACATTAAACAGTCTGCGTCCCAACACGGAACCCTGGGGAACCCCGCTGGATACTGATACTCAGGGTGATATGTGACCCCTATTGCATACCCTCTGTTTCCTTGGTTCCACGTCAATTGCGCGCAAAATATTTCAGCGCGAACCTTTACATCGTAAAAATTTTAGTGGTCGCATTTTCATCGCATCCCCTTTACATCGTGGTCATTTACATTGCAATGTAGCATGCTCTCCCTTTTACACATCTTAATGCAGTTTGCTATTTCTAATGCTTTGAAATTGGTCAGCCAATGATTGTGCCCCGAGTGTAGCCTGATTGACAGCTTAAATGTATCACTGTCATAGCTGCTCCCATCAGAGATTCGAGATGCCACTTGAATTTGTGATGAGTAGTAGAGGACAGCCTCTCCTGACCCACGCTGGTTACATTTACTGAAAGGAGAGAACATATGGGGACAAAGACTACTGGAAATGTCAGCAGTATGACACCTTTAAGTGTCCTGCTAGGATTCACTCAGCAAATGATGCCATACTGAAATACATTAAGGAACATAATCATGTTCCTAACCCAGCTGATGCTGAGGTGAGAAAGTAGTGAGTGATTTGAAGCACCTTACATGCAGTTCTCAGGAAACCACACAGCAGATAGTAGCCACTGTGATTTCTGGAATAAGCCAATCTGCCTGTGCAAAACTGCCATCCATACCAAGTTTAAAAAGAAGTGCACAAAGAGCACGACAAACAGCAGCTGTGGCTCCTAGCCAGCCAGTTTCACTTACTGAACTTAAAATTCCACCAGAATATTGTGAAACTGACAGTGGGGAAAAATTTATGCCATATGATTCAGGCTGTGATGACACAGAAAGATTCATTATATTTTCTACTAAGCAGAATCTTGATTATATGACCAAATCAATGCACTGGTACGCAGACGGAACATTCAAGGCTACACCTCAGTTGTTTTCACAGTTGTACACCATACATGGTGTGCAACACTCATCCGTTATACCCTCAGTTTTTATTCTGATGGCAAACAAAACACAAGTAAGTTATGTACATATATTAACTGAATTAAAACATTTATGCCCTGGACTTAATCCACATACTGTCATGCTGGACTTTGAACTAGCAGCCTCTAAAGCATTTCAAACTGTGCTCCCCACTGCAGTAATAAGGGGCTGCTTTTTCCACCTGTGTCAGTCAGTGTGGCGCAGGGTACAGGAAAATCATGACATTGTGAAGAACTACACAGTAGACTCTGATTTTGCACTTAACATACGAATGATGCCAGCATTAGCATATATTCCACCAGATGATGTAATTAATGTGTTTGAAATGCTGAGAGAGAGACTGAATTCTACAGAACTCATGACGACCAACTGGCCTCTGTCATTGACTACTTTGAAGATGCCTGGATAGGAGGACCAGTTGGTCATCGCGGTCGTCGCAGACCACATTTTGACATTAAGTTTTGGAACTGCTACATGGCTGTTAAGGAAGGTCTGCAGTGCACTGATAACTCTGTAGAGGGGTGGCATAGAGGCTTCAATAGTCTTCTTGGAGCTAGCCACCCCACCATTTGGAAATTGATAATTGCCATGAAATGCGAACAGAGAATGAATGAGGTGAAAATGGAACAGTACCTGTCAGGCACAGCATCCCCTGCTAAACAAAAAAAATACAGGGATACAGGAAAGCATATCGCGTTGGTGGTGGATTCCTATGGAACAACCAATTGTGCAGACTACCTAAGGGGGGTTGCTCATAACTTCCAGTTACAGGTTTAGGTTTAAAATGGACTCCAAAGCTTGATGCTTGATGTGGCTTAACTTTTAATCACTTTGAATCGTGGAAGTGCGGAATCTTCTTTTAATAAAATAAAATAAACAAAAGTTATGTATTAAATTACCCTGGGTCTACGATGAACTCTCCCATGGTTGCTGTATTGACTTATGACATCATCAGGAGGTGACAGTGAAGTGAAGAAGTGGAACAACAGAATCTGTACAATTGGTATGTATTAATTGTATCTTGCTGAAATGTGATAATCTCCTGCTTTCTGGTTTGGTGTACTGATTACCTCTCGTATTTTGGTCAGATTCGATGAAACATATATACGATGAAAATAATATTGCGCTGTGTTACGATTAGCTCAAAATGATGCAATGAGTTGTTTGTGATGTAATGATTGTGGCGAATTGACGTACTACCATTTCCTTTGTCCAAAGCAAGCTATTATCCAGTTGACTGTATAGTCTTCAAGTCCTATTTTCTTTATGGTTTATATCAGCTCTTGGTGTGAGACGCTGTTGAATGCTTTTTCAAAATCAATGTATAATATATCCACTGGTATGTTGTTATCTAGGGATTTGCTAACTGGATCATAAAAGTTGATAAGATTTGTGAGACATGATCTGCCCTTTTTGAATCCATATTGCTGGATGTTGGTATTGCCACAATCCACAACATGTGATTCCATGATTTCTTTAATAAAGGACTTTGCCCAGGATACTAGTTAGGCTTATTGGTCTATAATTAATTTGAACAACTAGATTTTGGACCTTTCTTATGAATTGGGGTGATATGTGCTAGTGTCCAATCTTCTGGGACCTTGCCCTCTTGGAGTGACTTTTGAACAATTGTGAGGAGAGGGGCACAGATGACAGGTGTCAATTCTTTTAAGAGCCTTGGGTGAAGTTTATCAGGCCCAGGAGACTTGTTAGGGTCTAGCCTTTCTAGTTTGTCCCTAACTATTTCAGATGAAATTGCTGTGTTACGAGCTGACATCTCAATAATGTTATTCTGTATTGGGACTCCTTTTTGGTATACGCTCTCAAAATAGTGGTTAAATTCAGTAGCCATCTCCTGGCAGTCACTCATAGTTTTTCCTCCCATTTTTGGGATTGCAGTACTGTACTTAATGTGCAACCTAAAAATTCTTAGATCACACATAAAAATGTTCAGTCTTTCACAAAACAAGAATTTTTAGTTTACATGAAAAATTCGTGTCTCACACTATATGCGTGACCAAAAAATTCTACATCTACATGTGAAAATCTCTGTCGGACACAAAAACTGTTTTTTTTTTTTAGTTTGCATGAAAAATTCTTGGGTTGCAGTGTATGTATGACTGAAAATTCTTCATCCACATATGTCAATCTAGGTCAGGCCCTCAAACAGTTTTTTTTTTAGGTTTGTACAAAAAATTCTTGGGTCACGCTATATGTGCCACCAAACAATTGTTTGTCCATATATCAAAATCTTCATCTGGCCCAAAAACTATTTTCTTTAGTTTGCAAGAAGTATTATTTGGTGGCACTTCAATGTGCAACCAAAGAATTAATCAGGCAGGGTTGCACTTAAATGTCTGACCCAAGAATTCACAACTCTGTGACACAAGAATCAGCCATCTTGCTACGCTGATGACTAAAGAACTTAACAACATCCAAAAAGGTAGTTCTGTCCCATTTTTTGAAAAACAAATACCATATTCGAGCTTAAAGTTTCCCATTCAGCAAGATTCATATGTATGTTTGTTTTTACAGATAGCTCGTATTTATTGTAGTTTCACATTTTTGGGGCACCAGAATAAAAACAGAGATGGTGCCTATAATAACCTAAAAATGTTTTCTCATGACCAAAAAACACAATTAGCTGTGACCTAGAAATGACTCACAAAAGAAGAAATTTGCAGTCGTATCAGAGGGCTAACCTTAAAACCCTACTGAGCATGCTCCAAAGTCAGATTTAAAAATCTTAAAACTCTAGAACCAGTCAATATTTTCTCATGAAACCATTTACAGGCACACCCTTGGCACAAGCCCTTTCGGCCCTGAAAAATTTTGAACAAAATTCTACATGTATGCTTTCTTGGCTTTCTTGGCAAAAAAATGGACAAGACAGTGCATTTTATGTATTTATGAAATTTTTGGATCTCAAAATCTGGTTAAGCATCCATCACAAAACTTCCCAAGTCTCAAGAACTTGCCACCCAGACTGTGCATGCTAAATTTTATGCAATTTCATAGATTGCTGCCAACATTATTATGATACAAAGATTGGGGTTTAACATTGAGCACTCTGCTCATCCCTAACTGTACTTAGACTACTGTGCACGTATAATACAGATACAGATGTACATGCAGATGTAGTAGATACATAGATACAGATACGGATTAAGAGATGGTAGTGTAGGGCAGCACACTGCCATGCAA